>JBBGZY010001277.1:105000-2957500 GCA_037952925.1 Lithobates clamitans
ATTCAAAGTCAATTGGAATATGCTTTCCACATGATTGGGTTCCTAAAGTGAATATTCACACAATTGAATGAGTGAATATTTTCAACTCCTTTGGTAAAACAGCATTTGTCTTTCTTCTGAGACTGCTGGGGGATGCAATATATACATTGGGTATAGAAAAGAATCACCCTCCCTCTCTTTAAAATAATCACATGTTGTTGCTTTGCAGCCTGAAATGAAGACAGACAGGTTTTTTTTTATCCAGCTGTATTTACTAGTGCAACTTATAATATCTAAGTGAAAGATATAGTACCAATATGTCGGAAAAAAATTATCAAAATGGAATCACTGAGTTGCAAAAAGGATCACCCCCCCACCACCACCACCCCTCATGTCAGTATTTTGTTGGACCACCTTTTGCTTTCATTACAGCCTTTAGTCTATTGGAATATGTTTCTACTAACTTTGCACATCTAGACTTTGCAATATTTGCCCACCCTTCCTTGCAGAACTGCTTAAGTTCAGTTAAATTTGATAGTGACTGTTTGTGAACTGCAGTCTTCAAGTCCTTGCACAGATTTTCAATGTGGTCTAAGTCTGGGCTCTGACTAGGCCATGCAAGGACATTCGCCTTTTTCTCCTTTAATGACTGTGTGGTCATTTTTGCTGTGTGCTTTGGGACATAACAGGATATTACCACCGCCATGCTTTACTGTAGGAATGGTGTTATTTGGATGGTGAGCTGTATTGAATCTGCGCCAGGCATATTGTTTGGTGTTTTAGTCTCATCTGACCACTTTAAATGCACCTTGAAGATTCTGAAGGCCACATGGAAAAGGTGTTCTGGTCAGATGAGACTAAAATTTATTTATTTGGTCGCAACACCAAACAATATGTCTGGCGGAAATCCAATACAGCTCACCATCCAAATAACACCATTCCTACAGTAAAGCATGGTGGTGGTAATATCCTGCTATGTGGTGTTTCTCTGCAGCAGAGACTGGAACACTTGTCAGGATAGAAGAAAAATGGTTGGGGCAAAATACTATCAAATTCTCGAGGAAAATCTGCTGCTTTCTGCCAGAAAGATGTTAATGGGAAGAAGGTTTACATTCCAACCTGACAATGACACGGAACACACAGAAAAAATTACCAGGCAGTGGTTGAATGAGAAAAGGGTGAATGTCCTTGCATGGCCTAGTCAAAGCCCAGACTTAAACCCCTTTGAAAATCTGTTGAATGACTTGAAGACTGCAGTCCACAAACGGCCACCATCAAATTTAACTGAATTTGAGTAGTTCTGCAAAAAGAGTGGGAAATATTTATAAAGCCTATGCAAATGTGTTCCTAAAAAGGTATATAGAACTGAATGGGACTTTAATTGTGCCTCTAAGAAGTATAAATAGATGAAAACAATTAATGAGAAAATACATTATTTTATTTTATTCAGTATAAAAACAGTTAATAATACATTACAGTTAATACGGTTGAAATGGATTCAGGGTGTGCAAATCCCCGATTTTAACAGAGTTATGGCCTACGTGTTTCGCAGACGAGGCTGCTTCGTCAGGGCCTTTGAGAATGGCACAATGTGATCACATGTAGATTCTACAAATTGAACATCAATTAATATTGCATAGATTTATAGAGTTACATCAGTGAGGACTAGAATATAAAATGTATATAAACATTGATGCATAAATTTATACAAAGCTATGTGTTTAATGAGAAATTGTTAACAACGTTTACTAAACAGATCTGGATGTTTTATAAAATATTCAACAGACAAATATAGCTGCATTATCAGTCCACTAGGGGTGTGTATGACGATGTTAGTTAATGTGTGAGGTTAAGCAGCGATCAACTCTATATTGTTAAATATTTAAACAGGTAATGCTGTGGTTTTGTATAGGAAGGAAAAGAAAATGTATATATATAAATGTGAATCATAATATTCTATCAAAGAGTTTTTTTCCCACTCATCCAGGAACTGTAGTTGGAGGGTACCGGCTCGGCGGGACAATGTGAGGCCTTTGTGCTCGTGGGAATACTCCAACCCCAACCCTCCTCAACCGAGAGGAAAAAGGGCAGGCCCCTATACATGCACATGAAAGAGCATGGTAAACTAAATGCTTTAAAGATGATAATAGTAATAGTAGACACCTCCAAAGACAAATGGAGGTGTCAACCACAACTACGGAAAGCAGAACAGAATAGATGTGAGTATGTGGGGAGTGACAGGGGAGAAAAAGCAAGAAAGTAAAAAACAGAGGCAAGTCACGAAAGGTGGGGTGGGGGAGGAGGGGGGGGAAGAAGAAAAAGCAAGAAAGTGAAAACAGAGGCAAGTCAAGAACGGTGGGGTAGGGGAGGAGGGGGGCAGGGGGAAAGAGGGGGGAGGAGGAAAAGGGGAAATGGGAAAAGAGGAGGGGGTAGGAAAAGGGAGAGAGGGGAAAGGAAAAGAGGGGAGAGGGAAAGAGGGGGCAGAGAGGGGAGGGTGAAAAAGAGAAGAGGGGTAAGGATGTGGAAAAGGGGGGAGGAGAAGGGGAAGGGGGAGGGGAGAAAGAGGGGGGAGGAGGGAGAGAGGGAAAGAAGGAAAGGTAAAAATGGGGGGGAGGGGGGAAGAAGGGAAGAGAAAGGAGGGGGGTGGGGGGGAGGGAAAGGAGGGAGAGAGGGACAGAAGCAAGGGTAAAGAAAGGGGGAAGGGAAGAAGGGTAAGGAGGGGATGGGGAGGGGGGGAAGGAGGAAGAGAGGGTAAAAAATGAAATGTAAAAAAGGGGGGGGGAGAAGAGAGGGATGAGAGGGGTAAAAGGGGGTGGAGAGATGGAGGAAGAGAAAAGAGGGGGGGAAAAAGAGAAAGAAATAAAGAAAGGTGATGTAGATCAATAAACTGAATATTCATGGTACTTGCTTACCAAGTAGTTGTGTAGAGATATACAATAAATTTAAATGAAAAATAATAAGTGTAATCCTGGAAAACAAAGAGATTTTTGTTGCTTGGATAGTTGTTTTCCCATTAAGGAGAGGGGGAGTGTATCACTGAGTCTTGAGAGGACAATCAGAGAAGAGGCATCTCAAAGTGGGAAGAAACAGACTGTTGGGATATGCCTCTACTAACTTTGAACATCTAGACTTTGCAATATTTGCCCACCCTTCTTTGCAGAACTGCTTAAGTTCAGTTAAATTTGATGGTGACTGTTTTTGATGGTCAGGTCTTTTGGGCTGGAGCACCCCTCCCCCTCCTCATTACCTCTTATTTAGTGGCCACCAGTGTATAGGATGTATCCCCTTCAGTTCTCCCACATAGAGAAGTTTAGCTCCCATGGTTGAGACAAAGGATCTTCCATTCTATTACAAGAGTAGGACCCACTAATTCGGGGTACTTTGTCGCAGTAAGTGGGCTTAGCACTATATGACCATATAGCGTGACCAAACCCCCGTATTTTTTGAATATGTTCAGGTGTTTTTAACTAGCCCTGCAGGAAATGTCATTCTTGTATGTGTGCGCTGTAAAATAATTTGTACTGTTTGTGAACTGCAGTCTTCAAGTCCTTCCACAGATTTTCAATGTGGTCGAAGTCTGGGCTCTGACTAAGCCATGCAAGGACATTTGCCTTTCTCTCCTTTAATGACTGTGTGGTCATTTTTGCTGTATGCTTTGGGACATAACAGGATATTACCACCTCCATGCTTTTCTGTAGGAATGGTGTTATTTGGATGGTGAGCTGTATTGAATTTGCGCCAGGCATATCGTTTGATGTTTTAGTCTCAACTGACCACTTTAAATGCACCTTGAAGATTCTGAAGGCCACATGGAAAAGGTGTTTTGGTCAGACTAAAATTTAATTATTTGGGAGCAACACCAAACAATATGTCTGGCGGAAATCGAATACAGCTCACCATCAATAATAACACCATTCCTACAGTAAAGCATGGTGGTGGTAATATCCTGCTATGGGGTGTTTCTCTGCAGCAGGGACTGGAACACTTGTCAGGATAGAAGAAAAATGGTTGGGGCAAAATACCTTCAAATTCTCGAGAAAAATCTGCTGCTTTCTGCCAGAAAGTTGTTAATGGGAAGAAGGTCTGCATTCCAACATGACAATGACCCAAAGCACACAGCAAAAATGACCAGGCAGTGGTTGAACGACCTAGTCAAAGTCCATACTTAAACCTTCAAGTCATTCCAAGTAGAATGACTTGAAGATTGCAGTCCACAAACAGCCACCATCAAATTTAACTGAATTGCAGCAGTTCTGCAAAAAGAGTGGGAAATATTTATAAAGCCTAGATGTGCAAAGTTAGTAGAGACAGGCTGTAATTAAAGCAAAAAGTGGTTCAACAAAATACTGACATAAGGCGGGTGATCCTTTTTCCAACTCAGTGATTCTGTTTTTGAACTTTTTTTTATGGCATTTTGGTGTTATATCTTGCACTTAGATGTTATAAGTTGCACTAGTAAATGCAGCTGAATAAAACAAAAAACAGTGTCTGTCTTAATTTCAGGCTGCAAAGCAACAAAACGTGATTAAATTTGAGTACCTGGATTGAAAACTGGCTACAGGGGTGAGTGATAAATGGTGAGTACAAAGGGTGGTGATAAATGTTGAGTACTTGGAATGGTCCGGTGTACCACCCCCCCCCCCCTCCGGTATCTGTCCTGGGACCAGCCCTGTTTAATTTATTCATAAACAATCTAGAGGATGGGATAAACAGCTCAATCTCAGTATTTGCGGATGATACTAAGTTAAGCAGTGCAATAACTTCTCCACAGGATGTGGAAACCTTACAAGAAGATCTAAACAAAATAGTGGGGTGGGCAACTACATGGCAAATGAGGTATAATTTTGAAAATGTAGGGTAATGCATTTGGGTACCAAAAATATGAACACAAGTTACTCAATAGGGGGAGAACCTCTGGGGGAATCTAGTATGGAAAATTACCTGGGGGTCCTAGTAGATGGCAGGCTCAGAAATGGCCAAGCTGCTGCAAGCAAAGCCAACAGAATATTGGCATGCATAGAAAAGGGCATTCACTCCAGAGATAAAATTATAATTCCCCCACTCTACAAGACTCTGGTCCAGCCGCATCTCGGGTATGCCATCCAGTTCTGGGCACCAGTCCTCAGGAAGAATGTGCTGGAACTGGAGAGAGTCCAGAGAAGGGCAACAAAGCTAATTAAGGCAATGGAGGATCTCAGCTATGGCGAAAGACTACAAGCATTGAACTTTTTCTCCCTGGAGAGGAGATGCTTGAGAGGGGATATGATATCAATGTCCAAATACTGTACTGGTAACCCTAGCATAGGGAAAAAACTATTCAGTAAAAGGGAATTCAAAAAGACACACGGCCATTCACTAAAAGTGGAAGAGTGCGTAGAGGGTTCTTTACTGTTAAAGCAGTGGAATCAACAGGGAGCGTTGATAGTTTTAAAAAAAAATATTAGATGGGTACCTTAACGACCACAACATACAGAGGTATATGATGTACTACTGACATAAACACATACACACACACACACAGGTTGGACTGGTGTCTTTTCTCAACCTCACTAGCTATGTAACCATTACCGTATTTATCGGTGTATAATACGTGCCGGCGTATAACACGCACCCCAAGTTTAGGAGGGAAGTTTAAGGAAAAAAACTTTTAGGAGGGAAGTTTAAGGAAAAACATTTACATTTTAAATGCCCATCAATGCAGCCCTGCATAGCGACCATCTGCAGCCTTGTCCAGTGTCCACCTGCAGCCTTGTCCAGTGTCCACCTCCAGCCTTGTCCGGTGTCCACCTGCAGCCTCCATCTGCAGCCTTCCCCAGTGTCCGTCTGCAGCCTTGCCCAGTGCCCGTCTGCAGCCTTGCTCAGTGTCCACCTGCAGCCTTCCACAGTGTCCGCCTGCAGCCTTGCCCAAAATTGCAGCATGTTTGGTTTTTAAATTTGCCGCAGCCGATATTCGGCTCCTCTCACCGCCGACATACATACATACATACATACAGCGAGCCAAGCCGAGTGTACTCTGTACTCTGCTACTCGGCTCCACTTGCAGTCACGCCCCCGTCCCGCCCCTTGGCCCGGCTCCTATGATGAACACAGCACCGGTCCAATGTCGGGATGTAAAGGCTAGGAGACAGGACTGGGCGTGACTGCGAGCGGAGCAGAGTAGCCGAGTACACAGTACACTCAGCTCGGTCAATGTCGGCGGCGCTCCTCTTGCCCACAAACAGCGGCGATCGGCGTATAACATGCACCCACGATTTTCCCCTGATTTTAAGGGGAAAAAAGTGCATGTTATACGCCGATAAATATGGTATTTTAAAGGGGGAGTGATTCTTTTCTATACCCCACTCAAACAGAGAAAAAACTCATAGTGAAATACCATTTAACATGAGTTATCAAGCGCATTAAATGCGCAACTTACAGGATATTTGGCAAAGACAGGCATCAGCAAAAAACATCTGAGTTTGCCACTGTGTGGCATGTGTTCCATGGAGGGGGAAACTGCGTACTTCCGGTTCGTGGTAACCAGTGACGCAATTTACACCTCCATGGAACGCACGCCACACAGCGGCGAACTTGGATGTTTTTTACTGATGCCTGACTTTGCCAAATATCCTGTAAGTTGTGCATTTAATGCGCTTGATAACTCATTTTAAACAGTATTTCACTATGAGTTTTTCTCTGTTTTCCTATCTATGGAGTGTGGTATATCCTTCCTGTCATAAAATATCTTCTTGGAAGAGTGTGCTGAGGAACCATCCTGCATATCCCCAGATCATTAGATCACAGTTTTTTTTATCCCAGGCTGCGAAGCTGAAGATCTAATACTTCTGGTGAGTGCAGTCATCGAAGGGGGAGTCACCTAACTCATTCAAAGTTTTGGAGCATCTTGCACTTTTTACAAAAGCACCTAAGCACTTTTCAAATTTTGTGTTTTTTATGTCACAATTATATTGATGTATAAGGCACCATTTATTAGGATGTATATTGTTTAGGCTGTCAGCGCTGTTTTATAATTTAAGGTTTTCTTACCTTTGTGCAGCAGCTGCAGTCTCACCATTGTCCATTTGTATTCATTTTTCATTTGTATTTGTTTTGATTTAACACTTCAGCGAGAGTTTTTGAATTAGATTTATTTTTTTCTATACTCACTGTATATAACTCCAATTACTGGTTGTTAAACCAATAATAGTGAATAGTTAGATGTCAGTTATGATGTGATTGGCCCAGTGCTCTAATATGGAGGTGAGGAGACAGTCAGTTCTATGTAAGATTTGACTTATATCCTTACTTGAGCTTAAAATGTTTTTCCTTGATCCCCAGTGCGGTAGGAGAGAAAAAAAGAAAAGTATATGGTCTAAAAATGGGGGAAATCCAGTGAATCCTTGCAAGGGGAAAACACAGGTTCCCTTTAAAGTATACCTGTCATGAGAAACATATGGAGACTATTGCTGGCTGCCTGAAAAAGCTGGCTTTGTATGACTGGTTATAGGATAAGGTAGAAAGTTCACAGTCTGACTCAGAAGCTGAAATTAGCATATAAAAATTATTCTTTGACTTGCTTTTTATTATCACTTTTCTTTCCCGTTCTCATCTGTTTTATAATTGTTAGTCTTTACCAACTCTTTTAATTCTTTTCACTTTCTTATTCTCTTGTATTTTTTTCCTAGCAATATGAGTTGTCAAAAGATGGGTCTGCAACCAAGATTATGTTACACCTTTATCCTATGTTAATGGAAATTCAACACTGTATATAACACATCTCAGGATTAAACAGTGCCTAGCTACACTAACAATAGGTTTTGAATATAGTGATATGACTTCACTTTATTAAATATTTGAAATGCTTTCTTGTCAAACAAGTGCATTTTCATATCATTGAATGCAATGTTTTTACAACCTAAATAAACTTTGATTCCACGAATATAAAAAGTACAACAGCACATATTTAGATAGTATTCGAGTTGCCTTCTCACATTTGTTAGTTTATTTTAGGTTTGGGTTTATCATTATATTATTCAAGTACGGTAAATCTTAACATACCCTAGCAAGATACGGTTGCTTCACTCTCCACTCACATTTTCATCATGTTTGTCTTTTAGAAGAGTGCCATTGTATGGCAACTATAAAATTATGACCATCCTGCCATAGATTAGACGTATGAACTACCTTAGGGAAGTGATAACAGATGGATGTTCCATCCTCCATCTCAAGTCTTTAGGTGGCAATGTCCCGTAGATGTGTAGGCACAAAGCAGTCACGTTCATGCATCTGTGCTGGCCTATAGACCTTTAAATACAAACAGGCTGCTTGGCCTTATTCATGCTGGTGTATGGAGGAAAGAAAAGCTTCAGGCACACTGTAGGGAAACCAGTAGAGAATAAACAGGAATTTATAATCTTTATGATTACTATTTCTTGAGAGAAGCCATGAAGTTGTTAGATCATCTCCCAGATTGTGCAATTGGTATTTCATTTCAATAGGAACCTCAACAGGAACTGCAAGACTAGTCTTAATCCCCAACTCTAAAACACAGGAGAAAAAAAAAACAGTACTGAAAGACTGGTAACCTACCTTCTCATTCATAGTCCAGCACAGATTTTGTTTATGTTGTAATGATAGTGCCTTTATGAATAAGTGTTTCAAGCAGTGTATGTGATTGGTACATCATAATGCATACCTTGCTTTGAAGACTTATGCCTCCTACACACTATGAGATTATCGGACGAATGATTGTCTCTTTTTTTTGTATGATAGTCTCATATGGAAAATAAAGAGATTAATAAAGTTACATAAATTCTTGTATGATGTAATGTGTTGTATTGTATTGTAATGTATTGCTTCGTTTTTGAGCATGCATGCTCTTGATATACCATTTAACTTCGGGCGAATACAGCACTGATTAAACGAAAATCGTACAATCTGGTATCGTACAAGAAAAATTTTGTGCTTGTCCCTTCGGATATTGTTGGATGAACTGTTGTGATCAGCTCTTGAAAGTTGTGTACTAATGATCAGATTATCGTACTACAAAAGCGATTTTTGCAATCCGATTTACCGATCATGTATACTAGGCATTACAAGCTCACTAATGTGAGCAGTGCACCACTCCAGCAGTGTGGCCTCCAGGCCTTTCCATATCCATAACCCCTTCTCCACAACTGCAGCTGGCAAATGTAGTTTCTGGGCAGGCAGTTACAACACAAGGCTGTGAAATACTGCCAACTGCGATGAGCACACTCTTAACCTTACCCTACATAGAGATTTTCCAAGTCGTGGCTTGTGGGTTAACACAGTGGTTCTTCAAAGAGAAGTTCTTAATTTCTAGTTAGGTCATTAAGAGATTCAGACTAACGATTTTTAAAGGAATATCACCCTTTCTTCACCTGCAGTGTTTTATGATACACAGAGCACAGATTTGATGATTCTTCTATCTATCACTGATTATATGGACTTTTGATAGGGGACTTTAAGGTTCTACTATTGCATGTTTTACCTTCAACCTGTGTTTAATGACTTTAAAAGATTTATGTCATTTATTTGTTCTAGCGCTGCATTATTCGTATATACTATTATCTGTGGAGTCTGTATCTTGACTTTTTAAGTGCTGACAGCTGAATTACGTTTTCTTTCTCTAGCGCAGCGTCGGCTTCTGCTTGTTTTTGCTTTATACAATTTTTAAATTCTATTTTAATGAAAAGAAAAGTGGTGCAGGAAATATTTCCAGAAAATAAATTATAACACAAACATAAGCAACAGTAAAATAAAAGGGTTTAAAAGTGAAAAATACTTACCGTATATACTCGAGTATAATTCATTCCGAGTATAAGTCGAGGCCCTAATTTACCACAAAAAAATTGGGAAAAACGTATTGACCCGAGTATAAGACGAGGGTGAGAAATGCACAGCTACTGTAAGTGGAAAAGAGGGTCAACAATGCCCATTTGCAGCATCACTGTGCCCATTTGCATGCCTCACTGTGCCCATTTGCAGCCATAGGTCCCCTGAACTTCAAACTCGGTAGTTAAGGGTTCCTAGATGCCCCCTAGCTGCAGCCAAAATTTGGGGTCTCTGAACCCAAAGGGTCCCCATATGACATTGCTGCAGATGGACACAGTTGACTGAATTTGGGGCCCCGTATTTCGGGGCCACTTAGTGCTAGGAACCCCAAATTTGGTGTGCAAATTTCCAAAGCTGGGGTTTCTAGCACCAAGTGGCCCCAAGATACAGGTCCCCAAAAATCAGTTCAGAAAATGTCAAGCACTTTTCTGCAGCAGAGAATAACATTTTCCGAACCGGTTTTGGGGCCCCGTATCTCAGGGCCACTTGGTGCTAGGAACCCCAGCTTTGGATATGTTATGGTACCAGTTGCACTGGGTTTTCACACCAAATTTGGGGTTCCTAGCACCAAGTGTCCCTGAGATATGGGGCCCCAAAGTCGGTTCAGAAAATGTCAAGCACTTTTCTGCAGCAGAAAATGACATTTTCCAGACCGATTTTGGGGCCCCGTATCTCAGCTTTGGATATGTTGTGGTACCAGTTCCACTGGGTTTGCATACCAAATTTGGGGTTCCTAGCACCAAGTGGTCCTGAGATACGGGGCCCCAAATTCGGTTCGGAAAATGAAATTTTTTGCTGCAGAAAAGTGCTTGACTCGAGTATAAGTCAAGGGGGGCACTTTCAGCACAAAAAAATGTGCTGAAAAATTCGACTTATACTCGAGTATATACGGTAAGTGGAGTCTGTATGGTCTTTGGTTCAGTGCAGATTTTGGATTAACACCAACAGAAAAGAACAACACACTCCTGCGCTAGAGTCAGCTGACTATGTAGTGTCACGGGTGGCTATTCAATTCATGGATAATCTCATAGATGCCTTGCTGCTCTCTAGGACTGGGGTTCTCCTGAAAGTGCTGTGAGAATAGAAAAAGAAAAGAGGGCCTAGTGCAATATCCAACAGATTTATTAAAAGATATGAATAAAATCATAAAGATGTCTACTCACAAACATAAGTTAAAAACACGCTCGTCAGACCACATGTGTTTTGCTCGAATCACTGAACCTGGGAGTGGATGAGACCCCTCGGTCTGACACATTTAAAAGGACTGGCCTGCTTCCTCAGAGGCTCTGAAAAAGAAGGCCAGTCCTTCACAACGCATCAGCCTGAGGGGTCTCATCCAGGACCCCCCACTCCCAGATTCGGTGATTAGAGCAACCGATGAGAGATAGTCATACATGTGGCCTGACGAGCATGTTTTTAACTGATGTTTGTGAGTAGATATCGTTATGATTTTATTCATATCTTTAAATAAATCTGATGGACAATGCACTAGGCCAGTGCGCCCTCTTTTCTCTTTCTATTCTCACAGATTTTGGATCACATGCAGAGTAAATCCCATCTGATATGGCAGAGCCACTGGCCCTCATTAATGACTCTAAGGGGTTGGTTTACTAAAGCCATATTGACTGTGCACTTTGCAATGTGCAGTTGCACTCTACAACGATCAGTTGCTCCAGAGCTTAGTAAATGAGCAGAAGCTCTACTGACTTCCATCATCCAATCACGTGCAAGCAAAAATGCATTTTTTAAAATTTTCCTTGCATGTGATTGGACATCCTTTGCAAAGTGAAGCCTTACCTCATTTACTAAGCTCTGGAGCAATTGCACTTGCAGAGTGCAACTGCACTTTGCAAAGTGCACAGTCTAGTTGCCTTTAGTAAATCAACCCCAAAGTATTTCTTTATAGTTGCAATGATAAGAAGGGACATTGGGACAATTTACTAAAGTTAGAAGGTGCACGATCTGGTGCAGCTCTGCATAGAAACCAATCAGCTTCCAGGTTTTTTTTTTGTCAAAGCCTAATTGAACAAGCTGAAGTTAGAAGCTAATTGGCTACCATGCAGAACTTCACAAGATTTTGCACTCTCCAGTTTTAGTAATTCAACATCATTGCCAAATGTTGCAGAGCTATTTCCACCCTATCAAAGGGTCAGCAAGACCTGTAGCAAGTTTGAAAGTGAAAGTGTCATGTACTAGGTTGTTGGCCGAGGCGCTGAAAGCACTCCCCTTGTGGCTAAATGCAGAGCACCCCTGAAGGTGGTACAGGGAATGCAGTGCCCAAAAAGCACGGTTTGGCAGTTACTGTAGTCTGAAGAGCTGATCACCAGAAGGTAGCTGGAAGAAGCAGGATGCACTGTAAGGCAGGTGTGCTTGGGTGGTGTAATGTTTGTGTAGAATCACTGTGACCCTTAACCCCTTTCTCTTGATGCATGCTGGGGTAGGGGCTGTACCAGGAAGTCAGTCACGAGTGTGTGTGGGACTGGAAGCAGCCGCATGATACTTAGAGGGAGGCCTGTTGTATTACGACTCCTCCATGTAAGAATGTACATCACTTTCTGAGTGAGTAATAAACCTTTCCCTGGTTAAGAAGTGCATTCTGCCTGTGTGTAACTTGCTGAGCAGATACTGGCAGCATTGCTAGCAACACCCTGAGAGACTCCGTGTCGAAGGGACATAACAGTGGCGACGAGGATTGTGGATTTTAGCACACATGGCTTTCATAAGGGTTTATTCAACCATTTGATCCTGCTGCTGAATCATGGAGCTCCTAGGTGGAGAGGCGGGAGCAGTATATGGAACAAACAGTGTGGCTGTAGAAAAGAAAGTTGCAGTTTTCCTCACAGCATTGGGTCAAGCTGCATATGGCACTCTCAGAGACCTCATTTCTCCAGACAAGCTGGCCTCTAAGCCCCTGCCTGAGTTAATCCAGAAGCTACAAGAGCACTACAATCCAAAGCCATAAGAAATAGCAGAGCGGTTTATATTCTACAGTAGGAGGCAGCATGCCGGGAGGACATAAATACTTATACCATTGCTTTACATAAACTAGCTGCCACTTGTCATTTTGGATACTACCCGCAGACGGCTCTCCGCGACATGTTGGTCATGGGACTCTGCGACCCAGCCATACAGAAACGTTTACTCACAGAATCTGACTTGACTCTGGCGAAAGCCACAGACCTTGCTATGGTCATGGAGTTGGCTATACGGGACGCCACCCTACTGAAGGCGCCACCTGAACCTCCTGCAAGCCAACACCCACGATGGCTGTCCCCAAATCAACCTAAACCTCGCCACCCTAATTCTTCTGTCTCTAGGACGCCGAGTTGCTACCGTTGTGGTAACACTTCTCACAGTGCACCTGCTTGCAAGTTCAAGGATGTCGTTTGTTTTCTTTGTGGAAAGACTAGTCATATTGGGCGTGTTTGCCGCAGCTCCCGCTCCCTGAACACTACCACAAAAGGTAGACGCAAACAGACGTTTCATGTGGACACTGACAATAACGGCTCCAGCTCTGATGAGGAGATCTGTGTCCAGCATGTTGGACTGTTTCGGGTAGCTGGGAACACTCCTGCGATAAAAGTGGATGTCACACTCAATGGCTGTCCTGTCTCCATGGATGTTGATATAGGGGCGGCTGTGTCTGTCATTTCATGGACTAATTTAAAGGCATCAGGTCTGTCCCTGCCTATGCAACCTACAAATCTCACACTACAAACCTACAGCAAGGAACTGCTACAGCCCTTAGGTTATGTGAAACCCATTGTGACATCAGTCAAACTCTACACCTTTATGTTGTAAGTAAAGGAAGTCCTCCACTGTACGGTAGGGACTGGATCAAAGCCCTGGGCATGCCCCCTCTTGCCATTGCACAATGTACATTGCTTTCTGAGGTAGACCATTGGGTGGAATCCCTGAAGTTACGCTTTAAGGAGGTTTTTGAGGACTCTGACGTACTTGGCAGCAGGGTAGACCGGAAGCAGAACCAAGAGCCAGGCCAGGGGTCATACACAGTGGATCAGTCAGAAGCAGATTCAGGTAGCAGAACTGGAGCAAGCCGGGGTCATATACAGTTAGACAGACAGCAGCAGAGTCGGTAAGCCAAGCCTGGGTCAAATACAATGGAGCATGCAGGAGCAGAGTCAGAAGTACAAGCTAGGGGTCAAACCAGGACATCAGGATAAGCAGGTCAAGGCAAGCCGGGTCGGTAACAGGAGGTACAAGGATCAGGATACACAGAAGCACAGGAAACACAGGGGAGCTGATGATAATCCAGCAATCTAGTGCTCACAGCAGTAGGTTTTTACAGGCCAGTGAGCGCAAGCATTTGTCACATCGCGCACGCGCATTCACCGGTTTACGCCACCACGCATCTGCGCCACAAGGCGCCATCTGTTGCCTTATGAGTTTATGTGAAATCTCCATTAATAGCTGTAAAATATTGTAATTATGAATTTATTTCATTTAGCTTGTATCTATGTGGGGGGTAACATATTATCTTCACAGAGGTCTCTGTTAGACTAGACAATTCGGTGCCTAGGCTTGTGTATCTAAACAATAGGACCCAAACCTCATTGTTCTACACATATTCACTTCAAAGGATCCCATGTTTGGATATGCAATGAAGGGAGGACAACCCGTAATCAATACTTTACTTCCCGGGAAAATGTCACTTTAATCTCCTGCTCAGAATAGTCACAAGGATTTGCATTAAAGGGGGCTGACTTATGCAAAGTAGATTGGAGATGTAACCAGTTCTTAACCAGGAATAGGGAAGCCCACCGATCAGAGCCACGCCATGCCAACCAATGAGGCATCAGCCTGTAATGATATACACAGACACACTCTCTGGTAGGGAAACACACACACTCTCTGGTAGAGCGGTCACCCGAATCGAACCTTTGTGGGTCATAGCCGGGTTATTATGGGAAATGTCTCCCTTCTTCTAACTAAATATGTTTTTCTTGGGGGGCATGGCCTGGTAGCTGATGTACCGCACAACCTCGCAAACCAGATCTGACGGTTCCCAAACAACTCCCTGAGCACTACCCAGCAATGGGAGACATCGCGGCCCGGACCGCGGACAGCATGGCCCAAAATGGCGCTCAAGCACAGCGCTCTGCCAATGAACTTCATAGAGAAGCTGCAGAAAAGCTGTTTTCCAAGTCCCTTACCACTGATCCAGCTACTGCACCAGGCACACCGGAGGACTCGTCCGGAGGTAGTTCAGAGGCTGATGACACAGTGCCCCTGGAAGATGCCGGTGGATCCAGATTCCCATGGTACGCAGTAAGTACTCTAGAGGGAGGCTCCACTAGGCCTCATGCCCCCATCAGCCCCGCTGCTGACAATGAACCCTCACTTGGAGACATTTTTGCGGCTATAAACTCATTTAATGCCTCTCTGACAACCCTGACAACCGAGATAAAAGGGGTAAAAGCTGAAATTTCTTTTTTGAGACAATATACCCAAAAACTCAGGGAAAGAGCCTCAGCATTAGAAGGAAGAATCAGCTCCACAGAGGATGATATGGTGCCTATGCAAAGGGATCTCACTTACAACAATCATCTCCTCACACAGCACTCCTCTTGTTTAGAGGAATTAGAGAATAGAATGAGAAGAAATAATATCAGAATGATCGGGCTACCAGAAAGAATTGAAGGAAAGAACCCAGTGGAGTTCATTGAAAAATGGCTGATGGCTGCTTTTGGTAAAGATGTGTTTACCCCCATGTTCTCTGTAGAACGAGCATACAGAGTACTGGCAAGGCCTCTGCAGCCAGGAGCCCCTCCAAGACCCTTCCTATTCAAACTTCTTCATTATAAGGACAGAGACGCAATACTGCACAATGCCGGAAATTAAACCGGAAGCTTTAAAAATAGATAATGCCAAAGTATCCTTCTTTCCAGACTTCTCTGATGAATTGCAGAAGCAGCGCACTAAGTTTCTAGATGTTAAACGGAGCCTCAGATCCCTCGATCTGAAATATGCTATGCTGTACCCTGCCCTCCTTAGGGTAGAAGCACTGGGCTCAGTGCATTTCTTTGATTTACCATCTGCGGCTATACAATGGTTGGATAGAGAGGAACAATCAATTCGGGAAGCTCGCAACCGGCGCTCTAACCCTCATGTTGGATAAAGTACCACTTCCAGAGGTTTCCTCTTGCTCTTCAGTTTCCACATGTTCAGGCGGAGACAGCTGCTGATGTCTGGAATTATAGTTCCGACCGAACTACCTGTTCTAGCTGTTGAGAAGTTGTTAAGACACTAAAGTGCACTTCCACTGTTGCCCCCAAGAATGTCCATTTCAGACCTACCATTGCCCTTTGGCAACACAGTTTGGCCACGTTGGCCAGTTTATTGTTGTTGTCTTACCTCATTGACTATTCCACCTTGTATTCTACACCATTAATGTCTCTACAGTTGTGTGCTGCTCCCACTCCATACAAGTCTAACTCGCTCGTCAACTCTTCAATTTGCTATACGACAGTTTGGTTATCAATATCATGCTACTTACTCGGTGTACTCGAGGGGAGTGAGTCTCCTGGTGAAAAGTGGTACACAGTTTTCAGCTGCGGAAGTTAAAATTGACCCAGATATATTTTTCTTTCTTGCTCCCTGTATGGGACTAAATGTATATTGGCGGGGTTGTACACTACAGCTCTATTTTCAGCCAACATCCTCAAAAACCTAGCAGAATTTATGTCCCGCTTACCGGGCATGCCGGTCTTGGTCATAGAAGAGTTTAACAATTATATTGATTATGATAAAGACAAACTACATGCCCGGAGGGGGGATGGGCCACAGAGACACTGTGGTCTTACCCCCATTGCTCGCCTCCTTTCAGAGATGGGTCTTACTGATCTCTGGAGAATGAGCAATCGGGAGGCCAGGGTGTACTCATGTCAATCTGCCTCAGCAGGGGGTCTATCTAGAATTGATATGGGGCTAGGGAATGACATCTTGTTGTCACTGGTGGAATCCTCACAATACCATACCAGACAGGTGTCAGATCACTCCCCATTTTCAATAGATTTGATTCTGGGGGCAGTCAAAAGTAACTCTATGTGAAAACTTAATCCCTTCTGGCTAGCGCTTATCCAGGACCCTGACCTAATACCAGGGCTACTTACGCAGTTTTTCAGACATAAAATAAATTCAACAACTATAGACACGGTGTGGGAAACGGCAGAAGCATATTTGCGAGGACAGTTTATCCAAGTGATATCTAGGACCAAAACTTCTACCAAAAAATGGGAGCAATCAGTATTGGAAGAAGCGCATCGCTCAGAGGTAAATTATATAGCTGACCCCACTGATGACGCCAAAAGGTCAAGGTTGGCAGCTCAATCCATGCTTAGGGACTTATCCCTACAGTTGGCAGAAAATAAAAGATTTTTTCTACAACAGAGTCACTTTGAGGAAGGGGAAAACACAGGTCATATGTTAGCCATGCTGGCCAAAACGCAGCAGTCATCCTCTCTCGTAGGGGTTGTAAATGACACACAGGGTGTGTCATGCTACACCACTAAATCCATCATAGATGTTTTTAAGCAATTTTTCCAAGATGTTTATTCTTCAAAAGTTCAACCCTCCCAGGAAGATATTTGTACTTTTTTAGACAAATATCCCATTCCCTGCCTGTCTGATTCAGACTCGGCCTTGCTCAGTGCCCCTTTGAGAGAGGAGGAACTGTTGGAAGCCTTAGCTCACGCACAAAATAGCCGGGCTCCTGGGGGCGGATGGTCTTCCATCAGAGGTGTATAAGCGTTATTCGTCACAACTCATCCCAATCCTCCTAAAAGTTTACAGCCAGGCTTTTAGAACAGGATCTCTCCCTACATCTATGAACGAGGCCATTATTGTAGTACTGTTAAAACCTGGCAAAGATGCTTTATCGCCGGATTCGTATAGGCCTATCTCCTTACTTACAATTGATGTCAAACTATTGGCCAGGGTTCTGGCTAATAGGCTGGCCAAATGTATCCAGCAGGTCATCCACAGGGATCAATCCGGCTTTATACCGACCACATCTCAAAACTTACGTAGATTATTCCTGAATCTACAAGTTCCCACTGACAATACAGGTAATAGGGCCATCTTCTCTTTGGACACCGCTAAGGCATTCAATAGCGTGAGATGGCCTTATTTATGAGAAGTGTTGACGAGATTTGGTGTAGGCACACCATTTTTAAAATGGGTCCAATTATTATATAGCTCCCCATCAGCAAGAATGTGTGCTAATGGAGAAGTGTCTGACCCTTTCAGGCTACACAGAGGCACGCGACAGGGGTGCCCACGGTCACCCCTGTTATTTGCCTTCGCCTTGGAACCCTTAGCCATACATATCAGGGCTGCACAGAATATTACAGGATTCAAACGTGGACCTCAACAGGATGTGATATCTTTATACGCGGGCGACACATTGATTTACTTAGGAGATACTAACAGTTCACTGGAAAATGTGATGAGCCTGATAGCTGACTTTGGAAAGCTGTCAGGTTTTAGCATTAATTGGAATAAATCAGTACTCATGCCCTTAGACCCCTTAACAAGACCCTTACCTGACTTTGCTAAGGATATAGTTGTAGCTGAGGAATTTTGATACTTAGGTATATAAGTGACGCCTGACCCTAATCAATATCTCAAACTGAATTTGGCTCCTTTGCTTAAAAGACTAATGCCCCGTACACACGGTCGGATTTTCCGATAGAAAACGTGTGATAGGACCTTGTTGTCGGAAATTCCGACCGTGTGTAGGCTCCATCACACATTTTCCATCGGATTTTCCGACACACAAAGTTTGAGAGCAGGCTATAAAATTTTCCGACAACAAAATCCGTTGTCGGAATTTCCGATCGTGTATACACAAATCCGACACACAAAGTGGCACGCATGCTCAGAATAAATAAAGAGATGAAAGCTATTGGCTACTGCCCCGTTTATAGTCCAGACGTACGTGTTTTATGTCACCACGTTCAGAATAATCGGATTTTCCGACAACTTTGTGTGACCGTGTGTATGCAAGACAAGTTTGAGCCAACATCCGTCGGAAAAAATCCTAGGATTTTGTTGTCGGAATGTCCGATCAATGTCCGACCGTGTGTACGGGGCATTAGACTGAAATGCTTAGCCCTTACAGTTACCGGGAGAGTTAATTTAATTAAAATGATATGGGCCCCTCAACTTCTTTATATATTTCACAACTCCCCGATCTGGATACCACATAAATGGTTCACTAAAATAGATGCTCAGTTTAGAGACTTAATATGGGGCAATAAACCTGCACGTATTAGTCTGAACTCCTTACAATTACCTAAGGACCAGGGAGGAATGGCGGTGCCACACGCCAGATACTATTTTATAGCCTCCCAGCTACAACACTTTGGCAATTGGGAGGGAATAGATTCTTCAGACCCTATTAGATCTCTGCTTGTTCCAAATGAATCTAATCTTTCTGCCCTAACCCATCTAGAAGCAGGTCTTACACATATGCCAAGCACCCTCCCCTCAACAATATTATTGAATACCTTATGGAAATATATTAGGACTCATTTCAGAATAAGGGGGATATGCTCCTTCACTCCCATATGAAGAAATAAATACTTGAAGGAACTCTTCAAGCTTGAGGATTTTCATGCATGGGAAGAGGCAGGCATGCACTACATCACACAAGTGTATCCCGGAATCATTCCTAAATCCTTCTCAGATATCAGAGATGAATTCACCCTTCACAGGAATCAATTTTATAAATACCTTCAATTGAGGCATGCAATCCAAGGTGAGGGTAGAATATCTTCTCTTGTCCCGATGCCACATCCTTTGATGAACGATGTCTTGCTGACAGATGACAGGAAGGGAATGATATCTAGGGTATACACTAGGTTGCTTAATCTCACCCATGAAGCTAGCGCACTCCCCTGCAGACAAGGGTGGGAAAGAGACTTGGGACCTATTGATGGAGACATATGGGAATTGTGTATAACATCTGCACCTTTGGTATTGGTATCTGCATCACAAAGATTATCTCATCTTTATTTACTGCATAGGGTATACAGAACTCCAACTAGATTACATAAATGGGGACTTAGAGAAACCCGTTATGCCCGAAGCGATGTGGCCATAATGGTGATCTATTACATATGATGTGGAAGTGTCCAAAGCTCTTCAGGTATTGGCAATTTGTTCTTAACACTATAACACAAGTGTACCAGTTTCCATTACCACAGGATCCAGTTGTATGCCTACTTGGTGCCTTAGAGATTCCCTCTCTCTCGCCAGGCGGTCACATCGCTGTATTACGTCTATTATATATTGCACGCAAAGCTATTGCTAGACTATGGATAACTCAGAGGGTACCAACGGGTAGACAATGGGTGGAACAGGTGAATAGATTGCTTATACGTGAGAAGCTTACTTATCAACACCGTAATGTCCTGAAGAAATTCTATACTATGTGGCAACCATGGTTGGATACGCCAGGCTTAGGCCCAAATCAGTTGGTGATGGATAGACTTTGAGAAATGTAAGCATGAGAATGGAGGAGCTCGAGTATGTTATGTCTAGGGAAAGCGCATATGCATGAGGTGGATTGCGAAAGGTACCGAGGTATAGGTATCACACTCTTTGACAAATTAGACTAGATACATTTCTTCCCCATAGGGGTACAGTTGCTTCATCTCTTTTCTTTTCTTGATATATTAATCTCCACATGTGTTAATTGGCTATATTCATACTCAGGATACACAATCCAATTTAAGTGCACAGCATAATATACTACTTATATATTCATAGAAGTCTATGTTGTCATATACTTGTAAATGTATACCTTGACTGTATATAAATGTAGCTGTGTCTGCAATTATTACTACACATGTTCTCTAACTGTATGTACATTTACTGGTTTTGTACAATAAACTCTTTTTCTGATTTAAAAAGAAAAAAATGTTTTTCTTAAGTCTTTTATGTCCTACTACTTGTTGAATAAAGTTTTAAGGAATATACTCTGTATTCCTTCATTTAATACATGATTTTTACCCTTTCCCTGTACAAATAGATAATGTGTATTAGTTTAGGCCTACTTTACTATATACCAATACATTTTTGTTATTGTGTTAAAGCTTTCACTCATGGTGATCATATCTGAGAGCTATTAAATCTCAAATATATTATACGGGTAACAAGACTTTTCTGTAAAGAGCCTGTGTTTGTGCAGCTTTCATTATTGTGCAGTGTATGCAGGTTCCTTTGCCATCCTGAACCTGTTTTACAGTATTTCTTTGCATTTGTTTAGTAAACTGCAAGTTACACTTTCTCTCCAGCTGGTCATGCTGCCAAATACCCATCCTGTAAAACAACCTTATTAAAATTCTGTGAAGTGAATGAATCATAAAGTCTCTTTTAGAATGTATCTGTGTAATCCACACAATTCAATCACTTCTCCCGCACTATATGACCTTGCATCTAAACGCCATTTTGTTTTTAGTTTTGAATTAAGTGATGAGTGGGTAAAGATGGAAAGGCCTGGGGAAAAAACTGGATGAAATCGGGGGAAAAAACTGTTTTTTGGAAATATTTCCACTGTGCAATTTCTGCTGAGACCAAAGCTGCAATTTGCAAATAATGTGAGAAGAAATATTCTTTTGCAAGTGCTACAAGAATGATAAAACACATGCTTGCAGGCCAGAAGTGTCCTAAAAACAATTAAAAATACTTTATGAAATTACAATGATTAGGACCATATAGAAATGCAAGTAGCTTTTCCCTCCAGAGTTCTCATTCCAGAAACACCCTTTCTGCTGCTTCTGGATCATCACAAATTTTCAAAAGCAAGTTTAGTTTATTTACTGAATAAGATACTTATATTTCAAGCAAAATATGCGCATTTTTATTTCTGTAATTTCTTTTTTCTCATGGCTTTAAAATTCCTGGAAATTGTGGTTCAAACCCCTTTTTCTGTGTCTTGTTGGTGAGATTTCTCTTCTTTTTCTGTTTAAAAGGCATAACCAGAAGTGAGGAAATCCCATCTTATGGCCAGTACACACAATCCAAAAAATGCTTTGGAAGCGATTGTACAATAATCTGATCGTTAGTACAGCTTTCTTTTTTTTTTTATAAATCTTTTTATTTATTTTCCTAAACAGACAAAACACAACACAACAAAACATCATACACATTGAACCTAAAATATATTAATATAATATCAAGATCATCCTTCTATCACCAATGGCCCAAGCATCCCTTATACAACAACACCCATATTATGATGTATGACCCCCATCGCCATTAGATGCCGTGTACAGTTTGTCCAGCCACTTTGTCCAGACTTTATCGTACTTACTAGGGCAACCCCTATTAATATAGCTGTCTTTATACAATGGGAGCTTATTATTTATCAATTGTTTCCAGTATAGAAGTGCAGGAGAGCAAGGTTTATTCCAATGCATAAGAATGGCTTTTCTTGCGTAAAATAATGTTGTATTAGCGAACACTCGCTCAGACACTGTAGGAACAATAGCCTCTACCAGACCCAGCAGGCAAACAGACATTGAGACTGGTAAAGGAGCAGAGGTAATAGTATTCAATAAATGTACCATTTCCCCGCTATAAAGAAGCTATATATGGGCAAGTCCAAAAAAATGTGTGTGAAATCCCCTTGAGATGCTCCACACCACCAACACTTGGAAGAGCAGACAGGATTTATCTTTTGAAGTCTATAAGGCGTATTATATGCTCTATGTACCAATTTAAATTGAATCATGCGGTCTCTGAACGATACCAGAGATCACAGAGGGAAATCCCACACACCCCTCCAGTCCTCCATATCCAAATCTCATATATCTCACATCCACCTAGCTCTGAGACCTTCTAATGGGGAAATAGAGATTAAAGTAAGATGAAAGTACAGTCTCAAGGTGCGCTTATCCAGGCACTCAACCCTGAGTACCGATTCTAAAGAGGATTGTATGATCCTTATGCCGCGTACACATGATCGCACATTCAAACAACAAAATACATGTTTTTTTTCAGATGGATGTTGGCTCAAACTTGTCTTGCATATACACGGTCACACAAATGTTGTCGGAAATTCCGATCACCAAGAAAACGGTGACGTACAAGACATACGACGAGCCGAGAAAATTAAGTTCAATAGCCAGTGCGGCTCCTCTGCTTGATTCCGAGCATGCATGGAATTTTGTGCGGCGGAATTGTGTGCACACGATCGGAATTTACGACAACGGATTTTGTTGTCGGAAAATTTGAGATCCAGATCTCAAATTTTGTTTGGCAGAAATGTCCAATGGAGCCTACACATGGTCGGAATTTCCGACAACAAGCTCCCATCGAACTTTTATTGTCGGAAATTCCGACCGTGTGTATGTGGCATTAGACTGTCCTGTGGAAACTGTGCATGAAAAATATGGAGAAGCTGGAAATATCTAAATTAATAAGAACTAGGTAAGTTAAAAATTGAGGTAAGTGTAGAAAAGATAGATAATTTCCGATCAGTAACCACTTGAGAGTAATTTAATATTATATTTAGTCCATGCAATAGGTTCTGGTACTGTAAAAAATTGAGGGAGAGTAGCATTAAACCATCGAGGGTCATTTGGAGAAATTGCACCCTTTGGATAATACTCGCATCTAAGACCAGCCTCCCAAGCTCGAATAGTATTAAGCATTAAAGCAGTCAATTGGTAGGATGCCCTATGGCCCCTAATTAAAAGTACCTTAAGAGCTTCTCTAGAACCTGCCACTGCTGCTTCCAGCTGAGTGGAGGAGTTATATATATCTGGGCTTAGCCACCATATGGCCGTAACCAGTTGAGTGGCCAAAAAATATTTATATAAATCTGGAAAAGGTAAGCATCCTTGTTCACAAGGGCGCATCGAGGTAGTTAATTTGTACCTGGGGTTCTTCGATCCCCATAAAAAAAGACAAAAAAGCTGATTTAATCTTGTAAAAAAGGATACAGGGAGTCACTGAGAATGTCTAAATAAGTACATAAATTTTGGTATAATTTTAATTTTTAAAAGAGTAATACGTCCCAATAAGGACAATCGTAGAGACTCCATGCTTTCAATTTTGACCCAATGTCTCCTAGAATCAGAGTCAAATTCAGGGAAATAAATGCAGAAGCTTGGCGGGAAATTACAACTCCTAAATACTTGAAATTCTCTACCCACTGCAATGGAATATCATTCGAAGCCGTGCTACAGGCTTCTACATCAATTGGGAACAACAGGGACTTAGTCCAATTTACCTTCAACCCTGTAACCGCTGAAAAAGAATCCAGTATCTCTAAGGCCCCTTGGAGTGAGGGTCCAGCATCATTCAAAAATAATAAAAGGTTATTGCATACAAAGTTACCCTCTCCTCCAACCAACCAATCCATAACCCTTTAATAATGGGGGAAGTGCGCAAAGCCTCCGCCACTGGTTCCATAGCAAAGAGGGTCGGAGAGAGAGGGCAGCCCTGCTGGGTTCCCCTAAATAATGAAAAAGGAGATGACAACCCTGCCCCCATTTTCACTGCAGCTGTGGGATTTCTATATAAGACCTGCAACCATTTTATAAATACCATAGGAAAGCCCATTCTGCGGAGTCCCACGGAAAGGGCCACACCAAGGTATCAAAAGCCTTCCCAATATCTATGGAAACAATGATCCTATATTAAGATGTGAAGCATAAATATTAGTATATAATCTCCCCAAATTCACATACCAGGCATGAACCCCGTCTGATCTGAATCAATAATATTAGGCATCATAGATCAGTGATGGCGAACCTTTGCACCCCAGATGTTTTGCAACTACATTTCTCATAATGCTCAACTGCATTGCAGAGTGCATGAGCATCATGGGAAATGTAGTTCCAAAACATCTGGAGTGCCAAGGTTCGCCATCACTGTCATAGGTTGTAACTGTTGGAAGATGAGCTTGGTCAAAATTTTAAAGTTACGTTCAAAAGAGCAAGAGGCCTGTATGAAGCACAAGAGGATGGATCTTTTGGGTTCTTATGAATTAAAACTATATGAGCATAACTCATTGAGTCCAGCAAAGCTCCCTCATTCAGACAATAAGAGTAAAGCAAAGCCAATACAGGAGCTAAGAGCTCTCCATGAGCCTTATAAAATTCAATAGGAAGGCCATCTGACCCTGGTGACCTCCCCAATGGAAAAGAACCGATGATTGAAAGTACCTCCTCTGAAGTTATAGGACACACCAGCGTCTCCCTCACACTATCCATTAACCAAGCCAGTGCAACTGAATCCAGCCAAGCCGCCAATTCATATGGCTGGAAATCAGAAGGCAAATGAGATGTGTACAATGTCTGATAAAATTGCTGGAAAGTCTCCAGAATTTTAGGCTGTGTACAGGCCACATCTCCAGAGGAGGTGCGTATTTCTGAAATCGGAATACTAGGTTGTTCATGTTTAACCATCATGGCCAAAAAGCGACCATAGCGATCTCACTGCTCAAATCATTTTTGTTTATTTTTGTATAGATCCATCCTCGTGGCCTCAACCAAATGCAAATGTAAGGCCCGTTTGCTATGGAATAGAGCGTTAAAATTGGATTCTGAAGGATCGGCAGCATATTGGGCTGTTTTTTTTATCCACTGTAAGCTTCAAAGCATCGTTCTTTATTCGTTGAGCCTAATTAACTGCTTTGATAGCTGATATATATTGTCCTCTTGTATAGGCCTTAAAGGGATCCCATAGTATTGATACGAGGACCCTATATTAAACTCCCAATACTCTGCTAGAAGGGGCGGAATTTTATTAACAATATCTGAATGTGAAATCCAGTGAGTACCCGATCTCCACTGTGCTGCATCTCGAAAGTGTTGCAGACGAAGTTTAAGCAAAAGCGGAGGATGGCCACATAACCCGCTCGGCAGGTATTTAACATCCAACATATCTGCTAATATCGCCAAATTAACAAAGGCTAGATCTATGCCTGGAGGCGGTCTTATACGAAGTTGAAACACAAGAATATGATCTAGTTGATGGATTTTTCCATCGCCAAGCTTCTACCTGGTCTACCATCTGGGCCCAATTAGAGAGCTCTCCAGAGAAATTTTTAGTAGGAGTTGGTCTATCCAAAACAGGATCAAGGATAGCATTAAAGTCTCCCATTATCAATAGCTTAGCTGGACCATACAATGACATTTTTTCTAAGAGACTATATAGAAGGGTCCCCGCAAATGAACAACAGTTCATCCGATATTATTCGATTAGACAAGCATGAAAATTTTTCTCGTACAACTTTAGTTTAATCAGTACTGTTATTGTCCGAAAATGCAGTACAAATACACTCAAAGCATTACATCACTTCCAAATTTTTTTTGTTGTATGAGAATTCACATTAAACAGTTCACACCTTAACAGTTTCCAGTGGAAAAATTCCGCTCTTGTCCTGTTTCAGTGACAACTCACAATTTTTAAACTGAAATAAATAAATATGTGGCGCTACCTCATCAGAACTAATATAGCGAGTATAAAACAATATATACTGAAAAAGTGAAATAGCAATCTTCCAAATAGCTAATAAAATAAAAATAAAAGGAAAATAACAATAATATCAATCAATGTGCACATCAAAAAATGATAGATAACGTGAGCTCATTAATAAAGGTGCATAAATAATTACTGATGCCTCAACTAGATAAATGGTGACAAATAGTATCAGTAATCAATCCAAATGGATAAAAACAACAATCCTTATTCTGACGTGCAATAATCAAGTGAATATCAATAATTCACTCAAAAAAGTGCAATGTGCATAAAACCACCAATTCAAAGGACTCCTAAAGTGACAATAAAATGATGTAGAAAAGCTAAATACAATGAGACTTATATGAATGGGTCAATATCAAAACAAAAAGTGCAATGTGCATATACAGCAATAGTAAAATATTTGGGTGTCTGATCCCATACATAGACGATCAAAAATAGTGCATCAGACTATAAATAGAAAAGTGCTCATGCAATAGTAAATGTGCAGATGGTATAGGCAGACTATATAAAAAAATGTCCAAATGTTCGCAAAAAATGTATTAAGAAAAAGAATAATATGCGACTCCAGATGCAGCACGGAATAAGTCTTCTAAAGAAAGATAAGAAAGTGCGAGTGCAGCGGACCACGCTCTGCAATAGTAAACTGTGTGGGTATCTGATCTCATACACAGACCATCAAAAATAGAGCATTAAAGCTATAAATAGAAAAGTGCTTGTGCAATAATAACGAAAATGTGCAAATAATAAAAGCAAACTAAATATAAAAATGTCCAAATAATCGCAAAAAATGTGATATGAAAAAAATAGTAAGCGACTCCAGATGCAGCATGGAATAAGTCTTCTAGAGAAAGATGAGGGAGTGCAAGTGCAGCGGACCACGTTCGGTGACAGCCAGCGATGAATGGTCAGTAAATCAATCCAAACGAATTCCGGAATCCACTAAACATTTCCCCCAGCCTCTCACCTGTAGTTGCGGCCCCCAATGGGCCGAGTCGAGCGTGTCACCACTCACAAGTGGTAGAACTATAAGCCGGGGACAGGCTTCCGGTGGTTGTCACAGCATTCGGATATCCAGATGGCCGGCCACAGTGCACCTCTCTCCCACACTCAACAAATGTCCTCAGATAAGTGATGGAAAGGAAAAGGATGGCTCCATAGTGTAATATGTTTAAAAATTTTATTATAAACAAAAATAGCAACTTACATAAAAAATCATGCATTCCACAATGAAAGCTGAAGCTTCTGGGTTCGGCCGTACCCGGAAGCAGCTGCACCTGGCTCCTTTCTGACGCGTTGCGTCACACCACGTGACTTTATCAAAGGGTATAGGAGTCAGGTGTCGAATAGCCAGTGTATATAGTGACAAGCACTGCCGACACAGCGGCAGACCATTAAGACAATCAAAAGGTTGCAGACGATCTGAAACATCTCCAAAATGAACACAAAAATAACATACATGTATTCATAATATTAGATACATAATCAATATCAATTTAAATGTGGATTCATCTCAAAGAAATGTATATAAAAAAATATACGAAATAATAAAATGAATATATATGAAATTAAAAGGTCATATATAGAGCTAAAAGTGCTCCATCTAGTGGTGAATAAATACAAATACTATCTAAAAATACAAAGTAATCACGGACGCAATCTAATGGTAGCTAAGGAGAAGGTAATCTCAATCGTCATGTGATAGAGAACAATAATAACTAATATTTAAAAACAGACATTAATTAATGACAAAGGGAAAGTGAGCCTTTTTTAAATGCAGCTATAATCTGAATCAAAAATAAATGCTAGCCAATGGACTATATATAAGGAAGCAAAACGCCACATACACAAAAGTCACAACTTGAGTGGTGACCAATACTAAATATCTAGGTAGATAACGCACAAAAAGACGATGTTGGTAAAACACTCTTAGAAGTGAATAAAAATGATGGCAGAGATGATATCCTATTAAATAGATCACCTATCCTCTCTCAATACGACATAACTAATAACAAGGTAATGTCTAAGGTATCCCATACCAAAAATAAATGGATAATAAATAATAAATAAAAGTAACAATACCCCTGCATCTACAATACCATCATAGCTTAAAAATCAGAAACAAAACAATTAAGATCAAATTCTATGTTGTGTCCTAATGGCGATAAAGTACGTAGTTCATGGATCCATCTCGACTCGGCTTGACTAATCTTAATAATTTTGTTATCTCCCCTCCAATGTGGTTTATATTTTTCTATGCCGCACACTTTTAATGACGAGGGATCACTGTTATGGTATTTTGCAAAATGTCCTTTACTTTCAGTTGCGGTGACAATGGCCATTGGGTAAATAATGAGGGTAAATAGATTTCTTAATTGGGGACACAGACAGCAATTAAAACATGACAGCGGTTTTAAGTCTTCTCTACTCTATCCAAGCTAAAAATACCAACGTTGAATTAGATAAACCTTAAAGTTTTACCTAAGGTCTGAGTACACTATTTACTATTGTGTGCAGTTTAAAAAAAAAGAAAAACACAATTTTGTCCATACACGTAAAAAAGTTTTAATGTGTTAATACAATTGTTAGACGTCTCCAATAAAAATCTTTGAATGTACAAGTATGCAGTACATGCAAGAAATTCTACAAAAATCTACAGAAATCTAATAGAAAAGAAAAGTCTTGATCAGAGAAGGAAACCTGTTTAAAAAATGTAGGTATTTGAGCGCTTGATATTGATATAAATAAACAAAATTTCACAAATCTTTGAAAATACCCTTTCCCTCTGAATGGTCAGTAACAGTAGTGCTAAGAAAAACAGTAATAGGAAATATCTGTATTTTCCTTTAATCACTTTTCACTTAAAACACTAATTGATTATGGTACCAAAGTAGCTCAGTGTATATATGGTGGTGGTTCGCATTCAGAATGTTTGACACTTCAGGTGACCTTGATAGGCAGATAACTGACCTTGATAGGCAGATAACAGAAACCCAGATATCTAACTAAACAATGCATCAGATATGGGGTTTTACCAGGATTCCTACTGAAGATTTCAGACATCTAGTAGATTGCTTACATATTAATGGTAATATGGTACTGGTAACCTCACTCCAAGTGGCCTGTGCGTGAACTCGCTAACTTCACAGGAACCCGTTCATTTTATCTGAAATGCAACTGATGCCACTACTTCTTACTTCACACCTTCCGCTCATTAACATTTTCCATGTGTCTTGTCAAGAAGCTGAAGGTGTCACATAGTTGCACAAAATTAGTTTGTAACACCTTGTGTAGATTTTCTAATAGGCTGGGTAGTAGTGACTTTAGCCTTTTAAATGAATTACAAAATGTTATCTAATTAAGTACTCTATTTGCAAATGTTTCTTGCCGATTATGGGATCCTTAGGACCGTGAAAGTCATGCACACGTAGAAGGATTTTTCACTCCTCTTGAAGCCCACCTCCAGACAAAATGTTTATTATGTTTTGGATAGAGCAGGGAAAGTTTAGAGTCTCTGTTATGCCCCGTACACACGGTCAGACATTGATCGGACATTCCGACAACAAAATCCATGGATTTTTTCCAACGGATGTTGGCTCAAACTTGTCTTGCATACACACGGTCACACAAAGTTGTCGGAAAATCTGATCGTTCTGAACGTGGTGACGTAAAACACGTACATCGGGTCTATAAACGGGGCAGTAGCCAATAGCTTTCGACTCTTAATTTATTCTGAGCATGCGTGGCACTTTGTGCGTCAGATTTGTGTACACACGATCGGAATTTCCGACAACGGATTTTGTTGTCGGAAAATTTTATAGCCTACTCTCAAACTTTGTGTGTTGGAAATTCCGATGGAAAATGTGTGATGGAGCCCACACACGGTCGGATTTTCCGACAACAAGGTCCTATCACACATTTTCCGTTGGAAAATCCGACCGTGTGTACAGGGCATTAGTCTTTTTATTGCTGTCTTCCCACCCTCAGATGTAACCACCATGCAGTATACTTGGCCTTAAGCCCGTAGAATTTTTTTAGTAAATTGTTGTTTTCAGAGCGTTCTTTACTTATCTAAGAGTTAAAGGTGACAATTCCACATTTAAATTCAACAAAAGTAAGGCAGTCCATATATGAGTCAGTTTTGTTTTCATTCAACCAATTGGTTGAACAAAAAAAAAAAGACTTGATTCCCATATCCATACACTCGATGTGGATGGGGGAATCCAACCCTCTGAGGGATTGTATTCTGACAGTGGGGAGACTCCCTCGCCCTCAGCATACTATGATTAGCTTTGCAGGCTACAGACTGCAGCACTGACTGAGATGGGAAAGTCCAACAGGGCATTTGAAAAGAAGTAAATCGGTAGATCGACTTCTGTGCAACCTCCCTGCCCACACATGGGTCAAAATTCAGCTGGTCCCTGCTAAACCAGCTGAATTTCAATCTGTGTATAGCCGTCTTAACCAACAATATTGGACATTTTGCCCAATACTTCCTGTCAGGAGAGGAGGTGATCTCTTCAAATCTCTCCAATGAGGACACATACAAGAAAAAGTGTTTCAGATGTGAGCATAGTTACAATTTTATCAGTTGATAATGATAATCTCCACCTACCGATTAGCTGCAATAAAGTTTGGATACAGAAGGGACATTTATGGGAAAAGCAAAAGACCTTGAGGAATCCATTGAAGGTTGCCATGCTGTACAAATGGAGGTGAAATGGTGCAGACGTTTTGTTTTGCATGGAGCTCAACAGTTCAAACATTTACCACCCAGCCTTATTGTGGTTCAGTTGCAAGGAGGCAGTGTAATGGGTTTCATCTGATGTTTGTTATTGCATTCACAACCTTTAGATGTTTCTCCAACTGGCTTGTTAGTACATGATGAAATTCCTGAATGCCTTTAGGCTGCACTTCTGTAATTGCCATATAAGTGTGAATCCATATAAATGTTCAAGACATCTGTAAATTAGGTTTCTGTTCACATGGAAACAAGGAGCATTATAAGGAATAAAATACTCTCATGAAAGTAATTACTTTGAAGTTCCATGACCAGGTAGATAGCAAGAAGCCTACAACCTGTGCACAAGATCGCAGTACACCCTATTGCTCTTCTTTTTTTTAAAATGATCAAATCAGAGATTTTTTTGTAGGAGAGAACTCTGGAAAATTATAAAATGTCCATAAAAATGTACAGGTGTCCAAAATGAACTTATCATTTTATTATATATAAGATACAGGTAATTAGAAATACTTATGTAATTAGGATCATTGTGGGAATGCCTGCAATGTCTACAGAAATTTGGGGAAAAGCGACACACCACTATTAGAGGGTGACTGCTACACTGAGAGCAAATTTAAAGACATGTCTACGTTGAAACTTGAGGGCAACCTACCTCAATTGCGCTGGTGATCATACTTTCAACTTAGAAGCTATCTAACTAAACGGAAACACACACAAGATTTCCATAGATCCTTAACTGACCTGGAGTCGGTATGTCATGAAGGCTCCCCACTAGCTAAATCTACTTCGATAGCGTATTCATGGCTGCAGCTCGCTAGAAACTCAGGCATGGAAGGGCACAGGAGGAGGTGGTCGGAGGAGCTACAGGAGGAGATCACGGATAGACAATGGAGGTATTCTTGCATCCTAGCACATAAAAGTACCATAAGCTCGAAAATGCAGGAAATGGGCTACAAGCTACTAACACATTGGTATAACACACCTGATAAGCTCCATAAATGGGACGCTCAAAAATCAGCGCTATGCTGAAGATGCCAAACAGATAATGGTACATTGCTCCACATCTGGTGGCACTGCCCCTTGATTATTCCCTACTGGAACAATGTCAAAAAAATAAAAAAAGAATCACTGAGACCACTTTAAACCTAAATGCAGCTTGTTGCCTGTTACATATTAATCAGTTTACTCTCAAAAAGTACAAAAACTCATTGTCTAAACACCTCCTAAATGCGGCCAAAATATTGATACCACTGCACTGGAGATCCGCTCGGGTGACCTCCATCTCGGACTGGTTAAATAAAGTCAGAGACGTGTGTGAGATGGAGGACACCCTAGCACAAGACAATGGCAGGACAGAAAGCTTTCAGAAGACCTGGCAGCCTTGGTTTACGTTTCGCTATTCCAAGGACTACGAAGAGGCTAAATCCATATGTTTCTGATAAAGGATAATGTATTGACACCCTCATAAAATTCTCCAATTTCTTCTCTTTTCCCCCTTTATATCCTACTTATCACCTTTTATCCTTTTTCTGTTTAACAATGTCAATTGCAACATATGACGAAGAATTAAGCTGACTTTTGGTCAAATCTAGGGTTTATTCACTCCATTATTTTCTATGTGCTCTCTGACCGGTGGCAAAGGCGAAACCACAATTTTGTAACTTATTCTTAGATAATTCAACTATCTTTGGTTATAACCTTATATTCAGTTGACTAATCTTTTATAAATTCTTAAGATATTACCTAACCTTACATGATCGTTGTAATGATGCTCTGTATACATTTTGCAGTTGCATCTGCGACTTGCGTATTGTGCACTTTTCTTTTTTCTCTCTTCAATAAAACCAAATGTTTAAAAAAAAAAGAAATTTGGCGAAAAGAGGCGAGCAAAGACAGCGAACACAAAATAAATCTCCCTCTTATATTTATCTCTGAAAGTGTTATATTACATGTGCAAGTATTGGGTAAAGCAATTAGTACACGTCAAAACCCAGACAAGGGTGTTCATAGATGGACTGGTGTCTCCCTAATGAAGATCAGGGAGATTTTCCCACTCTCAGATGTACCCACCATACAGTATAACTGGCCTTACACATATAAAATTTCATGAGAAAATTGCTGTTTTGAGACCATTCTTTAACCGTCTAAGAGTTAAAGGGGATGATTTGATCATCAGATTCAACCAGAGTAAGAAAAAAAAATCAAAGTGCTTGGATGGAAAATTTGTACCAAGTCCAATGGGTACATGCAAAGTTCTATTTGCTGCATTTGCTCTCCAGAAGTAGGGAGTTTGTGCTATGGAAATCATAACTTTGAGATTGTACTTGAACAAAAAGTCATTCAAAAATCAGTTCAATCCATGAAGGCACCGACTACTGGTTGGACAATCGATTTTTATCATGTCTGTTCAAACATTCAAGCAAAATTTTTCAGGTGTAAGGCTTACATATCTTTGCAACTTGGTTGAGGACAATCTGTGTGCTGCAAAACTTCCTCCTTTCTCTGGATCAGGTTTGCTAAATTGTCCACTACAGACTTTTCCAGGCTTAAAATCAAACAGGGGAAAGTGTATTTAAAAATATATATAACGGGTCACAAAAAAGCCAGACATCATGGATCTTTAACTGTAGAAATGTACCACCAACACTGAAGAAACAGAAGAGAGGCTGACAAGGAAAAAAAATCATGCAAAAAATACCCCAACAAAGTTTTAAATGTGTTCTGCAATCTAACAAATGCTCTATCCACCTTGTGGTAATTCCATAGGATTTTGTAAGGTATATGCATATCTCTGCAGAAACCAGACCAAGAATGCAGATTTTTTCTTGAGCAGAGACATTAACAATACAGCATGAATGATGTTTCTCTTAGGTTGCAACAACCAACAGGACCACAGTAAAACATGGACCTTGGAGCCATGAGACAGGAAGGGCAGTCATTAATAAAATATCAGTTTTAGAAAGATTTTTTACATGGGATTTCTTAAGAGATTTTTACAGCCATGGAGCTACAGTACTTGACAGCAAAGCATAATCAAAGACAAAGATAACTTCAGATGTAAAGTAACTAGCTAGTCTGCTAGCTTAGATGTTATGCTTGTGCATAGTCGTTTCCAGTTAACAAGGTAACCTGCCTAGTTGGTGATGAAAACGATGTGCCTGGACATACATGCTGCACACCTGTCCTTTTGGAGTAGTTTGGTGAGCATAACCTATTATTATGTAAAGCTGGCCGTGCATGGATTGAAATTCAGTCGGTTCAGCAGGGACCGGCCAAATTTCGATCCATGTATAGGCAAGCCGATTGTAGAGAAGTCGATCTACTGATTGACTTCTGTGCAACCAGCCAGTCGGACTTTCCCCACTCGGTCAACGCTGCCAGTTATAGCCTGCATGTAAGGGATGGGGTAGATGAAACTTCCTCCATGTTCCCCTCCTCGTTGAGTGCGGGTGTGGGTTCTTCTGGGCTATGCTGGGCACCTTAAACAGGTTCACTGCCTTTACTTGAACAGACAACTGAGCACTAGTTAACTCTCTTGATGTTAATATACACCACCACAATAACTGTTGCCTTTAGGAGGGACAAACAAAGCCTATGCCTTCTCCACCTGTCCAGTCTATCTCAGCTACCTCACTCCCAGTAGTGGAATGGGGTGCCATCGTGCACCTAGCACGGACTGCATGCGTGCACTCTTCCTCTTCCATACCTGTGCGCAGGCTGAGGACCTCTGAGGTGCTGATCTGCTCACAGAGAGAGTGCTGACAACAACTTTTCCTGCAAGAGGTTATCCCACCTGCCACATGTACACACTTACGACAAGATGCTCGAGAAACCTTCATAACCCTTGGCAACCACTTGCTATTTTCTGTGCCGCATTAACTCTTGTACTGCTGTCTTCATATCCCAATTTGTTTAACTGACCCTACATGAAAACTATGTGCGCCGGTGACTTGCATTACACCTCTTTAGGTCTCTTCAGAGCAGGCAAAGACAACATTTCAAAAGGTTTACTTAAATAACTCAGCATGGCAAACAGAAACGGGTAACAGTCTTTCCCTACACTAATCCCTAACAAAGGCTTTGCAGCTGGCCCACCATACCTGCACCGGAAAGAGTGCATAATGGCAAATCTCCAAAGCTGGTAACTTTTGGCAAACTGTAGATCTCCAGAGGTCCAACACACTGTAGGTGGCTCTTTATCCTTAGGCGGTCCAGACTCAGCAGTTAATTGAACAGATGGACCCTGGCTTACATTAGGCATGCCCCTGTGGATAGGACCCCCATCCCTTTTGTATAGCACAGGACCAGGGGTTTGAACCCAAGAAAGTCCTGCCAAAAAAAGATCTGGAAAGCATGTTAACTCTAATGCCGAGTACACACAAGCGGACTTTACAGCAGACTTTGTCCGGCGGACTTTTCAACGGACTTTACGACGGACTTTACGAATGAACGGACTTGCCTACACACGATCAACCAAAGTCCGACGGATTCGTACGTGATGACTAAAACAAGGAAGTTTATAGCCAGTAGCCAATAGCTGCCCTAGCGTCGGTTTTTGTCTGTCGGACTAGCATACAAACGAGCGGACTTTTCGACCGGACTCGAGTCCGTCGAAAAGATTTGAAGCATGTTTCATTTCTAGGTCCGTCAAACTTTTGGGGAAAAAAAGTCCGCTTGAGCCCACACACGATCAAATTGTCCGATGGACTCCGGTCCGCCGGACCAAGTATGCCGTAAAGTCCGGTCGTGTGTACGCGGCATAACTCTTCCAGCATCAGACTCAACCTGCTTACATGCAGCACCGATGGGGGAGGAGTCCCTCATCCATATTGAATGTGTGGATGGGGAAATCGATTCATTTTTATTTTTTTCTTTCATCCCACTGGTTGAAAAAAAAAAAAAAAAAAAAGAATCATCTATGGGCTGCTACAGTCAAGAAAATGGCCTTGTTTCCCACCTGGCTACAACAATGTGGTTGCCTCTTATGTTACTAGGTGACATATATCCTTGATTAGATGTCCCTGACTGGATTTACAGAAGCACGTATTGTCTGTGGAACATAATGTAGTGACTGACTACATAGCCACAGGAATTCCATTGCACGTTAAAGGAGTTGTAAAGGTAGAAGGTTTTTTATCTTAATGCATTCTATGCATTAAGAAAAAAAGCCTTCTGTGTGCAGCAGCCCCCCTCAGCCCTCCTAACACTTACCTGAGGTCTCTCTCTGTCCAGCGATGTCCACGAGTGTCTTAGCCGTCCAAGATTCTCCCTCCTGATTGGCTGAGGCACAGCTGCGCCATTGGATGTTGCTGCTGTCCGCTAGCCAATCAGGGGAAAGAGTGGGTGGGGCCGGGTCGGGCCTTCATGCAGGCCCAGATTTACTCCCTTTGCCGCCCCAAGGCCGGGCCCTTCAATGCCGCCCCCCCACCTCCACCCACACACCACCAGAAAGAGCCCGTAGACATAATATGGTCAAAGACTGCAGACATGATACAAGAGATGGTCAGAGACTGCAGACATAGTACATGAGATGGTCAGAGATTGCAGACATGATACAGGAGACAGTCAGAGACTGCAGTTCCTATGGACATTAGTAGATAATGGCCGATCGGCCCTCTCACCTGACCCAGCGATACAGCAATGGTTCCCCTGATCAGGAGTCGGCTCACTCTGAATTGCCCGTGGCGACTCTGCTGGGTAGCACCCAGATCTGTATTCCTGCAATGACTCCATTCCTTTCTCCGCCAGGGATGGCGCCAGGCTGTGTGGCTTTCCCTCTGGTGGCGCAGGGCAGCGGGGTTCTCTCTCTAATGGTTTTCCCTCAGCACTGCCCTCTCCCTCTGGAGCCCTGGGTGTACTTTCCTGGGTGTAGACCCCCCCAGGACAAACCACCCCCCTCCATTAGTACAGACCCCCCCCAGGACAAACCCCCATCCATTAGTACAGACCCCCACCAGGACAAACCCCCCTCCCTTCATTAGTACAGATCCCCCCAGGACAAACCCCCCCTTAGTACAGACCCCCCCTAGGACAAACCCCCCTCCCTTCATTAGTACAGACCCCCCCAGGACAAACCCCCCTCCCTTCATTAGTACAGACCCCCCCCCCAGGACAAACCCCTCTCCATTAGTACAGACCCCCAGGACAAACTCCCCTCTATTAGTACAAACCCCCCCAGGTCAACCCCCCCTCCATTAGTACAAACCCCCCAGGACAACCCCCCTTCATTAGTACATACCCCCCAGGACAACCCCCCTCCATTAGTACAAACCCCCCCAGGTCAACCCCCTCCATTAGTACAAACCCCCCCAGGTCAACCCCCCTCCATTAGTACAAACCCCCCCCCGGACAACTCCCCCTCCATTAGTACAACCCCCCAGGACAACCCCCTCTTCATTAGTACAAACCCCCCCAGGTCAACCCCCACCCCCTCCATTAGCACAGACCCCTCAGGACAAACCACCCCTCCCTTCATTAGTACAGACCCCTCCAGGACAAACCCCTCTCCATTAGTACAGACCCCCAGGACAAACCCCCCCTTCATTAGTACAAACCCCCCCGGACAACCCCCCCTTCATTAGTACAGACATCCCAGGACAAATCCCCCCTTCATTAGTACAAACCCCCAGGACAAACCCCCCCTTCACTAGTGCAGACCCCCAGGACAAACCCCCCCTTCACTAGTACATACCCCCAGGACAACCCCCCCTCCCAGGACAACCTCCTCTCCATTAGTACAGACCCCCCAGGACAACCCCCCCTCCATAAGTGAAAAGGTGGAGACAGGCTTGGGCGGGAGTGAGAGACACAGGAGAACACGCGCTCCCCCCCCCCCGCACAGAGACCAGCCGCTCCGATCTCCAGCGGCTGCTCTCCTTCTCTGACAGGAGGAGGGAGGGGGGACAGGCTTGAGCCTCGAAAAAAACAGCAGCGGCGGCGGTGACCTGCGGAGGGAGCCGCCTCAGTCTGGACACAGAGAGGAGGAGGAGGGAGAGGAGCACTCTAGTGCTTTAGCGCCCCCACCTCTCTGGCGCCCGGGTGCGCTGCATGCTGCTATGTTAGTGTGGGGGGCGGCCGAGAAGTCGTTGCAGGAGCGGCTCCGCCCCTGTACCACTGCCGCCCCGAGGCCTAGCCTCGGTGGCCTTGTGGGAAGTCCAGCCCTGCCTCCATGTCTGAACGGACACAGAGCTGTGACTCAGCTCGGTGCCCCCATAGCAAGCTGCTTGCGGTGGGGGCACTGAACAGAAGGAAGGGGCCAGGAGCACAGAAGAGGGACCCAAAAAGAGGTCCAGCAACAGAGCAGGTAAGTATAACAGGTAAGTATAACAGGGAAAAAACGAGACTTTACAATCACTTTAAGACACAGATCAGCTCGGAAACACAAATTTTAACCACTTGCTGCCCTTAGAATGTACCTGTATGTCCTCAGATTACAGTGGTTATACCGGGGTCAAGGCTGCAACTGCAGTCATGACCCTGTTTTTGTTTTTGTTTTTTTTTCAGCTATACAGTTGGATCCCATATACATGTGGGGGAAGATAGTGGAAGATGGTCTCCCCTCACCACCTTCCAGGGCTGTACTGTTCCACCTCTATGACCATAGAGATGAGGGAGGAACAGAAGTTCCCTGATGATCTCTATGGACTATGAAACTGGAAGCAATAAGCTGTATAACCATAGAGAATTGCTAATCAAAGAAATGCATAGACATCAGTTCATGAGTAATATAATAATAATAATATAATGCATCATAATATACAATACATAAATCATGCACATTGAGGCATAATAAAAATAGTAGTCATGTTGATAGAAACGTTGTTTATAAACGCTGTTTGAAAATAATTGATACAAGCAATCACAGTTCTAAAATGGGTATACAAAAAAGGTGAACAAGGTATTCCGAATAACAATGTTAGTAAGTGTAAATGGTATACGATAGAATTCATAGATGAACCAAACTTGAAATGGCAACCCTGAGTGTAGACTCTACGCGTTTCATGGCGTTTAAAGCCAATCATCAGGAGTGGGATGCATCAAGGGATGACTAGAAAAATAAATAAAACAAATCAATAAGTAGATCATTGGAGTCTCGATTAAAATCATGCTTACACAAGGTAAAGCAGGTATTTTTGAATATATAAATGCACATTACCTTTTGGCAACAACCCAATACATAACCCAACAGTCCAATTATGGAATGATGAAGGTGGCCCTGAGAGAGCTGTCTCCCCCGGGGTTGAGGCCAAGGACACACAAGGCTAACCCCCAAACCGAAGGTCTCCATGGGGGCTGGAGAATCGGAGAGGGGGTAGAGAGGAACAGCAGCCAGGGAGAGAGCCAGACAGCCAAAACACACTTCCAAAGCAGGAGGCATACATGTATGGGCCACAGATGAGGTTCTGCAATAAATGAAAGAAAAAAAGAATAATGAGGAGGAGATGTGTGAAAGAGATGGGGATGAATGTGTCAAAAAAAAAAAAATAAATAAATAAAAACATATAACAATGTTGGGAATGAAGGAAAGTAAAATGTAAAACCAAGCTGGCACTGGAGTGTATGTCTGACACCTGCCCCAAAAATAACTGGGTGGTGAGAACCAACAAACAAAAAATATATATAAATAATGTATACTAGCATGTTGCCAATGTGTTGGTATTTGAATGAGAGGCATAAAAATAAATATAAATAATGCACACCTGTATAAAGAGAAATCAAGCATGATGTGAATAGGTGTGTGATAGTGAAGAAGGGAAGAGAAACAGCCTGATTACCTGAGGTGTGGATGAAGACCCATATATCCTCTCCTCCTGAGAAAAAGTGTGGAATGAGCTGCCGGCTCATCCCGACCTTTGTATCCTCAGCCTAAGGGCGTGTCCCAGCCAACATCATGCAATCACGTTTGGCCAAAGAAATGGACGGGGCAGACAACCAACTGAGGCACAGAGATCTCAGCAGCAGTTCATCCCCGCCCATCAAGCCTAAGTGGGATGGAGGGAGCATAAATGCAGGTCGGCGTCGGGAGGACACCGCACCCGCAGCATGCTGGGCATGACGCCGATGCGCCAAGATCCAGCCCCGCCCCCATCGCTGAAGAGATGGGTGGGGGGAGAAGGAGCTGGGCGCATCGCAACCCCGGGGGAAGAGAGATCAATCAGAACGGACCACCCACCCTGTTGGTGGGGCGTGCCAAACAGGCAATGGAAAAAACAAAAGGAAGAGATAAAGAATGGGCTGTATCTCTGAACTAACAGAGGGTAGAGACTAAATTGAAATAACCAGTGATCAAGAGAACGAGTAGGTTACTGAATGGACCAAATGAAGAGGAAATAATAAAGCGGATGCCAACGTAAAAATAGCTCTTGGGACTAAAAACCCAGATTAAGTAGTGGCGTTAGTCAAGTGGGGCATGACAGGTCAAAGAGGGAAACGGGTGTCTTCCACCCAAATAAACATATTGTAAAGCAGTTGACCTGATTGGGCCCCACAGTTACCATAACCATGTCTCCATCCCTGTATAAACATTAAAAAGCAAAAAAGAGGGGTAGTGGGACTTTAAATGAGGCATGGGTAGGTCTTTGAAAAAGTCTAGGAAACCTTATATTAAATTAACTATCACCACCCCTTGAGGGGCTTATAAGCTGTATAACCATAGAGAATTGCTAATCAAAGAAATGCATAGACATCAGTTCATGAGTAATATAATAATAATAATATAATGCATCATAATATACAATACATAAATCATGCACATTGAGGCATAATAAAAATAGTAGTCATGTTGATAGAAACGTTGTTTATAAACGCTGTTTGAAAATAATTGATACAAGCAATCACAGTTCTAAAATGGGTATACAAAAAAGGTGAACAAGGTATTCCGAATAACAATGTTAGTAAGTGTAAATGGTATACGATAGAATTCATAGATGAACCAAACTTGAAATGGCAACCCTGAGTGTAGACTCTACGCGTTTCATGGCGTATAAAGCCAATCATCAGGAGTGGGATGCATCAAGGGATGACTAGAAAAATAAATAAAACAAATCAATAAGTAGATCATTGGAGTCTCGATTAAAATCATGCTTACACAAGGTAAAGCAGGTATTTTTGAATATATAAATGCACATTACCTTTTGGCAACAACCCAATACATAACCCAACAGTCCAATTATGGAATGATGAAGGTGGCCCTGAGAGAGCTTAGAGTCTACACTCAGGGTTGCCATTTCAAGTTTGGTTCATCTATGAATTCTATCGTATACCATTTACACTTACTAACATTGTTATTCGGAATACCTTGTTCACCTTTTTTGTATACCCATTTTAGAACTGTGATTGCTTGTATCAATTATTTTCAAACAGCGTTTATAAACAACGTTTCTATCAACATGACTACTATTTTTATTATGCCTCAATGTGCATGATTTATGTATTGTATATTATGATGCATTATATTATTATTATTATATTACTCATGAACTGATGTCTATGCATTTCTTTGATTAGCAATTCTCTATGGTTATACAGCTTATAAGCCCCTCAAGGGGTGGTGATAGTTAATTTATTATAAGGTTTCCTAGACTTTTTCAAAGACCTACCCATGCCTCATTTAAAGTCCCACTACCCCTCTTTTTTGCTTTTTAATGTTTATACAGGGATGGAGACATGGTTATGGTAACTGTGGGGCCCAATCAGGTCAACTGCTTTACAATATGTTTATTTGGGTGGAAGACACCCATTTCCCTCTTTGACCTGTCATGCCCCACTTGACTAACGCCACTACTTAATCTGGGTTTTTAGTCCCAAGAGCTATTTTTACGTTGGCATCCGCTTTATTATTTCCTCTTCATTTGGTCCATTCAGTAACCTACTCGTTCTCTTGATCACTGGTTATTTCAATTTAGTCTCTACCCTCTGTTAGTTCAGAGATACAGCCCATTCTTTATCTCTTCCTTTTGTTTTTTCCATTGCCTGTTTGGCACGCCCCACCAACAGGGTGGGTGGTCCGTTCTGATTGATCTCTCTTCCCCCGGGGTTGCGATGCGCCCAGCTCCTTCTCCCCCCACCCATCTCTTCAGCGATGGGGGCGGGGCTGGATCTTGGCACATCGGCGTCATGCCCAGCATGCCGCGGGTGCGGTGTCCTCCCGATGCCGACCTGCATTTATGCTCCCTCCATCCCACTTAGGCTTGATGGGCGGGGATGAACTGCTGCTGAGATCTCTGTGCCTCAGTTGGTTGTCTGCCCCGTCCATTTCTTTGGCCAAACGTGATTGCATGATGTTGGCTGGGACACGCCCTTAGGCTGAGGATACAAAGGTCGGGATGAGCCGGCAGCTCATTCCACACTTTTTCTCAGGAGGAGAGGATATATGGGTCTTCATCCACACCTCAGGTAATCAGGCTGTTTCTCTTCCCTTCAACACTATCACACACCTATTCACATCATGCTTGATTTCTCTTTATACAGGTGTGCATTATTTATATTTATTTTTATGCCTCTCATTCAAATACCAACACATTGGCAACATGCTAGTATACATTATTTATATATATTTTTTGTTTGTTGGTTCTCACCACCCAGTTATTTTTGGGGCAGGTGTCAGACATACACTCCAGTGCCAGCTTGGTTTTACATTTTACTTTCCTTCATTCCCAACATTGTTATATGTTTTTATTTATTTATTTATTTATTTATTTTTTTTGACACATTCATCCCCATCTCTTTCACACATCTCCTCCTCATTATTCTTTTTTTCTTTCATTTATTGCAGAACCTCATCTGTGGCCCATACATGTATGCCTCCTGCTTTGGAAGTGTGTTTTGGCTGTCTGGCTCTCTCCCTGGCTGCTGTTCCTCTCTACCCCCTCTCCGATTCTCCAGCCCCCATGGAGACCTTCGGTTTGGGGGTTAGCCTTGTGTGTCCTTGGCCTCAACCCCGGGGGAGACAGCTCTCTCAGGGCCACCTTCATCATTCCATAATTGGACTGTTGGGTTATGTATTGGGTTGTTGCCAAAAGGTAATGTGCATTTATATATTCAAAAATACCTGCTTTACCTTGTGTAAGCATGATTTTAATCGAGACTCCAATGATCTACTTATTGATTTGTTTTATTTATTTTTCTAGTCATCCCTTGATGCATCCCACTCCTGATGATTGGCTTTAAACGCCATGAAACGCGTAGAGTCTACACTCAGGGTTGCCATTTCAAGTTTGGTTCATCTATGAATTCTATCGTATACCATTTACACTTACTAACATTGTTATTCGGAATACCTTGTTCACCTTTTTTGTATACCCATTTTAGAACTGTGATTGCTTGTATCAATTATTTTCAAACAGCGTTTATAAACAACGTTTCTATCAACATGACTACTATTTTTATTATGCCTCAATGTGCATGATTTATTTATTGTATATTATGATGCATTATATTATTATTATTATATTACTCATGAACTGATGTCTATGCATTTCTTTGATTAGCAATTCTCTATGGTTATACAGCTTATAAGCCCCTCAAGGGGTGGTGATAGTTAATTTAATATAAGGTTTCCTAGACTTTTTCAAAGACCTACCCATGCCTCATTTAAAGTCCCACTACCCCTCTTTTTTGCTTTTTAATGTTTATACAGGGATGGAGACATGGTTATGGTAACTGTGGGGCCCAATCAGGTCAACTGCTTTACAATATGTTTATTTGGGTGGAAGACACCCGTTTCCCTCTTTGACCTGTCATGCCCCACTTGACTAACGCCACTACTTAATCTGGGTTTTTAGTCCCAAGAGCTATTTTTACGTTGGCATCCGCTTTATTATTTCCTCTTCATTTGGTCCATTCAGTAACCTACTCGTTCTCTTGATCACTGGTTATTTCAATTTAGTCTCTACCCTCTGTTAGTTCAGAGATACAGCCCATTCTTTATCTCTTCCTTTTGTTTTTTCCATTGCCTGTTTGGCACGCCCCACCAACAGGGTGGGTGGTCCGTTCTGATTGATCTCTCTTCCCCCGGGGTTGCGATGCGCCCAGCTCCTTCTCCCCCCACCCATCTCTTCAGCGATGGGGGCGGGGCTGGATCTTGGCGCATCGGCGTCATGCCCAGCATGCCGCGGGTGCGGTGTCCTCCCGACGCCGACCTGCATTTATGCTCCCTCCATCCCACTTAGGCTTGATGGGCGGGGATGAACTGCTGCTGAGATCTCTGTGCCTCAGTTGGTTGTCTGCCCCGTCCATTTCTTTGGCCAAACGTGATTGCATGATGTTGGCTGGGACACGCCCTTAGGCTGAGGATACAAAGGTCGGGATGAGCCGGCAGCTCATTCCACACTTTTTCTCAGGAGGAGAGGATATATGGGTCTTCATCCACACCTCAGGTAATCAGGCTGTTTCTCTTCCCTTCTTCACTATCACACACCTATTCACATCATGCTTGATTTCTCTTTATACAGGTGTGCATTATTTATATTTATTTTTATGCCTCTCATTCAAATACCAACACATTGGCAACATGCTAGTATACATTATTTATATATATTTTTTGTTTGTTGGTTCTCACCACCCAGTTATTTTTGGGGCAGGTGTCAGACATACACTCCAGTGCCAGCTTGGTTTTACATTTTACTTTCCTTCATTCCCAACATTGTTATATGTTTTTATTTATTTATTTATTTTATTTTTTTTGACACATTCATCCCCATCTCTTTCACACATCTCCTCCTCATTATTCTTTTTTTCTTTCATTTATTGCAGAACCTCATCTGTGGCCCATACATGTATGCCTCCTGCTTTGGAAGTGTGTTTTGGCTGTCTGGCTCTCTCCCTGGCTGCTGTTCCTCTCTACCCCCTCTCCGATTCTCCAGCCCCCATGGAGACCTTCGGTTTGGGGGTTAGCCTTGTGTGTCCTTGGCCTCAACCCCGGGGGAGACAGCTCTCTCAGGGCCACCTTCATCATTCCATAATTGGACTGTTGGGTTATGTATTGGGTTGTTGCCAAAAGGTAATGTGCATTTATATATTCAAAAATACCTGCTTTACCTTGTGTAAGCATGATTTTAATCGAGACTCCAATGATCTACTTATTGATTTGTTTTATTTATTTTTCTAGTCATCCCTTGATGCATCCCACTCCTGATGATTGGCTTTAAACGCCATGAAACGCGTAGAGTCTACACTCAGGGTTGCCATTTCAAGTTTGGTTCATCTATGAATTCTATCGTATACCATTTACACTTACTAACATTGTTATTCGGAATACCTTGTTCACCTTTTTTGTATACCCATTTTAGAACTGTGATTGCTTGTATCAATTATTTTCAAACAGCGTTTATAAACAACGTTTCTATCAACATGACTACTATTTTTATTATGCCTCAATGTGCATGATTTATGTATTGTATATTATGATGCATTATATTATTATTATTATATTACTCATGAACTGATGTCTATGCATTTCTTTGATTAGCAATTCTCTATGGTTATACAGCTTATAAGCCCCTCAAGGGGTGGTGATAGTTAATTTAATATAAGGTTTCCTAGACTTTTTCAAAGACCTACCCATGCCTCATTTAAAGTCCCACTACCCCTCTTTTTTGCTTTTTAATGTTTATACAGGGATGGAGACATGGTTATGGTAACTGTGGGGCCCAATCAGGTCAACTGCTTTACAATATGTTTATTTGGGTGGAAGACACCCGTTTCCCTCTTTGACCTGTCATGCCCCACTTGACTAACGCCACTACTTAATCTGGGTTTTTAGTCCCAAGAGCTATTTTTACGTTGGCATCCGCTTTATTATTTCCTCTTCATTTGGTCCATTCAGTAACCTACTCGTTCTCTTGATCACTGGTTATTTCAATTTAGTCTCTACCCTCTGTTAGTTCAGAGATACAGCCCATTCTTTATCTCTTCCTTTTGTTTTTTCCATTGCCTGTTTGGCACGCCCCACCAACAGGGTGGGTGGTCCGTTCTGATTGATCTCTCTTCCCCCGGGGTTGCGATGCGCCCAGCTCCTTCCCCCCCCACCCATCTCTTCAGCGATGGGGGCGGGGCTGGATCTTGGCGCATCGGCGTCATGCCCAGCATGCCGCGGGTGCGGTGTCCTCCCGACGCCGACCTGCATTTATGCTCCCTCCATCCCACTTAGGCTTGATGGGCGGGGATGAACTGCTGCTGAGATCTCTGTGCCTCAGTTGGTTGTCTGCCCCGTCCATTTCTTTGGCCAAACGTGATTGCATGATGTTGGCTGGGACACGCCCTTAGGCTGAGGATACAAAGGTCGGGATGAGCCGGCAGCTCATTCCACACTTTTTCTCAGGAGGAGAGGATATATGGGTCTTCATCCACACCTCAGGTAATCAGGCTGTTTCTCTTCCCTTCTTCACTATCACACACCTATTCACATCATGCTTGATTTCTCTTTATACAGGTGTGCATTATTTATATTTATTTTTATGCCTCTCATTCAAATACCAACACATTGGCAACATGCTAGTATACATTATTTATATATATTTTTTGTTTGTTGGTTCTCACCACCCAGTTATTTTTGGGGCAGGTGTCAGACATACACTCCAGTGCCAGCTTGGTTTTACATTTTACTTTCCTTCATTCCCAACATTGTTATATGTTTTTATTTATTTATTTATTTATTTATTTTTTTTGACACATTCATCCCCATCTCTTTCACACATCTCCTCCTCATTATTCTTTTTTTCTTTCATTTATTGCAGAACCTCATCTGTGGCCCATACATGTATGCCTCCTGCTTTGGAAGTGTGTTTTGGCTGTCTGGCTCTCTCCCTGGCTGCTGTTCCTCTCTACCCCCTCTCCGATTCTCCAGCCCCCATGGAGACCTTCGGTTTGGGGGTTAGCCTTGTGTGTCCTTGGCCTCAACCCCGGGGGAGACAGCTCTCTCAGGGCCACCTTCATCATTCCATAATTGGACTGTTGGGTTATGTATTGGGTTGTTGCCAAAAGGTAATGTGCATTTATATATTCAAAAATACCTGCTTTACCTTGTGTAAGCATGATTTTAATCGAGACTCCAATGATCTACTTATTGATTTGTTTTATTTATTTTTCTAGTCATCCCTTGATGCATCCCACTCCTGATGATTGGCTTTAAACGCCATGAAACGCGTAGAGTCTACACTCAGGGTTGCCATTTCAAGTTTGGTTCATCTATGAATTCTATCGTATACCATTTACACTTACTAACATTGTTATTCGGAATACCTTGTTCACCTTTTTTGTATACCCATTTTAGAACTGTGATTGCTTGTATCAATTATTTTCAAACAGCGTTTATAAACAACGTTTCTATCAACATGACTACTATTTTTATTATGCCTCAATGTGCATGATTTATGTATTGTATATTATGATGCATTATATTATTATTATTATATTACTCATGAACTGATGTCTATGCATTTCTTTGATTAGCAATTCTCTATGGTTATACAGCTTATAAGCCCCTCAAGGGGTGGTGATAGTTAATTTAATATAAGGTTTCCTAGACTTTTTCAAAGACCTACCCATGCCTCATTTAAAGTCCCACTACCCCTCTTTTTTGCTTTTTAATGTTTATACAGGGATGGAGACATGGTTATGGTAACTGTGGGGCCCAATCAGGTCAACTGCTTTACAATATGAAACTGGAAGCAACACGGATTTTGTCATTTACGGTTTGGGTTTGTTTACAAGCCATTACCGGCTTGTAACCGCATCTGATCAAGCCAATCTCAGTTCTATCAGATGCTTTTGAGGGATGAGGAGGGATCTGGGGTTTAATAGACCCCAGATGTCTCAGTAAAGAGTACATGTCACTGCCCATGCTATCACAAGGAATCACAAGGATAGCAATACAGTTTATCAAAAAAAGAGACAGCGTAAGAAAAAAAAATGTAATGAAATAAATAATAAAAAAAGTTACAATTCTCCCACCTCCAATTTAAAAATAAATGTCATTAAAAGCTACTCAATTTGCAGCCAATTATTTCTAAACAGCCAGCAAATTCAAATGTCATTTCCCTAAAACCATGGCAACTAGAGGATGTTCTGAGGATGTTACCTAGTAATTTTCATTTTCCAGCACCAATCCATGGCAGCATACATGTGAGAATTGGCCCACCTACTTTCAAACACAGGAATAGTACAAAGCTATAAAGTGTTGACACCCACACAACAGCCCATTCTCTGTAAGACGCTAAGAATGAACTGGGTGGGTTTAGTATACTGCCATGGATTTGTGCCAGGAAAGTAAAATTACAAGGTAAATATGATGCAATTTTCCTGGCACCAACATGGCAGCATACATGTGGTAGTACAATAACTAGCTACCAGGGTGGGAAGCCTAAGAAAATCTTATTTCATAGGAAAGTAAGGCACTACAGCTTTCCTCATTGTGTTCAAGACATGTCCCCGAAGAAAACTAGCTGGCTTTCTCGTCTCCATACAAAAGTGCCGAAGATGTTGAAATGCTTCTGGTCAAATGTGCAGCAATTACTCATGCTGGCTCTAGCCACAATTTAGTAGGCGCTTTAAATTACTTTAGGAACCACAAAGTGATTGTGCGTTAATGCCTTCTACCCTTGTTGGCTTCTAAAGGAACTAGCTTTAGCTGTTTTGACTACGTCAATTATTCTGTTATTTGAAAGTGTGCTCCCCTTGATCTAGATGCATTGAGGTAGTATTTAACATAAACATGTCCAAAAGCAATCCAATTGCAGGTTAGATAATCAACAGGCCCAAGACCCAACAAGAACTTTGCTGTGAACTGCCTGCAGCTCAAAGAGCCTGCTCACAGGGCCCTTACACCTGAAGCTGGTTAAGATGAGGATGAATGCCCAACTTTTAAAATTTAAGAAAAGTGAGGATAGAAGCCCAGGTTGCAGCTTTGCAGATCTGAGAAACAGTCAACTGACGCCAAACAGCATGGGAAGCACTTATAGATTAAGTAGAATGTGTCTCGTCAAGATTGGATGGAACTTGAAACTTAGATGATGGTCTGCTTGAGTCACCTTGAGATGGGGAACGAGAAACCAGAGCATTTATATAGGGTCTATCTTGGAAAACAAAGGAAAGAGCCTGTCTAAATGAAATAGAAGCTGAGAGACAGAATCACCAACTTAATCAAATCCAATCGATAGAAGGAAACTTCCTAGGGGATTTACTTGAGGTGGACCAAGGGATGGAATAAGAATGTCCAGGTTGGGGATACAGAGAGAAACTACCATATCACCTCGGACACTCGTCTCACCAAAACAAAGGCTGCAAGAGAACTATGTCAGATCCCACTGAGTCACAGGGGACCCATTGTAAAAGCATTTTAACAAAAGATTAAGAGAAACAGAATAGAAAGAGTAGGTACCTGACCCCTAATAGTACCTTCAGCTGAAGCCCTGATCCAGCTGCAGGAGTGGATTTGACCCACAGATAGAGCCCTGTTAGGCATCCTGTCAGGCCAGCATACCACAACTGTCTGGGCCAGCTTAGAACAATGAGGAATATTGGTATGGCCATCACAAATCAGTGAAACAGAAAAAAAGAGACATGGATCAGGAGGTACTGATACCACTGAGTCACTAGAGCATCCACTGCTTCCACCGAAGGCCCACTGCACTTGAGATTAAACTGCCTCTGTAGTTTGACTTGGAGGCCAGGAAGTCAACCTCTGGAGGTACCGAATTGCAACACACATCCTGGAATATCTCCAGGAGTAAGAAACACTCCCCCGGGTTAAAGCTCTGCCAGCTGATGCCATCTGTCTGCCATTTATGTATGTTCTGCCAAGGATGGGATTCAATATCTTTGCTATAGAAAACTTTTGGAACCTTCTGGCAACTGATATGCTCCATCTTCATGGAGTTGTCTTCTCAAATCCAGATTATTTAGCCTTCCATTATGAATTGATAGTAAAAACCACCCAGAGTTTCTGGATGTCGCTTGTAAAATGAGACTCTGAAGACAATCAAAGTCCACTTTAATCAAAGCTGTCCAGGTCTCCTCCCCAGACTGACTGACTGGGGTGCGTTATGGGAATTTTTTAAACAATGGGAAGGACGGACAGCCCCGACTCCAGAACAAAGTCCCTAAGTCTCAAAGATAGGCAAATCATCTGACAAAACAGCAAAAAGGGGCACAACAGCCTTATGTATTATCTTAACCACTTCACACAAATCACTGTACCCGTACGTCAGTACTTTGACACTAAATACCGGGGTTATGGCAGCAGCTAGCTGCCATAACCCCGGTATCTTCAGGAACGGCGTGTGTGGTCTCAAAAGTGGTCTCTGTAGCGAACCACTTTTATCGATGGCGGGAGGGGTGCTGCCCCCCCTCCCACCGCGCTCCGGTCATCTCTGCTGCTTACCGGACCCACCGGTAGCGGCGGAGACAATCGCGTCCCCTCCCGTGGATGCCTGGCTGCCGACTGAGGGGAAGATGGTCCCTGCTCGGCTCCATGGCATGGGAGGGCGGAAGATATGTCAAACGTCACTTCCACCCATAGCTCTGAAAGGATAATTTTTTTATTGCATTTTAGTGTAAATATGAGTTTTGAGGTCTCTTTGACCCCAGATCTCATATTTAAGAGGTCCTGTCATGCTTTTTTTTCTATTACAAGGGATGTTTACATTACTTGTAATAGAAATAAAAGTGACCCAATTTTTTATTTTTTTTAAACTGTGTCAAAATAAAAAACTAAAAGTAAAATAAGAAAAAAAAAAGTGCCCCGACAAGCTTGCGCACAGAAGCGAACGCATACATCAGTAGCACCCGCATATGAAAACAGTGTTCAAACCACACATGTGAGGTATTGACATAATCGTTAGAGCGCAAAAAAAGAGGCTCAGGGCCAAAGTGGTTAAAAACCATTTATTGAACAAATGTATGAAAACATGCAAAAGCTGTATGGATATAAGCATTAAGAATAACCTGAACATCAGTCAGGGATGTGGGTATTCCATGGAGGGACCTGGGCCACACTCAGCAGCAGAGGCAAGACTGAAGCGTTTCAAGGGGTATAGCTTCTTCCTCAAGCGTACCATGCTCGTTGTGAGCAATAATCAAACACATCATGATCCTCCACCTTCAGATCCTCTTCTTTTACCTCTGGTAGCAATGATGATTATCTTTTAAGCCCTTGAAGCCGAGCGTATGCAAATATGCGGCCCCACTGAACTGTTTTGTTTTTTTTGAGTAGTGCTGCACATTTGCATTTCTGTCCTTGTGCTGGGAGAGCCCTGCACACATATCGGGGGCTCATCGAGAGCCCCGAGCCCCGTACTAATGATCGAAACCCGGAGCTCCCGATTCCGGGTCACCTGATCAATGTGATAGCCTCTGTTTGGCTATCATAGTGATCAGTCACTGTGAAGCCCGGCCCCCTGTTTTCTCTCTCTGAATGGAGGAGAGAGATACATCATACCTCTCTCTCTCTCTCCTTGCAGAGGGAAAAAACAACTGTGTGTATAAAAAATAACATAATATTGATAAGAAAAAAAAAAACCTAGAGCAAGGTTTGATCTAGGTCAGAGTTAGTGTTTGGGTTAAGGTCAGGTCAGTATTTTTTTGGGAGCAGGATTTTTTTTTTTTAAATCAGTATCAGTCAGTCAGTTAGTGTTAGCTATTGTTTCTGGGCTGTATTATGGGTACAAACAACTAACATACACATATTTGGTATTGCTGTGACCATCAGGAGCAGGAGAATTTATTTTGGGTTGGTATTTGGTGAAAGGTTATGATAGTAGCAAGAAAAAGACAGCTAAATAAAAAAAATATTTAAAAAAAACAAAATATCAGGAGATATCCATTTCCATTTACCACCAAATGAAAGCCCAATTTGTCCTGAAAAAAAAAACATGGTGTAATCCACCTGCATGCACAAAGTAGTTGTGATATGTATAGCTTTATTAACACATGTCAAAGTTGCAAAATTGTGCTTAGACATTAACATTTGTTTTACCCTTAGGCACAAAGGGGTTAAATGATCTTGACTATTGTCATTTAGAATTAAAGTTTTCCCCAATCAGTAGAGGGCTGCATAGCCGGAAGCATAGCCTGGTACCAAATTGAAGTTTCTGATCACCAAGTCGTTCATCACAAGGCAGCCTCCTTTTTCACATAATTTTAGTCCTGGTGTGTAATTCATTATAGTTAAATCATCTGTCCAAAGACCAAGGTGTCTTGTCCCAGGAAGAAATAATGCCATCTTGTGAAAATCTGGGGTGAAACTACACCAAAGGAATTTCCTAAAGAGACTACCCTCAGACCTAGGATTCTCAAACAAAAGTGGTGAATTGGACGGCTCCTGGTCTAACTGGAGCCAGCTAAGACTAGAGTGTGTAAAGTTTTCATTGAGGAACAAGTACTTTGTGCTGAATTGTGTACAGGACCACTAAGATATTCTGAACAATGAGTCAGTTCAAGCAATGATCACTAAAGGTTCTGGACCCATCCAAATTGTTGGAGTATGTGGATGTTCATGTTGCTCGATTAAGTCTGCACCAATTGGTACGGGTCTATATTCATAATTGATTTACAAAGAACTTGGTATTATGAGTTATTAACTATGATAGTTTTAAGGTGATTATTATTATATATGTAAAAATGTATGCTTCTGAGCTCACAGATGGTCACATTGTCTCGGGACGACCATTATGGCTAGTCTTTTGTTAGTACCAGATTAAACCAGCTTTTTTGCGCCTTCCATCAAGCCTTTAAAAGTTTAGACAATAGAGAACAGGAGAGAACTTCTTCTAGGACGTGAGTGTGCCTAGATCTTGAACAGGCTGTCGGCTTCCAGAACTACCTGAAAATTCAGAAGTTGAGGGGTTCCCTGGATTGAATGCTGAATTTATCCTGTATTGTATCATCTGTAATACATCTTTAATCGAAGCTAAGTAAATCTCTTTTATTACATTCTTTGTTTTGTGTGTTTTAATCATTGCATTTACTGACCACATATCTGAAAGGGTAAATATATAAATTAATCTATGAATAAATGTAACACAGAATTTAACCCCTTGTTACATCCCTCAACAGGAAATCATCTATGGATCCCATAATGAGCTTGTCTTAATTAGGGCTATTGAAAACAACATGACCTGATCTCCTTTTGAACTGGAGACATACTGTATGTGATACAGTTGAGTCACGAGATCCCTTTGTGTGAGAGGCCTGGCCACGAGGACAATTCTGCCAGAGATTCTCCCTACACCAGGTGAGGACAAAGGTTGTTGTGTGGGCACCAACGCTGTATAACTTTGCGCTGGTCCCATGGGTGGAAATATGTAGGGCTACTACCACATGTATGCTGCTATGCTGGTGCCAGGAAAGTAATTTAATGATCATGTAATTGGTTCAATGGTTTTCTTAACAGCTCTCCTATTACAACTTCGGACCAATATAATTATAGCAAACGGACCTTCATACTCAGAGTAGGAACTAACTGGATTGCATGTTACAAGATGTGCAGAGCAAGAATGGGTAAAGCTGGATACACACTATACAATTTTCTGTAGTTTTTTTTGCTTCAGATTTACTAAATCCATATAATAGGAGGTCAAACCTGGTTTTGCTAAATCTAAAGGAAATCAGACAACAAAAATTGCATAGTGTGTATGGGGTCTTAGTGTCAGTTTTTGCAATGTATATCATTAGCCTAGGGGAGAACAAAAAGGGATTTTTCCTTTTAAAACGGTAGATGAATTTAATAAAAGAGATAGCATTGTCTGCAGTAAGTTTCAGATAAACAGTAAAGTTTGAAAGTTCTTATGAAATATCTACAAACATTTGACTCTGCACAGTGAGTTTTTTTTCAGATGCAATACATTAGATTGGATCACACAGATAACCTGGCTCTTAATGGGACCAGCACTATCTGATATCTTCTTAAACTCTAGAAATAACAAGCCAAGAAAAAGTAAATTTCCTCCTAATGTTATAACAGTACATGGTTTTTTTTTGAATTGCAGTGGCCAGAACTAAAACACAAATTGGATTCAGTTTCTTTTTAAAGTGCACATACAAAGCTGTAGAAAACTATGTGCTGAAGAATTCGGCTTTACAGTAGTTGCTTTGATGCTGAATGACAGTTGCGTCACATCTAAATCATACACAATCTATCCAAGTTGCCAATCATCCTCTTTTGCACAGTTTTTTTATCACTTAAAGTGGAGTTCCACCCAAAAATGGAACTTCCACTTTTTGGATTCCTCCCCCCCTCCGGTGTCACATTTGGCATCTTTCAGGGGGGACGAGGGAGCAGATACCTCTCTAATACAGGTATTTGCTCCCACTTCCTGGCATAGATCACTGCGGTGACCTACGCCACTTCCGGCGCCTACCCTGTCCTCCCCCGCTGTATTCTGGGAGACACACAGGTCCTAGAACACAGCAGGGACCAGAGAGGACGCGCAGCGTGACTCGCGCATGCGCAGTAGGGAACCAGGAAGTGAAGCCGCACGGCTTCACTTCCTTATTCCCTCACCAAGGATGACGGCGGCGGCCGCAGGCGAGGGACAGATCGGCTTCGACTGCCAACATGGCAGGCTCCCTGGACAGGTAAGTGTCCATATATTAAAAGTCAGCAGCTGCAGTATTTGTAGCTGCTGGCTTTTAATATTTTTTTTTCAACGGACCTCCGCTTTAAATTGGGATATGCTTTAAATTGTATTTCCACCTTTGCAGTTAAATTGGGATAACACCTACTTTATATTTGTTACATGTTCATATTCCAGTAGCCCAATTAAAAAAAAAGAAAAGTTACATCTTATTTACTATTTTCTCAAACACCAAAACTGGATAGTTAATGCATAGTTGCCAACATTGTAAAAAAATTTATAGGGACACTTTTTTGGCTGTAGGCGGGGTCTTAATATAATTAGGGGGTGGGGCATGCGTTTGTGGGCGTGACATAGCAAAAAAGAAAATGGTGTGGTTTACGTGAAATAGTGGGCGTGGCTTATATGGACATGGTTCAAAAGGGGGTGTGGTTAGTGTCTGAGATGAATGAGAGATAAGAAGAGAGAAAAGAGGGAGGGAGGGAAAGAGAAAAGAGGGAGGGAGAGAGAAAGAAGGAGGGAAGGAGAGAGAGAAGGAAGGAAAGGGGGATGGAGGGACAGCAGGCCCAGATCCTGCACCACAATAGAAATGTGTATTCCAGAGTTTAACAAATCATCAGATAAAGATACTCCAAACACCTGGTGTTAGCGCTTCAATCATCCCAGCACCTTGGTTGTTGTGGTGTCAGGATGATTGAAGCACATTATTACTTTTATTACATTGTAATATAAAATTAAATCATTCAACTCACCATAATCCAGAATCAGTGGGACCCCTGAGCGTGTCACCTGCCACGTCACCTGCCACCAAATGCCATCAGGTGCCCCAAGCAGAGTCCGTCCTTTCATCAGGTGCCCCCAGCAGTCTGTCCTTACATCAGGTGCCCCCAGCAGAGTCTGTCCTTACATCAGGTGCCCCCAGCAGAGTCTGTCCCTACATTAGGTGCCCCCAGCAGAATCTGTCCTTACATCAGGTGCCCCCAGCAGAGTCCGTCCTTACATCAGGTGCCCCCAGCAGAGTCCGTCCTTACATCAGGTTCCCCCAACAGACTCTGTCCTTAAATCAGGTGCCCCCAACAGAGTCCGTCCTTACATCAGGTGCCCCCAGAAGTAGAGGCCCTCCTTACAGATCTGTGTCCCTAGCAGCGGAGCCCCTCCTTACATCTGGTGTCCCCAGCAGCGGAGCCCTCCTTTACATCTGGTATCCCTGGCAGCAGAGCCCTCCTTTACATCTGGTGTCCCTGGCAGCGGAGCCCTCCTTTACATCTGGTGTCCCTGGCAGCGGAGCCCTCCTTTACATCTGGTGTCCCCGGCAGTGGAGCCCTCCTTTACATCTGGTGTCCCTGGCAGCGGAGCCCTCCTTTACATCTGGTGTCCCCGGCAGCGGAGCCCTCCTTTACATCTGGTGTCCCCGGCAGCGGTGCCCTCCTTTACATCTGGTGTCCCTGGCAGTGGAGTCCTCCTTTACATCTGGTATCCCTGGCAGTGGAGCACTCCTTTACATCTGCTGTGCCCGGCAGCGGAGTCCTCTGTGTCACCAAGCAACAGAGCCCTCGTTACTTCAGTGTCCCTGGCAGCAGCAGCTGAGCCCTCCTTACAGAGCGATCTGTGTCCCCCAGCAGCACGGCAGCTACAGTTCCCGGCTTTCTCGTGTGTGTGTTCAGTGGAGAGGGGAGAAGCTGATTGGCTGCCCCTCCCCTCTCCACTGAACACAAGGGGAAATAATCCTTGTGACGGCGGCCATCTTGTTGTAGCCCGCCAGCCGTTTTTTTTCCTAAATCCTTCCTGACCCTCGGGGCTTTCACATTGGAGAGACTGCAGCAGCTGTTTCGGGGCGCTTTGCAGATGCTATTTTTAGCACTGTATCGCCTGCAAAGTGCCCCAGTGTGAAAGGGGTCTTACAATCTTTTTTCATCTGTCAGGAGCACAGAGGAGGGGGTAGAGAGGCTCCATTTACAGTGTGTGAGAGCTGATTGGAGGAAAGGAACACACCCCCTTCGCACAGCAGAACTGTGTTGTAATAAGACATGCTGTGTGCTGAGTAGGGATGAGCCGAACACCCCCGGTTCGGTTCGCACCAGAACCTGCGACCGGACCAAAAATTTGCACGAACTTTAGAACCCCATTGACGTCTATGGGACTCGAACGTTCAAAATCAAAAGTGCTCATTTTAAAGGCTAAATTGCATGGTATTGTCCTAAAAAGGGTTTGGGGACCCGGGTCCTGCCCCATCATCAATATCAATGCAAAAAAAAGTTTTAAAAACGGCCGTTTTTTCAGGAGCAGTGATTTTAATGATGTTTAAAGTAAAAAAAAAAAAAGTGAAATATTCCTTTAAACATCGTACCTGGGGGGTGTCTATAGTATGCCTGTAAAGTGGCGCGTGTTTCCCGTGCTTAGAACAGTCCCTGCACAAAATGTCATTTTTAAAGGAAAAAAGTCATTTAAAACTGCTTGCGGCTTTAATGTAATGTCGGGTCCTGGCAATATGGATGAAAATCAGTGAGACAAACGGCATGGGTACCCCCAAGTCCATTACCAGGCCCTTTGGGTCTTGTATGCATATTAAGGGGAACCCCGCACCCAAATTAAAAAAGGAAAGGTGTGGGGCCCCCAGGCCCTACATACTCTGAACAGCAGTATACAGGGGGTGCAAACAAGACAGGGACTGTAAGTTTGTTGTTAAATAGAATCTGTTTGTAATTTTGAACTGGTACATTTTGAACGTGTTTAGCTCCAGCCAAAAAATCTATTTTAAGCTTTTTGGAAAACCTAGGGAAGGGTTATCACCCCTGTGACATTTGTTTTGCTGTCTGTGCTCCTCTTCAGAAGATTTCACCTCACTTTTTGTCGCAATGACAAATGTTTTTTGAAAATTTGGGTTTTTTTGTGAAACAAGGATTGGTGATAAAGCATCAGTGGAAAGGAGAAAAGTTTTTCCCATATTAACTCTTACAGGAGAGAATTTCCCTTCCTAGGGGTAGATTTCATCTCACTTCCTGTTGTCTCCTTCCGTTTGCAAGTAAGAGTCGTTTGTAAGTTGGATGTTTGAAAGTAGGTGCCTGCCCTATATACTCAGCAGAAATTTGGGCCTTAGGTGTTGTTGTGGCCACAACTCTGTAAGCCCTCACAAGGCCCTGCTGTGAAATATTAGATCAAGAATTGTAATTACATGCCCCTGTTGAACAGGGGCTAGTGGTGTGATGCAGTTAGTGTGCTGCCCTTAAGCTGGCCCCTGGAGGGAATCCTACCTCATTGGTGATGTGCCTCCTCCTCCTCTCTCCTATCAGGCACCCACGTTGAGTCAGTGACCTCATCATCCCCTCCCTCATCACTGGAGCAAACCTGGCAATATGCTGCAGCAGGGGGATCATGCCTGGCAGATTGTTGTCCTTCTTGGGCACCCCCTCTGTCCGTGCTCACGTTACTGCCTTAATCTAGCTCAATATCATCATCAGAGCCTTCTAAACGCTGGGCATCCTCCTGGAGCATGTACCCAACACTGTGGTCAAACAGTTCGAGGGACTCCTCAGGAGCCGAGGGAAGAGGCCGCGTTGGCAGATGCTTTGCCAGACAAAGTACCCTGAGCATGGGTGAGAGAGGATGAGAAGGATGAGGACGGCTTGGTCATCCACTCGACCAAGTCTTCCGCATGTTGCGGCTCAACACGACCAGCTGCCGAAAAAAAGGCCAAGCGTGTCCCATAGCCACCTGCTGATGAGGATGCACCGTCTCCACAACCAGCACTGTTGCCTCTAGACACAGAGCCTGCTTGCCCTCTTTTATTGGCTTGTGACTGTCTGCCTCTCCTTGTTGGCCTTCCAGACATACTAATGGCCTGCAGTGAGATGTAGCTGCACTGATATACACACTGATACTGCAGCTAGCAAAATCAACTGCCTGCCTGTAGTATGAGAACACCACCAATCTTCTACAGGTAGCTTTAGATGAACACTGTGCAGAGGTCGCACTACACTAACTTGTAGCTTTAGCTGAACACTGTGCAGAGGACGCACTACATTAACGTTAAAATAATGTAGCTGCCTGCGGTAGTGATAGGATCAGGAAAACACCACCAACCTTCTAGAGATAGCTTTAGCTGAACACCGTGCAGAGGACGCACTACACTAATGTGTAAATAATGTAGCTGCCTGCGGTAGTGATACGATCAGGAAAACACCACCAACCTTCTACAGGTAGCTTTAGCTGAACACTGTGCAGAGGTCGCACTACACTAACTTGTAGGTTTATCTGAACACTGTTCAGAGAACGCACTACACTAACTTGTAGCTTTAGCTGAACACTGAGGAGGACGCACTACACTAACCTGTAACTTTAGCTGAATACTGTGCACTACACTAACTTGTAGCTTTAGCTGAACACTGTGAGGAGGACGCACTACACTAACTTGTAACTTTAGCTGAACACTGTGCACTACACTAACTTGTAGCTTGCATTGAACTCTATTCAGAGGACGCACTACACTAACTTGTAGCTTTAGCTGAACACTGTGCAGAGGTCGCACTACACTAACTTGTAGCTTTAACTGAACACTGTGCAGAGGTCGCACTGCGCTACCTTGTAGCTTTAGCTGGACACTGTGCAGAGGTCGCACTACACTAACTTGTAGCTTTAGCTGAACACTTTTCAGAGGATGCACTACACTAACTTGTAGCTTTAGCTGAACACTGTACACTACACTAACTTGTAGCTTTAGCTGAACACTGAGGAGGACGCACTACACTAACTTGTAACTTTAGCTGAACACTGTGCAGAGGTCGCACTACACTAACTTGTAGCTTTAACTGAACACTGTGCAGAGGTCGCACTGCGCTACCTTGTAGCTTTAGCTGGACACTGTGCAGAGGTCGCACTACACTAACTTGTAGCTTTAGCTGAACACTTTTCAGAGGATGCACTACACTAACTTGTAGCTTTAGCTGAACACTGTACACTACACTAACTTGTAGCTTTAGCTGAACACTGAGGAGGACGCACTACACTAACTTGTAACTTTAGCTGAACACTGTGCAGAGGTCGCACTACACCAACATGTAGCTTTAGCTGAACACTGTGAGGAGGACGCACTACACTAACTTGTAGCTTTAGCTGAACACTGTGCACTACACTAACTTGTAGCTTTAGCTGAACACTGTGCAGAGGTCGCACTACACTAACTTGTAGCTTTAGCTGAACACTGTTCAGAGGTCGCACTACACTAACTTGTAGCTTTAGCTGAACACTGTGCAGAGGTCGCACTACACTAACTTGTAGCTTTAGCTCAACACTGCCTGCGGTAGTGATAGGATCAGGAAAACACCACCAACCTTCTACAGATAGCTTTAGCTGAACACTGTGCAGAGGACACACTACACTAACGTGTAAATAATGTAGCTGCCTGCGGTAGTGATATGATCAGGAAAACACCACCAACCTTCTACAGGTAGCTTTAGCTGAACACTGTGCAGAGGTCGCACTACACTAACTTGTAGGTTTAGCTGAACACTGTGCTGAGGTCACACTACACTAACTTGTAGCTTTAGCTGAACACTGTGCAGAGGACACACTACACTAACTTGTAGCTTTAGCTGAACACTGTGCAGAGGACACACTACACTAACTTGTAGCTTTAGCTGAACACTGAGGAGGACGCACTACACTAACCTGTAACTTTAGCTGAACACTGTGCACTACACTAACTTGTAGCTTTAGCTGAACACTGTGAGGAGGATGCACTACACTAACTTGTAACTTTAGCTGAACACTGTGCACTACACTAACTTGTAGCTTTAGCTGAACACTGTTCAGAGGACGCACTACACTAACGTGTAGCTTTAGCTGAACACTGTGAGGAGGACGCACTACACTAACTGTAAATAGTCTAGCTGTCTGACTGTGGTACTAATAGGATCAGAAGAACACCAGCAATTTTCTTCAGGTAGCTGTAAATACTGTAACAACAAAAGCCTGCCTGTCAGTAGGAAGATAATAACAGGAATGGATCTAGCTAAACTGAATACAGTATGTATATATATATATATATATATATATATATATATATATACACACAACACCTGGGATGCATATATATATACACAATACATTGTAAGTGCAGCTAACTGACTGACTGTCCTGCCTAATCTATCTAACTTAAATCAAATGACACTGTCTCTCTGTCTCTCAACGCCGGAACACACTACACAGGGCCGCCGTGCTGTACATTCCTATTCCACACCGCCTCATTCCACATGCCATGCTGTACATTCCTATTCCACACCGCCTCATTCCACATGCCATGCTGTAAATTACGATTCCACTCCGCTTCATTCCCCATGCCATGCTGTACATTCCTATTCCCCACCGCTTCATTCCACATGCCATGCTGTAAATTCCGATTCCACACCGTTTCATTCCTAATGCCATGCTGTACATTCCTATTCCACTCCGCTTCATTCCACATGCCATGCTGTACATTTCTAGTCCCCACCGCCTCACTCCACATGCCATGCTGTACATTCCTATTCCACACTGCCTCATTCCATATGCCATGCTGTACATTCCTATTCCACACCGCCTCATTCCACATGCCATGCTGTACATTACTATTCCACACCACCTCATTCCACATGTCATGCTGTACATTCCTATTCCACACCGCCTCATTCCATATGCCATGCTGTACATTCCTATTCCACACCGCCTCATTCCACATGCCATGCTGTACATTACTATTCCACACCACCTCATTCCATATGCCATGCTGTTCATTCCTATTCCACCATACCTCAATACATGTGGCATGCCGTACATTCCTATTCCACCATACCTCAATCCATATGCCATGCTGTACATTCCTCCTATTCCACTATACCTCAATCAATATGCCATGCTGTACGCCTAGCTATTCCACATCTACACATTCTATTTATCAGATGTGTTTTCCTATTCTGCACCTCCCTATTTTATAGGCATTGCTGTACGTTATGGTCACGGAACGTCCCACACTCCGCTTGAGTGTTTCCGTCAGTACACCACTTCCTCCCAGTCTGGATACAGATATCAGATATTCCAAACGCTTCCAAGCACAAAACAAGGCGACACTTGCTTCACTGCTAAAATGGACTAACTCTTTATTTGAGATCTCACACAAATTTATACAGCAGGATGACTAAAAGCTAACCTAATTAACATGAGCTAATTATCTAATCCTTTATACAGCCTAGGTGACTGAGACATAACCTGTTGCCCAGACTTGTGGTCACCGAGCTTCACACAGTAACAGAGTTAATTAACACAAACAACAATGGGTGAAAAGACTCTTAGAGCCACACTAGACTTATTTACAATATACACATTATAGCAGACAACAGACAGGTAGCTGGAATTGATGACATTAGCATTTAACAGTAGCAGTCCCAACGGTATGAATCAGTCACTATTCTAATATGGCATATACAGGGTTCCCAGAGTCTTGTGTCTTGGGGGGACATGGAGCTGAATCCGAAGTAACACCAACCCCAGGGTCCCCAGGCATACAGCTCACAGAGAGCACCATTCCCCCAAATGCCAGGGCCCATAATCGGTGGGCAAGAGGCTTGCGTTCAGTCCCCTCCAATAGCCTCTGTCCCGGGTGTGTCTGTCACATTTCTCCCCCATCAAAGGTTGACTGACAAGGTCCCAGACCTCCACCTGGTCTGGACATGCGTTAGTCAGGCAGAGAACTCATATAATCTTCCTGCATGATCTCCTTTCTTGGCTGCAAGGAATGGTTGACGTCAGTAGGTATGGGGCAGAGGTCATTTACTGTCTGGCTGCCAGCGCTTCAGCTGGGTGGTTTTTAACATTCCTGGGCTCGGTCTGCTCCTGGGCAGAGGGGCCGATCACCCCAGTTTCCTGAAGCTGTAGAGAGACACTAGGTGCTAGGCAGAGGCCAGCGGTGCTCTGCCCTGTTGCCAGCGATTCAGCTGGGAGTAGCAGCTCCACTACATCAGCTTGTCGTCGGAGAGAGGGGCCAACTGCCCCGGCTCCCTGGATCTCCACAGTTGTTGCCGGTGCTGGGCAGAGGTTGGTAGCACTCTGCCCTGTTGCCAGCACTTCTGCTGGGGACTTCACACCCTCTGCTCTGGCTAACCCTTGGGGCAAGAGGCTGGATTCCTCCACTCCCAAACTGTGTAGCTGCCATTGGGGAGGTGAGCCAGCTGCTTCCTGTTCCATTGCCTCATCTGGCTGCTGGGATGACATGTCTGTGGTACTGTCTCCCAGGTGCATGGATCTTTGCTGGGGAGGAAAGGCCGCTTCCTCCATCCTGGCCAACTGTTGGGGAGGGACACCACACACCTCCTCTCCCTTCTCCCCCTGTATCTGCTGCTGGGAAGTGATTGCCACCTTCTCACCCTGAGCCTCCGATACTGCCACAGGTGTGGGGCAGAGGTCTTGGACCCTCTGTCTGGTTGCCAGCACTTCTGCTAGGGGTTTGCTAGGTGGTTCCTCCTCTACAGAAACGTCTATTAAATCCCGAGTCTCTGGAATTGCTAAAAGTGTGGGGCAGAGGTCTTGGGCCCTCTATTCAGTTACCAGATCTTCAGGTGGAGAAGTTTGTTCTAACTCCACAGATACTGCTGTTGATGGTGGGCAGAGCACAGTGAAGTTTGGCCCTAATACCAGCTCTTCTGCTGGAGGCTCATCAGGTTGTTCTTCCTCAGCAGAAAAGTCTATTAAATCCCATATCTCTATAACTGGTGCCTGGGGATAGAGGTTCACCATCTCCTGTCCATGGAACCCAGAAGATGTTATCAGGTTAGCAGAGCTCTGCCCTGTTGTCAGCACTTCAGGTTTGGGGACGGCAATCTTCAGATTTTCCACTGCCGATTCTCTGGCATGCTGCTGAACGTGTTCTAGCAGTTTCCTGTATGCCCTTTCCAGATGCTGTTCCTTAGCAAATGGTCCAGATCAGGTTTGAGCTCTGAGACCCCTGCAAGACCGAGCATAGCCTCTCTATATTCTCGCAGGTCCTCAAGGTCAGGTTCCCCTTCATCGCCAAATACAAAATGATCTGTAAGGCTCTCCCACAGCAATCCAGGGCCTCCAAAGTCATATCCCTCCGGAGAGCATTTTGTTGTCTCCCCTAAATATCCCTGCTCTGCGTGCCATTGCAGAGCCCGATAATGATTGTCCAGCTCTATCTCCTGCTGGACCAGCCTGTCCAACTCAGTCACCCATTGCTCCTGGGGCCGCTCTCCCAGGAATGCCATCTGCAATGCCCGTTGGCTCGTTGTTCTTGGGTCGGAAAGCACTTGCCCTGTTTTATACCAGCAAGCTAGAGGGCTCCAATCCAGAGCTTCACCCGAATTTGCTGCCTAAGCTCCAGGTATTCATCCTCAGACACAGTCCTGGTGTATGTTGAAAGGATGATCCGCAGCAGCCCCGGGAACCCTGATGCCAGGTCCATATCTCCGCTGGGGTGACTGAAGTCTGCTATCCTGATCTTGGATCCAGGTGAAGGTTTAGATTTCCCAGACTGCAGGAAGCTTCCCGCTGCTTGCCACCAATGTCATGGAACGTCCCACACTCCGCTTGAGTGTTTCCGTCAGTATACCACTTCCTCCCAGTCTGGATACAGATATCAGATATTCCAAACGCTTCCAAGCACAAAACAAGGCGACACTTGCTTCACTGCTAAAATGGACTAACTCTTTATTTGAGATCTCACACAAATTTTTACAGCAGGATGACTAAAAGCTTACCTAATTAACATGAGCTAATTAACATGAGCTAATTATCTAATCCTTTATACAGCCTAGGTGACTGAGACATGACCTTTTGCCCAGACTTGTGGTCACCGAGCTTCACACAGTAACAGAGGTAATGAACACAAACAACAATGTGTGAAAAGACTCTTAGAGCCACACTAGACTTATTTACAATATACGCATTATAGCAGACAACAGACAGGGAGCTGGAATTGATGACATTAGTATTTAACAGTAGGAGTCCCAATGGTATGAAACAATCACTTTTCTAATATGGCATATAAAGGGTTCCCAGAGTCTTGTGGGGACTTGGAGCTGAATCCAAAGTTACACCAACCCCAGGGTCCCCAGGCATACAGCTCACAGAGAGCACCATTCCCCAAAAGTCCAGGCCCATAATCGGTGGGCAAGAGGCTTGCGTTCTGTCCCCTCCAATAGCCTCTGTCCCGGGTGTGTCTGTCACAGTTATCTATTCCACACTACCTCATTTCATCTGCCATTCTGAACATTCCTATTCCACACTACTTCTTGTCAAAGCCCGTGCTCTAAAAAGTTCTGTATATCATGCTGTCTGTTCCCTTTTACACACCACCACATTCTTTATTGATGCTGCTGAGGAATTTACTGATGCTACTGGGAGATTTCTTGCTGCTGCTGGGGGTATTTATTGTTGCTGCTGGGGGGGGGGGGGTCTATATTGTTGATTGGGGAAAACGATTGCTGCTGCTAAGGGATTTATTCTTTAACTACTTCAATACAAGGCACTTACACCCCCCTTCCTGCTCAAGCCAATTTTCAACTTTCAGCGCTGCCACAGTTTAAATGACAATTACGCGGTCATGCTACACTGTACCCAACCAACATTTTTATTATTTTGTTCCCACAAATAGAGCTTTCTTTTGGTGGTATTTGATCACCTCTGTGTTTTTTATTTTTTGCTAAACAAATAAAAAAAGACCTAAAATTTTGAAAAAAAAAGTTTTTCTTTTGTTTCTGTTATAAAATTTTGTAAATAAGTAGGTATTCTCCTTCACTGATGGGCACTGATAAGGCAGCACCAATGAGGTGGCACTGATATGTAGCACTGATGGGCACTCATGGGTGGCACTGGTGGGCACTGATAGGAGACACTGATGGGTACTTATGGGTGGCACTGATAAGCGGCACTGCTGGGCACTGATATGTAACACTGATAGGTGGCATTGATAGGCATCACTGATGGCACTGGCAGGCATTGGGGATGGGCACTGATTGGCAGCTGCCTGGGCACCAATTGGCATTTCCCTAGTGATCTAGGGTGGCATACCTGGTGGTCAGTTTGGCGAGATCCCTGGTGGTCCTGGCGGCATCCTGGTGGTCCATGGTGGGCACCTGAGGGGGGCTGCGCTGATAAACGATCAGCACAGACCCCCCTTGTCAGGAGAGCAGCCGAATGGCTCTCCTCTACTCGCGTCTGTCAGACGCGAGTGAGGAAAAAGCCGATCAATGGCTCTTCCTGTTTACATCATGATCAGCCATGATTAGACACGTCAGAGGCTCTTTACCGAGATCGGTGTAGCGATGTGTGTCAGACTGACGCACCGCACCACCGATCGCCGTGATACGCGCCCCCATGGGCGGGAGAGAGCGGTCATTCTGGAGGGCCATCATATGACGTCCACCCAGAACGAGAGCCGCGCCCCCAGCCGACATTTGATGGCTGGCGGGCCGGAAGTGGTTAAAGAGGTGGTGCTGGGAGATGGGTAGGGGCAAAAACAAGGGGTAGTGTGTGGTCTAATATAGGATTGTCTATAGCAGTGGTCTCCAAACTGCAGCCCGGGGGCCAGATTCAGCCCTTGGGGCAATATTCCTCCCTCTGATAGGAGACACTAGTGTCAACTGACAACAATGGGGCACCATTCCTCCCAAGGGTATCAACAATAGGGTGGTATCCCCCCCACCAATACCAAATGTGGTGATGTTTACTCCCTCTGATGCCGGGAAAATTTATATTCCTGTTGGCCACAGTCGGCCCCCCCCTAAAGTCTAAAAGACAATCAACTGGCCCTTTGTTTAGAAAGTTTGGAGACGCCGGGCCAATAGGATTGTCATTTTAAGGATACCTGGTGGTTGTCTGTTGCAATTGCAGTTCATTTCCTCACAGGGCCATCTTAACATCATGGGTCCCTTGGCATAGTAATGCTATGGGGCCCCAACAAGCCTGCCCAACTTACGCACCTTACACCTGTATGCTCAGCCCCCCCTCACGTGTGTATATATGACACACACACGTACACAGACACACACACACACAGGCGTACATATGTACACAGACACACCCACGTACACAGGTGTAAACATGTACACAGACACACACAGGCACACCCACATGTACACAGGCACACCCACATGTACACAGGCACAGACACCCCCCCTACTTGTTAGGTGGTGTTCCTTGTCCCAGCTCTTGTGCAGGACACACGAAGGGTGCACATGCCGGAATTTACCAGAGGGGGCAGCAAAGAGCCCGATGTCAACTCAATGTCTCACACACATTACAAAATCCAGCGCTGGCACAGAGCTCTCCTGCACCCGCCCCTGCCTTCTCCCATCCCCGCCAGACAGCCGGGCCCTTCTAGACGCTCAGTGCCCAGGGGTGCCCGCTCAGTAAGACGGCCCTGGTTCCTCACAGGAAAGAAACAGGAAGTCTTGCCTTTGTTAATAAAGTTTCTTATTAAACATCATAAAGTTTATACCTCAGTTACAGAAACCATTTTAGTTCTGATGCAGACAAGTGAGGGTCTTCAAATTTGCCACTAGATACACAAATGCCTGTATGTCTGTTTATTATTTGCCAAAGTTCATGTTACACTTGGACTGCACTGTTATGTGTTTGATATAGGATTTAAATATAATCTTTCTGTATAGTAATGTTCAATGTTGTACTTATTTGCAAAGTGTCACATGTAATACATACTGATAGAAGTAAATTCAGTTTTGGAATAAAACACAATGCTATTTCTGCCTGTTTTGTTAGCTGGCTGTCAGCTAAGGGATAGGAGGACAGGACAGGTAGTGGTGGGAGGACTTGCACATATTCTCTAAGTAAAAAAAAAACTAATTTGTAAAGTAGATCTGAACACTGATAAAAAATGCCCAAGCCAGTGGGCAGGAGCCATTAATGTCAACCACCTTCAGTACCTCTCATAAATCAGTAGAAGGCACTGTATAGTATACACATCTCATCCTGCTTAGAGGAGTAGAAGGAGAATGAGAAGGTTTCTCCTAACAGGAGATTGTGTTTACCATACAATTTGCTAGATGTACTTTTACACATTACGCATGTATTGTTTGCAAACCCCATAAAATACACCATGCAATGTGTTAATATCATTTTGAAATTATTAAAAAAAAATGTCCCAATTATGTTATGTAATGTGCTGTGTAATGTTGTACATGCTAAATGCTGCTATGAGCAGTTTTCTAACTAAAAAGACTTTCTGAAGAGAGATGATCATTTAATTGTAGAACAACTTTATCTTTAATAGAGATGTAAAGTCTTTTCGATGATAATATACACATTATACACAATAAACTCATGTATACATAGTCTACCTTGAATATATAGCAAAGATCCACAAAGCTTTGCGCTAATTGAGAGACTCGCCATATATCATCTTAGATAAAGATTAGAGTCCTTGTGCAGTAAATGCTGATGTTTAGAACATCCTGATAGTGTTTTGTTAACAAGAAGATAACGGACAAGCAAGATACGTTTGTTTAGCTGCCTATAGATAAACTGAATAGCTTCTTTGTTACATTTTCATGAATGATGGTTACAAGTGAGAGATAAATAAAAGCACAGAATACTACCATCAAACGTTCAAGTTTATGTATGTAGAAAAAAAGCGGGGTGTAATATACCATTTTCTATACTGCTTGTTTACAATTTGCATTCGTATTGTGAAATTAAACAAAATACACGTTTCAAGCATACTTATCATATAAATAATGTTAAATGTGCCTTTATTTAAACAAAATGAGCCTGGGTGAAAGCATGACACTTGTCAAAATCTGCCATCTAAAAACTATTGATTTGCAAAAGACGCATTTTTTGTTACAGTAGGGAGTGATTGATAGTTAACTGTGAATTTATAATTGGATTTATAGGTAAGCCAGGCAAAACCATTTTTAAGGTCAACCATAATCTTAGGTTTTTATAGCCTATCTCCAGGCAGCTACTACATGGAAAGTTCTGACCTGTTTAATGTGCTTATCAAAGTAGAACCCAACAGCTGTTAAAAATAATAGAGAAACTTGGGTGCCAATCACCTTCAACCTGGAGCTGTCCCCCATAGTATTTCTTTATTGCCACAATATGTCCTCTAATAGGATGCATGCTACCATCTGAGGAGATACCGTGAGTACCCACCCACTGAAATGTTGTCACCAAGGCCTGAAGACTTTAGAAAAAGGGCAGAGTTAGCCTTTTAAAAACAGTACCACTATATTGAGATGATAAAGAATGATATACATAAAGATGGCTGAAGAATTCAAAGAAAAATAGATCAAAAGCAGAGTTGTTGCCCATATTGCTGAATCAGATTCCTTGAGATTACCTGAGGTGAAATCTGATTGGTCACTATTGGAAATAATTCACATTTGCTTCCATTTTCCTCCTTGTCTCTAGGAATAGTCCCAACCTTATTTGCCACTATGAATTAGGTGTGGGTTTGCTGCTTAACATAGTTGTTAGTACAAATCCTGAAGTTATGAATTTATTTAAAAATTGAGTTTATTTATAAATTTATGTGCAATTCCATTATTATTTTTTACAATAATGCACTGCATGTCCTGTCAACAATGACCAAAAGGGTTAGAAGAGGGAATAAAGGGATACTTCTGATCTGGTATAAATAAAAGCTAGGCATTCCATTGACTTCCAAAAATACTACAGTGACGCCAGACCTAAAATTAAAGACATTCTTCTCTCTTTTTTTTTTTTTTTTAAGGCAGTGCTGTGCGACATTGCAATAATAAAGTGATGCTATCAAATCCTGTACCACTTGCTAATTTTACCAAGCTATAGCAGCTTCAGGCCTCTTGCACACGGGAATAAAAATGCTGAGTTTTTTTTAACTATTCTGAAATTAGATGCATTGTAGTCTATGGGACATTGCAAACAGAATAAAGATTAGTAAAACAGCGTTTAGGAGTAGTAAAACAAAAAAACTTTCATTTGTGTGGAGTAATTTACTCGCATACGTGTGTTTACTTGTCTATAAGCATGTTTAAATGAGTATAAATGAGTACATTACAATAGCTGGCAATGAAGAAGAATTTTACTCATAGATATACTTACACATCTTTATTCAACATTACTCAGCTCTTTACGCAGTTTTCGTCCCCTTACATACAAGCGTCACAAGTTCCTCAGTAAACATCAGTAAATTAATCTGCTTGTGTGCAAGGGGCCTAATGCCTAGTACACACTGGACGAATGCCGGGAGACATCGAACGGTTCAATAAAAAACAGCCGACATTTGGCCTGTGTGTATGTCAGCTGGTTCGATAGAATCCGGCAAAACGGGCATGCTGGGACCAATGGCTAAGAGCAATGATCAGAGTGTTCTGGCGTTGGGAGGGTCCTTGTGTTAGAACACAACAGCTCAGCAGGGGAGATTACTAATGTCAGATTGTTAGTACAGCAGCACCGACCGACCAGAGCTGTCAGGTTTTTGGTTTTTTTTGTTCAACCTGGTTGAACAACCAGGCTTTAATTTGTTAAGCTGAGGCCCTTCCATGGTTTTTAGATCTGTTGCGGCTGATACTTTCACTGGTCAAAGCAGGTTTAGTGTCTCCTTATAAAAGCATTGTTTTTAAAACTACTCAAAAAAGTATTTTTTATTGAATATGAACCAGAAAGGTGTGCTGCTGATGTATGTATAATTTTACAAGAAAAAAAAAATATTACAACCAAATATGTAACAAATGATTTTTACAATTGAATTATGATAGCAATAGCATTTATGTATTTGTTACATTATAGACCAATTGAGACCACTATATTGAAATCAATAAAATTACATGGATGTCTTGTATTCCTTTCAGTGCTGGTCCTGATGAAGTGGATTAATCGAACGTGTTGACTGCAACTTACTTTTTTTGAAAAGGGACTCAGTATAGTGCATATATAAAAGTGGTCTTTTTTCTTTTGCACAACAAACAACAAAGTATTGTTTTGAGCAACATGTGATTCTTTTAAACTTTTGTATGATGTGACTAATACATTTTAAACTATGTTTATTAAATACAAGTCTTATATCTGTACCCTTGGGTGCCATTCTTGAAAGTCCCTGGTTTTTACCATGCTATAGTCATTTATTGATTTAGGAAGATAACACTTTTTGCCCAGTGTCATTCTGCCTCCCTCCTCCCTTTCTTTTGAACCTATTGAGTTTTTTATTTTGCTGTTGGTACATGTCACTTATTGGCAGTGACCAGATCCGAATGCCTTTTTTGTTTGACAATCGCTTTCTTATTAGTCCTACAAATTCAGAATTCAGCCAGAATTCAATAACAAGATTCACCCACCATTAGACTTCATTAGAATTTGCAAACTTAGATCATACCTTGCAAAACAGTTTATAAACTGAACCTGATCAGATTCATTTCGCCCTGTTTGCCACATTTGCCTACTAACCGTGCATCACCATCTATTACAAAATACCTGGAAGTCGTGGATTATTTGTTTTAGATTAGGAACAATTATTTTAACCAAAGAAAAGTTGTTGGGTAAAATGTTCTGTTTAGGGAATCTGATATAAAACAGAAAGTCTTTGCACATGTTTTAAGTTTTCCATCCATACATTTCACATGAAAGCACATTTCTAAACATTACACAATGTTCTGTCAATGTTGTTTACTTAGTACACATATTATTACATTATCTTATTCATTTAAATGATATGCCCACTACACATAATATACCCCTTTCATCGCAAATAACAAAGAGCTGGGTCCTCTCTTTCAGAGGGTATTGTATGACCAATTAGATACAATGATGGGTGCACAAAACTCTAATCGGATATAAGGATGTGCAATGGATAGCTTTTTATTCCTGCATAATACTGTAAGGGTGTCTTAAAGCTTATCTATCCTGCTATGAAGGTTCTTGTTCAGGCATTTTCTATTATACCATGATACCAGTCTCCCAATTATGATGCTAAGCTGTCACCATTTCACATGCACCCTGGTGGTGATTATGAGTGACTGTACCAACACACATTGCTTAGGCATGGTCCACAAACATCACTATCAGGAAGCTAGTACAGAGCAATAATATTCAGCCTGAGCTGGAGCAAGGGTATTTAGACAGGAAGTGGCTGAAAAGGTTGCAACAGATCAGCAGCACTAAAGCTGGCCACAGGCGGTTCAAATCTCAGCCGTTTCAGTAGGAACCAGCTGAGATTCAAACCATGTATGTGCAGGCTGAATGTATCCAAGTTGATTGATCAATCAACTTGGGTATAAACAGTCTATCGGGTTTTATATGTGATTATTGCTAGCGGCTGTTTTACCCATTTTAATTAGTGTGTGCTCCTGGCGGGGATGGCTTCCTCTGCCCCCCCAGCTGGAAGAACACAATGATTCCACGGGAGGAATTTCCCTTTCAGCACGGATTGTGTTGATGGGTTAATCGAGTAACTTTCTTTCCTGCAACCGCAGATGTTTCATCTATGGCCTGCTTCAGATGCAACAAAGGATATAAATAAGAGTAAAATCAGTATTTGATACTTGTTTGATTAATAGTGCTTTAGCGAATTAAATGTCATGCAGTGGGGTTTACATCTACAAACTTGTACTGATGAAGTCTGGAGACTGTCATGGCTCACCACTCCTTATCTTCACTGCCATGCTGATCCAATGGCTTCTGTCCTATACAGTAATTAACCTGAAACAAATATGCACATCAGGAGCTCTGACTTTCCTGATCTTATTGGGTTGATGTTACAGTAACATTGAATCCGGGAGGTTGAATAACTAAAAGGTTCATTTACCTGGAAACGGAAGCAACCATTGTAAATGGTACTATTTGTACTACAAAAAATGTGCAAAATACATGTGCAAAATGTGACAACAAATTAAAGTATTTTTTCACCAATGCCAGATGTCTGCCAAGAAAAATAGGGAAGCTGGAGGCTTTGGTGCACGAAGAGTGCTATGATTTAATTGGCATTGCTAAATCTTGGCTTCATTCTTCACATGACTGTGCTACTAATATTCCTGGCAATGCTCTCATTTGGGGAGACAGGGAAAAATGGAAAAAGAAAGCTGGTAATGTGTCTCTGTGTGAAGTGATCACAAAGCGAGTGTGATGACGCTGAAGCATTATAGATGGAACTGCATATGGGTGTGCGTACTATAAAGTTAACCATTGGAGTTTGTTATAGGCCACTAAGTGTTAATGAGGAGGTGGAGACTCTGCTCCTTGCTCAGATAGAAAGGGCTGGCATGGTGTTGATAATGGTGGCTTTTAACTACTCTGAAATTCACTGGAGTAATGGCACTACTGGAACAGTTAAAGGGCAAAAATGTATAAACCTATTACTATGACAATTTTTTGGTACAGTTCATAGAGCCCCCAACTAGAAATGATGCTCTACTGGGCCTGGTAATCTCTAACCATGCAGAGCTTATTACTAATATTCAAATAAAGGAATATCTGAGTAGCAATGACCATAACATAATTTATAGCTGTAAACAAGCAGCGCATACTGGAAAGATAAAAACACCTAACTTTAGAATAACAAATTTTCTAAGGATGAGGGCTGCTCTCCAAGACTTATGCCGTGTACACAGGGGCGGACTTTTCGGCATCAAAGGTCCGACGGTCTTTCTGACGGTCTTTCCGACGGACTGTTGATGGACTTCCGGTGGACTTTCGAACGAACGGACTTGCCTACACATGATCACACTAAAGTCTGACGGATTCGTACGTGATGACGTACAGCCGGACTAAAATAAGGAAGTTGATAGCCAGTAGCCAATAGCTGTCCTAGTGTCAGTTTTCGTCCGTCGGACTAGCATACAGACGAGCAGATTTTTCGACCAGACTCGAGTCTGTCAGAAATATTTGAAACGTGTTCCAAATCTAACGTCCGTCTGATTTTTGACTGAAAAAGTCCGCTGCAGGTCCGATGAAGCCCACACATGGTCGGATTGTCCGATGGATTCGTCCCGTCGGACCAGTCCGGTCGAAAAGTCCGCCCGTGTGTACACGACATTAGACTGGGAGGGAATATTGGCATCGATGAACAGAAATGGGACTTCCTCAAAAGGACTGTATGCGAACACACTGTAAAATATATTCCCACGGGCAATACGTTTAAAAGGTTAAAAAAATAAAACCTATGTGGCTCATGGACAAAGTTTAAAAAAGCTATAAATAAGAAGAAAAGAGCTTTTAAAAACATAAAATTGAAGGAACACTATCATATAAAGAATATATCAGAATATGTAAAAAGGAAATCAAGGCCACAAAAACTCAAAAGGAACTAGAGATTGCAAAAGATAGAAGGACAAACCCCCAAAAAATCTTCAAATATATGAATAGTAAAAAAGATCAGGTCTGAGCATGTAGGCCCTTTACAAAATAATCTAGAGACTGGGGACAAAGAGAACACAAATGTATTAAATACTTTCTTCAGCTCTGTGTCTACAAAGAAGCATGGGGGAGCTCATGTCCATAATGGGGATGATATTGACACAGCCCCAAATGATCCACAATGGCTCAAAAGTGATATGGTCTAGTAATATTTAGACAGAATAAAGGTGAATAATGCACCTGGACCAGATCGCATCTACCCACGGGTCCTAAAAGAATTGAGCTCTGTCATTTCAAGGCCTTGTTTCTAATTTTTAAGGACTCTTTAATAACTGTACATAGTACCACTGGATTGGCCTAAGGCCAATATGGTGCCTCTATTCAAAAAAGGGTCAAAACATTTACCAAGTAACTATAGAACTGTTACTTTAACTCTATAGTTGGGAAGCTACTGGAGAGTTGAATAAAAGACCACATAGATGTGATTTTGCTAGCAAAAAACATTTTAATGACTTCAGCCCTGGAAGAACTTACCCCCTTCCTATCCAGGCCATTTTTTGCAATATGGCACTGTGTCGCTTTAACTGAAAATTGCGCGGTCGTGCGACGTTGTACCCAAACAAAATTTATGTCCTTTTTTCCCCACAAATAGAGCTTTCTTTTGGTGGCATTTTATCACCTCTGCGGATTTTATTTTTTGTGCTATAAACAAAAAAGTGACAATTTTGAAAAAAAAAAAAAACACAATATTTTGTACTTTTTGCTATAATAAATATCCAAAAAATAATAATTTCTTAATCAGTTTAGGCTGATATGTATTCTACATATTTTCGGTTAAAAAAAAAAATCATAATAAGCGTATACTGATTGGTTTGCGCAAAAGTTATAGCGTCTACAAAATAGGGGATAGATTTATGGCATTTTTATTATTTATATATTTTTTTACTAGTAAATGGAGGTGATCTGCAACATTGCGACAGACATATCAGACACTTTTTTGGGACCAGTGACATTTATACAGCGATCAGAGCTAAAAATAGCCACTGATTACTATATAAATGTCACTGGCAGGGATGGGGTTAACACTAGGTGGTGATCATGGGGTTAAATGTGTTCTAACTGTGGGGGGAATGTGGCTGACTAGAGGAGGAGAGAGATCGTTGTTCCTACTTAGGAACACACAATCTGCCTCCTCTCCCCTGACAGAACTGAAATTTGTGTGTTTACACACACAGATCCCGGTTCTCGCTCTGTCACAAGCGATCGCGGGTGCCCAGCGGTCATCACGCCCACCGGGCACGCGCATTGGCTCCGTGGACACGCTGCGGGCATGTGCCCCTGCTACAGCGTCTTAAGGAGCCGACGTACAGCTACAACAGCTCGCGCACGGGAGCCATCCTGCCACAGTATAACTGTGGCGGCTGGTTGGGAAGAGGTTAATAGACAGCATGGATTCATGAAAGACAGAAATTGTCAAACAAATCTGATTTCTTTTTATGAGGAGGTGAGCAAAACCACACACAAAGGAGTGGCTGTGGACGTAGTACATGTATGCTTAGATTATGAAAAAGCATTTGACACAGTTACCCACACATGGATAATGTGTAAGGTAAAGTCTACAGGCTTGGAAAAACCAGTTTGTAAATGGCTAGAAAACTGACTAACAGATTGTATTCAGAGAGTAGTTGTTGATGGTTCATACTCTGAATGGTCTAAGGTTATTAGTGGTGTACCCCAAGGTTTAGTGTTGGGACCCTTGCTTTTTAATATTTTTATAAATGATATATGGTCTGGCATTAAAGGTACCATTTCAGTCTTTGCAGATGACAACAAGCTATGCAGTGGAATTACATCCTTACAGGATGTCTCTAACTTGCAAGCCAACCTCAATGCACTGTTTAATTGGGCAATTGTGTGGCAAATGAGGTTTAATGTTGATAAATGTAAAGTTATTCACTTGGGGGCTAAGAATATGCATGCATCTTACATAATACGGGGAGTACAACTGAGGGAATCCATGGTGGAGAAGGTAGATTATAAACTTAAAAGCATGCAATGCCAAACAGCAGTTTCCAAAGTGAGCAAAAACCTCTCTTGTATTAAGAGGTATAGGCTCCCGAGAGAGAGATAATTTTGTCCCTGTACAAATCATTAGCAAGACCTCATCTGGAATATGCAGTTCAGTTTTGGGCACCAGTTCACAAAAAGGATATCAGAGACCTGCAGAAATTGCAGAGAAGGGAAACCAAACTGATAAGAGGCATGGAGGAGCTAAGCTATGAGGAAAGATTTGAGGAACAACATTTTTTTTCTCTCTGGGGAAGAGAAGATTAACCACTTCAGCCCCGGAAGGATTTACCCCCTTCCTGACCAGAGCACTTTTTACAATTCGGCACTGCGTCGCTTTAACTGCTAATTGCGCGGTCATGCAATGCTGTACCCAAACGAAATTTGCGTCCTTTTCTTCCCACAAATAGAGCTTTCTTTTGATGGTATTTGATCACCTCTGCCGTTTTTATTTTTTGCGCTATACACGGAAAAAGACCGAAAATTTTGAAAAAAAATGATATTTTCTACTTTTTGTTCTAAAAAAAATCCAATAAACTCAATTTTAGTCATACATTTAGGCCAAAATGTATTCGGCCACATGTCTTTGGTAAAAAAAATGTCAATAAGTGTATATTTATTGGTTTGCGCAAAAGTTATAGCGTCTACAAACTAGGGTACATTTTCTGGAATTTACACAGCCTTTAATTTATGACTGCCTATGTCGATTCTTGAGGTGCTAAAATGGCAGGGCAGTACAAAACCCCCACAAATGACCCCATTTTGGAAAGTAGACACCCCAAGGAATTTGCTGAGAGGCATGTTGAGCCCATTGAATATTCATTTTTTTTGTCCCAAGTGATTGAATAATGACAAAAAAAAAAAATTACAAAAAGTTGTCACTAAATGATATATTGCTCACACAGGCCATGGGCATATGTGGAATTGCACCCCAAAATACATTTAGCTGCTTCTCCTGAGTACGGGGATACCACATGTGTGGGACTTTTTGGGAGCCTAGCCGCGTACGGGGCCCCGAAAACCAAGCACCGCCTTCAGGATTTCTAAGGGCGTACATTTTTGATTTTACTCCTCACTACCTATCACGGTTTTGAAGGCCATAAAATGCCCAGATGACATAAACCCCCCCCAAATGACCCCATTTTGGAAAGTAGACACCCCAAGCTATTTGCTTTGAGGCATGTTGAGTCCATGGAATGTTTTATATTTTGACACAAGTTGCGGGAAAGTGACAATTTTTTTTTTTTTTTTTTTTTTTTTTGCACAAAGTTGTCACTAAATGATATATTGCTCACACAGGCCATGGGCATATGTGGAATTGCACCCCAAAATACATTTAGCTGCTTCTCCTGAGTACGGGGATACCACATGTGTGGGACTTTTTAGGAGCCTAGCCGCGTACGGGACCCCGAAAACCAAGCACCGCCTTCAGGATTTCTAAGGGCGTACATTTTTGATTTTACTCCTCACTGCCTATCACAGTTTCGGAGGCCATGGAATGCCCAGGTGGCACAAACCCCCCCCAAATGACCCCATTTTGGAAAGTAGACACCCCAAGCTATTTGCTGAGAGGCATGGTGAGTATTTTGCAGCTCTCATTTGTTTTTGAAAATAAAGAAAGACGAGAAAAAAAAAATTTTTTTTTATTTTTTCAATTTTCAAAACTTTGTGACAAAAAGTGAGGTCTGCAAAATACTCACTATACCTCTCATCAAATAGCTTGGGGTGTCTACTTTCCAAAATGGGGTCATTTGGGGGGTTTTTTTGCCACCTGGGCATTCCATGGCCCCCGAAACTGTGATAGGCGGTGAAGAGTGAAATCAAAAATTTACGGCCTTAGAAAGCCTGAAGGCGGTGCTTGGTTTTCGGGGTCCCGTACGCGGCTAGGCTCCCAAAAAGTCTCACACATGTGGTATCCCCGTACTCAGGAGAAGCAGCAGAATGTATTTTGGGGTGTAATTTCACATATTCCCATGGCATGTTTGAGCAATATATCATTTAGTGACAACTTTGCGCAAAAAAAAATAAAAAAAATAAAAAATTGTCTCTTTCCCGCAACTTGTGTCACAATATAAATTATTCCATGGACTCAACATGACTCTCAGCAAATAGCTTGGGGTGTCTACTTTCCAAAATGGGGTCATTTGGGGGGGGTTTGAACTGTCCTGGCATTTTATGCACAACATCTAGAAGCTTATGTCACACATCACCCACTCTTCTAACCACTTGAAGACAAAGCCCTTTCTGACACTTATTGTTTACATAAAAAAATAATTTTTTTTTGCAAGAAAATTACTTTGAACCCCCAAACATTATATATTTTTTTTAAAGCAAATGCCCTACAGATTAAAATGGTGGGTGTTTCATTTTTTTTTTTCACACAGTATTTGCGCAGCGATTTTTCAAACGCATTTTTTGGGGAAAAAACACACTTTTTTACATTTTAATGCACTAAAACACACTATATTGCCCAAATGTTTGATGAGATAAAAAAGATGATCTTAGGCCGAGTACATAGATACCAAACATGACATGCTTTAAAATTGCGCACAAACGTGCAGTGGCGACAAACTAAATACATTTTTAAAAGCCTTTAAAAGCCTTTACAGGTTACCACTTTAGATTTACAGAGGAGGTCTACTGCTAAAATTACTGCCCTCGATCTGACCTTCGCTGCGATACCTCACATGCATGGTGCAATTGCTGTTTACATTTGACGCCAGACCAACGCTTGCGTTCACCTTAGCGCGAGAGCAGGGGGGACAGGGGTGCTTTTTTTTTTTTTTTTTTTTTTTTTTCTTTATTATTATTATTTTTTTATCTTATTTTTAAACTGTTCCTTTCATTTTTTTTTTTTTTAAATCATTTTTATTGTTATCTCAGGGAATGTAAATATCCCCTATGATAGCAATAGGTAGTGACAGGTACTCTTTTTTGCAAAAATTGGGGTCTATTAGACCCTAGATTTCTCCTCTGCCCTCAAAGCATCTGATCACACCAAGATCGGTGTGATAAAATGCTTTCCCAATTTCCCAATGGCGCTGTTTACATCCGGCGAAATCTACGTCATAAAATGCTCGTAGCTTCCGGTTTCTTAGGTCATAGAGATGTTTGGAGCCACTCTGGTCTCTGATCAGCTCTATGGTCAGCTGGCTGAATCACCGGCTGCATTTTCAGGTTCCCTGTTGAGACAGGAGAGCCAGAGAAAAACACGGAAGATGTTGGGGGGGGGGGCATTCCCTCCCACTGCTTGTAAAAGCAGTCTAGAGGCTAATTAGCCACTAGGATTGCTTTTACATGAAAGCCGACTGCTGGCTGAAAAGAATGATACCAAGATGATACCTAAACCTGCAGGCATCATTCTGGTATAACCACTCAAAGTCGTGAATGGCATACCTGAAGACAAAAAAATGGTTAACAATAAAGCACAGTAAACGGTAAGGTATAAAAAATTGCATACCTGAAAAGCAAACATGATAAAACATAATAACAATAAAACATTGCAGAATAGAATACAGTAAAAAAGAGCAGAACAATAGAGAGAGAATAGAGAGAGAGAGAACAATAAAACGACAACTATTTTTATTTTATATTTTTGTTTGTGTTTTTTTTTTTTTTACACTTTTTTTTGTAACTAACTATAATAACTGTAACCGGTTCCAGGTTCGGGTCTTTTAAAAATGCGATGGCATCTCGGGAGACCCTGTGAAAGTGTGCCTAGTCTGTGCAATGCTGTACCCTACGCTAATACTCAACTAGTGCATGGTAGCGTTCAAAACATTCACCAATGCAAAGACCAGGATTGTCAGGACAGGAGGGACAATAATAGCGGGTGTCACGGCTATATCCGCGCTTGCTGCAGACACAACATATTTTTTGGGGGGTTCGCTGGGTAGGGGTACTCGGGAGGACATAAAGAAAATGCCTCTCATGCAGCCGACTGCATTTGGTTGGGGATGTGAATGGGGGAAGTACGGGCGCTGCAGAAGCGGTGGGTTCCCAATTAGGATTGGCGAATGCAGCAGGAAGGGCACTATGGGCATGACGGGCCTGTGTTTGTCTTTTTGGTGGCAGCGGGACACTACTTGTGCTTGCCACCTCACCAGCTTGAACTGCACTTATGGGACTCGCCACGTCACCAAGTGTTACTGCAGTGCTGGTTTGACTACGACCGGGGTGTACTAGGCCTCTGGTGCTTGCCAGTTCACCAAGACGCTACAAAAAAAACTGTTAGCGATCGCAGGGATCAGGCCTGACTCTGCGAACGCTGCAGTTATGCGTTTAGAGTTTTGTAAGTGACAGTGATCGATCGATACTGCACTTGGGTGGGCTGGGCCGGGCCGGGCGGAGGGGCAAAACGCAGGTGCTAGCAGGTATCTGGGCTGATTCCGCTAACACTGCGTTTTTGGGAACCCTAAACTGCTGGGGACGCTAGTATAGATCTGATCGGATCAGATATTGATCTGTTCAGATACTATACCACTAAGGGAGGTGTACGCTGCGTGCGTGGGTGTTAGCGGTACTGGCGCTAACCTGACGCTGCCTGGGGCTGGTGCTTGCCAGTTCACCAAAATGCTACCAAAAAAACTGTTAGCGATCGCAGGGATCAGGCCTGACTCTGAACGCTGCAGTTATGCGTTTAGTGTTTTGTAAGTGACAGTGATCGATCGATACTGCACTTGGGTGGGCTGGGCTCGCCTGGGCGGAGGGGCAAAACGCAGGTGCTAGCAGGTATCTGGGCTGATCCCGCTAACACTGCGTTTTTGGGAACCCTAAACTGCTGGGGACGCTAGTATAGATCTGATCGGATCAGATATTGATCCGATCAGATACTATACCACTAAGGGAGGTGTATGGTGCGTGTACGGTGCGTGCGTGGGTGTTCGCGGTACTGGCGCTAATCTGACGCTGCCTGGGGCAACGCATATCACCGCCGGGCGATCAGGGGGCTAAACCTTTATTCGGTAATAAACGGCGGGTGCCCTGACACTATAAAAAATAAACTAACCAGCGTCACCCGTAACAGTTATACGGTGATCAGTGGTGAAAGGGTTAACTAGGGGGCAATCAAGGGGTTAAAACATTTATTAGATAGTATATGGGGGTCCCTGTCGCTATAAAACACTGACGGCGAACCTAAATATTTACGTCCCTAACTAGCGTCACCAGTGACACTAATACAGCGATCAGAAAAATGATCGCTTAGCGACACTGGCGACAGGGGGTGATCAAGGGGTTAAAACTTTATTAGGGGGGGTACTGGCGCTAATCTGACGCTGCCTGGGGCGACGCATATCACCGCCGGGCGATCGGGGGGCTAAACCTTTATTCGGTAATAAACGGCGGGTGCCCTGACACTATAAAAAATAAACTAACTAACCAGCGTCACCCGTAACGGTTATACGGTGATCAGTGGTGAAAGGGTTAACTAGGGGGCAATCAAGGGGTTAAAACATTTATTAGATAGTATATGGGGGTCCCTGTCGCTATAAAACACTGACGGCAAACCTAAATATTTACGTCCCTAACTACCGTCACCAGCGACACTAATACAGCGATCAGAAAAATGATCGCTTAGCGACACTGGTGAGGGGGGGTGATCAAGGGGTTAAAACTTTATTAGGGGGGGTAAGGGGGGTACCCTAGACCTACAGGGGGGTTACAGTAACTGTCCTAACACTGCTAACTGTCACAAACTGACACTATGCAGTAATCAGGAAAAAAAAAAAAAAAAAAAAAAAAAACCTGCTTGGTGTCAGTTTGTGACAGGGGGGGGGGGGTGATCGGGGGTGTAATGTATGCCTGGCATGTTCTACTGTGTGTGTTTGTGTTGTGCACTTACTTACATGTCATCTCTCCTCGGCGCTGGAACGGAAACTGACAGCCGAGGAGAGATGACATCACATCCTCTGCCTCTGTGTACTATACAGAGGCAGGGGATGTTTGTCATTGGCTGGGAGCGATCGCGAGGGGGGGGCCACGATCGGATGGTCTCCCCCTCGTCTCTCATCGCTCCCAACCAAATGCCGACCGCAGCTGGCACAGGGGGGGGGTCCGATCGGACCCCCCACCCGCGGGAAGGCAATCACGTTTCAGGTACGTGATTTTGCCTGCCCGTGCCGCTCTGCTCACGTATATAGGCGTGAGGCGGTCGGCAAGTGGTTAAGGGGGGAAATTATGATCAACATTTTTAAATACATAAGTGGTCCATATAGAGAATTTGGTGTAGAGTTATTCCCTTTTAGGTCATCACGGAGGTCAAGGGGGCACTCTTTGCTTCTGAAGGAAAGGAGATTTAATCTCCAAATCTGGACTCCAAATAAGACTTTTTCAGAGTAAGAACAGTGAAAATGTGGAATAGTCTCCCTTCAAAAGCTGGTTCTGACCAGCTCAGTTCATTGTTTTAAGAAAGACCTGGATTTGTTCCTAAATGCACATAATATAACTGAATACTAATATGTATTGTTAAAGTTGATCCAGGGAATATCCAATTGCCTCGTGGGGGATTCGGAAGGATTTTTTCCCCCCTGCTGGAGCAAATTTGCTCATGCTTCTTTGGGGTTTTTTTTCCTTCCTCTGTTATCAACTATGGGTATTGTATAGTGTTATATGGAAGTTTCTATTTGCATGTGTGTGTTTTTTTCCTCTGTTTAACTGGATGGACTTGTGTCTTTTTTCAACAAGATGTAACTATGTAACTTAACAATGAAATGTTCCCTTGGTGACGCTCTGCTGACTTCCATATTCCAATAATGTGCAAACAAAAATACTATTTTTCTTATCTTTTATTTGACTGAATATTCTTTGCAAAGTGATTTTTTACCGCTACTACTAAGCTGAGATACAATTCCATTGCAAAGTAAACAGCTTATTTGCCTTTAGTAAATCAGCCCTAGTGTTTTAAAAAAAGTTTTGAAGCCAGACAGCCATACAACTTTTTTTTTCACAAGTGAGAAAGAATTAACAGCCTCTGTATTTTATTGTAAGTTTCATTTAACTGCTGCCCTCATCATTCCAACTTCAGAGGTTTCTATGTCACTATGTTCATCTTATCCTTCTGTTTGGTGAGTGGGTCTTTTGTTTTATTGTCCTATTCAGCATAGCACAAAGGTGGTTTAAGTTATACAGTACAGCACTATGTGTTATCTCTGGAGGAGCCAGACAAGACAACCAGCCAATGGAACAAGGGTGGGGGCAACATACTATATCCAGTCTACTCTTACTTTGCATCAGTATAATAATATCAAACGCCTGTTAGCTGATGCTTATTGTACAATTGGCTCATCTGGCGCTTGCTTAAACAATTGTCAGTGTTTCTACAGCATTTCACAAAGATATCAATGGATTAAAATTTAATTATGCTTTAAAGTGGACCTTTCTCCTATAAGATAAAAAAAAAACAGGGGGACACACCCTTCAATGCACATCTTCCATTCAAAGTTGAAGAAAAACATTTACTCAGAAATTTTAGTTGTATCTACTTCCTGGCCTTTTGGAGACAAAGACCTGGCCTCACAGGTGCCCCATCAACAGTGACTTCCAGGGAGATCTTGTGAGGTCTTGGGTAAGTTATACAACAAATACGTTTTTTCAACAGATGTGCGTAATGTCATACAGCATATGTACGAGATTAGGTGTATGACGTTTGCGCCTTAAATAGTGCATGCAGTGTACGACATTACTCATGTTTATTGGATATAAATAAAGCCTATATTTCCTGAGATCTTGGAAGATTTGGCAAACCAATTGATGAGGGGCAAATGTCATGAGTGGGCCGGCAGAGAAAAAGAACAAAAAAGCCAACAGCGGGGAAACTATGAAAGGAGGAGGCAGGTTGGTATTTTTTTTTAACTGCATTGCTCTTACGAAATAAATTGCAATAATGTGGTAATCAATTTTGTTAAGGAAAGGGAGAGGCCCGTTTTGGTCTGGAGTAAAAAACTGAATTTAGAGAAAATCATCATATATCTATGAAGGATTTTCATACATGCTATTCCATGACTTTAGAAGAATTAAAACCATTTCATACAAGAAGGGATACAATACCATTTAGTATTACTTTTTCTTTATTCCACTGTGGTTTCAAGCATACACTGTGGAGGAAGTTCATAAAGAGGCAGTATGGCCTTACCCTAGCCATGATGCTGTTTTAAAAGGGAAAAAAGTGGAAATCTATAAGCTCTTTACAAATGTGCTAAGCTGGTTGCAAGACTCCAAACTAGTGAAGTGCTAATAAAATTAAAGAGCCCACTCACTTGACCTATCAAAGTTGTGTCACTGGCACTCCTCCAATTACAGCGTTGTCTCCATTTCATTATGTCTGTAGGACACCAAATGATCGTTATTGTGGCTCAAATTTTTGTAAATGAGCCATAAAATGCAGAGCACAGTTTGGACAAACACTGCGATATAGGTAGGATAGCAATAACTGAAAACCTGTGAACTATATTCGAAGCCAAAAATGCTCGAAAGGAAGGAAAATACTCTTACGCTGGTCATACATGATACAAATTTTCTTATTCAATTTCCCTTAGATTTACCTTCAACTATGTAGTGCAAGAGCCTGTCTAATTGCATAAAAAATTAAAAGAGTTTCGGTTTGACCTCATATTATATGGTTTTGATAAGTCTGAGCCCGGGTTCACACTATAATGCGCTGCGGACCGCACAGGAGCTCTGTGCGTCCCTGTTCACTGTTTCAGGGACGAATCAGGGCCGATTCTATGCCTGAATTCGGCCCTGAAACGCAGCCAAAGACGCACAGCGTTTTTGTGCGGTGCGCACCGCAGTGGCCCCGGAGATATGTGAACCGGCTCCATAGGGAGCCAGTCACATTCTCCTGCTATGCGAATTAGAGGTGCGGAAACGCACCTCTAATTCGCATAAGTGTGAACCCGGGCTAAAGGAAACTTGTATAATATATGGCCAGCCTTAGACAGTTTTAAATTGAAAAAGTGTCACTATTATATGATTTCCCATTTATTCCTGTTCCAATGCCAACTCAAAATTTGGGATTTTCTTCTAATTTCAGTCCTTGTGGTAGTCACCAGGACAACACAGAAACACACACTCCCTGGTGTCTAAGACCTTGGACATTAATTCTATTGGTCATCAAGGAAATATCCACTGAATATAAAGCTGTTGTCCGAGTTGATAAAGTAACATGATTTAAAAACACTCTATTTGGATAAAATTTTGAAAATGTAATAAAAATAAATCTGGTGTGGCCACTTTGAAAAGGATCCAGGAAAAGTGGAGTAGCATCCCTATGTAGCTTTCTGTTCATGGAGTTGGAGCTTTAGGGGCTTTTTGGGGGTTAAATGTATTGCCGAACTGCAGTAGAGAAAGAGCTGGGTCACCAGAATACCTCTTATCTTGCAGGGCTGTGTAAATCTTAGGAATGGCTTGAGAGAAATACAAATCCTTTGGCACGTAAAACCATAACTCTCAACAGTCCTGGAATTATAGTCATAGTCCTAACGGCCAACAGCCAGAACACTGCTAGTGTCATCTACCTGCTCTCACTCTTGAGTTGTGGTTGACAACCTATTGATCGCAGGCAGAAGACAGGTAGTTTGTATCCCTAACTAGCCAACCCTCCATCTGATATCCTCCTCCCCCATACCCCGAGTGATACCGGGATGCACGTGTCCTGTGTTGATCCCTGGTCCTCCACCATCCATCCCAGGTGCTTGTATGTGGCATTGCATCAGGATGGATGAAGGGGGCCACACCAAAACAGACAGTAATGTGTCACCTCCACTTCCCTTGTTTACTCTGATGCAGAGGTAACCATTTCTGCTCTAAGACCACTGAACCTTATACAATGTCCTACAAACTGTTGACCCCTGTACTTTGCCCTACAAACTACTGACTTCTGTATCATGCCCTACCTACCACTTACGCGGGCCAAAACTTAACCAAGCCAGCTGGGCCAGAACACAGACCAGACAGCCAGACCTTAAGCAAGTTAGCCTGCAGTACCAGTTGTTCTACCTTCATGATAGACTTCTGCATCAGACATGAGAAAAAGAAAAAAAAAAGATCTGAATGAAAGTGAATGGCAAGTTTCTCACAGAAACTTTCTGAAGACCCCTCATGCAATCACAGTGCCTTGAAAAATTATTCATACCCCTTGAAATTTTCCCCATTTTGTCATATTACAACCAACAGAAATGTATTTTATTGGGATTTTATGTGATAGACCAACACAAAGTGGCACATAATTGTGGTGAAGTGGAAGGAAAAATTATAAATGTTTTTTAAAATTGTTTACAAATAAATATCTGAAAAGCATGGTGTGCATTTGTATTCAGCCCCCTTTACTCTGATACCCCTAACTAAAATCTAGTGGAACCAATTGCCTTTAGACGTCACCTAATTAGCAATTAGAATCCACCTGTGTGTAATTTAATCTCAGTATAAATACAGCTGTTCTGCAAAGCCCTTAGAGGTTTGTTAGAGTACCTTAGTGAATAAACAGCTTAATGAAGGCCAAGGAACACACCAGACAAGTCATGGATAAAGATGTGAAGTTTAAAGCAAAGTTATGTTATAAAAAAAATATCCCAAGCTTTGAACTGCTCACAGAGCACCGTTTAATCCATCATCCGAAAATGTAAAGAGTTTGGCACAACTGCAAACCTACCAAGACATGGCCTTCCACCTAAACTGACAGGCCGGGCAATGAGGACAATGAGAGCTTTCAGAGAAGCAGCCAAGAGGCTCATGGTAACTATGGAGTAGCTGCAGAGATCCACAGCTCAGGTGGGAGAATCTGTCCACAGGACAACTATTAGTTGTGCACTCCACAAATCTGGCCGTTATGGAGGAGTGCCAAGAAGAAAGCCACTGTTAGTCCTGTTTGCAGTTTGCGAGAAGCCATGTGTGGGACACAGCAAACATGTAGAAGAAGGTACTCTGGTCAGATGAGACCAAAATTGTAATTCTTGGCCTAAACGCAAAAGCACTGTGTGTGACGGAAAACTATCAGCGTGCGCAGCCCATTGCATTAGGGTGTGCCCCCCAGAGGTAAAACACACGTGCGTGAATATGAATTATATATATATATATATATATATACACACACACACACACACATTATATTGTCAAAAGTATTGGGACGCACATGAATGGCGTCTTAGTCTGTAGGGTCCACCCTTTGCAGCCATAACAGATTCAACTCTTCTGGGAAGGCTGTCCACAAGGATACCATTCTTCCAGAAGTGCATTTGTAAGGTCAGACACTGATGTTGGACGAGAAGATCTGGCTTGCAGTCTCTGCTCTAATTCATCCCAAAGGTGTTCTATTGGGTTGAGGTCATGACTCTGTGCAGGCTAGTCAGGTTCCTCCACCCCAAACTCGCTTATCCATGTCTTTATGGGCCTTTGTGCACTGGTCCAAATCATTTTGTGGAGGGGGGATTATGGTGTGGAGTTGTCTTTCAGAAGTTGGGCTTGGCCCCTTAGTTCCAGTGAAGGGAACTCTTAAGGCGTCAGCATACAAAGACATTTTGGATAATTTCATGCTCCCAACTTTGTGGGAACAGTTTGGGGATGGCCCTGTCCTGTTCCAACATGACTGCGCACCACTGCACAAAGCAAGGTCCATAAAGACATGGATGAGCGAGTTTGGGGTGGAGGAAAATTAACTTCAAGTGCAATAATTCACATTATAATAGTAACTAAAACATATACAATTAAGTGTAACAATCCAAAAAATAAAACTTCCAAAGTGCGATAATGGTTTGAACCTCCCAACTAAAAAGTTGTTGCACTTAATTTCACACTTGCACAGTTAATTTGTATTGCAATTATCTGTAGAGGGGTTTCCACCATCCTTGCTAAATTTAATTTGTTATAATACGTATCAAACTGAAAACAAATCATATGTGAAGTTGTGTGTCTCTAGACGCCTCAAAAGCGTTTGATGGTGTGGAGTGGCCCTACCTCATGGAAACACTGAAAAGATTCGGGTTGGGAAGTAGGTTTGTAGCTTGGGTAGAGATACTCTACTCCAAACCCAGAGCCAGAATACGCATTAATAGTGATCTTTCGCCTCCATTTGAACTGCATAGGGGGACGAGACAGGGTTGCCCACTGTCTCCACTACTGTTCGCTTTGGCAATAGAGCCTTTAGCCATAAAGATCCGGAACTCAACGGAGGTGGTAGGGTTCCGTAGATACCAGAGAGAAGAAAAAATATCTTTGTACGCAGACGATGCACTTATATATCTGGGCGATATGACTTCATCTCTGCGGGCAGTGATGGAGATAGTGGGAGAATACGGCAGCTTCTCAGGCTTTGACATTAATTGGTCAAAATCAACGCTAATGCCCATAGACCAGCAGAGGGATCGACTACCGGTGGGAGCGGAACAAATAACAATAGTTGATAGCTTTAAGTATCTGGGAGTAGTGGTGTCCTCGAACCCGGCCGAGTATCTTCGGTTGAACCTGGAACCACTGCTCTCTAGACAGAAAGAAAAAAGCAATAGCTGGTGCAGGCTCCCCCTATCAGTCATAGGACGAGCAAACCTAATAAAAATGGTGTGGGCACCACAGCAACTATATGTCCTCCACAATTCACCGATATGGATACCAAAAAAATGGTTTAAGCAAATTGATACACTAATGAGGGAATTGATCTGGAAAAAAAAGGCACCTAGAATTAGCCTGGAAACACTGCAATATGAAAAGGATAGAGGAGGGCTTGCAATACCCAACTCTAAGCTGTATTTCCTGGCATCACAGCTACAACAAATGGCAGGATGGGGTCGAAAGGGAAATGAGGACCCTACATACCAATTGGTGACCATGTCGGAACCCACGCTAGAAGCGGCCTCTCACTTGGAAATGGACTTGCCTAGTATGAAGGGGGTAGAACCAACAAGTATGCTCTTTAAAAAGGTATGGGGGGAGGTGCGGAAATTGCTAAAAATAACAGGCGTGCTTCCATTCACGCCGATTTGGCACAACAGAAGATACCCCGAGATTCAGGGACTACAGGGCTTTACACACTGGAAAGAAAAGGGGATTCAGTTCTTCTCACAATTATACGAGGGAGAGGTGTTGAAGACATATGAACAATTATGCAGGGAATTTCACTTGAACTCGAGGGGCTTCTATCAGTACCTCCAACTGCGCCACGCGCTACAGGCACAACAAATAACACACTCTCAGACAGTACCAGCAGTAGCACTTTTGAATGAGATCTTTTTGGCAGACACAGGGAAAGGGTTAATATCAAAAATATACAAGGAGTTGCTGAGGTCAGTACAGGATCATACATTGTTAAAGTGCCGAAACAAATGGACGGAGGATATAGGAGAGATAGAAGAAAAACAATGGGAAATGGCGCTCAAGGCTATTCCGGTGGTGTCACTCTCTGCAACCCAAAGACTGTCACAATTATTCATTCTTCATAGGGCCTACAGGACATCAGTACAGCTCTATAAATGGGGACGAGGAGACTCCCCACTGTGCCCCAAGTGCAAAGTACATAGAGGGGACTTTATTCATTTAATTTGGAGGTGCCCAAAGCTGTACAGATATTGGGACGAGGTTTCCCAGCACATTTCAAGGTTGGCGCGGGTCCCCATCCCCCTAAACCCGACGGTATACTTGCTCGGAGCCATAAATGCAAAAATGTTTCCGGGAGGAAAGTACCTCATGTTATCTAGACTGATGTACCTCGCCAGAAAACTTATTGCAAAGTACTGGATGGCCCCAACGGTACCTACAGTGAAGCAATGGATTGCCTACGTCAATTCTTTTCTCCCCAGAGAACGATTGGCCTATGGCCGCAGAAGTGGTCTGAGTAAATTCAATAAGATATGGCATCCATGGTTGGGGGATGTGGACTTGGCCCCACATCAATTGATAGTAGAGAGGCTTCAGATGTAGAGACTGAGGGGGGGAGAGGTAGAGAGGAAAAAGGAGATAGAGACACCTGAGGGGAAGGAAAGCGAGAGTAGGTTTGCAGGGGGGGGAGAAGAGAAAGGGACGGGAAGATGCCCAGTAAAATCAATGATAATATAATTAGATAAATAAGAACATTGGATAGGAGGGAAGTTAGCGGTTATTGTGTAGGTGGTGAAAGAAACATCAAAGGTAATATGAAATGTTTGTTGTGACGGAGGGGGGGGGTGGTGTAGGGAGGGGAGGAGGGGAGGGGTGGAATAAAGTGAAAGGAAATGAAGTAATGAACTAGTAATAGAGATATGATTCTGTAAGAGAAGAAGGGTAGGAACACAAGATTAGGCTTGTATAAATCACACACTCTATATTATGTTTTTGTATTATTATAATTTATGAATGATTGAACTTATGTTTTTTCTCTTCTTTTTTTTTTTTTTTCTTCCCCTTATTGTATATCGTCAGACATAGCCCCTGCGTGGGACGATCTGGCGCTTGCTTTATATTACTATAAATTTACTGGCATATGTGCAATAAAAATGATTGAGATAGAATATGTGAAGTTGTGTATCACAGAGACTGGTTTTGTGGTAATATTGAAGTTTATTGAGATTTCCATACATTAGAGGAACCCACAATTATTTGTTAAATTATTGCTTAGTAATTTAGCACGGCACTTTTTTTTGTGATGTGAGAACACATAACAGTGCTTAGCAGCAGGCCTTTCATCAACATTTTTTAAAAAATTTACCTCCAGTAGTTTATTGTACATAGTAGTGTGGTGATTACCCATTATACTAAAGATTGGCATGTGGCATTAATAAACATCAACAGATTTCAGTTGTGTCCCACCAGGCCGCCCCCCTCCCCCATGAACAATGTGCCTCACTACAGAGTTAATCTCCCCATCCTTGCTCACAGTGCACTGACGGGCAGTGCTGATAGGTGGCACTGATTGGCAGCACTGATAGGTGGCACTATAGGCGCCACTGATTGGCACTGGTAAGTGGCACTGACTGCCAGCACTGATAGGTGGCACTAATAATTGGCACTGATAGGCGGCACTAATAGGCAACACTGATTGGCACTAATGGGCAAATATTGATTGGAACTGATAGGCAGCACTGGTTGGCGCACTGATAGCGGCACTGCTAGGCAGCACTGGTTGGCACCGATAGCGGCACTGCTGGGAAATGATTGGACTGATGGGCAGCACTGGTTGGCACTGATAGCGGCACTGACAGAGGAGATCGTGAGATGAGAACCACTCAGTGTGTGAAGCAGTCAGCTAATGTAACTGCACGCAGGGAGAAGATCAGCTGTCACAACTCTGCAGTGATGTTGGGGGTGGGCGGGACCGAGCAGCTATCAAACACCAGCCAATGAATGGTATGCTTAAAAAAGGGGGGCGGAGACACATACATGTAGTGGCCCGCCCAGATCCCATCCCATTGACTGGTGTTGGTTGTCCTTTCGGTCCAGCCCACCCCCAACATCACCGCTCAGTTGTGACAGCTGGTCTCTCTCTCTCTGCAGTTACATTAGCTTACAGTTTCACACACTGAGCGACTCTCGCCTCACGATCTGCTCAATGTTTCAGGCAGCACGGGCTACACAATGCCTGGATGTAAATTTTCATAGCAGATCTCGGGCGACAGCTTTGGGTGATTAGGGCGTGTCTAGGCACACCCAGCTCACCATGTGCGCACGCCTATGGAATAGCGCAGTCAAAGTCCAGACCTAAATCCAGTTAAGAATCTGTGGCAAGACTTGATAATTGAACTTGTCCAAACAAACCCTTACTGATGCTGAAAAGAGGCTTTTGGACAAAGGCTTGAAGTTTGCTCCACCTAGAAATTTGAGCAAATTTCAAACCTACATGGACGTGCATAAATTTACACGCAAATTAAACATCAAGCGATACATGTTGTCTAACCACATCAACAGGGCAGACAATGCAAGTAGCCAATATCAACACACAATTTTGGCAAACGCCTCTCTCTTCAACCCTCCGGGCTCTTTGGCTCCAGCTATCCGGGTTTTCAGAGATGTGGTCTTACGAGACCTTGAGTCAATCAGAGTTAAGAAGGTAAAATTGCACAGGGATCTCCAGATGGGACTGGACTCCCTGTGCAATAATAAATCTCTGGTCATTAGGCCGGCCGACAAAGGCGGGGGAATCGTGGTGTTGGATCGCCAAGATTATCGTCTGGAGATGCACCGTATTGTTGGTGACACCGACACCTATACGGTTTTAAGTAGGGACCCTCTGAACAAGTATAAGAAAGAACTGGAATCAATTGTTGATAGGAGACTCCGAACGGGTATTCTAAATGACAAAGAGAGACGGTATTTGGTTCCGCTAGCTCCCAGAACCCTGGTCATTTACTACCTCCCAAAGATTCATAAGGATCTGACTTGCCCCCGGGACGTCCCATTGTGAGTGGGATTGATTCCATTACGTCCCGGGTGGGCAAGTACATTGATTTTTTTCTACAACCGTTGGTGGAGAAGATTCCATCATTCATTAAGGACACCAAGCAGGTTATTAACACACTCTCCAATATTACTCCTAGTGAGGGCCTCTGGATGGTGACCGCGGATGTTTCATCCCTTTATACCATCATCCCCCACCACTTGGGTCTACAGGCGGTGGAACTATTTCTTAATCGAAATTCCAACCTGCCCCCGGTACAAATCCAATTCATAATGGACCTCTTGCAATATGCTGCGAGCCATAGTTACTTTTGGTTCGAACATCAGTTTTACCGGCAAGACCGTGGTGTGGCCATGGGAGCCAAACACGCTCCGAGTCTGGCCAATATTTTCATGGCCAAGTGGGAGGAGGACGTCGTCGATGCCCCTAGGAGACCCGAGGTGGTCCTATGGGCTAGATACATTGACGACGTCCTCCTCCTATGGGATGGAGGGGAAGCCGAACTCCATGAATTTATGAACAATCTTAATGCCAATAGTAGAGGTATCAGGTTTAACTTTGAAGCAAGCCAAGATACTTTCCACTTCCTTGACCTGGAGATCCGTATCATGGAAGGACGGTTCGTGACATCTACATACTTTAAGGCAACCGACAGAAATTCTTATATTTCTGTTGATAGCTGCCATCACGAACCCTGGCTGAAAGCCATTCCATACGGACAATCTTTGCGCCTTGGCCGGAACTGTTCTAACATAGCCACTTTCGACCCTAAGGCATCTATTCTTATGGAAAGATTCCTGGAGAAAGGCTATGATCGCCTTTCCCTTTCCCAGGCTGTGAAATCGGCAAGGGATAGGGATAGAGCAGATTTGCTGACTGAGGCCCCCAGACCTAGGAATAAGGTTCTGGACACCGTTCCTTTTGTCACCACCTATTCAGTGCAACATCGGGCCATTAAACAGCTAATACAAAAATATTGGCATGTTCTCAGTAGTAAATCGACTCTTAAAGCCATTCTACCAACAAGACCTAGGGTGATATTTAAGGGAGCAGCCTCCTTGGGTAACAAGATAGCACCCACAGTCCAAGACCCTCCACGGGAAAATAGATCCTTTCTTCAAAATCTGACGGGGTTCTACAAATGTGGGAGATGTCAGGTGTGTTCTCTAAATGTGAATAGATCCAGACGCATCACGACATTCTTATCCACTAGTACTGGGTGTTCACACGGCATTGAACCATTCATCACTTGTGGCTCTGAAGGGGTGGTTTATCTCTTGCAATGCCCTTGCGGGCTCCAATATATAGGGAGGACCAAAAGGGCCCTACGTGTCCGTTTAAACTAACACATCAATAATACCTAGTTCATGGGATGATGTTGAGGATGGTTTTTGCCCACAGTTTAAACAATTTTTTTTGTGTATAATTTACTGTTGCTGCTCTCTGGATCCCCACGCCCGGAGCCCCGGATAAGCCCTACGATTAATGTTCATCACTGAGGGTGTTTATCATTACTTATTTTTTAATAGTTTCCATGTATTTTTTAAATTTTATATTTTTTATTTATTCACATATTGCTCAATTCAATCAGCACATGCGTTTTCTAAGTTGGCCACTAGGGGTCGTTTGTTACCATTACACATTTTCGTGTCCCTTTATGACACAATTTTTAGATCTGGCCTTCATGTGCCACTAGACATGCCCAACAGGGGCCAAAACTGGAAATAGTCTAATATTAGGTGGGCTGCCCCCCCCCCCTTTTTTTGACATATCTAACTTGGGGGAATACGATTCTTAAGTGTATGACCCCTTTAGTCCAACCATGCACCTTATGTTAACATTACCATTTGGTGTATGTGTTAGTTTTGACTATATTTGATCGTCATAGTTATAGGCGCTTAAACACACTATAGTAGTTAGCATTTTAACTTCTTTATTGTTCATTTTGTTTTTTACCTTATTTTTATTCAATCATGTGCGCACACCTATGCCGCAGCCCGAATGTTTACAACAAGACGGTGATCGGTCATAGCGTGTGTGCACTTTTAGGAAGGCCACTAGGGGTCGCACTGCATCATCTATTTTATGTCCCCCTATGATGCTTTCCCTTGATTTTGGCCTTTGTGTTTCACCACTCAGACCTATCAACATTGTACACTCTGGTTTTTATATGTTGCCGGTTCAAATTCGATGCATCCATTTATTTGATGCACCTGGTTTGATATAGCACACATCTGGAGGGCATACACTCCCCCCGCTTTATTGGGCAATAATAGTCAATGCAATATATTGCGGGAAACGATCGCCTCTGTGGGTGATCGTTCAATATGGGTGATGGCCTTCTATATTAGTTCTGATGGTTGGGGCCACAGGTCCTTATATCTATAGCATTAGTCATCCTCATTTCACATTTACTATTGGCCATTTGTTTTTTACTGTCACCGCGCTCACCTTTGGCATCCTGAATATGTAATACATGAGGGGGATGGACATAGGGGGCGCGCACGCGCACGAGATCCCGGCTGTTTAACCAATCATTTGATTCAATATCAGGAGACGCTGACCGAGCCCTGGGGCGCGCATGCGCACTAGCGCCGTGGTCTTATGCGTTCCAGGCTAGTGCGGAAGTAGAGTCTCGGCGCGTCTGCGCATTATCAGGTGCGTTTTAGGCTAATGCGGATACAGCCTGGGTGACCCCAGAGTGAGGCTTATGTTTTATTATTTAAGGGAGGTGATGCGATAAGCAGCTCGTGCCCCTGGAAGACGCAATTTTGTTGCGAAACGCAGCGTAGGGCTGAGCGCCATCATCGCGCCACCTCCCACTGTCGCTGTATATCCAGCAGGACGGGCTACCTGTGGTCATCCGGCCGGTGCCACAGGTTGTTCTTCTATTTGGTGACGATTTCCATACCTGCATGTGAGTGTTTATGTTTTTTACTTCAATAAATTACCTTTTGATTTTACACTATGGGAGCCCTCCCTTTCTTTTTTTTTTCCATGATGACTACACTATGCTGAGAGTTGAGCCTCCTTGAGGATCCATCCATTTCCACCACAGTCCAGTTTCTACCCTCATCCCTGGGAGTTCCGGACTAGCAGGATCTCAATGCCCATCTAGACCCTCTGTAACGGGGGGGTCATGGGGTTCTGGTAAGCAGCCAGGCTCCCTCTTTTGGTGGTGGACCCACACATTTATGACCTTACATATTTTGAATCACCTGGGACTGTCTATCATCTTTTGGGTTTCCTCCCATATGGACCTTAATGATCTACTCCCTGGTTTATATCCATCACATATGGACTCATTTTGAAGTTTGATCGCACTGTTTGTGTCATATTACCGCACTGCTCACCAGAGGGGCTTATGTATTCCCTTATACTTTCCTATATCGTGCGTGTTATAGTTTGGTACAACATTCTATTCATGTATATATTGTACTTTCTTTGATGTGGCACTTCTTAGCCACATATTCACTAGTTTGCTAAGCGCGAGTCAATATTTTTTCTCTCCTTCACTTTTGTTGTGTTTGTGTCACAATCTAGGACATCGCAGCTTTATGTTACTTATTTCGTAGGATTTTTGAAGCGCAATTATTTATTTATTTATTTTTGTTCAAGACTTGATAATTGCTGTATTGACTCAGGGGGGTGAATACAAATGCACGCCACACTTTTCAGATATTTATTTGTAAAGAATGTTGAAAATCATTTATCATTTTCTTTCCACCTCACAACTATGTGCCACTTTGTGTTGGTCTATCACATAAAATCCATTTATGTTTTTTGGTGTAACATGGCAAAATGTGGAATATTTCAAGGGGTATGAATACTTTTTCATAGCACTGTAGATGTGGTTCCTTTACTGGTCAAATTACTAAAAGCAAATAAAAACATTTTAAAAACCTGTCCACAGAATGGAAATTGATACCATTGGGAAATATATGCTGATCTTGCAGTTCTATAAAATCTGATCTAAAAAAAAAAACTGGCACAAAGAATACTAGAAGAAAGTGAAGCAGCTGCATACAGCTACCAATCAGGTTTCCTTTCTCATCGTTGGCTCCTGAAGTTGGTGTGTATGCTAAGGTTTTATAATAAAACCTTTATATATGATATTAACCAATTCCGGACTGGCTCATGCCGATATACGTTGGCACTTTGAAAAGGGATAGCGTTATGGCAGCAGCTAGCTACCATAAACCCGGTATCTTCTTCTTCTTCAGTGAGAAGTCCGGTTTCAGATAAAAGTGGTCTCTGCGGCAGATTCACCGCAAAATCACTTTTATCAGCGGCGGGAGAGGGCCCCCCTACCCCCGCTGCTCTCCAATGCCCTCCGCAGCTTACAGGAGCCGTCTGTAGTGGCGGAGGCAATCATGTCCTCTCCCTGGCTTGGTATGGAGACGAGTGAGGGGAAGATGGCCCCCACCTGTCTCCATACCATTGCAGGGCGGAAGGGACGTCAAAATGTCACTTCCGCCCATAGCTCTTAAAGCAACATTTTTTTTTTTTTAAATGACATTTCAATTTTATTTTATGTTTTTATTGCATTCTAGTGTAAATATGAGATCTGAGGTCTTTTTGACCCCAGATCTCATATTTAAGAGGTCCTGTTATGGGGTTTTTTTTATTACAAGAAATGTTTACATACCTTGTAATAGGAAGAAAAGTGACACAATTTATTTGATTTTTTTTAAAGAACAGTGTAAAAATTAAAAGGTAAAATAAATAAGAAAAAAAAAAAAGATTTTTTTAGACGCGTCCTGTCGAGCTCACGTGCAGAAGTGAACACATACGTGAGCAGCACCCGCATATCTCCTAGACTGTAAGCCCTAATGAGCAGGGCCCTCCGATTCCTCTTGTACCAAATTGTAATGTAACTGTAATGTCTGCTTTCATTTTGTTAAGCGCTGTGCAAACTGTTGGGGCTATATAAATCCTGTATAATAATAATATAATAATAATATGAAAGCTGTGTTCAAACCACACATGTGAGCCATCGCTGCGATCAGTAGAGCGAGAGCAATAATTCTAGCCCTAGACCTCCTCTGTAACTCAAAACTTGCAACCTGTAGAATTTTTTAAACGTCGCCTATGGAGATTTTTAAGGGTAAAAGTTTGTCGCCATTCCACGAGTGGGCACAATTTTGAAACGTGAAATGTTGGGTATCAATTTACTCGGCCTAACATTATCTTTCACAATATTAAGAAAAAAATTGGGCTAACTTTACTGTTTTATTTTTTAATTCAAAAAAGTGTATTTTTTCCAAAAAAAGTGCGCTTGTAAGACCGCTGCGCAGATACGGTGTGACAAAGTATTGCAATGACCGCTATTTTATTCTCTAGGGTATTAGAAAAATATATATATAATATTTGGGGGTTCTAAGTAATTTTCAAGCAAAAAAAAAACAAAAAAACCTGTTTTTAACTTGTAAACACCAAATCTCAGAAAGAGGCTCGGTCCCACTAGGTCAGTAAAATATGGCATTACTGCCTCGGAATACTCAGTCTTTTCACATGACTCTTAAAATGTATCCAAACGCAAACAGTAAAAAATATATACTATACAATGCCCTGTAATACATTTTCTACTTCAACTGCTTCTCTTTTTGCTTGTTTTCTTGGAAAAAAAAAAAAAAAAGCATTTCCTCAGAATTGTGTCCAAATCATCTCCTGTTCAATAATGAATACTGGAGAAGTGTTGTCACCCAAATCTTTCTGCTCCTATTGCAATATGCTTGAGCCATCAATCTACTACTGACCAGCCTCCTTGGGACCAGAGGTGAGTCTGCATGGGCATGCACACAAAACCTAAAGTTTACAGACCAGGATTTCTGAACAGTGATTTGGGCAGGACTGGAAAGAAATAAAAAACAAACACAGTAGTAGCAAGTACACCAAAAAGGCTTTCTTAAAACCAAACCATACTGTAGAACAAATTATTTGTGAATACACTTCATTACTGCACACAAAAGTTTAAATCAGTATTACATTTAAAAGCAAATATTTTTTATATTGCAGCTTACCAATAGTGGTGGCTGCGTTTGTTTTCTTTTTTAAGGCTTTCTTTCCTTTATTTTCAACTATATAAAATGTGCAGCAATATCAATGTATATTAAACAAACTGTGAATAAGTATTTCATGCGATACAACACAAGAGGTAATTTACCACATATAAGTGAAAAATCAAAACAAATAAGACAAATCCGATTTGTGCTAAAAACAAAAGCACATATGAAGTACAGGAAGTGATTCTAATCTCCAGAATATCCAGTAGAATAAAGTTGGATGCTTACCAGAGTCCAATTGCTCTCATACTACCGAGTAGATGTAAATGCTTAAGGGGTAAATCCCAAACATGCCCACGTTAGATGGTGTAATCCAACTATTAGCTTCCGCTCCACTCACATGGCACAGAAACATGTAAAAAAAAATTAAAGCTTGGTGCAGTATATGCTTTGAAGTAGTATTTATTAGGTTTAAAATAGTGCACTCACATTAAATTGAAGCATAACAATAAGCTGCAGCCCTATCCCATCCATGACGTGATCCTTCTGGCTGGCGGCCGCTGCAAGTGATGACGTCACGTTAGGCCCTGCCCTACACGTTTCAACATACGCTTGACATCGTCACAGGCATTTTTTATTTTCACATAGTGACCTGGTCAGCAATGTTTTTCAAAAGAACAAGATGCCCTGCGGATGTAGCAGTTAAGGAGTCCAGACAAGCCATATACCACTGATGGGGTGCTTACAATGATTAGCTTTTATGTAAAACCTTTATCCCATAAGGAAAAAATCTGTTGGGAGTTCAGCTTCAGTTTGGTGTATCTATATTTGCTAGTACATCTAACACTCTCCTCCCCCCAGCCTGACAATGCTGCTGTCCAAAGGTGCCCCCTGTGTTTCTTCATCCAGAGTGGATGGCGAGTTACTGGCCAGATCACCAGGTGAAAAAGCCTTAAAAAAATGGCAGAATTGGGAAGCTGCAATATATATTACATTTTGGTTCTGAGTTTAATATCGCTTTAAGAAAGCTTTATGCAAAACTATTATGCCAATATTATAATAATTACCTGGAAATAATTTTGATGGGATATTTACATTGACCACCTTAGAACCGGCACAAAAGCAAGCAAAGCTCCCATTATTATATGGTCTAGTTCACTTTAAGCTTTTTTTGTCTGCTGTAGTGTTTTTACGAAATCAGTATGACCATCATACATTGCCTGGAAAATTGCTGTGTGTAATCCAGCTACTGTATGTATTGTTCAATTTCTACAGCCAAAAACGCTTTAGTAAAAAAAATATTAGTAAGCCCTAAGGCTTGGTTCACATTGGCGGTAGTCCCTAGTGTCCCTCAAGAACTATGCAAAGTGGATTATTATTATTATACAGTGTTTATATAGCACCATATAAAGGGAGACAGCACAATTACAATACATTTCAATACAGAAGGAATAGGAGAGGCCTGCTCATGGAGCTTACAATATAAAAGGGAGGAGGAGGTGGTACAAAAGGTAATAGGTGTGAGGGATGAGGTGATGGAGGTGGCCCAAGTATAAATTTAAGTGGAGGTGGGGTAGGCTTCCCTTAATAAATGAGTTTTCAAAGTATTGCATAAAGATGGACAGGGTTGGAGCTAGCCAGACAGACATACTGGGGTAGGGAGTTCCAGAGGATGGGAGAGGTTCTGGAGAAGTCCTACAGGTAAGTATAGGAGGTTGTAACAAGAAGCTAGAAAGCAAGATATCTTGGGAAGAGCAGAGAAGGCGATTTGGGCGATATCTCGGGTAGTGTTGTGGATGGCTTTGTATGGTGTGGTTAGTATTCTGAACTGTACCCATTGGGCTAGTGAAAATGTAGTGTGATTCCTGTCCGAATCGCATGCAGTTGCACACACTGCTACCGTGTGAACCCATGGTGAAGTTCATACAGGAGCGGTGTGGGAAACCTCCCTTCATGGCTGGTTCCACCTGCTCTGGCTCTCATCTGACTGTGGACATCTGCAGCTCCTCCTGCCTCTCCCATGTCTTTGTTCCCCCCAGCCTCCAGCGGTTTGAGCTATCATCTTCTAGTGCTGACAAGACGGACTACAGAGATTCTAGTGGGTCAAAACCTTCAAACGGATGGTGCTGACCATTCGGAAGCCGTCTAGCCCGTACTGTCATGAGAGGAGAGAAAACCACAGGGATCGGTGAAGCGGATTTTTGGCGTCTGACAGCGGGGGATCGTGGCAATCTGATACAGCAGGACCGGGGGAGGGGGGGTAGATAGGAAGGGGGTTCAGTTTAGATATACTTTAAGGGGCAACTGGTACTTTAAACAGAATTACCATCTCCCATTGAATACTCCATACTAGAGTGACCATTATCATTACATCCATCCACTTTTCCATTATGACAAGTTGCCTGGCTTCACTGAATCTAGACAATTGAAATTAAGGAGCAGGGATAACATAAAAGCAAATCTGATAGCTCAGCTCTAGATCCTTTGCTTTCCCATAACCTGTACTATTTACAGATTTTTTTTATTTTTTCAAATTTTTTTTAGGGGTATATGTTAAAAAAAGATGGGCTAACGATACATCTGATCAAGGTTTTAAAGTAATATTTTAATAACCATGTGTTTTTTTTAATATACAGGTAAATGCACATGCGGTGGGAGGGCATGGCACGGTCTTATTTATGTTACATAAGCAGGCTCTGCTTCCTACTGATCCTCTTATCACACTGATAAAAGTGAAGCACTCACAATGCACCCAATAACCAGAGACAGACGGCCTAGGCCAAGATAGAACTCAGGGCGATGTCTCATTTATTGAAAAACTTTTTTTTTTTTTAAAGAAAAAGAAAGGGTTATCTGGCAATCTCCCATGTACCCCACTGATTTGCATAAATTGTGAATTTTAAAGCAAATATAAAGCCAACACTTTAAAAAAGAAAAAAAAAAAAAGTCAGGTTCCAGTCAAGGTTCCTTCACTTCCTGTCCTACAGCCACAACAGGAAATGGGAGAAAATCTCTAGGAGATTGGAAATCTTCTCTTAGTCGTCATTAAAACAATTGTCCCCACTGGAAGGTTTCCCCTCTATTGACAAATAAAAAGGGTTAATCTTCTTAGCAGGGACACAAACCATTATAGATAGCCGATAGGAATTCCAACCCCTTCGGACTCCATCCAAAATGCAAAAAAAAAGTTGGCTTTAGATACACTTTAAGAACATATGTACATATGAAATGTGCATATTTGGGACAGCATGATATTTACCAATATCATACGGTTTCATACAGGATAAAATGCTTGTGAAACACATTTTAACCAACTACACCTTCTCACAGGGCATATATGCGGTTCCTTTGGCCTAATTTTGACTGGTCATCAGGCAGAGAAATCTGAATTTATTAACAGCTGGTAGCAAGAGTTTACAATAGGTTCCTATGGACATTGAAGTAAGATTGTCTACTATATTATTTACAGTGGCTTGCGAAAGTATTGGTTGAACTTTTCAACCTTTTGCCACATTTCAGGCTTCAAACATAAAGATATAAAAATTTTTTTTTTTTGTGAAGAATCGCCAACAAGTGGGACACAATTGTGAAGTGGAACGAAATCTTTTGGATTTTTGAAACTTTTTTAACTAATAAAAAAATGAAAAGTGGGGCGTGCAAAATTATTCGGCCCCTTTACTTTTAGTGCAGCAAACTCACTCCAGAAGTTCAGCGAGGATCTCTGAATGATCCAATGTTGTCCTAAATGACTGATGGTGATAAATAGAATCCACCTGTGTGTAATCAAGTCTCTGTATAAATGCACCTGCTCTGTGATAGTCTCAGGGTTCTGTTGAAAGCACAGAGAACATCATGAAGACCAAGGAACACACCAGGCAGGCCTGTAATACTGTTGTGGAGAAGTTTAAAGCCGGATTTGGATACAAAAAGATTTCCCAAGCTTTAAACATCCCAAGGAGCACTGTGCAAGTGATCATTTTGAAATGGAAGGAGTATCAGACCACTGCAAATCTACCAAGACCTGGCTGTCCCTCTAAACTTTCAGCTCAGACAAGGAGAAGACTGATCAGAGATGCAGCCAAGAGGCCCATGATCACTCTGGATGAACTGCAGAGAACTACAGCTGAGGTGGGAGAGTCTTAAGTAAATGATAATGTAACAGCGCTAAAGTCAGAGGATATAACAGAAAAATAGGTCCAATATGTATGGGTGGATCACTCTCTCTATAAATAAAAACAATAATAATCCATTGAGGGAAAAAAGTCTGTGATGTGTAGATGATCCGTGATCGGGGTAAATGTGGGAGCCAGGGAAGTCTATGCAGCTGTGATACCAAGGGCAGCTTCCTGTAGAGTGAAGTCAGCTCTCCTTACGTACATAAAAATCCAAAAGAGAAAGCGCCTCGTTCAGTATCAAAGATTTATTGAGATGTAAAAGCAATTAAAAACACTTACATGAAAGTAAACAGATTGCCGCTTCCATAAAGAGATGAACCCAAAGTGTGTCACGTATCCAGTTAAGTGGGGCTGATGTATACCGAGCGGACGGCCGCGGACCTCCGCTCAGAGATGCCGGCTGTGTGGGCGATATTATGGGAGAGTTACTTCCGCGTTCCAACAGGCCACGTGGATGATGACGTCACTAAGGTCATTCAGGTTCGCAGGGGACCACTACGCGTTTCTGAGCATGCGCAACGCCCGTAATGAGCATGCGCGCTCCTTTATCAAGTGTGTCTAGGGGACGCAAACCAGGAAGCTTAAATAGCTCAATGTAAAAGGCAATTACCAATCAAATAAGTTGGAATCGAAGGAAAGGGGAGGGGAAACAATGTCTGGGAGAGTTAAAAGACTATAATGAGGGTGAATTCTTTATGAATTACGGACTTGTGTAAAAATAAATCAAAGACTCATATACAAATATATGTCATGAATTTCTAAAAGGATAGAATATAAATAATGAATAAATAAATTGCGGTCAAGAACATACAATACAATGAAAAATATATAGGTATATATGTACATAAATATAATTGAAAAATTAATGTATATATAAAAAATATATATATATATAAAAAATATAAAAAATATATATATATATAAAAAAATTATATGTATAAAAAAATGATGGAACAAAAAACAAAAATCAAGGATCCTTAATACTGATATTCCAAAGCATGAAAAACAGATATGATGGCTAAATATACCATTATAATTAGTGTTTAAAAAGTTTTTTTGTTGTGATAAAAAATCATTGGTTAAAAATTGGTTGTTATTGGTCAATTATTTCCCATGAGATTAATTATGTGTATACGTGTGTGCACATGTACATAAAACACATACATACACCTACACATACACACACCATTGTATACACATATACATATACTAAACCGTGTTAATACTATAGTTAAATAAAATCAATGAATATATTCTAAATGATGGTGTTAACCTCCAATTCCTCGTTTAACCCATTAGGAGCTAAAGTGTCCAAAATAAAAATCCAAAAAGTTTCACGCTCACATAATTTGGAGAAACGTTCGGCCTCAGATAATTTCCGTGGAATAGATTCAATTACCCATACCTGTAGGCCGGCAGTGGACTGATGGTGATGTTCAAGAAAATGTCTAGGGACGCTATGTTCATCACAGCCTTTTTCTATAAACCGGCGATGTTTGCCGAATCGTTGTCGCAAAGGACAAATAGTGCGTCCAACATACAATAACTTGCATGGACATGTGAGGCAGTAAACAACGTAATCTGTTGAGCAATTGTAAAAACCTTCCAATTGGTAGGTTTTATCCTTATGTTGGAAACTGCGTTGGCCATGTTTTATAAAGGCACAGGTTTTACACAAGGCCTTATTACATCTATACATGCCAATAAGTGGGATAAGACAAGGAACATTCTCAGGTTTAGTAGTTTTGAATCTACTTGGTGCTAATTTGTTTTTTAGCGTTGGGGCCCTTCTATAAGTGACCTTTGGTTTATCGCCAAGGTCATTCTTAAGGAGGGGATCCTGTTTAAGGATTTTCCAATGTTTTTGGAATATAGATTCCATCTTTCTATACTTGTTGTGGTATCTGGTAATGAAGCGAACAGTACCGTGTTCAGTCTGTTTAGAAATTTTTTTTTGTTGTTTATTTCCAGAGAGATAAGTGGCCTGTGCTTGGTCAACAAGTGTTTCAGGAAACCCCTTTTCCAGAAATTTATTTTTAAGGTGAATACTCTGGGTAATATAGTCGGACTCCCTACTGCAGTTTTTTCTCAATCTACAGTATTGACCCTTTGGTATGTTTTTTACCCACTGTGGGTGATGACAGCTGTTAAAATGTAGGTAGGAATTTCCCGCTGTAGGTTTTGTATAATTGCGGGAAAGGATGGCACTGTGGTCGTGAAATAGTTCTAGATCCAAGAAGGGAAGGCTCACCTTGCTGTGTTCAGATGTGAATGACAGACCAAGATCATTGGCATTACAGTGGGAAACAAAACTCTCTATGGAGGATGGTGGACCATCCCAGATGACAATAATGTCATCTATAAATCTGCCAAAGAAAACAATATATCGGGAAAAGAGATTATTATTCCATGTGTGCTTTTCCTCCCACAGCCCCACTTAACTGGATACGTGACACACTTTGGGTTCATCTCTTTATGGAAGCAGCAATCTGTTTACTTTCATGTAAGTGTTTTTAATTGCTTTTACATCTCAATAAATCTTTGATACTGAACGAGGCGCTTTCTCTTTTGGATTTTTATGTACGTAAGGAGAGCTGACTTCACTCTACAGGAAGCTGCCCTTGGTATCACAGCTGCATAGACTTCCCTGGCTCCCACATTTACCCCGATCACGGATCATCTACACATCACAGACTTTTTTCCCTCAATGGATTATTATTGTTTTTATTTATAGAGAGAGTGATCCACCCATACATATTGGACCTATTTTTCTGTTATATCCTCTGACTTTAGCGCTGTTACATTATCATTTACTTATGGCATTATCAGAAGTCTTGTATTGCTGCTGGTCTTAGGGGATATGTCTAGCAATATATGGTCTCCTATGTGCACCAATATATAGTTGTGTTTGTTTTTTGATATCATCAGTTTCTTGTAAATTGTATTCCCCCCCCCCCTTTTTTTTTTTTTTTTTTTTTTTTTTTTTATAATATATTATTGATGCCATACAATATGGATCTTATTGAAGATATAGAATTCCATAAATACGAAATATTGGACACTCTATATACCATTTTACCTTCCGAATTGTTTTGTAATTCATCCAAACTTAATCGCTCTGATAGATATACCCTTTGTGGTAAATTTAAGAAATTAGAAAGACTCATTCATACAGCTAACACTCACTGGTGGGACCAATTTTTTCTTGGTAAATATGTTAAAGAAAAGATTTCTCCTAGAGGTCTCAGGATTCTTAAAACTTGTTCCTTTTTAGATTCCGCTCATAATATAGAATGGGAAAATCTGGCGGAATTTTGTACTACCAAATGGTTAGGAATAATTATCAGTCAGAGGAATCTCAAATATAGTGAAACTGTACACCCGATATATTGTTTTCTTTGGCAGATTTATAGATGACATTATTGTCATCTGGGATGGTCCACCATCCTCCATAGAGAGTTTTGTTTCCCACTGTAATGCCAATGATCTTGGTCTGTCATTCACATCTGAACACAGCAAGGTGAGCCTTCCCTTCTTGGATCTAGAACTATTTCACGACCACAGTGCCATCCTTTCCCGCAATTATACAAAACCTACAGCGGGAAATTCCTACCTACATTTTAACAGCTGTCATCACCCACAGTGGGTAAAAAACATACCAAAGGGTCAATACTGTAGATTGAGAAAAAACTGCAGTAGGGAGTCCGACTATATTACCCAGAGTATTCACCTTAAAAATAAATTTCTGGAAAAGGGGTTTCCTGAAACACTTGTTGACCAAGCACAGGCCACTTATCTCTCTGGAAATAAACAACAAAAAAAAATTTCTAAACAGACTGAACACGGTACTGTTCGCTTCATTACCAGATACCACAACAAGTATAGAAAGATGGAATCTATATTCCAAAAACATTGGAAAATCCTTAAACAGGATCCCCTCCTTAAGAATGACCTTGGCGATAAACCAAAGGTCACTTATAGAAGGGCCCCAACGCTAAAAAACAAATTAGCACCAAGTAGATTCAAAACTACTAAACCTGAGAATGTTCCTTGTCTTATCCCACTTATTGGCATGTATAGATGTAATAAGGCCTTGTGTAAAACCTGTGCCTTTATAAAACATGGCCAACGCAGTTTCCAACATAAGGATAAAACCTACCAATTGGAAGGTTTTTACAATTGCTCAACAGATTACGTTGTTTACTGCCTCACATGTCCATGCAAGTTATTGTATGTTGGACGCACTATTTGTCCTTTGCGACAACGATTCGGCAAACATCGCCGGTTTATAGAAAAAGGCTGTGATGAACATAGCGTCCCTAGACATTTTCTTGAACATCACCATCAGTCCACTGCCGGCCTACAGGTATGGGTAATTGAATCTATTCCACGGAAATTATCTGAGGCCGAACGTTTCTCCAAATTATGTGAGCGTGAAACTTTTTGGATTTTTATTTTGGACACTTTAGCTCCTAATGGGTTAAACGAGGAATTGGAGGTTAACACCATCATTTAGAATATATTCATTGATTTTATTTAACTATAGTATTAACACGGTTTAGTATATGTATATGTGTATACAATGGTGTGTGTATGTGTAGGTGTATGTATGTGTTTTATGTACATGTGCACACACGTATACACATAATTAATCTCATGGGAAATAATTGACCAATAACAACCAATTTTTAACCAATGATTTTTTATCACAACAAAAAAACTTTTTAAACACTAATTATAATGGTATATTTAGCCATCATATCTGTTTTTCATGCTTTGGAATATCAGTATTAAGGATCCTTGATTTTTGTTTTTTGTTCCATCATTTTTTTATACATATAATTTTTTTATATATATATATATTTTTTATATTTTTTATATATATATATATTTTTTATATATACATTAATTTTTCAATTATATTTATGTACATATATACCTATATATTTTTCATTGTATTGTATGTTCTTGACCGCAATTTATTTATTCATTATTTATATTCTATCCTTTTAGAAATTCATGACATATATTTGTATATGAGTCTTTGATTTATTTTTACACAAGTCCGTAATTCATAAAGAATTCACCCTCATTATAGTCTTTTAACTCTCCCAGACATTGTTTCCCCTCCCCTTTCCTTCGATTCCAACTTATTTGATTGGTAATTGCCTTTTACATTGAGCTATTTAAGCTTCCTGGTTTGCGTCCCCTAGACACACTTGATAAAGGAGCGCGCATGCTCATTACGGGCGTTGCGCATGCTCAGAAACGCGTAGTGGTCCCCTGCGAACCTGAATGACCTTAGTGACGTCATCATCCACGTGGCCTGTTGGAACGCGGAAGTAACTCTCCCATAATATCGCCCACACAGCCGGCATCTCTGAGCGGAGGTCCGCGGCCGTCCGCTCGGTATACATCAGCCCCACTTAACTGGATACGTGACACACTTTGGGTTCATCTCTTTATGGAAGCGGCAATCTGTTTACTTTCATGTAAGTGTTTTTAATTGCTTTTACATCTCAATAAATCTTTGATACTGAACGAGGCGCTTTCTCTTTTGGATTTTTTTGAGGTGGGAGAGTCTGTCCATAGGACAACAATCAGTCGTACACTGCACAAATCTGGCCTTTTTGGAAGAGTGGCAAGAAGAAAGCCATTTCTCAAAGATATCCATAAAAAGTCTTGTCTAAAGTTTGCCACAAGCCACCTGGGAGACACACCAAACATGTGGAAGAAGGTGCTCTGGTCCGATGAAATCAAAATCGAACTTTTTGGCCACAATGCAAAACGATATGTTTGGCGTAAAAGCAACACAGCTCATCACACTCAACACACCATCCCCACTGTCAAACATGGTGGTGGCAGCATCATGGTTTGGGCCTGCTTTTCTTCAGCAGGGACAGGGAAGATGGTTAAAATTGAGGGGAAGATGGATGCAGCCAAATACAGGACCATTCTGGATGAAAACCTGTTGGAGTCTGCAAAAGACCTGAAACTGGGACAAAGATTTATCTTCCAACAAGACAATGATCCCAAACATACAGCAAAATCTACAAAGGAATGGTTCACAAATAAAACGTATCCAGGTGTTAGAATGGCCAAGTCAAAGTCCAGACCTGAATCCAATCGAGAATCTGTGGAAAGAGCTGAAAACTGCTGTTCACAAACGCTCTCCATCCAACCTCACTGAGCTCGAGCTGTTTTGCAAGGAAGAATGGGCAAGAATTTCAGTCTCTCGATGTGCAAAACTGATCGAGACATACCCCAAGCGACTTGCAGCTGTAATCGCAGCAAAAGGTGGCTCTACAAAGTATTAACGCAAGGGGGCTGAATAATTTTGCACGCCCCACTTTTCATTTTTTTTATTAGTTAAAAAAGTTTCAAAAATCCAAAAGATTTCGTTCCACTTCACAATTGTGTCCCATTTGTTGGCGATTCTGCACAAAAAATAAAAATTGTATATCTTTATGTTTGAAGCCTGAAATGTGGCAAAAGGTTGAAAAGTTCAAGGGGGCTGAATACTTTCGCAAGCCACTGTATAATAGCACTGACCATTTGCTTACTTTTGGATGGTTTTACTCTGTCTTCAGGCCCATTTATAACTAGGTGATAGAAAAAAAATAAAAATAAATCAGCTGTATGCATACTACTGTACATAGTAATTACAGCCACTTTGCCATCCTTAGGCTACTTTCACAGAGGCGTGCGGGCGCTGGCGCTACAGCGGTGCTAAATATAGCGTCGCTTTACCGTAGTTTTAGCGGCGCTAGCGGGGGGCTTTTAACCCCCCCGCTAGTGGCCGAAAAAGGGTTAAAACCCGCAGGCGGGTTTGGAGCGCTCCCCCATTGTTTTCAATGGGAAGGGGCGCTTTAGGAGCGGTAAATACACAGCTCCTACAGCGCCCCAAAGATGCGGCTTGCAGGACTTTTTAGACCGTCCTGCAAGCGCACCGCTCCAGTGTGAAAGCCCTCGGGGCTTTCACATTGGATTGCATTGAGCGGCTCTTTCAGGGCGCTTTGCAGGCGCTATTTTCAGCACTTTAGCGCCCGCAAAGCACCTCAGTGTGAAAGGAGCCTTAATGTTTTGGTGAAGTATTCCTAGCCATATTGGGCCTAAATTACAATATCTAGTCCAAACGAGTGGCTTTTAAACATTAGAATGGCCCAATTAGACATTGATACTACAAATTTAAAGTAACTTGCATTAGTTTTGAGCCATTATTTATAACCCAAACTTAGTATGAAACTATGCCAATAAAAGCAAACATCTCGATTCTCTTCATTTAAATACAGTATAGGCTCACATTTAGTTTTAGGTTGTTGAAATTTATGGTGCACTTTGGCAACACCAAAGTAAATGTGCAGCCTTTCCCTACAGGTCTTAAAAAAAAAATAAAAACGAAAGCCATTGCGGAGGTCACTATTGCTTGACTTTCCCACAGAAATACACAAAACTGCTGCCCATGGGGCACATAATTGTAAAGTAATCTTACCATTTAAGTAACTTAAGTAAACAATGGCTTAAATAAGTGCAATGAACTAAGTTAACCTAAAAGTTTATATTAGCAGTACAAAGAGTTAACTAGTGATGGCCCAAGAGAAATCTGCATTCAATACAGTCCCCGAGTTACGAACACCCGAGTTCCGAACGACTCCTACTTACGAACGGCCTCAAATGCCGGCCACTTGTGCTCCATGCTGGTCCTGGTTACCTCCGGACACATCCCGTACTGCAGTACTACATGTACTGCATGGCCAGAAGAGCCCCAGATAACATAACAAGCGCCTGGAAAATCCCACATCCATGCAAAGGCTGACGTTACACTTACAAATGCAGTGTTGCGACTTACGCAAAAAAAAACTCTAGCAACACACACTAAACTGAGCATGCGCAGAGACAGGATCAAACAGCCTGTGCAAAGCCATTGCACAGAGCAAGTACAGGTGCATCTCATAAATTTAGAATATCATCAAAAAGTTAATTTATTTCAGTAATTCAGTTCAAAAAGTGAAGCTCATATTTTATATAGATGGGTAACACAGAGTGATAATATTTCAAGCATTTTTTTCTTTTAATTTTGATGATTATGGCTTACAGCTAGTGAAAACCCAACATTCAGTATCTCAGAAAATTAGAACATTACATAAGACCAATAAAAAAAAGGATTTTTAATAAAGAAATGTTGGCTTACTGAAAAGTATGTCCACGTACAGTATAGTATGCACTCAATCGGGGCTCTTTTTGCATGAATTACTGCATCAATGCGGCATGGCATGGAGGCGATCACCCTGTGGCACTGCTGAGGTGTTATGGAAGCCCAGGTTGCTCAGATAATAGCCTTCAGTTTATCTGCATTTTGGGTCTGGTGTCTCTAATCTTCCTCTTGACAACACCCCATAGATACTCTATGGGCTTTATTACAAATCATCACGGACTGTGGAAAATTTTGCAGTTCATTTGGAAATCAGGGTCCCAGAGTCTGGAGGAAGAGTGGAGAGGCATAGAATCCAAATTGCATGAGGTTCAGCATGAAGTTTCCACAGTCAGTGATGATTTGGGGAGCCATGTCATCTGTTGGTGTTGGTCCACTGTGTTTTTATAAAGTCCAAAGTCAGCACAGCCCTCCACAAGAAAATTTTAGAGCACTTTATGCTTCTCTTTGCTGACCAGCTTTATGGAGATGCCAATTTCATTTTCCAGCAGAACTTGGCACCTGTCCACACTGCCAAAAGTATCGATACCTGATTATATGCTCATGGTATCACTGTGCTTGATAAGCCAGCAGACTTGCGTGACCTAAAGCACTTAGAGAATTTGTGGGGTATTGTCAAGAGGAAGATGAGACACCTGACCCAACAATGCAGACAAGCTGAAGGCCGCTATCAAAGCAACCTGGGCTTCCATAACACCTCAGCAATGCCAGAGGCTTATCGCCTCTATACCATTGATGCAGTAATTAATGCAAAAGGAGCCCCGACCAAGTATTGAGTGCATACTATATTGTACTAGGACACACCTTTCATTAAGCCAACCTTTCTTTATTAAAAATCCTTTATAGATTCAGATACTGAATTCTGTACTGCTTTCTTCGTGTTTTTTCACATGTGCACGAGTTCCTCTGCTCTAATATCAAATCAGCAGCAACCGAACCTGACTTAGCGCATCATTCATTAATTACTGTAGATCAGGGTTTCTTAACCAAGGTTCCTCCAGAGGTTGCCAGGGGTTCCTTGAGCAATGACGAATTTCTGCCTCTCAGATAAGTTCCCACTGATCTTTTTAGCTATCTGTAAGGGGTTAATTCTACCCAATGTCCAAAAGTGTAAGGAGCATTCTTTCCACTAACCTTTATGCTAATGTATCATGAGTTGTAGTAATTTTTAGTAGGGGCTCCCTGAGGCCAGAAAGTTATTTCAAGGGTTCCTCTAAGTTGAAAAGGTTGAGAAGGGCTACATTAGATAGATATTGAGCTATACCTCCAAGAATGACCAATATATAGAGTATGTACCTACATTGGTTATTTTTGCTTCACCATAATCAGTTGATTTTTTTTTTTTTCTTTTTTGCTGAGCAATTTTTCCTTCTTTTCATTATGACAGACTTGCCTTGCAAATTGCCTACTCCAGCGATGTGATGGTCACCTCCCCCCTTGTCAATCCATGGCCAGGTACTAAATTGTACTGATACTATATGGAGCTGCTCATACCCGGCTTTTCGGTCAAAAAAGGCTACTGGTCAGCATATTTTGAAACATTGACAGTTTGGCCAAGTATGCAAAGGAGAAAAGTTAGTGAAAAAGCCATAATTATTGGTTTTCAAGAGGATCAGCAAGGCAGCCAGACAAATATTTTCATATGGGCAGTTCAGCCATGCAGGCCTCGGTTTCTGAGCAGTAACATGGTTTACCTCGTTCTGTGTTGCTGAGCCCAGTAAAGCTGTCCATACATGGCTGAAATTCAGGGCAATTCCAGTCAGGTGAAATTCAAGCTGTGGGTTGCCCTGTTGACACCACACAGTTAGACAAGTCGATTTTGAAATCTGAACGGCTGAACAGTTACTGCTTCACACCAGATGCATTCATTGTTAGGGTAGTTAAACAACCACGAGTGCCTGAATACAATAGCTGGAAGTGGAGATTCCTCTTGTCCACACTGCTAAAAAAAACACCAAAAAACGAATGGGGGAATGGATCGTTTTCCTCTCGTTCAGCCCACAGGGAACAAAATAAAACCTGTATGGCTTGCTTACAGTGAAACTTAACTCACTGCAGCAACCTCTATTTTGTCCCTCTCCCCTCTCTCTCACAAGTTGGGAATAATAAAAAAAATAATAAAAAAAAAAAAAAAATGAAAATGTTTACATTTCAAATCTTTTTTGTGCTGCCTTAGGCAGCACTTCCTGGTTTCTGGCCTAGGCCAGGGACTGCTGCCTCCTGAGACTGCTGTGTCACAGCCTTTTTAAGAGGCAGTGCGTTACTAGGCTGCAACTGTGCAGCGCAGCGGATCTACACATGTGCGCATAAAGGCTGCCAGGTGAGATAAGGGCAGCCTGTCAGAAGCTGGCAGCATTTGACCACGCGTGCACAGATGTGCCACCAATCTCTCCCAGGTCCAAGACACCTGGAAGACACTGGCAGCGCATATACTGGAGTTTGTACATTGATGGCATGGAACAGGGGTGGGGGAAGCCCAATCATTCAGGGATTTAGTGCTCCTTTATTGTGCCAATTCAAAACAGACAGTAGGTCTGGCTGAGAAACAGTCTATATGTATTCAAGAACATGTATACATTGTTTTGCATAGAAAAGGGCAGGGTTGAAATCACAATTCACGGTCAGGTTATTTTTTTTTTTTTTTACTGTGATGGGGAGCTTTCCGGGAAACAAGAGAAAATCACTGCAAAGTGAATTCCCTTCTAACATGTCACTGGAACAAAAGCCCCAATCAAAAGATGCCTCTCCACCTCTTTTTCTGGTGACAACTCAGAAATGTTTGGTTTCCTTTCACCGTCTGTCCTAGAAAGGATGGTCCACAGAACAAACAGAGGGGTGAATCTCCCAAATGGGGCCAAAGATAGCAATAAAAATCTGACAGAGGGTCCGATGCTTCACTAATTTACAAGCATGTTAAGGGAACTGTATTGCAGAAGACAAAGTGAGTAACAGTCATTCCAGGTAACAATACAAAATGTTCCAGCACTAAACATTATAATGCAGGTATTTCTAATTGGTAAATATAAAAGATCAGGCAAGGCATGTTAAAGTGGTAATAAACCCAAATATGTTATATATTTCAGCTTACCAGTCATTCGCTGTGGTGGCTGCATTCGTTTTCTGATTTTAGGCTTTTTTCCCCCCCTCTGTTTTCACCTGGGGATCTGGCCAGTAACATCTCCTGTATTAGAGTGTCCCCACTCTGATGAAGGAGCACAGGGGGCACCTTTGGACCGCAGCATTGTCAGTCAGCTACCAAATTGAAGCTGAACTACAGCTAATATTTTATAAGAAGTTACAAGAACCATTTTTTTTCCTTTTGGGATAATGGTTTTACATACATTTTTTTTTTAAAAAGCTGGTCTTTGTAAGCACCTGTCAGTGTTAAATGGTTAGCCTCATTCCTGTAACCTAAAGCGTTTGTTACCCCAACCCTTCAAATTCCTGATATGTGGCTTTTGTTTACCATGTACTTGTATGAGAAAGTTTTCCGTACTCTTTGTATTGCTTCCTTTATGTGAAAACCCTTGTGTTCCTGCCAGTCCCTCTGCTTTCCTATTAAAAACTGGCCACACTAAGCAGGAGAAGTCCGTTCTCTAGCTATGCTGGAAACTCCGTGTGCTCTCCTCCAATGACTTGTCCAGACCCCCCTCTGTGCACAGCCATTCACTGGGAAGCTCAGTGTACAGCTGCTTCTCCTCTCCCCCAGCTCTTATGCAGTTGAGAACAGAGGGGATGTGATCACTTACAAAAAAGGGGTAAAAAGAAAAAAGGTATTTATAATTTTTTTTTCTATCTAGACACAAATGTTTTGACTTTCATTTTTATTTTGAACTGAATAGGTTGTTTTACAAGGTGATCGCTTACAATCGCTTTAACCACTTGCTGATCATCTCACGGCGATATACGTCGGCAGAAGGGCACGTACAGGCAGATTAATGTACCTGTACGTTGCCCTTTGAGAAGCAGTTTGCAGGCGCGCACCCGCCGCGACCTCCGTGAGTATGATCGCGGGTCCCACGGACCCGATGTCTTGTAATTGGGAGCGGTGATCAGTGTTATGTCATACATAGCCACCCCCCCACAGTTAGAATCACTCCCTAGGACACACTTAACCCCTGCAACGCCCCCTAGTGGTTCACCCCTTCACTGCCAGTCACATTTACACAGTAATCAATGCATTTTTAATTGCACTGATCGCTGTATAAATGTGATTGGTCCCAAAATCACGCCAAAATGTCCGATCTGTCTGCCATGTCGCAGTCATGATAAAAATCACTGATCGCCGCCATTACTAGTAAAAAAAATAAATAAATAAAAATGCCATAAGACTATCCCCTATTTTGTAGATGCTATCACTTTTGTGCAAACCAATCAATAAACGCTTATTGCGATTTTTTTTAATCAAAAATATGTAGAAGAATACGTATCGGCCTAAACTGAGGAAAGAAATTTTTTTTTTCATATATTTTTGATGGATATTATAGCAAAACGTAAAAAATAATGCATTTTTTTCAAAATTGTCGCTATTTTTTTGTTTATAGCGCAAAAAATAAAAACCGCAGAGGTGATAAAATACCACCAAAAGAAAGCTCTATTTGTGGGGGGGGGGAGTCAACTTTGTTTGGGGGCCACGTCGCATGACCGCACAATTGTCAGTGAAAGCGACGCAGTGCCGAATCACAAAAAGTGCTCTGGTCTTTGGGCAGCCAAATGGTCTGGGGCTTAAGTGGTTAATACATCTGCAAGAGAACTTGTTCTTTTGAGAAAAAAAAAAAAAAAGATTTACTGGCTGGATCAGCAGATGAAAATAGACGAAAGAAAAAGCCAAAAAAAAAAAAAAAAGAAAATGAATGCAGCTATCACACCTATGAATTGGTAAACAGCAATATAATAAATGTTTGCTTTTGGGTTTAATACAGATTTAACATTCATTTAAACATGGATACAGTGTTGTAATGATTTTTTCCTATGCGTGGAAAACTTCTAAGGCCTCTTTCACACTAGTGCGACTTCAAAGTCGTGTGATATTGCCGCGATTTCAGGGAATTCCTGTGCAACTCACTTTGAAGTCGCACAGATATGAATGGTACTCATTGGAAATCACGGGGTACGACTTGTCATGCGATTTTGCAGTCCCTGGATTTACACCAGAAGACATATGCCTTCCAGATTCTGGACTCTGGAGGCCGGCTTCCTAGCATTTACCCAAGCAGAACTACTGAGGCTAACCGCCCACGATCTTTCAGAATGTGGGTCTCAATAGCCAAACCGTTAAATTTAGTGTTTGTAAGGTAGGATGGAATACTGGACCTTGCGAGAGAAGGTCTGGCCATAGTGGCAGGGTCCAAGGGTCCCCCACCGCCATCTTTACGATCTCAGCAAACCAAGATTTACTGGGCCACAAGAATAACCTCCTTCCCTTCTTGCTTGATCCTGCGAAAAAGGCGCGGAAGCAGCAGAACAGGAGGGAACGCATAGACCAGTAAAAAACTGATCCCACGGAAAAAAATCAAGGTATCTGTTTCGTATGCCATTGGATCCCTTGTCTTTGACACAAAATTCCACATGCGGAACTCCCCATCTTCTGGTATATCAACAGAAACATGTCGGGGTGAAAGGACCATTCTCCCAGGAATAATTGTTGGCGACTCAAGTAGTCCGCCTGTCAATTCCTATTCCTGGAATGAAAATTGCTAATAGGCAAAGAATGTTGTTTTCTGCCAACATAGAATAGGATTCACCTTTTTCTGGGCCGCATGACTTCTTGTGCCCCGTTGGTGAATGATAAAAGCCACAACGGTGGCACTGTCGGATTGGATCCTGATAGGACAATTCCAAAGATTTTTCCAGGACTGCTCCTCAGCCCAGAAGGCTGGCGTCTGTTACCACCTTCCATGTAACTGGTAGAAAGGATTCCTCTTTTTGAAGATTCTTGGATATCAACCACCATTTGGGGCTCTGACGCACATTAGGGGATAAACGCATTAGGAAACCCCGAGCTTGGGCCTTCTTGTTCCCAGTTGACAGGATACTGTTTTGCAGCAGTCTTAAATAAAACTGCGCATAAGGAACAGCCTCTAAAGAAGCCACCATCTTTCCCAACAAATTCATGCAAAGCCGAATAGGATTCTTCTTTGACTTGAGTAACTTAATCAGTTCCCTTATGGAACTGATCCTTTCCTGGGGAAAAAAAACCACTTTTGAACTGTATCAATGATCAGCCCCAAGTACTGCAATCTCCTTGCTGGATTTAAGGAGGATTTCTCTAGGTTGAGAATGCAACCTAGGTATTCCAGGTAGCTAACTGCGGTGACCAAATTTTGATTAAGCGGGCTACCGAATTGATCTATGAAGAGAAGATCTAAATAGGCTAGTATTGTTATACCTTGAGCCATTACCCTGGCTAAAGGAGGAGCCAGGACCTTTGTAAACACTTGAGGTGGAGTAGCTAGACCGAAAGGCAGAGCTACAAACTGAAAATGAAGATTTTCTACCTTGAAGCGTAAATTTCTGGTGAGCGGGGAAAAAAATGGCACATGAAAAAAAACATCCTTGATGTCGATTGAAGCCAGAAGTTCTCCCCCTTGTAGGACGAAGACTACAGATTGGATTGACTCCATGCGAAAAGAACAGATATTCAAACCCGGTTTAGATCTTTGAGATCTAAAATGGGTCTGAGATCCCCGTACGGTTTTGGAACCATAAAAATGGTTTGAAAAACCCTAATCCTTGCTCTACCATGGGGGACCACCGATATCACTCTTTCAGACAAGAGATGATCCAAAGCTAGAAAGAGACTTCTTTTCACTGGATCTCTGGGATCGTCTTGATCTGAGATAACGAGGAGACAGGAACTCTGACAATGTTCCTGTCAGACCCTTGAAAAATGTATAAGCCTTCCCCCCCACTCGAGCGTAAGGGGGCGCCCTTTCATAAGGCTTTAGTATTTTGTTTTGTGGGTTACTTCCCCCATGTCCTCTTTTGACCCTGGGACTGACCCTGAGGTTTACCTCTTGAATCCTGACGGTGGAGGCCGTCGTGACTGCCTGGAGGCAGATGCCCTTGGCACTAGAGAAAAAGCACATTTAAAAGAAAAATACTTAAAACTTCTTAACCGAAAAAAAAAGGGAACTTTTCCCATTAGAAATTCTTTGGATATACTTATCCAGATTGTCTCCAAATAACCGTTCACCATAAAAAGGGAAACTGGCCAAGAGCTTTTTGCATGGTGCTTCGGCTGACCATCTTTCTACCATAGGATTCTATGCACATGTACCAGCCTTAGCATGAGCCGTGAGGCCTGGAGAATAGAATCTTTCATAGCGTCAGCTGTAAAACACAACGCTTCTGATATGCCGGCCAAACCCTTGGCCTGCTGATCAGGAATAACCGAATACCTTTATAAACTCGTCCTTTAAGGACAGAGATACTCTGAACGCCAGCGCAGGTTTGAATGATTGAACCTGCGAGCGAAATATATATTTTTTTTTTTAAAAAAAGGAACTCCAACATCTTATCTGTTGGACCCTTTAGCATATGAGCATTGTCTACTGGACAAGTCAGGTTTTTGTTTACAGAGGATATAGCAGCGTTAATTGCTGGAACTCCCCATAAAACCTTTCCCCCATAGAATAAAGTATTGAGAACTTTTTCAGAGGAAAAAAAATGTTTATCTGGGTGCTCTCACTCAGAATACATAAGCTTTCTTAGCCATGAGTGGATAGAAAAAGCATGAACAGATTGGGAGGGGCTTTTAGTGAACCCAAAGCAGAAGTGGGTTCATCGACTGACTGTGTTACTGGCAGTAAACATGTGGAGCGGACCAATTCAGTGAGCGACTGTAAACAACATTTCCTGCGAGCTTGATACTTCGCATCAGGTTCTTCGGAAAAGGAGACATCAGCCTTTTCCTGGTCCTAGAGACAAATTCGCCATCTCTCGGTCCTTGTTTCTCAGTATGAGGGTCCTGAGCAATGGACGGGGACCTGTTACTCTTAGTCCCACTCTGGGATGCGATTAAAGCATCAAACTTTTACTTCAAGCTTAAAACGGTTGAAGAAAAAACCTCCTTGGTAATATACACAGAGCCTGCAGTGTTTAAGAGCAGCTGCAACACTTGCCCCTCTTGACGGCTCACCATGACCAGCCATATTACTCTCAGGGGAGGATGGCATCTTACTGGGATGGATCTAGACTTCCGTTTGACTAAGTCTTTCTAGATCTCTTTATTGAGGTGTTTTTACCCCCCTTCTGCCATAGCTCGATGCACAAAGCAGAGGTACTACCAGAAGGAATGCATATACTGCTTGAGCTATAGTCCAGTACAGTTGCTGCTATTATTGCCCAGCCTGATGCAGCAGTAAAAATGTGCCAAAGGAAATGCCTGTGTCACCAAATCTCTTAACACCACCTTTTGCTCTCGTGGCCCTCCACAGCCTGCAGCAACGCAAAAGGTGCTTTTAAAACCTTGCCTCCTCATGTTGGGCGTCTAAGGACGCCGTCGCCGCTAAGCTCCGCCCCCTGCGTTGCCTAGAGCTTTTCCTCTTTTTCTTTTTAAAAGAAAACTTTTTCCAGTGCGAGCGGCAGACTACAGGTCCTCTAGGACCTATGGGAAGGAGCAGCATGGCGCTACTTTTCTTCTCTTTTTTTTTTTTAAAAGAAAAACTTAGAGCGCTTCTGCCCCCATGAAGAAGGGGAGACTGTCAGCACAGGGGGGGGCGATAGGTGGGGAGAAGAACCCCCCTCAAGCTTACTGGAGGGTCTGCTGTCTGCCTGGAGGAAGAAGCATCTCAGCTCCCCGACACAGCGTGTTCTCTCAGCGTGAGGCGGTGAGTGCTCAATACAGCCCCCAGTGGTGAAACATAGGCAAGACAACATTTACTGATCTTAAAGGAGACATTCGTAAGAAAATTTAAAAAAAAATTCTTAGAAAACTCCACTTACCTTTCCCGCCGCAGGGTTTTCTGAGGTAAACCAACAGACCCAATCTTCACCCTACACAGCGGGTTCCGTTAAACCTTCAGGAGCTGGGGATCCTCAGGAAACCCACAATCCTGGACCTGTAACAGCACCTCCGCCAGTAAAACTTTATGGCCTTACTACCAAAAAGTACTGGATCCCGGGGTTCATCTCTCTAAAAAGAGAAGCATTTACAGGCAAAACCTCATTTCTTTGAATACGAGGCCCGGGCACCATTCAATTTGGGCAAAAGAGACACTCTGGATAGATCCAATCAGCATGGCTAGCCCCAGCAAGGATTGCTCCAGAGGAGCTCAGCACAGCACATCTTTACTCCGTGACCAACACCTTAGACACTGGTGAAAAAACTTAGGTACTCCCACCAGTGGGAGGGGTTATATAGGGGGTGCACTTTCTAATTTAGGGCGTGCCAGTGTCCATCACCTGAAGGTGGCCTATAACCCACATAGTAACTACTATGGCGCTGTGTCCCGTGATGTACGATAAGAAAAAAGTTTTCCAACAGAAGTCGATCAGTTTCTGTAAAACAGGGACAAGCTGCAAACTGATAAAAAAATTCCATCCATCTAATGTCAGTTTAGGTCTACTGCTGTTTTATATTAATGCAATGTTATGCCGTAATTAAGACAACGCAAAGAGACTGCATAAATGTTCTTATTCTGCCGTTCCACCCTTTCCTTAGATTGAATCATGCTAATGTAAAGTTATTCAACCATTTCTGGAACAGATACAGTTTACACAGTCAAGATTACTGCACAGATTACATTTTAAACACACTTTAATATATACAAAACATACTTTCTGAAGAAAGAGAACAAATGTGTTGCTGCTTTAAGCTGCTTTGTAAAATGGCTGTCACAACAGCACAAAAAGGACTGTACACAGAATTTACACTTCTCTTGCGGAGGGCCGATCCAGCGCAAAGTCAAGGGCACCGAACCAACATATGTCAAGTACAACACGAGATGCTTGGAAAGATGGTTAAAAAAAAATAAATAAAATAAGACCAAAACAACTCTAAAATATATTACAATCATGGAACAGCTAGAAAAAATGGAGAATAGAAACATTTCTTTAAAAATATATATATATATATATTTCACAAAGCCGGAGGTCATTTATTTATCTTAGCAAAAAAAAAAAAATGGGGGAAAATGGTGTAAATAAAGAAATGACGTACTTGACATATACATAGCTATAGAACCGCGTCTGATTACGGAGCAGCAGAAGTGTCAAAAGCAAAATGGTTGCAGTCCAGTCTTTTTAAAATCATTCACTACATTTTACAGCTTGTACGGATTTATCAAATAGATTATAAGTTTAATTTGTGAAGACAAAAATACGTCTATTATACAAGAAAAGAGCACTGCCAAATCTATATAGGAGGCGGCTTTATTTGGGCCAGTTCCTTGTGACGGGGTTTTCCTCAGCTACGCCTTGGTTCTTTATCTGCCAGACAGATATCAGCCTGGGGCCTAAAGTCTTGTCTATCCAAAGCAGTCCACAGAACGGAATACATAGCTAAGCCACAAGTCTCTCCTAAGAGAAGCACAGGGATGGATATCAAGAGAAAGGTTAGGTCTTATTAGTGAGCTTTGTGCTTCCGTTTTTTGTGCTTTTTGTCCTTTTTCTTGCTGTCACATTTGGTACAAAACCACTGATCAACTTCTGGTTCTGCAGTTAATCCAACGCAAGGCCTAAAAAGAGAAAAATACAAGACATAAAAAGATAAGCGTATAAAGCAATATTTAATGCATTCAATGAGCAGCAGACACACACAGCATATAGATTATTATTTATCAACTGTCCTTTTAAAACTCATTGGCTCCTAATAAAATCAAGCAAGTTGGCAAATATAGCTTTTTACCATTTCCTCTCGCCTTTCTAACCTTAGTACTAGAATTAACCACTTCCAGTCTGGGCCAATTCTGGCATTCCTCTCCTACATGTAAAAAACTTTTTTCTTTTTTTTTTTGCTAGAAAACAACTTAGAAACCCTAAACATAATATATATTTTTATATTTTTTAGCAGAGACCCTAGAGAATAAAATAGTGGGCGTTACATATTTTTATGTCACACGATATTTGTGCAGCGGTTTTTCAACTGCAAATTTTTTTTGTAAGAAATACACTATAATGCATTTTACTGCACAAAAACAAAATACCCAATTGTTTGGTAAAATATAAAAGATGATGTTGTGGCCAATAAATACCAAACATATCATGCTTCAAAATTGTGTTCGCCCATGGGACAACACCAAATTACAAAGTCTAGGAATCTCCATAGGCAACACTGTGAAAGCCTTTACAGTTATCAGTTTAGAGATACACAGGAGGTTTGGTGCTAAAATTATTGCTATTGCTTCAATGTTCGGGGTGATGCCTCACATGTGTGGTGCGATTGCCATTTACACATGCCCCTCACATTTTTTTTATGCTCTCCTAGTTGTCCTTGGAGGGCCTTTTAAACCTGGACTTAATGGATGGATGTAAACCCGAACATTTTTTATTTTTTTTTTATGTCATATTGTAGAGTATAAGATTTCCTATCATTTGAGCCCAGTCTTGCCACACAGAGTTAATCCATCTCTGAGCAATCCTCTTTTATTGTTCAGTGAGATAATTCTTGACAAACTGAGAAAAACTTTGTCAAATACTTCCCCTTGTTGTGAGTGAAAGGTGATTTACATATCTCGTGCACTAGCCTAAGAGACATGCAGTATTTTTTAATTCCCTCCCACTCCTTTCTTCTGCTGCTCTGCCAGGATTGGATGTTCCACATAATCTCAGCCCTGGCTGAAGACACAGCAGGCAGATGAGGACAGGAGGGGGGCCAGAGAAGAAGGGGAAGTGGTGGTAGTTGAGGAGCAGAACACGTCAGGCGCTGGAGGAGGACACAAGGGACAGTCAGGGGTGATCGGTGCAGCGGAGGGACAGCCGTGAGCACCGATCTCCCTGCATTGCATTTGATCAGCCGCTTTTCCTTCTCTGCCTCCCGTGGCCTTCAGCGGAAAAGCCATTCAGGGAGATCCGTGCTCACAGCTGTCCCCGCCACACCGATCATCCCCGACTGTCATTGGACAGTGACACCTGACGTGACAGGAGCCATAAGCGCGCTCTTCTCCTGTGCGCGCACTTTTCACTCCGGCCAGGCGCGAGTGTAGAGGTGGGCGGGGAGTCTGGTGATGTCATGACCCCGCCCACCGTACAACGAACCTGCCCACTGAATCCGGCATTTTTGGGGGCTCCAAACAGCTAAAGGGGAGACATTTGAAATGTAAGGATACATGCAGGAGGCATGTATATCCTCCTGCATTAAAAAAGATGAGTGGGTTTGCATCCACTTTAAAGCAGAGTTCCACTCGTTTTTGTGTTTATTAAAAAAAATCAACAGCTACAAAAAGTGTAGCTGCTGGCACTTAACACACACTCACCAGTGCCACGGTCCACCGATACGGCCACCTGAACCCTTGGCTCTCCCCAGCGCTGGCATCACAAGTGTGGGCACCCGGCTGTGACAGCTTGTGGCTGCACAGGTGGGTGCGCACTGCACCTCCTCAATGGCTGGGCAATGTTCTGGGACCTGTGACGTGTTCCAGAAGACTGTGGGAAGGGAGGGGGAAAGGAGAAGTTCCTCTTGAGTTGCCTAGGCAAACTGAGCGGAAACTCAGTCCCTTACATGCCAAACGTGGCATGTAAGGGACTGAGGAGTGCTTAAAGCAGAACGTCCACTTTTTTGGATGTAAAAACTGAGAACTGTCATACTGCAACTAAGTATGTAACCCAGATTATTGTGTTAATATATCAAGTTTTTAACTGTTCCTTCAATCTTTTTTGTACGTTAGTTAAAATGTGAAAATCAATAAAAAGATTATGACTATATATATGCATACGGGACCTGTGTGCACATTTGCATGGGGGAACTGAGGTTCTTTTAACTATTTTTTTTATATTTTTTTATTTATAATTTTTTTTTTTTCTAACACTATACCTTCAACTTTTTTTTAAAATCAATTTTCCCTTTACATCCCTTGTAATAGCATGGGCCGTGAGAGGTCCTCTTTAAGGAGAGAGATCTGGGGCCTATTAGACCCAAAACCTCTCCTCTGGCCTCCAATGCAGCCAATCAGACACAGATCAATCTGATCAGCTGCTTCCCTAACGGCAACGGACAGGTAAAAAACATTCGAAACAGGAAGCAACGAAAACCACGTCGCTTCCTGTTTGACGTCACACAGTGGGAGGACCAACAACCGATCCTTTCACTGTGTGTCCAGACCTTGATGCCACTGGTCGCACCCTTACCGGACTCTCTGATTGCACAGTAAAGTAAAGGGGGTCCCATCCGCCGCCTGTAAAAGTAATCCAGCGGCTCATTAGCCACTCGGATTACGTTTATTTTGTGCAGAATCGCCAGCCCTAAAAGACAATATCTTGATCATTAATGCAGGGATGACCGAGATATCACACTTCCCGTCCAAGGATATTGATAAACGTTTGGCAGACAGGAAGTGGTTAACAAATGTTCTTCAGTTAAGATGTTTGTAGATATAACTTGGGATCTGCTGCATGCTTGCAAAGTTATATCATAAGGCATCCATAGATAGCTAGGATGAATCAGTGTGCTAATACAGTGTATTTCCACCTTTGCAGCCAAATTGAGATAACACCTACTCTACATTTGTTACAGGTTCTCATTCACGGAGCATAACATTAAAAATCATTCAAAACTGCTGCTTACATTTTTACTTGCTGAAAGATCTTAGTTCATTTACCCATTCTATGTAATGTTAAAGAGGGGCTGGGGAGTTATGTTTACCATAATTGAGAAGTTTACTGCTTTTTTTAGGTGGAACAGGTAACATGTTCCTGCTCCTGTAGCCGCTTCCTATGACAGTGGGCCGAAGATCTTCTCCCCATACCATTTAAAAAGAGTGTGGCCGCGTGGGGCTCCTCCCATACGGCCACATCATTCATTAACAGAGTTCTGTGAATGAACTACAAGTACTGACAGCCTTTGTGGCTGACTGCTTGTACCTCTCAATGAACTACAAAAGGGTGCTGTTATGCGCTCTAGATAGTTAATTGATTCTTCCTGTCATTCAGTAACTGCCCGCCCATACGAGGTATGAGCAGACAGCTTACACTGGCAATCTGCAGGAGCCCTGCATTGCACTTACGATCTGCTGATCACGGGTGCAATGCTTTCCAGGCTCCTTCAAAAAAATAATAGTACATTTACTTTTTTTTCCTGCAAAAAAAAAAAAAAATGTATTTATTTTTTGTAAAGGAGAACTTATCCTTTAACTCCCTTGGGCCGCTGCCTCCCGGCTCTTTAAGGGATTTCAGATGCGGGGAAGCAAGGTGGGGTTTATGATAATCTGACCGCCGTGATTGCCCGTCACATGATCAGAAAGCTCCTGATCGCAAAAAGCGATTTGGTGCTTTCCGATTATGTGACCGCTGTAACAGCCAATCACAGCGGTCACATGATCATAAACCCACTTCCCAGCATCTGAATTCCCTTAAAGGCTTTCCTTTAGCCGCCGGTAACTGCTATGTCTGTAAATTGGTATGCAAATGTGCGGCCTCTCTGCGCCAAGGCCCACTCGCCGAGAGGCCTGATATTTGCATACCGTCAGTGCCTAGGAGTTGCTCCTGCCTGTACTGTGCTGGCAGATCTCATTATCAGCTATGAACACGGACTGCTCCAACAAAGGCCGATAGCTCGGTTCTCTCCCCTCTCCGAGCAAAGAGATGCTGCTAGTCAGTCAGCATCTCTGCTCCTCCATGCTCATTGGAGCGCTGAGCTATGGAGGGGCGGGGAGAGACCGTCTCAGTGGCCTGAGACTGCCATCAGTCAAGGCAGCTGGTGGATCCAGACTTTGGAAGTCGGGATGACGCTCTGCCTCGACTGAACTTGGTGATGTCAGCGGGGAGCGGACTTCAGACCACGCTCTGCTGAAAAAGTGTCACAAGAGTGCAAAACGAATTGCACTCCTGTGACCCAGAGGAGAAGCCAAGCCTAAAAAGCTCAGGCTGGACTTCTCCTTTAATTAGCTGGAGGGGGGAGAGAGACAATTCTAATTATATATTCATTGCCCAGTGTTAGGCTTTAATGAATCATGAGAAAGATAAGGGAGAAATCTCTTGTAGAAATGTTGCTGGTTATAAAACAGAAGCCTTATTGAGCTTGCACATCATGCCCTTAATGTCATTAGGCCCTATCCAATTAAAGAGTGCAAATAACAGTAATGATATGCAAAATGCAGAAGCCCAGGGCAACCCAAAGTACTAAAGACATTTATACAGATTACTAAAATGAAGCTGTAGTGACTGTTTTTCGTCTTAATAAATATAAAAGAGCGTTTCAGTGACAAGACACGCTGTGAAAGTGTCCCAATGGCAGAAGTATGCTCCATCACTGAATGTAAAATACATTGGGACATTAGGATCAACTCATACAAGAAAGTTTTCAAAGGAAATTAAAATTAAAAACCAGATATTAAAGATCTCTTCTTCTTGGTAATGTACACACCTATCACATGCTAAAGATGATCTATGATAGAGATGCTTTCACATGCCAAAGATCAGGCACTGTGCTAGATGGAATGAAAGCATTTAATGTGTTCCTTGCACAGGGTCATTGAAATGTAAAACAATCCCATATACCTTTCCAGCAGCCCGCTTCTGCCGCAGCCGCTTCAGGGCTTCCCTGGGTGCTGCAAGTATTCAGGTACCTCTGGTTATGTGAATACCTGCTCCCCCTACCACTTACTGTGGGTCCTCCTGCCAGCTCAGACCTTGTGCTGCCAGGATCATTTTAATGATCTTTAAAAAGTTATATTAAATGCAACTTTTTTTTTTTAATAAACATTTTATACTTACTCGCTCTGTGCATTGGTTTTACACAGAGCAGCCCGATCCTCCTCTTCTCAGGGCACCCAAGCAGGCTTGCTCTTGAGCCACTGCTCTGCGTGTCCATACACACACACACACACCCCTGGCTCAGCCTCACCCCATCTCTCTCCTCATTGGCTCACTGGCTGGCATTGACAGCAGCTAACAAGGAGGGAGAGTCCACAGTGAGCCAAGGCTCTCGTGCACATCGCTGGAACGCGATGGGGCTTAGGTAAGTATTAGAGGGGGCAGCTGCAGATAGGTAGTTTTTTTTTACCCTTTCATGCATAGAATTAGGGAAGGGGTAGCTTTACAGAGAAGGTTTTTTACCTTCGTACCCTGGATAAGGGTAAAAGACCTTTAATACCACTTTTAGGTTAGCCTCAGACATAACACTGTACTCAGACATATAAACAATCTTTTTTTTAGGATCCTTTCACACCATACTGCACAAAAAAAAAAAAAAAAAAAATCACAGCGACACTGAAAATGCATGTGCATTGACAGGCATTTAACATGCATTTTCAAGTACACTGTTTCATCATATTGCATTTTTTTGCAGGTTGACAAATGTTTTCAGGTCATCTGCCATTTATTGACAGTTCCCTGGAAGGGTCAAAATATGATTTATAGGTTTCATATCTTTACTTTCAGTTGTGTTGCATGTACATGCGCTCATGTGCGCTGCTTTGCTTTAACCCCGTCCTGCCCGGTATTCCGTTAATAGAGTCTGTATGCCCGGTGGGTGGTAAGGTTTGGCGGTCATGTACCTACTGTGACTGGCTGTAGCTGGACCCGCCTGCTTCTGATCAGTAGTGGGGAGCAGCAGCTGTTTCTGACAGTTCAGTCTCTGTGCTGGGAGCATGCAGTGAGCGCACTCTCAGCACAGAAACATCGGCAACACAGTGACGCATATATGCAGCGTGTGGGAATTAAAGCTCATGCTTTTGCCACCACATGTGTGTTATCCGGGCAGTAACAGGCTAAATGCAGACTGGTCACGCATTAAGGTAATGCACATGTACATAACATTATGGTAAGAACGAGTCACATAGAAAACCATTGCTTTCTTTATGCCCTTGCAGCGACTTAATACGGAGCGGACACACACACTGCACATGATGCGACTGAGTCTTTATACAAAAAAAGACTGCGCCATAAAAAAACATATGTGTTAGCATCAGATCATTTCAAAACAATGCTTCCAGACAAAGCTGTGCATCAGTAATGCGTATGATCTTTCGACTATGTTGAGATCGAAAAAGCGACAATTTTCAGCCCTACAGATGTTTTTTTTTCAATGATGTTGGTCTACGCAAGATCTTTGTTATGATCAAAAAGAGGTTTAAAAAAAATGCATTTTTTTTTATGAAGCTGTCTAAAGCCTATGAGTAGCTTAACATAAAAACTTTTTTTTTTTTTTAAATAAATAATTCTGATTTAAATGCAGGAGTAACAGCCTGTTAAAAATCGTACACAAAGCAAAGCACCTCTGTACTAAACACAATACTAAATTTAAAAGCAATAGTGCTGATCTTTGGTCAATCTCAGCAAGTGTGAAGTTTCCCGTCAATCAGTATTACCTCGTTTATGCACCGTACAGATAAACAAAGCCTCTTAGCTTTCTTGCCATTATCAGTAAATATAAAAGGTGCAAAACATGCTCTATGTTTTTAAATGGAATGTTATGACCAAGAGCCATTCAAGCATTGCAAAATTTAACAACCCTTAACTTGGAAGACAATTTCTACATACATAACCCTGTCTATGTATTGTTCTAAACAAACAATAGCTAATACCTGAATTTAAAGAATGTACATAGTAATTTTTTATGGAAAATATTAAACATAGCAAGCACAAGGTCAGCCAAATGGCAGTGATTTTGCACAACTAAACTTTCTAAATGTCAGGAAATGTGTGGCTTGTAAGACCAAGGCATGCCATATTTAATGCGATTTTACTTCAGTAACCATATCAGCTGTCAATATCTTACCAGTGGTACCAATCGTCACATCCATCACAGCCAATCATTGGACTACCATCATCTGCTTTATTGCATCCTGGACAGATCCAGATCTGATTGCCCCATTCATCTCGGATCTACAAATAGAAAAATATGCTGTAAAGGCCTACATGGAACAACCAGACATAAAACACACTGGAAAATACTACCAAAAATTGTGGACTTTTTTTTTTAACAAAAAAAATTATGCATGTCATCAGACCAGGGCTTGAAGGCAGATTACATTAACTTTTGGAAGGGAAAGGCCCTGACACGTGCAATAAACTATTATCTGAATTTACTTACTGCAGAATGCAGCATTTAAACTTTTGCCAACATCTGATTATACTCATGCACAAAAAAAAAAAAAAAAAAAAAAAAAAAGGAAGGAGGATCAAAAAGGAACCCATACCATTTACTGCAACTGTCAGTGAAAAACACTAGTAAAAACATCACAGTCTCTTACAGCTAAAGCAAACTATAAAAATTAAGAGTGTAAACATCTGTTTTCATTTATTTGAGGTACAGTATTTATATAGAGCTGACAATGTACGCAGTGCTTTACATACATTGTACATTCACATCAGTCCCTGCCCTGTGGGAAGAAACCAAAGTACCCGGAGGACACCCACATCAGCACAGGAAGAATAAGCAAACTCCATGCAGGCAGCCTTGCGGTTAAGATTTCTGCTTTACAGCGCTAGAGTCATAGGTTTAAATCTTAACTGTGCTGCCCCTGTTCAAAAATTGTATACAATCAAAAAACACCAGTATCTTGAGCATGGTTTCTCAGCCAGGATCTGTCCTAAAGCTGGCCATAGATGGTTCAAATCTCGGCCGATTCAGAAGGGAGTTGCCACGATTTCAACCATCAATGGGCAGGCTGATTGTACCAAAGTCGATCCATCAGTTGACTTGGGTACAACCAGCATATCTGTTTTCTAGCATGTGATTATTACCAGCGACTATAGCTGCTGGCAATAAATTACGAACCCCCCCCCCCCCCCTCCCCAAACCGGGAGAACGCAATGGCATCAAGGGACAACCCGCAACTTCGAGTAGAAGTGAACAGTGCTGCAGTCTGCAGGAACTGTTTGCCAAGGAATAGGGTAAATAAACTATATTCTTGCACCTCAATGCTAAAAAAAAAAAACATTTAAGCCTTGCAGAGTAGGGAGGCCCAAAGCAAGGCTAGATCATGTTGAATTCTCAGCATTAAATTTTCAAGTTCTAAAACAATGAAAATATACACCATGACTTTATGACCACCCAACTAATATCAAATAGGTTCCCCTTTTGCTGCCAAACAGCCCTGACCTGTTGTGGCATGGATACCACTAGACCTCGAAGGGTATGCTGTGGTTTCTGGCACCAAGCCATCTGTAGCAGATCCTTTAAGTCCTGCAATCTGTGAGGCAGGGCCTGCATGGTTTGGACTTGTTTTTCCAGCACATGCCACAGATGTTCAATTGGATTGAGATCTGGGGAATTTGGAGGCCAAGGCAAAACCTAAAACTTGTTATGTTCATTAAACCATTTCTGCAGTGTGGCAGGGCGCCTTTTTCTCCTGAAAAAGGCCACTGCCATCAGGGAATAATATTCCCATAAAGGGGTGTACGTGGTCAAGAACGTTTAGGTAGGTGGTACTTGTCAAGTAACATCCACATGAATGGCAGGACCCAAGGCTTACCAGCAAAACCTTGCCTCCATCACATTGCCTCCACAGGCTTGCCTTCTTCCCACAGTGTATCTTGGGGCCATCTCTTCACCAAATAACCAATATGTACGCACCTGGCCATTTACATGATTTGAAAGAAAACATGATTCATCAGGCCAGGTCACCTTCCTACATTGCTCTGTGGTCCAGCTCTGGTGCTTACATATCCGTTGTAGGCATATTGTGGACACTGGTCACCCTGACTGCTCTGCGGCTACTTAACCCCATACACCACAAACTGCGATGCCCACTTTTTTTCTCGCTTTCAACACATAAACTTCAGGGACAATAAGTTTACTTGCTGCCCAAGATATCCCACTGACTTTCAGATGCCATTGTAAGGAGATAATCAATGTTATTCACTTTAGCAGTCATGAAGTTATGGCTGATCAGTATAGTTCTCTAAGCATCTTTGTTTGTAATTTGCTCATGTGGACAATTAAACTTTTACAAAACTTGGCTCCTTTACAGGATTGTTAAATTCCTCACATTATCCTACAATGCACCTGGCATTCCCAAAAAGTCTACCGAAAGTAGAGCAATTGTATTCCATTAGCTATCATTTCTATGCAGTAAACCCTGTGCCAAAGACAGAAAGCTCAATTTACTTTAACAATAAATTTGAATATCTTATGTAGGTTCTCCATAAGACCTTGCAGAATATGTGCACCCAGTTTAACAGAGGGGTCAACTTCAAGTGTACTTGCTGCATATTCAAACACATTCAAATACAGAATGCATCTGATTTCTTGATATTAGGAACTGTAAAAGTGTTTTTTAAAGGCTCAAGGTTTTTTAACTTCATACATTCTATGCATGAAGGTTAAACATCTGTGTGCAGCACCACCCCCCAATACTCACCTGATCTCCCTCTCGATCCAGTGATGTGCACCAGAGCGGAGCTTCTCCCGGGTATCTCATTCCTCATTGTCAATCACAGCCATTGAGCCAATGAGAAGAGAGCAGGGGGTAGGACCAAGCCACAGCTCTGTGTGTCTTATGAAAACACGGAGCAGGGCTCAGGAGCGAGCACACACCAGTCCCCCCAGAGCAAGCGGCTTTTATTGAGGGCACTGGCTGAAGAGGAAGAGCCAAGAGCGTCAGCGGGGGACCTGAAAGAGAATGACTGGGGCTGCTCTGTGCAAAACCACTGCACAGAGCAGGTAAATTTGACATGTTTGTTACATTTTTTAACCGCTTGATAATACAGTACATATGAGGGCAAGGTGGTTCTCCTGCGCAAAGCAGGAAGTAAAAAACAGCACATTGCTTAGTAGAAACACCTCACACAGTACAACATGTTGGCCACACATTTAACCCCTTGATCGCCCTAGATGTCAACCCCTTCCCTGCCAGTGTCATTAGTACAGTGACACTGCTTATTTTTAGCAATGATCACTGTACGGGCGTCACTGGTTCCCCAAAAAACTGTCAAGTGTCAGTTAGGTGTCCGATAGTCCCGCTATAAATCACTGATCGATTTTTTTTTTTTATGGTACTGTTGGCATTTGTTTGCTCCTTTGCCCACCCCTCATTTTTATGTATTGCTTTTGGACATCTCAGCCATCTCCACTATAGCAGTTTCCTGTACAATAAAAAATGATTTTTGACAGTAAAATCGGTTTCTTGCAGTACAGTACAAGAGACAGGACCCTCCCTTCTACTTATCTTCCAATTCTTGCTTGCAAAAAAACTGATTGCTGTGAGTGCGAGGGGTTATATAAGGATCTGACAGTTTTGTTTACCAGTGTCCAATCACTAGGGTAGCAACATATAACAGTCTTCTGCAACTATGCCTACGTCCTAGCTGCCAGTGTTGCAATATATGTGCGTATACACTTGTATGTGCGTAAATTGTTGCACTCAAAAGTAAAGCGTTCTATTTTTTTTTTTATGGCTCTGTACCCCTTTGCTGTATTACTGATCTTTATGCAGCTGTGTGTACTGTTCCATAAGCAACAAAGCACCTGTGTTCAGATGAATAAAAAAGTTTTATTTTTTAGTTTTTTTACTTCCCTGTACAAGTGGCCTTATTATATTTTTCATGTATACTTCTCAATTATCCTATGTGACCGTGAAGCACATCCCCACCTTAGAAATATAAATGTGGTTGGAATATTTGCATACAGATCCAGTTGCAGGAGGAAATCCAATAGAACATTTATAAGTATTTGAATACTTGCAATTTTTATGTAGGCCAACATATTTATGTAAATCAGGAGGAACGTTCTCTTTAAAAATACACTTTATTGGGGCGTGGCCTGGACCGGCATGGTGTGAGGAGCACAGCACGAGAGCTCCGCTCGAGGGAATATCCGTAGCCATAAAATCCTGCACTTATCAGTAGCCTTTTTACCGCTGCAAGGCTAGATATTCTCCTACTGACCTCCCGCTACTATGTCGCCGCCAAAAAAAACGGCAGAATCAATTGCTAAACTCGACAAATACCGCCTGAAGGAGAAGGGGAACTCAGGAGAAAATGGCGCCGATGCTTCTTCCTCCTCTGAATCCACAACGGACGACACGGCCCGGGTCCTAGAGGCAATATCGGATTGTAAGAGCTCCCTGACCTGCAAGATTGAGGAGGTAAAGATAGACGTGTCCCTCATAAGGCAGGATTTACAAAAGCTCAGGGAGCGTGTCACGGAAACGGAGACTCGTATCAGTAGAGTGGAGGACGACATGCCGCCATTACAACAGGCCACGGAACATATACAGCAGCAACTCCATTCTATCCTCTCCAAGCAGGACGACATGGAGAACCGCTTGCGGAGGTGTAACCTCCGCTTTGTGGGATTACCGGAGGGTGCGGAGGGCTCAGATCCCCCCGAATTTTTGGAAAATCTCCTTATTTCTACCTTCGGGCGAACAGAATTCTCAACGTCCTTCGTGGTGGAAAGAGCACACCGCTTGGCGGCGAAACCCCCACCGCAAGGCGCACCTCCCAGGACATTTATAGCTAAATTCCTGAACTTTAGGGACCGGGACGCTATCCTCCGCCTTACAAGGCTGAAAGGCAACATCCCATATAAGAACTCTGAAATAAAAGTATTCCCGGATTTTTCGGCGGAGGTGCAGAAGAGGAGAGCGCACTTTACTGAAGCTAAGCGCCAACTCAGGATTCGACACTACACCTACGCCATGTTGTTTCCCGCCAGGCTCCGTGTGGTGGGAGATGACCGCACTCACTTCTTCGATACCCCGGAGGCGGTGTTCGAGTGGCTGGAGGGACGCGCGGCCCCTCGCCGCCCACCACCGGGGGAATAGCCACTCCACTCAACTGTTCTACTGCGATCAAGGCACGGTTATGGAACTTTCTCCTACCCAACAGAGCACTCCGTCTAACTTCCAGATAAGGTACCTACGACCTCCCTTGCAGCATCCACATGTATGTCGCGGTATACTCTCTGTGATGCCGAGGGAGTCTGACTTGCCTACACTCACTCCTTTATGAGTAATATGGCCAAACAGCTATATTGTACTAAGTCCTATTGTAAGCACCACACACCTCGGTGATATCCTCGGAGTGGCTGTATCGTGGGATATAGAACTATTCTCCGTGAGCCCAGAGGAGGACCCCCCGAGATACTCTTTACTACCAGCCCACTTATCTGGGGTTTTTCTCCCCTTCTTCTCCCATGCTCCGAGTTTAGCCACAGTATTTCTATTTCTACTGACCCTTACTTACCCTGAAGCCACCTACTGTGCTTGTCGATAGTTTGAAACAACCTCGAGCTATCTCACACCCGAAAGCTTTGTGATTGGGCATACAATGACTGATTTATGTTTTTTTATTTTTTTCCTTTTTATTTTACCACCTTCCTTGTTTGACCCGATCCTGAGGGAAGCTTTCCTCACACGGATGCTGGCTCTTCAGCGGATGTTCGTCCCACTAGTTGCGGGTGCTGTGTTAGACCCCGCTGTTTCAATACAGGATCATACTGTAAATGTTGCACAAGCTAAGTTTCCCCGATCCGTCTGGGAGCACGCCCTCTGCGAATACTTGCGCGGGAGGTGTGGGGAGCCCAGCCGGACCGGTGCAGAGGTTCACAATACTGTTTTGTTTAATTTTAAGTTTATTGTTCTTATCATTATTTCTATCGTTGTACATGGTATTATACAAAGGCACGCAAACCCTGCGGAAAAATGTGAAATGCATACAACAAACCTATCTGCATGCCTTCGGATCGTTTGTTGGGCGCCTCCCAGCGACATTGGGCGAGTACGCCCTGTTGCTGGGACGGGTCGACGCGAGCTGGGGGCTATGCACGTACTTTGATTGTAAGGCTATGTTGTCTTTAAAGTGTTTAGTATGGAATGTTCGGGGACTTAGAGACAAATCCAAGAGGAACGCTGTTATGACATATCTTAAGGCACAACGGGCACAGGTGATGGTCCTGGTAGAAACACACCTAACTGGTCAGTCAATGCTATCTCTTAAAAAACCTTGGCTGGGATGGGTATACCAGGCCCCATACTCGGCCTATTCTAGAGGGGTGGCGTTATTAATAACCAAAACAACACAGTTTGTCATGCTGACACTGCGGTCTGATCCCCAGGGTAAATTTTTATTTATACACTGCAGACTAAATGGACAGGAAATACTTATACTGGCAATATACATACCTCCCCCTTTTCAGTTTCAGGTCATCAATGAGGGACTGGACTTTATGGCACAATTTCCCACAATCCCAGCCCTGTGGATGGGAGATTTCAATGCGGTGTTGGATAGCCATATAGACAGGACCTCCCTGACATCTCCGATTGACAACACTCCCTCTCCCACACGCTTCGGAAAATTATTAGGTGAGATAGGACTGATAGACACATGGAGATCCCTCCACCCCACAACAAAAGCATTTACATGCTTCTCTGCGACACATAACACCATGTCGAGAATCGACTTAATCCTTATCTCCAACACTTTAGAACCAAACCTCGTAAAAGCGGGGATGTCCCCTCGCATCCTCTCTGATCACACCCCTTATTGGATAGAACTTGAGTTGGGCCCCCCCTCCTCTTCTTATGCATGGAGACTCAACCCCTTCTGGCTGTCAGTTGTCCCTGGATTGGAGGTTATGGGAGAGGAATGGAAGTTTTTCTTCCATGTCAACACTGGTACAGCCTCCCCTGACATAGTTTGGGACACGTTTAAAAATCACGCCCGTATGCTCTTAGCACAAAAAATCTCTAGACACAAACGAACGTCAAATGACATCATCCGGCAGGCAGAACTAGCAATGGCAGACGCGGATAAAGCCTTTTCAGACCATCCCTCTAGTGAAACAGCGAACCGGGTAAAACTACAAATGCGCATAGTGAACGGGCTCCACTTTGAAAGAGCAGAAAGAAAGATATTCTACACCAGGCAAAAAGTGTACGAATGTGGAGAGCGAGCGGGACGTTTATTGGCCTATTTGGCCCATATGGAACACAGGCCACCCACTGTTGTTGCCCTAAGAGACCATACGGGGGACCTGATACAAGATCCTGACAGGGTGGTTGATGTGTTCCGCGCCTTCTATGCCTCTCTATATTCGTCCAAGACCAACAAATCTAAACAAGAAATAGCAGACTTCCTGTCCAATATAACCTTCACACAATTAACCGATTCCCAAATAGAGACGTTGGAGGCGCCCATATCTAAAGATGATATTGCGGAGGCCATGTCCCACCTTGCCTCTTCAAAAGCTCCCGGATCAGACGGCCTCCCACTGGAATTCTATGATACCTACAGTGAGATTTTGACCCCCAAACTCCACGAGTTATTTAACTATATGTTTGATTCTGGCTCCATTCCCAAATCAATGAATGAGGCATTCATTGTACTTATACTAAAGCCGGGTAAAGACCCCGCGCTCCCCGAGTCTTACCGACCCATTTCACTATTGCAATTAGACATAAAAATATTGGCCAAGGTCCTGGCGCTACGCATGAATAGGGTGATCTTGAACCTCATACATCCTGACCAGACCGGATTCATGCCGACAAAAAACACAGCGTTCAATCTACGAAGGCTGTACATGAACCTACAGGCCAGGCACGACCAAATGGGTACAAGAGTGGTAGTGTCCCTAGACGCTGCCAAAGCATTCGATTCTGTTGAATGGGACTACCTTTGGGAGTGTCTGGCCAGGTTTGGGTTCGGTCCTAAATTCATCCGCTGGATCCAGCTTCTGTACCAGGCCCCAAGCGCCAGGATCTTGGTCAACGGTAAAACGTCTCAGGCATTCCCATTGACTAGAGGTACGCGGCAAGGCTGCCCCCTCTCCCCTTTATTATACGCCCTGGCGGTAGAACCCTTGGCAACAGCACTGAGAGAACATCCCGGGGTTAGAGGGCTGAATCGTGGTCCGTTGGTTGAGAAGATTAGTCTCTATGCGGACGATATGCTTTTATATCTAGAAGATTCAGGCGACTCCCTGCTAATGGCCCTAGACATTATTAAACAATTTGGAACCTACTCAGGTCTTAATATTAATTGGGAAAAGTCTCAGATACTCCCCGTGGACCTTGGTGTCCCAACCGAGATACAGGTATCCTCACCACTAATGCGAGTCAGTGAAATTACATATTTAGGCATAAAGATTACACGCTCCCCAATAGACTATATCAGACTTAATTTGGAACCCCTATTTCAAATGCTAAAATCCAAAACACAACTATGGTCCAAACTGCCACTGGGTATCATGGGTCGAGTAAATTTGACAAAAATGATCCTGTTACCTAAATTCATATATGTATTCTGGCATGCTCCCGTCTACATACCCCTGAGATTTTTCAAATCTATAGAAGTGATCTTAAACACATTCGTGTGGGGAAAAACACGACACAAGCTGTCCTGGCAGGTGCTGAAAAACCCCACCGATTTGGGGGGCACGGCACTGCCAGATTACAACTTGTATTACCTGGCTGCACAACTGTCCCACTTCTTTCATATCGACAAAGGTGACAAGGAGCGGTTCATGCTTCTAATAGGCTCTCAGGCTGCAAAAATGCATATTCACCCCTTTCAGCTCATTCTTAGAGGGAATAGAGAACGAGGTGGGACAGAGGGAGGTGTGGACAGGGGGCTGCTGTATACCTACCGTAAGATATGGGAGACTGTTGGACGCAAACTCAAAATTCCCCCAACACATAGTCAGACACCAATGTGGGACAATCCAGGTCTACCTGAACTACTACACTTACCTGACAATGAGTTGTGGATCTCTAGGGGGGTTGTATTTCTAGCGGACATGTACACTGGGTCGATACTTAAATCATTCCAGCAATTGAAAGACCAGTTTGGGCTTCCAAACTCTATGCATTTCCGATACCTCCAGCTCCGCCACGCTCTAATGACCCAATTTCAGAACTCTCCACCCAACCTAGAACAACTGGACGTTCTGGCTGTGATAAACTGCCCAGACCAACAAAAATTAATATCTATACTGTACTCGCATTTGACACGTCCTGATGCGATAACAATTGCTTATAAACTTAAGGAGCGTTGGCAAGGAGATGTGGGTGAGATGGAGGACGAGGAATGGGAGGAGGCTCTGGACGCTTGCAAAAAAGTCTCACACAAACTATCAGACCGCCTCACACAACTATTTATTTTACATCGCTCATATCTGACCCCTACACGACTAGCCAAATTTAAACCTAACTATAGCCCACTCTGCCCTAGATGTGCAAGCCCTCAAGGAACATTCTTTCATCTCTTTTGGCTCTGTCCCATAATACACAGTTACTGGGCCCAAATTGTTAAATTTATCCACGACACTATGGGTTCCCCTTTGACTCTATGTCCGAAACAGTGTCTGCTGGGAATATTCCCGGACCCTGAATCAGACAAATTTCATCATATTTTTCTTCAAGAAACATTGTTCTTGGCCAGAGTGCTTATTGCAAAGAAATGGCTCAGGGCAATACCACCTTCTGTTAAGGAATGGGTTGCACTGGTAAATGCTGTCCTGCCATACAAAAAAGAAATATACGCTCATAGGGGCTGCCCCGCTAAATATAACAAGATATGGGATACCTGGCTAAATGAAGCTTCCACATGTAATGAACTAGATGATACAACACCTGTCTAAATAAAACTAGAAAACCAACGATGCTAGTAAATTATAATAACTGAGAGTATTGACATGCAATGAACAAACCTATATGCTGATCTATACCTGATGTATTTCCTTTACTTTGCCTGTTCTCAACAAATGTAAGACCTTGATGTACTCCTCATTTGTCATGTACTGCCTGTGCCTGCCACATGTACTGCGAAATTATTGTATTGTACACCTGTATACTACTTCAATAAAGAACGCAAGTTTGTAAAAAAAAAAAAATACACTTTATTAGACTTGCTATGTTCCAAGCTTTGTATTTTTACTTATTAGCCAAACACTCCTATTCAACTTGCTGATAACATCAAGGGTATAAAACGTTGTTACTGAGTAACTTTCCATTTACTTTATGACATCGTTGTCACTTTGAAATAAAGGACAAGTAAAATTAAACTGGAAATGTAGCCCTACTGATGAGGTAATGTTCACCACTTTAATTCTGTTAGAAAATTTCCTTACCTGCAATACATTCCATTTCGTCCCCATGTAACAGTAGTGCTGACCTAATACCACCCAATGTTTTTAAGCAATCAGAACATCAACCATGTAGTTTTTAATTTTTTCAAAGAACCACCAACCAGGAGGGTCACATACTTGTACCCAGTGAAGGCAGATACAACCCCAATTCCAAAAAAAAGTTGGATAACACAAAACATCCAATGTTAAAATTGTATATTTTTTCAGTTTAAAGAAAAATTTTTTTAAAAAAATTGAAATTAATGGCAGCAACACCCTTCAAAAAAGTTGGGACAAGGCCATGTTTACCATTGTACAGCATCCACTCTCCTTTTAACACTCTGAAAACATTTGTAAACTGAGGAGAGCAGTTGCTGAAGCTTTGGGAGAGGAATGATGTCCCATTCTTTCCTGATATAGAATTCTAGCTACTCAACAATCCTGGGTTGTCCTCATAGTATTTGTAGTTTCAAGATGCACCAAATATGTTCAGTTGGTGAAAGATCTGGACTGCAGTCAGGCCAGTTAAGCACCTGGATTTTAATACTGCAAAACCAGGCTGTTGTCAGATGCAGTATATGGATTTGGAAAGCCATTTATGACAGTTTAAAAGTGTTACTAAACCCTATATCCTGTATACCCTTTGTAGGATAAAAAAATCTGTGTATTTACCACTATACATAGGTTCCCGTGGCCCAGCCATTGTTGGCGCTCTCACCTGAAGCAGCCGTGCACTGACACAGGGGAGACAGAGCTGCTGATCACATGACCAGACAAAAGCAGATTAAAAAGTAGTAAATACACATATTTTTTTTCCCTACAAAGGGTATACAGGATATATAGAAGGAGGGGGTAGGGAACGTTTTAAAAAAACAATTCATGCTAGGCTTTTCTATTACTTTAAAGTTTACAATTTTAAGGTAAAAGGAAATTAGAGAATTCTGACTACTGAGCAGTGAAAATGATTTAATGTTCATAACTCTACATCTATGTGGAATAGGAATAAAATGTTGTAAAGAAAAAGGGTTAATCCTGACCACACTTACCACATAGGTGCTGACTGTCTCGGTGACTACACTCCTGTAAGGAGCCTTTGAGTTTTCTTTGTTTGGTGCAGGGGTAGCAGGAGGTGGATTTGGAGCAGGTGATGCAGCTGCAGGGGCAGGAGGGGCTTGGACAGGAGGAGGCACAACAAGAACTGGAATTGGTGCTGGAGACGGGGCAGGTGGAGGTGATTTAGGCAAGGATGGTGTTGTAGTTGCCTTTACCTCTGGAGTGGATACCACTTTGCTGATGACACTAGAAAAAAAAAAAAGACAAAAAAATTGATTAAATCTGGATCTTTTCTTCCAAATATAAAAACAGGATTCCAATGATTCAGCATGTCAAAAAACCTTATCTTTATACAAAAAAAAGTACTGACAATGAAAGTCAAACAACGATTATGAAAGTTTAGAGAATTGGCACAAATAATAAAAAGGTGTAGATAAAAGGAGGTCAATAAAAAGACAAAGAAATAAAAAAGAAGAATAAAAAGACAGCTGGACCTGACTTATGGACATTATTTTCCATTCTCCTTTTTCTCCAGTTTCCTTCCTATTAACATCGTACTTCCTTCTCCAACTGTTTCTCAGATCTCACCAACAGTATGTGTACATAACATTGTCGCCAACACTGCTGGAGAAGGCCAAGACTTGAGAACCTTTATTCTGGAAAGCACCTCTAAGAACACAGCCTAATAGTGCAGGGGCTTCTCTCTATACAGGGGTTTGGGAGATACTGGTTTTCAACAAATGTTTGGCAGCTGATACTCATTCAGACATGGAACAAACAAGAGACCTCAAATCCCCCAAACATTTAATAATGCTTATAACCCAAATGTGTTCATTTTAGCAGCAGCTGAAAAGACCCCACAATCCCAGTAGGAAAATACAATAAACAAAATAGGCACTGACTATTCAAAGTCCTAAATACCCCAATCCATATAAACATCTTTCCAAAAGTTCTCAATCTTTCCAAGTCCAGTGTAGACCTAACACTTCAACACCGTCCTCTCTGGTTAGGACATATGGCATAACCAGAGAGGACAGTATTGAAGTCTTTGGTCTACATTGGACTTGGGAAAGATTGAGAACTTTTGTAAAGAAATTTATATGGACTGGGTTATTTAGGACTTTTAATAGTTCTGATTTTATGCTTATTTAATAATGATGGACATACTAACTCATCCCATCTAATTTGCACACTTGAGGAGAAAGATGTTTCGACAATCCTCAGCCAGGGTTCTCTGGTGCAGATAGGGGGGTTGTAGAAGGGACAAATCGGCCACCGAGCCTCACACTGCCAAGATCAATGCAATGAAATGTTACTTCTATGTCTGAACCCTCTTCTCACCGTTTCCTGACAGCGGCTGTCACCGACATTTTACATCAAAGTTCTGTTGGCATCTTTATGAACACCTCTTTCCCGAGAAAGCACATCTGTGAAATGCAAAGTAGCCCCTTCGCAGTCTACAACTATATGTTCTGTTCTTTATGCTATGCGACAAAATGGGTTGGTATACATCCAGTGGGTGGTATTTGTGTAAGCCGCTCCAGAGAAATGTAAATTAACTCATAGGTCTACTGCAAATAGGGCACAACATAGAAGGGGTTTTGTTCAAATTTATGATGTGCAACCTTTTTAAAGCTTATTGTATTTAAAATAATCAACCAGTTCTATGCTGGGTTGATTTGATACAAATAAAACTTTGTAAAGTCCCTTTGGACTCTTTTTACACTAGACAACTCCAAAGTGGTGTAATTCTCAGTGCAACTTTGGAGTCTGACTTTGATATGACTTTAATAGGACTTTTTCACTCTCTGGAATTGAAGTGGTGTCAGTCGGATCAAAGTAGCGCAGGAACCTTTTGCAGTGACTTCAGTAGTGTCAATTGGAACGGCTCTCAGAGATACATGGCATTTCACATGTCTTGCAACTTTGGGTCTCAAGTCAGATCCCAAGTGGCACAAGTGTGAAAGGAGCCTAACCCTTTTTGGTAGTCAGTCCAGACAGTAAAAAGTTGCCCTTTTTTTGCTACATTTTGGGATGTGGTGTTAGATTATCTTGATTTGGATTGTTGACAATATTTTGGCTGAACAAAGAGAAAAAGCTAAGTGTATGGACAGCTTTAATCTCGGTTGTGCCAAAAAAAAAAAAACGACCAGTCTTCACCAACCCCAACTTTTTTTTTCTAATGTACGTATGTATGTATGTATGTATGTATGTATGTATGTATGTAGGTACATTTAGTCCTGGTTCACACTGGTGTGATGCGAGTAACCCTGCAATTCATGCCGGTTCCTGAACTGCACACGGGTTCACACTGAGATCTGCGAACTGCTGGGGGTATCAATGTAAAGTTAATGACATCCCCAGATCGGTTCGCAGAACGCAGTGTGAACCGTTAAATGGTACAGGAATCGGATCGCATAGGTGTGAACACCCAATGCAATCTGATTCCAGTGCAGACCAAAAAAGGTCCTGCACCATACTGATGAGAATGCAATGCGATTTCAGCCATAGTTTGTATGGCTAAAAATCGCATTGCATGTGATGCGCACAGCATAGCGATGTCTGATCGTAAAAGTGTGAACCCAGCCTTAATGGCAACAAACACCACACGCCATGTTTTAACCCTTTGTAAAACCATTCTATTCCAGGCTTTGCAGAGTCTTTACTATAGACACCATGATACACAGGTGTAAATTGTCTCTTTGTTACTCAGGTTACCTGCTAGTCATATGCTAAATACTACACTTTGAGTCTAGGAGGATGTCTACAAAACAAAGTAATGTGCCTTTACTTTTCTCTTTAAGTCCTTTAAGATAAGAATGTTATGGCTGAACAAAAAGTGTATGCTGGTGCTATTACCCTGGAATTTGCATCAACAGGAACCAGACAAATAGGACAATACAATCGCACATGAAAGGTAGCACTGTAAGATTATTTCTAACATCAATTATAGGAAATTATAGTAATTGTGTGCGACAGAAACAGACTTGACATTGCTAGTATTGTACAACTAAAAATGTCATATTTCCATGTATTTAGACACCATTAGCTTAATTTATATATTATAGGGATACTGCTGTAGCTTTCTGTAAAGAAATTACCTGACAATGAGTGTCAATTTTAAACGGACAACATTAAAATAAGTTAAGCAAACTGGATTGCATACAAACAACGCAGGAAAGTGAAAAGACCAGCAAAATAAAATCCACATACGCAGCTGCAGAGTCTACACATTATGGAAATCACAATTATAATTGCAAAAGCAGTTCTAAAAACAAGCTTGGACCACATGAGATCAGAACTGTTCGTTTGCCTGCTGATTAAGTAGGAACAGTGGTATGCATTAACAATAAGCAAAGTCATTTGTATTCAATGTGATTAAAAATAATTAAACACACATAAAGAAGTGTAGACATCATAATCAGTAAATATGGAGTCTGGAGTTTGAAACAAAATGTGGGAACTACTCGAACGAACATTAATAGAGACCAATTTTAGTGCTGATAACTTTTATCTCCAAGATGAAGGAGTGTCTACGTCTTTCAGCTTCTAACATTAAAAGACATTACAAATATTTGCTAATTCAATACTTCCTTCCTGAAACGATTCTAGGAGCAAAGGATTTCTGGCAGGCAGAAAGGCAAACGCGTAAACACTGTAACTTCAGCAGTTAAAATGTTTCCTGCTGACTTCCTTAGTAGTGTCAAGTAGAGTCTACTCAAAGTTTAATATATAGAGCCTTCAGGCCAGCATCCAGGCCAGCATGGACACACAGGTAAACAGTCCAAAACGGAACACCATTTCTAATCCCATACACTGATACGAACATGATATTCAACTTTATTTCTGAGGCTCTTCTCAATGCTTTTATCAATTTAAAAAGGGACACACTATAATTTGGGGCTTACTTATGTTATAGATCTTTAACAGATTAAAATATTTTTTAAAATTCCTGGCTTTCTTCCATAGCAAATCCTTACAACTGCAACTTGTAAGTCAAGCAGTGTTAATTTAGTCTACCAAAATAAATTGTCAGCTGCATGTTTTCAGTGACGAAAACTAAACCAAAAATAAAACTTGAATTAGGTCAATTGACAAAAACTAAAGAAAATAAATTCCAAATTTCATCAACGAACAAAAACAGAACAAAAATGCGAGGAAGGGATATTTACCTGCCGCGAGCTCCGTGAGTAGGATCGCGTGTCCCGCGGGACTCGATGTCCGCGGGGTTACCCGCGATCGTCTCAGAGAGGAACAACGGGGAGATGCTAATGTAAACAAGCATCTCCCCGTTCTGCCTAGTGACACTGTCACTGATCACAGCTCCCTGCGATCGGGAGCTATGATCAGTGAAGTGTCACTCGTAGTCACGCCCCCCAACAGTTAGAATCACTCCCTAGGACACACTTAACCGTTCCTAGCCAGCTAGTGGTTAACCCTTTAACTGCAAGTGTCATTTTTACAGTAATCAATGCAATTTTTTTTTAGCATTGATCGCTGTAAAAATGACAATAATCCCAAAATTTCAAAATTGTTTGATGTGTCCGCCATGTCGCAGTCACGATAAAAATTGCCGCCATTACTAGTAAAAAAAAAAAAAAAAAAAAAAAATATTAATATAAAAATGCCAAAAAACTAACCCCTAAACCAATCAAACGCCTGCGATTTGTTTTACCAAAAATATGTAGAAGAATATGTATCAGGCTAAACTGAGGAAAAAAAATGTTTTTTTTTATATATACAGCCTTTACAACCACTTAAGGACCGGTGTTCTGCCGAGAAAGTTCCGCTCGGCTGATAAGTTCCCCCTCTACTGCGCAAGCGCTGCGCCTGCGCAGTAGGATCCGGCAGAAATAGCCGAAGCGGAATAGCTGAAAATCAGCTGTACACGGCGCCTGCAAGAGGGCCCCTCGCAGGCTCGCTTCGCTCGGCTCTTTTGGATTCCCCCTCTAGGTCCACTTGGATGGTAGGGAAGGAACCTGGACCCAGAGCGCAGGCGCCGTGTACAGCTGATTGTCGATCTTGAGCTTCGGCTATCTCCGGCGGCTGTTAGCAGTTCGTACTGCGCAGGCGCTGCGCCTGCGCAGTACAGGGGGGGAACTTATCCGCCGCAGGAACTTATTCGGCAAGACACCGGCCTATTTTTCAGACTCTGTGTCTACAAGTTAAAATCATTTTTTTTGTTAGAAAATTTAGAATCCCCAAACATTATATATAGAGAATAAAAACGGTGGTCGTTGCAATACTTTGTCAAGCCATATTAGCATAGCGGTCTCAAGCGCACTTTTTTTTGGAAAAAAAATACACTTTTTTAATTAAAAAAAATAAGACAACAGTAAAGTTAGCCCAAGTTTTTTTTTTCATATTGTGAAAGATAATGTTATGCTGAGTAAATACCCAACGTGTCACGCTTCAAAATTGCGCCAGTCGTGGAATGGCGACAGTTTTACCATTAAAAATCTCCATAGGCGACGTTTAAAAATTTCTACAGGTTACCAGTTTTGAGTTACAGAGGTCTAGGGCTAGAATTATTGCTCTCGCTCCAACGATCGTGGCGATACCCCACGTGTGGTTTGAACACAGTTTTCATATGCAGGCGCTACTTACGTATGCGGTCGCTTCTGCGTGGGAGCTGGAAGGGGCGATTCAATTTTTATTTATTTCTTCTTATTTTACTTTTTATTTTGACTCTGTCCTTTTTAAAAAAAAATTGGGTCATTTTTATTCCTATTTACAAAGAATGTAAACATCCCTTGTAATAGAAAAAAAGCATGACGGGACCTCTTAAATATGAGATCTGGAGTCAAAAAGACCTCAGATCCCATAATTACACTAAAATGAAATTTAAAAAAAAAATTTATCTTTTAAGAGCATTTGGTGGAAGGGACATTTGACGTCGCTTCCGCCCTTTAAGGCTATGGAGCCGAGCAGGGGCCATCTTCCCCTCGCTCAGCATCCAGGCTCAGAGGAGAGCAGACACGATCCTCTCCGCCACAACCGACTGCTCCGGTAAGCGGTGGAGACAACCGGAGCACGGCGGGAGGGGTCCTCTCCTGCCCCGATAACTTTTATCTGAAAGCGGACCACCCGCTGAATAGGATACCGTTAGCAGTTTGAAGATATTCCTCTTCAAACTGCCAACGTTTAATGACAGCAAACGGTTAAATAATGCATTACAATTTAACTAAACCCATGAGATTTTAGTCGACTGAGATTTTATTAGACTAGAAAAGAAAATGGCATTTTAGTCAAAAGACCAAAGAAGACACAAAAAAGAGCTCCCTGCAAAGAAGACACTTAATGCACACCAATTCATCCGCTGCCTGCACCACTGAGCTCCGCTGAGTAAATGCTACCCAAAGAATCTTCAAGAAATTACACATTTCAGAAGTGTTGGATACCTGCTCTCCTGCTGTATAATATGGGTTCTCCCACCATCCTACTTAACTGTGTCCTGTATTGATGTAGGGTCTGGCAGGGGGAACACAATAGAAGGTAGGGACCACAAATGTTGGGTAAGCGGAACAGATGTTCCGCTTACCCAAATCTTCGGAGACGATGGTGCGCACTGTGTCCTTGCTAATACCCAATTCTTACGCCATCAATTGCAGAGTCAGTCGCCAAACACGTCTAGGGTTCTGCTGGTCGATGGCCGACCAGAACGTGGCTCATCCTAAGTCGTTAACTTTCCCCCGCGAAAGCACTTGAACCAGTCATGAACGCATTTTCTGCTCGCGTCTTCCATCCTGTACACTTGTACCAACATTTTATGCATCTCTGTTGCCAGTTTACCCCCAATTTGTAGCAGAACTTTATGTTCACTTGATGCCCCTACCTCTCACAAGGACTGCGTTCCACTGCCCGCAGTGGGTTTACCCCGACGGTCACGTGTACTCCACATAGGTGGCGCTTCTTGATGTGGCTCTGGATAGTCATGTGCATGCGCGAGCATCTAGCCCATGTTGCCATTGAGATATCGGACCATTCACCACACTTTTTAGACACACCGCGTACAGCAAGCAAAGGAAAATTTGCTCTGGTAATTGCAACATAGTAGTATCATGATGCACTATAACTAGATTTATTTGCACAGATGTCAGTGAACTCAACATGCAGGTCCATTCTTAGATGTAGAATGTAAACAGTGTTCCATTTTGGCAAGACTGATCATTGTGACTGGCAGATTATGCAGAAACAGTGCCAACTCTATACTTTAACTTCCACATGAGCAACACGGTTCAGGTCAGCCGCATCACCATGGTTTGTCAGCTAAGAAAATTACACCAACAAACAGCTGTTTGAGATGGCTTGTTTATTTGCCGTGATTAGATTTAAATTCCTGTGGCGCTTGCTTTCTTAAATGGGCTACATTATTAACTTCTGTGGCTTTCTAAGAGCTAGAAAAAAATGCCTTCAACCCATCTCTACCTGCCGAAGGCTGTTTCTCATTGTACGGTTTCATCATAAAATTCAAAGCAGAACTCAGATTTCACCGATTTCTTTCATCCTAGGTCTCCTTGCCAAATAAAGACTCGAAGATATGAGCTTTTATTTACAATATAGGCTATAAATCAAAGGGTTAAAACAAGTTCTCGCCCTATATACTGTACACCGCTACTACTTTTTTTGCTTTATGCAGTCACTCAGCAGTCTTTAATGCGGCTATCCAGCTCTTAACAGTTTTTATTTCTTGGTAATAAACCACTAAACTCCACATTGTAAAATAATTTGGAGGCCCATTAGCACAGCAATAAACATGGACTGTCCCTGCCAGAGAACCATTGTTTAACTTTTCCCAAACAGTGGTTTACCCTTCCACATTCTTCTCCCTGCAGTATCATTTCTTCCTCCTCATTTAATTCCACTGCAGGTTCTCCTTCATAGGCTTCTGTTGAATGAGCAATCTCTAGCAAAGTAACCAACACCGCCCACAGCTGTATCCCACAATAGGCCCATGCTGCTAGCATTACGTTTTCTGAAGGATTTGGTCACGCTGCCCTAACTGCTGCAGACACTAGCCTTATTCATAAAAACGTGCAGAAGGAGGGATTTTCAGCAGGATTCCTTTACCTGTTTCCCCACCACAAAACAGTGAAATAAATAGATTGGGTCATAAGATGCTTGGCCTGAAATGCAAACCAACAGCTTGACAAGTCAATAAAGAGCCACCCATTCTTACCCAAACACTGAGAAAGCTAAGGTTAAGGGCAAACACTATTTGAATATGACCATGAGGGGCACCTTAATGAACCGTAGTCTTCAATTTCGGAATACAAACACTAAGGTTAGTGCTATTTAAATGGCAAGGCCAAAGCCGGGATGGGATGCCTACCTTTATTTATGCATCTTAAAACAGCAAACAGTGAATGCTGAGCTCTGATAACCTTTATAATACATTAGAGCAGAAGAAAAGAAATTTAGATCAACACTACAGATAATCAAGGAGGTTGCAGGTTCTAAAAAACAAAACAGTAGTTTAAGCCAAAGCGTGATTAGCTGTGCTTCTCCTATGGTTCACAGAAGTACAGTTCCTTCTGTGACCCGTTTTCAGCAGACAGCAGGCTGATGTCACAAAGCCAGTCCAGGCTGGGAAATGATCCCGACAATCTGGTCGTGATCTGCCCACAACCCTGGACCACCACCTGGCTCAGCCTGGGCCAGCCGCTCCGGGTCCCTCCACAGCCCAGCGATCCACAGCGTTTGTTGTGGGAAGAGCAGACAGCTCTGCTCAGGGAGCTCTGAGAACCGAACGTACAGTGGTATTTGATTGCTCAGTTCTCAGTCTAAAGGCCGTACACACGATACGAAAATCGGAAGTTAAAATTTCGTCTGACGAACAATCTGTTGATTTTCCAATCGCTAGTATGGTGCTTTTGACAGCCAATTCAGTTTTTTCGTCACACAAAAACTGGATGTGCAGACTATAAAATTTTTGTTGTACGTGAACTCAACGTTCGATTTTTGTTTAATTAGTACGGTTTTCGTACGAAAAAAATCGCAAGCGCAAGACTACGCATGCTCAGAAACTAAAGAATACATACAAAACTAGTCAACACATTACGTCACTTCTGAAGTTGTATTCTGTCGTACAAGAATTTTCGTATGGCAAGTAACCTCTTCAATTTCGACATGAGATTAGCATGTCAAAAAATGGAGGTTCGGTCGTCAGAAAATCTGATAGTGTGTACGAGGCTTTAGAGCTGGCGGAAAACAGATGCAGCATCGGACAGATGATGCACTCACCTAGGGAAGTATAATACTTTAAAAAAAAATTCCTATGCTTCTCTTAACTTTGAAATAATTTAGAAATCAAAATACAATAAATTTTACAGTTCAAGCTTAATATACATTGTTAGGCTAATCAGACACTAACACCAAAGCAGAGAGATCCATCCATTTGTCGTTAGTTTTCACCAGGATTGGAGGGGTATCATTCTGGGAACATGTACTTGTGACAGTCCATAGTGAGCATCTCCAATCACTTGCTGTGTTTCAATGGCAATAACTAAAGGAAAATCTCCTTGATGGCAAACAAACAGCAATTTTGTAGTATTTTAGTTGTACGCTAAGCTTATCCACTGGTATCAAGCTAATGTTAAACTGTAGGTTCACCTTTAATGACACTCAGTAAAAACATCCCAAAGCATTACAGAGCCTTCAATTCATTAGCATGTAGAGCTTTGTTTTGTAAAAAGCTGCTTTTTTTTTTCCAATGCTGTGACCTCTTGGTCTGGCATATGGCAGGACATATTAAGCTGTGAACCAATGCCAAACTATAGGTGCTGCTTAAGGCTCCAACGGTTTCTCTTCTATAGTAAACTGCTGGGGAGTGCAGGTGAGGATGGAGCTCATCCCAGCTTTGTCGATATCAATACAGAGAGAAGAGTTCTATAAGCCAGGGGTCTCAAACTGGCGGCCCTCCAGCTGTTGCAAAACTACAAGTCCCATCATGCCTCTGCCTGTGGGAGTCATGCTTGTAACTGTCAGCCTTGCAATGCCTCATGGGACTTGTAGTTTCACAACAGCTGGAGGGCCACCAGTTTGAGACCCCTGCTATAAGCCACACATCACTACAAGACCCTGTATGTAAAAAGTGAAAAAGCCTCAGCCCGGGCTCTATCCAGGCCACCCACCAACGCATTTTGGCCCACCCATCCCCATGGGCATGGCGAAATGCATCAGTGGCGAACTGGATAGAGCCTGGGCTGAGGCTGTTTTCACATACAGGGTATTGTAGTGATGTGTGGCTTACAGGACTCTTTGTAAGGACATATCAAGTGTTGGATGCGTAGCCCTAGAAACTCATGAATGAGCACTCTGCTTTGTTCCCTACCCACACCTGTGCAGTCTGCTCTCTTTCACTCTTGCAGAAAGCGGAGCTGTGAGAGACAGCAGGGGTAGGGCACAAAGCGGAGTACTCATCTACGTACTCCTCTAATGCTTGGTATGTCCCACCACTTATAGGATAGAGAGGGAAAAGAGAAGAAATGCTGAAAAAGTATTTTTACAAAACAGAGCACTGCATGTTCATGTACTGAGGTCACAATACTGTTTGGGGACGTTTTTAGCAAACGTCAGTAGGTGAACTATCCTTTAAATGCCAATAACTAGTATATTTGACAAGTTATTCTTTGCTGAGCATGAAACCGCTTCTATTCTCTCCCTTTAGTAGAAAGCAATGGCCAAAAAAAAAACTCCAGACTTGTCTTGTGAATGCTAATTTGCATTATGCGTGAAACTTATTTCCTACATAAAGTACCTCAGTGTCCAGTAGATGCCATATCTTAAGCACCTGCTGGCATTAAATCAATTAGTGATCAGTGACTTGATAACCGTGCACAGAAAATGCTGTAATGCACTGTTCAAATACAACATTAAGAAGCAGTCTTAAATATTTTAAGTCCAAATGAACTAACACCACCTAACCCATTATGGATAAGATCTGTTAAAAACATTAAAAACACAATTTATGGAAGCTGTGGCCAGAGATAAGCTTAATTTGCAGACTGACCTTTTATTTATTTAGGAAACCAAATGAGGTCTAATTGCATTAGAATTGAATACAGTAAATTTCCCTGAAATACTAATTTGGCAGCCATGGAATTGGTATGTCGGCAAATGCGGTTATTGCAAATGGCAGAGTGTACAGTACAATCAGATTGCTGAATTATCATTTCTCTCTACAGCTTACAAAAGCACCACACCGTTTTCCAGGGGAGGGGATAGAATACTCTATCCCAGACAACAGAAAATGATGGAAAATAAGTTAGCAGATGACGTATCTGGATAACAAAGCCTACATAGGATACACTCCTGAGCTTAGACCTAATTTAAATTCAACCGTGGGATGCCCACCCACAAAAACACTCAAAATATTAGAGCTGATTGGATGCCTTATTAGAATAAACCTGTTATGAGAGTAAGAAGTTACCACTGCTGACCACCCTCTGGAGGAGCAGTTGGCTGACCCAATACTTTTAGTCACCGATCTACAGTATGTATAGTATGTATACAGAGCAGGAAACACAGGGTATGGCGGAAGTCTTCATCTGCATACTTGTAGTTCCAGGATTTATTGTATTGAAGGAAAAAGGGTCTGTATGATAGCCTTACAAGTAGCATTATCAGAAGAAGCCATCCTTTAAGGCCAACAGCCACAGTGGGATTCCTAATAGCTTCCATTACCCCTCTTCTCTGGGCCATTACTAGCAATGTAGAACAGTTAAAGTAGATGTAAACACTCACATACCCAGTGAAGTTAACAGCCTCAGATGATACACCGGGATGAAACAAATCTCCCTATACAATTTTACATCCATATCTGCTGTCTTCAGCTTTATATATTGTTTAGAAAGTTCAGATTGTGTTAGGAAATTTCCTCTTCCTGTTTAAAAGGGAGTGTGATGTCTGGGCATACAGCCAAGAAAGCTAAAAAAAGCCGATTGGAGGAAAGGCACACACCCCCTCTCTCCACATAGGCAGAGACTCTCAGAGGTGTTTTGAGATAGGGCCAGCTGCCTGCTAATTTATAGCAACCTCCCCTGACACAAATTTCAGGCTGCTTTTATCTGATGTGTTGGAGAATTTGTCAGGAGTTATCAGGCTTATAACAGAGGAATGGTTCAGGAGAAAGCTAGGGGACTTAGCTCTTTGAAGAGAGATAAGAAAACACTGCAGATATATGTGCCCAGCTCAAATTTTATGAATTGGATTTACATCCACTTTAAGCTCCCATACCTTGGGAAGATGAATGGAGAATTCAGTTGTGAAAAAGCCAAGGTAGTGAGGTAGTGTCAGCTTATAGACCTTCTTGCTAGAACTGGAGATAAGTAAAACTGTCCTATAAGGTTCTGTGTTGACAGGCTTTTGTTCGCTTCAAATATGTTTTGCATTCTCTCACAAATTGAATGTTGATGTCCTCCACATAAGCCCAAAGCCTGTTACTACTGGTACTAGATTACAATACAACATTTGACCAAACACATGCATTACTGTGAACAGTGACAAGTCCGTATAATACTCACATTGTGTCTTGGCCTGCACCAACCCTAAGTGTCAGCCGGGGGATTACAGGTGAAGGAGCAGGGACAGGTATCTCCACTTTGGCTTGCTGAAATAAAAAAAAATACGATTAGGTTGTAAGCCAAGTTATAAACTGTATTCTGACAAGCATTAACTTTTTCATAAAACTGGTCATATAAAATCGCAATATATTTAAAAAAAAAAAAAGTAAAGAAAACGTTGAAAACATTAAAGCGTTTGTTACCCCAAAACGTCATATTCCTGACGAACCATGTACCGGTACTTGTATGAGAAAGAATCCTTTTCTCTTTGTATTGCTTACTTTATGTGAAATCCCTGGTGTTTCTGCTAGTCCCCTTGCTGTCCTATTAAAAACTGACAAACTGCTCTACTCCAATGATCAGACTTGTCCTGACACCTCCTCCACCCTCACAGCCATTCACTGGGAAGCTCAGCATGCTGCTGCTTCTCCTTGCCCAGCTCTTATGCAGCTGAGAACAGAGGGAATGTGATCAGCTATAAAAAAAAGGGGGGGGGGTATTAAAGTTTTTTTTTTAGATCTATACAAAAATGTTTTGCCTTTCATTTTTATTTTAAACTGAATGGGTTGTTTTACATGGTGATCGTTTATAACCAATTTAAAACATGGAAGTCTTCAAGTTGTCCGACTTCCATATGAATAAGGAAAAGAAAGATTAATCAAAGCTCATCTGTTCAAAAAGCAAAAGTTCACAGCGCTTCTAAACTGTTAGAGCAAAAACTCTACAGTTGGGTTTACGTCGGTTTCTAATACCTTGTGTGTTAGAAAGCCATCAGCCTGTCAGGAACTGCTTTCATACAACAAAAAGTGCCTGTATTGTAAACTTTGAAAATTACTGTCTTCATGATGCTTAAAGAGACAGAGATGAATGAGAGCTTGTTTTAAATTGAACCCAGACTATGTAAACCAATATATACGTATTCTGAGCAAGCAACAGAAGAGCTTTAAAACAAATCATCACTTACCTCTGTAACTATGGACATTAGAGAGAAACTGGTTTTCAAAGAGAAATCTTAGCTAATTTTCTGTTACAAAATCTTGGAAGCCGGCCAGCATGCTAATGAAAATAAACCTGCAGGCTTTTCCAAGCTGCTAGAAAAGTACCCAAACTCGACTCTAGTTTAGTCTTTCTTATTTTTTGAAAAAAAAAAATTTTACATGAAAAGCAGCCAGAAAGGTCAGCAATGCCTTGCCTTAGGCTCCGTTCGCATATACGTGAATCGGATGAGTTTTGAGCCGCATCAGATTCGCATTAAATGTGGACCAGCAGCCTTCTCAACGCAGCCAGTTCACACATGTGCCTGGTGGCCGCGGTGCGGTTTTAAAAGAGTCTTGAGCGTTTTACAGTCGAGTTCAGGTGTGGTTTCAGGTAAAAATTCACACCTAAATCTTGCCTGAACCAGTGAACAGAACCACGCCGGTTTCCCGCATTGAAACTTTGGCCACATAAATGTGCACCCAATCCTATGCTGGGTTCCCACCTATGCGAATTGGATGCGGAGTTTCCCCACATCCAATTCGCATGGTAGGAGATTGTGACTGGCTGTCTATGGAGCCAATTCACATATCTCCGCTGTGGCTCCGGCGCAAATTTGCACTGGGTCCTGTGTGTCTTTTGGTCCGAATTCAGCCCAAAAATTCAGGCTGAATTCAGACATGAAACAGTGAACGGGGATGCGCCGGACCCCTGCTGTGAGCTGCATGCGGCAATAGGGCAATAGTGTGAACCCAGCCTTAAAGTGGTATCAAACTAAAAAAACAATTATATTGCAGCTTATGAATTCTAGATATGTTGGCTGCATTCATTTTTCTTTTTTAGGCTTTGTGTTTTAATTTCATCTGGTAATCCAGATAGTAAATTTTATTTTTCAACTTCTTTAAAACAGACTTGGCTGTCCAGCAAAACTGGGAGTAAGAGGGTTGAGACAAACCATTTAACACTTACAGGTGTGCTTACAATGGTCAGCTTTTTTTAATGAAAAACCTTCTTTATGAAAAAGCCCACCTAAATCTGCTAGTTCATCTAAGGCCGGCCATAGACATTTGCAGGAAAGAAAATCACTTGATTCACCCATCAACACAGACAGTGTTGGTAGGGGAATCCCTCCTGCCAAGCCATTGAGTTTTCCTGGTGGGGGGAGTAGGGAAGCAGTCCCTGCCGGGAGAACACAGTAATTATTGCTAACTATAGCATGTGCTAATGTGTTTTAAACCAAGGTAATCCTGCTACCCTTACCAATCATTAGATGTGGTGGCTGCATTAGTTTTCCAGTATTAGAGTGCCTCCAATCTAGATGAATGCGCACAAGAGAAACAGCAGACAGCTGCAATGTCTTTCGGGGGGGTGGGGGGTGCTGGGTAGTGTTAAATGTATAAGCATGTGTTACATACACTAACAAACTAAAACCAGACTCCAGCTCACACTTTATAATCCGTAACAGCAAACATTTTTTCATTTTGGGATAACGTTTTTGTACGGATAAAAAAAAAAGCTGATCATTTTATTAACCGCTGCCAGTGGTAAGTGGTTTGTCTCATGCATGTAAACTGATACATTCTGCTGGAGAGCTTGGCCTTTAGAAACAAAACAGACTAGCTGGCTGCTTTACCGAGTGGAAATAGAACATAGCCTAAAAAAGAGAAAAGAAAACGAATGCAGCCATTACATCTAAGAATTGGTAAGCTACAATATAATAAGGGTTTGCTTTTGGGGTTAATACTGCTTTAAGCCAGGTGTGTCAAATTAGTGCATTTTAAGCCATACACTATATTGTCAAAAATATCGAAACACCTGCCTTTACCAGTCTTAGTTCGTAGGGTTCAATATTGAGTTGGCCCACCCTTTGCAGCCATAACAGCTTCAATTCTTCTGGGAAGGCTGTCCACAAGGTTTAGGAGTGTGCCTATTGAACCCTATGGACTAATGCCCCGTACACACGAGCGGAATTTCCGTCGGAAAAAGTGTGATGGGAGCTTTTGGTCGTATATTCCGACCAGGTGTATGCTCCATCCAACTTTTTCTGTCTGAATATCTGCCAGCAAAAGATTGAGAGCTGGTTCTCTATTTTTCCAGAAAAAGTTCTTGACGGAAATTCCGCTCGTCTGTATGCAATTCCGACGCGCAAAAAAACACACATGCTCGGAAACAATTCGACACATACTCGGAAGCATTTAACTTAATTTGCTCGTCGTAGTGTTGTACGTCACCGCGTTATTGACGGTCAAAAGTTCAGAACTTGTGTGACTGTGTATATGCAAGCCAAACTTGAGCGGAATTCCGTCGGAAAAACCATCCAAGATTTTCCCGACGGAAATTCCGCTCGAGTGTTCGGGGCATAAGACTGGGATGCCATTAAAGGTCATGTACGGGTTAAGGCAGGTGTCCCAATACTTTTGGTAAATCCCCATTGAGAACGTCAACGTATGACGAAACGCGTCTGGGAGGGACGTGCTGACGTCACCACGTCGCCCTGTTGAGGACGGGAGCTTTGCTATTTGTGCCTGCCGGCAACGTTTGTTATCCTTTTCTTCTATTGTAAGTGCCTTTCTTTTTATTAAAGCCTTGGTTTTATACAATATCACACTATTAGCCATTTCTTTTATCTGATTCCGCACTGCCGAGCGTAAGTCAGGATTACCAGGACGTACCCACACTCTTCCTGCCGGGACTTTGCTCTGTGTATGAGTCAATCTGCCTGCCTATATCTGACATCTGGTAAGCAGAACTTTCACCTGGTATGCGGAACTTCTTACCTTGTATCATTCCCTATGGTGTGTGGATTTTAGCCCATTGAACCTGCCTATTCTTATTAGATTTCTGGTAAGCAGATTCTATAAGTCACTTGTTGCACCCAGAGGGATTCTTTTCCATATCGTTCACTTGGTGATGGTTATATGTTTACTAGCCTTGAAGTGTCTGGTAAGCAGATTATTTGTAAGGCTCTACCTACACTTATTCAGTAATTTTTCACTCATTGCATGATTGCATGGCACTCACTTACCTATCCGATCTGTGTTTAGGCACTGGATGTGGTTTATGATTATATATGATTTTTGTTTGGTGGTGTGCTGTTTTCCTCTTTCCCCTTTTTTTCATTTGTTGTGCTATCAGTATTATGCTATGTTTTTTTTTCTCATATATTTTTGGATAATCCTTGACGGATCTGCCCCCACGGTTGGAGTTTGTCTTTATTCCATTTGTGGTCGATTTCCAGAGGCCCTGGCTGGGTTTTAAGCCACTCGCTCTATTTTGGCTTACTTCTGGTAAGCGCACAACCTTCATATGTGTTCACTTGATTACTCACCTACAGGACTTGTTTTTCAAGATTTTCATGTCATCCACTTGGGATTTGTGATTGCTGGACTTTTTATATAGGATCTTTAGATCTATAGCGCGTTTTTTTATTTTCTATATAATGTATGTATATATACAAAAACATAACAGTGGAAAGTGCATCTGCAATACTTGCCTTTTGTGTAGCATCGCTGGCATGTGCAGTAGTGATGGGACTCAATGACTGCTTACATTGATCATATTTTTTCCAAACCGTATTTTGTACCATTTTAAAATGGGAACCTAACCATCATGAGTTAAGCCAACATCTGGACTCTTGGGAACTTTCAATACTGAAGTTTGAAGTGTTATTTCAAAGCCTTCCAAATCAGTATAAAGTCCAAACACTGCAATACAACACCCTTTTGTAAGCATCTCACTATACATTGTGCCTGGATTTGTCCAGTTAGAGGTATAAGCAACCCTCCTTTTACCTGAAATAATTCTAGAAACCTTATAAACCCTCTTCCGCTATTTGCTGCGTTTTTTGCTAATCTTCATGGATTTAGTTGCCTAGCCACATACCTCGGGGCACCAACCGATAAGGCTTTAACTCCCTATTGCTCCCAAAACCCCAGCAGAGCAGCAAAAAGCTAGGCAAATATGCCTGCAGTTTCTAGGGGGACCGGTTTAAAATCCTGACTTGAAGGAGAAAGGTGGATTTAAGAAACACTTATCAGCTATTCGCTTAACAATTTAATTCAGTATGGGAATTCTTCAAGCAGGGCAGCTTTACAGTTTATCTTCTTTACTGGGCTTTCTGATGGCTAGTGGGCAGTCCTGTCAATTTAATCTGTTGTTATTGCTTTTCTCAGTTTCGTTCTCACTCCTTTTTAAGCTTAAAAAAAATACTACAAGAGTTTCACATTCGCATTGCTATGCTTCCAAAATAACTTGTACGCACAGCAGTCTTTGAACCAGACATATTATCCAGTTAAATAGTTACAAGTATTTTTTATGAATTAGAACTCCACCTTTGATTCATTACAACACAGAGGTTTTCACACCTTGGACAACCACCTTGGGAATAGGGGTTGTTTACACTGCTTAATAGAAAATGGCACTCCTTTTGAATTGGTTTGTTTTATTACATAAGTCTTTTTCTTATCGTTTCTAATAACATTCAAGTGAAAGAAAATGGTACTAAAGCTGGCCATATAAGGTTAGTATTTTTTTTTTGTTTAGTCACTTCGGTGTGTGGATGGAGGAATCCCCGCTGCCCAGACATGGTAATCTGACAGCTGCACCGGGCGCTGTCAAAATACAAGCGTATCCAAAAATTTTGAAACTGACACAAATATTAATTTTCAGTCTGCTGCCTCAGTTTTTATGATGGCAATTTGCATATACTCCAGAATGTTATGAAGAGTGATCAGGTGAATTGCAGAGTCTCTCTTTGCCATGAAAATGACCTTAAGCCTATAAAAAACGTTTCCACTACATCTGTGAAAAAGGCTTCAGGGCGCCCACGAAAGTCCAGCAAGCACCAGGACTGTCTCCTACAGTTGATTCAGCTGCAGGATCCAGAAACCACTAGTGCAGAGCTTGCTCAGGATTGGCAGTAGGCAGGTAAGAGTGCATCTGCACACACAGTGAGCCGAAGACTTTTGGAAGGATGGCCTGGTTTCAAGAAAAGCAGCAAAAAAGCCACTTCTCTCCAGGAAAAAACAGACAGACTGATATCCTGCAAAAGGTACAGGGATTGGATTGCTGAGGACTTGGGTAAAGTAACTTTCTCTGATGAATCCCCTTTCCGATTGTTAGGGGCATCCGCAAAAAAAATTGTCTGGAGAAGAAAAGTTCCGCACTACCATCAGTCCTGTGTCATGCCAACAGTAAAGCATCCTGAGACCATTCATGTGTGGGATTGCTTCTCAGCCAAGGGAGTGGACTCACTTACAATTTTGCCCAAGTACACAGCCATAAATAAAGAATGGTACAAAAACATCCTCCGAGAGCATCTTCTCCCAACCATCCAAGAACAGTTTGGTGACCAACAATGCCTTTTCCAGCATGATGGAGCACCTCGCCATAAGGAAAAAGTAAAAACTAAGTGGCTTGGGGAACAAAACTTTTTTTGGGTCCATGGCCAGGAAACCCCAAACCTTAATCCCATTGAGAACTCATGGTCAATCCCCAAGAAGCGGGTGAACAAAAAACCCCCCACAAATTCTGACAAACTCCAAGCATCAATTATGTAAGAATGAGCTGCCATCAGTCAGAATGTGGCCCAGAAGTTGATTGACAGCATGCCAGGGAGAATTGTAGAGGTCTTGAAAAAGAAGCTACAACACTGCAAATATTGACTTTGCATAAACTTAATGCAATTGTCAATAAAAGCCTTTGACACTTATGAAATGCTTGTAATTCTACTTCAGCATACCATAGTAACAAAAAAGAGAAAAAGATCTAAACACCGAAGCAGCAGACTGTGAAAATTTATATTTGTGTCATTCTCAAAACTTTTGGCCACATCTGTACACTGATCATCCGCTGCAGCCGCTGGTCAAGAAAAAATTGGCCTTTGATTAACTTCCGTTGAGCAGGACCAGCCACACACTTGATAAAAATTTGACTGGTCCCTACTGAACCAGCCAAATTAATGTGTATGGGCCAGCCTATAGTTGACCAAACAGCACCAATTTCAGTAAGTTACTGAGAAACCAGCAAAACTTGCTGAGTGGGTGGCCCTGTCAATCTCATCCCATCCAAAAGCCCTTCATTGAAAAGTTGAAGGAAAAAGGAAAATTGTTGGCCAAAAAAAAATGCTGCATCCAACCAGAAGCAGCCACTGTTTGGCTATTTTGATAGCCAGTAGGACCGGCTGTCAACATACAATAGGCACAGCAGGAGATTTGTCCATCCACGGTGTAAAGTGAAGATAGAGAATCAGTATTTTTTCAACCTGCAGGCTAAACGAAAAACCTACCCACATATGTCCAGTTTTACCCAGTTTATAAGCTATCCATAGACAAGAAAGTTACCTAAACTGGCTAGATTATCCCAAGTCTATGGTTCCCATACTACATCAATAGCAAGGGTAAATGGGGCAGGTAAAAAAAAAAAAAAAATTACTATAGTCCCCCTACAATAAACAAGGCTGAAAGCACATAACTGCCCACCTCTCTAGAGAAAGAGAAATGAGGCTGATGGAATTGTACCTACCACACAAAAGTGGAGCCTAAAGCTATACACACACTTCGATTTCTAAACAGCGTGGATGGAGAAATCTGCATTGCTGGATACCATATTCAGCCAGTCGGTACCCCATGCATCTGATGAGATGTAGTTACGGTTTGATGACAATTTTCCTCCTAGCTCAGTTGATTTTTAAATTGTCATGTTGAGCCGGATGGTGCAGACAGGGCAAACACCACCTCAAATTTCTGCAGAATTTTCCAAACGTAAAGCTAACACCAGTAACACAAAAACACCTCCCTTGCAGTGGGACTACAACCCCACTGCAAGAGTTAACTGCTTGTTTAGGTCTAGGGCAGGGGTAGGCAAACTCAGCCCTCCAGTTGTGGTGAAACTACTAATCCCATCATGCCTCTGCCTCTAGAAGTCATGCCTGTGATTGTCAGCGTCTTGCAATGTCTCATGGGACTTATAGTTTAACGACAGCAGGAGGGCCAAAGTTGCCAACCCCTGGTCTAGGGGATTTGTAAAAGCACTTTTCACTTACTTAATCCTCTGTAGTGCTAGACCAGTCCCCACAGCTTCTTCTTTCCTGCACTTCAATAGTTCAAGGTCCTTTGATGTCATCAAGAAGGTTGCAGAGTTCTTAGCCCTACAACTGATGTGAGGACCCCCGGGAAACAATCCAATGCTGGATCATGGGAGAGCGCTATCAGCTAGGGGAGCAGAGTAGCAGGTAATTAAATGCTTTTACAGCATTTACCCTTGCAGTGCTTGTGCAGCCCCACTGCAGGATAGGCATTTTATTCCTACTGGAGTTGGGCTTTAATCGTGGCTGGAAAATCCCTCTCCCGTATTCTTTGGATAGCAACAGGCATCCATAAACAAGATTTTTTTACCTGGATTGGATGTCCATGGCAACAGATTCATGCTGACCAAATGCTTTTAGGGGAACCTCAGAGAGGCTGGAAAACCTGGTCTTACAACTATTATTCCCCTGTGATAAGCCAGTGTCTTTATGAATTTACAACCCTCTCATCTCATTGCGGAAACCTGCACTGAGCAAAAAAGATACAAAGCTAGAAGAATTTTGTGGATTGTATACTTATTGCCAAGTAGAATTTGGATTTTGATATAACAAAATTTAAACATATTCCTGAACGTAATTAGGATTTGGTTTTAACTACAGACTCAAACTACACAAGCCTTCAAAACAACAGAATGGAGCAATTAAGATCTTCAAAAGCAAGATCAGCAATACTAGCCTATCTAGATCGAGGCCAATTTCAGATTTTCCTGAGTGCTGTAGGCAAAATCTGAGATCAAGATTTCAGATTTGGAAAACCAGTGACAAGGGCATCTCCATGGAACCACAAGCAGAGGCCTAAATCATAAACAAGTGTGTGGTAAGGTTCAAACCTATGGAAACCCCCATAAACAAATGATACACATTAACGTATATCCTTACTTTGTCATGTTTATGCTTCTCCTTATCTTTGTCTTTTTTTTCCTTTTCTTTTTTCTCTTTTTCTTTGTCCTTTACTTTCTCTTTGTCCTTCTTTTTCTTCTTCTCTTTCTTATCTTTTTTCTTATCCTTCTCCTTAGTTTTCTCTTTTTCTTCTACCACCTTTTCAGGAAGTAATGGTGACAAAGAAGGCATCAGAGAAGGTAGCCTAACAGCATTGGGAGCATTTATCACTGGAAGTGAAATATCTTTTGGTGTTAGCAAAACAGGTGTCGGTGGTAAAGTTTTTAACTTTTCCTCTTTGTTCTTATCTTTTCCCTTCTCTTTTTTTTCTTTATCCTTTTTATTCTTTTCTTTATCTTTCTTTTTGTCCTTATGCTTTTCCTTATCTTTCTTCCCACTGCTTTCCTTTTGCTTTGATTTCAAGTCTGAGTCATTCGCATCCTTTATTTTTAACTTGTGGACTTCTAAGTCTTCATCTTTGATTGAGTCTTTCCACTGAAGTTTTGAATCCTTGCTACCATCTTTGTCTTTTTCCTTTTCTTTTTTATCTTTGTTCTTTTCCTTGCTCTTTTCTTTATCTTTCTGTTTTTCCTTGTCTTTTTTCTTCATCTTTGCTTTTAATTCTTTCTTGGTCTTCTTCTTTGGCTCTACAGGTGAAACCAGCTTAACCTTCTCCTCATGAAGTTTGACAAGTGGTTCAGGTGTAGGAGGAGAGGCTGAAGGAGAAGAGAAACAAGGCTGACTGATAGGGTTATTTGATGGAGTTTCTTGGTTGACTTTTCGAATGACCTCATTTATGGAGTCATCCATTGTCCATGAAACATCAGAACTGGAGGTTCCACCTGAACCAGGAAGTGGTGTGCTGCAAGCCTTAATAAGACTGCTGTTAGAAGCAGACATTTTAGGTGTAGCAGGGTCGGCTATGCTAAGTCTCTTAGGACTAGTAAATACTTCACTCTCAGACTCCGAACCCGAAGAAAACTCGAATGGATCAGGCTCTTGCTCAGCACAAGCACGAGCAATTACAGCATCAATCGAATCTTCAATAGTATTTTCAGCCACTGATGGTTTGTTAGATGGATTTTCTGCATTTATTTTTTCAGAATCTTGCAACATTTGATTTTGCTTTACCTGTATGTTATCCTTTCCTGCCTTTTCACTTAGTGCAGCTAGTGGTGTACGGTTTGGGGTTTCTGCCTTTACAGGCAACTGAGTAGAAGCTCCAGAAGCTTTTGGGCTCTTGGGGCTCTTTGGACTTTTAGCACGTCCAGGAGATTTCTTTTCTTTTGGACCAGATTTAGGTGACCGTATAGGACTGCCAAGTACTGTTGCCAGAGGTGTAGATTTGGGAGATTTGTTTTTTTGCCCTGGCGAACCTTTTGATTTAGACTTAGAGGTCAGTGCTTTACATTCTAACTGTTTGGAAGAGGGAGTTTGGGGTTTTAAAATAGGAGACAAAGCTAATGCTTCTGAGACAGGAAGAGCCAATCCTGAACTGTCCTGTATGTGATTGGGTGAAAGAATAGGAGAAACCTTCTGAGCATTTATTGAACTAAGTGGTTCTCGTGGTTCTAATGCTCCATCCAAAATATCGCCTTTAGCGTTCATTATTCGTTGGCGTTTTGCAAAAGGCATGTCTTGGATTTCTGGACTCTCCAGAGGTCTTTTATGCAAAAAGTTTTCATCATTAATGGTTTCATCATCATCATCCATCTCTGCTTCTTCAAGAGGAACTTGCATAGCTTCAGCTGATGTCCCACCATCTGTAGGCACTTGCTCCTCTTCTTCCTCTGTATGAGACAGGAACAGAATTATTACAATGTGTTACAAAAAAAAAAAAAATTTGTTTTAACACAACAGCGATGTCAGAAACAAAAAGAATGAAATATTTATTCGTTTTGAACAATCCCAAACCAATATTGGTACCTGTCTGATTTTAGTAAAATAAAGCGCCAGCCCACCCAAATCTTATTTCAGGTTTAGAGGCTGCTAATGACTGAAGTTATTTACAGGCTTTTTATAAATCAAGAAAAAGGACTCCCGTCTGCTGAGTCTGAAGTGTGGTACACACTATTTGTTTTTTTTTTTGTTCGGTAGGACCTCGTTGTACTAATTATGCGATGTTGGTACAGCGATCTCCCCACTAATCTATCATGTTCTGACAGGGAGACTTCTCCCTTCCCCCCACCAGAAAACAACAAGCAACCGATTACAGCCATTGGCTGCAAGCTCTGATCGAATGCTGATAAGCTTCTGTGTTTCCTGTACACACGGGACGAATGTCGGCTGGCTTCTGCTGAACCAGCCAATATTCAGCCTATGTCTACCAGGCTTTACTGATTGTACAGAATACAAATTTAATAAACATAGAGAGAGAGAGAGAGAGAGAGAGAGAGAGAGAGAGAGAGAGAGAGAGAGAGAGAGAGAGAGAGAGAGAGAGAGAGAGAGAGAGAGAGAGAGAGAGAGAGAGAGAGAGAGAGAGAGAGAGAGAGAGAGAGAGAGAGAGAGAGAGAGAGAGAGAGAGAGATCCATGCAGCACATCGGTGGTGCTAGAAACTGCCTCACTAATAAAAAAAAAAAAATCCAAGACATAAATTAGTCAGATTGTCAGCATTCACAAAATAATAATGGTTTTGAGCAAACTTGCCATTTAACATTATTAACCATAAAAAAGAAAAAAAAAAACTGAATTTAATCATTAGAAAACGATCTGTCCCATTGACACACAACATGCATCATATTATATGCAAATGTGACCAGCAGTGCCCCATTTCTGCACTGTTGCTGGTAAAAAACAGTCGAAGGTTATTCCCAGTGGCCTAAGGTCAAGTGTGGCTGCGGCACTGTTCTTCCACATACCCACCAGTAATCTGAATGGCACATGCAATGCCTACAGGGACTTTGAAAAAAATGACTGCTGCAGTAGTATATGAAGTGAAAAAATACAATTCAGCCCCACTACTTTACTTCTATGGTAACCGGTTATAAAAGCCTATGTTTATTGCACTGTAGATGCAACAATATCATAAAAGAAAGTAAATAATGGAGTCAATTATATCTAAAAGGAGTTGTGGGGTACACACTTTCTGTTACAGCAATACAAACAATAGTTCTTTTTAACAATCCAATGCAAGCTTACATGGAAAAGAAAAAAAAAACCCTTTCATGTTGTAAGTTCTACCTGTCTGTAGCCCATCTCTTTCCACAATTTCCTTGATTCCCTGTACGCTTTGCAGCCTCTCCACTACTGTTTACTTTTCATTTTTAAGGACTACATATCCCCTGGTATCTGGCTGACACAGAGCACTGCGAATACATGTCACAGAATTTGCAAACTTTAAGAACATTCCGATTAATAGGAACAGGCTAGAAATAACTGAAACACAATGTGGACATTAATATACGATTTTACATTTTGACCATACTCTAGGGCAGGGGTCTCAAACTGGCAGCCCTCCAGTTGTTACGAAACTACAAGTCCCATGAGGCATTGCAAGGCTGCCCGTTACAAGCATTACTACCACAGGCAGAGGCATCATGGGACTTGTAGTTTTGCAACAACTGGAGGGCTGCCAGTTTGAGACCCCTTCTCTATGGGGTTGATTTAATAAAGGCAAAACTATTGTGCACTACAAGCGCACTTGGATGTGCAATTACTGTAGATCTGAAATGAGTGGAAGTGCTGCCGATTTCTATCATCCAATCATGTGCAAGCAAAAATGCAGTTTTTTTATTTTCCTTTGCATGTCACCCTCAGATCTACAGCAGTAGTGCATAGCGTGTTTGCCTTTGGTAAATAATCTTCTAATCTATGTCATCCTTATTTCTATTATAAGGGATGCTTACATGGGAATAAAAGCGATAAAAAAAATTAATGGAACCATGAAAAAATAAAAAGTAAAATAAATAGGAAATAAGAAAAAAATGTCGATAAGGATGTGGAATGCTCTTCCACAATTGGTGGTGTCAGCGAGTATTGATATTTTTAAAAGATTCTTTGACGCGCATCTTAGTGAACACAACATGCATGGATATGGGAAACGATTATCGACACTGACACATGTACACACCTACACAGGATGGACTATTGTCTTTATTCAACCTTACCTACTATGTAACTGTGAAATAAATAAGGAAAAAAAATAAATTAAAAAAAATCGCCCCCATCCCTCCGTGCTCATGCGCAGAAGTGAACGCGTACGTAAACAGTATTCACACCACAGGTGAGGCATCACTGCAAATGTTGGCGTGAGCACAATAATTCTAGCACTCGACCTCCTCTGTAACTCTAAACAGGTAACCTGTAAAGGTGCTTAAAGCGTCACCTATGGAGATTTTTTTAAGTACCATAGTTTGTCGCCATTCCAAGAATGTGCGCAGTTTTAAAGTGAGACATGTTGATTATCTATTTGCCCGGCGTAACAATCTCACATTTTATAAAAAAAATGGGGGTATATATTGTGTTTTTTTTTTTTTTATTTACTAAAGTGTATTCCCCCCCCCACCCCCCCAAAAAAATGTTTGCAAAACAGCTGCGCAAATACCACGTGACAGAAAAATTGCAACGATCCTCATTTTATTCCTTAGGGCAGCGATGGCAAACCTTGGCACACCAGATGTTTGGGAACATTTCCCATGATGCCCATGCACTCTGCCGTGCAGTTGAGCATCATGGGAGATTGTAGTTCCAAAACATCTGGGGTGCCAAAATACGCCATCACTGCCCTAGAGTCTCTGCTTAAAAAAAAAAATGTATGTATGTTGTAATTTTCTAGCAAAAAATGTTTATTTAAAATTAAACAAAAAGTGCCAGAAAAATCCTGGTTTCAAAGTGGTTAACTTTCCTTATAACAAGGACTAAAGTACGCCACACAACTTTTAAATCTGGACATTCATGTGTATTTGTTAGTAATACGGGTGGAATACAGCATGCTGTATCTGTCATAGATTTACTGCAATTAAAACCAGTGTGAAAATAGAGAGACTTCTGGCACTGCTAACAAATACAGATGCCAACAATTCATATTTGCATGTGCTCCACAGCTAAGATGCCGCGTCCACACACACCAAGAATGCCACCTAACATTATGAATGGACTAATATATATGGTAATGCTGTTATATCACAAAGGCAGAAGGCCCAGATAACAGCAATAGGTTTCTATGACTACACACCAGACCAGGATGTTTACAGGAACTGGCTGCTGACACCACATGAGAATTTAAAGCACCTGGTTATTTATGATATAGTTTATGATAAAGGATACATCCACCCATTTTCCCTGCCTGGCAGATACAATAAATTGGCCTCGTAAATCATCTCATTTGTGCCATTTGTGATTATAGTAACACACTACGCACAAGTTTAGGAGGAGTAATATCTTTCAGGACAACAAAGTGCACACACTTTCTTGGCTTACAGACAAAAATAAATCATACCGGCGTTGTCTCCAATAGGTGTCTGTATTGCTCTGGAAAGGACAGCTGGAGAGTGAAAGTCTAAACCTGATTGGTAGTTGTATAGGTCATGTATGTGTTCAGGGGTAAAAGGGCAGCCAATTTATTTAAATACCTAATGCACCAAAAGAGGCTTATATCTTATTTTTTGTAATACATCACCCCACACCATTCGATAGTGTGCACTACAACAAAGACGAGTTGGGGTGCCATTTAAAATGAATGTTACTGCAACGAGCCAACACGTCTTCATACAATGCGGCAGTGCAGCACTGTAAACTTGGCTTAAAGCATTCTGAGATGCACCGATAAAAAATGCACACATACTATATAAGCTTATTATACCCACTCTAAGAACTAAAACTGCAAAAAAAAAAAAACTGATGCTGAACGCGTTGCTCCAAGACAGGGGTGTCCAAACTTTTTTCAAAGAGGGCCACATTTGATGAAGTGGACATGCATGAGGGCCGACCATTTTGCCTGGCCTATTTTGAAACATTAAAATTAAAATGCAAATTAACTAATACACTGTGCAACAAGAATTCTCTTGCCTTTGTGGCTGTGTGTGAAGAGTCTAAGGATGAGCTCAGGCGTGTTATTTGGATATACCGTATTTAATCGGCGTATAACACACACCTTCACTTTAAGAGGGAAGTTTCAGGAAAAAACTTAAATTTTAAATAAAGAACTGAAGGAAAATAAGGGTCATTGCCCATTTGCAGCCTCACCCCTTGCCATGAATGCAGCCTCACCCCTTGCCATGAATGCAGCCTCACCCCTTGCCATGAATGCAGCCTAACCCCTTGCCATGAATGCAGCCTCACCCCTTGCCATGAATGCAGCCTCTGAATGCAGCCTTACCATTGCCATCAGTGCAGCCTGATCCATGCCCATCTGCAGCCTCAGAGGGGACAGGGAGGGGGGTGGGACGAGCGCCAACAGATTACACACAGGAGAATCTCCGGTTTACTCTGCGGCCTCTTTAATACAAAGTCACTCCTCCTATGATAGACAGAGCAGTCGTCCAATACCAGCCCAGGAGACGGGACTTCCTATTACAGACGTCGCCCAGCAAACAGGAGATTCTCCTGTATGTAATCTGACGGCACTTGTCCCGCCCCCTACCTGTCTCTTCCAAGGAACGATAAATACAGTATATATCTTTTGTGGCCCCCCAACAAGTCACTCGGGGATTCTATATCCAAATTACCCATGGAGCTGCATGAAACCAGACCGCGGGCAGCAATTGGCGACCGGGGCAGACTTTGGACATGCCTGCTCTGAGACCTTAAAGACTATGAATTTTTAGATCATTTGGATTTATTTCAAATACAGCTCTGATATGCTATTTACAGCATGAAAGAAGCATCAATAAAACAATTCCAAGGTAGATCATTGTTCATCCAAAACCATCACCAAGGTCTACTACATAATCTAGTGTTAATAGTGAAGTAAGTTTTTTTTTTAATTTTAATTTCATACTTACCTATGTGGATGGAGCATCAGACCGATGCTGTATCTGTCCCCTGCCATCTCTGCACTGAGAACCAAACCAATGAACATCGCCGATGGCTCGGTTTTCACAGATCCCCAAGAGGAAAGCTGCTGCCTGTCAGTCAGCGTCTCTCCTCTCTGCTTCTCCACACTCATTGGAGCGCTGAACTGTGGAGGAGCGGGAGAGGCCATCTCAGCGGCTCACTGAGATTGCCATCAATCAAGGCAGCTGGCGGATCCAGACTCGGGAGGTTGGTATGGCGCAATGTGTTGACTGATGACAGTGACGTCAGCGGAGAGTGCACTTCAGACCCCTCTCCGCTGAAAACGGGTCACAGGAGTGCAAAACGTATTGTGTAACCCAGACTAAAAAGTTCAGGCTGAACTCCTCCTTTAAGTGTTAAGCTAGCCATACAATAGGTAATTTTTTTTTTTCTTGTTCAGTCTGCAGGCTTAATGTAAAATATCTACCAGATACCTCCATCTACACAATAGAACACGGGTGGTGAATCTGCAATGCCAGCTACTGTATTTTGACAGTCAGCACAGATGACTGTCCAAAAAACCCAAACAATGGCTGCATTTGATTGGATGCAGCTGCTGCTCAGCGTTAAATTCCTGCCAGCTCCCTCGATCAAAGAATTTAGGGAAGGTGGGTGACGACAGGGCCACTGACAAAGAAAACTTTGGGCAGTCCATCAGTAGTGGTCTTGTAATCAAATTCATAATTAAATGGTCCTTACCAAAGGCTCTCTTTCTCAGCGTGTACACTTTTATACAATGGAAATTCCCCAGGATATTGCAATATGAGTGATACCAAAGCTGTGAATTTTTACAGCTTCTAAGAATTATATCCAATCCTATTAAGGCAAGATATAATATTGTACAGGCCCGAATAATTATACTGTACAAATCAGTTATACATTCTGCTCAACAGCCTGAAAACAGTAATTGATTAAAAAAAAAAAAATTAATGTAACATACTTCTAGATCAAAAGGTGCCCAACCAGTGGCCCGGGGGCCGGAGCCCTCCGATTTGGCCCGTGACCTCCTGCTGCTCTGGGATGGTGGGTTGGCAAGCCCAGATCGCAGATTGCAGACCCGCCATCCCAGTGCATCAGTGTTGTGATTGAAGCCGGCAGTAGAGGAAGCAAACGACTGTGAAGCAGAGCAGCAAAAGTCGATGCTTCCTGCCTAGCGCCGACTCCTGTCACAGGTGGAGTGATGCCAAATGCACTCTGCCTGGGACAGCAACAGCTGGCAATACCTGAATGGAACACTTATTAAAGGTACGTTTATTACGAAAATCAGTGTATATATGGGCATATATGTTCTGCACTGGTTACTGGGCTGCTTTCAAACTGATCTGCAGATGCAGTGCACCTGCGGGTTACCTGCACTGAGCCATAGACTTCTTTTATTACCTGTGGGTTTGGTGAGCTTTCTGAAAGTGCACACCTGCAGAATATAATAGTCTATGGCAAAGTGCAGCTAGCCCGCAAGAAAGCCACAGGTGCACTGCGCTGCACTCATGGTGGGTAAACTACAGCGCATCAGTGTGAAAGCAGCCCTGGGCTCCTTTCACACAATTGGTCTGACGGGACCCTCCATTCACCTCTATGGAGTGGCAGATGTAAATAGACTTGTGTCAGTTCACACCCACCTACCTCCAAAAAAAAAAAAAAAAAAAAAACCACACACAACACACACAAGCGGATCCATCCCCTTCCATCTGGGCTGATCGGAGGGTCCATAGTGTAGAGCAGGCTGTGTCTGCTCTGCATATGCAGAATGGACACGGACCTGTGATCCGCCAGCTCCACCTATTGTGGCCCGCGAACAGTTACCAAGTTGCTTAAGTGGCCCTCGCTCTTCAAAAGGTTGGGCAACCCTGTTCTAGATGAAGACAAATAGAACACTAAAATCACGCAAATCAAAGGCCAGTTAGACTTAAAACAATCGTTTTGGCCTTCTCCACTCCTACAAGTAACCTTGAAATAACCACCACCACATAAAATGGAAATTATCATTTTGGGTGGGGCTGGCTGGCATTTAAATGATCTTCTAATGCCACAAAAATGTTTTAACAAATTATTCATATGTTATAATATATCACTGCCGGAACTGATGTTTGGGAAGAAACACAACCTGCCATTAGTCACACAAACACCGGTCAGCTCTTTTACATCACACGGTTTTGCAGTAAACACGAATACAACATAAAACTATTAACCAGCTCAAGTGATGCCTTCATTTTTATGCAGGACTTGCCCCGCTGCTCTCAATGACCTTGACAAAATTCTGGAAAAGTATCTCAGGACCTGGGGCTCTAAAGCTATTTTAGAATTAGCTTTGAATAATTGTCCCACCATATGAGTTTCTTGATTAATTGCTTCAGATAAGGTCTCGTTTTCTTCACTGGCCTCCAGTGGCTCCCCCTTATTTCCCATAACCGCTCGTCTTGTTCCTCTGTACACTGGGAATGGCAAGGAGAAAAAAATCAGAGATACACCAATTCCATTACTCAGGGATTCGTTTTGCGATAACCCTTCGTATTCCATTACTGCCTATTATTAGTGTAATTATTTAATCAAGTTTACTTTGTTTGAAAGATGCGCTAATTGTTTTCAAACGAGTATTAGCCAATTATAAAAGACCTACAAAATGCTGAGGAATTGATCTGTTACGGGCACAAAAATCACAAGGTATATACAAAAGCTCACCCTACAAATTGTCAGATATTCACTTAAACATTACGCATTAAAACGTTAGATCATCAAATTTCAACTTTCATGATTCATCAGAAGCACCCAAGTACTACAAAGCACAAAAATACTTTGCACAGTATGCATTAAATGCAAAGTATGCAAATGTATTTCAAACTGTCCTGTCATTTTAAAAATACAAGCAAAAGATTTAAATTTATATTAAATCCAAAAAAAATGTAAAAAATGCAAAAGAAAAAATAAATAAATATGAAGCGATAGCTGGGGTTAAGAAATCTATTTAAATGACCAAATACAACAGCATCTCCATGTTCTTGAACAAACCACTGGTAAGCGAATTCATGAATAAACTAATAATTCCAAGCATTGCTACATTATACATTGGTCCAGCTTTGACCAATTTAACTATGCATCTACCATACCTGGTCAATGCCCTGGAAGTTGGAAATCACTAATGTAGACAATGCTACTCCAGTGATCGCAATTTACTTTCTGGTACCGTAGCTAGCAGCTACCCTACTTACTGAACACAAGAGTCTGGCAGGTATGCCATTCAAATAATGCTTCTAATTTTTTAGTTTGAATGCAATGCTTTCTGTGATTGGATGAGGCAGGGTGGTGACATCAAACTCAAACGAATAGTGAATGTGGCGAGTGGCAAACCTTGTATTTACAATGCATCAGGCTGGACACTAGAGCTGCACGATTAATCATTAAGAACAAGGATGAGCTCCGGTGTGTTCGCACAGCCCACGTGCAGAGCCTGCCAGGAAGTTGGCACTGCACTAATCACAGGCAGCGAGACATTTCCCGATTTCTGCAGCCGTGCGTCAGGAAATGTCTCAATGCCTGTGATTAGCGCAGCGCAGTGCCGACTTCCTGGCAGGCTCTGCACGTGGGCTGTGCGAACACACCGGAGCTCATCCTTAGTCAAGAATTGTTATCGCAATTTTTTTCCCTGTTGCGATCTTGAAAAAAAGTGTTTCATGATTCTTGCTATGCAAAGAATTCTCTCTGCTTTTCTGAAGCCACAGCCGTCAAAAGAGAGAAAGAAAAAAAAAAAATCGGCAGTCTGCCAATTAGAACATTCTTTAGCAGTGAACTTAACTAGAAACATTGTGACAATTTGTCAATGGAGTAGACTTCTGTGTAAGTGATTAAGCTTAACCACGGTTTTAAACAATAAACTTTTTTCTGATATTTGTTGTTAAAATCTTTTTTTTTTTTTTTTGCTAGAAAAATGACTTAGAACCCCCCGAACATTATATATATTTTTTTAAGTAGAGACCTTAGAGAATAAAATGGTGGTTGTTGCAATATTTTATTTCACAGTGTATTTGCGCAGTGGTCTTTCAAATGCAATTTTTTGGGGGAAAAATGACTTTAATGAATTTAAAAAAAACAAAAAGCAAAAAAAAAAAAAACAAACAAAAAAAAAAACTAACCAGTAAAAGTTAGCCCAATTTTTTGGGATAATGTGAAAGATTTTACGTCGAGAGCATGGTGATTCTCATTTTGGCCAGAATCGTGCAGCTCTACTGGACATCCAACATGGGACCTGGAAGCAAGTGGAGATTGCTAGAGCAGCGGTGACTGCTTCAGTGATCTCCAGCTTCCAGGGGCATCAGCCAGGTATGCTAATATATATATATATATATATATATATATATATATATATATATATATATATATATATATATATATATATATATATATATATATATATATATATATATATATATATATATATATATATAAAATGCAAAGAGCCGCACATCCAGACCAACCAACGTATGAGCATCAGTGTGAAACGGCCACAGACAGCTTGCCTTCGCAGGCCACGCCCCCCCCGGAATGTTTCACTCCACCCACCGGGGCATAGTCATAGAGGAGGCTCACTCGGGGCTGAGACTGTGGTTCTCTGCATATAATGAATCCATCACTGGGGGATGAATGAACACAGATGACACCACGATCTTGGAGGACCAGAGAAATTTGTTTTCTCTATGCTTTGAGCAGCACCCAAAGTTTAACCATAGGTCATTATGGTATAGTTATATGTATGGGCTAATATAACTATGCATAATATTAGCCATACCTGGAATTATTCTTTATAGCGGACCTTCAGCCTCCCAGCACAATCCCACCTCTTCGCCCCTCCTCCTGTGCTCTGCAGGAAAAGGGTTTTTTTTAATCATATTTTTAATATAAAATGTCCATCCGCCTCCTCAAGCACTTCAGTCGCCTTAGGTGAATGATGCGTACAACGTCCGCGGTGCCTCCCAGAATATGTACGTCACATATCCCAGAAGGCATAGCCTTTTATTGAGAAAAAGAGGAGGGGCGGGCCTGTTAGCGTATCATCATGAGGCATACCGGCTGAACGTGGAATAGCTGGTAGCCTGGCGATGTCACAGGGAAACATGGGTGGCACGGGACCGTGCACTGCTAGGAAAAAAGAAGCTCTCAGCTGGACAGCACTTGACCCACTGGGTGGGTGAATATCCAAAGTTAGTGGGAGGGTTGGTGCGCAGCATGGAAGGTAAAGTTATGCTTTCAAGTGCATGTTCAGGCATTACCCAATTTTAGTCTTGCAGGGGCAGCTGTCGGGAGTGCAGTTCCAACTGATGAAGGCGTACCCCCCCACCCCCGAAATACATCTCTCAGGAGCCCTTTTCCTACATTCAGTGTGTGGGCAGACTTTTGGAAGTCAAGGCAGCAGTATTGTGTTGTTGGGAAAGAAATCAATGTATGCAATGTGTTCTATAGTCTAGCAGGCAGGACTGACTACACTGATTGGAAATGTATTACAGCAAATGCCCAAAAAGATAAATGCCCTAGCAGTTAAATGAATATTTTTCTGTATTTGACAATAAAGCCCCAATTCCGGTGAATGGTTCTCCTAACTTCTTGTGAAAGCTGGGTACATCAAGCTGTAGTTATACTAAACCCGAATATTATGGATATTCAGTGCCCCAACAGACAAAAGATGTACAAAAGGAAGTTTTTTTTGTTTTTTTTGTCCCAGCCTCCAAATATTAGATTGGCAACAGCTGTATATAGGAATCCTATCCATACCATAGATATACACCTAGACTTGTGGACTAAATCAAAGCTAAGCCATGTTAAAAAAAAAAAAAAAAAAAAATCTACAAAAGTATAACCCCATCTGGGGAAATGTGGCTGGATGTAAAAATTAAGGGGTTAAGAGTTAGCAGTGTTGCACTAAGGTCAAGTCAAGATGTGTCATTCAGGTAAGCGCTGCATGGTGCAACAACAGGTTATAATTAAAGCTGGCTTAATTAGGATTGTCAGGGTTCTGGAGAGAGTGTTTAAATAAATGTAAACCGGTGATCAGGTTACAATGTACCGCTAACAATTAAGCTTACTCGCTATGATTCAGAGAGATTTATGTAAACTTCTTATGACCTTTCCACCAAGAAATCTCTACAGGAAAGCTTAAACCAGCGGCGTGTACTCTGAGTCAACAACAGTTCCGTTTAGTAGCTATAAAAAATTCTATATGTACCTCCTCCTGTCATTTTATTGTTAATTCACATATTTGCTAAAAACCCAAAATATATTTATGTTGAAGTATATTTAATTTGCATATACTAAATTATCAAATAAGAACCATGTGAAAAACCATAAAGGCCTTCATAATTCCTCCTTTAATCTCTATGTGTAACATAACTATGTGCAGCTGCAAAGTGCAGTATATACTGAAAACTCTGACTGCAAAAAAAGAGGAGTGCCTTCTGCCATGGCTGTAGTGGGAGGAAGGTTCCCAACTCACATTCAGTCATATACTAGAGCCAATTTAGACAAGAGCCAATTTACATACTAACATGTCCCATAGTGTGGGAGGAAACCGGAGTATCTAGAGGAAACCTGTATCCCTAGTGCTGCTAGGCGGAAGTGCTAATCACTCGTGCTGCCCATTTTATGATTAAAAATAGTGGTTTTATGCAAGAACATAATATGGGGGGTTCCTCTGTCCTGTGAGCTTGATAGTAGAGTGGAGGAAGCTAAAGGTCCAACTCTTAAAAAGGAACCACACACACATAAACCACCTTCTTGGAGCATATGAGGAGGGATATCATCAGTGACAACACTAAAGTAAGAGCCGGGTTGATCCCCAGTGGGGAAGGTGTTTGTAACCTGGAGGTGAGCGTGCAGGCACAACAGGTGGCGGAGATCACTGAGCACCATTTGAAGGATCAATGCATTTAAAAAGACAATTAATTTGCACATACAGTGAACAATAAATAAGACTGGGAGTCTTCTGTAATAAGGAAAACACAAGAGACTATTTTTGCACGTGCTATTTAAAGTTATCTTTTATTTATTCACTTTGATTTGATTAAGGTCATCAACACAGAATATAACACGTATTAGTAGAGCTGCACGATTCAGGCTAAAATGAGAATCACTATTTTTTTGCTTAGAATAAAGATCACGATTCTCGTGGTGTAACATCTTTCACATTATACAAAAAAATTGGGCTAAATTTACGGTTTAATTTTTCAAAAAAATTCATTAAAGTGTTATGTTTTCCAAAAAAATTGTGTTTGAAAGAGCTGTGCAAATACAGTGCGACATAAAATATTGCAATGACCACCATTTTAGTCTCTAGGGTCTCTACTAAAAAAAAAAATAAATATAAAAGATAGATAATGTTAGGGTGTTCTAAGTAAATTTCTATCAAAAAAATACACATTTTACCTTGTAAGCAAGTGTCTGAAAAAGGTTTTTAAGGTGATTAAACTGACCTCATTTACAGACCGAAGTTCATTCCTTTGATCTAAAAGGGGGGTCTCCAAACATTCTAAACAAAGGGCCATATTATTGTCCTTCAGACTCTAGGAGGGCCAGACTTTGCCCAGCGGGTGTGGAAATTTTCTTGGTATCAGTGGTAAGAAACATCTGGTATTAGGGAGAGGAATAGTACCCCATTGTTGGTATCATAGGGAGGAATAGTGACCCATTTGTGGTGTCAGTGATAGAAATAGTACTCTATTGTCGATCTCACATGGCAGGCTAGTGTCTTGTATCAGAGAGAGGCATAGTGCCCCCCAAGGGCCGGATAAAGGCAAAGGACCGCCCTTTGGAGACCACTGATCTAAAAGAACTAAAATGTTTCTCTTTATCTCCACCTAATGGCCCGTACACACGATCCGAATATCGTACGACAGATCGTATGACCTTTTTCGCTCAATATTCGCAAGTAGAAATTAAATAGGTAAATAAAGTCAAATAGGAAAAAAAAAAAAAAAAAGGGGGAGTGATGTCATGTGTTGTAATGTATTTGTATTGTATTTTCGGACGACAACTATACTGAATAAACGAAAATTGTACGACCTGGTATCATACGAGGATAATTTTCGTGCTTGTCCGGTCGAATAATATAATCGGATGAACTGTCGTGATCGGCTCTCGAAAGTAGTGTACACACGATCCCAAAATCTTACGATTCTCACTCGGACAACAGTTTCCGTACGATATTCAAATCGTGTGTATGGGCCATAAGAGATGTTGTGATAAACTTGGCAGGCTGCCTGGATTTTTTGATTTATTTTGACAGTTGTCAGCAGTGAGCAGAGAATGGCTCTGCACTGAATCAGGGAAATGCTGTTTAAAGATCATGAGGGGGGTTGAATCGCGATCTTGATTCTTTAACGATTAATCGTGCAGCCCTAACGTATAGAAGGTGGTGCAGCATTTATTATTTGTATCAGAAGTAAAGTGGCTAACTGCAGGGACAACGCTAGCTACTCATCACAAGAAGAAAAAAAAAGCGATTTGTAAATGCTAAAAAAGTTGCTGCTGTGACATTGCTATAACAATCTACTTCTCTTGGTTGAAAAATATGCAGGCAACAATACAAGATAATATTGAAACCATGCTTCCAGATGCAGGAAACTCATTGTGTATGATCATTTGATTAAATTGTTATGGTAGCAAAATGAAAGCTTAGCAAAAAGACAAGGTAGACAACGCTCAGTCCACAAAAATTCTAGCACAAAAGAGCTTATGAATCCACAAAGTGCAAAGCAAAGGTGCACTATTAGATGTAAATATTATAATGCAAAAAGAACGTTCATTAGAGTGAACTCTAAGGATTATTTTTTGGGTGACACTTGCCTACAAAAAAATAAATAAATAAAAAATGTTCACTTTCACACTTTCTTTGGTGAACAAACGTTTGACCTGCAGTGGCTCATTTCTTACAGACAGCTATCTAATATGGGAAACCTGGTAGCCAAAATGCAGAGGGAGCCGATTTATCCTTTTCTTCCCTGGGCCAGCTGTTGGAGCACGTGGATTGCTGAAGCTCAGGTAAGTGTACAGGTAAGTGAACAGGTAAATGCATCCATGTAGCACACCCCTTGCCGCAACTATTCCAGCGTCTCCTCATGTAGTTTGTCTTTTGAGGCCGACAACCACCAAAAAGCACAACAGACAATTGGACAGTTTTTTTTTTTTTTTTTAAATAAATTAATAAAGTTTGCCCACAATTTGCATTTCATTTCCCAACGATGCACAACAATCCACACCAGAATATTAGACTGTACATTTAGTACATCCTACTCAACAAATGAATCATCTCCAGCATTCTTTCCTAAAAGTATTATCTGAACAATGAAACTAAATACTGTTCTTCTGGTGGATTACAAAAAACGAAATCTAAAAAGGTTTTACACTACAAACACTTTATACTTTTCCATGCTGCATTACAAATACTTCACAAAGGCGGTTATGAGGAAAAAAAAAAAAAAATATGTCAGACTCCAATAATTACATGAGGCTGTGAAAATACCTGCATGTTTGGACCGGACAGACTGGCTCCACTACAGGGGTCTGGTATGTGACTCGTCTTTCTTTTGCATTATTTTGTCTTGGAACAATCACTTGTTTTATAAAAACATAAAAACTTGGTAGAGAACTGAATGTGCCACATGCTCAACTGAGTAGGGTTAAAGGAAGGAGGAGACGGAACTAATAATCTAAAGAAAAAAACACAACTTGATTCTCGTGATTTTTTTTTTTTTCTTGTAATTTCACAACTGACAAATCGGGACAGAAAAGAAAACCCAAAAACAGTATGAATACAATTCATTTAAAACATTTTCATGGGACCCATTTTTCAAAAAAGCTCAACGAGATCTGGTAATGGGCAGAATGTGCGCTCACCCCAGATGTGGGCCAACTATTTCTAGTATGGTCACCTCTGCCTGTGGGGAATCCACCCCTGGGTGATTAGTTCTAGATGGTGACTCTTTCAAAGGGTTAACCACAAGGTCTCCTATTGCTTTTGGGATCTCTTATAATGGTAGGGGAACCACCCCTATATTAGGATCCTCTAATGCAAAATAAACACTTAGTTGGATGGGTACTCAGATGGTATTATTCAGGAAAAAAAACACAATAGGGAATTCCATATAGCGTAAAATTATAGATTTATTTAAATTAAAAAAAAAAAAAAAAAAAAAAAGTGAAAAACACTACATTTTATGATGTCTAAAATCTGGCATCCGGCCGGTACAGCATGGTTTTTGTGCAATTCGCTCCGACCAGTCTGTAATGTGTGCTGCAATCTACAGCTCAGTTAGATTCCGGGCGTCTCGTGGGTGGAAGTGATGTTGCAGTGACGCGATCAAGCCTCAACATGTTTAACCACTTGCCGCCCGCCCACCATCAAATGACGGCCAGGTGGTGTGGCTCTTGTTCTGGGTGGACGTCACATGACGGCTTCCCAGAACGACCACTCTCGCATGGCCCCACTGTGTTGCTAGGACACGATGCGACCCCGATCTGTGAAAAGAGTGGTTGCGGCTCTTTAACCATGTGATCGGCTGTGTCCAATCACAGCCGCTCACATGTAAACAGGGAGATGCCAGTAACTGGCGCTCCTTGCCTCACACTGACAGTGTGAGGAGAGCCGATCAGCTGCATCTCCTCACAGGGGACAGCTAGGTATGTAATCAGGGCACTAATCGGTGCCCTGATTACAATTAAGTGCCCACCAGTGCCCGCAATGATTGCCCACTACTGCAAGCAAACAGTGCCTACAAGTGCCAGCAATCAGCGCCCACATTCAGTGGCCATTAGTTATGCCAGTCAGTGCTGGCTATCAGTAATGTCCATCACTATTGCCAACCAGTGCCGCCTATCAGTGCGGCATATTGGTGCCTCATCAGTGCCACATAATCAGTGCAGCTTATCAGCACCCATCAGTGCAGCCTCATCAGCGCCCATCAGTGAAGCAGAAAAATTACTTAGTTTCTGTCAGTAAATTTTGTAAAAAAAAAGTCTTGTTTTTCCCAAATTTTTTTTTTTTTTAGGAAGAAAATAAATACCACCAAAAGAAAGCTTTATTTGTGTGAAGAAAATAACAATTTCACATGGTTACAGTGTAGCATGACCGCGCAATTGTCATTCCAAGTGTGACAGCGCTGAAAGCTGAAAAATGGCCTGGGCAGGAAGGGGGTGTAAGTGCCCTGTATTGAGGTGGTTAAGCACATCAGAAAGGGGGAAGATGAGATCCTTTGGCACAGATGTTTAGATGAGGGAGAGTAAGTCGAGAGAACCTGCCTGCTCCCTCATTGCTCTTAGCTGAGTGGAGGAGGCAGCCGAAGGTTTCCTCCGATGTGTCCAAAGATGGGCGCTCCCAATAGGAAGTAGGCAGCAGCCAGCCCTACTGCCTGCCCCTTTCTCTCCCTCCAGCAATATTATTCCGACCATGGAGTGAGAGATAAGCTGCTATAGCCCCTTGCACTGTTACTTTGCAGTTATGTGCCTAATAAAAAGATCAGTGCAGGACCCTTGTTCATTCAGGGCACTGTCCACACAAAATATACATGGTGTAATACAGGGCACTCCACAATGGATAGATTATCAGATATAGCGAGTGCAAGTCAGGTAGTACAGCCACAGCAGCTATTTCCTTCTTCACCAGCAATGTAGTACTACAAAAGGTGGAACAGGAGAATTCACAAGGCTTCTCACAGGATTGACTTTAGGGCTGTTTTTGTACGAATACCAGTTTTATGAAGCAAAATTAACTTTGTAGGTCTGTTGTCTTTAATTTGATAACCTACGTATTCTTAAATAACCCAAAATGCAGCGCAGAGCCTTGAGTGTCCATCAGAGTGGTCACTGGACTAATACGTCGACGATTTGTGAATGGGAGAGAGTCAGACCAGACACAGGATTCTCTTCCCCATTTACAGATCATGTAACAGGCAGTATAGGTACTGACTTTACCCATTGGAGGAGAAGACAGGAAGGGCGTGTCACCATCAGATCATCTTTAGTGCAGCTTTGCCCGGAGAACCAAAGCTGTTAAACCCCTTAGCACTGGAAAGTCAGCAGCAGGAAGAGGACAGGGCAACCCTGCAGTGAGGATTTTACACAGCAGCCTACACATTGAGGGACATACTTCATTACAGTTAAGTAACTTATGCTGTTCAACTAAAACTTCAGCATTGACTTCCCAACCAAGAAAGCTTTTTGCATACCCCTTTGATGCTTTTATGGGACAGAGGATGTGGATTGTGACTCCTGTCCAAAGAAGTGCCTAGGGAAAAGTCAGACAAATCCCACCCTAAGTAACAGTGAAACCAAGATCAGTAGGGCTTACAAAAGAGGCTTTATGGCTAAAAATGGAAACACAAATGCACCAAGCAGTACTTTATTGAAATACATAGATGTAAACAGTGCCTTAAAGTAATCTTATCTAATTTGTTGAAAAGGCAAAGTTTTAAAGCTCATCCTCAAATTCACACACAACTGAATGAGTAAGGCTTCATGTACACAGGACGTTTGAAAACCTCTTCTAATCGCTGAAAACTTGACAGCTAGTAACCGACGGTTAAAAATGTCTGTTTTGCCCTTTTTATGTGCCGCGTTTATGAGCGTTTGCCTTAGAAGCATTTTTTTTATTTTTTTTTTTTTTTTTACAGAGAACCTCAGTAGACCCTTTCAAATGCCCACATTGCAGTCAATACAAGTATTATTCTCACTCGCTCTCTCTCTCTACTAGGGTTCTGGAAAATCTGTTTTTTTTCCACATTGTAAACGGTCAGAAAGGTTTTCCCTTTATAAACGCTTATGCTCGTAAATGCTGGTTACAGCGTTTACACGCTGTTACAAGAATTCGATGTTTCAAAATGCCAGTAAATTACCATCCTGAACGCGATTTATCTGCTTTCAAAAAAATGCTTCTAACCTACTGTAAACGACTGAGTGTACATATACACATAAGAAAACACTGAAGAGCGTTCAGGGGTTGCTGAAAAAAAAAAAAAAAAGAAACGTCCAACTGCTCCCAAATGTCTGTTTAGCAGTGTACACGAGGCCTAAGAAAGGTCACTCACCCCCCTGTTCTTTCATACAGTGCCATGTGGAGCTAAAATTAAAGACAGAGAGTCTAAAAGTGAACAGCTTCTGCTGTAAACATTTTTAAATCTTTGTATACAGCTCTGACACTGCTGTCATGGGTGCATCCTGTGTTAAAATGTATATTTGCAAACAAAAACCAGTTTCAAAACTTAAATATAAAAGAAAAAAATGCCACAGTTCCTTAAATTTATCTTTCCTACAAAGAGCACATAAGGGGTTTATTCCAGTGAGGATTGAATTTAAATCAAGTCGATTTAAATCACGACTGAAATCACTAGTAAAAAGGCTTGATTTAAAATCAACTCGAAAAATTTTAGAGAGCAACTGTCATCTGTCCCACAGCGGCTCCTCCTCTGGCCCGCTGTTTACTCACCGATGGCTGGTGATGGGACAGTAACACAAGGTAAGAGACGTGGCGGCAGCAGGTGAATGGATGCCCGCTAACAGGCACTGCCATGATAGATCTGAAATGACAGGTGCTCTTTAAAAAGTAAGCACTTATTCTTGCTGGTAGTTAGAAACTTTAATATCTGCAAACAAAATGAAGGTTTCCCATTTAGAATAAGCATCTGTCAGGTTAGTAAAACAGCGATAGCAGAACCTAATCAATCATACAGTTTTTAGTGTACATAGATTTGAAAAATAATGGGATAAAGGAATATTCCTTAACTCTGTTTTAGCTTATGGTTACTTTGAAATTGTGTGAATGCATTGATGCAGTGTATGTTATCTCAGCTTGCAGAGATTTATTGAATGAGTTGACCAAACATGTAAGTATTGCAGAATATAAAGCCTCATGCTACATAATTTTGTTTATTCAGTATGAAATGGAGCTTAGATATTAAAGGCATCTTAAACAAAAAAAAAAACTTTAGATAGATTTTTACTCCAAAAGCATTTTATTAAAATAAAATTGAGAAAAAAAAAAAAAGAAAAAAAAAAAAGTGACAAATCAAAAAAAAAAAAAAAAAAAAATCTGATTTTATTTTAAATCATTGATTTTTATCCACCCCGATTTATTGATTTATAAATGTTTTCACCCAAGATTTACACAACTTCATTACTGAAATCAAAAAATATGAATCCTGGTTAAGAAAAAAAAAATAAAAAAAATCTACACTGGCTTTCCCATTTACTTACAACATACGGCCATAGGTATTTTTTATTTTTTTGTATTAACAGTTTTAATAAACTATCTTTGAAGCACACATATACAAAGAATAATGAATCTCCCTTATGTAAAAAAACAAAAAAACAATGGGCCTCTGAGTAAAACCAGTTGGTCCGCAGCTTGTGTTTTCATATGGTCACAGAAATCCTCCATGACTTCCTAATATCTCACAGAGGGGAGTTACATAAAAAAACTACTATGTCTATATATAATGCATTCATTAGAAAAACAAACATTCAAAACCTGTAAAGGCTTGAAAGTACTTAAGAAAACTGTCACATACTGCTTTATGTACACACGCTATAATGAATGCATGCTTCTCTATAGCTTGCTCATGGCTGTGCTCAGAACACTTTCATACAGTATGCAGTACAGCAAAAGCAGTCGGCGTGCCACACCTCCCTCCCGAACCTTCCTTATGCCTTTACCTTTTGATCACAAGTATTACAAAGCCTTGCAAGTCATCCATTGAGAAACAACGACAGGTTACCAGCTCCTGGCTTGGTTTATTTATTTATTTTTTTACATTTTCTGCCCTTGTCAACGTCTGGCGCCAGCAGAACACCATAAATAATAAACCTGGACTATGGAATGAGCTACAGACCAGCTAAAGACATGCGACTTTCAAATGCCCTCCGCTTTAAAAATGTTCAGGTGATGTGGTACTCTGCTACGTTCCATCCTATATACCTGATGAAAGAGCAGTCATTGCAACCAGACTTTCCAGTCTCAGATATGCTTTGCTAAAAGTGGAGTCTAAACAAAGCCCCTATTCCTGCTGAGATTAGAGCCGGTAGCAGAGACATTACAGCAAACACAGAAGAGAAAGATGCTGCCCATATTGAGGTGCGCACTTTGACACCTGCACTCATATAGACGTGTATGTAAATACCTAAATTCCATACACAAAGAGCTGCACGATTCTGGCCAAAATGAGAATCACTATTTTTTTGCTTAGAATAAAGATCACAATTCTCGCGGCGTAACATCTTTCACAATATACAAAAAAAATTGGGCTAGCTTTACTTTTTTTTTTATTCATTATTCCCAAAAATTTGCATTTGAAAGACCGCTGCGCAAATACCGTGTGACAAAATTTTGCAACAACCACCATTTTATTCTCTAGTCCATAAAAAGTCCTTGGCTACTAATCAGTTCTCTGTGTGTTTACTGCCTTATAAGGATCAGGGCATATATATAGCACACAGTGTTTTATGCATTTTGTGTATTTTACATCATTTTAACAACCACAGCCTCTGAATATATCCTTTTTGCATCTTTGAAATATCCAGCAGGATTATGTGACCCAATTTTCGAAAATGAGCCAAAAGAAAGCTAGTTACTATGCAAGAAAACGAGCGTTAAGCTGGCTATACATTATTCTTATTTAATTTCCTTTAGATTTACCTTCAACTATGTAGTGCAAGGGCCTCCCTGTCTTCATACAAATTGAAGTGTTTAGGTTTGCCCTCATATTATATGGTTTTGGTAAATCTAAAAGGAAAAATTGTACAAGCAAATTGCATGGCATCATATGGGCAAGCATATGCAATTTCTGCACATTTCTTGAGCATTCCTATTGAATTCTACTTTGGCTAAAACAAAAATGACTGCTCCAAAAGCAGCTCATGTACTTTTTCAGAGGACGAGCGTTAACCAAGACTATGTTCAGATGTGAACAGACACCACGGAGTATAATGGAAATCCTAGTGTCAAGCTTTACACCACCTAGGTGTGAACAGGGCAACAATTGAGATGACCGTGCTTTCAAACAGAACATTAAAGAGGTTGTAAAACTCCATTTTAAGTTGTACCTACAGGTAGGCCTATAATAAGGCTTATCTATAGGTACAGTAAATATCTCCTAAACAAGCTCCGTTTAAGAGATATTTACTTTCTACTGTGCCGATGATGTCATCGGCGAATGCGCCGTTTAGTAACATCCCTCCGTGCATTTCTTCACTAGCGAGTGCTGTGACTGGCGGCTCCTGGGCGCATGCATTGGAGTGACGTCACGCAACTCCGGCCAGTCACAGAGCTGGAGTCTGCTGCCCCGGAAGGAAGAGGGGGCCAACATGGATGCGGCCTCGAGCGGGGACAGTGCGGGCTTCGTTTGCAGGTGTCACATAATACGCTAGTATGAAATGCATACTAGCACATTATGCTTTTACTTTGCAGGGAACAAAAAAAGGAAGTAAAACCCATCAGGGTTTACTTCCTCTCTAAAACCATTCAGCAAGCCATAAATGGAATTCAAGGGCCAGTCAAACCTATTCAAGTGCCAACATTTAATGTGAACTGGTCATATCCACCAAAGTGCACAGATTGACATTACTGGTAATGTGGATAATGTCCCTGTCACTCTACTGTCAGAACATCTGTATTCAGATGCATCATTTTCACCTTCTTTTACAAGCAGGAGCCCTTATTTTAGTAGTTGCAAATAGCCAAAATAAACGGATTAATATGTGCTATGATGACAAAGCTATAATGTACTTCAAGCTTTAGCCCTGGTTCATATTGGTGCGTTTTGACAAGTCAAACCACAGACTGTATATTTTATACATGTGTAGATGTATATAGATCGTATCCAGGTGCCACATTACCACTATCACTTATTGGTCTCATCTTGCTAATTATGGTCCTATTACACCTTTATAAACAATTATATCATTGATAGTTGGTTGTCTGTTAAACTGCATGTTTCATATAAAGTCCCATCTGTTCCAACTGTCGTCCCCCCCCCCCCCCCTAATTTTCAAACCACATGTCAAATCGGCGGCAATGGCACCATCCTAATCGGTGCGACGCTGCATTTGTGACGCCACACCGATTTCAAAAAGTAGTTTCTGTACTTTTTGCGAATTTCGGGGTGCGATTTCCATTGACATCTATGCAGAAACCCGCACAGATGTCTGAAATCTTGGCCAAAATCGGTTCAGCTAAACTCGCACAGCTTCATTCTCGTAGCTCAGTCTGAACCTGGGCTAACTGCTTTTTTTAAAATAGTATAAAAATGCCAAGCTGTGCATTGCAATTTAGGCATTTTGCACAGTGACACTGAAAATATACACACAGTACCCGTGTATATCCACAAGGTAATGAAAACTAGGCGGGACAAAGCCTGCCTATTACTATAATGAGGCGACAGAAGACATCAGAAATAACTTCGAGCTTTGCATGGCAGAGAGTACAGAAAAACGGCTTCATAGATTCCAGAGCACTCATACAAAACTGAACTTGATAAAAGTGCTTTATCAAAAGGTGTAATCTAGACAAGTTAATGGATTACTCTGGCATGCATGTGGCACAAAGGGAAAAGCGCATTCAGTTAAGCAGAATTTCAGTAGTCTACTTATATCAGCAATGTGCCAAGCTGGAAATAATCACCTCTTCCCTAATGAATTGTGATAACTACCCGGCCAGGATTCTTCCATTTTCACTCACGTTATGTAGTATGATTTGTACATGCTAGACTAGAAGTGTGGTCTTAAAAACAATATGTTCATGCTTCTCAAGCTTATCTCTAACTGAAAACTCAAATACACTTTAAAAAAATATGGGACATTTTTAGAACAAATGTGCTGTGGCTCCCAACAGTTGTTGGTAGAAAAAGCTGGACACCAATAATATCCTGTTATAGGCTTTTTGAAGAAATCACAAGATACTATATTTAGATATTACCTGAATTTAAGCCAGTGTCATGGTACTGGACTAGCCATGATACTAAGAGCACTGATTTTTAGCAATAACCACTCCTGCAATCCCCGTCGTGAAAAGCGGCCCGTGTACCACCCCCTCCCCTCTCGCTGCCCCCACGGACAGGTCACATGCCCCAGAAGGTTGCAGGGCCACGGCCATTCCTCGGGAAGCTCCCATATTCAAGATGGCAGCACTGGGCTGCGGGAAGACAGCACAGGACTCCAGGCACTGGTAGGTACCTGACTATTTGTAGCTGCTGACTTGGGAGAAAAAAAAAAGACTGGAGTTCCTCTTTAATTCCAATGAGCTTGTTTATAATTCACAAGCATCAATGTAAATGGTCTATTTTAATCATTTACAGAAGTAGGACTGATGCCATTTTGGCCCTACGTCTATGGATCACAGTAGAGCCGCACAATTCTGTAGAAAACTGGAATAACGATTTTATCTTTTGGCGTAGAATAAAGATCAAGATTCTCGCGGCGCAACAGCTTTCAAATTATACAAAAGAATTGGGCTAACTTTACTGTTTAGTTTAGTTTTTTTTAATTGAAGTGTATTTTTTCCAAAAAAACTGCGTTTGAAAGACAACTGACATTTTATTCTCTAGGGTACCTGCTGAAAAACTATATATAATGTTTGGGGGTTCTAAGTAATTTTCTAGCATAGAATACAGATTTTAACTTGTAAGCAACAAGTGTCAGAAAAGGGCTTAGTCTTTAAGTGGTTAAACTGCCCTCATTTACAGACTGAAGTTCATCCCTTTGATCTAAAAGAACCAAATGATACAATGTTTCTTTTTATCTCAGCGCTGAACAATGTTGTAAAAAACTGCCGGGTTTTTTTTTTTTTTTTGAGAGCCCTGAGCAGAGAACTGCTCTGCACTTGTTACATGAATCGTGGAAATGCCAGATTAAGATTGTGAGGGAGGTTTAAATGAGATTGCGATTTTATAACGATTACTCATGCAGCTCTAGATCACAGGAATGCAACTAGTCCTGCACTTACGTAACCTGTTTTCAGCCGACAGCGGGCTAAAGTCCTGTCCACTAACGTCAATCAATGGGTCAAGACTCTAGAACCATCCAGATGCCTGGGCAGACAACTGGCTCAGTCTCTGGGAGAGGTACTAGGAGACTGAACCAGCCGCTCCCACCCCTTCCAAAGCCTAGTGCTCCAGGGAGTGCTGGAGGGGCAGGGCAGAGAACCGGTGATTGACAGTCACAGCTCTTTGCTCAGTGCGAAGGGAAGAACTGAGTGATCAGCAGTGTTTGACCGCTCAGGTCTCAAAGCAGAGCCAGCAGGGGATCGATGTTGCATCCACCTAAGTACAAATGTTTTTTCCCCAACCCCATACATTTTATAAGTAATGTGATTTTCAGGCATTGTGTAAAAAAAAAAAAAAAAAAAAAAAAAGTTAAAAAATGAAAAGCTAAGTCCGGGAAAAATTGTAACCTGCCCCTGTAGTGGGGCAACCCCCCACATTGAGGGGATAAATGCTAAATTTCATTCACCTTTAAACGCAGTTTTGCTTATTTTATCTCCCTCCTGCAGGCTTCCTCCTCCCTGCTTCTATTTGGTGCACCAAGCATTTAACCCTTGCAGGGCAAGGAGCCCAAACGCAAGTGTAGTTTTGAATTTTTTTAGCATTTTATTTTTTTTTTTTGTGTGTGAAGCCACCTTGGTTACATTATTTCAGCTAGGTAGAGGCCCTAAGAACTGGCACATTAGAGGGTTTACAAACATTTCTTGCGCTGAACTCCCTTGTTCGTAACTTAGTTAAGAAACATCTTATCAGGCATCCTTCAAAAAGGGTTTTACATATGAACACAAACCTAAGTGAATCTCTCTGCTAGGGTTCCATTAACCATGCAGAATGGCAGAACAGAAGACAGGCATTTGTACAAATGCTCCAGTGTACGAATCCTCCCATAGCTCCCATGCATGGCTCATGTACGCTCTTTTTTTTACTGCTCCTTATAAAGACTCTACAGTTCACCCGTTAGAAAAATAAACTAAACAGATCTTTTTAGGTTAAGCCCCACTTTACTTGAATGCCACAACGGTAATGGAAGTTTAAGTGTTGCCGGATCTGTGGTAAGGCTTGGTCTGAAAAAGGAAATTGAGGAAATAAAGTTTATAGCACAGGGAAAGAGTTACTAAAATGGACTATGGATATAGACAAACAACTTCACTCGGTTTTTTTTTCTTCTTTCCTTTTTAAATCAAACCAATTATGTATTCACTAATTATATCTAAAAAGGGAGATAAGTAAAACATTACCAGTGAACCCTAGAAAACTTTAAACAAATGTAAGATCTGGGGATGGAAGGCAGCTTCTGACAATTATCCAGGGAATCCGGCTTCCCTCAAATGCTGGCCCGCTAATACTCTCCAGATTTGCTGGGTCTGCATCAAAACATCCCCACAAAGTGTTTACATTCATGCAGGGTTCATGTAGAGGGTCAGGCTAAGCAAAGGTCTACAAAAGAAAAAAACGGAAAAGGAACACCAAAGCTGGAAGAACGTTCAAAACACTGCTATGTCTTATATCTACCAAAGTCTACGACACTCAGATAGGTCATATTTAAAGTGGTTCTAAAGGCTCAAGGTTTCTTTTTACCTTCATGGATTCTATTCATGAAGGTAAAAAAAAAAAAGCCGTGTGCAGCAGCCCCTCAGCCCCCCCTAATGCTTACCCGAGCCTCATCTCGATCCAGCAATGTGCACTTATGAGCCTTGGCTCTTCGGAGACTCTCGCTCTAATAGGCTCCTGCTGCTGTCAATCACAGCCAGTAAGCCAATCAGGAGACGGAGGGGCGAGGCCGAGCCGTGGCTCTGCGTGTGAATGGACACGCAGAGCTGTGGCTTGTGAGCAAGCTTGTTTAGGTACCCCCAGAACAAGCTGCTTGTCCTGGGGACACTTGGCAGGAGGAAGAAACCAGGAGCACCGGCGAGGGACCCGAGAAGAGGAGGAATCCGGGCTGCACTGTGAAAAACCATTACACAGAGCAGGTAAGTATGACAAGTTTGTCATTTAAAAAAAAAAGCAAAAAACAAAAAACTAAAAAAGAAGACTTTAATATCCCTTTAATGATATAGCCAGAGAAGAAAAAGACATGGAAGCCTTTTATATAAAAGATAGGGATCATGCTGCAGTCAGCTTACAATATGTTATCATGTACGTGGCAAGCAACCCATCAAACTGGAATCTGGCTCCACATTTGACCACCCTCATTAATGGGATGGTCAAATGTGGTCGATGTAGTCTTTAACCACTTCTACCCCTTAGGACGTACCTGTATGTTCTCAGGTTGAAGTAGCTGTACCAGGATATCATGGATGCAGCTATGATCCCAGTACCAATATTTTCAGTAGGTTATGGGCTTTAATGTAGACCTGATACAAGCGGTTCTACAGCTGCCTGATTACGTCTACAGTAGTACAGTAATGAAGCAGGTACATCAGTACTTGCCTCCCCTCTGATCTCAGTTTGATTAGATACTTTTGAGGGCAGAGGAGACTAGACCCCAGATATCTCAGAAGAGAGCAATAATTCTAGTGCCATTTCTCCTGTTTAACCTAAACTAGTAAGCCGTACAGGGTTTTAAAGCTTCCCCTAGCTTGACAATTCCACGAGCATGGGCAATATTAAAGCATGTTGGGTATTTACTTGGCATAACATCATCTTTAATATTTACCCAAAACAAAAACGGGTATTATATTGTGCACTATACTTAATTTCTGTGTATTTTTCCCAGAAAATTTGCATTTTAAAAATGGCTGCACAAATAGTGTTTGACAAACAAATTGCAATGGTCATAATTTTATTCTCCAGGGTCTTTGCTTCCAAAAAAAAAAAATAGAATGTTTTGGAGTTCTAAATAATTTTCTAACAAACAAAATGCCAATTTAAGTGTACACGAGAGGTGTCAGAATTGGCCTGATCGGTGGATAATCAAAAAGTATAAAGGGCAATTTGTGAAATTACTGTATATGGGTAGATTTAGGCCCAACTCTGGAATGGAGAAAAATACAAGGGTTAGTAAATGCACTTTGAATGTGTATACTTGTTCTGGTGGCAAACTTTCAACGAGGGAATATCCCCTTTGGAGAGAATTCCTCGTTCTCCGTTATGCAATGTGCTTGGAGGGCTTCCATAAAAGGCTCTGATCGGTAAATTCCAGATCTTCCTTTGTCCAGTTTTCTTTACCAGTGCCAAGTGTATATTTCTAGAATGCTCCAAAAAAGCAAAGAACCAGAAAAGTTCAGCTTGGGAGAAAAGCTCACTATAATTTAGCCATCTGCAAAAATGTACCTAAATTTTTGGCGAATCAGGAGAACATCCAGGTTATTCTAAAAAAAAAAAAAAAAAAAAAAAAAAAAGGGGGGGGGGGATTTGGCAATATTTATTCTTCATCTATTATCTAAAAGTAGAATTACAGTTTTAACTTGAAGACTAGTAGGGAAAAAAGACCAAATCACATTTAAAAACACTCCTATGGCCTCAAAAATCCCACTAACGGGATGAAGTAGATGCAAAATCTGCAAGACACGTTTCCTGTGTGAATTTACACGTCACAGGCAGGCCAAAAGAATTTTCAACACAACAGCAGAGCAGATAGAGATCACCATATTTTTTTTCCTCTGCTAGACCAGATCTTGTTTTTATTCAGAGGAAATATTACCGATTTAAACTTTCACCCTTTTGTCCTAAACGAAGAGTACACAACGCACAACTGCATAAGAATGCAAGATATAAAAACGATAGCAAAATATATGAGCATTCTGTGCACTTATTTCCCCGCTTATCTATGATCAGCTCATATTTTAGATTCATATTAATACAATCTACATACAAATTTCTGCCTGGTAAACTCAAACGTGGAATAGGTTATCAGCAAGCCACAAATAAAACTGCCAATGACTGCTATGAAGGCCGGGTAAAACTCATGCTATTTGGAAAAGTACTGGTTTCAATCGCTAGATAAAAATTATTGTTATAATCACCAGAGTATTTGAGAATACTGGTTCATGCTGACATTGTGCCACAGAAAAACATTGGTAAATATACCCCCTGAGACAAAAAAAAAAAAAAAAAAAAAAAAAAAAAGAAGCACGACTAACAAAAAGGATTGTACATACACTTCTTTTAACCCTTTGTTCGGTCAGACAACATGCACATCTAATTTACAACTGATAATGAAGACTGGCCAGCACAGCACAGATAGAGTTAATCATGGTAAACATAACTCCTCAGCCCCTTTCTTAAAGTAGAACTTTGGGCATAACTTTTTTCTTCATTTTGGATAGAGCAAGGGAAGGTTATAAGCCTGTCTTTTTTTCGCCATCTGTGTCCCGTTGCGGAGATCTCCCTTCACTTCCTGCCCTATATCCAAAAAGGAAGTGAGAGGCAATGACTGCAAAGTAAAGTGTTACTAAACCCACAACAGTAAAATCTGTATATGCAGAATAGCATGCTTGTTATACTCACTGTGGAACTTAAGGGGTTAATCCTCTGCATTGTGCAAAAAGGCTGTTTTATCCTGTATGCACAGATCCTTCCCCTCCTGCACTGTCTATCTGTGGAAGGCCAGCTAACACTGCCAGGGAGGCCGACCTGCACATGCTCAGTTGTGTCTTTTATGCTGGAGAGAACATTTACTTGTTTTCAGAGCTAGTCACATGATATTGACATCACACATGTGGGCATGTATACAGGCTGTAGTGGAAATCTCCTACCTGAATTCCCAGCACTGGAGAAACACTGCAGTTTATCATGTAACCATGGTGGTATACAGATCATCCAAAAAGGTATATAGTGGCAGTATTTTAATGTAAAAAGAAGATTAAGTTGTGGGCACTGTGAGGGGGAGGAACTATTTTCATATTACTGGGTTTAGCAACACTTTAAAGGGATTAATTCTCTGTATTGTGTAAAAAGGCTCTTTGATCCAGTATGCACACATCCTCCCCCCTCCTGCAGGGTCTTTCTTGGCAAGGCCAGATGAGACACAGTGAGGATAGTAAAGCTGCACATGCTCAGTTTGGTCTATATTGCTGCAGAGACCATTTCCTTGTTGAGCTGAGCTTTTCAGGTCACGTTGTATTGATATCACACATTTGGGTGTGTATACAGATCCTAAAGGACAGCCCAGTCCCTCCCTCCTCCATGCCCAGTAACTAAAAAAAGAACACAGTGGGTGGGATGTCACATGTCGATTCATGGATGATCAGCCTCCCATAACAGCATGATGACGGCTGTAGTGGAAATCTCCTCCTACCTAAACACTCAGGCAAACCCTGCAGTTTATCACATGACCACGGTATACAGATCAGCCAAAAAGGTATATACTGGCAGTATTGTACTGTAAAAAGATTTATAAGCTGTGGGGACTGTGGGGTGGGGGGCAGATGAGCTATTTTCATATTACTGGGTTTAGTAACCCTTTAAGGGAATTCTTTGGGCACCCCCAGGTCACCAGAACTAGTGCCCCTATGAGAAGATTACCCTCTATTACTTTTCATTTTCAATAATGGGAAAAAGGACAAATAATGGGGTGGGGATCCCAATAGTTTTGTAAAATTTAAAAGATGTCACACTGAGTAAATAGATACCAAACATGTTATGCTTTAAAACTGTGCACATCCACGCAGTGGCGACAAACGGCGTAAATTGTACTATTCATAGGCAACAATTTAAAAGCCTTTACAGGTTACCACTTTATATCTACAAAGGTGGTCTAGTGCTAGAATTACTGCCAATGATCCAATATTTGCGCCGATATACCTCACGTGTGGAACAATCATGGTTTGCGTGTGTGAGGGACCAACGCACGCATTCGTCTTTACACACTAGCACGGGGAGACAGTGGCACTTTTTTTTTTATTATTATTCATTCCATTTTATTTATTTTAACACTGTTGCTTTAAATTATTATTTTTAACACTTTATTGCTGTCACAAGGAATGTAAAAATCCTTGTGATAGCAATAGGCACATGACAGGTACTCTTTATGGAGGGATCTGGGGGCCAATAAGACCCAAAATCCCTCCTTTGCACTTAAAAGCATTCCAAAAAGCAAGATCGGGGTTTCTGAATACTTTTAAATTTTTAAAGAACAGCGCTGTTGACCGCCAGGTAGACCGGAAGTGATGTGATGTCATCGCTTCTAGATTACCATAGCGGAGACCCGATCAAAGCCTATTCTAGTGGGACGGGAAAGCCAGAGAGAGCCGAAGAGGGGGGGCGGACGAGACACGTCCTCTCCCGCTGCTTGTAATAGCATTCGAGTGGCTAGTTAGCCATTCCGATTGCTATTACAAGAGAGTCGACCATCAGCGCTAAGAAAATGGTACCGGAGTGATGTCTGCAGCTGTCATCATCCTGGTATAACCACTTGAAGTCAAATGACGTACCAGATACAGAATTTGGTGGCAAGTTGTTAATGGGGGCTATTCCCTCTACTCCAGGGATATGCAGCTGTTGCAAAACTACAAGTCCCACCATGCCGCTGCCTCTGGGTGTCATGCTTGTGGCTGTCAGAGTCTTGCTATGCCTCATGGGACTTGTAGTTCTGCAACAGCTGGGAGGTTCGCTAATTGCATATCCCTGCTCTACTCTATCCAAAAGTTTAAAAAAAAAGTAATTAATAAAAAAAAAAAAAAAAAGTTTTGCATTTAGTTATACTTTTAGGCCTCATGCACACACTTTTTTTTTTTTTTTTTTAACTCTCCTAAAATCCAGCAGCGTTTTTTCCCCAACGCTTGTAAGTGTCTAAATCTTTTACAAGCATCAAGCTTTTGGGCATAAATTCATTTCACTGGCCAGAATAATTTATTCTGCCCATTGAAATTAATTAATGCTCCAGCACTAGAATTTAGGCGCCTTTAATAGCGTCAATAGTTTGTTCTGCCCAAATTTCTGGACGCACTGGTTTTCTAAAAGCTCCTGCCACTAAATGCTACTAAAATCCTATATGTGCATGGACACATAGGCTAACATGCAGGGGAGTTTAGAGGCAGGAAAGAAAAAAACACCAGACACCCCTAGAAGCAGCCGTTAAAACGCCCAGCGTGCATGAGGCCTAAACATTTGAAATGGTTGTAAACTATTACATCCAGCCACTTTAGTGACCAGGTTCAGGTAATTAACAGAGTTGAAAAATACTTCTAAATAAGTCGTACCTGTCAAGCCTGCAGCCTTCTAAAACACACAGATCAAAGGCTTTTGATCAGGGGACAGGGATCTGCCGTCACACACATCACAGAGCAGGGAGCCAAGTGTCATTTGAGACCTAAGCGGAAGGAAATGACACCCCCCCCCACCTCCCCTCTACACAGACTCCTATGGAAACATGCGCAGCTAAGGGGGTGGGGTCGTGCAAGGTTAACCTATCAGAAGTGATTATTGCGTATAGCCGAGGAACGATTGAGCAGACTAAAATCACACTACGTGCATTGGATTGAGGCTAGTACACACTATACAGGGATATGCTCTGTTCACTTTTTATTTCAGAGGTTTACAGCCACTTTAAATAGAAGTAGAAGAGTTTTCAGCAAGTACAAAACAATTTTTGGAATATTTTAACATCATGCTGTAACATGTTAGAAATATAAAAGTAGGCGATATCCCAATTTGGCTGCAAAAATGGAAAACCACTTTAAGCAGCCCTTCATAATGAATATAAATACACATGCACTTAATGATGCCAAGCTTTGCTCTTAAAGGAAATGAATTAGCCCACTGGGGAGAGTTGAAAGCCAGACTGTTTTCCATTTCATTACTTGAACCACACAAGAAATCAATGCAATCAGATAGATGCTTTGTGGGTGACACTGCTAACGGTTCAATCATTTATCAGTTATATCTGTGAACTGATAAGAGAGCAGCTTAGAGTAATATTACAAACCAAGGAAAAAAAAAAAAACACAATGAGTGTCTGAAGGCAAATGCGTACTCCCTGATGCAATAAAATCTCTGCTGATAAGTAAAATATAGCCAAACACATCCCTACATAGGACACAAGGTCTGATTAGCTAAACATGAAAAAAAATCAGATTGGACAGATTCCCTATATTAATTTGTAAACATTTTAAAACTTGGACTACTGGGGTCATGACCAAGTAGGTTCTATACGAAAGCTTCATCTACTTTGAAATAAGACACATTTCAGGAGATTGGACTCCACGTGGACTAGATACGTCAAAAGGCTAAAAGCTGCTCAGAACAATGCAAACTAAAAAAGGCTCATGTGAAGTGCACTAGAATATGGAAGACATGTTCATATTATATAGTCATATAATAAATCTTCCAAAAAGAGCCAAGAACCTATACTATATAAAATCAACAAAGTTGCATGCCGCTACATCCTCAGAATTTCTCTCCTCGACCGTGAGTCACCAAAGGCCCACATATACATCTTGCAAAAAGAGCAAATGTAGACTTATTGTGAAGACTAATAATGCAACATACAAAATCCACATGGTGCGACAACTAGTCGATGTGTTTCCCTCCATCACTGGAGCTTAATCAGGGTGATTGACTTTGGGATTAAGCTCCAGTGATGGAGGGAAATGTGTTTGAGTAGTTGTTGCACCAGGTGGGTTGCATCCTTAGTCTTCACAATAAATCTATCACAGCCTTTATGGTAAGTGGCTCTTTTTGAAAGATGTAACTGTAGACAATTGGTGGCTCATGATTGTGGAGAGCCTGCTCCTGCAGCCTGGGGAGAGAAGAAAAATTCAGAGAATGCAGCCCAGTGCAACTTTGTTGATTTCATATAGTATAGATATGCTTTATCCGTGAGGAAAAATGAAAGATGCAGCGCTCTTAACAGAAGCAATCCTCTCCTAATGTGCAGTCTGCAGCACAGGTGCCAAAGCTCCATGTGTCTTCTCACACTGAATACAATAAATACGAGGGAAGAGCTGGCAACTCCAAAGTCCTTGATGCACAAATTTATTGGCTACATATGAGCATTAAAAATCAAACCACCGACACGTTTTGGCGTGAGCCTTACACATAGCCAACGACTAAGGTTCATGCCAAAACGCGTCAGTTTTTTTTTAATGCTCATATGTAGCCAGTACATTTTTACATCAAGGACTTTGGAGTTGCCGGCTCTACTCTTAAGTCTGGATTTACACCTATGCATTTTTAGTGCTTATTACATCTTGCAGATTTGCACTACAGTCTATTTACCATGGTTCCCTATGGAACACGTTTTGTAGTGCAAATCTGCAAAATGTAAAAAGCACTAAGAATGTATAGGTGTGAATCCATTATGAGAGAGAATATATATATATATATATATATATATATATATATATATATATATATATATATATATATATATATATATATATATATATATATATTTGCTTCACCCACACACAGGAAAATCCTACATCTGACCTTTGATTTTAGAAGTTATTGCTACTTCCAGAGCTCGGATGAAGAGAACTCCCATCTGAAGCATGTAAGCCAAGATGCACATTTGAGGCAGTCACTATAGGTTGCTGAATTGTATCAACAGTACAAGGCTAACAGCATCCAGTGGGTAGATTTTATGATATATACTATCCTGCCAAAGACTTTCAAGTACAAGATGCTAGAAAATATCACACAATGCCAGTGCGGTAGTTGTGTAGTGTTTTGCAAAGAGTCCCAGTCTGCAATGCCATGGATATCAAGACTCAACATTGAGAGACCATTAGAATAAATTTGTTACACAAGTATCTCTGAAGCAGGCTTGTATCCATCCATTATCAATCACAGATAGTCTGCATCTATCTATTAAAAAAAAAAAAAAAAGAAGGTTTCCATCTTTAAAAGTGGAGCAAAAAAGTCAAAAACACCTTTACCAAAGTAGAAATGGGGTGCCTCTACCATACACAGGACACGCCAAGGGCAAAAAATCTGAGGCAATAGTGCAATCAGTGCTAGTTGCCTCATTAAAGACTATTTCAGGAGGATCTACAGATAAACTAGTTACCTTTAGCATGTGAGCATATGGGAGAATGGTAGACACAAAGTTATTTTGACTTTAGATTGAGTTTAAAAGAGATCTGTAAAGTTCAATAGTGTCTACAAAGTAAACTTCCTCTGCAGAAATGTACCTATAGGTAAGCCTATAATAAGGCTTACCTATAGGTAATGAAAATTTCTCCTAAACGTGTACAGTTTAGGAGATATTTACATTATTTGCAGCCAGTGACATCACTGGCGCATGTACTCTGAAAGAACGGCCATGGGTGCCATTCCTTCCGAGCCCTGTGTCGTGAATGGCGGCTCCGGCACGCATGTGTGGGAGTGACATCATCGCGGCTACGGCCAAACAGTGCCAAAGCCCACGAACCCAGAGGAAACTCCAGGGAAAATGTCAGACGTCTCAACAGTGTGTGGGCCCCACAGAGCTTCGTCCTAAGGTAAGCATTTCATAATGAGCTAGTATGCAATGCATACTAGCTCATTATGCCTTTGTCTTACAGGTATTTTTTCTTTTTTTTTTTCCAAAAGAGTCTGCAACCTATAACATTTGCTGCTTTTATTCAAGCCATGTCTAAAAGGAGAACATATAAGGGACATTATTACAGTGTGCAATTGAAAAATGAATTTAAAATAATTAAATTTCATTGGCTGCATCATCATTTCCATTGATTTGTGGTAAAGTACACTTGATAAGAAAAATCGGACGAAAAATACTGCTTTTGAAGTGATCGTAAGTTAATTTGATCGCTCATACGCTGCCTTCGAGAGCCGATCACGACAGTTATGCAAAATTATCCAAAAGGACAAGCACGAAAATATTTCTCGTACGATACCAGAACGTACGATTTTCGTAAGAGATGCACTGATATTTTGGCGGCTGAAACCTAAATCAGCTGAAAATGGTGTTATCAGCATTTTGCAGATAAGAGAAAAAAGTGCCAATAATGGTGCCAAAAAAAGCCTGTGATTTTACCATGATTTAACTGTGCTTATGGTGTGTTTTTCATAGGTCAAGTGACTCAAAAACCCCCCACAAAAACGTTATTGGGGGGGCGGTTATTGATGTGTTCTTGCTGATTTTTTTGGGAGCGTAACTGACCAGTGTGAAGACATACATAGTATTTAAAGGGATACATTTTTCTTGAGCTTTTCTGGCATAAAAGGTGCCAACAATGGTCAACAAATTCATATTCATTTAAATTCATGATAATTAAAAAGTTAAAACACAATTAGATAGAATATTAAATATTAATAATATTTTAAAACTGTAATTTTTAGGCTTCTGGCCAAGTGCATCCTGCATTTTCAGCACTAAAATTTCCATTCGGTGCACCTCTAATTTTCGAATAATCAGTACAGGATTCATCCGTAAAAACAAAACAAAAAAAAAAATAAATAAAAATAACAGAAGACCAAGACCAGGCATGCTTGTAAATGAAAGAACACATTACACCACTTCCGAATTTGTATTCTGTCCTACAAGAATTTTCGTAACCTCTTCATTTTCGATACAAGACTGAAACAGATGATCATTCGTCCAATATTCTCATCGTGTGTACGAGGCTTTAGGCAGTTTTTACAAATAAGCATGTGAAGTGCTGATAATAGATGAATAATGGCCAATAAATGCACTGCTGTGTAACTAGCAGTGAAGGAATTGAGCCCCCCATAGCTGTAAAGTAATGTTATTTGTGATGTGTGAACCTTTTACTTGACTTGACACAGGGGATGTGGGAGACTGTTTAGTCTCCAACACTGGACTCTTTAGAAGGCTCTGAAGATGTGTAGAGCAGGGGTTGGCGGCAGCAGAGACACGTATTCCTCAGGGAGGAAAGAGACCTGAATCTACCCCCATGAAAAAGAGGCTAAAAAAAAAAAAAAAAAGTGTGAGGAGAGGGAAATGAACGAAAGAAGAAAAACAAAAAAAATAGTATGAGGGCAAAGCATAAGTAACTGAAAGACGGAACAGACATCTGAAGACGGATCATAAAATGTCAAGTAATGAAATGCATCCTCTTCAACATCCTATACCTCTGCACTGCAGCACGCAACAAAAATACAACATAATTAGCTGAAATACAGTTGTGCTCATAAGTTTACATACCCTGGCAGAATTTATGATTTCTTGCCCAATTTTCAGAGAATATGAATGATAACAAAAACTTTTCTTTCACTCATCGTTAGCATTTGGCTGAAGCCATTTATTATCAATCAACTGTGTTTACTCTTTTTAAATCATAATGACAACAAAAAATACCCAAATGACCCTGATCAAAAGTGGACATACCCCAGTTCTTAATACCGTGTATTGCCCCCTTTAACATCAATGACAGCTTGAAGTCTTTTGTGGTATTTGTGGATGAGGCTCTTTATCTTCTCAGATGGTAAAGCTGCCCATTCCTCTTGGCAAAAAGCCTCCAGTTCCTGTACATTCTTGGGCTGTCTTGCATGAACTGCACGTTTGAGATCTCCCCAGAGTGGCTCATTGATATTGAGGTCTGGAGTCTGAGATGGCCATTCCAGAACCTTCGCTTTATTCTGCTGTAGCCAATGACCGGTCAACTTGGCCTTGTGTTTTGGATCATTGTCATTTTGGAATGTCCAAGTACATCCCTTGGGCAGCTTCCTGGCTGATGAATGCAAATGTTCCTCTAGTATTTTTTGATAAGATACTGCATTATTCTTGCCATTAAATTTTGACCAAATTTCCTGTGCCTTTGTAGATCACACATCCCCCAAACATCAGCGATCCATCTCCGTGTTTCACGGTAGGAATGGTGTACCTTTCATCATAGGTCTTGTTGACTCCTCTCCAAATGAAGCATTTATGGTTGTGGCCAAAAAGCTCAAGTTTTGGTCTCATTACACCTAATGACTTTGTGCCAGAAGGTTTAAGGCTTGTCTCTGTGCTCTTTGGCGTATTGTAAGCCGGATACTTTGTGGCATTTGCATAGTAATGGCTTTCTTCTGGTGACTTGACCAGGCAGCCCATATTTCTTCAAGTGCCTCCTTTATGGTGCATCTTGAAACAGCCACACCACATATTTTCAGAGAGTTCTGTATTTTACCTTAAAGGGGTTGTAAACCCACGCGTTTTTTCACCTTAATGCATCCTATGCATTAAGGTGAAAAAACACCAGCCCCCCCCCCCCAATTTTACTTACCCGAGTCCTCGAACTTCACCCACAGGGATGCGCCGTCTCTCTGCCCGGGGTTCTTGGCTCTTGATTGGATTGATAGCAGCGCAGCCATTGGCTCCCACTGCTGTCAAATACAATGACGCGAGGGTCGGGGGCCGAGTCCTGCATTTGGCGGCTAGGGCCACTCTGTGCAAAACGAGCTGCACAGTGGAGGTAAAGTATGACATGTTTGTTAAAAAAAAAAAAAGTCTTTACTATCACTTTAAATTAGTGTGTTTTTCTTTGTACCCCAAACAATTTTCCTGGCAGTTGTTGCTGAAATTTTAGTTGGTCTAACCTGAAAATGGTTTAGTTTCAACAGAACCCCTCATCTTCCACTTCTTGTTTAGAGTTTAAACACTGCTGATTGGCATTCTCAATTCCTTGGATATCTTTTTATATCCCTTTCCTGTTTTATATAGTTCAACTACATTTTCCCATAAATCCTTTGACAATTCTTTAGCTTTCCCCATGAGTCAGAATCCAGAAACATCAGTGCAGCACTGGATGAAAGATGCAAGGGTCTGTCAGGAGTCCAGAAACTCATTGACCTTTTATACATACACACCAATTACAAGCAAACAGATCACATGTGAGGATGGTTAGCTTTAACAGCCATTCAAACCCCTTTGTGTCAACTTGTGTGCATGTTATCAGGCCAAAATCACCAGGGTATGTAAACTTTTGATCCGAGCCATTTGGGTAGTTTCTGTTGCCATTATGATTTAAAAAGAGTAAACACAGTTGATTGATAATAAATGGCTTCAGCCAAAAACACTAACCATAAAGTGAAAGAAAAGTTTGTGTGTTATCATTCATACTCTCTAAAAAAATGACAATGAAATCACAAATTCTGCCAGGGTATGTAAACTTATAAGCACAACCGTATTTATTCACAAATTACAGTAGTTAGCCATCTTTAAGGGTGCATATTGTGTACATACTATAAAACAGATAAGGGCAAGATGTCAATAGGACAGGAAATCCCAAAGTTGACACCAGTCACCACAACAGTATGGGATTTGAAAACTCTCAAAAGAAGCAACATGCCTCCCTTACTCTGGGGTGATTCCATGGCCTGCACATCTGAAGCTAGTGTGTGTTCCTCTTTTGATTCATTTAGATTTTTAATTTTATTTTTTAAGTACAGAAGCAAATCTGAAAAGGACAACTCGAAAAGGATAGAACTTGGAGAGTTGCACCCACTTGCTGAAAATGCTAAATATGAAATATACAATATGATTAAAAAGTAAAATATTGTTAAAATGTTCTACTAGGTACAAAATAGAATAGAATACATATTTTATTTTTTAAACGCTAGAGATTTAATTTAAAGCTAAACTCCAGGGAAGTGATAAAAGGTTCCCTTGCAAATCGGGCAAGTATTAAATGCTAGTTTAGGTCTAGGGGCCACAGAAAGCAGTTTTACTCAACCAATGGCCTTTCCCACATGCTCCCCCAAGCTGTAAAACCGGTCCCCACAGCCTCTTCTCCCCTATACTCTGGTGGTCACAGGTCCTTTGAAGACATTAAGTACAAAGCAGAGCCCACAGCCCTGAACTGGACATAAGGACACTTCACAACCAGAACGTAGGGAAGCAGAGGATCAGAAAGAAAAAAAAACTGCTTTTTGCGGGCCCCTGCCCCCGATCTAATGAGCATTTAACCCTTGCAGCTCAGGGGCAACCGAAGTGCAAGTCAGCATGTTTCTTTCCCCGGAGATGGGACTTTAAATTATTATAGATCTGCTTTAAGGTTCCTTTTCCCTGGAATGCTCATTAACACTTCTTACAGCCTCTGTACTTATTTTATTAGAAATTGTAAATGTAAATACATGCTTCCAAAGCCACTTTACTTATCAGATATTGCACCTTTAATTGCATATATAAAATATGTCTGAAAAGATTACTTTTCTTGCATCAAGAAAGAGCATAGTTTTTGGACCTTCAGAGCATCAATACAAATGGTATCTATTAGAAGGGTATATAAACCCTTCATTGTCATCAGCCTGTTTAACATGTAGATGGCTAAGCCAGGTTTTATGTGCACCAATAAAACACAACACAAACTACAATTTGTTTCAGAATATATATACCGTATATACTCGAGTAGAAGTCGATCCAAGTATAAGTCGAGGCCCCTAATTTACCACAAAAAACTGGGAAAAAATGATTCACCCGAGTATAAGACAAGCAGCTACTGTAAGTGGAAAAAGAGGGTGAACAATGCCCATCTGCAGCTGCATACCTCCCTGCATACCTCCCTGTGTAGCCTACCTGTATCCTGTGCATGTGTCCTGTACATGTGTATGTGTCCCTGTGTCCTGTACATGTGTATGTGTCCCTGCGTCTTGTACATGTGTATGTGTCCTGTGCATGTGTCCTGTGCATGTGTCCTGTGCATGTGTCCTGTGTCCTGTGTCCTGTGTCCCTGTGCAGCCTACATGTGTCCTGTGCAACCTCCCTCCCTCCGATCAGCGTGTTACACTTCGGCGGCCATTCCACTATTCAAAAGCCGCGCCTCCTCCTCATCTGTGATAGGCAGAACACTCAGCAGTCAGCCTATCACGGACATTCTCTCATTTTCATACCATGGACAAGGATGAGAGAATGCTCGTGATAGGCTGTACACTGACTGCTGGGAAATGGAGTGTTCAGCATATCACAGACGAGCAGGAGGCACAGCTTTTGAAAGCTGGAATAGCCTCCGAACAGTATTATCACACGCCGGCCGCCGCCTGCCTGCATGACACGCTGATCATGCAGTAGACGGCGGTGACTCGAGTATAAGTCGAGGGGGGCACTTTCAGCCCCAAAAAAAGGGCTGAAAAATTTGACTTATACTTGAGTATATACGGTATATATGATTTTTTTTTTTTCCTCACACACAGTATCTCACAAAAGCGAGTTTACTCATCACATTTTTGTAAATATTTTATTATATCTTTTCATTTGACAACACTGAATAAATAACACTTTGCTACAACGTAAAAGTAGTGAGTGTACAGCTTGTGTAACAGTGTAAATGTGCTGTCCCCTCAAAACAACTCAACACTGCACTATTAATGTCTAAACCGCTGGCAACAAAAGTGAGTACACCCCTAAGTGAAAATGTCCAAATTGGGCTCAAAGTGTCAATATTTTGTGTGGCCACCATTATTCTCCAGCATTGCCTTAACACTCTTGGGCATGGTGTTCACAGGTTGCCACTGGAGTCCTCTTCCACTCCTCCATGACGACATCACGGAGCTGGTGGCTGTTAGAGAACTTGCGCTCCTCCACTTTCCGTTTGCGGATGCCCCACAGATGCTCAGTAGGGTTTAGGTCTGGATACATGCTTGGCCAGTGCATTACCTTTACCCTCAGCTTCTTTAGCAAGGCAGTGGTCATCTTGGAGATGTGCTTGGGGTCGTTATGTTGGAATACGGCCTTGCAGCCCAGTCTCCGAAGGGAGGGGATCATGCTCTGCTTCAGTATGTCACAGTAAATGTTGGCAATCATGGTTCCCCCAATGAACTGTAGCTACCCAGTGCTGGCAGCACTCATGCAGCCCAGGACCATGACACTCCTACCCCCATGCTTGACTGTAGGCAAGACACACTTGTCAAGCGTGTGTGCGGCAACCAGGTGAGGAGTACAAAGACAACATGTGAACCAAATAATTTTATCTTGGTCTCATTAGACCACAGAACATAGTTCCAATAATCCATGTCCTTAGTCTGCTTGTCTTCAGCAAACTGTTTGCGGGCTTTCTTGTGCATCATCTTTAGAAGAGGCTTCCTTCTGGGAGGACAGCCATGCAGATCAATTTGAGGCAGTGTGCGGAGTATGGTCTTAGGACTGACAAGCTGACCCCCCACCTCTTCAACCTCTGCAGCAATGCTGGCAGCACACATACGTCTATTTCCCAAAGACAACCTCAAGTAATAACGCTGAGCACGTGCACTCAACTTCTTTGGTCAACCATGGCGAGGCCTGTTCTGAGTGGAACCTGCCCTGTTAACATGCTGTATGATCTTGGCAATTTTCAGTTTCAGGGTCTTAGCAATCTTCTTATAGCCCAAGCCAGTGATGGCAAACCATGGTACTCCAGATGTTTTGGAACTACATTTCCCATGATGCTCATGCACTATACAGTATAGTTGAGCATCTTGGGAAATGTAGTTCCAAAACATCTGGGGTGCCAAGGCTCGCCATGACTGGCCTAGGCCATCTTTATGTAGAGAAACAATTGGCCATGAGGTGCCATGTTAAACTTCCAGTGACCAGTATGGAGGAGAGTGAAAGCGATAACAGCAAATTTAAAAACACACCTACTCCCCATTCACACCTTAGACCATGTAACTGATGGCTGTGTGTGGAGTTATTTTGAGGGGATAGCAAATTTACACGTTTATACAAGCTGTACACTCACTACTTTTCATGTGACAACACTGAAGAAATTACACTTTGTCACAATGTAGAGATATAATAAAATACTTGTGGGGGTTACTATAAAAAAAAAAAAGTTATATATATATATATATTTTTTTTTTTTTACACACACACACACACACACACTAAACATTAAACTAAACCTATTCAAATATTTACATGCAATCGATATTTATGCATGTTTTGTGAATTCTTATTTTGTGTATGCTCATTTATGTCCTTCCTTGAAATTATTTTTTCAGTCAGTCGAATTGTATAAAGAATAACTGGGTGTCAATAAATTACCAAGGTTTATTAAAACAATACTTTCAAAGATGCGGTAGCCACATTATTCATTTTGGAAAACACCCTCGTATAAGCTTATATGTGCATTTACCATATTTTCATTCAGGTTATTTACCTGTAAAAGCCTCTATTGTGTAGACATCCAAAAGTCCTGAGACTACAGCTAGGCTTTGCCATTTTGGATGTGATGTCTGTACAGACAGAAGAATCTGAGGTGTCACTCAAGTGATTGCACTCCTCTTTGTTACTCCCCCAAAAGTTACATAAAAAGGTTACTTATGTAGGGAGGTGAGGGAAAGGGTGAAAAAGTCAGCATAGAAAGTAATTAGACACTCCCAGAAGAGGAGAGGGCTATGACATGCAAGGAGGGAGGGGGCTAAACTAGGAAATGGACTATGCTGGAGTAGTCAAATATTCTAGCAAGTTCAAAGGTAAATTATAAAAAGTTATTTACATTAGGGAAAACAAAGCAGGCAAATAAAATAGATATTCCTGAACTTTTACCTTCAATTTCTAAGTTGGTAACATGGTTTCTAAAGAAACCCAAACATCATACCAACATTTTCTATTATAGAAAACTAATGAGAACATACTCCCTACGGGAAAAACTGGAAACCAGCCAACAAAAAAATCTGGTAGTCAGCCAAGTATCTTTTTCCCATCATGCTGCAGTTTTGTGGAACAGCAGTAGCTGGAAGTGGATCTTGTGTCTGTTAACGAACACCAACAAAGGGATTTTACATCAAGCCAAAGATACTCATTTTTTTGTTCATTAAGGGACACTAGGTCAGGAGTAATTGGGGAATGTATGGGACATCCAGAGGAAGTCCAGCAGAGGAGTGGGCAACAGCAAAAAAAAAAATACTAACAGGCCCGCAAACACCAAATAGGTTTAAAGAACTGAGAGCTGCTTGAAGGACCTGCCATCTAAAGCTGGCGTCAGCGGGAGGCCTGAACATCAACCTGGTAAAACTTTGAGAATATGTGAACCAAAGACCAGGTTGCAGCCTTAAAAAGATGGAAAACAGATGTCTGCTGCTGAAAAGCCCAAGAGGCAATTAGTGGGGTGCAATAAGACAGGAAAAGGTGGAACCTTGCCCTCAAGTATGCGGGCATGAATGATGATCTGCCCAAGCCATTTAATGGTGGATCAAGATGGAAGTACAACGTCTAAGTTAAAGTGTTTGTAAACCAAGAAATCTTGCACTGGCTCTTTAATTTAGTTAAATATGATTTGTTATGGTAATTTTAGTTTTCTGGCTGCCAGTGTTCCATTGTACCTGGTTGATCCTGCCCGTTTCTCAGATGTAAATTTTTTTTTTTTTTTAACAGATCTAAATACAGCTGTGTGCATGGGCAAATAGAAAACAATACACGTGTTAATATATTACAAAAAAGTTACTGATAAAAATGCCACTTTTAATGGTTGTGTGCAGGACCCTTCAATAGCTTATTCATTTTTATATTACCTTTGGCTGCAGTTCAGCTTTACTGAATTTAAATTCGACTTAATTTTTGCTTTTTTTGGCTGGAGTTATACTTTACTAAAATTCACGAAATTTTGTTTGTGCTTAGGAATCTCTGTACTTATGTCATTTTACACACTTCTAGTCTACGTTGTGACATACACAGGCCAATTATGAGCTACATTCTTGCCATACAGATTGTTGTAGATTTGGTCTGTCAGATCAACACAAGTCACAACTGTGCAATGTAAAGCTCTAAATGACAAAATATCATTTACATTGACTGTTCAGGTAAATCCTCATACTACACAATTGTTGGTAAATCCGATCATTTCCATCATATATTCTATAGATGAGCCATACATTTCTATACACTGCTAACAAGCATTGATCTTTCAATTATACCTTTAGGAAGGCTATTGCCCTTTTTAATGTACATGGCCTAGTTTGAATCTTTAATAAAATAAAAAAAACCCAAACATAATCCAGTGAAATGTATAAATATGGGCAATTTTATTTAAATGAGCTCTCTTTACAGAAAGATCAAATGCAAATATGCAGTATATAACACCACAAAATGATGACAAGATATAAGGTTCATCGTGTGAGCCACTGGTACGGTAGGTGAAGGTGACACATCTAAGCACATCTGGAAGATGGATGCTCAGGAGAGGATTCCTGGCAATCAATCAATAAAGATGGTTTAATTGGTTTATTGTCCCTGCAGGTTTCTTATCTGCCTGTACAGACACAGGCTTGGTTTTGCAACCTGGGGAGAATACATATAGAGTTTAGATTTTCAGCTTAGGCCCAGTGTTTTATGGAGCCAGCTCGGCTTCCACAGCCCAACAAACCAAAAACAAAATAATCAGTAGTGGTGTAACTGTGTAAACCTTACCTAAATGCACAACACTGAAATGGCAAAAAAAATGGCAAGTATATATGAGAAAAAAAAAAATACTTTATATTTTGTTTGCTCTGTGCACATGTATAATAAAATGGTCTTTTTATTGAAGCTTTCATTAAAACTTTTTTTTTTTTTTAAATTAGCACCAGGGATGATATTTACGATGAATGAAAAAACTGCAGCTTACACATGTACTTGCAAACATGTGCTAACTAAACACCTGTTTTTAATGCAAATTGTTACACAGGAGAATTTGGTTGGTTGCAGGCTGGTCGGTGAGTTGAGCTGGGAATTTTCTCCAGTTTTGTTTGACATGCATCGCCCTTCCATGTGCTGCTTGCTGCAAAGACCAGTTATAGGAGGGGGCAGTGGCCATTTGTTTGTTACTGATGTGATATTGGTGAGGGGACGCACTTGACACCTTTGCTGGCTGCCATTGTGCTATGTGTTGGGTGTCCAGTACACCCCTGCCTTCATGGAGGGGTGGGTTTCCTCCAAGCTCACCTGCCTTCTATTTATCCATTAGAATGCATGCGCTTCTACTATGGAGGCTCTCATAAATTAGGGCTGCAGATAATACTGGGGTGCCGTGGAGGGTGCCTTGAGGTCGACCCTCTGGCTTTAATACTTCAATCACTGACCTGGAACCAGTAATAAACATCAGGCATTCTGATTTCTCTGACTTTGGTAGCTGTATGCTTTCTCTGGGTCAGTGAATTAAAGTACTGAAGCCACTGAATCAGCAAACCAGCGGGGAAACTACCATCTTTAGTAAGTCAGCAATAGCTGACCCCATACTTCTCACAGCAAAGGCTTCCTTTAAACGTGCTTACAATAAGCCTTGGCTGCCAAGCTGCAGGGAAACTAAATATTAAAATTTGTACAACACTTAACACATATACAGACATGGACAAATTTGTTGGTACCCTTAACAGCTCATTGAAACAATGCTTCATTCCTCCTGAATAATGATCAAACTAAAAGCAATGGTCACAAATATATACCTGCATGCCTTTAGAATGACGGAGTAAAGCAAAGAAGATGCGGGGGGGAAAAAAAAAGGGGAATACTGCCTATTCTACAGATAATTTAAAATGGTACCCCTAGAAAAGATTATAAATATTTGGCAAGGTGATAGTTCAAACTAATTCCGTAATTAGTATCACATGCCTTCAAATGTGTAGACAGACAGCCTAATAAAATGGAGAAAAGTAGTCACTCTTTTTGGCATCATCAGGTGCATCTTACTGAACATGGACCAGAAAATGATAGATCCGACATGTCAAAAGGTGAAGGCTACAAAGACCATGTCCAAGCAGCTTTATGTCCCTGCAACTACAGTTCCATAAATTAAGACAGTAAAGGTCTATGCGAGTTTAGCAAACTGCCCTGGACATCGCCCCAAGAGGAAAAATGGACCCTAGATTAAACAGAAAGATAGTGTATGGTAATGGTAGACAAAGGGATAAGGAAAGCTTCCAAAGGAGTCACAAGCTAAACTCCAGGATCAAGGTACATCCGTTTCCGAGTGACAGTGGGCTGAAAAGAAAGACAAAAAAGCCAGACTGGAATTTTCAAAAATGCGAATTTAAAAAAAAGGCAATGTTTTTGGTTGAATACCCTTTGGACAAATGACAAAACTAGGAGTTTTGGGACAAGTCTTAGGCTTAATGTACACGGGATGTTTTACAACCGAACCTCCCTTGAATTATTCAACTTGACAGATAGCAAACAATGTTTAAAACGTCAGTTTTGCCACGTTTACATGTCGCTTTTAGCTGCTTTTGCGCTTAGAAGCGTTTTTTATTTTTTTTAAAAAAGGAAAATTTTTTATTTCGCAAATAGTCAAAAATGAACAATGCCTGTAAACGAAAACACAGCTAAAAACTCGAGTTACCGCGTTTGCACGCGTTTACAAGCTGTTACAGGTGTTTGGCGTTTCAAATGCCTCTGAACATCCAATTAATCTTTCAAAGAATAGAACACAGTATCTACTGTGCATCTGTATCTAGATTCTGTGCATCTGTGCAGGGCAATGAGATTGAGAAAAATCCTGCACAGCCGCAGTCAGGAAAAATTGATTGCCTTTATTCAATAAAAATCAAAAATACATGCCACAGCAGAACAGACAGAAGAGCCGACGAGTTTCACACTAAAAACATTGCTTAATCATAGCTAACAATCACAAAAATAGATCTCATATATACTAGTGTCTATTGATCATGTGATCAGATGAGTGATTAATAGGGCCCAATCAGTAAATTCACATATGCTGTGGACACAATCAAAACCAAAAAAAAAATCGTGTGATTGAGTATAGTGCTCAAAAAGTTCTGAACTAGGCGCAAAAATAAATATGAACTATATTTGTGTATACAGTTTTTGTTTATGTGTATGTGAACCATGAAACCAAATAAAAACTTAATACAAAAATGTATACTAGTATATCTATAGAAAGAGCTGAAATATGCAGTCTGGATAAGGTACCCTTCAGGCTCCATTTACACTTTAGCTCCACAACTTTGGAGTACAACTTTGTATGGGTGAGACTTGGATGTGACTTGGATGTGACTTGTCCCTCTGCAAAGTCGGACCCACTGTTGCATGTAAAACATTCAGGTAAGACTTTAATGAAACCTTTGAGGGTTAACATTGAAGTCTATGGCCCTCAAGTTTCAAGCATGAAAGTCGGACCAAAGTAGTGCACGAACTACGCTGAAGTCGATACGACCTTAAAGCGGAGCTCCAGGCTCCTTCATAAAAAAATTAAAAGTCAGCAGCTACAAATACTGTAGCTGCTGACTTTTAAATATTAGGACACTTACCTGTCCATGAATGCAGCAGTGTTCTCCTCCAAGCCGATTTTTCAATTCGCTCTCGTGTGCTGCTGCCGCCATCTTGGCTAAGGGACACTGACAGCGCAGCCGGTTCCCTACTATGTATGTGCGAAGCGCCTTGTGAATGGGCTGGCAGCAGGGGAAGAAAGAGGGGGGCTAAACTACCGGATGAGGTCACTGCGGCAAAGTCAGCCTAAAGTGGGAGCGGGTATCTGTCAAAACCAGGTACCTGCTCCCCCCCGAAGGGGGGAGTGTGAAAGCCCTCTGGGCTTTCACACTGGAATGAAAGCAGCGGCACTTTCGGGTCGGTTTGCAGGCGCTATTATTAGCGCAATAGCGCCTGCAAACTGCCCCAGTGCGAAAGGGTTCTAAGCCCCGTGTATCAAGGTATCATCAGGCTGCCCTGGACTGTCAGGAAAATTCTGCAGAGAGCGGTCTCACCAATTCTGCCACAAACACAGAACTCACCCAAAAAAACAAAAAAAAAGGAACAGAACCTGTCACATTATACAGAATGGATTGTGAAAAAATTTTTTTTCCCTTCTCTTAAAGCAGAGTTCCACCCAAAAGTGGAACTTCCGCTTATCTGCTTCCTCCTTCCCCCTCTGAAAGGTGCCAGACGTGGCATCGGAGGGTACCTGTTTTTGACAGGTACCCTTCCCTACTTACAAGAGGCGGCGCTGCCCCTCAGAAGTTAGGCCCCACTCCTCCTTCCTCCACCTCAGGACCAGTTAGAAAGCGCAGCGTGCTTCGAGCATGGGCAGTAGGGAACCTGCTGTGAAGCCGAAAGGCTTCACTGCCGGTTTCCCTTACGATGAATGTCGGCGGCAGCACCCGACAGCCGATCCGAAAAACGGCTGGGGTGCCGACAGCGTGAGCTCCCTGGACAGGCAAGTGTCCATATATTAAAAGTCAGTCGCTACAGTATTTGTAGCTGCTGACTTCTACATTTTTTTTTCCCCTGGCGGAACTTCTCTTGAAAAATGAGGGTGCGCATTTATGTCACTAGGTAATTATGACACTGGATGGAACACTTGGATGAAACGTGCCAAACATTAAGAATATTGTCAAAAAATGAGCCAGAAACAATGTGGCTTAGGTCTGACATATGTAGTTCTCAGTACAGCAGCTGTAAAAGAAAACAGTTGCTCCCCACCACAAAAGCCATAAATACATATACTGTACAGGTCCCACTACAGAGCAGATAGACATACTGTTTCTTCATTCACCCCATTTACTAATCAATTTTCAAGTTCACCTAAATAAGCTTCCTGTGATGGTGTGACAATGATGCTGCACTGCTCCTGAATTCAGAGCAGTGTTGCTACTTTCATGCTTCCTTGCACTAGAGTGGAATAGAAGATGTTAAAAAGTCTCTTCTGCGCATTCTGCTGTTGCCAGTGCAAATAGGTCTCCGAAATCAGCTGTATAAAACAATGCCAGGATCTCTGCAGCTCTCCCTTTGAAAGCCCTTGTTGGATATTCTAACAAGCTATAGAAACACAAAAGCAAGGGAAGTGCAATAAACCTTTTAATAAAGCCGACATAAAACACACAACATAAATGCACTCATATAGTTAAAGTGGTTGTAAACCCTTACACACCAATTTTACCTACAGGTAAGCCTATAATAAAGGCTTACCTGTAGGTACTGGAAATATCTCCTAAACATGCACAGTTTAGGAGATATTTACCATATACACTTGGGCACTGATTGGAACCATTATGTTCCAGATCTGCCCAGCAATGCCCCCAATGTTTTATCAGTGCCACCTGTCATTGCGCATCAGTGCCACCCATCAGTGCCACAAATATGTACCAATCAATGCCACCTACGAGTGCCCAGTGCTGCCTACGAGTGCCCATCAGTGCCGCCTACGAGTGCCCATCAGATCCGCCTACGAGTGCCCATCAGATCCGCCTACGAGTGCCCATCAGATCCGCCTATGAGTGCCCATCAGTGCCCATCAGTGTCACTTATCAGTGTCACCTCATTGGTGCCCATCAGTGCAGCCATATCAGTGCCGGTCATTGAAGAAGAAAACGTACTTATTTACAAAAAATTTTAACAGAAACAAAGAAAAACTTGTTTTTTTAATCAAAATTTTCGGTCTTTTTTTTATTTGTTGCGCGAAAAATAAAAACCGCAGGAGGTCATCAAATACCACCAGAAGAAAGCTCTATTTGTGGGAACAAAATGATAAAAAATTTGTTTGGGTACAGTGTAGCATGACCGCGCAATTGTCATTCAAATTGCGACAGCGCTGAAAGCTGAAATTTGGCCTGGGCGGGAAGGTGTTTAAGTGCCTGGTATTGAAGTGGTTAAAAAAAAAAAAATCAAGGAAAATTGACAATTATAGTTAACATGATGTACAAAATATCTATCCAGCCATCTATCTATAGTATCACCCACTGATATTTTGTACATGTTAACTTTGATTGTCAATTTTTCTTGATTTCTCATGCGAGGTTTCCCTTTTAAGAATTGCTAACAAACATTTTTTAATATATTAATTTTCTATATCTGGTTGCCTTGTAAAATCCCATAAAGAGGTCTATTATAATGTTTACAGGTATTTTTTGTTTACTTGACGAGACTTATGCATTACAAAGTAACTGGACTTGGTACTTCTACAGAATATCATACAAACAGCCTTTAGCTGTACTTTTATTTTACTCATATAGAGACCACATAAGATCTATGATCAATTTACCATTTGCAATAATAAAAGATTTAGTTAATCTCCATGGTTGTACAGACATTTGTAAGATATAAATCACCTTTTCAAAGCATATTTTTGTTTGAGATTTATGGGTCAGCAGCTTTGGGCTTCCTACATTCAATCAGCAAATATAAAATAGATGAAGGGTTTCCAAAATGTAAACTATGTCATTCTATGAGACTCTCCAGTATGTTTGCTTTAATCATTAATTTTTAAGTCAACTAAAAGCCCCATAAGCAAAATAAAAAAAAACTTCCCCGGGTACATTATGGACAAGTTGGGAAACAACTTTCCAAATAAAAAAATATGTTCATCTTAATGCTGCTAGATCAGCAAAACTAACATTTTCTTTATTAAAATAGGAATCCTTTGATAACTTTACAAACCAAATCCTGAACCCAGTAAAAAGGGGTGGAAAGGTCCTTTTGGCTGGTAAAATCCAAATTATTGCATTGCCTATGGCATCTTGCTACTGCATGCACTAATATAATAAATACCACCTTTCTTTTGTTAACGCTGTGTTTGAATGACCCCTACTAATCAAGAGGAAAAGTTATTGAAGAATAAATTCTTATGGGATGATGTAGCTGAAATGATGATGAAGCTTTCAATTATTACAAGCTATAAAAAAAATAAAATAAATAAGAGCCAAGACATTTTCCTCCTATTATTGGGAACCAGTAATTGCCTCCAGCAACCTCCAGTTCCCTGTGACTCAGAGGTTATGTGCACAAATGCCTGAACATAAAAATGGAAACTTGTTAAACTTGCTGAATTAATAGACATTATACTTGCCTACAAAGCTATGCGAATCCTGTAACAGCGCATACAAGGTAAAGCATGGAGGAGTCCTATAAACCTGTACAAGTCTCAAGGCTCATATTTCATATTAAATAAGCCATGGATTGCTCATCCTTTGCCACAATGTTGTAATAGCCCAAGTAGAAAACGACTCCGATTTAAAATCAATCTAAAGCCAAACTTTTTTTTAAGGTTTGGATAGAGTAGGGGTTGGCTAAAAACTCGGGTGTTTTTTTTTTTTTTTATTTAGCCATTCAAGTCTCACTGGGTCAATTTACCTTCATTTCCTACTTTCGAAACTCAACAGGAAAGGAGAAGAAATCTATACAAAATTAGGTTAAGGGGCCTGTGTTCATAAGGCTTTGGGCTTGTCAATGGCATGAGTTTGATATCAGTTGAACATGCTTCTGAGATTATTAAAAATTAATTGACCTTATTATCTGCATTAGACTTAAAGCGGTTTTACATTTCCATAGACTTGTATAGGAATGCAAAACCCAGTTGACGGTAACAAAACCTTGTCAACATAGGCACTAAATCTCCCATTAAAACAGTTGACACCAGATGTTCCCACTGGAATTTTTTCCCACAGCTCCAGTTTCAAGGACAAACATCAAATTTTATATTTCTGTCTTGATGACAGTGGTCATCAGGACAAATAGAGATGGCGAATCCTCCAGAGATCAATAAAAATCCTAATTTTCTGTAGCATTAAAAAAAAAAAAAAAAAAAAAATTGGCTTTAGAAAAACTTCAAAAGTAAATAAAAATTCAGCTGCGTTAAGTATTTTGTTTTGTTAAAGAGGAGGTCCAGCACCCCCACCAAAAAACTTCAAGACAGCAGCTACAAATACTGTAGCTGCTGACTTTTAATATAAGGACACTTACCTGTCCAGGGGTCCTGTGTTTTCGGCACCCCAGCCGATTTTCCAATCAGCACTCAGGTGCTGCTGCTGCCGCCGCCATTCATTTTAGGAGAAACTGCCAGTGAAGCCTTGCGGCTTCACAGTCGCTTCCCTACTGGGCATGCGCCCTACGCATTCCCTACTTTCTGAATGGCCTGGTGTCAGGGGAAGGAGGAGGGGAGCCGAACTTCCGAGGGACCTCGCTGCAGCGAGGTCTCCTGGAAGTAGGGACAGGTACCTGTCAAAAAAAAATAAAAGGCTAACTAGGCTACTATATTACACTAACTGTGAAATGTATGAAAATATGATGAAGCTTTCTCCACCCAAATAGGATCAAGGAGGTTCTCCAACTTTAAATGTAATTGTTTTTACATGCATTTAGGAGTATCTGCCCCTGGACCCACAGAAATCTATGATTCCTAAACAAAGTTACCGGTAAACTGAACACACCAAACACAGATCTTAATGCATAGTATGAATTATACCAGTAAAAAAAAAAAATTTATATATATATATATCCGGACCAGGAGGGGCGGCCGGCGAACAAAGAAAAGACACAGCAGGGGGTGTAACCACCAGACGCCGGAACCGCCAGAGACATTAGATGAAAACCTGGTACATAACATTTCTTCTATTGTTTTGTCTAAAACTGAACTAAGTGTTTTGAATAGGGGTTTGGGCTTTTGCCCTAAAGAGAAAATGAATGATTTTGTACTTAAACAGGATTTATATAGATTTTTTAGACAATTAAGATTTAAAGCATACTATTCTGGTGTACCCACTGCCACAACTAAAGAATTATCAATATTATCGATCAAAAACATGGGTTTAAAACCAAAAAGCACTAAAGTACCACCCACTTCATGTGCTGCTGTAGAGGTATATATAGACAAAGTGGAAAATGATATAAAACGTTTTTTGTGTGACAGAGATAAGAGAGACCATATACCTCACAATCTAAATAGAGATGAGATTGCAGCGTTAAACTCCTTGTCAGCCCGGCATGATATCACTATCAAGCCGGCTGACAAGGGGGGAGCTATTGTGGTCATGGATACATCCATGTATGAAAATGAAATAATGAAACATCTGAGTGATACCCTTACTTATAAAAGACTTGATTGCTGTCCTGTTTTTAAAGTGCAAAAAAGGATAAAAACAACTCTAACTAAGGCAGTTAAACAAAAAATCATTGATGATGAAACTATGGAGTTTTTGATATGTGAATATCCGGTTACACCGGTACTGTATATGTTACCAAAAATTCATAAAGACCCTAAAAATCCCCCCGGACGTCCCATTGTATCAGGGATGGAATCTGTGACAACACATCTAGCACAATACCTGGATAAGTGTTTGACACCATTGCTATTAAACACTAAATCATTTATAAGAGATACTACTGACTTTTTGTCAAAAATTCAAGATATAAACTTGTCATCAGATTCCATCCTGATATCATGGGACGTCTCTAGCTTATTTACTATCATTCCACATGATTTAGGAATAGAGGCATGTCAGCGATTGTTAATTCAATCAGGCATCTATAAAACCGAACAGATTTCATTTCTGCTTGACCTTTTGAAAATTACTCTTGAAGAGAACTATTTTCTTTTCAGGGATACTCATTTCTTGCAACTGAACGGAGCAGCGATGGGTTCAAATGTTGCACCCCCATATGCAAACGCATTTATGAATATGATAGAGACGTCCTTTATTTATGTCAATGATTTATTTTTAAAACATTGCCAATGTTGGTACAGATTTGTGGACGATATTTTCGCTATATGGGATGGCAACATGGAAAGCCTATACTTATTTGATAAATACATTAACTATTTAGTACCTGGATTAAAGTTCAACATTGAAATTGGTAAAAATGAGATCTCCTTTCTTGATACTCTTCTTAAATTGAACAATGGGCAGATCACTACTGACTTATATGTGAAACCCACAGATCGCAATCAATTGCTACATTTTAATAGCTTTCACCCCCCAAACGTTTTTTCATCCATCCCAAAAAGTCAGATGATGAGGGTGCAGCGGATCGTGAGTGACCCGCTGTGCCGTGATCAGAGACTTGATGAAATAAAAAACAAACTTATTAGTAGAAGATATCCGCAAGCTTTAGTTAATATCGATCATCCTAATACGGATAGTAATCGATCACCCCGAAAAGAAAACAAGAGAATCCCCTTTATTATGCAGTACCATCCCTTCTCCAACAAAATTAATCAAATTATCAAAAGACATTGGAATCTTTTAAGATCCAGTTACCCCACGGTACAGGAATTCTGGAATCCACCCATGTCCTCCTATAGAAAAGGTAGAACGATACGAGATCGATTGATTAAATCTGATCAACCTGTGGCTGCAGCAGCCAAACTAACCTTCCTGGGACCTAAAAATCTGGGATCGTATCCCTGCTTGTCATGCATACAATGTAACTCTATGATTAAAGGTAAATACTTTACACATCCACATAGGGGTTTCAACATCCCCATACGGGGTTACTACACATGCCAATCTTCATATGTAATTTACGCCATAAAGTGCCCGTGCGGTTTAGTCTATGTAGGGGAGACTACACAAAAAATCAAAGATAGGATAGCGAGACACAAATACTCAATACGAGATAAATTAACCCAATTACCGCTGGCGAGACACTTTTTGGAATTTGGCCACAATGTATCACAACTAAAGTATATGGTCCTGGAAGGTATTGAGAAAAATAGGAGAGGGGGCAACCGTGAATTGATTCTAAGAAAAAGAGAAGTATACTGGATACATTTTTTGAATACAATTGCTCCATATGGCTTAAATGTTGATTTGGATCTTTATTTATTTGTTTAACTGTTGGAATGAGTATATGAAAGTAGTCAGATAAAATAACTTCATGATGGGGATATCTTTTTTGTTTTTTCTTTTTGTTTTTGTATTTACTCATGAATGCAACATTTTCCTGCGTTTTTATAGGTATTTCAAATATTCTATAATGAGAGTGAAGAGAATGAGAGATTCGACACCTGTTGCTTATCCTTGTTTTAATGGCATGCTATAGATAAATATATGCATATATAGATGTTAAATGGTATGCGATTTGAACTAATTAGCCATATTGATTCCATATGTGAAGTACTTCACTTAACCTGTATTTAAATGAATGATTGGATTGAAACCCTCAGATGTGCTTCAATGGATCTTAGGAAGGGCGTAAGCTGACTAGCCCGAGACGTACGTAATCCATCCATCCATCCATATCTGAATCTACCTGTGTCTGAAACTGTGTAGGCATTTCGTGCCTGTGATTTTGGATTATACTTGCTTTGTAAATCCCTACTGAACAATTTGTGAAATAAAGCAAAGAAAAATTTTTAAGTGCAGCAACCTCTTGGACTCTTTTTCTATATATATATATATATATATATATATATATATATATATATATATATATATATATATATATATATATATATATATATATATATATATATATACATACATACACACACACACATATATACAGTCGGGTCCATAAATCCATAAATATTGGGACATCGACACAATTCTAATCTTTTTGGCTTTATATACCACCACAATGGATTTGAAATGAAACAAACAAGATGTGCTTTAACTGCAGACTTCCAGCTTTAATTTGAGGGTATTTACATCCAAATCAGATGGACGGTGTAGGAATTACAACAGTTTGTATATGTGCCTCCCACTTTTTAAGGGACCAGAAGTAATGGGACAATTGGCTGCTCAGCTGTTCCATGGCCAGGTGTGTGTTATTCCCTCATTATACCATTTACAAGGAGCAGATAAAAGGTCCGGAGTTCATTTCAAGTGTGCTATTTGCATTTGGAATCTGTTGCTGTCAATTCTCAATATGAGATCTGAAGAGCTGTAACTATCAGTGAAGCAAGCCACCATTAGGCTGAAAAAACAAAAACAAACCCATCAGAGAGATAGCAAAAACATTAGGCGTGGCCAAATCAACTGTTTGGAAAATTCTTAAAAAGAAAGAACGCACCGGTGAGCTCAGCAACACCAAAAGACCCGGAAGACCATGGAAAGCAACTGTGGTGGATGACCGAAGAATTCTTTCCCTGGTGAAAAAAAAACACCCTTCACAACAGTTGGGCAGATCAAGAACACTCTCCAGGAGGTAGGTGTATGTGTGTCAAAGTCAACAATCAAGAGAAGACTTCACCAGAGTGAATACAGACGGTTCTCCACAAGATGCAAACCATTGGTGAGCCTCAAAAACAGGAAGGACAGATTAGAGTTTGCCAACCGACATCTAAAAAAGCCTTCACAGTTCTGGAAAAATCCTATGGACAGGTGAGACCAAGATCAACTTGTAGCAGAGTGATGGGAAGAGAAGAGTATGGAGAAGGAAATGAACTGCTCATGATCCAAAGCATATCACCTCATTGATGAAGCATGGTGGTGGTAGTGTCATGGCATGGGCATGTATGGCTACCAATGGAACTGGTTCTCTTGTATTTATTGATGATGTGACTGACAAAAGCAGCAGGATGAATTCTGAAGTGCTTTAGGCAATATTATCTGCTCATATTCAACAAAATGCTTCAGAACTCATTGGACAGATGGACAATGACCCGAAGCATACTGCGAAAGCAACCAAAGGAGTTTAAGAGAAAGAAGTGGAATGTTATGTAATGGCCAAGTCAATCACCTGACCTGAATGCAATTGAGCATGCATTTCACTTGCTGATGACAAAACTGAAGGGAAAATGCCCCAAGAACAAGCAGGAACTGAAGACAGTTGCAGTAGAGGCCTGGCAGAACATCACCAGGGATGAAACCCATCGTCTGGTGATGTCTATGCGTTCCAGACTTCAGGCTGCAATTGACTGCAAAGGATTTGCAACCAAGTATTAAAAAGTAAAAGTTTGATGGATGATTGTTAATCTGTCTCATTACTTTTGGTCCCTTAAAAAGTGGGAGGCACCTATACAAACTGTTGCAATTCCTACACCATTCACCTAATGTGGATGTAAATACCCTCAAATTAAAGCTGAAGGTCTGCAGTTAAAGCACATTTTGTTTGTTTCATTTCAAATCCATTGTGGTGGTGTATAGAGCCAAAAAGATTAGAATTGTGTCGATGTCCCAATATTTATGGACCTGACTGTATGTGTGTGTTTAGAAATGTCCTATCAATGCGTATAAAACACATGTATGTCACTGCCAGTGTGACTGAGGCCTAAATAGTAGCAATGAGAAACTCTAGGATTGGATTACATAAAAGTCTCTTCTGTGCTTGGATCTCAACCAGTTTGCCGCAAAAAATACAATGCAGGATAAAGAAAATAGCCGAATAAACAATGCTTTTCTTTGTTGCTTGGCATTCCCTATAATCCCTATTCACTCCTGGAATAACTTTCCCAGATAAAATCACAAATTGTGTACTGAGCATGTCATAGCTCTACTGTAAAATTCACACATCACATAAATCTAAACCAAATTCAGCAGCTGTGAGTGCATATGGGACAGCATACTAGATTTATTTTAACACTTTTTTTTTTTTTTTTAAACAAAACACACAACACTGTACTTGTGCACTGGGGAATGAATGTGAAATGTGGTATCTAGTTGCTAAGTGTTACTGCAACACATGACCACGATATAGAGCTACACGATTCTGGCTAAAATGAGAATCACGATTTTTTTTTGTGCTTAGAATAAAGATCACGATTCTCGTGGCATAACATCTTTCACATTATACAAAAAAATTGGGCTAACTTTACCATTTAGTTTTTTTAAAATTCAGTAAAGTGTACTTTTTTTTTTTTAGGGAGGGAGGTGTCCCTGTGTGTGTGTCTCGAAACATCAATAGAATGCTATTTAAGTAAATCCAGGATGCTTACTCAATACCAATGGTGTCCCGGTTTCATCTTTCTTCATGTTTGGATCTGTAGTGCCTCCGCTGCTGTGCACCTATACTGCATTTTACTGGACCCGAGGTTGGTGCGTCAAGGACTTATGATTTATGGGTTATATTTTGCAAGACACAATTTATAGTTTCCCAACAAATTCTTGAAACTTTATTCTCGGCACATACAGCAACAGCCTAAGCATTATTTGGATTTCCATTACATACCAATCCCAGTTAATACCTTGGGCATGGTAGCAAGCAATGGATTTAAGTGTGTATTTACCTGGAATTGTATCTACATAGACCAAAAAAAAAAAGATACTGCAGTCCTCTCTGGCAAAGAAGGGGTTATTGTCAGTTCTAATGAACCCAACCAAGCAATGCAATTCCTACTAACCGGACACTTTTTAGCCTTCTTCAAACGTCTGCAATAGCACTCCTAGGCTGGAAATTATCAGTGCATTTATCACAGCATTACTAACCGCGCCAGCTCTCTGAGGCAGAACTGCATGCTCAATGCTTTATTTGTATTCAGCAGACCAACCTTTGCATTCTGTGCTGGGCTCTGATAATTTTCTCTGTTTTCCACCAGAATTCCTACCTACTTTGCAAAGTAATCACTCTGGTGTCCTCTATATCGTCCTCATTTTTCGTGCTTTCACCTGCTGAAAAATGTGTTAAATAACCAGGCAAAGTAAAAACAAGGAAGAAAAAAAAATCGTTTTAGAAGTATTGATCCTCATTGGACACAATTCGTAGCTCTAAAATTTTGTATTAAAATGGATGTATTTGCCATTTTAGATCACTGATCTAAACAAAGTAATCCATAATTTAAAGTGTGACAAACTCTACACAAGCTTTAACCTAACAGATCTTCATCAGATAAATATACACAACCATTGCTGTGAAATCCCTAAATAAGCTATAGTGTAAGCAACTGCCTTAACGCTTTCACTCCCATCAACGTAACTTATGACAGCTGCAGTACTGGCATATAGACAAACTGCTGGCTGCTAAAGCCATTGAAAGTTTATTTACTCCTGGGCTGCCACCTATTTTGTAGAAGTGATACAGGCAGCTGTAAAGCCACCGCATCACTTTTACATGTACGAGAGTGTGCTGCCCCCATCCCCTGCCATGTTTCGGGGGTCTTTCCTTTCCCTCCTAGGTGCCCAGAGAGTCTACTCATGGAGGGTGTCAGGATAGAAAGTGGTGGAAGACCAGCAAACTACCGCGAGCCGTCTCTCCTGCAAGGTATGAACCCAGAAGCAGTCCGCTCTGAGCATTTCTGGGTTCAGAGCTGTCAAACCTCAGCCACTCTAAACGGGGAAGCAGCAGACCAAGCACAGTTTGAGCTCTATCAGCTTCAGCAGTGACATTACACTGCAGGGGATATTAGGGGTCTAACTGACCTCAGAGGTGTCCTTAAAAAGGATCAGTCATCTGCATTAGGCTGACCCTCGTGATACAATACAGTATAATATATATATATATATATAAATAAAACAGTGTGGACTAGTTACAAAAAAAAAAAAAAAATGGGGGGGGGGGGGAATAGATCAGATGATACTGGCCCCACGGAGCCACCAGAGCGTCTGAGGCATCTGCCAGAGGGTCCCGGGACCTGGCCACAAACCTCCGCACCTTCCTGTTGACCCAGGATGCCATCAAATCTACCTCTGGAGAGCCACAATGTAGACATATCTGTTGAAATATCTCCTGATGATGGGACCACTCTCCTTGGTCCAACACTTGTCGACTGAGGTAATCCGCCTGCCAGTTGTCCACCCCCGGAATGTGGACGGCGGAGATAGCTTGGATGAAACCCTCTGCCCACTGGAGAATGCCGGCTACTTTCACGCCTTTTAAACACACTCCTTGTTCCTCCCTGGTGGTTGACATAGGCCACCGCTGTGGCATTGTGCGACTGGATCCATATCAGGAGCCCCTGAAGTCGATCTGTCCAATGATCCAGACAGAGTCTGATCGCCCGGAGTGCCAAGATGCTGATAGGGAGCCTGGATTCCTCCAGCATCCCTGAGCAGAGCTCAGGCCCAGGACTCCTTCCCACCCGGACAGACTGGCATCGGTGGTGACCACCGTCCAGTACAGAGGGAAAAAGAATTTCCCCTGCAGAAGAGCCGTGGAAGGAAGCCACCAGATCAGGGACCCTTTGGTTTGTTGGCTCAGCCGAATCTGACTGTCCAGAGACCCTGGACATTTCACCAATTTTAACAAGATCTCCTTTTGCAGGGGTATCGTATGGAACTGAGAAAATGGGACCGTCTCGAACGTAGACACCATCGGTCCTAGCACCCGCATGCAAGTCCACAGGGGGACCCACCTGCTGGACAGCAATTAGCTGTTTGCTGCCTGTAACTTCTGGAGTTTGTCCTGCGAAAGGAACAAGGAACACTCATCCAGAGCGGAATCTACAGTCAGACCCAGATAAACCAATTTCTAAACTGGAATCAGTGCAGACTTGGCCACCCAAAATCTGCCTGAGTCTGAATAGTGATCTCCACGTGACCCCTCAGGGTCGCTGGGGACTGTGCACGCAGCAGGTCGTCCAGAAAGCCCAGAACAGCAATTCCCTGCTGGTGCAGTAGCGCCAGAACCAAGAACCAGGGCCAATACCTTGGTGAAGACCCAAGGAGCGGAGGCTAGACCAAAGGATAACGCACAAACTAATAATGCTCCTCTCCCACAGCAAAGCGGAGGAATCGATGGTGTTGTTCGCGTATCGGAATGTGCAGGTAGACATCCTTGATGTTGATGGAACCAAGAAAGTCCCTCTGATGAAGAGATGCCACCACGGAGCAAATTGATTCCATTCTGAACTTCTACACCCAGCGGTAGGCAACACCTGGCGACACGCACCCCCTGCCCACCAGTACTCAACCCCATCCCCCCAGGATCCATCATGGCACCACACTACCCATATAGAGGGAGGGGGAAAAGGGGGCTACCAGAGGACGTCCAGGGACCTTCTACCCCAGAAAGAGCGTGCAAGGTTGGAGGGAAACCTGCAGGACCGACCTGGGGAGGGGCCCGCGTCCACCGCAAACCCACCAAGGGGAGAGGGGGGACATTTACTCACCATACCCGGACCAGGCGATCACCGCTCCAAACAGAACCTCCTCGCCACTAAAGTGGGGGGCTGTCTGCCATGAGGGACGCTGTGACTACTCGAGTTGAGATCCGGTCGTATGCGGCCTCGCGAGACATTTAACTCGCAGGGCCAGCACCCGTCCAGTGGGGCTATGTCGTCGCTCACCTAGCGCATAGCTGCGGTCTGCACCCGCTCGCTGGCCAGCCTGGGGAGACAACTGGATCAAGTGTCCAGCCCGTTGTCCAGTCCAGCAGTTGATTGCAGATCTCACCAGAAAGAATCCAGGAAAACAACAAAAAATAAAAATTTGCCAGGACTAGAGATCCCAGCAGGGAACTAGGTCCTTACTCCTGACTAAGCAGAAAAAAAAAAAAAAAAACTGAAGGCCTATAGCAGAGAGGGGGGTTATATCACCTAGGACTGCCCATGGGCGTAGCCAAGTCTTTTTTCTGCCTAGTGTCCTACTCCTGTAGAGGGCGATATAACTATATGGTTCTGATACCACTGATCTTCTTAGCCATCTGTAAGGGGGTAATTCTTCCCAATGACCACAAGTGTATGGAGCATTGTTCCTACTGACCATTACACTAATGTATGAGCTGTAGATATAGTAATTTTTAGTAGGGTTCCCCCTAGACCAAAAGGTTATTTCAAGGGTTCCGCTGTTAAAAAACTGAAGGCCTATAGCAGAGAGGGGGGTTATATCACCTAGGACTGCCCATGGGCGTAGCCAAGTCTTTTTTATGCCTAGTGTCCTACTCCTGTAGAGGGCGATATAACCATATGGTTCTAAAAAAGTTAGCGCTGTGTCTGTCAATGAACGAATGAGAGATATATTTTGACAATTGTGCTACACATTAGGCATCGCCGTGAACCCAGTGAGAGCAATAATATCAGGACACTCAGTCCTGGTTAACGGCAAACTGATGACCTGTGCTGCCTTATGGACACACACAGTTTTGAGACTTGGCACAACCTTTTCTTTTTACCATAAAATCTAGTATTATATTAGGTTTGGGTGCACTATTAAAAAAAAAAAAAAAAAAGTAAATTATTCCCTGAAACTATACATTTACTAAACAGTAGTGAAAAAATTGGCTTTGACATTAATAAAAACTTTAATTTACAGGGTCTTTGCTTTCAGGAAGTATATATTTTTTTTTAAGTGTATTTCCGTGAAAAAAAAGGGGGGGGAGGGGGCGAAATTTGGCTGTTGGTAGAAGTTGTCCTTTTATGCATGCCTCCACCTCCCTGAGCATGTGTAGGACAAAGGACCTACTGGAGAAGACATTTTTCGGAATAAAATTGTTGGAACCAACTTCTGTCAGTCCTCAGCATCAGGTTGTGTTGCCTTTTACAGGTCCAAGGCAACAGAATTTGTCCACCAAAATTGAATGACTTCTGGGAACCGTTACTTTTTTTGGTCATAAGAGTATATCTGTATTGGACAGCAGAAATCCACCTTTTTTCACCATATTAATAGCAGTGGTGAGAAGCATAAGAAACAATGCTTATGTAGAATCATTTCTGCCCCACTACTTAGTGGGCAACTGATAAAATAGATCTTCATTATTTCTGCATTCTATTCCCTGCTCTGTACAGTATATTCTATAAAAGATGTAAAAAGACTGGCATTGCCTACCCCACAGTGCTAATTAAATATGGCATTCGGAGAATGCTGAAGTGTTGTTAAGACAGCCAAAATACAACAGGGAACAGTGTCAAATAAACTCAGTTCCAGAAGGGTGCATAGATTAAAAGTCACAGAATGTCAGTAATCTATCTTAACCCCTGTAAGGAAAGGGGAAGCTACAAAAAAAGATTATGCATTGAGCAGGGTTACTCACGCAGGGTTCCTAGAGTTCCTTCAGAGATTGCTAGGGGTTCCTTGAGCAATGAGCAATTTCTGCTTCTCAGATAAGTACCCACTGATACCACTGATCTTCTTAGCCATCTGTAAGGGGGTAATTCTTCCCAATGACCACAAGTGTATGGAGCATTGTTCCTACTGACCATTACACTAATGTATGAGCTGTAGATATAGTAAATTTTTAGTAGGGTTCCCCCTAGACCAAAAGGTTATTTCAAGGGTTCCGCTGTTAAATTAAGGTTGAGAAAGGCTGGCATAGAGAGCAGCTCAACTATAGCGTTAGGGTGGGATTTTATTTACACTAGTATGTTATTTCTCAATATGGTTACCATGCAATACCCATACACGGCAAAACAAAATGTTCACTTGACTTATAGCCCTGGAATTGCTTAGGTTTCTATTACATTTGCTCAAATGCTGTAGTGAAAAAAGCAGCAACTTGTAGGTTAACACAGGGCTTCCCCTGCTTCCATGTGATAGCTAATTTGCCCAGCTCAGGCAACCATCCCAGCACCAGTGCTATCACATGGCAAAAATGGGAAGAGTCACATTCTGCTCCTTATTCACAGTTATAATGTATGTTCTTTTCCCTTTCCTGGCAGGATGGATAAATAGGTGGGGGTAGGTAAGTAGGCAAGTATAAGTACCTACAGTACATAGCATGAGAACCAGTTGCTTTGGCCAGTGTGACTAAAGCACAGGTTCACTTTAAGCACAATTTGACCCAAATGTGGAAAACTGTCTAAATGGCTGTATTTCTGTAACTACACAGGAGAAAAAAAAAAGGATTTTGCGGAAACATGAAAGGATTACATGATTACACTTTGTGCTTTATTACGTGAATTTGAAAGCAAATAATACCAGCTGGTAAGACCATGGGAAAAACGTTGATGAACCAGAGTAGGAGATTGCAGAAGAAAACCAGCTAAGCTATATACATCTGCTGGCGGGTTTCAAAGGAGAGTCGTTTTCCATGGTCGGCTGGTCAAACACAACATTAAATGGCAAACACTAAAAAGTTAATTGAATGTTTGCCAACAGATGCAGGGTGCTTTTTCTAATGGGATAATTAATTTCTTTGTTTTTATAAAAAAATTTAAACAGTGATCAATGCATGCACCCCTGAGGGTAATTAAATGCATTCAAGGAAGACTCCTGACATTGGGTGACTAAATACTTGGCTCGCAAGCCACAGGCCACCTTGGTGCCAAAAAAGAAAAATCAGGATTCCAAGGTAGGAAATCATAAAGCTTTTTAAAAAAAAATAAAATAAAATAAAAAAAAAATATTCTATAAAACGATTTATAAAATTAGAAGTTTTTTAGTGAGCGCATTCTAAAATTAGTTTTGAAGGGTAGAAATTTATACCTTTCGGCAAAGACCTACAGACTAAGCTATCATGACTTTTCAAAAGCATTTTTTATTCTATAAACATTTATGCAAACTCCACAATTGTTAGATCCATTTATAACTGTCTGTCATAATGCTTCTGGCCTAAATCCATGAAGCTACTAAACAGTTCTTACATTCTAGTTTTGAAGTGAAAATGTTGCACATCTAAAGTGAGACTGAACCATTAAATGAAATGTTTGTACAAGACAAAATGCTCTATAGGCAAGTGCTTATGTATACATTAAGACCAAAATGGTCTTGCTAAGTGCCACTGCCGTTTTTGAAGCAGTAAACACTACACCACTGGGTTTACCCTGCCCATGGTGCAGTAGTCTGCAGACAGAAGCTCAATAGGTTACCGACCTGCTCAAGAGGGGTCAGGCCACCCAGGAAAAGATGGGGCATTAAAAGGAACAAACTGATGATTACCCAGTATGACTGTGCTGAGACTTCAAGCAATTACACTACAAATAAAAAAATAATAATTCTGCCTAGTTCAACCAGAACTTTGTCCCCTCTAAATTTAAAAGCAGCCTCAAAAACGCACACCCATATTTTAATACCTCTTCAAGGCTGCAAAGCGAAGGTTCACTTTAAGACAAAAAAAGGGGACTTAGAGCAAGTAGATCAACAAGAAACTAAAATTATAGTAGAAAATGTAAAAAGCTAAAAAAAAACCAAACAAACAAAAAACAACCCCAAACAGTAGGGCCAATAAGGGCAATGTACAAATTCATCAAATTAAATCTGGACTCAAAAGTAGATGTAAAACATACTGTATGGGATTTAGTTTGCAAAAGAACTGTGAATCAATACCATTTTCAACCTTTGTTGCCTCTCAGTGGTGCTGATCTCCAGCAGCCTCTACATCCCTTTCCTGTCCACATACACTGGCTGCATGGCATTTCTCGGGATGGGTTTGTCTGATGGTGGCAACCGTAAACCATACATACATAATGTGTTAAACTGCCACTTGACATTTCCATTGGAAGCCCCATATAAAAAGGGGACAAGGCAGGAGATGAGCTCACACTATAAAAGGAAGTGTATGAACAACATGACCTTCATGGCAAGATGACAGTGTATGATTTTATGAAAACTGCAGACTTAACCACTTAAATACTGGGCACTTTCACCCCGTTCCTGATCAGGCCAATTTTCAGCTTTCAGCACAGTCGCACTTTAAATGACAATTGCGCGGTCATGCAACACCGTACCCATATGATATTATATTTTTCCCACAAATGAAGCTTTCTTTTGGTGATATTTAATCACCGCTGTTTTTTATATTTTTTGCTAAATAAAAATATAAAAAAGACTGAACATTTGGGAAAAAAAAAAAAAAAAAAAAGTTTTTCTTCGGTTAGAAAATGTAATTTTCGTCTTCACTGATGGGCACTGATGAGGCTGCACTGAGGATGAGGCACCAATATGCAGGACTGATGGGCAGCACTGATGAGAAGGCAAGTAAACTGACCACAGTGTCAAGGCTCAGCAGCCATAAAAAACGTGGTCAGTTTACAGAGAGGAGGGCAGAGCCAGGCAGGATCAGCAAGGTATTTTAGATTATACAAGGGGGCAAATTACAAAGCACAAGCACTGTGCTGTTATTCATACTTTAAGGGAACAAAATGCTTTATCTTATTTTTTTTTAAGGGTAACAAACACTTTAATAGACAGAAAAGTAGATATTTGTTTTAAAACTTTTTTTTTTTTTTACAATCCTTCAGTTACTTCCTGGTATCCAGACCTAGGCAAATGTCATACATCCCAGGAGTCTTCAAGAGGGGAGGATGGGTTTTCTTAGCTAAGCACACCATGCCAGTATGCTTGAGCTACATTAATCATCTACCCTTACTCAAGATGGCCACGACCAGAAATGCTAGGGGAGCATTTTTCAATGTGATTTCTTAGCAAAATAAAGAATGGAGACATGGATAGATGGGGGGGGGGGGCGCGTTTTAAATATTAAAAATGAATGAAAACAGCGTTTTTGGCGTGTGGTGCTCAGATGCAGTATAGTGCCTTTAAAAACTAAATGTTATACTCACATCATACTAGACTCCAGAGCAATCTAAAGCTGGGTATACACTAGTATATTTTTGCGAGAAGGGAAAGTTTGTTGGATTTTCTAATTGTTAGTTTGCCTTCATCGACAGATGTGAAAATTTGAAGGAGCAGAATGGAAAGTTTTTATTCAATACATTTCTAACAGTGTATCTGTTATTCATTCATTAAAGTCCAGTCACTGCAAAATCAAATTACATTTTAAACGACTTTCAAATGACATTCATCAAGCTGTTGCATGTATTGAGAATATTTGTGTTTGTTTGAAAATCTACTGGAGTACGCCCAGCTTTATTTTACAATGCCATCAACAATCAATAGATACAATTTTTGTAGAGATGACAATTTCTACACAGAGCAGGAATTTTCTAAGCAAATTTTGGGAGAAAACTGCCTCTTTATGATAGTGTTTCCAAGTTAAACTCTTACTAAACCCACATCAGTAAAATCAGTCTGTATATGCAGTAAAACATGCTAGTTATACTCACTGTGGAACCTAAGGGGTTAATCCTCCGCATTGTGTAAAAAGGCTGTTTGATCCTGTCTTCTCTGATCCTCCCCTTGTTCCACAGACCCTAATCCATCTTCTGATAGAACTGAACCTTGGGAGCACTCTGCACATGCTCGGTTTGGTGTGTATTGCTAGAGAGTTTTTTCTCTTTTTTGGGGGGGGGGGGGAGGGGGGGTGCGCATGTGATCAGCACATGGCCAATCAGCACTGTCCAGACAGAGAGTCAGAAGTCATGTAGCCTTAAAGGACAGTCAGAGTAGAATGAAAACTCCTCATACAAGCTTTAACCAGTGCTTGCCTGGACACTGAGAAAAGTCACAAGACTGCTAATGAGAAAAGGTATTTGGCCTTTTATAATTTACTAAAACAGCATTTCCATGTTCTGTGGGAGACTAGATATAGTGAATGCAGGGTCCTGGGTTTAGTAACAGTTCATAAGAATTTCTACCACAGGAGATTTCAAAATATGCCGATCTAATGGGAAAGGTTTTTGTTAAAGGTTAAGTTCACCTTTCACAACATTTTACAGGTTACACCCATATTCAGGGTGTAACGATTAATGAATGCATAAATTCCCGCCACAACACCCCCCGATATGCACTGTGACAGCAGACCGGGGATCTTCTCCTGCTACCACAATACAAAAAGAGAAAGAAAAAAAAACGCGGCCGGGTGGGCAGATCCCCCTCACTCATTCACAGTCCTCTGAATGGAAAACTTTGCGGCTGTCGGCTTGCAGTTTTCAATGAACTACAAAACGGTGATGTGAGCGCCATGGCAGTTCATTGAGTCTTTCTGTCAGATCGTAAAGGCTTGCTCGTACTAGGTACGAGCAAGCTGATACACTGATAGATCTGCAGGAGACCTGCATGGCATCGGCGATCTGCTGATCACTGGTGCAATGCTTTCCAGGCTCCCAAAACAAACAAAAAAATTATAAAATGCACTTTTTTTTGCAGGTAAAAAAAAAAAAAAAAAAAAATACATGTGCATTTATTATTTTTTGCCAAAATGTGAACCTTTAAAGGCTCTTTTCAATTTTTTTTTTTAAATATGGAAGAAATTATCAAATTGACACTTACAAATGCAATAGTTACTAAAACTAGAAGAATCAATCTTTTCATACCCAGCATTAACCTGCCACCTAATACTGAAAAACACTAAAAAGGCTTCAGTGACTGTCCCCAAACCCTTGTGAGTGATTGGTGTATTACAGTAAAGAGTATTTACCGCCGTAAGAAAAACAACTATAGATCTTCTGTACCATCGATGGTTGTCGCCACTTCTCCCAGACTTCAGTGACAATTATACCTCTATGTAAGAAAAATCTGACAATACAGACAGCACCATTCACCCCTGAACCATTGTTTCTGTGTATCTATGCAAAATGGTGCTTAATGAACCATATGGGTCACTGTCATCCGACTAATGGGAAAAAGAGGCACTATTGTAAAGGCAACAGTGGGAATTTGAGCTGCTGAAAATGAATTACTTTTTCCTGTTTAAGTCTAAAAAGTGCCTCCTATCTGAGCGCTGGCTTTTGAGAGCAAAAAGGAGGTAAAGCACACCATGCTCTCGCTGGCAAAACGGTTAACATTTTAAAGACAAGAGTACTGCGAGAGCAAGGTGTATGCACATTTAAAGGGCGTCTGGCAATTTATTCCTCAAAACTTTCCTTTGCTAGCAAGTAAATATTGGGTTCTCTTATGTATAAAGTCACCATTCCTACAGTAAACTTGGTTTAAGTCCCGGTTCACACCAGTGCGGCTTTCAAATCGTGCTACTTCAGCGCATTTTCAAAGTCACATACCAGTGCGATTTGCACTGACAATTTGATTGCTGCTTGCAACTTCATTTACCAGACGTCTATGCAAGTCCCAATTAAATTCCCAAAAATTAGTGCTGGAACCTCTCTCATAATTGCTGTTTCATGAGTCATGGCGATATGACAGTTCCATTGTCGAAAATGGGCAATTTGGAACTGTCAAATCGCATGAGAAGTCGCACCGGTGTAAACGGGGGGCTTAGGCTGCAGCTTACAATGCATAGCAACACTGTGGTTGTAGACAGAGTGCCCGATGCACTGCTCAGTGCTTCAAGCTGTCAATACAAGGACCAAGCACCGTCCCATGCAGTACAAAGCATAGTCATCCGCTGTCAGAAAACTGCCACAGACACTTCATACTATTTTAAGTTGTAGAGTCACTTTTCGTTCCATATAGTTTAGCCAAGTTAACATTTTAGATTTTTACCTAAATAAAAAGCTGACAACGGTGTTAAATGGCTTATCTTAACCCTCTAATTGCCACTTTTGCTAGACAGCTTGATTTATTTTATTTTTTTAACTCAAGATGCAGCAATGATGAGTTAGCAAGTTAGAGTTTTCATTTTGGTTTTTTGTCTTACTGGTAATGCAACTAGACAGTCCATGTACAGAGAAGATCTGCCATGCAGTCTATATGGTTTCCAGCCAGAGATAAAGATCCAGGTGGTGGAGCACAGATGGACATTCCCTGCAAATGTGTTAGGAATTCACTGGGCCAATGACTGCTCTACGTTTAAAGAAAAAAAAAAAAAACTAAAAAAGGAAACCCTGAATTGCACTACATTTGTACATGGCACTTTGCTTGTTTCAGGAAATGTTATATATTTAATTAAAATATCTTCAAACTTGTCAAGCAAAACCAGTCTGCAGCCACCTATATTTTTATACTTACCCCTCCCCCCACATATACAGTAGCTCACAAAAGTGAGTACACCCCTCACATTTTTGTAAATATTTTATTATATTTTTTCATGTGACAACACTGAAGAAATGACACTTTGCTACAATGTAAAGTAGTGAGTGTGCAACTTGTATAACAGTGTAAATTTGCTGTCCCCTCAAAATAACTCACCAAAGAGCTATTAATGTCTAAGCCGCTAGCAACAAAAGTGAGTACACCCCTAAGTGAAAATGTCCAAATTGGGCCCAATTAGCCATTTTCCCTCCCCGGTGTCATGTGACTCGTTAGTGTTACAAGGTCTCAGGTGTGAATGGGGAGCAGGTGTGTTAAATTTGGTGTTATCGCTCTCACTCTCTCATACTGGTCACTGGAAGTTCAACATGGCACCTCATGGCAAAGAATCTGAAAAAAAGAATTATTGCTCTACATAAAGATGGCCTAGGCTATAAGAAGATTGCCAAGGCCCTGAACCTGAGCTGCAGCACGGTGGCCAAGACCATACAGCGGTTTAACAGAAAAAGAGGTCTCTGACAGGGAGTAGTACTAAGCAGAGGGTGTGCCACATCCCAAAAATCCAAAAAGACCAAAACATTCCCCTAGAGCGGGATTTTGAATTTTGTAATAAAATTATATATTTTTTACTTACATTGCATCATTGATGGTAGTGCCTCAAAAGTCCCGCTCTAGGGGAATGTTTTGGTCTATGCAGCGGTTTAACAGGACAGGTTCTATTCATAACAGGCCGCCATGGTTGACCAAAGAAGCGGAGTGCATGTGCTCTGCATCATATCCAGAGGTTGTCTTTGGGAAATAGACGTATGAATGCTGCCAGCATTGCTGCAGAGGTTGAAGGGGTGGGGGGGTTAGCCTGTCAGTGCTCAGACCATACGCTGCACACTGCATCTAATTGGTCTCGTGGCTGTGGTCCCAGAAGGAAGCCTCTTCTAATGATGCACAAGAATGCCAGCAAATAGTTTGCTGAAGACAAGCAGACTAAGGACATGGATTACTGGAACCATGTCCTGTGGTTTGATGAGTCCAAGATAAACTTATTTGGTTCAAATGGTGTCAAGCATGTGTGGCGGCAACCAGGTGAGGAGTACAAAGACAAGCATGTCTTGCCTACAGTCAAGCATGGTGGTGGGAGTCTGATGGTCCGGGGCTGCATGAGTTCTGCCGCCACTGGGGAGATACAGTTTATGGAGGGAACCATGAATGAGAACAAGTACTGTGGCAGAGCATGATCTCCTCCCTTCGGAAACTGGGCCACAGGGCAGTATTCCAACATAATAAACGACCCCAAGCACACCTCCAATAAGACCGCTGCCTTGCTAAAGAAGCTGAGGATAAAGGTGATGGACTGTCCAAGCACGTCTCCAGACCTAATCCCTATTGAGCATCTGTGGGGCATCCTCAAACGGAAGTTGGAGGAGCGCAAGGTCTCTAACATCCACCAGCTCTGTGATGTCGTCATGGAGGAATGGAAAAGGACTCCAGTGGAAACCTGTGAAGCTCTGGTGAACTCCATGCCCAAGATGGTTAAGGCAGTGCTGGAAAATAATGGTGGCCACACAAAATATTGACATTTTGGGCCCAATGTGGACATTTTCACTTAGGGGTGTACTCACTTATGTTGCCAGCGGTTTAGACATTAATGACCGTGTTGAGTTATTCTGAGGTGACAGCAAATTTACACTGTTATACAATTGCATCATATTATGCAAATGTCTTATAGGGGATTTTTTTTTCTTTTTTACTGCAGCGGTTTATAACCGCTTTAATGTCGAGGATCCACCCAGATGCCTGGACCGGCACCTGGCTCAGCCTCTCAGTTTACTGCTGACAGCCTGAGCCAGCCGCTCCCTCCACAGCCCAGCACTCCAGTGAGCGCTGGAGTAGGACACAGCATAGATTTGGTGACTAACAGTCACTGGCTTGCTGTTCACTGAAGACCAAGAACTGAGCGATCAGCTGTCTTTGATCGCCCAGTTCTTGCTGAAGAGGCAGCAGGGGACCAATGCAGCATCCACCTAGGTGAGTATGAATGTGTTTTTTGTTTTTTATTCCCGTACTTCTCTTTTAAATTGAACTACCGCATACATCATTGTAACACTTTAGCCTTGTGGACTTCTTTCTCTAAAATGCCTTCCAACATTTTTTATTTTAATGACAAAATGTGTTATAAGAACAAATGTAACTCATACTACTGAAACTTGAACAGTTTGTATACATTGTTCTGGTTATTGACAATCCCAAGGGAACGAGTTATAAATGATTTGTTTTGCCCTTGGAGTGCAAAGCTCTCTGGGGAGTGAATTCAATTGAAATTTCACATGCAGCGTAGTCAGCCAGTGATAAACAGATGCTTAAATTAGCTGCATTATACAGTAATAAAGTGTAGGAGGGTGTCAGAGGAATACAATCTTCCAGGGGAGGCCAGAGAGAGAGGACAAATAAGAGTTTACAAAGGTTTTTATTACAACTTCCACGCAGCAGAATCTCACTAAAGGAAATTATTTGCACTTTATATGCCCAATAAATATTAACAGATAAGACCCATTTTCAGAAAAATCATTTTCTCAAAAGGTGGTAGAGATGGAAACTGATTAATGTAGAGCTAAATGTAAAAGTAAATGGGCCACTACATTACCCAAGCTATATGGAAAATCTTTTACAGCAACAACTGTCACAAGTTTTTAAAAAATGACCTGAAAAAGAAGACGACTTTACACTTACCGATCCTTCTGTCTGTTTCTTAAATCATCAGTGTCTGTTAACGCCAGAATGTGGTGCGGTAAACCCGTGTTCTGTGCAGATTTCACACGCTGTGATCCAAACGCACTGCGTGTGCGGTCTGCTATGGGTGCCAATAGATTTCTTAACACCCCAAAACGCAGATTGCAAACAGAACCCTTTTTCCTGCACACGATGGAACATGCGATCCAGCTGCAGTGCGTTTTAAAAGTAGTGCATGCATTACTTTCGGTGCAATCCAGTGGGATTAACCGCTTGCAGGCTGCCTACCGAAGATTTACAGAGACAGAGAAGCCGCGCTGCACTGGATCATTTTCTACAGCACAAGCCAATCAGCGGGTCCCAGAAAATGATTTAAGGCCGGAACACGCCAATCGGCTGAGTGAATGACAGAAGAGAGACCTGTGTAGGTAAGCAACACAGGACTCTACTGTCAGCAGCAATGTGCCTTTTTTTTCTCCCTGCAAAGAAAGGAGTGAAAACCGGCACATTGCTTAGAAAAACACACATTTGACCCCCTTGATCACCCTAGATACGAACCCCTTCCCAGCCAGTGTCATTAATACAGTGACAGTGCATATTATTAGCACTGATCACTGCATAAGTCACTGCTGAAGTCAGTTCCCCCTAGTGTCAGATTGTCTGCCACATTATCACCACAGTTGCTGATTACTGCCATTATTGTATAAAAAATATAAACACACATACATACATCATAGTTTGTATCAGATTGTCCACCACACTATCACAGTCCAATTATAAGTTACTGATTTATTTATACAATAATAGAAAAAAGAAAATGATAGATAGATAGATAGATAGATAGATGGATAGATAGATAGATAGATAGATAGATAGATCTCAGCTTTTGTCAAATACCACCAAGAGACAGCTCTATTTGTGAGAAATAAAATAAAAAGTTGGTTTGGGTACAGAGTTGCATGACCTCGCAATTACCAGTTAAAATGGCCTTCCAGAAGTGATTAAATTAACTGGCTGAAAATCACATCACACTAAATCGCACAGGAACTCAGGGAGGCGTACCATTTTAAGAAAGGAAGAAGATCATTTTGAAACTGTTGGCAACAAGTCTAAAGAAAAGTTGGAACAGGGCAACAAAAGTACAGTATCTCTAAATTGTAGATATGGTGGGGAAGTTTTATACAGTCTAAGTTTTTATCAAAACAAGAGCTGAGAAAGGGAGTCCTAATCAAAAACATGCAGCTGGAACTTTAAGGTGAACATACAAATGTCTATCAAACAATATAATCAACAAAAAGTTCAGCGCCAAGAAAATATATATGGATATAAGAGAAAGTCCATGAGTAAAAAAAAAGTCCCAGGTGAATCAATAATGCAAACATTTCCAGAAATCCATTATGACAGTGCAATGTGCCAATGCACTCACCAGAAAGTGAAAATATATAGGTGTCCAATTCAGGCATGGCAGGATTATATTGTAAGTTTTTATTGCTGTGTGTCTTCTTATTGCTAATATGCAAAACTCTTTTTGTACTGTTGATCAGCGTTCCTAAGAAAAGTAAGGGGAAATCCAAACTTTTAGAAATGGAGGGGGGTACCATCGTTTTAGCGGCGCTTTTCTGCCCCTAGCGGGGCGCTTTTAACCAATGCTAGCGCCCGATTATGGGGTTAACAGCGCCCACAAAGCACTGCTATGCTTTGCAGGCGCTGCCTATTGAATTCAATGGGCAAGGGCGTAAAGATGCTGCTTGCAGGACTTTTTAACGTCCCGCAAGTGCACCGCAACAGTGTGAAAGCACTCGGGCTTTCACACTGGAGTGACAGGAGAGGCGCTTTACAGTCGCTATTTTTAATGCTACAACACCTGTAAAGCGCCTCAGTGTGAAAGTAGCCTAAGGGAAACTCTTAATAGAGACACCTGTGTCAGGGACAATTGTCTAAAAAGTAATTCCTCACTTCTTTTTGCATCTCTGGGACCTCTGGGATCTTACCCAACAACCTCATGCAAAGCTGAATAGAAGAATTCATCTTGCTTCGACCACCTGAATCAGTTCCTTTATGGTGCTGATCTTTGCCTGAGGCAAGAATACCCTTTTCTGGGTGTATCTATGATCAGACCCAAGTATTTTAGCCTTCTTCATGGTTTTAAGGAAGATTTCTCTAGGTTGAGAATCCAACCTAGGTATTCCAGGTAGTTGAATGTGGTGACCATACTTTGGTCTAAGCGGGCTACCGACTGGTCTATCAAAAGCAGATCATCCAGGTAAACTATAATAGTTATACCTTGGGCCCTTAATCTGGCTAGAGGAGGGGCCAGAACCTTTGTAAACACTCAAGGTGCAGGAGCTAGACTGAAAAAGCAGAGCTACACACTGAAAAAGAAGAAGATTTTCTACCTTGAAAAGTAGATATTACTGGTGAACGGGGAAATAGGCACATGGAGGCATGCATCTTTGATGTCGATTGACGCCAGAAGTTCTCCTCGTAGGATGGCGACAACTGATTGGATTGACTTCATGTGAAAAAAATAGCGGATATTCAGGATTCAAATTAGATTTTTGAGATCCAGAATGTCCATTCGGTTTGGACACCGTGAAAAAAAGGTTTGAGCCAAACTCCAATCCCTGCTCTTACATGGGGACCACCATGATCACATTTTTGCCAAAAGATGGTTCAATGCTTGAAAAGAAAGACTTCTTTTCAAGCATTGGAACTCTCGGAACTCCAGTTTGTTTGGAGCTATTAAGGAAGTCCCCCATCAGTCTCGACACTCTTCCTACCAGACCCTTGGGAACTGCAGAAGTTGTCCCCCTGCTCGAGCGAGCGGGGGCGCCTCCTCATAAGGAGGCCTTAGTATTTTGGAGGTTTCCTTCCCCAAGACTTTTTTTGTCCCTGGGGTTGACCCTGAGGATTACCTTTTGAATTTGACAGCGGAGGCCGTCGTGACTGCCTGGAGGCTGATGCCCCTGGCACAGGAGAATTAGCTTGTTAAAACAAAATACATTTACTCCTTTTCTTAAATGGCAAAGGGGTACCTTTTTCCACTAGAATTTCTTTGGATGCATTACCCAAACCATCCCCAAACAGCCGTTTCACCACAAAAAGGAAGACTAGCCAGGAGCTTCTTGCATGGCGCTTAGCGAAGGGTGCAAGGCCTGAAGGATAGAATCTCTCATAGCAACTATTGCAAACATAAAGCTGCTAGTAGCTTGTCAGATCCTGGGCCTGCTGAACAAAGATAGCCTTGAGCACCTGTTTAAACTGGTCTCTCAACGATTAACCAATTACTGTCGGCGCAGGCTGAGACACTTAACCTACCAGAGAAAAAAAAGTTATGTTTTTTTTTTTTTTTTTGTAATAGGAATTCCAACTTTTTATCCGTTGGATCCCTAAGCATTTGAGCATTGTCTGCTGGACAAGTCAAACTTTTATTCACAGAGGATATAGCAGCGTTAATTGCTGGTATACCCCACTTTTAGTGAATTTTTTTTCCTCCACAGGATAAATTGTGAAAAACTTTTTAGGAGGGTAGAAAAGCTTATCTGGGCGATCCCACTCAGATACAAAAAAACTTTTCCAGCAATGAATGGACATGAAAGGCATGCACAGCCTGAGGAGGCTTTAGCGAACCCAAACACTCAGTTAAGGGTACATAAAATGTGGAGCGGACCATTCAGCAAAAAATTGCACACTCACGCTTACAGATTGTGAAGCTGATCCCCCCCAGAAGAGGAGTCATCAGCCTCTTCACGGTCCCCTGAGGGAATTCATCTTCTCCCGCCCCCAGTTCCTCAGCTTGAGGGTCCTGGGTAATGGAAGAGAATCTGTCGCATTTTGTCCCACACTGGGATGCGATTAAAGCCGCTACCCTTTTTTCCAATCCTATCATGGCTGAGGGAAAAAAAGACCTTTTTAATAATTATAGACAGGGGGGCTGCAGTGTTGAAAACAGCAAACATTTCATGGCTCCGATGCTCACTCTGATCAGTCACCCCCTCTCAGGGGAGGATGCCATTGTAGAGATGAGTAGGCTTTCCAGAGCTTGAGGGAGACCCTTTTAGACCTTTTTTTGGAGTGTTTCAACCCCCCTTCTGACTTTAGCCCGATGCACAAAAGCAGGAGGTACTACTAAAAGAAATCACATCCACTGCTTGAGCAATAGTCCCGCCACTGTCGCTGCTATTAACGCTCAGCCTGATGCCATTAGTAAATGTGTCAGGGATTGCCTGTGTCACCAATCTCTTACATGCCCCTTTTTGCTATTGTGTCCCTCCGACATCTGCAGCCAGCAAAAATTGAGCTTTTAAACATACTCACGCGCTGAACGTTGGAGGACGCCAAAGCCGTGCTAAGCCCCGCCCCTTCCATCACATCGCGCGCCCCCCTCCTTTCAAAAGAGGGTTTTCCCACGCAAGCGCGGGCCTCCGATCTGACTGGATCGGTGTGTGTGTGTGGTGTTGACTCTAAAGCCCCATACACACCATCAGATTTTCTGCTGAGTTTTTCCTCCAGATTTACCAAAACCATATAAAATGAGGTCAAACCTTAGGAGTTTCAATGTGTATGCAATCAGGCAGGCCCTTGCACTACATGGTTTTGTTAAATCTGAAGGAAAAACTCAGCAGGCATGACAACATTTACTTTGTTAAAGAAGACATTTCATAAGAAAATCTAAAAATTCCTTAGAAACCTCCACTTACCTTTCCCGTCACAGGGTTTTCTGTGGTAAAAACCAACAGACCCAATCTTCACCTCTCACGGTGGGCTCCGTTACAAAACCTTCAGGAACCGGGGACCCCACACTCCTGGACCCATAAAGCACCCCGCTAGTAAAACCTTTATGGCTGAAAAAACCAAAGCTCTGGATCACGGGGTCAAGCTCTCTAACAAGAGAAGCGTTACGGGCTAAACCTCGTTTCTTTCGCCACGAGGCCCAGGTACCATTCAATTCGGCCTGAAAAGACACTTTGAATGGATCCGGCTGCATAGCTAGCCCCAGCAAGGATTGCTCCAATGGAGCTCAGCACAGCACATCTTTACTCGTGACCAACACCTTAGACACTGGTGTAGACCAGTAGTGGGGGGGTTATATAGGGAGGCAACTTCCTGTTTAGGGTGTGCCAGTGTCCATCACCTGAAGGTGGCCTATAACCCACATAGAAATTACTATGGCTCTGTGTCCCGTGATGTACGATTAAGAAAAGTTCTGCAAGCAGCATCTTTGGGGGGCTTTAGGAGCGGTGTATACACCGCTCCTAAAGTGCCCCTGCCCATTGAAATCAATGGGCAGCGCTGCCAAAGTGCCTGCAAAAAGACAACGGCAGCGACATTTTTAACCTTTTATTTGGCTGAAAAGTGCCACTAAAACTAGCAGCACTTTACTGCCGATGCCCCCATGCTGTCAGCATGAAAGGGCTCTTAATAAAAGCTGACCATTATTTGAGTGACTCAAAGTTCCTCTTAACAAGAAAGCAATGCAGCCAACACATTCAAGGATTGCAAGCTGCAATATAGGACGTTTTTAACTTGTACTTCTTGGGAAAAAGGCCGGGTGGACAGAATTCTTGATTAGTTTGCTTGTTATTTGTACATATCTTGAAACATAAAATCCAAAAATTAAAATGACATCAGTCAATAAAAAAAAAAAAAAAAACATTTTCCATAAAATGGTCATCAGAAAGACTTGCTGTACTACCAAAAGTATCACATTCAACTAGGAATGTTAGAATAAATGTAAACATGAACTAGAAATGATTTCTGCATTACATTAGCGAGGAGCAAAAAAAGAAAAAGAAAAAAAAAAAGTGCTGTGTGTTATAATTTTACCATGCTTTTATGTTCATTTAATGGTCAATGTATGCAAGCAGAAAAGATTGATATATTATCTCTACAAATCTGGAATTCCTAACTGGGGGACTTAAAAAAATGTTGGTGGCCCAAGGAATAACTGTCAGGCTTCGTAAAGCATTTCACGGGCAATTCTTAGTTAAAGAGAACTCTGTGGGAACTCTTACCATTGACAGTAGGGGTAAGATTTCCACCGCAAAGGCTCATGAATGTATTACCTTAAGTGTACTCAATATTCCTTTCTGCAATTTTATACTGCTCCCTCATTGCTGAAGGCAACTGCTCCCTATTATGCAGCTCCCCCACAAGGGGTTACTACAGAAAATTCTCCCCGTGAACATTCTACTCATATGTGACAACTACACGTATGGAAGAAAAAAAAAAAAGGGAGCAGTAAATTAAAAAGGCTGACCTTTCATGCATGTTTAGGTTCATGCGAGCCTTTACTTTAATCACATTACTTTTTGGTGCATCAGTTTCATAACTTTGTAAGATGAAACTAAAACACGGAGCAACCTGGTGACCCCAACACTTATCTAATATATGCACATCTGAGAAATGCTTTACAGCCCCCTAGGTCTCATAGCTGGAGGGTCAGTTACAAGGTTTCATTTTTAAGGCTACTGGATTATAAATTTACAGATCACTAAAGTTAGTTTATTTTTTTTTAACCTTTCTTTAAAAAAAATGCGCCTAAAAATATTTTGTGACATATGTTGCTCTGTACAGAGCCTATAGTAGAATAAATCATAAGACTTTGGTTTCAGCAGTTTATATTCAAACACGATGCATGGCACTGCACAGGTTAATGCATGATCTCTGTCTGCAGTGTGAGAACTGCATTTTTTCCTATGAAGAAACTATGTATCCCACAATCCCTGGGTCTCTCAGTCTAGAGCGGATACAGGTGAAAGCTACACAATAAATTAGATCTGACAGCCACAAGCAAGCACACAGAAAGCTCACTGATGTAGCTAGAAAATGTTTTTTAGTGATCCGCTAAAAATTATCGTCTGAAAATAGTGTAGAAAAAAAAAAAAAAAAAAAAGTGTTAAAAACGGCTGCAATTTTGTCTTGCTTATGGTGTGTTTATCATAGGTCACGTGACTCAAAAAATGCATCAAAAACGCAATGGGTGCATTTTTGATGCATTCTTGTTGCGATTTCAATAGGGAGGTGCTTTTTAGATGCAGTTTGCCAAATATCCACCAATAGGGCAGCAAGCAGGATTTTTAACGCCACTTAAAGGCTAACAATAAATTAATATTCATTTTCATGATACATTTTAAAAAAAGTCAAATATAATACATTAGAGATAGAGACAAAACAAAAAAAGAGAGAGAGAGTTAATCTCCTAATGGGTGCACCAGCAGATAAAAAAAAAAAAAAAAAAAAAAAAACTGCGATTACGATACTTAACGATTAATCGTGCAGCTCTACTACTGGCATATTACATACACTTCTCATTAGACTGATGTCAACAATGGGCTGGGTGAATACAAAGAAACAAATGGCAGGTAGCCAGTTGCAATTCCACAAACCGTTTCATAATAATTTCACAGCACAAAAAGGATTCCCAGAGCACTGTGTTAAACACATAGTTAAGTAAACTTTGGAAGACAAAGATGACAATTTCATAGCAAACTAAAAAAAACTTTTGCAAGCTGTAATAACACAAAGTACTTCACACATTAGGCTTCTTTCAGGCTTTACATCAAAAAGGGCAAGAGAGAGTGTACAAAATGGAAAAAGGGAGCACAAAAAGGATTACTGAAAAAAGGAGAATAAATATTTGCTAGGTTTTATATTTAAATGCAAAAAAAAAAATCTGTTCGGAACATAAGGCTGCATTCATACCTGAGCGTCCTGTTTTGTATCATTTTTAGCGCATGTGTACAACATTTTAAAGGGTTTTTGAGCTTTGTCATTTAACTAATAGAGAAAAACATCATCCGTTTCATCATTTGTTGCTATGTTTTTCAGCTTTATCCATCTGCTTTTATTATTTATTTAATTTTGTTTACTTTTTTTGTAAGGGTTTAACAGGTCAGGGGTTAATTTAATTATTAGCAAAAATAAAATAATGTGGTTGCATAAATTGTGCACACCTTCCTATAACTGAGGATGTAGCTGTGCTCAGAATTAAGCAAACACATTGAAACTCACGTTAAATAGGAGTCAGTACACACCTGCCATCATTTTAAGTGCCTCTGATTAACCCCAAATAAAGTTCAGCTGTTCTAGCAGGTCTTTCCTGACATTTTTTTTAGTCGCATCCTACAGCAAAGGCCATGGTCCGCAGAGAGCTTCCAAAGCATCAGCGGGATCTCAATGTTAAACGATATCAGTCAGGAGAGGGGTACAAAAGATTTTCCAAGGCATTAGATATACCATGGAACACAGTGAAGACATCATCAAGTGGAGAAAATATGGCACAACGGTGACATTACCAAGAACTGGACGTCCCTCCAAAACTGATGACAAGACCAGAAGAAAACTGGTTAGGGAAGCTGCCAGGAGGCCTAGAGCAACATTAAAGGAGTTGCAGGAAAATCTGGCAAGTACTGGCTGTGTGGTACATGTGACAACAATTTCCCGTATTCCTCATATGTCTGGGCTATGGGGTAGAGGGGCAAGACTGAAGCCTTTTCTTACAAAGAAAAACATCCAAGCCAGCTAAATTTAGCAAAAACACATCTGAAGTCTCCCAAAAGCATGTGGGAAAATGTGTTATGGTCTGATGAAACCAAGGTTGAACTTTTTGGACATAAATTCCAAAAGATATGTTTGGCACAAAAACACTCCACATCACCAAATGAACACCATACCCACAGTGAAGCATGGTGGTGGCAGCATCATGCTTTGGGGCCGTTTTTCTTCAGCTGGAAGAGGTGCCTTAGTCAAGGTAGAGGGAATTATGAACAGTTCCAAATACCAGTGAATATTGGCACAAAACCTTCAGGCTTCTGCTAGAAAGCTGAACATGAAGAGGAACTTCATCTTTCAGCATGACAACGACCCAAAGAATACATCCAAATCAAGGTATAGCTTCACCAGAAGAAGACTAAAGTTTTGGAATGGCCCAGCCAGAGCCCAGACCTGAATCCGAATGAAAATCTGTGGGGTGATCTGAAGAGGGCTGTGCACAGGAGATGCCCTCACAATCTGACAGATTTGGAGTGTTTTTGCAAAGAAGAGTGGGCAAATATTGCCAAGTCAAGATGTGCCATGCTGATAGACACATACCCAAAAAGATTGGGTGCTACAATATATTAGTTTAAGGGTGTGCACACTTATGCAACCATATTTTATTTTTTATTTTTTTTTCCCTCCACTTAAAAGATTTCAGTTTGTTGTTCAGTTGAGTTGTACAGTTTATAGGTCATATTAAAAGGTGGAAAAAGTTCTGAAATTAATTATCTTTGTATCATTTTCTACATCACAGAAACCTGACATTGTAACAGGGGTGTGTAGACTTTTCATATACACTGCATGATGCAGTCCCCCTCAGAACACAACAGCTCAGCGGGGAGATCACTGTACCAACCTCACATAGTTAGTACAGCAAGCTCGATTTTTATTTTACAGGCCAGCTTATAATTAGGCTTACCTGTAGGTTAAATGAATATCTCCTAAACATGCATCATTTTAGGAGACATTCTAGTGAGCAGCAGCTGATGTCACCGGCGCATGCGCTCTGAAAGAACAGCATACCCCGTGTCGATCCTTCAGAGCTCTGTGCTGCGGCCATGAGTGTCATTGCAGCTCGACCACTCAAGATGACAGACCACCTGAAGATGGAAGCCTCTGCAATGGGGACAATGTGCTGCTGAAGGGCTTTGTTTTTAAGTAAAGTCCTTCATAATGTGCTAGTATCCAACACACACTAGCACATTATGCCTTTACCTTTTTTTTTTCCCTTCAACATTTACTACCACGTTAAGGTCAGGAATAACAACCTACTGGAGCAGCATTTCTCCATTCCAGTCCTCAAGGCGCACAAACAGGCCATGTTTTCAGGATTTCCCTCAGATGAAACGGCTGTGGTAATCACTAAGGCAGTGAAACTGATCAAATCACCTGTGCAAAATAATGGAGAGCCTGAAAACATGACCTGTTGGTGCCCCTTGAAGACTGGAATTGAGAATCACTGGGCTGAGTGTGCACATTTTAGGGTTAATAAAGCATTTGTATATACAGTGATCCATGCGGTCACATAATGAGCCCCCGGAACTGTGAAAAGACATGGCTCCTAGATTCTTCAGGAATGTACCGTAATAGAGTCAATTTGGATTGTGCGCAGTGGAACGTTGCTTCTTTTCTATCTGCCCAACTGGAATACGTTCCCTTCGTACATTTTCTGCACTAAATAAATATACTCACACTCCGATGGACGGCTTCTGTTATTTAAACCAGCACTTGTTTACATGGTTAGAAGATATAGTATTACAACAATGCCACCTACTGGTACAAGTCCTGAACTACAATTGTCATGATATAATACACATGTTCTCATGAGAATAGAATTTTAGAATATATCAGAATATTTTCAATTAGAACTTTAGAATATAGCAAATGATTTTTATTTAGAATATAGCAGACAATTTTGATGTAGAATATAGCAGGTAATTTCCAAACTGCTCTACAGCATACAAGTATGGTATGTGTAGCAAGATTGCAACGCGCACAGAAACCACCAAAAATTTTATATATATATATATATATATATATATATATATATATATATATATATATATATATATATATATATATATATATATATATATATATATATATATATATATATATATATATATATATATATATATATATATATATATATATACACACACACACACACACACACACACACACACACACACCTCATTATCTTTCCACAACAAAACTTTCTTAGGGATAAAGAAAGAATCTGAAAAGGTCATTTTACCAGACATGTAGCTCCACTGTCCAGAATTGATAAAAACATCCAAAAAAAAAAAACTGACAACCTTCCCCTTTGAGTGGCCCTTCCATCTGTGGGAAAATGTCATTTAGGGATAGTTTACACTTGCTTCAAAACAAGGCTTCGGACACGCTTTGTTAAAGCTCTCTCAGCCCCAGTCAAAGCCTCTGTCACTAAATAAAATGGTTAGCTTACAGTCCTGTTTACACCTGCTTTTGCTTTAAAAATGATACCCCATGTAGCTTTAGTGGTGCTTCAAAGTCTCCATAGAAGTCTAAGGCAAAGCTTGCTCGAAGCACCAAGCAAAAGCCTGTTTAAAAGCAGGACTGTAAAGCTAACCATTTTATTTAGTGACGGGGGCTTTGACTGGCGTTCAGAGAGCTTTAACAAAGCCTGTCCGAAGCCTTGTTTTGAAGCAAGTGTAAACTAGCCTTAAGAGGACTCTGAATAATGTGATAAACAATTAACTAAATACTGCAAGCTAGTTTAACCACTTGACGACCAGCGATGTACCCACACATCACTAGATTTCAAGTGGTTATACCGGGATGATGCCTGTAGCTGCTTTCACATTGGAGCGGCGCACCTGCGGAAAAGTCCTGCAAGCAGCATCTTTGGAGTGGATTGGGAGCACTGCATACAGCACTCCCAAAAGGCCCTGCCCTTTGGAATGAATGTGCAGTGCTTCTGATGCACCTAAAAAAAGAGTTTTCATAGCGCTGCAACACAGGAGTTAACACCTTTTTTGGAGTTAAAAGCGCCCCGCTAGTGGCCGAAAAGCGGCGCAAAGGTGCACCGCTAGCATCCAAAAAGCGGCACAACAGCGCCACTAAAACAGTGCTAAAGCGCTGCTAAAACGAGTGGCACTTTACCACTAATGGCTAGTGCTTTCAGTGTGAAAGCAGCCCTATTCTTTTTTTTTTTTTGGACAGAGTGGAGAAGAAATTTGTGTCAGGTTATTTCCATCTGTGACACCAATAAGGAAATTTCCCTCTCGTTCTGTTTCTGTGAAGACTGTACAAGAAATGGGGACATCAGTTGGTATTGGGACAACATTGTTGGAAGCTCTAACCCAGGGGTAGGCAACATTGGCAGTGGTCAGATGTGGTGGAACTACAGATCCCACGATACACCCCATGTGTGCACATGGACACATTGGTGGTTTTTGCCTTATTCACACTGCAGCTCCTAAAAAAGGGACGTTCGTAAATCACAGAGAGCCGAGATATGTAAACAGGGCATTTCTCAGTTCTGACGGGGGGAGGGGGATCTAGAATAGGGTGACCAGACATCCCCGGTTTCTGGGGACAGTCCCCGGATTGAGGACACTGTCCCCGGACCAAATCTGTCCCCAGTTTTGTCCCCGGATTGGATTTGAACAGGGGCTGGGGCAATTTCAAAGACAGCCGTGCAGAATAAAAAGAAAAAATCTGAATTGCACCCCCCCTCCTCTGCCGCTCCTACTAGCTTATGGGGGTTTATTTTTTTCCATTATCTGTGCCCCTTTCTGATGATCATGTGCTGGTCGGAGCGGAGGGACTATTTCTTCTTCAGCTCCACTCGCATGTTCTTCTGCCTTGGCTCAAGTCCCGGCCAGCCGCCTGCCTGCTTATCTCCTTGTCTTCCCTGGTGGAGTAATCTTCCTCTGCTCCCCACCCAGTAGTAGCCAGGGCCCGAAGAGTAAAGCCCCATACACACTATCAGATTTTCTGCTCATTTTTGTCTTCAGATTTACCAAAACCATGTAGTGCAAGGGCCGGCCTGATTGCATACAAATTGAAACTCCTAAGGTTTGACCTCATATTATGAGGTTTTGGTAAATCTGAAGGAAAAAATCAGCAGAAAATCTGATGGTGTGTGTGGGGCTTTAGACTTGACAGGCTGTGAGGCGGGCGGCGGCGGAGACGGGCAAAGAGTTGTCGATTGCTGCCGTTACTAGTAAAAAAAAAATATATGTCCCCGGATTTCATTTTAAAAATCTGGTCACCTTAATCTAGAATCTCTTTTGCCTAGTGAAAGCAGCACACAGTGTACACAAAAAAACACTGGCTAGGCACACAGTCAACCCTGCGCTAGCCCAGAGGTTTAACCCCTTCCCAGCAAGTGTCATTTTTCAGAGAATATGAATGATAACACAAACATTTCTTTCACTCATGGTTAGTGTTTGGCTGAAGCCATTTATTATCAATCAACTGTGTTTACTCTTTTTAAATCATAATCACAACAGAAACTACCCAAATGACCTGATCAAAAGTTTACATATTCTGGTGATTTGGCCTGATAACAAGCACACAAGTTGACACAAAAGGGTTTGAATGGCTATTAAAGGTAACCATCCTCACCTGTGATCGGTGTGTGTGTATAAAAAGGTCAATAAGTTTCTGGACTCCTGACAGACCCTTGCATCTTTCATCCAGTGCTGCGCTGCTGTTTCTGGATTCGGAGTCATGGGGAAAGTAAAAGAATTGTCAAAGGATCTGCGGGAAAAGGTAGTTGAACTGTATAAAACAGGAAAAGGATATATAAAAAAAAAAAAGGGATATTCTATTGAGAATGCCAATCAGCAGCGTTCAAACTAATCAAGAAGTGGAAAATGAGGGGTTCTGTTGAAACCAAACCACGGTCAGGTAGACCAACTAAAATTTCAGCCACAACTGCCAGGAAAATTGTTTGGGATGCAAAGAAAAGCCCACAAATAACTTCAGGTGAAATACAGGACTCTCTAAAAACATGTGGTGTGGCTGTTTCCAGATGTACAATAAGGAGGCACTTGAAAAAAGATGGGCTGCGTGGTCGAGTCGCCAGAAGAAAGCCATTACTACGCAAATGCCGCAAAGTATCCCACTTACAACACGCCTCAAACCTTCTGGCACAAACTCATTTGGAGTGATGAGTGCAAAATGTAGCTTTTTGGCCACGACCATAAACGCTACATTTTGAGGAGTCAACAAGGCCTATGATGAAAGGTACACCATTCCTACTGTGAAACATGGAGGTGGATCACTGATGTTTTGGGGGCGTGTGAGCTACAAAAGGCACAGGAAATTTGGCCAAAATTGATGGCAAGAAGAATGCAGTATGTTATTAAAAAATACTGGAGGAACATTCATCAGCCAGGAAGCTGTGTATGGGACATACTTGGACATTCCAACATGACAAACCAAAAACACAAGGCCAAGTCGACCTGTCATTGGCTACAGCAGAATAAAGTGAAGGTTCTGGAGTGATTATCTCAGTCTCCTGACCTCAAGATCATTGAGCCACTCTGGGGAGATCTCAAACGTGCAGTTCATGCAAGACAGCCCAAGAATTTACAGGAACTGGAGGCTTTTTGTCAAGAGGAATGGGCAGCTTTACCATCTGAGAAGATAAAGAGCCTCATCCACAAATACCACAAAAGACTTGAAGCTGTCATTGATGTTAAAAGGGGGCAATACACGGTATTAAGAACTGGGGTATGTAAACTTTTCATCAGGGTCATTTGGGTAGCTTCTGTTGCCATTACAATTTAAAAAGAGTAAACACAGTTGATTGATAATAAACGGCTTCAGCCAAACACTAACCATGAGTGAAAGAAAAGTTTGTGTTATCATTCATATTCTCTAAAAAATGGCCAAGAAATTTTTCCAGGGTATGTAAACTTATGAGCACAACTGTTTGAAGGGCTAAAAAATTATCAAGAAGTCAAACTCTGCCATGCACCTTAGGTGAGTTGTTTTTTGTTTTTTTTTTGTTTTTTTTTAGGTGAGATTTTCTTATGTCAGAAGAAACTGTGTTTACAAGAAACCAGTGTGCATCAATAAAAGCCTGAAGCCCCAAAAACTTTAGTTTAGGAGCAGCAGTGTACATGAGACCTAATGGTTCCCAATAGACGACTCAAATGCCAGCAGATTTCTGCTGAATCGTCTGACATTCAAGCTGTAGATGGCCCTGCAAGCATGATCTGGCTAAAACAAAAAAGTCAATTTAAAAATCGACTGAGCCCAGGTGGAAAATTTTGAGCCAAACAGTGACTACCTCGTATTAGATGTGTCACTGTTCAGCAGCACCTTTGTGTTCAAGCAGCAGTGGGTGCCACAGCTACATGAATACAACAGCTTGCAGGGAAGATTCCTCCATCTGTGCAGTTAACATGGAGAGGGGAGGTAAGGGCACTCTGATGAGGAATGATAACCGGTCCTGGACAGCAGAGAAATGACACTTTAAGGCAGCGCTTTGCTGAGGAGAAGCAACTCTGGAGGATCAAGGGGAAGAGAAAAAGAAGATGCCTCTAAATGCAGTATTAAAATGTATTCACGAACATAAAGGGTTAAAAACACTTACAAGATCATAATGAAAGTAGAGCATGTCAATGGTTAATCCTAAAGCAGATCGCTAAGGCCTGTACTTGTGTGGGGTGAAGGAGCCAAGGGTGTCAGCAGCAATTCCCTTGGGGGGACACCGCTAGTATCCATGCCTCTTGAAAGGGACGCAAGACGGCTGGCCAGCAGCTGTCAGAATCCCTATAGGACGCGGAGGAAGGAGGAGAAAGCAATGACACGGCCCGGCTTCTGGGAGAAAGCGGCAAGTCAGAACCTGACGAAGAGGCTGCGCATGCTCCGAAACGCATTACCGCCCACCACCATCGGCCTCGTTCGCTCCAGCATGGTCCCGGAAGCCAAGCCATGCCATCGCTTTCTCCTTCTTCCGCTCCTCCATGGATTCCGACAGCTGCTGGCCAGACGTCTTGCGTGCCTCACAGAGCCACGGATACTAGCTCCCCCCCTGAAGATTACGACCGACACCCCTGGCTCCTTCTCCCCACACAGAAGTACAGGACCTAGCGATCTGCTTGAGGATGAACCATGGACATGCTCTACCTCCATTATGATCTTGTGTTTTTAACCCTTTATGTTTGTGAATACATTTTAATACTGCACCGAGAGGCGCCCTTTCTCTTCTCCTCATGCCATTTACATGGAAGGGGAATGCAACAGATTTACCTTTGCTCAGCCCACAGGATGAACAAGAGAAAGTCAAGCCATATATGGCAGCCTTGAATTCTGTTTGGAGAGGTTTTTCATTACTTTTGATCCTAATAGATAGTTATAGGTATCTACCCAACTGGGAGCCAAAATGTGACGAGAGGCTCTAACCTATGGGTGCTCAACCTATGACCCTTAAGCTGTTGCAGAACTACAAATCCCAAGAGGCAATGCAGGGTTGACCATTACACTCATGACTCCCAAAAAAGCAGAGGCATGATGGGACTTGTAGTTCCCTAACAGCTGGAGGGCCACAGGTTGAGCACCCATGCTCTTACCTACACGAACAAAAAAAAAAAAAAACACACATGTTTTGGCTGGAGTTGGGCTTTAGAAGTTGCACAGCAAAAACACGCAAATGTTCAAATCTTACCTTCTCCATAACCAAAAAAATGAAACTTTAACAATACACACGAGTCCACTTGCAGTAGATTAATAAATACTAAATAAAGCAATAAAAGCTGCTGGATCTGACAAAAAGAATTTGTTTTAGGTTTAGTGATGTATTTTTCATGTAGAAACCATATTTCACTATCAGCCTAGAAGAGACATGAGTAGTAATAAGAGGTCTTGTGTGGTACATTGAAGAGTTAAATGTGGCTGTTCAGAGAGGAAGATGTAATAGACTATCCAGCTGTGTGCGGGGAGCCTGGAGTGCATAGGTTAAGAGGCATGCTCCGCTGTGCATATACGCAACACCAACAACTGTCATCCTCTTATTTCACGCACATTGAAGGTTTTTATTTAAACCATACACACAAGCAACCATCTAAAATCAAACCAAAACCACTGCACATATAAAATCAGCACAAAAACACCACAAACAGCCTTGTTCAACTATTTCATGTAGAACTAAAGGAAAACCTTTTTATTCCATTTAACATTAAGAGTAAGGGAGATGTCAGATTTTTGCCATCTGTATTGCATTCAGGAGATGTTCCCCTTGACTTTGAGGAATCCCTGGTTACAGTGCTTTAAAATAGTTCATTTCTTTATTGATATCAATGTTTAACCACTTGACCTCCTGAAGATTTACTCCTTCATGACCAGGCCATTTTTTGATATGTAATTTTAACTGGTAATTGCATGGCCGTGCGACACTATACCCAAATAAAAATTTATAGCGTTTTCTTTCCCACAAATATAGCTCTCTTTTGGTGATATTTGATCACCTCTGCGGTTATTTTTACGCTATAAATGAAAAAAGGCTGACAATTAAGAAAAAAAAAAAAAAAACGAAGAAAACGAACACACAATATTTTTTACTTTCTGCTATAAAACCTACCACCCAAAAAAAAAAAAAAAAAAGTCTTCATCAATTGAGGCCAATATGTATTCTGCTACATATTTCTGGTAAAAAGAATCCCAACAAGCGTATTTCTTGGTATGCGCAAAAGTTTTAGCGTCTACAAACTATGGGATATTTTTAATTTTTTTTTTTTTTGTACCAGTAATACAGGCGATCAACGACTTGTAACGTGATTGCAATATTGCGGAGGACAAAAATCGGACACCTGACACTTTTTGGAGACCAGTGACACCAATACAGTGATCAGTGCTAAAAAGTATGTGCCGTCGCTGTACTAATGACACCTTAGAAAAGGGGTTATCAGGGTAAGTGATCTGGCGCAGAGCGACCACCCTGCTGCAGCAAATGTACGGTGGGCAAGTGGTTAAAACCATCTTATCCACTTCCAGGCTGGGCCTTTTTCTGGCAATTTTTGTTTACAGGCAAGTATTTTAAATTAGGTAGAACCCCCAAACAGTATGTATGGTTTTAAAAGCAGAGGCCCTAGAGCAGTGTTTCTCAACCTTTTTTACCTTGAAGGAACCCCTGGCAACAAGTTTAAGATCTCGAGGAACCCCTGAAATGTTCACATCTACAACTCATGGAACATTGGTATGATCAGCGAGCTGTTAAGAAAAATTATTTGTAGAAATAGCATTAAATAAAAGAATAATTATTAAAATGTATCTAATTAAATGTGATTCAGGGCACATACTGTTGGGCACATTGTGGCGGGGGGGCGACACAGCTGGGCGCAGTGCCAGCTTTCTTCTTCTGGCTTCATATCTCCTCCAGTAATAAATATATATATTTTATATTTATTCACAGATGCAAATATAGACCTGGATAGGTCTTTGGATCTGGTTAGAAGATATTTTTTGCCTCATCTATTTAAGCGCTGAGTGTTGCACTGAATTCAAGGAGAGAGAGAGAGAGAGAGAGAGAGAGAGAGAGAGGGAGAGAGAGAGATCTCCTTGAATTCAATGCAACACTCAGCGCTTGGATAGATGAGGCAAAAATATCTTCTAACCAGATCCAAAGACCTATCAAGGTCTATATTTGCATCTGTGAGCTTTATTACCCCTCACATTAGGTGGAGATTATCTTGGCTTATCCAGCCTTTCCGCTCACCGACATACAACATCAGAGCCTTGAAAAATACTTGGTACTTCTGAATATGGGGAAATCTGTGACACCAAGGGATGATTGATGACAATAGAGAAGTTGTCTGCAATCATCCCTTGGTGTCACAGATTTTCCCATATCCAGAAGTAATAAAAAAAAGCAATTAAAATATCTACAGTGCAAACACAAATTCAAATAAAATAAAAATCAAATTAAATTACTATAACCTTTCATAATTTATTAATTTTAAAAAGGTTTCCATCATAAGCCTGGTTATGTCTGTCTTTCAACACCCTCCAGACCCATTCCCCAAAGCTCAATCACAACGTAGGAATGCACATGCATCAACCAAGAAAGTGAAAACGTTTCTACTATAGAAAAGTGAAAGAAGAAACACTGGATGACTAAGACCCATGAGTGTGGCCTGCTGGGATGTAGTGGCATTCCTCATTTTCTATATGAATCACTCTGCCAGTGGAGCTGAACCTAAATGGTCCACTGAGGATATCAAATGAGAACTTCACCACTTTCCTGTGGCACCAGAACTTCCTGAGTTTGGCAGCTTGGTGTGCATTGGTCAGAAGCTATTATTTCCAAGAACTATATACACAAGAGGACCTGTCATAAGCAATTAGAGTGTATAACGCAGGAGAATAGAAGTGATTTAAATGGAGGAAATCTAGTTTGAGTACATATACAGATCAGTAAACAAGAGAAGTTCTTCCCAACTACTGTTCAATACATGCCAGATGCTAAAAATTATGTAAAAAAAAAAAAAAAAGGGGGGGGGGGGGGAGGGGAAAAAGGAAAAGATTTCTGCTTTTTAAAACTGAAAAAAATAAAAATCTCAACAACTGGTCTCTTGGAACCAATTCCTAACCCATTAAATACAATGTTCTTTCTCAGAAGACAAAATGGCTTGCCTTTAAAAAATGGACAATATTCTAAAAGTTAACTTTGTAAATGGGGACTTGCCAAATCCCAGAAGCCAGGCAGCATGCCTACAAGAAGGAAACCTTTCTTCACGTCCAATGTTTTCTTTGAGTCTTCTCTATTGTTTTCAATGGATGCAAATGCTTCCTAGGACTTGCATTTAAAATGTTAAAGAAAAATTCCACCTTTCCACACAATTTACAAGCTGGCCCAAACAAAACAATCTATATCTCTCAACCTATGAGGCAGTTGGATGCGCGGTACTGTATGTAGCTGTGCGCTACCATACAGCAACAGCATACCGCACTGTGTCCTGGGTGCGAACCGACACCAGTCTCATACAGGGAACACAGGAGTCTACTGCAGTGGCGCTCAGCTGCTCAGAGCAGGCGATGTATTCTAGCAATGAATATAAAGCTTCCTCTTATTGACTCCGCCAACAGACTACGGCAGACACACATACTAAAAGCAAGGAAGAGAACTGTGCTACACTATAGTTAAATTTTTTTGTAAAGCTAGCTCCGCCCAACGTGTTTCCCCATACAGGGCATCACCTGCGATATGTATTACCCTCTCATGGTCGGGATACCAGGCAAGTGGTGATCTATGTGGCTGCTGAGATAAGACAGTGAGAGCGTCGGCTCATTAAGGTGGAATATACAAAGTGCTGATGATCTCCTTATACGAGATATCAGTCTGGTAAGCATCCTCTTTGTCCCAAGGAGCACATCTTTGACACTAAAGCACTTTTCATGGTTTTTCACACAGAGCCCTTTTTGTCTAAGAACTTGGATGGATTTTTTTTTTTTGAAAGATCAAGTTTATTGGGAAAAATATGAATGAATTGTATTCACTTATTATTATTCAGGATTTATATAGCACCGACAGCTTACACAGTGCTTTACAACTTGAGGGTAGACGGTACAAATACAATACACTTTTATACAGTAGAAATCAGAGGGCCCTGCTTGTTATGAATTTCTCTTGCACATTTAATAAAAAAGGTATATGAACTGACAGCCAAATTTAGTTTTTTACATATTGTTATTTTGCTCATGTGAAATGATCTTTACCTACCTCCTCATCTACTGAAACTGGAGTGTACTTTCCAAGTACTGCTCAAAGGTGCAGGATGACACACTGGAATAGCTATCTCAACCCCCACCGCAGGATTACCCCTTGACTGAGATATTCCTGTCTAAGGCCTAAAGGACACGTGATTTCTTACCTAAATTAGGTGAAAGACATGTTTTCAGCCTTATACATTTGGTACTAACCCACAAGCACTCGTCACCACATACACCCCAAACAATTCTCTCTTGGATCTTTCTCCCTTAACACCCTCCCCACTAAACCTATTCTTCTACCTATCCCCACTCTTGCTTATCCTCTTTACATACCTCCCTCTCCCATATCCTTCTAGGTCTTTCCTTTCTCCACCCCACTCCAAACTTCCTTGGTTACACCACCACCCTGCCTCGCATGAGGCTTCTGCTGGTGCCATATTTAGAGGTGCAAGTATACCCTTTTCTAAATATGTTTCATGGCAGGTGTCAGAGGTATGGGATTGAGAGGCTATTTTGTTCGTAAATTTACCTCCCCAACTCGAACCAAATCACATTCCTCAAAAAAAATAAATACTGGAAAACTGCAGGCTTTCCCTGAAGAATTTAACGGTCCACAGAGTAAATTTCAATTACAGACCCAAAATAGTTACATACCACATGTTAAGCCTCCCATTTATCCACCTCTCAACAAACGTGAATTATGCGACAGTTGGCACATTCAACACACCTTCACATACAAAGTATCAACCAAATTGGTCGGTTCTTAAAAAAAATAAAAATTAAAAAAAAAAAAAAAAAAAAAAGGGGGGGAGGACAGCCTGGATTGGTGGATTGGGAACATTACATTCTATGATCATACCTCATTAACAATCCAGCTTCAAATCCCCAATGTACCCTTGCAACAGGTGTGTCTCAATGAAAGTCTTCTGGAAAAGAACGGAAAGTCTACTAAGACCTCGCCTCTCAATTGCATCTGAGAACAACTCAGGCTAAGACTAAACCCAGTGTCATCTGTGCGACCCACAAAAACACTTGATCAGAGGGATTTTAAGCAAACAGCACAAGAACGTACAATCAACAAGCAAAGACTGGAGTTAAAGTGGAGGGCCACCCTAAAATAAAAATGTGCATCAAGATCAATCAATGTTCTTAAAAAAAAAAAAAAAATAATAATAATATTTTGAAATTTTTTTTTTTAACTTAGCTGAAACCCCTGTTGCTAGGCAGTGTTCCTTATCTGCCTCTTGCTATTCCACGGTGCTTCCTCCTCTTCGCCGATCGGCCCTGTTGCCTTCTGGGACATGTGTGTCCCCCAGAAAACAACATGGCCATTCACAAAGCGACTCGCGCATGCGCAGTAGGAAACTAGCAGTGAAGCCGCAAGGCTCCACTGCCCAATTCCCTCAGTTAGGATGGTGGCACCGGCAGCCGATCTGATGGACCGGGGGGCTGACATCGCGGGCTCACTGGACAGGCAAGTGTCCTTATTCAAAGTCAGCAGCTACAGTGTTTGTAGCTGCTGACTTTAAAAAATGGCCGGAACACCCCTTTAAGCTTTTTACAGGCTAGAGATTCTCCTACTTTTAAATAAAGCTAAGGCCTCTGAACAAATGGACAGATTTTAGGAGGCTGGCACCAAACACAGCAAACTCTTAGCATAAACCTTTTGTAAACGGAGTCACTAAACAGATTCCACAAATCACCTCCTCATTGACCACATTTTTTGGTCATGTCCCAAACATTCAGAGTTCTGAAAGGGAATAGAAACAATTGGCCACAAATTTACAAACTTTGATGCTCCCCATGACTCCGCCCCCTTCCTACTCCACCACTAGCGTGTCATGGAACACTTACAAACATTCTCCTAATAGAACCTGGTTTTGACACGTTCCTGCTACCACAGCGATTCCACAGAAAGTTTGGTTTTACTTTAAGGCCTCATTCACACAACCAGAAAAAAAAACACTGCGTTAAGATGTGCACAGTGTATAGTTGTGTTTGCATCTAAACATAGCAACCAAGAGTTCGGGTTGAAGTTCATAGGTCAGTTGAGGTTAGCAGGCGGGTCCCCAGAGGTCAATGGTCAAGAGGCCTGGCTGACCCACCCCCACCAATGTGTTCCGCCTACCACAACTAAGTCGGGGAAAGCACTTATATAAGCACAGTATATACAAAAATGAAATGAAAAAACAGAACAAAAACGATCCATACACATAGCTGTGTCCGTGTGGTCATTCAAGGGATTGCAAGAAGAATTGTACATATCTGAGAAAAACGTGAATACTTTAGGTGCGTATTTTACGCAGGATCTTCTGTTATCTCTGCCAGGAAGAACCATTCCATGCAAAAAAGAAAAAATATATGCATATGCCTGCGTGAATGAACCCTACAGCAATATTTACAACAAAAATGTATTATTGCAGCGTAATAATTTTTTTTGATATGGTGGCTGCATTTGTTTTCTTTATTAACTTTGTTCTCCCCCTGGTGATCCTGGCCAGTAAGTTTTTTGTTTTGTTTTTTTAAAGTTCATTTAGCAGACCAAGCTTGTCCGGCAAAGGGGGCAGTTAGAGGTTTGAAACAAACCATTCAACACTAAAGATCACTTTAAAGCGGAACTTCAGTCATTTTTTTCAACTTTCCATCTATTAAATTTTCTGGCCTTGTTGTTTTAACTTTGGATAGTAAAACTTTTTTTTCTGCCAGCAAATACCTTACACAGCCCACTTCCTGTTTCTTGTCTGGGACTTAGCCTAGGCTTATGACATTATGCACAGCTCTCTGAGTCTTGTGAGAGTTTGCCAGGAAGGGAGGGGGGGGGGTGAGTCATAAGAGGGCAATGAGAGCTGCAGAGCTGGAGGCGTGCCTCTGTAAATGCAGGAAGTGAACCGGCAGCTTCAGCTGCCCAGTTACAATGGTTGCAGTTAGACTCAGTGGAGGGAGATTTCTGCAGCATATTTGGCAAGTACAGAATCACAGTATATATATGAAAATGAAATAAAAAATACAACAACGATCCAGGACTGTTGAGCAGTTAAAACCCTATATCAGGTAAGAATGGGACAACATTCTCCATCAACTGGTCTCCTCCGTTCCCAAGCATTTACAGAGTGTTGTTTAAAAAGGGGATGCTACACCATGGTAAACTTTGAGACATGTTACTATCATCAGTTTTCAAAATTGCCTTATTTTTTCTTAAAATTGTAAGTTTCCTCAGTTTAAACATTTGATATGTTTTCTATTGTGAAAAAATAGTCAGGATTAGTAAAAGGATAGGATAGAAGGGGTGAAATATCCAAAATTAATAATCATACTATTTATAGGGTAAGAAAGGGATCCCCCCTCCCCAAATAAAACAAAAATGTTATAAACCGCGCTTACACAAAATTTGTTTAGCCTTCCTCTGAACCAATACCAAACGAATTTGCAAGACGCTAAAACTTGATTCTTTTAATTCTAGACAAAAATATTACCTCAAATATAAGCCTTTACTGAAGGTTAAATGACTCTCTCAAGTGCCAAGAAATCAATAATACAAACAGTGTCAATACATAATATATTACTTTACACTGAGATACAACTTATTGGAAACTAACAAGTTGTTAAGACCATAAACAGCCACTAGGTGGCACTGTTTGCTACCATTCAAGTTAACGAAACTAAATAGCTAATGAAGGAAACCTGTCATGATGGGGAAAAAAAAAATTCTGCCTGAAAAAGCCATAGTGTGCATGGAAACATTGGCCAACATGGAGGGGAGTTTCCAGGCAGAAAAAAAAAAAAAAAAACACACGAGAGCTCAAAAAAGCTCAAAAGCCTGTAGGTTGCAGCTTCTTTGACATGCCCCCAAAGCCAATTCTGTAAGTGAGACTTCTGCACAAGCCAACACATAGTTTGGCCCATTCATCCTGAGCAAACTACTCCAGTTGTCTCAGGTTTGAAGGATGCCTATTCCAGACTGCATGCTTCAGCTCTTTCTATAGATCGAGGTCGCCAATTTTTCAGTATACAGGGCACATTGTATAATTTGTAAATATTAAAACAGGTCAAAAAAAAAAAAAAACAAGTTTTCATTTTATAAATTAATGTTATGGTTTTGTTTATTTGTAAATCAGCTTGATGTTACTTAAATGCTCTGTATTTGTATTTGATAAACTCAATAAAAATGTTAAATAATAAGTAAAACAAAGCAAATAAACTTGAGCCTATCAGTCACCCACCATACATCTGAGTCCCCATACGAGACCCAATTAGATTCCCCTCTTAAATGAGACTTCCCATCAGAGTCCCCCCTTCAATCAGGGGACTGGACAAAACTTTGCAGACCTCTGCCGTAGATGTTCAGAAGTATTCAGATCAGGGCTCATAGAACAGTCCAATGTTTTGTTCTTAGCCATTCTTTTAGCGCTGTTTTTTTGGACATTATCCTGTTGGAAGACTTATGACCCACAACTGAGACAGAGCTTTCTGACACTGGTCTAGTTTTGATATTTCATGGAGCTTAGCACAGATCTAAGGCAGCCCATAGACGCAGCCAAACAGCCCCAAAAAAACTTATCCAAGCCTCCTCCCTGTTTCACAGTAGGTATGGTGTTCCTTGAAAGCTTCATTTTTTTTATCTTTGAACATGGAGCGGATATGACTTGTCTCATCTGTCCAAAGGACATTCTCCCAGAAGCATTTTGTCTTGTCAATATGCAACTTCAGTACAACCAGCCTGCCCATGGATGGATCAGAATTCAGCTGGTTCCTGCTGAACCAGACAAATTTTGATCTGTCTATGGCCAGCCTTCAGTCTACCATTTACACTTTTCTTCTACATAATTCACAACTGCTTTGCCTCCTGCGGCTATGTCTACAGGGGTTGGCTACACTCCCTTGGACCTTAAACTTGTTAATGTTTGAAAACCCTAATCATAGAACTACAAATCAAAACTACTTGGAGATGCCTTTACCTTTGGCATGCTGGTCTATAATTTCCCCTCTGATCTCCTAAGAAAACCCTCTCTCTTTTGCTCCATATTCAGTGTGATACACCCAATGATCTCCATTTAAATAGACTGACTGATTACAAGATTGAATATATGTGTGGTACTAATTAGAGAAACAGTACGAATTATTACTATGATCCAATTATTTGTAATCTTTCCAGGGGTACCAACAAATCTGTTTAGGCAATTTTTGAATTTAGAATTTAATTATTTTTATAATATTTGTAAAAGAAATAATTTCTCTTTTAAAACGCTCTTTGCTTTACTCTAAAGCAGGGGTCTCCAAACTTTCTAAGCAAAGGGCCAATTAACTGTCCTTCAGGCTTTATGTGGGGGGGGGGGGCAGACTGTGGCCAGTGGGATTAAAAAACGTGGAAGAGTAAACCATGTCCCGTCACTGGTATCCATTCCGTGGGAGCAACAGACAGTGCCCAGTCACTGGTATCCATTCCGTGGGAGCAACAGACAGTGCCCAGTCACTGGTATCCATTCCGTGGGAGCAACAGACAGTGCCCAGTCACTGGTATCCATTCCGTGGGAGCAACAGACAGTGCCCAGTCACTGGTATCCATTCCGTGGGAGCAACAGACAGTGCCCAGTCACTGGTATCCATTCCGTGGGAGCAACAGACAGTGCCCAGTCACTGGTATCCATTCCGTGGGAGCAACAGACAGTGCCCAGTCACTGGTATCCATTCCGTGGGAGCAACAGACAGTGCCCAGTCACTGGTATCCATTCCGTGGGAGCAACAGACAGTGCCCAGTCACTGGTATCCATTCCGTGGGAGCAACAGACAGTGCCCAGTCACTGGTATCCATTCCGTGGGAGCAACAGACAGTGCCCAGTCACTGGTATCCATTCCGTGGGAGCAACAGACAGTGCCCAGTCACTGGTATCCATTCCGTGGGAGCAACAGACAGTGCCCAGTCACTGGTATCCATTCCGTGGGAGCAACAGACAGTGCCCAGTCACTGGTATCCATTCCGTGGGAGCAACAGACAGTGCCCAGTCACTGGTATCCATTCCGTGGGATCAACAGACAGTGCCCAGTCACTGGTATCCATTCCGTGGGAGCAACAGACAGTGCCCAGTCACTGGTATCCATTCCGTGGGAGCAACAGACAGTGCCCAGTCACTGGTATCCATTCCGTGGGAGCAACAGACAGTGCCCAGTCACTGGTATCCATTCCGTGGGAGCAACAGTGCCCAGTCACTGGTATCCATTCCGTGGGAGCAACAGTGCCCAGTCACTGGTATCCATTCCGTGGGAGCAACAGTGCCCAGTCACTGGTATCCATTCCGTGGGAGCAACAGTGCCCAGTCACTGGTATCCATTCCGTGGGAGCAACAGTGCCCAGTCACTGGTATCCATTCCGTGGGAGCAACAGACAGTGCCCAGTCACTGGTATCCATTCCGTGGGAGCAACAGACAGTGCCCAGTCACTGGTATCCATTCCGTGGGAGCAACAGACAGTGCCCAGTCACTGGTATCCATTCCGTGGGAGCAACAGACAGTGCCCAGTCACTGGTATCCATTCCGTGGGAGCAACAGACAGTGCCCAGTCACTGGTATCCATTCCGTGGGAGCAACAGACAGTGCCCAGTCACTGGTATCCATTCCGTGGGAGCAACAGACAGTGCCCAGTCACTGGTATCCATTCCGTGGGAGCAACAGACAGTGCCCAGTCACTGGTATCCATTCCGTGGGAGCAACAGACAGTGCCCAGTCACTGGTATCCATTCCGTGGGAGCAACAGACAGTGCCCAGTCACTGGTATCCATTCCGTGGGAGCAACAGACAGTGCCCAGTCACTGGTATCCATTCCGTGGGAGCAACAGACAGTGCCCAGTCACTGGTATCCATTCCGTGGGAGCAACAGACAGTGCCCAGTCACTGGTATCCATTCCGTGGGAGCAACAGACAGTGCCCAGTCACTGGTATCCATTCCGTGGGAGCAACAGACAGTGCCCAGTCACTGGTATCCATTCCGTGGGATCAACAGACAGTGCCCAGTCACTGGTATCCATTCCGTGGGAGCAACAGACAGTGCCCAGTCACTGGTATCCATTCCGTGGGAGCAACAGACAGTGCCCAGTCACTGGTATCCATTCCGTGGGAGCAACAGACAGTGCCCAGTCACTGGTATCCATTCCGTGGGAGCAACAGACAGTGCCCAGTCACTGGTATCCATTCCGTGGGAGCAACAGACAGTGCCCAGTCACTGGTATCCATTCCGTGGGAGCAACAGACAGTGCCCAGTCACTGGTATCCATTCCGTGGGAGCAACAGACAGTGCCCAGTCACTGGTATCCATTCCGTGGGAGCAACAGACAGTGCCCAGTCACTGGTATCCATTCCGTGGGAGCAACAGACAGTGCCCAGTCACTGGTATCCATTCCGTGGGAGCAACAGACAGTGCCCAGTCACTGGTATCCATTCCGTGGGAGCAACAGACAGTGCCCAGTCACTGGTATCCATTCCGTGGGAGCAACAGACAGTGCCCAGTCACTGGTATCCATTCCGTGGGAGCAACAGACAGTGCCCAGTCACTGGTATCCATTCCGTGGGAGCAACAGACAGTGCCCAGTCACTGGTATCCATTCCGTGGGAGCAACAGACAGTGCCCAGTCACTGGTATCCATTCCGTGGGAGCAACAGACAGTGCCCAGTCACTGGTATCCATTCCGTGGGAGCAACAGACAGTGCCCAGTCACTGGTATCCATTCCGTGGGAGCAACAGTGCCCAGTCACTGGTATCCATTCCGTGGGAGCAACAGTGCCCAGTCACTGGTATCCATTCCGTGGGAGCAACAGTGCCCAGTCACTGGTATCCATTCCGTGGGAGCAACAGTGCCCAGTCACTGGTATCCATTCCGTGGGAGCAACAGTGCCCAGTCACTGGTATCCATTCCGTGGGAGCAACAGTGCCCAGTCACTGGTATCCATTCCGTGGGAGCAACAGTGCCCAGTCACTGGTATCCATTCCGTGGGAGCAACAGTGCCCAGTCACTGGTATCCATTCCGTGGGAGCAACAGTGCCCAGTCACTGGTATCCATTCCGTGGGAGCAACAGTGCCCAGTCACTGGTATCCATTCCGTGGGAGCAACAGTGCCCAGTCACTGGTATCCATTCCGTGGGAGCAACAGTGCCCAGTCACTGGTATCCATTCCGTGGGAGCAACAGTGCCCAGTCACTGGTATCTGTGCTACATGCTAAACAGGTATTGTTGCTTGTACAGACCACAGTAAAGATAAAAAAAAATAATAATAATAATAATAATAATAATAATAATAATAATGTGGTTGCATAAGTGTACACACCCTCTTATAAATGGGGATGTAGCTTTGTTCAGAATTAGGCAATCACATTCAAACTTGTGTTAAATAGGAATCTGTACACACCTGCCATCATTTATAGTGCCCCTGATTAACCCCAAATAAAGTTCAACTGTTCTAGCAGGTCTTTCCTGACATTCCTTAGTCGCATTCAACAGCAAAAGCCAGGGTCTGCAGAGAGCTTCCAAATCATCAGAGGGATCTCAATGTTAAAAGGCATCAGTCAGGAGAAGGGTACAAAAGAATTTCCAGGGCATACAATGGAACACAGTGAAGACAGTCATCATCAAGTGGAGAAAATATGGCACAACAATGACATTACCAAGAACTGGACGTCCCTCCGAAATTGATAAAGACAAGAAAACTGGTCAGGGAGGCTGCAAAGAGGACTACAACAACAACATTCAAGGAGCTGCAGGAATATCTGGCAAGTACTGGCTGTGTGGTACATGTGACAACAATCTCTCGTATTCTTCATATGCTTGGGCTATGGGGTAGAGTGGCAAAACAGAAGCCTTTTCTTAACAAAAACATTCAAACCTGGCTAAATTTTGCAAAAAACCTTGACGTCTCCCAAAAGCATGCGGGGAAATTGGTTCTGGTCTGATGAAACCAAGGTTGCACTTTTTGGCTATAATTCCAAAAGATATGTTTGGCACAAAAACAAAACTGCACATTACCAAAAGACCACCGTACCCACAGTGAAGCATGGTGGTGGCAGCATCATGCTTTGGGGCTGTTTTTCTTCAGCTGGAACAGGGGCCTTAGTCAAGGTAGAGGGAATTAAGAACAGTTCCAAATACCAGTCAATATTGGCACAAAACCTTCAGACTTCTGCTAGAAAGCTGAACATAAAGAGGAACTTCATCTTTCAGAATGACAACGACCCAAATCATACATCCAAATCAACAAAAGGAATGGCTTCACCAGAAGAAGATTAAAGTTTTAGAATGGCCCAGCCAGAGCCCAGACCTGAATCCTATTGAAAATCTGTGGGGTGATCTGAAGAGGACTGTGCACAGGAGATGCCCTCACAATCTGACAGATTTGAAGTGTTTTTTCAAAGAAGAGTGGGCAAATATTACCAAGTCAAGATGTGCCATGCTGATAGACACATACCCAAAAAGACTGAGTGCTGTAATAAAATCAAAAGGTGCTTCAACAAAGTATTAGTTTAAAGTGGTTGTACACCCTGTACAACCACTTTTACCTACAGGTAACCCTATATTAAGGCTTACCTGTAGTGCTTGAAATATCTCCTAAACCTCCACGGTTTAGGAGATATTTACAAAAAAGCCGAGCGCCGATGACTACGGCGCATGCAAACTTTAGAAAGAGCACATCGTGGACACCAGAGTTTACTTCCTCTTTAAGGGCTACTTCACACCACATGCAGTCCAGTCCATTTTTTTATGCATCAAAAACGCATGGAAAGTAGGTCGTATGGTTTTCAAAGGAAAACGTTTACACCAGTGCTTGCAGTTCCAGTAAATAAAGTTGAACATGCTGCATTTTTCCTGCATCAGACTGTACTGGAACGCTGTAAAACGCATCAAAAACTCCAAGGAAAACACCAAAAACGCACTGGAACACACGTCCTTATTTAAGGTCAAGAAAAAAAAAAAAAAAAAAAAAGAAGGAGGGAAAAAAAAATAAAATGCACTGTACTGCACCAAAAGCGCCTCAAAAACACGCATGCAGAAAGTATGTGGAACGCATCCAGACCACGTTTCTATGGTGTGAACTGGCCCCAAGGGTGTGCACACTCATGCAACCACATTATTTTAATTTTTTTATTTTTACTTCCCCTCCCCCTAAAAGATTTCAGTTTGATGTTCAACTGAGTTGTACAGTTTATAGGTCACATTAAAAAAAGGTGGAAAAAGTTCTGAAAGAATTTATCTTTGTCTAATTTTTTTACATCACAGAAACCTGAAATTTTAAAACATGGATGTGTAGAGACTTTTTATATTCACTGTAGAATATGTAAAAGAAACACACCTGGCTGTCTACAACTCAGTTTCTTACTTATTGCATGGTACCCTGAAACTACAACAAACAGTGACACTAATAAGCAATCAGCAACCGCCTCCGACGAAATGTAGGCTCTGCACTTTTCCACATCTCACTAATGGTTAGCAAGGTCACAACATTAGTAATGGATCTTTTTTCAAGCATGAGAAGAGAGATAGATAGACCAGTAAATGCTTCCTCTACTGGTCATCAGTATATAAGGAAATGGGATCATCTTTTCCTGCTTAAGTGTTAAGTAGCGGAAAACAAACTATTGGTGTAATTATGTTCAGCCAGTATTCTAATCCAAACACCCCAGCTAACAGTGCCACCCATTGCCAGTCTAAGGCTGCATTCACACTCTTGCAGTGCATTAAAATATATGTTACCTCAACATTTCAAATTGCTGATGTGTGTCAGTTTTACCATGTACTTGTATTAAAAAGTATCCTGTTCTCTTTGCAGTTCTTCCTTTGTGTGAAATACCTGGCGATTATGCCAGTCCCCCTCCTTTCCCATTTCAAACTGACCATGCTAGGCATGAAAACACATCCATCCCATTGAGGTCAGTTTTTTTCTTTGTACTCTACTTTAGGAGCACACCCTGCCTGTACTCCAGTCAGTGGTGGTGGGTTCCGCACCACCTCGCTTCCTGGTAGTTTCCGCTGCTTACCGGAGTCGTTGGTAGTGGCGGAAACGATCCAATTCGATTGCTTGATGGGCAGGGAGTTGAGTGAGGGCAAGATAGCCCCCACTCAACTCTATGCCCTTGGAAGACCGGAGCAACTTCAAATGTCACTTCTGTCCTCCGGCCTTAAAAGGGTTAATTTATTTTTTTGTACCGCTTTTAAAGTGTATATGTGAGATCTAAGGTCTTTTTGATCCCAGATCTCACATTAAAGTGATTTTTTTTTTTTAAACAAACATATCATACTTGCCTCCACTGTGCAGCTCGTTTTGCACAGAGTGGCCCCAAATATCCTCTTCTGGGGTCCCCCGGAGGCTCCTCCCCACATCTGATAACCCCCTCAGAAAAGCGCTTCCACGAGGGGGTTACCTTGTGGGCACGCTCCCGAGTCCAGCAATCAGCATCCATAGAGGCCCAAATGCAGGACTCGGCCCCGTCCCCGTCGCTCTCGTCATTGGATTTGATTGACAGCAGCAGGAGCCAATGGCTGCGCTGCTATCGATCTATCCAATCAAGAGCCAAGTACCCCAGGCAGAAAGAAAGCGCGTCCCCGTCGGGTCAAGTTCGAGGGTTCAGGTAAGTAAAATGGGGCAGTCACTGACAGGTGTTCTTTCACCTTAATGCATAGGATGCATTAAAGGTGAAAAAACACAAAGGTTTACAACCCCTTTAAAGAGGCCCTGTCCTGCTTACTTCTATTACAAGGGATGTTTACATTCCTTGCAATAGGAATAAAAGTGACCAAAACATTTTTTTTTGAAAAGGGACAGTGTAAAAAGTAAAATAAATAAGAAAAAAAAAAAGTAAGCGCCCCATCCCTCTGAGCTCACGTGCAGAAGTGAACGCATACGCAAGTCACTCCCACAAATTTAGACGGTGTTCAAACCACACGTGAGGTATTGCCGCGATCGTAAGAGCGAGAGCAATAATTCTAGCCCTAGACCTCCTCTAACTCTAAACTGGTAATCTGTAAAAAATTTTAAAATGTTGCTTATGGAGATTTTTTTTAAGTACCAACGTTTGTCGCCATTCCACGAGCGAGCGCAATTTAAAGCATCACATGTAAGGTATGAATTTACTCGGCGTAACATTATCTTTCACATTAAAGAAAAAAAATTGGGCTTACTTCTGTTTTCCTATTTTTTTTAATTCAAAAGAAAGTGTAGTTTTCCCAAAAAGACTTGCAGCAAAAGGTTGCTCTACAAAGTATTGACTCAGGGGAGCTGAAAACATAAGCACACAACATATTTGTACTGCATGGGAAAATGTAAAAAAAAAAAAAAAAAAAAAAAAAAAAAGGGTGCATTATTTTTTGTTGTAGGAGCTGTAAAGCATTGCACCAGCGATCCACAGATCGCTGATGCCATGCAGGACTGACAGGAAGAATGAACTACCACAGCACTCCCAGCACCGTGGTAGTACATTGAGAACTACAAGTCGACTGGGCGGACAGAGCACCGCTGTTTTTTTTTTTTTTTAAACTTTGACAGCTACCAGGGGGGAGATATCAGAGCGGGGGATCAGGGGTTAGCGGGGGGGGGGGGGGGTGGTCTTTTCATAACATGTTACAGCCTGAATATGGGTGAAACATGTTATGCAAGGTGAACTTATCCTTTAACCGCTTCCAGACCACCCCACATACATTTACTGCAGCAGGGCGGCCGGGTGCGCAAAATCATGTACCTGTACGTGATTTCGAGCACACAGTTTAGGGAGCGCATGCTGCTTCCGCTGTGATTGGACACAGCGGAAGCCAATCAGCTGGTCTGAAGGCCGCCGAGACCCGCGATCGTTCACAGGAGAGACGGATCAGCCGTCTGCCTGTGTAAACAAGAGAGATCATGTGATTCAGCTACGCTTATTGGGCTTTCATTTTATGAAAAACATGCAGAATACATATTGACCTAAATTTTTTGTTTTATAGCGCAAAAAAAATAAAAAATAAAAAAAGGGTGCAGAGGCGATCAAATGCCACCAAAAGAAAGATCTATTTATGGGAAAAAATTTGGGTACAATGTCGCACGACTGCGCAATTGTCAGAGCGACGCAAAGCCGTATCGCAAAAAAAAGGCCTGGTCAAGAAGTGGGTAAAACCTTTCGGAGCTCAAGTGGTTAAAAGGACTACTTTTATAGTAATCATTTAACCACTTTAAGACCAAGCCTCTTTCTGACATTTGTTGTTTTCAAGTCAAATCAGTATTTTTTGCTAGACAATTGCTTAGAACCCCCAAACATTAAATATTTTATTTTTAGCAGAGACCCTAGAGAATAAAATGGCGGTTGTTGTAATATTTTAGGTCACACTGTATTTGCGCAGGGATCTTTCAAACAAGTAAAGTAAGCACTTTTTTTGTATAATGTGAAAGATGATGTTGCGCTGAGTAAATAGATAACGAACATGTCATGCTTTAAAATTGTGCACGCTCATGGAATGGCGACAAACTATGGTACTTAAAAATCTCCATAGGCGATGCATTAAAATTGTTACAGGTTGCCCGTTTAGAGATATAGAGGAGGTCTTGCACTAGAATTATTGCTCTCACTCGAACGATCGCGGCGATACCTCACATGTGTGAACACAGTTTACATATGCAGGCGCAACTTGTGTATGTGCTCACTTCTGCACGTGAGCTCACAGGGATGGGAGTGCTTTAAAATCTATTTTTTTACACTGTCCCTTTAATTTTTTGTTGGGATCACTTTTATTCCTTTTACAAGGAATGTAAACATCCCTTGTAATAGAAAGCAGCATGACAGGTTCTCTTAATTGAGAAATCTGGGGCCAAATACATCCCCAGATCTCTCATTTACCTTTAAAAGCGAAAAAAAGTCAGAAGTGACATCAGACATCGCCCCGGTACTCCAAAAACACTGAGCCATCTTGCCCTCACTTGACTTCCTGCTCAGCCACTGATCAGATCGCTTCCGGGTTTACTGATGACTCCGGTAAACCCGGGAGACACCGAGAAGCGTCAGGAGGGGGGCACCTCTCCCGCCGCCTATAAAAAGTTATCCTGTGGCGAATTTGCTGCTGGGACCACTTTTAAAATCGGAAATCTGGCCACCAGCTGTAAAAAAAAACAACAAAAAAAAACAAAAAAAAAAAAAAGGAGGATACTGGGGTTAGGTTATGGCAGCTAGCTGCTGCCATAACCCCGCTATTTAGTGTCAAAGTAATGACGTATTTTTACAGTTAGGCAGTCGACAAGTGGTTAAAATGGATGTAAACCCTCACGTATACCCAGTGAACTGAACAGCCTCAGATGATACAGAGATGAAACAAATCTCCCTACATAAGTTTTACATGTATATCTTCTGTCTTCATCTTTATACACTGAGCAAAATTATAAAAGCAACACTTTTGTGTTTGCCCCTATTTATCACGAGCTGAACGCAAAGATCTATGACTTTTTCTATGTACACAAAAGGCCTATTTCTCTCAAATATTGATAACAAATCTGTCTAAGCACAGGTTCACACTGAGCTGCGGGAATGAAGCCTTGCCCTCCCGCATGTCAGTCCCGATTTTGGCCGCAATTTCAAAGACATCTCTGCACAGATGTCAATGTAAAACGCAGCCTGAAATCGCAAAAAGTAGTACAGAAAATACTTTTTGAAATCGGTGCGGCGCCACAAATGTAGTGTTGCACAGATTAGGATGGTGTCATTGATGGCAATTGCCGCCGATTTGACATGTCAAATCGCATTTCAAATCATATAAATGTGAACCAGGGCTTAATCTGTGTTAGTGAGCACTTCTTTGCCAAGATAATCCATCCACCTCACAGGTGTGGCATATCAAGATGCTGATTAGACAGCATGATTATTGCACAGGTGTGCCTTAGGCTGTCCACAATAAAAGGCCACTCTAAATACGTGCAGTTTTACTGTATCGGGGGGGGGGGGGGGGGGGGTTCGAAAACCAGTCAGTATCTGGTGTGACCCACATTTGCCTCACGCAGTGTAGCTCATCTCCTTCGCATAGAGTTGATCAGGTTGTTGATTGTGGCCTGTGGAATGTTGGTCCATTCCTCTTCAATGGCTGTGCGAAGTTGCTAGATATTGGCAGGAACTGGAACACGCCGTCGTATAAGCCGATCCAGAGCATCCGAAATATGCTCAATGGGTGACATGTCTGGTGAGTATGCTGGCCATGCAAGAACTGGGATGTTTTCAGCTTCCAGGAATTGTGTACAGATCCTTGGAACATGGGGCCGTGTATTATCATGCTGCAACATGAGGTGATGGTCGTGGATGAATGGCACAACAATGGGCCTCAGGATCTCGTCACGGTATCTCTGTGCATTCAAAATGCCATCAATAAAATGCACCTGTGTTCATTGTCCATAAAATACGCCTGCCCATGCCATAACCCCACCACCACTATGGGCCACTCGATCCACAACTTTGACATCAGCAAACCGCTCACCCACATGACGCTATACACTCTGTCTTTCATATGCCCTGTACAGTGAAAACCGGGATTCATCTGTGAAGAGAACACCTCTCCAAAGTGACAGACACCATCGAATGTGAGCATTTGCCCACTCAAGTCAGTTATGACCACAAACTGCAGTCAGGTGGAGACCCCGATGAGGACGACCAGCATGCAGATGCAGTATAACTTAGTGAAGACTAGCCTGAACCATTTTCATTTATTTGGGAAATCTCTTCCCAAAAGTCTTCCACCTTCACTCAGAGATTTATATCATAGCAACACCCTACTTAGCTACAATGGTTACATGAAAACCTCTAAATCTCTTACTATACAAAGCAGGAGGAAACATTCCCTTTCTACATTGCTTATCATTTTTAACAGCACGGTTCCATAGATTGATGCTCAGGTTGTGTACACCGTGGGATGTGGTATTCTCATAAAAACACATTACCTCCTTAGTCATTTCCTGTGCTCCCCTAGAACGGAACACTCTATAGATTTAAGCTATATGGAAAAATAAGCCATGTCGATGTTCTGGTTTCAGCAATCGATATAATGACTCAAATAAAAGAAAAACGTTAATAAAGAAAATAGGGAAAACAGCTTAACAGATTGAGATGAAAATGAAGGGAGAAAGCTAAGCTCTACACTGTACCTTCCTGTGACGAGACGATGAGTGGTAAGTAGTCAGGTATGTATTCCTTTCGGTCCTCAACATCTTTGCTTCCGGGAGGAGGGAACTGCAGCACATTATTTTTGCTGACAGGAAAAGCTGGGATCTGATTAGGGAATGTGACTGGTTCAATGTTATGAATATAATCTTCCAGTTCATGGAGATTCACTCCCATTAGTTTGAAGGCTTGGCCTACATCATCCAAAACAGGGTCTGTCCGTCCATCTACAATACAAAAGAGATCAATGAAACATGGTTAAACAAAAGCTAACTTCAGGGTTAACAACAACTATCTGAGGAGAGTGTATATATCTTTTCATGTGACAACACTTTGCTACAATGTAAAGTAGCGAGTGTACAGCTTGTATAACAGGGTAAATTTTCTGTCCCCTCAAAATTACTCAACACACAGCCATTAATGTCTAAACCGCTGGCAACAAAAGTGAGTACACCCCTAAGTGAAAATGTCCAAATTGGGCACAATTAGCCATTTTCCCTCCCCGGTGTCATGTGACTAATTAGTGTTACAAGGTCTCAGGTGTGAATGGGGAGCAGGTGTGTTAAATTTGGTGTTATCGCTGTCACTCTCTCATACTCATCACTGGAAGTTCAACATGGCACCTCATGGCAAAGAACTGAGGATCTTATAATAAAAAAAAAAAATAGACAAATGAGTGCTGCCAGCGTTGCTGCAGAGGTTGAAGGGGTGGGGGTCAGCCCGTCAGTGCTCAGACCATACGCCGCACACTGCATCAAATTGGTCTGCATGGCTGTGGTCCCAGAAGGAAGCCTCTTCTAAAGATTATGCACAAGAAAGCCCACAAACGGTATGCTAAAGACAAGCAGACTAAGGACATGGATTACTGGAACCATGTCCTGTGGTCTGATGAGACCAAGATAAAATTATTTGGTTCTGATGGTGTCAAGTGTGTGCGGTGGCAACCAGGTGAGTACAAAGACAAGTGTGTCTTGCCTACAGTCAAGCATGGTGATGGGAGTATCATGGTCTGGGGCTGCATGAGTGCTGCCGGCACTGGGAGCTACAGATCATTGAGGGAATCATGAATGCCAACATGTACTGTGACATACTGAAGCAGAGCATTATCACCTCCCTTCGGGGAGAATGGGCCGCAGGGCAGTATTCCAACATGATAACGACTCCTGAGTCCTAACATACCTCCAAGACGACCACTGCCTTGCTAAAGAAGCTGAGGGTAAAGGTGATGGACTGGCCAAGCATGTCTTTAGACCTAAACCCTATTGAGCATCTGTGGGGCATCCTCAAATCGAAGGTGGAGGACCACAAGGTCTCTAACATCCACCAGCTCTGTGATGTAGTCATGGAGGAGTGGAAGAAGACCCCAGGGGCAACCTGTGAAGCTCTAGTAAACTGCATGCCCAAGAGGGTTAAGGCAGTGCTGAAAAATGTGAGGGTGTACTCACTTGTGAGATACTGTAAATATATATATATATATATATATATATATATATATATATATATATATATATATATACACACACACAAAATTATTGGGAGGCCTGCCTTTACACACACATGAACTTTAATGGCATCCCAGTCTTCGTCCATAGGGTTCATGATTGTGTTGGCCCACCCTTTGCAGCTGTTACAGCTTCAACTCTTCTGGGAATGCTGTCCAGGAGTGTGTCTATGGGAATGTTTCACCATTCTTCCAGAAGCACATTTGTGAGGTCAGGCACTGATGTCAGATGAGAAGGCCTGGCTCACAGTCTCTGCTCATCCCAGAGGTATTCTGTCGGGTTGAGGTCAGGACTCTGTGCAGGCAAGTCAAGTTCCTCCATACCAAACTCTCTCATCCATGTCTTTATGGACCTTGCTCGCTGCACTGGTGCGCAGTCATGCTGCAAGAGCAAGGGGCCAACCCCAAACTGTTCCCACAAAGTTGGGAGCTTAAAATAGTCCAAAATGTCTTGGTATGCTGACGCCTTAGGAGTTCTCATAACTGGAACTAAGGGGCCAGGCCCAACCAATGAGAAGCAAACCCACACCAAATGATTTGGACCAGTGCATAAAGCAAGGTCCATAAAGACATGAATGAGCGAGTTTGGGGTGGAGGAACTTGACCAGCCTGCACTGAGTCCTGACCTCAACCCAACAGAACACCTTTGGGATGAGCAGAGACTGAGCCAGGCCTTCTCATCCAACATCAATACCTGACCTCACAAATGCGCTTCTGGAAGAATGCTCAAACATTCCCATAGACGCACTCCTAAACCTTGTGGACGGCCTTCCCAGAAGAGTTGTTATAGCTGCAAAGGGTGGGCCAACTCAATATTGAACCCTATGCACTAAGACTGGGATGCCATGAAAGTTCATGTGAGCAGAGCACATGCCAGTGTACCTGCTCTATGCACTGTGTGTTAAAGTTCTGTTCATTGTGAATGGCACCCCAATGCTCTCTATTGTAGAGTGTAACCCAATGCAGCACACCACTGAAATTTGAGCACTCTTTTTGTTCATTGTGGTAGGTTGCAAGCCTGTTCAATGAATGGGATGCAGTAACGCAATGTTAATGCAAGGCAGCAGATTGCTTTAGTGTGGATGAGCCCTTACAAAACTCCTTTCTAAAAAACTAAGTAGAAGGGTCAGCTTTGATTGTATTTTTGTTTTTTAAACACAAGACCAGACCAGATCTGGCAGTGCTTTGCATATGTAAGGGTCTTAGAAATGATCTCTCTAAATATAAAAGTGCAGGGTTTGAAAGCGACATGCTGCTTCATTTACAAATTGACACAACACTCTGACTCCTGTGTGTACTGCACTGTCTGGTGCCATTGTAATATTCATGGCAGGCATTCACAGGCAATGAGGCTTTACAAATGTTGCATGAATGCCATAAACACAAGGTATTGACACACGTGAATAAGCCCTTATAGGCTCTTCTTGAGTGACTAAAGTTTGTAAAACACTAACATTTATCACCAACAAAACCTTTGCCATGTACGAGTCTCACCAGAAATTCTGCCTTTTACAAGGCTGGACAAATGAAACTTCAACATAATGTAAACTTCACAACATACACTCACTGGCCACTATATTACGTACACCTGTTCAACTGCTTGGTAACACAAATTGCTGATCAGCCAATCATATGGCAGCACCTCAATGCATTTAGGCATCTAGACGTGGTGAAGACAACTTGCTGATGTTCAAACCGAGCATCAGAATGGGGAAGAAAGGGGATTTAAGTGACTTTGAACATGGTATGGTTGTTGGTGCCAGACGGGTTGATCTAAATATTTCAAAAACTGATCTACTGGGATTTTCACGCACAACCATCTCTAGGGTTTACAGACAATGGTCCGAAAAAGAGGAAATATCCAGTGAGTGGCAGTTGTGTGGATGAAAATGCCTGGTTGATATCAGAGGAGAATGGGCATAATGGTTTGAGGTGATAGAAAGGCAACAGTAATTCAAATAGCCACTCATTACAACCAAGGAATGCAGAATACAATCTCTAAAAAGCACAACACATCGAACCTTGAAGCAGATGGGCTACAGCAGAAGAAGACCACACCGGGTGCCACCGCTGTCAGCTAACAGTAAACCAGGGTGGATTTGAATTAAACCAGATACCAGACGTGTATCCTGAGGAGGGGATCTGATGGATGGAGATGACACCCAGCCCAAGAAAGGTGTCTGATCACAGGGCTCCCAGTACACAGCTGATAATGTAGTAATAGGCCATTTATCAGAGATCTATATCAGGTGTTGGTCATGAGGAGATCTGATGGATGGAGTGAACACACACACAGCCTCCAATAGGACAGACTTCTCAGAGATATCAGATGTGTGTCCTGAGGAGGGGATCTGATGGATGGAGATGACACCCAGCCCAAGAAAGGTGTCTGATCACAGGGCTCCCAGTACACAGCTGATAATGTAGTAATAGGCCATTTATCAGAGATCTATATCAGGTGTTGGTCATGAGGAGGAGATCTGATGGATGGAGAGAACACACACAGTCTCCAATAGGACAGACTTCTCAGAGATATCAGATGTGTGTCCTGAGGAGTGGATCTGATGGATGGAGAGAACACACACAGTCTCCAATAGGACAGACTTCTCAGAGATCAGATGTGTGTCCTGAGGAGTGGATCTGATGGATGGAGAGAACACACACAGCCTCCAATAGGACAGACTTCTCAGAGATGAGATATGTCCTGAGGAGGGGATCTGATGGATCTCCAATAGGACAGACTTCTCAGAGATCAGACCTGAGGAGAGGATCTGATGGATCTCCAATAGGACAGACTTCTCAGAGATCAGACCTGAGGAGAGGATCTGATGGATCTCCAATAGGACAGACTTCTCAGAGATCAGACCTGAGGAGAGGATCTGGTGGATGGATCTCCAATAGGACAGACTTCTCAGAGATCAGACCTGAGGAGAGGATCTGATGGATCTCCAATAGGACAGACTTCTCAGAGATCAGACCTGAGGAGAGGATCTGATGGATCTCCAATAGGACAGACTTCTCAGAGATCAGACCTGAGGAGAGGATCTGATGGATCTCCAATAGGACAGACTTCTCAGAGATCAGACCTGAGGAGAGGATCTGATGGATCTCCAATAGAACAGACACAAAGGTATCTGAACACCGGGCTCCCAGTACACGGCTGATGTAGTAATAGGACATTTATCAGAGAGTCCTGAGGAGGGGATCAGATGGATGGAGATGACACAACCCATCCTCCCTCCTCTCTCTCTCATACACACGTGTGTTTGTTGACATCCGCCCGGCCTGCACACAGCCCTCTCTCCCGGGTCTCTTCCCCTCCCCGGACTCTCCGGGTCAGGCTCCGGTTCTGTGATCACAGCTGTCACACAGATCCGCATGGAGGGTGTCCATGTCTCCCATGAAGTTTCCCCTTCCTCCCCCTACAGCCCCGTGTCCCGGTGGATACTCACACAGCTCGGAGTAGCGGTGGGCCCCCCGGCACAGCTGCTGCAGGTACCGGTGCAGCACATCGGTGAGCAGGTCGCAGGCGGTCACCTGCACGGAATCCCAGCCCAGAGCCTGGCAGATCTGCGCCACCGACACCCGCAGCAGCGAGCGCGAGTAGCTCTCACACATCCCGATTTATCCCGCTCCCATCACACGTCCAGGCGCCTCGGGATCTCCACTTCTCCCTCGATTATCCACACGGCCCCTTCCGCGCTCTCACTCCTGCCGCCATCTTGGCCTTCCCTCCCCTCGTCGCTGAGCTGAAGCTGCAGGACGCACCAATCCATCGCAGAGCGGCTCGATCCGGCTACTTCCGGTTGTGATTTCGAGCTCGGCGATCAGCCATTTCCAGCGGAAGGCGGGGTTATAGAGAGGTGATTGGGTGATGAGGAGAAGCGCTGCGTCCTTCCCATTGCTTCAGTCTACAGAGATAGAGAGGCGGGGAGGGAGTATCGCTGGCGCCCTGTATTACCGAGGTTCATACGGTAGAAAGGGAAGTCATACGGGGGGCGGAGAGCGCGGCTTAACCCTCCACCTGACAGACACTTATTTCCATTTTCACACACATATGCTGAAGTGACCTTATAACACCAGAACTGGAGCAGATGTGCACACTAACCAATCAGCTCCTAGGTTTCATTTTCAAAGTTTAACTATTTGTGTCCCAGTCTGTAATCCCTCTTCATTACCAGCCCACTTCTCAGAGCTGTGATAGTTTGACAAAACAATTACTCAGTCATGCTACTCTGAACACAAATAGGTTTTTTTTTTAGACAGACCAAGCTTTCTTTTGTTTTTTACCAGTAAAATCTTTCAAAAACTGTTTCCCTTAGAGCCCTTTCTCTCGGGCGGACTAATCATGTCTCCTCTAGGGAGCGGCCGGTGTTAATGGACGTGTGTCTGATAACACCCGCTGACAACATATCCTGTCCGCTAAAAACAGACAGATGGGGATCCGTTCCCCATCCATTGATTGGTTCAGACAGCAGTTGGGTGTAAACAGAAAGGCGGTCCGTTCACATCCGACCCCCCATAGAGGAAAGCAGACTGTCTGTGCATCAGCGGACAGGGACCAGCCGTCTGCCTGCTCTGCGGGGATCAGTGGACAGGGACCAGCCGTCTGCCTGCTCTGCGGGGATCAGTGGACAGGGACCAGCCGTCTGCCTGCTCTGCGGGGATCAGGGTACAGGGACCAGCCGTCTGCCTGCTCTGCGGGGATCAGCGGACAGGGACCAGCCATCTGCCTGCTCTGCAGAGATCAGGGGACAGGGACCAGCCTTCTGCCTGTTCTGTGGAGATCAGGGGACAGGGACCAGCCGTCTGCCTGCTCTGCAGAGATCAGGGGACAGGGACCAGCCTTCTGCCTGCTCTGCGGGGATCAGGGGACAGGGACCAGCCATCTGCCTGCTCTGCAGACATCAGGAGACAGGGACCAGCCGTCTGCCTGCTCTGTGGGCATCAGCGGACAGGGACCAGCCGTCTGTCTGCTCTGCGGGGATCAGCGGACAGGGACCAGCCATCTGCGGTGATCAGCGCACAGGGACCAGCCGTCTGCCTGCTCTGCGGGGATCAGCGGACAGGGACCAGCCGTCTGCCTGCCCTGCAGGGATTAGCGGACAGGGACCAGCCATCTGCCCGCTCTGCAGGGATCAAGGGACAGGGACCAGCCGCCTGCCTGCTCTGCGGGGATCAGTGGACAGGGACCAGCCATCTGCCTGCTCTGCGGGTATCAGTGGACAAGGACCAGCTGTCTGCCTGCTCTGCGGGAAACAGGGTACAGGGACCAGCCGTCTGCCTGCTCTGCGGGGATCAGCAGACAGGGACCAGCCATCTGCCTGCTCTGCAGAGATCAGCGGACAGGGACCAGCCTTCTGCCTGTTCTGTGGAGATCAGGGGACAGGGACCAGCTGTCTGCCTGCTCTGCAGAGATCAGGGGACAGGGACCAGCCTTCTGCCTGTTCTGTGGAGATCAGGGGACAGGGACCAGCCGTCTGCCTGCTCTGCAGAGATCAGGGGACAGGGACCAGCCTTCTGCCTGCTCTGCGGGGATCAGCGGACAGGGACCAGCCATCTGCCTGCTCTGCGGGGATCAGTGGACAAGGACCAGCTGTTTGCCTGCTCTGCGGGGATCAGGGTACAGGGACCAGCCGTCTGCCTGCTCTGCGGGGATCAGCGGACAGGGACCAGCCATCTGCCTGCTCTGCAGAGATCAGGGGACAGGGACTAGCCTTCTGCCTGTTCTGTGGGGATCAGTGGACAGGGACCAGCCATCTGCCTGCTCTGCAGAGATCAGGAGACAGGGACCAGCCGTCTGCCTGCTCTGCGGGGATCAGCGGACAGGGACCAGCCGTCTGCCTGCTCTGCGGGGATCAGCGGACAGGGACCAGCCATCTGCCCGCTCTGCAGGGATCAAGGGACAGGGACCAGCCGCCTGCCTGCTCTGCGGGGATCAGTGGACAGGGACCAGCCGTCTGCCTGCTCTGCGGGGATCAGTGGACAAGGACCAGCTGTCTGCTTGCTCTGCGGGAAACAGGGTACAGGGACCAGCCGTCTGCCTGCTCTGCGGGGATCAGCGGACAGGGACCAGCCATCTGCCTGCTCTGCAGAGATCAGCGGACAGGGACCAGCCTTCTGCCTGTTCTGTGGAGATCAGGGGACAGGGACCAGCCGTCTGCCTGCTCTGCAGAGATCAGGGGACAGGGACCAGCCTTCTGCCTGTTCTGTGGAGATCAGGGGACAGGGACCAGCCGTCTGCCTGCTCTGCAGAGATCAGGGGACAGGGACCAGCCTTCTGCGGGGATCAGCGGACAGGGACCAGCCATCTGCCCGCTCTGCAGGGATCAAGGGACAGGGACCAGCCGCCTGCCTGCTCTGCGGGGATCAGTGGACAGAGACCAGCCATCTGCCTGCTCTGCGGGGATCAGGGGACAGGGACCAGCCTTCTGCCTGCTCTGCAGAGATCAGGGGACAGGGACCAGCCTTCTGCCTGTTCTGTGGAGATCAGGGGACAGGGACCAGCCGTCTGCCTGCTCTGCGGGGATCAGCGGACAGGGACCAGCCATCTGCCTGCTCTGCAGAGATCAGGAGACAGGGACCAGCCATCTGCCTGCTCTGCAGAGATCAGGAGACAGGGACCAGCCGTCTGCCTGCTCTGCGGGGATCAGCGGACAGGGACCAGCCATCTGCGGTGATCAGCGGACAGGGACCAGCCGTCTGCCTGCTCTGCAGGGATCAGCGGACAGGGACCAGCCATCTGCCTGCTCTGCGGGGATCAGCAGACAGGGACCAGCCATCTGCAGGGATCAAGGGACAGGGACCAGCCACCTGCCTGCTCTGCAGGGATCAGTGGACAGGGACCAGCCGTCTGCCTGCTCTTCGGGGATCAGTGGACAAGGACCAGCCGTCTGCCTGCTCTGCGGGGATCAGGGTACAGGGACCAGCCGTCTGCCTGCTCTGCGGGGATCAGCGGACAGGGACCAGCCATCTGCCTGCTCTGCAGAGATCAGGGGACAGGGACCAGCCTTGTGCCTGTTCTGCGGAGATCAGGGGACAGGGACCAGCCGTCTTCCTGCTCTGCGGGTATCAGCGGACAGGGACCAGCCATCTGCCTGCTCTGCAGAGATCAGGAGACAGGGACCAGCCGTCTGCCTGCTCTGCGGGGATCAGCGGACAGGGACCAGCCGTCTGCCTGCTCTGCGGGGATCAGCGGACAGGGACCAGCTATCTGCGGTGATCAGCGGACAGGGACCAGCCGTCTGCCTGCTCTGCGGGGATCAGCGGACAGGGACCAGCCGTCTGCCTGCTCTGCTGGGATCAGCGGACAGGGACCAGCCATCTGCGGTGATCAGCGGACAGGGACCAGCCGTCTGCCTGCTCTGCGGGTATCAGCGGACAGGGACCAGCCGTCTGCCTGCTCTGCAGGGATCAGCGGACAGGGACCAGCCATCTGCCTGCTCTGCAGAGATCAGGGGACAGGGACCAGCCGTCTGCCTGCTCTGCAGAGATCAGGGGACAGGGACCAGCCGTCTGCCTGCTCTGCAAAGATCAGGGGACAGGCACCAGCCTTCTGCCTGTTCTGTGGAGATCAGGGGACAGGGACCAGCCGTCTGCCTGCTCTGCGGGGATCAGTGGACATGGACCAGCCGTCTGCCTGCTCTGCGGGGATCAGTGGACAGGGACCAGCCGTCTGCCTGCTCTGCGGAGATCAGGGGACAGGGACCAGCCGTCTGCCTGCTCTGCAAAGATCAGGGGACAGGGACCAGCCGTCTGCCTGCTCTGCAAAGATCAGGGGACAGGGACCAGCCTTCTGCCTGTTCTGTGGAGATCAGGGGACAGGGACCAGCCGTCTGCCTGCTCTGCGGGGATCAGTGGACAGGGACCAGCCGTCTGCCTGCTCTGCAGGGATCAGCAGACAGGGACCAGCCGTCTGCCTGCTCTGCGGGGATCAGTGGACAGGGACCAGCCGTTTGCCTGCTCTGCAGGGATCAGCAGACAGGGACCAGCCGTCTGCCTGCTCTGCAGGGATCAGCAGACAGGGACCAGCCGTTTGCCTGCTCTGCAGGGATCAGCAGACAGGGACCAGCCGTCTGCCTGCTCTGCGGGGATCAGTGGACAGGGACCAGCTGTCTGCCTGCTCTGCAGAGATCAGGAGACAGGGACCAGCTGTCTGCCTGCTCTGCGGGGTTCAGGGGAAAGGGACCAGCTGTCTGACTGCTCTGTGGGGTTCAGGGGAAAGGGACCAGCTGTCTGCCTGCTCTGCGGAGATCACCAAACAGGGACCAGCCATCTGCCTGCTCTGCAGAGATCAGGAGACAGGGACCAGCCGTCTGCCTGCTCTGCGGGGATCAGCGGACAGGGACCAGCCATCTGCGGTGATCAGCGGACAGGGACCAGCCGTCTGCCTGCTCTGCAGAGATCAGGGGACAGGGACCAGCCGTCTGCCTGCTCTGCAGAGATCAGGGGACAGGGACCAGCCGTCTGCCTGCTCTGCGGGGATCAGGTTGACAGGGACCAGCCGTCTGCCTACTCTGCGAAGATCAGGGACCAGCCGTCTGCCTGCTCTGCGGGGATCAGCAGACAGGGACCAGCCGTCTACCTGCTCAGTGGACGGGGATCAGCCGTCTGCCTGCTCTATCCTGCTATACGTGGCATCAGCCATGTATAGTATATACATAGGTACATTGATCCAAGCTATACCATTATAACTATAAAAAATATACCGTACCTGGAATTCTTCTTTACCCACTTGCTGGGGAATATTGATATTTTTCATATACATGGTAAAATCTGCATTTTGTGCTAGAAAACTACATAGAACTACCAACATTATATATTTTCTGAAAGAAGAGGCCCTATAGAACAAATGGAGGCTGTTGCAAATTTTTTTATGTTACGATATTTACACAGCCGTTTATCAAATGCAAATTAAAAAAAAGAAGGATTTTTAATACAAAAATGTTGGCTTACTAAAAAGTATGTACAGTATAGTACACACTGAATGCTTGGTCGGAGCTCCTTTTGCATGAATTACTGCATCAATGCGGCGTGGCATAGAGATGATCAGCCTGTGGCTCTGCTGAGTTGTTATGGAAGCCCAGGTTGCTTTGATAGTGGCCTTTAGCTCATGTGCATTGTTGGGTCTAGTGTCTCTAATTTTCCTGTTGACAATACCCCACAGATTTTCTATGGGTTTTAGGTCAGGTGAGTTTGCTGGCCAATCAAGCAGAGTGATACCATGATCATTAAACCAGGTATTGGTACTTTTGGCAGTGTGGGCAGGTACCGAGTCCTGCTGGAAAATGAAATCAGCATCTCTATAAAGCTGGTCAGCATAGAGAAGCATGAAGTGCTCTAGAATTTCCTGGTGGAGGGCTGTGCTGGCTTTGGACTTGATTAAACACAGTGGACCAGCAGATGACATGGCTCCCCAAATCATCACGACCCCAGAGTCTAGAGGAAGAGTGGAGAGGCACAGAATCCAAGTTGCATGAGGTTCAGTGTGAAGTTTCCACAGTCAGTGATGATTTGGGGAGCCATGTCACCTGCTGGTGTTGGTCCACTGTGTTTTATCAAGTCCAAAGTCAGCACAGCCCTCTACCAGGAAATTCATGTTTCTCTCTGCTGACCAGCTTTATGGAGATGCTGATTTCATTTTTCAGCAGGACTTGGCACCTACCCACACTGCCAAAAGTATCAATACCTGGTTTAGCGATCATGGTATCAATGTGCTTGATTGGCAGAGAAAAAATAACCCGACCTAAACCCCATAGAAAATCTGTGGGGTATTGTCAAGAGGAAGATGAGCCACCAGACCCTAGAATGCAGATGAGCTGAAGGCCGCTATCATAACACCTCAGCAGTGCCACATTCTGATTGCCTCCATGCCATGCCGCATTAATGCAGTAATTCATGCAAAAAGAGCCCCGACCAAGTATTCAGTGCATACTGTACATGGACATACTTTTCAATAAGCCAACATTTCTGTATTAAAAATCTTTTTTTTATTGGTCTTATGTAATATTCAAATTTTCTGAGATACTAAATGTAGGGTTTTCACTAGCTGTAAGCAATAATCATCAATATTAAAAGAAAGAAATGCTTGAAATATATCACTCTGTGTGTAATGAAGCTAAATATAATATATAAGTTTCACTTTTTGAATTGAATTACTGAAATAAATTAACTTTTTGATAATATTTTAATTTTATGAGATGCACCTGTATTTTTGAAAATTGATCAATCCTGATGTACTGACGGCCTCTCATTTCTTAAGGCCCTAAAAATGCCAGGACAGTACAACTATTCCCCAGATTACCCCTTTTTGAAAAGAAGAGTAGACAGTCCAAGGTGTTTAGTAAGAGGCATGGTGAGTTTTTTGAAGTTGTAATTTTTTTGGCAAATGTTTTGGAAAAAATAAGAAATAATTATTTTTTTCACCATTTATTTTACATACTGTCACCAGAGCTGTACCGCACCACCATATGACTGGTGTGGCAGTGAATAGGGACACTGACTGGTGGCCATATGTAAAAAAAAAAAAAAATGTGACCAGAGCAGTAGTGTTACCATAGTGATGTCCTCCTGGGATAATAGTGCTCCAGCCTGGCCATTGTTTTACATCTTGGGGGAGAAGGAGTGATGTCACCATTTACAGCTAATAAAAGTGATCGAGTAGCATTACAGCCACCCAAATCACTTCTGATTCATAACCTGAAGCCTTCTCTACAACATGTAAACATAGCTTGGCTGCTAGTGCATCTGCATGTTTGTTTACTTCCTGATATTGCTGCACATAAAATGTACAGCAAAATGTGATATACAAAACACTGCGCTACAAATTGTACAAAATGTACAACAAAATGTGATATACAAAACACTGCGCTACAAATTGTGACCCCGCCCCCTTATGAGGTCACTGTCCCGGGGCATGCTGGGACTGTGACGTTTTAGGGGGCGTGGTCACCGGGTGATGTTGACCACACCCCCTTATGACGGCACAGTCCCAGCACGCCCTGGGACAGTGACCTCATAAGGGGGCGGGGTCACCGCCTATATAAGTCTATTGCGGAGTGCTCAGAGAGCATTCCAGCTGGAGAGAGCGTCGTGTCAACATCTGAAGAGGGAAGAAGACAAGAAGGCAGAAGACCGGGCCACCGCTATAGCAAAAGAGCGGCAAAAGAGCGGGAGATAGCGGAGGAGCCCGGCAGAAGACGCGGAGAAGAACCGGAGAGACCCCCGAAGTCAGAAGAAGACCCCTGGAGCTGTCTAATAAATTACTTTAAAAACCTGTGTAGTGTGTTTTTTTATTGACACTTTTTCCCTAGGTGAATGGGTAGGGGTACCATGTACCCCATACTCATTCACATAGGGTGGGAGGCCGGGATCTGGGGGCCCTCTTATTAAAGGGGGCTCCCGGATTCAGATAAGCCCCCCCGCCCGCAGACCCCGACAACCAACGGCCAGGGTTGTCGGGAAGAGGCCCTTGTCCTCATCAACATGGGGACATGGTGCTTTGGGGTGGGGGGGCGGCCCGCAGGGCACCCCCTGACCTAAAGCACCCACCCCCCATGTGGAGGGCATGCGGCCTGGTATGGCTCGCTCGTCCCCACCCCCATTCCTGACCGTCCGGGCTGCGTGTTCGGATAAGGGTCTGGTATGGATTTGGGGGGACTCCACGCTGTTTTTTTGGCGTAGGGGGTTCCCCTTAAGGTCCATACCAGAGCCAAGGCCTGGTATGCCCTTTGAGGGGAACCCATGCCGGTTTTTTATTTAAAATTTGGCGCGGAGTTCCCCCTCAAGATCATCTGAGCACAAGTCGCATGCTGAAGTCGGATCATGCGAGACGGCGATCCGACTTTGATCCGACTTCAATGATAGTCAATGGGCTGAAGCAGGATCAAAGTTGGACCAAAGTAGTACAGGGAGCATTTCTAAAGTCGGAATGACTTGTGTCGGACCAGTTAGGATGGCTCCCATAGGGAAACATTGGATTTCACACGTCATGCGACATGAGCTCCCAATGTCAAAGCTTAATTGAACAAGCTGAAGTTAGAAACTGGTTACTATGCACAGGTGCACCAGTTTTAGTAAGTCAACCTTATTTGAGTTATTGCATATGTGCTATAACTCAATAAGGCATTTATTACAGTGATCGAGGGCCACAAATGGGCTGTCTTGGCATAGTTAGAGGTGGATTTCATGCAGGCCACTCTGGTAAGTAGGCAAAGTCTGGGCAGAACCATATAGTCACCTGAAAGGTTAACTGTGTCCCAGAAACTTGAGTAAAAAATTGGTAAGTATGAAACAATTGTCAGCTTTTGAAAATAAAATGTTTTTTTTAAACTATTTTTGACGTTTTGTTTGATCTCTGAGCTGTTGATCTCCTGCCTCTTTTTGTGGCCACCATATTTCAACTCGTATGCAATCCAGTGATGGTTGCATGGCATTTGTTAGGTTGGGTTTTCCTGATAGTGAGAACAGTGGACCATGCCTGTGTAATGTATGCTGAAATAGCTACTTATAGTCTCCATTGGAAGCCCCGCATGCCAGCGTGACAACACGAAAACTTTCTGGAGACTGTTGTTATGCCATAACAGGAGATGTCTGAACAAGGCTCTTCACAGCAAGATTACATAACATTATAAAACGTATGAGATATTACCGACTGGGTTTACATATACTTTTAGGGCCCCCTGATGCTTGTGTGTGTTACCACAAGCGTGAACGCACGTTTTTGTTCGTTGAGGTGTATTAAGGTCGTCTATTTGTTCTTAATGACTCGACAGAGCACATCGACTCACAAAAAACGCACCTGCAGCCTTTTTGACAACATATTTCCAATACATGAATTATAACATCTGAGTTTCCTAGAAAATGCTGGCAATGTCCACCTGAGAGTTAGTAGTACTTGATTTTAGTGGCGCAAAAGGGCAGTTTACAAAAGGAGCAAAAATTAGACATTTACGAGGTATGGGAATATGGAGGTGAAGAAAGGTTGAAGCTTACTGCCCAATTTTTTTGTTTAGATCAAACTAGCTGAAGACCTTTCTAAATATTGAGCTTACCAATCCAACATGGCTCCCGACTAAAAAAAGGCCCGCACATTAGAGATTAATCGTTTACTCTCTCTCATAACCTCCTTAGAGGGTACACATAAACAGAATCTAGACCCAACTGTTTACATGGACCTCTCCAATGCTCGCCGTGATTTACTTCAATTACTTGACTCACACTCTCTTATTGCGTGTGACAAGGCCCGCAATATTCATTATTCCCTTGCTAATAAGTCCTCCACCCCCGCCCTCCACGTCGGCCCATACAGCTTATTCATAATTCCACCAAACAGAAGGTGTTTAATACTTCAGGCATTATACTTTTAGACAATACTACTCTCATCTCTATGATTTACTCCAGAGGCTCAGACAGGAGCCCCCTGCCTCTTCACCTCATAGTTACATAGTTACTAAGGTTGAATAAAGACACCAGTCCATCCATTTCAACCTAAGTGAGTGTGGGTGCGTGTCTACAATTATCCCTATTTTATTTTCAAGGTACCCATATAGCGCCGTCAATTTACACAGCGCTCCACACATACATCGCACACTCACATCGGTCCCTACCGAGTTTACAATCCAAGGTCCCCAACTCATTCATATACTAGGGCCAATTTTGGACAGAAGCCAATTAATCTACCAGCATGTCTTTGGAGTGTGGGAGGAAACCGGAGTATCCGGAGGAAACCCACGCAGACACAGGGAGAACATGCAGGCAGGTAGTGTCATGGTTGGGATTTGAACCAGCGACCCTTTTTACTGCTAGGTGAGAGTGCTACCCACTACACCACTGTGCTGCCCACCTCCTGACATGCAATCCTATATCGCTGAAACCGCCCTGCCTACTATTGAACCGGAAGCAGCGACAGACCTGGATAAGCCCCTGACGAACTCAGAATTACTGAATACCATTAAAGGTTTTAAATCGGGCAAATGCCCTGGGCCTGACAGCTTCTCCCCCAGATTTTATAAAATTTCTGCGCCCTTATTGGCTAGGACCTTTAAAGCCATTGATAGCTTTCACCTCCCATCCAAGGATTTGTTATTTGCTAACATTTCCATTCTTCCCAAAGCAGGCAAAGACCCATCCCAATGTAGTAGCTATAGGCAAGTTTCCTGTTGAATGTGGACACTTAAACACTTTTCAAAAGGTCTAACCAATCGATTATCTCCCTCTTTTACCTATGCTGATCCACAACGGTAAGGCAGGTTTTGTCCCTGGTTGTGAGGCTAGGGATAACACCACAAAGACTATTGACCTCATCTCATATCCAGCAGTATAAACTGAAGGCTTGTTTACTTTCTTTTGACGCTAAAAAAGCTTTTGACCAGGTTAATTGGCAATTTTTACATTTATCTCTGTTGCAGATAGGCCTTGGCACAACCTTTGTGGACAAAGTTATGTCCTTATACTCCCGGCCCTCGGTGTCAGTACTGATCAATGGCTAACTCTCTGAACCTTTTTATATTTACAATGGAATGAGACAGGGATGTCCCCTGTCCCTGCTACTCTTCGTTATTGTGATAGAACACTTGGCTTGTGCGATTCGACAAAATGATTTCATCGTCGGTATTCAAACTCCCTCCACTCATCACAAGCTTTCTCTTTATGCAGATGATCTCTTATTTTACTTACAACAACCCCACATAGTTGCCGTCTCTCCTGCATGAATTCTGCCGTTTTGGGGAATTCAGCAACTTTAAACCTAATATGTCTAAAACGGAAGCCCTTAATATCTCACTCCCAGATTCCACTATTTCTCAGCTAAAATCCAACTTCCCCTTGCAATGGTCGCGCAAAGGCATTTCCTACTTAGGCATTATTATCCCACCTAACCTCTCCGACCTATATCCCCTGAGCTACTCTCCGTTATAGGCTCGCATCCGGAAGGAGTTAGACCTTTGGAATGTGTCCTCTGTACCCTGGGTTGGGCGCATCAATACGTTGAAAATGGACACACTCCCAAAGCTGCTCTCCCTTTTTCAGACCCTTCCTACACGTGTGCCCAAACAATTTTTTTGCCTCTGCGCTCCATATCCATACGCTTTATTTGGAATAGGGGACTATTGAGTATCCATTATAAACTACTTACGCTTCTAAAACTTCAAGGGGAATGAGAGTCCCAGATTTTGAACTATACCATAAAGCATCTGTTTTGGCATGAATGTTGGATTGGTTCCCCGGTCCCTTCTCCAAGGCTTCTACGATGATAGAGCAGGATCTATCCCCTGTCAACCTTAAGGCTCTTCTTTGGGGTTACAAGCAAGACTTTGACTGTGGTATAAAAAGGGCCTTCAGACTCTCCTGTCCCCAGATCCCCCTAAGGACACTGTTCGACAACCCTACTTTCCTCCAGGGAATGAAAACCCCCATATTCGGAGGGCTGTCATGATCTGTCTGGTCGGTTGCGCATTCCTTTGTTCATTCATGTACTGAACAACCTGTTATCCCTGCTGATAACGATGATTGGCTCACAGCCATCCACTTATCTTCCTTCTGTAAGAGACTATTTACTTCCACCTGTATACACCGCCCTTTGACTGAGTACGAGCGGCTGTGCTCCCCTCTCTGACACAGCCAGACATCTCCTTTCCTCGATTTATAAGTCACTTCATGCATTGATGTACAATGGACTTCCATCGTATACTCGAACATTGTCCGCTGCTCTGGGGAATATTACAAATAAAGATTGGCAAACCACCTTTCATTTTACACACAAGTCCACGATTTCTTGTTATGCACAAGAAAAAATAGGATTTTAATTACCGCTTACCTGTAAAATCCTTTTCTTGGAGTACATCATGGGTCACAGAGCCTTAAGTAATTACCGTATTTATCGGCATATAACACGCGCCGACGTATAACACGCACCCCAAGTTTAGGAGGGAACTATAAGGAAAAAAATGTTTTAAGGAAAAAAACTTACATTTAAATGCCCATCAATGCAGCCTTGCACAACGTCCATCTGCATGCTTGTCCAGTGTCATTTGCAGCCTTGCAGTCATTTGCAGCCTTGCAGTCAGCAGCCTTGGTGTCATTTGCAGCCTTGCCGTCATTTGCAGCCTTGCAGTCAGCAGCCTTGGTGTCATTTGCAGCCTTTTCAGTGTCCATTTGCAGCCTTGCAGCTTTGTCAGTGCTGATCTGCAGCTTTATGTGTCCATTTGCAGCCTTGCCCAGGCTGCAGTTAAACTGCAGTAACTTTTCATTGTCACTGGAGTTTGAAAATGGCGCCACCGGTGCCGAAATACACAGAGCCGATCCTCGGCTCTCGTTCACTTTCGGCTCCACTCGTAGTCCCGCCCGGGATGGGTGTGACTGTGAGCGGAGCTAGCCGAACCTAGCCGAGTACACTCGGCTAGGTTCGGGCGGCGCTCGAGTGAAGCCGAAAGTGGCCCAGAAGAGCCGAGGACCGGCTCTGTGTATTTCGGCGCTGGCGGCGACATTTTCAAATCGTGGTCGGCGATCGCTACGCTCAGTCAGCGGGGGATCACAGGGGATCGGCGTATAACACGCACCCGCGATTATCACGATTTTAAGGGGAAAAAGGTGCGTGTTATACTCCGATAAATACGGTACTTAATGGGTTATAGCCTACCTTCAGGTGTTGACACTGGTAAACCCTAATAAAGGAAGTTTACTCCCTATATAGCCCCTCCTCCTTCCAGGAGCACATCAGTTTTTGTAGCAAAGCAATATACTTGTATCCCAAAAAAAGAGGGGAGGGAACTCTGTGTCCCATGATGTACTCCAAGAAAAGGATTTTACAGGTAAGATGTAATAAAAATCCTATTTTCTTTATCGTACATCATGGGACACAGAGCCTTAAGTAATCACTTAATGGGATATCCCGTAGCAATGCCACATGAGGGGTGGGAGAAAACAACCCGCAGGGTACACCCAGACTTGAGGATCTTATACTGCTGCTTGCAGCACACTGCGCCCGAAGGCGATATCCTCATACCTCCTTATATCCACCTGATAACATTTTGTGAATGTATGCACTGAAGACCAAGTTGCGGCCTTACAGATCTGAGCCATGGAGGCCTGATGACACACTGCCCAAGAAGCACTAACCAACCTGGTAGAATGTGCCTTAACTTGAAACGGGGGAATCTTACCTCTTTAATCATAAGTTTGAATTATCACTTGCCGAATCGACTTAGTGACAGTGGATTTCGACGCTGCTTGTCCTTTCTTAGGACTCTCAGGCAGAAAAAATAAGACATCAGTCTTACGAATCTGAGCAGTTTTCTTTTTTTTTTTAAATTAAAACGTTTTTATTTCCCAAAAAAACAAAAACAAAACATAATTATACAATTTTCCAATGCACAAACATTATGTCTTTTGTTCAGCACAATTATTATACATATTACTCACGTAGGTAAAAGCCAGAAGTCACTAGTCAATTATAAAGACTGTTACAATGTGGCAATACAGTGGATCTTTTGGGGTATCAATATATCATGTGCTATTATACAGATTTGAAGAGAATAAGTTGTATGGTACAGGTCCAGTAGGGTGGTACGTTAAAGAAGGGGATGTGCTCTGCAGTGCTACACATCCAGAGTTTGGCAATAGTTTTCCAGGCAGAATATAGGGTCTCCTGCATAAAAGTTTTGGTGTATTTGACAGTGTCAGCAGCTGGGAAAATACCCAGTAAGCATGGTTTGGGGTCTAGGGTTAGCGGAGATCCCATATTGTCATGAAGAAAATCTACCACTTGTTTCCAGAAGCCCTGTATGTAGGGGCAGGACCACAGGATGTGGTAGAATGTGGTAGAATGTGCCTGTTTCTCGACTACATAATAGACATGTGGAGGGTTGTCCCCGGGTGAATTTCGCTATTCTTATTGGTGTGAGGTATGCGCAGTGTAGGATGTATGTTTGGGTCAATCTGTCAGATAGCTTGGGTGAGACAGCTTGCATCTGTCCAATGCTTCACTCCAGTCCTCGTCTTCCAGGATTCCTAGGTCTCCTTCCCATCTTGATTTTATATTGTAAGCTATTTTAGTGGATGAGGCAGTATAAAGCATATTATAGAATGTCGATATTCATTTCTGGGGATCTACACTTTTGACTATGTCCATTATAGGATTACAAGTAGGGTTAGGTAATGATTCTGGAAACTGGGAGCGAATTGCATGTCGGACCTGTAGAAATTGGAAAAACATGCGATTCGAGAGTGCAAATTCTAGTTTTAATGTATCGAATGTCTTTGATGTGCCGGCAGTAAGTAAGTGTGATAGGTAGAAAATTCCACTTCTGCACCATGCTTCTGAGTGCGGTATAGTCAAGAATTCCTGTAGTGTCTTATTGTGCCAGATGGGAGAATAGTCGTTATGTGTAGGTATGTCTAGTTTGATGGAGGCCAGTCTCCAAATCTTCCTATAGTGGCTTAATAGGGAATTGTGTTCCTCTGATTTAGTAGTACCTTCGGCGCCAGCTGCTATAGCGCAGATGGGGTCATTTGTCAATTGGACCCAGGTAGGGCATAGAAGCAAAGTAAATCTCTTTCTGTAAGTCTTATCTATATGGAACAGTTGGGATAGTTGGGACGCTAGGTAGTATAGAGCGAAGTCTGGTAGGGCTGTACGGGCCAGGTCAGTGGCCGTTAATTTATGTCTAATTTATGTCTATTCTTCCCTCAGACAAAGGGTTTGAGAATTGCATCCATGGTTTTGAAATATTTTAGTGGGAGATACACAGGGGTGTGCCATAAGATATATAGAATTTTAGGGAGGAGTATCATTTTAATAAGGTTGATACGGCCCAATATCCCGAGAGGGAGATGCGCCCATATTTGTGTTTTGGAGTTGATCAGGGCAAACAATGATTCCACATTGAGAGAGACATAATCAATCGGGGACCTAGTCACGCTCACACCCAAGTATTTGATACTATCCGCGTGTTGTAGGGGAAATCCGGTCTGGAATTCAGTTTGGGGAGCAAAATCGAGTGGGAGAATTTGCGACTTCTCTCAATTAATTTTGAGCCCCAAAAATGAACCAGAGTGTTCAATAGTTCGTAAGGCTTCAGCCAGGGAGGGGCCTGAATCTGCTAGATACAGTAACATGTCATCTGCATACATGCTTAGTTTTTCTTCTAGGTCGCCCACGCGTAGGCCTTGTATCAATGGGTTACATCTGATGGATATTGCTAGTGATTCCGTGGCTAAGGCATACAGTAGGGGGGATAGAGGGCAGCCCTGCATGGTGCCTCTGGAAAGTTCAAAGGTGTCCGACTGCCACCATTACCCTGGTCACTGGGGCCTGGTATAGTAAGCGGATCCATCTAAAAAATTTAGGGCCGAAGCCGTATTGTGCCAGACATTTCCACAGATAGTTCCACTCTATGGAGTCAAACGCCTTAGCAGTGTCAAGCGTCACCACAACCCTTTCTTCAACATTGTCATGACGGGCTTGCATATTTATGAACAATTTTCTAAGATTAAATGAGGTGTTCCTACCAGGCAGAAAGCCAGCTTGATCTTCATGTACTAAGGTTAGGATAACCTGATTGAGACGTAGCGTCAGAATTTTGGCCAGGATTTTTATGTCCACCTGAAGCAGGGAGATAGGTCTATAGGATTCGGGGAGACCCAGATCCTTGCCCGGTTTTGGAATGAGTACTATGATTGCTTCCCTCATGGATGCTGGTAAAGTAAAGGTCTCAAATAGGTGGTTGTAAAGGGCAGCAGATAAGGTACGAGAGTCTCACTATATCGAGAATAGAATTCTATGGGTAGCCCATCAGACCCTGGTGACTTGGACCTAGCAAAGCTAGCGATTGCCGTGGATATCTCCTCGGTCATTAGTGACACTTCTAGTATTTCTATCTGATCTGTGGTCAGCTGTGGAATCGTGAGTTCTTCTAAGAAGCGATCAATGGGTGTTCAGTCATTGGATGTAGTATGTGTGTACAGGGAGCCAAAAAACCTGTGGAATATTGCTGTTATAGTTGCAGGGTCGGTTATCATCTCACCTGATGGGTTTCGCAGGGAAATTACTACTGGGGGCCTGTCCTCACTATGAGCCATGTACGCCAATAGTTTTCCTGCTCTCTCTCCATGTTCAAAAAGTTTCTGCCTAGAGAAAAAAAGTTTTCTTCTAGACATCTCATATTGCAACTGATTAACTACCCTAGATTGTAGTTTAAGGCGGGAGACCTTGTCAGGAGAAGGGTCAGCCTCGTACTGACGTTCCTCAAGTGAGAGGTCCTCCAGTACCCTGTCTGTCTTCTCCACTGTGGCTGATTTTAGTTTATTAATTTGGGGTGTCAGAGTGGCCCTCGCATGTAATTTGAATGAGTCCCATATGTTTGCAAATGAGGCAGAGTGAGCATTTACCTGAAAGTATCTTTTCCATTCATCATCAATCTGGCCATCATCCGGGAAAAATGAGAGCCAAAAAGGGTTGAATCTCCATGTCCTGGGTGGTTTAGTTAAAGGGATAGTCAATGTGATCCAATATGGACTATGGTCCGACAACAGTCTGGGGCAAAAGGCTGCTTCTCGTAGTCTAGGTACCAGTATCTGTGAAAGTAGGATAAAGTCTATATGGGACATTGTGTTGTGGGTGGAGGAGAAGCATGAGTATGCCCTGGTGGTCGGGTGTTTATTCCTCCATGAATCAGCCAGATTAAAGTTTGAGATCAGTCTGGCAAACCTAGTATGTGTATATGGCCTAGAATTCAAGGGAGGCTGTGGTGCTCTGTCACGGCTGGGGTTTAGGGTAGCATTGAAGTCTCCCAACCAGATGGCTGGGACTGTCGGATACTGGGCCATGAAGTCGAGTCCCTCCGTCAAGACTGTCATGCAAAATGGGGGTGGTACATAATAAGCCAGTAGCAAAAACTGTTCACCATATATCTTAACATGTAGGAAAACATAGCGACCATTTGGGTCTGTGCTCAGAGCACACAGCTCGAAATGCAGGGACTTTGCTATGAGCAAGGACACCCCTCTTGCATGTGTTGTATAAGTTGAGTGATATCACCACCCAAGCCATGGGCGTTTAAGGGCGAGCTGTAAACGGCCATCTATGTGTGTCTCATCGAGGACTATAATGTCCGCCTTCTGCTTTTTAATAGACGATAGAACAGCTGTACGTTTGACTTTGTCTCGTAGACCTCGAACATTCCACGTTAGGAGCTTAAGAGAAGTCATGGTAAAGTATAGTGTAGATAATATAGGATTTTGATCATGTAGAACCACGGTATCATACAAGAGAGGGTCCTCACCCTACACATGTCAGTAATCTCTCTAGCTCTTAGGTCATGCATGACTATACTGAATGTTGCATTCTGTAACTGGTAGCATTCGTACTTGTTGCATTGTACTCGTATTATAACAATCCCCCCCCCCCCCACCCGGCCCAACACCGACCCCAACTGGTGTAGGCATATACCCATAACAAAACCCAAACTAGTGTGTGAGGTGGATCAGACACCTCACTCAAGTAAAACAGTGACATAAACAAAACCAGAATCAGGGTCCTGAGTGAAAAGGCTGGTATGGAAATATTTCCCTAGAATCCAACTTCCCAGGACATGTTGTGGTAAGGCTTGTGTGGCATAATTGAATGAATTTCAGGTTGAATCTATGCCCATAAGCCAGGTCACTCTGGCAGTGCAAGGGGGGGGGGGGAACTTCACTGAGTTAGTCTCGCATATGGTAGGACTTGTGTCTCCGAGTAATAGTTCTTCGTATGTAAAAGGTAATGATAATGTTGTATGCGGCTGTAGCCTGGGCAGTTTGTGCATCTCGGCCATAACATTCAAGGTACAAGCACGTGTACATGGGTAAAAAAGAGAAAAGGGTTAAGGTCTGGAGTGACCACTCAACCACCTCCATCCCTAAATACACAGAAAAATGGGGGGGGGATTGCCCTGGGACTTTAAGTGAGGTGGGAGAGATTAGGCACACATACATAGCAGTGTAATAAAATCATTTTATTAATTACAAAATGCTGTATAACCAAATGGGAATAGCACTGAGTGTGCGTTACCCGGCATAGTGGCCAAGTTATCAGCAAAAGCAAAAACAAAACATCAATCATTACACACAATACATAACCCTAAAACAATAATACAATACATGGTAAGTTGCTGCATCAGTTGGTGAACGTACAAAGTGGGAGATGGGTAAATTATACATACATGAATAGAGCAATGTGTGAGTAATAATACCCACAACACAACAACAACCCAGCAGTAAAAGGCATATAAAGAGCATCGATAGTGCCCTACGCGTGTCGCGAGTCTCTGCTCGCTCTTCAGGGGCAGATGAATCAGTATAATATCTGAAACAAAATATGATAGGGTAAATGGGTATATATGGATGAATGAGAAAGTAAGAGTGGGGGGAGTGTGGTAGTTGGTAAAAGAGGTCAAAGATAAAGGAGACCTCCTACTTACCACTCCACTGGGTTGGGTCACCGAACGTTGATGTCAAGGCGGTGATGAAGGGAAGTCCAGCTCGGGAGCTGAGGGGGCCCAGCGAAGGGAGACCACAATGAGGAGAATCCAGATGCATGGCAAGGACTGCGTGGGGCATGTGATGAAAGATGTACGATATAGCCCAAAAGCGTATCTAAAAAATATATAGTGGGATGTATATAGAGATATGTAGGTCTCAAACATATACATATATATATATATATGTGGGGTAAACTGGTCTGAACAGTAACATAAAAACCCAAAAGGATTGGCAAGGGGTGTGGGTAGGCAGACTGTGGGGTGAAGTAAAAAATAAATGAAAATATAAAATGAACTACAAATAATACATGAAAAAAGATAATGGGAGTATGGGAGTAGGTAATAGAAAATGAATGGACAAACTCTATGTAGTGTGAGGGATTGATGTCACCCACATAATGAGTGTGGAAAGTAAAGTAATACCTGATGAGAATTGAAGCGAGCCCAACCTGAACGGTGCACTCCCAGACCTATAACTATAATGTCAGACCAGTGAAGATCAAATGCGAACCGCAGCCGTACCATGCACCCAGACAAACCCACGGTGGATCCATACGCTCCGCCCCCAGCGTCATGTACGGAGGCGACGGACTGGCGTCAAAGACGTCAGCCGTCAAGGTAGGCGTGTGCAAGCAGACACCGTCCCTGCCCCTGGAATGTTCCACACGGCCCACAACTGGAGTCAAAAGACGTCACAGTGTGGGCGTGGAAAACATGGCGCCGAAGTGCAGGTGGCCACGCCCGTCCCGAAGGGCAGACGAGGACGGCCGTGCCATGCACCCAGACAAACCCACGGTGGATCCATACGCTCCGCCCCCAGCGTCATGTACGGAGGCGACGGACTGGCGTCAAAGACGTCAGCCGTCAAGGTAGGCGTGTGCAAGCAGACACCGTCCCTGCCCCTGGAATGTTCCACACGGCCCACAACTGGAGTCAAAAGACGTCACAGTGTGGGCGTGGAAAACATGGCGCCGAAGTGCAGGTGGCCACGCCCGTCCCGAAGGGCAGACGAGGACAGCCGTGCCATGCACCCAGACAAACCCACGGTGGATCCATACGCTCCGCCCCCAGCGTCATGTACGGAGGCGACGGACTGGCGTCAAAGACGTCAGCCGTCAAGGGAGGCGTGTGCAAGCAGACACCATCCCTGCCTCCGGAATGTTCCACACGGCCCACAACTGGAGTCAAAAGACGTCACAGTGTGGGCGTGGAAAACATGGCGCCGAAGTGCAGGTGGCCACGCCCGTCCCGAAGGGCAGACGAGGACAGCAGGAGGTCGGAATGCCTCCCTGGTGCACAACGCAGCCCCCGAGCTGGACAAAACAACAACACCCCCAACGCAAAAAGCGAGGGGGAACCCAGCTCACTAAAGTGTGCCCCCAGGAGTAGCGGAAGCGAAACCTAACTGAGCAGAGTATAAAATAACACTGGATATGCAAATGAGTAGTGGCCAGCAGTCAGAACAGACCCAAACAGTGGGCATATTTGGGTGTCTTCCACCCGGGTAATACGAAAAAAAGAGAAAAGGGTTAAGGTCTGGAGTGACCACTCAACCACCTCCATCCCTAAATACACAGAAAAATGGGGGGGGAGATCGCCCTGGGACTTTAAGTGAGGTGGGAGAGATTAGGCACACATACATAGCAGTGTAATAAAATCATTTTATTAATTACAAAATGCTGTATAACCAAATGGGAATAGCAATGAGTGTGCGTTACCCGGCATAGTGGCCAAGTTATCAGCAAAAGCAAAAACAAAACATCAATCATTACACACAATACATAACCGTAAAACAATAATACAATACATGGTAAGTTGCTGCATCAGTTGGTGAACGTACAAAGTGGGAGATGGGTAAATTATACATACATGAATAGAGCAATGTGTGAGTAATAATACCCACAACACAACAACAACCCAGCAGTAAAAGGCATATAAAGAGCATCGATAGTGCCCTACGCGTTTCGCAAGTCTCTGCTCGCTCTTCAGGGGCAGATGCATCAGTATAATATCTGAAACAAAATATGATAGGGTAAATGGGTATATATGGATGAATGAGAAAGTAATTTACCCATCTCCCACTTTGTACGTTCCCCAACTGATGCAGCAACTTACCATGTATTGTATTATTGTTTTACGGTTATGTATTGTGTGTAATGATTGATGTTTTGTTTTTGCTTTTGCTGATAACTTGACCACTATGCCGGGTAACGCACACTCATTGCTATTCCCATTTGGTTATACAGCATTTTGTAATTAATAAAATGATTTTATTACACTGCTATGTATGTGTGCCTAATCTCTCCCACCTCACTTAAAGTCCCAGGGCGATCTCCCCCCCATTTTTCTGTGTACATGGGTAAGGTATATTGACTGTGGTGATTGGGTGGGCTTGGCACCATATGGTATCATCATTGCAATTGATATGCACAGGAAAGGGAGAGAGTTGCCATTTCAGGGGAGATATGTAGATGCAGGTTCAATAAAGGATGTACAATACCTGAGATACGTGGGACAATGTCCCTCATGTTGTAAGGAAAGAGGCCTGTGGTCCCTTGCTGCAGTACACGGCCATGTGCTGTATATGGTGGGTTAATCATTCTCTTTCCTGTTGTTATCTCGGCGCTCTAGCCAGGCGATGGTGTCCTCAGGGGTTTCAAAGAAAACGGCGCAGCCATCATCCTCCACATGAAGGCGTACGGGAAATAACATTGATACGCAGGCGCCTCTTGGCTTCTGTGAAGTTTTGTCTGCACTTCTGTACTTCAGTGGAAAAATCAGGGAAGATGGCTACCTTGACGTTGCCAATGGGTATATCACCTTTCACCTGTGCCATGCGCAGCGTTGTGTCGCGGTCTTTATAATTTAGCAATTTAGTGATAAATGTGCGTGGGGGGGCACCTTGTGGTGGCGGCCTAGCGGGCATGCGATGCGCTCTTTCGACCGCAAATGTGGGCAAGAAGGCCTCTCTGCCATACGTTGTGATTAGTAATTGTTCCAGGAATGTGGTAGGGTCTTTCCCCTCCGTCCCCTCCGGCAGGCCAATGAAGCGAAGGTTGCACCTACGAAGCCTGTTCTCCATGTCATCTTGCTTTGCCAGTAGTCGATTGATCTGGTATTAAATGCGTTCAGAGGTATTCTGTAATGGCGGGATCGCGTCCTCCACTTCTAGTCTGGTCTCAGATGTCTTAACTCGCTCCTTGGGCTTATGCAGGTCTTGTCAGACCAGGGAGACATCTACCTTCACCTCCTCGATTTTGGTCGTGAGGGCAGCCTAGAGTGCAGAGATGGCTTCCAGCACTCTATCTGTGTCCGCGCCCACCACCTCTCTCCTCTCCGACGCGGTGCCGCCATCCTCCTCCAGGTTGTCTTTATCCTGTCGGCGGTACTTATCAAGTTTGGCAGTCGTGTCTGACTTGGGTTTCGTAGGGGCCATGACTGTTAGTAAGAAGTGGCAGATGTAGCTGGCTCAGCGGTTTTGGAATTGGCACTGAGGGTGAGCTGGGGGAGTTTGGAGATCCCCAAGGGATGTCTGCATTCGGTGCTGTGCCCGGTAGAATACAAGAACCCAACTCTGTTCACATTAAAAGGAATACACTCACCATCTTTCCTCTGTCAAAGTTTTAAAAGTGAGATTAGTCCTAAACAGTCTAATGGTCTATCATCCCTCTTCTTCCAACGTGTTCTCATAATCAACCCATCTAAACTATACCTTCCTAAACTTCTTGGGAGCTCCTCTAGTTTCATAGGTCATTTTATACATCAGCATTTATTATTTTTATCCACATCCCCAATGTCATCTGTTCCTCGTGTATCCAGCGTCTGGCAATAAGTTTCCTCACACCAATTAATAGGATCCTAAGGAACAGTTTTGTGTGTGCATTCATCTTCTCTTTATCAAAGACCCCAAGGAGGCATCGCAGGGGAGAGCAGATATTAGACAGATCAAAATGATCCAAAATAAATTCAGTCACCTGCGACCATAATGGTCTCACTTTTTCACATTCCTAGACCATATGTAGGAAACTACCTTCTGCCCCCTTACATTTATTGCAATTAACTGATTCCCTCCTTTGCATTCGGTAAAGTCTAGCTGGTGTATAATACTGTTGGTGAAGGTATCAGAACTGAATCATTTTATCCGTGAAGGAAACAACTGACACCAAATACGTGTTCAGTACTTCCTGCCACAGTTCCTCCGACAACTCCGGGACAATCACCGCCCATCGCGCTATGGGCCCAGAAATTGTAGTCATTACCCCCGGGCCCACTGCCCCATAGTATCTAGAGATTCGCTTAGCTGGATCCAGATCAATCAGAACCTTCTCCAAGTCTGTGTTCTGCACCATAATTTAACCCCCCCCCCTAAACTGCGTGATCGCTGCATGGCGCAGCTGCTCATAGCGAAAGACCCAGGTCTTGGGTATTCCAAATTGTTCCCTTAGTTCTGCAAAGGTACAGAGATGATTATCCTGACAAATTTGATGTAAGTATTTTTGCCATATGTAGCCCAGGTGCTTTGCCCATCCGGTAATTTAAGAAACTCCTCTAGGTTTCTATTATACCACAGGGGGCTATTTGGGGATAGCCACAGGGGATCATCTTTCCTCCGTTCAGAGCATAAGTGAAACACTTTGCCAGGAAGTGCCATAATCAATCCCACCTTCCTTCCCGGGATCCCTTTCCTGTACAACATATTTGCTTAAAGACCCGTAGCGTCACAAAAACCGGAGAGTTTGAGAGAATATACAGAAACTTAGGAAGAAAAATCATCTTAAACAGATTTATCCGTCCCATCAAGGTGATCGGTAAATTCTGCCATCTCTGTACCTTCTCCCGAAAATTTACCATAACCGGCGTCAAGTTTGTCTCAAGAAATTTAGAGATGGGAAGCTGAACCTCAATCCCCAAATACTTAAAGAAAGTGGACAATGGGATGGGGCAGTCCAAAGGGACTATCACTGCCTCATCAATAGAGAAGAAGGAGGATTTTTTCCAATTAATTTGGAATCCGGAGTAATCCCCAAACTCCTGAATCAATCGGAAGGCTTCTGAAAGCGAAGGTTCCGGATCCTGCAGATATAAGAGCATGTCGTCCGCATAAAGTGACACTCGCTCCTCAAACTCCCCAAGTCGCAGACCCGTCAAATTTGGAGTAGCCCTCAGCTTGACCGCTAGGGGCTCTATGGCCAGTACAAACAGGAGAGGTGAAAGTGGGCACCCCTGCCTGGTGCCCCGAAATATAGGAAAGGAATCTGAGATAATGCTATTAACCCTCAGTCTAACCAACAGGTCTGTATACAAGAGCCGTACGCAGGAAATGAAAACAGGGCCAAAGCCATAAGAGGTGGAACAGAAATGATCACTCCACCGAGTCAAAGGCCTTTTTTGTATCTAGGGAGGCCACTTCTCTAGTCCCGGAATTGTTGTGAGCAGTCTGGAGATTCACAAAAGTCTCCTGATGTTCATCTGTGCGCATCTCCCCCGGATAAAACCCGTTTGACCTGCATCCACCAGTTTTAGAATAACGGATTATAACCTACCTGCCAGTATTTTGGCCAGAATTTGTGTCTCAACATTCATCAGCGAGATCGGACGATAGGAGTCACATTCTCGAGGGTCCTTCCCCCCTTTAGGGATCAGCACAACCAAGGCTTTCCTCAGAGGGAGATAGTCTACCTTCCAACCTAGCTGCGTTGAATACTTTAAGCAGGCGAGGGGCCAGGCCACATCGAAAAGTGTTGTACCATTCTGAGGGGAGGTCATCTAATCCAGATTTCCTAGGGGGAAATGAGGCAATCACCTCCTCCACCGTAATACCGGTTTCTAAAGCAGTACTGTCCTCCTCCGACAACTTAGGTAAATCAATGTCTGCCATGTAAGTCACCAAGTTCTCCGTCCCCAAAGGAGCACAAGACCTATATAATTCTAAATAGAATTGAGCAAATACTTTCAGGATATCAGTCACACACTTCAATTCTGCAGCTGTCATATACTGATTTAATATAGACCGGGACATACTCCGGTCGCGCCAAGTATGCCAAGAGCCTGCCATTCTTGTCGCCAAATTCAAATATGCGCCTTCCTTGTGCAAGATTAAGTTTTTGTGGTACGATCTCTTAGAACTGTCTTGCACTCCCTGGTTCTGGTCTGTAGAGTCAGTAACCTCTCCCTAGTGGGGTCTCCAACATATTCTGCCTCCGCTAGCGTCACCTCCGTCTCCTTTAGCTGGACTGTGGAAGCCAGCTGTTTCTTGAACCCCTGTACTTCAGCTAAAAACACTCCTCTCAGCGTGGCCCTGAAGGCCTCCCATTGGAGAAGAGAGGATTCAGTGTTCCCATTTTCAGCCCAAAAATGTTTAATAGCCTCTGTACACTTAATCTTTATATATTCCTCCTGTAGCCAATTGGCCTCCATCCGCCAAATGCATAGATCTGGTTTTGGTCCCAGATTAAGTTCCAATAGCATGGGGGAATGATCAGATAGTGCTCTGGGCAAATAGGAAACCCCCTTGACCAATGCCATACTGCCCCCCTCAGTCAAGATAATGTCTATTCTGGAGAGCGTCCTTGTCAGAAAAGGTCTCCTCCGCTGGTAATATCGATTATTTGGCGTGCAGTACTGAGGTCCACCAGCAGGTGTCTCCTGGCAGTTTGGAGCTGTCAGAAGAGCTTTTTCCTGCTGGTATTCTGTCACCTTTGGGCCGCAGTACTGGCGTCCACCAGCGGAGGAATCCTGGCAGTATGGAGCAGGTATTCCCCTCTGCAGACAGGTACACCTGACCTTAATTAGCAGCTGCAGTATAAATACCCGGCAAGTGCACACTCATGTGGCCCTGGTATTGTCCTTGAGCCCTGACCTGCAGCCTGCATCCTGTTACTCTGATCCTGAAACCTGATGCCTGATTCCTGGAACCTGTTGATCCTGTTTCCTGTCTGTTACCTGAACCCTGGACCCTGAGCCTTGTACCTGACCCGTCCCTCCTGTGATCCATCCATCCTCTCTTGTCCTGTTTGTTTCCCTTCCCAGCTACTGATCTCCTATTTATGACCCTGGCCTGGCTTGACTACGATTCTGGTACTCCCTTTTGCTACATATGCTGGTTGTGTATTATCACCGTTTGGTTTGTTCACTCTGTATTGGTGGTGTGTTCATATGTATATGCATTTACCTTAATAAACTTACTTTCACCTATTTATGTCTGGTTCACTCTGTTGCAGTCCACACTGTTCTGGTCTTATCTGGTAAATGACAGTCTTATGCGTTTCCGAATAACAGGAGTACTCTCTTATATCAGGATGATGAAAACGCCAGACATCTCTGAAACCATGAGTAGACAGCTAACCCGCAAGGGGGGGGGGGGGCGATGTGCCAGAAGCCACTCCCAGTCTATCCAAAGCCGGATCAGACAGAGTTAAAATCACCTCGTATGAAGATCCTCCCTTTCACCACCTCATGGGTAGCCTGTATCATATCATCCAAATGAGCTAGCGAGAAAGGAGGAGGCACATACCAATTTACAATCGTTAGAAATCTATTCATCACCTGCACCACCAATACAACAAACTTTCCTTTAGTGTCAGTCTGAACTACATGTATCGATATGGGCATAGCCTTGGTGACCAAGGTGGAGACCCCCCTCACGTATGATGAATAGGTGGCATGATAGGCCCCGGCAATATGTGCCCATTTTAAGGAAAGAACCCTGGAGCCCTGGAGATGAGTCTCCTGAAATAATATTATATGAGGTTTATGTTTTTTTTAATATAATCAAAGATGAATGAGCGCTTAAATTTAGAGTTGAGGCCCCTGACATTCCAGGCCAAAATCTTAAGATAAACCTCCATGACAGAGAATTGTGAAATAGGGGGTTCCCTCTCTCCCTTGAGATACAGCTAGCCATAGAAACGGGCTCCAGATTTCCCCTCTCGTATGCACAGAGTGTAATGGCCATGACAATGGAAGTAACCCCCTGCAAACACACCGAATGCGGACAATCCCAGCCAAAAGCAGACATGAAATCCCCAACTTAAAGGAACACCCCAACTTTCCCCCACCCCCCTCCCTGCACCCAGCCCCAACATGCCAGGCACTTTATTCCCTTAACCTTAGTTCAAATAGGCGGCAAAGATGCGACTTAAACTGTCACATAGGCCAGGTTACCCTAAGGCAACTGTGCCTTACTGTATGTACCAGCACAGTTCTCCTGTCAAAAAAAGTAGAAAAAGAGAAAAGCAAAAAGAAAAACTAAACTTTTTTGGTAGATCAAAAAAACGTTTTAAATTTGCAGCATCAAGAGCAGTCCGCAGGCTCTGCATATACTACTGGCATAAGTCAGCGGCAGTTTCAATATAAGCATGGACCTCCCATGTCAGCTCCTCTAGGGAAAGGGTTGCCCGCCAGTAAACTTTAAACATACAGTCCAGAAACATGGCTCCCAAAGGTGAAATAGCAACAGTCACAACTCTCTTTCCACAAAAAACATACACAGTTAGGTGCAAAAATTGTTCCAAATGGGCATCAGAGGTAAAAAACATAACATGAAAGACATCCAGGTAGGTAGTCCCTGTGAACCCCATTATTCTCTCACCCAGAACTTGCTCCACACATTTGTATCAGGGCGGACGAGAAGAGGCTCTATCCCTCAGGCGTCCACGCGTATTCAGCCACTCTGAGGCCTCAGTAGGATTGGTAAAAAATTCCCATTTTCCACTATACGCAGCTTAGCCGGGTATACGCAGCTTAGCCAGCATACTGTAGATCAGGTTGAGGTCCCTCAATCTTTTCTTTATGGGCTGAAAGGAAGCTCTCTGTTTCTGGGTGGCTGCCGAAAAGTTGGGGGAGATTGATATTCGATTGCCATCAGACGACAACTCAGGGCCCGTTCTGGCTCCTCACAGGATATTCTCCCGGTCCCGGAAGTGAAGCACTTTCACTATCATAGCCCTGGAGGGGGGGCTCCCTTCGGGGGCGCCTGAGCTGGAATACGGTGTGCCCTTTCAATGGCAAACATTTTTGTGAAGGTTTCAGGTGCCATGTGATCAATCAGCTATTTCTCTAAAAATTCTTCTGGGTGCCTCCCCTCCATTCCCTCAGGGAACCCCACCAGCCTTATACTGTTCCTTCTCATGCGGTCTTCCATGTCAGCCATCTTTAAAGTGTGTTCAGACAATGTCTTTTTTGTCACCTGTGCAGCAGTGTCCAAAGGCCTGAAGAGTATCTTCCAGGGAGGCAACGCGGCGGTCAGTAGCCTGTGCCCTTCTGCATATCATGTTTCATGAAGGAGAACTCCATTCTGAGCTCCTCAAAGTGATCAATCAGTTTATTCTGGCACCCCTGTATGGCCACCATGATCTGGGTCAGGGATGGCTCATCCTCCCCCTCCACCTCCCTGTCAGCTCTGGCCCAGCGATCTCAGTATGTCCAGCGATCTCCCCCTTCTTATCGTCGCTTCCCTCTGGGGTTTAGGACTCACCCTGTCCTGTGGGGGGAGACACCTGCTGCGGGGCCTCCACGGATCTCTGGAGCGGTGGCCATTCCTCCCCCTCCTGTGTTCCGGCGCCATTTTGAGATCTCCAGGCGAATTGCGCCAGCCGTTCCCTGGTCGTTTATGGCCAGGAGGGACCATATTTCACCATCCCCGGAGGTGCCCGAGGGGTCCCAGCACACATCCCCAGCTGTTCTGCTCCAAATTCGGGTGCCGCTGTCCCAGGATCACTGCAGGATTGTCAGTCTGTAGACGGAGCTTAGGTCCTGCACTCCTCACATGTTGCGAGCTGGCTACGCCCCCCTTTCTGCCCAAGTTAGAATATGGTTCACCTCTCTGTGCTAAGAGACTTTTGGTGCCCCCTTGGTGATGGATATAGGCCACAGCTGTGGCATTGTCAGATTGAATCCTGACAGGACAATCCCGTTACCTGAAAGTCCAGGCCTTTAGAACCAGACATACTGCCCGAATCTCTAGGATATTGATGGGCAAGATTCTTTCGGTTCTTGACCACTGTCCCTGGACAGTTGTCTTTTCTAGTACTGCTCCCCAGCTTGAGAGGCTGGCATCCGTCGTTACCACTTTCCAGATGACTGGTCTGAAGGATTTTCCTTTCAGCAGATTCTGGGTTAATAACCACCAAGTGAGGCTTTAGGCCACTCTTGGGGACAGCTGCAATGGCAAGTCTAAAGCTTGAATTGTTTTGTTCCAAGCAGATAGGATACTGTCTTGCAACAGTCTTGAATGGAACTGGGCATAGAGAACTGCTTCAAATGAAGCTACCATGGTTCCTAGCAACCTCATGCAGAGGCGAATGGAGGGATTGCCATTTGACCTGACCCTCCACACCAGCTCTCTTATGGAATTGATTTTTGTTTGTGGCAAGAACACCCTTTCCTGGGCTGTGTCTATGATCAGACCCAAGTACTCCAGCCTTTTTAGCGGCATTTAAGGAAGATTTCTCTAGGTTGAGAATCCAACCCATACTTTTCAGATAGTTGGTTGTAGTGCAAACGCTTTGCTCCAAACGAGTCACTGATTGATCTATAAGTAATAAATTGTCTAGGTACCCTACAATTGTTATGCCCTGTGCCCTTAACCTGGCTAGAGGTGGGGCCAGCACTTTGGTGAACACCCGAGGTGCTGTGGCTAGCCCAAAGGGCAGGGCTACAAATTGGAAATGTTGCTGTTCTAACTCGAACTGCAGAAACTTTTGATGAGCAGGAAATATAGGGACATGCAGATATGCATCCCTGATGTCGATTGACGCCAGAAGTTATTTTCCTAAAAGCATAGAAACTACCGACCCGATTGTCTCCATGCGAAAGGAGCAGATCTTCAGGAATTGATTTAGCTTTCTTAGATCTAGAATGGATCTGACATCTCCATTTGGTACCAAAAAGGTTTGAATAAAATCCCAGACCTTGCTCTTTTGTGGGTATCTGTATGATCACCCCTTGAGATATCAATCGGTCTAGTGCCTGAAACAGACTGTTTTTTCTCTGGATCTTTGGGAACGCTTGACCTCAGGAAGCGAGGCGGTGGAAAGTCCCGAATTTCCAGCTTGTACCCCAGCGTTACCATGGAAATGACCCATCTGTCCTGAAATTCCTTTTTCCAGACTTCTGAAAAATTGCAGAAGTTTTCCCCCCACCTTGGTGAGGGGGGTTGCCTCTTCATGATGAGGCTTTAGGATTCTATTTTGTAGATTTCCTACCCCAGGGCTTCTTTTGAGCCTGGGTCTGACCCTGAGGTTTTCCTCTAGAGTCTGACGGCGAAGGCCGTCGCCACTGCCTAGGGTGCGGAAGCCTCTGGCGCAGGGGAAAGAGCCAGTTTAAATGAAGGGCGTTTATATTTTCTTTTGACTGGTAAAAAAAAGTACTTTTCCCAGCAGAAATAGTCTTGATATATTTATCAAAGTCTTCTCCAAAACAGTCGCTCCCCAAGAAAGGGGAACCCAATTAGGAGGTTTTTACATGGTGTTTGAGCTGACCAATTTTTCAACCACAGGATTCTGAGTATATGTACAAGCATAAGCGTAAGGTGGGATGCCTGGTGACTACAGTCTTTAATGGAATCTATGGCGAAACATAATGCCTTAGGTAGTCCAGCCAAATCCCGAGCTTGTTGTGTAGGAAGCTCTCTAAGGGCCTGTTTAAATCAGTCCTTTAGGAATTGGTAGACGCCTATCGCAGTGACTGCGGGTTGAGTGACGGCACCTGCTATGGAAAAAGCAGATCTTGGCAGGGATGCCAACTTCTTATCTGTTGGATCCTTAAGCATCTGTGCATTGTCTACAGGACAAGTTATTATTCACATTGGAAATCGCAGTGTCAATTGCTGGTACTTTCCATCTTTTGCAGAATTTCTCCTCCAGAGGATAGAGAATTCTCCCTCTTAGGAGGGAGAAAATATTTATCCGGTTTATCCCATTCTGAAAAAATAAGCTGTTCAAGTAAATGCATGTGCAGGAAACGCATGCAAAGGATGGGAAGGTTTTAAAGAACCTAGGGAAGAACCAAGTTTTCATGAGACTCTGTTAGAGGCAGCATGAAAGTTGAACGAACCATTTCTGTAAGAGATTTGTATCAGCAATTTTCCAGATTGAGAAGCTGAAAAAGGTTCATCTACCATTGTTTCCTCAGCAGAAGAATCATCGGTTTATTTCTCTTCCTGATCGATTGAGGGTAAAACCTCATCATGCGCCCACTGTTCCTATAGCAAAGCTGAAGCAGGGGAGGGGGACCTAGTATGCTTCCTATCCGTTTGAATGGGGGATGCGATTAGAGCAGCTAATCTTTCTTCCAGATCCCGAAGGGAGGAGGAAAGGGCATCTTTAGTCACATATACAGATGCTGAGATGTAAGAGACAGCTGCAGAGTGCCACCCTGGCTTGCCATAATTGGTAATTCAGGCGAGGATGACAGCATCGAAATACAGCTGGAAATCCCAATGCCTGGGGGTTTAACCTTTACTCTTTAGGCTTCTGCAGTGTCTTTTTTGGCAGGCATAGTCCTAAGTATAAAAAAAACAGAGGTGCTATACACATTGCACTAAATCGCTGAAAATAGTCATGACTTTTTAAAAGTCGCTATACAGTTCAGCCTAGTGCTGGAAAAAGAGTGTCGTCCCTGTATCAGGAATGCCAGTTTTGCAACCCATATGTGTCCCAAAGCTTGTGTGTCCCTGTGTGCAGGCAGCTTGTTTCCTCCTCATCAGCAGAGAGACTGACACAACTGTATAATTATCTGCTATTAGCCTGCTGTGCGTCCTCGAGGACATTTTATGGCACCTGTTTGTATATACAGGCACCAAAGAGGTAATGTTTTCTCTGGGAGAGAGACCAGTGAACAGGTTGAATTACATCCCCCCCGAGTCTGAACTGGCCCAGGATATGGAAGAAGGACCCCTCCCCCCCCCCCTCAAAGGAATGACTGCTAATCTGTGTGGTGACATAGGAAGGTTGAAGGTGAACAGCCAAAGAGGGAGCTGGGGAAGAATGTTCAATTTGTGTCCATGGAATAGCACTCAATCTAGCTGCCAGGACAAACTATTCAGGGGTGCATAAAGACTAACACACATTCTGAAATGAGGGCACACCTTCATGCTGAGGAAAGCTTTTTCTGAGGGTTTAGCAGGCTTCTTACCTCAGACTTTGAAGGTGGTCAGAGAACCAAATTTGGAAGGCGTAGATACATTCTAGTAAAGCAGCAAATTGCTTCTTAAGGAGAGGCAGGTGGGTGCTCTTGCATTCAGTGACATCCTTGATATTATCAAGGATCTGTCCAGAGAGCAATTATCCCTTGAAGACCATGCAGGTCAGGTGGTTCCTTGGACACAGGGTCTGCAGACCATCATTTTAACCAGATTGCTATGCGCATGTGTATTGACCAAATACCACTATGGGAGACAAGCCAAGATGCTACCAGCAGGCCCTCACAGTTAAATCCTAGGACTCCAGCCATCTGCTTCACACTGGCCTAAGGGCCCATACACGATGTGAATGTCAGACAAAAAAAAACACACAGCGAACGTCCAATAATATTTTCCTTAGTACAGAGCTTTTGAGAGCCGATCATGGCAGTTCATGCGAAAATATCTGAAGAGGCAAGCACGAAAATCTCTCGGAAAAATATTATGTGACCAAGACCACACATGCTCAGAAATGAAAGAATACGTTACAATAAAATACATTGCTTCCAAAGTTGTATTCTGTCTTACAAGAATTCTCTTAACTTTAGTAACCTATACGTTTTCAATATGAGACTAGCATGCAAAAAAAAAAACCCACAGGAACGATCATTTTCCAAGAGTCTCATCGTGTGTATTAGGCCTGGGTTCACATATGTGCTGCCACAACTCCCAGCATGGGGTCCGGTGGGTTTTTGTTCACTGGTTCAGGTGCAAATCAGGCCCGAATTTTTGCCTGAATTTGCACCTGAACCACATCCAAACACGCACAGGACCCTTTTGGAAAGAGGACCCCGCCCGGTCACGCTCGCATGTCATGCGAACTGGATGCGGAGAAATCTGCATCCAATTCGAATGTCATGCGGAGAAACCAGCATCCAATTCATACATATGTGAACCGGGCCTAAAGCTTTAGTAAAGGGTCCACTGCTGCATTGGAGAGATCTCATAAGGGGTTTTGACAAACTGAAGTCACAGCCAGAATAAGGACATGGGCAGGGCTGCCAGCGACTTATTGCAGTGAAACAGACCCCTCTGTGTCCAGAAAACCACATAAGTATTAGCTCAGAGGACAAAGCAAGGCCTGAAATACTATTGAAAATCAGAAAGAATAAGACCCCTTTCACACCAAGGCTTTTTTGCGCTAAAAATAACGCTATTAAAATGCTCATAAAACGCTCATAAAACGCTCCCCATGCATCTCAATGGACCCTTTCACACTGAGGCGTTGCGCTGGCGGAGCATTGAGAAAAGTCCTGCAAGCAGCATGTTTGGAGCAGCTTTTGGGCGTTAAAAAAGCGCTTCAAAAACACCCCTCTCCATTGAAATGAATTGAAAACGCTGTAAAAACGCCTGAATAGCGCCTATAATCCGCCCTGAGCTGTAGAAAATTCACATGATCTCACAAAAAGGTAAACATGCAAGTAGAAAAGAGAGCATCTACAACAACAGGACTGAACTTGTGGGAAGGTCAGAATGATTAAACAGACCATCAAAGTGCCAAAAAAACAAAATTAAAGTGCCAAAAAAAAAGAATTAATCCCAGAAAAATGAAGATTTGAAGTAAAACAAGACACTGCTTGTTTTACGATATCACAAAGGATAAACATGCAAGCAGAAAGATAGCATCAATAACACATGCTTCAATAACGCTTGAAAAACGCTGTTAAAACGCCTGCAGCGTTGCGTTCATTTTACTGCTAACGCCCCTAAAACGCTGTAAAAACGTGGTAATAACGCTAAGGCGTTTTAGGGCGTTTTGAAGCGCCTTGGTGTGAAAGGGGTCTAAATGAAGGATGGTACTCAAGATAAAAGTTGAACTTCTTTTATCTGGAGTGCCATCAACCATTGATTCTTTGGGATAATGGTCAGTGACGAGCACCAGTGCTTCTGTGGGCAAATATGTCCCAACCTGGTAAAGTATTGTAATGTGCTTCTAGCCTACTTTAGATATTGTTATGCAGAGACAGGGTAAGCGCTGAGGCAATGCCAACAGCTCTTAACCTGGAAAGTACTCTGCAGCACCAGGGTCCACAAAGAGCCCAAAGTCCACTTTCAGGCTAGCCAGAGAACATCCAGTTCAGCAGGGTCCGATCACATCACTCCAGAAAGTCAGTACACCAGATAACTGCAATCAGAGACCAGCAAACAAAAAATAAAACCTGATAGAGGTGCTAACCCTTTCACACTCATTTCTATTACCATAGTTACATTTAACCACTTACAGACCGGTAGATTTTCCTGCTTATGGTACTGCGTCGCTTTAACTGACAATTGCGCGGTCGTGCAATGCTGTACCCAAAGAAAATTGACGTCCTTTTTTCCCCTACAAATAGAGCTTTCTTTTGGTGGTATTTAATCACCACTGCGGTTTTTATTTTTTGCGCTATAAATAAAAAAAAGAGCGAAACTTGACACATTTTTGGGACCATTCACATTTATACAGGATCAATGCTATAAAAATGCACAGATTACTGTGTAAATGTCACTGGTAGGGAAGGGGTTAACACTAGGGGCGATCACGGGGTTAAATGTGTTCCCTCGTGAGCATTTTACTGTTGGGGGGGGATGGAACTGACTGAGGGAAGACACATATCGCTGTTCCTATTTACTAGGAACAAACGATTTGTCTCCTCTCCCCTGACAGAACAGAGATTTGTGTATTTACACACACACAAATCCCCGTTCTGGCTCTCCTGTATGCAAACGTGGGTGGCCAGCGGAAAATCGAACCCATCACACGCATAGGGTCGCCTACTGTGCAGCGGGCGCGCACCTCTGGTGGCTTTTAAAGGGGACAACGTACCTATATGTCGTTTCGCGGGAACGTGCCACTTTGCCAACGTATATCGGCGTGAGCAGGTCGGCAAATGGTTAAAGAGGAAGTAAAACTTACATCTTTAAGTACTGGCCGACAGAGGCAGCTAACTGCGACCGCTCTCTACCTCATGCTCCTTGCTTTTGTATCTTTAAGTTTAACCTATAGATAAGCCTATAATAAGGCTTACCTACAGATAGTGTAATTATCTCCTAAACATGCATTGTTTAGGAAATATTTACTGTACATGCATCCATTGAAATCACTGGCACATGCGCTCCAAAGGAACAGCCCGCCTGTGCCATTTCTTCAGAGCCCCGTGCTGTGACTGGCGGCGCTCAGGGTGGGAGTGATGTCATCATGGCTCCAGCCAGTCACAGAGTCGGAGTTCGTGAACCCGGAAGGAAGACCAGGTGAAGATGGACACCGTCTCCAGCTATGGCATTGCATCGCTGGAAGGATTCGTTTTGAGGGAAGTTTCACATAATGTGCTAGTATGCAATGCATGCTAGCACATTATGCCTTTTACTTGCAGGTAAGGAAAAAAAAAAGTGCAGCAGTTTACAACTGCTTTAAATGGGTCTAGTGCTTATGTTCAAAACAACAGAGTCAAAATTGTCAAAATTGACTTTTCTGCATCCATAAACATAACTGTCAGGACCCCTTATTGTATATATGATTAGGAATTAGAAAACTGGCTGAACCGAATACCACATTTTTTTTGGCAGGTGGAAACTCACTTTGTATTCAGCTTTTTGCAAATTCACTTTAAAGTATAATTAAAGACATTTTTTTTTACTAGTTTTGGATAGCGTGGAGACGATTAGAACACGTGTCAGGTTTTTATTTCTACATCTGCCCCTGTTGGAGAGATTCACCCTCTGTATTTGTCCCATTATCATTGAAAGGTAAAGAAAATCCCACATCCCACAGGGGAAATCTTCCAATGGGCACAATAGTCATGGTGGCAAGGAATTCCCTTAATTTGCAGGGATTTCCTCTCACTTCCTGTTTTGGCTATGGGACAGAAAATGATAGTAAACTCTAATAGGACACAGATGACAAAAAAAAAAAAAAAAAAAACCTGACATAGGATATAACCGTCCCTTACTCTATCCAAAAGAAAAACACAAGTTTTGCCTATAGTTCTACTTTAAAATAAATCTGTGACCAGGTTACTGGCAAACTATTTACATGTGCATAACATACATTAAAAATGACATTTATGGCCTATTCACACTTGTCTGTTTTCCTGTGTTAAAACAAATTTTACTGCATCCTTTCACCCCCATTTATGACATTGGAGCGTACTTGCTTCTAATCTCAGCAAGACCACAATCAACAAAAAAAAAAAAAAACACCTTTTCCCCTTAGTTATACTTTAACAAAAGGCCCCAAACAGGAGTACCACTTGGTATAGTGTTCAGACTCGTCCAGCCATTGCCAGCCACAGTCAGGCTGCAGGCCGTAGGGTTGGTTGCTGCACCTGGCCCTCCTGGGTGCACTAAAACAGCGGGAAGGATGCACAGCAGCTGGATGCCCCAGAGTAAGCCAAAAGTTTGTTGGTTTTAAGTTTTGGATAGAGATGGAAACAATAGAATGCTTGGTTTGAAATGTCTTCCCTCATGAGTCACAGACAGCAAATGCATGACATGCACTGTACTAAAAAATGTTTTCCTGTTGTATCCTTCTTGGACAGTGTCCATTCTCTGCTTTGTCTAAAAATCAGCAACAGTAGGATAAGTCTACCAAAAAAAAATTAAAATAAAGAATTGGAGGTGCCAACCCTTCCACCTAAAACGAAAAAAAGTAAGGGCTGGATTTTAACTTTGACGGCATGGTAATTTCAAAGTTAAATTACATTTTTAATCGAGCAGAGTGGAATATATGCGAGACTATAATCAAACCTTAACCACTTTAGCTCCATAAGGTTTTACTCCCTTCATGACCAGGCCATTTATTGCTATTCAGCACTGCGCTATTTTAACTGGCGGTTGCGGACACGCAACACTGTAGGCAAATTAACTTTTTATAATTTTTTTTTTCAACAAATAGAGCTTTCTTTTGGTGGTATTTGATCACCACTGGTTTTTCATTTATTTTATGAACAAAAAAAAAGAAAATTTTGAAAAAAAAAAAAAAATTCCGTTATAAAACATCCAATAATAATAATTAAAAAAAATAATCTAATTTCCATTTATGCCAAAATTTATTCTGATACATGTCTTTAGTAAAAAAAAAAAAGACCAATACTTGTATATTAAATTGGTTTGTTATAGGGCAGGGGTGCCAAACTCAATTTCATCATGGGCCAAAATCAGCATTATGGTTGCCCTCAAAGGGCCAGTTTTATATGTAAGACTTTATAATTGTATCTACTCTTTATCATAATAACTGCCTGTGTATTTGATTATTACGGGTTTTAGTAATAACTGAAGACTGTGAAGGACAGGTGCAGTCTGTCACGAAGCCCACTCACAGTCCTTGGGGAGAGCAGACACGAGCACATCCATGGCTGCACAGAGAAGGGAAGGATTTTTTAGCAGGAGCTCTGTTCTCTCTGTTGCAGACTACTGAGACAAGGTGGGGGTGGAGGTGAGGGGTGTGCTGTAGGAGAGGTGTGAGGGCCACATGAAATGGCCTGGAGGACCACATTCGGCCCACGGGCCTCGTGTTTGACACGTGTTATAGCGTCTTCAAACTATGGTATATACCAGGCATCTCTAAACGGCAGACCGCGGGCCGAATCCGGACCCAGTAGCAGCCCTATCCGGCCCACATCCTCAACAAATAGATGCCTGAGTGTTCTCTACCCTCTGTCGGCTCACCTGCCCGCCACTAATATCCTCGATTACATAGGAGGCACAGCAGGTCTCTCCCTTTCATCATCGCATCACTCCCCCCTTCCTCCCCCCCTCCCCACACTGCCCTATTTCACACAAGCCTGGAAGGACTGCAGGGCAGGACAAAAATGGCAGCGGGACTTTACAAGTTACAAAGCGGGTGGTTGGTTGCTAGGCAGTGGGGCGGTCCCAGCAACCTATCACCCACCTTTAACTTGAAAAGTCCCGCCCTGCCATGCGTGCTTCCCAGCTTGTGTGAATAAGGTAGGGTGGTAGTGTGTTGAGGGGGAGGAATGCTGCAATTAAGAAAAGGGACAGTCTGACTCTTGATGGAAGGGGGGAGTCGAGTCTGTGATGGAGGGGGAAAGGGGTAGAGTCTGTGATGGAGGGGGAAAGGGGTAGAGTCTGTGATGGAGGGGGAAAGGGGTAGAGTCTGTGATGGAGGGGGAAAGGGGTAGAGTCTGTGATGGAGGGGGAAAGGGGTAGAGTCTGTGATGGAGGGGGAAAGGGGTAGAGTCTGTGATGGAGGGGGAAAGGGGTAGAGTCTGTGATGGAGGGGGAAAGGGGTAGAGTCTGTGATGGAGGGGGGGGGGGGAGTCGTAGAGTCTGAAGGAAGGGGGGTGGGGGGGGCAGTCTGTGATGGAAAGGGGGGGCAGCAGTCTGTGATGGAAAGGGGGGGCAGCAGTCTGTGATGGAAAGGGGGGGCAGCAGTCTGTGATGGAAAGGGGGGGCAGCAGTCTGTGATGGAAAGGGGGGGCAGCAGTCTGTGATGGAAAGGGGGGGCAGCAGTCTGTGATGGAAAGGGGGGGCAGCAGTCTGTGATGGAAAGGGGGGGCAGCAGTCTGTGATGGAAAGGGGGGGCAGCAGTCTGTGATGGAAAGGGGGGGCAGCAGTCTGTGATGGAAAGGGGGGGCAGCAGTCTGTGATGGAAAGAGGGGGCAGCAGTCTGTGATGGAAAGGGGGGGCAGCAGTCTGTGATGGAAAGGGGGGGCAGCAGTCTGTGATGGAAAGGGGGGGCAGCAGTCTGTGATGGAAAGGGGGGGCAGCAGTCTGTGATGGAAAGGGGGGGCAGCAGTCTGTGATGGAAAGGGGGGGCAGCAGTCTGTGATGGAAAGGGGGGGCAGCAGTCTGTGATGGAAAGGGGGGGCAGCAGTCTGTGATGGAAAGGGGGGGCAGCAGTCTGTGATGGAAAGGGGGGGCAGCAGTCTGTGATGGAAAGGGGGGGCAGCAGTCTGTGATGGAAAGGGGGGGCAGCAGTCTGTGATGGAAAGGGGGGGCAGCAGTCTGTGATGGAAAGGGGGGGCAGCAGTCTGTGATGGAAAGGGGGGGCAGCAGTCTGTGATGGAAAGGGGGGGCAGCAGTCTGTGATGGAAAGGGGGGGCAGCAGTCTGTGATGGAAAGGGGGGGCAGCAGTCTGTGATGGAAAGGGGGGGCAGCAGTCTGTGATGGAAAGGGGGGGCAGCAGTCTGATGGAAAGGGGGGGCAGCAGTCTGTGATGGAAAGGGGGGGCAGCAGTCTGTGATGGAAAGGGGGGGCAGCAGTCTGTGATGGAAAGGGGGGGCAGCAGTCTGTGATGGAAAGGGGGGGGCAGCAGTCTGTGATGGAAAGGGGGGGGCAGCAGTCTGTGATGGAAAGGGGGGGCAGCAGTCTGTGATGGAAAGGGGGGGCAGCAGTCTGTGATGGAAAGGGGGGGCAGCAGTCTGTGATGGAAAGGGGGGGCAGCAGTCTGTGATGGAAAGGGGGGGCAGCAGTCTGTGATGGAAAGGGGGGGGCAGCAGTCTGTGATGGAAAGGGGGGGGCAGCAGTCTGTGATGGAAAGGGGGGGGGCAGCAGTCTGTGATGGAAAGGGGGGGCAGCAGTCTGTGATGGAAAGGGGGGGGCAGCAGTCTGTGGTGGAAAGGGGGGGCAGCAGTCTGTGATGGAAAGGGGGGGGCAGCAGTCTGATGGAAAGGGGTGGGGGGAGCAGTCTGTGATGGAAAGGGGGGGCAGTCGGATGGAAAGGGGGGGGGGGGAGTCTGTGCTGGAGAGGATCTGTGGTTGGTGGATCTGTGATGGGGGTGGAGTGGATCTGTGATGGGGGTGGAGTGGATCTGTGATGGAGGGACGTCTTTAAAAAGGGGACACGCTGTAATGGGGCGGCCTGTAACGGGTTTGGGGGTCTCAGATGGGGGACTGTGATGTAAAAGGGAGGGATGTGCTGTGAAGAGGGGACTGAGGGCACTGATGTAAGGGCTTGTTCACACTTGTGCAGAGATCTATGTTTTTCTGCCCTAGAAAAACAAAAAGGTACATACAAGGGTAATAGAAAACTCTTGTGACGTGCACGGGAGGCTGTGATGTAAAGGATCGGAGTCATCACCAATATGACACTCGGACCTCCACTGGAAGAAAATTTTACTGATTAGCCCCCCCGTGAATTTTAATTCAGTACCCCTGGTATATACAGTATACTGGAATTTATGCAGCTACAGACAGTATACTGTAATGGCGGTGATCAGCATCTTATGTTGTGTGTGACTGTTAGGTTGGTGGGTAATCTGGCACACTGGATACCCATGGTCCTGAGAGGGCAGCAAGTCTCTAGGCATTGAAAAGGAGTAAGATACGCTCCTCCCCCCTGAGCACAAAACCTGAGCGCAGGAGAGTTATTTTTTTGACTAACAGACGCTATCTGGGAGGGTCACTGATATCACTAGTGACACTATTAGAGTGATAATACTGTACACTGACTGGGAAGGGGTTAACATCTAGGGGCAATCAAGGGGTTAACTGTGTGCCAATGTTTAATGTGTGCTGCTTTTACTACTATCTGGCTGTCTTTTCTCCCTGCTTTTCAGGGAGAACAGACAGCCAGATCGCTGTTCACAGTACACGGAGTTCTGTGTGTTTGTACACATAACTGTGTGTGATTGGACACAGCCGATTAACTGACTTTAGCCAAAATAATTGTCTGAAATCAGCTGCCAAACTCATGCTGTGTCCAATCACAACACAAGTCGAGCACAGTGAGCACTCATGCATGCCCCAAACCTGGATGCAAGCCGGCAACGTACAGGTACATTGTCTGGCCTGCCTGTGCCACCAGCAGTAAACCTATTGTGGGCGGGCAGGTTATTCAGGTTTTAGGCATTTAGTAAACATATGTCACAAACACTGCACACATTCTGAGTATTACATGTTTTAAAAAAAAAAAAAAACATGAAGGACTTAAGACAAAGCAATGTCCACGTAAGGTGTTTATTGTAATATAATTTACAAATATTGGTTTTCTTCATAAAATGAACCAACTCTTTCTCAGACGTAAAGATCCACAGACATCCAGGTAAGCCCAATTACATTATCTGAAAAGGAAAGGGATCTTTTATTATAATGGTATGAAAATACAAAACAATATTTCTTTTAAACAAAGGTATGTTACTGATGAAAATATATCAAACTATTTACTGAATAAAAAAAATAAATAAATAACGTGCAAAGTTGTGTTTTCTACAGATTGAGTCTCAGATATTTGCATTCAGACTCAAATCCCCCTGGAGTGGAGGTTCTGAAACTTGTTCTTTGGCCTCCTTAACAGTGGAAAATTTGTGAAATTGTCTTACAAAATACTGGAAAATTTAAATACTTTTGGTCTTGTGAGTAGCCTAGATAAATAATTGCTCAGGATGAAAGCAGACTGGTTAGTCATACAAAGACCAGTTTTTAAAGCCAAAGGATCTGTCTGTGCAAAGCTTCCCTCGCTGTCGGGCAGAAAACTATTTGTCAAACATATATACAGTGGGGCAAAAAAGTATTTAGTCAGCCACCAATTGTGCAAGTTCTCCCACTTAAAAAGATGAGAGAGGCCTGTAATTGTCATCATAGGTATACCTCAACTATGAGAGACAAAATGTGGAAACAAATCCAGAGAGACAATCACATTGTCTGATTTTTGAAAGTATTTGCAAATTATGGTGGAAAATAAGTTTTGGTCAATATCAAAAGTTCATCTCAATACTTTGTTATATATCCTTTATTGGCAATGACAGAGGTCAAATGATTTCTGTAAGTCTTCACAAGGTTGTCACACACTGTTGCTGGTATGTTGGTCCATTCCTCCATGCAGATCTCCTCTAGAGCAGTGATGTTTTGGGGCTGTCGCTGGGCAACACAGACTTTCAACTCCCTCCAAAGGTTTTCTATGGGGTTGAGATCTGGAGACTGGCTAGGCCACTCCAGGACCTTGAAATGTTTCTTACGAAGCCACTCTTTCGTTGCCTGGGTGGTGTGTTTGGGATCATTGTCATGCTGAAAGACCCAGTCACATTTCATCTTCAATGCACTTGCTGATGGGAGGAGGTTTGCACTCAAAATCTCCTGATACATGGCCCCATTCATTCTTTCATGTACACGGATCAGTCGTCCTGTTCCTTTTGCAGAGAAACCGCGACAAAGCATGATGTTGCCACCCCCATGCTTCACAGTAGGTATGGTGTTCTTTGGTTGCAACTCAGCATTCTCTCTCCTCCAAACACGAGTTGTGTTTCTACCGAACAGTTCTACTTTGGTTTCATTTGACCATATGACATTCTCCCAATCCTCTTTTGGATTATCAAAATGCTCTCTAGCAAACCTCAGATGGGCCCATAAATGTACTGGCTTAAGCCGGGGGACACGTCTGCCACTGCAGGATCTGAGTCCCTGGCGGCATTGTGCGTTACTGATGGTAGCCTTTGTTACGTTGGTCCCAGCTCTTTGCAGGTCATTCACTAGGTCCCCCGTGTGGTTCCAGGACAGCTCTTTGGTCTTTACCATAGTGAAGTTTGGAATGTGACTGTTTGAGGTTGTGGACAGGTGTCTTTTATACTGATAACAAGTTCAAACAGATGCTATTAATACAGGTAATGAATGGAGGACAGAGGAGCCTCTTAAAGAAGATACAGGTCTGTGAGAGCCAGAAATCTTGCTTGTTTGTAGGAGACCAAATACTTATAATTTGCCACCATAATTTGCAAATAAATTCTTTCAAAAATTAGACAATGTGATTGTCTGGATTTGTTTCCACATTTTGTCTCTCATAGTTGAGGTATACCTATGATGACAATTACAGGCCTCTCTCATCTTTTTAAGTGGGAGAACTCGCACAATTGGTGGTTGACTAAATACTTTTTTGCCCCACTGTATCCAAACAGATGCAGCCACTGTTCAGGTATTCTGACAACCAGGGGCCCAGCAGGGGGATTTGTCCATCCACGCTATGTAGCAAGGATGGAGGAATCTGCAGATTTATTTTTCATTCAGTCATAATAGCTGTAATAGTGTATGGCCAGCTTTACACTGACCCGTCAGGTAATAGCAGTGTAGTTATCAAGAACAGACAGGCTTCTTACAAGTCCATTGTCAAATGTCTCAGAACATTCTTTGGACGTAAAAGAAAAGAAAAAAAAAAAAAAAATACAATCATCAAAACATAGTCAAGAGCTCCTAAAGCTTTAGGCTCCATGCACACTAGCGTTTTTTTTTTTGCTCCCAGAAGCTAAATAAGTAGTGTTATCCTATGTATCCATGCACTGCTTTAGGCTATTAGGCTGGGTTCACATATATGCAAAGAATGCGGGTTTCCCCACATCCAAATTTGCATGACATGCGAGCTTGACCGGCTCTCAATGGAGCAGGTTCACACAGATTCATGATGGACACAGAGCAGATTGAAAAAGTGTCTTGTGCGTTTTTGGGTCCAGTTCAGGTGCGAATTCATGCAAAAAGTCGGACCTGAATCGCACCTGAACCTGTGAACTGACGCGCCCCGGACCCCAGGCACAAACCCGTGGCCGCACATATGTGAACCCGGCTTTAACATTTGAGTTTCAGCATCTAGGAGCAGAAAAAAAATAAAAATAGTTTGTGTAGTTTCTTGGAGTGCTTTTCCAGCAGAAACGCTCCCAAATGCGTATTTAGCTTCTTTTTTTTCCCCCTTTTACTGCAAAAATGCTAATGCTCCTAAAATGCTACTACAAAAAGCTATTAAGCTATTGCCAGCATTTTTTTAGCTTGGGAAAAAAAACAAACGAACAAACACAGTACTAAGAAAATACACAGGCTGCCACTGCTTAACTCTTCTCACGAAAAGTCTGATTGCCTGTTATGCTGATCCTAAGGATTTAATACTTAAAATCCCAACACAGAACAAGTATGTGGATCAAGAGTTTTTGCTTTCCCCTTGACGGGCCACATACTTGTGCCATATCAGTGGCACAAAGTATTAGGAACAGAGACAACCATGAAAGGTCCTCAATTTTATAAATCTCTCATTCCAGACTACAGCCGTGGCCAAAAGTTTTGAGAATGACAAATATTTTTCACAAAGTCTGCTGCCTCAGTTTTTATGGATGGCAATTTGCATATACTGCAGAATGTTATGAAGAGTGACCAGATGAATTGCAATTAATTGCAGAGTCCCTTTTTGCCATGAAAATGAACTTAATCCCATAAAAAAAAATTTCCACTGCATTTGTGAAGGCTTCAGGGCATCCAAGAAAGTCCAGCAAGCACCAGGACCGACTCCTACAGTGGATTCAGCTGTGGGATCGGGGCACCACCAGTGCAGAGCTTGCTCAGGAATGGCAGCAGGCAGGTGTGAGGGCATCTGCACACACAGACAGGCGAAGACTCTTGGGAGGACGGCCTGGTGTCAAAGGGCAGCAAAGAAGCCACTTCTCTCTAGGAAAAACAAACATCAGGAACAGACTGACATTCTGCAAAAAGGTACAAGGATTGGACTGCTGAGGACTGGGAGAAAGTCATTTTCTCTGATGAATCCCCTTTCCGATTATTTAAGGCATCCGGAAAAAACCTTGTCCGGAGAAGAAAAGGTGAGCTCTACCATCAATCCTGTGTCATGCCAACAGTAAAGCATCCAGAGATCATTCATGTGTAGGTTTGCTTCTCAACCAGGGGCGTGGGCTCACTCAAAGTTTTGCCTAAGAACACAGCCAATAAATATAAATAAAGAATGGTACAAAAACCTCCTCGGAGAGTAACTTCTCCCAACTACCCAAGAACAGTTTGGTGACGAACAATGCCTTTTGCAGCATGATGGAGCACCTCGCCATACAGCAAAAGTGATAACCAAGTGGCTTGGGGAACAAAACATGGAAATTTTGGGTCCATGGCCCAAGAAACTTCCCAGATCTTATACTATTGAAAACTTGTGGTCAATCCTCAAGAGGCAATGAACAAAAAAAACCAACACAAATTCTGACAATCTTCAAGCATTGATTATGTAAGAATGGGCTGCCGTCAGTCAGGATGTGGCCCAGAAGTTGAGTGACAGCATGCTGGGGCAAACTGCAGAGGTCTTGAAAAAAAGAAGGGTCAACATTGCAAATATTGACTGCATAAAAACTTAATGTAATTGTCAATAAAATCCATTGACACTTACGAAATGATTGTAAAATTATACTTCTGTATATCATAGTAACATCGGACAAAAAGATCTAAAAACACAGAAGCAGCAAACTTTGTGAAAATTAATATTTGTCTTTCTCAAAACTTTTGGCCACGGCTGTACCTTCAACCTAAAAGTAAAAGTAAACAAAGCCACTTTTACCCTCAGGCCAATTCTGACATTTCTCACATACATGTAAAAATCAGCATTCTTTTGCTAGAATTTTTTTTTTTTAAACCCCCCAAACATATATTTATTGAAAGCAGAGACCCCAGAAAATAAAATGGTGTCTTGCAATTTTTTATGTTGCACAATATTTACGCAGCTATTTTTAAAAATGCAAACTTTTAGGAAAATAAAAATAACTTTAATTTTAGTGCACACAAACACATTGAATTACCCAATTTTCAGTAAAATAAAAAAATATGTTACACCGAGTAAATAGATACCCAACATGTCATTATGTACGCCCATAGAACAGCGACAAACTACAGTACCTAAAAATCTCTATAGGCGACGCTTTAAAAGCCTTTACAGGCAACCAATTTAGAGTAAGGCCCCTTTCACATGGGCGGATAGAATTGTGCTTTTAGCTGCAGACAGATGAAGTTATCTACTGCACCTAAACACACACAATGCTTTTCTATGGCCCCATTCAAACACTGCGTTTAGCAATGGTTTTGTTACATGCAGTTTTGTGCAGATAGAAAAAAATAAAAACAAAAAAAAAAAAAAATACACTTACATTTAGCAGAAGGCTATAGTAAAAAACATCCACGAGCGCCGAGTTTGTATCCTATCATCAGTCTGTGACAGTTCCCGTGCTCCAAACCTCACGCGTATCGTCACGTCACTATAGCCTTCTGCTAAATGTAAGTGTACCATGTTGTTTTTAACCTAATAAACTGATTTATATATGGGATCACGCTATGTGCACTCTCTTCCAATACTGCACATATATGCATCCCATTGTGACGAGCATTGAGGAAATGGGGACGGTTTTAAGACACCCTTTTTGAGGTATACGAACTCGGCGTTCGTTGGATTGACGCCCACACTCATTTTACAAAAGTGAGTGCATCCCCCTTCTGTGTCCTGTCTCTTTTTCCACTTTGGCCGCCACAGAGTTATACTATATACTGTCTGCTTATGTTTTTTATATACCATCCTGCACACCCACCACCTGAACTACTGGATGGGACCCTTGCTTGCTGGTAATTTGTTACTGGATTACAAGCGGTTGTCTTGCAGCAGTAAGGTGAGCTGCTTGCGAGCACAGAGGTGTCCCCACTGAAGACTTTTTTCCTTTCCCTGTGGCTTGTGGACTTGCCTTTTTGGAACTGATGATTCATTGTTTGAGCACTTTGTACTACAAGGTGGTGGGACTGTTCACCATTTATTTATTTTTCTTGGAGTCACCAATAAGTATTTGCTGAGTTACCACATATGTGCTAGTATGATACTAGCCCTTTTGCACTGAGATTTTTTTCTTTTCTTTTGTGTCAGTATTTACAATATTTTTATGTGCTAGTATGATACTAGCCCTCATGCACATGGACTTTGATTTATATATTTTATTTTGTTCAATTTTTTTGTACCCACACTGTATTTGTCACTCATTTCATAGTTTTTTTTTTTACGTTTTAGGCAATTTTGTTTCTTTAGTTTATTCGGATTTAGTGCTCATGAGATTGCACTTTATTTATACTTTTATATTTTGTATAATTTTTCCATTTTGCCTTTTGGAACTGATGACTCATTGTTTGAGCACTTTGTACTACAAGGCGGTGGGACTGTTCACCATTTATTTATTTACTTGTCACCATTAAGTATTTGCTGAGTTACCACATATGTGCTAGTATGGTACTAGCCCTTTTGCACTGAGATTTTTCTTTTCTTCTGTTTCAGTATTTACATTATATTTTTTAAGTGCTAGTATGATACTAGCCCTCATGCTCATTATACCTTTATATTTTGTACAATTTTTTCATTTTTCATTCACCTCTCTATACATTTGAGCTAGCCCCTTCCCCTCCCTCCTCCTTCCTTCCCCTCTTATCACAGCGCAATCACCACTTACTTTATTCACACCACTTTTGTCTGTTTGGATCAGCCATTTAGGTGTTGCAGCAATGCCCCTTAGCATAGGTATTTCTGACAGCACAGGAGTTTCTTCATTATCTATCTGGTGCTGGAATTATTGCTCTCGCTCGTACGTTCGTGGCAACACCTTATGTGTGGTCATTGTTTACATTTGCGTGAGGACTTACACATGCGTTTGTGCATGACCACTGGGGAATGGAGGCACTTTCAATTTTTTTTTTTTTTTTAAACTTTTACACCGTCTCTCTCATTTTATCAACTTTATTGCCATCACAAGGAATGAACAACATCCCTTTTGATAGGCAATAGGCATAACAGGTCCTCTTTATGGTGAGATATGGGGTTTATTAGATCCCAGATATCTTCTCTGCCCTGAAAGCATCTGATCAAACTGAGATCCGTTTGATCAGATGCTTTACAAGCTGGTAACTGCTTGTAAGCGTCAAACCAAAACCGGAAGAGACAAAATCCTTTTTGCTCCCGGTTTCTTACATCACAGAGGGAAGGCAGGTACAGATGTAGGTGCAGGCATCATTCTGGTATAACCGCTTCAACCCGAGGACGTACAGGTACGTTCCAAGAGGTTTAAGTGGTTAAGGGGTACATCTTGGAGTGAGAAAAAAAAATTTAAAATACACACACACACTACATCTCTGTATCACATGAACAGTCACATGTTTTATCCCTTTAAAGAACCTGCAAGTACAAAAAAAACTGTTCACCATCGTCAGAAAGTGGTAAAGTACATAAAAAAAAAAAAGTTCTACAATTCACTGTTGACACAATAAAACTTCCAAAATATGTTACCTGGCGACAATGATTCTTATTTTCGACCAATTCATCCCCTGGTAATAGTGTTAGAAACAGAACAAGCAAGTTAAAACACACCATGCAAAATGCACACAATGTAAATGTTTTTTCACCTGAATGCATAGGATGCATTCAGGTGGAAAAATACGAGGATTTACAACCCCTTTAAAGCGCAGTTCCAGGCTGAAATCGAACTAGGTTTTAAAAAATAAAGCAGTCCACCCCCCCCCTCTCGTTTTTGGATAATTTTTATTGAAATTTTGTCTTTTTGGTACCTTTTCTTTGCGTGTCCCAGAAGACGACAGGACCATTCAGAAAGCGCAGCGCGACTTGTGCATGCGCAGTAGGAAACCAGCAGTGAAGCCTGGAGGCTTAACTGCCGGTTTCCCTTACTAGTAATGCCAGCGCCTACACCCGAAGCCGATGGATGGATCGGCTTAGGGTGCCGGCATCACTGGAACCCTGGACAGGCAAGTGTCCCAATATTAAAAGTTAGCAGCTACAGTCTTTTTTTTTTAATGCAGGCTGGAACTCCGCTTTAAAAATATACTTTAAACGCCACAAATTACATTCTTTAGTGTTATAGGCTGATAAAAAAAAAAAAAAAAAAAGAAGAAGAAAAGGAATCTTCTACCTGCACATTATGAAAGACTTACCCCACAACTAAGCTTGCCAGGGGCACGCTGGCACCGCTGACAGGGCTTCCATCTTTACTTGGTTTTCCTTTCGGGTTTGCAGGCTATGGCTGTTTCAATGACCGAGCCACAATGACTTCACTCTCGTGCATGTGCACAGAAGACATGATCGTGGCACAACCCTCTAAAGTGATGGCACTCGGTATGCCATCTTTTCAGAGTGCAATGCACACTTAGGAGATATTTCTGGTACCTACAGGTAAGCTTTATTTTAAAAAGGAAAAGTCCAGCCAAAGCTTGTTTGGCTGCGCTTCTATGGATCACAGGAGTGCAATTCGTTTTGCACTCCTGTGACCCGCTTTCAGCAGAGAGCAGGCTAAGGTCCGCTCTCTGCTGATGTCATGGATATCAGTCCAGGCACCACATCATCGTGATAATAAAGTCTGGATCCACCAGGTGTCTGGACTGACTCCCGTCTAAGCCCCTCAGCAAGCCGCTGAGAGTCTGAGATGGTCCGCTCTGCCACCTCCATGGCTCAGCGCTCCAATGGGCTCGAAGTGAGATGAGCAGAGAGCTGTGACTAAGTCTACAGCTCTCTGCTCACGGAGCTCTGAAAACCGAGTGATTGGCGGTGTTCGACCGCTCGGCTTTCAGTGTAGAGGTGCTGGGGGACAGATGCTGCATCCACCTAAGCAAGTATGAATGCGGGAAAAAAAAAAGAAACCCATACTTCTCTTTTAAGCTTACCTGTAGGTACAAATTAAAAAAATTAGTTTACTACCACTAACACAATCTTGGAATTTCCTGAAGTGGAGGAGCAGGATATGATTCTTAGGTGCACAAGCTCAGTTGCCTCCCACCTGCCCTATATCAAAAGTCTCGGCCATGCAGTAATTCCTTCTACTTACAGGGCAGCTGCTCCAGAGATAATTTCAATAAGCTCCTTGGTGATGACAGCTTGACGAGTACGGTTGTAAGTCAATGTCAATTTGTCAATTATTTCAGCTAACAGGAAAAGCAAAAAAAATAATTAAAGTCAAGTTAACATTTGTTTCACAATTACACTACACATAGGTGAACAATTCCCACACCTCTGAGGTTATGTTGTGGATAAATGTGCATGTTGTTTGGGTCTTTTCAAGTCCCCAATAAAACCCAGGCTGAGAAAGACTGATAAAGTCCACAATACATGCTCACTCATTTTGCAGTAATACTAGAAATCCATGAAATAAATTATTTACATGTATGATCATTCCTTGCATTTTCAGCATATATCTACTTACAAGCATTCTTGCTGGCATTGTCCATAGCAGTCATCCTAGCACTCTGCTCACTTGTAGTGCCCTCTTTCAATGAGTAATAGATAATATTTGCCAAAGTAAACTCCTGGTAATTTCTCAGCACATCGGCATCAACGTCATCATAAACAGTGATACTGTCTGGAAAGGAACAGAAATATAAACTATGGGCATTGGTTTCTAAAACAAATCTTCTCCACACGCGGCAATAAGGTTGCATTCACACCAGAGCGTTTTCAGCTCATAAAACACTTGTATAACGCCAGATAAACGCCCATAAATTGCCTAACAAGCAAAATCCCATTCATTTCAATGGCACCTGTTCACATCTAAGCGTTTTGTCACCTGAAGCAAAATGCCTGAAGCTCAAAAAAAGTACATGAGCTTCTTTTTGGGCAGATTACAGGCGTTATTCTGCTTTTTACATTGGTGCCTTTTTGACCTGTACAAAAATCACAGCAAAATTGCAGTAAAAATGTTTTCTACTTAAAGCGGTTGTAAACTGCGGATGTTTCAAAAAATACAAAAATAAACCTGCAAAGCAATGGCATACTAGCACATTGTAAAATATACAAATTGAAACAAAGCCCTCCAGTGCTGTAATGTCACCGCTGGGAAGGCCGACACGTTCCCCCCGTCTTTCTTCCGGGTTCCTGTGCTCCAGCTGTGTGATTGGTTGGAGCTGCGATGTCACTCCCACGCATTCAAGTAGGAGCCCTTGGTTCCAGGAAGAAGCTCTGAAGTTTCTGACAAGGTATGCCGGGTAAATATCTCCTGAACGGTGTTCAGAGATATTCATTTTACCTACAGGTAAGCCTTCTTATAGGCTTACCTGTAGGTAAAAATGACCAACCACGGTTTACATCCGCTTTAGGAAATCACGGATTTACCAACAGTGTTCAGACAGCAAGAGTTGACCCAAGAATCCTCTTAACCTTTTTCACCACTATAATGCATGTAAAACTCCCAGCCATTGTAGCATTTGTTAGCAGATCTCCCCTGTGTAGTATGAACATGGAAGTCATCAGATACGAGCACTTCCAGACCTACAAGCTGTTTATCCCTGGCCACCCTAGCTGGGGAAGAGGCTGATTAAGCACATTCTGAGTGCAGAGGTGACAATAGGGTTCTAATAGACCCCTGATATCTCCTGTCATTTGCACTATGCCATCACATAAGGGGCTTGTCCGTCATCTTACAAACAATATTAAAGTTTATTAAAAAAAAAAAAAAAAAAAAAAAAAGAAGGAGAAGCTCTTTTCTTACAAGAGGCTTAATATAAAATCACAGGTAACTTGACAAACTACCACTCTTCACCTCATACTGTAGAATTACATATCCCAACATGCTGAGAAATGTATCATATAGCACAAGTAGTAAACTTCTGAAACCATGTACCCCAGGATACAGTAACAGTGCACATTATAGCAGTGACAGACATTTAGCTGTAGCTAGCAAATCAATTCTTTGCTAGCAATTTGCAGCTGAACTCCTGCCTACTACAGGCAATCCCTGATAAGTTCTGTAGGTTTGTTCTGAAGGTGAATTTGTAATTTCATATCCCTGTTCTATAGCATAACAGGTCAACCCTTACCAGAATTGGCAACCGTGTCTAGAGAAAATATTGGCTTTTCTTCAGTCCTGTAGGAGATTACAGACCTGCAACAATATATGGCAACATTAGTTTTCAAGCATATGGAACAAACAATAGGAAAAAAAATAAAAAATAAAAAAAGAAGGGGAAATCTTTTTATACCTGAATCGATTGAACACCACAGATCCTTGGTCAAACTCATAGCCAGAGTTCAGCAGCTCAGATGCAATAAAAGAGGCATCACCAAAAGTAGGCGGCTTTCTACCAACATCTTTAAAGGTGATAAGGAAGTGGCTACCATGAGTCCTTAAATAATGGGAAACCAGCGTCAACATTTAAAATACCTTTTCTAATAGAGAATTTACTAAAATCACCTTGCAAAAAAGACTTAAAGTGGATGTAAACCTGATTCATGAAATTTGAACTGGGCACATATCTCTGCAGTGTTTTGTTATCTCTCTTCAAAGCTATATGTCCCATAGCTGTCTTCTGCTTCGTTTGTCTGTTATCAGCCTGAGAACTTCTTTCCATCACATATGATAAAAGCAGCCTGAGTTGTGTGTTGGGGAGGATGTTATAAATAGATTAGCAAAGCCCTGAAACGATTCAGCAAACAGAGCTGAAAGTCTCTACCTATGAGGGGAGGGGGTGTGTGCCTTTCCTCCAATCAGCTGTCTGCCCAGGCTTCACTGCAGTGCTAACCAGGAAGAGAAAATCTGTAACAGGATGTGCACTTTCTAAACAGTATATAAAGATGAAGACAGCAGATATACATGTAAAATGTATGCAGGAAGATTTGTTTCATCTCTGTGTATCACCGGAGACTGTTCATTTCACTGGATATATGTGAGGGTTTACATCCACTTTTATACAAGTTAAGTTTTATAAAGAGATGTAAATCACTGGGATATACAGGACAGTTTGTGTTTTGGGGGGTTGGGTGCTGGTAATGTTTGCCAATAATTTTGTGCCTGATAATGTAAGTTAGGATATTTATGCAATAAGGCTATAAACTGGGTTAAGGCGTTTTATTTTTACCTTAAAATGTAATGAAACCCTATACTGGAAAAAAAAGAAGGAGGCTGCCATTGCTTAACTCTCCAGATATTGCTAGTTCCCTTACCAATCAATGCTTATCCAATATTTTCAATACTACCAAAAACGTAAATGTATTTTATTGCGATTTCATGTGATAGACCAACACAAAGTGGTACATAATTGTGAATGGAAGGAAAATGATAAATGGTTTTCAAATTCTTTTACAAATAAATGTGTGAAAAGTGTGGCGTGCATTTGAATTGAGTTAATACTTTGTAGAACCACCTTTCACTGCAAGTCTTTTTGGGGATGTCTCATCAGCTTTGCACATCTAGAGAGCAAAATTTTTACCCATTCTTCTTTATAAAATAGCTCAAAGCTCTGCCAGATTGGATGGAGAGTGTTTATGATCAGATTCTCAATTGGATTCAGGTGTGGACTTTGACTGGGTCTTCTAACATATGACTATGCTTTGATCTAAACCATTCCATTGTGGCTCTGGCTGTATGTTTAGGGTTGTTGTCCTGCTGGAAGGTGAACCTCTACCTCAGTCTCAAGTCTTAAGCAGACTAAAAGGTTTTCATCTAAGATTGCCCTGTATTTGATTCCCTCCATCTTCCCATCAACTCTGATCAGCTTCCCTGTCCCTGCTGAAGAAAAGCATCCCCCCACAACATGATGCTGCCACCACCATGTTTCACAGTGAGGATGGTTTGTTCAGTGCGATGTGCAGCATTAGTTTTTTGCCACACATAGCGTTTTGCTTTTAGGCCAAAAAGTTTAATTTTGGTCTCATCTGACCAAAGCACCTTCTTCCACATATTTGTGTCCTCCACATGGCTTCTCGCAAACTGCAAGTGGGACTTATGGATTTCTCCTTGCCACTCCTCCATAAAGGCCAGATTTGTGGAGTGCACGACTAGTAGTTGTCCTGTGGACAGATTCTCCCACCTGCGCTGTGGATCTCTGCAGCTCCTCCAGAGTTACCACGGGCCTCTTGGCTGCTTCTCCGACAAGCCGGGCAGGGGGAGCATTAATCAGTTTAGGAGGACGGCCATGTCTTGATAGGTTTGCAGTTGTGCCATACTCTTTCCATTTTCAGATGATGGATTGAACAGTGCACCATAAGTTGTTCGAAGCTTGGGATATTTTTTTTTTATAACCTAACCCTGCTTTACACGTCTCCACAACTTTATCCCTGACCTGTTTGGTGGGTTCCTTGTCCTTCATGATGCAGTTTTTTTCCACTAAGGTTCTCTAACCAACCTCTGAGGGCTTCACAAAACAGCTGTATTTATACTAAGATTAAATTGCAGACAGGTGGAGTCCATTTACTAATTAGATGACTTCTGAAGGCAATTGGTTCCACTAGATTTTAGTTAGGGGTATCAGAGTAAAGGGCGCTGAATACAAATGCACGGTACACTTTTTTACTATTTATAAAAGTTTTTGAAAACCATTTAACATTTTCCTTCCACTTCACAATTATGTGTCACCGTGTTGGTCTAACACATAAAATCCCAATAAAATACATTTACATTTTTGGTTCTAACATGACAAAATGTGGAAAATTTCAAGGGGTATCAATACTTTTTCAAGACACTCTACATGCTACATTCTTGATCCAAGTCAGTGTCTCAGCAAATGTTGACACCAGAAAAACAATCAAGCAAATAGTATGTTCAGGAGGGGTCCATTTTGACAGATGAAGTTAAGTGTCAGGCCCCTTTCACGCGAGGCAGACTCCGCTTCCACGGAGTCCGCCTCTGTCCGCCAGCTCAGCGGGAGATCAGTCCGTTGATCTCCGCTTAGCCGGCGGATGACAGGTCCCTCTCTGCTCACTGAGCGGGGAGGGGCTTGTCAGGCGCCGCTGCCGCCTATGGAGGGATCGGATGAAAACTGACAGCATGTCCGTTTTCATCAGATCTCACCCGATCCGATAGCGACGGACCTGGACGAAGGGCCATCCGTCTGCTTTTAGCGGATCTGACGTCAGCGGACATGTCTCCGCTGACATCCGTCGCTCCATAGGCTAACATGGAGCGCCCGTTCAGGTCCGCCGTCAAAACTGACAGGCGGACCTGAATGGTCCGATCGTGTGAAAGGGGCCTCAGGGTTAGAGTTTGCTTTTAGGGTTTAGGCTAAGCATTTTTTTCAGCGCCAAATGTTTTGTGGAAAACCTCAATACTTGGTGCTGAGTGCCGACAACAAAACCCTATGCAGTCTGGTTTTATCTACCCAACCTGATGATTCTCTATGACTGCGTATACATCTCACCACGAAAAAATCCCTTTCCAAAACAGGCATTAAAAAATTGGAACAAACTTAATCATTTCCCTCAAAAACAGTTTCCCAAACAGAATAAACCTTGTCAATAAAAAAAGTTAGGCTATTGGGTAAAATCTGCATAAAAACAGAATGCAATGATTTGCAAATCTCAAACCCATATTTTGTTGACAATAGAAAACAGAATACATATTAAATGTTTAAATTGAGAAAATGTACCATATTAAGAAAAAAATAAGGTAATTTTGAAATTGATGGCAGCAACATCTCAAAAAAGTTGAACTAGGGTTATGTTTACCATGGAGTAGCATCCCCCCTTCTTTTAACACTTTGTAAACATCTGGGAACTGAGGAGACCAGTTGCTGGAGTTTTGAAAAGGAAGGTTGTCCTATTCTTGCCCGATATAGGATTCTAACTGCTCAACAGTCCTGGATCTTCTGTCGTATTTTTTGTTTCAAGATGCTCCAAATATTTTTATTTGTGCGTAAGGAATGAGCAGCTTGCATGTCTGGAAAGGCACCATCCATGCTGAAGGCTAAATGCAGGTTTAAGAGCAGCATATGCTCCCATCCAGACAACCTCTTTTTCAGGGAAGGCCTTGTATAGTTCAGCAGGAAAGTGCCATACCGCATCTATGACAACAGAATTGCTTTTTAGTATAATAATTCAGGTTCTTGTCTGCAGGTAGGCCAGTTAAGCATCTGAATTCTTATGCTAAAAAGCCATTTAAATATTTGAAAATATTTGGCACATCTTGAAACGAAAAATACAAAAGACCCAGGACTGTTGAGCAATACCACCAGAGATGCAGGCTTTTGAACTGAGCTCTGATAACAAGCTGGAAGGTACCTCTCCTCTTTATTCCAGAGGATGCGGTGCCCATGGATTCCTGAAACCCATGCAGTGATGTCCATCACAGAATCATGAATGTTTTTAATGCAGTGCCACTTGAGGGCCAGAAGGTCACGGGTATCCAATATTGCGTTTTATCCTTGTCCACAGAGTTCTCCAGATTCCCTGAATCTTTTGATATTATGATGATGATATATTTAAAGTCTTTGCAATTTTACGTTGAGGAACAATACTGTGAATTTGTTCAACCATTTTTAGACACAGCTTTTCACAGATTGGTGACCCTCTGCCCATCTTTACTTCTGTGACTCTCTAGGATGCTCTTTTTATATCCAATCAGGTAACTGACCTGTTGCTATTTAACCTAATTAGTTTCAAAATGTTCTTACAGCTCTTCCTTGTTAGTTCCATGTACTTTGCCAGCTTTTTACTGCACTGTCCAAACTTTGAGATGTGTTGCTGCCATCAATTTTAAAATGACCATATTTTTTTCTTAAAGTGGTTCTAAAGGCTCAAAGGTTATTTAGCTTCATGCATTCTATGCATGAAGCTAAAAAACCTTGTGTGTAGCAGCCCCCCCCCCCCCCACTTAACTGAAGTCCATCAAGATCCAGCGAAATGCACAAAAGCCTTGGCTTTCCCTCCTCATTGGCTGAGACAGCAGCAAGAGCCACTGCTTGTCCATCACAGCCAGTGAGCCAATGAGAAGAGAGGGGGCGGGGGCGAGCCTCAAGCTCCGTGTCTGAATGGACACACAGAGCAGAGGCTTGGGAGTGAGCCTGCATGGGTGCCCCCACAGAAAGCCGTTTGCTGTGGGGGCACTTGGCAGGAGGGAAGGGCCAGGAGCACTGGTGGGGGACCCAAGAAGAGGAGGATCAGGGCTGCTCTGTGCAAAAGCACTGCACACAGCAGGCAAGTATGACATGTTTGTTATTTAAACATAAAAAAAAAAAAATAAAAAAAATAAAAAATAAAAATACACACAACAACTTGCCATTAATATCATTTTTTAAGTAATTTTCTCAGTTTAAACATTTAATATGTTTTCTATTTTATAAAAAGTGTCCATTACAACTATTCATTTTTTTTTTGCAGAAAAATATTACAGGTGAATACTTGTACTGTACTGTGTAGCCTTTTTGGCTGACCCCACTATAAGCTTATTGTTATAGAAAGCATATGTTGCCCGGCCAACATAAATTGTCCTTTGGCTCCTAGATTGGGGAAAAATGATCGCCTGAGTTGGACATTAATCAATCTTTCTCTGCCCTTAAACAAGATCATACTTACCTTTGCAGTATACCTCTCAACTTGTCCCCAATTCCAAGCACCTTAACTTCTTTTCCACTACCAGCGAGCGAGGCAATTTCATTCTTAATAGCTTTAGCCACAGATGTATGAATAGCACCACAAAGACCCCTATCAGAGGAAACACCGATAATGAGGTGCTTTTTCTGGTCTTCAGGAGTCTTAATTTCAGCTTTCTCATACAATGCTAAAGGAAAGAAAAAGAAAAATATTTAGCACTTTCAACTGACAATTTGTTTAGAAAAATATACCTTAAAAAAACTGTTCTAAGAAAGAGATACAGACTGTCACTGCTGACTTCTTCTGAAAATGCTAACTGCTTGACTGTTATACTGTTATAGAGGTTTTAATATTAACCAGCACCAGTATCCAGAACAAGAATTTCCAACCTCACTTGCTGCACACTTGTTTAGTGCCAGCGACAGTCAGTTCTAGCATTCTTAGAAGTGCACTAATACTGTTAGGGTATATGCAGTTGAAAACACAATCATTTCCATCAACAAACAAGCTTTGGTATATAAAGTATGAAACGGTACTAGCAGCCTATATCAAATAATATACATCCTAGTAAATGGTGCTTTATACATCAATGTATTTGTAACATAAAAAACAATAGAATATGCACAAAAACTGTACAGTGCTTGGTGCTTCTGTACAAAGCGCAATGGTGCTCCAAAACAGAAGCAACATAAACAGCTCCTCCCACCTATAACTATCCCCCATGTTCGTTCATGCATTTTAAAAAAAGATCAGCGCTGGGACGCTAAGAACAGTGAACCCATCCCCCTCACTCCAAATATGAACCTGAAGGGGATCTGACCGCCATTGCATTTTGATTGGCTCTGGCCTTTACTGGTGTCGGCAACTGGATTGGCATCCTTTGTTGATAGGGCACAGGTGACCTCTGCTGCCTGCATCCTAGCAACTAGCTGAGCAGCAGTTGTGGACAATGGATGCCATTTACATTGTACTGCTGTACACATGTAAACACTTCTCAAAATTTACATGCATACAGAGCATATTTTTCACAGGATGTAGCGGTCACCATCTGCCAGCAAGATTCTGTGTAAAAGCTGCACTATTTTCATACAGCCACGTGCAAAACCCCTTACAGTTATTATAAAGTCACCAAAATATCAATGGTACACTGTGCACTGCTTCAGGTGTGACAAACCATTGCCAGCATTCAGCACTTATGACAGCGCTGCACTATTATACATTACCCTCCAGGAAAAAAAAAAAGTTAAAAAGGAGAGGTTCACCTTTAAGGCTTTGTTTCCACAAGTGCAAATCCAATGTTGCACAATTTGGAGTGCAACTTTGATGCAACTTACACTCTCTGGATCAAAGACGCATCATAGTGCAGTTTCTGCATGCGAGCTCGTCGGGACGGGGCGCTGTAAAAACTTTTATTTTTTTATTATTATTTATTTTACTTTTTCTATTTTGACACAGTTTAAAAAAAAAAAAATTTTTTAAATTTGGGTCACTTCTATTCCTATTACAAGGAATGTAAAAAAAAGCATGACAGGACCTCTTAAATATGAGATCTGGAGTCAAAAAGACTTTATATCTCATATTTACACTAAAATTCAATTTAAAAAAAAAAAAAAAAAAAAGGTCTCCCTTAATCACTTCAGCACCGGAAGGATTTACCCCCTTCCTGACCGTTTTTTGCGATTCGGCACTGCGTCGATTTAACTGACAATTGCGCGGTCGTGCGACGTGGCTCCGAAACAAAATTGACATCATTTTTTCCCCCACAAATAGAGCTTTCTTTTGGTGGTATTTGATCATCTCTGCGATTTTTATTTTTTGTGCCATAAACAAGAGCGACAATTTTGAAAAAAAAACGCATTATTTGTTACATTTTGCTATAATAATTATCCCCCCCAAAAAAAACATTTTTTGTCCTCAGTTTAGGCTGATCCGTATTCTACATATTTTTGGTAAAAAAAAAAAAAAAATCACAATAAGCGTTTATTGATTTGTTTGTGCAAAAGTTATAGCGTTTACAAAATAGGGGATAGTTTTATGGTATTTTTATTAATATTTTTTTTTTTTTTTACTAGTAATGGCGGCGATCAGCGATTTTTATTGTGACTGCGACGTTATGGTGGACAGGTCAGACATTTTTGGGACCATTGTCATTTATACAGCAATCAGTGCTATAAAAATGCATTGATTCCTGTATAAATGACACTGGCAGTGAAGGGGTTAACCACTAGGGGGCGGGGAGGGGTTAAGTGTGTCCTAGGGGAGCGATTTCTAACTGTCAGGGGGATGGGCTGGTGTGTGGCATCACTGATCTCTGCTCCGATGACAGGGAGCAGAGATCGAGTGACACTTGTCACTAGGCAGAACGGGGAGATGCTGTTTACAACGGCATCTCCCCGTTCGTCCTCTCCGTGAGGCGATCGCGGGTATGCCCGCGGCAATCGAGTCCGCGGGACCCGCAACCCGACTCATGGGGATCGCGGAAGGCGCGCGCGTGCGTGCACACGGCGGCAAATTCAAAGTAACGTACAGGTACGTTACTTTGCGCAGCCGTGCCATTCTGCCGACGTAAATGTACAGGAGCCGGTCGGGAACCGGTAAAGAGCTATGGGTGGAAGTGACGTTTGACATCGCTTCCACCCTCCCATGCTATGAAGCCGAGCAGGGGTCATCTTCCCCTCAGTCGGCAGCCAGCCAAGTGCATAGGAGAGGACGCGATAGTCCCCGCCACTACAGGTGGGTCTGGTAGCGCGGCGAGAGGGGGGGCACCTCTTCTGCCGCCGATAAAAATAATCTCGCGGGGAATCCACCACGGAAACCACTTTTATCACAAAGAGAGAGATACACGTCATTCCCGAAAATACTCGGTTATGGCAGCTAGCTGCTGCCATAGCCCCAGTATTTAGCGTCAAAGTACCGATGTACGGGTATGGCGATTTGCGTGAAGTGGTTAGCCAATTCCTTATCGGCTCACGTCTTTTTACAGGGGCAGAATGGCTACGGGGTACAGGTACAGGGTTCCTTTAAGAGCTGCCAGTGGGCGCCCACTGCTCATCATCACGTCCACGAGCGCCAGCACGGGGATTTGCGTGTGTAAATATACAAATCCCTGTGCTGGCAGAGGAGAGGAGACATGTCGTTCATTCCTAGGAAGTAGGAACAGCGATGTCTCCTATCCTACTCAGTCCCATCCCAATATAGTTAGAACATACATTTAACCCCTTGATCATCCTAGTGTTAACCCCTTCCCTACCAGTGCAATTTACACAGTAATCGGTGAATTTTTATAGCACCGATCGCTGTATAAATGTCAATGGTCCCAAAAATGTGTCATAAGTGTCCAACCTTTCTGTCGCAATACCGCTAAAAATCACAGAACACCAACATTACTAGTAAAAAAAAAAAAAAAAAAAAGTCATAAATCTGTCCCATAATTTGTAGACGCTATAACTTTTGCGCAAAACCAATCAATATACGCTTGTTGCGATTTTTTTTTACCAAAAATATGTATTAGAATGTAAACTGATGAAGAAATTTGTTTAAAAACATTTTTGGGGATATTATAGCAAAAAGTAAAACATATAGTTTTTTCTTCAAAATTGTCACTTTGTGTATAGCGCAAAAAATAAAAAACCACAGAGGTGATCAAATAGCACCAAAAGAAAGCTCTATTTGTGGAGGACGCAAATTTCATTTGGGTACAGCATTGCATGACCGCGCAATTACCAGTTAAAGCAACGCAGTGCCAAGTTGTAAAAAGTGCTCTGGTCAGGAAGGGGGTTAAACCTTCCGGGACTGAAGTGGTTAAAGTGATTTTAAAGTCTCGTTTTTTTTCCCTATAAAAAATGACAAACATGTTATACTTAACTGCTCTGTGCAGTGGATTTGCACAGAGCAGCTCGGATCCTCCTCTTCTCAGGTTCCTCTTCTCTGCTCCTGGCCCCTCGCTCCTGTTCAGTGCCCCAACAGCAAGCAGCTTGCTATGAAGGGCACCCGAGTTACAGCTCCCTGAGCCCCGCCCCCTATCCCGATTGGCTAGCTGACTTTGATTGAGAGCAGCGGCAGCCAATGGCAGCCAAGGGAGAACCTTGGAAAGCTGAGACACTTGTGGACATCGCTGGACAGAGAGGGACCTCAGGTAAGTGTGAGGGGGGCTGCTGCACACAGAAGGCTTTTTATCTTAATGCATCGAATGCATTAAGATAAAAAAACCTTCTGCCTTTGCAACCACTTTAAGGCATACCATATCTGCAGTCCTAAAACAAATCCTAGTTAAGTGCCAATAACTTAAAATTTTCGTTAAATGGTCCAGTTTTCTAAACCATTATAAAATACTCCACCTAAAACAGTATTGACAGCAAAAACTGACAAAGCCCCACTCCAGGCTTAAAAAAAAGAAAAAAAAAAAAGAAAAAAAAAGGAAGACCCTGGCAGTGGGGCCTCCCCACACTGTAAGGGTGGAATGCTAGTCAAGTCTAGAGGTAGAGTGTGATACGTACCTTATCCCTCTCTCCAGCAGGCTTCCTCCACGCTGTGTGCCAAGTCGCCCAATGCCCCTTTTCTTCAGTGCTCCGACTACTGGTCTCACTATGATGTTACATTCAATGAAGAAACCAGTAGCCCTGCATCATATGAGATAATGGCACAGGACTGCCTACAACCCTAAGCTTCGAAGAAAAGAGGATTGCACCAGAACCTGCTGATGCAAGAATTAAGGCAACTATTACAGTCTATTACAAGGGTTTTGTTTTTTTTTACATCCTGGAGTTCAGAGTTACGATTCTGCTCCAAACCCGGAAATAAAGACAAAAAAGATCTAGCAGAAGTACCTAGAGCCCCTGTTCCATATACTCTAGCTGGTTTCAACTCCCTCTCAGCTTTTGCATACTTTGCTGCTGCCACCATCTTCATAGATTTGGTAATCTTCTGGATGTTCTTGATGGATTTCAAACGTCTTGTAACTGTAAAACAATTGAGTGACAATGAAATATAAAAGCACATTTGCATACAAACAGAAAACAAAATGTGGCTGACTTGAAAACCAATGGTATTTAAAATAGAAATACTTACTGTCCTTCAAAGTTGCCATGTTCCTGACTTGACCCCTTCAGGAGAAAAAGAACAGAACAAGATTTTAAAAATAGAGATAAGACATATAGAAGTTTGGTAATGCTATGGGTTTCAAATTAAGCAATGATGAAATAACAGATTTAGCTGCATCACTAAAAGTAGCCAAAGAAATCCATTAACAAGACTCTCTATATTTTATCTATAATAGAATTATCTGAAAACCAACCAAGTTTCCCACTTTCTCTACTAGAGTTGTAGGACTGATGAAGCGGCTTTACAGCTACCCAGATTTCTGCATTAAAATAGACACAAGCTCATAGCGGCTATTGTTAATCTAGGACATTAGTGCGGTCCCATGTGAATGAGGCCTAAAGCTAAAGCGTACATTCCAGGGAGGGTAATGTTTACCTGCAGCGACTGTTCCAAATTTGACATTTGTGTGAGTGCGTGTCCCTAAATTCACACATCTCCGTGTGAGTAAACAGGGCCCTCCATGGGTGTACGCTTTTGTACGCCCTGAGTGAACAAGGTCTTAAAGGGGTTGTGAACCCTTGTGTTTTTTCACCTTAATGCATCCTATCCGCAAGGACAAACAAGAAACACTGGTTTTCTATGTGCCCATCAGGTGAGCTGCTGTGCGCTGTAGAAATCATAACATTTTTCCATCCTGCACTGCAGCACCTACAGCTCGGTTTCTCTGCACCGGTATGAATGAAATGTCACACTGACATTTACATATTTTTCTTTTTTTTTTCTTTTTACAAGCAAGAAGGTACCTCTGGTCGGAACAGAGACTTCTGCAAAATAAAACAGCATTTGACCAGCAAAAAGTGTGAACAAGCCCCTAATAAAGACAGCTCACCCATCCACAGCAAATTACAAATGTTTGTAGAAGTGCCCTGTACTAATATTACTACTGATGTACTACTTATCTTACCGCCACTCCCTCACAACTAATGAACAGAAAAAGAATAGTGCTTCTGCTTATGGATTACCATGTGACCTCTTCTCATGTGTCAGTGCTCAACTCAACTTTAGCGCTGGCTGCATCGCAGAAAGGAGAAGCTGGTCAAGTATGAAGCTGGCCATTCATTATACAATTTTCTTCTACTACTCCTGTATAACCACCTTCAAATTTACCTTATACTATGTATTGTAGGGGCCTGTCTGTATACAAATTGAAAGGACGGTTTAGGTTTGTCCTCACATTATATGGTTTTTGTTTTTTTAAGGGCCAGTTCACACCATAGAAATGCAGTGCGGATGCGTTCCAGATGATTTTCTGCATGCATGTTTTTTGATGCAGTCCAGTGCATTTTTCTAGAGGTCGACCGATATATCGGCCGATATTTGGCGTTTTTTACTTAATCGGCATCGGCCGATTGTGCTGATAAAAAAGGTCGATTATAACTTCAGCCATGACTTGCAAATGACTTCTGTAATAGAAGTTAATGCAAGTTTCCTGAGGTTATCTCTGGAGAGGATTCTCTCCTCCTCTGGGCAGCCTGCCAAGTCTGATAAGAAGATACATTTGTATCTTTCAGGTTCTTTTTATCAATAGACTGAACTCTGTGTGTAGAAGCTCTCAGTTTAACCATTTAAAGCGGAGCGCCGCCGAAAGAAAAAAATTTTAAAAGTCAGCAGCTACAAATACTGCAGCTGCTGACTTTTAAAACATGGACACTTACCTGTCCAGGGCGCCCGCGATGTCGGCACCCGAGGCCGAAGCGTCTGTCCGTCCTCGGGTGCTGCCGCCTCCATCTTCGGTAAGGGAATCAGGAAATGAAGCCGTGCGGCTTCACTTTCCGGTTCCCTACTGCGCATGCTCGAGTCGCGCCGCGCAATACGAATGCTCCCTGCTGCCTCTGGGACCCGTGTGTGTTTCCCAGCAGGCAGCGGGGAGGGAGCAGGAAGTGGCGTAAATAACCGCAGATTCTGCGGCTATTTATGCCGGAAGTGGGTACAGATACCTGTAATATACAGGTATCTGTACCCCCCCTCCCCCCTGAAAGGTGCCAACTGTGTCACCGGAGGGGGGGAGGAATCTAATGAGTGGAAGTTCCACTTTTGGGTGGAACTCCACTTTAAAGACTAAATCTTTTCTGACACTTGTTGCTTACAAGTAAAAATCCTGTATTTTCTGCTAGAAAATCACTTAGAACCCCCAAACATTATATATATTTTTTTTAGCAGAGACCCTAGGGAATAAAATGGTGATTGTTGCAATATTTTATGTCACACAGTATTTGCGCAGCGGTCTTTCAAACGCAATTATAAAAAAAAAAAAAATACAGTAATGAATTAAAAAAAAAAAAAATAAGCAGTAAAGTTAGCCCATTTTTTTTCGTCCAAAAGTTTTGATTACCTGTTTTTGTGTATTATTTAAGATAGTTTTGTTTTTTTTTTTTCTTTTTTTAGTTTTTTTTTCTAAATTATACATACAAGTGAACTGATTGAAGGTTTGTTTTGTTTAATGTTTAAATGAAAAAAAATTTCTGTATTACTTAAGGCTGCTTTCACACTGGAGCGGGCAGGCGTTGATGGTAAAACGCTGCTAGTTTTAGCGGCGCTTTACCGTCATTTTAGAGGCGCTATTCGGCTGCTAGCGGGGCGCTTATAACCCAGCTAGCAGCCGAGGAAGGGGTTAAATGCGCCCCTGAAGCGCCGCTGCCAAAACGCTTTGCAGGCGCTTCGGCAGCAGTGCGCATTCATTTCAATGGGCAGGAGTGGTGGAGCAGCGTTATCCACCGCTCCAAAGATGCCGTTTGCAGGACTTTTTTTTACATCCTGCCAGTGCATCGCCTCAGTGTGAAAGCACTCGGGATATCACACAGACTGCAGGGGAGCCGTTTTACAGGCACTTTACAGGCGCTATTTTTAGCCCAAAAGTGCCTGAAAAACGCCCCAGTGTGAAAGGGGTCTAACTGTTAGATTTTATGAGATGAAGGGAAAAAAGAAAGGAAAAAAAAAAAAAATCGGCCAAATATATCGGCCCCAAAAAATCGGCCAAATATATCGGCCAAAAAAAATCGGCCAAAAAAAATCGGCATCACATATCGGCCATCGGCCACCGCGATTTCTAAATATCGGCATCGGCCAGAGAAAAACCCATATCGGTCGACCTCTACATTTTTCCCCCCTCTTTTTCTTAACTTTAAATAAGAAAGTGTGTTCCAGTGCGTTTTTGATGCTTTTTACAGAGTTCCAGTACAGTCCAGTGCAGGAAAAATGCAGCATGTTCTACTTTTTTTTTTTTTCTGGAACTGCAAGCACTGGTGTGAACTATGCCATTGAAAAACATATAACCTACTTTCTATGCGTTTTTGATGCAAAAAAACCCCACAATGGACTACATGTGGTGTGAACTGGCCCTCAAGGAAAATTGTATATACGACAGTATAATGTATAGCCAGCTTAACCACTTCAGCCCCAGAAGATTAGGCTGCTCAATGATCGAGCACTTTTTGCGATATGGCACTGCGTCGCTTTAACTGTCAATTGCACGGTCGTGCGACGTTGCACCCAAACAAAATTGACGTCCTTTTTTTCCCCACAAATAGAGCTTTCTTTTGGTGGTATTTGATCATCTCTGTGGTTTTTATTTTTTGCGCTATTTTGGTAATAAAAATTGCAGTAAGCGTAGATTGATTGGTTTGCGCAAAAGTTTTAGCGTCTACAAAATAGGGGATAGATTTATGGTATTTTTATTATATATTTTTTTACTAGTAACACCGGCGATCTGCAATTTTTATGGTGACTGCGGCATTATGGCGGACACATCGGACACTTTTGGGACGATTGACAATTATACAGCGATCAGTGCTATAAAAATGCACCGATTACTGACAGGGAAGGGGTTAACACTAGGGGGTGATCAACCTGTGTTCCCTGACTGTGTTCTAACTGTAGGGGGAGGGGACTGACTATAGGAGATAACAGATTGCGGTTCCTAGCTATTAGGAACTCACAATCTGCATCTCCTCTCAGAACAGGGATGTGTATGTGTTTACACACACATCCCTGTTCTGCCTCTCGTGCCTGCGATCGCTCGTGGCTGGCGGTCATCGCAACCGCCGGTCACGATCATCGGTACCCCGCAGTGCGGCACGCTCGCGCCTGCTATCCTGCTTAAAGTAACCGACGTACCGCTACAACGGCTCGTGGGATCGTGCCAACCTGACGCAGTATAATGACGACGGCTGGACGGCAAGTGGTAATAGGGGTGGGGGGCCTTTATAAACGCAATGGAGATCATTTATTTAAAATCCGGAGCAGCTGTGCATGACAATATGTAGCTCTAGGCTCAGCTTGTTCAGGTAATGCTTCATTCACACTTGTGCGACTTTAAAGACGACTTTGGACATGAAAATTGCATGACAAATCACAGCCGATTCTTTTCAATGACACCTGCTCAAATTGGACCGACTTTGATCCAGAGATTGTAAAGTCACATCAAAGTGGCACTGGAAATCATGCAACTTTGGAGTTGTGCTAGTGTGAATGGAGCCTTAGCTGTAAATATTAAATAGAGGTAGACTGGTTACCAAGCACAGCTGCTCTAGATTCAGTCTGCTCCAGTCTTAGTAGTTTCCCCTCAATGTCACTCTGTCCTACATGGGCAAGGTGACAACGTTCCTTTTTAGAAGGAAAGACTAAAATAACCTGCAGCCTAATCGTTGCCTCCCCATTGCTCTTATATTTGCTGCATACAGTTTGTGGGAAATCTCAATGGGAATTCCTTTTTTTAATCTACTTTCAAGCGACCAAAAAGCTCCAGCAGGTGTGCCCATCTGTGCAGCCCCAAAAACAGCGCAGAATGAGTAGAACAGTGATGTCATCTCACCGGCATCCATTGCTTTAAGGTAAGGTGGCCCCTAAAACAGCCAATGCCCACCAGCCACACAGACACCCGCACCAGAGCTCTGTAGTCACGTGACTAATTCGAAGAGGATTAAAAAAAATGCTCACAAACTTCATGCAGCAAGCATAAGAGCAACTCCCCACCCACCTCTACACTCCCCATTGCGAAGCAGAACCTCGCGCCTGGAGAGTGACAAGTGCGTGCAGATTAATCCTTACTGCGCGCACAACATAAGCAGAGCGCACTCACGGCCCCCAATCACTGTGTGCATGTCATTCACATTTGGCACCGGTGGCGGATTCCTGGATAGTAGCTTTGACAGGAAAGGCACCACATGACTTCAGCATGCCCAATCATGCTGAGGTGTGGAGCATCCAATCATGGGAGAGCTGGAGAAGAAAGGAGGAGGGATGTAAAGCTGGAATAGTAGACACTCTCTGCTCTCATGCTCCTGCATGAGATAAAGAAATCACGTCAGTCACAGCAGTGGTGGATGTGATGACACTAATGTATCTGTTGTTTTTTATCTTTGCAAGAAAAGACAAGAGGATTGCTCAGAGCTGGATTAATTCTCCGTGGCAAGACTGGGCACAGATGACTTGACATCCTCTACTGTACCAGGTAGAGGTCTTTGTTAATCGCTAGCGACCAGCCGCCGCAGTTATACTGCGGCAGGTTGAATTGGCACGGCTGCGCAAATCTCCGTAGGTATATGTCGCTCCTTCAAGACAATCTAGCAGGCGTGTGCGCACCGCGAGTACCCAGGGCCGATGCATGTACCCGGCGGGCGCAATGTCCATCGGGCACCCGCGATCGCTTGTGACAGAGCAGGAACATGGATCTGTGTGTGTAAACACACAGATCCACGTCCTGTCAGGGGAGTAGACACAGATCGTGTGTACCTAGTATATAGGAACACCGATCAGTCTCCTCCCCTAGTCAGTCAGTCACTCCTCCCCCCCCCCCCCCCTACAGTAAGAACACACCTAGGGAACACAGTTAACCCCTTGTGAATAGATAAATACAGCGCTCACAAACATAAAAAAAAATATATAATAAAATAACAGCTGACAAAGTCCATGAAAAAAGTGACTAAAGTGCTCAAATCCACTGTGAAGAAAGTGTAGAATGCTTCAGAGATCTTCAGGTGTCCCCACTCACCGCATCAGGACGACCCCCAACTTTTCAGTCTGGGGGTCACTTCAGACTTCATAATGGTATCCAGAGATGGAGGATTCAGTATCAGCTCATCAAATCAAAAAGACTTCTTTAAGATGACCCTCAGCCGTAAAACAGGTACCCAAAATGAAAAGGATGGACTGATAGTGAAGTACAGCAAATAAAAAGTTTTATTGCGCATGGGGATGCATACTTACAAAAGGTAAGTAAAAACAGGCATAAAATGGAGCTCGAAGTACAAACTCCGTCCCGGGCGTTCGTTCGATGAGACCAGAAGTGACGTCAGTCATGCCGGAAATTGCGCAATTTTGACGCAATTTCCAGCACGACTGACGTCACTTCTGGTCTCGTTGTACTTCCAGCTCCATTTTATGCCTGTTTTTAACTTACCTTTTGTAAGTATGCATCCCCATGCGCAATAAAACTATTTGCTGTACTTCACTATCAGCCCATCCTTTTCATTTTGGGTACCTGTTTTACGGCTGAGGGTCATCTTAAAGAAGTCTTTTTGATTTGATGAGCGGACACTGAATCCGCCATCTCTGGATACCATTATTAAGTCTGAAGTGACCCCCAGACTGAAAAGTTGGGGGTCGTCCTGATCCGGTGAGAGGGGACACATGAGGGGGTGTCGCTGTACACCTGAAAATCTGTGACGCATTTTGCACTTTCCTCACAGTGGATTTGAGCAATTTAGTCACTTTTTATGGACTTTATGTCAGCTATTATATTTTTTTTATGTTGTTTGTGAGCGCTGTGTTTATCTATTTACATTTCTCAATTGTCTAGCACTTTGTGTATAGCTGCTACATTCACTATCTTTTATTGTTTTCACACCATTAGCGTGAGTGTTTATATTTAGAATATATATTTTCCTACAGTTAACCCCTTGATCGCCCCCTAGTGTTAACCCTTTCCTGCCAGTGACATTTATACAGTAATCAGTGGCTATTTTTAGCTCTGATCGCTGTATAAATGTCAATGGTCCCAAAAAAGTGTCCAATCTGTCCACCGCAATGTCGCAGTCCTGATAAAAATTGCAGATTGCCGCCATAACTAGAAAAAAATAAAATGCCAAAAATCTATCCCTTATTTTGTAGACGCTATAACTTTAGCGCAAACCAATACAGGCTTATTACAATTTTTTTTACCAAAAATATGTAGAAGAATACATATCTGCCTAAACCTTAAGTGGATGAAGTCCACTTAAGGTGAAGAAACAAGTCTGATCATTGGAAGCGAGCACATGTAGTTCCCATCATAGCTAGAGAACTGACCATGCTGTGCTCCTCTGCATAATGTGGTCAGTTTTTAATAGGAAAGCAGAGGGAATGGCAGAAATACCAGATATTTCACACAAAGAAAGCATTACAAAGAGAACAGAAGACACCAATACAAGTACATAGTACAGCAGGCACATATCAGGAATATGAAATGTTGGGGTAATAAACGCTTTGATGTTATCAATGTGAAAGCTGTGCAGCAATCAAAGCCAAAGTTGCATCCAAGTCACAGGACTGTGGAGGGGCACAAGGGTGAATGGAGCTAATGCTGGCCATACACTATACAGAAAATTGGCCAAACCCATTTTCGAAAAACGAACGTTCGACCGTGACCGCAAACGATCATGCCATCATGTAATGGTGTAAATCGTTCAGTGGACATAAGTAAATAATTTTTTGTTTGTTTTTTTTACATATACCTAGTGCAGACAGGTCGGACGGGAAACACATTAGCCTTACAATTTATCGTACGTTCGGCAGAAATTTTCCAAACATGCCGTTCGTTTTTTTTCCACAAAAACGTCACAAACGATTATCGATTTGTGCCCATTAACTTGCCGAAAAACGAACGAAGTGTCTATATGAACGATTTTTCGTATAGTGTATGGCCAGCATAAGTGTTTAGAGATGGGGGGGGGAGAACACTTAGCAGGGAGTTTGTTTTTACCACAAGTCCTTGTTCCCACTGCCCCGGCTTCAAAATCACGCACCTTTGAATCCGACATCCCTGTGAAACGTCATCACGTCTTGCATACAACTTCTTTAACAGAAGTCAATGCAGTCATGTTGAAGTCGAACCAAAAGTAGCGCAGGAACCTTTTTTCGGAGTCGTAACAATTAGAACTGTTCCATTGCCGTTAATGGGGCGCAACTCGTCATGCAACTTTGAACTCTTAAGTCGCGGCAGTGCGAACCGGGGCTGATGCAGAGAATGCATTGAGGTGAAAGACAATAAGACTTTAGAAGTACTTTTGTGGTCACACCAACAAACACTGAGATGGGAGATGATCATGCATTGTAAGTGTGCTAACAGGGAGTGCGCAGACAGGAGGAGAGAGCAGAGCACTGCTCAATCAACAGGTATGAAGGTGTCACCACTTTATTCTAACTGGTGTCACCCTCCCATGCGTCTGTCTAGAAGAAGTGACCGGATCACAAAGTAGTCTGGACGGAATGAGAAATCCTGGGGCAGAGAAGACAGGAGAGGATTGAGGGTGGACTTTACCCTTGTATCCGGATAAAGCTGCAGGAATCAGAATCCTGCTTTATACACAAGGATCTCTTAGTGTGGAAATGTGAAGGTCAGTGGGGGTGGGGAGGTCTCCAGAGTGACAGGAGGGGGTTCCCCGGCCATGACCCCTCCATGTCCTCCATACAGACACAGGTCACCTTCTCCCCGCCATACACAATGACAGGACCCAGTATAGAGGAAGTCTATGGAGTGTACACAGTATAGGGGAAGTCTATGGAGTGTACACACTTCCCTGTGCCATTCATTGTCTGGGACACCTCCATTTGCAGGGAGCCGGCTGCGGCCTAGTACACCCCCACCCACCCCTCAGTGAAGACACCCCGCTCGGGACTACACGCCGGAGTCTTCTTTGCCGTGCTCTCCCCCCGCCTCCCTTCCTCCTGTCTCCAGGAATGTGGCGCTAGCCGCCTTCTCACCATTGTGGCTGGAAGATGAGGACGCTGCTCCGGGACAACATGGTGACTACAGGCAAGGTCAGTCAGAGCAGGGCGCGCATGCGTAGCTCGGGGACTGGAAGAGAGGACAGAGGGCGGAGACTACGCGAGAATTGTCTGTCAGCGGCACTTCCTGTACATTGCCGCCATGTTTGGTGTGGGCATATACAGACTGAAGAAAATCAAGTGCTCAATTTCTGAACAGCCTCTGGATTAACCACTTGCCCTCTGGAAAATTTTACTTCATGACCAGACCATTTTTGCTATTCGGCACTGCACTAGTTTAACTGACAATTGCGCAGTCATGCTACACTGTACCCACACAACATGTCATTGTTTTTCACACAACTAGAGCTTTCTTTTGGTGGTATTTGCTCATCAATGCATTTTTTTTCCAAAGTAAATGAAGAAAGACCGCCAATTTGGGGAAAAAAAAAATTACATTCTGCTATAAATGATATCCAATAAAAAAAATTTCAAAAATCGAATTTCTTTATAAATGTTGGCCAAGATGTAATCTGCTACATGTCTTTGGTTTAAAAAAAATTCCAATAAGTGTATTTATACCTCCCAACTTTTTGAGATGGGAACGTTAGACACCTATTAGCAAAAGTATGCAGACATAAGACACACCCCCTGCCACACCCCCTTAAAGGAGAATCATACAAAAAAAATGATTAGTTAAAGGATATCTAAAACTTTATTAAAAAAAACAAAAAAAATGTCATACTTACCTCCTCTGTGCAGTTGGTTTTGCACAGAGTGGCCCCAATTCTCCTCTTCTGAGGTCCCTCGGCGGCGCTTCTGGCTCCTCCTCTTCTCGAGTGCCCCATTGGAAAGCCGCATTTCAAGGGGGCACTCATGCGGGTGCGCTCCTGTGTCCTGCTGCTGCGTTTATTGACACAGACATTAGGACTCACCCTCGCCCCACGGCTCCCGCGTCATTGGATTTGATTGACAACAGCGGGAGCTAATGACTGCGCTGCTATCAAGCTATCCAATCAGGACCTGAGACACTGGCTGGAGCTGGTGTGCTTGTCCCCGTCGCTGGAAAGACTGGATTCAGGTAAGTAAAAGGGGGGCTCTGGGGGGGCAGCTGCATCACAGGAGTTTTTTCAGCTTAAATGGGTTGTAAACCCTCGTGTTTTTTCACCTTAATGCATCCTATGCATTAAGGTGAAAAAACACCTGGCAGTCACCAGCCCCCTGTTTTACTTACCTGAGCCCCTTCATTTCTTTGGCGGGGACACGCTCTCCCTTTCTCCACGGGGTTCTTGGCTCTTGCTTAGATAGATTGATAGCAGGGTAGCCATTGGTTCCCACTGCTGTCAATCAAATCCAATGACGTGGGTACCGGCAGGTGGAGCCAACTCCAGTATTCATGTCTGTGGATGCAATTGCTGGACTCGGGAGCGCACCCGCAAGGTAACCCCCTCGGGAAAGCGCTTCTCCCAGGGGGTTATCTGATGTGGGGAGGAGCCGAGAGAGCCGCTGCTGGAGGACCCCGGAAGAGGATGTTCGGGGCCACTCTGTGCAAGACGAGCTGCACAGTGGAGGTAAGTATGACATGTTTGTTATTTAAAAAAAATAAAAAATGATCCTTTACAATCACTTTAATGCATAGAATGCATTAAGGTGAAAAACCTCAAGGCTTTACAACCATTTTAAACCAACAAGTGCTCTTTTTTACCACTATTATTCCTTTATACTGGCTTTTGACATTTAAAAATGCAGCAATTTAGAAATTGGATAAAAGGTTTAGCATTGGGAAAGAGGGACTTTGTTCCAAATCAGAGACAGGCCCTCGAAATCAGGCACAGTTGGGAGCTATGGTGTAAATTGATTGGTTTGTGTGACAGTTAAAGCATCTACAAACTACGGGATATACAGTATCTCACAAAAGTGAGTACACTCCTCACATTTTTGTAAATCTATTATTATATCTTTTCACGTGACAACACTGAAGAAATGACACTTTGCTGCAATGTAAAGTAGTGAGTGTACAGCTTGTATAACAGTGTAAATTTGCTGTCCCCTCAAATTAACTCAACACACAGCCAATAATGTCTAAACTGCTGGCAACAAAAGTAAGTACATCCCTAAGTGACAATGTCCAAATTGGGCCCAATTAGCCATTTTCCCTCCCCGGAGTCATGTGACTCATTAGTGTTACAAGGTCTCAGGGGTGAATGGGGAGCAGGTGTGTTAAATTTGGTGTTATCACTCTCACTCTCTCATACTGGTCACTTTAAGTTCAACATGGCACCTCATGGCAAAGAACTCTCTGAGGATTGGAAAAAAAGAATTGTTGCTCTACATAAAGATGGCCTATGCTATAAGAAGATTGCCAAGACCCTGAAACTGAGCTGCAGCACGGTGGCCAAGACCATACAGCGGTTTAACAGGACAGGTTACACTCAGAACAGGCCTTGTCATGGTCGACCATAGAAGTTGAGTGCATGTGTTCAGCATCATATCCAGAGGTTGCCTTCTGTAAATAGAGGTATGAGTGCTGCCAGCATTGCTGCAGAGGTTGAAGGGGTGGGTCAGCCTGTCAGTGCTCAGACCATACGCCACACACTGCATCAAATTGGTCTGCATGGCTGTCATCCCAGAAGGAAGTCCCTTCTAAAGATGATGCACAAGAAAGGCCGCAAACAGTTTGCTGAAGACAAGCAGACTAAGGACTTGGATTACTGGAACCATGTCCTGTTGTCTGATGAGACCAAGATAAACTTATTGAAAAAAAAAAGAAAACAAATAGATTTATTCATCCACACATGGATGGTGGAACCCCCCTGCCAGTACATTGTTTTCGGACAGCGGGACTTGGCACTGTCAGAATATACTGATCAGCGGCTGCGGCCAATCGACAAGTTTTCTAACTTGTTCATCTAACAATTGAACAGTATGCTGACAGGTATAAACAGGACATGGGAATGTCATACTTGCTGAATCCAATGTTCCCCACACACATATTCAAGAAACCGACTGTTCAGTGATACTGGGTGCTGTAATGACCATGGGCTGGAAACCGTGGACAATCAAGGTGAAGAAAATGTCATCAGCACACCAAGGATTCCTCAAAAGGGTCCAAAGCTTTATTCTGTGGTCACATGATAAATATACATTTTTTTTTTACATACTGTCACCAGTGCAGTACGGCATCATTATTTAACTGGTGTGGCAGTGATCAGGGATACTAACTGGGGACAGTGGGGCTCATTTACTATAGCACCAATACATTATCCTGCAGTACCAAAAAATAACTCTCAAAAAAGGCCAGAAAGACTTCAACTCTCAGAAAGTCAGTGCTAATGCAAATGGAAAGCAGCGCTATTGCCGGCAATAATGCCTGTCAGATCACATATGCTGGAATAGTGGAAGTCAATGGGGCTCGAACCTGCAAAATCCAAAGTTCTCACTGAAGGCTTATATGCAAGTTCTTTGCCATAAAAAGTGTTTGAAAACCTGGGTCCTGTCCCAGGGGACATGCATCAATGCAAACATTTTTTTTAAAACGGACGTTTTTTCAGGAGCAGTGATTTTAGTAATGCTTAGAGTGAAACAATGTAAAAAATGTAATATTCCTTTAAATTTCGTATCTGGGGGGTGTTTATAGTATACCTGTACAGGGGCGCATGTTTCCCGTGTTTAGAACAGTCTGACAGCAAAATGACATTTCAAAGGAAAAAAAGTCATTTAAAACTACTCGCGGCTTTTAATGAATTGCCGGGCCAACAATACACATAAAAGTTCATTGATAAAAATGGCATGGGAATTCCCCACAGGGGAACCCCGAACCAAAATTTTTAAAAAAATGGTGTGGGGGGTCCCCCTAAATTCCATACCAGGCCCTTCAGGTCTGGTATAGATATTAAGGGGAACCCCCAGCCAAAATGTAAAAAAAAATGGCACGGGGTCCCCCCAAAAATCTATACCAGACCCTTATCTGAGCACGCAACCTGGCAGGTCGCAGGAAAAGAGGGGGGGACGAGAGAGTGCCCCCCTCCTGAACCATACCAGGCCACATGCCCTCAACATTGGGAGGGTGCTTTGGGGTAGCCCCCCAAAACACCTTGTCCCCATGTTGATGGGGACAAGGGCCTCATCCCCACAACCCTTGCCCGCTGGTTGTGGGGGTCTGCGGGCAGGGGGCTTCTTCCCCAGAAAAAGAAGAGGATGGAGGAAGAAACCGAAGGAAGATAGAAGAAAGAAGATAGAAGAAAGAAGAAGCATTTAAATGAAGGAATTGTCAAAAACTGTCTCTTGTCATTTTTAACATTTTTGACACTTTTTTTGTGAAATGGTAGGGGTATTTTGTACCTCCTTACCATTTCACACAGGGGAGCCGGGATCTAGGGGTCCCCTTGCTAAAGGGGGCTTCCAGATTCCGATAAGCCCCTGCCCGCAGACCCCCACAACCACCGGCGAGGGTTGTGGGGATGAGGCCCTTGTCCCCATCAACATGGGGACAAGGTGTTTTGGGGGGCTACCCCAAAGCACCCTCCCAATGTTGAGGGCATGTGGCCTGGTACGGTTCAGGAGGGGGGCGCTCTTTCGTCCCCCCCTCTTTTCCTGCAGCCTGCCAGGTTGTATGCTCGGATAAGGGTCTGGTATGGATTTTTGGGGGTACCCCAACCAAATTTTTTTTTAAATTTTGGCACGGGGTTCCCCTTAAAATCCATACCAGACCTGAAGGGTCTGGTATAGATTTTGAGGGGGACGCCACGCCATTTAAAAAAAAAAATTTGTTTGGGTTTCCCCTTAATATCCATACCAGACCTGAAGGGCCTGGAATGGAATTTGGGGGGACCCCCACGCATTTTTTTTTTAAATTTTGGTTTGGGGCTCCCCTTAATATTCATATCAGACCCAAAGGGCCTGGTAATGGACTATAGGGGTATCACAGGCCGTTTTTATCAATGAACTTTTATGTGAATTGTCGGGACCGACAATTCTTTAATAGCCGGTGTCTTGCTGAGAAAGTACCCCCGGCGGATAAGGACCCCCCTGTGCTGCGCATGCACTGCGCTTGCACAGTACGAATGACTACGGAGCTGCCGAAAGTCTCCAAAGCTGAACAGCTGATCGTCAGCTCTACATGGCGCCTGCACACTACATTCTGCCTTGAGTCCAGGTTCAAGCTCCACCATCCAAGTGGACACAGAGTTAGAATAAAAATATGCCGAACGAAGCGAGGCCGTGCCTGAAGCGTGGCGAGCCAAGCGAGCCCGCAAGGAGCCCTGTTACAGGTGCCCTGCACAGCTGACTTACAGGTGTTCAGCTTCGGCTATTTTTGGCGGCTCGTACTGCGCAAGCACTGCGCCTGCGCAGTACAGGGGAGTCCTTATCCGCCGGGGGGGCTTTCTCGGCAGAACACCGGCACTAGCGCTAGCACTTTTAAATGACTTTTTTCTTCCTTTAAAAATGTAATTTTACTGTCAGACTGTTCTAAACATGGGAAACACACGCCACTTTACAGGCATACTATAGACACCCCCCAGGTACGAAATTTAAAGGAATATTACACTTTTATTGTTTCACTTTAAGCATTATTAAAATCACTGCTCCTGAAAAAACAGACAGTTTAAAAACTTTTTTTGCATTGATACATGTCCCCTGGGGCAGGACCCGGGTCCCCAAACACTTTTATGACAATAACTTGCATATTAGCCTTTAAAATGAGCGAGACTTTGTTCCTGTCCCATAGACTTTAATGGTGTTCGCACTAATTTTTTGTCTGTTCGCATGTTCTGCTGCGAACTGAACAGGGGGGATGTTCGGCCCATCCCCATAGAGATTCATGGGGTACAACTTGTCAACTTGGAGGTCCAAAGTCGCCCAACTGTGAAACAAGTCATATATATTTTAATAGAAAGGAGCTCTCATTTATACTTGCATTTACATCAGCAGAAGAAATGCAGGAAGTGATGTATGCACATGGGCCAGAAGCAAATGTGTGGGGATGCCAAACAAATCAATGAACCCCACCCACACCAAATCTAACTACCACATCCACCCCCGCATTGATTAAGCACAAGTACATATCATACTCTTACCTGGAAAATGAGCAGCACCTCCTCTTTGCTAAAGGGGGACCTCGCCATGTCCACCTAGATGGAGATCCTGACCAGCACAGGAACTTCCGGGTGATTACAATGACTTATTTCTGGGTCAGAAGGCGAAACCACACTCTTTTGATTGCTGCTGCGAATATTTGATCACAACCACAATTAAAATTTTATTATTTTTGTTTATTTGTAGATATGCAAATTTGTATTTCTAATTATGAGATTTAAAGGCGTTTGATAAGAAATGGTGTCCCTGGGTTAGCAGCAGGTGAATGACAAAAACAAAAGGCCCAGTTTGAGCTCTGGTTCACACTGACAGAGGGAGGAAATCGTTTAGCTGAAATCATACACTTTCATTCCCGCATGTCAGTCCAGACTGCAGACTGCAGAATTTCAGAGATATCTGTGCAGGTTTCTGCACTTATATCAATACAAATTGCACCCCAAAGTTGCACCAATTAAAACAGTGCAATTGTCACCGCTTTGACATGCCAAATCGCACCAATGTGAACTAAAGCAGACACATACAACATTGCCTATCCACCATCTGAATTCATTACTTGCAATTCTCCACGGCTGTTATTAATAAAGATTCCACCTTTATCATTTACTTGCAGGTGTGCAGAAGCCTAGGTTTACATTGGAGCGATTTGTCATGCGATTTGAGAGATCAAATCGCATGACTATTGGCAGCAATGGCACTGTTCCAATTGATACGACACCAATTTTGTGGCGCCGCACCAATTTGCTAACGTAGTTCCTGCACTACTTTTGCCGATTTCAGGTGCGACTTCAATAGACATTTGTGTATGAAGCCACACGGATGTCTATCAAGTAGCACCTGGAATTACGATGACCTTGCTACTTTGAAATCGTGCTACTTCAAGTGAAGTAGCACAATTTTAAAGTAGCATCAATGTGAACCAGGGCAAAGAGATTAGTTTTTTGGTGCACAAATACATATTGAAATAAAATATAAGAGATATTGCACTTTCCCAAAACCACCACCCACAAAAACTAAAGTGAAAGAAAAGTAGAAGAAAAAAAAAAACACCACAACAAAGCTCAATAATGAACTTTTATTTTACCAGCAGAAAAAAAAATGTACATTCATTTACCAGCTTCAAAAAAATTTGGACAGGAGATATGGTGCTACATTTAGCAACAGGGTTTTAAGGGCCCTGCTCATAGGAGCTTACCATCTAAAATTTGACAAAACCTTAGAGTGGACACAGCTTTAATTTCAGTGTATAATGGGCAACACATCACATTTTTATCTGCAAGATTATAGAAACATACTTAACAGTCATTCTTACGAAGCATTCCAACATAGTATTACAAAAAAGACATTTAAAACACCCACCACCAGCCCACAATCCACACATACATACATTTGTGACCATGTTCTGCTGGAAGCTGCATTTCGGTCTACACGATTAAACAATGAGATCAAAAAGAGTAGGTCAGCAGATGCTTCCAAACGATGTTTGCATGATCAGACAGGAACAATACACGCACAACATTGACAGCATGGCCACATAAACCCACTTTTGATTGAAAAAATGCACAAGAATTTAATCAAATATCCCTAGTTGGGCATTGGTCAATATGCACAATATCATTCCTTCTCCCCCACAAATCACGGCAAAAAACCTGACCTTCTCAGGCCAAACAAACCCCCCTACTGCAGGCCTTTATATAAGAGAGGTTGTACTGTTAGCACACTGACACACCCAATAGAAGTACACGCCCACCAGTATCTTTCAATCTGTCTCTTCATGTATGTCTAAAGTGATTGCACCTGATGAGCAGGAACACAAAATACTATTCGCAACTGTGTTAGCCCTTGGCTATGTGCATCAAATCTCCAACTACAGGACAAAGATCGAAGTCCATTTGCATCCACATAAACAAAGCAACAGTTTTCTAAGCATATGTACCCGTGCAGTGTAAATCCTAAAATTTGAAATGTCCAAGTCCCTGGGCATGATTAGTGCTAATAAACATTAACATCAGTCCCGGCTGCAATGAGCTTCCAATATAAAGTCCAAAATGAACTTTCTTACTTTAGAACCTATTTCGACAGGAGACAAATAAAATGCCAGCATGTCTTTGGATTGTGGTGAGAAACCCACACAGGGAGAACATATAAACTTCAACACAAGGATTAGTATGTTGGGGAATTGAACCAACATCCCAGGGGCTGCTAGACAGAACTGCTACCCACTTAGCCACCAGGCAGCCCCACACATGTTCTCTGCATCTCTGTGGTGTGAACCAGCCCTAAGTCTATAGCCATGCTCAGTGTTACAAGCAATATACAATATATTGGCCTAAGTATTGGGATGCCTGCCTTTAAACGCACATGAACTGTAATGGCATCCCAGTATTAGTATTGGGTTCAAAACTCATTTGGCCCACCCTTTGCAGCTATAACAGCTTCAACTCTTCTTGTCCACAAGGTTTAGGAGTGTGTCTATGGGAATGTTTGACCATTCTTCCAAGTGCATTTGTGAGGTCAAGCACTGATGTTGGACGAGAAGGCCTGACCTACAGTCTCCTCTCTAATTCATCCCCAAGGTGTTCTGTTGTGTTGAGGTCAGGACTCTGTCCAGGCCAATCAAGTTCCTCCATTCCAAAATCACTCATCCATGTCTTTATGGACCTTGCAATGTGCACTGGTCCAAATGATTTGGTGGAGGGGGGATTATGATGTGGGGTTGCTTTTCAGAGGTTGGGCTTGGCCTCTTAGTTCCAGTTAAGGGAACTCTTAAGGCGTCAGCATACCAAGACATTTTGGACAATTTCATGCTCCCAACCTAGTGGGAACAGTTTGAGGAAAGCCCCTTCCTGTTCCAACATGACTGCACACCAGTGCACAAATCAAGGTCCATAAAGACATGGATGAGCAAGTTTGGGGTGGAGAAACTTGACTGGCCTGCACAGAGTCCTGGCCTCAACCCGATAGCACACCCTTTGGCTGAATTAGAGTAGAGACTGTGAGCCAGGCCTTCTCATCCAACATCAGTGCCTGGACTCACAAATGCGCTTCTGGAAGAATGATCAAACATTCCCATAGGCACGCTAAACCTTGTGGACAGCCTTCCCAGAATCTGTTCTAGTGGCAAAGGGTGGGCCAAATCAAATTTTAACCCTACGGACTAAGACTGGGCTGCCATTAAAGTTCATGTGTGTGTAAAAGCAGGCATCCCAATACTTTTGGCTAAATAGTGTATCTGGAAAAGACTTACAATGGTGGTGAAACCCTCCTACATGTAAATACTACATTTAGACATAGTTATAGGACCTGGGAGATGAGACAACTTCTCTACACGAAGCAACATAGTTGGGATTTGAACCCATACACTCAGGGATGCTAAGCAGAAGTTATCCTACAGATAACTACACATAAATACACATAAAAACACATAAATACTGCATTTCTTTGAACATACAGGTGATGGAATTGCAATACTCAAGAGTTATTCGTCTTGATTTATTCTGTGATATTTGGTGTTTTTTTGTGGGTGAGAGTATAATATTACCCTCAAATTTTTGGGAATTACATTTTGATTTCTGACGTTGGTACACATATCACATTTTTTGGGCTCAAATTATGAATATTTGGAAATAATAAAAAGCACAAAAAAAGTGATTCATTTTAAATTTGCATCAGCAATGGTATTGTTTGTGGATTATAAAGACACCTGTGTGAGTTTGGGGTAAAGATTGTTGTGAGATGGAGAGTAACAAGTGAAAGTGACAGAGAAAAATATATTTTACCAAAACATCAAAACATTCCACATTCTAGTATTCTTAACAACAAAATATTTTAAGTAGAAGCAACAATGTTGTAAAGGAAAATTTATTTCAGAGAAAGATACATTTCATCTCAACATTAAAGGTTTTTTTGTGAAAGTTAGAATTGTTCCATTAGAATCAATGGCTAATATTTGATTTGGACTAGAATAGAGCAGATCTTCACTTCAAAAAAATGCTCTCTAATTAGCTCTCATTTTGGTATTTACTATAGTGTCGGCTAAAAAAGACACTTGAGTTAAAATGAGAGTTATTTTCAGGTCTGAGCATGCTCAGTTATGTTGGCACCTAGTTGTCCAAAACGGGGAATTTTTCACTTCTCAGACTTTAAAAAGATAGTTCAATGTAGAAATCACTTTTTCACACAGTTTAAAAGCAGATTACCTTTAAATAATATATCGCATATTTCAGTACTATTTAGGCAATTATATCATGCTCTAAACATTATTTCCATGTGCACTACTCCAGGTTTTAGCAGAGTAATGCCGTGTACACACGGTCGGACTTTTCGTCTACAAAAGTCTGACGGACGCCGACGGACTAAAGCTGGCTGACAATCCGATCGTGTGTGGGCTTCCCCGGACTTTCAGCGGACTTTTCCAGCCTCAAATCTGACCGACTTTAGATTTGAAACATGCTTCAAATCTTTACGTCATAACTACACCGGACCCAGAAATCCGCTCGTCTGTGTGCTAGTCCGACGGACAAAAACCCCCGCTAGGGCAGCTATTGGCTACTGGCTATCAACTTCCTTATTTTAGTCCGGTGTACATCATCACGTACGAATCCGTCGGACTTGTGTGATCGTATGTAGGCAAGTCCGTTCGTAAGAAAGTCTGCCGCAAGTCCGCTAAAAGTCTGACAAAAGTCCGTCTAAAGTCTGTCGGACAGCTGTCAGACTTTTGTAGCCAAAAAATCTGACCGTGTGTACGCGGCATAAGGGTTTGGGCGCTATTTGGTTTCAGGGAACTATAGTAAATTTGATTTTGGGAGTATTTTCTCACCAGCGCTGTAGTGAATACCGTTTTAGCACTAATTAGCACTAATTAGCGCTAATTGGCACTAATTAGCGGCAATTAGCGCCGCAGCTCTATAGTAAATGACCCCCAGTATGTAAAAAAATAAAATAAACTTTTTTAAACTGTTTTCTTTTATTGACTTTTTTTCTCTTTTTTTACATCCTGTCACCATAGTGACACTACTCTAAGGTGGGGGGGGGGATGAGGGATTTTTTTTTTTTTACACTATTATTTCTTATAACTATATCACTATATAGTGATGATCACTATTATAAGCAATAGTTTTAGCTTTTCATTCATGACGGCTTATCTACTATTGTGATCTGTGATTGGCTACAGCTAACCACATGATATAGGGTGGGCCAATCACAGCATCACAATAGTAAGAAAAACAGTCATGAATGGCTTCCATTCATGACTATTTTGTTGACATTGAAATCATGTGAATGCTATGACCAATCATAACGATCACATGAGCGGCTGGGTACCGATCACGTGCCACGGGTTTGTGCTGCTGTGCATCCCTGTGGGGTGCGCCAGTGCGCATGTGCATGCCTGCGGCTGCTATCCGCTCGCAGAATAAGTTGGTCGGCAAGTGGTTAAGCTATGACCAATATTCACAGCAATGTGCCCACACCCATATTTTGCTATGCACTTGAAATATTATTCCAATATCATGTCCCTCTTTTTTATATTCCGCCACTCACTACGTCCCTGCTATCCCTTGACTCTAATGTTGTGTCCTTCACAAATGTTGCAAGATATGGTAGTTAGAACACACGTCCTGTCCTAGAGTGACAATGCTCATCTTCCATAGATATAGTACAGTAAATTAATTTTGTCACTCTAGGACAGAAAGTGTTGTAATGGCAACATCATCATTTAAAAATAAGGTCTGATTTTTTTTTATGTATTTACCACATGCAAGGACTGCATATAAACAACTTGTGTTCCTATGCTCGGATACAATTAAAAGTAAACCTGTAGAAGGCGCATACGCGGAGTCTAGCGCAACAGACATGTCCTGGGACCACTGTATAAAGGCAGCCTTTCGATGTTTTCGTTACAAAAAACGATTCATTATACTCCTGAGAGGTGAGAGAAGATTTTGAGAGTAAATGGTACTAGGGGGAGCCCGGAATAAATATAAAAATGCCCCCAGCGAAGGTGCAAAGGCTAAGACTGTAGTGAAAATGGCGCCAGTCCCCTCAGTCTCCTCAGCCTCAGGCACAATCACCTCAGAGCACAGGAGAAAGACAAAGCTGTCACAGCAAATCTCCCCAGATGAATCTGACACAGAATTATTTCTGTCACAGAAATCTTCACAAGAACTAACAGCAGCTCCAAACCTTATTAAACAAATTGAGGAAATGCTACACAAAGCATTAAAGCATACCTCAGAACAAATAGCCAATAATCTTACTAAAGAAATCAGAGAATTTGGAAACCGTACAGCAGCGCTGGAAATTAAAATTGAAGAAATAGAAAACACAGCACATGAATATATGACTGAAATAGATCTCCTTAAAGAAGACAATATAACCTTACAAAACAAACTGGAAGATTATGAGAACCACGCAAGAAGGTCTAATTTGCGTTTCAGAGGCATACCTGAATCGATCATTGACCTATCTTCTACAATAACAGCTTTATGCCAAGAGTTACAGCCAGAAATACCGATCAAAAGGTTGGAAATGGTTAGGGTATTATTATTATTATACAGGATTTATACAGGATTTACAGGATAGGGTACACAGAGCCCTCATGCCTAAAAAAATAGATGGACCCCCTCGCGACAGCAAAGTTCCATTTTTATCGAACAAAAGAACAGCTTTTATTTGCGGCCAGAGAGAAAAAAAACGTAACCTTTCAAGGTCACAATTTTCAGATTTTTGCAGATCTCTCTCAAGTTACCATTTCTAAAAGACGTGCTATGAAAATACATCTGATGGAATTGCAAAGAAACAACATCACATACCAATGGGGTTTTCCAATCTCCATACGTTTTACCTACCAAGGAAACAGGCATATTTGTAGATCTCCGAATGAACTACAACAAGCTCTACAAGATGTTAAATTGATCGATGGAACATCTGCAACCACTACTTCACGAAGACGAACAGCATCTGCTTCTTCCCTACCAAACTCATCCTCTGCTGTAGGGAAAAACGGCAACCAGCATGCACACAAGAGAGGCCGCTATGTATCCCCTCCACAGGACCAAGAAGTAGATCCAATGGACTGAAAGACTGATTTTTCAGAAACATGAACATAAATATAAAATTAGCTATGAAGATATGTTCTCAGTGAACACACAGCATATTGGACACATTCACTATGCACTTCTTACATGAATTTACATCCCATACTTGTATTCTAATAAATAGACTACAATATGGCTCAGGGTAAATCCCCTATTGAAGTAACATCTATATATGCTAAACATAATCATCTGAAAACATCAATCTTCTCAGTTCTATATTTATTCCCAAAACATGAAACCAGGTTTCCTCTTCTTTTTTCCAAACAGGGTGGTTTAAAGTATCTCTCCTTATTTATTATTTGCAGCCTTGAGTTGCATACTAATATCATCAAATAAATAAGGAAATTCAGTCATGACTGAAGAGATATAATTTTATTTCTTTAGTTGTTTTGTTATATAGATTATAGAAACATAGTTTTAAAATGTTCTTTTGTCCAGAATCTATATCCCATACTTTTATTCTAATAAATGAAATATAATGAATGAACTGACACATAATCACACACATAGGTTGGACTTGATGGACTTGTGTCTTTTTTCAACCTCACCTACTATGTAACTATGTAAGATGGGTTAGATTAATTCTTTACTCAGATGTCATCTGAGTATGTTAAATAAAATCATACGAGAATACCATTCTTACCAGTACTATACTTACTTCAAATTTTGAAACCAAGTAGCTTTTTCTTTTCTCCTAACCAGATTGGTTAAAAGTACTTTTTCTTATCTATTAGTTGCAACCTTAAGTTATATACTAATATTACCAAAAGAAGACATAGTGAAATGACTGAAATGATACAAATTTACTTCTATAGTTGATTATTTATATAGATTATTGAAACAAAGTTTTGTAGTAAGTCTAAATACTAGTCACAAGACATATCTTTTTTTATCTCTTCAGACTAGATAGCTTACTCTTCCTAAATAACATAGAAATTTAACAACCTTTATTTTATAAGCGTTACGTTTTTCTGTAAAATATATTAGACAATATAGATATGATTCTCATTAAGCCTTAAGGGCTATAAGCTTACATCCTAGTGATGTTATTTTTTCTTTTTTACAAAGTGGTTCTCCTGCACACGGAAGTTCCATGCGCCTCACCTAGTCTTCCTCGGATCCCCTCACTTAGAAGGACGATATTTAATCCTGACGGGACACATTTTAGACACAGAAGTAACTGTGGTCTCTTATTATGCTCCAAAGAAACAGCCAATTCCATTCTTAACACATCTCTTGCAAGTAGTTAATGCACATAAAATGGGAACAATTATTGTATGCGAAGATTCCAACCAGGTTCTCCTCCCATTTCTGGACAAAACACCTATACTCTACCTCGAAATCACTCTAAATTATCCCTCTCTCAACTCCTTTCTAAACACAATCTAGTTGATTCCTGGAGGGAGAATAACCCAACAAAAAGGAACTACACATATTTTTCACACCCTCACCAAACATTCAGTCATATAGATCACATTTTACTTACCACAGGGATGATACCAGAGTGTCAGACTTCCACGTAGCAGACAGGCGAGCCCGATGTAGCAGGGGAAGGCCTCCCTTACGTATCTGGTTCCCGGCCCCTGGTAGTATGGACAGGAGGCACGGGAGCACAGAATGGTATGAGAGCCTGGCGGTTAGCTGCAGAAGGATCCTGGTAAAGGTGGTTATGGAGATCTCCAGTAACTGAAGCACAGGCAGCAGATGCAGAGCAGGAGTGGAGCAGGCAGGTCGGGTCACAGGCAGAGATCGGCAACAGGCAGGCAGCGTAGTACAAAGGAGCAGGCAGATTCGTAGTCAGGACAGTCCGGGATCAGTGGCAGGCAGCAAGCAAGGAGGAATCAAAGACAGGCCGGTGGTCAGGAGATCAGGTTCAACAGGAAACAGGAAACAGGAAGCAGGTGCAGGGATACAGGGAGCTGAAGATCGGACAGCACCGAGCCCCTGTGCAGACGGCCTAAATAGGCAGGTTGGCGCCAAAGACCGGACACGCGTGCACGCTGACGCGCACCAACGCACCGCAATGCCCACCAACAGCGCGTCTGCCCAAGGGAGCTCTCTGACACAGAGATTCTATCATCAAATAAACTCCCCATCCCATGGTCTGACCACAACGCAGTCCTAACCACCATTGCATCCACCATACCCAAAACTCAAGATAAAACATGGTATCTACCAGAAATAATACTCAAACAACCTATATATAGACACAAAATTGAACATGCCTTGAAAGAATATTTCACACTCAACAAAAGCCCAGAAATTTTTCCAATAACACTCTGGGAAGCTCACAAACCGGTGTTGAGAGGGATATTTCTGCAACAGATTTGTATACTCAAAAGAGAACGTAGAAATCTTGCACGAAAATTCGAAACACAATTTAACTCCCATTTCTTAGCTTTCCAAAACAATACTAACTTAACTACTAAAAATGAATTAGAGAAGGCACGCCTGGAATATGATCTCTTTCTAACAGACTCAACTGATAAAATATTGCATCGTTCCAGGCATGCCTTCTACATGAAATCTAATAAACCAGGCACATACCTGGCACGCGCACTCAGAACAATAAATAAATCATTTAAACCAATTAAGCTGAAGATATCTAAAAATATATATACTAGTAATCCCCTTAAAATTGTCCATAAATTTCGTTCCCACTTAAAAACACTATACACGGAATCAAATTTGTTTAATTTAAACGAAGCAGATTCATTTTTCTCAAAAATTAACTTAGCTGAATTATCTGATTCACAAAAAGCACAACTAGAGGTACCTATCAAGGCAGAGGATGTAGCAAAAGTCATCAAAGAATTAAAAGTTAACAAAAGACCAGGACCTGATGGTTATTCTGCATTATATTACCGCACCTTTTCAGACTCTATCTCCCCCACATTAGCAGAGACATTCAATGCTTTACTTGAAAATAATTCATTTAGACAAGAATCCCTAACAGCGATCATATGTATGATTCCTAAGCCCCATTCAGACAATACATCCTGTACTAACTACCGACCTATTTCAATGCTTAATATAGATATCAAAATTCTTGCAAACATGTTAGCATCCCGTCTTGGTGGGTTCATTGGCACTCTTATAAATCATGATCAAGTTGGCGATAATGTACACCGACTGGTTCTTTTAGCACAAATTGCCAAAACACAACGCATTCCCTCCTGCTTTCTTTCACTTGACATTCAAAAAGCCTTTGATTCCATATCTTGGCCATACTTGCATTATATGTTACAAAAATGGGGTTTTGGCCCAAATTTTTTAAACTGGATCAGGGCTTTATATAATAAACCTAAAGCATATGTTAGATATGCAGGTTATAAATCTGAGGCCTTTAACATTGAGAGAGGCACTAGACAGGGGTGCCCTCTTTCGCCCTTGTTATTTGTCCTTCTCATAGAACCACTTGCCCAATGGATTAGATCAGAACCAACCATAACTGGAATTGAGATAGGGGGATTTCATCACAAACTCTGTCTATTTGCGGATGACATCCTGTTGTTTCTTTCATCACCGCAAATATCAGGCCCCAATTTGATGCCAATACTTGATGACTTTGCTGCCTTTTCGGGTCTTTTCATTAACTCAAAAAATGTGTAGCATTAAATATATCCCTCTCAACTTTGGAATTAAATTCAGCTAAAATTGGTCTCCCATTTACTTGGGCAGATAAAGCTATCCCATATCTAGGAATACATCTCACTGCATCTTTTTTGGATCTTTTTTCAGCTAATTACCCTCCAATGTTAAAAAATATAACAAATATGCTGAAATCTTGGAATCACCTCCCTCTATCATGGTTCGGAAGAATCAATACAATAAAAATGACAATCTTACCTAAATTATTATATTTATTCAGAGTTTTACCTATCCCAAATCCTGCCTATTACCTGAGAATTATACAGAGAAAAGCAAACTCATTTATATGGGGCTCCTCTAGACCTTGTACGAAACAACATACATTATACCTCCCTAAGTTGAATGGTGGTCTAGGATGCCCCAATTTTGCCTCTTACTATAGAGCGGCACATATAGCAACATTGACTAAATACCATGCACAACACGAATCCCCTCTATGGGTATCGATTAAAGCAGCTGACTGCGATCCCTTATCAATCGCAAACTTGATCTGGCTTTCACAGAGAGATCGTAGAGGGTTAGGTAATCCAATTACCAAACATTTTGTCTCCATGTGGGACAAATACAAATTCAGAAATCAAGTACAATCTTTGCATAACCCTCTTTCTATAAAAATCCTGCATTCTACCCAGCATGGGTCTCACCTAGATCTTTTAAAGCATGGATTACTCATGATGTACTAAATATACACAAATTTGTAAACTCCTCATCCTTTATTCCCTTCCCAACTCTCTGCGATAACTAAGGATTACCTCAATCGGAGTTATTTAGATACCTTCAGGTTAAAAATTTCTTTATGCCTCTTTTAACCACAAACTCTTCACTGACTCAATTAACTGAATTTGAAAAATTTTGTAAAAATGATCCTCATGCTAAAGGCATGATTTCGGTCCTATATGCTCTATTAGTAACCCAACCTGAAAAGGAGAAACCATTGTATGTATAGAAATAGGAGGTCGACTTAGAACGAACACTGGAAACAACAGAATGGAACAAAATTTGATTAACAACCAAACCAGCCTCCCCAAACATACTAGCGATAGAGGCTAATTATAAAGTTTTAATACGATGGTACCTTGTACCGGTTAGAATAGCAAAATATGTGCATAACTACTCGGCAGATTGTTATCGTGGATGCTCTGACCCAGGAACACACTTTCATATTTGGTGGTCATGCCCCAACGAACAAATTTTTTGGAAGGCAATCTTTACTATTGCATCTAAAATGTTAGGAATCTCCATCACCCCTGATCCTACAATGGCTGTCATCAATCGAAAGCCAGAATTTTTAACACATACCCAATTTAAATTACTTATTCAACTATTTACTGCAGCGAAACAAACACTGGCAAGAGCCTGGAGATCCCCTTCATTGATAGTGGAGGAGGTAGTAAAATCGAATGACTGTCACCATGACACAAGCTAAAATGGTAGCTCTTGAAAATGACTCGCTTGTCAAATTTGAAAAAATGTGGCAACCATGGATTAGAAATTATTTGCCTTCAACTTTTAACAAAGAAGTTTTACTACCATGGTAGCTGACTCAGTGAGCCAATGGATTATATAGTCGTCAGTGGCTGTGACAGACCTCGACTCAACCCTACGGACTCTTCTTTTTATTCTTTCTAGTTCTTCCTCTTTCTATTTCTCCTTTCTTCTCTACTTACTCTTTTTATGATTTGGAAGCTCATATTAATCATAGAATAATATGAATGCATACTAGTCCATTATGCTTTTCATTTGCAGGCCTTGTGGGGAGCAAAAGAGGAAGTAAAACCCATCAGGGTTTACTTCCTCTTTAAAGGGTTTTTTACCCTAATGCAGAGAATGCATTAAGGTAAACAAACCTTTTACCTTAACGACCATTTTATTTTATATGTTGTGGCAAACGTCCTAGCTGCAAATAAAACTCTGATGTAAATAGGATTAATAAGATTCTGAATTTATTTTTCGCCTACAGTTCTACTTGAAAGTAATCTACATTCCTCTGCATGTGCCTCTTGCTAAACCTGTTTTGCTTTTATTGATTAAACAGCGATACTGGAGATTTATGTTTCTTGTTTTTCAAGGTTTCTATTTTTAAATCTGCAGTTTATTTAAAGCAGAGCATAAGTTTGTTTTTTATAAATTGCTAGCAGGTAAGCGCCCATGGCTGAAGAGGCTCTGTATTTTACTTTTGCCATAAATGCTCTGTTCCTGCCTACACACGCATAGCACATTGTACAATTTTGGGATGATGTGGGTGCCCAGATGAAGTAACTTCCTTTAGCATGTACTATATGGGTGTTACTTTATCCCTGGCAGGCCAATTAGGATGGCTAAAATGTATATATCTAAACAAAGACCAGAAAAAGATGTCAGCCGTAGTGACAACAAAGTAACAAGGACATCAAGATTCTGTTCTGGCCAGGAGCACGCATGTCAGCATGGCTCCAGGGGACACTGCAAGACAAAAGAGCCACCCTATTGATGGAAACTGCACATCTCAGACTTTTAAATCCAGAATGTGCTGCAAAGATTGCATAAATAGGGGTGTAGGTGGGGTGCAGCGTGGTGCAGAGGCAACAATTCACACAGATTGGTGCAATAGAAACCTGTATTTAAGTACTGCAGCAACGGTTCACAACAAACCCAGAGCAAGTGGCCAAACCAGGTACACTCATGGTTTCCGACAATGTAGACAGAGTGGGAACCAACCAGACTTACAGCGTCTGTTGAGAGCCATCTTGTGCCCAATCAGGAAGAAGTCCAGAAAAGTAGCAACCCTACGCTTTCCCTCCTCATCAGGAACCTTTCCCTATCACTACCACTGTCCCTAACAAGGTACCTTTCCCTGCACTACCCACTCACATAAAGCGTGCCAAACCCAAGGGCTAGGTTCTTAAATAGACACTTAAGATGGTTGCTAGAGTCACATAGGCGGCCAGCATCCAATCAAATCACTGCCACAATGACTCAGGAAACATAGAGGAATCATGTACCTCATGACTTCTTCTCCCTCTGCACTGCGCGCCACCTGCAGTGGAGACAGCAGATTGCACCTGTCTACAGGAGGACAGGACACAATTAGGCCCCATACACACATTTTTCCAGCTGCATCTAGGGGCATCAAATGTTTTTTTTCTCTGCCTCTAAACTCCTCTCATCGTTAACCTATGTGTTCAAGCTTTAGACACCATTACAAGTGTCATGCCCCGTACACACGATCGGAAATTCGGCCAACAAAAGCCCGATGAGAGCTTTTGGTTGGAAAATGCGACCGTGTGTATGCTCCATCGGACTTTTGCTGGCGGAATTCCCTCCAGCAAAAGATTGAGAGCAGGTTCTCAGTTTTTCAGTCGGAAAAAGTTCCTATCCGAAAATGCATTTGTGTGTATGCAATTCCGACGCGCAAAAACATTTTCATTTTAATGGCACCTAAAAACTCGGTGCAGTTCTGCCACAATTGTTGCACGATAAATTGCATTGCGGCAAACTGCCTCGCTTGAAGCTTGTCTTGAAGCTTGTCTCCCAAAAAAGGATCAAGAGCTTCTTTTGGGCGAGAAGCTTCAAGCAATGTGGTTTGCCACAACTGCAGCATGACAATCGTGGCAGAACCGCACCGCAGTTTTAGATGCCATTAAAATGAAAGCATCCAAAATTTGTGTAGTGTGATTTGTCATTTTAGCAGAGCATTTGAAATCGCAGCGATTCTACCAACGATTCAAAACGCCAAGGTATGAATACAGTCTAAGGAAGTAAAGTCCACTTTTTAACTTGTACCTACAGGTAAGCCTGTAATAAGGCTTACCTGTAGGTACAGTGAATATCTGCTAAACTTGCACTGTTTAGGAGATATTCATACGGGATGCAGCCGGTGACATCCCTGGCACATGTACTCTGAAGAGATGGCATACCCATGCCGTACCTTCAGAGTAGGGATGAGCTTCGAGTTCGAGTTGAACTCATGTTCGACTCGAACATCGGCTGTTCGCCAGTTCACCGAACAGCGAACAATTTGGGGTGTTCGCGGCAAATTCAAAAGCCACGGAACACCCTTTAAAAGTCTATGGGAGAAATCAAAAGTTCTAATTTTAAAGGCTTATATGCTTGGTTTTGTCATAAAAAGTGTTTGGGGACCTGGGTCCTGCCCCAGGGGACATGGATCAATGCAAAAAAAAGTTTTAAAAACTGCAGTTTTTTCAGGAGCAGTGATTTTAATAATGCTTAAAGGGAAACAATAAAAGTGTAATATTCCTTTAAATTACATACCTGGGGGGTGTCTATAGTATGCCTGTAAAGGGGCGCATGTTTCCCGTGTTTAGAACAGTCTGACAGCAAAATGACACTTCAAAGGAAAAAAAGTAATTTAAAAACTACTTGTGGCTATTAATGAATTGTTGGTCCAACAATACACATAAAAGTTCATTGATAAAAAAAACGATAATTCATTAATAGCCGCCAATTAATGAATTTTCCTTTGAAATGTCATTTTGCTGTCAGACTGTTCTAAACACGGGAAACATGCGCCCCTTTACAGGCATACTATAGACACCCCCAAGGTACGAAATTTAAAGGAATATTACACTTTTATTGTTTCACTTTAAGCTTTATTAAAATTACTGCTCCTGAAAAAACGGCCATTTTTAAAACTTTTTTTTGCATTGATCCATGTCCCCTGGGGCAGGACCCAGGTCCCCAAACACTTTTTATGACAATAACTTGCATATAAGCCTTTAGAATGAGCACTTTTGATTATTCATGTTCGAGTCCCATAGACTGGAGGACTTCGTTCTAAGGTAAGCATTTCATAATGTGCTAGCATGCAATGCATACCAGCACGATATGCCATTGCTTTGCAGGGGATTTTTTTTTTTTATGTATGCGTTTTACTACCGCTTATTATTAGTTACTCTTTTTATTTTTTATTTTTTTCAATAACACCTTAAAGTCACATTGTTTACAAACCTTTTGTTAAACTGTTACAATGATATCATACAAAATGTCTAAAAAATGTCAAAACCCTTATAGAACTACAACATTTTTTACACAAGCTCAAACACTCTTACAATCAGCATGCAATCTAGCATGGAACACACTAATCTGAAACTTGAGCTTCAGACAATTCCAGAAATACAATGAAGAATGACAACCAATAGGAAGTGCATGCAAAGCTATAAACCAGCAAAACAACATTGTAATGTTCAAAAGGGCAAGGAGTTGCGTAAAGGAACACAATACTGCCATTCAGATCATTGTGGGCTGTGCTTCAGTTCATTTGTTTGAGAGGTGATACTGCACATTATATCACACATCAACAGGATCGTTCATTCATTTTCCTAAACCAGGAAATATAATATTTTGCCCGCTGTTTGTGCCAGTTTTATTGGATTCAATCATGGGCAGTCTGATTAGCAAGGTGAAGATATGCCTTTCTGCATGGTACCCTGTGAGGGCTCGTGTTCTCCTCCTCGGTCTTGATCACTCTGGCAAAACCACCACCCTTTATCAACTAAAGCTAAAGGAGAAAGTTGCCACCATCTCAACGGCTGGATTCAATGTGGAGACTCTGGACCCTATCAATGGAGTTTCTTTCACTGTATGGGATGTTAGCTTAAATCCTGAAACATGGCCTTTCTACAAGCATTATTTTGCAAATACACAAGGTATGATGTTTGTGGTGGACTGCAAGGATAGAGAAAGACAAACAGATGCCAAACAACTTTTGCATACGATCTTAGGAGAATCTGACATGGAAGGTGTGCCATTTATTATACTTGCCAACAAGCAAGATCTGCAAGATACAAAACAACCATCTGACCTGGTATTGGAGTTGGAGCTGGATAAGTGGACTGGACATGCCTGGGAAATACTTGGATGTTCTGCCATGTCTGGTGATGGACTACAGGAAGCCCTAAGTACACTCTCTGCTATGATTAAGAAACGTGGAATTACTATGTCCTAAGGAATGTTACCTATTTCTGTAAATATTTGTACAAGAATTCAGATGGCCAAGCGATGGGAAGACGTGCTAATTGCTGCATGTTGATTAATAGAGCACAGTGGCCACATAGATCCATGACACGTTTGACAACTGTCTTTAAAGCTTTGTCATTTGTAAGGACTGGAAAGACTGCTGCTTTTCTTTATGAGACAACATCCTTCTCGTGTAAAAACTGTCATGCTAAATCAGTCTCTCATTTTTTTACCATAGAGCAGTGGTCTTCAAACTGTGGCCCGGGGGCTGGATGTTGCCCTTTGCTTGCCTTTATCTGGCCCTTGGGGTATTATTCCACCAACTAACACCAATGATGGGACACCATCCCCCCCTACTGACACCAATAATGGGGCACTAGCCTTCTCATTGATCTCAACAATATGGAACTATTTCTTCAATTAAAACCAAGGATGGGGCACTGATCCCAGGGCATTTTCTACACCAACTAGGCACAGTCCGGCCCCCCTAAAGCCTGAAGGACAGTAAATTGGCCCTTTGCTTAGAAAGTTTGGAGAGCCCTGCCATAGAGGATCCTTTAAAATTCTTTTCAATTCTTGGGGAACCTTTTCTAAAACAACTGAATTGGGGTCAATGATGGGGAAAATGCACTTTACCTTGTTAGCTAATGGGAAGAAAGCCCCCTTACAGACAGCTAAAAAGATAATTGGTGTCCTGTAGCTGGCTCTGCCAAGTGGAGTTGGCCCTGAAACTATGCAATCATCATCAAATGAGAGGTCAATTAGTCACTGCTCATGGAGCCCCTGGCAACCTCTGCAGGAACCCTGGTAGAGAATGGCTCTGCTAAATCAAATGTTACTTACCTTTGTTGAGAAATAATGTCTATTTTCTTCTTTAAATGTTGCCATTGTTACATGGCAGTTGTCTTTAAATCAAAAAACAAAAATGTAATATATTGCAGCTTAGCAATTATTAGATGTGGTGGTTGCATTAGTTTTTTCTTTTCTTGGCTTGTTTCTCTCTGTTTTCACCTGCTGATCTGGCCAGTAACACATAGCTGCTAACTTTTAATATTAGGACAATTACCTGTCCTGGAATCCAGCGATGCTGGCACCCCAGACGATGATTCCATCGGCTCTCAGGTGCTGCCACCACCATTGCTTGTAAGGGAAACCATCATTGAAGCACGCTGCGCTTTCTGATTGGCCCAGCGGCGCGAGAAGGAGGGGTGGTGAACTTGCGAGTGATCTCGCCGATATGAGATCTCTCAGAAGTGGGGACAGGTATCTGTCAAAAACAGGTACCCGCCCCCCCCCCCAAAAGGTGCCAAATGTGGCATCGGAGGGGGGAGGAAACAAAAAGGCGGAGCTTTCACTTTTGGGTGGAACTCCACTTTAAAATCAGTTACAGCAAACCATTTTTTTCCTTTTAGGATAAAGGGGTTGATTTACTAAAATTGGAAAGTGCTAAATTTGGTGCAGCTCTGCACAGAAACCAATCAGCTTCCAGTTTTTTGTTTTTTTTTGTCAAAGCTGAAGTTAGAAGCTGATTGGCTACAATGTACAGCTGCACCAGATTTTGACACTCTCCAGTTTTAGTATATCAACCACAAAGATTATATATAAATAAAAGCTAATTATTTTAATCACCCTAGCCAGTGATAAATTGATTGTCTCATCCATGTAAACTGATACATTCTGCTAGAGAGGAAACTAATACATCGGTCACATCTAAAAATAGGTAAGCTGGAATATAATATAAATGTTTGCTTTTGGGTTTAATACTTCTATTAATTGTGAATACAGTAATACCTCATTATCTATATTTGTATAAGAAAAACACTGAACATGAAGCACTGAAATGCAAAAAAACAGGTATCTGTGCTTGAAAATACTTCTTAGAAATCTGTTTCCTTATACACATTCTTTTTTAAGCCATAAGAGTAACTCATCTGTATTGTGTCAATGCAATGGGTTTCAGTTGAAAAAAATGTATATTACAAGGCTGCTTTCACACTGAGGAGTTTTTCCAAGTGCTTTCACGTTAAAAAAAGCACCTGAAAAGCTCAAGAAAAATGCTACCCTTTAAAAGCAATGAATGTGTTCACACTGGGGCGGTGCGCTTCCGTTGCGGTGAAAAAAATCCTGCTTGCAGCATTTTTGGAGCATGTTTGGGGAGTTAAAAAAAGCGCACCAAAAATGTTCCTCCCCATTGAAATGAATATAAACTGCATCAAAAATTGCTCAAAAACGCTTCAAAAAATGCCTCAAAAACACCCCCACTAAGCGTATTTGGTGCAGCTTTTGAGTCATGTGTCCTTTAACCATTTAAGCCCCGGACCATTTGGCTGCCCAAAGACCAGAGCACTTTTTGCGATTCGGCACTGTGTCGCTTTAACTGACAATTGCGTGGTCGTGCGACGTGGTTCCCAAACAAAATCAACGTTCTTTTTTCCCAACAAATAGAGCTTTCTTTTAGTGGTATTTTATCACCTCTGCGGTTTTTATTTTTTGCGCTATAAACAAAAAAATAGCGAAATTTTGAAAAAAAATGCATTATTTTTTACTTTTTGCTATAATAAATATCCCCAAAAAATATATAAAAAAACATTTTTTTCCTCAGTTTAGGCAGATACGTATTCTTCTACATATTTTTGGTAAAAAAAAAATCGCAATAAGCGCTTATTGATTGGTTTGCGCAAAAGTTATAGCGTCTACAAAATAGGGGACAGTTTTATGGCATTTTTATTAATATTTTTTTTTTTTTTTTGCAATAAAAATGCACTGATTCCTGTGTAAAGGACACTGGCAGGGAAGGGGTTAACCACTATGGGGCAGTGAAGGGGTTAAGTGTGTCCTAGGGAGTGATTCTAACTGTGGGGGGGAGGGGCTATGTGTGACACGACACTGATCACCGCTCCCGATTACAGGGAGCGGTGATCAGTGTCCTGTCACTAGGCAGAACGGGGAAATGCTTGTTTACATTAGCATTTTCCCATTCTTCCTTTCCATGATACGATCGCGGGCATCTTAAAGGGCAACGTACAGGTACGTTAATCTGCCTGTATGTGCCCTTCTGCCGACGTATATATTGGCGTGAGTCGGTCGCCAATTGGTTAAAAACTGCACCGCAAACGCTGCAAAAGCGCAGCAAAAACACTCCAGTTAATGCATATTTGTTTTACTGTCAGTTTTGAAGCGAACCAGTGTGAAAGTTCCCTAAGGCTTGTGGTAAACCTTGCTTTTACCTGCTAGAAAAAAACAAAATTTGCCAGTAGCTCGGCTGATGAAGAAATTATCTCATATAATGCTTACAATATAGAACTTGTGTTACTAATATTTTTTTTCTGCGGCTTGCATGGTGTCACCAGGCGGCACATACAACAGGAAATGAATAAAATATTTTACCTGTGCCTAGTAGAAAAATGTGTTTGTTGTTTAAAGCAAAGCCAAACCTTCTTTCTTTTTCATAAAAGCACTGTGCAAGAGATTGTACTGGATTATCATAGCACCGCCGTGTCCCAATCAGATCTGAAGAACAAAAACTCACATAGCAAGGCAGGAATCTTAGGGTGCTAAATGGACATTTCCCTACATAAAACTATACAACACACACATGTATTTCTTATTTATGACAAAGTAACTGTTAAAATTGTAAAACATAAAATTCAAAATAAAGATCAAAACCACATTAATATTCAGATTTCAAAATATTAAATACACTGGGGTTGATTTCAGTAGCAGGATAAGGGTAACTCACATTTCACAGACTGAGACTACCAATCTGTTTCCTCGGAGATGCATCTATAATTTCATATTAAAAGTCATAATTGACGATATAGAGTATATATTGTTTGTGAAGGACAGTAAAGATTACATAACTTAAAGTGATTGTAAACCTCTTTTTTAGCTAAAATAAAAAAGAGGTTTATACCTATGTGCTCTGTGCAATGGTATTGCACAGAGTGGTTCCTTACCTCTTCTTCTGGCGTCCCCCACTGGCGCTGTCTGCTTGTCCTCTCCCCCCCTCAGCAAGCCGCGTGCTATGGGGACACACATGCGGTCACACTCCCAAGCCAGGCTGTGCGCATCCATAATGAACCTAATGTTGGGTTGAAGGTGAACCTCAGGGGTGATATTTTATTGCATTGAGCCAGCCTGGCCCAATGTAATTAAGCATATGCCATACCTAAGCAGTATCTGTGGAAGCTGTAAATCACTGTAGTAGTCCAAGCTACTACAGAGGTGGCTGCAATCTTCTGGGTGCCCTGCCAAGCAGTTGTCCTTCTGCTTAGTAACCACAGGGGGTTGCTCAAATAGCAATTTTGTCAATGAATGTAAAGCTGCCTTGGATTGTATGAGGTGGAGAGGAGGGGCGGTGATACCATTGAGAAAAATTTGAAGGTATTCTCTGAATGGTGGCCATGCTGAGCAAAAGACCCACTGCGATTACTATGCTGAAGGGCATAGTAATAGTAGTAATCGCATAGCCAAACTGACCCAATGTAAGTATGCAAAAATATATCATCCCTGGAGTTCAGCTTTAAAGGGTAACCCCACTTTCGTGGGAAAAAAAATAGTAAAAAAAAATAATAATAATATAGCATATATAATTGCTCTACAAATCATATTGTAATTGAATGTTATTAAAAATTACATTTTCCTTTTTTAATCTGCAGCTCTGTAATTTTTTTTTGTAAATTAAAAGCAATATGGCAGCCTGGAGGTGTTCTGTAGACAGACTGCAAGCGATACAGGGTGCCGTGAAGAGGCCTTGCAGCTTATGCATGCATTTGCAAATGTGTACTAGCTAAACCCCTGTTTTTAATGCACTGTTGGACAGGTTAATTTGGTTGGTAAGCAGACTGGTTGGTAAGTTGAGCTGGGAATTTCCTCTGGTTTTGTCTGTGTACAGCACCCCCCCCCCCCCCAAAACATCATTTCCTGCTTGTGTGATTGGCTCACTGATTTTCCCACAAGTCTGCACTAAGATACAAAACAAACTAGATTATAGCGCACACATAACTAAATAACATTTAAATCCTATATGGCCATATAGTGCTAAGCCCACTACTGCATCAAAGTACCCCATTATCAGTGGGTCCTACACTATTCATGGAATAAAAGGTCCTGCATCTTGACCATGGGAGATAAACTCCTCTTTATGGGAGATCTATAAGGACTCCTCCTATAACGCCTCTTATAACACAGGTGGACACAAATAAGAGGTTTATATGAATAGTGTAGGACCCACCCAGTCTTAATGCAGGACCATCTTGAATGTAAACACATTTTTAGGGTTCTCCCATAAAGTGGAGTTTGTCTCCCATGGTTGAGATGCAGGACCTTTCATTCCATGAATAGTGTAGGACCCACTGATAATGGGGTACTTTGATGCAGTAGTGGGCATAGCACTATATGGCCATATGGTGTAACCAAATCCCAATATTTATGAATGTGTTCAGGTGTTTTAAATAGCCTTGCAGGATTTAAATGTCATTTTTGTATGTGTGCACTGTAATCTATTTTGTTCTGTTTTCAGTCTTATAGCAGCACCATCTTGAATGTAAATGCAGTTTTAGGGTGTGCCCCCCAAGTCTGTTGTTTGCACTAAGATACTAGTCAGATATCAGACATGCCCTGCAACAAAAATGTCATTTTTGGTGAGATACTCGCAAAAAGAAATCACGTCTAAAAGGAATGCAGACCCTGCAATTTTCCTCATTAGAGCCCTGTAGGTGCAGCAGCTGGTTGATAATTACGGAACCACTCCCATTGGTTCACATGGACACAGGCAAACACACAGGGAATTCTTCAGAATAACAAGTAGGATTGTGCAGCAAAGTTTTGTTAAAATCCTTGAACTGTACATAGATCACCCAGAGGTTTTCTCAACAAAAGTGGAGTTATTCTTTAAGGTATCCTAGTGTGTGTAAGACCCCTTTCACACTTGTACGACACGACAGTCGTACGACTATGGATCCGACTTTGCCCTGCGAATTGAAGTCCGACATGCGTCCAACTTCAATGAACAGGGATCCAACTTTGATCCCCGACAATACCAGGCAGTGTCTGGTATGAATCTTTAGGGGGAACTCCACACACAATGTAAAAAAAAAAAACGGCATGGGATCCCCCTCCAAGAGCATATCAGGCCCTTTGGTCTGGTATGGATTTTGAAGTCAGACATGTGTCTTCAAGTCGCAGGACAAAGTCAGATCCACAGTCGTACGACTGTCAAGTCTTACAAATGTGAGAGGGGCCTAAGTGTTTTAAATATGGGTGCATATGCAACTCACTGCTAACTCTACCAGTTGCACAGCAAAGTAAACTTGGAATGTACTATCAAAAGCTTGAGTACTTTAGCGGGTTTTGTCAGTTATTCTTGAAGCAATAAAAGTGATACTAAACAGAGAAGTGTTAATTTTCATAATTAAGTCACATAAATCATATACATCATGCCACTGTGCTTTTTTATATTTTTTAAATTCTCTAAATACCTTATTTCTGCAGCGCTGTTGTGTGGTCACATGATCTGTCCCTGTTCTTTGGCATCTGCAGGGAAAGATCTTTGGGAGAGGCTTCTATTATTCTGCTGATGTATGCTGTCTACAGTGTGAGTCTGTGTCTGGCGGCCCTGGCCCGCACGAATTAGTACTGTGCCAGTCACATGACTAAAAAAAAAAAAAAAGTTTCACAAGAACAATTCAAATTATAAACATAAAACAACAGTTTTATAACTCCCTAGAAAAATCTTTATTGAACTTCAAAAGTGTATTTTTTGTGCATTAATATGTGTAGGTGGAGTCAGAGATGATTGACACTGGCTTTCATTTTGTTCAGATGGCATCTGAATCCAAGGCTCTTTTTTACTTTGCAGGTATTAGCAATTACATTTGAAACATTTAAAATCTAATTATATTTAAACTAAGCTTTTTGGTGCGTTTCTTAGTGAATGTAATCAATTCGCATACTGTATCCCGCCCCATAGTGTTTAGCAATAGGAGGACATGAAAGAGGAGGTAGGGGAGTGTATTTCACTACTGTGTATATGACTCTATAGTCACGTGGGCAGCACACTAAAAAAAGAAGCAAATAAAGAGCTTAGAAGGAAACTGGAATTGAGCATGCTCTGTAGAGGACACCAGCTGGTCTAGACAATCTCAACCTGCAGTGGGGACACAGAGAAGAGGGACAGCTGAAGGCAGGATCAACCAGCTATATTTCACTCTACAAAAACAAATGATTTAGTGGCTTTGTAAGTATGAACACTCTTTTATATAGCATGCAATGAGAGTTTTTCCACTTCTGGATTTAATGACACTTTAAATGTTTCTGCTTCTGACTGATTTTACAATAATATGTACACTTTTCTGTTAAATCTGACCTGTGATCCCCATAAAAAACAATTCCTTCAACCAGATAATACCCCCTACAGTTGTATCCTACTTAGAAACATGAAAATGGTCCTTTTGCATTGCATAGTATTTTTTAATGCAAAAGATGAATTCCTGTCATCTCTATGGTTGATTCGGGTAACAATCTTTACTGCAATGTTGTGCAAGTTGGTCAGTTGTGGAGGAGTTTTGGCTGAACCCTAGGGTCAAAACTGGGTTGGCACTGCTGTCTGTCAGTGGGGCTTTACAGAGAACAGCCAAAGATCCAACCTCTTGTAGAACGTGAGTCCTCTGAGACCAATCATAAAATGGTACACCAAGTGTGTAGATTAACAGATGGTGTATCAATGAAACAGATAAACAAACGGGGACTGACAATACACACACAATGACAGACAAATTATACATGCAGTGCAGGCGCCAGTAGTGATCCACATTTGCATAGCAATCCCGTTGGCCAATCGCCAGTGATAGTGGTTAACAATCATATAAAGAAATATAGGGATGGCTATGCAAGTGTGGTCCCCAGGGGTGCTAGAAAACTAGAACTGTCTAAGTAGATACCACCATGAATATGGAGCCAAAGGTTAGAGAACTATTAGGGATGCAGTTGGAGGCAATAGTTGCTAGACCTAAATGGGCCTACAAGGGTTAATAATGTCTCTAAATAATAGTTCATCCGGAAAATTGATCCTGTATATATTGAAATACAATGAAATACAAACTGGGACTGGTAATAAGTATAAAGTTCCAAGAGGTTATATTGATGGATCAAATCAAGCGGGTCAGGCCGTATCAAGGGTGAGTTGCTTGTATATAGGTGGCCTGAGGGAATAGAAGTTCTGGATATTAAAGTTCCATGTTATTTCCCAGGCTTTCATCAGCGCACATATATCTAGGCTGTATGACCATTAGATCCTGATTAACATGGGATCTAAGATTATCCCCAAGCCTTTGTGCACTAACAACGTTCCTACAATAAGGTGCTGTGAAATGAACAGATCTGTTGCAAGGATTACATTACCGCCTTTCTTTCCGGTACCGTTTGCAGGATCCCGCTGTGGCGCTGCTCATCTAAAAGCAGGTAACTGCTAGACTTTCAGGACGTCAGACCCACCAGCAACCGTCCAGCTATTATGCGCAGATGGACAAAAATGTGAGGAGTCTGCTATACTCCTGAAGCACCCGAATCCATACCGGAAAGAAAGGCGGTAATGTGATCCTTGCAACAGATCTGTTCATTTCACAGCACCTTATTGTAGGAACGTTGTTAGTGCACAAAGGCTTGGGGATAATCTTAGATCCCATGTTAATCAGGATCTAATGGTCATACAGCCTAGATATATGTGCGCTGATGAAAGCCTGGGAAATAACATGGAACTTTAATATCCAGAACTTCTATTCCCTCAGGCCACCTATATACAAGCAACTCACCCTTGATACGGCCTGACTTGCTTGATTTGATCCATCAATATAACCTCTTGGAACTTTATACTTATTACCAGTCCCAGTTTGTATTTCACTGTATTTCAATATATACAGGATCAATTTTCCGGATGAACTATTATTTAGAGACATTAATAACCCTTGTAGACCCATTTAGGTCTAGCACCTATTGCCTCCAACTGCATCCCTAATAGTTCTCTGACCTTTGGCTCCATATTCACGGTGGTATCTACTTAGACAGTTCTAGTTTTCTAGCACCCCCGGGGACCACACTTGCATAGTCATCCCTATATTTCTTTATATGATTGATAGCCACTATCACTGGCGATTGGCCAACGGGATTGCTATGCAAATGTGGATCACTACTGGCGCCTGCACTGCATGTATAATTTGTCTGTCATTGTGTGTGTATTGTCAGTCCCCGTTTGTTTATCTGTTTCATTGATACACCATCTGTTAATCTACACACTTGGTGTACCATTTTATGATTGGTCTCAGAGGACTCACGTTCTACAAGTCCTATTGGAAAGTAACATATATTTCCTTATATTATCTGCGTGTCTTTATCTAAATTATTAATAAAATTTGATACTTACATTTTATATATTGCTTCCTTGACTGCCCTCTCTGACCATAAGTAGCTGTCTTTATCCCTGGGATATCCAATCTGTTGATCTCCCCAGGATAGCTCCTTAGGTTTATATGCTATACAGGCTACGGCCAGAGCCTCTGATTTAGAGGAGTGGCAGCAAGCAATCAACCATCATCTTATTAGAGGAGTGTGAGTAATTTTGCGGTCATCCTCTTTTTGTTAAAATAAAGGTCCAACCTCATTTACTTCTGGTGGGCTGACCACAGAGGTCAGGGTACGTGACACCAGAGACTGTGCCTATACAACCGTGGAAGGATGGTGTCACGTATAGCAGGAGAATTTGGAGGCAAAGGCTTTGTTACAGTCAGAAGATTAAAACGTTGCAGATGACAGGACGGGATTCTTTAATTAACCTGGCATTAGCTGTAAATATTAAGTTAAAATAACACTTTTGGTGCAGTAAATCATTAGAGAAGAACCATAAAGCCAACCTGTGGGCTGAAAAATGTCTAAAAATGTCCACTTGCAACGTATAGAGAACCTTCTGATTTCTTTGAATCAGGAGAAGACAGAACAGGGCCACCATCACTGGAGCTCATCCCCATTTGCTATTCATTGTTATCATTAAATATAATTGTTTTTTGGTCTTTCAGGATGCTATAAGGCTTCATTTTCATGGACGGCAAAAATAGCTGAATAAGCTGCGATTTTTTTGCCCCCCTGACTGCCCAGCTGCAAATTTACATGGTCAGCAGTTAGTACACACTGCTGCGGTCACAGCACGGCAAACTTGAAACAACAGGTTGTTTACAGCAGGCAGTACCACTGCCAAACATGAACCATTCAAGTAAATAGATCCAAGTCGCAATCTTGTGCCAAATGCTTGGCTTGCGGCACAGTATTCCCATTCAAAATCCCCTTTCAGCTGCAAAAAACTCCCATAAAAACAGACATTTAGGGGGTGGCAGTATTGCCGCTGCTCTAGCGCTCTATAAAAGGTGATCCAAAACAGGGTCACTGGTCATGTACATGCTAAAAAAAATTCTAGTGGAAAACTTCAGGCACTTTCCCAAGCCCAGGGAGACACAGCAAGTGCTGTGTACTGCTGCACATACAAGTGAATGGCTGTACGCTGCTGTATGCTTGTAACAACGATTACTTCTGCATTAAGCTGTGCATGCATTTACAACACAAATATGCCACATGTGCATGCAATAATGTGTTCTGGTCCAGGGTTGTAGCTTTAGACATGACAAGCTGCTGCTACCCACAGATGAAAGGACAAGAGCTGGGGACTTTAGAGTGACAATAGAACATGCTACAGTCACATAGAGAGTGCAAAGAAATGAGAGAAAATGACTTCAGCCTGCAGTGAGTGATGATCAGTGTAGCACCCTTTAGTGTGCCACTAGTGTGAGTGCAGGAAAATGTATGTTCTGACTCATGCTTAAACCTGTGAGTCTTAATTGAGTCATGGGTTTAATTTAGGTCGGGCTGGATGACTCACAGGGGCAGGTCTCTGGTGCCTCCCCCTAGGTCTGGAAATTTGGAGAAACTTCTAGAGGTTAGTGGGTGAAGGCCAGGGGGATTGATCTGCATACTCAAGCTAGATTGGCCAATCCCCAGACATGTGGGCCTGGCAGGGTGGCTAAGCAGCCCTTAAAGTGATGTTAAAGTCTCCGGAGCAGTCAGTCAGATAGACTGGTGAAGAGTCAGTCGGGTAGACTGGTGAAGAAGCAGCTGGGTAGGCTGCAGTTGGCAGAGCTGGGACCAGTGTCTACAAGGGATTTGGAGATACTCCAGAATGCAACCTACAACACTTTGTGCTACTTTCTAAAGGGACTGAGAGTTCCTAGTCCTTAAGGGGCTGTTGCATCTTTTCACTTAGAGACTGTCAGGCGGTCAGGAGTCTAATCAATCAGAGTGCTGCAGAGAGAAGGAGAATAATCATTCGGAGTTGTACATAAGGAGGAAGTTGTCCCTGGTTTTGTTGCTATCAAGTTGGGCATCCCATAATTTCTCATTTAAACAAGTAAACTCAAAAACAAAAATATTAGTGAATGAAATTATAATAATTATAAAGCAGATTGTTGCACTTTTAAAACGTCCAAATAAAGAAACAAATGAAAACTAAAAAGATACAAAAGACTGTGCTGTCTGATGTTCAACCCCAACATTAAGGTGAAGGTGATATAGTGAAACAATGTTGCTACAATAGTAGTCAATGTTACATAGTAACAACCAGTGCATTTACTGTACGATAATAAATCGATACATGAAAAAATCAACAAAGGAAAATAGTTCTAAACAAAAGTCTAAAATGTATGGTGTACTCTAATAAATGGTGATGGTGACACAAAGTCATATCCACTTTGCACTACAAGTGCTCTTGGAAGTGCAGTCACTGTAGATCCGAGAGGAAGATGCAAGGAATATTTAAAAGACTGCATTTTTGCTTGCATATGATTGGATGATAAAATCAGCAGAGCTTCCCTTAATTTCAGAGCTTCCCCTCAGATCTACAGCAACTGCACTTCCAAGTGCACTTGCAGAGCACTTGTAGTGCAGAGTGGATGTGCCTTTAGTAAATTAACCCCTTAAAGGGGGGTTCCAGCCGGAAAAAAAAAAACTAAATTTAAAAGTCAACAGCTACAAACACTGTAGCTGCTGACTTTAAATAAGTACACTTACCTGTCCTGGGTGCCCGCGATGTCGGCCGCCCGAGGCCATCCCTCGGCTCTTGGGTCCCGGCGCCACCATCCACTGCCCATTTCCTACTGCGCATGCGCAAGTCGCGCAGCGCTTTGTGAATGTTACGCGGTGTGTTGTGGGACACACACAGTTCCCATAACACACTGCGCCCCATTCCCAAGAAGACAACGTGGGAAGGAGAAGACAGAACATCACCACAGCGTAGGAAGAGGCAGATTAGGAAGACAGCCTAGCAACAGCCATTTCAGGTTAGTTAAAAAAATTTGTCCAAATAAATTTCCAAACTATGGTGCAGTATTGGAAATGATGGATTGGTCTCAATCAAGTGTTGCAATATTCCCACGTGCAAGAAAAATTGAAATAGCCTCTTACCAGAAACTCATGATCTCCAAATTATAAGAGATCATGAAAAGTATGGAACACATAGGGCTCCCTTCCGATAACAAATTTATTTTCAGCGGCAGCCTATCTGGAATCTGAGGTTATGGGGTATAGCCGCCATCCAGCCTCCACCCAGGAAAACCGGAACGTACACACTGCAAGTCCGCTGTGTTCCTCACTCAGGCAACGTGGTAAAGCTCATGCATCAGAGAAAAGAGAAGGCTCATGGTGCAATATGTAATGATATTTATTGAATTATAAAAAGTATTGCCCTTACAAGAGAGAGGATAAAAACAAGCAGTAAAGCATCAATTACAACCACAGATTTAACCAGCAGATCAGTAACGTAATGACGTCTCAGCTCCTGTGTTACCCCATAACAGGCCTGCAACCCCAGATGATGCTTGTTACGGGAAACGCGTCTGATAACTCAGGAGCTGAGACGTCACTACGTTACTGATCTGTTGGTTAAATCTGCGGTTGTAATTGATGCTCTACTGCTTGTTTTTATCCTTTCTCTGTATTCTGTACATATCTATTCTGCTACATATTTTGTGGTAAAAAAAATACCAGTAAGCGTACATTGATTGGTTTGCACTTTTTCACTATGGGGGAGGTGCTTTTACTATGGGAAGGCATTGATCCAGGTTCCTGCTTCACAGGAACACAGGATCAATACCTTCCCTTTTGACAGAATGACAATCTGTCTTGTTTACATAGATTGCCATTCTGCCCGTGTACTGTCTAATCAGCAAATGCTGATCACAGAGGAAGCGGGTCGCCGGTGGCACGTGCACACGCTCCAGACCCAGGAGTGTCAGTTCAGGTACTAGGTACGGGATCTGGCGTAGAGCAGCCGCCCTGCCGCAGTATATGTTCGGTGGGCGGTCCTCAAGCGGTTGTAAACCGCTGCAGTAAAAGAAAAAAGAAAAACTTTCCCCTGTAAGACAATTGTATAGTGTGATTCTGTGAGTGGCCACGATGACGTCACTCCTGCGCATGCATGCCGGAGCCCTTGGTCCAGCATGGTATACCGGAATTTTAGAGTGCATTTGTCGTGACGTCACCGGATGCATTCAGTGTGAATATCTCCTAAACAGTGCCTGTTTAGGAGATATTCATTTTACCTACAGGTAAGCTTTATTATAGACTTACCTGTAGGTAAAATCACAAAGTGGACTTTACTACCACTTTAAGTGATCTTTTTTTTTTTTTTTAATTCTCCTTTAACCACTTGCTGGCCAGCCCCTGCAGTTATACCGCGGCAAGGTGGCTCGGCTGCATGAAGCGCCATACCTGTATGGTGGTTCATGCGCTAGCTTCTGTGGGCACGCACACGCCGATTGGCCAGCAGGGGAGCCAATCACCACCAGCCGCTCGTGATCGTTCCCTGCAGAGACAGAACAGGGATCTGCCGTAGTAAATAAGGCAGATCTCCGCTCTGACAGGGGATTACTCTGAGATCCTGTGTTTCTGCTATGCAGGAAGACAGATCTCTGTGTTTTCCCATACCTCCCATACAGTCAGTAAACACACCCAGGGAACACATTTAACCCCTTGATCACCCTTGATGTTAACCCCTTCCCTGCCAGTGTCATTAGTACAATGTCAGTACATATTTTTAGCACTGATCACTGTAATAATGTCACTGGTTCCCAAAAAAGGGTAAAAAATGTCAGTTAGGTGTCCGATCTGTCTGCCGCAATGTCGTCGCCCGGCTAAAAATCACTGATCACTGATCACCGCCATTACTAGTAAAAAAATAAAAATAAAAATTGCCATAAATCTACCCCCTATTTTGTAGACACTATAACTTTTGCACAAACGAATCAAAATACGCTTATTGGGTTTTTTTTTTACCAAAAATATGTAGCAGAATACATATTGGCCTAAACTGATAAATAAATTAGATTTAAAACTTTTTTTATTGGGTATTATTATTTTTTATTTTCTGCTATTATTATAGCAGAAAATAAAATATTGTTTTTATTTTCAAAATTGACACTCTTTTTTTGTTTATAGCGCAAAAAATAAAAACCGCAGTGGTGATCAAATAGCACCAAAAGAAAGCTCTATTTGTGGGGAAAAGGACATTCATTTTATTTGGGGAAAAAGTCGCATGACCGTGCAATTGTCAGCTAAAGTAACGCAGTGCCGTATCGCAAAAAATGGCCTGGTCATTAAGGGGGTAAAACCTTCTGGCGCTGAAGTGGTCAAGAGGGTGTGGCAGGGTGTGTCCTGTGCCTGCATACTTTTGCTGATAGGTGTCCCTTGTTTTCATTTCAAAAAGTTGGGAGGTATGTATGTGTATATCTGCATACAGCCTATTTCTTTGTTCAGCCTATCAGTGATTCTTTTTTTGTTTTTCATTCGTTTTTTTTTTTTTTTCAATTTTCGGGTCATTTGCTATGATCGCAATTCGTAAATTAGAAATTTGTAAATTCGAAAATCCGAAAATTTGAAAGAAAATTCTAAACGATAACTAACTAATAATAACTAACTATTAAATTCTAGGTATTGGAATTTCCTTTCAAATTTGGCTGTTAGTGATCGTAACAAATACAAATTTATCCGAAGTTACAAATTATCTGAAATAACGAATGCCGCATCTAAACGAATGGAACGGAACAAATTAATAATAATAAATAATAATAAAATATTTTTAATTATTTTTGTTATTTATTATTATTAATTTGTTACAGTCTATTCGTTTAGATACGGCATTCGTTATTTCAGATAATTCATAACTTTGGATAAATTCATATTTGTTACCATCACTAACAGACAAATTTGAATGGAAATTTCAATAACTATAATTTAATAGTTAGTAGTGGTTAAGTTATTATTTCAGATTTTCGAGATTCGAATATGTTTTTGGATTTTCGAATTTCTGAATTTTAAATGTCCGAATTAATTAATTTGTCTAAATTCGTTAAAAAATGAATTCGGAACGATATGAATTGCACATGTCTAGCGTATACATACTTGTTGTGGTACTAAACCTGAGAACAAATACTAAACATTACACCCAGCATACAGAACAAGCAGTGTACAGAATCAGTTTTACAGGTCGGGAAATTATTTTTCATTGAGGTCTCTGCTTTTTGCTGCAATATATTTGCACATCTTCAGTAGACTCTCGTGCAAAAATATAACGCATTGCCTCAATATGCAGCTGTTTTTTATTAATCTGTACCTAATATGCATAATAATAATAAAAAAAACAATACACACAATCGTAGATTTAGTATTGCCCATTTCAAACATGGCCGCCAGATATGCACTAGAGCAGGGCGGAAGAGAGGGGACGTTCCTCTTTCCGCAGCCCGTTCTGTGCGCGGTGGCGCAGAGGAAATCACATCTTACGTCAGGTCCTGGGATCGGACACCGGCTGGCAGTGTGGTCGGGATGGGGAAGGCGGATTTTCTCACCCCAAAGGCGATCGCCAATCGCATCAAATCGAAAGGTCTACAGAAGCTGCGATGGTACTGCCAGATGTGCCAGAAACAGTGCCGGGACGAGGTGAGGACATGCCAGGCCCATGTACAACACACTGCATGGTGCCCAGCTCTGTATACAGGAAATGTCCTAGGATCACCTACCGAGCCTCATATAGCCTGTCATAGAGGAGCGATCGTATTGTGGGCACAGTATGAATTGGTGTAATGATAGTCTATGGATCCCTCAGGCTCAGTATACATGAGCGTCACAAGAGGCGATTTATCTGCGTTTTTTTTTTTTTAGAAGCCTCATGAACGCCTGTCAGTGCTCTGCATTGTAGTGGGCAGTGTTGTTCACATGGTTGTGTTTGCGCCAATAGTTGAAGGGGGTTACAGAGGAAAGGTAAAGGTACATGCAGGAGTCTTGTATATGTGCACTGATTAATATTGTGCCATTAGTTTATAGTGGGTGAGCGGTGGGTTTGCATCCACTTTAAAGACTAGGCGGCTCGAGTGGAAGTTCTCCTCTCCCCCTTCCTCCCTGCAATTTTCTGGGACACTTGACAGGTCCTAGAAGATTGTCCGGCCATTGAGGAGGCGTAGTGCACACCTGACAGGTCCTAGAAGATTGCCCGGCCATTGAGGAGGCGTAGTGCACACCTGACAGGTCCTAGAAGATCGCCCGGCCATTGAGGAGGCGTAGTGCACACCTGACAGGTCCTAGAAGATCGCCCGGCCATTGAGGAGGCGTAGTGCACCCCTGACAGGTCCTAGAAGATTCCTCGGACATTGAGGAGGCGTAGTGCACACCTGACAGGTCCTAGAAGATTCCCCGGCCATTGAGGAGGCGTAGTGCACACCTGGCAGGTCCTAGAAGATTCCCCGGCCATTGAGGAGGCGTAGTGCACACCTGGCGGGTCCTAGAAGATTCCCCGGCCATTGAGGAGGCGTAGTGCACACCTGGCGGGTCCTAGAAGATCGCCCGGCCATTGAGGAGGCGTAGTGCACCCCTGACAGGTCCTAGAAGATCGCCCGGCCATTGAGGAGGCGTAGTGCACACCTGACAGGTCCTAGAAGATCGCCCGGCCATTGAGGAGGCGTAGTGCACACCTGACAGGTCCTAGAAGATCGCCCGGCCATTGAGGAGGCGTAGTGCACACCTGACAGGTCCTAGAAGATCGCCCGGCCATTGAGGAGGCGTAGTGCACACCTGACAGGTCCTAGAAGATCGCCCGGCCATTGAGGAGGCGTAGTGCACCCCTGACAGGTCCTAGAAGATTCCTCGGACATTGAGGAGGCGTAGTGCACACCTGACAGGTCCTAGAAGATTCCCCGGCCATTGAGGAGGCGTAGTGCACACCTGGCGGGTCCTAGAAGATTCCCCGGCCATTGAGGAGGCGTAGTGCACCCCTGACAGGTCCTAGAAGATTGCCCGGCCATTGAGGAGGCGTAGTGCACACCTGACAGGTCCTAGAAGATTGCCCGGCCATTGAGGAGGCGTAGTGCACACCTGACAGGTCCTAGAAGATTGCCCGGCCATTGAGGAGGGGTAGTACACACCTGGCAGGTCCTAGAAGATTGCCCGGCCATTGAGGAGGCGTAGTGCACACCTGACAGGTCCTAGAAGATTGCCTGGCCATTGAGAAGGCGTAGTACACACCTGGCAGGTCCTAGAAGATTGCCCGGCCATTGAGGAGGCGTAGTGCACACCTGACGGGTCCTAGAGGATTGCCCGGCCATTGAGGAGGCGTAGTGCACACCTGACAGGTCCTAGAAGATTGCCTGGCCATTGAGGAGGCGTAGTGCACACCTGACAGGTCCTAGAAGATTCCTCGGCCATTGAGGAGGCGTAGTGCACACCTGACAGGTCCTAGAAAATTTCCTGGACATTGAGGAGGCGTAGTGCACACCTGACAGGTCTTAGAAAATTTCCTGGACATTGAGGAGGTGTAGTGCACACCTGACAGGTCCTAGAAGATTCCCCGGCCATTGAGGAGGCGTAGTGCACCCCTGACAGGTCCTAGAAGATTGCCCGGCCATTGAGGAGGCGTAGTGCACACCTGACAGGTCCTAGAAGATTCCCCGGCCATTGAGGAGGCGTAGTGCACACCTGACAGGTCCTAGAAGATTGCCCGGCCATTGAGGAGGCGTAGTGCACACCTGACAGGTCCTAGAAGATTGCCCGGCCATTGAGGAGGGGTATTGCACACCTGACAGGTCCTAGAAGATTCCCCGGCCATTGACGAGGCGTAGTTTAAAGCCGCAAGTTGTCACAGCTGGGTGCCCACACTTGCAATGGCGGTGCCAGGGAGAGAGAGAGAGCCAGGGGTTCGGACGGCCACATCGCTGGATCATGGGACAGGTGAGTGTGTGTTTATTAAAGGGTTAGTTTGCCTTTACATTAAAATCTGTAAGGTGAATTTACTCGGGACCCCTTCCAACCCCCCCCGGTCCCACTGAGCTTCAGCGCGGTGGTCTCCTGTTCTGAGCCCTGCCATAGCCGCCTCACTGCTCCGGGGCTTAGAAATCCCCTGGAATTTTATCTCCTAAATATACCCCATCGGGAGCATTCCGATCGGAACCCGCGTAGCCTGTCCTCTCAGTGGGGAAGAAGAGTGAATGCCGAGGGGATTTCTTTATCGTACATCACGGGACACAGAACCATAGTATTAACTATATGGGTTATAACCACCTTCAGGTGCTGGACACTGGCATACCCAATACAGGAAGTTCACTCCCTATATAACCCCTCCTCCTACCAGGAGTACCTCAGTTTTTTCGCCAGTGTCTAAGGTGTTGGTCACAAGTGAAGATGTGCTCTTAGGAGCTTTGCTGGAGGGATCCTTGCTTGATTTATATAGCTGCCACAGACCGAATCCATCCAAAGTGCCACTAAGGCCAAAGTGGATGGTACCCGGGCCTCGTATACGAAGAACGAGGTTTTGCCTTTACCGCCTCTCTTTGTAGGGCTGGACCCCGGGATCTAGGGCTTTGGTCAAGCTTACATTACCAAAAGTTTTTCCTGGCAGGGTGCTAATACAGGTCCAAGGGAGTGGAACCCCAATAATAAGGGACCTGGTCCTTGAAGGTTTGTTAACGCAGCCTGTCGTGATGGGTGAAGTTTGGATCTGTCAACGCAGTATCCTGCGGCGAGGATAAGGTGAGGGAAAAAGCCTAGGAACTGAAAAAGTCCACCTATGGTTTTTCTTCCTTAGGGAAAAATGTTGTCATGTCTTAAATCTCCACTAGAGGGAGTATACGCACATACCTTAATCTGTTGTATTCACTTCAGCTCAGTGTCTTAGTGTGTTGCAGCAGCAGCTTGCACAGTGGGGATTCCTCTTGCAGGTAAGAGATCTGCCATCCTGCATTTCTCCCCCCTGGAGGGACCAAGAGCGGTTAGGGATCAACAATTGTCGTGGCTCCCCCTGTAAATCCCCCCCCTTCCCCGCAGGGGGTGCAGAGGTCCCGGTTTTCGGCTCCAGAAATGTTATTCTCCTGCCAGGTGTCTTTAGGCTCTGCTTCTTCCCCCCCTTGTGTTGGGTCTGCGGGAGCGTTATGAAATTTCAAACAAAAGAGGGGCAGGTTGTACATGACGTCCACCAAAGTTGGTCAACTTTGTGTCCAGGACAAGGGATCCACTCGCATGCAGAACAGATGCGTTGGTGACCCCGTGGGATCAGTTCTCACTGATTTATGCATTTCCCCCTATTCATTTGCTGCCACGACTTCTTTGCAGGCTCAAGCTGGAAAGAAAGCCGGTAATTCTGGTGGCCCAGAAGGTCCTGGTATGCAGAAATCATAAAAGATGGCGGTGGAGGATCCATGGTCCCTTCCACTACGGCCAGACCTACTCTCACAGAGGCTGATATTCAATCCTACCTTACGAACTCTAAATTTAACGCTTGGCTATTGAAACCCACATTGTGAAAAAAACGTGGGCTTTCCGGGTCAGTTATCTCTACCTTGATTAATGCAAGGAAGCCAACTTCCAGAACTATATATTATAGGGTCTGGAGGGCTTATGTTTCCTGGTGTGAATCCAAGGTTTGCACCCTTGGAATTATATCATAGGCAGAATTCTTGCCTTTCTACAATTAGGGGTAGAGATGAAATTGGCCTTGAGTACTATTAAGCGCCAAGTCTCAGCTTTATTGGTCTTATTTCAAAGACCGCTTGCTTCACATTCTTATGCCGCTTACACACGGTCGGATATTTCGACTGGACTGGTCCGATGGACGCCGACGGACCAAATCCGGCGCACAATCCGATTGTGTGTGGGCTTCACCGGATCTTCAGCGGACTTTTCCAGTCGCAAATCTGACGGACTTTAGATTTGGAACTTGCTTCAAATCTTTACGTCGTAACTCCGCCGGACCCAGAAATCCTCGTCTGTATGCTAGTCTGACGGACAAAAACCGCCGCTAGGGCAGCTATTGGCTACTGGCTATCAACTTCCTTATTTTAGTCCGGTGTACGTCATCACGTACGAATCCGTCGGACTTTGGTGTGATCGTGTGTAGGCAAGTCCGTTCGTTAGAAAGTCCGTCGAAAGTTCGCTGGAAAGTCTGTCCGACCCGTCCGGTCGAAAAGTCCGACCGTGTGTACGCGGCATTAGTTTTGTCAGTGTTACAAAAATAGCCATTTGAACCAATACAGCATACTCCCTTAGTCCTTCTGACAAGTAAGTTAGTATTTTTGGTTGCTATATCCTCAGCAAGGAGGGTCTCGGAATTGGCTGCTCTTTCTTGTAAAGAGCGATATTTAATTATTCACAAGGACATCGTTGTGTTGCGTCCTCGTCCAGGTTTCCTGCCAAAAGTGGTATCAGGTTTTCACCTGAACCAAGATATTGTCCTGCCATCGTTTTTTTCCAAAACCACGTTCCAGGGAAGAGAAGTCACTACATTGTCTTGATGTGAGAGTGGTAAAAGTCTATTTAAAAATTGACTGCTCAGATCCGGAAGACTGATGTCTTATTTATACTGCCAGAAGGTCCTAAGAAAGGACAGGCAGCGTCGAAATCCACTGTCACTAAGTGGATTTGGCAAGTTATAATTTAGGCTTATGATTTAAGGGGTAAGATTCCACCTTTTCAAGTCAAAGCGCACTCTACCAGGGCGGTTAGTGCTTCTTGGGCAGTGCGTCACCAGGCCTTCATGGCTCAGATCTGTAGGGCCGCATGTTGGTCTTCAGTACATACACTCACCAAGTTTTATCAGGCGGGCGTAAAAAGGCATGAGGATATCGCCTTTGGGCCCAGTGTGCTGCAGGCAGCAGTATAGGTACTCAAGTCTGGGGGTGCCCTACGGGTTGTGTCTCCCTCCCCTCAAATAGCATTGCTATGGGACGTCCCATATAGTTAATACTATGGCTCTGTGTCCCGTGAGGTACGATAAAGAAAATAGGATTTTTTTAACAGCTTGCCTGTAAAATCCTTTTCTTGAAGTACATCATGGGACACAGAGGTCCCTCCCCTCTTTCTGGGGTTTAAGTATATTTCTTTGCTACAAAAACTAAGGTACTCCGGGAAGGAGAAGGGGTTATATAGGGAGTGAACTTTCTGTATTGGGCATGCCAGTGTCCAGCACCTGAAGGCGGCTATAACCCATATAGTTAATGCTATGGCTCTCTGTCCCGTTATGTACTCCGAGAAAAGGATTTTACAGGTAAGCTGTTATACAAATCCTATTTTCTAAGCCCCTGACCCCTGGGGCGGCTATACCTGGGCTCGGTACGGGAGATACCCATGCTGCTGTTCAGCGGGACTGCCGGGGGGGGGGGGGGGTGAGGAGGGGGTCCTGTGTAAGTTCACCTTACACTTTTTGTACCTGTTGACTCTTAATAAACACAAACACGGCTGGAACTCTGTTTTACCAAAATATTAATGTGAATTTTTAAAATGATTTTTTTTCTTGTGTTTGAACATGTGTTCTTTGCATTTTAGATCATTTAAAAAGATGTAATTCCATATTTAACATGCTTTTTTTTTTTTTTTTTTTTTTCTTTTCCTCCATTGAAGAATGGCTTCAAATGTCACTGCTTGTCAGAGTCTCACCAGAGGCAGCTGCTGCTTGCTTCAGAGAATCCCGAACAGTTTATGGATTATTTTTCAGAGTGAGTGTCATTTGTTTCAAAAATGTTAAAGTAAAGTGATACACACTGTTTAATTTACATTGACCCTTCTATTTCTGTATATGGATGATAGCACTAATTATTTTAATAATTAAAAAAAAAAAATCTAAGTACCTTTTTTTTTTTTTTTTTTTTTTTTTTTTCCATAATTCCATATATAGCTGTCCTGTGACCCAGCTCTTTCTCAACCTGTCAGCAGGGAAACCTCAGCGGAAGGAGCTTTTAGTTCACTGCTGCTGGTCACATAATAAAAAAAAAAAAAGACACTTTATGGACTACAGAGGAAAAATACATAATATCAAATGTGTTAAATCATAATACAAATATATATTTGAACTCAGATCTTTATTTTTACCGTGCAAAAACATGATATGGACTGTTTGGAGGGAGGGGTTCTTCCAATCACAGCCTTTTTCTTGCCCCTCCAGCCCGTGCCTTTTTTATGAGCTTAGAATTACAGGAAGATGGTGCCTCAAGGCAGGAGTTCTAACCCCTAAGCCACTGTTCATCTAATGCACCTTTCTGTGATTGTGTGGAAAGATGCTTCAATGTTCCTGAATTTAGAACGGCGTTGCCGCTCCCATGTAGGCTGTGCTTGCACTACAGTTTGATCAAACATTCAGTTTCCCCACCGCTCCTCTGTAAGCCCAGGATTGTCATAATGACTTGAGCCTGGGTTCACACAGGAGCGGCACGGGAAACGGCATGCGACTCGGACAGGAATTGCTCCCCATTTCTGTTCAAATCACATGCGATTCTTTGCAGTATGATTTGAGGCCATTCGTGGACTCAAACCACACCGCAAAGGAATCGGTATTCATACTCGCCGATTTAAAAAAAAAAAAAAAAAAAAAGTATTGGTGCAACCCCAAATTTTTTAATGTATTGCCATTTAATTTTCATTGCCTGACAAGACTTTCAATGGTATTTTTAATGAAACACTTGATGTAATGTAAATCTAGTTGATCTAAGCAATGTTTGCATTAACTATTAAAAGAAACTGTTGGAATTAACAATTTTTTTTTGTTTGTTTTTAAGAGAATTCCGCAACGAATTTTTGGAGTTGCTGAGTCGACGATTTGGTGAGTGAGGTTGTATCTATTATTTCTGAGGAAGACCCACATTATTCCAGGCTAATAGGATTCTGGATTTAATGTTAATTATAAAAAGTCTAGGTGTACATAGGCTGTTCATGCTCCTCCTGACTCTGACTGCACTCAGCACAGCTTGAATGGGAGGTGAAGCTGATTTTCTACCCTCTACTTTTTAGGCTCCATTCACACTTAGGCGATTTGAATCACAGGTGGAATTGCTGCGATTCTGCCCACAATTCTAAATCATGGACTAAAATGCTGGACGCGTTTGCAATGCCATCGCAGCGCATTGGGTTTTGCCGTGATTGCAGTATGTTTTTTCCTGCCAAAATCGCACTGCAATTAGGGTGCCATTAAGAAGTAATGGCATTGCAAACATATCCCGCTTGGGATTTGGAATCGCAGCGATCCTGCCCGCAATTCAAATCACCTAGCTGGGTTGAATGGGAAAAACCTGTCAGCTCCAGTCGGAGCCCCTATACTAACTATATGAAGTTAGTATAGCGATCTCCCCACTGAGCTATTGTGTTCTGACAGGGGAACCCCGCCAGAACACTCCGATCAGTGCTCTCTGCTGTTGGCTGAGTCAGTCGGCTGCTGGTTTTCCAGCATGCACGTCCAAACGAGCAAATTCTGTCGGACAGACTGACATACATACGAGCTGAATGTCGCCGTTTTTTTTTTTTTTTTTTGAGCCGGCAAATGTGTCCCCGCTTTAGGTTTTATTGAATCTACATGCAGCTCTTTCTCAGTGTACATCTTATGTTGGTTGTTTTGCCCAATGAAGAAGGAATATCATGTATGCTTGTCAGAGGAAGGTGGAGCTAAGGTTTCTCAGAAGCTCATTTACACTAGAATATTAAAGCGGAGCACCACCCAAAAGGGGAAGCTCCGCTTGTTTGCACCCCCACTGCCACATTTGGCACTTTTTTTTTGGGGGGGGGGAGCGTGTATCTGGTTTTGACAGGTACCCACTCCCGGGTGAGGTCTCTGCACGGCGATCTACAACATCTGGTCCCTCCTCCTTCCACCTGCTGCCTTCTGGGACCTGTATGTCCCAGAAGACAGCGGGGCCATTCAGAAAGCGCAGTGCAACTCGCGCATGCGCAGAAGCCTGAAGGTTTCACTGCCGGTTTCCCTAACTTGCAATGCCATCGCCTGCACCCGAAGCCGATGGAAGAAACGGCTTGGGGTGCTGACATCCCAGGATCCCTGGACAGGTAAGTGTCCTTATATTAAAAGTCAGCAGCTACAGTATTTGTAACTGCTGACTTTAATTTTTTTTTTTTTTTTCAGACGGCGCTGAAATGTTCTTGTGAGATATACAGTATTGGTTTCCCTGTGTCGGCTTATCTTTTGTGTTCTAACTTCAACAGGTACTAAACGTGTTCACAATAACATTGTTTACAATGAGTACATCAGTCATCGAGAGCACGTACACATGAATGCCACACAGTGGGAGACACTGACAGACTTCACAAAATGGCTGGGCAGAGAAGGTAATTTGTTTGTTTGAGCTAGTACGTATACAGTAAATTAAACACGTGACCAATTAAATATAACTGAATGATAAAGAAATGACTAATGAAGTTCTAAGCCAAGATTCAGTGCACTTCACTGTGCAGTAATGTTCATACCGGTATCAGTATGATTAGTGATTTATTTATATACATACATTTTTTTTATATATACATTTATTTAATTTTTTTTTAGCAGAGACCATAGGGAATAAGATAGCGGCCGTTGCAATTTTTATGTCATGCGGTATTTGTGCAGCAATTTTTTTTGTAAAAAAACACAATATTTACCCCAATTTTTTTGTATAATGTGAAAGCTTTTACGCTGCGTAAATAAATACCTAACATGTTGCACTTTAAAATTGCGCACACTGGTGGAATGACGCCAAACTTTGCTGCTTAAAAATCTCCATAGGTGATGCTTTTACAGCTTACCAATTTAGAGAACCAGGGGATGGGGGCGCTTTTAATTTTACACTTTTCTTTACATTCTTTTATTTTTGATTACTTTCATTCCTATTACAAGGAATGTAAACATCCCTTGTAATAGGATTAGGGCATGACAGGTCCTCTTTACGGAGAGATCGGGGGTATATAAGTCCCTACATCTCTCTTCTAGGCTGGAAAGCCTGGGATAAAAAAAAGAAAAATCGATCTCGGGCTTTCCAGCTAATAAAAAATAGCAGTGTTTACATCTGCCGAACCCGGAAATTACTTCGCTTTCAGCCTCTGAGGGTCATCTGGTCCCCGGCTTGCTCTATGATAAACTGGAGGCGTATTCTTTCTTCGGGTCCCCGATTGCGGGAGATACCGGAGAAGCACTGAAAGGAGGGGGGGATGTCCCCTCCCACTGTCTGTAAGAGTAATCAAGCGACTAAACAGCCGCTATGATGGCTTTTATATGTGAGGGGAATCACTGGCTGGTAAAAAAACAAGATATCTGGATGATGCCTGTAGCTGCAGGCATCATTCATATATCAACACTTTGTTACTAAACCCACAACCGCTATATCTGCCTGTATGTGCAAAATAGCATGTTACACATACTGTGGAACTTGAGGGGTTAATCCTCTGCATTGGGTAAAAAGGCTCTTTGATCCTGTATGGACAGATCCTCCCCCTCCTGCAGGGACACAATGGGCAATGCCAGATAAGACCCAGTCAGAGTAGTCCTCCTGCACATGCTCAGTTTGGTGTCTATTGCTGGAGAGAACATTTCCTGTGTCAGTTGAGCTGTTTAGGTCACATGATATGACATCACACATTTTGGTGTGTATACAGATCCTAAATGACAGCCCAGTCCCTCCTCCTCCTCTATGCCCAGTAACTAAAAAAGAGCACAGTGAGTACGATGTCACATCTTGATTGATGGATGATCCGCCTCCCATAAGAGCATGAGGACACAGGCTATAGTGGAAATCTCCTCTTACCTGAACACTCCGCACTCGTGCAGACACTGCAGTTTATCATTTGACCGTGGTATACCTTCAGCCAAAAAGGTATATCGTGGCAGTATTTGAATGTAAAAAGAAGGGGGGATTGGATGACCTATTTTTATATTACTGGGTTTAGTAACACTTTAAAATCCAAGATGCCAGAAATTGTAATTACTGCTACACTTAGAAGGTGCTGTTTCTTGTTCCTTTCATGTTTCAGAGTCTCTTCTAGCTTTTCCCAGCCGGCAGCCTCTAAGGACAGCTTCTTTGTTGTCCTTTCACAGACGACTTATAACGGACTTGATAACATTGCCCTATTGTGTGACTTGGTCACAACCATTTTTAACTATATCATTTCATAGCCTTCTCCAGAATGTGCCATATAATTTTATCTGTTTGTATGTCATATGACGTCCACCTAAGGTTAAGTGGATAATAAACATGGGCTTACCAGTTCAGGGATCCAGCGCTGTCCTCACCTCAGCCGGTTCTTCGCCGGTCTTTAAATCCCTGGTGCCGCCATTCGGATGTGGGAAGCTGGCTGTGACTTCCGCAGCACTTTCTCAATGGACCCGCAGCCTCCTCGGCCTGTGACCTGTCCCAGAAAGTTGCAGCGGAGGGAATTTCGGCAGAAGTGGGAGCGGGTGCCTGTCGAAACTAGGTACCTGCTCCCTAAAAAAAAATTCAGCACTTGATTATTGTTAAACTCTTAAATCATCTTTTAAAAAATCTTTATTTTTGGCATTTTTGTGTAAAATTATTTTAGCTTCATTTCTCATATGTATTTAATAAATGTAGCATGTGAATGTGCTTTTCGTAGCTTTGCATTATTGCAGCATATTAATTTTGCCTGATAAGTTATTTTATATCAAACGTCCTTTTAGGCTTATGTAAAGTTGATGAAACCCCTAAGGGCTGGTACATTCAGTACATAGACCGGGACCCGGAAACAATCAAGAGACAGCAGGAGCTAGAGAAAAAGAAGAAACAGGATCTCGATGACGAAGAGAGGACTGCAAAATTTATCGAGGAGCAAGTTAGAAGGGGCAAAGGTGAAGCAGAGCCGGTAAGGACCGAGTTTACAAGAATAAAGTGATCTTATTTTTTTAATTTTATTTATTTATTTTATTAAAAAGTTTTTTATTTTTTACTAACATTCAAACAACCAAAGAGAACATTTTGGCATTGTGTAAGCAAAGGGGCACAATTTACAAGGATGCTATGACGTTTCTCACAACTTGTACAGAGCTATTTGCATATTCATGTGAGTGGAACAGTAAGGGGAATCAGTAAACCATATTAAGGTGTATATCCTTGTTCATCAAAAATGAGTACTATACCCAACGTTTGTACAGAGCAGAGTATTCTTACTGTTAATTATAAGGTATACAGTGAGAAAAGTTGTCTTATTTAGATGCGTTATTAAATGGGGGGGGAGGGGGAGTGCATATACAGTACTAATACACAAGTTTTTCCGAATGTTAGTGATTGTAAAGTCTCCATTTCTTTTTTTCCTATTAAAATAACAAACGTGTTCTACTTTCCTGCTCTGTGCAAAAACATTGATCCTCCTCCCCCCCCCCCCCCCCCGGCTCCTTCTTGCTCCTTCTCGCTTCACCCCCTCCCTTCCCTCCCCACTGAGTTCCCCTATAGCAAGAGGCTTGCTATGGGGGCACTCGTGTGTGCTCGCTCCTGATCTCCGCTCTGTGTGTCCATAAGACACACAGAGTGGGGCTCGACCCCACTCCCTCCTCACTGGCTCTGATTGACAGCAGCAGGAGCCAATGAGAGAACTGAAAGAGCCTCGACTCTTGTGCACATCGCTGGATCGAGATCGCAGTAAGGTAAAAAAACCTTCTGCCTTTACAACCACTTTAAGAAAGTAAGAAAAATCTGCAACCGTGACAGTTTCTGACAAATATACACACGGACAATAATAAAAGTAAAAGTCAGATAGGGAAGGTGGGGAGGAGGAGGTGATGGTGTTGTCTATTGAGTCACAGGATGAGAATGGTCAAACTATGATGGTGTTTTAGAAATCTACTCCATTCATCTAAGGTCTAAGCAGTACATATGCACAAATGTTTAAAAAAATAGAAAAATCTGTAAGGATAACAATCTCTCTTGAAAAAAAACAATCTCTGCAGCATACAGCCTGGATCTGTTCTTGGCATGCTGAGAATACAGCAGGGTGGCAGAGGCAGAATGTAATTGCAGTGGATGAGTTACATTATCAGTGGCCAAAGAGGATCCCTGCTGGAGCAGGGAGAATTGCTGGTGGTGGTGGGGGGGGGACACATCAGTGACAGTCTCCATCAATGAGGACATCCCAGAAGAAGGCAGGTGCCTGTCCTAATCTTCCTCAAGTATGCAGTGCTGTGGACATTTGCAAATTATTGTAAATTATGTAAAAAATCTCCCCCTCCACCTATGAGTTTACTTCCACTTTAACACCGGAAGGGGTGCTTACAATGGTCATAATTCATTTGGGTAAAACCTTTATCCGAAAAAGGAAAATAACCTGTTTCCTTAACTGCTTAAAAAGTGCTATCAGTTAGGCTTTAATTTGTTAGTCACCTATGTAAAATCCATCTTAACCTACTTGTCCATCTAAATTTTGCCCTCCTCCAGTGGAGAAATGAGTAGAGCTGCTCTTAGACAAATAGTGTGTTACTGGCCAGACCACCAAGTGAAAAAAGCCTAAAAAACAAAACAAAAAAAAAACGAATACAGCTACAACATCTAAGGATTGGTGGGCTCCAGTATTTAAATTTTTTGTTTTTTGGATTTGCATGCATTTAACCTTGAGGTGTAAGAGCAATGCACACTGTTTCCTGTAGAAGACAGTAGACCTTACACCCACATACGCAGTGCCAGCTTCCTTTTTTCCTGGTATGGTATTTTTGAATAAAAATTAATTTAATATTTTCATATTAAAGTGGAGTTCCTCCCATTTTTAAAATTAACATTCATCCATGTGGCCATCCGCAGTGTATTTCTAAATTGATTATACAGTGGGGACGGAAAGTATTCAGACCCCCTTAAATTTTTCACTCTGTTATATTGCAGCCATTTGCTAAAATCATTTAAGTTCATTTTTTTTCTTCATTAATGTACACACAGCACCCCATATTGACAGAAAAACACAGAATTGTTGACATTTTTGTAGATATATTAAAAAAGAAAAACTGAAACTTGGTGAGAGAAGTCAAGAAGAACCCAAAGATCACTGTGGCTGAGCTCCAGAGATGCAGTCTGGAGATGGGAGAAAATTGTAGAAAGTCAACCATCACCTTCACCAGTCGTGGCTTTATGGCAGAGTTGCCCATTGGAAGCCTCTCCTTAGTGCAAGACACATGAAAGCCTGCATGGAGTTTGCTAAAAAAAATACCTGAAGGACTCACCTGAAGAATTAAGATTCTCTGGTCTGATGGGACCAAGATAGAACTTTTTGGCCTTAATTCTAAGCGGTATGTGTGGAGAAAACCAGGCACTGCTCATCACCTGTCCAATACAGTCCCAACAGTGAAGCATGGTGGTGGCAGCATCATGCTGTGGGGATGTTTTTCAGCTGCAGGGACAGGACGACTGGTTGCAATCGAGGGAAAGATGAATGCGGCCAAGTACAGGAATATCATGGACAAAAACCTTCTCCAGAGTGCTCAGGACCTCAGACTGGGCCGAAGGTTTACCTTCCAACAAGACCATGACCCTAAGCACACAGCTAAAATAACGAAGGAGTGGCTTCACGACAACTCCGTGACTGTTCTTGAATGGCCCAGCCAGAGCCCTGACTTAAACCCAATTGAGCATTTCTGGAGAGACCTAAAAATGACTGTCCACCAACGTTTACCATCCAACCTGATAGAACTGAAGTGGATCTGCAAGGAGGAATGGCAGAGGATCCCCAAATCCAGGTGTGAAAAACTTGTTGCATCTTTCCCAAAAAGACTCATGGCTGTATGAGATCAAAAGGGTGCTTCTACCAAATACTAGGCAAAGGGTCTGAATACTTAGGACCATGTGATATTTCAGTTTTTTTCTTTTTTAATAAATCTGCAAAAATGTCAACAATTCTCTGTCAATATGGGGTGCTGTGTGTACATTAATGAGAAAAAAAAATGAACGTAAATGAGTTTAGCAAATGGTGGCAATATAACAGAGTGAAAAATTTTAAGGGGGTCTGAATACTTTCCGTCCCCACTGTATGTGTGTGTGTGTGTGTGTGTGTGTGTATGTGTTTTATTTTTAATTTTTTTTTTTTTTTTTTATGTCTAAATACCTTTTATTTAGATCTGTGTTTGCGGCACTTCCGGTCCTGACACCTAGGCGATTCACTTGGGCTCCTGGGATATCAGCGTCATCTATCCCAGGAGTCCATGGGAATTGTTTAACCACCTCAATACTGGGCACTTTCGCCCCCCTACTTCCCAGACCAATTTTCAGCTTTCAGCGCTCTCACACTTTCAATGACAATTGCGCGGTCATGCAATGCTGTACCCAAATTTAAATTTTTATCATTTTGTTCACACAAATAGAGCTTTATTTTGGTGGTATTTATTCACCACTCCGTTTTTTTATTTTTGGCGATATAAGCGAAAAAAGAGCGGAAATTTGGAAAAAAAAAACAATATTTTCTTCTTTCTATTTTAAAAGAAATCCAATAAAATCGAATTTTGTCATAAATTTAAGCCAACATGTATTCTGCTACATGTTTTTGGTAAAAAAAAATCACGTTAAGTGTATAATAATTGGTTCGTGTGATCACGGACACATGTGCGCAAATGATCATGTACAGATGTGCGCAGGTGACATGTGTGCAGATAATCATTGGGACATATGTGGGGGACAGGTGTTTTTACTATGTGGGGACATGTGTTTTGGGGACATTGTGTGTTTACTTTAGTGTCCCCACACACATGTAAAAACACAGACTGGTGATCAGTGAGTAAAAAGCTGTAAAAAAAAGATCATACTCACTGATCACCAGCCGGCTGCAGCGATCCGCTCTCCTCACTGACAACTTCCATGTGAGGAGAGCCGAGCCGAATGCCTAGCAACCGGCTCTGTGTTTTCATCACATGACGGCCTTGATTTGACACGGCCGTCATGTGATCAGGAGGGGCAATCGCAGAGCCCTCCTGCCGATCGGAGATGCGCCGTGTCCAGGTGACACGAGTGCATCAGGATCGCGCCGCTGCGCGGGCATGATCCCGCTCCTTCTGAGGGACGTTCCTGAACGTCCACTCAGAAGCAGAGATGGCCCACCTGGCCGTTTATGTGCAGTGGCCGGGTGGGAAGTGGTTAATGAAGAAACTGCGCTGTGCAGTGTCATTACTGTGCAGGCGTGAGATCGGGAGGCGCATGCTGGGTAGCCAGCTGCACCAATTCCCAGATATAGACACATGCGGGCTTGAGATGCCTTCAACCTCAATGGTCCCTGCCTGCTTCCCAGATCTGGTAAGATTTTGATTTAAAAGAAAGAAGGAACAAATTAATAACCTTTTGCAAATCTTTAAAGTAGAAGCTCTAACCAATCTTGGTGGTGCATTTAAAAAAAAATTGATTATGTGGACTGGAACTTCGCTTTAAACAAGCACTCTGGCAAATAGCAACAGATGCATAGAAAGGTCAGAGATTACCATGAGATGCACATATTACCATGAGGCATGCCTGTTACCTAATGGGTCTACTGTGGAATAAAACCCCATCTTGTTGGTGATGTAATTGGCAATCTTCTGCCCCTCAGCCAATGTTAAATTAAGCTGGGTTCCCTGTTACCCTGAAAGAGACATTGCACCACATGGGGAAAAGGGAAATAAAATTCACACATCTCATGGCAACCACTGTCTTTGCTACATTCAACAAACTAAATATATTGTGTAATTTTAATAATAATCAGGAATAATTATGTTTTCTTGATTTTCAGGAAACTCCTGTGTTCACTGAATTAAATAGGGAAAGTGAGGAAGAGAAAAGTAAGTCTTTTTGCCTGTCGCACTCGATGTCATTAGTGCTTTGCTTTAACCAATAGAATGCAATGCTATTACCCTTGACAAAAAAAGTTCTAGGATTTGTGTTGAATTGTGATCTATGGACTATGGAAATGATCATCGTAAATGATTATGAACACTTACTTTTTTGTGTACCAGATTGGCATTGTGCATATTCAGTGCTTGATGGAATAGTCATGTGTTTATTTTTCAAATGACAGATACCACTCAAATATTCTTGGGGAATAAATATTATTCTAGCAAATTTCAGAGTTCCTTATCTCTGCATGCTAGTTCTGAGTGAGTGGCTCCATCCAGATATTGAAGAAAGAGGGTCAGCATTATAAGTAGGCAACTAGCATTTTCCAAAGTGGGGACAGCCCTGGCAGGTTAGCAGAGTCCAGCCCATACAGCACGCCACACCTCAAAAACCCCAACTACCCCATGTGTCAAATCCCCACACCCCGAGAGCCCCAAAAGGACATGCATACCCCGAAGCCACCCATTGAGAAAGCTGTTCCACCCAGCAGCATGCCAGGCTCCAGTCCCCTTTATGTGCAAATCCAAGATCCGCCACTTTCGTTGCTGAAAACAAAGCCTTGCTAGCCAAAAAAAAAAAATGGCTCCTAACTTTTTTAGCTGGCTTCTAGATTCAAAGCAAATTTGTCAAGCCCTGACAGGTTTCCTTAACCCCTTCCGGAGCGGCGCACGCCGAAGTACATCGGCAGAATGGCACGGCTGGGCAAATGGACAGGTATGTCCATTTGAATTCCCCGGCGTGCCATTGCGTGTGCGCCGGCCGGGAGCTCCGTGAGTCGGGTCACGGAGAGGACGAACGGGGAGATGATGATGTAAACAGCATCTCCCCATTCTGCCTAGTGACAAGTGTCACTGATCTCTGCTCCCTGTCATCGGGAGCAGTGATCAGCGTAGTGACACAGCTAGCCCATCCCCCCTAGTTAGTAATCACTCCTTAGTACTGACTTAACCCCTCCCCGCCCCCTAGTGGTTAACCCCTTCACTGCCAGTGTCATTTACACAGTAATCAGTGCATTTTTAATCGCACTGATCGCTGTATAAATGACAATGGTCCCAAAAACGTGTCCCATAGACACACAGAGCATGGCTCAGCCCCGCACCCTCCCAATTGTTTGTGATTGACAGCAGTGGGAGCAAATGGCTACAGCTTCTGTCTCTGAGCCTATGAGGAAGGAGAGAGTTGCTGCTCTCATGCATTGCGCTGAATCGAGATCCGGCTCAGGTAAGTATAAGTGGAGACTTGGGGGGTGGGGGGGGGGGCTGCACACAGGTTTTTTTATCTTATTGCAGAGAAAAAAAGGTAAAAAATCTTCAGCCTTTAGAACTACTTTAACTTTGCACAGGCAATGTAATCTGCATCCATAGAGCAGGAGATGCATAAATATTGCATGTGGGGAAATTTTGAAAGCCTAACCTGTTAGGGCTACTACTTAAAGAGGAGTTCCCCCTGGAGGAAAAAACAAAAATTAAAATCGGCAGCTAAAAATACTGTAGCTGCTGACTTTTAATACATGGACACTTACCTGTCCAGGGAGCCCGTGATGTCGGCTCCCCAGCCGATTTTTGTATTCGGCTGTCAGGTGCTGCCGCCGCCATCTCCACTAGGGGAAAAAAACGTCCGTGAAGCCTTTCAGCTTCAGTCGGTTACCTACTATGCATGCGCGAAGCGCACTGCACTTTCTAATTGGCCCGGCAGCCAGAGGAAGGAGGAGGGGAGCCGAACTTCAGAGGGACAGTGCCGTCCCCTGAAAGTGGGAATGGGGACCTGTCAAAAACAGGTCCCCGTTCCCTCCTCCCCCCTGAAAGGTGCCAAATGTGGTATCGGAGGGGGGGAGCAAGCAAATTAGCAGAGATTCCACTTTTGAGTGGAACTCTGCTTTAAATCTGAACTCTTGGAACATCTCTCAAAAAATACAAACTTGGTTGTGTATACAATATTATTAGGGATGAACCAATACCTGTTTTGTACCAGCGAGTACTAGTACTGATATTCGCTGATACCGATTACCGACAACTTTGCAGTGCGATTTGAGACCATACAAAATTAATGGGCTTAAATCGCACTGCAAAAAATCGCATGTGATTTGAACAGGAATGTGGTACGATTCCTGCCCGAATCACATGTGGTTTCCTGCACCGTAGTTTTGTGAACCCAGGCTGAAGTCACTATGACAAGCCTGGGTTCACACAGCAGCAGTGTGGGAAACCGCATGCGATTCAGACAGGGATCACACTGCATTCCTATTCAAATCACATGCGATTCTTTGCACTGCAATTTGAGCCCATTTATTTTTTATGGGCTCAAATCCCATCGCAAAGGTATCGGTTTTAGGTATCGGAGTATTTGCATGAGTACAAGTACTCATGCAAATGCTTGGTATTGGCATGGGTGCAACCCTAATTATTACATTTTTTGTTTATTTTTTTTTTTTTTTTGTTAAAGTGTTTGTTAACCCAAAACCCCCCCTTTGTACGCTGACCCTGATATATCAGGGCTGCCGAGCCCTGACACAGTTGTCAGCATACGTGCCTAAATCATCCACAGCTCTTTACTGTGTCTCCTGTGTCCTCTCCTCCATCCTCTCCCCCTTCCCCTCTCTGCCTGTCAGCTCCATGTCCGCGCCACCCCCTCCAGTCCTGCTGTTCAAATTACTGTTTTTCTTTTAATATAATCCTCCTCCTGTTTTTTTTTTTTGGTAATTGCCCCCTGTGACTGTGCTTTATAAAAATAATACTGTTATATGCCTTGTTTACAGAGCGCTGATCTGCCCTCATTGACCAGCCTCTCTCGACCCTGACAGATGCAGCAGGCGGGGCTGCCTCTCTCCTCCCCTCCTGACTGATGTCAGCGGGGGATCCCCGGCTCCACCCACTGCATCTGTCGGGCCGATAGAGGAGATAGGCGGCAGCTCAGTGAGCGCAGATCAGTGCTCTGCAAACAAGGTATATACAGCATTTATTATTTATACAGCACAGTCACACAGGGCCATTTCATTAAAAAACAGGATTATGTAAAGATACATTTGTGAGTTAACAACCACTTCAAATTCAGGCAGTGTAGGTACCAGAAGAGGATCGGGTATCAGCCTATTGTGTAGTTCATTGTTCTGCAAAGAGCATGCCTACAAAGAGCAATGCTGATAGGAGAGAGCAAAGTGACAGGGAGATGATCTCATCCTTCATTGGCCAATCATAGTCAGGGGGCTGGTCCTTGATAGACTGGGCTCAGATTGAGGAAACCTATCGGAGCCAGGAATAAGGAGAGTAAAAGAACACTTTATCCCTGCACCCTAGACTAAGCAAGCATTTACTCTACAGGGGGCAGGGGACAGCTTCAAAGGGATTTAGTCACATAAAAATGCTTGCACATACCTGAGCAGCTCTCTTGCTCCAGAGGCAGCTCCAAATGCTTAAAGTTCTGCAAGGTTAGGGTAACAAATTAGCCCCACATTCCTATTGGCCCATCATTTTGATGAGTTTCCTCCTTGGCAAAAATGTGTGTTAAGCAACAGCCATGCTTGTATATCCCCCCTTTTTTTTCTTGTTTTCACCCTTGTTTTACACCATTCCAAATTCCACCCTTCCCTTCCAAATGTATCTTTTGCTTGGGAAATTTCCCTTTCTGATCACCAGGAAAGGGAAAATCTCCCCAGGTTATGTTTTATTGTAAGCAGTGGATGCTGGGATTGGGAGATTTTAACCATTCTTTTTTTTCAGTACCCTTCATAGCATGGAAGAGAGTCTTTTATTAACTGATCTGGTACTGAGCTTGGAAAATAATTTATTTTTTCTCTTTTTTTTTTTTTTTTTTTTTTTAAAGTTGCATTTAATCTTGGAAAAGCTGCAAGCACATCAGGAGCAGCAGCTTCAAAATCCAGGTGAGGTCCATTTTCCTATTCATAGATAATGCAGGAAGTGTAGCCTTTCCATAGCTCAGGTTCCTGTCCCAGAAGTGACTTGGCATCCTTCCAGTCTTTTAATAAAATAAAGTAACCACACAACAGGAGCTCAAGGAATTTGTGCATGGAGTCAACTGTACATTTTGAGGATGACTTACTCCACAGTGTCTCAGTTATGGAGGTCAGCGAGACCTTATTTTAAAGCTCAAAAATTTCTTCAGAATATAGAAATACTTGACTGTCCATTGATTGGCACAGATTTACTTTAAAGTGGAACTAAAGTCCCAGTTTCCAAAACTGCGAGCAGGCAGGCTCTTTTATTGCACGAGAGATATTTCATGTCTCTTCTGCAATAAAGAAATGTGCCTGCCTGCTTGCAGCTTAATTTACGTTCCAGCACTGGGCCTGTGTGCCGGGGTGACTGAATTCCTGTGCATGCACAGAAGTGACATCGTGGCACTCCAGCTAATAAAGATGGACATAGCCCAACACCTGGAAAAAAGCTGTGTAGAAGAAGGGTGAGGGATGTCTGACTGTTGAAGGAAAGGTAACTCCCAGAGTTTAGTAAGCTAAAGCGTTTGTGTTCATTTTACAGTTAAAATGAGAGAGTACAATATGGGGCATGGCTGCATATATTTTAGTCACATATGTGTTTGGTGAAATAGGTTCCACGCTGAAATTGTTTGTGTAAATATATGTGCCTGCGTATAAATGGCAAAGTTATTTCAAATGATCTTCTCAATCTAGTTCTCTGTCATCGAATGCACTGAAATCTGCTATATCATCTGGAGCAGTCAAGAGAAAAGACCCAGTTCAGACCCAAGCCAAAGAGAAGAAAAAGAAATCTGCCCTTGATGAAATCATGGAGGTGGGAATTGTTCAGTCGTGTCAATTAAAAACTTTTACAGACTATCAGATAAATGTGTTCTGTGTAGGATAGGTGTGCTGCTGTTGTTGTTGTTGTTTTTTTTTTTTTTTCCTTAGACGAACATTGCACATAAATACTTGCCAATACATTTATTTAAAGTGTTACTAAACCCAGGAGCCTGCATTCACTATATCTGGTCTCCCACAGTACACAGAACATGGAAACGCAATAGTTTTGATAAATATAAACTACTAAATGCCTCTTTTTCATCAGCAGTTAAAGCAGCCTTGTGACTTCTATCAGTGTCTGGTTAAAGCTTGTAGGAGAAGTTTTCATTCTGCTCTGACTGACCTATAATGCTGCAGGACCCCTGACCCTCTGGACAGTGCTGATTGGCCCTGTGCTGATCACATGCACTCTCCCAACTGAGCATGTGCAGCTTGTCCTCTAGCCTCTGTTCTATTAGGGGATGGTTTGGGGACTGTGGATGAAGGGGAGGAACAGAGAAGACAGGTTCAAACACAAACTGATGGTTTTTAAAAAATTATATATTTTTATAAATGTATTATATTCTACTTTTTAATTAATATGAATTTGTCGGTCATTATCTGCACCTTTTTAAAGCGGTATTAAAAATGTTGCTTGCTGCATATTTGGTCAGTTTAAAAAATAAAATAGTGCACCAAAAACGCACCTCCCCACTGAAAGGCAATGAAAACGCAGCAAGGATGCATCAGAAATGCACCCGTGATGCCTTTTTTTGATGTGATTTTGAGTCACATGACCCATAAGCAAGGTAAAAATTAGGTTGCGCTGGCAGCTGCAGCAGTAGCATATTACATGTTACACCCTGAATATGGAGGGGCAGCTGCAGCAGTTACATGTTACACCCTGAATATGGAGGGGCAGCTGCAGCAGTAACATGTTACATGTTACACCCTGAATATGGAGGGGCAGCAGTAACATGTTACATGTTACACCCTGAATACGGGCGTAACCTGTTATAAAAGGTGAACTTATCATTTAAATGCAAATGGAGTAAGTTACCTGTACAGAATGTCTGAATAGTGAGACGGAGGAGCAGCACAAGGTGTCAATCGGTTCATGTGCTGACAAGAAGCATACTAATAGGAGGAGAAAGCAGAGTGACAGAGAGATGTGCTGATTCACCTTTCGCTGTTTAGTCGCAGGCTGTAGCATATTTGGGACAACCTGGGCTCAGAGGATGTAAGTTGAATGATGGAGGGCATCAGACTGAGAACACCTAACGCCAGAAAAAAACAAATCTCTGGACTGAAGGTGGATGTTGCAGCCAAATCTAGTTTTATTTTATTTTTTAATTGTCTATTTGTTTCTATCTTCTGTTTGGCTGAAGGTCCACTTTAAACATGCATTTCTATTATTTTAAACTGCTGTATCCATATTCTAAGTTAGTGAATTAAAAATATCACTTGATCGGTGTATTTTACAATACATCATTACACTGTATCATAGGTTGTACTCGGTGGGCTTGTGTCTTTTGTCAGCCTTATCAACTATGTAACAATTTTTTTTCTTTGTCTTTTATAGATGGAAGAGCAGAAAAAGAAAACAGAAAGAACAGACTTTTGGTTGCAACCTGTGAGTAAACAATAGATGTTCAATTAAAAATAAATCTATCAAAGTTTAATGGAGAAAACAATCATGTCAACGGATTCCCTGGTTCTGTAGAATATGGAGAAATAGTTCATTATGATTTTTTTATAGCTTGTTTTTTTGGGTCCAGTCACAGCCAAATATATATAAATATATCTAGGGCCATATTAAGAAAGCCAATCGTAAAAAACAAAGCAGGAATACATGGGACTTTTTTAGGTGTGAACAAATTCACCCTCAGGAAAATTTACACAAAAACATCAATACATTTTTAACAAGTTTGTGTTTTTTTGTAAAGGGTAAATGTATTCGTCTTTCAAATAAAAATTACAATATCCAAGACACTTCTGTTACAGAGGATGACATACAAAAATGAATAAACGGTAGCATACAGATTCCAAAGGATTTGATTCTATGCATCAGTACTTGCATTACTAGCAGCGTGTATATTCAGCCTCCATAGGAGAACAATCTAAACTCAACATTGTAAATTAAGTAACCCACCTTTTGAAAGCATGATAATAAACCAAATGCCTTTTGCCATGCATAAGTATTTATTTTCCTGATTAGTATATAAACCTTTCAGGGTCCCATCTTTACTGCATTTATACCTCCTATATCTCCGTACACCGATTTAATCCAACCAGCCCATATTTTGTTACACTTTTTAGAGCAACCCCTGGAGTTGTAGTTTATTTTATATTTTGGTAGAGGTCCATTAACCAGTTCCACCTAATAGAGGGACGGAGTCCCTGGATCCTTCCATTTTAGAGCTAATGCTTTTTTTAGCATAAAAAAAAAAAATACTATCCTAAAAGTTTTTTTTAGAAGCGAACAATTCTTCCCCAAAATCACCCAATATGCATCTGGCCGGAAAACAGATATTTGGAAGGGCTAATTTTTCCTCTAAGAATTTTGTGATTGCCGCCCAAAACTTCCTTGCCTGAGGGCAGAGCCATACCATATGAAAATAATCCCCTACCTCAGCCCTACACCTAGGGCATTATGGTGTTTCCACCCTGCCCATCTTGTGAAGATGTGCAGGTGTATAGTACACACGCATACGGTGGAGATAATTAAACTTGATAATTTTATCTGTGGCCGAAATCACAGACAGCGATTCGGTGACCTCAGACCAAGATTCCTTTGTAAGGGATGGGATATCAGATCTCCACTGAGCCTCCACCCTCTCCATCCTAGGGGAGGAAGAGGTCAACAAGGCAAAAGAATATCTAGAGAAGTTTTGAACCTCTTCTTTCACCTCCCCATCTTTCCTCAACTGTGCCGCTGATGGCTCTATAGCGAGGGCAAACAGGGGCGACAATGGGCACCCCTGCCGAGTGCCCCTAGCTATTTCAAAGGTATCTGTAACAGTATTATTAACCCTAAATTGTGCCAGAGATTTAGCATATAATAATTTTACCCAAGCTATAAATTTGGGACCCAAGCCCATCCGTCCAAGGACTGCCCAGAGATAGGGCCATTCAATAGTCAAAAGCCTTATGGGTGTCCAATGACACTATGACTCGGGTATCAGGGGTAGGTCCTTCAGATAGTAACACTGTAAAGAGTCTTCTCAAATTTATAGACATAGATCTCATTTGAATGAATCCGGTCTGGTCTGAATGAATAACAGACGCTATCACTTTGTTTAATCGTTTGGCTAGGATTTTAGCTAGAATTTTTGCATCCCCATTAATGATATGGGCCTACATGATTCGCAGAAGTCATGGTCCTTGTGTGGCTTGGGAATCAGTACAATAAGTGCCTCTCTCAAAGAATCAGGAAGCACCCCCCTCTCCAGTGTGTCACCATAAACCTCTAAAAGTTTTGATGCCAAAACTCTTTATAGGTGTCGTACCACTCAGCTGGGTATCCATCAAGTCCAGGGGTTTTATTTGGGTTAAGAGAAAGCATTACAAACATAATTTCGTCAGTGTTAAAAGGAACATCTGAATCCTCCGCCACCTCCCTGGACAGCTCCTGGAGAGGGATTGGTGCCAAAAATTGACAAACCTCCTCCTCCCCATAATCCCCTCCCCATAATCCACCTGAATAATTTGCTATTCTTATCACCAAAATCGAAGATTCGTTGTGATTGGTACAGCAACTTTTTTTTTTTTTTTTTTTCACCAACTTCAGGTCCAGTTGGCGAGCCTTATCCCTCCAGACCCCAAAGTTAGTAGAGTTAGGATTTGTAATATATTCCACTTCCGCATCTGTAGCTACCTGCTCACATTCCCTAACCTTCCATTCCCTGTCAGATCTAAGTTTTTTTAATTATCCCCGAGATGGATCCCCAGAGAGTGACTTTAAAAGCATCCCAGGTAATTCCCAGAGAAACCTCCCCTCTATTTTCTGACCAGAAGTTTGCTATATCAATGGCTGTTGACCTCTCAAAACATTCCTTTTTTTAACCACAGTGGGCTCAGTCTCCACAGGTCCCTTGGGACCGACCCATGTACATGGAGAATAACAGGAGGGAATGGTCTGAAATGGCCCTTGGGAGATATTGTACATCAGTCACTTTCGGCAACACCTCCCTCCTAAAACACATCCCTCCTAAAACACATATCTAGTCTGGATAAAGTGCTGTAAGAGGAAGAAAAGCATGAATACTCTTGAGCACATCAGCGTTCTTTCAGCGCCACACCTCAACCAAACCATATTGTTCTGCACATGTGACTAGGGAGGAGGCACATTTAGAGACCGTCTGGAATCTATCCATGTCCGGGGATAGTACTGCGTTTAGATCCCCTGCCATAATAATTGGGCCTTTTGCCACCTGGAGCACCCTTGCCATCACGGTATCCCATAACGCAATTGTGAATGGTGGTGGCACATAAATCGCCACAAATGTATAGGGGGTATTATCTATCAAGAGGATCACTATTATAAACCGTCCAAAGGGGTCTGTTACAACCTCCTCCAGGGTACATAGAGAGATTTTGTAACCAAGACTGAAACTCCCCTTGCATAATTATAGTAAGTTCCACCTTCATCCAAGGGTGGAACCGGGATAGCCAAAGTGTCTGTAGCATCCATCCATTCTTCTGGGGTCCAGGGGGGTACAGAAAGAACTACCGTATTTATCGGCGTATATCACGCGCCGGCGTATAACACGCACCCCAAGTTTAGGAGGGAATTTTAAGAAAAAAAAAACTTTTTACGGAAAAAAACTTACATTTAAATGTCCATCAATGCAGCCTGTCATTTGCAGCCTTGTCAGTGTCACTGCAGTTTTTAAATATGGCGCCACCAAGTGAGACAGTGCCGGTCCTGTGTCTCTTGGCTGCTTTCAGCTCCTCTCGTAGTCCTGTGGGCGGAGCTGAGCGCCGCCGATATACATACATAGCCGAGTGTACTCGGCTAGGTTCGGCTAGCTCCGCTCAGTCACGCCCAGTCCCGCCCTATGAAGGACATAACACAGGGACTGGGCGTGACTGTGAGCGGAGCTAGCCGAACCTAGCCGAGTACACTCGGCTATGTATGTATGTCGGCCGCGCTCGCTCCTCCGCTGACAGTCAGCGGGGGATCGGTGTATAACACGCACTCGCTGATTTTAAGGGGGAAAAAAGTGCGTGTTATACGCCGATAAATACGGTAATACCAAAAAATTTCCCCAAAAGAGGAATGTTTCATACACAGGTGGAGACTCCCAGGGATCAAATACAGAGGGGAAGGTGGCAAAGAAACAAGTGGGAGGCAACCGGTAACCCCAACTAAGGAGCATGGAGGCAACACAAGACCATCATTCCCATAAACTGGTAATCACAAATCGTGATAGAAAATCTTGATAGCTCAAACCACAAGAAGCAGTCTTCTCATACACAGGCGATCAACATCCAAAAATGCATGCGTTCCTCATGCGAGCTGATTCTTCCCCAACTCTTAATATGATTTAATAAAAACTTGTGATTTTATTGATGTTTTTTGTGTAATTTTTCCTGAGGGTGGATTTGTTAGCACCTAAAAAGTCAATTCAAAAAGGAATTCAAAAGGAATTAAATTGTATCCAATTAGGGCAACACTGTCGGTGTGTGAGAGTGCAAGCCCCATCCAACCCATTTATACTTGCCTTGCCTGTGCTCCCCTTCTACTCCTTCCTATGTTGCAGCCAGTTATTAATACCTGCTGCTTTTGGGTATGAGAGAACATAGGACCTCCTCGCCTCTGACAGTGCTCGGGTCTTGCAGCCAATCGCTTGGCCCAAGCACTGTTTCATGACCCGAGGGATTGAAACGACCCCTAACCCTGGCTGTAGATGTCAGTGATTTTTTTTTTTTTTTTTTTTACTGTCAGCTTTGACAGATGGAATGTCTATGGAACACTGGAAAGGTGAAACTATGGGACCAAGGGAGCCTATTGCAGAGACGCTGTCTGCATAGGCAACATGTGACTCGCTACTTAATTTTTACTTGTGCCCTTTTGTCTTATTTGAGAGAGAAATTTAGGTTTTACATCAGGTCACTGAAGTCATTCAGACAAGAATGTTGAAGTAGTGGATTGAACTGCATGGGCATGTCACTTTAAAGGGCGGCTATCACAAAATATTGATTACTAAATTCAGACAAAACACGTGTAATGATGGTATTTGGTATATTTCTTTTTACTTTTCTCTACATTTGTATTAACAGTGACGGGGTTTGAGCAGTTGCAGTTCTTTCAGGATTAAGTTATGAGAATGGAAAGGTATGTGTGGCAAGCCCCCCTTGTGTAGTGTAATACTTTGTTCCAACCCCTGTGACTGTTAATTTTGCTGATCAGCTTGGTCTACATAAAAACATGAAAGAAAAAATTAAGGCACATAAGCGAAAAAAGTATTAATATGCAGAATACTGTCATTACATGTAATGGCTGCAAACAAATATCAGAATGATAGTGGTCCTGTAAAGTTTTCTCGCCCCTGAAAAGGTGGTATTTTGGTAATGCTATGTATGAAGGTTTAACCTTGTCCTTTATTTTTAAGGAAATTGTTGTAAAAATTGTAACAAAGAAGTTGGGTGACCGCTATTACAAGAAAAAAGCAGTAGTAAAGGTAACTATTAGTTTACTCTTTGATGTGCCTGATATCTTTTCAACATGCTTCCTATTAAACCATTTCTCAAACCTTTCTGACCATGTTTCATGTTACATCCATATTCAAGTTGTAACATGAACCATGCTGTTAGCATGCACAGTTCCTTTTTCTTTGTTTTCAGGATCGCAGGGTTCTTTTCCTTGCAGCATCTTGTCCACACTCTCGTTCATTCACAGGAATTTAGAAGTAAGTGCCGCAGGGCGCCAGCGCCGCAGGGGTAGGCCCCGCAGGGCGCCGGGAGAGGCCACATGTGATACAGAGTTTAGAGGTAGTTACGTCAATCAAGGTGTTTGAGAACCCAGAAGACAGTGAGGGGGGAGATCTTGGCTTCAATGCGAGTGAGGGGGTTAGAAGGAGTGACAGAAAGGGGATCACAGGTCAAAAGAAAGGGAGGGAAAAATACCAGGACATAGACAAGGGAGTCTGATCCGCCGTCTCAAATGGCCACCCGGCAGAGGTCCCAGACAAAAGATCTAAGAACTTCCCCATGTGAGGCCAGAGGAGACTGGTCTTTGTAGAAAAAGTAAGAGGTCCAAATCTTTTCAATATTTCTCACTCTGTTCCTTCATTAACATAGTATTTTCTGAGTTTCCATAATTCTAGCGAGCCAGTGAGATTATTTGTGTGGACTGAACTCTTCCAAGGTGCTAGAATAAAAGCTTTTGCAACCGTTAAAAGATGTTTTAACAGGGAATTTCTGGACCTTTTGTTAGATAAGGGTGTATCATGGAGAAAATATGCCATTAGATTCCTCCCAAGAGACACACCAGTTAGAACGTTAACCGTTCGTTTAACCATGTCCCAGAAATCCAAACAATTGACTAAGGTGCTGGACCATGAATTTTCTAAAAGTTTATTAAGCATTAGGCAAAACTTGTGTGGATGTCTTGGATCACAGTGGAGAAGGTCAGGGGGAATCCACAGACTGTCACAGCACAGACCAAGGGGAGACAGCAGGGTGGGTGGTGGTGAGCAGGATGCATGCAGGCAAGGCACCTGATGGCCAGTGTGGGATGTGATCAACTCCACATCGAGCAGCCTGGTTTAAGGCAAAGATGCTATGTGAAAGCCCACAAATGGTGGCCAAAAAAGCGCTGGACAGCAGGGCTGGCCGAGATCTCGATGACCAACACACCTGGATGGGAGGCTAAAAGCCAGGGGTACACACTGCCAGAAAAGCCGATCCTCAAGCCGCGGATGCAGTGTGTCCTCACACACACTGTGCAGTGCTGTGTAGACCCTGGTGCAAGGAATAGCAGTGGGTAGACGTACGCATTTTTCAGGGTCCTTCGCCCTTTTCAGCATCAACATGCACAAGGTCTACACAGGACTGCACAGTGTGTGTGAGGATACACCGCATCCATGGCTTGAGGATCAACTTCTCTTGCGGTTTGTACCCCTGGCTTTCAGCCTCCCATTCAGGTGTATTGGTCATCGAGGTCTCGACCACCCCTGCTGTCCAGCGCTTTTTTTTGGCCATTGTCTGCAGGCTTCCACACTCTATCTTTGCCTTAAACCAGGCTCCTCAATGCGGGGTTAATCACATCCCACACTGGCCATCAGGCAGCTTACCTGCATGCAGCCTGCTTCGGTTCATCACCACCCAGCCCGCTGTCTCCCCCTGATCTGTGCTGTGACAGTCTGTGCATTCCCCCTTACCTCCTGCACTGTGTTCCAAGACATTCATGTAAGATTTAGCTAATGCTTAATAAATAAACTTTTAGAACTCATGGTCCAGCGCCTCAGTCACTTGTTTGTAATTCTCTGTGTATCGTCCCCCGATCTTTTATATCAAAAGCTGCGGATCATGCACTGGAACTTTGTGTTTACCATTTTTAAGAAACTCCATGACAGTTGCTTATCCTGTGCAACCTTTTTACTGCTGTTTCAGAAGTTGACGGTTGCTCATCTTGGCATTCCCAAGAAATATGAAGTAGGATACCCTCAGATTCCCAACAGTGCCAACAGATGTTGGATGTCTGAAGGGAACATATAACACATAACACTGCTGGGGTTCGATACTATCTCATAAGGAGTTTGTATGCTCCCTCTTGATATCTGCCCACTACTGAGGACTTGTGAGCAAATAGTAAAATTCTATCCTTTTTGGGTTTGAGAAAAGGTAATTTTTAGGTCTCTGCTGAAGGAAAGGGACACTAACCGCCATCAACGAAATGTCCTATTGGTTCCCCTGCAATGCAGATCTGCTCGAACAGGGAAGGCTCTCTGACCCTAACATACACCTTCGGCATGGAACGCAGGTATTCACTTCCCTGGGCGCAATAGAGGAAATCCAATGTGTGAGAGAAGTTACTTCTAATTTTCAACTAAAAATAAGACGCCTAACGTGTTCCCACAAAACCAATAATATGCATAAGCTAGGTTGCTGCGCCTTTAACAGTAATATACACTATGACAAACTGAAAAAATAATAATAAGGTCACTACCTATAAAGTGCAATACAATAAACAATAGGAATAGAACTCAAATGATCCAAGATGGCATTTCCAAAAGCATAGTGAATAGCCCAAAGAAATTAAAATTATATTTCCAACAATGAATGTCCTGTCACCGTGCGAATACAATGAAATAAGTGCTCCAATCTATATAGGAGCACAGTGATTGGACATTCATTCTTGGAAATATATTTAATTTCTTTGGGCATTTCACTATATGTTTTTGTAAATGCCATCTTGGTTCATTTGAGTTCTATTCGTATTGTTTATTTTATTGCACTTTATAGGTAGCGCCCTTATTGTTTTTTTAGTTTGTTACTTGTAATTTCAAGACTCGTCCTAGGTCGATGTGCTTGAGAAAATGCGTCAGGTACCCTGGAAAATAAGTACGTCAATTTGAGGATCATTGAGTCCAGTTTGACAAGACAGAGAACACAAAATTGGGGTTAAAGGGCTAGGGAAAGGAGAGAGGTTAGTATTTTTAAAAACGGATCTAACAGTCCAGGGGGTGTATAATGGCCTCTGTCGGGATGACAGCCTCTAGAATCCAAGGGAATCATGGCAATGGTATACCCACGGTCGCCTGTTCCAAGTACACCTATGGTTTCTTGTTCCGTTGGGCGCACCAATCGAGTACTCTTGACAAGTGCGCTGCCTCATGGTATTTTAGTGGGTCTGGGAAGCCGATATCACCTTTTGTCTTGGGAAGGAACAGGATAGATCTATATACCCTTGCTGGCTTACCCACCCAAATAAACTTCAGAAACCTAACACGCGGGTCCTTACAGGAAGCCTTGAGTTAGTTTAATCGGTAGAGACTGCTGTGTGTGTGTGTGTGTGTGTGTGTGTGTGTATATCTCTCTCTATATATATCTAATATATATATATATATATATATATATATATATATATATATATATATATATATATATATATATATAATATTTAAGGCAATACCATTCATTTTAATAATGTTGGTGCGACCAAACCAGGAGGTGAAAAATTCCTTGTCCCATCTCAAGAAATCTAATTTGGACATGTGAGCCATTGGAGAGAAATTTAAGTTTGAAGACCTTGTGTAAATTTTTTTTTTTTTTTTTTAAACAGTTGCGTTTACTTGTTCATGCTGCTGAAGAGGTTTAATAAAGGTACACATAAACCAAATCAAGCAGTTCGTAAACAACAAAATAAATACCATAGATAAATGGTCATAGGAGTCATGCAATCATTAATCCAAAACGGTCCTGTGATTAGTCTAAGAAACAGCCTAGGGAAATGTAACAACCAACAATCTGAAATTACAATTGCTTGGGTCAGAGCTAAAAGAAGAGGGACAGGGAGTATGGAGGGGTATGGTAAGGGGGAAAAAGGAGGTAGGAAGGGGAGGGGATTGGGGAAGACAGTGAGAAAAGGAGCAGTGCGGGTAGGCAGGGTACTATACACAAGGTGCAATAGATAACCCTCAGTTATATCCCATGAGATATCAACACCTAAACAGTAATGCCCTGTGCCTCTATCCAGCCGGCCCAAATTTTGTTGAATCTAGCAGGACAGTTTCAGCTGATACACATAAGTTTAAATAGGGGAATAACCCCATTGACCGCTGCCTTCCAGCCAGTAACCATAAGCATTTCAGCAGGACTTCCCTTCTAGCGTAATAGGCCAAAAAAAGAACATAAATAGTTTGACATTCAAGCTCCTTTCACACTACCGCAACTTCAAAGTTGCATGATTTTGCTGCTATTTTGCCACGATTTCAGGGAATGCCTGTGTAAACTTGAGGTATATGGACCTCAACTCGCATGAAAGTTGGACCAAAGTAGTGCAGGGACTACTTTGAAGTCGGCACGACCTGAAGTCGCACATATATGAATGGTTATCATTGGAAATCATGGGGAAGAACTTGTCATGCGACTTTGCAGTCCCAAGTCGCTCAAGTGTGAAAGGGGCCTAACACTAAAGGGTCCATAGAGACAGACAGGTTGCCAACTGAGTTAATAGTATCCAATACATTTGCCTAGAAATTACATTATTATTATTATACATGATTTATAAAGCGCCAACAGTTTACGCAGCGCTTTACAATATAAAAGGGAGACAGTACAGTTATAATACAATAAGATACAAGAGGATTAAGAGGGCCCTGCTCAGAAGAGCTTGCAATCTAATAAGTACATAACCTCGAGCAAGACCAAAATGTGAGCAAACGTGCCCGCGGGCATATCGCAATGAGGGAAGCCTGTTTTAGGCATTTATGCTCACCCCCATTGCTTCTGATTTCAAACTGCTCTGATCTTGACAGACATGACGGGGTCATTTACTGAAACTGGTGAGTGCAAAATCTGGTGCAGCTCTGCATAGAAACCAATCAACTTCCAGGCTTTCTTTGTCAAAGCCTAATTGAACAAGCTGAAGTTAGAAGCTGATTGGCTGCAATGTACAGCTCTATCCGTTTTTGCACTCTTCAGTTTTAGTAAGTCAACCCCACAGTTTTTTGGTAGAAGACAGGACTTCTTGTACTGAACCTGGCTTATGAGAGTATGAATGATGGATTTCAATAACGGCTTTGTCATTGCAAGTAACTAATATCAGTGTATTTTATTAGTTATATTTAGGGTTGTGCCGATACCGAGCATTTGCACGAGTACATGTACTTGTGCAAATGTTCTGATGCTTAATCCAATACCTGTTGTATCAGGCTCCGCGTCCTCATCATAGCGGGAAGGGGGGGGGGTGGGCTGGGCTGGGATTGGTGCAGTGGTGGGGGCAGTTACAAGCACAGATCTCCCTGTTTAGCTTTTAATAAAGCAGCTGACAGCCGCTTCTCCTCCTCCTCCATCCCGCAGCTGTCAGCTGCTTTATTGAAAGCTATACAGAGAGATCGGTGCTTGTAACTGCCCACACTGTCCCCTGGATCCTCCTCCTGGCTCCCTGGGTCCTCCGTGTGCTACCCTGACTCTCTGGATCCTCCTCTGGTCCCCTCCTCATCCCGGATCTGTTAGGATGGAGATCGAAGGAAGGAGCCGGTAAATGTCATTTACTGGCTCCTTCCTTTTCTAAATACAGTGATCACTGACTCTGTCCATTCATAACTGAGCATCGTAAACTAAGTTTATGAATGAACAGGAGCCTCTGTCTCTTGTCCACTCATCCTCAGTGCAGTTGAAGCTGCAGAGAAAGGGACTCAGTTTCTTTCCCTGTCTCAAAAGGATCACTGTTTAGACCCCTGATATCTCACCAAAGCCCCCCCCCCCCCCAACAGGGCTGAATAAAAAAAAAGAAGAAAAAGAATTGTAATAAATTATTTAAAGGTTTAAATTGTAAAAATAATATAAAAAATAATATAAAAAACAAAATAAACACTGACATCGTCCCCACCCCCCAAAATTGTAAAAAATAAATTTGTCAAAAAATAAATGGACAAGAATAAAAAACTACTGACACAGTCCACGCCCCATCAGTGCTGCATATTAGTGCCTCCTCATCAGTGTCACCCTATCTGTGTCCTTCAGTGCTGCCTCATCAGTGCCACCTCATTAGTGCTGCATATTAGGGCCACTGTCACATGGCATTAAAAAAAAAGTATCGGTATCGGCGAGTAAAAAAAAAAAAAAGTATCAGTACTTGTACTCGGTCTTAAAGTGGTATCGCTGCAACCCTAGTTATATTTGGTCATTTACACACCTTTTAAAATGTATAAATGTATCCAGTGTAATTAGGGCAGACTTCTTTGGAAATATGTACAGTCTACACATCCCTGTTAAAATGTCAGGTTTCTGTGATGTAAAAAAAAGAGACAAGGAAAAATCATTTCAGAACTTTTTCAACCTTGTTAATGTGACCTATAAACTGTACAACTCAGTTGAACAACAAAGGAAAATATTTTAGGTGGAGAGAAGTCGAAATAAAAAACTAAAATGAATATGGTTGCATAAGTGTGCACACCCTTAAACCAATAATTTGTTGAAGCACCTTTTGATTTTATTACAGCATGGCACTTGGGTATGAGTCGATCAGCATGGCAAATCTTGACTTGGCAATATTTGCTCATTCTTTGCAAAAACACTTCAAATCTGTCAGATTGTGAGGGCATCTCCTGTGCACAGCCCTATTTAGTTGACCCCACAGATTTTTCAATCTGATTCAGGTCTGGGCTCTGGCTGGGCCATTCCAGAACTGGGATCTTTTTCTGGTGAAGCCATTCCTTTGTTGATTTGGATGTATGCTTTGGGTTGTCATGCTGAAAGATGAAGTTCCTCTTCATGTTCAGCTTTCTAGCAGAAGCCTGAAGGTTTTGTGCCAATATTAACTAGTATTTGGAACTGTTCATAATTCCCTCTACCTTGACTAAGGCCCCTGTTCCAGCTGAAGCAAAATGGCCCCAAAGCATGATGCTGTCACCACCATGCTTCATTGTGGGTATGGTGTTCTTTTGGCGATGAGCAGCGTTGTTTTTGCGACAAACATATGTTTTGGAATTATGGCCAAAAAGTTCAACCTTGGTTTCATCAGACCATAACACATTTTGCAACATGCTTTTGGGAGACTTCAGATGTGTTTTTGCAAAATTTAGCCGGGCTTGGATGTTTTTCTTCGGAAGAAAAGGCTTCCGTCTTTCTACTCTGCCCCATAGCCCAGACATATGAAGAATACGGGAGATTGTTGTCACATGTACCACACAGCCAGTACTTGCCAGATATTCCTGCAGCTCCTTAATGTTGCTGTAGCCCTCCACAAAGCCTCCCTGACCAGTTTTCTTCTCGTCGTTTCATCTTTTCATCAATTTCGGAGGGACGTCCAGTTCTTGGTAATGTCACTGTTGTGCCATATTTTCTCCACTTGATAATGCCTGTCTTTACTGTGTTTCATGGTATATCTAATGCCTTGGAAATTCTTTTGTACCCTTTTCCTGACTGATACATTTTAACAATGAGATCCCTCTGGTGCTTTGGAAACTCTGCAGACCATGGCTTTTGCTGTAGGATGTGACTAAGAAAATGTCAGGAAAGACATACTAGAACAGCTGAACTTTTATTTGGGGTTAATCAGGGGCACTATAAATTATGGGACTATGCACTTATGCACCCCACCCCCTCCCCAAAATATTTCAGTTTGTGTTTCAACTGCGTTGTACAGTTTATATGTCACATTAAAGGTGGAAAAAGTTCTGAAATGATTTATCTTTGTCTCTTTTTTTTTGCATCACAGAAACCTGACATTTTAACGGGTGTGTAGACTTTTTATATCCGCTGTATACTGAGCTGTTTTGGAGAGTAATCACGTTTTATGACCTGAAGATGAAATGAATATAATTATAACCTAAAACTTTATCTTTGCTGTTTTGTTACTCTTAGGAAGTGCTTGATAGATACACAGCAATTGTGAAGCTTGTCGATTCCGGAGATAAACTGAAGCTTGACCAGACACATCTAGAAACTGTTATCCCAGCACCAGGTAAAACTAAAATATTGATAGATTACTGATGCAGAGCTGTTGTACACAAGATCTGTGGAAGAGGATAAAATGGAAATGAATTCTCTGAATATTTCGGAGTCACAATATATTTCAGAAAGCTCCAGTCACTCAAAGGGTCATAGATTATAGCTGGCTGTCCTTTGTACCTTTTTATTACTAGAAAGCATTTGCCTAGGTAATGAGTAACCAGTTCAGTTCCCCTGAACGTTACATTTAAATGTAAACTTCTGTACTTTCCCAAATTCATCAATGAACCAATTAATGCATAGTTAATTTGGAACAAAGCGCCGTCATATAAAACGAACCTCTGGCTGCTGTAGATGGTTTACATTTTTCTGCCTGCAACCATCATGGTTGATGTCAATGGCTGAGAGCACTGACCAGAGTGTTCTGGTGGGGGCGCCCCTCCTGTCAGCACGCAAACGCTCAGCATGGGAGATCGCTATACTAACAGCGGATCGTTCGCACAAAGGCTCCAACCTGAGCTGTCAGGTTTTTTTTCCTGATAGTGTGTACTAGGCTTGTATGACTTGGCATATTGTAAAGCAGAGGGAATGAATCTAAATTGGTCCATAAACTGGCCTAATTAAAAAGACATTGTCTTTATATGTTAATTATGTTTGCTTTAACCACTTCAGCCCTGGAAAGTTTTACCACCTTAATGACCAGGCCATTTTTTGCGATATGTCACTGCCTTACTTTTACTGACAATTGCACGGTCGTGCGACGCTGTACCCAATAAAAATGAATGTCCTTTTTTTTCCCCCCTACAAATGGAGCTTTATTTTGGTGGTGGTTGATCACATCTGTGTTTATTTTTTTTTTTTTGTTTTGTTTTTTTTTTTTTTTTGTTTTTTTTTTGTGCTATAAACAAAAAAAAAAAGCGACAATTTTGAGAAAAAAAAACAAAAAAAAATTTTTTTTACTTTCTGCTATAAAACATATCCAATAAAAAAAATCTAATTTCTTCATCAATTTAGGCCAATATGTATTCTACTACATATTTTTGGTAAAAAATCCCAATAAGTGTATATTGATTGTTTTGTGCAAAAGTTATAGCGTCTACAAACTGGGATATATTTATGGCATTTTTATTTATTTTACTAGTAATGACGGTGATCAGCGATTTTTAGCGGGATTGCAGCGGACACCTAACTGACACTTTTTTGGTCAGTGCTAAAAATATGCACTGTTACTGTACTAATGACACTGGCGGGGAAGGTATTAACAGGGGCTATCAAAGGGCTAAGTGTGTTCCTAGGAGGTGCTTGCCAACTGTGTGTGGGGGATGGTCTGACTGGATGAAGACAGAGATTGATGTTCCTGCTTAGCAGGAACACAAGATCTCTATGTTCCCTGTCAGAACGGGGAAGGCGGGGAAGGTATTAACAGGGGCTATCAAAGGGCTAAGTGTGTTCCTAGGAGGTGCTTGCCAACTGTGTGTGGGGGATGGTCTGACTGGATGAAGACAGAGATTGATGTTCCTGCTTAGCAGGAACACAAGATCTCTATGTTCCCTGTCAGAACGGCGATCCGCCTTGTTTACATATGCAGATCCCCGTTCTGCCTCTCTAGGGAGTGATCATGGGTGGCCGGCTTATATCGGGTTCGCCTGACTCGCTGATTGGCTCCCTCCTCTGTTCAATTGGCGTGCATGTGCCCCCACTGCCTATTGCACAACATGATGTACAGGTACGTCATTTTGTGCAATAATACTGCGGCAGGGCAGCTCATCTGTGGTAGGCGGTCTTTAAGTGGTTAATGTAAACTGTGTAACTATATATTATTGAGCTTTTGCTTTAAACAGAACCAGTCATGACTAGACTGCTTAGTCGGCCTTAACCAATAGGTACTAATATTTTTTGTTTAATTACTAATTGCAGGGTTTCTTCAGTAACTCATATTTAAAAGGAAAAAAATCCCACAGATCTCATTTAGTTCCTTTTGACAGCTACAAATTAATACACTGGGGGGGAAATAATGAAAAATTGTGTGATCCTCTTCTAAAATGAAAGTAGAGATCCTGTTCCTAATTAACAAAGCCCCTTTTTTAATTTAGGAGTGGTCTGCTCCCTCTTCTATGCTATTTTTCACCGTGGCGGCCTCTGCACTAGGAAATGGCATACAGTACAGGACAGCCAAAAGCAGTGTGAAACCCCAAGCCAAAAATGTAATATATTGCAGCTTAACAATCCTTAGATGTGGTGGCTGCATCAGTTCTCTTTGTCCTGTCTTCACCTGGTGATCTGGCTCGTAACACACCTGTATTAAAGTGCCTCCTCTCTGGATTAAAGGGCACAGGGGGCACAGCAGATAGCATTATCAGTCGGGAGGGGAGTTTTTTAAATGTACTAGCAGATCTAAATTCACCGATGAATGGAAGCTCACACTATAAGCGGTTACAGCAAACTTCTTTTTTTTTTTTCTTTTGGGATAAAAGTTTATATGAATAAATAAAAGCTGCCATGTCCAGAGAGACTGGTTTAACTGAGTACAGCTGTTTACAATTATTCACTTATATTGACGGCTGTATGCAGTTCCCCAGGTGCCCAAGGAGCTCCAGGGATTTGGGTTCCATTCACACCTATGCAGTTTGATTTTTTGCGGGTTTTTTTTTTTTTTTTTTTAAACCGCGTTTGTGCTTTTTTTTGTACAGATTAAAAACCGCAAATCATGGCAAAAAAGCTGTAAAAACACACTACAAGTTTTCAGTTGGGTGCATTTGACCTGCATTTTACTTGTTCCTAGGCTTCAACAACCTGCTTCTGGCTGCTTTTGCATTTCCATTGACTTTTTATGAGAAGAGAAGTCATTCTGGTGTGGAATAAAAGCCTATTGACACGGGCTCTCAAGTTTGATCTTGTTCCTTTTACTTTTTCCAGGGAAGAAAATATTGATTTTAAATGGTGGATACAAGGGAAATTACGGTGTTCTAGATTCGATAAATGAGAAGCGCTTTTCTGCCACAATAATTATTGATTCAGTAAGTATACATTCTTATATGTCCTGTCCTATGTTTTACATGACATGTCTTGTGAGTGCCTCGATTTATGCTGAACAGTAATGTGTGTGTATACGTATGTGTGTGTGTATATATATATATATATATATATATATATATATATATATATATATATATATATATATATATATATATATATATATATATATATATATATATTTTTATTTTTATTTTTATTATTATTCATACACGCACACACTTTTTTTCTTTGTGTGTAACCTTTCATGAATGTGTATTTCTAGGGTCCTTTGAAAGGTCGTAAGGTGGAAGAGCTGCCGTATGAGGATTTTTCTAAGGTGGCATGATTGCTGTGTACACATCTGCTGGAAACATACAAAACTCTACTATGTCAGGGTTTTTATGGATGGTCAGCTGCTAGCCTCAACTTGCATCTACCTTCTCTATTAAGGTTTATCTCTTACTAAAGTAATAAGAGGTATTTTCTAATGGAATTTCCTGTAATAAAAATACTTCTTTTTTTTTTTTTTTTTTACCAAATAATTTGTATAAATGAATTGTAATAAATGTCTCCTTGCTCAGGAACAAACATATTTATTCTCATCTTCTGACTTTTCAGTGTATTTTTCTATATCCCACCTACTGAAGAGAGCACTACTTCACTGTTATATTATTTCCACAGATGGCCACTATCTGTGCAATTTTAATTTCTTTTTTTTAATCAGGTTTTTATTATACACAAAAATATACAATACACAGTTTAGAACACATGATGTGCATATCGTGGAGTTCCCCCGCAACACTTTCTACGAACAGTTATCAACTTCACTGAGTTACTATGAGAAATCACTATCCTTTACCTAGCAAGAGTATAACCTAGTATACTGTTATCTCTTAACGATCAACCCAAAGCAGGGTGTAACTCATGAAGAGTATGTGCATAGATACAGTTGGATGTTATCAAGTGCCGAATATTATAGTGTTACTGTATACAGTAAGATCTCCAGTGATCTACAATAGTCTTGGACTATGAAAAGAGGGTATAACAGTTATCTAACGAAAAATCGTTGAGAGCAACTCCACTACAGTATGATCCTATCAACCACGTTTTAGGTTCTTTGCATTTAGCAGAGTGTAAGATTCTCTAGTAGTGGGAAAGAAAAAAAGAAGAGAAAAAAAAAAGGGAAGAAAAAAGGAGAAAAACGGTAATAAAACAATACTATACAATACAGTACAATATAGTCTGCCTTACAATCAAAAAAAAAATGTAATTTCCTGCATATCTCATCTCTTTTGTACGTAATCCACTTTTATGCAGTAGTCAGGCCTACATTTAACCCAAGAGCAATCTGTCTTTAATTAGTTGATGTGGGGCCAGACCAGGGACATCTAATCACGCCTGCCATATTGAAAAAAACTTTTGTGGGACCTTTCTATGTTGGTAAGCAAGTTTTTCTCTGATTAGAAGTTTAACACTGTCTATCCATTGCCCCCTGGTGGGAACTCGTGGAGTAATCCACCACTGGGCAGTTAGTTTCCGTGCCATGTACAGTAAACGAAGAAGCGCTATACGAGTGGGTGGGGGCACCAATTCATCATCTATCCCCCCCAATAGGCAAACTATTGGGTTTCTTGCAAGAGGTATCATATACACTTCCGAAATCGTATCCAAGACCTCTTTCCAATATCTGAACAGTTTGGGGCATTTCCAGACCATATGGAGAAGGTCACCATGATCGCATTCACATTTTGGGCACAAAGGTGAATCTCTAATTCCCCATTTATAAAGTTGAAGGGGGGCTCTGTACGCCCTATGTAATAGATAGAGATGCGAGAGTTTCTGGGATGCAGATATCGATACCAGGGGGGCATTCAAAAGGCAGAGATCCCAACTATCTCCATCAATCCTCCCTATATCCTCCTACCACCGCTGTCTACATGGTAGCTTAGAGGGGTCTTGTATCCGAACGAGGAGAGCATTATAACATCTAGATATCATACCCTTTTTAACTTCATCCATAAAAACATCCTGTATAATCGCGTGATCTGTTTGTTGAATCCTGACAGTTCTATTCTGGGTTTGTAAGGCATGACGCAATTGGAGATATTTATAAAAATTGTTATGCGGGATCCCAAACTCTATTTGAATCTGATGAAATGATTTGAAGGTGTTATCTTGATATAGTTGTGAAATATACTTGATGCCTGCATCGTCCCAGCTCTTGAAACCTTTTAATTTTAGTACTACTTTAAATTGCCTGTTACGCCAAAGAGGCGTGCAAGGCAAGAAACCTGTAATGCCTAGCATTTTCTTAACAAAGGACCAAAGCATGATCAGCAATTTAATGGTAGGAGCTTCCGGGTCTAAATGTGGAAATCCCGCCTCCAGACTTGCCAATGCTGAAGAGTTACTCTCATCTAAGGTTATAAGTCTACGAATCGGGTCATTTGGATCTGATAAACCCCATCCTCCCAGGTGTTGTAATTGGGATGCCAAATAGTACGTTCTGGGATGAGGCACTGCAAGCCCCCCTTCCTCCTTGCCATATTGTAGTGTTGATAATTTTATCCTCGCTATTTTTTTCCTCCAAATCAGCTCTCTAAATTGGGTCTCAATTCTATCAAACCATCTTTTAGATATCCATACCGGGGAATTATTAAAAATATATAGCAGTTGTGGTGCCGAGACCATTTTAATAAGATTGATTCTACCTACCACAGATAAAGGCAGTTTACACCATGCCCTGCACTTTTCCCGAAATTTATTTAGCAAAGGTATCAAATTCTGGTCAATATAGGTAGTCGGATCCGAAGTCACCTGAATCCCCAGGTAGCGAAACTAGCTCACCTGTTGTACCATCTCTGCACCCAGGGGCAGTGGGGTATCCAGGGGGTCAAGTGGCATCAGCACTGACTTATCCCAGTTGATGGAGAAGCCAGGTTGTTCTCCGAAATCTTTAATTAGGGACATGACTGTTTTTAAAGTATCCTGTGTATCTCCTAAATAGAGTAAAGTATCGTCCGCATACATGGACACTACATCCTTATCTGTACCTCTCAGGAAACCTACAATCCTTGGCTCCCCTCTAATTTTTGCCGCCAAGGGTTCCAGGGCCAAAGCAAACAGCAGGGGTGACAATGGGCACCCCTGCCTGGTGCCTCTAAACAATGGAAAAGGTTTCGAGAGTTCCCCATTAATCCGTATCTTGGCAGTGGGCGCAGCATACAGAAGCTGAATCCAGCAAATAAAAGTATCACCTATTCCCATGCTCTGCAGTGTCTTCCACAGATAAGGCCATTCGACACTGTCTAAGGCCTTAGCTGCGTCTAGTGAAAAAATTGCTCTATTGTCTGTATTGTCTACTGGAAGTTGTAGGTTCAGAAATAATCGTCTTATATTTTGGGCTGTGGATCTCGTGGGGATGAACCCGGATTGGTCTCTATATACAATCTTATGAATTACTTTGGCTAGTCTGTTTGCCAACATCCGGGCCAACAATTTGATATCGGATGTTAGCAATGATATGGGTCTATAAGAGCCAGGAGAGTTTGCATCTTTACCCGGTTTTAATAAAACAATAATTATCGCCTCATTCACCGAAGCTGGCAAGGAGCCCTCCCCTAGTGCCTAATTGTAAACTTTCAGTAGTGAAGGGAGCATGATGACATGATATCGTTTGTAAACCTCTGACGGAAGGCCGTCTATACCTGGTGATTTGTTATTTTTAGTTTAGGATAAGGCAATGTCTAGTTCCTCGGCTGTCAAGGGGGCATCAAGCATGATTTTATCTTTTATTGGCAAGTTGGGGAGCTCACAGTTCCTCAAAAAATCATCTATTGCTCCATCGGTGGGTGTCACCTTGGAGGTATATAGATCAGCATAAAAATCACTAAAAATGTTTAGGATATCAGGAGTAGAGCATTTCAGGGTTCCCTGATCATCGCAGATGGGAGAGATGAGGGAGGAGGATTGCTGTGCCCTTGCCATTACTGCAAGCATATGACCAGTTGTCTCCCCCTCCTCAAAATGTGATTGTTGCAAGAAGAAACGTTTGTTCTCCGCCAACTGCAACGCCAGTTGCCCAGACATCGACTGCGCGCTTAACCAGGCTCTCCTGGTATCCTCTGTGGGTTTATTAGTATAAGTGTTCTCAGTTTCAGTAACCATATTCCTCACCATTAATTCCCAAGCCTTCGTATCCGTTTTGATATGTGATATTGTCTTGATAAGCTGTCCTCTCAAAAAGGCCTTCGCTGCATCCCAAACCACCTCCAATTTGGCAGTACCAATATTATTCTGCAAAAAAAGATTGAGCGTATGGGGTCTGGCTCAGTTAACAGCGAAAGCCAGAAGGGGTTAAGCTTCCAGATTGGGCGCCTGGTCCTATTTGGTAATGATATGGTCACCCAGAATGCGGAATGGTCAGAGACCTGCCTATCCGCATAACCTGAGTCCAATTATTAATTGTAGCATTTTGCAATTTTAATTTCTAAAAGAAGTTTTCATTCAGCTTAGTCCCAGAAGATAGATGCATATCCTAGGTAGAATTATTTTCCTTGTTTTCCTTCCTGTGTGTGTGCAGTAGCAAAGACTTGAAGGTGCTAAATGCCAACCTTTTTTTTTTTTTTTTTTTCTTTGGACCATTTGTCATGTAGAGTTTTGGTTTTTGGTATATATTGTCGATTTGAGGATATTCTTCTTGTTCATTATTTAAAAAAAAAAATACAATAAAGGGCAGCACACAGTGACTTTATTTCAGTATTACATGAATTATAACTGAACCACTTTCTACACCATGTTCATATAAATAAAGCAAGAGTGAACACATCTGTTCCTGCATGAAAGCATGATACAGTTTGGTTTATGAGGCTGCAATTAAGATGTGTTTATTCACATTCATTGAACGTTGGCTTTTATCAAGTTGGGGGTGTGCATACTATTCTTCTTTGCCATTTTAATTTAATGAGGCATTTCACAATTGAAGTCCATGACCATTAAAAAAAAAAAAAAAAAGCTGTGTGCTGTTCTATTGCATTTCCAAGCATTAATATGAATCTTGCTCATAATACTGAAAATAAGAATTTGGACTAGAAAATAATACCACGTTCGTGTTTTTATTGTAACTGCAGAAACATGTATCCCATGCTATATGTATGTATGTGTTGGGCTCCTCAAGGGCGTTTAAAGAAGCTGTATAGCTGAGGTACTGTGTAGTCTCTGTAATGTCCGTCGATGAAACCTTTTCCGTTATTGTGTACAAACCAGCAAGTGACTTTGGTGCCGAGCAGGTGGTTATGCTGGTATTCTTTCTGCATCCCCCTGTAACAGAAAGACAAAATCAAAAGTTGTATTTTGCACAGAAAAGCTGCTCTAAGTCTCATTCTTTCAGTGGTAGTTAATAAAGATGCAATTGTTGGAATTTTAAGTTTCATAGTGTTTGTTTATTGAAATGTATGGTAACCTTACATCACAAAGAACCTCTAGTGTGAGAATTGCCAACTAACCAATGAGCAAGTTGTTGAATTTGGTAGGCACAGTCATGGCTGATAACAGTATAGATAGGCCCCTTTTCACACTGGCAGAGTCTGCCAGTGGATCCACTTGCTCAGCAAGAGCAGGTAGATGATAGGTCCATGTCTGCTCCACTAAAGCAAAGTAGCTACGGACACGGCCCGCTGTCTTCTATGGGGCCGTCAGATGGTGAACGGACCTCCTGTCATCCGATCTGCCAGACAGATGGGGAACAGATCTCCATCCATCTGTTTTTAGCGGACGGGATCAGATTGGATGTTGGTGGGTGTTCTCGGACACATGCTCGCTGGATCGCTGACATGCAGACCAGATCAGTCCGTTTGTGTGAAAAGGGCCTTACAGGAAAAATTTTTTTTTTTTTTTTTTTTTTTTTTTTTTTGAGAAGGGTTACAGCATCTGTCAGTTTATTTGTTTTGTATTGTACCATTGGTAGAATATTCCTTCCATTCCTGTCGCAGAGATGAAAGAAGAAGTTGGAAGAAATCTCCCAAGGAGGTATATTCCCCTTTGAAAGTTTTCCTTGGAACAGATGTTCTGATTGAAAGATTTTCCCTCCCCTTCTGTTTTGGGGATAAATAAAATGTTGTATTTCTCCTTACTTTCATCGTTACTGATTATGGTTGCCAGTACAAAGAGAAGGGCAAATCTTAACCAAAGGGTCTAACCTAGAGTTGCCACCTCATCACATTAAACCCGAACACATATGAATTACACAGGTTCTGTGGCTGATTAAGGTGGTAATTAAACTCACTTGGTGTCTTATCTGCATTTAATTAGCCTCAGAACCTGCTGTAATTCATATGTGTTCGGGTTTAAAGGGATGAGGTGGCAACTCTAGTCTAACCATTCCCCCCACCCTATCCAAAACTAAAAAACAAAACAAAAACATTTTCCTAGAGATGCAACTTGATGTGTAGTAAATTTTAGACATAAGTGTACGCACGATTCATTATTCCACATCTATTTTCTAGAAATGAGAATCACTTTCTTCCAGGATTTCTAACCGAGGGTTTTGTGGAACCCTAGGGTTTCTCCAGTGGTTGCTAGGGGTTCCTTGAGCAATGACCAGTTTCTCCTTCTCAAATAGGTTCCTACTGTCAACACTGATCTTTTTAGTGATCTGTAAACTGGGGATCATTCCCAATGGCTACAAATGTAAAGGGCATTCTTCCCACTGACCATCATACTAATGGTGCACTGAAATTTTAAATTCTGGCACTGAAACTGAAAATTCAGGATGCACTTGGCCAAAACAGAATTATTTTTTTTTTTAAATATATATACATTATTATGAATGATTGTATTATATTCAACTTTTTGATTAATATCATGACTTTAAAATAAATATGAATTCATTGTCGGCCATTAGCAACTTTTTGAAGTGGTGTAAAAAGTCCTGCTTGCTGCATTTTCGGTGCATGTGTGGTTGGTTAGTTAAAAAAAAAAAAATGCACCAAAAACACACCTCCCCATTAAAATTCATCAAAAATGGACCTTTGTTGCGTTTTTGATGCATTTTTTTGAGTCGTATGACCTATGAAAAATACACCAGAAGCATGGCGCAATCCCTGGCGTTTTCGGGCAGCCATTATTGGCACTTTTCTTTCGACAATTCTAAAAACCCTATTTTAGGCAGCCCAAATTTCGGTGCATCACTGCATCACACTAATGTACCATGAGCTCTAGGTAGAGTAATTTTAGTAGGGTTCTTCTGTGTAAAGGTTGAGAGAATCAGCTTTAGTCAATAAAGAAAAGCACTAGCTTATGCAATATTTTGCTGCATGACTACTTTCAATAGTTACCTTTTTAGGTCCCACCCAAATTCTTATAGTATTCACGCCATGCTCCTGCCAAATCACCACGGTGCAGCACGTGAGGAGCTGCAGAGTGACTGCTAGAAACACTTGACCAGGCCCTCACTTCTGTATGTCTGGAATAATCCTATTCATTCTTATAATTGGGCTGCCTATCGTTGGGAAACCTATCGGACAACCTTTTTATATAAATGAAAAATATATTTTTTAGTGCATGCGCAAAAGTGAGGCACAGCTTGGGAGAGTTTTGCCATGGCAGCTGTGCATCTCCCTGTAAATCTGGCAGGAATGTGGCTAAGTGTGTATATGAGGAGAGGGAGTTAAATTTAAAGAATGACCATATGACATTTTACACTGCGCCCCTAAACAATCCACAGAGCACCGCTCCAAGTGCCACCATGTAAGAAATCCAATGCTTTTCGGGTGCTTGCATCCAGTTGGGGCATTGCCTGGCCCACTGAAACTGACTATGAGAAAGATAGGAAGCCGCAGTCCATCAGTCAGCCCAGTCCCAATATGTGAAAGGTTGGCTTCAGCTTGTCTCCCTACTTCGGGCCTAATTGTAGAGGTTATAGATATGTACATAAACTTTGCCCTTAAAGTGAAACTAACTCTTTGTGCTACTAGCATTAGTTAAGAGATAGGAAGGTATTTTATTTAATTCTAACTTTTTTTTTTTTTGTTTCATTTGTTCAGTTGGTTTCTGGCATAGGCCAAAATGATGTCATACATCCCAGGAGTGTTCATTTTTTTCTTTCATCTGGGGAAGGGGTTTTATCAGCTAGTAGCTATTTATTTTTTCAGTATTATATACTAACCTTGTTACTGTCAGCTTATTTCCTTTTACATTCATGGTAGCGATTGGTTTCTCTGGATCAGTACCTGCTCGCACATCATAGACGCTTACTTCTGGCTCCTTCATAAACTGGCCTAAATAAATGAAGACAAATTACTTGCAGTTAGACTCCTTTTGTAGGCATAAATATATCAGTATATGTAAAGCAATATCAAACTTCAGTAATAAATATTCCAAGCCAGTGTCAAAGGCACATCCTGATTATGTCTGCATACAGGTAAGTCTTAGCAAATATTGTCAGGAGGCTTACTATTGCTTACCTATACCTCTGAAAATGCTCGTTCCCTGTCTGTCCAGCTGACTTCAAGGACTTTTACACATGACCGCAAGACACAACATTTTTATGAGTAATTTTTTTTTTTTTTTTTTTTTATGGATCTGAATGCAGGTGTACTTTTTTTTTTTTTTATATATAAGCCGCCGCACACAGATCAGTAAACTTGCACTGTGTTCAGTGCAGAAAAAAAAATAGAAACATCTGTCTAAAGTCCTGCATTTGGATCATGTATGCAAGTAAACATTTTTGTACTAACTTTTGTATACATATTGCACAAATGTATTCTATTGAAGTACAAGAGCTGTGTGCGTCCTAGCAACGGTGAACACTAGGTGGCAATAATTGCCTGCATCCTAGCAACAGAGGGCGCTAGGCAGCTTTCCTTGTGAAGCTGCCTGAGTCTTAGCAATGAAATGAGGCAAGGTTGACTTCCTTGAGAAGCTGCCTGTGTTCTAGTAAAAGGGCCACTTACACTGAAATGCTGTACACATGTAAACCTTACTCAAATGTTACAGCCATACGGAGCACTTTTTACACAGAATCTTTCTGCTAGCATGATCTTGCATACTAGTTGCTGTATTTTCTTCTGGCCATGTGTTTGCACCCTAATACCCTAAAAAGATAGTGACTTGGAATTATTATACACATTAGGCACTATGACATTCTAATATGCATGTTTCTTACATATCAGTGGCTCCAAGCAAGACAGAGACAGACAGCTAGTATTTTTGGACACAGGTAATTGTAGGTTGCTCACATCTGTGCAGTGTGTTGTGTTTTAGACATGTTTTTCTTGTGTTTTAGGAGCTCTGCCATTGAATGTTATATGATAGGGATATGCAATTAGCGGACCTCCAGCTGTTGCAAAACTACAAGTCCCATCATGCCTCTGCCTCTGGGCGTCATGCTTGTGGCTGTCAGTCTTGCTATGCCTCATGGGACTTGTAGTTCTGCAACAGCTGGAGGTCCGCTAATTGCATATCCCTGCATATGACATGCATTTTCCTAAAAGCACATTAACCACTTGCCAACCGGGCCAATTCTGACACTTCTACTTGTAAAAATCTAATTTTTTTCCCGGAAAATTACTTAGAACCCCCAAAACATTTTATATATATTTGTTTAGCAGAGGCCCTATAGAATAAAATGATTGGTTTTGCAATTTTTTTATGTCACAGGGTATTTGCGCAGCGATTTTGTAAGCGCATTTTTTTTGGCAAAAAATACACTTTAATGAATTTTTTTGCGCACACACACACAACATAATACTCATTTTTTGGTAAAATGTAAAAGCGGATGTTACGCCGCGTAAATAAATATCTAACATGTCACACTTTAAAATTGCATATGTGGAGGGGGTGCCAAACTATGGTACTTAAAATACTCCATAGGCAACGTTTTACATTTTTACAGGTTACCAGTTTAATGTTACAGAGGAGGTCTGGCAATAGAATTATTGCTCTTGCTCTGATGTTTGGGACGATACCTCCCGTGTTGTGCGATCACCATTTACATATGCGTGTGGGACTTGCATATGCTCTCACGCATAAGCACGGGGGGGGGTCGCGGCACTTAAAATTTTTATTTTATTAATCATTTTATCCCAAACTATTTTTTACACTCTCTTTATTTTTTATTAACTTTTTTCCTATCACAAGGGATGCCAACCAGACACAGATAACTCTGAACAACTGCTTTCCGCTGTTAACGACCAGGTAAACAGAGAGGCAGAACCAGAAGCGACAAAATCATTATTGCTTGCGGTTCCCAGGTCACAGAGAGGGAGGAACAACCTCAGTTCCTGTCTCTCTGTCTTCTGCCTCCTGGCAGAGTGCTGCTGGGCTCTGCGATTAGATGGTAGGGTGGGGGTACCGCCTCACGCCGCCCACAGGAGTGATTGAGTGTTTAGCCACTCTTATTACTTCTGTAGTACAGGGCATCATCGGCTGAAAATGTTATTACCGGGATGATGCCTGTAGCTGCAGGCATCATCTCGGTATAACCACTGCCAACTGAGGACCTCATATGATGCAGCAACATAAAAGATGCAGCAAAGTAAAATGCATATGTGTACAGTACACATATTAGGAGAAACCTGTATAGGCCCGTACAGGTTTTGCTTAACCACTTCAGCCCCGGAAGAATTTACCCCCTTCCTGACTAGAGCGTTTTTTTGCAATTCGGCACTGCGTCGCTTTAACTGACAATTGCGAGGTCCTGCGACATTGTACTCAAACAAAATTGACGTCCTTTTTTTCCCCACAAATAGAGCTTTCTTTTGGTGGTATTTGATCGCCTCTGTGGTTTTTATTTTTTGCGCTATGAACAAAAAAAAGCGACAATTTTGAAAAAAAAACGCAATATTCTGTACTTTTTGCTATAATAAATATCCCCATTTTTTTTTTTTAAAAAGCAAATTTTTTTCTCAGTTTAGGCTGATATGTATTCTTTTACATATTTTTGGTAAAAAAAAATCACAATAAGCGTATATTGATTGGTTTGTGCAAAAGTTATAGCGTCTACTTTTTACTAGTAATGGGGGCGATCCTGCGATTTTTATTGTGACTGCGACATTATGACGGACACATCGGACCATTTTGACACATTTTTTTGAACCATTGACATTAATACAGCGATCAGTGTGATTAAAAATGCATTGATTACTGTAAAAATGTCACTGGCAGTGAAGGGGTTAACTGTGTTCCCTGCGAGGTGATTCTAACAGAAGGGGAAGGGGACTAACTAGAGGAAGTGATGGATCGTGGTTCCTAGCTAATAGGAACACACAATCTGCCACTCCTGTCAGAACAGAACAGGGAACTGTGTGTTTACACACGCTCGTCCCTGTACTGTGTCTCCTGGTCACGATCGCTCATGGCCGGCGGCCACGAGCATCCGCACCCCCACCGTGCAGTAGGCGCGCGTGCCTGCTATCCCAACCCCGTGGGCCAACGTACAGCTACGCAGTTTTGCGCAGGGGAGCCAACCTGCCGCAGTATAACTGTGGCGGCTGGTCCGGAAGCGGTTAATACCGCCTCCTATTTCTTTTACCTCCTGTTAGGGTTTTTTTTATTTTTTATTTTGCTGTGTCATGTTGGGGAGTTTTCAATTCCTATCCTATAGACACAACTTGAAGCAACACTAAATCTCTATCCCCTTTTCTATTGACAACTGTAAGGCAGCCTATACATTTGTCTTTTTTTTTTTTTTTCAACCAGCAGGCTAAGTTAAAAAATGTGAACTGGCTTCCCCATCAACACACTTGTGGTGCATGGGAGAAGCATTCCCGCTGAGCTATTGTGTTCTGATGTTGGGGAGGCTTTCCGCTGAACTTGCAGTTTGTACGGAAGTCAATTGGTAGATCGACTTTTGTACACCCAGCCTGTCCATACATGGATTGAAATTGTATCTGGCTTAACTGTTGGGGTTTCCATCACTTTCTGTCTCAGCAACCATGGTCATCAGGTAGGGGGAATTTTCCCAACGTGAACACAGAGAGCAATAAAAACCTGATAGAGGTTCTAACCCTTCCCTACTTTATGCTAAATTAAAAAAAAAATATTGGCTAGAGATACATTATAGTACATACTGAAAGGTATCTTTTACAAGAATATTTAAAATAAAATAAATGAAAAGGCTATTTAAAGTGTATGTGTGGGTAAAATGGAAAAACAGCAGATGTGGTCAGTTCCCAACCCCCTGTTGTGGAGTGCCAACACTGCCTCTGCTGCACTGAACTCTCAAGTTGCCAGTCCTGCCTGAGTTCTCCACTGCTGTAAAGCCGAAAGGCTTCACTGCGGGGTTCCCTTACCAGGAATGGCAGCGGCTGCACTCGAAAGCTGCTTTGAAGATTGTCTGGGGTGGCGACATCGTGGGCTCCCTGGACAGGTAAGTGTTACTTCTACAGAACTCCCCCTCTATTTATCCCCATGTCTTTACTACAGAACTCCCCCTCTATTTATCCCCATAACTTTCCTTGTACAGAACTCCCCCATCTATTTATCCCCATAAGTTGTGTACATTCTCATTCCTGGTCCCCCTCATAAGACAAGTCCCTTTCTTAAAGAGGAGGTCCAGCCCCCCCCCCCCCCCCCCAGGAAAAATTAAGTCAGCAGCTACAAATACTGCAGTTACTTTTAATATTAGAACAGTTACCTGTCCAGGGAGCCCAAAATGTCGGCACACCAGCCGATCTTCGGTACGACTGTTGGGTGCAGCCGCCGCCATTCCCGGCTTCAAAGCCCATTCTCTACTGTGCATGCACGAAGCACGCTGTGCTTTCTAATTGGTCCGGCGGCAGAGGAAGGAGGAGGGGGGCCGAACTTCCGAGAGACTGCGCCGCAGTGCCGTCTCCGGAAGTGGGGAACGGTACCTGTCAAAATTAAGTACCTGTTTCCCCCTCCCCCCTGAAAGGTGCCAAATGACGCTTTAAACTAGTCTGGCAACTATGCTTACAATTTCAAAGTAGCTGAGGCAGCTTTGTCTGCCTACAACAGGAAGTTAAGAGCTCACTAGATTTTGGCCAGATCAGTAGTCACTGTTTTCTACACTCGTCAGTGACGAGGAAAAATGTATCTTTGTATTGGAGAGCTGTACTGAATTTGCTTTTTAGATTTTTCCCACACATACTCTGTAATCTGTATGCAGTTTATTCATCCAGGTTAGGGACAGAAGAGAAAACAAAGAAAATTCACCATAAAAAAAATGAAGTTTCACCAGGGCCTACTAGGGATAGCAAAGGAAAGACCTATTGACCATTTAAAGCGGGTCTAAAGTCTAACATGTTTTTACCTTAATGCATTCCCTACATTAAGGTAAAATAAAACTACCCACTAACTGTGCCCCCTTCTCCAGACACATACCTGTGTCCTGTCAGCCATCCAGCACCAGCAGCCCCACTGCAGCTCTTATCCCTTCACTTCCCGGTCTCACAGGAGAAACAGGCAGCAAGCGGGAGGCTCCTGCTGGTGTCAGTCAATTTCTGTGAGGAGGGGGGGGCATGGCCAAGTCATTCTGTGTGTGTCTATGAACTCTCACAGCCTAGCATGGGAGCACACCTGCATGGGTGCCCCCCATAGCATACAACTATGGGGACACCCTCATAAAGGTGGAGCAGAGAGCACTGGTGAGTGACTCCAGAAGACGGGGTAAGGGACCGCTGCACAGAGCAGGTAAGTATCTTTTAAAATTTTATTTTAATAAAAATGGCTTTAATGTCACTTTGAAAAATGGAAACAGCTATACTTTACATTCCCACCAATTTAATTGGCCCTGCCCATACAGTACATCATGGCTTACCTATCAAACCATGTGCCCCATCAGAAAATGAGTGACTAGAAGGAAAGTAGAGTCCAAGGAAGTCTACGTTGACAGGATGATTCTTCCATACACGATGCAAGATTATCAGGAAAGTCATGTTATCATCTACGGTAATAGTAATATTACTCTCCTTCTTCACTGACACAGTGAGCCTACAAGAAAGCAGCAGATTTAGTAAATATCTCAAAAATACATACAACAAAAATCTGCAGTTAGTGTAGCAATAATCTGAACAAAGACTACCAATAATGGAAGCTGCCCTCAAAAGACCCTGATATAAAGACCATATAAATGTTGAAATCATAAAGGTAGCACTTCTCTAAACTATCTACCACCACACACACCATGTACAGTATATGATGATATATCCAAACTTGCTATCAATTTTAATAAAAAGTTACCTGTTGTTCAATTCTCAGTAAAAAATCAGTCTGTAGGTAGATCTAAATGGTGGAAAAAAGCCCACTGGTCACCCCTTTTCCATTTCATACCTCAAAATGGGGACAAAGTTGGTGTTGGTGTTGTTCTACAAGCATGGTACGTGGATGTAAGTTTTCTAACAGTGAAATTGATGATGATGAGTAAAGTTAGAAATGAGGAATCAAAAACTTAACTGCATACCATAACAACAGTGTAACAATAATAGGTCCTCTGAATGATTATAGCAGTGCTAACCTCCAGTCAGCAAGACCAGTGATGGTGGATGTTTTCTCGACTATCGGGTAGTAGTAGAGATACATACATTGTAGCCTGCTGTAGAAAGTTTTTACAATGTTTAACATCCTTTGTAACCTTGTAACATGCTTTTGTTACATGGTTCGATATTGTGTAACCTTTCCTCATCCTTGTGTGTGAGGCCCCTTTCACATTGTTGGATCGTTCAGGTCCGCCTGTCAGTTTTGTCGGCGGACCTGAACGGGCACTCCATGTTAGTCTATGGAGCGACGGATATCAGCGGTGACATGTCCGCTGACATCCGACCCAGTCCAATCCGCTAAAATCAGACGGATGGCCCTACGTTCACATCCGTCCTTGGCGGATCGGGTGAGATCTGATGAAAACGGACATGCTGTCCGTTTTCGTCCAATCTCTCCATAGCAAACACTGGCGCTCGACAAGGCTCTCTCTGCTCAGTGAGCAGAGAGGGACCTGACCTTTCATCCGCCGGGTCAGCAGAGATCAACGGAGAGATCACCCGCTGAGCTGGCGGACTCTGGCCAACTCCGTGGCAGCGGATCTGCCTGGTGTGAATGAAGCCTTAGTCTCAGCAGACTAAAAAAAAAATGGTGGTTCTTTAGCCATGGTACATATATTTGAGTCTATCCTTAGAAGCAAGGTGTCAGTGACTATAGAAATGTAACCAGAAGCATAGGACACTTGCCAGGGTAAAAAAAAAAAAACTAATTCTAAGGTGTCCATAGACTTTGGAGAATGCTCATAGAGGGTAGTCATCTGCAAATACAGCTGAGTCAGGTGACCATAGACACCACTAGCCTAGATAGGGTCAAGGTAAATTTAAATATTTTTTTTCCACTTGACCCCCCTCCCTGGCCCGTAGGTTAAACCCAAGGCCATTGAATGGGTATAGGGACCCAGAAAGGATTATAGAAATAGATGCCAGCGGATGGACAGATCACTGCTCAGCTTCTACCTTTAGTTTCTTCAAATAAAGTGGTTCTGAAGGCTGAAGGGTCTTTACCTTCATGCTACCTTCTCTGTGCAGCCCCTTCTAATACTTACCTGAGCCGCATCACAGTCAAGCGATGTGCATGAGAGCCTCTCCCTCCTCACTGGCTGAGACTGCAGCGGGAACTATTGGTTCCCGCTGCTGTCAATCACAGCCAGTGAGGCAATGAGGAGATAAGGGGTGGGCCCAACCCACGGTTCTGAGTTTGAATGGACATGCAGAACAGCGGCTCAGGAGGGAACCTGCTCGGGTGCCCCCATGGCAATCTGCTTGCTTTGGGGGGCACTCGGCAGGAGGGAGGGACCAGGAGCACTGATGTGGGACCTGAGAAGAGGAGGATTGGGGCTGCTCTTTGCAAATCCACCACACAAAGCAGGTAAGTATGACATGTTGGTTATTTTTAAAAATATTACCTTTAATACCACTTTAAGGTTTGAAAAACTTAGAAGCTGATTGGTTACTATGCACAGCTGCACCAGATTCTGTGTACACTAGTTTCAGTAAATGCCTCCCATGCAATGTTGTCCACATTTCTATTTTCACAGGTTAACTTTAAGCATATTCTTAAATAATTTAATTCACAAAACTATATTTACCAATCATTTACAGTTACTTCTTTGTAAACTACTATATGTAAACGGAAATAAGGAAACTTCCAATATCTCTCCAGTAAGTTTTACCAGTCAATAAATGCAACATTTCCAAGCTACACTCACCTCTTGTAAGCCAGGCTGCTGGACTCAGACCAGCGCATCACTCTGGTATAAGATGCATCTTTCAGTGTTATTTTGTCAGTGCTTACTTCAATCTTCATATCTAGCTGTCTAAAATACATGCCAAATGTACCAAAGTAGGTGTTCAGCTTGCCATCCTTAGCTTTTTTAGCGGTAACTATTCTCCCATTAATCGCAATACCTGCAGAAGAAAACATTACTCATGTATTAGTTGGCATCCTATCATTGACTTTCTTTTTTCGGTTTTTCTCAAAGAGATTTTTTTGCAATAAAAGAATGCATTAGTGATCTGTCTTTATTGGCTTAGCATTGGCTGCAGCATAGGGGAGGAACCAATTGATCTGGGTGGATCCCCAAGAGGTATAAGTAGCAAGTAAGTAGTTCAACTTACTGGTGCGCAACTATAACCCTTTGATATCAGTGTTCTGTGGATTTAATTTAACAAAATGCCCAGTTCAAGTAAAATTAAAAGCTTTTTTGTTTTCTAATTATTACATTATGCTTGGGTGAGTACAAAGGGGTTCATTCATTATCTGGCAAGATCCCTTTAAATACATTCAGTCTCTATATTCCCACAAGACCTCAAACGTGTCACAGCATTACAACTGGTCAACAATCTGTTTTATCTTCCATCGGGTATAATCCATTGGTGTTTTTTTGTGTGTTTTGAGTCTTGGTGAAACTGAAATACAGGTTTTGGTGGAGAATGACCTCTAATTTCTTTTAGCCTAAAGGGCCTGGTATGGATTTTAGGGGGACCCCACGCCATTTGTTTTCTTAATTCTGTCATAGGGTTCCTCTTAACCACTTCAATACAATGTATTATATATTCTGCACTGCACTATATACCCTGCACTGTATTATATATACTACACTGACTGCACTATATATTCTCCACTGTATTATATATACTACAATGACTGCACTATATACTCTGCAATGTATTATATATACTACACTGATGGCACTATATACTCTGATCTATAGTATATATACTACACTGACTGCACTATATACTCTCCACTGTATTATATATACCCTCCACTGTATTATATATACCACGCTGACCACACTATATACTCTGAACTGTACTATATATACTACACTGACTGCACTATATACTCTGAACTGTATTATATATACACTGCAGGGACTGCACTATATACTCTGAACTGTATTATATACACTACACTGACTGCGCTATATACTCTGAACTGTATTATTTATAATACACTGACTGCACTATGTACTCTGAACTGTATTATATATACTACACTAACTGCACTATATATACTCTGAACTGTATTATATATACTACACTGACTGCACTATATACTCTGAACTGTATTATATATACTACACTGACTGCACTATGTACTATGAACTGTGTTATATATACTACACTAACTGCACTATATACTCTGAACTGTATTATATATACTACACTAACTGCACTATATACTCTGAATTGTATTACATATACTACACTGGCTAACTGCACACTACACTAACTACCTGCCTAATCTCCATTCATTCACTATATATGGCTGCTGTGTAAGCAGCAGCCTTATATAGTGTGGGGCACCCTGCCTTTGGCCAATCATGTCTCTCACAGCACATTGCGCTGTTATTGGCCAAAGCATACAGGTCAGGTGCATGCTTTGGCCAATCAGCAGCTGTCAATGCACTGCGATCTTGCAGTGCATTATGGGGTTCTCTGCGGCGAGCTACAAACAAACGGACACCCGATGTTCGAGTTGAACTTACATTCGATTAGAACTTCGGGACCATCCCTAACTGTGATGCTGCAGCTGTCCCCTGCACGTTCTTAGTCTGAGAACTGAGCAAACACATGACTGCTGATTGCTCAGTTCTTGCTTTGCTCTTAGCAGAGAGCAGTATTTGTCAGTCACCACTCTTTGCCCAACCCCTCCAGCGCTCACTGGAGCGCCAGGCCGAGCAGGGGGCTGGAGCAACTGGCACAGGCTCTCAGCGCCACTCTGAGAGGCTGAGCCAGTTGCCAAAAAGGCATCTGGGTGGATCCAGGGATCCTTCCAGAGCCTGGAGCGGCTCTGTGAGGTCAGCCAACAGCAGATTTTAGCCCAGTGTCGGCTGATTCTGGGTCACGAGAGAGCACAAGTAAGTCCACTCCTGTTACCCATAAGAGAAGTATGGCCTAAAAAGCTTCTCTTTTAAGTGGCAAATAAAGGCCCTGCCATTTAATAGTTTAACAGTAAAAGGTGGCTTAGTAGCAGTTTTATAAGCAGGTGGGGTTCACACTAAACTAGCCTTTCTCACCCTTTTTTCCCTTGAGAACTCTTGAAGTAATGTTTAAGTTTCATGGGAAGTCCTACTAAAGTGATTGTATCTACAGTTCATGGGACATTAGTGTGATTAATAAGTTGTAAATAATTTTAAAAAGGAGAATGACATTCATGGCATTCCCTTTCTTCATACAACAAAATTATTCTCAGTAATAATCTTGACATGAAAGGAATAATAATAACAGAACAGAAATAGACAGTGAAAATGTTAGTGTCCCCTGATCAATTCACCTCTATTCACTGCTCCAAGAACCCCCAAGCAACCTCAGAAGAAACCCTAAGATTCCACAGAACCCAGTTTGAGAAAGGTTGCTTTTAAGGTCAGAAGGGTCTTTGCTTTTGGCTTGCAGACATAGAATAACCACCTTGGTGGGTACAGATCACTCTGGGAGATTACAAGTCACAGAATGGATTACCAAGCAGTTAGGCAAAAATAAGAATAACCCATTTGAAATATGGGGTAGGCTGCCACCTACATCACCATATGAAAAAAGAATGATCTTCGGGCATTGCAGTCACTTGATAAAACCCAGAGCAGCAGACAGAAAGGTAGACTGAATGATGACACTCCTCATTCACTAATAAAAAGCAATACATACTGTATATTATATGAAAACACTTTGATTACACTTACCTAATTCAGTATCGGTCAGGAGGTTCAACATATTTCCGGCCTGTGCATCAACATTGAAGCAGACATCTGTTTGGCTTATTGGTAAGTTTATGATGAAATGTGGATCCGTATCAACTGCAAAATAATTGTTTTTCACATACTGGTGTTTTTATGTATTTTTACTCTACATAGTGCAGAGGCCATTATCAAATGTTTTATATACAGATTTGCTGGAATATCTAAAATATATTGATTTCTATCATATAATATATTTTTTTTATTCCATAAGAGGTTTTTTTAGGAAAAAAAGGAGGGATATGATTACATGGGCCTGAAGGCCTTGAAGTATACCTAAGTGTAGTAACAATAGTCAACAATATAATATTTATCCGGTCACCATATCTATCATAAAGTATAAGTATATTTAAAGATGGTGTGAAGTAACAGGTATCTGAATGTAAATTGAGCTACCAAACATTCCAATTCATCAGATAATTGGGATGAAGAGCTAGCTTAGACCATAGGGTGGGGGTGGTTGTAGCCAGACTTTAAAATTATATAAAATGTTTATCTCCTCAAGGCTGCTGTAAGCTTGTAAAAGGTCAGAACAATTTATAGCCCATCCAAAACCTATAGATATGCTATAGCCCATTCACTAAATCACTTTGGATTATAGCCAAATTATGACCAGGTGTATATTTACCACAAGTTGGTGTTGGAGTTTTTCCATTCTTGCATGGTCGAGTTATCATTGTAGTTTCCCTTTTGGCCTCCTGAGTTTTAGGTGGTTCAGATGGAAATAGGGTTGGCTTTGGTGGTAATGTGTGAAGACTAGGAACAATAGGAGGAGGCTTTGTAGCTAGTGATGCTATCGGTAAAAAAAATCAAGTGTTAACCATTTACGGAGTGTTAAAGAAGTGTTCACCATAAACATTCATTTGATTTTTAACAAATAATAGGGCAGCCCTTATGTACATTATGCTAAAGGGAGCAGTCTTGATTTGAAGTCCTTCTTTTAATACTGTGCAAAAAGCTAAGGTAAAATGACCATTGTCTCATTGCCCTATGTGTACTGTATCTACAATACAATGTGCTTAATATGATGGCTGGTGTCCCTGGAGGAAAAAACTGTTTAATTGCCTAGGTCCAGTACTCCAGTATATTTCCTAAGCTGCATAGGGGATGGGTACCTTACTCTTATGTCTCCAGTCCACACTTCAGCCACTCTAAGGCTGGGTTCATGCATATGCGAATTGGATGCACTTATACCGCATCCAATTCGCAGAACATTTGAAAATATATTCTTTTCAATGGGTCTGGTTCACATATGGACGTTGCATCTGGTGTCCGCATTGCACAACATGTGTGCATTTTCTAGGAAGTGTGGTGCGAATTGCAGGCACATAATCTTCAATGGGAATGCATCTGATTCGCAGATGTGTTCCGTTCTGAACACAAATTCTCTCCCCCTCCTCACTACACCTCCCCCCCTCCCTGGTCAGCTGATCTGCAGCTACAACAGAGAGGAAACGCTGAACAACTGATTTTTATCTTCGCAAGGAAGCCTGGAGCTGCAATTCGCACCGTACATGTGTGAACCCAGCCTCAGGGTCTTTGTCAACTGTCTTTCGACTTGTGTCAATGGCATTACCTAGATAGCAAGGATAACTTGCCACAAATTTCTGGAAGTGTTGGATTGTAAGTCTATTAACTTGCTGCTCATTTTCACTGGCAATTTGTACACTTGCAGAGCACTTGAAGCACAAGTTCTAGTTGACACTTTTCCAATTTGTTGCAAATTTGCATGGCGAGTCTCTAGCAAGAGCAAAGTTGCAGTGGTGTGTCTGCAGCAAGAGCTCTGCAAGTCTACAGCATGAAAATTCAGTCACAGTGACCCCTGTGGTGGGATGACTATTGCACAACATAACTGAATAAAAACTTGCAGCAGACTTGCTGAATGTTTGCAAAGAAAGTTGATCTGGAGTCTTGCAATGCGGACTTGCTTCAATTGTGCAACAAGCTTGTGAAGTCTGACGAGTCTAGCAATAGCTTAGCAAGTCATTTTCAAACTTGCAGCACAATTGCTTGCTATCTGGGTAGTTTGACATCCATTTGAGACACTTCTCAGATTATTCAGAATTCATTAACAGGTGCATTTACCTGCAGTTTGCTTCCTTCTGACCTTCATTTGACTTAATTCTAGCAAGTTTGGCATAGACTTGTATAGGATTGCAAAACCCACTTGATGTGAGCAATACCACACATGCCCAGGCCTTAATATTGTTCAATTACAGCCCAGGTGAAGCAGTGTGGTATTTCAAAAGCTGTTAAAACATTAATACTTTATTCCTTAATTTAACCAGTTGAACTCCTGTGCCATTTTCATATTTCAGTAAGGGCCTCTAAATTTGCAACTAACGCTGTCATTACTTATGATAAATATATATTTTTTGGGGACAAACAATGGTTTGTTTGGCGTATTGCTTTTCACAAATTATTTATTTCGACATATTGGATAAATATTTGTTCATTTTTACACTCTGTATGGACTTGAGGGACTTGTTCACACCAATTGCAGTGTGGGACCGTGCTGCTGTCTGCAGGCACCCCCACATCTGGCAAATACCAGGGCATTCATGGCCCCCAAAATTCATGGCATTGCAGTACCATGTGTTTTCTGGCACATTCCAGCTCATTTGGCAGTCCATTAAAATTAATGGACTGCCAAAAACATGCCATGTGGGAACACGCAAAAAAAAACACGTGCACTCGAGCCTGAAGAATATCAATATATCATCTAGTAAAATAGTTGAAAGTAAAAACAATTCTCACTTTGACAGCATGCTCCTTTGATAGCATTTGGGGGATCTGCCAACATTCTCTCCTTTCCATCCTCACTTTCGATCAGCAGTGATGTGAAAGGGGTCACTAAATGATGTGTGATTGACAGCTGCATTATTTTGTGGGTAAGTGTCCTCTTGGATTCTGCTGTAGCTGCCAAGCTCCTGTAGTAGAAATCAAATAATAGTTATAATCTATGTAAAAAATTCTGTTAACCAAATATCTTACCTTAACATTACATCAATATGCCACATACAAATGATAGCAAAATATTTTTTCCATATTTTTTTCATTGCACTGACTATTTACAGTATGTCTAATAGCACTCTTTGAAATTAAGGGTTTGAATGTCAGCTAAACTCTCTGACATCCTTGAGATGTGCAATCATAATAGTATGGTAATACATGAAAAAAAAAATGTAATTGGTCTGTACTTTCTAGCCTGGTATCTATTTCACGAAATGCCTAGCCCATACTTGGGAGATTGGACTGCTAATGTCACTTTTAGGGGGTGGAGGTATATTAGTTCTGCCTATATAGCAAGGCATGGCCATTCCAATTATGCCATATAATGTCATCTAGGGAATACATTTCCTAGGAGATTGCCAATCATTTCAAAAACAAGATGCATTTTGTGGGGACATCGCCACTGAAAAGATTTCTTCCCCACTTAACATACCTGGCTTAAAACACATTCAATACTTTCCTCTTTTGACTCCATTACTAGTGAAGATTTTGCCATCTGTCCCCTGGACCCTGTTCCCTCACAGCTACTACAGTCACCCTGTTCCTCTATCTTATACTCTCTCACTCACATCTTTACTCTCTTCCTCTCTTCTGGACTCCACCAGCTTGAACAACTTAAGACCCATCTCCTTGCTCCCATTTACATCTAAACTTCTAGAATGCCTAGTCTACAACTGTCTGAGCTGCTACCTCACTGACAGAAACCTTCTTTACCCCTTACAGTCTGGCTTTTGTTTGCAACACTCTACAAAAATTGCCCTACTAAAACTCACTTACGATTTACTAACTGCTAAAACCAATGGTCATGATCCATACACATACTACTAGATCTCTGTGCTGCCTTTAATACTGTTGACCACCTGCTTCTCCTCAAAAACTCCACTCCTATGGTCAGCAAGATTCTGCTCTCTCCTGGTCTGGTTCTCCTCTTACATATTACAGCATTCCTTCAGCGTTGCCTACAACTCTGACTCCTTTTCTCCACTTTCTTTTTCTGTGGGTGTCCCCCAAGGCTGCACCCTTGGTCACATGATAATCTCCTTCGGTTTCTCAGGGCTTCCAATACCACCTCCAATGCTAATGACACCCAAGTCTATCTCTCTACTCCTCACTTTATCTCTTTAGGGAAGCCTATCCCGGCTCCACCTAAAAACTGAACTTTTAATTTCCATCTGCTCATCCCTCTCACAATGATTACCTTTTGTACCACCTGTCCCTCCCTATTAGAGTGTAAGTTCTCACAAGCAAGGCCCTCTTAACGCTTTTGTATTGAATAGTATTGTAACTGTGCGGTCTCCTTTTATATTGTAAAGCACTGCACAAACTGTTGGTGCAATATAAATCCTATATTAATAATAATTCTACTGAGCAGCTGCATTAACCTACAGATTAGTGGCCCGTGCATGAAATTATTGTTATAGCCCATCTCCAGCTTTGTATTAATATGATGCACGATAATTAATCATTGTTGAGACACTTTGATGGTGCATTTTTGTTGCTTTACCATTTATACAATTTTTTTTTTGCAGTTAACAATATAATTATTTTTTTCACAACCTTGCTGAAAGCTGCCAAAGTCTTTGAGGTTTCTTGTATACGAACAATGAGATAACACGGGGCATGGAATCCTCCTTACCTCTCCGCTAATAGCTGGTTAATTGTCAGCTGAGCCCAGTATTGCTTGGCAAAATCAGGGAAGGCACGTTTGCTTTCTGCGAAGAATTCATTCAGGGCCTCTACTTCTGCTACTGTATCCAATAAGAACTGTGTATCCCCCTACACATGGAATACATATTTTAAATGTATTGCTAAAGCACATATCTTGTCTTAAATAGCTTTAAACTTCACCATGTCACCATTAAAATGTCTAGTAATGTTGCTGTGGACCCATTCTCGGTGAGTGTGTTATTCTAAAGGTGGTCCTAATGGAAAACACTGAAAATACACTTTCTGTCTGAAGTTTAGATAACACTCTTCCTACACTGCTTGGTAACTGTTGCAAAAGGAAGACTTTTGACTGTACCAGGTACCAATCATTAGAGAGAAACACAATCATTACACTACAGAAATGTCTACCTTGGTCTCCAGTGGCACAGGTATCAGCACCTGTGCTGAGAGTCAAGTAGACAGAGAAGCAAGAGTATGTAAAGATATCCACGTGACTGCATTAAGAATTACAGCAAAAAACACCAAGATTACTATATGAATTGATCTTTATGTGTCCCATATATATCCCTGAATTATGAATGCTAATAAGAATTATTAACGGTGGCACTTGACTTGACAGATGCCTTTATGGTGGTACACAGCTACCAAAAAGCTGCAACATTTTTACAATATTTCCTTCCAGTGGTCTTTATAGAGAAACTAAGTAAAAAATAAACAATAAGCAAAAAGAATAGCTTGCATTAATGGAAAACAGTAAATTGATTTGCATTGAACACCTACAGCAGAAGTTGCCTCGATGAAGCTTTCAACTTTTGATGTCTGATCAGTGTCAACTTTACCAGCAACAACAATTTCATCCCCTCCAAAATAGTGGTGGAAGCGGCTTTTAGTTACATCTGAAATGCCACTTGTCGGGTATTGGATAATAATGTCTTTCAGCAGCGGAGTGGAAACCTTTTTATAAAATTCCTACAACAAACAATTAAATAGATGTAAATGTGGAAAATCTTGAATTTTCAAAACTGTTTTGCATATGTTGTCTTTTACTATCAACTAATGTCCCACATATACATTTCTACCACTGCTAGGAGTTACTATATTGTTAAAAAAATTTTTTACTACTTTTTACGCCACCTAGAAATATTAGATGGTGGTTGGAAATACAGGCATATTCCAACCACCAAAAGATCTTTTATACAAATTGCGGTTCAGTTCAGCCTGGAGTGCATGTTCGTGCTTATATACAAGAAGGAAACATTATTTAAACACCCTGGTGGTAGTATATCACACTACGAAAATATACAGTGTATGATTTTCTGGAAAAACCCAACGGCTAATTCATTTTATCTCTTCTTGGTTAGGGGATTGCTGGTAAGGTTGGGAGTTACATACATACACTCTATTGCTTCCCAAACTGATTATAATTAGATGAGATGGCTGAAATTAGTACTATACTTGTAAGCAGCATAAAAACATATCTTGACTAAACTAAAGACAAAAATGAGAAAATAGGACTATGCTAAAAGATAAAAAAAATCAAACTAACTAACTCAACTAAAAGCAAAAAAAAAAAAACTACAACATTTATAAATTAAAACAAACAAACAAACAAAAAAAAAAGAAATGGGCAGACTCAATGGATGATTTGTCCTTTTTTCTCCAGTCACTTTTCTGTTTCTATTTAACCTTTTTAAGGGCACTAGAGAAAATATTCTAAAAAAAATCTTTTAAAGTAAATATGGCATCACAGAAATATGGGGAATGAGATTATCATAATCATTATTTCTTCCAGGATTCACAAGACCAAAAAAGGCAATGCAGAGACAACATACCTTAAGCTGAGCAGCTGTATCCTGATTTCCAAAGATCCTCTGAGCTAATCCATGATTCTCCTGAGCAAGTTTTTCTAAGAAGTCATAGTCTACATCAAATCCAATTCCAAGAGAATGAAGGGAGAACTCATCACGATTATTTGTCTTAACATTCTTCAGAATCTTAGACAATTTCAGTTCACCTAGACAGAAACAGTGAATATAAATATGTTTAATATAGGATTCGAAGCAATTAAAATTCAAATAACCATTGACATCACGAGGTGACATGTTTTCAACTCAAAACTGCTTATAAACAATGTGTTGACCATAAAATGATCTGTATTATGAATGCTGTCCAGAATTTGCATTCTATTCTTTATGCTGAAGGAGGATAACATGTCAAGTATAAAAAAAAAAACCTGTTGGCATCAACATAAATGGCTTTTTCTAACAGCAGCATTAAAATCATAGTCTTGGCATTTATAGCACATTAACTCATAGTTGTGAGTAAGTATGATCAGCTACAGCTAATACCATAGAAGTGATTACTATATAGAATGACAAATTTGCTCATTAAAGTGTTAAGGTCAGTGTGTGAACTTACTACCCGCTTAGAGTAATGCACTCTTACCTACAGTTGGATCCCCATCTGAAACCAGCACAATCAAAGAAACTGAGTTTGGTTCCAACAGTTTGTGGTCATTGGCTTCTTTCAGTATAAACATGGCTCTAAGAAGGGCTTCATTGATATTAGTACCTGTTAAAATTATTAGCATTAAATATTACTTTAACATATACACCTTGACAGTATACACTACATTTTATGACAGTTGTTATTTATTAAATAGTTACTAACATATGAGTTTCTCCTAAAGTATATAAATCTTTTCTAAGCTCCAAGATGATTCTTGATAACTTTCGACATTTTGTTTAGGTACTGCGTGGAAGGAAGATGTAAATCGCGGAAATACAGTCTTACATTTTGCAAGTACCGTATATACTCGAGTATAAGTCGAATTTTTCAGCTCATTTTTTTGTGCTGAAAGTGCCCCCCTCGACTTATACTCAAGTCAAGCACTTTTCTGCAGCAAAAAATGTCATTTTCCGAACCGACTTTGGGGCCCCATATCTCCGGGCCACTTGGTGCTAGGAACCCCAAATTTGGTGTGCAAACCCAGTGGTACTGGTACCACAACATATCCAAAGCTGGGGTTCCTAGCACCAAGTGGCCCTGAGATACGGGGCCCCAAAACCGGTTTGGAAAATGTTATTCTCTGCTGCAGAAAAGTGCTTGACATTTTCTGAACTGATATTTGGGGCCCTGTATCTCGGGGCCACTTGGGGCTAGAAACCCCAGCTTTGGAAATTTTATGCTGCTAGTTCCACTGGGTTTGCACACCAAATTTGGGGATTTTGGCACTAAGTGGCCCCGAGATACGGGGCCTCAAATTCGGTCAACTGTGTCCATCTGCAGCAATGTCATTTCGGGACCCTTTGGGTTCAGAGACCCCAAATTTTTGCTACAGCTAGGGGGCATCTAGGAACCCTTAACTACCGAGTTTGAAGTTCGGGGGACCTATGGCTGCAAATTGGCACAGTGAGGCATGCAAATGGGCACAGTGATGCTGCAAATGGGCATTGTTGACCCTCTTTTCCACTTACAGTAGCTGTGCATTTCTCACCCCCGTCTTATACTCGGGTCAATAAGTTTTTACCATTTTTTTGTGGTAAATTAGGGCCTCGACTTATACTCGGAACGACTTATACTCGAGTATATACGGTAATGCAATTTAACAAAAAATTTAAGAGTAGACTTAAACTACACCCTTACCCTATTCTGAACATACCTCTAAACTTAGCCTAACTTTAAACCTTACAAATTAAGTAATACATGGTGATATAGAAACTAAATTATTGTATGCCAAAATATATAATGTTAAACATCCCACATCAAGCATCACATTGGACCTGAATTAAAAAAAAATCAAGATTTTCTATCTTATATGAGTAGCCTCATTGTTGTATATCTGCAGTGTGAGATCTAAGGCACTGCTGCTAAAGACTGCTAATCTTCCGGAGGTCAAGTGGATATAGTAGAGTCCGCCTGAGGTTTTGTGAACATTTTACAATTACTTTTCCTTGCCATGTCTCTGTCCTTCATATTAATCTGACGATTGCTGAAACAATCATCGTCTTACATGACAACAATCATTTTGTCGGCAACGTCTGGCAGATATTTAAAGTGATGCTGTCACCAACTTGAAAGTAACAGCACAAAAAAACTACGTGTTTTAAATGTCTACTTGCAGTGTTTTTGATTTCCATTCATTTATGATTTTTGTTCACTTGCAACCTGTCGTTTAACTTGCTAGAAAAATTAAGTAGTCAATTCCCTAGAACAACTCCCTTCATCCTTGCATGTCATAGTCCTCATCACTTCTAGGAGTAACTGATTAATCTTTGTGCTGGCCCAGCTCCTCCTCATATATTATCGTATGGTTGTATTTTTGTTCAAATTCTCAACTCCAGTCCTCAAGGCACCCCAACAGATTCAGTTTCACTGCCTTAGTAATTACCACAGCTGTTTCATCTAAAGGGAAATCCTGCAAACATAACCTGTTGGGACACCTTGAGGACTGGAGTTGAGAAAGACTGGTCTAGTGACAGGGTCTTTTTAATGTGTGATGATAAAGAGAAAGGCACCAGTGCAAAAAATAAGTGTTTTGTATAAACACTGTTTAAACTTTATTTTAATGGAACCTGACCTCTTTGAAGCACACCATAGGCACATAAATAAATTCCAATACTCTGACAAGAGGGGTTTTCTTAAATTGCAAGTTTTAAAATTGTGATTGTGATTTGGACTTAGACTGGGTTTTAGGTGGCATTTTTTTACCACTAGCCAACCAGCCGCCACAGGTTATACTGTGGCAGGTTGTCTCGGCTGGGCAAATCGCCGTAGCTGTACATCGCTCCTTTAAGACATCACAGCAGGTGAGCCGATGCGTGTGGCCAGCGGGCGCGATGACCGTCGGGCACCCGCGATCGCTCGTGACAGAGCAAGAACCGGGATTTGTGTGTGTAAACACACAAATCGCAGGTTCTCTCAGGGGAGAGGAGAGAGATTGTGTGTTCATACTAAGTATGAACACCGATCTCTCTCCTCCCCTAGTCAGTCCCATCCCCCCTACAGTTAGAACACACCCAGAGAGCACAGTTAACCCCTTGATCGCCCCTACTGTTAACCCCTTCCCTGCCAGTGACATTTATACAGTAATCAATTTGCTATTTTTAGCTCTGTATAAATGTCAATGGTCCCAAAATAGTGTCAAAACTGTCCGATCTGTCCGCCACAATGTCGCAGTCCTGACAAAAATCGACGATCTTTGCCAATACTAGTAAAAAAGTAATAATAATAAAAATGCCATAAATCTATCCCCTATTTTGTAGACGCTATAACTTTTGTGCAAACCAATCAATATACGCTTATTGCAGCTTTTTTTTACCAAAAATATGTAGAAGAATACAAAACTGCCTAAACTAAGGACATTTTTTTTTAAAATTTGGGATATTTATTATAGCAAAACTTACAAAATATTGTGTTTTTTGCAAAATTGTCGCTCTTTTTTGTTTATAGCGCAAAAAATAAACACTGCAGGGGTGATCAAATGCCACTACCACCAAAAGAAAGCTCTATTTGTGGGGAAAAAAGGACATAAGTGTTGTTGTACAACGTTGCACGACCGTGCAATTGTCAGTTAAAGTGACGCAGTGCCGTATCGCACAAAATGGCCCGGTCAGGAAGGGGGCAAATCCTTCCGGGGCTGAAGTGGTTAACATCAGAACTCCTTTGATGCAAGCTTTTACCTCCAATAGCCTGTATATTCTGAACATATTTCTTGGCACCATCTTTCTCAGTGGGTGTTGCATAAACAAGCTCATCCTTCCAGCATCGAATATTGTGGTTGAAGTCAACAATACCAAATTGGTCATCAGGACGAAGGTCATCCAAAATAGCTTTCATTGCTTCAACTGTCTGAAAAAAAATAATACAACAATTTGGTATAAAAACATACTTTAAATATAACTTTCATGATATTTAATTTCACATGGACGCTTGGAAGGAGGATGGAGGGGGAGAGAAGAATCACACCCTGCCCTCATATCTCTCAGCTGCTACAATGGTGGGATTTCCTTGCTGTAATGTGTGATTTAGCTCCCTTCCAATGGACATGCATCACGTAAAAAATAAATAAATAAAAATATACATATGGTTTCATGGCCAGTCTGGTGACATCATAGATCCTTTCTCATTTCCAATGGTGGAGGTGGGCAGTCCTTTCTTCTGTACTGAACAGTGGTCATGTATTGTATGAGCAACCTTCAATGCAGTAGTACTATGAGACAATGCTGGTGTGATTAGATGTGTTTTTCCCCCTTTTTTATTAAGTTGGAGTTTTGCTTTAAATGTATTCTTCTAGGTTGTGTCCTGCACTTACCTGTTTCATCTTAATTCCCCACATGGAACCACTGACATCAATAACAAATAAAATATTCTTTGGAAGTGGAGGCTGATTTTCTGGGGCAACGAAGTGGAGAAAATATCCATTGAACACCTAATATAGAGAAATAATAAAAACATTGTGTTAGCATGTACCATTGTGTGCTGTGACATAATCTTCACACTTATTTCTCCAGTCCCTTTTATAGGTTTTTGGTCCCATATGTCTTAATATATTTATTATTCTTTCTTTATTTCTCAAGATATTATATACTGGTATTTTTGATAGAAAATAAATAGAAAAGGCATAGTACTGTCACAAAACATATGTTTTGTTTGTCAAAAGCTACACTGGTAAGGTGTTAAAGGTCTGCTGCCATAACTAGTATAGGGCTAATTTTCTAAAGATAATTTAAATGAAAACTGGAAAGCCATTGGCTGTTTTCGATCCATCCTTTTAGTAAATCAGAAGGGTGACCCACTCCAGGAACTCCTAGGTTGCTCTTGGTGTAGATGACTGCAGTGCAGTCATGTGCATCTCTGCCATATGGTGAAATCAGGTATTGTGGTAAAACCATAAAATACATTTTTTGTTATGTTAGTATCCCAATCAAGTGGTTGATTGCAATGACAGCTCTATCACCTATCTAATAAATATATTAAAACTATTATACATTTCCCCATTTTCTCCCAGTGTGGGCAATTTAGTGATGGCAAAGTGGGAGGAAGAGTGGTAAATGGCCACAGATGGTTATATAAAAGCGCTACATAGATGATATTATAGTAGCGTGGGAAAGTTCACAAGAGATTCTAGCTGATTTTTTTAGGACAATTAATGACAATAGATATGGCTTACACAAGATGGTTAGTTATCTGGTTCTGACTTTATTTAAATTGGATGGAAAAATTTGTACCAAAACATTTATTAAAAAAAACTATTGCAACAGCTATATCCTCACTACTAGTTGCCGTCATCTGAAATACATTTATAATACAGAAAATAGCCAGTTTACCAGAATTAGAAGAAATTTTGATCCTGTCTCTGATTATTTTAATCAGACTAATGTATTAATCTTTAGAAAAGGGGTATAATAGGACCTTTTTGAAAATTCTAGGGAAAAAGTTTTTGAAAAGAATAGAATCTCCTTGCTGGAAAATAGAAAACACAGAAATGCAGGATATATATTGTGTGATTTTATTACGGACTTTAATATACAGTATATAGTATTAGAACAAATTATAAAAAAACTGGCTGATTTTATTGAAAGATGAGGTTTTGAAAAAATACTTCCCAAGAATCCGGGATTAATTTATAAAAAAAAATAAGTCCTTAAGAAAAAGACTGGTTCATAATGTTGTAGATCCTCTAAAAAGGCCCAGGTCGTTTTTTTGAAGGAAAAGGCTTCTCTAATTGTAATAGGCGTAAAGCATGTAAGACCACGAAGAATAAAAGTAGAAAGAGGAGTTTTTTTAGATCTACTAGAACAATTAGGGAATATGAGATTAAAGGATTAATTTCTTGTGACACATCCCACTTAGTTTACATTTTAGAATGTCCTTGCGGGCTGCAACATGTTGGAAGGACCACCCGAAAATGAAAGACAAGGATATGAGAACATGTTAATAATACAATAAATGGCTTCAAGAAACATAGTGTATCTAGACATTTCAGGGAGAAGTATAGTAAGGATCCCAGGTTTTTGGTCTTCTATGGAATAGATAGGATTAAGAATGATTGGAGGGGGAAGGATTTAATGAATGAGGTTTCTAGAAGGGAAACAAAATATTTTGTTGTATATTTGAATTGGACACATTACAACCAGATGGCATAGACATTGATATTGATTTGAACTGTTTTTTGACTAATTTTTGATATTTTTTTTTACTTTGGGTTTATTTGTATTTTTTTATTCATTTTATTTATTTTATTTTATTCATTTTTTTTATTATTAGTTGTTGACTTTAGAGTGCCTCTTTAACCCCCCTCCCTTTTTTTGTGCATACATTTAGCTTGCAGTGCCGCCTTGACTGTGCATAGAGTGCCGCTTTGATCTATTTTGGGCATATAATGCTGCAGTTATATTTTTAGGTTGGAGTGCAGCCTTAGGTGTGCATGCCCCTTTAAGACACTAATATTCTGATTTGGTGCAGTATTTCTAAAAAGTGATCTGCTTTTAAATGTCTTTTGCTCCCATTAGAGATATATATATGCTGCTTTTTTGTTTTTAAAATTGATTTGTTTTTTAGTATGCCTACATTGTGCTATTTTGTAAATAACGTAGTGGTGATGTACCGCTCAATCCACCCCTGTAACACATCGGGAGATGCAACGCATAGGGACCTTTGGACGTGACATCATCACGCATGACAGGTCTGCGCTTGCAGCCTGGAAGCCACGGCAGGAGCCAGTCTGTTGATAAAATTGAATGCGCTTCACTAGTATCAGTTGTGGCATTATTTATGTAGGTTTATGGTAATTGCTTTTTAAGGATAATAAGTATGCAGTCTTACACTATGGGAGCTCTCTCTTCCCTATTATGGCAATTATAGGGATCATTCCATGAGATCTACTGTGATGCTCTGCAGGAATCTTTGCTGGTCTAATGATGGTTCTGTTTGAAAGTTTGCTGGGGGTTTTTTTTTCAGTTTACCAGCCAGTCTCTTTGGTGGGTGATTGTAAGAGAACTGCTCTGGTGCACACACGTGCGCATGCGCGCACTCACGGGCAACAGCGGTGTAAGAGAACTGCTCTGGCGCACACATGTGCACATGCGCGCGCCCACGGGCAACAGCGGACTTCCAGGAGCTGATGCGCACGTACGCAAGTGACTGCGTGCACGCGCGGGAGCGCGTCCCTAACACCAATTGGCGCCTAACGGCCTATTTAAAGGGTGCTCTAAATCACAAACAGCGCTGACTGGTCTTCAGCTGTGTCCTGATCTTCTGATTCCTGTTGTACTCTGCCTGATACCTGTTGCTGAACCCGGCTTACCCTGACTCTGCCTCTGGACTCTGATACATTCCTGATTACCGGTTCCTGATCTCGGCTTCCATTTTGACCTTGCTTCTGCTCATGCTTTTGTACTTCGCTGCCTGCCTGTTACCAAACCCGGCTATTCTTGAGACCCTGCTCCTGCTCTTCGCCTGGCTTAAACACTGCCTGTTGTCCTGCCTGTGCCACCGAGCTTACTACTCCATCTGCAAGTTCTGCAAGCAACACTTACAGGCACTTGTGTTCCTCCTGGCCCTAGCCACCATCTGTTCCACCTTCAATGGGGCTTGGACTGGAGATACAAGGGAGGCCAACCTCGTCATATCAGACTCCTACCAGGTACGTGACAGTACTATTGTGGGTGGAGGACACATTTTATGGTGGAGCTTGCAAGGACAGCAGTGTTCCTTCCTGCACATTTTACACAAAGACACTTTTTTGCACTTTATATATGGTTGATTTCTGTGCACGGGACACTTTATCAATTACTTTGAAAACACTTCAATACTGGGCACTTTTACCCCCTTCCTGCCCAAGCCAATTTTCAGCTTTTAGCGCTGTCGCACTTTGAATCGCAATTGCATGGTCATGCTACACTGTGCCCATATGACATTTTTATAATTTTGTTCACACAAATAGAGCTTTTTTTTGGTAGTATTTAATCACCATTGGGTTTTTTTTACTTTTTTGCTTAATAAACAAAAAAAAAGGCTATAAAATTTTGCAAATAAATAATCTCTCTTGATAAATTTAGGTCAAAGTGTATTCTGCTACATTTATTTGGTGAAAATATACCAAATCAATGCAGATTACTTAGTCTGTAGGAAAGTTATAGTGTCCACAATCTATGGCATATATCTGAAAATTGATCAATCCTGATGTACTGATGGCCTACAACAAAAACGCCAGGACAGTACAAATACCCCCTAAATGACCCCTTTTGGGAAAGTAGACAGTCCAAGGTAATCAGTAAGAGGCATGGCAAGTTTTTTGAAGTTGTAATTTTTTGTCAGGATTTTTTGGAAAAGGAAGAAATAAAATAAAATAAATTCTTATTTTTTAATATATTGTCACCAGAGCAGTACAGTGTTACCATATAACGGGTGTGGCGGTAATCAGGGACACTAACTGGTGACAGTACAAAAAAATTAATTAATTAATTAAATTAATAATTATTTTATTTTTATTTTTTATTACATTACATTTTTTTCTTGTTTTTTTTTTTACGATTTTTTTTTTGCAACACACTGTGACCAGAGCAATATATTTTTTTTACATATTATGTAATTTTTTACACATTATGTTTGCATATAGCAGTGCATTACATTGCTATAAGCAAGCATTTTACTGAATGAAACTGATTCATTTCAGTCTGTTTTGTTTTGATTAGCTGTGATTGGCCAGAGCTAATCACGTGGTACAGATGGGCTGTGATTGGCCCTGTCTGTGCCATGTGATCACACTGATCAATCAGAGCTAGCAACACAGCTGTATTCAATGGATGGCATGAAAGGAACCCATCTATTGTTTACTACTGTCATGTGACCTGCTGTGATATGTCACGGCGATCACATGGATAACGGCAGTGAGCCAGTACTCAGATCGGTCATCGGCAATGTCCCGTGGATGTGGCTGGTGGCAGATCGTGCCGCTGCGTGGCCCCTGCGGCCACGTGATCGGCACAACCTGTCCGGATGTCATATGACGCCCAGTCAGGATAACTGAACCACCACTTGGCCGTCAATTTGCTATTGGCTGGGTGGGAAGGTGTTAATTTAATTGCACTGGACACTTTATTAAACGAAGAGCTTGGTAGAAGCATTATTGGGGTTTTTTTATATAATACTTTTCTATATTGGAAACTTTGATGTTGTCTTTTTCACTTGATTGCACATATGACATTTATTTGTTATGTTTTCATATATGTTTTTACATTTTTTATAAAATTTATAATAGTTTTGTTGAATTTATTAGATAGGTGATATCACTGGCATTGCAATCAATCACATGTAGGTGGTATTTTTATACAGTAGAGATATCAGCTAAACCAGGTACTGGTGAGTCCCAAAAAGCAGTTCAATTGGATTACCGATATTGTTCATTAAGATGTTCTAGCAATGGGCAACACCTCCATATTACAACATGGAGGGCCCCTAAAAAGAGTTTTTTATATTTCCTTTCCTAATTAAGTCAGCAAAGAAAATGAATCCCTCTGCATTCTACCTTATGGTTGGAGCTAGCACGGTTTTGGAAGGAAACAGGGTGCATTTCTCCCAGTTCAGGACAAATATTTATATTAGCGCTCTCATCACTTTCACTGAAGATGAAGGAGATGTGCCAATATTTTCCTAATACTTGTTTTACTAAATATTTGTATGATAGTCATACAGTATATATACTATAAAACATTATCTGAACACAAAATCTCAGAGCATCATTGTATGTTTGGTTTAACTACAGTGTTGACACTAAGCTTTTCCAATTGTGGGTGTAAAGATAAGGGTTTTTTAACAGGTTGCAATGTATGTTAGCAATTTAGGAATCATGTTTAGAATACACATGGCAGGCCAAAAGAGAGCTAAGGTTGTAAAATATTTTTCTGACCATCGCCCACGTTTAATACATATCCAGAGATCTAATTTTCTTCTCAGATTTAGGATGCTACCTGGAGCTGGCTGGCTTTATCTCTGTTAACATCATATTTCACGCTGAGTCTTCCATCCACAGCAGTAGTTGGACAGGTGGGGCACTCACGCTGATCATCCACAGTTGGTCTGAAGGATATGTGAGCCTGTGGCAGTATAAATGTAATTATTAAAATGAATAACAAAAACAGAAACAATACCTACATGGATCATCTGCTTATATAAAAAAATGAAGGTATACTTTGTACAAAACTAAATAATTTAATAATAACCAACTGAAAAAAATACCAGGTTCAAAAATGGTTCTCCACCCTGAAGATTTCTATACATACTCAAATAAAAAAAAACACATGTAACTGTCAAATATAAAACATTATACACTTTGACAAAATCTGACACTGGTTCTGACTAAATTAATGTTGACTTTCCCAGTTTCACTTTAGAATTTAAACTTGAGTATTTTTTTTTTCTTTTTTACCAAAGCCTGGTGGATAGTAACAATATCCAAGAAAAACCAAAGGTTTGAAGCCCAATTCTCAGCTGGAAAAAACATCATTACCAGAAATTGGGGATACTTTAAAGCTACTGGGCTATAAAAGAAAGTCCACCAAGTGGGTTTCTTGTTTTCTGAAGCCCAACAAGAAAGCAGCTTGTATGGGTCTTGAGAAAATAATGGTCATTCATCAAAGTTTAGGTCAGTTACCAAAACTCAAAAAAATGAATTTCAAACAAAGAAAAGTCATAGGGGTGCAACTGGAATGTATCAATTCTGTCACACAGCAAGTCATTGCTAAACAGGGGCAGTGAAATGGATTTTAAAACAAATTTACTACAAGGTTACAGCTTAAGTAGACATTAACCCAAAAATAAGGTAAAGATACCTTTAAAAATGTTGGGGAAAAACAATAATAAAAAAAAATTACTATTTACTTCAAGCCTTGAATACTTTCACTTTCCTTATCTCCAGCGCTCTTACGACACCCATAAACATTAGTAGAAGGCATAAACAGATTGATGAATGAATTAACAAAATCTTGCAGGATTTCATTAATTCATGAATAGCTTTGTATCTGCCACCTTTATCATGTGAAGTTACATGTCATCTGAAGGACTAAAACATAAAACTTTACCCCCATAAACTTGTATGATTTTGCAATGTACGGAAGATCTCACTGGAAGGTACCAGAGATGTAGCCTTCCAAAGGATCATCTGTGAGCCCTGCCTACATCACCATTGCTTCAATACGCAGGAAAAGGTAACAGAAAAGTAACAAATAAAATATTAACCACTTCAGCCCTGGAAGAATTTACCCCTTTCCTGACTAGAGCATTTTTTGCGATACGGCACTGCGTCCCTTTAACTGACAATTGCGCGGTCGTGCGACGTTGCACTCAAACAAAATTGACGTCCTTTTTTACCCACAAAAAGAGCTTTCTTTTGGTGGTATTTGATCACCTCTGCGTTTTTTATTTTTTGCGCTATAAACAAAAAAATAGCGACAATCTTGAAAAAAAAGCAATATTTTTAACTTTTTGCTATAATGAATATCCCCCAAAAATATATAAAAAAACGAATTTCTTGCTCAGTTTAGGCCAATATGTATTCTTATACATATTTTTGGTAAAAAAATCGCAATAAGCATATATTAATTGGTTTGCAAAAGTTAGCAAAGTTATAGCATCTACAAAATAGGGGATAGATTAATGGCATTTTTATTATTTTTTTTTTATTAGTAATGGCGGCGATCTGCGATTTTTATTGTGGCTGCGACATTATGGCGGACACAACGGACACTTTTGACACTATTTTGGGACCATTGTCATTTATACAGCGATCAGTGCTAAAAAATGCACTGATTACTGTGTAAATGACACTGGCAGAGAAGGGGTTAAACACTAGGGGGCGATCAAGGGGTTAAGTGTGTCCTAGGGAGTGATCCTAACTGTGGGCGATTGCCTCACTAGAACATGACAGAGATCACTCCTCCCGAGGACAGGGAGCAGTAGATCTCTGCCAGGTTGCTAGGCAGAACAGGGAAATGCCTTGTTTACATAGTAGTATATAGTATACTCCGTGACACGATCGCGGGCACCCAGCGGACATCAAATCCGCAGGACCCGTGGGCACGGTAACGCTGTACACGGCGGCACACGCCCGCTAGCCCTGCCAATTACAGGTACGCCGTGTCATTGTGCTGACGTATATCTTCCTGCACTGGTCAGCAAGTGGTTAAATTAAAAAATATTTGCAATTCTTTTTTAATCAGCGTACAGAGGTGCATGCACAAGAGATTTTCAGTCTAGTAGGGAGGTAAGGTGCACTTTAAATCATACATTTCTGCCTCAGCTGCTCTGTGTTGCTCTATAATAATAAAAAGAACTGATTCTGTCCACTTCTAAATTGTACATTTGTTTAAAGTGAAAATCTGTCTCATTTACAGTGATAAATCTGTCCCAGAAACTTTGTCAACCTGGCACAGTTGGCTGCCCAGTTCTACAGGTGCATGGGTCGTAAATGCTTGTTTGCTGCATGAGAGGAAGCCTGGTTTGCTTCGAATTTTGTCAATAATTTGTTTTGTACTTTTCATTTTTTAACAATTTTTTATGAACTGAACATTTTTTGATTGTTGCCTTACGGTTACAGTTAGACTGGGTTCACACCTATGCGAATTGGATGCGGGTTTCTTCGCATCCAAATCGCATAGCAGGAAAATGTAACCGGCTCTCTATGGAGCTGGTTCACATGTCTCCGGGGCAGATGCAGAGCGCACTGCACTGCACTGTGCGTCTTTGCCTCCGTTTCATTGCCGAATTCAGGCAAACATTCTGCCCTGATTCATCCCTGAACCAGAGAATGGGGATGCACAGCGTTCCTGTGTGACCCGCAGCCGGTTTCAGTGTAAACCGAGTCTTAAGGTTTACAGCACTTACAGCAAGTAAAGTTTAAATACAGTACTAGAATAAAATATGTGATGAATTCTGATATTACCTTCTTATCACTCTTGTCAACTTTAACGAGATTAGAAAACTTATCTGCAACTGATTTCACCACATTGACAGTGCTAATACCTTCTGGCTCTAAGATATAGATATCCACCTAAAATAAAAAAAATAATATAAACCAAAATAGTTTCCACAAAGTACCAGCTAATGCTCAGTGCAACCATCTTTTTTTTTTTCACAGGATCTCTCACCTCAAAGTGTTTTGCTATCCTTCCTGGTTGAAGATAGAGAACATGTTCATACGTCCCAAGTTTCCTCTGAAGGGCTTCTTGATAATGAATTTCAAACTGAACTTTGGTTCCACCTGGTACATTTAAATCAGCTCTGAAGTTTTCCATATCAAGAGAATTTGTTCTGTCCACAACAAAATTTGAAAATGTCAACTTTAACAAATTTTTATGGATCCTTTTATTAGAGAACCATAATGGAGCCTGGAAATAAAAGGCCCTCAAAATATTGTATTTTACTTTACCAAGTACAAGGAGACAAAATATTCTCTTCCTTAAACATTTTAATTAGCCCTTTAATATATATACTGATATATAGATATTTTTAGATAATATTCCATCCAACAGTTTCAGATGCTTGTAATCTCCCTTTGTGAGGTCATTTGACAGAACAGGAGAACAATTGAGATGCAGGCCAGAGTATCGTCACCATAAAACATGTGTGCCTGAACAAGAACCTTCACTGCAGGATTACCAGATTTTATTTAATTTTGACATTGTGAAAATAATGTTTTTAATTACATTAACACTTTAAAGCTTATGTTAAATTTTAGTGGTTGGGTTCACATCTATTTTTATTTCCATACCACATCTGTCCTTATTGTGTTCAATACCAGGTTGACAAAACTCAACATGGTGGCCATGTAGTGAAATCGGGACCAACATATACGTTTAAAAATCTCTAGTCTTCTGGTAATGATTGCAAAACATATAGACATGTAATGAGGTGAAGAGCAATAAGCCAAATGACACATAGAAAACAACCAGAACTCACCTATTATAAACTTGATTATGTCAAATTGTTAAAGATAAAATTTGAGGTCCAGGTCTTTTAAAGGTGCAGGACAGTAATCTTTTGATTGGCTGTTACTTGTTTGCTGCTGAGTTCAAATCTTGAAAGCTTATATAAAAGCCATAAATGAATTCAATAAGATGTTCAGAGTTACTAACCTCAGTATACCTGCTGATTTTCCTCTTGCTCTTGCTTTAGAATACAGACCTCTTGCCTCTGACCTCTCTTTAATTGAGCCACTAAATGTGATTCCGTTAACATTCCTTAAAAAAAAAAGAAAGCAAACGATATACAGTACATTATCAGATTTATGGAATATTGTTCATACTGGCATGATAAAATTATAAATATAGCCTTTTAGTTATTGATCATAAACAATTACTTAGTCATTGATCACAGACAATGATTCAACAAAAATCAGATGCAGTTTAATCTCTCTTACAAACAGTGTTTCATGTGATATTACTTCCTATACTTCCCTTCAAAATTGGTGATCTGGCTGAAAAGCTCCAATTATTATTATTATTATTATTATTATTATTATTATTATACAGGTTTTATATAGCCCCAACAGTTTACGCAGCACTTTACAACACAATGTCTTCATATGCTTTCATAAAAGGGGTTTGTAGGCAAAATGTTATGCCACATTAAATGAGCAGTCATATATATAAATTGAATATTAAAGACAAAATGGTTGACATGCCTGTGGTGGAACGGTCTCGGTAGGATATAGGCTCTCTCTGCTTGACATTATTGGCTACTACACCTAGGAGCAGAGTTTATCATTTGGGGGTGTCTCCTAAAGTCTTTGTGGCCCTTCCCGTTTTCCCCCAAAGATAAAGTGAGCTCCATTTGAGCGATGGATGTTTGTGTTTTTATAATTTGGCTGATGCAATGTGTTTAACATTCACTTTATATATATATATGACTATTCCTACCCATGAAAAAGATTAATTTTTAAATACGTTGGACTATCATCATGACAATAATTGATATATTACTTATTCCATGTAGTATTTGGGGTGATTAGGTCATGTTGATGTCTAGATGAATGTTCCAATATATGTGGTTGAACTAGATGGACTTTTTTCAACCAAACTGTAACTATGTAACTATGTATGAGGTCAGCCAACTAATTCTTAAACCTCATGTCTTACACTGACTTTGTAACAATAAAATTATACTTTTTTTACATGGTTACATAGTAGGCAAGGTTGAAAAAAGACACAAGTCCATCAAGTCCAACCTATGTGTGTGATTTTATGTTAGTATTACATTGTGTATCCCTGTATGTTGTGGTCGTTCAGGTGCTTATCTAATAGTTTTTTGAAATTATCGCTGCTCCCTGCTGAAACCACTGCCTGTAGAAGGGAATTCCACATCCTAACCGCTCTTACAGTAAAGAACCCTCTACGCAGTTTAAGGTTAAACTTTTCTTCCAATTTTAGTGAATGTCCACGTGTCTTATTAAATTCCCTTTTGCAGAAAATCGTTTTATCCCTATCGTGGGGTCACCAGTACGGTATTTGTACATTGAAATCATATCCCCTCTCAAGCGTCTCTTATATATATTTCTGCTTAGTTATTATCGGTGCCTAAAAAGTCCCAATCACAATTAGCTCCTTCAGTATATCAGCTTCTGTATCTCAGTGTATGATGGCAGACTGATGTAGAGACTCACAAATCTATAAATCACCATTAAATACAATAACAGCAATATGAAAGAGCAACCAGGTACAAATGCGAAAGTCACATCCAAATTACTTTAATACAAACATTAAAATAATAAATCAAAGTATGTGTTCATGAAAAAATTTCTCTTTGAAACCTCCAGCTAATAATTTTTTACATTTTTAAAGCAAAAATAGCTTCAAAATAGCATAACATTTACACACATTTCAGCCATCTTCCGGATCTTCAGGCTGCATGTGGGCAAAGAGTAATGAAAAATCCAACCACTCTGTGTTGAAACAAATATCATTGTTAAGCATATTTATCCATGACTAGGCGAGCCTTTGTACCAGATTTTGGACCTGGTTTTGTAGTAACAACACAACTGATTAAAGGTAACTTGAAATGGCTATAAGGAAAAAATCTTACATGGTAAAATTATTGATGAATGCCCCTTTGGGAATCTGAATATCAAACGAGAGGCTCTGTGAATGTGGAGCAGTGTTCACCACTTTGCTCTGTATCATGGTATTGACGAAATGTGATGTGATGGTAGATTCTACTTTATAGCTGTACAGAGAGATTGAGTCCTTAGATGGAGCCTATAAGAGTAAAGACATGATATTGTATTTCAGAATGTAGTCATGCAGAGAAGATAAACAGAAACTGATTTTGTAATACAACAGAAAAGTGCTGTGCTACTAACATATAAATACTCAAATTATATATAATATATATATATATATATATATAAAATAAGCAATGAGTCTAGATAATTGTGCCAAAATGTTCTTCAATGTTCAAAAACAAAAATATTCATAAGTGCCTCCTGAATGGCCAACAACATTCTAAAAATAATATAAAGGTGTCCGTAATGAACAATAAGTCCAGATAATTTGCCAAAATAATCTTCAATATTCAAGACAAATACATTTAAAAGTGCCACCAAAATGACCAGCAAAAACCCAATAATAGTGTGAAGGTGCCTGTAAATCACTCTTCAGAACCACCACCCTACAGAATGCTTGCTCACTTTATGGCATGGACCCATACATATCATACAGGTCAGGCATGCTTGTTAAATGAATGGTGTTGCTTCCACCTCTCCTCCTTACACCAGGCTCATCCAGGCTGTACTAAAGGTCTCCTCAAATTAATGGTGCCAAAACCACCGTACTGGGTGTGATTCTCAAAAAAAGGAAAATTGCTCTATGGTGGAATACATTTATTGAGGAATGGATAAAAAAAATATAATAAAACTGCACTTTCATTGAGTACTTAATAGTACAGACGCTAAGAATACACTCCTCATGTCACCCACCTTCCATCCTACGTGTTGCATCACTAACCCATGTGACTTCCTCAGGCATCATCCCTAATGAATTCATTGCACTATGGAGCGCTTTTCCTTTTTTTGGGTAGCATTCAATTAAGTAGACCTACAATACAGCTTGGATGAGCCTGGTATAATGAGGAGAGGTGGAAGCAACACCATTTATTTACCAAGCATGCATGACCTGTATGATATGTATGGGGCCATAAGGTGAGCGAGCATTCTGTGTGGTGGTGGCACCACTGGTTGTTCACTAGACTTTCACACTATTATTGAAATTTTGCTGGTCATTATGGTGGAACTTATAAATGTACTCATCTTGAATATTGAAAAATATTTTGGCACAATTAGCTGGACCAATTGTTCATTATGGGCACCTTTATATTAATTTTTGAATTTTGATGGTCATTCAGTAGGCACTTATGAATGCATTTGTTTTTGAACATTGAAGAACATTTTGGCACAATTATCTGGACTCATTGCTTGTTATACACAATTATGGTATTTATATGTAAGCAGTGCAACACTTTTTTGTTGTCTCATATTGTCATTTATATGTGGGAGCATACAGATTTTTTATTATTACCGTATTTATCGGCATATAACATGCACCTTCATTTTAGTCTTCTGCAGCCTCACAATTGCCCATCTGCAGCCTGATCAATGCCCATATGCAGCTTTACCATTGCCATGAATGCAGCCTGATCAATGCCCATCTGCAGCCTCACCTCAGATTACTGCTGCCTTGGAGGGGACAGGGAGGGGGGCGGGACGAGCGCTGTCAGATTACATACAGTGAGAATCTCCTGTTTACTCGGCGGTCTCTTTCATACAGTCCCACCTTCTGGACCGGCTTCTATGATAGACAGAACACTGGTCCAATGCCGGCCCAGGAGAAGGGACTTCCTATTACAGAGGCCACTGAGTAAACAGGAGATAATCGCTGTATGTAATCTGATGGCGCTTGTCCCGCCCACCTCCCCGTTCCCCATTCCCTCCTAGGCAGCCCAAATTGCAGTATCGGCGTATAACACACACACACTATTTTCGTCCAATTTTCAGGGTGAAAAAGTGCGTGTTATACGCCAATAAATACAGTATTTATTTTTCACATTTGAAATAATTTGTGGTAGCGCATCAGAGTTATTTTTTTTTAAATTAGAAACTGACTTTGGCTTTTTCACAATCATGCCTTCTTTGGAGTAATGACAGTTTTAAAAGTTTCGGAAAAACAACAACCTAGTGAGCGTGGTGGGAAAAAACCTATTGAAATAAAAAAAAAAAAAAAAAAAAAAAATAAATAAATAAATAAATAATTTTAATGAATAAAAAATAAAAATAAAATCTAAACTCAAGAATAACATTTTATTATACAACCTACTTCCTACCCTAGGGTGAAAAATCATATTTACTATACTGAGAGCAGAATTTTCAGTTTAGGGCAGTCTAGCTTCAATGTCTGCTATTCCTCTCTGCCAATCCCTCCACTGCAGGGGAGGGCTGGCAGCCTTAGGCCTCAGGGGCAAGTCCAGTCAAGTGGCCCATTGAACTACCGAATCAGCTCACCATCACCAGTGCCCATCAATGCAGCCTCACCAGTGCCCATCAGCCCAGCCTTACCAGTGCCCATCCATGCAGCCTCACCAGTTTCCATCAATGCAGCCTGATCAGTGCTCATCAAGGTAGCCTCACCAGTTTCCATCAATGCAGCCTCACCAGTGCCCATCAGCTCAGCCTCATCAGTGCCCATCAATGCAGCCTGTTTAGTGCATGGGGATTAGAGAGAGGAGAGCCTCTGGATTACACAGCGTGGAGATGTCCTGCTTACCCAGCGTGGCCGCTGTCATACGAAGTCCTGCCTCCTGGACTGGCTCCTATGATAGATGTCATCAGTGTGCTGTCTATCATAGGACCCAGTCCAGGAGGCGGGACTTCGTATGACAGCGGACGCGCTGGGTAAGCGGGAGATCTCCGCGCTGTGTAATCCAGAGGCACCGAGGCACCCCAATGGGCCCAGCTGGACCCATGGTAGGGCCAGTGCTGGGTGTCCTTCCACTGCCCCGGCTCACGGTGCACCCACCCTGGATTGGCCCTGCAAAGTGGGGACAAAACTGGGGACAGGCTTAATCCAGGGACAGTGTCCTCAGTCCAGGGACATGAGCTGTGGGTCCTGCTGGGAGCTGACCACGGACCTGTGGGTCCTGCTGGCCACTGACCTGTAGGTCCCGCTGGCCTGTAGGTTCTGCTGGCCACTGACCTTTTGGTCCTGCTGGTCTGTGGATCTTGCTGGGAGCTGACCATGGCCTGTGGGTACTGCTGGGAGCTGACCACGTCCTGTGGGTCCTGCTGATCATGGCCAGCTCTTAGCAGGATCAACAGGCCATGGACAGCTCCCAGTAGGACCCACAGTGTTGAGGGCTATTTTGAGGTGGGCACTGGCCTTGGACAGAGTAAATAAGGTGTATGGGGTAGATGGGATGTGGGGTTCAGCTGCGGGTGTCAGGGTCTCTCACCTCAGCGATGGCAGCTGCCCATGCCAGTGCCAGCTCAGCAGGTCCTTGCATGGCCTCCTTCGGTCCTGGGGGTGTGATACTCCTGTCCTGGGGACAAGTAAACTTGCATCCCGAGCCAGTCACGTGGGTCACGACTCCCTGGCACGCCCTGCTGCCTCTGCCTGCCTCCATGATCTGTGAGTTGTAGTTTCCTGGCTGCATTGTGCTGCTCTCAGTTCTTCACCCACCGGGAGCTTGAGCGCGCGTGGTCTACAACTCCAGAATGCCACAGGGTGCGGCCGTCCGCTGTGGCCGTACCCCTGGCCAAACTTCCTCAGAGAAAAAAAATCATCAGCAGGCAGCGGGCAGCCATCGGCCTTTTGCATATAAGTTTGGACGGCCTGGGGGGAAATTGCCACCTTGACCCCGGCCCAGCCCGCCCCTGCTCCACTAGCTTCCACTCACCTTAAGAATAAAATTCAGAATACTAACAACAACTTACAAAGTCATCCACAATTCTGCCCCCATCATTAACCTTGTTTCAAAATACCAACCAAACCATTCTCTTTGTCCCTTCCAAGACCTCCTGCTTTCTAGCTTCTTCGTCACCTAGTGATTCTATGGGCGAAAGCTGCTTGGCACTTTGGATTGGGCCGCAAAGCAGCTAAAAATCCTGCAAATGAAGCGCCACGTCTGCAATCTCGTAATTGCATTGACGTGGTGCTTCCCATAGTGCACTGTGTCCGGCGCCCGAACACAGTGCACTTAGTTAAAGGACATTTTTATTTTTTTTGGTAACTACAGGAGGGGGGGGGCGCCCCCTATGGATGGGCCGCCACTACTTAAATGTTTAGTAATGGTTTTACAACTATTTTACATAGTTTTTCTAGACAAATTAAGCAGATGGCTAGATATACTAAGGCAGGTTGTTTTTATGATGTTTTGTGCCTTATCCCCACAGTATCTACTTAGTACCATACGTTTATTCATTAGTCTTCATTGGTGATGGACAACTTACTCATTTTTTCCTGTGGTTGGTGTCATTGACCTTGCAGTCAAAGAAACAGATAATGGTTATCTTACATTGACCTTGCATGCTCAGTAGTAATACATACCTCTATACCATCATCTCCAAATGTCAAACTTCTCTGTAACAAAATAAAACATATTAAATACAATTTTTTTTTCATTGTAAAGAAAACATTGTTGTAAATTACAATTATCCCAGGCAATTACAAAAATATCTGTCTAAATTAACTAAATAGTTGTACGTACAAACCATAATATAATATTGATACCATGATTAGCTATATAATACGGTTGTTTTTTTCTTGCAGGGGTCAATGAGTCTTGGTACAGGAAATTTTTTTCCATGTGCTTTCAATATTTGTAGTAAGCATTGTGATATTGAGGGGTGTAAAGGGAAGGGGGCAGATACTATGGAATAGGATAACATTTAACTTTTTTTAGGGTTATGGTTATAGTTATATAATTATAGTAGGGTTAAATAATGAAGATTAATTTGAAAGGCTATACATGGTCGAATTTCGAACAAATTTTCTTTTCAAAATTAGAAAGTAAATTTTTTTTGTGATCCAATGATGCCACCATTGATTTTCGAAATTCGGCTGACCAAGCCTTCAATTTTACCTCATGTTGCTACAGAAAAGAATTTTCGTGGCTGGGAATCTTCTTTTCTCTCCGTAAATTTTCTTTTCTTGCACATGTGCATTTTTTTTCTTATTACATTTCACGATTCTCCCATCATTTATTCGAAAATCGTTCGTTTTTCAAAAAATTTCCAACATGTCCGATTCCTCAAATTTGATTGCTGCACGAAAATCGGCGGTTTCTGCAGCCCACGAAATTCGTACGAAAATTCTTAGATACGATTTTCGAAAGAAAATTCTTTCGAAATTCGAACCGTGTATGGCCGGCACTAGAAAAGATTAGCAAACTGATTGTGAACTTTCTTCAACAGACAATGGATGACCCCTTGTCCCTTCTACAGTCATTTTGCTAGATCTTTATAAAGACCTTGGGAAAAGGCTGAACTCCAGCCTTTCCTTTATTCTTGCACAGTTATACAGGCTTCTCTCCTGCACTAAAATTGGTTACTATTACTATTACTGAATTCACTACAAAGTGTGAGCTACTCACAGTGTGTAGAAGCTACATCAACTCAGAGAGTTGCCTCATTTCCTGGCTGGGGATATCCAGCATCATCTAGCCAGTTCCTTCCCAACCTAAAGCCTGGTACACACAATAGTTTTTTTTCATGCAAACCCCGCGGGGTTGCATGAAATGAATGTGATAACCTATGGACACCAACAAATATCACCGTTTTCATAGACAAACATGCCAGAACATGTGGGTGAACCCACAGCCATCCCCCTGGTTGGTCGGGCAACTCGCACCCCCCCTTGTCCGGTCAGTCGGGTCATCAGGAGCACTGGCACTTATCCCATCTATGGTGGGGAACGTTTTCCCCGGGAGCGATGGGCGGCGGCTTCCCCATCCCCTGCTCTCCTCCACAGGCGTCCTGGCTGCTTCCGCCGTGCATCTCCTCCTTCCTTCTCCCAGGCCAATTGGAACGCTTCTCCTTTCGGCCAATCGGGAAAAGGGTCCCGCTTCCTGATTGGCCAGGAGGAGAATCAGTGTGGCAATAACCAATATTAATTTGCTATTGTCACACAACTCGGTCGAATCAGGGTGCAGTGCTCTGACCCCAGAGCCCACCCGATTTTGACGCCTATAAGAGCCTCTGTTTCTAATCATACGCTTAAAAAAAAAAAAACCCTGATTGGAATCCATGTGTCCGGCACCCTGCATGTAGATTGGGGGGCAGAGGCATTAATGGGGGGGCCGTGCCCCTAATGGACAGGCCGCCACTGCGTTCTAGAGCATGGTTACTCAACCTGTGGTCCTCCAGCTGTTGCAGAACTACAAGTCCCATATGGCTGGCAGTTACAAGCATGACTCACAAAGGCAGAGGCATGATGGGACTTGTAGTTCCACAACAGCTGTAGGGCCACAGGTTGAGCACCCATATTCTAGAGTTTCAATCATTCCCACACATCCCCTTTTTTAACCATTTAAGGACCGGAAGGATTGGCTAACTTAATGACCAGGCCATTTTTTGTGATACGGCACTGTGTCGCTTTAACTGACAATTGGGCGGTCGTGCGATGTTGTACCCAAACGAAATTGACGTCTTTTTTTTCCCACAAATAGAGCTTTCTTTTGGTGGTATTTGATCACTTTTGCGGTTTTTATTTTTTGCACTATGAACAAAAAAAGAGCCACAATTTAAAAAAAAAATATATTTTTTTTACTTTTTGCTATAATAAATATCCCCCCAAAAAATGTAAAAAACAAATTTCTTCTTCAGTTTAGGCCAATATGTTTTTTTCTACATATTTTTGGTAAAAAAATTGCAATAAGCTTATATTAATTGGTTTGCGCAAAAGTTATAGCATCTACAAAATAGGGGATAGATTTATGGCATTGTTATTAATTATTTATTTATTTTTTACTAATAATGGCGGCGATGTGCGATTTTTAGCGGGACTGTGACATTGCGTCGGACAGATCAGACACTTTTGACACTTTTTTGGGACCATTGACATTTACACAGAAATCAGAGCTAAAAATAGCCACTGATTACTGTATAAATGTCACTGGCAGGGAAGGGGTTAACACTAAGGGGCGATCAAGGGGTTAAGTGTTCCCTAGGGAGGTGTTTCTAACTGTGGGGGCAGTGTACGGGCGTGTGCACGCCCCCTATCACTCTTAAAGCGGCCGACGTACACCTACGGCAATTTGCCCAGGAGGGCCAACCTGCCGTAGTATAATGACGGCGGCTGGTCGGCAAGCGGTTAAGGTTCTCGAACCTGTGCTATTTATCCTAAATATGTGATCACTGAAATGCCATTCCAGGTATAAGTAGATCTTTTCTGCCAAGTTCCTGGAAGATATGTGCAAAACAACTGTTCTATTCATGGTGGCAGAGATCAGATGTACAACTCAACCACTATTTGCTTAACCTACAATGTTGCAATTTTGTGCTGTTGTGCTTAATTGGTTCCAAAAGACCATTTCAAACAAGAGAACATGATGTGACATATGATTTCAGTCTTACACTGAATAAATAATTTAGGTACTGTTTGCTTTCTTACCAATTCCACTTTCACAATAATTCATCATATAGATGGTGCACTTTGTGTAGATATTTACAAAAACTACAAGACTATCAGTAATACTGAGAACTATGTACATTGTGACATAAGTTCAAGAACATCTATACATGACATTGTGCAAGCAGTTTTATTTGCACATCAGCAAATTGGAGTTCATAGTATGTTATTCAGGTTAAAGATCACAGTGTATAAGATCTTTCTTTTATGTATTTTAATCATTGTGTGCCTTTTATGCAGATAAAGCTAGCTATAAATATAGGCTAATAAATAATGTTACCTTAATACACAAGTTATTTGCTAGATTGATTGTTATTTTTTACCTCTCATTGGCTTTCACTGTTGAAAACAAAATCTGGTATGTTAAATAAAGATACTAAATTTGTCAGTCCCCTAAACTAGATACTAAAATAATTTTCATGAAGATCTTTAGGATTTTTCCCTGCCACTATTCCTAGCTATGACATGTTAAGAGAGAGAGACTTTAACAAAAAGAAGAGAGTCATTATTTTAACAAAAAGTTGACAAAACTGTTTTAAAAAAATGTACATCAAGCCAGAAAAAGTTTTTTCCAGTTTGGAACAGAGGATATCTGAGGCTCCGTTATAGTGCTTGTGCCTCACTTTTTGTCCCGGTCACAATAATTTCACAACACAGGAAGTAAGGAAAAATCTGCTACAGAGACAGATAAAAAATGTCTGATGGGGTTCTAGCCTTTCCTTGTGCTACTAAAAAAGAGGCGTTTTTTTTTCTGTTGTGTGGCTGTAGGGACTACTGAAGAAGCCCAATCACAGGGTGACACGCGTATAGGGGGGAGGAGCCCAGCCCATAGATGTCACGCAGCCACCGCAGCCACCGCAGTAAATGTTTTTAAACAAAGGGGGCTTTTTAATATATGTTTGCTACGGAGAGCACTATGTAGTTGCGTTTCTATTTCATGTGGTTCGTATGAGAAAATTCTTTGAGAAAAGATTGCACTATTCCAGAAGGGAAGGAAGGAGTCCATTCTAGGGGATCGGCTAGAGTTGTAATTAAAGGCTTCTGATTAACAGTGGTGCGGTAAGCAGGTTTTTCACTCGGTGGTGGCTTATCGCTTTTATTTATTGGAGCACAGTGATGGATTATATGTTCACAGAAAGATTTCTGGATGTGTGTGCAACACAGTGACATATGGACTATATTTGCACAGTATTTTAACTTTATTATTTAGTAGCGCTGCACTTTATGAGTTTGATTTTATTTATTTTTTTGCTTTGAGGGGAAAGAAAATCTATTAATTACCTGCTGACAGGACAGGGCTCTGCCTTGTTTACATAGGCAGGGCTCTGTCCTGTGTAAATTCATGAAGATCGATGGGTGCTGGCGGTATTCCAGTGGCCGGCACACGCTGATCGACATCTGCTATGTTTAATCACAGCACAGCTGGGCCCCCCGGTGGCGAGCGCACGCCCCCCTACCCAGAAGTATCTGATCATATACCTGAACGTGATCTGGCACAGCCGAGCCGCCTTGCCTCCATATATCTATGTTATACAATTGGCAAGTGGTTAATCAGCGGCTGCTACTACTGACCATTGTATTCTGACAGCTGTGGAGGAATCCCACTGTCTCAATGCAAAAAACTGATGGTTGTTGGACATACACTTTAATTTACAAATTCAGATGTAAATGATGCTTAATGCTTTACTCCAGCCACAATTTTATTTTTAGTTTTGGAGAAAGTGGTGAAGAGCCAACAGGCCTATATTTTTTTTAAGACTCTAATGGGGATAATTTGTTCTCACACCCTGGCCCTGTGATGCCCAGACAACAAATGTGGATGGGGGACAGGAAGGCACAAACAGCAACAAAAGCACTCTCAGAAGTTCTAAACCTTACTCGCCCTACTTAAAATGTGTTTTTGTCTGTGTCCTTGTAGATTTTCCATCATTTCCAAATGAGTGAAAATTTACCCAACAGAGACATAGACAGCAATAAACAAAAAGCGTCTCTATTCGTCTCTATTCAAAACAAAAGACAAAGTTTTGGCTTTTGTTGTGCTTTAATTGAATTTCCTTTTAATAATATCAAGTGCTTCAATGCTCCAAAATATTTAGGAAAATGAATGCAGAGAGAATTATGGAGGCCATAGCATATCAGCTGAGGAAATTGCTAATTGTTTGGCTGTAATGCCTGTTGATCAAATGGCTTCAATTTTTTATATTTCACTGACCTTTAAAAAGTAAAGCAGTGACTTCACTCACTGTATACTTGTTCTAGGTCAGTGATTCAGAAAGTACTATACTCAGAAAGACCAGGAATTTAAATTTTTTCAATAAAGAATATAAAAGTAAAAAAAAAAAAAAAGAAAGACCAGGGAACTAGCAGTTGCAGAAGGTTAGCAGTTGCAGACTACATATTTCACCGAGTACAGGGTTTCTTTCAAGCATATCTAAACTTAAATACAAAAAATATATACATTGCAGCTGACCAGTGCTTAGCTGTAGTGGCTGTATTAGTTTTCATCCATACAGGCATTTTGTTCTTTAGTTTGACCTGGTGACACTGCTAGAATGATAACACTCACTGACTGCTGAGTGAAGGAACATCGTTGCCCCCCTAGTCTGCTCTTCTAATTTAGACTACACAATCTTCTTCTCTTCTCATCTCTGTTAAATAGTAAGTAGGTATTTTGTAGCTCACAGATAGCTGGGAAGGCTGGTAAAGTTGTTTGATATATTAGTTCAAAGCCCAGGATGTTGCAAGGGAACTGATATTCTGGTAAGATCAACCATGTTTTTTTTGGAATTTAGACTGAAAAAAAACAATTGCAGTAGCATGTAAGGACTGGTATGCTGCAATGTATTACATTTTTGTTTCGATATAACTTAGGAGTGCCAGAACTGGCAAAGCTATGACACTGCAGTGTAGAAGGTATGTGGTGCTAGGTACCACAAATCCTTTCCAAAATATACAATATTTGCAGATATAAATATTTATTTATGTAATTTACTAAGATCATCTACATTTTACCTTTATTCTCTCCTTAATATGGGGTTCCAACTCATCCATGAGTTGGCCAAGGTCCTAAAAGAAAAAAAACACATTAATCTATAGCTAGTCCTTTTCGGTTATCCAGAAAAGGATATGTTATATTTACTTAAAAAATGCAGCTTTATCTAACTTATCTTACGGGGCTATACCAGCATGCTTAGGTATTAGCATTTACCGAAAACTCTTGAAAGAAAAAAACAAAAGAATGGCAAAAGGGAGAGGTTCCTTGTTTCAAAGCTTGCTTTTTTTCTGAAACCTGGGTGCATTTACTGTGTTCTTTGAATGCTTTGACTCAGGAAAAAATAAACATTAGAAGCCAAAATAGAATTCTTAGGGCAAATCAATGCCTATTAAAGAAGAAAAGCAAGTACTAAAAGTAGACTTCACCTAAAACCTCTTTCCAGATGACTCTGTGATTTACTTAATCTATATCTAGCAGTTGCATTTTAAACAGATTATATAGAAATATTCACACCAGTTCCTGTCCTAAAAGTAATTCTTTTGGACTTATCACAGGCATTTAAATACAGAAGTGTCATTACAATCTATAGTGTTTAAAGACAAATTCTCTAATAAATAAAAAAAAAATACAAAATGAAAAATATGAAATTACCATTATATTGGTGCTGAATGTCTCTAAAATATTTTTTTAAAACCTTTACTGCATTTGGGCAAACAGAGGGATTGTTGTTAATAAGAAACCAACAATACTACAACATCATTCTGATATATCTGTGCATAGTATTCTTGTTTCTGAAGGGCATATCATTTTACACACGAGGATTTGTTTCTGATAGGTATACATTGAGTTCATTTTTTCTGACAGACAGTTTTATGATTGGTGGCAGGACTGATTGCATTTATGTAAGGGATTAGAAAAGAACAACAGATCTCTGTCGTCTAATATGAAATTTCTGTTGGAGCATAAAATAATCTGTTATATTTCACAATTTCCGTGCATTCATGGAATTTTAAACAAACCACTGCCTTGTGATAACTTTGGAGAGGAATTTAAAGAAATCATTATTTCAAACATGTGGACACTGAAACTGTCGTGACATTTTTGGCAGTAAATAGCCACATTATATATTCTGTTTCCTTTTTCCATTTCAATACATTACATATATAAATTTTATATTTTTAAAAAATTTTATAAATTTTATATATATATATATATATATATATATATATATATATATATATATATATATATATATATATATATATGTGTGTGTATGTGAAATTGTTTTTGGCCTGTAAAAATTCCCTTAAATCATCCTCTTTGGATATCTATTACCAATCACAGCTAAGAAAAATTTCTATCTAGCGCCAGAGGCCTGCCATCCCAACTGAGGGTGTCAGGTCTAGATCCTGGGCTTACATGTCACTGCCCATCATGTATTATGTGTTCTGCCTTAAACTAGCACCACTTCCAAGGGCCATGATGCCAGCTCCTAGGGCTAGCTGGTGACAGGTTCTGCAGCTATCCTTACAGGCTCTCTTTAATCAGCAGTGATACTCTGTAACCCATATCACCAGAAAAAGATTTAATTACTCGGACGATACAAAATTGTTCATTGCTGGTTTAATATTGACCGCAAAGAGATACTTTGTTTTTCCAAGTTTGTACATGGTTAAAGCTGGTTTTAGCTATAAAATTCTAATCAAGCAGAGGAACAGACTGAACCTGGAAGAGCATGGTGACATATGGCGTAAATGTACCAACCTCCAACAAAATATCAGTGCCCTTGTTTATATTTTTCAGATGTATCCTTTCCATTAATGATGACAGTTTTAGTATCATTGGTCTGCTAAATGTAATATTTTTCATATTGTAAATATTAACTAATATTAAGTTATGAATTTATAATTACCTTCCCTAGTACTATTATTGAAAGTAGTACTTAATAAATTAAGTTCATGTAATAAATATTTGGAGGTCAATGAACTGTCTGAAACTACTTAAAGGGGTAGATGAGCTGGAGAGTTTGGGGACCCTTGAGCTAATGTGATCCCTTACTATATGTAGTGTGACCCTGGTAATGTTGGTAATTTATTGGTAATTTAAAACTAAACTAAACTAAACTAAACTAATCATAACAAAGAAACACTTGAAACAGACTGACATAGGCTAACACATAACTTAAGCAGATAGCCAATCACTTATGTTAACCCTTAAACAAACTTGAGACAACAAAGGCTTTGATGGAAACAAACGCCATTGCATTTGATTTTTACATCTAGACGAGAACTTGCATGCAGTATTTTGTATATTATGGTTTATATAGAGAAGATTTAAAATTGTAATACTTACAGCAGCATCAGGGAACTGCTCTATGTACAGATCAAATCCCCTTATTTCAGCAGAAAATAGTAGCAACACAAGACAAAGAAGATTCCTCATGGTTTCTAATTGTCAGCCAGAGAATCCTGGCATCCAGCAAGAAAACTTTCTTCCAATGTAGCGAAATCCACTTTAAAGTTGAGTTTATAAAGTTCTCTTTTTTTCTAAACCTAAAATGATAAACTTTGCTCTGTCCAGTGCAAATATTTGCCATGTAGAAGAAGTCACAGCTAGGACAGGGACTGAGAGGTTATGCAAACATGCAGTTTTAGTTTATCATCTCATGATAACCATGTACTGGGGATGTTGTCTTTGCATCTCTCCCTTTTTCTTTGAAGTTGATATTTGATCTTAACCTTTAATAGTGAAAACAATATATGGAAAACAGCTAGGACCAGTACACCTTACAGAATTAAGCTGGGTTCACACTGGAGAACATAGCGGCTCACAACAGGAGTCCGGTGTGTCTCCATTCACCGTTTCAGGTCCGATTTCATTTTGGGCTGAATTCGGACCTGAAATGAACCAAAAGACACACAGGGCTTCTGTGCAATTTGCACCGGAGTCGCTGCGGAGATGTGTGAACCGGCTTCATAGAGAGCCGGTCACAATCTCCTGCTATGCGAAATGGATGCGGAAAAACCCGCATCCAATTAGCAATGGTATGAACCCAGCCTTACATTAAAGGTGATCTTTCCAGTGTCCTTTTTATGTACATACAGTCTAAAATAAGTCAGAATAATATAGATTAATGTAAACACATCAGTGCAAATCATTTAATAAACCAATTTGTATATATACAGTAGTATATGTTATGTATGTATTGAACAGTGCATTGAGGCAGCCATTATTTCTCTCTGCACACACAGGATCTGCTTCTTGCTTCGAAGTGCTACACCAGGGGTGTTCAACCTATGGCTCACAAGAAGCATGCAGCCCAAGATGGCTATGAATGCAGCCCAACATAACATTTTAAACATACTTAAGGTGGAGGGCCACCCTAAAATAAAAAATTGCATCAAAAATCTCAAAAAAAAAAAAAAAAAAACATTTGAAAAAATTTTTTTTTTAACTTACCTGAAACCCCTGTTGCTAGGCAGTCTTCCTAATCTGCCTCTTCCTACTCCGCGGCGCTTCCTCCTCTTCGGTGAGTGGCCCCGTTGCCTTCTGGGAACTGTGTGTATCCCAGGAAGCAACGGGGCCATTCACAAAGCGCCGCGTGACTCGCGCATGCACAGTAGGAATCAGTCAGTGAAGCTGCAAGGCTCCACTGCCTGTTTCCCTTAGTTAGGATGGAGGTGCCGGCGGCCGATTCGAGGGACGAATCGGCCTCGGGGGGCCGACATCGCGGGCTCGCTGGACACGTAAGTGTCCTTATTAAAAGTCAGCAGCTACAGTGTTTGTAGCTGCTGACTTTAAAAAAAAAAATCGCGGCCGGAACCCAACTTTTAATTGATTTTTTATGATTATATATTTGTTTTGTAAAATGCGTTTACATTTGCGGCTGAAGAAAAATTTGTCAGTGTCTCTTTATTGGACTTTAATAGGTTTTATCTGCCCAAAGAAAAATATTCCACTCTTCACAATCAAGTCTTCATTTCATGAGTTTTTGGCAGTACCTATATTTGTGAGCAACTATCTTCAAGGATGAAGCAAAATTATAACCAAAATATCTAATGAACACCTTGAAAATTGCTACTACATACATCGAACCAGATATAGATGCATTTGTTTTAAAAACAGTGTCCAATATCACATTAGTTTTCTTCCAATGTGGCCCAAGAAAGTCAAAAGGTTGGACACCCCTGTACTACACAATGGTTGTGTTTTATGACTTCTTCTCACACTGCAAGTCTTTAACTCTTTAGCTGAATAATTGGTTATGTTACTAAAGGCAAATAGGCTGTGCACTTTGCAAGGGTATTTTCTCTTTGCAATAGGATTTTCTTTTAGCTTAGTGAATTTGGTGAACATTCATTTTTCAAAGAATACCCAACAAGGGAAATAAAAACATTATTTTTGCTGGCATGTTATAGGATGGAGGGGGTCAGCAAAGCTTTACCACATTCATTAACGTGTTTCTAAAGCCCCAGGGTGTATTCTATGCATTAAGTTGAAAAACCTTCTGTGCTGCAGCTCCCCCCAAGACTTGCCCTTTTTATTACTTGAGCCAGATCCGATCCAGTGATGAGCACATGTGCAGCAGTTTCAGCCGCTGTCTCTCCTCTCATTGAACAAATTGATAGCAGCGGGAGCCATTGGCTCCCACTGCTGTCAATAAGATCCTGACACAGGAGCGGTGGCGAGGCCGAGTCCTGCTTTCTATGTCAATGGATGCAGCAGCGGGACTCAGGAGTGATCCCGCATGGATGCCCCTAGGGAAAGTGGCTTTCCGTGGGGGCAATTGATGAAGAGGAGGGGCCTGAAGTGTCCGCAGGGGACCCCAGAAGAAGAGGATCAGGGCTGCTCTGTGCAAAACGTTTGCACAGAGCAGGTAAGTATAGGCATGTTTGTTATTTTTATTAAAAAAATTAAGGTTTACAACCACTTTAAGGCAAAATTCCATTCCAACAGCCTTATTGCCATTAGTAAATCAACCCAACTGAAAACAATGCACGTAGGCAGGGAAGTGTGAAAGTTATGCAGCAGTGACTCCCTAAAAAGCAGCTGGATCGTTGGGTCCTCCTGACGTTTCCAGTGGTGACCCACCCTAACTGGACCCAACAAATCGACACACCATTAGTAATGTGGTGGGCTTTATTTAGGCTTTAATAAGCGCTATAGAAGTTCAGTTAAAACAGATGCAACAATGACAGGTTAAAACGATTTGATATACTGAAATAAATGTACAGTACATGCAACAACATGTTGTTTGCTCCCCTAGCTGCCTGTGAAATGGCACTGCCAGAACGCACCAGGTGAACAAAAAGACAACAACACTAACACAGCAATAACAGCAGTAACCAAGGTTAATACCTTGTAATGTAAGACAGAGCAGGTAACAATGGGGCCTACTATAGTGTTCAAGCCCTGTTAAGCCACTGACCATTAAACTAATAGAACATGTTTTCTGGCGATGGGGCCCTTGATCTCACAAGGGAGCGATCACCCTTAAAACAAGAATACTTGTAATCTACACAAAAGGGAAGAACAATGCAGAACTGTTCTGGTGGCTGCAAATCCCTTTGACTATGATATTGGCCAAAGACCTCTCACCCCACCAATGTTTCACAGATGTCCTCTTGGTGGCGATCACTCTCATAAACACTGTCTCAGCTAGCTGAAACAACACAGGCTGCTTCATCTCTAGACGTCTCCATGTTGCTCATGCATCTCTGGTAGCCAGGCAAGAGGTAGACAAAAATGCCCTGAACTTCACCTCCTAGGCCTGTGCCTGTAGCTGGTTTTCATGTAGGTCTTATGCTCTGCTGCCTGCATGCTCCTTACACAGAAACAATCAAAAAGGGTGGGGCTTTTAAGGTGCTTTTAAACACATAAAATTATTACAATGTAATACGTTTTTAATACACAAATCTAATACCAAGGTTATATTCACAGCCAAGCCAAGTGGATTCACAATTTGAAGGCCACCATGTGTCCAGGATTTAATATATCCCTGAGCTTCAAGTCATTTATTATAACCAATAAACTATTTCATTTATGCTTGCATGTCTCTTTATTGCATTTGTTTTTGTTTTGTATAATTGTAAACTGCTTTGAACAAATGTAGTACAGCTCTGTGATGATTTCTAGATGGGCCATACAGTATATGGTGGCAATTTGGTTTCTGCTTATGTGTCCTTTAGTTTAATGGGAGTGAGCTTGCCTTGACTTCTTTGCCTCGGGCACTCTGGGTGCCCATGGGAGCCTCTTCGTGGTGAAGAGCTCCCTTTGTGGGTCACTCTGGTGACCCTGATGGAGGAGCGTTCAATGTGGCCCCTACAGACTCAAGGGGTATCAGTGGGTTGGCTCGGAGTAGATAATTCCCTTGTGTGATTCACCAGATGCCTCTTTTTGGGTCTGCACTGCAGGCGGCCAAAGTGGGGAAGAGAATGAGTGGTGTGCAGCCTGGGGGAGATGCCACCATCTTTCTGTGGCCCTGGGGTTCTCCTCCTTGAAGCATTTTATGCTCCTATGGTGGTGAGCCTCCCAGGTGGTGGGCTTTGGCAGCAGTGTTACTGAGGCTCTGCCTTCATACTTCTAGGGCTTGAACCTTCCCTTCTCATACCTAGGTGGCGCACCGATGGTTACACATACCCTGTTTCCCCAAAAATAAGACCTAGCGTGATTGTCAGTGATGGCTGCAATATAAGCCCTACCCCCCCAAATAAGCCCTACCCTATTTCCCCCAAAATAAGCCCTACCCTGAAAAGAAGACCTACAAGGACTTTAACTAGGGCTTATTTGGGGGGTAGGGCTTATATTGCAGCCATCACTGACAATCACGCTAGGTCTTATTTTTGGGGAAACAGGGTAGATGGATGTCTACTTCTCCCTCCTAGATCAGTGATAACATCTCTTATTGCTAAGGGGAGTGGTTGAGCCTGGTTATTTGACAAAGGATCTGCCCATGGTTACCTAGTGGTGTCCGAGTGGCTGTGCATACATCTAAGAATTGATGTCACACGCCACCAGGATATAAAGAAACTGCTTGGTGGCCATTTTGTTAGGGCCGAGGGACACCTGAAACTAATGTATCTGCTTATTACATGTGAGTTTACTTTCACATTGCTATCTCCAAATAGGGGTAACTTTATAATACTGCAGTTGAACTTTCTTTCTTTCTTTCTTTCTTTCTTTCTTTCTTTCTTTCTTTCTTTCTTTCTTTCTTTCTTTCTTTCTTTCTTTCTTTCTTTCTTTCTTTCTTTCTTTCTTTCTTTCTTTCTTTCTTTCTTTCTTTCTTTCCTATGCCACTGGGGGGCTATCCTCCTTTTGTGAAGAGAGCAGCTAATTTTGCTTAATTTAATTAAGTGGTTTAAGTTGTAATAGAAGATGAGTCTCCTTTCAGGTGCATTTCTTGAAACTACTCTTATGACTAATGTTGGGTACACACGATCCGATTATGCTGAACCGACCGACATTTGGATGGTGTGTACAGCTGCCTGTTCAACAAAAGGAGGTCTCACAACTGGGTTCTGTCAAATGGGCTAGCTGAAAAAACAGCATCCGGCCAACAGCCAAGCAGCACTGGCAGCCAATGGCTGTGAGCGATGATCAGTGCGTTCTAATGGGGAGGGGGGGGGACACCACCCAATGGCTGAGAGCACTGACTGGTGTGTTCTGGTGGGGGGGTAGTCCCCCTGTCAGAACACAGTAGCACAGTGGGGGAGATCACTGCACTAACATTGCTTGCGTAAGTACGCCAATCTCTCAATTTATTTTTCTGTTTCGCCTGCTGGGTTGAACGAAAAAGAAAATCAATGCGTGTACTAGGGATAAAACCCAAGTGATTTTAAACATGGTTTTAGTTGACAGCTCTGTGGAATTAACAGTCTAGTTTGAATTATACAGTATCTCACAAAAGTGAGTACACCCCTCACATTTTTGTAAATATTTTATTAAATCTTTTCATGTGACAACACTGAACAAATGACACTTTGCTACAATGTAAAGTAGTGAGTGTACAGATGGTAGAATAGTGTAAATGTACTGTCCCCTCAAAATAACTCAACACACAGCCATTAATGTCTAAGCCGCTGACAACAAAAGTGAGTACACCCCTAAGTGAAAATGTCCAAATAGGGCCCAATTAGCCATTTCCCCATTCCCGGTGTCATGTGACTCGTTAGTGTTACAATAAATATCCCTAAAAATGTTTTTTAAAAAGAAATTTCTTCAGCAGTTTAGGCCAATAGATATTCATATACATATTTTTGGTAAAAAAAAAATCACAATAAGCTTATATTGATTAGTTTACGCAAAAGTTATATCGTCTACAAACTATGGGAAAGATTTATTGCATTTTTATTATTTTATTTTTTTACTAGTAATGGGGATGATTAGCGATTTTTAGTGGTACTGCGTCATTGCGATGAACAGATCAGTCGCTTTTGACACATTTTTGGGACCATTGACATTTATACAGCGATCAGTGCTATAAAAATGCACTGATTACTGTGTAAATGTCACTGATGTCACTGATAGGGAAGGTGGTAGGGATAGGGAAGCCCAGAGGTGCCCACCAGCCAGCACCGAGACCCAGAGGTGCCCGCCAGCCAGCCAAGTGTTGGCCAGAGGTGCCTGCCAGCCAGCCCAGAAGTCCACAATTGCTTGCCAGCCAGCCCAGCATTGCAGTCTGCATAAACGTAAGTGGAGTACAGTACTGTTTAGCCCCCCACTATAGGCCTGATCCCCCCACTACAGGCCCTGACCCCCCACTACAGGCCCTGGACCCCATTACAGCCCCTGGACCCCCCACTACATTCTCTGCCCCCCTCATTACAGCCCCTGACCCTCTAAAATACAGTTACAGTACATATTTTAGGAACTTCTATAGTACTGTACTGTACAGTATTTGTTCTTTTGATTGTTACAGGTATGCAATAAATAATGGCAGATAGTACCAAAAAAAGCCATAAATCTATTACCTTGGATATGAAGGCTAAAATTATTAAATTGTATGATGAAGGTGTAACTCAAGCTGAAATAGGCTGAAGGCTAGGCTACACTCGGACTACAGTTAGCACCGTCATAAAAAACAGAGAAAAAATTCTTGCAGAAATTAAGAGTGCTACACCTGTTAACACAACAACAATTCAAAAAAGGGATAGCATTGTTGCAGACATGGAGAGACTCTTAATACTTTGGATAGAAAATCAGACTACACGTCATGTTCCTGTCAACCAGGCAATTATACAAACGAAAGCCTTAAGCCTATTCAATGACCTGAAGGCTAAGAAAGGTGAGGCAGCAAAGGATGCAGAATTTCCTGCAAGCCGTGGATGGTTTGATAGGTTCAAGAAAAGGTCTAACCTACATAAGATTAAAGTACAAGGAGAGGCAGCTGCTGCAGATAATAAGGCTGCAGAAAGCTATCCAAGTGATCTTGCCAAAATTATTCAAGATGGAGGCTACTCCATGGATCAGATTTTTAATGTGGATGAGACCGGGCTATTCTGGAAGAAGATGCCTGCAAGAACCTTCATGGAATACAGAAGAAAAATCAATGCCAGGCTACAAGCCAGCTAAAGATAGAATAACCCTTCTGTTAGGTGGCAATGCTTCTGGTACCTTAAAGCTAAAGCCTTTGCTAATTTACAGATGGCAAAAACCAAGAGCTTTTAAGAACTACATTAAAACTAGACTTCCAGTGCATTGGAGAGCTAACAAAAAAGCATGGGTAACTGCAGCCCTTTTTAAAGATTGGTTTGACACCTGCTTTGTTCCAGAGGTGAAAGCCTATTGCAAGGACAACAATATCCCTTTCCACATCTTGCTGCTTGTTGATAATGCCCCTGAACACCCTCAAACACTAGATGAGCTGAACCCTAACATTCGAGTGCAATTCCTACCACCAAATACCACCTCACTACTGCAGCCAATGGATCAATGTGTCATTGCCGCCTTCAAGTTAAACTACTTAAAAAGAACATTCAGTAAGTGTATTGCAGCAATAGACAAAGAAGAAGGAGAAGGTAAAGAAGTTCTATCCAAATTCTGGAAAAGCTACAACATCTTGGATTGCATTAAAACTGTAAGAGATGCTTGGAATGACGTAAAGGAAACCACAAAGAAAAGGGCCTGCAAAAAATTATGCCCACAGCTAGATGATGATTCTGAAGGCTTTGAAGATCATGTAGCTACTGTTACTGTAAATATTGTAGAGATGGCAAGGCAGTTAGAACTGGAAGTGGAGCCAGAAGATGTTGCTGAACTGCTTGCGTCCCACACTGAGCCCATCAGCAATGAAGATCTCCTGGAACTTGAAGAGGAGAGAGAAGAAGATGTGCAGGATGGGGTTGAGATCAGCCTGAAGGTTTAACTACAAAAATTCTCTTTGAAGCTTTCCGTCATCTTGATAGCGCCATGGCTCTATTTGAAAAGCATGATAGGGATTTTGAAAGGAGTTCCAAAGTCAATGCTAACATTTCAGGGGCTTATGCCTGTTACAAAGAAATCTACAGGGAGAAAAAGAGAGCTACACTTCAAACCTCCATAGAAATGTACTTTTCTAAAAGTCCATCAGCACGCAGATTATCAACATTGACTGACAGTCATTTGGATCCCAGATCATCATCAACTGACAGTCCGTTTCCAGCTCTGACATCACCACCACATCCTGCTCTTATTGCAACTTGTAGTACACCCAATTCTCCAGCAAGAAAGTGCCTCGTTTGTGAAGACTTGACTTGTGAAACAAGATACCTGCATACCTGACAGTCCATTTCCAGCTCTGACATCACCATCAAGTCCTGCTCCTATTCTGATTTCTTCTTGTAGTACACCCAATTCGCCAGCAAGAAAGCGTCTCGCCTTTGAAGATTTGACTAGTGAAACAGAAGATACCTGTATGCCTTCATTCTTCCTACTACAATAAATTCTCTCAGCTGCTCTGGCCTTGCAACAACAATCAGATGGGGTAAACTTACAATTTTTCTTTTAATATTATGATTATTTTAGTTATCAATGCATTATTCATATCAGTTATGCTTGACAATGACTATTGCAATGCAGTGCATGCATTTAGAAGTGAAAAAAAAGTATTGCTTCACTTTAAGTACATTTTTGTTTTACATACATGCTCTGGTCCCATTGTGTACTTAAAAGCGGGGTATGCCTGTATAGCTCAAAATAAACATCTACAGCCCACCTAATAGACTGGGATATTTCACTGGGATGAAAGCAAATATTAGTTAATGTTTCATTTTTAACACTAGCAAAACTTTAATAGTAAAGGATCTAAAACAGGTTGAAAACAAAGCAGCAATGAACAAAATTCATTAGCTGTTCACAGACTTCATTTGCATATTCTGTTATCTTATAAATTCACAACACGCCTCTTTAAAGGGGTTGTAAAGGTATACATTTTTTCACCTTAATGCATACTATGCATTAAGGTGAAAAAACTTTTGATAATACCGCCGCCCCCAGCCCCCCCGTTTTACTTACCTGACACCTCGAAACTCGGCCGCTCGTTCCCGACCTCCATTCAGCCGATCAGCCTGGTCGCTGATTGGCTATAGTGGATGGATTGAAAGCAGCGCAGCCATTGGCTCGCACTGCTGTCAATCACAACCAATGATGCGGCGCGCCGGGGGCGGGGCCGAGTGATACAGCGAGCGGCTATAGCCGCCGGCTGTATCACGGGAGCGCGCCCGCAATGACTAACCACCATGCGAGGGAGCTCGCATTAAGGTGGTTAGTTATTGCGGGGAGCAGCTGAGACAGCCGCCGAGGGACCCCAGAAGAGCAGGTTCGGGGCCACTCTGTGCAGAACGAGCTGCACAGTGAAGGTAAGTATAACATGTTTGTTATTTTTAAAGAAAAAAAAATTTACCTTTACAACCCCTTTAACTAAGCTGAGTATTTCAGCAGTACCCAGCTTTCTGGTAGAGTACTCTCTACACTTACCTTTGCCTCTGACCTGCTCCACAGTAGGATTTCCTGTCCTCCTCTAGAGGCCCTGTTCATTACCTGACATCTGTCTTTTACTATTACACACAAATGCAGCAGACTGCCTGCTGGTACCTGGAATGGAGAAAGAATGAAATATGTTACCCATACATGCCTTCTAGGATGTTTCAGATTCAGGATTAAGGGATCATGAGCAGAAGGATCTCTGATTTGCCTAAATTCATCTTAAAACTAGAAAGTTTTTCGAACCTATCCAGTTCTGCTATAATATTGGGCAAGGAGATAAGAGCCCTAGTGACACAAAAAAAGAACATCAGCAGCAAAAGCTGTGACCCTGTGGGAAAAAGACCCCACTTGAATGCCGGCAATATCGAAGTTGAGTCTGACTCTGCAAAACAATGCTTCCAAAATCAGAACAAATCACATAGGGGACAGGGTGCACCACTATTTAGTGCCGTTGATAATTCCAAATCCAGTGGAAAGACAATTGATTCCTTTAATCTTGGCCAATGGGTTTGTATATAATGCAGAAATCCAAACAAGCTAATTATCACACAAGTCCAAGTGTCCAAGCACTTAGTCTTTACAGACCTAGTTAATCTGGTCAAATGCCTTCCCAGACAATTACAGTTTCAACCTGTTGACTAGGACCTTAGCCAGAACCTTAAAGTGGTTATAAAGGCAAGTTTTTTTTTCTAAAATAAAATGTTATGCCGCGTACACACGAGTGGACTTTACGGCAGACTTGGTCTGGCGTAGTGGATTTCGTCGGACAATTCGATCGTGTGTGGGCTCCAGCGGACTTTGTTTTCTTAAAAGTTGGACGGACTTAGATTTGAAACATGTTTTAAATCAATCCGTCGAAATCGAGTCCGGTCGAAAAGTCAGCTCGTCTGTATGCTAGTTCGACAGACAAAAAGCCACGTTAGGGCAGCTATTGGATACTGGCTATGAACTTCCTTGTTTTAGTCCGGTCGTACGTCATCACGTACGAATTCGACGGACTTTGGTGGATTGTGTGTAGGCAAGTCCGTTCATTCAAAAAGTCCGTCGTAAAGTCCGTCGAAAAGTCCGCCGGGCAAAGTCTGCCGTAAAGTCCGCTCGTGTGTACGTGGCATTAGACTTACTTGCTCTGTGCAATGGTATTGCACAGAGTGTCACTTTACCTCCTCTTCTGGAATCCCCCTAGGCCCTCTCTGCTCCTCCTCGTCTGCCTTTGCTCCACAAGCTGGCTGCTATGGAGGCACTTGTGCTGGAGAGCACCCGAGCCAGGTCGTATGCATCCATAGACAAGATCCATGGATGGGAATGAGAAAAGGACTCAGATAACTGTTTGGGGGGGAGGGGGCATACAATTCCTGGGACACTATTTACCTTAATGCAGGGAGTATATTAAGGTAAAAAATGTTCAGACTTTGGAATCACTTTAATAAATAAGATGGGGTGCAAATTTTGACAAGAAGATGGGTCTTTAATTTTTTGACAGTAGTGTAATTTGAGCCATTTGGACAGTCTTTGAGATAGTTTCCCCTGAAGTTAAAATGGTTGTAAACCCCAGTCATGAAATTTGAACTAAGCACATATATCTGCAATGTTTACTTATCTTTCGCCAAAGCTCTAAAGTGTATATTCTCTCTGGTGCTTTGTTCCTCTGTTATCAGCATCAGTTACTTCTGAGAAGTTTCCCCAACATATGAGATTAAATTTGTGTCAGGGAGGGAGATAAGCACACAGCATGTCTATTCAGAATACAGCTCTGCATGTGCCTTCGTATGTGCCTTGGTATAGTGCCACGTTGAGGTGGTATAGGGCAGGTTTGGGTGGCATAGGATAGGTTGGGGTGGCATAGGACAGGTTGGGGTGGTATTGGGCAGGTTGGGGTGGCATAGGGCAGGTCAGGACTGTGCAGTGATAGTGTGCACTGTGCAGTAACTTACAGAGTCATTCCTGCAGATGAAGACCCGGGCGGGGCTGCTAAGTCCTCGCCTCTATCTCCTTCAGCTGTGGGATAAGCCATAGTGAAGGAGTCTGTGGGAAGAGTGGAGGAGGCAGCCACACCCCCAGCTCTGCCCACGGGACTGATATTGGAGATCCCAGAGGGGCCGAGTGACAGCTTAACCTGACGAGGGAGTGTCAAAGGAAGCCTCACTCCCCTGCACGGCTTGCAATATTATATAATATAGTGTGTAGTGGTGGGCGGCGGCCCCGGTGTCACCCCTCTGGCGGGTGTCACCGGTGCGGCCCACCCCGCACCCACATAGCAACGCCACTGACTACAGTTCTCCACCCCCTCCTCTGTACTCCTCACAGATGCTTAAGGATTGTATCACAAATCTGCATATCTGAAGGGTTGTAGACAAGAGAAGTCTGCAAATAAACAAGTAAAACCTATGTAGGAGGATTTGTTTAATCTCTGTGTATCATCTGAGGCTATTCACTTCACTGGGTATATGTGAGAGTTTATAACCACTTTAAATAATTAAAATAGATAGCCATATATGGGAGCAGGAAGTCAGAGTTTTTCAGGTATTATGTCCTAGTCAGGCCATCATGTCCTGAACTCTTCCCAGTTGCCATCCCCTTAAACATCCTGTAGATTTTAAAAAGGTGTATAATATTCCTGAAAAAGTTTGCCTATCTGTGAGGGTGTATATCCTAACTCACCTATTAAGCGATTGGCCATGTAGACTGCTAACTTTTTTCTTAGTAGCACTTATCAGCATACGCTTACACCTATTCCCTCCCCTATAGAAATGATCTGCCAAGAATTAGAATTTATATTGGAGATGGAATCAATCATATCCTTTAGCATGGTCCTAAGTTGAGCTTGGTCTGTGGTGGGGGCTCTAGATCTTTTATAATTATATTCCAAATGAGACATTTTTGCAAGAAAATTTTTTGTATCAGTTAGGAGTTCTGTCAGCGTTGCACCCTGAGAAATAATATTCCCACCCACAACTGCCTTTTGCGTCTCCCACAGCATGCTCACAAACACCCCAGTGTGAGCGTTCTCCACAAAGTAGTTTTAAAGTGTGGAGCAAATGCATCACGCTACTGCCACATCATCCAAGACCGCTTTGTTCAGTTGCCAGTTCCACTCTTATTGAGTAATACAAGGCAGAGATAGGCATAGCAGCACCAGCGCATGATCCAAGAGTGTAATGGGGAGGATAACTACATAACACGTCTATCCAGATAAGCCTGGTCAAGCAAAAAGAGATCTAATCTGGAATTGGACTATTGAACAGCTGAATAATACATGTAGTCAGGCTATGTGGCATGAGTGATTCTCCAACAAACTACCAACCAGAACCACATCAGGAACTTGCCAGGTATCCAGATGGGGGACCAAACTAAAGTTAAAATCCTCAGAGCTACCCAGTTTAACGAACACACAGAAATCGCTGCTAGATGCCCCTATCAAGTTGGGGAACTGCAGGAGGCGCTTAGCCTTTTCCCCAACTTTAAGGCCCCAGCGGACGATGGTCTTCCCATGGAACTCTTTAAACAATACAGAAATAGCATCCTGCCACAATTACTGTGAGGTACTTAATGCTGCCAGAGAGAACCAACGCTTACCAGAGTCTATGACTAGGGCTAATATTGTGCTTATCCTCAAGTCTTATCGACCTATATCCTTATTGCAAAGTGATATAAAAATACTGGCTAAGGTCCTTGCAATTTCCCTTAATGGAGTTATCTCCAGCATTATCCACTCGGACCAGTCGGGTTTTATGCCCCAAAAGTGATAGCATAGAGTGGCAGTACCTTTGGGCGGTTATGGGTAGGTTTGGCTTTGGCGAAGGATTCCTCTTCTGGGTTCAGTTGCTCTACTGTTCACCACAAGCAGTGATACGGGAGACGGGACATGTCTCCTCACCATTTCAACTACATAGAGGTACCCGGCAGGGATGCCCATTATCCCCCCTCCTGTTTTCCATCGCCATTGAGCCCATGGCGGCCCAGATTAGGGCCAACCGGCAAATCAGGGGCTTCCAATACAAAGAAATCCACGATAAACTCATGCTATACACAGACGATACCATGCTGTTTCTCGGAGACACAAATGAATCACTTGGGGAAGCTATGATTTTGATCAGACACTTTGGGGAGTACTCGGGGCTTGTGATCAACTGGTCCAAGTCTTCTCTCATGCTGCTGGACTCAAGTCTGGACAGCGAGATGCACACGGTACGGGGGGTCCCAGTTACACTCAGCCTTAAATATCTGGGTGTGCAGGTTACGTCTGAACCCAGGGATTTTGTTTTCGCTGAACTTGTCCCCTCTCATTAATAGGATTCGAGATAGAGCCAAAATCTGGTCCCGCCTAAAAATGTATAGAATGCATTAACATAAAAAACCTTCTGACATTACAACCACTTTAATGTGACTGTAAACCTCTGAAATGAAAAATGAAGAGCATGTCCTACTATAATGTGTTCTTGCCTCAATCCACAGCACCTTGTGTGATGTTTAGCTTTTCTTTCCTCCCTCTGCTATCTGCATGAGTCACTTCTTTTCCAATATTTTTATTCAGAAATTTTTTAACAAGTACAAGATCAACATTTATCCTTGTAGTACGAAGTAATGGTACAGTTAACAAATCAGTTATGAGTAGGTTGCATCCAGGGGCGGACTGACTATTGAGCGACTAGGGGGCCCCATCAGGGTTGCCAGCCTCAGTAAAACCAGGGACAGTATGTATAATTCTGTGTTTGTTTTACATCTGTCTATGTATACTGTGTGTATATGTATGTGTATACTGTGTGATTGTATACTGTGTGTGTGTGTATATTGTGTGGCCCCATAATCTCTGATTGCCTGGGGGCCCCATAATCTCCTATTGCCCGGGGGCCCCATGAGTTATCAGTCCGCCCCTGGTTGCATCGCAAATTACCTTATACTTATGTGAGGTCTTGTGTATCATTGTCCCTATTCTAGGTACATATAGTATGGTCAGACCTAAACCGAAAAAATAAAATAAAACCAAAACAATACAAAAGAAAACCTCCTCTAGGTGGTGCACAGGTAGCACGGGGAACCTCATCCTCTGTCACCACCACTAGGCATAATCTACTAGGTTAACATCCAAGTGAACCCAGGGGCCATAATCAGTCCATGGGCCCTTAAAGGCCAATTCAAGTTGAAAGCAAGTGAAAAGGGATCGTTGGTGATTTCCAAGATTTGGCAATCGATATTCTTGCTGCCAAAAATATGAAGGCAATGAGTCTCTTCATATGGTTTGATGTCCCCTCCACTGGATGTCCCAACAGTGCCTGTAGGGGTGACTTAGTGAGATTCACTTGAGTCAGTGAATATATGAAATTATATGTTTGTATCCAGAACCTTCACACTTTTGGGCATGTCCACCATGTGTGGAGCATGGTGCCGTCTATGTTACATCCCCTGAAGCATTGTGGGGAGGCCCCCCGGGGCAAATGTTGCTATATTCGCTGGGACCATGTACCACCTCATCAAGACTTTATAGTTTGCCTCTTCACCATGCAAAGTCATGAGGGTGAAGACCCGGGGTGAATGAAGGATTGCCAAACAATGGGGCTAATGGGGTGTGCAGGGATTTTAATGTATATGTAGCTACCAGTCTGTCCCATAGATTTAAAGAGAAAGATAGAGTCGGACACAATATTGTCGGTCTATCTCGCCCTTTCATCCACATTAAGTGAATCTCTCTACTTGAGTATAAGGAGGATTCCATCGTCATCCAGAATGGTCTGGGCTGTCGTGTGTGGAATCGAATCAGTTGGGACAACTGCGCTGCGTGGTAGTACTTGATCAGATCCGCTACTCCTAGACCACCCCTCAGTTTTGGTGTGTATAACATTCGTCTATTCACCCTGGGTCTTCTGTTTCCTCATATAAACCCCAACAGTTTTGTCTGGAACTTCGCTAGATCAGCTCTTACTATTGCTATTGGAAGAGTCCGGAACAGATATAATACCTTAGGAAGGATGGTCATTTTAATAGAGTACAGTCGACCAAACCATGATGGGGGGTTATTTGACCATCTTTTGAGATCCTCTGTTAATTTTTTAAACAGTGGAGGGTAGTTTCATTTATATAGTGTGGAGAGGGTGGAAGTTAAGAAGATACCCAAATATGGAAGGGCCTCATTCTGCCATTTAAATGAGAATGAGCTTTGCAAAGCCCGAATTATGTGTGTTTGTAAGGATATATTGAGCGCTTGAGACTTTGAATGGCTCACTTACTGGCCTGTAATTGAAGTGAAGTGTTGTAGTACTATGTTTAGCGTAGGCAGTGAGGTGACTAGGGAAGAAAAAAGTAGCAGTATATCATCCACGAACAACGCGCATTCATGTTCGTGGTCTCCACAGGGAATTCCCTATATATCTGGATGATCTTGAATTTTGATGGCTAACGGTTCTAACGCCATAATAAACAATAAGGGAGACAGTTGGCATCCCTGTCCGGTCACCCTGTGAATATCTATGTTTTGTGACCCATAGCCCTTGACTACGAGGTGTGCTGAGTAAGCATTATATATGGTTTTATGCGTCGTCAAGAATTTCGGACCGAACCGTAGCATTCTAAGATGAAGAACAGATAGTCCCAGGACAGGGAATCAAAGGCCTTGTGTAGGTCTAATGAGAGTAATAGCGCCCCCTCTGTCCCCCCACCATCCCAGCCTGAGTTCAGAACAGATATGATATCGATAATCCGTCTGGTCTGATCTGGGGCTTGTCTATTGGGAACGAACCCCACCTGGTCTGGGTGAATGTATTTTGGTAAGAACGAGTTCATGCGAGTAGCTAAGATCCTTGTCATTATCCTGAGGTCTACATTTATTAACAATATCGGGCGGTAATTCGCGCAGTCCCCATGGTCTTTAGTCGGTTTGGGTATAATGTGACTAAAGGCACTATTTCCTTGTAGTGGTAAGAGGAAGCCCTTTCTTAATCCGTTGTAAAAAGAGCATAGATGTGGGGTCAGAACCTCTGCCTATTTGTGAAAATAGTGGCCAGAGAATCCATCTGGGCCTGGCGCTTTGGATGGGTTTAGGTTTTTAATGGCTGCTACTACTTCTCCTGCGATAAATTCCGCTTCCATCAGCTCTGCATGATCTCGGTCTAGTGTAGGGAGCGGGGTGTCTCGGAGGAACTCCTCCACCCTATCCTTGTGGAGAGGGGTAGGGGAATCATGTAGTTTGGAGTAGAAAGTGAAAAATTCCTGCAGTATTAGCTGGGGATTCTGGGTTGTCTGGCCGTTCTGCAACCGCAATTTAGGTAGAGCAGGTGTAAATGGTCTGGGAGTCAGTTTCCTCGCCAAAAGTTTAAACAAAACAGGAACTGTGCATCTTCGGTATTGAGGTCTTCGAAGTTGGACCGGTGACATTTCTTGGGGATGCTTAGGTGACAGATAGAGACTTCCTGATTCTAGATCTTCTCGGCTGGGACCACAGAGGAGAAACCGGGTGACTCTCAGTGTTGGGGGCGTTGGGGAGAGGTGAATCCTTAGAAATCAGTCCCAATTCCAGGAGTAGCGCCTCACCGGACTGGAAGTTGGCGAAAGAGTGGGATTTTCCTCTAAATGTAAAGGAAAGTCGGAATGGAAACGACCATCGATATTTGATCTGGCGGTTGATCAGATGGGTTAGTAGTGGTTTCAGTTGTTGTCTTTTCTGGATCGTCGCCTGGGAGATATCCGCGAAGATCTGGACTGTATTTCCCAAAAGTGATATATTTCCTTTATTTCTAGCCTCCATCATTATCTTTTCTTTAATCTGATAAAAATGCGGCTTAACTATCAAGTCACGGGGTAGGCTATCCGGCCTAGGTGCTGTCAAGGCTCTGTGTACTTTGTCTATTACCAGCTGGTTAGGGGAAATCTGGTATCAGATCTTTTATCAAGGAGTGTATAGCGTGTTCTAGGTCTCCCACTGACTCTGGAAGGCCACGTACGCAGAAGTTTTACCTCCTAGATCTCTTAATAGTGCACCGTGTGCCTTAAAATACATAAATACCAAAAATAAGTGAACTGTCAACAATAACTAAAGTGACTGTGAATAAATAATAATTAATTAACAATCCTCCTGTGAAATATATATACACTTAATGAGTAAATATGCCCAAATATATCATCCACTGATTATGTGACAAAAAAATTCCTCTATAGTGATATGACGGAACCTTATAAGTAAGCTCAGATGTAAAGCAGTAAGTTCAATAATAGGTAAGTCTAAATGTATAGCAGCGGGTTTAATACCGTTCCACTACTGATGGTTTATGGTGGGATTTCCAGCTTTCAGTGGACTTCCACGATATGTAAAGAAAGAGCAAGAAACAAACCCATTGCGCAGAGCTCCTCCTCCCGACGCCTGTGACGTTTCCAGCAGTGTCTGTGTGTATGCACAGGTGGTGGATGAGGAGTCTCCAGCTCGTAGCTGAATGCAGCTGATCATTTTTTCATTTGCGATCATTCCAATGGGGATATGTGAGTGAGATCACTTCCATTTTATTTAAAATTACTCTGGCATGATCTCTGCGCAATGGTTTTGTTTGTTGCTCTTTCTTTACATATCATTCATATCATTCAAGAAATCATTCTGGTATTTTGGTTAACTCTCTTCACGGTACCGTCCATTGTGGACTCTATGGTGTCCAATCTCTCCCCTATATTCTGAAAATCGTCTTTCAATCTGGTTGTAATGGTTGTGCAGGCCCCACCCCCCCCAGCACACAGCAGGTGATTGACAGCCTCAACTGTGCATATTTCCTTTCAATACTATGTAGAGAGGGGTGTATCTATTCCCTCCACTCAGGTCTCAGATTACACTCAGCTCGCCTCTCTGTGCTACGCAGTGTGTAAACTGTGCACTTGGAACATCTGTGGAGAAAAGATGGCTGCAGATAAACAGATACAACTTAGATAGACAGATGTTTCAGCTCTATGAATCCCCCAAGACTAGTCACTTCTTTGTATATATACAAGGGTTTACAACCAATTTAATTGTTATGCTTCAGGTAGGAGCAAGATTAAGTGTCAGAATCATCTTAACTACTAGGGATAGGTTAGGGGACAGGGACATTTAGGGTCCCTGTGTCATGTTGACTTGTTGGATATGGGTTGAAAATAGTGCTGAGAACTTTGCTGCAGTCTTGCTAAATTCAAACATACCAACAAAGCTATACCTATGTATAAACTATCCTACCGAGCTTGAGGCTACCCAAAGAAATGTACTAAAGTTTGGTCTCCCTGGCTGGATTCCCAAGATACAGTTGCTCCGGAGTAATGGTATGTATCTCTGTGTTTGTAACCATTCTCCATTCGTTGGCTGAGAGGTATTTCGTGCATTTTTCATTTCTACATTTCAAGTGATATTGTTTTTGCTGATTTTTGTTATGTCCTGAGACCTTCTTTTTTGGTCCCTATTACACCATCTGGTATTGTTGTGTAAGGATTATCTGATATTTCTGAGCTACATCTCGATGTTGTGCCATGCTGGGGAAATTTACTTTTTTTTTCTTTGTTTTTTGTTGACACAAGCAAAAAAAAAAAAGAAAAAAAGTTTAATAAAATTACCCTTTAAAAAAAAAAAAAAAAAAAAACATACTAGCAAGGGTATCCCATAATATAGATTGTTTTTCTTTCCTATGTAAACATTTCTGCAATTTAAAAATTTCCTGGATATTTAACACTTTTACTCATGGTTATGTCATCATGAAAATGACTAATGTTCTTCTAATGTATTCAATTGTTTTAAAAAAGTGTGGACCAAATCTAAGCGCAAAGAAAGAGGAAAAAACAAAAGCAAAGTTATCATATATACAAAGATAGTCATTAGCTTTATCATTTAGCTTAATTTTGTTAAAGAAAACAACCTAACTACTTCAGCCCCGGAAGGATTTGCCCCCCTAATGAGCAGGCCTAATAAGCAGGCCTAATGACCAGGCATCTTTTGTGATACTGCACTGCATTATTTTAACTGACAATTGCGGTTGTGCGACGCTGTACCCAAATAAAATTGATGTCCTTTTTTTCCCCCACAAATAGAGCTTTACAGTGATCAGTGCTAAAAATATGCACTGACATTGTACTAATGGCACTGGCAGGGAAGGGGTTACCATCAGGGGCAATCCAGGGGTTAACTGTGTTCCCTCAGTGTGTTTCTAATGCCGCGTACACACGGTCGGACTTTTCGTCTACAAAAGTCCAACGGACGCTGACGGACTAAAGCTGGCTGGTAATCCGATCGTGTGTGGGCTTCTCCGGACTTTCAACTGACTTTTTTTGCCTCAAATCCGACGTACTTTAGATTTGAAACATGCTTTAAATCTTTCCGACGGACTCGAGTACGGTCGAAAAATCCGCTCGTCTGTATGCTAGTCCGACGGACAAAAACCCACGCTAGGGCAGCTATTGGCTACTGGCTATCAACTTCCTTATTTTAGTCCGGTGTACGTCATCACGTAAGAATTCGACGGACTTTTGTGTGATCGTGTGTAGGCAAGTCTGTTCGTTAGAAAGTCCGCCGCAAGTCCGTCGAAAGTCCGCCGCAAGTCCGTCGAAAGTCTGTCGGACAGGCTGTCGGACTTTTGTAGACGAAAAGTCCGACCGTGTGTACGCGGCATAACTGTGTAGTGATATGGGCTGCCTGGGGCAACACACAGATCCATCTTCCTGCATAGCAGAAGGACAGGATCTCTGTGTGATCCCCTGTCAAAACAGAGATCTGCCTTGTTTACTATGGCAGATGCCCGTTCTACCACTGCGGGGAACGATCGCGGGCAGCCGGTGGACATCAAATCTGCCAGACCCGCCGATTGGCTCCCCTGCTGGTAAATTGGCACGCGTGCCCACAGATCGCTTGTGTATGAGCCGACGTACAGCTATGGTGATTCTCGCAGCCGAGGCCAACCTGCCCCAGTATAACTGCAGCGGCTGGTCGTCAAGCGGTAAAAAACAAACTTATCATATATACAAAGACAGTCATTAGCTTTATCATTTAGCTTAACTTTGTTAAAGAAAACAACCTAAACAAAGAAAAAAATATGAAACACAAAGAGAAAAATAGCGTCAAAAGCACTATGAGTAAAACAAGAAACCCGGCCAGTATGGAAGGCAGCAGTCTGTCTTTGATGTTGTATATGTGCTGTCTCTATTCTAGTTAAACATTTACATAGACTTACCAAATCAGAAGTAAATGATCTCACATGCTTCAGTTAAAAGAAAGCATTTCGGAGAAATAAGCAACCACTAGATGGTGTCCAAATCACATGAGAATCTTTCACTTCAGACCTTCCATGATTTAAACAGATAACACTAATATAAATAGAGAACAGTAGTGGTGCTCATCATTTTATTGTAGTTCAGTAATGTTTAGTAACTATATAAATACTGGACTGTTATAGTTAGCTTCAAACAATGTCATACTAACACGTTTTGTACATTAATCTTTACATATTTTTTCTAACTAGCTAGACATCCAAACAAACTAAAGATAGCCAGCAATCTTTCCTCTTTTGGTGAAGTCCTTATCTTGCTGTCAACTTGCAAAACTGCAATGATTCCTTACCAATATAGATGAGCAAAGCTCCCAAAAATCAACCCCACCAACAGGCCTGTACTGGCCATAGGGACTACCGGGAGATTCCCGGTGGGCTGATGGCTCAGTGGGCCTGTCAGGTGCAGTCCTGGAGCCGCTCCTCTCTGACAGTGAGTGATCGCAATTTCACTCCTGTCAGGAGGAGAAGCTTCCTTCCATTAGGCGTTATGCTCCTTCCAGCCTGCAGGGGGAGATAGACCAACGGCAGACTTTCCTTCCTCTCTCCCCTATCACTTGTTATCACATGACTGGAGAGAGGAACGAGAAGCTGCCTTCTCGTGAGTACATGAGTACATGTGGGAGGGGGAGGAGAGGGAGGACACTGATGTGAAGGGCTGCTGATGGGGGCTCTCTGTTGGGGACACTCTGATGTAAGGGGGATGCCGTTGGGGACACTCTGATGTAAGGGGGATGCCGTTGGGGACACTCTGATGTAAGGGGGATGCCGTTGGGGACACTCTGATGTAAGGGGGACGCCGTTGGGGACACTCTGATGTAAGGGGGACGCCCTTGGGGACACTCTGATGTAAGGGGGACGCCGTTGGGGACACTCTGATGTAAGGGGGATGCCGTTGGGGACACTCTGATGTAAGGGGGACACCGTTGGGGACACTCTGATGTAAGGGGGGCGCCGTTGGGGACACTCTGATGTAAGGGGGACGCCGTTGGGGACACTCTGATGTAAGGGTGATGCCGTTGGGGACACTCTGATGTAAGGGGAACGCCGTTGGGGACACTCTGATGTAAGGGGGACGCTGTTGGGGACACTCAAAATTAAAGTGGGCCAGTCATTAGGAAGTCCAGGGCCAAATTTTTGTCCCAGTCCAGCCCTGCCCACCAACGATTCCCAGCTATGGGCTTTTATAGGGTTACATTTTCTGTCAAGGAACCCTCTTCACCAATTTTTTGCCTGCTTTAGAAGAAAGTTTTGCAGTTGAAAGTTTTGAGGCCCTTGAGATAGCTAATGTGAGCATGGAAAGAATAATTTTTTTTGGTACATGTAATTTAGCAGCAGGTAAGCTATGAATAGAAAAAAAAACGTTGATGATGATTCTGCCGACTCAACTGAATACTTCTGAGGGTGAGTAAGAGAGTCCCTAAGTTAGTTGCTCAACATGCAAGTGGTGATATATTTCTGAGAAAGCAGCACAAACCTGAGTGATGGTGCCATGTTTATGGCCAGTGGAATATAGAGTACAGATATTTTTTTTTTTGTAAAAATAATGGTGGCAAGATATTATTCATTGGAACTGATGCATTTCTTATGGGTGTAAGTTGCTGTCAGATGGTGGGGTTTTCATCAAGTAAAGACTCCAAGGAGAGACTGCTGCTATGGCACAATTTGAAGTCTGCATTATTAGGACTCTGGAGTCTGCTCAGGTAAAGAGTGGGTGGGTTCCCTGACCAACACTCCAAGTTTTTACTTGATGGGGGAACAGACAAAAAATAAAAATGTATATGTGTCCCCCACCCCTCCCCGAGGGAGTGCCGTACCGGGGTTGTTTGTCTACACCCAAAACTGTGTGGTTTTGTACGCTCCAACATGAGTAACTGTTGGTCAGGTGGCTGAAATGTTCTGCTTCACATTTTGTTTGTAGATAGGTTGTGCATTTGGGTCAGGCTCTGCTATTAGACACTAATTGCAGTAAATAAACCAAAGATTGCAACCAAGTAACCCAGGGAAAATATTTATGACCTGCAAGAGGTCCAGGTTTTGTCAGAAGCACAGGTAAAACTGCTATTTTTCTAACATTAAAATCAGCCACAATGAGATAAGACCAGTATGGGCCACATGTCCGCTGTACACATCAGGCCTATTTAAAGCTGAGCTTCAGGATAAGCAAATATTGTCTAAATACAGGCGGCATATGTATGCTTATGCTGGCTAAGGATGGGTATTTTTTTTATGTTCAGCCATCAGGCTGAATGAAAATGACAGATTTCTCCATCCACTCAAATAAGTTGATGGGACCCAGCACTGTCAGAATAGACCAATCAGCCACTGCAGCCACGGATCGACAAAAGTTGTTCAACTCCTCCACTTGGCAAAATTCAATCAAGTTTTATTGAACTGGGATAGCCACACACTGATCTAAATTTGGCCAGTCCCTGCTAAATTGGCCAAATTTTGTTCTGTCTATGGCCAACTATACTTGAATCTTGGAGTATTTTGTGTATTTCTTCCTGATCTATGCAGTATTAAACTTTACCTTTGTACAGGAGCTTGTAAGTCCAGCCACTACTGCATTCTCTCCTTGAGCAGTGGGACTGGTCTTGTATACACCCCCTCCTGTTGCTTTCTGCTGGAGAGACTGTAGTGTCGCTCACACAACTTCTTCCTCTGCGCAGACTATTTAAAGCACCGTGATGATGTCACAGCTACTTCAAGGTATTATCTTGGTTTCCAAAGGCATTTGGTACACACAGAATGGATCTATGTCCTTTGAAGTCATTAAGGAGTATATTTAAGTGAAAGTTTTAGCACCCAAAGTTCAGCTTTCAAGTATATCTAAAGGGAAACTTTTTTTTTTGTATTTTTTGGATAGAGTGGAACAGGATTAGAACACCTGTCAGTTTTTTTTGTTATCTGTGGTCCAGTTAGGGAGATTCACGCTCCCCATTTGTCCTATGTATTATCAAAAGTAAAAGTAATGAAAATCTCAAATTTTGGGTTGTCCCTAGAAACGTAAGGTTGCATTCACACTTTCGCATTCTTGGAACGTTGCCAGAAATACTAATTTCTGCCCACGTTCATGGAAACATGTAAAAAAGTACAAAAATGAGCATTGAACTTGAGGTGCTATTATTTCCTAATGGTACCCCTAAACACAGGTAGAAGTCGTGCCTTTTGTTGAGCAAAAATTGCACCAAAAAGTGTCTTGCAAAAACACACTTGACTCACTACCAAAAAAAGGTGCAAGAGCTACTTTGGCACATTTGTCGTGTGTAGAGCAGCCCTATTTGTGTGAATGGACTGCACTATGCTGGTGTGCGACAAACAAGCAAAAAGAAAATAAAACGGGGAAAAAAAGTCTGTCACAGTCAGAGGTCAGGCTCGAAGACCAGCTGCTATAGTGGAATTACCACTGATCAACAGGGTAGGTACACAGGCAGTCACCCTGATGAATGACACAGGCTCACCTGAGGTGCAGAGTCTAAGTACTAACCGGTGTTCACCAGAGCTCTTGATGGTGGAGATGGACGTGTTAGTATCAGTTTGCGGTCCTCAGGATCGCCCCACCAGGATGTGAGCAAGCCGGGGTCCAGTAGCAGATAGGCAGTTAGGGATCAAACAGAAGTATAGACAGTAAACAAGCCAAAATGTCAGTAATGGGTAGTTGCAGGTTGAGATCAGGCAGAAGCATAGTCGAGGAACAAACTAACGGTCGATAACAAGTGGTAGCAAAATATAGACAGCAGCAGAGAAGACAGGAGCAAGAGACTGGCTAGAGAGAGCAAAATAATCTGGCAAAGAGGAAGTGCAGAGACATGGCTTAATTCAGGAAGTTCACGAGGAGGAGCAAAGAGTTCAGGGTTCAAGAAAAACAAAGTTCAAGACAGGATCATTCAAGGAATTGTCCAGGAAACTATCCAGTGCTCCAGGTAGCTCAGCAAGAAGAGACGAAGGATTCATTTACTAAAACTAAAGAGTGCAAAACCTGGTGCAGGTGTGCATGGTAGCCAATCAGCTTCTAACTTCAGCTTGTTAAATTTAGCTTTGACAAAAAAAACAAAACAGGAAGTTGCATGGTTTCTATCCAGAAATGCACAACATTTTGCACTCTTCAGTCTTAGTAAATCAACCGCATTGCCTGATACAGCAGAGGTTCTGGGTTCAAATCCAGACTATGACAATGTCACATCACGAAGGTGTGCATGCATCGCATACTAGCACATTATGAAAGACTTATCTTAAAATGAAGTCCTCCTGTGGCGCGCTGTCACTGCTGCAGAGGCTTCCAACTTCACCAAGTCTTCCGTCCGGGTTTGCAGGCTGCTGCGGCTTGAATAGCTGAACAGTGATGACGCCACTCCCGAGCATGTGCATGGGAGTCTCGGGCACGGCACACAGCTCTGAAAGGTATGCCGTTCCCTCAGAGCGCATGCACCGGTGATGTCACTGGCTGCTGCTCACTAGACTATCGCCTAAATGGTGCACGTTTAGGAAATATTTATTTTACCTACAGGCAGGCTTTATTATAAGCTTACCTGTAGGTAAAAATACAAAAATAGAGTTTACTACCACTTTAATTTTAGAGGGATTTCCTCTCACTTTCTGTTTTGGCTATGGGACAGGAAGTGAAAGGAAATTTTCCTAACTGGAAACAGATGGCAAAAAAAAACATGACAGGGGTCATAACTCTCCTTTACTCTATCCAAAATTTTTTAAAAACGTTTTGCCTTTAGTTCTGCTTCAAGAAGGAAGCTCACAGGGACAAGTTGATATAGAAATTATAACAACCAACCAAACACATTTTAGTCAAGATAATTTCATATATGTTTGCTAAGGGTTTGTGCACTTTGCTAGGACTTACAAAATACCTTTGTATGTTCTTGATAGAATATAGTTGGCATATTTTAGAAAAATGGAGGTTTGGAAAAGGGCGTGGAGGTATAAAAGCCTACTTAACCAAATGAGTCATTACATCTCTATATGCTGCCTATATATCCTCATTTATCATACATCAATAAAAACATGCAACAAAGGGATAAAACATTTATGTTAAAACTTTTGATAGAGATAATCATTTGCTAGGTTTAAAAAGATACAAGAATATGGAATATATCTCAATACTGTATCTCTGTTAATTTGGGTTACATATTAGAAAATCGGTAGATTAAATTGTATACTACAAATTGTACTTTTAAGCAAAATAGACCAATAAAACAGAGGAGACATAAAATGGCATACTAGGCAAAGAAGTGCACCTTTGCAAGAGATTAATTAGTGCCAATTTTTTTATACTGAGTAGGAAATGTCTAATGGCTGTTTTGTTCCTTGGCAGTACCATCTCTTGTGCACCTTATAAAAAGGATTGTATTTGGTTTCCGTCTTACAAAAACAGCCATGGTCATCAGGCAAAGAAAAAAAAAATCAGCACTTTAGGTCAATGTGACAGACGATTCAGTTTGCAAGGAAGATACATTACACTTAGATCCAGACGATAATTTATTAGACAATGGACAATGAGCACATCTGTTTATAGTGGGTACTGTTTTAACTACGTTGATATAAATTCAATCTGGACACATACAATACCTAGCGATTTAACATTAAGATATTGCTAATAAGATACATAAAATGTGGTTAGCATGAAACCTGTCCAGCCTTTGACTGCTGCTAACACCATTATCCACCAACATTTTGGGAATGTTCCTATGAAAGCTTACAGTGAAAACAAATTTCAGACCTATTTTAGCTTGTTAAATGGTATCTTAAGAAATGAAAAGAACTGTATTTTTGCTTTGTATAACATGTTTTATTGAAAAACTATACTAAATGGTTTAGGAGGAGTGATATTTGGAGAGAAGCCAGAAGAAAATAGCATTTACATTTATAATTCCATTTATGCGATATCTGCATGCTGAGCATTTTGTTTCTAGCTTGTGTATGTAGAACACGTCTTTTAGGAGGAACAGAATTCTGGAATCTGTGCCCCCCCTTAAAAAAAAAAAGGTAGAGGGGAAATGGCTTGACTAAGCCCGCCCTTGACAATTTGGGGCTAGTATGAGCCTGACTGGCTGCTGCAGCTGGGGAAGTTAAAGTGGTTGTAAACCTCTGACATGAAAAATGAACAAAGCATATCCTTCTGTACTGTTGCCCCATTCGAAAGTGTGATTTCTGTCTGCTGCCTCATTCCTCTGCTATTGGCATAAGTCATTTCTGACAGGCTGTGCTGACTCCAAGGAATCCATAGTGGATGGTTGCTCCTGAACACAACCTGTTATTGACAGCCTCCGCTGTGCATGTTTCCTTAAGAGATTGTGTAGAGGGGGGTTGGGGGGGGGGCTCCACTCAGGTCTCAGATTAAACTCAGCTTTCCTCTCTGAGCTGTCCGGTGTATAACATCAAATCCTCCCCCTGCTTCTGGAGCTCAGGGATTCTTTGTAAAATGTGTGTAGCGTGCATTGCAAAATGAACCTGTCACAGTCCTGCCTATAGCCTAGCATGCATTACAAAGGGGACCCATTACAGTACTGCCTATAGTGTAATATGCATTAAAGTGGGGAGGGGGCATGAATTATAGAGGATGTGTGTCTTGACTATAGGGAAGCATGCATTACAAAGCGGACCTGTCAGAGCCCTGCCTATTGGATGGCATGGAAATGGAGATTGGGGGGAGGACTTGTTCCAGGAGGGGCGACAGGCGAAAATTTGCTCTAGGAGGGGAAATTTGAGGGGTGATTTGGAGGGTTTGTGTTAAAGGGAAGAGGATTTGCGCTAAGAGGGGGGACCCGTTCCAGGAGGTGACTTTTTTGGGGGGATTTGAGGGAGAGAATTTGTGCTAGGAGGAATGATTAATGGGTATTTGCGCTAGGAGGGGGGAGGAATTATGCTGGTAGGAAAGACTAGGGGGTATTTGCGCTAAGAGGGGACACCTGAGAGAGGGGAGGATTTGCTCTGGGAGGGTGGGATCTGGAGAGGGGGAGGATTTGCGTTCGGAGGGGACATTTGAGGGGTGAGGATGTGTGCTAACAGTGTGCTTTTTTTGGGGAGGGATAGTTGTGCTAGCAGGGAACATTAGGGAAGAGAGAGGATTTGAGCTTAGAAAGAGGATGGTGGGAAAGATTTGTGCTGGGAGGGGGGACCTCAGCAGGGAGAAATCTGTATCGGGAGCAGGGGGAATTTTGGCTTGCAAAGGGAATTTATGCTTAGGGCCAATAGTGTCGATTAATGCTCAATGTTTTTTTTTTGGGGTAGAGGGGGATTTTTGCTAACGCCTGATGCTCATACATCTTGGGGGGGGGGCACGCAGTTTTGCATCTTCGCCCGGGGCGCTAGATGACCTTGTCCGAGGACTGGCTGTAAGTATTGTTGTAAGTACTGCTACAGATAGAGAGAGATTTTCTGTTGTCTGGAAAAGGCTACAGAGGATTTAGTTGCTGAGAGCCACATGGCTGCTGTGTATACTAAAGAAGCCCTAAGGCCACATGTTACTGTGCTACCACTGCAAACTGTGATGTTTTGCTGGATTTTTGTGCTAATCTAACCAGAAGGGACCAAGCTGCTGTTCCATTGTTCTGTGCTTCCAGTGTTCTTCTATAATCCTTCTGAGAATGAGGGGCTGTGACTTTGTCCAGCACCAAACAATCAAGAATGATGAGAGATCTATGGCCTTTGGTTTCTGCTCAGTTTACTTGGTGTCTAAGTGAACCTTACAAATCATCTACAATATTATACTGCTGTATGACAACAAACACTTTCTATCGAACTGTAAGTTACATAGTTACATAGTAGGCAAGGTTGAAAAAAGAAAAAAGTCCATCCAGTCCAACCTATATGTGTGATTTTATGTCAATATTACATTGTATATCCCTGTATATTGTGGTCGTTTCGGTGCTTATCTAATTTTGTTTTAAATTATCTATGCTCCCTGCTGAAACCACTGCCTGTGGAAGGGAATTCCACATCCTTACCGCTCTTATGCCCCGTACACACGGTCGGACTTTGTTCGGACATTCCGACAACAAAATCCTAGGATTTTTTCCGACGGATGTTGGCTCAAACTTGTCTTGCATACACACGGTCACACAAAGTTGTCGGAAAATCCAATCGTTTTGAACGCAGTGATGTAAAACACGTACGTCGGGACTATAAACGGGGCAGTGGCCAATAGCTTTCATCTCTTTATTTATTCTGAGCATGCGTGGCACTTTGTCCGTCGGATTTGTGTACACACGATCGGAATTTCCGACAACGGATTTTGTTGTCGGAAAATTTAATAGCCTGCTCTCCAACTTTGTGTGTCGGAAAATCCGATGGAAAATGTCCGATGGAGCCCACACACGGTCGGAATGTCCGTCAACACGCTCCGATCTGACATTTTCCATCGGAAAATCCGACTGTGTGTACGGGGCATTACAGTAAAGAACCCTCTACGCAGTTTAAGGTTAAACCACGTTTCTTCTAATTTGAGTGAATGGCCCTGTGTCTTATTAAATTCCCTTACGCGGAAATGTTTTATCCCTATTGTGGGGTCACCAGTACAATATTTGTACATTGAAATCATATCCCCTCTCAAGCGTCTCTCCTCCAGAGAGAACAAGTTCAGTGCTAGTAACCTTTCCTCATAACTAATGTCCTCCAGTCCCTTTATTAGTTTTGTTGCCCTTCTCTGGACTCTCCAGTTCCAGCACATCCTTCCTGTGGGCTGGTGCCCAGAACTGGACAGCATACTCCAGGTGCAGCCAGACCAGAGTCTTGTAGAGTGGGAGAATTATCATTTTATCTCTGGAATTAATCCCCTTTTTAATGCATGCCAATATTCTGTTTACTTTGCTTGCAGTAGCTTGGCATTGCATGCCATTCCTGAGCCTCATCTACTAGGACCCTCAGGTCCTTTTCCATCCTAGATTCCCCCCAGGTTCTCCCCACCGTGAGTAGATTGCATTTATATTTTTGCCACCCAAATGCATTAATTTACATTTTTGCACAATAAACCTGATTTGCCATGTAGTTGCCCACCCTATTAATTTGTTCAGATCTTGCAAGGTTTCCACATACTGCGGAGAAGTTATTGCCCTGCTTAGCTTAGTATTATCTGCAAATACAGAGATTGAACTGTTTATCTCATCCTCCAGGTTGTTTATGAATAAATGAAATCGGATTGGTCCCAGCACAGAACCCTGGGGGACCCCACTTTCCACCCCTGCCCATTTCAAGTACTCCCCATTTATCACTACCCTCTGAACTTGCCCCTGTAGCCAGTTTTCAATCCATTTACTCACCCTATGGTCCATGCAAACTGACCTTACTCTGTACAGTAAACGTTTATGGGGAACTGTATCAAATGCTTTTGCAAAAATCAGATACACCACTCCTACGGGCCTTCATTTATCTAGATGGCAGCTCAGCTCCTCATAGAAGGTTAATAAATTGGTTTGGCAAGAAAGATTCTTCATGAATCCACGCTGATTACTGCTAATGATACAATTTTCATTACTAAAATCTTGTATATAGTCCCTTATCATCCCCTCCAAGAGCTTGCATACAATTGATGTTAGGCTAACTGGTCTGTAATTCCCAGGGATGTATCTTGGCCCTTTTTTAAATACTGGTGCTACATTAGTTTTTCTTCAATCAGCTGGTACCATTCCAGTCAGTAGACTGTTCGTAAAAATTAGGAACAATGGTCTGGCAATTACTTGACTGAGTTCTTTAAGGACCCTAGGGTGCAAGCCATCTGGTCCCAGTGACTTATTAATGTTAAAGGGGTTTAAACCCTTGTGTTTTTTCTCCTTAAAGCATCCTATGCATTAAAGTGAAAAAACACCTGGCAGTGACCGGCCCCCTAGTCCTTCCGTTTTACTTACCTAAGCCCTGTATTTTCCTTGTCGGAGACACGCTGTCCCTCTTTGCACGGGGTCCTGGCTCTTCATTGGATAGATTGATTGCAGCACAGCCATTGGCTCCCGCTGCTGTCAATCAAATCCAATGATGCCAGGGGGCAGGGCCGAGTATGGCATTCGTATCTATGGATGCTGAATGCTGGATTCGGGAGCACGCACAGGGTGACCGCCCGGGAGAACGCTTCTCCTAGGGGGTTATCTGATGTGGGGAGGAGCTACCAGTGGTGCCCGGGGACCCCAGAAGAGGTGGATCAAAACCACTCTGTGCAAAACGAGCTTCACAGTGGAGGTAAGTATGACATGTTTGTTATTTTAAATAAAAAAAAACAAGGGTTTACAATCACTTTAAGTTTTTGTTTTCCTGTGATGTGTTAGGAGGATAAACATTGCAGTTTTGGTTACTAAAGCCCCCGATTCCCTTGTAAGGACTGAGGAGAAGAATAAATTCAATAACTTCGCCATCTCTCCATCCTTAGTATCCAGATTCCCTTCATCATTCTTTATGGGACCAATATGATCTGACCTCCCTTTCTTACTATTTATGTACTGAAAAAATTTCTTGGGTTTTTTCTTACTCTCCTCCGCTATGTGCCTTTCGTGTTCTATCTTAGCCGCCCTGATTGCACCCTTACAATTCTTGTTGCATTCTTTGTAAATTTGGAATGCTGATGATTATCCCTCAGCCTTGTATTTTTTGAAGGCCTTCTCCTTTGCTTTTATGTGCATTTTTACATTGGAGTTAAGCCACCTAGGACTTTTATTAGCTCTTTTAAATTTATTTCCCATCAGGATGCACTGGCTAATGCCCTTATTTAATATGCTCTTAAAGCATACCCATTTCTTCTCCGTGTTCTTTGTTCCTAAGATTTTATTCCAATTAGTATCTTCTAGCAAGGCTTGTAGTTTAGGAAAGTTGGCTCTTTTGAAATTCAGTGTCTTTGAATTCCCCTTATGTTTCATATAAGTGTGATTTATACTGAAACAAATTGACCTGTGATCGCTGTTTCCTAAATTGCCCCGTATTTCCACATCCGTGATCAGGTCTGTATTGTTGATAATCAGTAGGTCTAGTAACGCTTTGTTTTTAGTTGGTATGTTTACCATCTGACCCATGAAATTGTCCTGCAAGACATTTTGGAACTGGAAGTCCATGACAATTTATTGTTTTCAAGTAATAAACAGTCAACAATATCATAGGTGCATAGTCAGATTTTTGTTCCCCACATTCTTCATACGCCACTAGTTGCTGCTCGCAAATGCCTACATGAGCTTGCTAAAATGTATGTGTGCCATGCACATGAACGTATAAAAATTAAATAAAAGGCATAGTTGAAACAGGTACCAGCATTCCAATTCAAACTGAACTACCCATGTGGTCAGGGCTGGATTAACATAGGGGCTATTGGAACTGCAGCTCCAGGCCCCTTACCTTAAGATAGGTCCATTTGCCATAAAAAAAATCACAAAAAAACTATTGACTTTAAGGGTCATGGCTCAGTCACAGAGACTTTAGGGGGTGGGTAGCTGAAGACCTACACCACCACTGGTCAAAATTTGGGGCTCCTATCATCTATGGTTCCAGAGATACGGGGTTCCTTGAGCAGCCTGGCAGAAGCTACATACAGCGCAGCCAGTTTAAATGCAAGCTGGCACGCTCTGTTTGCAGCAGACTGAGAGGATGAGCTAACTGTTCCTCTCCTCACTTCTTGTCAGAGGCACTGAGATCAATGGACAGGATGGAGCCTGCAGAGTTTGACAGGCAGCACTGCCTGTCTAACTCACCTATTGATTTCAATGGGGTCACTCTGCAACTGCAAGCCAAACTCGCTTGCAGTAGCATCATAGTCCAACAATGTAAAACTACCATTCAGCAATGTAAAAAAAAAAACGAGGAGGCTGCAGTAGCACCTCATGAACGCCTGTCAGTTGCTGCTATACCACTCGTTGAAAAGCAATCCACCACAGATAACTTTCCAGAGGGCAGTAAGCATTACCGCAAATGTGAAAGAAACTTGAAACACATCATCCATTTCACACTCCCCACCAACCAGGTCACTCCCCAGCCACTGCCCATGTCAGCCACCTCCCTTCAACTTATATCACAGGTAACCATTTCCCAACCTGCAGATGACAGACCCTACTCCAAAATATATCACTCCCAGTTACTTCCCCCACCTGCTGATTGATATCCCTCCATGACCACCTTACACCCTCCAGCTGACAAAGTGTCCCCACACACCCTCTCACCTGCTGACCTGTGGATGGGGTAATCACTCCTGCAGTGTTATTGTGTTCTGCTATCAGGGAGCCTTCCCTATCCACAGAATACAATGATCAGTGTTGCTAACTATAGCTGGCAGCACTGATTGTTTTGGGAAAAACCTGACAGGCTGGTTGTACTCAAGTCGATTAATAGATTGACTAGTGTACAACCAGCTAGCCCATACATAGATCGACTATGGCTGGTCTCTGCTTAATTGGCTTAATTTCAATCCATGTATGGCCCACTTAACCACTACACAGTCCATAAATATCCTTCCACAAACTTTTACAATTTTCCTTCCCAGATTCCTTCATCCCCCTCACCTGTACATAGTACCTGCTGTCATACCCTCCACACCCCTCTCCTATACGTACTGCTCACTGTCATACCCTCCACACTCCTCTCCTATACATAGTGCCCACTGTCATACACTCCACACTTCTCTCCTATATGTAGTGCCCACTGTCATACCCTCCACACTTCTCTCCTATACATAGTGCCCCCTGTCATACCCTCCACATTCCCCTCCTGTACATACTGCTCACTGTCATACCCTCCACACTCCTCTCCTGTACATACTGCTCACTGTCATACCCTCCACATTCCTCTCCTGTACATACTTCTCACTGTCATTTCCTCCACATTCCTCTCCTGTACATACTGCCCACTCTCATACCCTTCACACTCCTCTCCTGTACATACTGCCAACTGTCATACCCTCCACACTCCTCTCCTGTACATACTGCCCAGTGTCATACCCTCCACACTCCTCTCCTGTACATACTGCCCATGGTCATACCCTCCACACTCCTCTCCTGTACACACTACCCTCTGTCATATCCCCCACACTCCTCTCCTATACATACTGCCCGCTGTCATATCCTCCACACTCTTCTCCTGTACATACTGCCCACTGTTTCGCTTGCGTTTATCTAGCAAGGTTACTTTGCGGTATAAGCAAGGAAGCTGAGACCTCTGCAGTGTGTAAATGTGCTTTTACTATACAAAAATGCTGTACATACAAAACTATTACAATATTGGTAATACAGTACAAGACTGACAGATATCTATAACAAGCAAAATGCCTAGCAAATAAACAACATATGGTCTGTAACACTAGAAATACACTTAAAAGTTACTTAGCTCCAGTTACTGTGTTTGTGATCTACATTAACAACGAGGCTTCTGGAGATCAGGCACCTTCTTGTTCACTTATTACAGATGAGAGTCTTTTGGTGTGAATCCATGCTGAGTGCCCCTTGTTTAAGGCATCATAAGTCCTTTTATATGTCAGGCTATTTACCATAACAACCAACTAAAAGACATCTCGGTAGCTTCAGTTTGAAAGGCACTCTCTTACCTGTTTACTGTAGCTATAGAGACAATAGCCTGTTCAAACTGTCAATTGAATACAACAATGGTATCTACGTTCTCATTGTATCCAACAGCATTCGTTTGAGAAGTACTGTGTCCGTGAAACCAGAATGCTATGACAGGCTTATAGAAAAATCATATTTTTTATCAAACGCATCACATTCCGCCCTTGATTTTTCTCTCAGACTGCACACAGAAAATCTCTTCATTACTAAACTCATTCTAAACATAAATTTTCCTCGAATGCATCCCCTCCCATATTTCTGTCACTGAGAAGGTGTTTTTTAGTCTTTGGCTAAAAGTTAATTAGAAAGTCCATTCTAATGTTCTTTAGAAACAAGTCCAGGCTTGTAATACATCAAAGGCCTTGCTCTCTACAGCTCTTATGGTCTTCCATCATTCTGTCCATCATGTAACCACTTTTCTCTGATCTTCCTATGGATCAAATTGGAGACAGCCTGTGGAGTGGAAAACAAAGTGGATTATCTGTCCCTTCTAGTAGCAGATTAACAGTAGATCCTGGCCCTTCAGCAACAATCTCTCCTCTACCTGACTTCTTGGCTGGATATCTGCCTGTATCCACTTCTGACCCTCCCAAAGAACATCAATAGGGAGGAGAGGAAATATACTGTTATTTCCCAGAAGATCACCGCTGTTTATTTTGGAAGGTTTGATGTTATACAGCCTCACTTTCCTATCTTGCTGAGAAGTATCCACTAACCAGCCACTATCCTGAAGCTCATCTGCCAATGCAAATATAACTTCAAACCTTTCTGCCAGATTCCCTCTCATTCCTAGATAGGCTTCAGCTTCAGATACATCACTCTTGGTTTCTATGACATGGGAAGCAGTAACATGGTATCTGTTAAGCCGTGTTCTTTCAGGAACCTTACATAAATACTGAACTCTCCACTCCAGCTGTGGAATCTGTATCCCAGGCCCTACCATCCTCCCATATGGTGTGCTTTTGGCTATTGGCCTAGAATTTAACAACATGGCTGCCTGTGAGGACCCAATCCCACCCCCTTAGTGTATGTGTGGGTGTAAGCTTGCTTATCTGGTCCTTCAATAGCCCATTGTATCTTTCAATCAAACCAGCTGCCTGTGGATGGTATGGGATGTGGCACAACCAGTACACTCCAGAATTTTTGGTCCACTGCTGTACTGTTGATCCGGTGAAGTGTGAGCCATTATCACTTTGGACTAGTTTGGGACAACCATAAGCAAGCACAAGTTTCTGGAGCAGTTGAAGCATTACGGCTTGGAAGTTTGCAAGGATGAACAAGCAAAAGTCCTGAATAGGTATACACTGCAGTACAACAATATCTCAGTCCATTGTTTCCCTGAGGCAGGGGATTGATGAACTCAATCTGCCAGATCTCTGCAGGCCTCTCCCCCCTCTTTTTCGACTCGGTGGAGTACTTTTGCAATGGCCAGTGTTGCACTTCTCCAAACACTGTACAGTTCCCTATTATGCCCCGTACACACGATAGGATTTTCCAACGGAAAATGTTCTATGGGAGCTTTTTGTCGGAAATTCCGACTGTGTGTAGGCCATCGGAATTTCCGTCACAAAATTTGAGATCTGGATCTCAAATTTTCCGACAACAAGATCCGTTGTCGTAAATTCCGATGGTGTGTACACAATTCCAACGCACAAAGTTCCACGCATGCTCGGAATCAAGCAGAAGAGCCGCACTGGCTATTGAACTTCATTTTCTCGGCTCGTTGTACATGTGTTGTACGTCACTGCGTTCTTGACGTTTGGAATTTCCGACAAGATTTGTGTGACTGTGTGTATGTAAGACAAGTTTGAGCCAACATCCGTCGGAAAAAAAAACATGGATTTTGTTGTCGGAAAATCCTACCGTGTGTACAGGGCATTACAGTCTTTATTAAGTCCATGGATATAGGCAATCCTCTTTGCTGTGCACATTCATATGTCGCTTTCTGCCCCAAACGTCCAGATTGCTTGTGGGCCCAGTTGGCCAAGCTCATCAAGACAGGATTAATTGTCACAACTGCTTTCACTTTGGCAATTTCATCTGCCACACTGTTATAGTTCTCAAAGTCTGGGACCAGGGGCACACGTGTGTCAACATGCCCCAATTTTATGGTGTGGGAGTGAGCTTCCTTCCAGATGTAGTCCCAGACTTCCTTTCCTCCCCATACCACCTTTCTATGAATCATTCATTCATTAGAAACATCAAACTCTATCTTCTCATCCTCACTATCATTTGAGGAGAGCACATCGTCACAATCCCAGTTTTGAGATGTGACAATGGCACGTACCCTGGCTTTACTAACAGGTTTATGCCCCTTCCTTTTCCTTAAGGCAATAATTGATTTGGTCATGAGGGCTGCACACCGCTCTTGCAAATCATCAGCCCGACTAGCAGTTGAACGAACACACTCTGAAGCAACTGCTAGCTGGTCTTTTATTACCTTAACTTCTGCCTCTGACTTCTACCTTCTCTGTGATTCAGTATAGATATCATGAAGGAAGAACCAACCCACTGTGGACACTGTCCTCCTCTCTGCTTTACTTAAATCCAACCCCTAAGGTTTATCACCCTAAGTCTTATTCAAGGGAGAAGCATACCTTACAAATTCTTTAGCAAGAGGCTCCCACTCATTGTCTCTGGCCCAGATAGGTAAGCTGCACACTTCCTTCTGGCCACCAGAACCCTAACAGACATCTTGGTAGCTTCAGTTTGAATGGCACTCTCTTACCTGTTTACTGTAGCTATAAAGACAATAGCCTGTTCAAACTGTGAATTGAATACAACAATTCCCATTGTATCCAACAGCATTTGTTTGAGAAGTTCCGTGTCTTTGAAACCAGAATGCTATGACAGTCTTATAGAACAATCATATTTTATATCAAATGCAACACACCCACTGTCTTACCTTCAACACTCATCTCCTGTACATATTGCTCACTGTCATAACCTCCACATTACTCTTCTGTGCACACTGCCCACTGTCATACCCTCCACACTCCTCTCCTTTACATACTGCCCATCGTCATACCCGCCACACTCCTTTGCTGTACATACTGCCCACTGTCATACCCTCCACATTCCTCTCTTGTACATATTGTGCACTGTCATACCCTCCACATTCCTCTCTTGTACCTACTGCTTACTGACATACCCTCCACACTCCTCTCCTGTACATATTGCCCACTGTCATATTCTCCACACCCTTCTCCTGTACATACTGCCCACTGTCTTACCCTCCACACTTGTCTCTTGCCCACTTTCATAAACTCCTCTACTGTACATAGTGCCTGCTGTCATTCCCCCCACACTCCTCTCCTGTGAATACTGCCCACTATCATACTGTCCACACTCCTCTCCTGTACATACTGCTCACTGTCATATCCTCCACACTCCTCTCCTGTACATACTGCCCACTGTCGTACCCTCCACACTCCTCTCCTGTACATACTGCCCACTGTCTTACCCTCCAATCTTGTCTCCTGTACATACTGCTCACTGTTTTACCCTCCACACTCAACTCCTGTACATGCTGCTCAGTATTATACCCTCCACATTCCTCTCCTGTACATACTGCTCACTCTCATACCCTCCACATTCCTCTCCTGTACATACTGTCCATAGTCATACCCTTCACACTCCTCTCCTGTACCTACTGCCCACTTTCATAAACTCCTCTACTGTACATAGTTCCGGATGTCATACCCTCCACACTCCTCTCCTGTGCATACTGCCCACTTTCATACTGTCCACACTCCTCTCCTGTACATACTTCCCATTGTGATACCCTCCACACTCCTCTCTTGTACATACTGCCCACTGTCATACCCTTCACACTCCTCTCCTGTACATACTGCCCCATCATACCCTCCACACTCCTCTCCTGTACATACTGCCAACTGTCATACCCTCCACACTCCTCTCCTGTACATACTGCCAACTGTCATTCTCTCCACACTCCTCTCCTGTACATATTGCCCCCATAATACCTTCCACACTCCTCTCCTGTACATACTTCCCCTATCATAACCTCCAGCAGCACTGAGAAGCTCATCACATGATCCAGAAGGAGGGCAGCCGCACATAGCTGTAACATAAGCTTCCTCAGCACTCGTTCTCCTGGTCTTTCCTTCCCCGACTCTCCATCTAGATTCCCCGCGGTAGCAAACAGGATGGAGAGCGGGGGAAGGAAAGACCAGGAGAACGAGTGCCAAGGAAGCTTATGTTACAGCTGTGTGCGGCTGCCCTTCTTCTAATTCGTATGCCGACTCTTGAGGATCATGTCTTTCTTCAGCCTGCAATGCACAACTAGCCAGGGAGAGGAGGTGAGCGCTGCGGGGGATACCAGAGAAGCGGAGGGGGTGAAGAGAGGTGCATGTGGGGACCAGAGCAGCATTGGGGGTGAATAGAGGAGCACAGGGGACCAGAGGAGCATGCGGGGGACCAGAGGTGCATGTGGGGAATAGAGGACCACAGGGGACCAGAGGTGCATGTTGGGGACCAGAGGTGCATGTGGGTGACCAGAGGAGCATATGAGGGACCAGAGGAGCACTTGGAGGACCAGAGGAGCAGGAGGGACCAGAGAAGCATGGGGGACCAGAGGAGCATGAGGGTACAGATGAGCATGGGGGGACAGAGGAGCAGGAGGGGAATGCAGAAGCATGTGGGGGACCAGAGAAGCATGGGGGAACCAGAGGGGAACAGGGCAGCAGAGGAGCAGGGGGGTACCAGAGGAGCATGGGGGGACTAGATGAGCACAGGGGAACAGAGGAGCAGGGGGGGACAGAGGAGCAGGGGGGAACAAAGGAGCAGGGGGGACCAGAGGAGCACAGGGGGGACCAGAAGGAGCACAGGGGGGACCAGAAGGAGCACAGGGGAGGGGACAGACAGCTGACTCAACAACTACGTCCTGAGAGTTTCTCACTTTCCTGCCTAATCTTGTCCCATTACGGGGGGAGTGCCGAACTGATTCTTTACCCCGAGGGGAGGGGCAGGTTTGTGCGGCCCGCCGGTATGGGAGAGACCTGCCACCTGTCAAAGTGGATAGGTCTGGATGAAGTCCAGGGACAAATTTTTTTCCAGTCCAGCCCTGGTAGGGGTCCCTATGAGAGGCTCCTGGGATCCTGTGATATTAAAGTAGTAGTAATAAACTTCTCTAACATTACTACTTTTTAGGGGCCCTGAGGTAGGTTATGTCATAATGTACTAGCATGCACAGCATATTAGCACATTGGGGTACACTTACCTGTCAGACTGAGCCCTCCAGCACTGCGCTGTAATCAATCCGGTGGGTCCCTGGCACTTCTATCTTCATCCAGTCTTCCTTCCGTGTTCTGTGCCTTTGATCACTTGCCTTGGCCGGGCTGCATTGATGTCACTCCCACGCATGCTCATGCACATCCTCTCTCTCATCCCCCCTCTCTCTCATTCTCCCACTCTCTATTTAATTTAATTTGTTATAACAAAAAATTGTTTGCATATTTATTTGTTTTTTTTTTATAAAAAGCCCCACCAAAATCCTCAGCACCAGGCCCATGATGTTCTTAATCCGGCCCTGGGACATGGGCTACAAAAGCAATGGAAGGGTGCAGACGCAAGGAAGCTGGAACCAGAGGCTTGAACTTGGGATCACTATTCTTTAGTAAGCAGAAGCACAGTGGTGAGGGTACCCAGAATACACCAAGCCCTGTAGAGATCAGAGCCGGGTCAGTAGCCGAATTTGGTAACATTTGAGTAGAAAAGCATCAAATTGTTAGCAGGATCAAGGTCAGGGACGAGCTCAAGTTGGCAATGTGAGGTACAGAATTAATAGGTAAAATCTTGGTCAAGAGTTCAGGCTGAGGTCGGTATCAGAGGTAAGCAGTAAACATTGAAAGGCAAGGATTATCTAGAAGCAGGTCTGACGAAAGCCTTGTCAATAAAAAGGTTAAACAGATTCAGCATCAGGGTTAACCTAAACTGAAACACCATGCAGCAATAAGCTCATGCTGGGCTCAAGTTTAAAAAGCCCACTAGGCACCATCGGTGGACATGCTCGTGCATCAATGTGCACACTGTTGTGTGCATGTTCCTATGTCATGTATGCATGCACATAGTTGCACATTAAGTTAGGATATTATGCCCAAAAGTATCTGGGTCAAGCCTTGGACACACCTCAGACCAGAACGTTGATTCCACAACGGAAACTTCAGGCTTCCTGATCTCAATTTCCAGCTCTCCAATCAAGGATCTATCCAACTTTCTACTTTGGATGACAGACTTGGGCCTGTTGGTAGCCAGTGGCGTCACTAGGGTTGGTGTCACCCGGTGCCAAAAAAATTGGTGTCACCCCCTCCTCCACCAACTACCTCAGTACAGACCCCCCCTTCACTAACTACAGACCCCACCCCATCAATATAGCCCCCCTCCCTCAGTACAGACCCCCTTCCATCAATATAGACCCCCCACTAAGTACAGACTCCTCTCCCTCAGTACAGACCCCCACTCAGTGCAGACCCCCTTTCCTCAGTATAGACCCCCCACTAAGTACTGACCCCCTCCCTCAGTACAGACTCCCCTCCCTTAGTTACATATTTAGGTTGAAAAAAGATACAAGTCCATCCAATTCAACCTTAAAAACAATAAATAAATAAAATAAAAAATATCGTACAATCCAATATACCCAATTTTTTACCCTCAGTTGATCCAGAGGAAGGCAAAAAACCCCAGCAGAGCATGCTCCAATTTGCCACAGCAGGGGAAAAAATTCCTTCTTGATCCCCCAAGAGGCAATCGGATTTTCCCTGGATCAACTTTACCTATACAGATACCCTCCTTCAGTGCAGAGTCTGCAGACCCCCCTCTATCAGTATCAACTTCCCACCTCAGTGCAGACCCCCCATGAGTACATACACCCCCCCTCAGTGCTGACCCCATCAGTATGGAATCCCCCTCTCAGTGCAGACCCCCCCATTAGTATAGAATCTCCCCTCAGTGCCAACCCCCATTAGTATAGAACCCCCCTCAGTGCAGACCCCCCCATTAGTATAGAATCCCCCTCAGTGCAGACCCCCATCAGTATAAAATCCCCCCTCAGTGCCAACCCCCATTAGTATAGAATCCCACCTCAGTGCAGAGCCCCCATTAGTATAGAATCCCTACTCAGTGCAGAGCCCCCATTAGTATTGAATCCCCCCTCAGTGCAGACCCCCGATTTGTATAGAATCCCCCCTCAGTGCAGACCCCCATTAGTATAGAATCCCCCCTCAGTGCAGACTCCCCATCAGTATAGAATCCCCCCTCAGTGCAGACCCCCCATCAGTATAAAATCCCCCCTCAGTGCCAACCTCATTAGTATAGAACCCCCCTCACTGCAGACCCCCCATCAGTATAGAATCCCCCCTCAGTGCCAACCCCCATCAGTATAGAATCCCCCCTCAGTGCAGACCCCCATCAGTATAGAATCCCCCCTCAGTGAAGACCCCCTATCAGTATAGAATCCCCCTCAGTGCAGACCCCCATCAGTATAAAATCCCCCCTCAGTGCAGAGCCCCCATTAGTATAGAATCCCCCCTCAGTGCAGACCCCCCATTAGTATAGAATCCCCCCTCAGTGCAGACTCCCCCATCAGTATAAAATCCCCCCCCAGTGCCAACCCCCATTAGTATAGAACCCCCCTCAGTGCAGACCCCCATCATTAAAAATTCCACCCCTCAGTGCCAACCCCCATTAGTATAGAATCCCCCCTCGTGCAGACTCCCCCATTAGTATAGAATCCCCCCTTAGTGCAGACCCCCATTAGTATAGAATCCCCCCAGTGCAGACCCCCCATTAGTATAGAATCCCCCCTCAGTGCAGACCCCCCATTAGTATAGACATCCCCTGCACATGTCCACCCACATATACATAACGTTTACAGACCTCAGAACAGCGCGGACAGATACACACAGCCGTGTGTGTCCCTCAGGCTCCTCCTCCTCTTGTGTGGATTTAAACAGAGAGGAGGGGAGGCGGCTTCAGTCCGCTGCGCTGAGGGACACAGCGCAAGTCTGGAGGTGCAGATCAGGGCAGCCGGCGGTGTTAACAGTGCGTGCCGCTACCTACGGGTGTCACCCCTTTTGCGGGTGACACCCGGGTGCGGCCCGCACCCCCCACACCCACCTAACAACGCCACTGTTGGTAGCCTCATTTAAGGTAGCCTCATTTGCCCAATTACAAGCCAGTTTGGCACTAAGAACTAGGTGACTCCTGGCTTGGTGGCTCAGGAATCTGGATTTGGTATTTGGCTAGCCTTCTGTCCCATTTTCTTGCTTACAAATTCAGTCTGTCAGACTAATAAAGAGTCCCTAGCACCCTTCTCTGCAGAGGAGTTAGCCATCTTCCTATCAATATCCTGAATCTTTGGGTGATTTGGCTCTCCGTGCAGCTTTGGGCAATCCTGATGGAAGGTCATCTCATCTGGATTCAGTTGGACAATGCCACTGCGGGAGGAACCAGAGGTTTTGCTGCAGCAAGACAAGTAATTTAAATCTTGTCCTGGTCAGAATTTCATGTTTCCCTTGTAACACCCTGTCAGGTGCTCACCAAGGCTGAGATGCTGAGAGGGCTCCCCTTACAGCTGAGCGCACTCTACCCCTGAAAGTGGTACAGAGGGTATAGGGCACAGAGAGGCACGGGTCACCAGCAGGTAGAAGAGACTTGCATGGAGGTCTCCTGTAGGATGGATGAACCGTGAAGGGCGGACTTGGCACTAAGCTGGGATGGGAAGCCTGGCCGGGGCTCTAACACGATAGATCCAGAAATAGAGACTGGAGCAGAGTCTTGAGGAGGAGGCCGAGGGTCCAACACATGAATCAGGTAGTAGAGAAGTCCTTAAAGCAAGCCGGGGTCATACACAGGAATCAGGCAGTAGAGAAGTCCTTTAAGCAAGCCGGGGTCATGCACAGGAATCAGGCAGTAGAGAAGTCCTTTAAGCAAGCCGGGGTCATACACAGGAATCGGGCAGAAGAGAAGTCCGGGTCACAACAGGAAAGCACAGGTTAGCAGAACTTGGATAGGAACACTGGAAGCTGAAAGACAAACCAGCAATTAGACAAGGGGCTGAACTGAATTTTATAGGCCAGCCAGGGGGATCTCACGTTGTGTGCGCTATGGCATGTGCATGCCGACACGCTGTATTGTGCAGCCGTATGTGCTGGCCCGCTGTATCGCCCATCCGTATGCGCCGGAGCGCTACTCTGCCACGCAGGCGCACAGGAAAGTACCCATACTGGCAAGTCCGGCTTCTGCCATTTCTCTGACACACCCCACTGTGGAATCTGAAACGGGTTCTCTCTGCACTTCAGAAACTGCCATTTGAACCCTTTAGAGACATTCCTCTCTCTCCTCTTACCCACAAGGCAGTGGTTTTTTTTAGCCATTACCTCCATTGTCTGAATGTAGTTCAGGCTTTAAAAGGTTTAAGAGGGTGGAATGCACCAGCAAGTAAAAAGTTATCACGTGACCATGTGTGTCCGAAAACCACCCCAAAAAACACCAAAACATACAAAAAAATAGGTGTTACAGCACAGTGGGCATAACTTCCATAGATACTGTACAACAAGCAAGAGTTTGCTGTAAATATGTAAGGGTTAATATGTGGCTACCACTTGATAGTATCTCATGTGTTGTATATGCCGAAGCCATTTAGGACCTGAATATGTGAGCGGGAAGGTTGTAGGGTGCTGTGGGAAGCAGTTGTTTGTCACATTCTCCATGTTTTCCCATTAACTCGGGCACCAAGTATGGGGTCACATATGAGGCCTACCCCACTTGAGTTCTTCTAGGCTACGTTAAACACTTTGTACAGGGTCACTTCCCTGCACACACGGGGTATTTACTTTGTGACATTTGCACCAGTGCCCCGGAGCAAGGCTGAAGCTGCTGTGGGGGAATACTCGATCTTAGGGCAGACCTCTATTCTTAGAGAATAACATACACCAAGTACATTGCACAGCACTGTTCTCCAGTTAACTCTCAGTTCGCCATGACAGTGCACACCTTCACAGTAACTTGCATTTTGGAGAAAAACGCTGAGCCAATGTCCACAACCACCTGTCCAGCATTTTCCACTACTACTCCCAAGTAGTGGATTGGGCCCTGCCATGCACCCTGCACAGGCTCCACACATACACTCAACTCAACTCTCAAACTACCATACCTCTGTACGGGATAGGGAACCTCTGTGGTGCAATCTGCTCCCATTGCTATGGGAGACAGAGCGCTGAGGGAAGGATTGCCGACAACATCTCCCTCACTGCTAGAGGCTGTACCACCTATAACAGGTACATGCTATTGACAGGCTGCTTGTTAATCTTCAATTATTCTTGATGACTATTTATGTCTTCACACCACTTCACTCCATGCTGCTGTCTTTGCACCCCAATGTGTTAAGACCCACTAGGTGAACTATATGTATGCAGGTTACTTACGAAACACCTCTTTAACAACTTCAGACCAGGCAGGGACAACATTTCAATACTTTTACTTAGCAAAAGTGTAAAAAATAGACATTTCACGGTCCAGCTGGCAATGCATGATACTTTCCTAGTTCCCCAAACTATAACTATAGCGCTGTGTGCTGTTCCGGCATACCTGCAAAAGCGTAGTCCAATAGTTACAGTCCTTCAGAGGCAAATCTCTAGCACTGGTGTCTTCAGGGCAAACCCCAAGTTAAAGTCTCTATAAGCAGGCCATGACAAGTGACATTCTCATACTCCTACAGGTGTCTTTGTCTGTTTCCATCCCTTACGAGCCTCACAGCCCACAGTTGCGCTGGCACTCTCCGGACTCCCCTCCACCCCTTCTCCATACTCCTTCTCCTTCACTGCGCGCCGGACCACTGACCCAATTTATATATCACAGGATAAGTGGACTGGACTCAGAGCAGAACCCGCTAAAAAGACCATGGAAGCAGCATAAGAATTAACCCCCACTTTCCCAGCCGGGATAGCACCTAACTAACCGTTTCAACCTGCCTATAAACACAAATATCTCCATTTCTGCTTCATATTGCATAGTGCAAGTCAGTAATTAAAATGAATTGATGGGGCAATAAATTATGCTCACAAACTTATGGACAAGCTGCTCTGGGGAATCTGCTGGAAAGAGTGAACCTAAGCTACAGATTACAAGCCTAAAAGCTGTTTAATACATAAGTGTATAAAAAGCTATGTAACAGGGTGAGTAGATCTTTATGCAAGTGCTATGTTTTGTTTTCTTCTAAATTCTACATTTTTAATGTTTTTTTATAAATAAAAAAAAAGACGTTCTCCAAATTTGGGAGTGGGATTAGCTGCTTCAAATAAGAGTGTCTGTTACACTGAGGACAAATTGATTGAATCCAGGTCAGTGATTTTATGCTCCTTCACTGGGTAGGAGGTGTCTATTTGCTACTGAACATTTCTCCTGTAGGTGTCGGTATAGCCCTAAAGGGAAAGACTTATGCCGCGTACACACGAGCGGACTTTACGGCAGACTTTGCCCGGCGGACTGGATTTCGTCAGACAATTCGATCGTGTGTGGGCTCCAGCGGACTTTGTTTGCTCAAAAGTTGGACGGACTTAGATTTGAAACATGTTTTAAATTAATCCGTCGAAATCGAGTCCGGTCGAAAAGTCCGCCGTCTGTATGCTAGTTCGACGGACAAAAAGCCACGCTAGGGCAGCTATTGGCTACTGGCTATGAACTTCCTTGTTTTAGTCCAGTCGTACGTCATCACGTACGAATTCGACGGACTTTGGTGGATTGTGTGTAGGCAAGTCCGTTCATTCAGAAAGTCCGTCGTAAAGTACGTCGAAAAGTCCGCCGGGCAAAGTCTGCCGTAAAGTCCGCTTGTGTGTACGCGGCATTATTGTGTCCCTTTAACAGACTCATAGAAAAGGATTTTTCTGTGAGTGCAAAAATACATTTTTTTTTTGTTTGGGATATATTAGGGACTGGGTACAATTAATTTTTTGCTGCCTTCGTCCAGTTAGGGTGATCCCCCTTCACTTTCTGTCCCAGAGATACAATAAGAAGTGTAAGGAAATCACAGTAAGGGGAATTCCTTTTCTAGACAGTTGCCACCAGAACAGGTGTTCTCATTAAGAGATACTGTACATCTTCGCCTTTTTTTCTGGTGTCAAGTATATAATTTTGTATTTCTCATCACTTTCTGTTTTGGGAACAGTGGTCATCGGGACAGATAGAGGGTGACTTTCCCCAGCAGAGACACAGACAGCGTATAAACTTGACAGGGTTTGCGATCCTTTCCTACTCTATAAAAATAAAAAAACAATTTGTCAATACATAAACTTTTAACTTATTCATGGTTAAGGTTCAAATGCGGGAACGTGTGTGGTGGGCATAGCAGACTATTCAGTGGAATATATGAAGAGGCAATGGCAGAGCAGACAGTAACAAGCAAGTAAGTGTTTGCTAATAAATGTAAGCACTGATGTAACTACTTCACAATGCAGCCACTGACAGAAGACAAACATTGAAGAAACATGTTTCAACATATAGTTTTCCATTACAGCCACTTCAACGGAGAAGTGTGATTACATGTGTGCAAGTACATAAAGCAAGAGCAATCCTATCATAGGACATTTAAACATAGAAATAATAAAATAACATAATATAATTAAAATATAAAAATATAGAGGGACTGGGGATATCTTTTTAAGCATTAGCCATTATAATTGCATTTGCCCTTATTTGTAACTAAAGTCTACTCCATTTTATTTAAATCCAACATAGAAAAATCTAGTGACATTAAGAAAAAATGTATGGCATCATGAGAAAAGCATCTTCTTTAGCTTTCTTCCAATGAAAATAATAGATTATCTATCTATAAATATATTTGAAAGAATTAGTATCACCTTAGCCAATATATGCAAAAAAGAGGTACTGCTTTAGAAACGAGTATATGCAATGAAAATCAAATTTTTATAGTTACCATAAGATTTTTGTACACCTTGAAGTCCATAGACGGGCAAGGGAATTCTAAAACATTTAATGTATACTGCTGCCAGAGGAGGTTGGGACACTGGCAAATAGAAAAATGTTGCAAACCAGCTCCAGTATAACCTCTCCTCTACCCAGCATGCCTATCCAATGGGTGCAAGCAGCACATAGGACCAAAAAATCACAGAGGGGTGGCATTTTTGGCAAGTACAAAAATCATATTTTCTTTATCATTCTTTGAGTGGCAAAGGATTTCAGGAATTTTGAACCAACTGGGACATTCAAAAGCAGTCCAACTGCAACAGCCACTGGGATGTCCAACGGATAAAAAGATGTAGGGACCACCCTACATCAGAATATCTGAAGGCATCAATGCCCAAATGAAGCTGGATAGAAAAAAGGCAATGTGAAAACAGGGGAACTGACGTGACAAGGGTGAGGGCACAGAGGATCACACTAGTATGCCTAAGAGCCTGCCCTGCCTAACCTGTGTCTCACAATGTGTTTTTAGCCAATAAGGCCACTTATCACAGCCATGAGCCAATAATGAGATGCCGGAAAAAGGGACCCAGGTTCTAATCTCGAGGACCCCTAAAAAATGATCCGAGGGCATTTGAATTCAAAGCTCTCAGGGCATTAGCAGGAAATTTAAAATGATATACAGGTATAATGCATGCTGCCCCCAATAGAGCAGCCTAGCAGTAATGTCACATAAGAGGCAGAGTTTGTACAACAGAGTGTCATTCAGGTGAGCTAAGGATACACAATATATGTCTTTATACATCCCTGCCTAGAACCCCTGTCTTGTGTCATTTCCCTATTACATAAATCAACCAATCAGCTGTAGTATTAAAGTAACAAGAGAATGGAAAAGTGTCTAAAAGAGACAGTTTGCTTTACTGTGTTAGAATACCTGGAACATAATTCATGACTAATAATTTGCTAGAAGTTTGTATCTAGGTGTACAAACCCAAATGAATGAGCTGTAACTACACAATACATTTTTCCACCAACAAATATTGATTGGCATAGAGCATGTGGTTACAAAAAAGGATTGAAACTACACACCAGTCAGCCTAACATCAGTAGTATGTAAGCTATTTGAGGGAATGGTAAGGGACTCTACTCAGAAATGTCTCTGTGATAAAGGTATCATAAATGACAGGCAGCATGGATTTATAAAAGGGCATTCTTGTCAGACCGAACTACCATCGTACCATGAAGCAGTAAGTGAAAGATTGGATAGTAGAAGTCCAGTGGACATACAGTAGTTCATCTAGATTTTACTAAGGCATTTAATACTGTACCTCATAAACATTTGATCTATAAAATAAGGTCTTTTTGAATTGATGACATTGTATGTACACGGTTAGGAAACTGGTTACATGATCGAGTCCAGAGAGTAGTGATAAGGGATTCTCTGAATCATCAAAAGTTGAGAGTGGTTTGCCTCAGAGTTCTGTCTTGGGCCAAATGATGTTCAGTTTGGTTATTAATGATATAGAAGTTGGAATCAAAAGCTCAATTTCAGTATTTGCTGATAATACCAAATTATGCAGGGAAATTACTTTGGCACAGGATGTACCATCATTGCAGGAGGACCTTGACAAAATTGTGGGGTGGGCAGCTACATGGAAGATGAGATTTAGTACTAAGAAATGTAAAATTGGCACTTGGTTACCAAAAATACACATGCAAAATATTTTTAGGAAGGTTTACCCTAGAAGAATTAGGGATGGAAATAAATTTGGTGGCGCTTGTACATCGCAGACTTAGCATGAAATGCCAAGCTGCAGCTAACAGCTAGCAAAATACTGTCATGCATTAAAAAGGGCATACATTCCAGAGACAACTTAATATTTCTAGTCAAACCATTGGTTCAGCTGCATCTTGAATATACAGTTCAGTTTTGTTCACCAATTCTCAAGAAAGATGTTGTTGAGTTAGAAATAGTTTAGAGGAGGGAAACAAAATAATAAGATGGATGGAAGGCCTCTGCTATGAGGGTTAATTACATAGATTACACATATTCACTTTAGGGATGATGCGTTTTAAGATGGGATATGATTACAATGTACATCTATATCAAAGGTGACTTTGGTAACTATAATAAACTGTTTACTTTAAAGTACCTGAAGAAGACATGCAGCCACAATTTGAGGCTAGAAGAATGGAGGTTTAACTTTAGATTGAGGAAAGGGTTATCTACTGTTATAGCAGCAAAAAATGTGGTACTTCCTCCTCCAGAAAGTGGTACTAGCAGAGAGTTTCGACAACTTAATTTTTTTTTTAGATGTATTCCTCAGGAAGCAGAATATACAGGGGTATAGGAATTGTTAGAGAATAAAAATCACACACATACATACACTTAGGTTGAACTGGATGGACTTGTGGTGTCTTTTTCAAAGTTACAAACAATGTAAATATGTACCACTTGTGCAGGGACAGCAACAATAAGGACAAGCCTGATTGCTATGACAGGCAATAATAATACAGGTTTACAGGTCTCAACCAGTCAGTGGGAGAGAGTCCCTATTACACAGGTGGTCATTTGAACTAATGCTCCTTATATTGGTAGCCACTGGGAATAGCGGTGAGCCAACTGTTTGGTACAAACCTAGGTTCGGACCAAGAGATTGGGGATTTTTATTTTTGTAATAAAGGACATGAAAAAAACATTTTGGTGTCTTTATTTCTAGGTTATATATATTTTTGAATGAGTAGAAGTACTACAGTGCCTTAAAAAAGTATTCATACCCCATTACATTTTCCACATTTTGTCATGTTACAGCCAAAAACGTAATTGTATTTTATTGGGATTTTATTTGATAGACCAACACAAACTGGCACATAATTGTGAAGTGGAAGGAAAATGTTAATGGTTTTCAAAGTTTTTTACAATTAAATTTGTGAAAAGTGTGGCGTGCATTTATATTCAGTCCCCTTACTCTGATCCCACTAACTAAAATCTAGTGGAACCAATTGCCTTCATAAGTCACCTAATTAGTAAATAGAGTCCACCTGTGTGTAATTTAATCTCAGTATAAATACAGCTGTTCTGTGAAGCCTTCAGAAGTTTGTTAGAGAACCTAAGTGAAAAAACAGCATAATGAAAGCCAAGGAACACACCAGACATGTCAGGGATAAAGTTGTGGAGAAGATTAAAGCAGGATTAGGTTATAAAAAAATATCCCAATATCTCACAGAGCACCGTTCAATCCATCATGCGAAAATGGAAGGAATATGGCACAACTGCAAACCCACCAAGACGTGGCTGTCCACCTAAACTGACAGGCTGGGCAAGGACAGCATTAATCAGAGAAGCAGCCAAGAGGCCCATGGTAACTCTGGAGGAGCAGCAGAGATCCATAGCTCAGGTGGGAGAATCTGTCCACAGGACAACTATTAGTTGTGCACTCCACAAGATTTTACAACTCCTTTAAGTACCACCAGTGTTTTTTTCAGCAGGAACGTGAGGGAATTCAGTTCCAGCACCTCCTGCACTAAATGTATGTAATGGCAAAGGGTGCTGGGGTGTGCTGGAGGCTGGGAGATCTATTGTTGATGGGAGGAATCTACTGTTGAGGGAAGGGTCTATTGTTGTTGGCTGCTGGGGGGGCTATTGATGCTGGCTGCTGGGGGATCTATCGTTGCTGGGGGCCAGTTGTTGCTGGGTGAGATCTACTGATGAGAAAGGGGTTTGATGTTGTTGGCTGCTGGAGGGTCTATTGATGCTGGCTGCTGGGAGATCTGTTGTTGCTGACAGGGGTCTATTGCTGCGGGTGGGGGTCTATTGTTGCTGGGGTGGATCTGTTGTTACTGGGGTGTCATTTTGTTGCGGGGGTCTATTGTTGTTGGGGAGAATCTATTGTTGAAAGGGGGTTGTATATTTTAATGCTTATTAATAAAATCTATACTACCACAAAATGATTATGTATTCACTGGAAGGTAGGTAGAGGGTGGAACCAAGGGACAATGCTCAGAGGTGGATAGGGGGCGAAGACAAGGGGTGACTTGAAAAAGGGAGTTCCTGAACCTAGTCATTGAGAAAAAAAAGCTCTGCGCACCACAAAGACCCCCTCCAAAGGCCCCCAAAATACATAGCAGACCCTTGCAAGGGTCTGTGCCTTTCTTTTTAATTTTTTTTAAAGAAGCCAGCAACAAGTGTAATTTGCCAGCAATTTGAAACACTTTTTTTCTTTTTAACTGTTGCAGCAGTTTTGTACATCACAGAGATACACCCCATTCACAGGTGGAATTAGAACACCCCCAGGCATGTTATTTAGAGAAATTGAGCATCTTTAATGTTTCACTTGAAGCATTTAAAAAAATCACTGCTGACATGTACTGGTGCCACTTACCACCCTTAGGGAACGATATGGTAGCTTCCCCTTCGATGTCTAGAGATATTGTCAACTAGCAGATTTTGTAGCCATAGGACACAGAAATTCACCGATGGGTGGCTAACGACCCTCTACCCCACATTATTTCAGTCCTCTAAAAGACGTTGGAGTCAGCTAAATCTAGCCCCCATACCCTTTTTTGTGAAAGAATTGGAGCGGGACCTCCAGTGCGAATTCACAAATGAGCAGTTGCATCACCCATACCGTCTGACTCGCACGAGTTCTGTAGACTCCAAAACCCAAGAGAATAATTACAAGCTTTTAACGAGGTGGTATAGGGTGCCCTCATCCCTGGCTAGGATTTATCCCTCCGCCTCTGACGGATGCTGGAGGGGATGTGGAATGAAGGGAACACTTCTACATACAGTGGGGACGGAAAGTATTCAGACCCCCTTAAATTTTTCACTCTTTGTTATATTGCAGCCATTTACTAAAATCATTTAAGTTCATTTTTTTTCCTCATTAATGTACACACAGCACCCCATATTGACAGAAAAACACAGAATTGTTGACATTTTTGCAGATTTATTAAAAAAGAAAAACTGAAATATCACATGGTCCTAAGTATTCAGACCCTTTGCTCAGTATTTATTAGAAGCACCCTTTTGATCTAATACAGCCATGAGTCTTTTTGGGAAAGATGCAACAAGTTTTTCACACCTTGATTTGGGGATCCTCTGCCATTCCTCCTTGCAGATCCTCTCCAGCTCTGTCAGGTTGGATAGTAAACGTTGGTGGACAGCCATTTTTAGGTCTCTCCAGAGATGCTCAATTGGGTTTAAGTCAGGGCTCTGGCTGGGCCATTCAAGAATAGTCACGGAGTTGTTGTACAGCCACTCCTTCATTATTTTAGCTGTGTGCTTAAGGTCATCGTCTTGTTGGAAGGTAAACCTTCAGCCCAGTCTGAGGTCCTGAGCACTCTGGAGAAGGTTTTCATCCAGGATATCCCTGTACTTGGCCGCATTCATCTTTCCCTTGATTGCAACCAGTCATCCTGTCCCTGCAGCTGAAAAACACCCCCACAGCATGATGCTGCCACCACCATGCTTCACTGTTGGGACTGTATTGGACAGGTGATGAGCAGTGCCTGGTTTTCTCCACACATAACGCTTAGAATTAAGGCCAAAAAGTTCTATCCTGGTCTCATCAGACCAGAGAATCTTATTTCTCACCATCTTGGAGTCCTTCAGGTGTTTTTTAGAAAACTCCATGCAGGCTTTCATGTGTCTTGCACTAAGGAGAGGCTTCCGTTGGGCCACTCTGCCATAAAGCACCGACTGGTGGAGGGCTGCAATGATGGTTGACTTTTTACAACTTTCTCCCATCTCCCAACTGCATCTCTGGAGCTCAGCCACAGTGACCTTTGGGTTCTTATTTACCTCTCTCACCAAGGCTCTTCTCCCCCGATAGCTCAGTTTGGCCAGACGGCCAGCTCTAGGAAGGGTTCTGGTTGTCCCAAATGTCTTTCATTCAAGGATTATGGAGGCCACTGTGCTCTTAGGAACCTTAAGTGCAGCAGAAATTTTGTTGTAACCTTGGCCAGATCTGTGCCTTGCCACAATTCTGTCTCCGAGCTCTTCAGGCAGTTCCTTTGACCTCATGATTCTCATTTGCTCTGACATGCACTGTGAGCTGTAAGGTCTTATATAGACAGGTGTGTGGCTTTCCTAATCAAGTCCAATCAGTAGAATCAAACACAGCTGGACTCAAATGAAGGTGTAGAACCATCTCAAGGATGATCAGAAGAAATGGACAGCACCTGAGTTAAATATATGAGTGTCACAGCAAAGGGTCTGAATACTTAGGACCATGTGATATTTTATTTTTTATTTTTAAATCTGCAAAAATGTCAACAATTCTGTGTTTTTCTGTCAATATGGGGTGCTGTGTGTACATTAATGAGGAAAAAAATGAACTTAAATGATTTTAGCAAATGGCTGCAATATAACAAAGAGTGAAAAATTTAAGGGGGTCTGAATACTTTCTGTCCCGACTGTATATGGTGGGAGTGCCCGCTATTAACACCTTTTTAGTCAATGGTCAGTAAGCACATATCGGATGGTCTGATCCCAGCTTTGCCAAAACACTTTTTGTTCTACATCCCCCTCATGCCTATTTCTCGCTACAAATGCAGTGCTCTCCCCTACCTCCTCAATGCCGCTAAATGCCTCATACCAGTACGCTGGAAAAGCCTGCTCATCCCAAGTGAGCTTGACTGAGTTGGGAAGGTGAGGGAGATCATGGAGGCGGAGGACTGGCTTATTACTTGTAAAGACATTTGGGAACGATTTGAACTTACCTGGGCAGCCATGAAAGACCATGTATATGACACAATCACAGTTTCATCTAGCTTAGACGTTGCTTTATTGGCCTTGGCAGATCCTTCTTTTCAGAGACTTGTCCAAACGAACCAACACCCAACGGTTGACAGCCCTACATAGGCCAACAAACCAGGTGAGAACTCCTCTGTACCTTTAGTACATTTTCATTTTCATTTTTGTTATTGATATCTGAGCGGTTACCCAATTCCTGACAATTCATGCTATCTCAAGATATCATATGGTACAAATGCACGTTGAGACGTGTATGCATTACCTTTTGACTTTAGCTGTGATTGGGATCTCCCTACTCTCTCCCTGCCTGGGAGAGAGGTTTGCCCACATGGACCGAATGTCTCGGACAAGGGAGGTACCCCTGGCAATATAACATGTTGATATGTCTCACTGTTTCTACTATAGTTTTCATTGGGACCATGACAGATGTACCCCTGTTATTCCTCACCCCTTCCCCTCTTTTTTTCTTATGTTCCCTTTGTTGTGATGTCAAAAAGTAAACTAAATAAAGATTATATATATAAAAAAATCACTGCTCCTGGCCTTATAGAATTTAATATATATATATTTTTAGCCTTAGTACATATTCTCCAGAGCAGTATGGGAATTTCATAATACTGAAAATGTATTAGAGAGATTTATGGGATCACAGCTGTAATATGTAATCCAGAACAAAACTAGCTGTTCAAGATGAGGTAACAATGACACTGACATTCAAATTGCTCCTTTCTTGGGCGGTACAACGCTAGCCAGCTGCTTAAAATCTGTATTTAGTAAATAGGATGACATGATCAAAGGGCTGAAATCTGTTTCAATAAATATCCGAAATACAAATTAGAACAGAAAAGTACAACGTAAGTGGCAGTAATAAATATTTGAAATGTAGGATGATCAGCCAGGGTTGCAGACTCTTGCATAGTTTGTGCCAAAGTAGATCTGTAAAAGGTCTGTAAGCTGTACATAAATACACGGCACACACCCATGCATCCTCCTCTTGTCCGATTTCCTGGTGACTACACTTTGTTTGGGAATATTTGACAGTGCTTGTTTGGTGCAGAGAACATTGATGAGAGGCTGGGATGAGGTGTGGGAGGGCTGGGAGTGCCTGCCTCTTTCTCCAGGCTCTTAGAGCCATCTGAGCCAGCTGCATACTGGCAGCTCACCACCCTGCATCTACAATCCCAGCGCTGCTGGAAAGGACGTCAGTCTTCCCTGGGAAAATTATATCACCCATAGGATTTAAACATGATTTTTCTCCTTGGATTCTGTTTTTGTGTTTCCACTTCCCTGGGAGATAACAGGGCTGGAATGACTGACAACTTAATAGAGTTTTCATTAGTAAATGGCATAGAGGGAAAAGTGAGTACTCCATGCTTTGCTATTTCTTATATTAACTTTTATCATGAGAATTAAAGACATGTTATGATAAGCGCACCTTTATTAATATGATCATTCAGTCAATCATTTAATGTGACTAAACGGATTAAATCAAATAAAAATAAAAAATCACTAACCAAAGACCCTGTGATCAATTTGGATACTCTTGATTGATTTTGACTCATTGATCAGCTATGGCTGGCTCTTCTCATTTATTTTTTATCGCTCAAACAAATAATTCTGCGTGTGTGCTGCAAAACCAGATGCAATTCAGTTTAATTATACAATAGATTTTCATAAATTGTTACATTAATCACTTAAAAATTATTTTTTGGATTGATATTTTTAGCTGATCACAAGTGTGGAACAATACTGTTAGATATTTTAATTGACGATGAATTGCTTGTTTGCAATTGCTTATACCAAGATCAATTGCACATCACTATGTGTATGACCAGCGGTAAAATTTACATTTTTTTTACCTGGCCAACCAATAATAAAAATGTAAGGAGTTGAAATTCAAACTTTTGTTGTAAGGTGTTCTGCAATGGTTCAGAGCTGTGTTAGCTACTCATCAAATTACTTTGTTTCCTAAGGTGATGTTTTATGATGATAACTATTTGGAGGTGATGTTGGAATTGGTCATTGCACAGACTTGTATGCGCTTATGTAACAGTCATGATTCATTAGAAGGAAGGAATGAATGCAGAATAATGTATTCTTTGCTTTGTGCTCTGTTGGTGTTTTACTTAGATCAAGAGCTTTCACTGCAATGTGTGGGGCAAACTTACATCCAATGTACTTGCATACTGGGAACCTACTATGCAAATAGTAGTAGTGGTTATCAGATGTGTCTGAACTTAAATTGTTTTTGAGTTCCATAACATATTCTTTTCTTGCTAACTAGCACTAGGAAGATACCTGCTGGGAAGTGAAATGTAGGCTGCTATGAGCCACATTGACATGATCCACTATTGTGCCTGGTATCAGACTCCAGAAACTGTCTAATTCATTGTAATTATTTTCCCTTTATTAAATGTATCCTATTTTATATTATGGGCATCTGTTAATTATTTTTGCAAATCATATTACCTTATATGATACAGCACTGAGATATGCAATCTAGACAAACATGGAATATGTACATCTAAGTTGATTTAGGGAACACAACTTATCTATTGCATAGCTGTAATTTTAATTTCATATTCCGCTGTACAGCTGGCTCATTACCTGATCATTGCAGCTGCCAGTATCGTTATCCTTGTTTTCTGAGCGAAACTGGATCTGAGGCTGTCAGATTGCATGCATTGTGTTTACTGGTTCATGTACTGCCTTACTTTCAATTCCACCACAGTTTATCACATATAGCTGAAAAGTCTCCGCTATAATTTATCCCAAAGGTGTTCTATCGGGTTGAGGTCAGGACTCTGTACGGGTCAGTCAAGTTCCTCCACCCCAAACTCGCTCATTATATGGACCTTGCTTTGTGCACTGGTGCGCAGTCATGTTGGAACAGGAAGGGGCCATCCCAAACTGTTCCCACAAAGTTGGGAGCATGAAATTGTCCAAAATGTCTTGGTATGCGGACTCCTTAAGAGTTTCCTTCATTGGAACTAAGGGGCCAAGCCCAACCCCTGAAAAATAACCCCACACCATAATCCCCCCTGCACCAAATGATTTGAACCAGTGCACAAAAGAAGGTCCATAAAGACATAGATGAGCAAGTTTGGGGTGGAGGAACTTGACTGGCCTGCACAGAGTCCTGTCCTGAACCTGATATAACACCTTTGGGATGAATTAGAGCAGAGACTGTGAGCCAGGCCTTCTCGTCCACATTAGTGCCTTACCTCACAAATGCGCTCTGGAAGAATGGTCAAACATTCCCATAGACACACTCCTAAACCTTTTGGACAGCCTTCCCAGAAGAGTTGAAACTGTTATAGATGCAAAGGGTGGGCCAACCCAATATTGAACCCTACGGACTAAGACTGGGATGCCATTAAAGTGCATGTGCGTGTAAAGGCAGGTGTCCCAATACCTTTGGTAATATAGTGTGTATGCTATTTTGCCTCAGCCTGGTGTGCACCATTTCAGTGCCTGGTGAGCTGTACCCTATATGTGTTTCAAACTTCTAATATTTGCTTCATTCAATTACAGCAGTCAGTCATCAAGGGAAATGTAGTTTGGTCTATATGCAGTGGGATGTCAACCTGACCCCTAGGCAACGTAAATGGAATATATAGAACTGAATGGCTCAGAGGAGTGACATATCCTACCTCTATCTCCTTTCCAGGCTCCCTGTGCAGTTTCAATTACAGAAAGGAAGTCTAAAAGTAAACAATTTCTGATTTCTGCTGTGATCTCCCTTTAGAAACTGATAACAATGTTCTTTGGTCCTGTGTCAAATGTGAACCTTGTTTCTTTGTAAAATAAATGTGTTTAGAGTAGATTATATACAGGCCTCATTAACACGGGCTTGACTACTACACCGTGCAGGGGGGGAGCAGGTTTGCCTGCAGAGGGATGCACAGGTGTTTCTTGCATCCTGATGCAGACAGTTCCATTTATGTCAGTTGGTACACAGTGCCTGCATGTACACAGCTGCTGCTCCCGAACCGACATCCATGTGGATGTCCATGCCAGTGCTTGTCCCCAAATGTACACTGTTGGCATTCAGGGACACGCACCCGCACCATGGGTGTTAGGCTGGCCATACATTATACAATTTTCTTTATATTTACCTTCAACTATGTAGTGTGAGGGCCTGGCTGAATGCATACAAATTGAAAGTGTTTAGGCTGGATGTCATATTATATGGTTTTGGTAAATCTAATGGAAAACTGTACAGAAAAATTGCATAATGTATGGCCAGCCTTAGTTTGGGAGCAGCAACTGTGTCCATGCAGACTCTGTGTTCCCACTGACATAAATAGGATTGCCTGCACAGGGATGCATGGAACACCTGTACCTCCCTGTGAGGGAAAAGATGGCCCTGGCAAAAGTGTACACTTAAGTATGCCTGCATGAACGAGGCCTTATATTATCCATTTAAAAATGTCAAATAATAAAATAACATACCGTATTTATCGGCGTATAACACGCACTTTTTTCCCCTTAAAATCAGGGGGAAATCGCAGGTGCGGGTTATACGCCGATCCCCTGCGATCCAGAGCTGTCACATCTTCAAAATTGCCGACCGCGATTTGAAAATGGCGCCGAAATACACATAGCCGGTCCTCGGCTCTTCCCGGCGGCTCTCGTTCACTTTCGGCTCCACTCATAGTCCCGAGCGGAGCTATCCGAACCTACTCGGCGCCATTTTCAAATCGCGGTCGGCGATTTTGAAGCCCAGGATGGCAAGGATAGAGGATCGAAGGCTGCACTGGGGCAAGGCTGCACTGGGGAAGGCTGCACTGACAAGGCTCCACTGGGGAAGGCTGCACTGACAAGGCTGCACTGGGGAAGGCTGCACTGACAAGGCTGCACTGACAAGGCTGCACTGGGGAAGGCTGCACTGACAAGGCTGCACTGGGGAAGGCTGCACTGGGGAAGGCTGCACTGACAAGGCTGCACTGGGGAAGGCTGCACTGACAAGGCTGCACTGGGGAAGGCTGCACTGACAAGGCTGCACTGGGGAAGGCTGCACTGACAAGGCTGCACTGGGGAAGGCTGCACTGACAAGGCTGCACTGACAAGGCTGCACTGGGGAAGGCTGCACTGACAAGGCTGCACTGACAAGGCTGCACTGACATGGCTGCACTGACAAGGCTGCACTGACATGGCTGCACTGGGGCAAGGCTGCACTGAGAAGGCTGCAATGATGGGCATTTAAATGTAAGTTTTTTTCCCTTCAACTTCCCTCCTAAAAGTTTTTTTTCCTTAAAATTCCCTCCTAAATTGGGGTGCGTGTTATACGCCGGTGCGTGTTATACGCCGATAAATACGGTATATTAAAAACCATTACAGTATCTCTGTAGAATGTAGAGGTATGGACGCTGACAATACTGACCTCCTGTTTTTAAAGAAACTAGTTTCTTTGCAGTCATTAAAGAGGAGGTTCAGTCAGCTCTGCAAAAATGAATAGTCTTTTAATAAACAGACACTCACCTGTCCAGGGATCCAGCGTTGTCCTCACCCGGGCTGGCTCTTCAACGGTCCCCGGCACTGGTGTGTTAACTATGGGCAGCCTGCTGTGACTCCTTCCAGCTTCACAGCCAGCTGCCCACTGCACATGCATGGGCTATGCTTTGTGGATGGCCCCGCAGCCTAGTCCCAGAAGGTTGTGGGGGCAAGAGGGGGGAACTGAACTTCCGCTAGGATCGCCTAGGTGACCCAAAGGTAAGTGGGAACGGGTACCTGTTAAACTATGTACCCGCTTCCCAAAAAAACAAAAAAAAAATAAAAATAAAAACTATATATATATATTTTGTTTACTTTTAGGGGTGGGGCTCTGGGGGATGCCATTTAGTTGGAGTCAGTGACAGGATCGGACATGTCTGTTGGTCAGTAGTACATCTTTCCTTTTGATTGATGTGGATCTGCATTAGTGGACAATGTGATTGACGATGGATGTGCATCGTGGTACTTTTTTTTAGGGCCTTTTTTTAACTAAAAGAAGTCAAAAACCTGTTTCTTTTTTCTTGTTTGTGTGAATGAGTAGGGGTACTCCTTGCTCATTCAGGTGGGTTCCACGTTACTGTTAATGAGTGCTTCCATATTCTGATATACCCCTGCCCACAGGTCCCCACAACCCTTGAGCCAGAGTTGTGGAGAAGAGGCCCTTGTCCTCATCAAAATGGATACTAGGTGTTTTGCCAAGGGGGTCCCACATGTTAAGGGTATGAAGCCTGGTATGGTTTCGGGGGGAAGCTCCGCCCCAATCTTTCCTGGTCTTTTAAACATCCTGATTGGATAAGGATCTGGTATTGATTTTTTTTTTGAGGGGGGGGGGCACTCTTTTTTTCTTCCTTTTTACATGAGGTTCCACCTTAAAATTCATTGCAGACCCAAAAGGTTTGGTACGGAATTTGAGGGACCCTATGCATTTACTTTAGGTGGGATCCCCTTGACATCAGTATAGACCCTCATTGACGGTAAGGGTCTGGTATGTATTTTTAGAGGGAATTCCACTCTTCTTTCTGTATAGGGGTCCACCATTAACATCTACTGTATATCAGACTCTCATCTAGGATAATGTTCTGGATTAGATGAAGGGAATCCCTGACTATTTGTTAACAAACAGAAGTAAAGTAGCCAATGCTGTCATTTGGCAGAAACTTTTTACTTTGTCAGTTTTGCTGTGGTGGGTTGTATACACCGTACAGATGCCCAACTTGATCAAGTATGTCCATGTCGATATTTGGTCAGTTATGTCAGCTATCCCTCCCCCATCCTTTTTTTTTTTTGTTTTTCAGTTGTCAGCAGGGAATGACAGCTGAATGGGCAAAATGTCATGTTTGTTAGGAAGCTGGCAGCCATGCCTTCCCAGGTGCCCTGTGGAAGTTGTCATATTTAGTAGCAGTAGTAATACTGTTACTGTGGAAGCTGTCATATTTTTTTTTGTCAGTAAAAATCTTTATCAGGGTTGTACACAGAATACAGGTCAAGCAAAACAGAATACATTGAATAAATATTGAAGCTGTCATATTTAGTAGCAGTAATAATACCGCTTCTAAACTGGATTTTTCTGCCCAGCTGAAGGTTTGAGGCCTGGCAAATGGCAACCACCCTATTAGTTTGGCCATTTGATGAAACTTAAAACAGCCAAAATTCAGACCAACATGGGTTCCGTCCAACCCCAAGGTCCATTCCTAGTGGTGAATTTCCTTCCACAGGATTGACATGTAAAGAAATGTATCCACTTTAGTGAATGAGTGGGTGAGTGAGTGAATCTAATAAACAGAGCCATTTCTTATCCTTAATAATAATAATGTTTGTTGGCCCGTGTTAGTCTCTGAAACAGTACACATTTTAGAGGTTTACTAAATAGTTTTTTTTTTAAATTTGCATTGACATAAGCTTTAAATTAAAACTGGTAAAGGTAGTACCTACTTAATACATTGTGGCATGTCCTGGTGCATTTTAGGGAGGAGCACAGTGATTTGGGCTAAATTGATTTCACTGTGAAATTACAGTTTTGATTTCTTCGAAATTTCAGCAAAAGGTAACTGACATTTTGGCAACTTGGCATCCACTTTTACCATACATGCTATTTAGGAAAAATCTGTTTGCAAAATAAATTCTGCCTTTATAATAACCTTCAATTTTTGTCTGCAAGCCCTCTGACTTCCTGAAAGCCAGCCCTAGTAACCAATTAGTGAATGGCATGCACCCACAACAAAAAATGAGCATTTCAGCAACATGGTTTAGTAGTGTCAAAACAGTCACTGGTGACATTCAATTAATTTAATAGTGCCAATAAATTATAGTAATCCAAATTTAGTCCTCTAAACAAAGAGCAATGACTTGACGAAACATAGACAAAAAATGGCAGTCCTGATAATTATGTGTAGAAAAAATACTGTTGTGTGTGTTTTTATTTTTTTTTATAGGTGGTGCATGTTCCCCATGGCAGTGTCCGGCTACCCATACCTTTCTGTGACAATAGCTTGTTTATTAGCTCTAAAAAGGTCAGAACTGAGTAATAGAATTTGACTCCCTTAGACTCCCTGCAAAGTTTGTAAACTTCATAGAGGATTAGCAAAACAGTTTGCTAAGTGAATAGAGATTCACCCATCCCCGATAATAACCATAAAGTGCCTACAATAAATATTCTTTTTATTTTATATATTTTTTAAACTTTTGGATAGAGTGGGGAAAATTTTTTTTTGGGGGGGGGGGGTGTGGCAAACAACCACCCCCCTGCTGTATGCCGGTCGGTCCGGCACTTACCCCATCTAAGCGGGTAGTGGGTGACAGGCAGCGTGCAGCGGCTCCATGTCCTCTCCTCCATCGGCGGCTTCCAGCACTCAGGTTTTCACCTTGAGAGGCACTTTTCAATGGGCTATTTTTAGCGCTAAAATGCCTGAAAAGCACCTCTGTGTGAAAGGGGTCTTAAAGAATGTTATGGCTTTAGATACACTTGCGATCTTGACCTCAATATGCACAAAAAAAAAAGATCTCAAAGCTAAACTCTAGGCATATATAAAACACAAATCAATGCAGCTGTAATCAAAAATACATGACTAATTTATTTTTTAACTGAAAGCAGTGTAATTACCTTGTACAGCAGAGCAGGTGTGTGAGAGGAAGAAGCAATAGAAGGGGCCAATCAGTTTATGTGCTGACAAGAAGCATGATGATAGGAGAAGAAAGGAGATTGACAGAGAGATTAGCTTATCACTGTGCTGCTTCTATTTTCACTGTCCAGTGACAGGCTGGAGCGGGTCCAGGCCAACCTGGGCTCAGAGGAAGAGGGTCAAATGATTATGGCTATCAGATTGAGGACATCTATTGGAAAATAAAAAGTACCGCAAGTGAAAACTGTTGAAGCTTATTAATGCAGCTAAAGTTGGTTTTGTTATTTTATCTTTTTATAGGATACTCATGTTTATCTTGTTGTTTTTGGCCGGAGATCAGCTTCAAATATTGTGGGAGGTGGAGACCTTTTGGAAACTCAAAATATCCCCACTATTTGAAACTTACTGTGCATAAATACTAAAGTGGAAGCTCAGGAAACTGAAGAAATTAGCAATTGTTTACAAAATGGAAAAGATCCAAGTCCCAAGGCTTCGAGTTCTTTATAATGTCATTATCTTGTGTTTCTATTACCTTAGTAATATATTTAACAACAAATTATCACAATGACAATACCTTCTATCTGGTAAACTGGTTTTAAAGATGTACTAATAAAAAAAAGAACATTTTTACAATATTAATTTAATTCCATAAATCTAAATAACCTATTTAGGTGTGTCTAGGGAGGTATTGAGATGGATTTACTAAAGGCAAATAGGCTGTTCATGTTGCAAGGGAAGTTTCACTGTTTAAGAGATTTTTCTCTTAGCTTAGTGAATGAGGTGAAGCAAAAATACATATTTTTCTTTTCTTTGCATGTAATTGGATATTCTTTGCAGGGTGATATTCACCGCATTCACAGAGCTAAGGGAAAATTCCATTAGAAAGTGAGCAGCCTATTTACCTTCAGTAAATCAACCCCATTGTGTCTAAACGTAGTCCAGCCAATTCAGATAGTGCTGTGTGCATGGATGCCTTATCCTACAATAGTACAGTAACAATAACTTTTGTGAACACAGTTTATGACAACAGTATATTAATACTGCCAGTGCAAAATATAATAATTAAAGCAACCAAACAACAAACACTACCTAATAATGTGGCTCAATATCACTAAATTCAGCAGCGCACTCCTTACTCTGGCCAAGAAACAAGATGTCCCTATAAAGAGAAGAGGCTCCCTGAAAGGTAGGGCTAAAAGGGTGCCCTTTGTGCTACCCTGACATTGCTTGTTTCAGTAAGGCCAATGGAAAACTAATGATTTAGGCTTGCTAAGAAGTACAGAGAAACTGTTCACCTGTTTCTATATGTTGCTCCCTTACCCTGACTAAAAACACTGCAGAATGCCACTTTCCTGTAGAGATGCTTCGCTTTAAAGCAGTAGCCCAAATGGTGGCCATACATGATTAGATAAACATCCTCAGGATAATCATATACAGAGATGCCTTTGTAGGGCATGCAAGATTTTAAAGGATAGTACTCATCCGGATTTCGATTTTTTTTTAGATGTTGCCATCAGGGAAGTGTTATAGGAGTTTTGGGGGGCCTCAACAAATAGAAAGGCTTTTAAATTCAATATGGTAATAGGTTAAAATAAGGTGATGTGACTTGTTTGTAAGTGTGTATTTTTTTCAATATGTAATTTTTTAAATTTGGATATGTTGTGAGATGTTCTGTGTAGAGCAATGCCTGCATTTTGTTCTATGATCAGTAATTGTATAATAACAAAAATAATTCTGCACTGGGGAAGATTTTAACATATAAAAGCAGCCTACACCAAAATCTGTGATACCAAATTAGTGCATAAATCAATAAAATAGCGTGGCACTAAATGAATACAACATAATAGAAAATATATCATACTTAATGTGAATAAAACTCTAATATAAATGAATGATACAAATCTCAATTCACGAAGTGCAAAAATGTGAAACAAATGAAAATTTACATTTCATAAAAAATACAACAACATAATAAAATGAGTGTGTTGAAAAAACAATATTGAAATCCTATAATCAAATAATAAGTCCCAATTCATTAATTTAAAAATCTAAAAAATAGGTAAAGGGGATGAGGAGTGACAGGAAGACATCCTGGTTATTTTAAATGAGCTGTTGACCATTTAATATGGTCCACGCTATCTGGAAGGAGCCAACCCTATCTTATATCATGGTGGGTGATATCACTGTGGTGATCTGCTTTGGATGTAATAACTATCTATTTCTTGGATTGCTTATATTTATTGAATAAGAGTGGCATTCACTGGATATGGGACTATGGACTATACACCCATATTATATTTTTTTGGATGTTGCACTTGAAGTACCTATTTTTTGATCTTTAATTCATGAATTGGGATTTATTCGTTTAAAGGATTTGAATATGAATGAATGATTGATTTATAAAGCGCTGCAAATGCGAACTGAATCGCCTCAAGGCGCTGGATGCATTCTCTGATGTCAGCTTCTCAGAAAAGGAAGGTCTTTAGTTTTTTTCTGAAGGCCTGGTGGTTTTCTTCCATGCGGATGTTGGTAGGAAGAGCGTTCCATAGTTGAGGTCCTTGTTTTTTCAAAACACTAATTTTATTATGTTGGTGTATTTTTTTATAAAAAATTAAATTTGCATTTATTTCACATTTTTGTAATTGTATAATGACAATACATTTTGGGAATCCTTTCCAACAATCTTGATCATCACTCCAACTCCAACCTCTCTAGAATGTACTCTGATATAGCATCTAAATTTACAAGTAAGCACATGTATGCATGTCCCAGCATAGAGGAGCTGATCTACTGTACATCGTCCTTTTGTTTCGAGTTTGCATGGCCAGCGGACCAGACTTAAGACTTTCTTATCAGGCGATATTGAAGGTGTGTTTTATGAGTTTTTTTATTAAAGTCTAAAACGTTTTACACTATTGGAGTTCCATCTTTGTTACATGGTATACTTCTCCTATGAGCCAGTTCACAACATCTGACGATCTGATGACCGCGTAGATCAGGGGCGTTGCTAGGTCTGCAAAAGATCTGGGGCTAGAGCCCATAGCAGTGGTTACCAACCTTTTTTGCATGCCGGGGGGGGGGGGGACCGGTGGTAAGCAATTTTTCACGGGCGATGGCTCGTGTTGGCGCTTCAATCATCAAGGCACCATGGTTGATATGGTGTCAGGGAGATTGAAGAAGTGCATTATTTCTTACATCTTGTTAAATTCTAATATATAATGAAGTGGTTCAACTCACTATACTGCAGAATCAGTGGGAGCCCTGGGCGTGTCACTTGCCACATCTCCTGCCACCAGATGCAGCGTGTCACTTGCCACCGTCACCTGTCACCAGATGCAGCGTGTTACTTGCCACTTTAACCTGGCAGCAAATGTGGATTGTCACTTGCCACGTCTCCTGCCACCATTTGCAGATTGTCACTTGCCACATCTTTTGCCACCATTTGCAGATTGTCACTTGCCACATCACCTGCCACTATTTGCAGATTTTCACTTGCCACGTCTCCTGGCACCATTTGCAGATTGTCACTTGCCACATCACCGGCTACCAGATGTGGGTTGTCACTTGCCAACTGATGTGGATTGTCACTTGCCATGCCAGTCAGTGCCACCAAATGTGCATTGACGCTGCATTGGTGGCAGGCTGACAAGCACCTCCAACATTCAAGCAAGGGGGTCTGGCTGCAAAGTGGAGCTCTATGATGACAGGAAGCACATGGCCTCAACTCTACCATGCTGTTAGGGCGGAAGAACACTGATGTGTGGCTGGCAGTGATAGATGATCTCATCTCTCTGCTGCTCGCCACACCTCACTCCCAAATTGAAGAGGCCTGGCTGCGAAGAGCGCTGATGTGGATCGGGCGGAGAGAGATGTCATCTCTGCTCGTCTGCCTGCTCACTTCTCTCTTCTCCCCCGCCACTCTCATGTAGTCAGCATGTCCGCTGCAGCAGCCGCAACCCGCTGGTTAGGCAGGGACCCTGCAGCAAGAGACTCAGGGCTATGGGCCCCAGATTCGGGGCTATAGCCCCAATAGCCACCCTTTAGCAACGCCCCTGGCGTAGATCAATATTGATGCAAGGTTCAAGTTTCAGCTGTTTGCCAGCTATGATCCTCTGTAGTGGGGGATCATGGCTTTCCGGTAAGGAGTAACCTCTTCCATTCCTGGTGGTGGATTGCCTTTCACGGAGTGAATATCATCACACGAATTCCTTTTCTACACGGGTGGTCATACACAGACACCACCACATATTGAGACTTTATTGACTGTATAGACTCTTATGTTGCATGGGTGATCAACACTGGATGCTGCCATATATTGAGGCCATCATATATTGAGTGTTTTTAGTCTATCCCACAATTGGTCTCATCCATTACTGTGTCATGCATTTACACATTCACTCTTATTTTTAGCGCGACCCTTTTTTTTCTGTATTTTAAGTGATATATGGGTGTCATATAATCAGAGTTCCTGCTTTTTCACTGTAATATTAATTTGATACATTATCACTACTTTTAGGTACTTTTTTATGATTTATGATTTAGCACAGTTTTTACTATTTTTTCCTATCGTCCTTTTGTAGACTGGAAAATCTTTAACTTCTGGAAACAGATTCATTGAAAGTAAATCAACTTATGGGGTGCACTGTGTAGACAATTCAGAATTTTAAATTTTTAGCTTTTTCTGATATGTACTTTTAAAACTTCTGCATAGTTTTAAAAGGCTGGATGCTAAATATATAAGCTCAAGTCCTGACATTGAACAAATATGTATATACTGTATATAATTTAGTGTTCATACATCATATTAATACATTCCCTGCCACCATTGTGTTGAACTTCTGATACCGAGAAGATGCACATTTGTTGTTTTTTCCACTTCATTTAGTAGCAGTAGTAGGAAATCCTTTTTTATCCTGTCTGTGGTTATCCAGTGTCTATGGTTAGCAAGCTGCCAAAGCTTTTATCTGCATACACAAAGACAGGTTGCTTTGGTTTGGTGCCCTTAAGTCTGATAGCAAGGCCTTAATGCTACAAAGGCATAAAATAATGACATATACCAACAAACTTCTATTATAAACTTAAATGACAATACATGACAGCATCAGTCCGATGTTGCAGCTGTCCTCTGCCAGCTCTTAGTCTTAGCACTGAGTGATAAGATGACCGATGACAGAGCAGCCCGATCCTCTTCTTTTTAGGGGCACTCAAGTAGGCTTGCTTCCAAGCCACACTCCGTTGTCCATTCACACACAGAGCGTGGCTCGACCCTGCCCCCTGCTCTCTCCTCATTGACTCACTGGCTGTGATTGACAGCAGCAAGCTACTGTTGCTGTGTAAGCCAATGAGGGGAGAAAGAGACCCGGGACAGCTGCTGCTCTCATGCACATTACTGGATCAGGGACGCCTCTAAGGGGGTGCCGCCAAGGGTTCCGCCCCCACCCGCACTGGGAACTGCTGCTCTAAGGATGCCACTGCCGCTCGATTAAGTGTAATGGACATGCAGCGCCCGCTGCATAGTTTGCCAAATACCAGAGAATCCAATAGGAGGGAGACTGCACAGGTGCACTACAAGGAGTCACTCTACTCCTCCCACTCATCCTATAGAAATGCATTCCAGAGTGATGCTCCAGCTACTGTTATTATGTTGCTAAGCAACAGTAGCTGCAGCGTTGATCTGGAATGCTTTTCTATAGGGCGGCGAGGCAGGAGGAGCGGAGTGATTCAGCACTAGTGCGCTTGTGTGGTCTCCCTCCTATTTGATTCTCCGGTATTTGGCAAACTATGCAGCGGTTGCTGCTTGTCCATTACACTTGAACTGGCGGCAGTGACACCCTAGAGAGCATAGGCACTTGGTGCGAGCGGCAACCCCCGGCGGAGTGCTGTGAGGTCTCCCACCTAGTCCTGCCCAGTGCTCTAACAGCGTATGTCTTTTCTGCGTGAGGCATCCCAGAGAAGCGGAGGCTTCAAAGAAGACCCTGTACTGGGGGGGTGCAGAGGAGGCCCTGGACTGGGGGGATGCAGAGGAGACCCTGGACTAGGAGGGGAGTACACAGGAGGCCCTGGACTGGGGGTGCAGGGGAGGCCCTGGACTGGGGGATGCAGAGGAGGCCCTGGACTAGGAAGGGAGAACACCAGAGGCATCCCAGAGAAGCGGAGGCTTCAAAGAAGACACTGGACTGGGGGGGTGCAGAGGAGGCCCTGGACTTGGGGGTGCAGTGAAGGCCCTGGGCTGGGGGGTGCAGAGGAGGCCCTGGACTGGGGGGGTGCAGAGGAGGCCCTGGAGTGGGGTGGGTGCAGAGGAGGCCCTGGACTAGGAGGGGAGTACACAGGAGGCCCTGGACTGGGGGGTGCAGAGGAGGCCCTGGACTGGGGGATACAGAGGAGGCCCTGGACTAGGAGGGGAGAACACTGGAGGCCCTGGACTGGGGGTGTAGAGGAGGCCCTGGACTTGAAAAGTGGGGTTGATGTGGTAAAGGAACTAGATTCGGAGAGCAGAGTGAGCACCGAGGGGGGCAGAGCAGAGAGCCAGAGACCGACAGCCACCAGCTCCTCTGATTAGGGAGCTCTGCGAACTAGGTGATCAGTTGTTTGATTACTCAGTTCTCAGCCTTTGAGCAGGCGGGGGACCGATGTAGCATCTACCTCGGTAAGTATGATTTATAAATAAAATTCCTATAATTCTCTTTTAATTACACAACATCTCCTCTTTCCTGCTATCTGGCCCACATGACAATTAGGCCTCATTCACATGGAGCATATGCATCCAGGCCCAGTGTGATGATCGTGTACCTCGTGGGGATGCATGGTGTTCTATGCATCCCTGTGCAAGAAGTCCAGTCAAAGTCGATTGGAATGCAGCAGCTACATGGACATAGTAGAATGTCAAAATTTGACATGCAGACTGGAAGGGATGCATGTATCCAAAATGCATAGTGTCTGCATTCGGATCTTTGCACCCACTTTCTAAAAGGGAAGCTCTCTGGTGGATGAAGATGCAGCAAAAATGGCACAGCAAACAGGAGTCAGCACCTGTCTGAATGAGCCCTTAGGGGAATTTATCAAAACTAAAGCAGACAGAATTTGGAGCAGTTGTGCATGGCAACCAATCAGCTCATAGCTTTCATTTTTAAAGCTGAACAAGCTGAAGATAGAAGCTGATTGGTTGCCATGCACAGCTGTTCCAGTTTCTGGCTGCACCAGTTTTGATAAATTCCCCTCACTGTGTTTTACATTTCTTACTCCTGACTAATGCATTCTAAGTACAGCACATTCTTCGGTAAAGCGGTTGTAAAGGCACCTTCTGTGTAGCAGGCTCCCCCAAGCCCCAACTAATACTTACCTGAGCCCCCTCTCTGTCCAGTGATGTCCACAAGAGCCTTGGCTGTCCGGGGACTCACACTACTGATTGGCTTTTGGCAGTAGCAGGAGCCATTGGCTCACACTGCTGCAATCAATCACAGCCAGTGAGCCAATCAGATGATAGAGGGAGTGGAGTTGAGCCATGGCTCCGTGTGTGGATTGGACACACAGAGCCGTGGCTCGGGTGCACACCTGCTTGGGTGCCCCCATAGCAAGCTGTTTGCTGTGGGGGCAACCAGAAAAAGGGAGGGGCCAGGGGTGACGGCGATGGACTCTAGAAGAGGTCTATTTTATTAAAATGAGTATACTGAGGTTTGTACTGTCTCTTACATACTCGCTTGTGGCACAGTCATTTAAGCCCCTCCCACTGTTGATGCAAACTGACCACACCCACAGTTTTGGCGTGGCCCCGCTATATTGGCTATATTGCCTATATTGCCACATACCATTTTTCTCGCAAAAAAATGACCAGACCCTGGTGCCAGATGTGCTAGCTACGTCACTGAACTGGATCAAGGTGGGTCTGCTCACAGAAGGTTTTTTACCTTAATGCACAGAATGTATTAGGGAAGACACTTTCTGCCTTTAGGACCACTTTAAGTGTATGTCTGGGATTTAAAAAAAAAAGCGTATTTAGTATATCGTTCCATGTTTTGTCTGTTTAATACCTAACAAAAAAAAGAGAAATACCTGCTGATCTGACAGAAGTCCAGTGTGCTCCTAATTTATTGTTTGAGCTGACAGCACAGTGCCTTTCCTGCACTGAAATGCCAAGCAGTATTGCAAGACCAGTTCTTTGCTTATAGGCAGGTGCAGGTTTCCCTCCATTCAGTGTTTGGCACTGTGCCATTATTACAGATAGAGTGGAGTCTCTGAGGGAATTGTCCTTTCATGGACTCGGTCAGGCTCTCTAGACTTTAGGCAGCCATCTTGGTGTGGGACCTTTTATATTAGGGTACCTGTGTCATTCCGGGCACTCCTGGAGCTTGTGTTTGGTCAAGGATAGAGACCCTACTGGTGAGGGAAAGTGTATAGCACTGGGAGAGATTCCTGGTGAGTAGGGACAGAGCAGGGAACAATGTCTTTCTAGAGCACATTTTTTTCAATCAGGGTGCTGTAGCAGCCTGGGGTGCCTTCTTGTTTTTCAGGGGTGCCTTGGCAAAATGCCTCAAAATCGCCCCAAGTTACCCAAATAATATTAACAAGCTGGCCTGCCTGTTTTTGTTACTCAAAGCCATAGGTTTTATTGTGCAGCATTACAGCCTAGGGCACTGTGCGGGCCAGCTGCTTGTGTTCTGACAACTAAAGACATCATAGTCCTTGTTTTTCCTTCCCCTACCCTTCTCTGTCAGTACTGGGGTCATATTAGCTGAATGAGGGAGGGAAAAGAGAAATGCTTGAATACTAGCACCAGTGTGCAAAGGTGTATTTGATTTGTAAGAATAAATGTTGGGTGTTTTATATGTGTAGATGCTGCTGCATGTAAAACGATTAGTTTCGTTTTTTACAATTTAGAATTGGATGCACATCATTTTAGGGGGTGCCTTCATTGAAAAAAGGATTGGAGATGCTGGTCTAGAGGAAACATCCTGGCAGCCGGAATAGTACTGTGGGCCTCTTCCCAGCAGTATTACAGGCTTGTCCTGGCACAGTGCAAACCACCACCCCTCCAGTAGAAGCCTTCCTCCAGTAATACAGGCCCAAGCCTAGTAACACTGCGTGAACATCAACTGTTGTATTGCCTTATCTCAGTGCCTGTAAGATCTCTCATTATTTGTTATTCATTACTTCTAACCAATATACAGTATATGTGATAATTACTACAATCAAGGACTGTGTGTGGTCTCTTCCTGATTGGATTTCTTGGGTCTAGACTCCACCTACATTCTGGATAACAGAATACTGATATTCTCCTTATTTACATAACACATGTAACATAGGTGTTCTGTAGTCCAGAGGTAGAAATGAGAAGGTCTTTCATTGCAGCAGAGGCACAGAGTGCACAGGAAGCTAGGAACTCACTGGATTTTAGCAGGATCAACAGGTATTTTTCTGTCAATAAATCAACAAATACAGCACTAAATTATTTACCCATTTTCAAAACTACAGTATCTCACAAAAGTGAGTACACCCCTCACATTTTTATAAATATTTTATTATTTATTTATTATTTCTTTTCATGTGACAACACTGAAGAAATGACACTTTGCTACAATGTATAGTAGTGAGTGTACAGCTTGTATAACAATGTAAATTTGCGGTCCCCTCAAAATAACTCAACACACAGCCATTACTGTCTAAACCGCTGGCAACAAAAGTGAGTACACCCCTAAGTGAAAATGTCAAAATTGGGCCCAATTAGCCATTTTCCCTCACCGGTGTCATGTGACTCATTAGCGTTACAAGGTCTCAGGTGTGAATGGGGAGCAGATGTGTTAAATTTGGTGTTATCGCTCTCACTCTCTCATACTAGCTACTGGAAGTGCACCTCATGGCAAAGATCGCTGCATCAAATTGGTCTGCATGGCTGTTGTCCCAGAAGGAAGCCTCTTCTAAAGATGATGCACGAGAAAGCCCGCAAACAGTTTGCTGAAGACAAGCAGACTAAGGACATGGATTACTGGAACTATATCCTGTGGTCTGATGAGACCAAGATAAACGTATTTGGTTCAGATGGTGTCAAGCGTGTGTTGCGGCAACCAGGTGAGGAGTACAAAGACAAGTGTGTGTTGCCTACAGTCAAGCATGGTGGTGGGAGTGTCATGGTCTGGGGCTGCATGAGTGCTGACGGCACTGGGGAGTGGGGGAACCATGAATGCCAACATGTACTGTGACATACTGAAGCAGAGCATGATCCCCTCCCTTCGGAGACTGGACTGAAGGGCATTATTCCAACATGATAACGACCCCAAAAACACCTCCAAGATGACCAATGCCTTGCTAAAGAAGCTGAGGGTAAAGGTGATGGACTGGACAAGCATGTCTCCAGACCTAAACCCTATTGAGCATCTGTGGGGCATCCCCAAATGGAAGGTGAAGGAGCGCAAGGTCTCTAACATCCACCAGCTCTGTGATGTCATGATGTGGAGGAGTGGAAGAGGACTCCAGGGGCAACCTGTGAAGCTCTGGTGAACTCCATGCCAAGAGGGTTAAGGCAGTGCTGGAAAATAATGGTGGCCACACAAAATATTGACACTTTGAGCCCAATTTGGACATTTTTACTTAGGAGCGTACTCACTTTTGTTGCCAGCGGTTTAGACATTAGGCTGTGTGTTGAGTTATTTTGCGGGGACCGTAAATTTACACTATTATACAAGCTGTACACTCACTACTTTACATTGTATTAAAGTGTCATTTCTTTAGTGTTCTTTAGTGTCACATGAAAAGATATAATAAAATATTTACAAAAATGTGAGGGGTGTACTGACTTTTGAGAGATACTGTATATATTGCCAAATCAGTGAAATATAAAACATTTCAAATTAATCGACAATATTGTCCAGTGTGTTTCCAAGTGCTGCACAATACTCCATTTGAAAGTGCTTCAACTTGTATCACAGTGCTCTTAAATTTACCAATATTATATCTAGGGGGGATTTACTAAAACTGGAGCACTCAGAATCTGATGCAGCTGTGCATGGTAGCCAATCAGCTTCTAACTTCAGCTTACTCAATTAAGCTTTGGCAATAAAACCTGGAAGGTGATTGGTTTCTATGCAGAGCTGCAGCAGAACTCTCCAGCTTTAGTAAATACCCCCAAAGTGCTTCAATCTGTAAACAAAGTGCTCCACAATGCTCCTCCCATGTGTGGTATAACACCCGTGATTTTAAAGAAAAACTCCTCCAATAGGCTGGGACTCAGATACTTAGACCCCCTAAATTACAAGTGGGTCTAACATGCTTGAGGAATCCCCCAGCAGGAGCTGTATCTGGTCTTATATGCCACCTGCAATCATTTTCCCCCTTTAGCAGTCTGTGTCACCTTCCATGCTACAGTCCAGGCACTCTTTATGGTTGGTGGTTGAGAGCTCTACAGACATTTCTTCTGTTCCAGTTTTAGACCCATTTCACAGTCAGACCGCCCGAGCGTGAGCAGTAAATCGCCACTAGTTCTATCGGCGCTTTACCTGCGCTGTGCGGGCAGGAGCGGGGCGCTTTTAACTAGGGATGCACCAAATGTGTTTTTTGGTGCGGAAACCGATACTGAAAAGAAATCTTCCTTGATCACGAAAACCAAAACCGATACCGAAACAACACTGATACCGAAAGTGACTGTTTTTAAAAATATTTTTATACAAGAGATGGTCAGCGACTGGGGACATGGTACAGGAGATGGTCAGAGACTGCAGAGATGGTACAGGAGATGATCAGAGATTGCAGAGATGGTACAGGAGATGATCAGAGACTTCAGAGATGGTACAGGAGATGGCCAGAGACTGAGGACATGGTACAGGAGATCGTCAGAGACTGCAGACATGGTACAGGAGACAGTCAGAAACTGGAGAAATGGTACAGGGGATGGTCAGAGACTGAGGACATGGTACAGGAGATGGTCAGAGACTGAGGACATGGTACAGGAGATGGTCAGAGACTGCGGACATGGTACAGGAGATGGTCAGAGACTGGGGACATGGTACAGGAGATGGTCAGAGACTGCAGACATGGTACAGGAGATGATCACAGACTGGGGACATGGTACAGGAGATTGTAAGACTGCAGACATGGCACAGGAGATGGTCAGAGACTGAGGACATGGTACAGGAGATGGTCAGAGACTGTGGACATGGTACAGGAGATGGTCAGACTGCAGACATGGTACAGGTGATGGTCAGAGACTGAGGACATGGTACAGGAGATGGTCAGAGACTGGGGACATGGTCAGAGAGTCAGAGACTGCGGACATGATACAAGAGATCAATGCAGCCTCACCAGTGCACGTCAGATGCAGCCAGCCAGTGTCCCCATTGCAGCCAGTGTCCCCATTGCAGCCAGTGTCTCCACTGCAGCCAGTGTCCCCAGTAGTGCAGCCAGTGTCCCCAGTAGTGCAGCCAGTGTCCCCAGTAGTGCTGCCAGTGTCCCCAGTAGTGCAGCCATTGTCCTCAGTAGTGCAGCCTGTGTCCCCAGTAGTGCAGCCAGTGTCCCCAGTAGTGCAGCCTGTGTCCCCATTGGAGCCTGTGTCCCCAGTAGTGCAGCCAGTGTCCCCATTGCAGCCTGTGTCCCCAGTAGTGTAGCCAGTGTCCCCAGTAGTGCAGCCAGTGTCCCCATTGCAGCCTGTGTTCCCAGTAGTGCAGCCAGTGTCCCCATTGCATCCAGTGTCCCCAGTAGTGCAGCCTGTGTCCCCAGTAGTGCAGCCTGTGTCCCCAGAAGTGCAGCCTGTGACCCCATTGCAGCCTGTGTCCCCAGTAGTGTAGCCTGTGTCCCTATTGCAGCCCGTGTCCCCAGTAGTGCAGCCTGTGTCCCCAGTAGTGCAGCCTGTGTCCCCATTGCAGCCTGTGTCCCCATTGCAGCCTGTGTCCTCATTGCAGCCAGTGAAGGGAGAGGAGAGCCGCCGCCTGTTTGATTACAGTGCCAGGAACATCACAGCTTTCATTTCAATAGCTGTGTGTTCCCCGCTGTGCGCCGTCACATACAGCCCCTCCCCCTTGTCCGGGCACTTTGATAGACAGATCACCCGTCCAGTGATTGGACGGGTGATCTGTCTATCAAAGTGCCCGGTCAAGGGGGAGGGGCTGTATGTGACGGCGCGCAGCGGGGAACACACAGCTATTGAAATGAAAGCTGCGATGTTCCCGGCGCTGTAATCAAACAGGCGACGATGGCAGCTTTCCTCTCTTCATGATATAGGAAGCCCCCCTGACAGGCGCGCCCAGGCCCCGCCCTATTTTCCGCAACAGTATCGGCAAGAATTCTCTTTCGACTTTTTGCCGAAAGGGCCATTTTCGGCCGAAACTTCGGTGCATCCCTACTTTTAACCCCAAAGAAGGGGTTAACAAGGGGTTAAAAGCAACCAAAAAGCGATTTAAATGGCAGGGGCGGTGTAGGAGCGGTGTATACACCGCTCCCACACCGCCCCAAAGACGCTGCTTGCAGGACTTTTTTTTCCGTCCTGCAAGCGGAACTGCAACCCCAGTGTGAAAGCAGTCGGGCTTTCACACTGGGGAGGCTTGAGTGGCGCTTTACAGGTGCTATTTTTAGCAATAAAATGCCTGAAAAGCGCATTCAGTGTAAAAGGGGTCTTAGTGTCATCATTTACCTCGTCTTAAAGAAATAAAACGAACCGCACACCCCACTCAATAACTCATAAATACATTCTAAAGTAACCACTAGGAGTCCCTAGCATGTTACTATCATAAAGTGGCAGTGCAAATTTTATAATAAGTGCCAAAACCTAATTTTCCATATAACAGTAACCGGATAGCTCCAGTATGTGACAATGAACTTATGTAAATAAATATACATTTATAGTGCAATGTCCAAAAAATAGATAATATTGAATGTGAAAAAAGTCCAATCAATTTCCATCAAACGATATCCAAAAGTGCATGTGATTCCATATAACCAACAATATATAGTGAATTGAATCTTCCTCCACCAACACCGGTCACACAGCCTACTCACTAAATTTATATGACCCCCATTACAGAAGTCATATACAGCAAGTTGATATAAATAGACTCACGATATTCATCTCAATGATTGGCAAAGGAATCTCCAATGGCAAATTCGATCAAACCGTCATCAATTCTCCAGGCATGAATGAAGGAAGGAAAAAGAGACAGTCTCCCATGGTGAAGTATGTAGTTTTATTAAAAAATGATTTAAAATTCCATGAATCCGATCAGAATATAAAAATATAATATAAAATGAAAGTGGAAACAGGGACACCAATTTGCACTCCACCTGCGTTCCACTATGGGCGGAAGTGATGTATCACACTCGACCACACCCAACGCATTTCGTCAACACGTCTGATGTCATCAGGGGTACCTCATCTTGTTCATCATCATAACTGTCAACAAGACAGCCAAGGGCCTATGCATGTGAGACTGTACTATGCACTGGACAGCTTTAACTGATGGAGCAATGTAGGGACTTTAGTGGTTGAGCATCTCCCGCCATCTTCTGCATGAAAACTATCACAGTCCCAGAAATTTGGGATATTTTCCAGCAGAGAGAAAGACATCGGTAGTGCTAACAAATCAAAAGCTCAAACAGCTTTCTCAGACACCTGTCCACTTACCCAGAGTACTGGCACAGGCATACACTTTAAATAAATGTGCAGTGATGTGATAAACAGCCTATTTTGGTTGGTCATTGGTACATTAGGAATGTCTAATGAATGTACAGTTTCTGTTCTGCCACTTCAGTAATTGTTGTGTGCTTTTATTGCACAATATTTTAGCCCCCTTCAACTGTGTATAAAGGTTTAGGGATGGAAAATCATCTTAGCTGCATGGGCACATTGGAGTGCTGATGGACATATTATACAGTCGATTAAAGTGTTCCTGCTTTAAACGCACTGTAACTTGATGCTTTTGGATATAACATTTTACAACCTGTTATACAAAACCCAATGATGTTGAAAGTGATCCCTGTGTGATATACAGCTCTTATTTGCTCAACTGAGACCACACTTGTCCAGTTAAAGCACATTTCCACATTTAATATTTCATTTGGTCCCCACTGATTTGTGTGCATGTAAAAGCATTGAAAGTAAAATTCAATTGTGTACATGCACTGACATATGAATCATATTTTGAATTACATTTTTCTATGATTAGATAAAAACAGTAACCTCTGATGGAGATGGGGCATGCATGAATGAGCCAGCTAAAAAGGCGCAATAAATAGACACTGCTGCTATAAACACAAATGCTCACTTGGTTAAAGCAGTAGGAAACCACGTCCATGACAAAAAAAATTAATCATGTGTAGAAGAATGAGCAGATACAGTATATACCCACCTGTCCTACTTCACTGGGGGCATTTTTTTTTATTTTTCACACACATGTTAAAGGGTTAGTTTACCCTTACAAAAAAAACAAAAAAAAAACAGCCTATGTAGATAAGGGGTGTCTGTAGATAAAAGGAAACTGTGCAGCTTTGGCCAAAGTTGGATAATGTCCTTGCTATAGGTGTAGGCCATTTGCATACTCACTGACTGGCTAACTTCTAGGACATTGGTAAGGAAGGTTGCTAAGAAAGTCCTAGTGTTACTGCTCACCTTCACCATCTCAAATGCTAAGCTCAGAACGACTGTGTCAGGGAACAGAATTTGCATGTGAGGGGGGTTTAATCAAAAAAAGGGCTCACTCGTGATAGTGGAGGTGAGCAGTAACACTGGGCCTCTCTTAGCAACAGTCCTTAGCAATGTCCTAGAAGTATTCCAGTCAGTCTTCCTGAGGTAGATAAATTTCCTACAGCAGGGGTCGGCAACCCGCACCCGGCCTGCCACTGCTAGACATCCGACCCGTCAGTGCCCGTGATTAATTCACGGGCACCCGGCCCACGGACATGTTCACCACTGTCCTCTTCATTGGACCCTCCATGCATTCACATACATTGAATCCGGCCCTTAAGTGGAAAAAGGTTGCTGACCCCTGGCCTACAGAGTAAGGGCATTATTCAACTTTCGTCAAAGCTGCACAGCTTGTTTTTATCTGCATAGGCATTTTTTTTTTGGTAAAGGTGAACTAATCCTTTAAAATCAGAGCAGAGGTCCTGTAGAATAAAATGGTGGTAGTTAATTTTTTTTTTCACACAATATTTGCGCAGCTGTTTATTAAACGCAAATTTTCAGGAAAAAATACACCAAAATGAATTTTAGTGCAAAAAAATAAAGGAAGTGTGTTGAGTATGAATACATAGATACCAAAAATATCAAGTCTTAAAATTGTATGAATGAATGAAGCATAAGCCGGGTAATCCTCGAACTGAAGGTGCCAATCCTTCTCCAGCAAAACAACAGTGAGCAGCATAGTAGTGACATCACCAAATATTACTTCCAACTCATGAGCCTAGTAGGGTCCTAAATGTTACAGTGCAGACATAAAGCTATAAGGCTTGAGGAACAAGACGTGCACTGCTATTTTTTCCAGAGGAATTCTAGTCAAACGGTACTGCTTAGACACAATTACCATTTCTAGATGTTCCCAATCAGACAGTAGGGGGTTATTTGCGAAAGGCAAATCCACATTGCACTACAAGTGCACTGCAAGTGCACTTGGAAGTGCAGTCTCTGTAAATCTGAGGGGGACATGCAAGGAAAGTAAAAAACAGCATTTTAGCTTGCACATGATTGGATGATAAAATCAGCAGAGCTTCCCCTCATTTCAGATCTACCCCTCAGATTTACAGCGACTGCACTTCCAAGTGCACTTGCAGTGCACTTGTAGTGCAAAGTGGATTTGCCTTTCATAAATAACCCCCTAGGTATTCATTCTTTGGGTTTAGGTCCACTTTTTTTATTGTAATGTAAAAATAACTATATAGAGTTAAGTCGGCCATACATAGATCGAAATTCAGCCGGTTCAGCAGGGACCAGCCAAATTTCGATCCATGCATGGCCGATCTACTTCTGTACAACCAGGCTGTTGCAAAAATGCTGTTCGATCAGCGCTGCTGACGCCCCACCATCAGAGCAGCGTGATTCCCCTATTCACCTTGAATGTGTTAATGGGGAAACTGGGTCAGTTTTCTTTTTTTTGTTCAATCCACTGATTGAATGAAAAAAACTGAATCATTTATGGGCTGCTTTAGGGTGGTATGCAGTTGTGTTGGAAATGTGGGGAGTTGTGTATATTGCAGGGGCATGTTTTCACTTGACTATTCTTCTTGCTTTGACTTGTATGTGTAAGCCAAATATAGCTTACATAATAATTTAGTGAGCGAGACAGCGATATGCCCGATGGTTTATAAACATTATGACAGATTATAATAAATTGCACATCTTTATTCACATGGTCTCTGTCTCCTTATTAAAATGAATACCTGTCACAAAGCAGGGAAATTCAAACTAAGCATATGATGAAAAAAATGTAGGTAGAGGTTCCCATTAGAGAAAATCATGCGTTAAAATGTCTTGTTTTGAATTGTGTCTCTCTTTGTGTGGCCATCTTGCTGGATTCATAGGAAATTTTTTTGCATTTCTAGATGCATAGATATGGTCAGGGACGCTGTTAGAATAACCATGCCTACACCCCACCTACCCCCACGGGGTGCAGTGGAAAAGCAGCACTGGCTTTATCCCCGAACCCTGAAAATGAAAAAAAGTCTTTCCTCTGCTTCCACCCCCTGGGCCCTTCTGTTAACCTGTGTAAAGAGATATCTGCGCTTGATGACGTAATTTATGATGAAACAATCGCTGGGACAGACATGTACACACGTTACTGCGCATATGCGATCGCTGTCTGGATTTTAAGGAAGTTTTAAGGAAGTGTTTGGATTGAGACATGCTCTCAGCTGGAACTTTTGCTATCCTGTGTATATGCACTGCTGCTAATAAACTGCAAAGAGGAGACATTACTATATACAATGTGGAGTCTTTTTGTCTCTCTATATACTCCAGCTTTGTGGCTTTTCAAAAACACCACACCCTGATGAGTTGTGAATTTCCTGGTGTGTATCTTCTGAGGCCACTGGGGAGAGATATCATGACATCTTTTCTGTGGATCACAGATCCAACAAAGCACTTTGTGACCTCCCTGAATAAGGGGGGTCACTGGCTTTCTGGTAAGCCTTCATTTTATTTGTGGTGATGAGTATCACGCTGCCAAGCATTTGATCATCATTTTCAATACACCCCCTCTTGATGGGACTCCTTCTGATGAAAATCAGCTGCATATGAACTTTTCTTTTTCTTCTTGTTTGCACTTGTGATATTACATTGCACATATGTTATGATTTATTTCATTTCAAACTACACCAATCATTGCACTATTGCACTATATATTATTTACATATTGTAGCTACATTGGCTTCTCTCCAATCAGCTGGTACCATTCCAGTGACAGTCAGTAGACTGTCAGTAAAAATTAGGAACAATGGTCTGGTAATTACTTGACTTAGTTCCCCCAGGACCCTCGGGTGCAAGCCATCTGGTCCCGTTGACTTATTAATGTTAACTTTTCAGAGTCTATTCCTAATTATGTCCTCTGTTAACCATGGAGGTGCTTCCTGTAATGTGTCATGAGGATAAACACTGCAGTTTTGGTTACTGAAGCCCCCCGATTCCCTTGTGAAGACTGAGGAGAAGAATAAATTCAATACCTTCACATCTCCCCATCCTTTGCAACCAGATTTCCTTCCTCATTCTTTATGGGGCTAATATGGTCTGTCCTACCTTTTTTACTGTTTATATACTTTAAGAATTTCTTGGGATTTTTTTTGCTCTCCTCCTATGTGTGTTTTGTGTTCTATCTTAGCCGCCCTAATTGCACCCTTACATTTCTTGTTGCATTCTTTGTAAAGTTTGAATGCTGATCCATCAGCCTTGCATTTTTTGAAGGCCTTCTTTTTGGCTTTTATATGCATTTTTACATTGGAATTAAGCCATCCAGGACTTTTGTTCCCAATTGGATGCACTGGCTAATGCCCTTTTTATATGCTCTTAAAGCAAACCCATTTTTCCTCCGTGTTCTTTGTTACTAAGATTTTATCCCAATTTATATCTTCTAGTAAGGTTTGTAGTTTGGGGAAGTATGCTCTTTTGAAATTCAATGTCTTTGTATTCCCCTTATGTTTCCTATTTGTGTGATTTATACTGAAGCTAATTGACCTGTGATTGCTGTTTCCTAAATTGCCCCTTATTTCCACATCTGTGATCAGGTCTGTATTGTTGGTAATCATTAGGTCTAGTAATGCTTTGTTTCTAGTTGGTGGTAGTAAAATACATTTATTCATTTAGGCAGAAATGAACAATAAAGCTGCCCTGGACCCTTCTGTTTAGCTAATGGGGCCTGGGCCCAGTACAACAGGACTGGTTGTACTGCCTTATCAGCAGCCCTAAATATTGTGACTAAAGGTATTTAAACTTTTCTTGCCTTCAACTACTGTATTTTCTGATCTCCCCTAATGGCCTGTTAAGCCATTTATTTCACTAAAGGATGAAACAAAAGCTTGCAGCAAAGTAGGGGTATGAAAGAGGTCAACTTTTATTGGAGATGTCACAAGTAACGTCAGCTGCAGATATCTTTCAAGCTATCGATTTGTTCAAAATGTGTTTCACCTAAAACTTTTGCTTATGTGTTTTTTTATCATAAACTCAGATTCAATTTTATAGATTTGTCCACTTTAAAGAATTGTGTTACACCTCTTAAAGTGTTACTAAACCCAGGAACCTGCATTCACTATATCTGGTCTCCCACAGTCCACAGAACATCGAAATGCAATTATTTTAGTAAATATAAACGGCTAAATACCTTTTTCACCAGCAGTTAGAGCAGTCTTGTGACCTCTTATGCCGCGTACATACGAACTGACTTTTCGACGGACTAGGTCTGGCGGACCAGACTCCGTCTGACAATTCGACCGTGTGTGGGCTCCAGCGGACTTTTTTTTCCCAAACACCGAGGCTAGGGCAGCTATTGACTACTGGCTATGAATTTCCTTATTTTAGTCCGGTCGTACGTCATCACGTACGAATCCGTCGGACTTTGGTTGATCGTGTGTAGGCAAGTCCGTTCATTCAAAAGTCCGTCCTAAAGTCTGTCATAAAGTCCGTCGGAAAGTCAGTCGAAAAGTCCGCCGGACCTAGTCCGCCGAAAAGTCTCCCCATGTGTACGCGGCATTAGAGTGTCTGGTTAAAGGTTGTAGGAGGAGTTTTCATTTTTCCACGATTATCCTATGAGAATGCAGGACCCCGACCCTCTGACTGGACAGTACTGATTGGCCCTGTGCTGATCACATGCACAAGAAAAAAAAAACCTCTCTAGCAATACACACCAAACTGAGCTTGTGCAGCCTGTCCCCCGGCTCTGTAAATATTAAAAAATATACTGGAGTCAGTGGAAGAAGGAGATTATCAGAGAAGACAGGATCAAACAGTCATATTACACAATGCAGAGGATTAACCCCTTAGGTTCCACAGTGAGTATAACAAGCATGCTTTACTGCATATACAGTCAGGTCCATAAATATTGGGACATCGACACAATTCTCATCTTTTTGGCTCTATACACCACCACAATGAATTTAAAATGAAACGAGCAAGATGTGCTTTGACTGCAGACTTTCAGCTTTAATTTGAGGGTATTTACATCCAAATCAGGTGAACGGTGTAGGAATTTACAAAAGTTTGTATATGTGCCTCCCACTTTTTAACCACTTGAGCCCCGGACCATTATGCTGCCTAAGGACCAGAGGTCTTTTTCCAATTTGGCACTGCGTCGCTTTAACTGCTAATTGCGCGGTCATGCAATGCTGTACCCAAACGAAATTTGCGTCCTTTTCTTCCCACAAATAGAGCTTTCTTTTGATGGTATTTGATCACCTCTGCGGTTTTTATTTTTTGCGCTATAAACGGAAAAAGACCGAAAATTTTGAAAAAAAATGATATTTTCTACTTTTTGTTATAAAAAAAATCCAATAAACTAAATTTTAGTCATACATTTAGGCCAAAATGTATTCGGCCACATGTCTTTGGTAAAAAAAATGTCAATAAGCGTATATTTATTGGTTTGCGCAAAAGTTATAGCGTCTACAAACTAGGGTACATTTTCTGGAATTTACACAGCTTTTAGTTTATGACTGCCTATGTCATTTCTTGAGGTGCTAAAATGGCAGGGCAGTACAAAACCCCCCCAAATGACCCCATTTTGGAAAGTAGACACCCCAAGGAAATTGCTGAGAGGCATGTTGAACCCATTGAATATTTATTTTTTTTGTCCCAAGTGATTGAAAAATGACAAAAAAAAAAAAAAAAAAAAATATTTACAAAAAGTCGTCACTAAATGATATATTGCTCACACAGGCCATGGGCCTATGTGGAATTGCACCCCAAAATACATTCTGCTGCTTCTCCTGAGTATGGGGATACCACATGTGTGGGACTTTTTGGGAGCCTAGCCGCGTACGGGGCCCCGAAAACCAATCACCGCCTTCAGGATTTCTAAGGGTGTAAATTTTTGCTTTCACTCTTCACTGCCTATCACAGTTTCGGAGGCCATGGAATGCCAAGATGGCACAAAACCCCCCAAAATGACCCCATTTTGGAAAGTAGACACCCCAAGCTATTTGCTGAGAGGCATATTGAGTCCATGGAATATTTTATATTTTGACACAAGTTGCGGGAAAGTGACACTTTTTTTTTTTTTTTTTTTTTTTTTTCATAAAGTTGTCACTAAATGATATATTGCTCACACAGGCCATGGGCATATGTGGAATTGCACCCCAAAATACATTTAGCTGCTTCTCCTGAGTATGGGGATACCACATGTGTGGGACTTTTTGGGAGCCTAGCCGCGTACTGGACCCCGAAAACCAATCACTGCCTTCAGGATTTCTAAGGGTAAAAATTTTTGATTTCACTCTTTACTGCCTATCACAGTTTCGGAGGCCATGGAATGCCCAGGTGGCACAAAACCCCCCCAAATGACCCCATTTTGGAAAGTAGACACCCCAAGCTATTTGCTGAGAGGCATGGTGAGTATTTTGCAGCTCTCATTTGTTTTTGAAAATGAAGAAAGACAAGAAAAAACATTTTTTTTTTTTCTTTTTTCAATTTTCAAAACTTTGTGACAAAAAGTGAGGTCTGCAAAATACTCACTATACCTCTCAGCAAATAGCTTGGGGTGTCTACTTTCCAAAATGGGGTCATTTGGGGGGGTTTTGTGCCACCTGGGCATTCCATGGCCTCCGAAACTGTGATAGGCAGTGAAGAGTGAAATCAAAAATTCACGCCCTTAGAAAGCCTGAAGGCGGTGCTTGGTTTTCGGGGTCCCGTACGCGGCTAGGCTCCCAAAAAGTCTCACACATGTGGTATCCCCGTACTCAGGAGAAGCAGCAGAATGTATTTTGGGGTGTAATTTCACATATTTCCATGGCATGTTTGAGCAATATATCATTTAGTGACAACTTTGTGCAAAAAAAAAAAAAAAAAAAAAAAATTTGTCTCTTTCCCGCAACTTGTGTCGCAATATAAAATATTCCATGGACTCGACATGCCTCTCAGCAAATAGCTTGGGGTGTCTACTTTCCAAAATGGGGTCATTTGGGGGGGTTTTGAACTGTCCTGGCATTTTATGCACAACATTTAGAAGCTTATGTCACACATCACCCACTCTTCTAACCACTTGAAGACAAAGCCCTTTCTGACACTTATTGTTTACATGAAAAAGTTTTTTTTTTTTTGCAAAAAAATTACTTTGAACCCCCAAACATTATATATTTTTTTAAAGCAAATGCCCTACAGATTAAAATGGTGGGTGTTTCATTTTTTTTTTTCACACAGTAATTGCGCAGCGATTTTTCAAACGCATTTTTTGGGGAAAAAACACACTTTTTTTAATTTTAATGCACTAAAACACACTATATTGCCCAAATGTTTGATGAAATAAAAAAGATGATCTTAGGCCGAGTACATGGATACCAAACATGACATGCTTTAAAATTGCGCACAAACGTGCAGTGGCAACAAAATAAATACATGTTTAAAAGCCTTCAAAAGCCTTTACAGGTTACCACTTTAGATTTACAGAGGAGGTCTACTGGAAAAATTACTGCACTCGATCTGGCCTTCGCGGTGATACCTCACATGCATGGTGCAATTGCTGTTTACGTTTGACGACAGACCGCCGCTTGCGTTTGCCTTAGCGCGAGAGCAGGGGGCGACAGGGGTGTTTTTTTTTTTTTTTTTTTTTTTCTTTATTATTTTTTTGCTTTTTTAATCTTACTTTTAAACTGTTCCTTTCATATTTTTTTTTTTAATCATTTTTATTGTTATCTCGGGGAATGTAAATATCCCCTATGATAGCAATAGGTAGTGACAGGTACTCTTTTTTGAAAAAATTGTGGTCTATTAGACCCTAGATCTCTCCTCTGCCCTCAAAGCATCTGACCACACCAAGATCGGTGTGATAAAATGCTTCCCCAATTTCCCAATGGCGCTATTTACATCCGGCGAAATCTAAGTCATGAAATACTCGTAGCTTCCGGTTTCTTAGGCCATAGAGATGTTTGGAGCCACTCTGGTCTCTGATCAGCTCTATGGTCAGCTGGCTGAATCACCGGCTGCATTCTCAGGTTCCCTGTTGAGACAGGAGAGCCAGAGAAAAACACGGAAGACGGTGGGGGGGGGGGGGGCATTCCCTCCCACGGCTTGTAAAAGCAGTCTAGAGGCTAATTAGCCGCTAAGATTGCTTTTACATGAAAGCCGACCGCTGGCTGAAAAGAATGATACCAAGATGATACCTAAACCTGCAGGCATCATTCTGGTATAACCACTCAAAGTCGTGAATGGCGTACCTGAAGACAAAAAAATGGTTAACAATGGTTAACAATAAAGCACAGTAAAGTGTAAATAATTACACACCTGAAAAACAAACATGATAAAACATAATAACAATAACAATAACAATCAATAACAATAACAATAACAATAACAATAAAACATTGCAGAATAGAATACAGTAAAAAAGAGCAGAACAATAGAGAGAGAGAAAAGAGAGAGAGAGAGAACAATAAAACAACAACTATTTTTTTTTATTTCATATTTTTTTTTTTTGTTTACACTTTTTTTGTAACTAACTTTTATAACGGTAACCGGTTCCAGGTTCGGGTCTCTCAAAATGCGAAGGCATCTTGGGAGACCCTGTGAAATGGCGCCTAGTCTGTGCAATGCTGTACCCTACGCTAATACTCAACTAGTGAATGGTAGCGTTCAAAACATTCACCAATGCAAAGACCAGGATTGTCAGGACAGGAGGGACAATAATAGCGGGTGTCACGCCTATATCCGCGCTTGCTGCAGACACGACATCTTTTTTGGGGGGTTCGTTGGGTAGGGGTACTTGGGAGGACATAAAAATGCCTCTCATGCAGCCGACTGCATTTGGTTGGGGATGTGAATGGGGGAAGTACGGGCGCTGCAGAAGCGGTGGGTTCCCAATTAGGATTGGCGAATGCAGCAGGAAGGGCACTATGGGCACGACGGGCCTGTGTTTGTCTTTTTGGTGGCAGCGGGACACTACTTGTGCTTGCCACCTCACCAGCTTCAACTGCACTTATGGGACTCGCCACGTCACCAAGTGTTACTGCAGTGCTGGTTTGACTACGACCGGGGTGTACTAGGCCGCTGGCGCTTGCCAGTTCACCAAAACGCTACCAAAAAACTGTTAGCGATCGCAGGGATCAGGCCTGACTCTGTGAACGCTGCAGTTATGCGTTTAGTGTTTTGTAAGTGACAGTGATCGATCGATACCGCACTTGGGTGGGCTGGGCCGGGCCGGGCGGAGGGGCAAAACGCAGGTGCTAGCAGGTATCTGGGCTGATCCCGCTAACACTGCGTTTTTGGGAACCCTAAACTGCTGGTGACGCTAGTATAGATCTGATCGGATCAGATATTGATGCGATCAGATACTATACCACTAAGGGAGGTGTACGGTGTGTGCGTGGGTGTTAGCGGTACTGGCGCTAATCTGACGCTGCCTGGGGCTGGTGCTTGCCAGTTCACCAAAATACTACCAAAAAAACTGTTAGCGATCGCAGGGATCAGGCCTGACTCTGCGAACGCTGCAGTTATGCGTTTAGTGTTTTGTAAGTGACAGTGATCGATCGATACCGCACTTGGGTGGGCTGGGCCGGGCCGGGCGGAGGGGCAAAACGCAGGTGCTAGCAGGTATCTGGGCTGATCCCGCTAACACTGCGTTTTTGGGAACCCTAAACTGCTGGTGACGCTAGTATAGATCTGATCGGATCAGATATTGATGCGATCAGATACTATACCACTAAGGGAGGTGTACGGTGTGTGCGTGGGTGTTAGCGGTACTGGCGCTAATCTGACGCTGCCTGGGGCTGGTGCTTGCCAGTTCACCAAAATACTACCAAAAAAACTGTTAGCGATCGCAGGGATCAGGCCTGACTCTGCGAACGCTGCAGTTATGCGTTTAGTGTTTTGTAAGTGTCAGTAATCGATCGATACTGCACTTGGGTGGGCTGGGCTGGGCTGGGCCGGGCGGAGGGGCAAAACGCAGGTGCTAGCAGGTATCTGGGCTGATTCCGCTAACACTGCGTTTTTGGGAACCCTAAACTGCTGGGGACGCTAGTATAGATCTGATCGGATCAGATATTGATCCGTTCAGATACTATACCACTAAGAGAGGCGTATGCTGCGTGCGTGGGTGTTAGCGGTACTGGCGCTAACCTGACGCCTGGGGCTGGTGCTTGCCAGTTCACCAAAATGCTACCAAAAAAACTGTTAGCGATCGCAGGGATCAGGCCTGACTCTGCGAACGCTGCAGTTATGCGTTTAGTGTTTTGTAAGTGACAGTGATCGATCGATACTGCACTTGGGTGGGCTGGGCCGGGCCGGGCGGAGGGGCAAAACGCAGGTGCTAGCGGGTATCTGGGCTGATCCCGCTAACACTGCGTTTTTGGGAACCCTAAACTGCTGGGGACGCTAGTATAGATCTGATCGGATCAGATATTGATCCGATCAGATACTATACCACTAAGGGAGGTGTACGGTGCGTGCGTGGGTGTTCGCGGTACTGGCGCTAATCTGACGCTGCCTGGGGCGACGCATATCACCGCCGGGCGATCGGGGGGCTAAACCTTTATTCGGTAATAAACGGCGGGTGCCCTGACACTATAAAAAAATAAACAAACTAACCAGCGTCAACCGTAACGGTTATACGGTGATCAGTGGTGAAAGGGTTAACTAGGGGGCAATCAAGGGGTTAAAACATTTATTAGGTAGTATATGGGGGTCCCTGACGCTATAAAACGCTGACGGCGAACCTAAATATTTACCTCACTAACTAGCGTCACCAGCGACACTAATACAGCGATCAGAAAAATGATCGCTTAGTGACACTGGTGACAGGGGGTGATCAAGGGGTTAAAACTTTATTAGGGGGGGTTAGGGGGGTACCCTAGACCTAAAGGGGGGTAATACTAACTGTCCCAACACTAACTGTCACAAACTGACACTATGCAGTAATCAGAAAAAAAAAAAAAAAAAAAAAAAAAAAAACTGCTGGTGTCAGTTTGTGACAGGGGGGGGGGGGGTGATTGGGGGGGGATCGGGGGGCGATCGGGGGGGGGATCGGGGTGATTTGTGTGCCTGGCATGTTCTACTGTGTGTGTAGTGTTTGGTGCACTCACATACTTGTCGTCTCTCCTCGGGCCGGAACGGAAAATACCGACCCGAGGGGAGATGACATCACTTCCTTTGCTGCTGTTTAGCATACAGCAGCAAAGGAATGATTCGATTGGCCGGCGGCGATCGCGAGGGGGGGGCCACGAACGGATGGTCTCCCCCTCATCACCGATCGCCGCTGGACAAACGACGACCGCCTCGGGCACCGGGGGGGGGTCCGATCGGACCCCCCACCCGCGGAAGGCAAATCACGTACATGTACGTGATTTTGCCTGTCCGTGCCACTTTGCCGACGTACATCGGCGTGAGGCGGTCGTCAAGTGGTTAAGGGACCAAAAGTAATGGGACAGATTAACAATCATCCATCAAACTTTCACTTTTTAATACTTGGTTGCAAATCCTTTGGAGTCAATTACAGCCTGAAGTCTGGAATGCATAGACATCACCAGACGCTGGGTTTCATCCCTGGTGATTCTCTGCTAGGCCTCTACTGCAACTGTCTTCAGTTCCTGCTTGTTCTTGGGGCATTTTCCCTTCAGTTTTGTCTTCAGCAAGTTAAATGCATGCTCAATCAGATTCAGGTCAGGTGATTGACTTGGCCATTGCATAACATTCCACGCTGGGTTTCATCCCTGGTGATTCTCTGCTAGGCCTCTACTGCAACTGTCTTCAGTTCCTGCTTGTTCTTGGGGCATTTTCCCTTCAGTTTTGTCTTCAGCAAGTTAAATGCATGCTCAATCAGATTCAGGTCAGGTGATTGACTTGGCCATTGCATAACATTCCACTTCTTTCCCTTAAAAAAACTCTTTGGTTGCTTTCGCAGTATGCTTCAGGTCATTGTCCATCTGCACTGTGAAGCGCCGTCCAATGAGTTCTGAAGCATTTTGCTGAATATGAGCAGATAATATTGCCCGAAACACTTCAGAATTCATCCTGCTGCTTTTGTCAGCAGTCACATCATCAATAAATACAAGAGAACCAGTTCCATTGGCAGCCATACATGCCCACACCATGACACTACCACCACCTTGCTTCACTGATGAGGTGGAATGCTTTGGATCATGAGCAGTTCCTTTCCTTCTCTATATTCTTCTCTTCCCATCACTCTGGTACAATTTGATCTTGGTCTCATCTGTCCATAGGATGTTGTTCCAGAACTGTGAAGACTTTTTTAGATGTTGTTTGGCAAACTATAATCTGGCCTTCCTGTTTTTGAGGCTCACCAATGGTTTACATCTTGTGGTGAACCCTCTGTATTCACTCTGGTGAAGTCTTCTCTTGATTGTTGACTTTGACACACATACACCTACCTCCTGGAGAGTGTTCTTGATCTGCCCAACTGTTGTGAAGGGTGTTTTCTTCACCAGGGAAAGAATTCTTCGGTCATCCACCACAGTTGTTTTCTGTGGTCTTCTGGGTCTTTTGGTGTTGCTGAGCTCACCGGTGCGTTCTTTCTTTTTAAGGATGTTCCAAACAGTTGATTTGGCCACACCTAATGTTTTTGCTATCTCTCTGATGGGTTTGTTTTTTCAGCCTAATGATGGCTTGCTTCACTGACAGCTCTTTTGATCTCATATTGAGATTTCAAATGCAAATAGCACACTTGAAATGAACTCTGGACCTTTTATCTGCTCCTTGTAAATGGGATAATGAGGGAATAACACACACCTGGCCATTGAACAGCTGAGCAGCCAATTGCCCCATTACTTTTGGTCCCTTAAAAAGTGTGAGGCACATATACAAACTGTTGTAATTCCTACACTGTTCACCTGATTTGGATGTAACTACCCTCAAAATAAAGCTGAAAGTCTGCAGTTAAAGCACATCTTGTTCGTTTCATTTCAAATCCATTGTGGTGGTGTATAGAACCAAAAAGATTAGAATTGTGTCGATGTCCCAATATTTATGGACCTGACTGTACAGACTGATTTTACTGTTGTGGGTTTAGTAACACTTTAATTGTCAATGTGGAAAGAGAAGATACTCATACCCATGTATCTTTAGTCAGATTTTTTTTTTTAAATTGAGTTTTGGATAGAGTAGAGAATGATTCATTTTTTTTGCTGCCTTTGTCCTATTGGGGAGTTTTCCCCTCAACTTGAAGCCACAATAGGAATAAATCACCCCACAGTGAAGAGATTTCCAAGTAGACTTACCCGCTTAGACTGCTGTCACAAGAACAGATGTCCCAATAAGGAGAAATTCCCTCTATGTCTGTACAAGTGACAAATTTTGGATTTGCGATAATTTTTTGTCTCAGTGACAATGGTGACAAGAACAAATAAAGTGGATGAATCTCCTCAGTGGGGGAACATACAGCAGTATAAATCTGGTCATACCCTAGAAACTTTTTAAGCAAACATTTGTACAAACATTTGTAATAAAAAAAAATTCTCAGTACATTCAATGACTTGACAAATGTTAGAAAATACTTTAAAATTGAACTTGCTTTTAACATTCAATGTTGGAACGAATGTAATTTCCAAACAATAACTACATTCGCTATTAGAAATTCCTTAGTTTGAGAGAAATTTCCCATCCTGCTCCTTCCAATTTTCCATGGTGGTTAATAAAGAACATTATTTGATCCCACTAATGATTAGAAAATCAAGCAAACATTCTTAAAATGAAAAATTTAAAACAAAATTCTACTAATACAGTATATAGACAGCCTAAAGGTGACAGGAGTTCTAATTCCTCCACTCTATCCAAAACTAAAAATGTTATTGCTACAAATATACTTTTACACTGAATGCTTCTGTATTGTACAGCTTTTACAGTATATGACATAAAAACAATATTACCATATGCAGTCATTAAAAAATATATTTTTTAACATTTAATGTTTTGCCTTTCTCCTGCTGTAGGTTGCATCCCGAGTTCCAAGGCAAATTCCTTTTTCTTCAAGAAGAGTAAGTGCTACAATAACTCCATTCTTATACATTCATTATTCATTCTATCCTATATGAAATGTAATTCCAGTGAACAACTAATGTCCTTATTAACAAGCCAATTACTAATACACTTTAGCCCCTAGCAAACAGAATCAGTATCAGATATCATCTTTCATTAGCTTAGACTGCACTAAACTGTTGAAAACTGAAATTTGAGTAAACACTATGGATAACTGCGTGCAACAGCCCTTAGAACTCTGTTTATTAAAAATAATATGTGTGTGAGGGTCTTTCTAGTTGACTGAGAAACAACGTTAGAAATACCTAACTAAAATAAAATGAATGAATTCTCAGTACCAATGTTATTCGTTTCTGTTCATCAAGTTGTATTTTATAAGGGTGGGTATGCATAAGATTGTGCAGGGGTATTCCTGTTTATACCTAAAGCAAGCTTGGAATTTTATGTAGAATAGATCTCCCATTACATTTCTGCATAGAGTATACTACACACCTCAGAGATTGCATCAAATCTATCCAAAAAGATCCCTTGACTGTACCTGCTGTCACGCCTCTATTGGTGCCTTTTTTCACATATTTTGGACCTGCCCTAAGGTGGCCCAGTTCAAGACAGAGGTCTTTGATCTTCTTAATACACGTTTACAACTGTCCCTCCTGGTATCCCCTGATTTCGCTTTATTAGGCATTCAGGATGATGACCAGAGACCCAGGTATATAAAATTATTGGCCTCTTACCTACTGTATTATGCCAAGAAGGAAGTGGGCCTCTCCCTCCCCTCTCTTGTTGGCATTGTGGGTGTCTGCAATTAATGATGTGCTGCCTATGTACAAACTAACATATATTAGTAGAAATTCCAAAATAAACCTATACCTTAATCAGTGCAAATAATTAAGTGCAAATAATAAAATGTAAATGGTTTGCCGTATTAAATATACAAAACAAGTGGCTAATGTGAAATACTTCAGTTGCTGCCTATCACTCAAAAGGGTTCACGCTCACTTCAATATAAATCAACAAAATATATAGTGCAGTGCAATTAGCAACAATGTATCAAACATAAAAGTGAATGCATATTAATAACTGTGCATCAATATGTTCTAAAGACAAAATTGCTATAATCAAATAAAGCAGTGAAGATCAGTCCAAAAAACAAGACACATATTCATCATGAATTCCAGACCCAGGACGACATATGTCTGGGAATAGGAGCCAGACCCTCAGCTTTTCACCCAGCCGTCATCTCTACTTGAAGTACGTTAGGAGTTTGACACCTGTTTAAAATGCCAGCACGGTTGAGTGCCTTTTATGTGAATGTGCTACCTCTGTTTTTTTATCTGACATTAAATATTCCGACAGAGAGCACTAGATATGTCTTTGTTTGATTTTAAATACCGCTGATCAAGAGCATGCAGCACTGACAGGAGGTGTTGGAGAGTAAGAATCGGAGTGGGAGCTTTCATCTGAATTTATCCCCATTAGGGGACTGCTTTTTTAGACCCTCTGGTGAGCAACCATCCATTCACTGGTAGAGGATTATTAATGAGCACATTTGTTTTCTAACACAGAGGTGGAAGATCACAGTATTTTGTTTCAATTAACAGCACAATGAATTGTCAAGTCACATATTCTGTTGCATGTTCAGAGTCTCTGATCCTCTTCTGTTGCATGTTCCGAGCTTCGAACCATCTTCTGTTGAATGTTTGGAGCCTCTGACCATCTTCTGTTGCATGTTCAGAGCCTTCTAACCATCTTCTGTTGAATGTATAGAGCCCTGACCATCTTCTATTGAATGTTGCAATCTCTGACAATTTTTATAGCAATACATTCACTGAATATTTTGTGCAGCCCTTTAGAGATGTCAGGGGCTACACCTGAGGCTCCCTATGTCAAGAAAATTGACAACCACTGCTATATACTATTGGATCCTAAGAAACACCTTGTATCACGTACCTGGTAGAAGAGCCTAAATGGACGAGCAAGGCCTCCCTTACCACTCTCACTTAGGGCCCCTGATAGAGCAAACAGAAGGCACCAAAGTACAGAGTCGCACAAGTGCCAGAAAGTCCTTGGTGGCAGCAGGGCGGCTGGTTCCGATCGTGCTGGAGAGACACAGGGAAGCTTCCGCAGGAGACCAGCAGATGGCAGCAGGTGCAGGTGACAACGACAAGTAGCAAGGTCAGACAGGCAGGGTCATACACGGCAGATCAAATCGGATACTAGGTGCAGGCAGGATCATAGTCAGGAACCAGATCAGCAGTGCAGGTGCCAGGGAGAAAGCAGAAAATTGGTCACTGGACAAGCCTGGGTCGGTGCAGGCAGAGTTCAAGGGAAGGTTATAAGACAAGCCAGGAATCAGAATACAGGTTCACAGGGTGCAGGATACTTAGAAGCTGAAGACAAGGCAGCACCAGGCCAGATACTAACTGGACATAAATAGACTGTTTGGCGCCAACGTGGGCGCGCGCTAGTGCACGCGCTGACGCACATGGGCGCGCGCAGGTGCCGATCACGCATGAGTATGCGCGACGGCTACTGTTTGCGCTCCTGTTCGCGCATGCGCACATCTATGTGCCAAAGCCAGATTTCTGTGTGCAACAGGAATGTGTCTTCTTCTGTGCCTTAGAAATCTTTGAGGCTGTCTGCTGATGGATGCATCCTGACACCTTGTCAACCCCTGTCTCTACTTCTTCTTTTGCCATGACAATGGATCCACTTGTTTCTGGAGATGTTAGATGACTTTCACAATTCACAGCAATGCTTGGTTGAAAAATAATCTGGACATGACTTGATGTACAACTTTTATTTGTTCCAGGAAATCAAGCCCTTGGTTTCTGAATTCACTGTGAAATCGACCATTATATCACGCTATGCATTTACTGCTGTGTCCTGCACCATGGTGAATCGGGCAGCTGAAGCTAAAGATGTTGTATTCCAGATGCAGATTCCATCAGCAGCTTTTGTCTCCAACTTCACAATGTAGGTACCTAAAAAAAAAAAAGATTGTTCATCGAGAAATTTATTCTATGGCTGTGTGTCCAGATGCACAGCTAAAATGAAAAATTGTGTTTCTCTCTGAAACTATTTAAGATAATTATTACCATGAAGCATGATCAATATGGTATTGAGGCTTATGTGGAAGAGAACACTAAAACTGATAAAAAAACTATATTAAAAAAAAAAACCTGTAAAAATAAAGTTAAAAGGTACTGACCCCCACATGTAATGTGTAGTACCATTTTTGTCAGTGATCATCTTTACTATAGTAAGTTTACAGGATGATAATAAAGATTTCCACATTTCAGCCAAATTAACCATTCCTTCTAGACATTTAGATATCAAGGAATGGAATGGATATGTAGGCTGTCATTGCTAACTTTCTTCATTTAAAGACGCTAGTTGCCTGGCTGGTAAACTTATTCATTGACTTCAGTACTTTCTGAGTCAGTGACTTAGAAGAAGTATCCAAATTAGGAAAATAGTATAGAAGACAGAAGCCCTTATCTACATATTTGCTCTGGGTTAGCGATTTAGTATATTTAAAACCAGAGAGCCAGGATTGCATCCAGGCAACTCGAATTTTCAGAATGAGAGATCAGCAAAGGCAACCTTCATAGCGTCCTTGGGACCAGTTTCTTGGATGTATTACATGTAATAAATTAGGGCTCAGTACCAGAATCCCTAAGAGATAAAATAGACTGTTACTTCTTTAGCATCTACCAAAAACTGAAATATATATTTTTTTTTGGTGGACCAGTGGCGGCTGGTGCTCAAAAGTTTTGGGGGGGCACAAACAAACTGAAAAATTCTGAAAACAACCCCATCTATTGCAGCCCCACTGTGCCATCAATCGCAGCCACTGTGCCATCAATCGCAGCCACTGTGCCAGCAATCGCTGCAATTGATGGCACAGTGGCTGCGATTGATGGCACAGTGGCTGCGATTGATGGCACAGTGACTGTCATTGATGTCACAGTGGCTGCAATTGATGGCAGTGTGCCATCAATAGCAGCCACTGTGCCCATGAATTGCCGCCACTGTGCCATCAAACGCAGCCACTGTGCCATCAAACGCAGCCACTGTGCCCATCAATTGCCGCCACTGTGCCATCAAATGCAGCCACTGTACCATCAAATGCAGCTACTGTGCCCCAATAAATGCAGCCATTATGCCCATCAATTGCCGACACTGTGCCCATCAAACGCAGCCACTGTGCCATTAAACGCAGCTACTGTGCCTTCAAACGCAGCCACTGTGCCCATCAATTGCCACCACTGTGCCCATCAAACACAGCCACTGTGCCCATCAATTGTCACCTCTGTGCCATCAAACACAGCCACTGTACCATCAAATGCAGCCACTGTACCCGATAAAACGCAGCCAGTGTACCATCAATCACTGTGCCATCAATCGCAGCCACTGTGCCATCAATTACAGCCACTGTGCCAGCAATCGCTGCAATTGCTGGCATAGTGGCTGCGATTGATGGCACAGTGGCTGTCATTGATGTCACAGTGGCTGCAATTGATGGTAGTGTGCCATCAATCGCAGACACTGTGCCCATGAATTGCCGCCACTGTGCCATCCAACGCAGCCACTGTGCCATCAAACGCAGCCACTGTGCCCATCAATTGCCGCCACTGTGCCATCAAATGCAGCCACTGTGCCCCAATAAATGCAGCCATTGTGCCCATCAATTGCCGCCACTGTGCCCATCAATTGTACCATGAAACAAAGCCACTGTGCCCATCAATTGCCGCCACTGTGCCCATCAATTGCCGCCACTGTGCCCATCAATTGTACCATGAAACAAAGCCACTGTGCCCATCAATTGCCGCCACTGTGCCCATCAATTGCCGCCACTCTGCCCATCAAACGCAGCCACTGTGCCATATTAAATGCTGCCAATGTGCCCCCCGCCGGCCCGCCATCTGCTCTTACCTGTCTTGGTGGGACAGCTCCTCAATGTCTTCTCCCATCCTCTCTTCCTGTCCTCTGCTATGATTGGACGCCTGGCCTCCAATTACAGCGCCTGTCGTTTCAGGCCGCTGCCACCCCCTACTCAGGCGCTCGACCCCTTTTCGGGCGCAGGGCGCCTGAATTACAGCGGCGGGGGGTGGTTTTGAAGCACCTGATTAGAGCCATAGGCTCTAATAGGCGTCAAAAAAGGTGACCTGTGAGCGCCATGTTGAATATTCACTTTCCTAACACTAAACCGCCTCACTGCCAATCAGGTGCTCGGATCTTTTACCCGTCACCTGATTGGCGGAGAGGCGGTTTAGTGTTAGGAAAGCGAATATTCAACATGGCGCTCACAGGTCACCTTCTTTGACGCCTATTAGAGCCTATGGCTCTAATCAGGTGCTTCAAAACCACCCCCCGCCGCTTTAATTCAGGCGCCCTGCACCCGAAAAGGGGCCGAGCGCCTGAATAGGGGGTGGCAGCGGCGGCCATAGATAGATTCATGCAATGCATGAATCTATCTATTGGTGCTAGAGGGGGTGGTAGGAGAGGGGGGCAGCGCCTGTGCGCCCTTAATGCACGGGCTTCTGCTGTAGTGGACTGACACTTCAAAGGCTCAAGTGTATTGACAAAATTATCATTGCGAGGGACATTTAAAAAAGGGCTAGTTCTCTTTTTTTTACCAAACCCTGTATGTTTAAATATGTATTTGACAAAATTGATGTGTATACAGTATAGGCATATACAAATAATGTGAATAATACTGCATCATATGATATGTCCCCCTATTATTCTCTGCAAATAGCTATTTCCCAACATTATTAACAAGCCAAGTACTGTACATATAATAGGCATTGTTATGTTTCAACCAGCACAACCTACCATTAATAGTTTATTGAAGAAAAAAACGTTGCTGCTTCTCACATACAAAAAAACCTGTATATGTAAAGTATATGGCCATGGCTCACTTGACAGAAATTAACTTTTTGCCCCTGTATGTGGGTGAGGTCATAAACAATAATGTAAGTGGCATGACAGATTTCAAATGCTGATAACATAATTGGCAAATCACAAAATGTTAATATGCAATACCATTTGCAAAAATAGTCCTCCTTTAAAAAAAACACTGTCACCTTTCCTATGCAAGAAAAAGCCCCCCATGCCTCCCATATACTAACCCTACCACATTTCCACTCAACTCTTTTGTCCTCCACAGCCAGCAAGAATATCCAGCATTTCCGGGTGTTAGGAAGGGCATACCAGCAGAAAAATGCTGTTCTGGACAGCTTTCTGTGCATAAGCTCAGGCCAATTCATATTCCTTTACATGTACATAAAAAATGTGCACGTGCTCATGCACGCATACACGTGCATATTCATGCACATGCGCGCACATCTGCATTAGTGCCAAGCGGGCTATTTAAACTGAGTTTGTGCTATGTTTCAGTGCTGTCTTGTTCCTGTGCATACCTGCAACCTATTACTCTGCATCTGGCTAATGTTACTGACCCAGCTTGCTTTGACTGCTCCTGAACTCCACCAACACTTGCCCCAGCTTCCCTCTGACCTTATTTCTGCCTGTGGCCCCTGCTGCTGCTCCACAGATCTGTTACCGACTGAGCCTGTATCCGGACTTCCCTCCTGCATATATATGTGCACCTAAAACCGCCTGCCTGTGTATGACCAGGTTCGTCTGACTCTGCCTCTGTCCCCATCGCTGGTGGACTGCCTGCTGCAAGCCTCTGCCTATATTCCACTGGCGTCTGCTCACCACCCGTCTGCTTTCAGCCTGTACCCGTCTGCTGTAGCCAGTGCCAGCCTGCTCCTGTCTTCTGCTCACTGGTGTCCATCTGGCACTCCTGCTCCGCTTTGATCTACTGACGGTCTTCCCCTGCTTGATACAGAGCGTCTGTTCAGCCTTGCTAATAGCGAAACCAACAGGCACTTGTGCCACTCTGTACTCCTGTGCCTCCTGTCTGCTCTATAAGGGCCCCCGAGTCAGAGGTGTAAGAGAGGCTTTCCCCCTCGTGTCAGGCTCTTCTACCAGATACATGATACTGGGTATAAGGGAACATGTCATTTTATCCATTCTGCTCTTGAAGGTCTGCGGGAAGCAAGTTTTCATGTTTTTGTCCACGCTGTATAGTTTTCCTACATGATGGTGGGTGACCAGTTCGAGCAAAACAGATTTTTTTTTATTCTTTTGAATTAATGAGACACTGTCACCTTGCCTATGCAGGGCACAGTAACAATGTATGCACTTCATAGAACAAGCTGGCAAATAGGCACTTTCAAGTATGGAGGAGCATGTGACCTGTCGCCCCCTGTGACAGTGCACCATCACGTGATGGGGAGAGTGACGTCACTGTTCCCCTGGGTTGCCAAACAAAGCTGATCTCCTTTGGAAAGGATGGTATATGAAGGTTTGGAGTTTTCTGGATAGCAATGCCCTACAGTTCACTAATTGGTTTTCATTGTTGCCTGGGTATGCTCTTTAGAGCTACAGTGGGGACGCAAAGTATTCAGACCCCCTTAAATTTTTCACTCTTTGTTATATTGCAGCCATTTGCTAAAATCATTTAAGTTCATTTTTTTTCCTCGTTAATGTACACACAGCACCCCATATTGACAGAAAAACACAGAATTGTTGACATTTTTGCAGATTTATTAAAAAAGAAAAACTGAAATATCACATGGTCCTAAACATTCAGACCCTTTGCTGTGACACTCATAGATTTAACTCAGGTGCTGTCCATTTCTTCTGATCATCCTTGAGATGGTTCTACACCTTCATTTGAGTCCAGCTCTGTTTGATTATACTGATTGGACTTGATTAGAAAAGCCACACACCTGTCTATATAAGACCTTACAGCTCACAGTGCATGTCAGAGCAAATGAGAATCATGAGGTCAAAGGAACTGCCTGAAGAGCTCAGAGACAGAATTGTGGCAAGGCACAGATCTGTCCAAGGTTACAAAAAAATTTCTGCAGCACTTAAGGTTCCTAAGAGCACAGTGGCCTCCATAATCCTTAAATGGATGACATTTGGGAAGACCAGAACCCTTCCTAGAGCTGGCCGTCCGGCCAAACTGAGCTATCAGGAGAGAAGAGCCTTGGTGAGAGAAGTAAAGAAGAACCCAAAGATCACTGTGGCTGAGCTCCAGAGATGCAGTCGGGAGATGGGAGAAAGTTGTAGAAAGTCAACCATCACTGCAGCCCTCCACCAGTCGGGGCTTTATGGCAGAGTGGCCTGACGAAAGCCTCTCCGCAGTGCAACACACATGAAAGCCAGCATGGAGTTTGCTAAAAAACACCTGAAGGACTCCAAGATGGTGAGAAATAAGATTCTCTGGTCTGATGAGACCAAGATAGAACTTTTTGGCCTTAATTCCAAGCGGTATGTGTGGAGAAAACCAGGCACTGCTCATCACCTGTCCAATACAGTCCCAACAGTGAAGCATGGTGGTGGCAGCATCATGCTGGGGGCTGTTTTTCAGCTGCAGGGACAGGACGACTGGTTGCAATCGAGGGAAAGATGAATGTGGCCAAGTACAGGGATATCCTGGACGAAAACCTTCTCCAGAGTGCTGAAGATCTCAGACTGTGCCGAAGGTTTACCTTCCAACAAGACTATGACCCTAAGCACACAGCTAAAATAACGAAGGAGTGGCTTCACAACAACTCCGTGACTGTTCTTGAATGGCCCAGCCAGAGCCCTGACTTAAACCCAATTGAGCTTCTCTGGAGAGACCTAAAAATGGCTGTCCACCAACGTTTACCATTCAACCTGACAGAACTGGAGAGGTTCTGCAAGGAGGAATGGCAGAGGATCCCCAAATCCAGGTGTGAAAAACTTGTTGCATCTTTCCCAAAAAGACTCATGGCTGTATTAGATCAAAAGGGTGCTTCTACTAAATACTGAGCAAAGGTTCTGAATACTTAGGACCATGTGATATTTCAGTTTTTCTTTTTTAATAAATCTGCAAAAATGTCAACAATTCTGTGTTTTTCTGTCAATATGGGGTGCTGTGTGTACATTAATGAGGAAAAAAAAGAACTTAAATGATTTTAGCAAATGGCTGCAATATAACAAAGAGTGAAAAATTTAAGGGGGTCTGAATACTTTCCGTCCCCACTGTATTTGAAACTCACATTACAGTGGAATAAGTCATTCTAATTCTATAAATTGTAAAATTGGTATCTTATGAATTCCAGGATTCTTGGAGGCAAAACATATTACAGTGAAGTCACATGGAGAAAGAAGACTGGAGACAATAATATACACGATTATGAGAAAATTAATGGCGATAGGGTGTAAGTAAAAAAAGGAAACTAGGAATTTTGAGTTATTAATAACTTTTTTTTTGTGTTAGAGATGTTCCTGTTTTAAATCAGGTTTTGCTGCTTTAACATACATTTAGCTGCATTTATTATCAGATCTTAGACACACAGAATTCTACTTTCTCTAAACACAGCTACACTGACCACATCTAAATGCAAATAAATGATCAGTTTAAAGGCATCATTGAAAAATGGCCACCTGCATTTATTATGACTTTAGAAATGTCCTCTAAATGCATATACTGTACATGCAGGTTCGCCAGTGCCAGCGTGAATGAGGCCTAAAAGTGACTTTGTCACCCAAAAATCCTGTTAACAGGTAAAAGGTATGTTTGAAAACTTGGGTCACTCTTATCGGACACTTCCTGTTATAGTGGTGAAGGTTGCTTGCTCTTACCTTCCACATATTAGTATTGATCTATCACTATGAGGGACTGTCTCATTGGCCAATAGGAATGCCCATTAGGCAGGTGGGCAACTTTAATTTCCATATTGTGTCATGCATGAAAAGCAAGAAGGTCGTTGGTTACTGTAGGCACCAGAAACAGTTCTTCTTACATTTGTGATGTTGCCCATTCCATATTGAAGAAACTTGTTGTTATTGTATCTCCTCTGTGTACTAAGTTTGCAGATAGCTCCAGATACAAATAATGTTTTAATGCTGGCTGAGCTCCTGTTGGAAAAACTTTCTCTTACTTCCTATGTGGTCATCAAGACAGAAAAATGAGCAAAATCTCTTTAATGGAGACACGCATGAATAATTGTCATATTATAAAGTGGGAAGGGAAGGGGGGGTTAGGGCCTCTGGTAAATTTTTACCTGTTCCCTATTAGGAAGATTCTCCCCACTTCCTGAGTGGTTCCTGCAACAGGAAGAAGGAGAATTCTTTCCAACACTTTCCAACACACATAGACAGCAATAAAATCCTGAAAGAGGTTGTATCCCTTCTCCATTCTAGTTAATACTTAGAAAAAAAGTTTTGGTTGAAGTTGGGCTTTAATGATCTCAATCATGGGACTTGAGTTTCATTGTGTTTTCATGTTTATTTGCAGAGAAAATGAAATGGAAATATTTAATGCATCAGCCTACATTCCTAAAAGAGACAAAGCTATTTTCCTGCTTATGTATGAGGAGCTGCTTCAAAGACGCCTTGGAATGTATGAGCATGTAATCAGTGTCCGCCCACAGCAGTTAGTGGGCCGCCTATTGGTGGAGGTCAATATTTTCGAGACATCTGGAATCACTGCCCTAGAGGTTTTGCCACTCCAAAACAATAAGCAGAAAAGTAAAAATGGTGAGTAATGGATTACATACAAGGATGTAATTAACCTGTCATGTCCCAAAGGTACAAGGATCTAGGTGAACTTTAAATGCAGGAAGACATCATCACATGAATGACATCAGAATCCTCCTATCGGGGGATGAAATAAAGAGTTACAGCATTATCAGTAAACTACATATTGTAGGGTGTGGTGCTAAACACAATATGCCTTCAATCGCCAGATGTAAATATGGAATGTTTGGAGATTTTGTGCATTACTTTTCTAGAGAGGACTGAAAAAATACAAATTTTTAGTAGAATTTTATTTTAATTATTCAAGTATACAAAATTCTTCATGTTAATTTTTGCACTTCCTTTTGAAGGTAAACTTTCATGTTCATGTTTCCAGGCTGTAGCTTTGCTTCACTGAATTAAAATTTGGGTTTTGCAGGACTCAGTAGCTTGAGCTGAAAGTTATACATACTATTGAATGAATTTGATTCATCCCTTATCGAAAAGCTTAATCTGAAGACAAGCTAAATCTCAAAGCTAACCCATAGTGCTTGACCATTTCTTTGTCATAATATTTGTAAAACAAAAATTGTATATAGATTCCAATGAAACAAAACATGTATTCATTTAAAAATTTGAATAAAATTGACCCAAAACTATTATTGTGTCCTGTCAAATGACAGAAAAGAAACAGTGGGTTTCCCTTTAATAAAGCATACCTCGTTAATAAATGAGTGTGTGGGCTGTTGATGACTAACAGTTAAGGAAATAACATCTATCCATGAGCTCTTCATAAATATGTTTATTCTGGAAAGTCACACAATAGATAATTTCCTCCATTAACACCTGACATTACAGAACTTCCTGACTTTCAAAATATAAAAAAAAACCTATATTTGGAATTATCCCTAAAATGATCATATTTCTATGGAAACAGTCAGCTTCTGATACACAGTAGCCTCTGGGGAGATGATTATATGACACAGAGTTTGTTAGCTACTATCATATCATTGTAGACATACAGAATTTGTATATACAGTATATTACCCAAAATATAAAGCATTACACCCCATGCTACACATATGCAATGTTCATTTAGAGTGGAATTAAACGCTCTTATCCTTTTATAGCCAAGGCAGCTGCCATCTTAGCCTCTGCTTGATCTGCAGTTGCCATGGTGCTACACATGTGATTAATTATGACACCAGCCATTTGAAGACTTGACAGTTCAGTTGAGAGCACAAGCAACTGTGATAGAAGGCATGCCATGAATGAAAACTATCTGTTTTGGTAAACAGTTAAAGAGGAAGTAAACCCTTGTGGGTTTTACTTCCTCTTTATTCCCCTGCAAAGTAAAAGCATAATGGGCTAGTATGCATCGCACACTAGCCCATTATGTGGCACTTACCTGCAAACGAAGCCTGCGATGTCCGCAATGTCCCTGCTGATGGAAGCATCCATCTTCTTCCCTTTTCCTTCCAGGGCCGCCGCCTCTGGCTCTGTGACTGGCCGGTCACGCATGCGGGAACTGCCAGTCATGGCACACGCGGGGGAAGAAATGGCACGGAGGGCTGTTTCTTTACTGCGCATGTGCCGATAACCTCAACGACACACTACAAGGTAAATATCTCCTAAACGGCGCACGAGATATTTTCATTACATATAGGTAAGCCTTATTATAGGCTTACCTATATGTAAAATCGTCTCAGGGGGATTTACAACCACTTTAAATTGATGGGTTTAGTTCTGCTTTAACTTGGTAGCATTCTTTAACCACTTCAGCCCCGGGAGGATTTACCCCCTTCCTGACCAGAGCACTTTTTACAATTTGGCACTGCGTCGCTTTAATTGCTAATTGCGCGGTCATGCAATGCTGTACCCAAATAAAATTTGCGTCCTTTTCTTCCCACAAGTAGAGCTTTCTTTTGATGGTATTTGATCACCTCTGCCGTTTTTGTTTTTTGCGCTATAAACGGAAAAAGACCAAAAAATTTGAAAAAAATGATATTTTCTACTTTTTGTTATAAAAAAAATCCAATAAACTCAATTTTAGTCATACATTTAGGCCAAAATGTACTCGGCCACATGTCTTTGGTAAAAAAAAATGTCAATAAGCGTATATTTATTGGTTTGCGCAAAAGTTATAGCGTCTACAAGCTAGGGTACATTTTCTGGAATTTACACAGCTTTTAGTTTATGACTGCCTATGTCAGTGATGGCGAACCTTGGCACCCCAGATGTTTTGGAACTACATTTCCCATGATGCTCAACTACACTGCAGAGTGCATGAGCATCATGGGAAATGTAGTTCTAAAACATCTGGGGTGCCAAGGTTCGCCATCACTGGCCTATGTCATTTCTTGAGGTGCTAAAATGGCAGCGCAGTACAAACCCCCCCCCCCAAATGACCCCATTTTGGAAAGTAGACACCCCAAGGAAATTGCTGAGAGGCATGTTGAGCCCATTGAATATTAATTTTTTTGTCCCAAGTGATTGAATAATGACAAAAAAACCTATCACAGTTTTGAAGGCCATAAAATGTCCAGATGGCACAAACCCCCCCAAATGACCCCATTTTGGAAAGTAGACACCCCAAGCTATTTGCTGAGAGGCATGTTGAGTCCATGGAATATTTTATATTTTGACACAAGTTGCGGGAAAGTGAAAATTTTTTATTTTTTTTGCACAAAGTTGTCACTAAATGATATATTGCTCACACAGGCCATGGGCATATGTGGAATTGCACCCCAAAATACATTTAGCTGCTTCTCCTGAGTATGGGGATACCACATGTGTGGGACTTTTTGGGAGCCTAGCCGCGTATGGGGCCCCGAAAACCAATCACCGCCTTCAGGATTTCTAAGGATGTAAATTTTTGATTTCACTCTTGACTGCCTATCACAGTTTCGGAGGCCATGGAATGCCCAGGTGGCACAACCCCCCCCCCCAAATGACCCCATTTTGGAAAGTAGACACCCCAAGCTATTTGCTGAGAGGCATGGTGAGTATTTTGCAGCTCTCATTTGTTTTTAAAAATGAAGAAAGACAAGAAAAAACGTTTTTTTCTTTTTCAATTTTCTAAACTTTGTGACAAAAAGTGAGGTCTGCAAAATACTCACTATACCTCTCAGCAAATAGCTTGGGGTGTCTACTTTCCAAAATAGGGTCATTTGGGGGGGATTTGTGCCACCTGGGCATTCTATGGCCTCCTAAACTGTGATAGGCAGTGAAGAGTGAAATCAAAAATTTACGCCCCTAGAAAGCCTGAAGGCGGTGCTTGGTTTTCAGGGTCCCGTACGCGGCTAGGCTCCCAAAAAGTCTCACACATGTGGTATCCCCGTACTCAGGAGAAGCAACAGAATGTATTTTGGAGTGTAATTTCACATATTCCCATGGCATGTTTGAGCAATATATCATTTAGTGACAACTTTGTGCAAAAAAAAAAAAAAATTTGTCTCTTTCCCGCAACTTGTGTCACAATATAAAATATTCCATGGACTTGACATGCCTCTCAGCAAATAGCTTGGGGTGTCTACTTTCCAAAATGGGGTCATTTGGGGGGGGTTTGAACTGTCCTGGCAAGCTTATGTCACACATTACCCCCTCTTCTAACCACTTGAAGACATAGCCCTTTCTGACACTTTTTGTTTACATGAAAAAATTATTTTTTTTTGCAAGAAAATTACTTTGAGCCCCCAAACATTATATATTTTTTTAAAGCAAATGCCCTACAGATTAAAATGGTGGGTGCTTTTTTCACACTGTATTTGCGCAGCGATTTTTCAAACGTGTTTTTTGGGGAAAAAACACACTTTTTTAAATTTTAATGCACTAAAACATACTATATTGCCCAAATGTTTGATGAAATAAAAAAGATGATCTTAGGCCCAGTACATGGATACCAAACATGACATGCTTTAAAATTGCACACAAACGTGCAGTGGCAACAAAATAAATACATTTTTAAAAGCCTTTAAAAGCCTTTACAGGTTACCACTTTAGATTTACAGAGGAGGTCTACTGCTAAAATTACTGCCCTCGATCTGACCTTCGCGGTGATACCTCACATGCATGGTGCAATTGCTGTTTACTGTTTAGTGACAGGTACTCTTTTTTGAAAAAATTGGGGTCTATTAGACCCTAGATCTCTCCTCTGCCCTCAAAGCATCTGACCACACCAAGATCGGTGTGATAAAATGCTTTCCCAATTTCCCAATGGCGCTGTTTACATCCGGCGAAATCTAAGTCATGAAATGCTCGTAGCTTCCGGTTTCTTAGGCCATAGAGATGTTTGGAGCCACTCTGGTCTCTGATCAGCTCTATGGTCAGCTGGCTGAATCACCGGCTGCATTCTCAGGTTCCCTGTTGAGACAGGAGAGCCAGAGAAAAACACGGAAGACGGTGGGGGGGGGGCATTCCCTCCCACTGCTTGTAAAAGCAGTCTAGAGGCTAATTAGCTGCTAGGATTGCTTTTACATGAAAGCCGACCGCTGGCTGAAAAGAATGATACCAAGATGATACCTAAACCTGCAGGCATCATTCTGGTATAACCACTCAAAGTCGTGAATGGCGTACCTGAAGACAAAAAAATGGTTAGCAATAAAACACAGTAAACGATAAAGTATAAAAAATTGCATACCTGAAAAGCAAACATGATAAAACATAATAACAATAAAACATTGCAGAATAGAATACAGTAAAAAAGAGCAGAACAATTGAGAGAGAATAGAGAGAGAGAGAACAATAAAACGACAACTATTTTTTTTTATATTATATATTTTTTTGTTTTTTTTTACACTTTTTTTTGTAACTAACTTTTGTAACTGTAACCGGTTCCAGGTTCGGGTCTCTCAAAATGCGATGGCATCTTGGGAGACCCTGTGAAAGTGAAAACATTCACCAATGCAAAGATCAGAATTGTGAGGACAGGAGGGACAATAATAACGGGTGTCACGCCTATATCCGCGCTTGCTGCAGACACAACATCTTTTTTGGGAGGTTCGTTGGGTAGGGGTACTCGGAAGGACATAAAGAAAATGCCTCTCATGCAGCCGACTGCATTTGGTTGGGGATGTGAATGGGGGAAGTACGGGCGCTGCAGAAGTGGTGGGTTCCCAATTAGGATTGGCGAATGCAGCAGGAAGGGCATGATGGACACGATGGCCTGTGTTTGTCTTCTTCTTGGTGGCAGCGGGACACTACTTGTGCTTGCCACCTCACCAGCTTGAACTGCACTTATGGGACTCGCCACGTCACCAAGTGTTACTGCAGTGCTGGTGTGACTACGACCGGGGTGTACTAGGCCGCTGGTGCTTGCCAGTTCACCAAAACGCTACCAAAAAAACTGTTAGCGATCGCAGGGATCAGGCCTGACTCTGCGAACGTTGCAGTTATGTGTTTAGTGTTTTGTAAGTGACAGTGATCGATCGATACTGCACTTGGCTGGGCTGGGCGGAGGGGCAAAACGCAGCTGCTAGCAGGTATCTTGGCTGATCCCACTAACACTGGGTTTTTGGGAACCCTAAACTGCTGGGGACGCTAGTATATATCTGATCAGATATTGATCCGTTCAGATACTATACCACTAAGGGAGGTGTACGGTGCGTGCGTGGGTGTTAGCGCTACTGGCAGTAACCTGACGCTGCTTGGGGCTGGTGCTTGCCAGTTCACCAAAACGCTACCAAAAAAACTGTTAGGGATCAGGCCTGACTCTGCGAACGCTGCAGTTATGCGTTTAGTGTTTTGTAAGGGACAGTGATCGATCAATACTGCACTTGGGTGGGCTGGGCTGGGCCGGGCAGAGGGGCAAAACGCAGGTGCTAGCAGGTATCTGGGCTGATACCGCTAACACTGCATTTTTGGGAACCCTAAACTGCTGGGGACGCTAGTACAGATCTGATCGGATCAGATATTGATCCGTTCAGATACTATACCACTAAGGGAGGCGTATGCTGCGTGCGTGGATGTTAGCGTTACTGGCGCTAATCTGACGCTGCCTGGGGTGACGCATATCACCGCCGGGTGATCAGGGGGCTAAACCTTTTAGGTAATAAACGGCGGGTGCCCTGACACTATAAAAAATAAACTGACTAACCAGCGTCACCCGTAACAGTTATACGGTGATCAGTGGTGAAAGGGTTAACTAGGGGGCAATGAAGGGGTTAAAACCTATATTAGGTAGTATATGGGGGTCCCTTTCGCTATAAAACGCTGACGACGAACCTATATATTTACCTCCCTAACTAGCGTCACCAGTGACACTAATACAGCGATCAGAAAAATGATCGCTTAGTGACACTGGTGACGGGGGGTGATCAAGGGGTTAAAACTTTATTGGGGGGTTAGGGGGGTACCCTAGACCTAAAGGGGGCTAATACTAACTGCCCTACCACACTAACCGTCACAAACTGACACCATGCAGTAATCAGAAAAAAAAAACTACTTGATGTCAGTGTGACAGGGGGGGGAGGGGTGATTAGCGGGTGATCGGGGGGGATCGGGGGGTAAAGGGGGGTGTAAAGTATGCCTGGCATGTTCTACTATGTGTGTTGTGCACTCACTCGGATGTCTTCTCTCCTCGGCGCCGGAACAGAAAATACTGAGCCGAGGAGAGATGACATCATTTCCCCTGTACTATAAAGAGGCAGGGGAATGATCTCATTGGCTGGGAGCGATCGCGAGGGAGGGGCCTCCCCCTCATCTCTGAACGCTCCCAGTCAGATGCCGACCGCCTCGGACACCGGGTACGTGATTTTGCCTGCCCGTGCCATTCTGCCGCAGTATATCTACGTTAGGCGGTCGGCAACTGGATAAGAAACCATTTTGGATTTATGTGCTTAAATATATCCTCAAAGCATATCTAAACCCAAAAGCAGAAATGTAATATATTGCAACATATCTGTCTTTAAATGTAGTGTGTGGGAATTAAATTTCAAATGCAGAGTTTTCAGGGACTTATGCAGGTCATAGGCGGTGCAGATTTCTTTGTAGGAAAAAAATTGCACAATTTCTCCATCAACACAGACAGTGCTGACAGGGGAATCCCCCCCCAGTAAGTCCTGCGGGCTGGTTGTACCCAAGTTGATCGATCAATCAGCTTGGTACATTCAGCCTGCCCACACACACTTTGAATCTTAGAGATTCGAACCGTCTATGGCATGCCTAAGTTTGCTGTAAATTGTGCATTTAAGGGCTCCTGCCCACCTTTATTCATCAATTAAAGTTTGTTTACACAAACTCTTCTGTGACCCAGAATCAGCCAACAGCGGGCTAAAGCCCACTGTCGGCTGGCATTACAGAGCCGCTCCAATATCTGGAAAGATCCCAATAATAATGTTGGGATCCACCCAGATGCATTACAGGCAGCTGGCTCAGCCTCTCAGCATGCCGCTGAGAGCCCGAGCCAGCCGCTCCCACCCTCTCCTGCCTGGCAATTCAGTGGGTGCTGGAGCGGCAGAGCAGAGAGATTGACCTACACCACTCCCTGCTCAGAGCAGACCCGAGAACTGAGCGATCAGTGGTCATGCCCAGTAGGAGACAGCTACAGGATTGGACCAATGGTGCAGCAAGTAGGGAAGTATGTTAGTAGGTCTTACTCTCCTGGAGTTTGACTGTAGAAACTGTAGAAAGTCCTTCCCTAAACAAATATCCTGTATGAGTGCAGGCTCAACTCCCACTACACATGTTGCTGTACCACCCAAAGTTTCCATTTCTACTTTTACTAAGGAGCAGCCATCTAGGTTATTACAATTGTCAGTTCCTTCTCTTATCTCACATTGGTATTTAGGACTAAAAGCACCTTTTTTTTTTTGTATGATAACCGGATCACCTGAAAGATGCAAAACCTTTCCTTTTTACCCATTGTCTGTAAAGAGAACCGTTTGCTCTTCTGACTTCCAGCAGGGCAGCGACTGCAAATGGAATAGACACAGATTATTGGTTAACTAATGGCAAACTCACAGGATTAAATAACCTGTTATCTGCCACTCTGCAAGAAAATGCCCTAACTTTCGACATGAAGGCCTCGTTTACACTTGAGCTCCAAAATGCCTGTTTTACAGGTGTTTGGCATTTTTTCTGCCTTTAAATGCCCCTGTATGCTAGCCTGTGTGTCTATGCGCACATAGGTGCTTACAGGAGTTTACAGACAGGAGCATTTAAAGGCAGAAAATAAACATCATTTGTGCCCTTAAGAGAGGAGCATTTTGGCTAAAAAACACAACAAAATGTGCCTAAGCATGTGTAAACACATGTCTAATTGTGCCTGTAGCATTTAGCACTTGAGCATTTATTCATTTCAATGGCCAGAATAAATTAATATTCTGGCCAATTAAATGAATGAACTCCCAAGTGCTTGACAAGACCAAACACTGCTAAACTGTTGTTGCCTTTCTCTGCTCTGCAAGCCAAATGTGGTCTACCCCCAGCAGATGTATTTCTATTACTTGCAATTAAGGCAAGCAGCGTCAGCTCAGCATTTTCCTTCCGATTTTTGTCTTTCCCCTACCCTACCTTTATTTTCTATGATGCAACAAGTTACTTCCACTAAGAGCCGGTTCACACAGGGGCGGCGACTTGTCAGGCGACCTAGCCACCTGACAAGTCGCCTCCCGTTCTGTACAATGGAACCGTTCTAATCGGAGTGACGCAAGTCGCTCCGACTTAGAAGAAAGGTTCCTGTACTACTTTTCGGTGAGGCGACCTGCAAGTCGTGCCGCTTCTAGTGTGAACCGAGGGTAAGGGTTTTATTTCTGTTATTTACAGTTGCTTGGGACATACCTAGACAAATACCCCTGTAGGGCTTTGCAATTGAATTTATCCCTGGATCCCTTATCTTGTATCCTTGGTATCTTGGATCTGGTGATTTCTAACACTTTCGATAAAGAAGCTGTCTCCAGGGCCTTATTTCAGATCCGCAAAGTGCTTTTGATATGTTTATTTATTTATTTCAGGTACTTATATAGCGCCGTCAATGTATGCAACGCTTTACATATACATTGTACATTGACATCAGTCCCTACCCTCTAGGAGCTTACAATCTAAGGTCCCTAACTCACATTCATACATACTAGGGACAATTTAGACAGGATCCAATTAACCTACCAGCATGTCTTTGGAAAAGTTCCTCGCCCCATCCCCACAGGATTGAATTACCAATATGGGTATCATCCTTTGTAATGAAAAAATGATATACCAACATAGGGGCTGTCTCACCAAACCTGACAGGGTATGGAATGGATGGCTGTTAATACCGGGGGTTAGCACCCATGCAACAGTTTTACATCGATTATTAGGTTGAGGTTGAGTTATCAGGCTTATTGCCTAGTCACCATGTTACCCGAGGTTCGGATTTACCCCTGTATTTTATGTTTACTTGCATGGCTGTTTATTATCTAACTTGTATATTGGTCAAGTTGTGATAATAGAGCTGAGTTTCTATAGTTATATCCGCAGATGTTCTGTAATTTTAATTACTGCTGATTTCTTTGCCCGCTTGTATATTCAAGTGCCAAATATTTTGCTGTATACTGTGACACAGATGGGGCTCTTTTCTGTGCTGGTTAAAACACTGATAAACACATTTGGAAAAATGCAGTTTAGACATCTTTTTAAAGCTGGTTTTCTTCTGCCAGGAGAGAAGTATTTAAAAGAGATCCAGTGTGCATTGGGTCTTAACCTGTCAATCTAGGTCTCTATCCAGACCTCTATATCAGAAGTTTTTATTTCTCTCTGAGAGCTTTATCAGGATTACCAGAAAAACTTGCTTGGATCAGTGAGGCTGCCTACTTACTTGTGCAGTCTTGCATTTTACTAATACTGAGACTTTAACCCTCTCTGAGGTTACGGACAGGATTTCTGCTCCTTTCTCATTTTTATTTGGCCCTTCCATCTTGAGATGGTTGTCTACTGCCGCAGCAAGCATGGTCTTGCTATGAACCGGTTAGCAGATCCTTGGACTTTAATGTCAGGAAAGCGTGTTTCCATCATATTGTTAGATGAAGTCATCTCTAACTCTGTTTAAGACATGCCACAGATTATGCAATTTGCTAAATTCCCCCAGTGTTGAAGGGAGAATCGCTCCCGCAGCATTCTTGTGTTCTGCTGGTGGGGAGCCTTTCCTGCCAGCAAAACACAATGATTTGTTTTGCCAGCTATAGCCGGGGCACTAATCATTCGGGAAAAAAACAGAAAGATTGGTTGTACACAAGTTGATTGAAAGATTGATAAACCTTGCCTCCCCACTGTACAGAGAGAAATCTTTCTCCAAACACACAGTGGGCCCAACTACTGGGGTCAAGCCCACTTCATTACAGACAATTTCTCTGCCAGTCTTTCCGAATACTGACTTACCACTCCAAGCAGTTTTCTCCTTGAAAAAAGTCTTACCACTGAAGGCTGTAGGACTTATCTTCTTTTTTGTGGACCTGCCATTCCACCTATGCAACCACTGGGAAAAACAGACCCATGGTGCAACATACACTTTGTCACCACCAGCAGGTTTGGTTAGGACTCATTTGCAGTTGTATGGGACCACTTTCTTCAAAAAAGTTGGCTAGCAAACATAGACATTTGTTAGTTAACTTCATCCCGGCCATGCCCCCAAGGCATTCGCTCTGCCCCTCTGAGCCTAATCGTGGCCATGACCATTCCCATGATTAAGCTCCGAGGGGCGGAGCGAAATATGTTAGGGGCATGGCCTAGTTGGATTTCAGGCTGAGGTTGCCACTAACAATCGATTCATGGGATTGCATAGATGTGCGGTCATAGGGAGACTTTCTTACACACCAAACACATTATGTATAGTAGTGTGTTAGGGATGAGCCGAACACCCCCCGGTTTGGTTCGCAGCAGAACATGCGAACAGGCAAAAAAATAAGGTAAGGTAAGTTTGACATAATGCCTTTACTTTGCAGATAAGAAAAAAAAAAAAGCCGCACTTTACTTCCTCTTTAAATGTGGCTAAATGTGGTAAATTTATTCTTACACATTACATATGACTTAGCATGCATACACATAACTTTAAAAAAACCTAAATTCTAGATATTTTAATTAGACCATAATTACCTTTCCAATTTAAATTCAGAACTAGAAAACAATGGATTATTGGTAGGATTTAGTGGACACAATTGCAATTTTTTTTTTAAACTGGTGGTCAACTGCCTAAAAAAAAAAATAAAAAAACAAAACAAAAAAAAACATACAATTATTATTGGCATGGCGAATACAAGCTGTGCCGTGGAGTACACACTGCAGAGTCCAGCAAAGAGCTGTATGCACTCTCCTCTATAAATAGGACCCCTAGGGACATGTTAGGTATAACTGACAACTTCAAAGATAGTAGTAAATAATACAGATTCTAAAACTAATAACAACAGAAGTAAGTAAAGAGATAGACGGTACCAAATCTGTGAAGTTTGTATACCATTGAATAGTGTGTGTTTGTTTTATTACTTTTCTGCTTGGAATTAAAATAAAGAATACCTTTGTCTTGTCCAAACTCACAACTGGCAAGAAATGATTTGTATCTCTTGGTCTTTGTGTTTTCAGCGGACATCAAAAGCAAAATGAGTAAATACATCAAAAAAGCAATAAGAGAACTCCTTTTTCGTAACGATGATTGTTTTTTTTATTCTTCCATGTCTGCATGATCTTTTGGCAGCCAATCAAAGACATTTAGAATTCTCATTAGAGAATTACCTTCTACAATAATAGAATTGTGTACTCTTTGCAGCAAACATGTGTCTTTCATGCAGGTCCAATAAGAAACATTCATAGGAACAGATATTTTGGTTTTCTGCGAAGTAATATACTTCCGCTGTACTTATCTTGGGGAAGTAACATCATACCTTAAAAAAAACCAGTACTGTGCCCTTCCATACAATGGTTAGTTGTTTGGCCTTGCTATCAGTCTAAACAGAGGAACTGGACTGGAGTCCGGACATGCAGATATGTCAAGGTGTCACATTATGTAAAGCCCAGTAACTAGCTTTTTAAGTGTTTCCTAAAATAAACAGAAACGGGAGCCATGATCAACACTTCTATGACTATCTGGAAGTTAAAGGGAAAGTACAGCCAAAAGACTCCTTTATAGGAGACCTGATAATGTGCTATCATAAATATGGTTGCTTAACTTTTCCTCTTATTACAAAGTTCAGTCAAAAAAAAGGAAACAAGCGAAAATGGAGAAGTTTTGTTTCTTAGCTCTATATCATTGTGAGTATGTGAGACAGTCTGCAGTTTAACCCCCTGATCTCTCCTTCATGACCACGCCATTTGTTGCTATTCAGCACTGCGCTATTTTAACTGGCAATTGCGTCGTCATGTAACACTGTACTCAAATGAAATTTACTGTATATACTCGAGTATAAGCCGAGTTTTTCAGCACATTTTTTTGTGCTGAAAATGCCCCCCCCTGGCTTATACTCGAGTCCCGCACCTCACTGTGTCCATCTGCAGTCTTATGATCTCTGGCGGTGTGACATACAGTCTAGTCGGCCGCCGTGTAGTGTAACAAAGCCCTGCCTTATCCTCATCCTCGTCTGTGATAGGTTGAACACTGACTCACTGCTGGGAAACTGAGTCAGTGTTCCATCACTACGGACGAGGAAGAGGCGGAGCTTTGCTACACTACACGGCGGCCAACTAGACTGTATGTCACAGCGCCAGAGATCATAAGACTGCAGATGGACACAGCGCCGGTACATAAGGCACGGATCAGGTAGGGAGATTGGCACATGCAGATGGACAGTGAGGCATGCAGATGGACAGTGAGGCATGTAGATGGACAGTGAGGCACAGTGAGGCATGCAGATGGACAGTGAGGCATGCAGATGGACAGTGAGGCACAGTGAGGCATGCAGATGGACAGTGAGGCATGCAGATGGACAGTGAGGCACAGTGAGGCATGCAGATGGACAGTGAGGCATGCAGATGGACAGTGAGGCACAGTGAGGCATGCAGATGGACACAGTGAGGCTGCAAATGGGCACAGTGAGGCTGCAGATGGGCATTGTTGACCCTCTTTTCCACTTACAGTAGCTGTGCATTTCTCACCCTAGGCTTATACTCGAGTCAATAGGTTTTCCCAGGTTTTTTTTGGTAAAATTAGGTGCCATGGCTTATATTCGGGTCAGCTTATACTTGAGTATATACAGTATATCATTTTTATACACAAATAGAACTTTCTTTTGGTGGTATTTGATCACCACTGGGTTTTTTATTTTTTCCAATATAAACAAAAAGTCCAGAAATTAAAAAAACACACATTTTCTACTTTTCTGTTTCTTTATTAATTTAGGCCAAAATGTAATCTGCTACATGTGTTTGGTAAAAAACAAAACAAATAAAAACAAACAAAAAACAATAAATGTATATTAATTGATTCGAGTGAAAGTTATAGCATCTACAAACTATGGTATATACATATTTGAAAATTGATTATATATAATGTATGTATGTATATGTATCTATAGATTATACATATATCTATAGATACAGTACAGACCTATCTAGGTTCCTTGTGACTACCTCTTTCTTCACTAGTTGAGTGTTATATCTGTACATTAATCTTGTTAACTTGTATGAACATGCTAGAGCATTTTCCAAATCTGTGAATTTTGATTTTCTAAAAAATAAAATTTATTGAAGGTCCTTGCACAGGCACTTCCTGATTGGGTGAAGGTGAGAAGTAATAGCTAGGCCTTGCCATCCTAGCAATGCCTATCTGTTTTTAAGGCAGGATTCAAAAGGTACATAAATGGCCTATACCTATAGCAAGAGCATATATTCAACTTCAAGTCATAACTGCACAGTTTGTTTTTATCTACAGACGCTCCTTATCTGCATAGGCAGTTTTTGGTACAGGGTAGGGATGAGCAGAACACCCCCCGGTTCGGTTTGCACCAGAACCTGCGAACGGACCTAAAGTTCGCACGAACGTTAGAACCCCATTGACGTCTATGGGACTCGAACATTCGAAATCAAAAGTGCTCATTTTAAAGGCTAATTTGCATGGTATTGTCCTAAAAAGGGTTTGGGGACCCGGGTCCTACCCCAGGGGACATGTATCAATGCAAAAAAAACTTTTAAAAACGGCCGGTTTTTTCAGGAGCAGTGATTTTAATGATGCTTAAAGTAAAAAAAAAAAAAGTGAAATATTCCTTTAAATATCGTACCTGGGGGGTGTCTATAGTATGCCTGTAAAGTGACGCCTGTTTCCCGTGTTTAGAACAGTCCCTGCACCAAATGTCATTTTTAAAGGAAAAAATCTCATTTAAAACTGCTTGCGGGTTTAATGTAATGTCGGGTCATGGCAATATGGATGAAAATCAGTGAGACAAACGGCATGGGTACCCCCCAGTCCATTACCAGGCCCTTTGGGTCTTGTATGGATATTAACGGGAACCCTGCACCCAAATTAAAATAAGGAAAGGTGTGGGGCCACCAGGCCCTATATACTCTGAACAGCAGTATACAGGCGGTGCAAACAAGACAGGGAATGTAGATTTGTTGTTAAGTAGAATCTCTTTGTAATTTTGAATGGGTACATTTTTAACGTGTTTAGCTCCAGCCAAAAAATCTTTTTTAAGCTTTTTGGAAAACATAGGGAAGGGTTATAGCCCCTGTGACATTTGTTTTGCTGTCTTTCCTCCTCTTCAGAAGATTTCACCTCACTTTTTGTCCCAATGAAAAATGTTTTTTGAAAATTTGGGTTTTTTTGTGGAACAAGGATTGGAAAGCATCAGTGGAAAGGAGAAATGTTTTTCCCATATTAACTCTTACAGGAGAGAATTTCCCTTCCTAGGGGTAGATTTCATCTCACTTCCTGTTGTCTCCTTCCGTTTGCAAGTAGGAGTCGTTTGTAAGTTAGATGTTTGAAAGTAGGGTCCTGCCCTATATACTCAGCAGAAATTTGGGCCTTAGGTGTTGCTGTGGCCACAACACTGTAAGCCCTCACAGGGCCCTGCTGTGAAATATTAGATCAAGAATTGTAATTACATGCCCCTGTTGAACAGGAGCTGAAAAATTAGGCCTTAGGCACTGGTGCTGGTGCCACAACACTGCAACCCCTCACAGACACTCTAGTTGGAACGCAGGAACGAGCCTTGCTGCAAAGTATTGCATCAAAAATTGTAATTACACGCCCCTGTTAGACAGGGGCAGAAAAAATGGGCCTTAGGCACTGGTGCTGGTGCCACAACACTGCAACCCCTCACAGACACTCTAGTTGGAACGCAGGAACGAGCCTTGCTGCAAAGTATTGCATCAAAAATTGTAATTACACGCCCCTGTTAGACAGGGGCAGAAAAAATGGGCCTTAGGCACTGGTGCTGGTGCCACAACACTGCAACCCCTCACAGACACTCTAGTTGGAACGCAGGAACGAGCCTTGCTGCAAAGTATTGCATCAAACATTGTAATTACACGCCCCTGTTAGACAGGGGCAGAAAAAATGGGCCTTAGGCACTGGTGCTGGTGCCACAACACTGCAACCCCTCACAGACACTCTAGTTGGAACGCAGGAACGAGCCTTGCTGCAAAGTATTGCATCAAAAATTGTAATTACACGCCCCTGTTAGACAGGGGCAGAAAAAATGGGCCTTAGGCACTGGTGCTGGTGCCACAACACTGCAACCCCTCACAGACACTCTAGTTGGAATGCAGGAACGAGCCCTGCTGCAAAGTATTGCATCAAAAATTGTAATTACACGCCCCTGTTAAACAGGGGCAGAAAAAATGGGCCTTAGGCACTGGTGCTGGTGCCACAACACTGCAACCCCTCACAGACACTCTAGTTGGAATGCAGGAACGAGCCCTGCTGCAAAGTATTACATCAAAAATTGTAATTACACGCCCCTGTTAAACAGAGGCTGAAAAATTGTGCCTTAGGCACTGGTGGTGGCGCCCAGAACCAAAAATGTTCTTACAAGCTATCAGCGTGATGATTGAGGAGGAAGAGGATAATTACTCAGGGATAGTCACTCAGCATCAGCATAGGCAGTCTTTGAAGGGATCTGAGATTTCAAAAAAAATTATTCGGTTACATCAGCATCAGGTGCTTGGTAGCTGGTGGTGATCCAAGACTGATTCATTTTTATGAAGGTCAGTCGATCGACCGAGTCGGTGGACAGACGCACCCTGTGATCGGTTACCACGCCTCCAGCAGCACTAAATGTGCGTTCCGAAAGAACGCTGGATGCAGGACAGGCCAGTAGCTCAATTGCATACTGTGCAAGCTCTGGCCAGTGATCCATCCTCAAGACCCAGTAACCCAGAGGATTTTCGGTGGGAAAGGTGTCCAAGTCTGATCTTGCCCCTAGGTATTCCTGCACCATGTAAAACAGACGCTGGCGATGGTTGCTGGAACCGATCATACCTTGGGGCTGCGGACCAAAAAATTGTCTGAACGCATCGGTCAGATGGCCACCTTCTCCACCGCTCCTTCTTTGACTGACCGAAGCCTCAGCAACACGTTGTCCAGAAACAGGAGTTTGTAACCTCCCAGTCTCTGGGAACGCGTTGCACAGACCTTTCTGCAAGGCCTCCCGAAGATGTTTCATCCTCTGCTCCCTCTGCGATGGCAAGATAAGGTCCGCAACCTTACCCTTGTAACGTGGATCAAGGAGGGTTGCCAGCCAGTATTGGTCCTTCTCCTTGATACCACGAATACGAGGATCCTTACGCAGGCTTTGCAGGATCAGGGAGGCCATGCAGCGTAGGTTTGCTGAGGCATTCGGTCCGGAGTCCTCTGGGTCACTAAGGATGACATGGTCCGCAGCCACCTCCTCCCAGCCACGTACAAGTCCATGTGTTTCTTGGGACTGATCCCTTAAAGACTGCTGCTGATGCTGAGTGCCAGGCTCCACCTCCATACTGACACAATCTTCCTCCTCCTCCTCGTCCTCTTCCTGTGTGATCGGCGGGCACGCAGGAACACTGTCTGGATAAAGGGGGGCTTGAGAGCTAAGGAAGTCCTCCTCTTCCTGCCTCTGTTCTGCCTCAAGTGCCCTGTCCATTATTCCATGCAGCGTGTGCTCCAACAGGTGGACAAGGGGGACAGTGTCACTGATGCATGCACTGTCACTGCTCACCATCCTCGTGGCCTCCTCAAATGGTGACAGGACAGTGCATGCATCCCTGATTATGGCCCACTGGCGTGGGGAAAAAAACCAAGCTCCCCTGATCCTGTCCTGGTGCCATAGTCGCACAGGTACTCATTGATGGCCCTCTGCTGCGTGTGCAGCCGCTGCAGCATGGCCAACGTTGAGTTCCACCTGGTGGGTATGTCACAGATTAGGCAGTTCTTGGGCAGGTTAAACTCCTTTTGGAGGTCCGTCAGCCGAGCACTGGCATTATATGACCGGCGGAAATGCACACAGACTTTCCTGGCCTGCATCAGGACATCCTGTAAGCCCGGGTACCTGCCCAAGAACCGCTGCACCACCAAGTTAAGGACGTGAGCCAAACAGGGCACATGGGTCATTTGTCCCTGTCGGAGGGCAGAGAGGAGGTTGGTGCCATTGTCGCAAACCACCATTCCTGCCTTAAGTTGGCGTGGCGTCAACCACCTCTGAACCTGCCCCTGCAGAGCTGACAGAACCTCTGCCCCAGTGTGGCTCCTGTCCCCCAAGCACACCAGCTCAAGCACCGCATGGCATCTTTTGGCCTGCGTACTTGGGTAGCCCCTTGAACGACTACGGAGCACCGCTGGTTCCAAGGAAGAGGCCATGGAGGAAGAAGAAGAGGAGGGGGTGGAGGAGAGAGGTGTGTCACAATCATTAGCATTTTGGAGGCGTGGTGGCGGAACAACCTCCAACACTACTGCACCTTGTCCTGCATCCTTCCCAGCTGCCAGCAGAGTCACCCAATGCGCCGTGAAACTTAGGTAACGTCCCTGTCCATGCCTGCTGGACCATGAGTCAGTGGTAATATGCACCTTACCACTGACCGCCCTGTCCAGCGAGGCATGGACATTGCCGTCCACATGCCGGTAGAGAGCCGGAATCGCCTTCCGTGAGAAAAAGTGGCGTTTGGGTACCTGCCACTGAGGAACCGCACATTCCACAAACTCACGGAAGGGGGCAGAGTCTACCAACTGAAAAGGCAGCAGTTGAAGTGCTAGCAATTTTGCCAAGCTAGCATTCAACCGCTGGGCATGTGGATGGCTGGGAGCAAACTTCTTTCGGCGGTGCAGCAGCTGGGGCAGGGAAATTTGCCTGGTACAATCTGACGTCGGTGTACCAAAAGCAGATTGCCCACAAGTACTTGGCTGTGACACACCTAATTCTACACCTTCATTCCTCTCAGTGCAGGTCTCAGAGAGGACTGAAGGTCTAGTGGGGTTGGAAATCTCAGCTGATGAGGAGCAAAGAGATGTCCTCTTTGTTCTTTGGTGTGGGTCTTTTAGATACGCTTGCCAACGAACTGCATGGCAGGTCAACATATGTCTGGTCAAGCATGTGGTACCCAAGCGGGAGATGTTTTGGCCACGTGAGATACGCTTGAGACATATGTTGCAAATAGCAGCGGTGCGATCTGATGCACTCGTCTCAAAAAAGGCCCACACCAAAGAACTTTTTGAATAACGCGCAGAGACTGCAGCGCCCTGCACATGTGGAGCTTTGGGGTGTGATGCAGTCAATGTGCTGCCCTTGTGCCGCCTCCTCCTCCTCCCCCTCCTCTCTCCTATCAGGCACCCACGTTGAGTCAGTGACCTCATCATCCCCTCCCTCCTCATCACTGGAGCAAACCTGGCAGTATGCTGCAGCAGGGGGAGCATGACTGCCAGATTGCTGTCCTTCTTGGGCACCCCCTCTGTCCGTGCTCATGTTACTGCCTTCATCGAGCTCAGTATCATCATCAGAGCCTTCCAAACGCTGGGCATCCTCCTGGAGCATGTACCCAACACTGTGGTCAAACAGTTCGAGGGACTCCTCAGGAGGACATGGTGGAGCTAGGGAAGGAGTCACTGATGACATTGAGCTGAGGGAAGAGGCCGCTGCTTTGCCAGACAAAGCACCCTGGGCATGGGTGAGAGAGGATGAGGAGGATGAGGACGGCTTGGTCATCCACTCGACCAAGTCTTCCGCATGTTGCGGCTCAACACGGCCAGCTGCCGAAAAAAAGGCCAAGCGTGTCCCATGGCCATGTGCTGATGAGGATGCACCGTCTCCACGACCAGCACTAGACACAGAGCCTGCTTGCCCTCTCTTATTGGCTTGTGACTGTCTGCCTCTCCTTCTTGGCCTTCCAGACATACTAATGGCCTGTAGCTGCACTAAGCTGGGATATATATATATATATATATATATATATATATATATATATATATATATGTACTGATACTGCAGCTAGCAAAATCAACTGCCTGCCTGTAGTATGAGAACACCACCAACCTTCTACAGGTAGCTTTAGCTGAACACTGTGAGCAGGACGCACTGCACTAAATGTAAATAGTCTAGCTGCCTGACCGTGGTACTATTAGGATCAAAAGAACACCAGTAATTTTCTTCAGGTAGCTTTATATACTGTAACAAGACAAGCCTGCCTGTCAGTAGGAAGATAACAGGAACGGATCTAGCTGAACACTGTGAGCAGGACGCACTGCACTAAATGTAAATAGTCTAGCTGCCTGACCGTGGTACTAATAGGATCAAAAGAACACCAGTAATTTTCTTCAGGTAGCTTTATATACTGTAACAAGACAAGCCTGCCTGTCCGTAGGAAGATAACAGGAACGGATCTAGCTGAACACTGTGAGCAGGACGCACTGCACTAAATGTAAATAGTCTAGCTGCCTGACCGTGGTACTAATAGGATCAAAAGAACACCAGTAATTTTCTTCAGGTAGCTTTATATACTGTAACAAGACAAGCCTGCCTGTCAGTAGGAAGATAACAGGAACGGATCTAGCTGAACACTGTGAGCAGGACGCATTGTACTAAATGTAAATAGTCTAGCTGCCTGACCGTGGTACTAATAGGATCAAAAGAACACCAGTAATTTTCTTTAGGTAGCTGTAAATACTGTAACAAGACAAGCCTGCCTGTCAGTAGGAAGATAACAGGAACGGATCTAGCTGAACACTGTGAGCAGGACGCACTGCACTAAATGTAAATAGTCTAGAAGAAAACAGGAACAGATCTAGCTAAACTGAATACAGTGTATATATATATATATGCAACACCTGGGATGCATATATATACACAATACACTTTAAGTGCAGCTAACTGACTGACTGTCCTGCCTAATCTAGCTAACTCAAATGAAATGACACTGTCTCTCTCTCTCTCTCTCTATCTCTCAGCACACAGGAACACACTGCACAGGGCCGCCGTGCAGGAGGCCTTATATAGTGTGGGGCGTGTACTAAATCCCCTGAGCCATAATTGGCCAAAGCCTCCTTGGCTTTGGCCAATTACGGCTCTCTGTTCAGGCGGCGCTGTGATTGGCCAAGCATGCGGGTCATAGTGCATGCCTGGCCAATCATCAGCAAGCAATGCACTGCGATGCCGCAGTGAATTATGGGCCGTGACGCGCCACACGAATTTGGCGCGAACGGCCCATATCGTTCGCAATTCGGCGAAGGACCGAACAGCCGATGTTCGAGTCGAACATGGGTTCGACTCGAACACGAAGCTCATCCCTAGTACAGGGGAACTAACTCTTTAAGGAGCATTTAAACCCTTGCAAGAGCATTTAAAAAAAAAAAAAGCTCAATCTTCCACCAGACATGACCGGGTTCAAAATAGACTTCACAAGAGTTATGGCTCTATCTTGGTATCCCCTCTAGAATTGTCTCTCCAAAGGTCAGATCACCATACATGTGTGTCAAAAGAAGAACAAAAATCGCCTCATGGTATACTATGTAAAGGCACTTCAATGTTTAATAAGAGATTTCAGAATACTCACAAAGTATATGATCAATTTGAGTATGTCATTAACATCCCATGTAAGTATCCAACCAAAAAGATGGCCGACGTTATGCTTCCATGCTCCACCCATGTGTTTCATCATAATTAGGCATCATCAAGGGCATGGCTAGCAGCAGTCACTGCACTTGTTTATAGGGTGAGGACCGAGAGGAACCACCTTCCTCTAATTATACTCCAGAGCTCATAACCACTTATCTGGAAGTGGAAATGATGTGGTACCGGGAGAATGTTGCTGGACGCCGGAAATGAGGGAAGATGCGGAAGCATCCTCCTCAGTTTTAAGAACTGAAACATGGACTGACGTCCGAGTTTTATGGTGACTGAATTACCCTTGATATAAATACTGCGGTATGTTTCTGACAATCATTAGAAGTGAAGAAGTTGCTTGAATAAGCAGTGAAACATGGTCAAAATTACAGAAAAAGTCCAGTTGTGTGTGACTAAGTACTAGTTATATCATGACCTGGATAAATGAGAACCTTCACAGACGTAAATATGATACTGATTTGCCAAACCATTAATAATTACTAAGTAAGAGTTTAGTCTTGCTCTGGTGTGTTATACATGGTATATTATGTAATTATGTTATATTGGTTGCTGATGCAAAAATTGTAACCTTTTTTTTTTTTTACTTTAAATATTTTGGAAAACACATATCAAATGGTGTCTGTTCTTGATTGGTACCCTCTTTTAAGAAAATACTTTTTTTGTGGGCACTATCCACTCGTTGTTAGTGTAGGAGTTACACATTTTGCAATACTTATTTTTTCTGGAGTTTTTGCATGCATATATAAACTAAATCCTAATAGTATTTAATCCTTCACAATCTCCTTTTTAGCATATACAGCATGGCAGAAAAGTGACCTCGCCATACATTATTTCAGTAAGGTCTCACTCCCATTTTAATATTTTTTTATGATTAGGAGTACAATAAATTAAAAAATTTAACATTTAAACGCTTGGTTGTCCTACACTCCCCCTGGCACTCTTATCCTCATAAAAATACAATGGCTAAAAACAAAGGCAAATTACCAAAACCAGAATTTTGAATTTACTTTCCCATTGGTCATTTAGTTCTATTACACTATTTCATTCTGCCATTTTACTTAGCTGTTTTTACTACTTGAAGTGTGAGTGATTTATGCATCATGTCTGTTGTCTAAATAATTGGCATTCAAATAGCTAAATATTGGAAGAAATATAATTGTTGGACTTAATTCTGGACAAAACATAATGTGTGGTTTATAAAAAGCTCACATCTTAAAGGCTCACAGAAAAATCTGTATTATAAAAAAATTCTACTACAGATCTTTATTGTTTTTCTTGAACTAGACGGTATGACAATGAAATCAGTACAAACAGAACTGTTGATTGTGGTCACTGTGACGACAGATTTTGCCTTTGTTTTTTAATTGTGTAGTGAAGAAAGGAATTGTGCGTACATGTCATGTCAGAATGATTTTGATACTAAAATTACTAGGCATAGTAGTAAAATTTGTCACCCCCTAAAAGTAATCAACTTTTATGCATCTAATGTGCTGTTATTTCTCAATAGATGAAATCTCCCCTCCTCCATCAACGATTATTAACCAGACAGAAAATTTTGCAAGAATAACGTTTGAACCCAATGTGGTTCAGCAAGCAAAGATCACTCAGAATGGGAATCTTGGTGATTTTGTGGTTCGATATGATGTAAGAAGAGAGCTTAACACTGGTGACATTCAGGTACTGACTTATTAAACTACAATCTATATAGCATACAAAACAGTTATTTCACAATACAATGAGTCAGGTGATAACATACATTAAAGTAGAACTATAGGCAAAACTCTTTTTTTTCATTTTGGATAGAGTAAAGGAGGGTTATTGCCAAAAGTTTTACTTTCACTTCCTACCCCCTAGCCAAAAAAAGAAGTTAGAGGAAATCCCTGCAAATTAAGGAAATATCTTGGGGAGCCCCGATCCAGCAGAACTAGTGTCCCCATTGGAAGATTTCCCCTCTATTACTTGTCTGGCGATGACCCAAAATGTGGGGTTTTCTTTTACTTTCATTGCCAATAGTAAACAGGACAAATAGGATGAATATCCCTAATGGGGGCACAGATAGCAATAAAAAAGGACAAGTGTTCTAATCCCTAATCACTCCAAAACTAAATAAAATGTTTTGCCTTTAATTATACTTTAATTCTCAGAAAACTCAGACAAACTGACTTACATGAGTAAGATAATGTATTGCTACAATTGTTGTGCAAGTTGTTTCTTGTTCATTTTCCAATTGTGATTTTTTTATACGGTGTTTATACTAATGAACAGTAGCCTGCTTTCTACAACTGAGTAGGAGACAATTTAGGTCAATGTTTACATACTCTAGCTATTTATCAATTGCTAGATCAGATTAGTGGTGGGCAGTTTAGACAATGAAAAATGATGATCTCAGATGGTGCACTTGTTTGTTTGTTCCACCTAGTGACTCAAAGTGGACATATTCTCAAGCAAGAACAGTCTAAACTGCATAAAGAGTAATAGAAAAATTGCAATACTCTAAAAATCTTGGGTATTTTGTCATGTGGTTATGCTAAACTCTGATGTTCCCCTTCAGTAGAAAACCCATTATCTAGTTCTTAGACCTTTTGGTTTGTGGTCAGCATCAAAGAGAACCTAGAGAATAATTTTCTCCAGAAAAAGGCAAGTATTTTAGCCTATTGCTCTTAACTTCAGAACAATTGCTCACTTAGCTTAATATTAACATTTCAGTACAAGTCTGCTTTAACTGGAGAATTATTACTTTTTGCTGATATCAAAAAGTCTTCTGGGGCTCCGAAGGTTCTTGATAGAAACCGTTTATAGTGCACTAAATAATGAGGGTGAAAATTGCTTACCATATACCGTACATTGTTTTTTTTCTTCCAGGTATTAAATGGATACTTTGTACATTATTTTGCACCCACTGACTTACCTCCTCTGCCAAAAAATGTGGTTTTTGTGATTGATACAAGCGCTTCCATGGTTGGAACTAAAATGAGACAGGTGAGAATAAATATTAATGTTGATTGGTTGGATCACTCTTGAAGGAATGAAACATTGATTTGTTAGGTAAAGAAACGATTGTTTATGCTACCCTCAAGCATTCATTACTGATAGCTGCCTGAGCAGTTTTTAACTTACTGTGTCTGCGGATGTGGAACATTTATCAGTCCAAAGGCATGGGCAATCCATTCCATCCATCATGCAAGAAACTCTTGTCAATCAGCTGTTGGCAAGGCATTTTGGAACATGTGGCTTCACATCAGCTGCAGTGCTAAATTTGCTTAGGCCTGCTAAAGGGTGTATTACTGTAAAAGCACAGAAACATAAGGGGAGATTTACTAAAACTGATGCACACAGAATCTGGTGCAGCTGTGCAGAGTAACAAATCAACTTCTGATTTCAGCTTGTTCAATTAAGCTTTGACAATAAAACCTAGAAACTGATTGGCTACTAAGCTCAGGTGTACCAGCTTCTGTGTGCACCATTTTTAGTAACTTTCCCCCATGATGTCTGACAAAGTTCTTACATTCACTTATTTAAAGTTTTTCATAGCTGAGACGTTTGGTTTGCAGAGTTTGGTGGAAATACCTGGGTGCTCTCCTCTATTCCCTTACAATCTATAATTAAAAATCACTTAAAATCATTATTATTATTATTATACAGGATTTATATAGCATCAACAGGTTACACAGCACTTTACAACATAAAAAGAAGACAGTACAGTTACAATACAATAAAATACAAGAGGGTCCTGCTCACAAGAGCTTACAATCTAATAGAGTGGAGCAAGTAGTACAAAAGGTTGTAACTGTGGGGGATGAGTTGATTCAAGTGATACAAGATTAGTTGGAGGCATGATAGGCTTCCCTGAAGAGATGAGTTTTCAGACTGAGTTGCCAGACTAGGAGATAGCCGGACAGACTGAGGAAGAGGGTTCCAGAGGATGGGAGAGGATCTGGAGGAGTCCTGGAGACAAGCATGGGAGGAGGAGACAAGGGAGCTTGAGAGCAGGAGGTCTTGAGAGGAGCAGAGAGGATGGTTTGGGTGATATTTGGAGACAAGATTGGTGATGCAGAGTTTTTCATGGCTTTGTATGTTGGTGTTAGTATTTTTAATTTAATTTTCTGGGCGATCGGAAGCCAGTAGAGGGATTGGCGGAGAGGGGTGGCAGAAACTGAGCGGTTGATAAGGTAGATGAGTCTGGCAGCAGCATTCATGATAAACTGAAGATATTTGTGTGTGTTTGGCAAAGATGTATCTTCACCAAAGGACTTAACAGATATATCTAGAACTTGTGAACCAGTTTTCTAAAATATGTATTTGCTATTAGTTTTTCATACCGTAGAAACAAATAAGTCACACAGCACTTATTGCGAACCTCTTATACATGATTACTGTGCATTGGTGATACCTGTTTGGGAAATAAGTTAAGTATTTTTCAAGAGGAATCAGAATTAGTATCACCAAGCCCATAGGTGTAGAAATTGCAGCCCCTGCTACCCTATTTGTAGTAGAAATCGAGGGCCAATTCACACTTTTGCAATGCCTTGTGGTGCATTAATGCACATTATGTCATGCATTAATGTGCTATGCATTAAGAAAGTCCATTTGTTATGCCAGAGCACAGCAACAAACCAGAATCATACATGCCCCTCTCTCTGTGTGGTGCATTTAAACCATTTACTGTATATTGCACATATAAAGCAGATGTATTGTGATAATACAGGAATACATGCATTTTAATGTGTGTTGCGGCAATTGTAATGGTGACTAAATTGTTTGTTTTCTTAAAAATGTATTTAGTCTCTTTTTACACAGGCTCCATTAATCTTTCTTTAAGTGATGTGAGAAAAATATAGAGACTGCCATTGCTAAGCTCTCCTTTGAGAATGTTGGTTTCCTGGCTGTCATGCTGATGCTTTGGCTTCAATACTTTCTGAGTCTCTGACCCAGACCAAGTATAGCAAATATTTCTGACCCTCATTTACAGCATGCTTGCCGCAGGTCTGTGATGCAAAAGTAATGAAGCCAGACCCAGACAGGCAACACGAATTTTCAGAAGTGGGCCAGCAATGACAGCCACAATACTATTATCATGACAGAGTCACTTTAAGCCACAGGACATTACTTGGGGTTGGAAACCAAGGGCGGTGTAATGAATGAACAGAACAATTGTTTTTGAAAAGAAAAGGTTTTTTTTTTTGTCTTTTAATATACACAGCAAAACTCATTATATGACTCACAAGAAAGGCTGCCCTTGGAAAGTTTTAATTCGATTTAGTTTATAGGAGTTGTTAGTCTTAATACTTTGCTTGTATAGCTGTAAAATGACTAAGACTGAGTAAAAAAATAGAAAATCTATCCCCATTTAACACTGTTTCATTCGAATACTTTCTTTAATGCAGAAAAAAAAAGATGATTGCTTTGTAATTTGCTCTCTCTTTCCTTAGTAACAAGCCCTTCAAAATTAGTAGGCATCTGACACTTTGAGAGTGCTGGATCCTACTATCTACCTTCACCCCCCACCATGTTCCACTATATCAAGGGTTCAAACCAAGCTGACTGTGTCCATTTTTACTGCAAGAGCCGTCCTTGTAAATAGCACACTACTCTCAGAGAGCATGGGGCAGGACTGAGTTCCACTGTGTGTGTCTATGAATGCACACAGCATGGCCCAGGAGCGAGCCCACACATACCCGAAGTGGCTTCCTATGGTGACGCACGGTGCAGAGGAGGACCCCAGAAGATGAGATTTGTGGCTGCCCTGTGCAAAACCATTGCACAGAGCAGGCCATGTATAACGTGTTTGTAATTTAAAAAAATGTAGGTTTTATAATCTCATAAAAGCGATTGTAAAGGAAAATAAAAAACAATAACAAGCATCTCTATACTTACCTGCTAATTCCTTTGAACAGGGCGGCCCCGAACCTCCTTTTCACGGGTCCCCTCCCTGTCTAGTGCTCCCACAGGAAGCCGCTTCCCATGGGGCTACTTGTCCATGCTCGCTACCAAGCCCTGTTGCTGCATTCATTGACATACACAGCGGGATTCGGCCCCGCCCCACTCTCTCGTCACTAACTTTGATTGACATCACTGGGAGCCAATGATTCCCATTGCCTCAGGTAAGCTAGTAAGACACAAAAGTGAGGGGAGAGAAGGGCTCCAGATGTGCACAGGGCTGGATTGAATGAGGGCTCAGGTAGGTATGGAGGAGGGGGGGGGGGCAATTTGATGCCTAAACATTTTTTACCTTAATATCAAGGAATGCATTAAGGTAAAAAAATGTTTAGGCTTTAGAACCACTTTAAATCCTGTAAAAGTAGACTGCAGTGGTAAAGATTCATGGGCCAAGTAAGTATTTATTTAACCTTTAAACATTGGATTCAAAGATAGCAGCTAAGATTTTACTAGTACATTCTACTGCTTACAATATATTTTATGACAATAACATATGTGTGAACAAAACATGTATTACTCAATCCACTTCTACCCCATTCTTACTCATCTTTATGTGGATCCTGAATTGTTATTCTGATTACTTTAAATCTAAGGAAAGGTTTTTGTGTTTCCTTCAGAGCCAGATAAGAAGCATAGCCCTTGACCCTAAGAAAACATTCCGCAGTAGTTCAGAATAGCTGGCAGAAGACTTGAGCTCTCTAATCACACAAATGGCTCCTTTCCAATGGGAACTGTTCTAAGCCATGCCAAAGAAACTCCATGGTTGCTGCTGAGCAAACAGCAATTCTAATTTCAACATGAGCAATTCCCTAAACAGGCTTAGTCATGTACTTAATTGAAAGGTGTCATTAAACTTTGACTCAAAGGTGTTCAGGAGCTACTAGAAGACAAACACGGGAGCTGCATTATTGTTCTGGAAAAATACACCCCTCAGTGATATTCATGTGAGCTTATTCTCACCTGGTCTCACAACTTAACTATTAGCCTGGAATTAGCCTGGAATTGTTAATAATTAATACTGTTGCTGTTTATTGCTATTACCACAGGTGCCAAATGCTTAGTGATAATCTGGCTTTGTTGAGCACACTGAAAAGTACACACTGAGTAAGCTGAGCCCAATGAACATCCAGTGGTCACTGGTAGTAGTGGATCCTTGGCAGGCCATACAGTGAGGGATCTGAGTATTTGTCAGTATACAATCTTCTGTTAGATAATGCAGGTACATTTAAATTGACAAGTAGAGCATTGTATAAAGAGAGGCTATCTGGTATGCCTGTGGGCAAACACAACTAAATAGTTTATTATTGTACATTAGTTGTATAGTATAGACATGGGATTTGCAGTATATGCAGCTACCTTCAGGTAATAGGGGACCTCTGTTTTTGATTGTATCCTTAGGTAATGGGCCTCTTACCTTTACTGAAAGAAGCTTATCTGTCCCCAACTTTTAACCTCCCTGGCGGTTTTCCTGAGTGTGGCTCGGGGTTAAATTTCAGTACTATTAACCCCGAGCCACACTCGGGATTGCATTGCAGGATCCTGGTGCAGTATACTTACCTTGTCCCCAGGATCCTGCGATGTCCCCCCGCTGTGTCCACGGGCTCTGTCCTCCGCCCGAAGCCTCTCTGTGCCGGACTCCATTCCCTGCAAGCGTTGCGACGCATGGGGGCGGAGCCCGGCAGCAAATTCAAAAAATGTAAAAATCATAACACATACAGTGCACTGTAATCCTACAGATTACATTACTGTATGAAATAATTTCAGATCCCTTTTGTCCCTAGTGCTTTGTCCAGTGCCCTGCATGCAGTTTTATATTATAAATACTGTTCTTTCTGTCTGGAAACTTGAGATTGTTCATAGCAAATAAAAAGTGTCCCTTTACATCAAAAGTGGTTTTAGATAAACTAGAAAACAGCGATCGTAAATTAGAACACTAGCAGAATTGAGCGATAGTGAATCGTGGGGAACTTAATTTTATTATTATTTTATTATTTTTTTTATAATTATTTATATTTATTTATTAGATTATAATTTATGATTTTGTGTTTCAAACTTCATCATACCCGGGATATCTACTAGACCAGGGGTCCTCAAACTTTTTAGACAGGGGGCCAGTTCAAGGTCCCTCAGACTGTTGGGGGGCCGCACTATAGTTAAAAAAAATATGAACTAATTCCTAAATTCCTATGCACACATCTTTTTTGTAGTGCACAAGAATAAAAGAATGAATAATAAATAATAATATATATAGGGGATGGACAGGGGGACAGAGGGATGGACAGTGGGATGGACAGAGGGGTGGACAGGGGGACAGAGGGACAGAGGGGTGGACAGGGGGACAGAGGGACAGTGGGATGGACAGGGGGACAGAGGGGTGGACAGGGGGACAGAGGGGGGGGGACAGGGGGACAGAGGGGGGGACAGGGGGACAGAGGGGGGGACAGGGGGACAGTGGGGTGGACAGGGGGACAGGGGGACAGTGGGGTGGACAGGGGGACAGTGGGGTGGACAGGGGGACAGAGGGGTGGACAGGGGGACAGGGGGACAGTGGGGTGGACAGGGGGACAGTGGGGTGGACAGGGGGACAGTGGGGTTTGACAGAGGGGTGGACAGGGGGACAGAGGGGTGGACAGGGGGATGGACAGAGAGGAGGACAGTGGGATGGACAGAGAGGGGGACAGTGGGGTGGACAGGGGGACAGTGGGGTGGACAGGGGGACAGTGGGGTGGACAGTGGGGTGGACAGGGGTGGACAGTGGGGGGGACAGTGGGACAGAGGGGTGGACAGAGGGGGGGGCAGGGGGACAGTGGGGTGGACAGGAGGACAGAGGGGTGGACAGGGGGACAGAGGGGTGGACAGGGGGACAGAGGGGGGGACAGAGGGGGGGACAGGGGGACAGTGGGACAGAGGGGTGGACAGGGGGACAGAGGGGTGGACAGGGGGACAGGGGGGTGGACAGGGGGACAGAGGGGTGGACAGGGGGACAGAGGGGTGGACAGGGGGCCAGTGGGGTGGGCAGGGGGACAGTGGGATGGACAGGGGGACAGTGGGATGGACAGTGGGGTGGGATGGACAGTGGGGTGGACAGTGGGATGGACAGAGGGGTGGACAGTGGGATGGACAGAGGGGTGGACAGTGGGATGGACAGAGTGGTGGACAGGGGGACAGTGGGGTGGACAGGGGGACAGTGGGATGGACAGGGGGACAGTGGGATGGACAGGGGGACAGTGGGGTGGACAGGGGGACAGAGGGGTGGACAGGGGGACAGAGGGGGGACAGGGGGACAGAGGAGGGGACAGGGGGACAGAGGGGTGGACAGGGGGACAGAGGGGGGGACAGGGGGACAGTGGGGTGGACAGGGGGACAGAGGGGTGGACAGGGGGACAGAGGGGTGGACAGGGGGACAGTGGGGTGGACAGGGGGACAGTGGGGTGGACAGGGGGACAGTGGGGCGGACAGGGGGACAGTGGGACAGACAGGGGGACAGGAGGACAGAGGGACAGTGGGGTGGACAGAGGGGTGGACAGGGGGACAGAGGGGTGGACAGAGGGGTGGACAGAGGGGTGGACAGAGGGGTGGACAGGGGGACAGAGGGGTGGACAGAGGGGTGGACAGGGGGACAGAGGGGTGGACAGGGGGACAGTGGGACAGACAGGGGGACAGAGGGGTGGACAGAGGGGTGGACAGGGGGACAGAGGGGTGGACAGAGGGGGGACAGGGGGACAGAGGGGTGGACAGGGGGACGACAGGGGGACAGTGGGGTGGACAGGGGGACAGTGGGGTGGACAGGGGGACAGTGGGATGGACAGGGGGACAGTGGGACGGACAGGGGGACAGTGGGGCGGACAGGGGGACAGTGGGACGGACAGGGGGACAGTGGGACGGACAGGGGGACAGTGGGGCGGACAGGGGGACAGTGGGGCGGACAGGGGGACAGTGGGGCGGACAGGGGGACAGACAGGGGGACAGAGGGGTGGACAGGGGGACAGTGGGGTGGACAGAGGGGTGGACAGGGGGACAGAGGGGTGGACAGAGGGGTGGACAGGGGGACAGTGGGACAGACAGGGGGACAGGGGGACAGAGGGGTGGACAGAGGGGGGACAGGGGGACAGAGGGGTGGACAGGGGGACAGAGGGGTGGACAGGGGGACGACAGGGGGACAGAGGGGTGGACAGGGGGACAGAGGGGTGGACAGGGGGACAGTGGGGTGGACAGGGGGACAGTGGGGTGGACAGGGGGACAGTGGGGTGGACAGGGGGACAGTGGGACGGACAGGGGGACGGACAGGGGGACAGTGGGGCGGACAGGGGGACAGTGGGGCGGACAGGGGGACAGTGGGGCGGACAGGGGGACAGTGGGACAGACAGGGGGACAGGAGGACAGAGGGACAGTGGGGTGGACAGAGGGGTGGACAGGGGGACAGAGGGGTGGACAGAGGGGTGGACAGAGGGGTGGACAGGGGGACAGAGGGGTGGACAGAGGGGTGGACAGAGGGGTGGACAGAGGGGTGGACAGGGGGACAGAGGGGTGGACAGGGGGACAGTGGGACAGACAGGGGGACAGAGGGGTGGACAGAGGGGTGGACAGGGGGACAGAGGGGTGGACAGAGGGGGGACAGGGGGACAGAGGGGTGGACAGGGGGACGACAGGGGGACAGTGGGGTGGACAGGGGGACAGTGGGGTGGACAGGGGGACAGTGGGACGGACAGGGGGACAGTGGGACGGACAGGAGGACAGTGGGACGGACAGGGGGACAGTGGGACGGACAGGGGGACAGTGGGATGGACAGGGGGACAGTGGGGCGGACAGGGGGACAGTGGGGCGGACAGGGGGACAGTGGGGCGGACAGGGGGACAGACAGGGGGACAGAGGGGTGGACAGGGGGACAGTGGGGTGGACAGAGGGGTGGACAGGGGGACAGAGGGGTGGACAGAGGGGTGGACAGGGGGACAGTGGGACAGACAGGGGGACAGGGAGACAGAGGGGTGGACAGAGGGGGGACAGGGGGACAGAGGGGTGGACAGGGGGACAGAGGGGTGGACAGGGGGACGACAGGGGGACAGTGGGGTGGACAGGGGGACAGAGGGGTGGACAGGGGGACAGAGGGATGGACAGGGGGACAGAGGGGGGGACAGGGGGACAGTGGGGTGGACAGGGGGACAGTGGGGTGGACAGGGGGACAGTGGGATGGACAGGGGGACAGGGGGACAGAGGGGTGGATAGGGGGACAGAGGGGTGGACAGGGGGACAGAGGGGTGGACAGGGGGACAGAGGGGTGGACAGGGGGACAGAGGGGTGGACAGGAGGACAGAGGGGGGGACAGGGGGACAGAGGGGTGGACAGAGGGACAGAGGGGTGGACAGAGGGACAGAGGGGTGGACAGGGGGACAGTGGGGTCCTCACTTGTTCGTAGGCTGTTGCTTGAAGCCTCCGCTCTCTCTGTCACTCTTCGCGCCTCCTGTCTCCTCCTGTCTCCGTGCGGGACTGTGCTGGGAACTACACTTCCCAGCATGCAGCGCGGCACACGGAGCCCTCCATTACTGGTGTGGGGGAGGCGGCTTGAGCGGAGTGGAGCGGATATGCTCCCTGCCGAAGCCGAGCCGACCTGGCCCCGGCCCGAGCCTGGATTGTCGGGAATCCGGCCCTGGGTGGATTGGGCCGGATAAATGTCCTCGGCGGGCCGCATGTGGCCCGCGGGCCGTAGTTTGAGGACCCCTGTACTAGACTCTTGGTGGACAGATTTAAGTGTGTTATTGCTAAGAATTACAGGCCTATAATATAAAACGCCAAATTTCTATGCAAAATAATTGTAGCACTTTGAGACGCAAAAATCTGACATAATCATACCACCAGGGAGGTTAAAGAAAAGATCAAATCAATAATTTTAAATGCTTGATTTGCAGAGTTTTTCCTTTCCATTAATGCAGTTGATTTTCAAAAACTAAACACCAGTAAGTGAACCAAAAAAGTGCACTTAGGGTGTGTCACAGGTGCCCTCCTGAAGAGGAAGGACCCCTTCCCCCCCGGGGTTCAAGTCACATGACAGGAGTAACAATGAGGATATTTGCCAGCACACCACAGATCGACAAGTAGCGTCCAAATGATTTTTTATTGAAGCATGATCATATCACAGAGCAGGTAGTGCAATATTTTGGAGTCACGCAGGACCCCTTTGTCAGGCATGTGATGATGTCAGGCATTTGATGACCCCTTTGTCCTCACTTGCCTGACGAAGGGGTCCTGTGTGACTCCGAAACGTTGCACTACCTGCTCTGTGATGTGATCGTGCTTCAATAAAAAATCGTTTGGACGCTACTTGTCAATCCATGGTGGGCTGGCAAATATCTTCATTGCGCTTTCTGATCCAGTTTCCAGCTCGTGGTTGGTGCAGCATTCAAATCTTCTGCAGCTTTTTCCAGGAATGCGTGTTATGGCAATATGGAGTATTCCTGGCAATATGGAGTATTCCTGACATGAGTAAGGCACACTCAAGTCCACCTAGCCAAAAGGCTTGGCAGATCCCTCTCCTGGAGTACTAGGTGAGGGGCTCGCCTAAAGAGAGACCCCCCAAAATAGGGGAGGAAGGAACTTAATGGCCACGCATCCTACCCTAGACCTCAGGGTAGGCCCAAGACCCACCATCCTGAGTGAAAGGGGAACACATACATAATTTCAAAGTGACAATAAATAAATAGGCAAAATTAAAAATAAGTGCAAGTGCAGGGGTATTGGCTAGGCCTTGCAGGTTAATAACAAGAATTGCCCCGGTCTTGGCCAAAAGGCCTAGCCCATGAGGTGTACAGCAGAAAAAAAGCAAAGGTTTCCTGGCCTGGTGTAGTTTCACACACTGGGGTCCCAAATCCATAGTGTTACTCGGATACCCTGGAGTGCCACTCCCATGGGCCGCTTGATATCACAGGCTGCTCTGCTTTCCCAGCCTCTGACCAGACCAGATAGCACTGTTGAAATCAGAAGGCACTGGTCCCTTCAGGATCCTCCATGCCAGACTCATCTGCTCTACTGAGTTCAGCCACTGGGCCTCATGGTGATGCACCGCTAGGCCTGCCCCCTTCTTCCTTTTTCGGTGAAGGAATTTGCCTCCTGGGATATGTGACGTGCCTATCCCAGAAGGCACAGCAGGCATAATATAAGTCATTCACCTAGACGAGCGATGTGCATGGGGGTGGGGCCTGCAGTTTTTACACTAAAATAAAAGGTAATAAAAAAGTGCGCTCTGTATATAGAGGAAGGGTGGATGGGAGGGAACTTAAATTTGAGGGTGAAGATCTGTTTTAAGAACTAAAATCACGTTCAAAGTCATTATGTCACATACTAACTTTCACTACTGAAAGCCCTGTACTGAGAATTACATTTGAAACCCTAAATTTGAACATTATACTTTTCTTTGTGAAAGCTTGATTTTTGTATATGATTTAGCAGGTGATGATGGCTTCTTTAAAACATCCCCTGCTAGGATGACACGGTTCACTCCTGTGTGTGTGTGCAGGGGCAGCGTTGTCACCCTAGGAAACACACACACATTTCCGATTTTGCTCCTCTCAGCATATCCTCATCTACCTTTCTGGGGCTACCATGTCATGACTAGGTAGAACACAGCCACGAGTTTACAATATGGAAAGAGGCAGAAGAAGCCCGTGAGCTGTGCTGGCACATAGCGCTAAAAGCAAACAAATTATACACTTAAGAAGAAATTGGAAGAATAAAAGGTATTCATATGCATTATAATTGCACATTTATAAAGTACAGTTTTTTTGGAAGGTTTAATTACACTTTAACATCAGACTTCTGACAAAAAAACCCAATAAAAATGTCATTAACTCTCAGGTGATTTGGGGACATTGACTAAAATCTATTTTGCTCTATAGTATGCTGAAGAAAGAGGTCACTGATGCGTTACATTTTCCTTTATTACCAAAGTGCCATTTAGATGGATTTGAATCAAGTGATTTTTCCTTGTTAAAGAAGATCTGAATTTGACTACAGTTCATGGGCAGAACTGTGGAACATCAGACACTGTCTTACAAGTAATCCTTTGTGTTCACATTCAGCTTTGTAAAAAGAATATGTTAATACTTTATCTCCTGCAAGCATGCTAATCACAGGGAGAAGGGATTTCTGAAAAGTTTATAATTGCAGAAACCCACATTCTTAAGATGTTACTTTATCACACTAGTTTTTTTTTTTTTGGAACAATACCAAAGTAATTTGCAAGCCAACCTGACATCATTAGAATGCCTAATATAAATAAAGTATGCCAAACACTGTGCACTGAGTGCCTCAAAGCAGCCAGGTTTATAGAAAGAATCCTAGAACATTAGTAAAATGGAGACATTTTGGTTCCACTGGGTGTCCAAACTGAGCTGATTTCAAATAGGAGATTATCAAAGGTTTGGAGGCCCACGCACAATTAAGCATTTCACTGCAGTGTGTTAATTCACATTGCCTAGTATAAATAAAGTATGCAAAACGCTGTCTAATGAATGCCTCAAAGCAGCCAGGTTTATGGAAAGAATCCTAGAAGGTTAAGAGAATGAAGACATATTGGTTTCACTGAAAGTCTGAATAGGAGACTATCAAAAGTTTGTAGGCCCATGCATTTCATTGAAGTGTGTTAATTAACATGCATTATTGCACATTGTGGTATGTACTAACTTGCATTATGGCAGCCCTTTTATTATGAATGCACCACATTGGGTGAAAAAAACATGCACAACCCTTTTAGGAATGCAGGGCACCACAACACATGTTTTTTTTTTTTTTTTGTTTTTTTTTTTAGCCCAGCTTTAGCTAGGCATCAAAAAATTCTCTGAAACTCATGGTTGTTCCCCTCCACGGAGATCTTTAGTAAAAGGCGAAAGATTTATTCGATCTGAAGAGAAACCAGAGTATACCACAACACATGTTTAATGCATTTTTGTGCACTGTGGTGCTTGGTGTGTTGGGTTCCACTGTACAATGCATTGGGGTACCATTCACAATGAATGGTCCCGCATATAGTGCAGGTGTGTTGCCATGTGTTGTGGCAATGCATGTGTTTTAATGCATGTTACTAAACACAAGTGTAAATGGGCACTGATTTGAGTGACCCAGCACCATCAGTGGCCATATTTCCTTTCCACTTCACTCACACACAAATACTGCATGTATAAGTCCTGGACAGCCGCACTCCAAAAAATAGCCTTTATTTGTCAAATGGAATCAAAAATATATGCCACAGCAGAACGGACAGACGCGTTTCACACTATCAAACAGTGCTTAATCCTATGATTAAGCACTGTTTGATAGTGTGAAACGTGTAAGCTCTTCTGTCCGTTCTGTTGTGGCATGTATTTTTGATTACTTTTGACGAATAAAGGCTATTTTTTGGAGTGTGGCTGTCCAGGATTTTCTCAAGTTAATTGCTACATGCATTGCCAGCACCTGTGACTTCCAAAGTAGAGGAGAGGATCATTTCAAATTGACCTGCCTGCAATGGTGATATCTTTTTGCTTACTGCATGTATAAGCATTTAAACCGTTATATGGATTTTCCACTAAAAGTAAAATGTGCCTATTATGTGATCACCATTATAAAATGTTCTTTCTAAAAAAGCCTTTTGATTGGTTCGCTATTTAATTGTTCCACAATTTGAATCATGAAGCCAAACATAATAAAAACAATAGCTAGGTACTGTATATGTGATAAAAAAGAGCCTTGTATGCATTGTATAAAAGCTACAAATGCTTAACAAATTTCCAATTAAAATCAACCATCAGTAAGTAGTTAGTTATACAGCACTGTGCAAAAGTTTGAATCAGGTGTGAAGAAATGCTATAAAGTAAGTTTTATCAATTTACAAAATGCAAAGTGAGCAAACAGAAGAAAAATCTAAATAAAATAAGTATTTGGTGTGACTACCCATTGGCTTCAAACCAGCATCAACTCTAATGCCCTGTACACACGGTCGGATTTTCCGATGGAAAATGTCCGATCGGAGCTTGTTGTCGGAAATTCCGACCGTGTGTAGGCTCCATCGGACATTTTCCCTCGGGTTTTCCGACACACAAAGTTGGAAAGCAGGAGATAAAATTTTCCGACAACAAAATCCGATCGCGTCAATTCCGACCGTGTGTGGCCTGTTCCGACGCACAAAGTGCCACGCATACTCAGAAGAAATTCCGGCACGGAACAGCTCGTTCTGGTAAACTTAGCGTTCGCAATGGATACAGCACTTTCATCACGCTGCAATGTCAAAAATGGTTTATTACAGCGCACTCTCTTCTTCTTTATAATGTGACAAGAATTAAGTAGTTTTGCTGCTCATATTCACACACACTTCTCACAAAGTTTTATTTTTGTTTTTTTATTGGGATTCCCTGAATATATTGTTATTAGTTGTCACATCTGACAGAATGTTTTTTTTTTAGATTTAATGTTTGTATTTTTTCCAAGGCTGATCTTTGTTCAATGTTATTTTTATTTTTACTCCAGAATATTTTTGTGTGTGTTTTGTGTGTCAAGTTACCCCAACACCATTGCTATCTTTTATTATTTAATCTCAAGGAGATTGTTTGTTGTTGGTGTCCCTTGTTCATTTCACATTGTATATTTGAAATGTACCTGAATCCTCACAAACAAACTGTCCTTTTTGAAGTAAAACACACATAGGCAAGTATAATTCAAACCAACAATCCTTTATTAAGGGATCAGAACCAAACAAAGAGGAAGGCAACACTGGATCAACACGAGAAATTAGCGAAGCCTGGGACTCCCATGGCAGACATCAATTCTTGAACATCAAAATTGGTGGCCTGAGGAGTCCATATGTAAGGGAGTGCAGTCTGGTCCAGAATTGGCAGAGATCCAGAAAGCAGCAGATGACATCTGTGTCCCCAGGCTGTGGTACCACAAGAGGCTGCATCTTTTGGCCGGCCAGACTGGATCCAGGGTCCTCACTTTCTGGTCTTCCTTACACGCTTCCTTCCCGGCTGTGGCTGTGCTGTTGGAGATGTGGCAGGAGGAGGAGGAGGACCTGCAGGAGGAGGAGGACTGGGAGGACCTGGAGGAGAAGGAGGAGGAGGAGGAGGACCTGCAGGAGGAGGAGGAGGACCATCGCAAAGGTGTGTTTGAGCTGTAATTTGGCCCCTCATACCTTTCTTAAGAGCCTCCAATATGAGCGCCTCACACATGACTTGTTGGCCCTCCTCCATCCTCTGCATTTTATATGCAATGACGGCAGCAATGTCCTCCTCCACGGTCTGTCATGCTCCCAGGACCTCTGTAGCCCTCCAAAAGAGTCCTCTGCCAGCCTCCTCTAGAGCACTCCTCCTACTGCCACTTTCTCTTTTCAGGGGGGGTGGAGGGACCGGCATATCAGCCAGCCGGCTCGGCCCGGCCACCTCCTGGCTGAGACTTCCCTGTGTATGAAAAAGGGACATGGTTGTAATGTTTTGCATCATCAATCACAATCCTAAATTAGTACTCCCAACTAACATCTAGTTAACATCATTGATTGGACAAGCAGAAATATTTAGAGGAATGCTATACCTGGCTCAATCTGGGCTCCTCCACATGTGGCCTGGAAGGCCCAGGTTGGGCGTCAGAAGCCTCAGCCGGGGGGGAAGGAAGCGTGGAAGGAAGACTGGAGAGGGATGGCCTGGGTTAAGTCTGGCCTGCCAGAAAATGCAGCCTGTCGTAGTACCACATCCTGGGGACATAGATGTCATCTGCTGCTCACAATTTCACACAATTGCTCCAGTGCTGCCTTCCTCTTTGCTTGGTTCTTGAAATGGGGGTGTTTAATCTCCCACAGACATGGCAGCTCCCTTAACATATCTAGGAATACTGACATGAAGTCATTATCTTTCAGTAGCATATCCATGTTCACTGCAAGACACAATACAAGACAAAGCCTAATGTCAGACAAAACTCTCCTAATCTTGTTGCAATATAGGCCTCAATGTAGAAGCAGTATAGGCACAAGTTTGTCTCTTACCTTCGTTTTTACGATCGGCGCGTCCAATGCTCCTTCCTCCGCTCACAGATCGTACGTAATACGCACATGTGTTACGCTTTATATACTCTGCGCATGCGTGTAACTCCGCCCACCCCTGACGTTCTTTCTATTCTATTCCCCGCCCCTTTTCGTTCGGCGCAGTGGGGGAAGAGCACATGGCGGAGTCACAGCAGGTGCGTGATAATTACAGGAACGAGGAGGAGGATGAAAGCCCGGATCTGGACACGTCCCGATCCAGAAGGAGACGTTTTAAGGCCACAAATATGTCGTTTGGGGAGATGTTGGAGATGGTCGACATAATGAAGAAGGCCGACTATGACGGAAAGTATGGGCCTTACCCCAACCCCAATATCAGAAAGGCCAAGATCATGGCGAAAGTGGTCAAAAGTCTTCACAAGAATTTCGGGGTACGGCGATCGAAAGATCAGCTCAGGAAGCGGTGGTCGGACCTGAAATTAAGAGAGCCAGAGCAGTACAGAAAGATCCGGAGAGTGCTGCAAAAAAGTAAGTAGTTGTGCTGTGTTCCTATTCTTTTTGTCTTTTTTACATTCGTGCTGCTCCATGTGCTTTTCTTAATTGTACAGTTTAAAAGGGCAACTTTAATGTTCATGGGCCCATTATTCGTTCGTATCAAACATTTTTCTTTCGGCCTCTAAAACACCATTGTTTAGGCCATATGCATTTTCCCACATTTTTAAGGGCCTACTTGGATGCCAAATATTTGTTTGTGTAGCTGGGTTTGTTACTAGAATGAAATGCAAACAAGATTCTGTGTAAGGAGAGGACACTGAGCAGCTGTTTTCACATCTGGACGCTGGAGCACTAGTGTGGGACACAAGAACACCATTTTTATTAGGGGGGCCACACAGGTGCTCCAGTGTATACTATAGGGAGGTCTCCATCTCTGAAGCTTGTACAAAACAGGTAAAGTATTGCAGCTTGACAAAGGCCAATAAAAAAACTACATCTTGGAACTCGGCTAAAATTGACAATTGTACCCCACTTCCAAGCAATGTTTCCTATTTATAGTTCTGCCATCAAATATCTGTGTGCTAATTATACCATTTTTGTTTTACATAGGGGAGAAAAGACTCGGAGGACACCCCTCATCCGAGGAGACCACAGACCCCCCACCTATGGAAAAAGGGGAAATACCAACAACCCAAGAAGAGCAGGAGGAAGAAGAAGATGTGGTGGAAATTGGCACCACAACAGGTGAGTGTCTGCGACCACAGGTCTCAGGTAAGAGATGGATGCCGGCAGATTTTTGATACCTGTTTTTGTTTGGTTTCTCTCTTTTTAGGTGATCGTGATCCAGATCCTTTCACATCAGAAAGTGCCCAGATCTTGATCGGGGAGATCATGAGGTGTAATGTCGAATTGCAAAACATCCAGAAAAAAATAAATGATGTGATTAAAAAAAATAATAACATCATTGATGTTTTGGGGTGAATTTAAAACCCCACAAAATCACTTTTTTTATTGTGGGCCAATCTTTTAAATATTTTTGCAATGTTTTAAAAAGCCAAATTTGGAGGATGCACACAGTGTGCCAACATGTGCTATCTGCCATCACAGGAGATCAATGGATGCGTTTTGGGGGTGCAACTCCTTCCTCAATTATAAAGTAGCGGTGAGGAAGGGCTTGCTCCCCACGTCCCTTGATCCCCCGTGATGGCAGATAGCACATGTTGCCATTCGTAAATTGGTGTTCATCTTCCAAATTTGGCTTTTCCAGGGGTGATTTCCCCCCATCTGAACGCAATATCAAACACAGTTCCTAAATACTGATGTCTGATATTGCCTTCAGGTTTTACCATATGTGAACTTTGTAAGTTCAAGTTTTTTGTCTTTCTTGTTGGTTTTACACAGGCCTGTTTTATCGTAAATGGACATTTCTATTTTTGATAATGCCACCCCAAAAATTGTTATACAACAAACATGTTGGTTTGTTTTAAAAACCTTTGGTAAATGCACATGTGATTGTGCAGGTATAAAAAAGTTGGTTAATCAAGAATGTGTGGATTATTGTCTCAACACTACAACAACACTTTTGGGGTGATGTCATTGCTGTTTTCAGCAAAAATGGGGGTTATTTACTAAGGGCAAATCCTCTTTGCACTACAAGTGCAGGTTCAGTGCAGTTGCAAGTGCACTTGTAGTGAAATGTGTTTTTGCATTTAGTAAATAACAGCCAACAGTGCTTTGTATAAGGTTACACAATCACGCCATTTTCTGCACTCAAAACATTTCTGTCAGGTTCAGCTAAAACAAACACAAGCAGTAAATGTCCACAAATAATTTCTTTTTTGTTTTTTATTCTAAAAAGGCTTCACATATTTGCTGGCATATTGATGGCCCCCCTACCCGCAAAGAACTCCAGGTAGCATAACCGGACATCATGGGCACTCAGGGAGGGCAAGCCAGGACAGCCGCTTTCAAGCGCCGTCAGTGTGGTTTCATGTATCATTCCGGCCTCAGGCCCAACTGAGCCAGCATAGTTGGCCGAATGTTTCCTTAAAAAGTTATGGAGAACACAGCACGCAAGTATAATATGGTTCAGTTTATACTCCGCCATATGGATGGGTGTCATAAATAGGCGGAACCGGCTGGCCAGGATTCCAAATGTGTTCTCCACCACTCTTCGGGCTCTGGCCAGCCGGTAATTAAAAACCCTCTGTTCCGGGGTGAGGGTCCTCATCGGGAATGGCCGCATCAGGTGGTCCCCCAGTGCAAACACTTCATCAGCAACGAACACGAATGGGAGTCCTTCCACATTGTCCTCTGGAGCTGGCAAGTCCAAGCTGCCATTCTGGAGACGCCTGTAAAACTCCGTCTGGGCGATGACTCCACCATCGGACATCCGGCCATTCTTCCCCACGTCCACATACAGGAAGTCGTAATTAGCCGACACCACCACCAACATCACTATACTATTGAACCCCTTATAGTTGAAATAGTACGACCCCGAGTTGGGTGGTGGGACGATGTGGACGTGTTTCCCATCAATTGCCCCTCCGCAGTTAGGAAAGTCCCACCGCTGGGCAAAGTGGGAGGCCACAGTCTGCCATTCCTGTGGCGTGGAAGGAAACTGTTGAGGAAAAAACAATAAACATTACTATTTTTGATCAGAAACATGGCAAGCAGATTAGGCACAAACATTATGGGGCAACCTCCAGATAGCATTTATTAAGGGGAATTTAACAACGCCAAAGTATAAGGTACACCTATCATATTCCCCCTCCCCCCCTCTCATGGGCCATTTCTAACATTATAGGGGGTGTGTGGAAATCTTGGACAGGTAACCCTCTTCACTTCATTGAGAGATGAATGCCTAAATAATAGGTATTACTTGGAACAGCCCCTCCTTAGTTACACTATTGGCAGACCACTGGACAGGTAAGAAGTGTCATAATACAAAGATATAAATACACATTGTACACAGTTGAGGACATTTGGACATTCTGCTATTACCTATCAAGATAATAATAGGATAGAAAAACTTGAAACAGTACCATTTGAAAGTATACAGGCAGGCCCTTGCACTACATGCTTTGGAGAATTCATCCATAAATCTGACCAGTAAAGAGATGGATATAGTGTGTATGGGTTTGGCAAAGTCAGCAGATAGATGATTGAGGATCGATAGAGAATTGTGATCAGCTGACTTAAAAGTTGAGGATTGGGAGGGTTACTAAAAATTATTTGGGGACACCACCAAAAAAAGCCTCTGGCACTCTGCCTGAATTTAAAGCAAGAATAACATTTCTAAACATTTTAGGGGGTGTTTGGGGTAAAGCACTACTATGGAGCAGAAAAAATACATTGTTAGGTGACTACATGAGGTGAATATAGGGCCAGGAGACACCATGCTGGGGATGTTATTGAAGGGCAAATATGTATGAAGGACCTAAACTAATAATTACATAAAAATCCAGCATGCATGAGGACAAAGGGGACATTCACAGCATATTACAATCATGGTAATTAGGGAATGAGGAAAGAAATACAATATATTAGCAAACATTCAATACAATAAAATGTGATATAAAAGGATAAAAATCTTACCTTCATATACTCCTTCTGTAGGACCTGGATGATGGCAGAACAGGCCTCTGGGATAATAATCCCCAGAGCCTGGGGGGAGATGCCTGTCGAGAACTTGAGGTCCTGCAGGCTTCTCCCTGTCGCCAAATACCGCAGGGTAGCGACCAACCTCTGCTCCGGAGTGATGGCTTGCCTCATGCAGGTATCCTGCCTGCTAATATAAGGGGTCAGCGAAGCCAACAGAAGGTGAAACACGGGGTCCGTCATCCTGAGAAAGTTCCTGAAATCATCAGAATTATTCTCACGGTTCTCACGGAGCAAAGGCATATGACAGAACTGGTCACGCTGAAGCAACCAATTCTTGGTCCATGAACTCCTCCCCACCCTGTTCATGCACTGGACTTGTGTCAAGGTCAGGACCTCAACACCAAGCCCCCGCACAGCACGAACTCTACGAGGAGTACGCATAGGCAACATGGCTAGAAAACGGTCGGCTGCTCAGAATGAAGTAACAGAAGGCACTGAAGAACAGCAAGGCCTGTGAAGAGCGACCTGAAAAACAGTAACGAACGAACAAGAATACAATGACTAAAGTCACGCGGAACTTGCTTGCACGCACTGAAGAGCAGATACAAACCCACAAGCACAAACTGAACGGCAGAAAACGATCTGAAAGCCACGAGTCTGAAAAAGCGCAAATCGTCTCTCACCAAACTTTTACTAACACGAGATTAGCAAAAGGAGCCCAAAGGGTGCCGCGCTTGGTTCTGAACTGGCCTTTTCTAGTCTCGTCGTACGTGGTGTACGTGACCGCGTGGTTGTGAGACCGTGTGTAGACAAAACAAGTTTGAGCCAACATCCGTCGGAAAAAATCCTAGGATTTTGTTGTCGGAATGTCCGAACAAAGTCCGACCGTGTGTACGCCCTATTACACTTGCACATTTTGTACATTTGCACAAAGTCAGGGATTTTGTATGATTAGAGTCATGTGTATGACTACCCAATTATACCAATGTTGCCTAGTTTCTGTGATTATGTGCATACCCCTCAATCATTGTGGTAGTATGGACATATACATATCTAGATCTGAGAGATCTCACACAAAAGAGGTAGTTCCATCCGCAATACACATTTATTGATAGGGTTACATAATATATACAAATTACAAATTTCACATAAACCCATTATGTAACACCAAGCAGGTGCTAGTGATCACCCATTTCATATATACGTTAAAACACAGTCATTACCTGAAACAGAAAAAGCTTTGTAGGAAGCTGGGTAAAGAACAGCCAAACTCTGCTACTAAGGTGAGGTTGTAGAAGACCGTTTCAAGCCACAGGTCATACACCATGGCAAGACTGAACACAGCAACAAGGTAGTTATACTCCATCTGCAAGGTGTCTCTCAGGCAAAAGCAGACTGGGATTTTGAAATGTGCTGTTCAAGCTCATTTGAAGCAGCACAAAAAAACGGGCAACACTGAGGACCATAGACACAGTGGTCATCCAAGGAAACTTAATGCAACAGATGAAAGACACCTCATTACTTACCTTCGACATCAGAAGACATACAGCAGTGCCATCAGCACAGAACTGGTGGAAATCAGTGGGACCCAGGTACACCCACCTACTGTCTAGAGAAATCTTGCCAGAAGTGGTCTGCAAGGATGAATTGTGGCCAAAAAGTCATACCTCCGCTGGGGAAAAAAGGCTAAGCAACTGAACTATGCACAAAATATAGGAACGGGGTTCAGAAAAATGGGAGCAGGTGCTCTGGACTGATTTAGTGAAAATTTGAATTATTTGGCTGAAACAGGAGGCAGTTTGTTCGCAAAGGGCTGGAGGCAGAGGCGGCTCTCTAATTAGGCAAATTATGCGTTTGCCTAAGGCCTCGCAATCCCAGGGGCCTCGCAAAAGCCTAATTTGCCCGTAGCTCAACGTCCCCAGGATAGTCCTGGTGAATGAGTCCAGGAATACCCGTGGAGTGTCTTGGTTCCCACGAGCAACGCTTCATATGGCAGCCGCAAAGTGGCATCTCTCCCCGGCTGGCACACACATACGGAGCTCTGCGCACTGACCCCGCCCCCTCCTCCTCCTGCTGTGATGTTTTCCTGGACACAGAGGAGGAGGCGGGGAGGAAGCACGGCCATGCAGCTCTGCGAGACAGCGCTGATCTGAGGTCTTTATTAATAAACTAAAAGTGAGACTTGCGGGGGGGGGTGGTAAACATACAGTACACTTGGAATGGTTTGGGGGAGAGGATATATGGGATCTTTAGGATTGTAGAAGACTCGGTGCTACAAGGGGGATGGACATGAAATCCATCCCCCTCACCCCCCAGCACAAGTCTTTCCCCCTCCCAAAGAATCCCCTAGCACATATTATTCCCCCCCAATCAAAGAGATGCTGTCTGTGGCTGTAGTTTTGGTGGCTCCTGCAGCATTGTGAGAGGAGTCTGCTTGTCATTACCAATCTCTGACCGATTCCTGTTTCCACCTCTGCAATCTCTGACCGTCTCCTGTTTCTATCTCTGAAACCTCTGAGCGTCTCCTGTTTTTACCTCTGCAATCTCTGACCGTCTCCTGTTTCCATCTCTGCAATCTCTGACTGTCTCCTGTTTTTATCTCTGCAATCTCTGACCGTCTCCTGTTTTTACCTCTGCAATTTCTTACCGTCTCCTGTTTCTATCTCTGCAATCTCTGACTGTCTCCTGTTTTTATGTCTGCAATCTCTGACTGTCTCCTGTTTTTATGTCTGCAATCTCTGACCGTCTCCTGTTTTTATGTCTGCAGTCTCTGACCATCTCCTATATCATGTCTGCAGTCTCTGACCATCTCCTGTATCATGTCTGCATTCTCTGACCATCTCTTGCATCATATCTGCAGTCTCTGACCATCTCTTGTATCATGTCTGCAATCTCTGACCCTCTATTGTATTATGTCTGCACAGTCTCTGACCATCTCTTCCATCATGTCTGCAGTCTCTGACCATCTCTTGTATCATATCTGCAGTCTCTGACAATCTCTTGTATCATGTCTGCAATCTCTGACCCTCTATTGTATCATATCTGCACAGTCTCTGACCATCTCTTGCATCATGTCTGCAGTCTCTGACCATCTCTTGTATCATGTCTGCAGTCTCTGACCATCTCTTGTATCATGTCTGCAGTCTCTGACCCTCTATTGTTTCATGTCTACACAGTCTCTGACCATCTCTTGTATCATATCTTCAGTCTCTGACCAGCTATTGTATCATTTCTGCAGTCTCTGACCATCTCTTGTATCATGTCTTCAGTCTCTGACCATCTCTTGTATCATGTTTGCAGTCTGACCATCTCTTGTATCATGACTGCAGTCTCTGACCATCTCTTCTATCATGTCTGCAGTCTCTGACCATCTCTTGTATCATGTCTGCAGTCTCTGACCATCTCTTGTATCATATCTTCAGTCTCTGACCAGCTATTGTATCATGTCTGCACAGTCTCAGACCTTTTTCTGTATCATGTCTGCACAGTCTCTGACCATCTTCTTTATTGTGTCTGCAGTCTCTAGGGGGGGGGGGGAGCCTACAGAGGAGTCAATAGCTGGAGCGCTGCTAGGATGGGGGTCACATAAGGAGTTGGACTTGTGTGGACTGTGGAAAGGATAATATAGGATGAAACTAGAGCCACCAAGCTGGAGCCCAGAGAGGACCATCTGGCTGAGCCCTGCATGGTGCATCTGAGAGGAGGTCAGTGACAGCGCTGCAAGGATAGTCTGATGGGGGTCAGTGATGTAAGGGGGGAGTGAATACAGTAAGGTAATGGGCGCACTGATATAAAGGTTCCCCCTTATAATAGTAACCCTGCCCTTTTACCTTGGTGCATTCACTCTGCGGGTGGTCTGTGGTCACCAGCGTATCCCCCTTATTGGAGTTCTCATTTTAAATGGAAGTTGGAACTCCACGGACCCTGATAAAAAGGGGAACTCTGATGTAAATGGGAATGCTGAGCACTCTGATATAAGGTGATCTCTGGTCACCAGAGCCCCCTTACTTTAGAGTTCCCCCTTCCTCCAGTCTGCAGCATTGCCCCTTACATCAAATTTCCCCTTGCACTGTAAGGGGGAATCTTGCAGACTCTGATGTAAGGGGGAACTCTGTGCTGGGTTATATTAACCTGAGCTTCATGTGAATGAAGAAATATGATTTTTGACTTTTAATCTACTAATACACATTACTAGTAGCAGCTGCACAAATTGTATTTATATTTGTGTGCATGTAATATATATATGTTTAATGAAAATTTGCTAGAGAAAATTCTAGAAACTGTGAAATTATGGTTCATAGTGTTTAAGGCTCCTAATATATATAATTTATACAGTTCATTTTTATCGTTTGAATTATTTTTCCCATTATGGGTGTGGGAGGGGCCTCATGTCTAGGTTTTGCCTAAGGCCTCACAAAGCCTAGAGCCGCCTCTGGCTGGAGGGCGGTACAATGAGTGTCCGCAGGCAACAGTGAAGCATGGTGGAGGTGCCTTGAAAGTTTGGGACTGCATTTCTGCAAATAGAGTTGGAGATTTGGTCACGATCAATGGTGTCCTCAATCCTGAGAAATGCAGGCAGATACTTATCTATCATGCCATACCATCAGGGAGGCATGTGATTAGCCCTAAATTTATTCTGCAGCAGGACAATGACCCCAAATATACAGCCCAGTCAGTAAGAACTATCTTCAGCGTAAACAAGAACAAGGAGTCCTGGAAATTATGGTTTGGCCCCCACAGAGCCCTGATCTCAACATCATCGAGTCTGTCTGGGATAACACGAAGAGTCAGAAGGATTTGAGGCAGCCTACCATCCACAGAAGATCTGCAGTTAGTTCCCAAAGATGTTAGGAACAACCTACCTACCGAGATCTTCAAAAACTGAGTGCAAGTATACCTAGAAGAATATATGCTGTTTTAATAGCAAGGGCGGTTACACCTAATATTAATTTGATTTGGATTTTTCTTCTAACCATTTACTTTCCATTTTGTTAATTGATAAAAATAAACTATTAACACTTCTATTTCTGAAAGTATTCCTAATTTACAGCATTTTTTCCACACTTGCCTAAAACGTTTGCACAGTAGTGTATATTGTCTTCTATGTTAACTGAATTTTATAATAAAATGCTGGTAAATATTTTAGAGCTAAAAGTAATCAACATGTTGTCAAAATATGTAAAAAATCAAAAAGTTGCAAAATGCAAAATTCAGGACTTAATAGATTGGATTTGAGCTAATATACCATGACATAATCATTTAGAAATGTTCAGCATGTTCTAAAGCTAGCCATTGTCTAGTTGCTGATAGACTTGTTCTTGTAATATTGATGTAGTGTTTTTATTCACTGTTCATTAGTGACAACAGTCACTCATTTATATCACAAAGGTCACTGATTTTGCAAAATTTAACAGCTGGAGGCAGAGACTAGCCTCCAGCTGTTAATTTTGGCAAAATCATTATAAATGTATGGATAAAGGAAGTTGAATGGTTACACGAAATGATGGCGTGTAAGTAAAGCCAGGACCTTTTTTTTTCCTTTTAGGTGAAGGGATTTTTTTTTATAGGTGTAGAGAAGAGTAATGCCCCGTACACACGGTCGGACATTGATCGGACATTCCGACAACAAAATCCTCGGATTTTTTCCTACGGATGTTGGCTCAAACTTGTTTTGCCTACACACGGTCGCACAAAGTTGTCGGAAATTCCGATCGCCAAGAATGCGGTGACGTCAAGCACGTACGACGAGACTAGAAAAGGCCGGTTCAGAACCAAGCGCGGCACCCTTTGGGCTCCTTTTGCTAATCTCGTGTTAGTAAAAGTTTGGTGAGAGACGATTTGCGCTTTTTCAGACTCGTGGCTTTCAGATTTTTCTGCCGTTCAGTTTGTGCTTGTGGGTTTGTATCTGCTCTTCAGTGCGTGCAGTCAGTTCGTATCGGAGTTTTCTGTGCGATCTTGTCCGTTCGTTGCTGTTTTTCAGGTCGCTCTTCACAGGCCTTGCTGTTCTTCAGTGCGTTCTGTTACTTCGTTCTGAGCAGCCGACCGTTTTCTAGCCTTATTTCGTATGCGTACTCCTCGTACAGTTCGTGCTGTGCGGGGGCTTGGTGTTGGGGTCCTGACCTTGACACAAGTCCAGTCCATGAACAGGGTGGGGAGGAGTTCATGGACCAAGAATTGGTTGCTTCAGCGTGACCAGTTCTGTCATATGCCTTTGCTCCGTGAGATCCATGAGAATAATCCTGGTGATTTCAGGAATTTTCTCAGGATGACTGACCCCGTATTTCACCGTTTGTTGGCTTCGCTGACCCCCTATATCAGCAGGCAGGATACCTGCATGAGGCAAGCCATCACTCCGGAGCAGAGGTTGGTCGCTACCTTGCAGTATTTGGCCACAGGGAGAAGCCTGCAGGACCTCAAGTTCTCGACAGGCATCTCCCCCCAGGCTCTTCTTTGTGGACATTTACTGCTTGTGTTTGTTTAACCACTTGACGACCGCCTCACGCCGATGTACGTCGGCAAAGTGGCACGGACAGGCAAAATCACGTACAGGGTACGTGATTTGCCTTCCGCGGGTGGGGGGTCCGATCGGACCCCCCCCCCGGTGCCCGAGGCGGTCGTCGTTTGTCCAGCGGCGATCGGTGATGAGGGGGAGACCATCCGTTCGTGGCCCCCCCCTCGCGATCGCCGCCGGCCAATGAGAACACTCCTTTGCTGCTGTATGCTAAACAGCAGCAAAGGAAGTGATGTCATCTCCCCTCGGGTCGGTATTTTCCGTTCCGGCCCGAGGAGAGACGACAAGTATGTGAGTGCACAAACACTACACACACAGTAGAACATGCCAGGCACACAAATCACCCCGATCCCCCCCCCGATCGCCCCCCGATCCCCCCCCAATCACCCCCCCCCCCTGTCACAAACTGACACCAGCAGTTTTTTTTTTTTTTTTTTGTTTTTTTTTCTGATTACTGCATAGTGTCAGTTTGTGACAGTTACTGTGTTGGGACAGTGTATATTACCCCCCTTTAGGTCTAGGGTACCCCCCTAACCCCCCCTAATAAAGTTTAAACCCCTTGATCACCCCCTGTCACCAGTGTCGCTAAGCGATCATTTTTCTGATCGCTGTATTAGTGTCGCTGGTGACGCTAGTTAGTGAGGTAAATATTTAGGTTCGCCGTCAGCATTTTATAGCGTCAGGGACCCCCATATACTACCTAATAAATGTTTTAACCCCTTGATTGCCCCCTAGTTAACCCTTTCACCACTGATCACCGTATAACCGTTACGGTTGACGCTGGTTAGTTCGTTTATTTTTTATAGTGTCAGGGCACCCGCCGTTTATTACCGAATAAAGGTTTAGCCCCCCGATCGCCCGGCGGTGATATGCGTCGCCCCAGGCAGCGTCAAATTAGCGCCAGTACCGCTAACACCCACGCACGCAGCATACACCTCCCTTAGTGGTATAGTATCTGATCGGATCAATATCTGATCCGATCAGATCTATACTAGCGTCCCCAGCAGTTTAGGGTTCCCAAAAACGCAGTGTTAGCGGGATCAGCCCAGATACCCGCTAGCACCTGCGTTTTGTCCCTCCGCCCGGCCCACCCAAGTGCAGTATCGATCGATCACTGTCACTTACAAGGCACTAAACGCATAACTGCAGCATTCGCAGAGTCAGGCCTGATCCCTGCGATCGCTAACAGTTTTTTTGGTAGCATTTTGGCGAACTGGCAAGCACCAGCCCCAGGCAGCGTCAGGTTAGCGCCAGTACCGCTAACACCCACGCACGCACCATACACCTCCCTTAGTGGTATAGTATCTGAACGGATCAATATCTGATCCGATCAGATCTATACTAGCGTCCCCAGCAGTTTAGGGTTCCCAAAAACGCAGTGTTAGCGGAATCAGCCCAGATACCTGCTAGCACCTGCGTTTTGCCCCTCCGCCCGGCCCAGCCCAGCCCACCCAAGTGCAGTATCGATCGATCACTGACACTTACAAAACACTAAACGCATAACTGCAGCGTTCGCAGAGTCAGGCCTGATCCCTGCGATCGCTAACAGTTTTTTTTGTAGCGTTTTGGTGAACTGGCAAGCACCAGCCCCAGGCAGCGTCAGATTAGCGCCAGTACCGCTAACACCCACGCACGCACTGTACACCTCCCTTAGTGGTATAGTATCTGATCGCATCAATATCTGATCCGATCAGATCTATACTAGCGTCACCAGCAGTTTAGGGTTCCCAAAAACGCAGTGTTAGCGGGATCAGCCCAGATACCTGCTAGCACCTGCGTTTTGCCCCTCCGCCCGGCCCAGCCCAGCCCACCCAAGTGCGGTATCGATCGATCACTGTCACTTACAAAACACTAAACGCATAACTGCAGCGTTCGCAGAGTCAGGCCTGATCCCTGCGATCGCTAACAGTTTTTTGGTAGTGTTTTGGTGAACTGGCAAGCGCCAGCGGCCTAGTACACCCCGGTCGTAGTCAAACCAGCACTGCAGTAACACTTGGTGACGTGGCGAGTCCCATAAGTGCAGTTCAAGCTGGTGAGGTGGCAAGCACAAGTAGTGTCCCGCTGCCACCAAAAAGACAAACACAGGCCCGTCGTGCCCATAGTGCCCTTCCTGCTGCATTCGCCAATCCTAATTGGGAACCCACCGCTTCTGCAGCGCCCGTACTTCCCCCATTCACATCCCCAACCAAATGCAGTCGGCTGCATGAGAGGCATTTTTATGTCCTCCCGAGTACCCCTACCCAACGAACCCCCCCAAAAAAGATGTCGTGTCTGCAGCAAGCGCGGATATAGACGTGACACCCGCTATTATTGTCCCTCCTGTCCTGACAATCCTGGTCTTTGCATTGGTGAATGTTTTGAACGCTACCATTCACTAGTTGAGTATTAGCGTAGGGTACAGCATTCCACAGACTAGGCACACTTTCACAGGGTCTCCCAAGATGCCATCGCATTTTGAGAGACCCGAACCTGGAACCGGTTACCGTTATAAAAGTTAGTTACAAAAAAAGTGTAAAAAAAAAAAAAATATGAAATAAAAAAAAATAGTTGTTGTTTTATTGTTCTCTCTCTCTCTATTCTCTCTCTCTATTGTTCTGCTCTTTTTTACTGTATTCTATTCTGCAATGTTTTATTGTTATTGTTATTGTTATTGATTGTTATTGTTATTGTTATTGTTATTATGTTTTATCATGTTTGTTTTTCAGGTGTGTAATTATTTACACTTTACTGTGATTTATTGTTAACCATTGTTAACCATTTTTTTGTCTTCAGGTACGCCATTCACGACTTTGAGTGGTTATACCAGAATGATGCCTGCAGGTTTAGGTATCATCTTGGTATCATTCTTTTCAGCCAGCGGTCGGCTTTCATGTAAAAGCAATCCTAGCGGCTAATTAGCCTCTAGACTGCTTTTACAAGCCGTGGGAGGGAATGCCCCCCCCCCCCCCACCGTCTTCCGTGTTTTTCTCTGGCTCTCCTGTCTCAACAGGGAACCTGAGAATGCAGCCGGTGATTCAGCCAGCTGACCATAGAGCTGATCAGAGACCAGAGTGGCTCCAAACATCTCTATGGCCTAAGAAACTGGAAGCTACGAGTATTTCATGACTTAGATTTCGCCGGATGTAAATAGCGCCATTGGGAAATTGGGGAAGCATTTTATCACACCGATCTTGGTGTGGTCATTTGCTTTGAGGGCAGAGGAGAGATCTAGGGTCTAATAGACCACAATTTTTTCAAAAAAGAGTACCTGTCACTACCTATTGCTATCATAGGGGATATTTACATTCCCCGAGATAACAATAAAAATGATTAAAAAAAAAAATATGAAAGGAACAGTTTAAAAGTAAGATTAAAAAAGCAAAAAAATAATAAAGAAAAAAAAAAAAAAAAAAAAAACACCCCTGTCGCCCCCTGCTCTCGCGCTAAGGCGAACGCAAGCGGCGGTCTGTCGTCAAACGTAAACAGCAATTGCACCATGCATGTGAGGTATCACCGCGAAGGCCAGATCGAGTGCAGTAATTTTTCCAGTAGACCTCCTCTGTAAATCTAAAGTGGTAACCTGTAAAGGCTTTTTAAGGCTTTTAAACATGTATTTATTTTGTTGCCACTGCACGTTTGTGCGCAATTTTAAAGCATGTCATGTTTGGTATCCATGTACTCGGCCTGAGATCATCTTTTTTATTTCATCAAACATTTGGGCAATATAGTGTGTTTTAGTGCATTAAAATAAAAAAAAGTGTGTTTTTTCCCCAAAAAAATGCGTTTGAAAAATCGCTGCGCAATTACTGTGTGAAAAAAAAAAATGAAACACCCACCATTTTAATCTGTAGGGCATTTGCTTTAAAAAAATATATAATGTTTGGGGGTTCAAAGTAATTTTTTTGCAAAAAAAAAAAACTTTTTCATGTAAACAATAAGTGTCAGAAAGGGCTTTGTCTTCAAGTGGTTAGAAGAGTGGGTGATGTGTGACATAAGCTTCTAAATGTTGTGCATAAAATGCCAGGACAGTTCAAAACCCCCCCAAATGACCCCATTTTGGAAAGTAGACACCCCAAGCTATTTGCTGAGAGGCATGTCGAGTCCATGGAATATTTTATATTGCGACACAAGTTGCGGGAAAGAGACAAATTTTTTTTTTTTTTTTTTTTTTTGCACAAAGTTGTCACTAAATGATATATTGCTCAAACATGCCATGGAAATATATGAAATTACACCCCAAAATACATTCTGCTGCTTCTCCTGAGTACGGGGATACCACATGTGTGAGACTTTTTGGGAGCCTAGCCGCGTACGGGACCCCGAAAACCAAGCACCGCCTTCAGGCTTTCTAAGGGCGTGAATTTTTGATTTCACTCTTCACTGCCTATCACAGTTTCGGAGGCCATGGAATGCCCAGGTGGCACAAAACCCCCCCAAATGACCCCATTTTGGAAAGTAGACACCCCAAGCTATTTGCTGAGAGGTATAGTGAGTATTTTGCAGACCTCACTTTTTGTCACAAAGTTTTGAAAATTGAAAAAAGAAAAAAAAAAATGTTTTTTCTTGTCTTTCTTCATTTTCAAAAACAAATGAGAGCTGCAAAATACTCACCATGCCTTTCAGCAAATAGCTTGGGGTGTCTACTTTCCAAAATGGGGTCATTTGGGGGGGTTTTGTGCCACCTGGGCATTCCATGGCCTCCGAAACTGTGATAGGCAGTAAAGAGTGAAATCAAAAATTTTCACCCTTAGAAATCCTGAAGGCAGTGATTGGTTTTTGGGGTCCAGTACGCGGCTAGGCTCCCAAAAAGTCCCACACATGTGGTATCCCCATACTCAGGAGAAGCAGCTAAATGTATTTTGGGGTGCAATTCCACATATGCCCATGGCCTGTGTGAGCAATATATCATTTAGTGACAACTTTATGAAAAAAAAAAAAAAAAAAAAAAAAAGTGTCACTTTCCCGCAACTTGTGTCAAAATATAAAATATTCCATGGACTCAATATGCCTCTCAGCAAATAGCTTGGGGTGTCTACTTTCCAAAATGGGGTCATTTTGGGGGGTTTTGTGCCACCTGGGCATTCCATGGCCTCCGAAACTGTGATAGGCAGTGAAGAGTGAAAGCAAAAATTTACACCCTTAGAAATCCTGAAGGCGGTGATTGGTTTTCGGGGCCCCGTACGCGGCTAGGCTCCCAAAAAGTCCCACACATGTGGTATCCCCATACTCAGGAGAAGCAGCTAAATGTATTTTGGGGTGCAATTCCACATAGGCCCATGGCCTGTGTGAGCAATATATCATTTAGTGACGACTTTTTGTAAATATTTTTTTTTTTTTTTTTTTTTTGTCATTTTTCAATCACTTGGGACAAAAAAAAAAAATATTCAATGGGTTCAACATGCCTCTCAGCAATTTCCTTGGGGTGTCTACTTTCCAAAATGGGGTCATTTGGGGGGGTTTTGTACTGCCCTGCCATTTTAGCACCTCAAGAAATGACATAGGCAGTCATAAACTAAAAGCTGTGTAAATTCCAGAAAATGTACCCTAGTTTGTAGACGCTATAACTTTTGCGCAAACCAATAAATATACACTTATTGACATTTTTTTTACCAAAGACATGTGGCCGAATACATTTTGGCCTAAATGTATGACTAAAATTTAGTTTATTGGATTTTTTTTATAACAAAAAGTAGAAAATATCATTTTTTTTCAAAATTTTCGGTCTTTTTCCGTTTATAGCGCAAAAAATAAAAACCGCAGAGGTGATCAAATACCATCAAAAGAAAGCTCTATTTGTGGGAAGAAAAGGACGCAAATTTCGTTTGGGTACAGCATTGCATGACCGCGCAATTAGCAGTTAAAGCGACGCAGTGCCAAATTGGAAAAAGACCTCTGGTCCTTAGGCAGCATAATGGTCCGGGGCTCAAGTGGTTAAGCTGACCCTGACAGAAATGTGTGGAGTCCAGAAAATGTCGTGATTGGGTAACCTTACAAAGCACTGTTGGCTGTTATTTACTAAATGCAAAGACACTTTTCACTACAAGTGCACTTGCAACTGCACTGAAACTGCACTTGTAGTGCAAAGTGGATTTGCCCTTAGGAAATTACCCCCATTTTCTCATAAAACAACAATTACATCACCCCAAAAGTGTTGTAGCGTTGAGACAATAATCCACACATTCTTGATGAAGAATCTTTTTAATACCAGCACAATCACATGTGCATTTACCAAAGGTTTTTCTGACAAACCGACATGTTTGTTGTATAACAATTTTTGTGGTGTCATTATCCAAAATCAAAATGTGCATTTTATAGAAAACAGGCCTGTGTAAAACCCACAAGAAAGACACAAATCTTGATCTTACAAAGTTCACATTTGGTAGAACTGGAAGGCAATATCAGACATGAGTATTTAGGAACTGTGTTTGATATAGCGTTCAGATGGGGGGAAATCACCCCTGGGAAAGCCAAATTTGGAAGATGCACACAAATTTCCCAATGTCAACATGTGCTATCTGCCATCATGGGGGATCAAGGGACGTGTTTTGGGGGAGAAAGCCCTTCCTCACCGCTACTTTATTATTGAGGAAGGGGTTGCACCCCCAAAACGCGTACATTGATCTCCTGTGATGGCAGATAGCACATGTTGACACACTGTGTGCATCCTCCAATTTTGGCTTTGGGAAAAATCACAAAAACATTTCGCACATTGTAGCACATAAAAGAAGAAAGTGATTTTGAGGGGCTTTAAACTCGCCCCAAAACATCAATGATGTTTTTATATTTTGGAATAACATCATTGATGTTTTGCTTGATGTTTTCCAATTGTAAATTACACCCCATGATCTCCCCGATCAGGATCTGGGCACTTTCAGATGTGAAAGGATCTTCATCCACAACCTCACGATCACCTAAAAAGAGAGGAAACCCAAAATAAATTAGGTTTGCAAAAAAATGCCGCCATCCATCTCTTATCTGAGCCTGTGGTCGCAGACACTCACCTGTTGTGGTGACTAGTTCCACCACGTCTTCTTCCTCCTGCTCAGCTTGTGTTGGGGGGATTTCCCCTTCTTCCAGGGGGGGGGGCTCTGGTCTCCTCGGATGAGGGGTGTCCTCCGAGTCTTTTCTCCCCTATGTAAAACAAAAATGGTATACTTAGCACACAGATATTTGATGGCAGAACTATAGAAATAGGAAACATTGCTTGGAAGTGGGGTACAATGATCTATTTTAGCCGAGTTCCAAGATGTAGCTTTTTTAGTGTCCTTTGTCAAGCTGCAATACTTTACCTGTTTTGTACAAGCTTCACAGATGTAGCCCCCCCTATAGTATACACTGGAGCACCTGTGTGGCCCCCCTAATAAAAAGGGTGTTCTGGGGTCCCACACTAGTGCTCCAGTGTCCAGATGTGAAAACAGCTGCTCAGTGTCCTCTCCTTACACACAATCTAGTTTGCATTTCATTCTAGTAACAAAGCCATCTACACAACCCAATTCTTTGAAGACAAGTATAGGGCGTCAAAATGGTGGCCAAATGCATATGGGCTAAACAATGGTATTTTATCGTCCGAAATAAAAATGTGTGATCCGAACGAATAATGTGCCCATGAACATGAAAGTTACCATTTTAAACTGTACAACAGTTCCTAAAAGCACATGGAGCAGCACGAACGTAATAAACACAAGAACAATAGGAACACAGCACAACTACTTACTTTTTTGCAGCACTCTCCGGATCTTTCTGTACTGCTCATGTTCTCGTAATTTCAGGTCCGACCACCGCTTCCTGAGCTCATCTTTCGATCGTCGTACCCCGAATTTCTGTTGCAGACTCCTGACCACTTTCGCCATGATCTTGGCCTTTCTGACATTGGGGTGGGGGTAAGGCCCATACTTTCCATCATAGTCGGCCTTCTTCAGGATGTCCACCATTTCCAACATCTCCCCAAAGGACATATTTGAGTCCTTTAATCTCCTTCTGGATCGTGACGTTTCAGGCTCCGGCCTTTCCTCCTCCTCCTCCTCGTTGCTGTACTTAGCACTATCCTGCTGTCTCTCCGCCATGTGCTCTTCCTCCACTGCGCCGAACGAAAAGGGGATAGAAAGAACGTCAGGTGCGGGCGGAGTTATACGCATGCGCAGTGTGTATAAATCGTAACGCGCGCGTCTTACGTACGATCTGTGAGCGGAGGAAGGAGCATCGGAGACGCCGATCGTGCTAACGAAGGTAGGATCTAAACTTGGGCCTATACTGCTTCGAAATTGAAGCCTATATTGTAACAAGATTAGGGGAGTTTGGCCTGACATTAGGGTTTGTCTTGTGTTGTGTCTTGCAGAGAAAATGGATGGGTTCAACGACCACAATTTCCTGCCCCTGTTCATAGACAAGTACAGGGAGCTGCCCTGTCTGTGGCAGGTCAGGCACCCCCACTATAATCACAAACAGAAGAGGCAGGCAGCACTGGAGAAACTGCTGGAGTTGGTGAAGCCGGTGGTCCCCACAGCAACCATCCCTTTTTTAGAAGCTAAAATTGGGGGCCTGAGGAGCACTTATCTTAGGGAGCGCAAGAAGGTCACAGATTCCCAGAGGTCCGGAGCTGCAGCAGATGACGTTTATGTCCCCAGGCTGTGGTACTATGAGAGACTGCGATTTCTGTCAGACCACACTGAAGTCAGGGAATCCCTCTCTACTCTTCCTTCCACGCTTCCTTCCACAGCAGCTGAGGCTTCCGACGTCCAACCTGGGCCTTCCAGCCAGGAAGAAGTGGAGGAGCCCAGCTGGAGTCAGGTATAGCATTGTTCTACTGATTTCTGGGCAATAAAGAAATGATGTTTACTAGATGTTATTATTGATCACTATTTGCTGATTTCATAAAGTGTTTTACATATCAATAGGCAGTAGTGGGCACCCAAAATTGGGACAAGTATGAAAACTGCTGGGCTCAGAAGGATAGTCTGTTATATTTGTTAACATTCAATTTGCAGCAGTCAGGAGGTGAAAATTGTGTGCGATTGATGAAAACAATACTAAAACTATGTCCCTTTTTCATACACAGGAAGAACTCAGCCAGGAGGAGGCTGTGGAATGTGGCAGTCAGGAGGAGGCGGGGATTAGTGGCAGCCAGGAGGAGGCGGGGATTAGTGGCAGCCAGGAGGAGGCGGGGCTAAGTGTCAGCCAAGAGAAGCCTGGGACAAGTCGCAGCCTGACTGAGTCTCAGGTCCCTCCCCTCCGCCTGCCATATAAAAGGGCCAGGAAGGCCACTCCCAGTCCTGTGCAGGATTCAGTGTACAGGCTGATCCAGGAGGCTTCGGCGTCCCTCAGAGCCTTCCCCAGTCCTGCAGAGGCCTTTGCCTGCATGGCTGCCACCAAATTGCTGGGCATGCAGGAGGGCCAACGCAAGATTTCTGAGGACCTGATTTATAAAGTCCTTCGGAAGGGGGAGAGTGGGGAACTGACACACAAGACGGATGTCATGGAGAGGGACGATCCTCCTCCTCCTCCTGCTGCCACAACTCCACCACCACAGCCAAAGGCTGGAAGGAAGCGTGGAAGGAAGACCAAAGAGTGATTGCCCTGGGTTCAGTCTGGTCTGACAGAAGATGCAGTCTCTCGTATGACCACAGCCTGGGGACACAGATGTCATCTGCTGCTTTCCGGATCTCTGGGACTTCTGGACCAGACTACCCTCCCTTAGATAAGGACTCCTCAGGCCACCAATTTTGCTTTTAAATAATTGATGTCTGCCCTGGGGGTCCAAGGCTTCGCCCACTTCTGCAGTTTCTCCAGCGTTGCCTCCCTCTTTGTTTATAGTTGTGACCCCTTAATAAAATATTTTTAGGTAAATTCTACTCTCCTGTGTGTGTTTTCATCCAAAAAGGACAGTTTGTTGGTGAGTATTCAGGTACATTTCTAAAGTACAATGTGAAATTAACAAGGGACCACAACACCAAACAATCTCCTCCTACAGATTAAATAGAACAACATATCAATGGTGTTGTGGGAACTTGTCACAAAAAACACACAAACATTTTCGGGAGTACTAATCAAAATCACCAAAAAAAAATAAAAAATAAAAAGAGAAACACAAAAAAAGATTCTACATTAAAGTAAAAAAAAAAAAATAATAATAATATGTTGTTAGATGTGAGAAATCAAAATATATTGAGGGAATCCCGATAAATAGTAACGAAAAAAGTTTGTGAGAAGTGTGTGTGAATATGAGCATCAAAACGACTTAATTCTTGTCACATTATAAAGAAGAAGAGAGTGCGCTGTATTAAACCATTTTTTACATTGCAGCGTGACGAAAGTGCTTTATCCATTACGAACGCTAAGTTTACCAGAACGAGCTGTCCCGTGTCGGAATTTCTTCTGAGCATGCGTGGCACTTTGTGCGTCGGAACAGGCCACACACGGTCGGAATTGACGCGATCGGATTTTGTTGTCGGAAAATTTTATCTCCTGCTGTCCAACTTTGTGTGTCGGAAAATCCGATGGAAAATGTCCGATGGCGCCCACACACGGTCGGAATTTCCGACAACACGCTCCGATCGGACATTTTCCATTGGAAAATCCGACCGTGTGTATGGGGCATAAGAGCCCTTGTCAGATTGTTATTGATATAATTGGGAAGATTCAATTCACCCTCTTTATGTGTCCTGCTAACCACCAATGAAAATAAGAGAAAATACTAAATTTTGAGTTGTCAGCAGAACTGACAGGCAGGGAGTGAAGGGAAATCTCTGAAATAGGAAATGTGGCAAAAAAATCACTTTAGTTTTATTGAGTCAGGATAGCCATATTGTTTTAGATCAGCCAAGTTAAACCCAAAACAATGGGTCCAGCACAGTGGAAGTATTGGGGCCAAAACTATTTAATACCATTAACAGAAAAGATTATAAAACTTTTGTACTCCTATAATTATAGTAATATCTCCAACTTACATTGTATGCCAGAAATAGCATTAAACATTTTCAAAAGTATTTAACTGCAGTATTATGTAAGCCAATAAGATTTGTATTAGCTGTAAAATATTAAAGGGTCATTTACTTAAAATGTTTAAATCGCAGAGGTCAGAAAAGAGGTGAGAGGGCCACATGCAACCCAAAAAATAAAGGTTTGGCATAGCTAATTTGGATCTAACCATTTGCCTGTCAGGCTGATGTAAATGATTACAGTAAACTTTTCTTAAGAGAGATAGGGGTGTTTCCCTTGCTGACCTCCTCCTGAAGATACTAGTTGCCTGGCTATTATGCAAGCCCACTGATTTTCAGGGTCATTGACCAGGAGCCAGTATACAGATCTAGAGAGTTGGAAAAAATAGAGGTGTCCTTATATGCAGGTTTGTTGTGGGTCCATGATTCAAAGTATGAAATACTTGGTGAACATGACAGTGAGGGAACTTTCATTATCAAAATAAAAAAATAAAAAAATGTAAGCCTTTATTTATGCCTACTGGCATGTGATGGAAGTTGCTCTGTTCCATTGCACAACCCAATAGAGCCGTATAATACAATATGAAATTGCTATACTTTTGTAATATACAGCAATATATACACTGATGTAGTTTGATGATAAAATATCATAATTTTACATAAAAGTAATCAGCATTTACACTACTCAGTTGACTAGATGTAGTTGCAGTCCTGAACTAAATGTAATTGATCTGGGAGGGATGTTAATACATATTTGAATGTAACTTGTAGCACATCTTCTCTGGACCATTGGCTCTCAAAGTGTGCTCCATGATTGTCCTCTGTGTGGTCCTTAGTTATCTTAGCTTATGCTCTGCTGAAATCAATAGTGTCATTAGTGGTATTGGACAGCAGTCACCCAGAAACACAAGGTGGTAGAATCTTTTGGAGTGTGTGTTTAACACAGCTGGAAAACAAGCGTCACACTCCACAAGAAATTAAATTAGAACAGACCATGGAGAAAAAAAAAAAGAGAACATAATCTACCAAACCAGAAGGAAAAGAAAGCAGCTGGGTAAAGAGAAAAAAAAAGCAGCTGAGCAGACGAAAAAAAAAAGTCTGAGCAAGGCAGTTGTGTAAAAATCCAACAACCTAAAGTTCTCCTATACAGTAAAAAATGCCGCGCTAGAACAACAAAAAAAAAGCAGCAGTAAACAGTGCGTCAACACAAAATTACAATAATAAAAATAAACTGCGCTAAATGTTCATTACGTTATTTTAAAACGTTATTTTAAATAAATGTTCTGAAATAAATATCAAATAATAAAGTCCAAGTATCTCTTTAGGCAAAAAGCACTCAGGATCACACAAATGCTTCAACATGCACAAAATTGATTCACAGTCCAAACATCATAGTAGTAAGTTGCCCTTACCAGAACACCAAACAAAGTGGGCGGATGGCTTAAACCCAGCCTGGGCCTTTATGATAGAAACCGATCCACTCTGTTCAGGTTGTAGTTCCTGATGTGCACATAAAACGAAAGGTGATATCCCACCACCGTAGCTGTAGAGTATGCTTACCAACTCACAAACTTTATACTCATTTGGCTCTATATCACACTAGGACTCAATTGATTGGTGACAGGAAATGAATTATTTGCCCTCCGCAGCCTCCGCATCCAACCACAACCCCGGCTCAAAGCGGCGCCGTGACGTGTATCATGTACTTCTCCTATGACTTAACAAAAGCAGCTTGATACTTCGTACTGCAAGTTTAAAAACATGTGCCACATGCATACCTGGGAACTTTTGAAAATCAGTGGGCCTGAGAATGGGGGTGGACAAGGGGCAGAGCAGGGGCACTGAACCAAGACATATGTAATGGTTGTGGCATGCACTGAAATAGTGCCAATGGTTGTGGCACAGTGCAGCAAATGTAAGAGTTGAATAGTGGTGCACATACTGTTACGCTGTAAAATATGGGTCTAACATTGGTAGGGAAGAAATGCCTCCACAAGGTGTGAGGAAAAAATAAAAATACCCCACATTGATATCAGTAGGAGGAAAAAAATATAGCAATGATGCTGTGTCTGTGGTGTCAGTCCAAGGAGGACTGCCTTGGCATCTATGACAGTGAAAGGAAGAGGAGGAGAACTAGAAGTCTGAGGGAAACTCTGTAGGAAGCATTTAGCTAAGAGGTCTTGTGTGGCTGAAGAGCTCTAAAGGGAAGTAGGATGACTAAAGGGCTCTCAGAAGGCTTTGAGGAAAGCTCTGGGGTTGAGTTGCTCCCCCAACCTACCTGTACTCACAGTTCTGACCTATGTTCAGCAACCTCACATGAATGAAGACAGCTGCTCATTTTCTCATCTCTAGTCATGTGATATGTCACACTACTAGGGGAGAAAGTAAAAAGGACGTTTGGCCCTTGGTGCCATTGGAGGGAAGACAGGGCAGAATGTTCCTTCCAGCAACTATTCTGGTCCCCACTCTGCCTGATGGGATTAATGCTTCAGTAACTTATGTCGCTTAGCAAAAAACAAAATAACTGAGTAGGGCATTGAGCCAGCAACCCTAAGTAAAAAGCCTCCCCAGATGAATGCTGACAAGATATGTACATATGGAATTTGTAATCTGAATCGTCATAAAATTTGTAATCTGAATCATCATAAAATTGTATTTAATAATGAGTAGATTCTGTAGTGTTAGATTCAGACACCATGGGGCATGTTTTTACAGCAATGTATGTGACATTTTGCCAAGTATTCATTAAAGGTGAATCTTCTTGGTGCATGTGCTTTAACTTACAGAAGATATCTAGCCACCTGCGAATGTTTGGTGAATGTGACATTTACTGCTTTATAAATATGCCCCCATGTGATATATTGCAGGTCAACATATTGTTCACTTATACAAATGGCTGCAGTCTACTCTGTGATTGACAATGAGATGTGGTATAAGGATATTTGAAACAGAATTGTATGCTCATGAACACAAGTTGAAGGACAGACTAAAAGTGTCCATAAACAATAGAACATAACTACAATTATCAGATTATGGGGTTGATTTCTTAAAATCAAATAGGCTGTTTACTTTGCAAGGGAATTTTGCTTTAACTTAATGAATGTGGTGAAAATTCACTTTTCAAAAAACACCCAATTATATGCAAGGAAAAAAAAAGTATATATGCTTGCAAAGGATTGGATGATGCAAATCAGCGGAGCTTTATCTTATTCACTATTCACTAAGCTAAGGAAAAATTCTCTTGCAAAGTGAATACTCCTTTTGCCTTTTGTAAATCTCTATGGAGCTAGGGCAACTGGGAATTGAAATGAAAGGCAAACATTTTTTTTAGTTTTGGATGAAGTGGAGAAGGATTAGAACACCTGTCAGTTTGTATTGCTGCCTGTGCCCCTGTTAGGGAGTTTCACCCTCGCTGTTTGTCCAGTTTATCGTTAAAATCGAATGTAAAAGTAAAAGAGATTTCCAAATGTTGGGTTAACACTGGAATAGTAATAGATGGGACACTAGTTCTGGTGACCCTGGTGACACCCCTGGATTCACTTTTGGGGGGATTTTTTCTCACTTCATGTTTTGGTTTTGGGACAGGAGGTGAAGGGACATCGCTTCTATGGGACACAAATGGCAAAAAACAAAAAACCTGACAAGGATTATAACCCTCCCTACTATCTTTAGTGAAAAATAAATTGCCTCTCTAGCAATCCCTACATAGCATCGCTAAAACTATGTGTGAACATTCAGAAATCAGATTTGTAGATCTCCACAGTATGCCTGTGTGTGGTTAAATGTCTGGATACAATGACATCATTCCTCCTTTCCCAATTGGCTGGAATTATTGCTTCTATTGTTGACAGCTCACTTTCTTGTGGTATGGCAGCTCTGTCAACCATTAAAACAAATAGAATTACAGCCAACTGGGAAAGGAAGCATGATGTCATTGTATCAGATGACACTTAAAGTGGAACTTTACCAATAACAACTTGATAAAAGAAGAATGTTCTTTAGCAAGGAACATACATTCTACATTAATAATTATGCTACCAAAATTAGTGTGTGCTGTAAATTGCATCCAGCATCGCTCATGTTTCTTCTTGTTGGTGTCTGCAATTTTTCTGAAGCCCAGAGCCCCTGAACAGGAGTAAATCATAAAGCAGAACTAAACCCATTGAGTGTGTCTCGGGGTGAATTTTCAGTACCAAAAGTGGTTACCCTGAGCCACACTCGGGATCGCATCGCAGGATCCAGGCAAAGTTACTTTCCTTGTCCCCAGGATCCTGCGATGTCTCCCTGCTGTGTGTGTGAGTTGTGTCTCCGCTCGATCTATCACAGTGCCAGGCTCCGTTCCCTGCGAGTGTTGCGACGCACGGGGATGGAGCATGGCGCCAAATGCAAAAAGTTAAAAACACACAATACATACAGTACACTGTAATCTTACAGATTACATTACTGTATCAAATTATTTCACATCCCTTTTGTCCCTAATGCTTTGTCCAGTGCCCTGCATGCAGTTTTATATTATAAAATACTGTTCTTTCTTTCTGCCTGGAAACTGTAGATTGTCCATAGCAACCAAAAAGCGTCCCTTTACATCAAAAGTGGTTTTAGACCAGCTAGAAAACAGCGATAATAAATTAGAATCACTTGCAGAATTGAGCAATAGTGATTCGTGGGGAAATCCGTCATCAAACACTGAAAGTAATGACAGCGACAATTCCGCAACTGAGCAAATTTCAGTGTTTTTGATTTCATTACATCATTGAATAATTTTTATTATTATTATTATATTATTATTTTTCATAATTATTTATAGTTATTTATTATATTATAATTTATGATTTTGTGTTTTAAACTTTATTATACCCGGGATATCTACTAGACTCTTGTTTGGACAGATTTAAGTGTGTTATTCCTAAGAATTACAGGCCTGCAATATAAAATGCCAAATTTCCATGCAAAAACTTTGAGCATCAAAAATCTGACATAATCATACAGTCAGGGTGGTTAAGGCTATCAGCAGATCGGCCTCTACATATTTGGCAGTGCCTACTAATGCCTAAAAATGGAGAGCAACTGAGCACGTGCAGAGCAGGGTGAGACAGTGTATTACTGGATTTTAAACAGTATAGTCGCTTATTTTTAATGTTTTACATACAGTAGCTATACCTGCAGAAGGGGCCAGCCTGATGTCATTTAGCAGGCCTTAATTTTCAGACCAAAATTCCATTTTAAAGCACACAGGCAAAGTAAATGTCAACAACAAATGAATGGTAACATTATGGGTAATAGGTATGGGTAAAGTGATTAAACTTTTCTCAATATGCAGAGCCAATCTCCTGCTCAGACTAATTAAAAATATTAGGGGGTGACACACAAATTCATGCTCTAAAGAGAAGACTTAACCTGGGCAATATAATATATAAATAGCATTTAGTAAGGGATAGAAAGAAATCATTGAGGAATCAAAACCATCACCTAAACCTATTTCTAAAATGATAAAAATTTCATTTTGCCACATTTGATGGAAATGTTGAGTAAACATGTTTACTTATTTATGAAGCTGCTTGATGCAGTTATTTCCAATACCTTTCATTATATTTTGACAGCATTTAAATACATTTAGTGAAATCTATTTTGCTAAATTAATTTCGATAATTCATAAAGACATTTTTTTCAAATAGGTTTATTAACCTAAACCAGAAACCTAATATTTTGCATGGAGGAAGAATATGAATTTGATAAAGGCATTATCAATATTATTTTCCCATGAAATTTGATTGGCTTATTTGATTACTTGTTATTGGCACCACAAGTCAGGCTGAAAAACTGAGGCTCAAAGTTTGGGGTTCTAATATGGCCCCTATTTCAAGATCCTGTTTGATGAAGGTGTCAGACTAGAACGTTAGGGGTTTTGGGGCCTCGATTTTTCAGTCTGGTGTGTATTAACCTGGTCATACATTGGTCAGTTTTTTTGTTCAGCCCGCTTTGTCATTGTATTCCGACGACAGGACTCCCCGTTTTTAGAATACACTGATCAGGGCTGCAGCCAATTGACTGCAAGTGCTGATTGAATGAAAATTTTCCTGTAGGACCATTCATGAGAAGTCAGACGATAAATCAACTTCTTAGTAACAGGAACGGCCATAGATGGTTTGAAATGTAGCTGGTTCCTGCTGAACCGGTCAAATTTCAATCCATGTATGGCCAGATTTACCTTTGGCACTTCTGTGTATTGTTATGTTCTCTGCTAATGTATGCAGATACTCTACCATGAAAGACTTTCCACAGGGGTAATGTATATGATGTTACTTGTAGTAATACAGTACATGTTAAAATATAACCAGTGCACTCCTGATATATTGTAGTAGATTATAATTTTTATTTCCAATATACCGCAAGCTATTTTCTGAATGCAAGTGTTTATAAAAAGCATTGATTGTGGGTGTGCTTATCATTTTTTTCCTGCTTAGCTGTATTTTCTACCGACTAATTAGCCTGTAGCTTTCCCATGTATTTTCAACTATATGTTAACTCACGCTACTGTTTTCAACAAAATACTAGGTACAGATTTACAATGTATTGCTGTTCTTTGGTAAGCTGATTTGGCTTAGGACTAGGGCCTAATCCTTTTATAATTTAATATATATGTACTGTATATTACTGGTAATGTTGCTCAACAAATAATTTCTTTGCAGACGCAGGATGCTTTATTTACTATTCTTCGGGACTTGAGACCTGATGACCATTTCAATATAATTGGGTTCTCCAACAAAATTAAAATTTGGCAGCAAAACCAACTTGTGAAAGTTTCTCCAAACAACATTAGAGATGCAAAAAAGTTCATATATGGCTTGTCACCTACAGGAGGTAATACTACTACTACTACTAATAATTATAATAATTACTATTAATATTAATTGCTATTTTTAGTACATGCTTGTTAGATCCATATTTAATCATAAAGGGCAAAATATGTACAATAATTGCATGTGTTATGTTTGTGATTGGAGCCTATTGACAGCTGTTGGGGAGCTTTCCTATTGGCTGGTGATTGATGATAGTGTGTTGTTAAATGTTTTACTTTTGATTGAAAATTGTATCTGTGTATCAAGACATAAAGAGAGTCTACTATGTATTGATTATCATTCTAAATCCACAATGTATCTTAAGCTCGCTATAGACAGCTTGAATTTTAGCCGATTCCTGCTGCACCACCGAGCTAGACAAAAGTCAGTTTAACCCCTTGCCCACAGGGCACTTGCACCCCCTTCCTGCCTAGGCCAATTGTCAGCTTTCAGTGCTGTTGCATGTTGAATGACAATTGCATGGTCATACAACACTGTACCCAAACAAAATTTTTATAATTTTTTTCACATAAATAGAGCTTTCTTTTGGTGGTATTTAATCACAGCCGGGGTTTTTTTATTTTTTACTAAAGAAACAAAAAAAGACAGAAAATTTTGAAAAAAAATTTTTTTCATAGTTTGTTATAATATTTTGCAAACAGGTAATTTTTCTCCTTCACTGATGTGCACTGATGAGGCTGCACTGATGGGCACTGATAGGCACTAATGAGATTGCAATGAAGAGGTGACACTGGTGGGCACTGATGAGGAGGCACTGATGGGCACTTATAGGTGGCACTGATGGACACTGATAGGTGGAACTGAAGGGCACTGAGAGTCGGCACTGATAGGCGGCAATGATAAGTACTGATAGGCGGCACTGATGGACACTGATAGGCACTGGTAGGCAGCACTGGTAAGTGACACTGATGATGAGGCACTGATAGGCACTGATTGGCAGCACTGATAGGTGGCACTGATTGGCACTGGTGGGCACTGAAAGGTGGCACTGGTGGGCACTGAAAGGTGGCACTCGTGGGCACTGATTAGCAGCACTTGTGGGCACTGATTAGCAGCACTTGTGGACACTGATAGGTGGCACGTATCGGGACCGATGTCCCTGTAACAGAAGCTGGTTACCAGCTTTATTTTTTTCTCCTCCTGTTGATCATGAGGAGAAAAAGAGCGGAAAGCCGTCTTCTGCTTTCTTCCTGATCAGTTGTCATTGGCTGACAGCTGATCACATGGTAAAGGGCCCACTGTGATTGGCCCTTTACCCTGTTCTGTGACCATCCATGTCCGAAGGACATTTATTGACGCCCTCCTGGCACTGGAAGCCCGTGCTGTAGCCATTCAGCTATATCGTGGGCAAAAAGTGGTTAAAAATCTACGGAGCTGTGTACAAAATTATCAGCCGAAGGGTGATTGCATCCTATTAGATGCTGTCACTGTTCAGCAGCGCCACTTTATTCAGGCATAGGGTACCACAGCTGCCAAATACAAGAGCCAGCATTGGTAATTTCTTCATCTACATTGTTCAGCCTGTATGGGAGAATTGCTTGATGGGAGTGCCTTGTTCAACTGTGTATGGTTTGTTTTATAAAATTAAGAATAAATTAGACACCAGATATAAAATGGTGTCACAGTAATGAATGCTACAGTTGTGAACCTGTAGAATGCACTGCCAGTGCAACCAAATGACACTAGTGGTGCAAGCCATTTAACTGTCTCTTTTTCTTCACTATGAAGGATGATGGTTTTATTCTCAGAGTTCATGAAATGCGCTGATAGATAGAGAATAGAAAAACAATTAACCTTTGTATACTGCTGTATTGGATTATAAAATTAAATATTTGATATTTTCAGGTACAAATATAAATGGAGGTATCCAGGCTTCCACAAGCCTCCTTAATGAATATTTAGCTAATATGGACAAGCATGAAAAAACTGTGTCACTGATAATATTCTTGACCGATGGAAGACCAACTCTTGGGGAAGTCCAGTCTAGTAATATCCTAATTAATACTAAGAATGCCATTAGGGAAAAGTTTTGCCTATTCAGCATTGGCATTGGCAATGATGTTGATTTCCAGCTGCTAGAAAAATTATCTCTGGAAAACTGTGGCATGATGCGCCGGGTTAGTGAAGACGATGATGCAGCTGTTCAGCTGAAAGGGTATGTAATTTGTGGCTTCCATATTGTTGGTAAGACTCTACAAGGAAAGTTCTCATGTATACAACTTGTATTATGAACCAACATACTGATTTGATAACAAGTTTTGCTAAATAGTCTTCTGCACCAGCCCTGCAAACCTGTGGTCAATTTAAACTTCTAACCTATTTTAGAGAAAGAAAATCTAATATTTATTGAGTAACTTTGCAAGCACTACATGTGTTTAAAAAAGAAAAATGACCCTGATGTAAGTTTGAAAAAAGCTGAAACTTCTTATGTGAAAAATAAAGTTTACATTTTTTGGTGCCCTCATACTACTAACAATCAGATGTATGTGACAGAATACAAATAAATAAGAGTTGAGTTAGGCCATTTCTCTCTATACATCTGTCATAGAAACAAATGATGGACACGGGAATAGTACTCTTCCCAGACCCTGTGCTCTTTAAGGGTATTTCCAATGTTGCAGTCAAATTTAAGAAAACCTCACTATATGTTTGTTACATGTTTCCATTCGCACACCATATCTTAACATTTTTTGAAATATTTCTTACCTTTTAGATGTTTCTCAGGAAAAGGTGTAATGGCTAACTACAAGGTTTTTTTAACAATGTTAGAGTGAGCCTATCCCAGGTCTGCCCTCATTACCATACAATGCAAGAGGCATAGCCTCTAAACCTTTGTTAGGACAGAGACTGTTCAAATCTAGTTATAATTGATAATAAAGATCTGCCTGCACAGTACAGACATGGTACTTACAGTATCTCACAAAAGTGAGTACACCCCTCACATTTTTGTAAATATTTTATTATATCTTTTCATGTGACAACACTGAAGAAATGACACTTTGCTACAATGTAAAGTAGTGAGTGTACAGCTTGTATAACAGTGTAAATTTGCTGTCCCCTCAAAATAACACACAGCCATTAATGTCTAAACCGCTGGCAACAAAAGTGAGTACACCCTTAAGTGAAAATGTCCAAATTGGGCCCAATTAGCCATTTTCCCTCCCCGATGTCATGTGACTCGTTAGTGTTACAAGGTCTCAGGTGTAAATGGGGAGCAGGGGTGTTAAATTTGGTGTTATCGCTCTCACTCTCTCTGACATGTACCTTGGAGGTGATCCTGATGTGCAGAGGGAGTCACTGGAGTTAAGACAGTGACCGTAGCAGCACAGTGAGGTATGAGTGGCTGAAGGGTTCTCTTGGTTGGAGATCATGGCAGCTGAACAAGAGCCGGCTTAGGTTCTGTGGATGCAGGATACAGGATGCATGTGCGCTTGTGGATGCAGGTCAGTGGATGCAGGAGTGCTGAGGGGCAGCAAATGTAGATGCACTAAGATGCAAGACAGCAGGCAGGAGAAAGGTCAGACAAGCCAGGTCATACACAACGGATTAGTCAGCAGAGACGGCAGGCAAGGGATAGTCAGAGTTTAGGCTGGGTTGGTAACAGAGGATCAGGCAGACAAGTAAACAGAGCAAGGTTAAGGGAGCCAAGGGTCAGGACTGGAGACAGCAGGGAGGTCAGGAAGCCGGGTCAGTATTAGATCAGATGCAGGCTCAGGATCTGATCACAGGGTAAAGCTGCAGCTCAAACAGCAAAGAACTAGAAAAGCTGAAGCCCCTTTTAAAGGCCACTCAGAGCCAAGGAATAGTTACTGTGTGCGCCGTCCCCGCGATCTGCGCATTGGCGCACGTCTGTTCACAGCTGGGTGCCTATTGTGCCTCTGTGATCCTGTGTTCCATAGACTAGCTGCAGCACTAGGAGCAGTGTGTTCATGACACTTTCATACTGGTCACTGGAAGTTCAACATGACACTTCATGGCAAAGAACTCTCTGAGGATCGGAAAAAAGAATTGTTGCTCTACATAAAGATGGCCTAGGCTATAAGAAGATTGCCAAGACACTGAAAGTGATCTGCAGCACGGTGGCTACTTTACATTGTAGCAAAGTGTCATTTCTTCAGTGTTGTCACATGAAAAGATATAATAAAATATTTACAAAAATGTGAGGGGTGTACTCACTTTTGTGAGATACTGTATGGCAAGCACAGTTGCTCAGAAAATAAGAGAAGTACCTAGGATTTTTTCATTGCTAGAGAGACCATAATAGAGCATCTAAAAAGGTAAGCTGCAATTTTTTAATATTTTTTTTTAAAGTGGAGCTTTAGTCAGAAAATTAAGTCCTGCTAGATCACTTCAGGCTGGCCCCTTTTGCAATATAGCTATGTAAAACATTAAAAATAAGTGTCTATACTGTTTTAAATCCAGTAATACACTGTCCCACCCTGCTCTGAACATGTTCAGTAGCTCTCTATTTTGTGGTACTGTGCCTAAAATGTAGACACCGATCTGCTGACAGCCTAAAGATTTACTGCTGCTCATGGGCTCTGGGCTTCAACAAAATGGCAGCCAAATGGCAGAATGCAATGCTGGAGGCAATTTACAGCACACACCCATTTTGGTAACATAGTTATTCATGTATAATGTATGTTCTTTGCTAAAGAACATTTTTCCTTAATAAAAGTTGTAATGGGTAGATTTCCACTTTAAGTTATGCTATGTGAATGGGGACATGTAACAAATATAAAATAGGTGTTATCCCAATTTGGCTTCAAGAGTGGAAATACACTTTAAGAGGAATTGCAGTCTGCTCACATGATTTGTAATAAAAACATCTTTGGCATTCGGAAGCTTCCCTCCAACCACTTTGCATATTATTTTATATATATTCTTTGATTCTGTACTTCCCAAAGATGCTGCAGAAATCTCCCTCCACTAAGTTTGGCTGCAACCATTTTAACTGTGGGCTGCTGATGCTGCTGCCTGTTCACTTCCTGGATTTGCACAGATACAGAGGCACACCTTAAGCTCTGCAGCTTTCATTAGTCCTCTTATGACTCACCCCCCTCCCTTCATGGCAAACTCTCACAAGAGTGAGAGAGAGAGCTGTGCATGAGGTTATAAGCCTAGGCTAATGAGCAGACAAGAAAGAGGAAGTGGGCTGTATAAGGTATTTCCTGGCAGAAAAAAAAGTTTTACTATCCAAAGTTAAACATACAAGGGCAGAAGATTTAATAGATGGAAAGATGAAAAAATCACTGAAGGTCCGCTTTTAGTGTAGGGGTGTCATAAGTATGAATAAGTTCATCTTCAAATTAAAAGGTCTTCCAGTTTTGGAAACTGACATACATTGTTTTATAAAAAAAAGAATTGAATAGTACATCGTTTTATAAATGATATTGAATATAGTTAGCTCTGTTATACAAAAGTACAGAAATTAGATTTCATTTGGATTGGACTGGACTTTTTACATTTTCTATTAACTTGATTAGGTTTAAGTGAACACAAGTTGACAAAACTGTCATAATGCTGTGTAGCTGTGTATTTCATGGACCAATACTATATAATATAATATAACATACTTGTGAGCACAAAGGTTTCTTTTTGTAGAACATACATAACAACCATGCTTCTACTAGATGAAAGAGGCATGCAAAGACAAACATTTCCAACTGACAGCCAGATCTTATCTGAATTCAGATCTTGGCCTGGATGTTGGTAAATGAAAAGCTTTCTGCTGTTCTCATTGACACTCCATCCGAATTGCCTAAAATTCAAATGCCTTGTTAAGATAACTTCTTTCCCATTTTGACCTCACACTATTGAAAACCACTTGCTGGGCGCCTGCCTGCATTTTACTGCAGGTGGGTGGCTTGTACAGGCACAGTCACGTACCCGTATGCCAACACTGCCTTCCAGGTTCAGGGCGCAGAACCCCCCCCCCCCCCCCGGCCAACTCCCGCTGTGATTAGCCACATCGGGATTTTATCAGGTTTCAGCCAATGATTGAGACATGCTGATTGGTTGTGTCCAATCACAGCCCAGAGCCCTGCGTTGACAAACACACAGGGAACAGAGGGAATGATCTACTACAAAGCAGGGAGAAGGAACAAACAGATAATTCGTGAAAAGCAGCACATATTGCACACATTAACACTTGTTAGTCAGACACTTAACCCCTTGATGTTCCCCCAAGATGTTAACCCCTTCCAACCCAGTGTCATTAGTACAGTGACAGTGTATAGTATTCTCACTGATAACTGTATTAATGTCACTGGTAATGTCAGTATCAGTTACCCAGATAGCAAAGATAACTTGCCACACAATTGTGGCAGTGTTGAATTATAGGTTTTGTTAACTTGCTGCACATTTTCACTGGCAAGGTACTTGAAGCACCTGTTCTAGTTGACACTTTTCCAAAATTCAGCCACAGTGACCCCTGTGGTGGGATGACAATTGCAAAACATAACTAAACCAGAACTTGCAGAAGACTTGCAGAATGTTTGCAAAGAAAGTTGATCTGGAGTCATGCAATGCAGACTTGCTGCAATTGTGCTGCAAACTGGCAAGTCTAGCAAATGTGCAGCTCAATTGTTTGCTATCTGGGTAGTCAGTTAGTGTACCTTCCAGCTAACATCAGTTAGTGTCAGATTGCTTGCTGAGCTAGCAAAGTCCCACTATAAGGCTGCTTTCACACTGAGACGCTTTGCAGGCGCTAAAGTGCTAAAAATAGCACCTGCAAAGCTCCCTGAAAGAGCCGCTCAATGCACTCCAATGTGAAAGCCCCGAGGGCTTTCACACTGGAGCGGAGCGGTGCGCTTGCAGTCAAAAAAGTCCTGCAAGCCGCATCTTTGGATCACTGTAGGAGCGCTGTTTTAACCGCTCCTAAAGCGCCCCTTCCCATTGAAAACAATGGGGCAGCGCTGCAAACCCGCCAGCAAAGCGCCACTGCAGCGGCACTTTGTGGGCGGTTTTAACCCTTTTTCAGCGGCTAGCGGGGTGAAAACCGCCCTGCTAGCGGCCAAATAGCGCCTCTAAAACGACGGTAAAGCAGCGCTATATTTCGCGCCACTGTACCGCCAGCCCCCGCACGCCTCAGAGTGAAAGCAGACTTAGTCGCTGATCACCGCCATAACTAGTATACATTGTTTTTTAAAAGCTTCCAGTATATATACAATAGTTTTGTAGACACGAACCTTCACACAAACCAATCAATATACACTAATTGGGATTTTTTTTAACCAAAATTTTGAAGAAATTTGATTATTTTTGTTTTTATTGGATATGTTTTATAACAGGAAGTAAAAAAAATGTATTTTTTTTTTTTTTGGTCTTTTTTTGTTTATATAATAAAAAATAAAATATCACCAAAAGAAACCTCTATTTGTATGAAAAAGTGATATCAATTTCATTTGGGTACAGCATTTCATGACCGTGCAATTACCATTTAAAGTAGCACGGTGCTAAATAGCAAAAATGGCCTGGTCTGCTGGTCATAAGGGGGTAAATCCTTCTGGTGGTTTCAGTTTAAGGTCTTTCCTAACAACATGGTGCCAGTTGTAATAAAAGAGTCCCCTAAGTCCTCTAATTTTTTTTTTAATATCTCTCCATCTCCTTTTAAATTCCATTTTCCCCTGTCCTTTACATTAGCTTAGCTTTACTTCTATCTGTCTGTAATATTGTTCTCTTCATTGATATTTCTCTTTATACCTTCCATTTAATTCTTCCTGTTGACCCCTACAGTATCATGATGGGTTTTCATGCCCAACTGTATACAAATGTCTCATATGGGGAGCCAATGAGGTAGATTGCTGGCCTTGTTGATGCAATCTTTGCTCACAGGGAAATAATATCCATGGTCATTATCTTGTGTCCTGTCACTTAGCACCAACCTATCCTTGTTTGTATATGGTACATATTTGTGCAGTAGCAGGAATTATGAGTTCTTGTTGATTTTCATCTAATTAATTCTTTCAATATAATTATTAAAAGACTGAAAAATGTAAGGTGACTTTTGGACAAAAATGATACAATCTGTGTTTGTTTAGCTGGGGTCTAAGTTATACAGTAAGCTATGCAAGCTGTGACTTTACCAGCAGGAACTTTTTAAGTTTATTTTTTTCTTGTTGAGTTCCCATTTTAATGTCTTGTTCCAGGAGCTGTGCTGACCCCAGTATATAAATTGGCTCTTTTTAAAGTATTCTTAGTATTATTTATGGAAGCTTTTCTTCCACATATAGACTTAAAAGGCCGAAGGGAATACAGCTGCAAAAGAGCCCAATATAAGTCCTTTTTTTAAGCATTATTTGGAAATACTGCTCTGTTCCTTGTACATTCCTGTTCATTACAAATATATATTAATATAAAGCAGCCGTTCCTGATTAATTAAATAAGTTGGTCAGTATAATGGGTTAGGGCTCATTCACACGAGTATTCCAATCAAGTCTGCCTTTTTTTCAGGTGGACCCGATCAGAAGTTCCATGTGGGTTAAAAGACAGGCTAATGTAAACAGACTTGTTTCAGTTTGCACCGCCCTACCTCCGGGTTCATCCAGAATGGCTATAGACTGTGTCCTTTTCCATTTCTCTGTATAGTCAGTGTTTATCTGGAGCTCCAGATGGAGTAATCCTAATGCCGCGTACACATGATCAGAATTTTCGTTGGAAAAACCTTGGTTGGTTTTTCCGACGGAATTCCGCTCAAGCTTGGCTTGCATACACACGATCACACAAAAGTTCTCTGAACTTTCAACCGTCAAGAACGCGGTGACGTACAACACGTATGACGGCACTCTCTTGTACTTGATGCCCGTCTCGTACTTGATTCTGAGCACGTGTGTTTTTTTTGCGTGTCGGAATTGCATACAGACTAATGGAATTTCCAATAGGAACTTTTTCCGATGGAAAAATAGAGAACCTGCTCTCAATCTTTTGCTAGCAGAAATTCCGCCAGCAAAAGTCCGATGGAGCATACACACGGTCAAGGAGGGGGAGGCGCCGACCTGAGTGTAGTATAAAAATGATGACTTTAATAGGATAAGATTAAAAACACTTACGAGATGATTGAAGATGCATGCTCGTCAAAGTAAAGTGCAGTCCTGGCATTCCACATGGCTCTGTAGGTCCCACCGTTGTTCCGGATAGCTGGAAAGGATTGAGAAGCTGGCTGGAATGGATCACAGTGTTTCTCCAGGAGCAAAGGAACCAAGAAGCTCCACACTGACCAACATGGACCGTGGAACAGGAAGTGATGTCACCGGCGTCTGATTGGACCTAGGCAGGGCTGGAATCTTGTCAAACAAATCTGCAGTGGTGAAAGGCTTTTTCCATTTTTCTGGACATAAACTTGACAGATCAGAGGTAGTCTGATGTAAGAGGACACAAATCCATTTTCATCCAGCTGCCCATATTGCTATCTCAGGCCTGCGCCTGTCCACTGTGTAAATGCGGGCATGGATGTAAAAATATGTACGGTATATGTAAAAAAACTGACATTCATCCAATCCAGCTCTGATTCAGCAGGGAATCTGCTCATGGATGCTCATGGATCCAGTGCTGAATGGAATGGTGCAGCACCATGTAAAAGGGTCCTCAATGTTGTGACCTTGCAGCTCCATTGTTTTCGGTATGCTTAGTATGGTGGCAGCTGTACTATAAACCGTCAGGTGTATATCAAACCAAAACAGTTTTTCCTAGTTTTGGAGTGGGGAAGGGTAAGAACCTGCTAGGTTTTTACAGATGGTCAGGGCATTGTTCAGATCCCTACTTTTATTTCAGTCTATGTTTGTGTTGCAAATTTTCACTCGCTTCCTGCCTGGTAAAATTGTTGTCATTGGGATGGGAGGTAAGGGAAAATCTTTGAAACGGAGCCCCGGATAGCCGTAAAACACAGACAGGGTTCTGATCTAATATGAAACAAAATATAGCATACATTTCAGTGTGGTAATAGAAAATGTGATAATCATCATTATTAAAGTCCTGGGATTTTGACCAATTTACGTAAACATGTACCAAGCTTTGACATTTATTCTTCTGTTCTGCTAATTACAAGCCTCTTACAGCAAATAAAAAAATAACAAAAAAATACATTTTGTAATATCGCATTGTCTATAAGATCCAAAAAAGCCACTTCGATCATGTGTGCATTCATTTTCAATTACAGCTACACTATATGGAACTAACAGGATCATATAACAGATGAGTCTATCTGGTGTGTCCCTGCACATGTGTGGCTGAAATGGACACTGAAAGCCATTCATTAGTTTATAAGTAGTAAGTACTGTCCTTATTGCCCCACAGCCACTAGAACAACATCAAACAATGGGATAACAATAGGCATTCACTAGTACATTTAAACCACTGCTATAGTTGCTAAACGTTGCGACATAGAGGCACCTACATAGCACCAATATTTAATGGCTTCTTACCATTTCCCATAATTATCTTTAAAGCAGAAATAAACCCATCAATTTAAGGCCCGGTTCACACTAGGGGCGGCACGACTTGCAAGTCGCCTCACCGAGGCGACCTGCACATGACTGCCTGGGCGACTTGCAAAACGACTTCTGTATAGAAGTCTACGCAAGTCGCCCCAAGTCGCCCCCAAAGTAGTACAGGAACCTTTTTCTAAGTCGGAGCGACTTGCGTCGCTCCCCTTAGAATGGTTCCATTGTACAGAACGGGACGCTACTTGTCAGGCGACTAGGTCACCTGACAAGTCGTCCTAGTGTGAACCGAGCCTCACGGTTTCAAAAAACAGTTACATTCCCGGCCTACTGGAATTGGCAACTGTCACTATTGCCTGTGCTCTTTACAAAACTGTCAAACTATCAAATGGATGGTGTCATAACTGATCACATGTGCAACATCATAGCAGTTGAAGATCAAACAGAGGCCAAGATGGCTGCCTCCTTGGCTGAAAAGGATAGGAGGGTTTAATTCCGCTTTAATGCTTCAATGCATAGGTAGAAGAGGTACAAACATTTTTACATTTTTTTTTTTTTTTAGCAAAAGCAAATAATTGTCCAAATGTGGAGATAAAATACACTTTTACCATAACTATCCATTGTAGGCATGTTACATAAAGATAATTATAGCAATCCCTTAATGAAAAACAGCTGTAACCACCCGCTGCAAATACAAAGCACAATCAAATGACCATGGTACGTAACGCTAATTTGGACATTTTAGATGGAAATCATCTAACATTATTTCTTCTTTTTTTAGTATGCAATGTTTCATACAAGGGTTTCTCAATTTACAGGAGGGCTGAGCTCCTGTAAGAGACTGTGTAATCACTTTTCACATACTTTAAACATTGGTCTCCCACTGGATATGACGGTAATTGCTGGAGCTAAATTCCAGCTGGCATCATTTTGCTGCTAACCACACCCCATCAATTTGAACTGTGAGGCTTTGTCATACACTAAATACATTAACACATTTAAGCTTAGAATCAAAATAAAAATAAAATGCATAAAAAAAATATTTAAACCAAATTTTAACGACCAAATGACTCAAAATCATGAGACCCCATCACTGCACTTGGCAGCCATCATATAGGATGAAACAGGTGTGTATTATCCCACGCTTCCTAACCTAATGAGTCACTTCTAACTTGTGTCTGATGGCTGCAACCAAATAATTGTGTTCCCACAACTGCAAACAAATTCAAATCAAATAGGCACAGCCACAATTTTTAGAGTCTAATATTCTACATGATGAACACCAAGGACATTGATTGGGTTAAAGCGGAGTTCCACCCAAATTTTGAACAATATCTGTATGTATTCTCCTCCTTGCCTAGATGCTGACATGCCGTTTAAAAAAATTTAAATCGCCGTAATTACCTTTTATTTTTCTATTCTTCTTTGCACTTCCTGGTTCTCCTCCCATGGGAGTAGGCGTGTTTCTAGCCTCTCCCAGACTCCTGGGAGCTAGTCTCAGGCTTCCCAGGATGCCACTGAGCATGTGCGGGAACGAGCGGTGAATGCTGGGAGCACAGCATTCACCACATCCAGGAAATAAATGCTTGTGGGCTTCAAATGCCCACAATGAAGATGGAAACCGCCTGCAGTGAATAATATAAGTTATTCTTTCCGACGAAATCTGACACAGGCGGACATATTACACACAATATGTGAGTATGTAATGCTGAGAAGAAAAGTTTGTGAATGAACTCAAAAAAAAAAAACGATAGATAGGTGGACCTCCGCTTTAAGCTCCATGCACAAAAAAACGTTGCTTCTACATGAGTTTTGTGTTCTGCCTGTAGAAGCAGCTCAATGTTATCCTATGTGTCCATGCACATTAGAAATTTAGGAGGCATATTTTGAGTTTAACGTTTAGAGGCAGAAAAAAAAAACTTCTGGTTCGCGTTACTGATTGGAGCTTGGAGGCAGAAAAAACGTAAAACTTTCCTAAACTCGTCTAACCTATATGAGCGTTTTTTTACTCCCAAGAGAACAGACTTTTTTTTAAGCCCAGTGTGCATGGAGCCTAAAAGGTTATGTTTTCTGACCAATTCAGGTAGAATGCACCTTGGATCATAAATGTGTTTGTAGTGATATGTCTGCTTCCAGCAACTCTTGATAGCACACAAGGCACAATGTCATCATTTGTTGCAAATTTGAGCCCCTTATAAGAATAGCACTATGTTTAACTAGAAAGGCACAACTTCCTTTGTTTGTGTAAATTGTATCCCAACCAAAAAAAGCAAAAATGTAATATAAGGCAGCTTGTGAGTACTTAAATGTGGCATCTGCATTATTTTTATTTTTTCATTTTTTTTCCCCATATTTTTTACCTCCTTTTCCACTGATTAACACTTCATGTTCTTGGATTGTTATGCCCACCCCACTGTATCTATGGAGGGGGCCTTGGTTGTCACTTCGAACTTGTCTTCCTGTTTTCATCTTGATTATGTGGGTGTGGGGAGAATTGTATATTGTAGTTTAGAGAAAGACTTCAGTTCACATAAAGTGATAAGGACATATTAATAAGGACACCTAATTTCTGGCAAGATCAGCATTTATTTTATTTACTTGCTGAAAATGTTTTAGTTTTGAAAAGCTAAAGCTGGTAAACGGCAATATATAACATTCTTGTTCTTGCCTTTACTTGTCCTTCAATGCCTAGGCCAAGCTGTTCATAGTAAAGTTACATCCATGGGTCTATTTGATTGTTTTGGGTGGGTAGTACAACCTCCCTCTGTTTTCTCCAACTCACAGAGGTCTTTTTTGGTGAGTTGTTTTTCCACATTAACCACTTCAGCCCCGGACCATTTGGCTGGCCAAAGACCAGAGCATTTTTTGCGATTCGGCACTGCGTTGCTTTAACTGACAATTGTGTGGTAGTGCGACGTGGCTCCCAAACAAAATTGACGTCCTTTTTTTTCCCACAAATAGAGCTTTTGGTGGTATTTGATCACCTCTGCGGTTTTATTTTTTGCGCTATAAACAAAAAAATAGCGACAATTTTGAAAAAAAACGCATTATTTTTTACTTTTTGCTATAATAAATATCTCCAAAAAATAATTTAAAACATTTTTTTCCTTAGTTTAGGCCGATACGTATTCTTCTACATATTTTTGGTAAAAAAAAAAGTCGCAAGAAGCATTTATTGATTAGTTTGCGCAAAAGTTATAGCGTTTACAAAATAGGGGATAGTTTTATGGCATTTTTATTAATAATTTTTTTTTACAAGTAATGGCGGCGATAATCGATTTTTATTGTGACTGCGACATTATGGCAGACACATCGGACATTTTTGACACATATTTGGGACCATTGTCATTTATACAGCAATCAGTGCTATAAAAAGGCACTGATTCCTGTGTAAATGACACTGGCAGTGAAGGGGTTAACCACTAGGGGGTGGGGAGGGGTTAAGTCAATACTAGGGACTGTTTTCTAACTGTAGGGGGATGGGCTAGCTGTGACACGTCTCTGATTTCTGCTCCCGATGACAGGGAGCAGAGATCAGTGACACTGTCACTAGACACTGTCACTTCATCATCTCCGTGAGGCGATCGCGGGTAACCCCGCGGCGATCGAGTCCGCGGGACCCGCGACCCGACTCACAGGGCTCCCGGCGCGCACGCAATGGCACGGCGGGAAATTCAATGGGACTTACCTGTACGCCCATTTGCCCAGCTGTGCCATTCTGCCGACGTACATCGACGCGCGCCGGTCAGGAAGTGGTTAAACCAGCTAAATAATGGGTAACTGGTGGGAAACAATTATTAGCAAAAAAAAAAATAGTATAGCATATAATATATCATATACAATTGCGACACAAGTCATATTGTAATTGAATGTTATTAAAAATGACTTTTCCTTTTCAATTTGCGGTGCTGTTATTTTCTGTAAAATGCAATGCAATATGGCTACCTGGAGTTGTTCTGTACACAGATGGTGTACAGAACGCTCCTAGAAATGTACTTTCCTGCTTGTGTGATTGGCTCACTGATTTTTTCAGAAGTCTGCACTAAGATACAAATCAAATTTTGGGCATCCTCTGCAACAAAAATTACATTTTTAGTGAGGTACCCTCAAAGGAAAATCATGTCTAAAGGGATACACAGGAAAACACAAAAAATGTGCTAGACTTGTAGGAAAAAACAGAGGCTGCAGCTCAAATGTGTTATACACACAATGAACAGATAGAATAAAAGAGGTTGCGCCCACAAATTAACATGATTTAACATAGTCCATAACTTCAGTTCTTGATATGCACCACAGTCAGATCACACAAAATGAAGAAGTGCCCGACACCATATAAACTTCCTGCTTACCGAACAGAAGGCAATATAAAGCGTTCGGCTGTAACCCAGCCACAACCTTGACTGTAGGAACGGTTGCTGAATACACACAGGAGGCCTGGTACCGGATATGGTATTGGCAACCACTTGAGCATCTCACATGGTCTTGATCATACAGGGATGTACTCCAGATAGGCTCAATGGAAAGAAAAACTGACCATAGTGTATTACCGTCTACTTAGTTTATTAAAGAACAAAAATATTGCACTTACATGAATAACAAGAACTGAAGTTATGGACTATGTTAAATCATGTTAATTTGTGGGTGCAACCTCTTTTATTCTACGTGTCTAAAGGGATGCAGACCCTGCAACTTTCCTCATTAGAGCCTGTCAGGTGCAGCAGCTGATTGGGAATTATAAAACCATTTCCATACAGATTCACTCTGAACATAGACAAACAAACAGCTATTCCTTCAGAATAAAAAAGTAAGAATCCTTTTTTTTGTTTTCTCCTTATTCCCTTTTTCTCCTTCTCTTCTCCTTCTATCTTATCCCTTGCTTTTTACATCTTTTGACCCCGCATACCACCCTTATCACGCCTCACAAACCACAAATAGTGGGGTTGGAATAAATATGCTTTGTGATTTAACAAATGTTACCAGGTTGGCTAGTAAACGTGCATTAATACTCTGAATAACTATACTACTCCTATTGTTATACTCTGTGACTTTGATACCATCTGTCATTGAAAGTGCCTATGATTGTCATAGATCTTCCACTGTCTGTATTGTCTGTGCGGTGTGGATCCTTTTTTTCACTATGCTCACAATAAAGATGTTTATGGAGGATAAAGAAAAAATAGAAATCTGTAGCAAAGTTTGTTAAAATCCCTGCAGTGTACATAGATCACCAAGAGGGGATTGTTTTTCACTCTTTAAACTGAAAATTCAATTAGGCTTTAAGTTGCGTGTTCTTTTTTTTATGATGTTACCCACGTGAACTAAAAATACTAATTCAAAACTAAATCTACAATGGATTTTTGATGTGATGTCTTTTTTTATTTACTTTGTAATGCTATTTTGTACATTATAGGTTTTATGATGAGATCGGAACACCATTATTATCTGATATTCGAATTGACTATTCACCAGATAGTGTTGAACACGTCACACAGAACATGTTTTACAACTACTTTAATGGGTCCGAAATAGTGGTGGCTGGAAAACTGATTAATAAATCCAGTGATGCTTTGCATGTGGAAATCACAGCAAGTAACAGAAACAAATATGTTGTCCTTGAAGCCGATGTAAAGATTGAAGGTGATGGAGAAAAGAAGATTACAGGATCTCAGATTATCGAAGACAGCAAACAATACAGGACCCACATCGAACGGCTGTGGGGGTACTTGACATTTAAGGAACTCCTTACATCTTGGCATAAGAGTGATAGAGACCATGAGAAGGAGGAAATAACAAGAAAGGCCAGCCAACTTGCAATGAGGTATAACTTTGTCACACCATTCACATTGCTAGAGGTAAAGGACTATGGCTTCCAGGCGGATCTTCCCAAAGAAGAGTCAGCCAGCCTTTATACAGAGGGGATCGGACAGAAACTGCTCAGTCTACAAGGAAGGAAAGTAACAAAAGGTACTTCAGTTATACAGAGTTGTAGAAATAAGATTTTGTTAGTTTGTTCTCATTTGCTATTTTTTTCAAAACAGAAGTTTAGTTTTTCTACACATTTTTTTTTTACCTTCTGTTCAGTCCACTGACATCACAGGTCCTCATTCACACACTCAACAGGAGGGCTGCCTATAGGGGGGCACCACCAGGTCTCCTGTAGGGGGCCTGGGAATACAGGAGGGCACAGACAGCAGGGGATCGGTGGAGCAGAGCCAATTGCAGAACAATGCCTTGTGCGTCTCTCTGCAGCAGCTGAAAGACTGTTTCTCCCCTTTCCCTGCCACAGCTGCTGGAGGGAAAGATACACACATGGCCAGATTTAGGAGAAGCTGAGGTGGGCTGTGCCTGCCCAGATTTCAGTTCTGCCCCCCCAGGCCAGCCCTCCCTTGGATGTTGTACAGTTGGCCGCTGAGCGCCTTCCCATACCCTCAGGACCAGGACTAGGAGACGGTAGTCTAGAGGCTGGAGCAGTGAGAGAAGAAGAGGCAGAGAGGAATGAGCCAGGAGGTGTTGTGCTCTCGCCTCATGTCAGATCACCGCTCCTCCATACAACACATACAACACATGAGACAGGATCGCTCTAAGGCTACTTTCACGCTGAGGCGTTGGTGGCATCGACGGTAAAGCACCGCCATTTTTAGCGGCACTTTACCGTCGTTTTGGCGGCCCCTTTCGGCAGCTAGTGGGGTGCTTTTAACCCCCGCTAACAGCCGGAAAAGGGTTAAAAGCGCCCGTAAAGCGCAGCTGCAGTGGCGCTTTGCCGGTACTTTGGCGGCGCCGCCTATTGATTTCAATGGGCAGGGGTGCTGTAGGAGCGGTGTATACAGCGCCTCAAAGTTGCTGCTTGCAGGACTTTTTTTGGCGTCCTGCCAACGCACTGCTCCAGTGTGAAAGCCCTCGGGCTTTCACACTGGAGTGAGAGGAGAGGCTCTTTACAGGCGTTTTGCAGATGCTATTCTTAGCGCTATAGCGCCTGTAAAGCGCCTCAGTGTGAAAGCAGCCTTAGATTGCATTGGACTGTACATACACACAGTTTGATTACAGCCCCCTACCTACATTTCCTGCAGCTGAGAGATGAGCAGCCCTTGGAGGAGATAGGGGGTGGTAATCAAACTGTGTGTGTCTAGTCCAATGCAATGTAATGCCCCATACACATGATTGCACATTCCGACAACAAAATCCATGGTTTTTTTTTACAACGGATGTTGGCTCAAACTTGTCTTGCATACACATGGTCATACAAATCTTGTTGGAAATTCCGAACGTCAAGAACGCGGTCACGTACGACGAACCGAGAAAAATAAATTTCAATAGCCAGTAAGGCTCTTCTGCTTGATTTCGAGCATGCGTGTAACTTTGTGCGTCGGAATTGTGTACACACGATCGGAATTTACGACAACGGATTTTGTTGTCGGAAAATTTGAGATCCAGATTTCAAATTTTGTGTGACGGAAATTCCTATGGAAAATGTGTGATGGAGCGTACACACGGTTGGAATTTCCGACAACAAGGTCCCATCGAACATTTTCCGTAGGAAAATCCGACCATGTGTACAGGACATTATAGTCATCCTGTCTCATGTGCTGTATATGCACACTATTCTGACAGGAGGGGAGAACACAACAAAGTGCACCTCTCCCTGGTTTTGTAGTGGCTTCCACCTATAAGTTGGGGGAATGGGGAATAATAGTTTGTTCTTCTGATGTTTGTGGAGGAGGGGGGATGGGTGGCTATCTGTGTTGGTAAAAGTAATGGGGATTTGGGGAGGGAGGGATATGTGCTAGAAGGAAGATTTGGGGCGAATTTGGCCCAGAAGGGGTGGAATGTTTGTGCTGGGGGGTTCATGCGGGGGGGGGGGGGGGGATTTGGGTAGGGAGGAAGAATTTGTGCTGGGAAGGGTAATTTAGAAGGGATTGTGCTAGGAGGGATTTGGGGGAATTTGTCCTTGGAGAAGGATTGGTGAAAGAAGATTTGTGCTGGGAGGGGGGATGGTGAGGATTTTGCACCAGGAGGGGATGGTGCTAGGATGAGGGATTGGGGGGATTTGTGCTGGCAAGGGAAATTTGGGGGAGAAGATTTGTGTTAGTGTAGAAAGTTCAAGAAGAATGTGGATGTGTGCTAGGTGGGTGATTTTTTTTTTGGAGTGAAGGAGATTTGTGTTAGGAGCGGTGATTGAGGTGGGATTTGAGCTGGGATGCGGGATTGTGGGGCAAAGATATTTGCTGGGAGGGGGGATTTGAACTAGGAGGAGGGGGAATATGTGCATTATTGTTTGGGGAGAATTTTGGCTTGCAGATGGAATTTGTTTTTTATCTATCACGGAATGTTTGTGTCCACTAATAATGATTTTCATGTATTTTTAGTGAAACTATTGTTTTGATTATTGCGATTTCTAACAGCGGCCCTGCCGAATGCTGCACATATAATGGCATATGACCAGCCTCTATTGCAGTATATACTCTGAGCCCAGGCTGATATGATGCCTTTACACCTGGGAAAGGGGGTGTCCATGGCAGCCTGGGCTCAGAGAAAGTGGGCTGAATGACAATGGCAGCATCTAGTAACAGAAAAAAATTCTTGAATTTTTTTACTTTTACTGATTTACTAATAGTTATTATTTTTCCTAGCGTTCTTAAATGTCATAATAAATGATAAAACTTTCCCCATTTGATTTTACTTTGTCTATATCGCCCAGTTCACCAATTTTGCCAGTTGTTAACATACTTTGTGGACAAAATCACGTTGACTTGTAGGCAGATGCCAGCCATACATAGTACAGGCAAGAATAACTTCAGGAGAGAAGTCCTAGCCAATGGAACGCCAAGTGAAGAACAAAGATAAGCATGTAAATTAGCTAAATTAAAGAGGAACTGCAGTCTGCTCACATAATTTGTAATAAAAACATCTTTACCATTCTAAAGCTTCCCTCTAACCACTTTCCATATTATTTTATATATACTGTGATTCTGTACTTGCCAAATATGCTGCAGAAATCTCCCTCCACTGAGTCTGACTGCAACCATTTTAACTGTGGGCAACTGAACCTGATGCCTGTTCACTTCCTGGATTTACACAGACACACAGAGGCACACCTCCAGCTCTGCAGCTCTCATTGGCTCTCTTATCTTATCTCATCCCCCCTGCCTTTCCTTGCAAACTCTCACCAGAGAGAGAGCTATGCACGATGTCATAAGCCTAGGCTTATGACCAGACAAGAAACAGGAAGTGGGCTGTATAAGGTATTTACTGGCAGAAAAAAAAATACTATCCAAAGTTAAAACAACAAGGGCAGGAGATTTAATAGATGGAAAGTTGAAAAAATGACTGAAGGTCTGCTTTAAGTAGAACATTACGAGGCACCATTTATTTGGCTCAAGGCTTTTTTCACCTCACATGTGCTGCTTCAGCCCATTATAATGAGTTTTACAATGGCAGATGCAAATGCCTACCTATCATACTTGGAAAGGCTTCCAGGCAAACTGCTAAATTCTCATTTTAAAGGCATATATTAGAACTGCGTTACCTGTTGATTTGTAATTTATACAGCCAGCCCTGAGATTTACACAGCCTTTCCAGTCTGAACAGGTGGATAGGTAGGTGACCTCAATTTTATCTACTGTAGTTCAGAAATAAAGCATGGTCAATTCCTTGGCCCTAGCTTGTGAGTTGACAGCGACATAGCTACAGCAGCAGACTAATAAGGTCATCTCCCACCTCCAGTCAGCATTTTCCTTGTCAGCAGATGTCCATGCTGCAAATCCAGCTTGGCACAGAGGGCTGACCCTCTCTCTATCATTTTGAGTGCTGCTGCACAGGGGATTAGAGGAGTTTGGTATCAGACAGATTCAGGGACCTACACTATTTTTTTAATAAATACATAACTGCATTAATTGTGGCTCATGCTTAAAGCTTATGTTTTTATTGTGACGGCCTGTAATAATTTGTGAAAAGCAGAAATTGTGTCATGTACAAATTCGAAGGCTGATAAAACAGGCGAACAGAGTATTGGTAACTGTAAGCGCAAACACACAAGTCCATATATAACAGGAGATATAAAGGGCTGAGCAACTTAGTCCATAGGGGACAGGCTGGAAGTTCAAGGGTTAAGTGGTAACCAGTAATGTAATGGTTAAAGTAGGCTGGTAGGCTAGGCGGCTGCTGTCCTCAGAGAGCTGGCTCTGTGATGGATGAGAGAGGGATAGAGAAGGAAAACATCATTTGTTAATACTACACTCAGGTGGCGCTTCCTTCTCTACCCCTCTGATAAAACAGGCGATAAGGCTTTCAATTTTTTTAAATATTTGAAGTCAAGCCAAGGAGGTCTATTACAGCTTTATTAACAATAATAACGGGTGTCTACCAAGGAGAATGCTTCTCCAATGTGGACACTCGATGCGGGGAGGAGCCACCAGCGCCGCTGGGGGACCCCAGAAGAGGAGGATCGGGGCCACTCTGTGCAAAACGAACTGCACAGTGGAGGTAAGTATAACATGTTTTGTTTTTTTTTAAACGAGGGTTTACAACCCCTTTGATGAAACAGGTATCTAACAATTTCTTTTTTTTTTTTTACTAGAACCTCCATCCCAGCAGATAGGCAAACAAAAACCACCAATGTCTAAAACTTCAGGTAATGTATCCCTTTCATGACTAAGCCTATTTTTGAAATTTGGTGTTTACAAGTTAAAATTGTAATTTTGCTAGAAAATTACTTAGAGCCCCCAAACATTATATATATTTTTTTAGCAGAGAATCTAGAGAATAAAATGGCGATTGTTGCAATATTGCAATATTTTATGTCACACGGTATTTGTGCAGCGGTGTTTTAAACGCAACTTTTTGGGAATAGGGACACTTTCATGAATTTAAAAAAAAACAAACAGTAAAGTAACCCCAATTTTTTTGTATAATGTGAAAGATGATGTTACGCTGAGTAAATAGATACCAAACATGTCACGCTTTATAATTACACGCACTCGTGGAATGGCGACAAACTACGGTACCTAAAAATCTCCATAGGCGACGTTTTAAATTTTTTTTACGGTTACCAGGTTAGAGTTACAGAGGAGATTTAGTGCTAGAATTATTGCCCTCGCTCTTATGATCGCTGCGATACCTCACATGTGTGATTTGAACACCGTTTACATATGCGGGCGCGACTTCCATATGCGTTTTCTTTGCTGCGCTTTAAAAAAAAAATGTTTTCTTATTTATTTTATTCATTTTTATCTTTATAAATCGTGTTTTAAAAAAAAAAAATTGATGACTTTTATTGCTGTCACAAGGAATGAAAACATCCCTTGTGACAGTAATAGGTGGTGACAGGTAATCTTTATGGAGGGATCGGGGGTCTTAAAGACCCCCGATCCCTCCTTTGCACTTCAAAGTATTCAGATCACCAAAAACGGCGATTCTGAATACTGTGTATTTTTTCTAAACCGGCGCCATTGGCAGCCGAGTAAACGGGAAGTGACGTCATGATGCCACTTCCATGTTTACGATTAGGAGGCTGGAACGAAACCGCTCACGGCTTCGTTCCAGTCTGTCCCTAGCCGCCGGAGGCGGCCGATTGGTCATCGGGCCTCCCGATCTAACGGGAGGCCCGGTAAGAGTGGCGGAAGGCGGCGGGAGGGGGGCATCCCCTCCCGCTCCTCCGGTATAACAGCCGAACGGCTTTTAGCTGCATCGGTTGTTATAACTGGATAGCCGATCGCCTGCTCTAAAAATCAGTACTGGGATGATGCCTGCAGCAGCGGGCATTATCCCGGTATAACCCCGGAAAGCCGAGTATGCACATCTGCGTACACTCGGCGGGATGGGGATAAGGAACTTTCATAACTAAAACTGTTTGGCCTCAAATGGTTTGGATGAACAATCCAATTATGTTTGAGGAATATGTTTCCCCCCTATTATTTCATATTCCTGATATGTGTGTGTTGTACCTCGTACTTTCCTTTGTGTGAAATACCTGATGATTCTGTAAGTCCCACTGCTTTCATATTTCAAACTGAGGGCACAGGCACAGTCAGAAAACTGAGTGTGGTCAGTTTTCTGACTGTGCCTGTCCTCCAACAGTCAGACTTGTGCTGCACAGCCATCCACTGGGAACATATGTGTACTGCAGTTTCTCCACCCCCACCTCTACAAGCCCCTTATGCAGCTGAGAACAGAGGTTATATAATCAGTAATTAAAAATAAGAAAAAAAAAGTATTTATAAGGTTTTTTCAGGACTGCGCTATAGCCAAAAGACTATGACAACGCGGCTCTCTTATTCTGGAAGGGCGTTCATGGATGTAGTCTCAGAATCACGCCCCTGCGCGCCCCCATCGCACTTTGTGATTTATGTTTCCTTCAGACACAGCTGATCACAGATGGCAGTAAAGGGCCATGTGATCAGCTGTGTTCAGTCACGGCTGATCACATGTAAAGAAACTTGGCGGTTATCGGCATTCCTTTCCTCACTCGCTGTCACAGCATGAGGAAAGGAGAGTCAGTAGTTGGCAATTCTGACAGCACACATTTACACTGATAATCAGGGCACTGATCATCAGTGCAACCCCATCAGTGCCAATCAGTACTGCCTATCACTGTCCATTAGTGCCACCTATCAGTGCCTCCTCATCAGTTCCACCTCATCAGTGCCTATCAGTCCTCATCAGTGCAGAAAAATTACTTATTTGCTAAATTTTATAACAAACTAAGATAAAAAAAAATTTTTTTTCAAAATATTTGGTCTTTTGATTTGATTAGCAAAAAATAAAAAATCCAGTAGTGATTAAATACCCCCAAAAGAAAGCTCTATCTGTCTCAAAAAATGATAAAAACCTCATATGGGTATAGTGTAGTGCAACTGGCTTTCAAGGTGTGACAGAGCAGGGTGGGGGGGAGGGTGGGGGAGTGGGGGGCACTGGCATACAGTAAGCAGCCTGTACTGAAAAGTGGGTGGTTGCGCTTATTACTGGGACATAGCACAGTTGATGCGGGATGCCTTGTCAAAAGGTGGGACAGTTAGCAGGTATGGAATCCACAGCGAGTGTCTGGGGATTTAGACTTTGCCACCGACCCTGTCCACATTCACCCTAAGCTTATTTCCACTCGAATGCGAGCAGGCGAGTGAAAATTTTGAGGGCTGCACTAAGGATCTGTAGAACTCATTCAGACTTGACCTTAAAATGGCTTAAAGAAGATCCATCATTGTAATGTTTATCTTTATTTTATATTTCTGTCCCCTACAAGACAAAGTGCACACGTTTATAAGTTCTTTCTATTCCTACTGCAATATTAAATCCAATACTGCACTTCAAAATTATCAATCACATCCCCCAGTAAGCATGGAATTGTAGGTGGCACACATTTATTAACTGAACATAGCATTAAATATAAAAAACACACAACACAATAAAATGTAGTATTTAAAAATGGCCACGACACCTTTATTGGTATTTAAATTGAAATCTATTAAAACTTTATTCAAATATCAATAAGTAAATAAATATATATTCAAAATTTAAACAAACTTGAAATTCGCTCATTCATAGAACTCGAGCTATAAATGAATAATCCATAAAACAAAGTCCCCCACCAGCCGGGCTTGTTGTAAACAAACCCGGCTACCCCAGCACCGCGGCCCTTTCAATGCTATTCTGAAGGCCTAAATTAAAAATGTCCAAACCAACAACAGATAGATGGACACCATCTTGCCTGTATAAACCCTCCAAATCAACATGACGAAAAGAGAGCCCCCCCAGCAATGGCATGAACTTTTCGATGGAGTGATTGACTCCTTTTTCAATTTTTTCAAGCGATTTGCTTCCAGGAGAGGATAACCAGCTTACACGAGAAACCATTTCAGAGAAAATAATACAGGTATTTGGAAAAGAAAGTTTTAGATGTTGCAAATCATGTTTTATTAGAAACATGAAGTCTAACGTTTTTATCTTGCCAACATCATTACCTCGAAGGTGAAGAATTAAAATACATGGACAAGGCCATGAATGAAACAGAGTAGACAGATGAAAAAACAGATCAGTCCATTGAAGACCTTGAATGCCTTTCCAAAAGATTTGAAACTTATTTGAAGGTAAAGATAGGTTGGAACTGTAGCAACGCTGTGAAGCTCGTTTATGAGCCCAATATATATATGAATGTTCAACTATCCATATATAAGACTTGATACCTATAAATAAAAGAGATATGTTAGGGCGAATATAAATATTAAACCTCTGAAACTCCCATCTACCTAATTTCATAATGACCGCATCACTTAAACCCAATTTAGCAGCTTCTGTAGCAGCTCCAATGCAAAAAGAATGAGGGGAACATTTTAAATGTGAAAGACCCAAATGGAAAAGGCAGCATTTGAAAACTGCTGATAATTAAAATTTGGTCATAGGTGAGGAATCCAAATGAACTAGAAAATTACCTCCAATAACTGATCTACAAGAAAGATATCTTTTAAAGACTATAAGGGGGCAAAGGACGGAGTTGCCACAAGCATATAGACTGAGCCAATGGCCTTTACCGGCTTGATTCGTTTTTGATCTCCTAATGAAAATAGGGACTTTATCTAAAATAGAAACTTTAGTGAATTTTAAACCCGGCTGCAAAGAAAATTAAAACAAAAGCTGCATGAAACAACAAAGCCTAATATTCTGAAATACAAACAAAGGAAGTAACCAAACAAAGCTCGGATAATATATCCAATGTAATTAGTCTACGCATATCAGGTGCTCATTTTGCTTTTCTAAATCCGTTTGCCTAACTGAAAAGAAACTATTACAGGCTGGTAAATTATTATGTTTAAGGAAAAAGGAAACCCCAACTAAAGTCTTATTGATGTGATTAAAAGGAAAATGTAAATGCATAAGTGAACAAAGAAAGGCTAAAATGGAATGTTCGGTAGGAGAAAAACCTGAAAGGCCTAGTTCTTTATTAAATGACAGCCATTTCTCCCATGCAACTGAGTAGTCAGTCCATGATTTGGAGTGATTTAATTTTTTATAGCTGATAATACTGTAGTTAAATCAGATTCCACAAATGACTTGGACAAAGGTACCCAACCATTTCTGCATCTGGTAAAAGCTGTCTGAAACGAGCCATCTGGAAGCGAGATAATGCATCAGCAATTATATTTTGCTTACCTGGCACATATTTCGCTTTAATCCAAATATTCAGCTTTAGACATAGAAGAGCCAAATAACGTAAAAGTTTGATGACAAACAGATTTGGAAGAAAGGCAATTAAGGGCAAAATTCACACCCTTGTTATCTGTATTAATAATAAATTGTTTATTAGCAAATTGATCCCCCAAATTTCTAATGCAACAATGACTGGAAAAAGTTCTGGAAGCTTTGTTAGGTATCCAAAAAGGAGGCCATTTACCACAACACCAATGAGTACGAAAAATAGCTGCTAATCCACAAGAACCAGCTAAATCTGTGAATAAATTAAGATCAGCAGAAACAACAAACTCATCCTGAAAAATTGACCGTCTGTTATAGTCAATTAAAAATTGTGACCATACCAACAAGTCATCTTTTAAATCAGAAGTGATACCAATGTGTAAAAAAGAGGATTTATAACCGGACATGGCTAGTCTCCTGGAAAATATTCTTCCCATTGGCATAATCCATGTCGAAAAAAGCAAGAAGACCTAGAAATGATTGAAGCTCTTTTAATAAGATTTTTTTACGATGCAGAAAAAATGAAATCAAAGATTGAAGCCTATCAATCTTGCAAGAAGGGAATTCATATTGAAACAATAACGTATTAATACCAATACCTAAAAAGTGCAGCGGGGATGGAAAAGCGGTTTTATCAGTTGCAAGAGGAATACAGAAGAATTTGGATATGAGAAAAAATAAGCGTAATATTAAAGTGCAAACAAGAGAATTTGGAGGACCAATAAAGAGGAAAACGTTCAGATAATGAATTATTCATATTAATATGAATTATTCATATTATTATGATCAGATTCATAAACCATTACCCACTGAAAAAAGTGGCAAAAACCTCAAAATAGTAGCAGGACAAAGAACAACCCATAAGAAGACATTTGTCATAGAAAAAATATCCATCAAAACAAAAACCTAGAGAGTTATAAGACTGCAGCTATGGGCAATAATCTAAAAGCTGACTGAATATCAGCTTTAGCTAATAATGCACCATGGCCAAATTTTTAATGATTTGGATTGCATCATCAAAAGTAACATAGGTGACCGAGGCTGATAGAGGATCAATTTCATCATTCAAAGAATTTCCAGCAGGGAAGGAAAGGTGATGTATGAGGCAATAAGAACTTTTTTAGGGACCAACCCCAATGGTTATACATGGAAATTTAGAAAGGGGGAAATTAAAAGGGCCAGCAACTCTGAAATTTCTTTAATTAATTTGTCCCTCACTATATCAGTATGGATTAACACCGATTTTACATTTTTTGACAAATGACAACCTGAACCTGAAAAAACAGGAAGTTTGAAACCTGTGGAAAAGCCTTCAATTAATAGCTGTGCTTTCCCCTTGTCTGGGTATAGCATTAGCCAATGATGCATTGTGGACAGCCTCACTGGTATGCATGCTTTTTGAATGATCCCTGGTGAATTAATTGTTTGAGACTCTTTTAAAACACTTGGATACTGGCATAGATGTGTGCAGCCTCTTTTTGGGATGAAAAATCAGTGCTCTAAACAGGGGGGAATATGCACCACACAAGGCGATTAGGGTGTGCCCAGGCACACCTGGCACACCCTGTGCGCACGCCTATGGATACTGGGTAGTTCCCGAAGCAAAAGGAACATTCATGTCGGTAACGACAAGAATTTAACGACTTGCACTGGGTTTCATTATACATACTTTTCTTATAAACTGAAACCGAATTAGTGGCCTTAGATATTAATTGTGTTGGTTGTTTTGAAAAAACAGGTTTTTGAGGAATAATAAGGTTTAACCACAACCCAACTTCTTTATTACCCCATTTAAGATTAGGATAAATAGCAATCTTCTGGCGGAAAGATTCATCGTAATTGAACCATCCCATACCAACAAAGCTTTTATAAGCTTCCAGTATGTGTTCCAAATGTTGAAACAACCCACTGCACTTTTGAGGATGTTTCTCACCCATTACTGCAGAAAATATGCAGAAATCCTGCAACCAATTAAAAAATGATCTAGAAACTGGACGACGCCTATTATTCTCAGCTCTTTCCTCAGATCTCTTATCATGTTTATTGGAAAAATCTTTGGTATTAGGTAATAAAGATAACAGGTCCAAAAATTTGCCCTTCCAAATCTCCTCTTTTATAGAGGGAGCCAAATGAAATCCTAATGGAGACATTTCACATGGCAAAACCTCCTTAAAACATACTTCAGGAACAGAGGCAGACATACTGACAGGGGTGTTAGTAATTGAAGGAACAGGATTAATATTAGACACTGAATTAGAGGACCAGACATGAAAAGGAGAAGGTGAGACAGACGTTGGCTGTTGAACAGATACAACTTCATTAAATTTAGCTAATGAAGTAATTAATTGACTAATTAATTCATTCTGAGAGGACTAACTAACGGCTCTGGATGCATACAAAGAACAGGAATGCTGCTACCTTGTGATGACAAGCCATTGACTGCAGACCTATTTGGTGATGCTGCAAGAGAAGGGGCTCTCACTGTATCCAGCCTAGATGGCCTGGATGCCTGTGATGCTATCGCTCTGGAAACCGGAGAAAAACGCCTGGAACGTGTTGCAGCTGGGGGCGGAGATACATCTTCTGTGGGCGGAATTGCTCTTGCTGTGGGCAGAGTGGCTCTGGGAGTGGGCGGTGTTAATTTGGCTGTGGGCGGAGTAGAACTAGATGTAGGCGGGGAACGTCATGCCCGTCATGCCCATGCCTCACCCTTCACCGATGCGTATTGTAGACAGAGAGAAGACCCGCCTCCTCCTCTTGATACGCTGAGCCACAGGCATGTCATCTCTGTCATCCTCTGTTGGGCAGGACCTGCCCCTCTGATCCACCGCCGCCTCTGACTCCGGACGTTCCGATGGTAGGCGCTGCTGAAGCCTGCGAGCAGGGGAGCACTGGGCTGAGGTAAGATTTGCTGGCCGGGTCACCTCTTCTGTATCCGCTCTCCTTGGGGGGAACAGCTGTTCCGTTGCCTCTGCTTCACATGCTAGATCGACTTTGGCCATCGCCAGGCACTGCCGCAGCCACTCATCGCCGCCTTCAGACCCCGCCTTCTCCAAGACCTTTCACACCAACGACATGTCCTGTCACGTCTGGCGAGTTGTAGTATAATAGCTCTGTAGCATAGCAGGGAGCACGCCAAGCCGATCCAGGACAACTGTGAGCGGTGTCCCTGTTTCCCGCCTAAAAGCCTTGTGACAAGTACTTTTTTTAAAAAATATAGAATTAAAAACTTTATTAATAAACATGGTGGCCACAATACCATGTTGTGGGCTCTTAATCTGTGCCCACATGTTATGCAGGCTTCAGCTACAGTCCCTGCTTCTTAGCCATGTCTCTCTGATGCGTTTCACCCTGATTAGGCCTAGTTGTTTAAAGCTATGAGTTTGGAAGAAGAATAAAGACAACATTTTTTGCTTTACTGATACCAGATATAGTTGCAGTCACTATTTTGTACTGGCTAGGGCATAACTACAAGTGTGCTGAGGGTGTAGGCACTCACTGTGAGGTACTATTATCTGCTATTCATCTGGGATTAAAGAGACTTGTCAGCATAGAACGAAGTATTTAAAAATACAGCAATTCAAACTTTCTGTAGTGACTGTTTAGCATCCAGAGTACATTTAATCTTCAAAAACTCCTACAGGTGAAATATATAACTTTTCTCTGTTCTGATAAAATTTCTGTTTGTATCATCATGTGCTCTCTCCAAATGATTTCTGAAAGGTAGTAATCATCTGAGCAATTTCTGTGCTCTAATAAGAAAAGCTTTAGTATCTACATCCTTTTAGGTGAGAACCAGCTTTAGATAGTGTTTTATCAAAAATAAACTGTCACTTTAAAGGAAGCCTGTAATTTTGTACTTGTACTGTATCTCAGTGGAGACTTCAGGAAATAGCGGTGGGCCAGTCACACAAATAGTAAATAATAGGTCCCCTAGGATGCCCTATTCCAAGTTACCAAATTTTTTGACATTTCCTGTCCTAGGGTTTAAATAAAGGAAAAAGTCTAGAAAAAGAAAACCAATGTAGCCACCACAGCTGCATTATATGATATTTTTATTCTTGGGTTACTATATGCTTTAAGGTAGCCACATCATGTGAAAAATGTTATCTGATGGCTATTTATATGTAATGTTAAAAAAAATATATATTTTTTTAATAGATAAAAATAATATATAATCCCTATACATTGCCTTTAAAATGAATTACATATGAAATATATATAGTTCATGTGCTTTTAACTTCACGTGGTTGTCTGAAAAGAAAAATGAACCAAGCATATTCTTCTAAATTGAGCACTTGCCTCAATTCAAAGCACCTAGTGTGATTTCTAGCTTTTCTCTCCTCCTTCTGCTATCTGCATGAGTCCCTTTCAATCATTTATCCTGACACCAAGCAATCCCGGGAGACAGCCCCACCACTCCATCAAGCATACAGCAGGTGATTGACAGTCTCAGATGTGCATGGTTTCCTTTAAGACTGTGTAGAGGGGTGTGTCCATTCCCTCCACTCAGGTCTCAGATTACACTCAGCTCTCTGTTCTTGTACTGTACAGTGTGTGACATCAGATCCCCGCTTCTGGCCTCTAGAAGCTCAGCAATGCTGTGTAAACAGTGCACTTTGAACTCTTGTAGAGGAGAGAGGGCTGCAGGTAAATGGGTACAATTTTTATGTAGGAGGATTTGTTTTATCTCTGTGTATCACTTGAAGCTAGTTACTTCAGTGGGTATATGTGAGGATTTACAGCCATTTTGAGCTATCAATGAAGTCTGCATATATTAACCTTCCCTTTCAGCAATGTGACATCCGCCATATCCCTCAACTGTGCAGACATCTTCACCCACTCCTCTTGCAGGTTCAGGATCTTTGGTCACCTTGAATGACTTTGCCAGGATGACATGATTCCCACACTTGTCCATGGGAGTTCATTTATTCCAGCACCTGACAGATATCAGCTTTGTACACAGCAGTTAAAATGGTTGTAAAGTCAGAAGGTTTTTATCTTAATGCATTCTATGCATTGGGATAAAAATCTTTCTGTGTGTAGTAGCCTCCCTCCCTCCGTCTGAGACTCTCCCTCCTGATTGGCTGAGACACAGCAGCAACGCCATTGGCTCCTGCTGTTGTCAATCAAAGTCAGTTAGCCAATCAGGAGAGATGGGATAAGGGGCCGGGCCACGGTTCAGTGTCTGAATAGACACACAGAGCTGTGACTTGGCTCAGGTGCCCCCATAGCAAGCTGTTTGCTGTGGGGGCACTCGACAGGATGGAGGGGCCAGAAGCACAGAAGAGGGACCCAAGAAGAGGAGGATCTGGGCTGCTCTGTGCAAATCCACTGCACAGAGCAGGAGAGTATAACATGTTTGTTATTTTTATAGAAAAAATCAAGACTTTACAATCACTTTAAACCTTTATTGCAGAAGAGACATTATAAGTCTCTTCTGTAATTAAAAAACCTTCCTGCTTGCAAATTTGGGATGATTTTTTGCTAAAGTTCAACTTTAAGCCAAAATGACTTGTGTTGTATAATTTTATATAATTTTTTAGCATTTTTGGAATTTTTCGTTTATATTTTGTCATTTGACATTCTTCCTTATAAATTTCTATATCCTTTAAGCGGATGGAGATCCACATTTTGTTGTTGACTTCCCCTTGAGTAAGTTGACAGTGTGCTTCAATATTGATGGTGAACCCGGAGACGTACTAAGGCTGGTATCAGACCACAAATACTCTGGTAAGAGATCAGTACATTTTTTTATCTTTGCCATTTTCAGAATTACCTAAAGAAATGTTGAAATTAAAAATTTTAGATATGTAAATGTACTTCTAATTCAGAGAAAGATAATTGGCATTACAAGGCTGTTCCAAGAGGGCTTGAGCCCTGACAGCTTCTAGCTTTGTTTACTTGCATCGAAAAAAAAAAAAAAAAAAGAAAAAGAAACTGAAAAATTGTATTGCTGTATTTTCAAGGTGTGACAGTGAATGGGCAGCTGATCGGTGCTCCAGCTCCTCCACATGGACATAAGAAACAACGGACCTACTTTAGCAAAATCACCATAATCGTCAACAAACCAAAGCGCACTTATATAGAAATTACTCCCAACAAGGTGATCCTGGACAGCAAGGATCGGCTCATTCTAGCATGTGACAAGAGTGCCGCAGTGAAGACTGATGACCTTTTGGTCTCTGTTGCTGCTAAATCCAATGTCACTGTTACCATTTATGGCACTATTACGTTTGTAATTCTGGTGCATCAGTACAAGAACCCAGCTCCCTTTCAAAGAAACCACTTGGGATTTTACATTTCTAACAGCAAAGGACTGTCCCTATATTCTCATGGACTTTTAGGTAAGCTTGATTGCTCCTAAGAGAAATAGTAAGAAACATAAATGTAAATTGCAGGGCAGTTGCAAAGAAACAAATCATAAGAGCTTGCTCCATTGTATTACACTTTCTTTTCCTGTCAGATTTCATTTCTGTCGTTTCATTAATCAGCAGTTAAGTTGTTTAACTAATGTATATGGGCACACATTTATGTTAAAAAGACAGAGTAAAGAGTAACAATGTGTCAGGAGAATGAGAACTCATAGTAACCAATGCCAACTTATCAAGGTCAGAACAGTGAAAGATAATTTCAAATGGACAACATGGCACTGGGCATTATGTATCAGCATATTCATTCTGAGAACTACATTTCCTTTCCTTCAGTAACCAATCAGCATCAGACCTGCCCTGAAAGCTTAATTTAATTCTGATTGGTGCCTGTGAGGAAATAATATTTTTTCTTGGTAAAATCAAGTTATTGCATAAGGCTCTTAGTATTTACCAGTTTATGGGGAAGGAAGAGTTGTCGAACCTCATAGACGTAAGGGATTTGAGTATTCAACAATACATTAAAAGTTTCCATAGGACTTATATGAGATAAAATACAACAAAATAAAATACAACAGGATAAATGAATAAAAAGATTTGTTATTAATAAAAATCATTTTTACTTGGGACATGCCTCTAAAAAAAAAAAAAAAAAAAAGCTGAATTACTGTGATTGTAGTTAGTTTAATATTCTATTCATTTCGAAATTTTCGAAATTTTGTTTCCCAATGTGTAAATACCCTGTCAGTAGCATCTAGTCCTGATGAAGTGAATTGATATGCATGAAATGTGTTGAGATTTATGATGTGCTTTATTTTGGTATCCAACTGTAATTTTGTGGAATGTCAATATAAATATTTGTGAATAAAAAATTAAATTAACTACAATCACATTAAATCAGCTTGTTGTTTTCATAGAAAGGATATCAGCTTCAGAGGCAGGCTATCATTTCACTCCAGGGCTGAGTCCATTGGGTGCCAGTCACTTTTGTCTTTTTAAAGTTTTATTGCAGAACAGTTAAGGAGGCAAGGGTCAGGGTTCCCAGATACCATAGCAGATCACTTACAGACTCTCCAGATCCAAATCAATGTCCGGCTTCACAGTGTCAGAACCTTTAGTCTGACGGAGCTACATTGCAAACCTTTAGTCCGACCCAGCAAATTTCAGTGCATCCTCCAAGTGAGTCACCAGGCCCTTCTAAGAGATCAGCCAGGCCCTTCTGAAAGACCAGCCTTCTTCCTGGCTCTCTCCAGCAAGAGGCCTCCTCCTTGGCATAGCTTCCTCCAGACCAGGCAGAACAGCTTCAGGACCACTTCAGCACACGTTTGGCCCAAAACCAGGTTATTGGGCCTAACAGCAGAGCTCCATCCTGTAGCACCTTCTCAGGCCTCAGCCTGAGGCAAGAGAGGAGAGCACATGCCTGTCCCAAATATTGATATCCTCCCCCAGCATGCACCATTGGCATAAACCTCCTATCAGATTGGCTGAAGAAAATATAAATATGCATAAATCAGTTTTGTTTGTGAAATTTCATACTATGACCAGTGATACCAGGGACATCTACTGGCGACAGTGAGAAATCACAAGCTTAGAGAAAAAACTGGTGGACAACAATACAATCAGTCTGAGCTAACTCCAGCCCAGCCAAAAACAACTTGACATATTAGCCCCGATAAGTACAAGAGGGCTACATAAACATTATTTTGTTAAATAAAAGTCTTTATATTCATTGATCCCGTTGTTGTTTTGTACCTAATATAAGGTCCCATGGGCACTTTTAATGTATTGTTGGATTGCATTATGAGGGATGGAGGTACATAATTTCATGTACTGTTTCAGATCAAACTATATATAGGTTATAATGGATATGAATGTTGTTCTGTACACGGAAGCAATTTTTTTTTTTTACCATTAGGGATATGTATTTCACTTATATATCTAGTGATACCAGAAGAATGACTGTAGATTCACATAATTTTCTTTTTTTTTAATAGGTCAGTTCCTATATAATGAAGTTAAGGTTACTCAGGTGCCACTGAGCACAAACAATGATCATGCAACAAACCAAAGCTCACATGTCATTAACATGCTGAAGGTTAGAAATCGCTCAGTCCCTGTAATCAGAAAGCAGAGGAGATTATACAATGGCCTTCACCAAGTGGACTGCTGGTTTGCAAAGAATAATGCAGAAAAACTGATTGATGGGGTGTATCAGGATTATCTTCTGTCTCATCCCTTTGACTGTGGTAAGGATTTAATAACAAATGAAGTGTAAAAAAACAAACAGTATTTCAATCATTCCGCTTATATGTGCTAAAAAGCTAATTAACAAGCATTAGAAGAGGACCTCAACCAATGTATCTGGTATAGCACAGTATACCAATATTTGCAGTCTGGGTCACAGTAAATGACTGTGACATCTTTGCACAAAGTGTTCCTTGGAAACCATTATAGATGAACTTATATCTACATTTGAGGCATTGACATCGTTTTTTTGTACATTCTTATCAGCACATAGATATATTGTTAATGCAAAAAAGTTTTATATGAAATTGTACTTTTACCATGTATGTACCATTGTTCGATCTGTTCCAGCATATGATGCATTGATTACTGAAATTGTTTGTATTACTAACATTCTTTTACATTTGTTATCTTTAATATGTTGTTTAAGATGAATATAGGTTCAAGACAACTGGGCTTAATTAAAGTGAACTTTTCCTCCTCCTTGAATATTTTAAATTAAAAGTGCTGCCTGCCAACAGACACCACAAAGAAGAGTCTGCTTTGTGCCTGTCTGAGATTACTTTCATTTGCAAAGGAGAACTCCATAGTGAAGTTAAGTACTCCACGCAAAGAGATAGGAAATTCTCATGGTGTACAGCACATGGTGTAACGAAAAATCTTTTCTGGACAGGATAGGTAATAGCAGACTCCTTACAGTGCCTACTGTTGGGTGTGATAAGAAGGGTTCACAATGATCAAACAGTGTTGTTAATCATGAGATTTCAGATTTCACTCTGTAATTTGCAGTGTGAGAAAGAAAACAATTTAAATGAAGTAAATCTATAACTAGTATAGTTAGTTTCATGTTAATTCACTGTATATTAACATTCAAACTGGTGCTCCTCCATTTCACCCCAAATTTCATATGTATACATTTTTTTTTAAATAGTTCAACAAAATAGAACCCAATTTACATAATCCTTTGACAAGCTGTTGCATATGTTCATCACTTCACTCTACACTGTTATTTCATATTTTCCATCAATCAACTTCAGAACAACCAGCTTGTCTGTTTTTTTTATGCAATCACTGTCAGCCAGCAGTGATCATATTCTGCTGATGGGGAAGGCTCTGCTCACTCTCCATCAGCAAAACACAATAGTGCTACGGGAGAGATTCCCCCATCAACACTGACTGTGTTGAGGGGAAATCCAGAAATTTTCTTTCCTTCAACCCTTGGTTGAAGGAAAGAAAATTGCATAATCTATGGCCTGCCTATAGCCCCTTTTACAAAGGGTGGATTTTTGATCAGCAGGAGATCTGTCCACTGATTGAAGCAGAGTGGGCGGATGACAGGTCATTGCCTGCTCAGTTTCTGCAGAGCAGACACAGACAAAGCTCACTCTGCTCTATGGGTGGCTGGAATGAATGGACTCCACTGTCTGTTTACACCTGACTGCCCTCCAATCCCACTAGACAGAAGGGGCTCCCTTTGTTTGTTTTTTAGAGGACTGGATCGAACCAGAGGTAGATGGCTGTAATTAAAACACAAGTCCGTTTACACCACTCAGTCCATAGGTGGACCTGATTGCAGGTGGACCTGATTGTGCCCTTCATGTGAAAGGGGTCTTAGGGCTATATTTTCTCTCTTAAACCTCAGATTCCTACACCAATCAGAACCTGCATCCATCCCTTATGCCTGACACAGTTGCAGTGCTAATTTATACCCTATCATATCCACCTTTCTTCTTAGTTGGATAAGTGAAAACTTGGAAGCCGCCTTTGATGACTTCCCTGATATGCATACTTATTTCAGATTAGTAACACAAAGTATTAAAGACACTGGATCAGCATGACAGCAGACAACTAGCAATGGCAAAACAAAACCAAAGAAAATTCCCAGTTCAACTCGCCAGCCGGCCTGCTACCAACCAAATTAACCTGTTTAACAGTTTGCATTAAAAACAGGGGTTTAGTTAGAAAACATTTGCAAAATATATGCATAAGCTACATATTATCCTATCACAGTTTTCCTTCAAGTGCATTAGCTCTCTTTTTCTCGAATCGGCTGTCAACTACACAGGGAAGGCAGTTTAAACTTTGAACTCTGACCTACAAAGTTCTTTTTAACCAAGCCCCTCCATAGATCGCTTTATTAAATTCCAGATACTGCCCCAACACAAACTTTACTCTGCAGATGACCCCCACCTCTTCTCCACTCTAATGATGCCATGAACCTCTCTGAAATTTCCTCCCTCAGCACTCTGTAATCCTTCAAACCTTCCACTGCAAGTCACCTGTTCAGACAGGCATAGAATCTGGCCTAAGATCAGTGATGAGGGAATTGGTTCAACTGAAATTACACCAATCCTAAAGTTTAATGCATTCAGATATTGTGGGATACAATCTGTCACACTTTGTCATGTAATATACTCAGCAAGGAATTACTATACTTCCCGCCCAGAGCAACACTAAATAATGTCATTTGTTAGTTATTTTTTTTACCCGATAACATATCAAGGTTGTAAAATACTACCGTTAGTAAGTTTGTAACAGGTTTATTGGACCCATTTACTAGTTCACCATATTCTGGATAGATTGCAATCGAATAAATTTTTTTCTTGTATGATTACTTTATGGGTGCACAGGTAATACATTGTTGATCTTGCCTGAAATCCTAACATTTGAATATTAGCTTACAATGAGTGGTTCTATGTGCTTATATAGCAGCAGAGGAAAGGGACAGGAGCAGGGGTTGGCATAGACAAGAATTTCACTTACAGAAAGATTCCTTCTAAAGTTACATGGGTTACAACATAGGAAAAAGAGTTTTTTATCATCTACTGCAGCAAGATTTTCGTTTAAAAAGTGAGGTATGGTGACAAGGTCACTTTATCAATAATTACTAATAGGTTTGACTGAATGATTTCAGAACGTTTATAAAGGTGGTCTAACACACATAATATGCACAAAGATTTGCCCAAATATATTGGGTGAAGTGATGGACATAACATTTTTGGACCCGATATAACCAAAGAGTTTATGAAAACTAAAGACTAAAAGAGTGAACTTTAAAGGCACACAGGTAGACTGTCTAAAAATAAAAAGATTGGTTTATTGGATACAAAATTCATAAGGTAAAGACAATTAATACAGATAAATACATGTAAAAAAATTTTTTTCATGAGATTAGTCTTTTATACCCCACATATAACCTTTGACACCACTTTGTACGATACATAGATATAGTAGTGTATCCGAAAAGGCGGAAATCGAAAATCCTGTGATAGTGCTCTCCAGCAGACGCTGATCAATTACCAAGAGACACAGTTTGCTCACACGGCCTGGCTCTACAACATCTGAGGTGGCTACCTCTTTGAGCTGCTAGTCTGTTTTTTCTTATTAATACCTAAACAGACCATACAATTATATGAACACTGGGGTACAAACCAGTATTTATACCTCTCCAGTGCTGTGCTGCTATTGTTCTGTCTCTGGATATATCCAGACAACTTTGCTTACCATCAATTTATTATACTGCTTGCTCTGCCTCTGATTACTGCATGAATTTCTTATGCTGAAGAAGAAGCGTACCTCTACGCGCAACATGTCGAGCAAATAGAAGAATATTTATACCCGGATTCACATCCTGACCCACAATGCCTGCCTACCTACATCTCTAACTGGAACAATGTTACGGGAATTTCGATTTCCGCCTTTTCGGATACACTACTATATCTATGTATCATACGAAGTGGAGTCAAAGGTTATGTGTGGGGTATAAAACACCAATCTCATGAACAAAAAATGTTTACATGTATTTATCTGTATTAATTGTCTTTACCTTATGAATTTTGTATCCAATAAACCAATCTTATTATTTTTAGACAGTCTACCTGTGTGCCTTTAAAGTCCACTCTTTTAGTCTTTAGTTTTCATATGCCCAATTTGGGACGTTGGCACACTGCTATCTGTGTACCCACAGTGTCACCCTGTGTAAGTACACACTCACGTGAAATTTCCTTCAATAACCAAAGAGTTGTACATAGATTTCAGTGAAGACATATGTTGACTGCCACTGCTGACCGCTACTTTTGTAAATGTTAGTTCCCTGACTATCATGCTGATTTAATAGCTTTAACACATTCAGGGTCACTGACCCACAAAAGGTATGTAGATCAGCAGTTCTAAATTTATTTTGTGCCTTTCTGGATATACATACTTGCTGTTGTTTACTAATCCAGATGGTACTATGTCAAAGACAGACAGGCAGTTAGCATTTTCAAGGGAAGATCAAAAAAAAGCAGTGTCCATGGATGGGTTTACCTACATACTATATATAGATCTATATATAGATCTATACATATATATATATATAGATCTATATATAGATCTATATATATATATAGATATATAAAAACCTCAAACTACAGGGGTGTCTCTAAAGAGCATTCATTGTAAAGGAGCGGTATCACACATCTGTTCTGCTATTAGAGGGTGATATGGGGATTCCTTATTGATATGTCTTGTATTATTCTCTATGAATACAATGCATTCCCTGATTGGAGAAGGCAGAGATCATAGAGGCATTCACCCCTCCTTTCAGCGTCATCCAATAAGAGAACACCTTGCATCCATTGATGTGCCAAGCAAGTGACCCCCTGCATGTATTATACAGAAGGCAAGCTGCTCAAGCAGACCCTGGAAGAGACAAATGATGACTGTGGCACAGGCTACTACAGTGAATTTTTGCATCCCTAGAGGCCCTCCAGATATGAGCTATGAAAGATTGGTTGTAACTAAGCTGGACCAGTATCTTACAAAAGTGAGTACACCCTTCACATTTTTGTAAATACTTTATTATATCTTTTCATGTGACAACACTGAAGAAATGACACTTTGATACAATGTAAAGTAGTGAGTGTACAGCTTGTATAACAGTGTAAATTTGCTGTCCCCTCAAACTAACTCAACACACAGCCATTAATGTCTAAACCACTGGCAACAAAAGTGAGTACACCCCTAAGTAAAAATGTCCAAATTGGGCCCAATTAGCCATTTTCCTTCCCCGGTGTCATGTGACTCATTAGTGTTACAAGATGTCAAGTGTGAATGGGGAAGCAGGTGTGTTAAATTTGCTGTTATTGCTCTCATTCTCTCATACTGGTCACTGGAAGTTTAACACCTCATGGCAAAGAACTCTCTAATGCCTCGTACACACGATCGGACTTTTCGCCAACAAAACCGTGGAATTTTGTCTGAAGGGTGTTGGCTCAAACTTGTCTTGCATACACACGGTCCCACAAATGTTGGCCAATAATTCCAAACGTAGTGACGTACTAGACCAGTGATGGCAAACCTTGGCACCCCAGATGTTTTGGAACTACATTTCCCATGATGCTCTTGCACTCTACAGTGTAGCTGAGCATCATGGGAAATGTAGTTCCAAAACATCTGGAGTGCCAAGGTTCGCCATCACTGTACTAGACGTACTACGTGGTTTTTCAGCTCTTTGGCACCACCCTTTGGGCTCCTTCTGCTAATTTCGTGTTAGTAGAAGTTTGGTGAGTGTTGATTCGCGCTTTTCTTTTTGCATTTTTCATTTAGTACTTTTCAGTTCACGCTTTTCATTTCGTGCTTTTCAGTTCGTTTCTGAATGGCCGTTATTCAACCAGACATGTTGCTGAATCGGAGGAGATAACGTGTTATTTATTATTGGCCTTGGAGTTATTGCATTGACATTATTTTTTTGGTTGAATAAATATTTGATTTGGTATATTTTCTATTTTTTTGAATGCATAGAATGCACTTTTTGATTAAGTTCTATTGGCAGATAGCATGTCTAATTTTATTTTTTTAATGCACAATAAAAAAAATTGTGGAGAATAATACTTGGCTATGTGTTTTACTTCAAATGACAGTTTGGGAGTAGGCAGTTACATTTTAAAAAATACAATGTAAAATTCACAAGGGACAGCAACATAGTTGTATCAATGTTCTTACAAACTATGGGATAATGGTGTTGTGGTTACTTGCACAAATAAAAAAAAAACAAAATATAATAATATTATTCTTGATATCACTAGGAAAAAAAAAATAGTTTGCAATAACTCCATCAGTATCACCAGCAAAGCAGAAGAAGAAGAGAATTGTGGGCTGGATTTGGAGATTCCATAATTTGCCACATCACGAATGTTAATTCTCCATTACGAACGCTAGTTTACAAGACCGACCACTTCTGCTTCCGAGCATGCGTGTTTGTACTTTGGACTTTTGTCCAACGGACTTGTGTACACACGATCGGAAAGTCTGACAACACACATTTGTTGGCGGAAAATTTGAAAACATGCTAGCCAACATTTCGTTGGCGGAAAATCTGACAACAATTGTCCGATGGAGCATACACACGGTCGGATTGTCCGCCAACAGACTGACATCCAACATTTCCCATTGGAAAGTCCGATCATGTGTATGGGGCTTTAGGTTCTGAAAAAAAAGAATTGTTGCTCTACATAAAGATGGCCTAGGCTAGTGATGGCGAACCTTGGCACCCCAGATGTTTTGGAACTACATTTCCCATGATGCTCACGCACTCTGCAGTGTAGTGGAGCATCATGGGAAATGTAGTTCAAAAACATCTGGGGTGCCAAGGTTCGCCATCACTGGCCTAGGCTATTAGAAGATTGCCAAGACCCTGAAACTGAGCTGTAGCATGGTGGCCAAGACCATACAGTGGTTTAACAGGACAGGTTCCACCCAGAACAGGCCATGCCATGGTCGACGAAAGACGTTGAGTGCATGTGCTCAGTGTCATATCCAGAGTTTGTCTTTGGGAAATAGACATATGAGTGCTGCCAGCATTGCTGCAGAGGTTGAAGGGGTGGGGGTGAAGGGGTCAGCCTGTCAGTGCTCAGAACATACACCGCACACTGCATCAAATTGGTCTGCATGGCTTTCATCCCAGAAGGAAGTCTCTTCTAAAGATGATGCACAAGAAAGCCCGCAAACAGTTTGCTGAAGACAGGCAGACTAAGGACATGGATTACTGGAACCATGTCCTGTAGTCTGATGAGACCAATATAAACTTATTTGGTTCAGATGGTGTCAAGCGTGTGTGGCGGCAACCAGGTGAGGAGTAAAAAGACAAGTGTGTCTTGCCTACAGCATTGTGGTGGGATTGTCATGGTCTGGGGCTGCATGAGTGCTGCTGGAGCTACAGTTCATTGAGGGAACTATGAATGCCAACATGTACTGTGACATACTGAAGCAGAGCATGATCCTCTCCCTTTGGAGACTGGGCCGTAGGGCAGTATTCCAACATGATAACGCCCTCAAACACACCTCCAAGATGACCACTGCCTTGCTAAAGAAGGTGAGGGTAAAGATAATGGACTGGCCAAGCATGTCTCCAGATCTAATCCCTATTGAACATCTGTGGGGCATCCTCAAACGGAAGGAGGAGGAGCGCAAGGTCTCTAACATCCACCAGCTCTGTGATGTCATCATGGAGGACTGGAAGAGGACTTTAGTGGCAACCTGTGAAGCCCTGAGGAACTCCATGCCCAAAAGGGTTAAGGCAATGCTGGAAAATATTAATGGCCACACAAAATATTGACACTTGGGGCCCAATTTGGGCATTTTCACTTAGGGGTGTACTCACTTTTGTTGCCAGCGGTTTAGACTTAAATGGCTGTGTGTTGAGTTATTTTGAGGGAACATCAAATTTATACTGTTATACAAGCTGTACACTCACTACTTTACATTGTAGCAAAGTGTTGTCACATGAAAAGATATTCTAAAATATTTACAAAAATGTGAGGGGTGTACTCACTTTTATGAAATACTGTATGTTTTAAAAAAAAAAAGAGATCATTTTGTCCTATAATGCACTGTGTAGAATTGCCCCAGCAACTCCTTTAGATGAGCAGGTTTGGATTTGACTTGTAACACCACTTCTTAAAAATTGATGATCTTTGAGGTGCCCCTGTATTTTGTATATATCTTTGGCTATTATGAAATCCCATCCATGACCTGTAAACCACAATCAGTCTGTAGGCATTATAGTGCTGGGCCTGGCATGCTGAGACTTGCAGCTCCTGAGTTGCTTGATCTTTACAGATTACCTATCTCTGTACTAAATGATCTGTGATGGAAACTAAATAGAGAAGGGTAATGACAAATGATATTTATTAAAAAAAAAAAAACATTTAATTTTGTCTGAACAAGACACTGAAGTTCTAAAACTCAAGTTTTGTTTATAGCAAACAAAACTTAAATGCACTGATGTATGAGTTGTTTTACTTATACTCATGATTGTTGAATTCTCTGAAATGCCAAAGATTTGTTTGACATTTGATTTGGCTTTTGGCCTGCGTCGCTCTAGAATTTTTTAGAATATATTTTTTCTTAGTGTCTGTACTACTTTCACAGCAGCTATATGAACAGAGAAAAATGATTTTGGTTACAAAGTTTTAAATGTTATTTTACAAAATGTAAAGAATAAAGAGCGGCATTGCTTAAAGTGATTCTGTATGTGTCATGGTCATTTCTTCAAGTGCAGATCAAATTTTCTGTTTGATATTCTTTTCCATCAGGCTTTTGATAACCATATTAGGGATGATAACAGCAAGCATTATTGTTCTAAATGTAGCTCCTGTAAACAAGATAAAGGTCAACTGTTTATCAAAGTTCATGCTCTATTCTTATCCTTAGGCAGGCCATACACGGTGTAAATTTCATTCCTGCAAGAAATTTGCATGATTCCCCTATCAACACAGACAGAGCTGACAGGGGAATCTGCAATTTTCTTCTCCCATTGGGCTGAATGAGCAGGCTCAATGTACCAAGTTGATCGGTCAATCAACTCGGGTACAACCAGCCTACCAACTATGTTGCGACTATTGCTAGCGGCTACTATAGGGATAATCACTGTATTCTCCTGGTGGGGAAAGCTTTCCCCGTACGCTCCCGCTGCACTGTCTGTGTTGATGGGGGAATCGTACAAATTTATTTCCTGCAACCCGTGGTTGCAGAAAAGAAATTTGCACCATGTATGGCCTGCCTTAACCTGTGATTGAATTACTTAAATTTACATTAAAATGGACAATATTCTCCCCATTCCCTGGGAAACTCTAACAGACAGTTCTACATAACATACAAAACAAAAAAGGAATTTCTGAATTTGACTACAATATTTAGTTGAAGTGTTTTTCTTTTTGAACAATAAATTTAATTGACCAAGAAATTTGCATAACAAACTCACTTGAGAACAAACTTTACAACAAATTTTAGTTGAACTCTGGGCAGTACTAATGCCACACAAATTCTTTGGCAATGCCTTGCCTTACCAAGGTTTGTACATTATTCTTGTATTATGGCAGCTTGCCCTTCTCAAAAACTTCTGAAACTGTAGTTAAATATAGCAGTAGGACATTGGTTTCCTGTTTGCATGACCGAACTTTGCTGCCCACTCTCCATGAGTAGGCAACTTGTTATGGAACTGACTCTGCTGTAGTCCTGGCTTACAGCTATTAAGGCATTTTTTAATCCTGGCATTGGGGGCTTGTTAAAACTCCTTTTCCTTCCCATCCATGTCCATTGAGTTTGATTGACTGGCTTGTAGCTATGAAGTGGTGACAAAGTAGAGAGAACCCACAACACTGCCTACCAAACTTCCCACCCACATCACATTTCCAAAGCATTATGGGCTATATAGTTCTGTGTGGCGCAAGGAACTATGCTGTAAGGCCATCCCACTGCACCTGGAAAGAATTCTGACCATGACTAATGGATGCCATAGGTATTTTAAATGCGTTTTTTTTTTTTTGTTTTTTTTTAATAAAATGAAGGTATGGTGTTGGAAGAGCTTTGGGCGAGGGAGGATCGGGAGGTTTATATTGGTTATTCCACAGTTCAGCTTTAAGACAGGATAAAGTAAGGGAACAAAAAACAATAACGAGTATAAAACCCTTCTGATTAATCTTTCAAACTACTCATTTTCTGAAACTTGGGCCAGCTGGCCCATACAGATTGAAAATCAATATATTTACTTAGGTCTCTCCAGCAAAATTCTTCCATCTGGCAAAATGAGTTCACTGTTGTTACCCACACAGGTAGAGAGGGATTTCTTTTTTTGATTTCACTGTTTTAGTATAGTTAGTTAATTTGGCTAAATGTTGCATTTTTTTAGTTTAATATTAGAATCTACATTCTGATAATACACCGTGGGGTTGATTCACTAAAACTGGAGAGTGCAAAATCTGGTGCAGCTCTGCATAGAAACCAATCAGCTCCCAGTTTTATGGTCAAAGCTTAGCTGAACAAGCTGAAGTTAGAAGCTGATTGGCTACAATGCACAGCTTCTGAGTGCTCCAGTATTAATAAATGAATCCCACAGTTACTTGTGTAGTTATTTTTATGCTTAAACTAAGTAAATAGGAGAATGTTATCAGTTGAAACATTTCAAACACCTATATAAAGACATAGGCTGGTTATTTTAAAAGGGCATATACGTTCACAGAGATCTGTTATCTTTAAGAATAAAATGTTCCCAGTGTCTGTCCCAATATTAAAAAAAATATCTTTACTATATATTTATGGTATCTTCTGTATCCTTCATTTAAATTTTAACAGGTCACTTTAAATTAGACTTTCAGGGCATACATCACATTTTTAACGTATACCAGATCAGTATGACTTAAAAAGCTTTTGCACACTGTCTGTCACTATAAAGAACAGCATGCCTTCATCAAGTTACAATACTTCTACTTAGATTCTTGTTTTCATTCAAAGCTTGGTATGGGTATCCAATACTAGGTCTCTATATAGCTATTCTATATAGCATTGCATGTTAACAGCATTTTTCCATTGCTGGGCTTAAATTTTCTACAGTCAACGTAGTCTGACAATTAAGCCTAACACCCTCCTATTTAAGAGACTGTCTTTGCACCTTGTCTATAGCTCCAGGACAAAGAACAGAGTTTCATACTTAGTATGTCTTACACAACAAAATTCTGATCGTATGATTGTCCTTGGCCGAGGGAATTACATCAACAACCCTGCAATCAGGTCTAATCAAACTGTTATGTTCCATTTTGGGGATTGTAGCACTGACATCATCTTAAAGTTCAGTCAGAGAGGAACATAATCATGTCACTCATGCTGAAAAATGTAAAGGTTTTAATATGTTGGTCACTTATCTTGGTCCATGGTCTTCTTATATGTATATGCTCTACACAGACAGTATCCCTCCTAGTGACATGTTGCAAACAGAGCAACCATGCGGTGCATTCATCCCAGAGAGATGAAATCATTGACACATTTGCTGGTATGCAGCTCTAACACCCACATCGATTTTTAGTAAAGCATATATACTACAAGATACTTTAGGCCCCATTCACACTCTTTTTTTGCACTTTTTTGGAGTGCAATAGTGTGTTTTTGGAGTGGCACCATTCATTCGAATGGGCTTCTCTTCACTCCAAAAATGTGCTAAAGAAGCTTATGCACCAAATGATGGCACTGAGCCATGTACGTTTTGTGGTGGACATTTTTATGCATATTTTACGCATTTTGTCGCACAGCAAAACGTGACTGGAATCCTCATTTGGGGTGCCATTAAGAAATAATAACACCACAAGCATGTCATTCATTTTAAAACGTTTTTCTCATGTTTGCAGAAATACCCATTGCTGTTATGCCCAGATGTGCACAGGGCATAGGGCTCCATTTTAATAAATCTTGCTAGGATTAAAAGAGGAATTTCCTATTGCTGGATAGAGGACTCAGGAGATGGCAGCAATACATAGCACACAGACATACTGCAATCAGGAGGAGAAAAGAAAACTTCAATCGCACACCACAGGAAAAACATTTAACCACTTGCCCTCCAGAAGGTTTACCCCCTTCATGACCAGGCCATTTTTTGCAATACAGCACTGCGTTCATTCAACAGACAATTGTGTGGTCGTGCGGAGCTGTACCCAAATAAAATGTAAGTCCTTTTTTTCCCACAATTAGAGCTTTTCCTTTGGTGGTATTTGATTACCTCTGCAGTTTTAATTTTTTGCGCTATACAATTTTGAAAAAAAAAAAACAACAACATTTCTTTCTTTATGCTATAAAACATATCCAATGAAAAAAAAAATGTCTTCATCAATTTAGGCCAATATGTATTCTGCTACATGTTTTTGTTAAAAAAAAATCCCAATAAGCGTATATTCATATATTGATTTGTGCAAAATATAGAGTCTACAAACTATGGGATAGAATTATGAATTTTTAAATTTAAATTTTTTACTAGTAATGGCGGCTATCAGCAACTTACAGCGGGACTGTGACATTGTGGAGGTCAAATTGGACACTGACACTTTTTGGGGACCAGTGACACTAATAAAGTGACCAGTGCTAAAAATATGCACTGTAATGACACTGGCACAGAAGGGGTTAACATCAGGGGTGATCAAATGGTTAAATGTGTGCCTAGGGAGCGATTGCCAACAGTGTAGGGGTTGCTTTTACTATGGGAAGGCAGAGATCCATGTTCCTGCTTTGTAGGAACACAGGATCTCAACCTTCCCTTCCCACAGAACGGCGATCTGCCTTGTTTACATAGTAGACCGCCATTCTGCCTGTGCCAAGAATGATCGGCGGGTCCCGGTGGAAATCGCATCCGCCGGACCCAATGGCCCCAGATCCAGAAGTGCAGGATCACATACATGTATGTAATCCTGCCCAGGGAGCTGTCTTGCCACTGTATGCTGTAAACAAGCGTAGGTAGGCCTGGATCATATTTTTATGAACATTTGGAAAATCGCAGTGCAAGTCTTCTTTTATAACAATTTTGTGTTGAGCAGAGGCCAAATGTTTTAATTTGTATGCTTCACAGCAGGGATCCTTTGGGGCCATCTGTGTTCACACTGGGGACACTAGCCCCGAATTAGCACAGGTGTAAAGTTCTCACTAAGCCTTTACAACAATGGTGTGAATCCTAGTCTTTAAAATGTTGAGACAGAAGATTTTAGACTCCAAACATGCCAGCTTAAATGTAAAACATGGCAGAGTTATTAACTTTTGTTTTTTTTCACACTGGTACGGATTGTGCTAGGCACACATAGCTGAACAAGAGCTGAAACCATTACTAATCATTTTGGATCCATAGTTCATAGCCCAGCACCATTACACATTTTTGAAGATTCTGATCATCAAAATCCTAGCTGTACTAATTAGGCAAGATGCAGCAGCCAGCCCTTTACTCCAACTTGACGGGTTTGGAGGGGGGCAACTAATCTCTAAAGGTTTAAAGTTTGAGAACCACGATCAAATTGGGGTCATATCTAAGAGGTTCAATCTGTGTTGAAAAGTACGATCCTTCATTCCCATTCAACCTCTTTAGCGAAAAAAATACTTTTTATGTATATTTTGTCCCCCTGATTTTTAATAGCTTGCTTCTGTTTTTTTTTGTAATTTTTACTACGCACTGCCCGCCTAGGGATAATAAATATAAAATAACATTTTTTTTATTTCTTTAAATAATTCACATCTTACCAATTACTTGTATTCTCAGTTGTAGGTTCACTGCTAATCTGTGTGAGATAATTAGTGTGGCTGCCCCCCTGTTCCCTGCAACTGCAGTGGGTAGTTGTCCAAGAACAAGATGGCCAATCTGATTGCATGCAAATTAGTAGCATTATATGGAAGATATAATATCTGCCATAGACTGGGCTAGATCTTAATGCCAGCAACAGGGATCTGTGTGTGTATGTGTAGGCAGTGGGAAAGAATACCGACAAAGAATTTCAGCTCACAGGATAGCTTAGGGAAATTTGGAAGCATGTAGTAATCACCAAGCTGGTATACAACCATTAGAATGTACCAGATTGTATGCAAGATTTGCATTTGCCTATGTATGCATGTACAGTATATGTAGGAAACAATTGAGTATGATATACATTTTTTTATATGAGAATGGAATCTTGATGATGAAATCTAAAAATAATAAAAAGTGGTATAGTAAAATACCAACCCGTTTAGAAGAAAAACAACAGTTTATTTAAAGAAAAAAAAAGTTCCAATAAGATGGTAACCCTTAAAAGGGATATATTGCTATTAATGTTTTTTTTATGATTTTGAGATGGTGTAGACTACAAAGCTCCCAACTGTCTATTGATTGAAGGGACTGTCCTTCTTTTGGCACCGAATCCCTCTGTCGCTTTCTTTGGTCCAATGTGAAGGTCTATAAAAATGCATTATTCACCTATCAAAAAGGTGTCAATCTTTAGCCTCAATATTATTTCAATTGTTTTTTTTTTTTAAAGCAGTGATGAAAAATTTGCACTTATGGTTTCAACCAATACATTTTGTTTTAAGAATTCTTCATGGTCTGCATAGGGCGTGCCAATGTCTAAAAGGTTGTGCCTCTTTCTCAGCTCAGAAAGTTGGAAAGTATAGTTATAGATTTATAAATAACTAAGCAATTATATTTTTAAAATGTTTAATGTTTATTTATGGTTTTACAATTGTAGGAGCGGCCCCCTTAAGATGGTATAATTCCCCTTTATAGAAGGTGCACAAGGTTTTTCAAATAAGATGTGTACTTAGGAGCAAGCATTTCCCTGGAAGAGCAATTAAGGTTTCAAAGTGTTGGAACTTTTGGGCTGAGGGTATCGTCAAGAAAAATCTCCTGGACACCTCAGTTGCATAACTTATAAGGGTGTTTTACCTTTTTCTTTTAGCAAGCTTATTAGCTTTCTAGGTGTCAACGTACCTGAGACCAGGAAGTTAGAATGTTTCAAGAGGTATGAATGGCTTAGAAAATCACAAAAAAGAAGTATTGGACATAAATGGTTACCATACTGGAAGAAGAGGAGAAATTATACCTACCAACAGTTTGGCTAAGAACAAAGGTAGCTTCTAGTCTAAACAGTATCAGAGGAGAGGGTCTGTTGGAATGCAGTGAGACTTTTTATGTTTATATGTACAGCATATGCACTATATTGTCAAAATTATTGGGACATCCATGTCTTTATGGACCTTGCTTTGTGCACTGGTGCAGTCAAGTTGGAAAAGGAAGGAGCCATCCCCAAACTGTTCCCACAAAGTTGGGAGCATGAAATTGTCCAAAATGTCTTGGTATGCTGACTCCTTAAGAGTTCCCTTCACTGGAAGTGAGGGGCCAAGCCCAACCCCTCACAATAATCCCCCCTCCACCAATTGATTTGGAGGGGTTGCCCAATGCTTTTGGCAATATAGTGTGGATGAGTGAGTTTGGGGTGGAGGAACTTGACTGGCATGCACAGAGTCCTGACCTCAACCTGATAGAACACCTTTGGGATGAAGTAGAATGGAGAATGAGAACCAGGCCTTCTCATCCAACATCAGTGACTGACCTGACAAATGCCCTCCTGGAAGAATGGTCAAACATTCCCATAGACACACTCTTAAAACTTTGTGGGCAGCCTTCCCAGACGAGTTGAAGCTGTTATAGCTGCAAAGGGTGGGCCAACTCAATATTGAACCCTATGGACTAAGACGCCATTAAACTTCATGTGCATGTAAAGGCAGGCGTCCCAATACTTTTGACAATATAGTGCATCTTAATATCTGCCTGGGGTTTAGCTTTTGCTTAAGGCAGTGTTTCTCAACTCCAGTCCTCAAGGTGCCCCAACAGGTCATGTTTTCAGGCTTTCCATTATTTTGCACAGGTCATTTGATCAGTTTCTCTGCCTTAGTAATTACCACATCCGTTTCATCTGAGGGAAATCCTGAAAACATAACCTGTTGGGGCGCCTTGGGGACTGGAGTTGAGAAACACTGGCAACAAGGGCAGGGCTCCTCTAAGTAGAACGCTCATTTTTCTGTACTAGGTTTCTTTAGTCACTACTGAGTTGATTAGTTTGGAGCTGCCCTTTAACTTCCCTATAAAGAAACAATACAGTGTTTAAAAAAGGCCTATGATTAAAAAATGAATGAAAGGTAAAAATGCAAGTAGTTTTGTGCCAAGTGCCTCAGGTTCATTAAACCAGGGAGAATAATTCAGGTAGTCTGTCTTTTCCTCAATTTTTCTTTTTATTAAATTCTTCAACAGACAAGCAAATGATAGGGGGAAAGTCTTAGCTGTACCAGTTAATGGTTTAAAAGCTGTGGATTTTATTATGCCAAAAGCAGAGAAATGTAACAAGCCATTTTTTGTATTAATCATAATTTTATGTATACATCATGCAAACTTAAGCTAACCATAGATGGATAGCATTTAACAAAATGTATTAGGAAAAGTCTTAAGAAAATTCATACAAAAATTCTCACAACATCTGAATGTCGTTCAAAAGATTTTGCTTGCTTTTAAAATTTGATTTTGGAATAAATGGACTCTTCCAAATGAAAACCACTTACACTGTTAGAAATTTGTTTGAGAAAAAAAATTCTATCCTGCTCCTTCAAATTGTCACTGCGGTAAATAATTAATTTTGTTGATTAGAGCTGATAATGATCAGTACAACAAACATACTTTCATAGAACATTCTTTACCTAAGAATTCTCATTTGAAACCACCCCTCTACCCAATTTTATTGTATTTCAACATACACTGTTGAATAAATCCAGCTACACCTTTGGAATTTTGTGGCCTTTTTCTACCCTTCCCCTTCTTCTGTGTAACTCAGTTTTAGGCCTCCTACACAGCTGCTTCTGTTTGTTATAACGGTTTCAACCTACATATGAAATTGATAATCATTAGCTCCTGCCGGGTGTAATTGGTTGATCACGTACCTGACTCTAATCCTACCATCCCTGACTTTGTGCAAGTGTAAGAATTGATGCTGATTTGAAGTCTTATGCCCCCTACACACGGTCGGATTTTCCGATGGAAAATGTGTGATAGGACCTTGTTGTCGGAAATTCCGACCGTGTGTAGGCTCCATCACACATTTTCCATCAGATTTTCCGACACACAAAGTTTGAGAACAGGATATAAAATTTTCTGACAACAAAATCCGTTGTCGGAAATTCCGATCGTGTGTACACAAATCCGACGGACAAAGTGCCACGCATGCTCAGAATAAATAAAGAGATGAAAGCTATTGGCCACTGCCCCGTTTATAGTCCCGGCGTACGTGTTTTACGTCACCGCGTTCAGAATGATCGGATTTTCCGACAACTTTGTGTGACCGTGTGTATGCAAGACAAGTTTGAGCCAACATCCGTCGGAAAAAAATCCTAGGATTTTGTTGTTGGAATGTCCGAACAAAGTCCGACCGTGTGTACGGGGCAAAAGGATACTGTTCGCTCACTTTGCATTTTGTAAATTGATAAAAAATAAACAATTAAAATTTATATTTTTAAAATTCTTACTACATTTCTTCACATCTGCCTAAAGCTTTTGCACAGTACTGTAAATGACATCCCAAAAGAAGCAAAACCGATGAGGAAATGAAAATAAAAAGTAAAAAATCATTACACATGTATGTAAATAATACTAGTTCTAACAACTATCATAAAAATCAAATGGACAAAGCACCTTAAGGCTTGGTTCACACCTATGGAGCTTGCTTTCGATTAGTATCTGCAGTGCTTGTTGCAGTGCATTTCGTGCATAACAAGAGAAAAGGACCTGCTCCAGGTGTCTGGGCCACAAAAATATCCTCCTCTTCAGATACGGGTGCTGGCTCGGTATGAAAATAGCATGTTAAAAGGAAAATCAATCCGGATGGCCGCACTCCAACGATAATTTCTTTATTGGTTAAAAACCATACAGCAAGAGATGGAATCAACAGCTAACATGTTTCACACTGTAACTACTGGTGCTTACTCATAGCCAACTCTATAGGCAAAAGACAAAGATTTATATACACATGCCAATACAAATGAAAAAAAATCATAGATGTGAACGCGTCCCATAGGAAACCATGTTCTGCAAAAAAACAAAAATGCATAGGTATAAACCGGGCCTAAGGCTGGATTCACACCTATGCATTTTTTGTGCTTTTTGCATTTTGCAGATTTGCACTACAGATCATGTTTCATAGGAAACCATGTTAAATGGACTCTAATGCAAATCTTCAAAATGCAAAAAGCACTAAAACTACATAGGTGTGAATCCAGCCTAAAGGAAGACTATAATGGTTTTACGTCAATTTGATATAAATGTATTAAAATTATTCTATATTTTACAATACACACATATAGCACTTTTGCTGTCAAGAACATTTTTTTTGTTTTTCGCACTCATGCTAAAATTCTTTTTTCTTACGTGAAAATGCGCTTAAATGAAATCCCCAAAACATTATATATTTGCTGAAAGCAAAGGACTCCTAGAATAAAAACATGGTAGTTTTTTTATTTTGTATGGCATTTGCACAATGATTTATCAAATCTATGTTTCCAGTACAAAAATACATCAAATCAATTTTAGCACACAAACAATGCATTGTTCTCAAAAATATAATTGATGAAACAATTGAGTAAATAGATACCAAGTATGTCAAAACAAAAAAACAAAAAAAAAAACTGCACGTGCCCACAAGACGGCAACAAATTATGATACCCAAAATTGTCTGTAGGTGAAGATTTAAAAACCTTTACAGGTCATCATCTTAGAGTTGCCCATAACTGATGGGTCTAGAATTATTCCTCTCATTCTGGCCTGCTCAGTGATATCCAACATGTGGTGTGCCGTTCTTGTTTATGTACATATAATATAGCAATTTTTGTAATGACGGGTACTCTTTATGGACCCTTGATTCCTCCCCTGCACGTCGGTAATTTTGACTCTGGACACTATATCCTTGATTGCTGCTTCACACAGCTCTCCCCTAGCCCTAGCTGGGAACTAACAGCTGAGCATTACCAAAATCACAGCTCACAGGAGAGATGGAGGTACAGATGTTTCCACATCTCCCCACTTGCCATCCTGAAATGTGCTCTTTCAATCTTGGGCTTCCAGGATAAGCACATGAACCTGGGAATAGGGGATGAGGGTGTCTGGATGGGGGTGCACATTCAAAAGCACTTTAGAAGCAATTGTATAGCCGCCAGATCACTTCTATAATCTGGACGAAAGCCGGCTTTCAAAAAGTAAATAAACCCACAGCCATAGTTTACATGTGAATACTGCCATTAACATAGTAGTTACATTCATGGCAGTAAAAGGGTTACACAGTGCTCCCATGACACTAGATTCACAGAATAATAAAGGCGTTCTAATTCGAAAGCACAGCAAACACCAGAGGTGCATGTTCACTTTTCTAAGGGAATTTTCACTTTGCTTAGTGACTGATGTGAAGCCAAGTGAAATTTCTCTTTACAAAGAATTGTCCACTCATGTGCAAGGAAAATGAAAAAGGATTTTTGTTCATACATGACTGAATGATCGCTTCACCTGTACTGACTTCAGTGTGGTTGATTTAGTAAATGTATAGAGCATGTTCACTTTGCAAACTGAATTTTCACTTGGCTTACTAAATGAGGTGACGCCTTTAATCATACAATAAACTTGCAAGCAAAATTCTTTTTTTTTTCCTTCTTTTTTTTTTCTTTTTTGCACGTGACTGGGTTATTAATTGCAAAGTGAACTGTCACTCAGCTTCACCTCTTTGACAATGCTAATAATTCTCATTACAAAATGAACATGCTCTACTATAGTAAATCAACCCCATGAATTACCTTCAGACTCTTTATTTTGTGGATTCAAACTACTAGTCACTGTTTGCCTTGAAAAACAGGTTAGTAATCAAACCATATGATTATTATTACCACATTGTGTGTAGACGAATGAGGTTTCTGAAAATATAGAGGGCAGTAGCATACAGTGGTGGGAATACATTAGTCAATCAACCTCACTGAGTCAGAAGAGTAAAGGCAAAATATACTGTGCACTTTAAAGTGCACTGAAAATGCATTTGCTCTAGATCTAAGGGGAAGCTCTGAAAGGAGGGGAAGCTCTGCTGATTTCTATCATCCAGTCATGCTGTTTTTTATTATTTTCCTTGCATGCGATTGAGTATTCTTTGCAAAGTGAATCTTTAGCTCATTTAATAAGCTCTGGAGCAAGTTCATTTGCAGTGCACAGTATATTTGCCTTTAGTAAATCAACCCCATTTGGGTTGATTTACTAAAACTGGAGTGCACAAAACCTGGTGCTGCTGTGCATTGTAGCCAATCAGCTTCTAACTTCAGCTTGTTCAGTTAAAGCGGAGTTCCACCCAAATTTTGAACAATATCTGTATGTATTCTCTTCCTTGCCTAGATGCTGACATGCCGTTTAAAAAAATTTAAATCGTCGTAATTACCTTTTATTTTTCTATTCTTCTTTGCACTTCTTGGTTCTCCTCCCATGGGAGCTAGTCTCAGGCTTCCCAGGATGCCACTGAGCATGTGCGGGAACGAGCAGTGAATGCTGGGAGCACAGCATTCACCACATCCAGGAAATAAATGCTTGTGGGCTTCAAATGCCCACAATGAAGATGGAAACCGCCTGCAGTGAATAATAAGTTATTCTTTCCGACGAAATCTGACACAGGCGTACATATTACACACAATATGTGAGCATGTAATGCTGAGAAGAAAAGTTTGTGAATGAACTCAAAAAAAAAAAAAAAAAAGATAGATAGGTGGACCCCCGCTTTAAGCTTTGACAAAAAACCTGGAAGCTGATTGGTTTCTATGCAGAGCTGCACCAGATTTTGCACCCTCCAGTTTTAGTCAATCAACCCCATTGTGTAAGTTTAAGCTTTTTCACAATGAATACATTTAATAATTTATCATATTATATATGTCTACATTGAAACATATGACAATATTACAGCCAATAACGTGTACAGTCTTACAACCTGCATAACAATTATACAATAGCACTCAAATTGCTTGTAACAATTAGCTTTTATTTCCCTATTACAAAAGGCATAGAAAGGCAATATTGCCTGTAGTAACAACAAAAAATAATTTTCTGTATGTTTTTTTTTTTACATAATCACTTAAACAAAGTGTAACAACTCTAAAAGAATACCAACATAGTCTTATGCATTAGTAATACACATATATTGCATTATAATTTTGCTATTAGCAACCTTTGGATACATTACAAAAACAGCAGGTTTTTACAATCATTTTGTATTTGGAACATTAGACATGTCGACAGAATAATTAATATTATTTATTATCATTTAAAAGGTACTTATATAGCGCTGTCAATTTATGCAGCGCTTTACATATACATTGTACATTCACATCAGTCCCTACCCTCAAGGAGCTTACAATCTAAGGTCCCTAACTCACATTCATAATGATTCAGTGCAATGCCCCGTGGGAAACAAAAGGCAACAATAAACAGCAAAATATATATAAAATATTAATGCAAAATTCGACAAAGCTAAAACGAATTGCTAGCTGAATCTTTATACATGTTATGTATAGAGTGGGGAAGGGTTAAAATGACTGTAGAGATTTTATTGGTGTCTGACTTGTTGGGGAGATTTCCCTTCTTTTCCTGTCCAAGCGATACTAAAGGAAGTCAGAAGAAATATCTCCTCTTAGGCCTCATTTAGATTGGGAGGTGGTAAAACCCTGAGGCTCCCCCTTTTGCTGCTGAGTTAGCAGCTGGGGGTGTACACGTTGCAATGATTTGCTTTGTGACCATAGCAGGAATTCTACCCAGTCATGCTCGGTAGGCGGTTTGACCCTTTTAAGTGAATGGGACTGCACTACAACTGCCCCGCAACCGCACACAATGCGTCTGGTTGTGGTGCTGTTGTCCGGTATTCAGAGGGTTAAAACAGGTGGTAAAGAAGTGATACAGCACTTCCTCACCACCTGTCTATTGCTATCTGAAGAGCAATCTGAATGTGGATCACACTTCAAACAGCAACACAAGTGTAAATGAGTAATTAGTTACTGTAACAAGTTTTCCACAGTTTTGGTGACAATTGTAAACTTTTGGATTTTCCATCTGTTCTACCTCAATAATAATGGTCACAGGGACCAAAAAGGGGTAGATTTCCTTGGTGGGAAAGTAGACAGTGATATAAACCTGACACAGGTTCAAGCCACCTCCACCTCTTATCAAAACTAAAAATAAAGGTTTGGGCTAAAAATACCCTTTTTTTCAAAAACTGCCTTGCCCCAATAAGCCACATATGTTTCATATTTTAATTAATGCTTGAACGGTAATAGGTTTTCAGAGGCTACGGCACTTAACTATAACATAATATATTCTGCACAATGCATGTTTATTGTACATTAGGAAAGGCAAAAGATAAAGCTGCTCCATAAAGCAGGAAGAAACATGGATATTAAGTATCATAGCTGCAACTGTATTTACTAAGAGTACACCATAAGAAATGTATTTCCAAAAGTCAACATCACAAAATAACAGCTTGAATGTATTACAGCCTTTGGTAACACTGTATATAAAAGGCCATGTTAACTGTATAAACGGACAGGTGAAGGACCAAGTAAGGCCTGAAAGACAAAACCAAAAAGATATTAGGTCAGGCAGCTTTAATGAAAACAAATGGGTTTAAAAATGAGCCTAGTAGTAGAAATAGTATATATTATATGGACTGATACTCCTACCAATAACCATGATCAGGAGCGAGTGGGGCAGAAGAACCAGAGGAGCAGAATATCTACTATAGCGTGTGTCTTGCAACCTCCTTACTATGTCTTTGTAGTCTTCACTCATTTTATAAAATGATATCATAAATAAAAAAACAATTTAGAGACATAAATACAACTAATAGTACTACTCGTGCTGTACTTAAAAGTGATTGTAAACCTCAGACATGAAATATGAACAAAGCATATCCCTCTATAGTGTGTGCTTGTCTCAAGAGCACTAAGAGAAAAATGGCGATGGGGATGGACCTCCAGCTGATCAACAGCCTCAGCTCTGTTTCTGTGTGCTGTGTGAAGGGGGTGTGGTGTCCCTTGCCTCCAATCAGCTCTCAGGGCTCTCCTCATGGAGCTCTGGAGACTGTAATTTCAGCTCTTTGCCTCTTTTTTCTGAACTCTCAGACAAGCTTTATAAAATTCTGCACTTTATAGTAGAGAAACAAATACTGAAAATAAACAGGTACACCTTATGTAGGAGGATTAGTTTCTTCTCTGTGTATAACCTGAGACCAGTCACTTTACTAGGTATATGTAAAGGCCCATACACACGATCTGACTTTTTGACAACAAACATGCAAATTAGCTGTTTCAAGGCAACACCCGACCGTGTGTACCCTCCATCGGACAAACTTTTTCAGTTTTCATCGGACTTTTGTTGGCTGTGCGAATGGACAAACTTTCCGGCAACAAAAGTCAGATGGAGCAAAGTCCGATTGTGTTTACACAAAACCATCAGACTTTTGTAAACTACAGTACCTGCGCGCGAGAATGTTTCCAGCGCGATCCCATCACGCTGGTTCTCGGCGACAGGGTACCGTACATCTTGCGCTGGCTGCAATAGGAAAAACACATTTTCCTATTGCAGCGAGCGCGAGAAGGAATTCCCCTCCTAGGGAATACCAGGCCCTTAGGTCTGGTATGGATGTTAAGGGGAACCCCCTACGCCAAAAAAAAAAAAAAAAAAAATAGCGTGGGGGTCCCCCCCAAAATCCATACCAGAACGCAGCCTGGCCAGGCAGGAAAGGGGATGGGGACGAGCGAGTGCCCCCCCACCCCGAACTGTACCAGGCCGCATGCCCACAACATGGGGGGGTGGGCGCTTTGAGGCAGGGGGGCTCCCTGCGGCCCCCCCACCCCAAAGCACCTTGTCCCCATGTTGATGAGGACAAGGGCCTCTTCCCGACAACCCTGACCGTTGGTTGTCGGGGGTCTGCGGGCAGAGGGCTTATCGCAATCTGGGAGCCCCCAGATCCCGGCCCCCCACCCTATGTGAATGAGTAGGGGTACATCGTACCCCCACTCATTCAGCTGGGGAAAAAAGTGTCAATAAATAAAACACACTAGACAGGTTTTTAAAGTAAATTTATTAGGCAGCTCCGGGGGTCTTCTTCCGACTTCTCCGCTCTCTCTCCGGCCTCTTCTTCAGGTGGCATGATGGAACAGTGATGTCATAAGGGGCGGGGTCACCGGGTGACATCACCCGTGACCACGCCCCATGCCTATATAAGTCGTTGCGCACCTCGCCCACGGCATTACAGCGGGAGAGAGCGTCGTGTCAACATTGGAAGAAGAGAATAGGGAACAAGACGACGGAGAAGACTGGGCCACTGCTAGCAAAAGAGTGGCAAAAAAGCAGAAGATAGCGGAGGAGCCTGGCAGAAGAACCGGAGAGCGGGAGAAGAAGTGGAGACCTGGAGAAGAGGTCGGAGAGAGCGGAGAAGTCGGAAGAGACCCCTGAAGATGGAAGAAGACCCCCGGAGCTGCCTAATAAATTACTTTAAAAACCTGTCTAGTTGTTTTTTTGTTGACATTTTTTTCCTCAGGTGAATGAGTAGGGGTACAGTGTACCCCATACTCATCCACATCGGGTGGGGGGCCGCGATTTGGGGGCCCCCTTATTAAAGGGGGCTCCCGGATTCTGATAAGCCCCCCGTCTGCAGACCCCGACAACCAACGGCCAGGGTTGTCGGGAAGAGGCCCTTGTCCTCATCAACATGGGGACAAGGTGCTTTGGGGTGGGGGGCTGCAGGGCACCCCCCTGCCTCAAAGCGCCCACCCCCCCATGTTGAGGGCATGTGGCCTGGTACGGTTTGGGAGGGGGGGCTTGCTCGTCCCCACCCCCTTTCCTGACTGGCCGGGCTGCGTGCTCGGATAAGGGTCTGGTATGGATTTTGGGGGGAATCCATGCCGGTTTTTTATTTAAAATTTGGCGTGGAGTTCCCCCTCATGATTCATACCAAACACCTGTCGGCAAATTTTTCCTTTCCCGATGAGCGAGCTGGCTCCCATGACGGGGCTCGCAGGTGTCAAATCTCACTGATAACAGCGGCAAGATTGACACAATATCGCGGTCACCTACTGTACAAACACGCATGCTCAGAACCAATGCAAAAGATCAGACAACAATACAATAGTTGACCAAAGGGTGGCGGTACAGAGCTGAAAAACCATGTGATTTGGTGAAATTAGGATGAAAAAGTCCTGCTGTGTGTAGCCTTATGCCGCGTAAACACGAGCGGACTTTAAGGCAGACTTTGCCCGGCGGACATTGACGTACTTTACGACAGACTTTCTGAATGAACGGACTTGCCTAAACACAATCCACCAAAGTCCGTCGAATTCGTACGTGATGACGTACAACAGGACTAAAACAAGGAAGTTCATAGCCAGTAGCCAATAGCTGCCCTAGCGTGGCTTTTTGTCCGTCGAACTAGCATACAGACGGTGGACTTTTCGACCGGACTCGATTTCGACGGATTAATTTAAAACATGTTTCAAGTCTAAGTCCGTCCAACTTTTGAGAAAACAAAGTCCGCTGGAGCCCACACACGATCGAATTGTCCGACCAAATCCTGTCCGCCGGGCAAAGTCTGCCGTAAAGTCTGCTCGTGTGTACGCGGCATTAGTTTACGGCCGACGCCTTATGTACAAAAATCCACGGGAAAGTTTGTACAAAGTCCTATCATGTGTATGAACTTTTAGAGTTTACATCAACTATAAAGTTATTCCTAATATGATGAAAATATGTTTGTTTGCAGAGCTCTTTATAACAGAAGGATTGAGCAGTCAGTAACACTGTATTTGTTTTTTAGATTAGCATCACTTTAACGAATCAGCAGTTTTTAATCAATTTCAGTTATAGATTACAGAACATTGCTTATAATACATCAGTGAAGCTTGAACAGCGACCATCCCAGTGGCAGCTGGGTGTGATTTATGGAAAGATGAGATCATTATGAAATGCAGATGAAAACAGAAAGACATGGACAATTCCAGTACACTGGGAGATAGAGCACCCTGAAATTATATAACCATGGAAACCAACAGGCAAACACTGAACATGAGAAGGGTCATTGTTAGATGAATGAGAAAAGTTCTAAGAGAAAAATGTCAGTAACTGAACTTGAAACATCCAAAGGGTTTCACTGAGATGGTATTTTGCTCAGAACTTTACACATCTTAGAATATATAAGTTAGAGTCAGAAGATTAGAAAGAAAAGTCTTTTTGCTTACAGAAGGAAAGACTTTCATTGAAAGTAGTATCTTTTTTTTGTAATGGTTTCAAAACTGCACCCTCAAAAAAAAAAAAAAAAAATCTATATTTGGCTCGTGAATTGTACTATTTATAATGTATATCACTAATACATTTTGCAGTGCTACACTTATTAAATCAATATCAGTTCCTTCCTGCGCCTAAAAAAGCTTACACAGTGTACTGACCTTGCTATGTTCACACCAACATTGGTGCCATTCTAAGGTTCAGCCAGTATACCCAGGCACTATGTTTTTAATTGCTTTAGGGATATTAAACCAACATAGACCATTATGTTGGTTTAAGCAAACGGAGGTTTTACTAAGGGCCCTTTCACATAGGGGGGAACTACGCCAGGCAATCTGTCCGCTGATCCCCGGTGAGTAGGTAGATGGATTGTCTGTGTACACTCGGCTTATACAGGGCAGACACAACCCGCTGTCCTCTAAGATTGTAAAGGATGTCAGTTTAAACTCAACTGCCATCCAAACCACCAGACATATGGGGAACGGATACACCATTCATCTGCTTTTGGTGGATAGGATCAAATGTCGACGGTTTACAAAGGACAAATGTCTGTTAAAACCTGCTGCTCCATAGAGGGCAATAGGTGGTCTGATTGGGTCCACCCGTGTGAAAGGGGTCTAACAGTCACAGATATGCAAAGCTTTATCATAAAAAAAAGAAAGATAATTACAATTGGGTGTGTTTATTCTTAGTACATACAAAATAAATGCAAAAAAAATTCTGTAAATGCCAAATGGTTAATATAAAGCAAAAGGCTACACAGCAAAGTTCAATGCAACGCTAATGGTACTACTATCAGTGGCCGCCGATCTATAATGGGCGCACAGGTGCCGCCTCCCCTATCCATGTGTTTGGCCCCCTGATCTACATATCAGAGCGCCGGACCATGGATTCCAAGTGGGGTGGGTGTTTTTTTTGAAGCACATTATTAGAGCCAGAGGCTCTAATAGGCTTCACAAAAGGGTGGTCTCGGAGCGCAGAGCATTGCACTCCGATCCCACCATGTTGTGTGACGATAGTGAAGCAATTTTTGCACTAAAGTTTCTCCCAGCCAATCAGGAGGCAGGTCATGAACCTGTTTCCTGATTGATCAAAGTGGCAGGCGATCCTATTGGATGCCTAGCGCTTTGGCGGAAGAGGAGACACAGCAGAGGAAGCAGACACCAGAGCCACTGCTGCCCACACTCCAGGAGAGGACACCACAGCCCCGCCATGCGAACAGGTAAGTGCCGGACCACCCACGGGGTTGGGGGTGCTGTCAGTGCTGTGCTGCCTGGTGGGGGGGGGGTCTGGAATGTTGTTTGTTTGCCAGCCCCCCCAAAAGTAGAACCCACCAGCCACCACTGACTACTATCATAAAAAGATAAAACTATGCACATGTTATTTTTCTGAGTGTCTTAAGCTGGCCATACATTGGTAGAATTCTTGTTCTTATGAATATTCTTAAGAAAATTCTTAGTACATTCAATGCCTCGTTGAATGTTGTTCAAAAGTGCTGCAAAATTTAATTTGCTTTTAACATAGTCATTTTGGAAACAATGTAATTTCTTCATACAGTGTTAGAAATTCATTAATTTCAGAATAATTTTCCATCCTGCTCTTTCGCATTTTCTTGTCACTACGGTAGAAAATTACAGTTGATTTGACTCTACTAATGATTAGAAAATCGTTAAAAGAAAAAAATTCTAATGAAATTGTATTAGTTTATGGCAAGTACTACAACTTAACTACAGGCAAACAAGTGACACTGGGCTAAGGATAAATTAATCTAGTACATATCCTATTTACAGATCTGTGCTTTCTTCATAGAAAACAAAAGAAAAAAAATGGAGAGGAGGAGCAATGTGCACTAGCCCTTATAAAGCATTTCTTACACTCCGATGAGACTGAACACAATTAAATTAGTTGCAAACTCATCTTACAATACTGTAATGAGATTTTAGGGAACTGGTAAGAATTTGAATGTCTTTCATGCAGCAACATGCATATTAGTGACTCATTATTTCTTGGCGGCCTTGTGTACAGCACCTGTTCCCAGCCATCATGTGTCCAGATAGTCCATTAAAACTAAGCCAAACACAACTTGGAAACTTTGTAAGTTTGTAAACGTGCAGGTCTATGAAACTAGTTACAGCAATGTGTTTTTATTTTCGTTTATAAATTCTTCTTTTACAAGAATTGTATTCCTTTATTTGCAAGGAAAAAGAACAAACAATACAAAAGATACGGACATACAGCACATGGTAATAATACTACGCATTATTGGCATTTAGCTGAAAAGAAGATTGTCGGCGATTTACTAAATGAGTAAAGCGTGTTCCATTTGTAAAGGGAATTTTCACTTACCTTAACAAATGTAGTGAAAATTCACTTTGCAAAGAATACCCAATTATGTGCAAGAAAAATTAAATAAATGTGATGTTTTGCTTGCACAGGATTAGAGGATAAAGGTCAGTACAGCTTTACATTATTCGCAAAGCAAAGTAAAAAGTCATTTTGAAAAGCAAATATTGGGGGTTATTTATGAAAGGCAAATCCACTTTGCACTTCAAGTGCAAAGTGCACTTAAAATTGCACTGAGAGTGCACTTGGAAGTAAAGTCGCTGTAGATCCGAGGGGGACATGCAAGGAAAATAAAAAACAGCATTTTAGCTTGCACATGATTGGATGATAAAATCAGCTGAGCTTCCCCTCATTTCAGATCTACCCCTCAGATTTACAGCGACTGCACTTCCAAGTGCACTTTCAGTGCAATTTCAATTGCACTTATACTTTGTACTTGTAGTGCAAAGTGGATTTGCCTTTCGTAAATAACCCCCATAGTGTCATAGAACAAATCTCAAGATAATGATAGTATGTGAAATAGTTATATGATAGGCGTATTTAAAAAGGACTTCTCAGGGCTTCTTATTACTAATACTAAAGCTGTCCACACACTGTTAAAAATCCTGCCAATTGATCCTGACCACGAACGTACACTTTTCTGGTCACTCGTCGGAGTTCCTGCCCCCTCCTCTCTCTCCAGTGCCCCCATGGGAAGCCGATGGTGCATGCTCACTCCTGAGCCCCACTGCTGCATCCATTGACACAGACAGCGGGACTGGGCCCCGTCCCCACTCCCTCATCACTGGCTTTGATTGACAGCACTGGGAGCCAATTGTTCCTGGTGACCCAGCAAAGCCTGCGAGACCGTGAAGTGTAGGGGGGTGAACAGCTGCAGACGTGCACAGTGCTGGATCGAATGAGGGCTCAAGTAAGTAAAAGGTGGGGGGGGGATGCTGATACTAAAACATTTTTTACCTTAACATCATTGGATCAGCTCTGTCAAAAGGACATGTTGGAAAATGTTCATCAATCAGTGGCTGTAGCCAATCAGCTGCAGCCTCTGATCAATGTTGCCACTATTAGAATACGTCAGAGGGATTCCTCCATCCATCTTGTTTGTATGGATGGAGGAATCTGTTTGAGCAGCTTGAGAGAAGGAGAAAAGGTTAAAAAAAATATAAGAGCTGTAGAAGCAATACTTAATGAAAATGACTGATATAGGAATAAAAGGTTGAGGTAAAGGGAGGAAATGGTGAAGGCCATTGAGAGTATTGGGTAAATCTCCTTACCTGAGACACCCAGTAGGTTTTGATTAAAGTCCTCCCCATGTAAGTAATCAATCCAATGTGACCAAATTTTTCAGAATCATGTAAAAGTGTCTTAAAAAATGTAATTCGTGGAAGTAAAGCCTTTTTGGCACTTGTACCTACAGGTGAACCTATACCTGTAGGCAGTGCCGGGACAAGGTCATCTGGTGCCCAGGGCGAAGATGGCAAACTGCGCCGCGCCCCCCCCCCCCTGTTGTAAAGAAGGAGCGACTTATAGTGGGACCCAGTGACACTAAGACTCAGTTGACTCCTAGGCGTTCTGGATTGCGGGTGGAATTGCTGTGATACTGCCCGCAATTCCCAAATTGACGCACAGACACGTTTGCGATCCCATTACTTTCAATGGCACCCCAATCGCTGTGCGATTTTGTGGCAATTGTCCCTCAACAAATTGCGACAAAATTGCGGGACGCTTGTTGCCCAAAAGAAGCTCTGGAATACCTAGGTCATGAATGTAGCTTTATACACTGATCAGTGCTAATAATATGCACCGACACTGTACTAATGACAACGGCTGGGAAGGGGTTAATATCTAGGCGCATCCAAGGGGTTAATTATGTGCCCTACAATGTGTAATGTGTGTACTGATTTTTGCCATAGACTGGTTTGTTTATTTTCCCTGCTTTGCAAGCGAACATTTCCTTTGTATAGAGCGCTGTGTTGATTGTCACAGGGCTCTGGGCTATGATTGGACACAGCCAGTCAATAGGTCCCGGCCATGAATCACTGGTTGGGATCTGCTGACATACTCCCACTGTGTCAAATCACAGGGGAGTAGGCGGGCAGGGGCATGCACCCGAAACTCTAAGCCTAGGTTCACTGTGAGAACCAGTGCGAATACAGCGCCGGTTCCCACATCGCATCTCTCCCGCAGGCAGTTCACCCTGCCCTCTGCGAACCGCTGCGGGTATCAATAGAATGTTAATGACACCCCCAGATCAGTTTGCAGATTGCAGTGCGAACTGTGGATTTGGACAGGAATCGGATCGCATGGGTGAGAACACGCGAACATGCGATCTGATTCTAGTGCGGGAAAAAAAAAAAATCCCTGCATCTTTTTTGTGCAAATCCAATGCGAGTTCAGCCATACAACTGTATGGCTGAACTCACATTGCACAGACATTGCATGTGATCGGAAGTGTGAGTGCGAATCATATGCGATGTCTGTGTTCGCTACAGTGTGACCCTAGGCTGAAACAGGCAGTGGTGGGTATGTCGCGGTGCTTGTAGCTGCCACCCTATCGCAGTATATGTACTGCGACGGGTTGGCAAGTGGTTAATTACCAATGGTATTTGTAATATGCAGCATGAAGGGGTTAATCTGTATTGTCAGTGCTGCATTAGCTACGAGTGGCAGTTAATTAACCCCTTTGTGTTGCATTAGTGGCATCAGTGTTAATTAACTGCTGCAGCATGCAGGGGTTAATTAACACTGAGACTGGTGCCACTAATGCAGCCCAAAGGGGTTAAATAACTGCCACTTGTAACTAATGCAGGAATGACAATACACAATAACTACCCTTCATGCATATTAAAAAAATACCATTGGTAATATATTAACCGCCCCCCAAAAAAAGAGTTAACAAATTCATCTGCAGATGGCTTACTTACTATTGATTGGTTCCTCCTCCTCTAGATCACACTTGCTCCTGTCGAGAAACGTTCCCTATCTGATAGTGTCCGCCCTGTACCGCGCAGGCGCACAAAGGAGACGCCGAAAGTCTCCGAAGATGAACGGCTGTTCAGGGCGGACCTTTCTCGTCAGAACAGCGCTGCGCCTGCGCAGTACAGGGCGGACAGCCGAACACTATCCCATGGAGGGATAGTCAAAACAACAGCAGTCGGGCGGAGATTGCTCCGCCTGACAGGGAAGTGAAGGGCTCGTCCACACTTGTGCAGGAGCGCATGGCACAGACATGTTAGCAGCTCTGACTGGCTGTGCAGTATTCTAGCCTGTGTGTACAGTCCAGACACTTCACCTGCGCCCCCCTTCCTGTAGTAAATTGTCCCGCCCAAGGCATCAGCCCCTTCCTTGTACCGGCCCTGCCTGTAGGTACTGTGAATATCTCCTAAACTTGCACAGTTTAGGAGATATTCACTTTGCATGTAGCCGGTGATGACACCGGTGCATGCTCTCTGAAGGGACTGCATACCTGTGTCGTCCTTTCAAAATTCCGTGGCCACGGTCCATATCATTGCGGCCAGACGGCTGAATGACATGGACCCGGAAGGAATACCAGGTGAAGATGGAAGCGCCTGTCAGCAGTGACAGTGTAGCACTGGAGGGCTTTGTTTTAAGGCAAGTCTTGCATAATGTGTTAGTATGTGATGCATACTAGCACATTATGCCTTGTAGAGTTTAAAAAAATATATATATAAATAAATGGTGCGGTTACTACAGCTTTAATAGATGACCAGTAATATTTAAATTGATTGTAAATCTCTGATATGAAAAATGAACAAAGCTTATATTCCTCTGTAGTGTGCACTTGCTTCTATCCAAAGCACCTGTTTTTCTCCGCTATCCTTTATAATCTGTACAAGTCACTCCTAAAAAGGTTAAAGTGGAGTTCCACCCATTTAAAAGTCAGCAGCTACAAAAAGTGTAGCTGCTGACTTTTAATAATCAGACACTCACCTGTCCCAGGGTCCAGCGATGCGGGCGCACAAAGCCTCGCTCCTCTCTCCCTCCTCTCCAAGGCGCCGGCATTCTAACTGTGGGCGCCCGGCTGTGGCTTCACAGCCGGGCACGCACTGCGCATGCGAGAGCCACGTGCTGTAAATGGCCGGGCAATCTTCCAGGACATATGACGTATTCCAGAAGATTGCAGGAAGTGGGAGCTTGGTGCCCTTAAAAACAAATCACATGCTAAATGTGGCATGTCAGGGGGTCACCAACACTTAAAGTGGAAGTTCCATTTTTGTGTGGAACTTCGCTTTAAGTTGACATAACAGAATTTGAGGTCACCACCCCCTCCCCCTCCAGCACACAGCAGGTGACTAACTGCCTAAGCTGTACATGTTTCTCTATGAGCCTGTATACAGGGGAGTTTGTCCATTCCTTCCAGCTCTCAGATTACACAGAGCTCTGTGCTCTAGCTGTGTAGTATGTGATATTAGATCCCTGCCCCCTGTCTTCTGCTGCTGGGAAACAGCCTTTGATCTTGATCGGTATACCCTGTTTCCCCGAAAATAAGACCTAGCGTGATTGTTGGTGATGGCTGCAATAAAAGCCCTACCCCCCAAATAAGCCCTAGTTAAAGTCCTTGTAGGTCTTATTTTCAGGGTAGGGCTTATTTTCAGGGAAACAGGGTAGGGTTTATTTGGAGGGTAGGGCTTATATTGCAGCCATCACTGACAATCACGCTAGGTCTTATTTTTGGGGATACAGGGTAGCTTAAATGGATCTGGAGAAGGGAGAGCCACAGATAGACAGGTACAAATTATGAAGGAGGATATTTTTTATCTCTGTGTATCACAACCACTTTACCCCCTTTAAAGTTGCGGGTAGGCTATCCCCATGATCAAGCTATCGTTTGAGAGGCAAAAGATAAAAATAGCAAGTTTGGCTTCAGAGTTAGTTCAGCAAAGTTTTTTCTTAGTTTTGTTTAACAGTACAACATAAAAGAGACCTGAGAAGATTATAAATTTGAATCCACTGTTTTTGAGCCTGCATTCCCATTAGATATGCAACATGGTACAGTGAGAGGTTCAGCCCTTGAAGCATAGGGGAGAAATGGTAAGAATATACTTGTATTATATCTGGGGTTAGGTACCATCAAACTTCAGGGCCGGACTGGGAATAAAAACCAGCCCTGGAAATAATTTCATACCAGCCCCATAGCATTTTTATACCAGCCCAACCGCATAACGTCGTTATTTTTTTTGTTCACAAAAGGGAAAACCATGCATTTTAAAGCACATTTGAAGAGTGTATTATCTATAGATAAGAGAGACATGGAATTTACAAACAGCAGCAATTTTTAATTTTTTTACTGGCAAAAAAATCATGGCATTTATTGGCACATTTTTTTACTGATACTGCAAAAAAAAGGTGCCATAAATGGCAGTTTTCAGTGCAAATATCAATATTTAAGCTATAAACTGCTATTAACAATGTGTTAAGTTAAACAAAAGTCAAAAACCATATTTCTCCTCTTACATGAAGGTCAGATTAATATAACCCAACACAGAGTTCCCCCATATATCAGGAGGATTCCCCTTTACAGTGCAAGGGAACTCTGACATAAAGGGGAACATTGCAGATCATGATCTAAGCGGGAACTCTGATATAAAGGGGAACATTGCAGATCATGATCTAAGCGGGAACTCTGATATAAAGGGGAACATTGCAGATCATGATCTAAGCAAGAACTCTGATATAAAAGGGGGGCACTGGTGACCAGAGACCCCACTTATATCAGAGTCCATTGCTTTCCCCTTTACATCAGAGTTCTCACTTACATCAGGGTCTGCAGCATTGCCCTTTACATCAGAGTTCCCCCTTGCACTGTAAGGTGGAATCCTGCAGACTTTGATGTAAAGGGGAACTCTGGGAATGTGGGGAGGACTCTGTTGACCAGAGACCACCTTCCGCAGAAAGAAAACACTAAGGTATGGAGGTTTACTGATATAGGGGGAAACCTATATATCAGTGCCCCCTTACAATATTGTATTGACCCCCCCCCTCTCAGGTAGGCCTGGCGGCGCTGTCACTGACCTCCTCTCAGGTGCACCATACAGGGCTCAGTCAGTCGGCTCCAGCTCGGTGGCTCTGGTTTTATCCCATAGTTTCCTCTCCACAGTCCATACATGTCTGACTTCTCTCATGACCCCAATCCCTGAAGCACTCCCACTGTTGACTCCGCTCCAGACTGCAGACGTGATATAAGACAGGAGATGGTCAGAGGCTGCGGATGGTACAGGAGAGGTCAGAGGCTGCGCATGGTACAGGAGAGGTCAGAGGCTGCGCATGGTACAGGAGAGGTCAGAGGCTGCGCATGGTACAGGAGAGGTCAGAGGCTGCGCATGGTACAGGAGAGGTCAGAGGCTGCGCATGGTACAGGAGAGGTCAGAGGCTGCGCATGGTACAGGAGAGGTCAGAGGCTGCGCATGGTACAGGAGAGGTCAGAGGCTGCGCATGGTACAGGAGAGGTCAGAGGCTGCGCATGGTACAGGAGAGGTCAGAGGCTGCGCATGGTACAGGAGAGGTCAGAGGCTGCGCATGGTACAGGAGAGGTCAGAGGCTGCGCATGGTACAGGAGAGGTCAGAGGCTGCGCATGGTACAGGAGAGGTCAGAGGCTGCGCATGGTACAGGAGAGGTCAGAGGCTGCGCATGGTACAGGAGAGGTCAGAGGCTGCGCATGGTACAGGAGAGGTCAGAGGCTGCGCATGGTACAGGAGAGGTCAGAGGCTGCGCATGGTACAGGAGAGGTCAGAGGCTGCTCATGGTACAGGAGAGGTCAGAGGCTGCGCATGGTACAGGAGAGGTCAGAGGCTGCGGATGGTACAGGAGAGGTCAGAGGCTGCGGATGATGCAGGGGAGTTCAGAGGCTGCGGATGATGCAGGGGAGGTCAGAGGCTGCGGATGATGCAGGGGAGGTCAGAGGCTGCGGATGATGCAGGGGAGGTCAGAGGCTGCGGATGATGCAGGGGAGGTCAGAGGCTGCGGATGATGCAGGGGAGGTCAGAGGCTGCGGATGATGCAGGGGAGGTCAGAGGCTGCGGATGATGCAGGGGAGGTCAGAGGCTGCGGATGATGCAGGGGAGGTCAGAGGCTGCGGATGATGCAGGGGAGGTCAGAGGCTGCGGATGATGCAGGGGAGGTCAGAGGCTGCGGATGATGCAGGGGTGGTCAGAGGCTGCGGATGATGCAGGGGTGGTCAGAGGCTGCGGATGATGCAGGGGAGGTCAGAGGCTGCGGATGATGCAGGGGTGGTCAGAGGCTGCGGATGATGCAGAGGTGGTCAGAGGCTGCGGATGATGCAGGGGTGGTCAGAGGCTGCGGAGGGGACCACAGAAGAGGTCAGAGGCTGAGGAGGGGACCACAGAAGAGGTCAGAGGCTGAGGAGGGGACGACAGGAGGTCAGAGGCTGAGGAGGGGACAACAGGAGGTCAGAGGCTGAGGAGGGGACAACAGGAGGTCAGAGGCTGAGGAGGGGACCACAGAAGAGGTCAGAGGCTGAGGAGGGGACGACACGAGGTCAGAGGCTGAGGAGGGGACGACAGGAGGTCAGAGGCTGCGGAGGGGACGACAGGAGGTCAGAGGCTGCGGAGGGGACCACAGAAGAGGTCAGAGGCTGCGGAGGGGACCACAGAAGAGGTCAGAGGCTGAGGAGGGGACGAAACGAGGTCAGAGGCTGAGGAGGGGACGACACGAGGTCAGAGGCTGAGGAGGGGACGACACGAGGTCAGAGGCTGAGGAGGGGACGACACGAGGTCAGAGGCTGAGGAGGGGACGACACGAGGTCAGAGGCTGAGGAGGGGACGACACGAGGTCAGAGGCTGAGGAGGGGACGACACGAGGTCAGAGGCTGAGGAGGGGACGACACGAGGTCAGAGGCTGAGGAGGGGACGACACGAGGTCAGAGGCTGAGGAGGGGACGACACGAGGTCAGAGGCTGAGGAGGGGACGACACGAGGTCAGAGGCTGAGGAGGGGACGACACGAGGTCAGAGGCTGAGGAGGGGACGACACGAGGTCAGAGGCTGAGGAGGGGACGACACGAGGTCAGAGGCTGAGGAGGGGACGACACGAGGTCAGAGGCTGAGGAGGGGACGACACGAGGTCAGAGGCTGAGGAGGGGACGACACGAGGTCAGAGGCTGAGGAGGGGACGACACGAGGTCAGAGGCTGAGGAGGGGACGACACGAGGTCAGAGGCTGAGGAGGGGACGACACGAGGTCAGAGGCTGAGGAGGGGACGACACGAGGTCAGAGGCTGAGGAGGGGACGACACGAGGTCAGAGGCTGAGGAGGGGACGACACGAGGTCAGAGGCTGAGGAGGGGACGACACGAGGTCAGAGGCTGAGGAGGGGACGACACGAGGTCAGAGGCTGAGGAGGGGACGACACGAGGTCAGAGGCTGAGGAGGGGACGACACGAGGTCAGAGGCTGAGGAGGGGACGACACGAGGTCAGAGGCTGAGGAGGGGACGACACGAGGTCAGAGGCTGAGGAGGGGACGACACGAGGTCAGAGGCTGAGGAGGGGACGACACGAGGTCAGAGGCTGAGGAGGGGACGAGAAGAGGTCAGAGGCTGAGGAGGGGACGAGAAGAGGTCAGAGGCTGAGGAGGGGACGAGAAGAGGTCAGAGGCTGAGGAGGGGACGACAGGAGGTCAGAGGCTGCAGGGGGGTGCGAACAGGAGGTCAGAGGCTGCAGGGGGGACAGGTGGTCAGAGGCTGCAGGGGGGACAGGTGGTCAGAGGCTGCAGGGGGGACAGGTGGTCAGAGGCTGCAGGGGGGACAGGTGGTCAGAGGCTGCAGGGGGAACAGGTGGTCAGAGGCTGCAGGGGGGACAGGTGGTCAGAGGCTGCAGGGGGGACAGGTGGTCAGAGGCTGCAGGGGGGACAGGAGGTCAGAGGCTGCAGGGGGGACAGGAGGCCAGAGGCTGCAGGGGGGACAGGAGGTCAGAGGCTGCAGGGGGGACAGGAGGCCAGAGGCTGCAGGGGGGACAGGAGGTCAGAGGCTGCAGGGGGACAGGAGGTCAGAGGCTGCAGGGGGGACAGGAGGTCAGAGACTGCGGATGATGCAGGGGAGGTCAGAGGCTGCGGATGGTGCAGGGGAGGTCAGAGGCTGAGGAGGGGACCACAGGAGAGGTCAGAGGCTACGGAGGGGACCACAGGAGAGGTCAGAGGCTGAGGAGGGGACGAGAAGAGGTCAGAGGCTGAGGAGGGGACGAGAAGAGGTCAGAGGCTGAGGAGGGGACGAGAAGAGGTCAGAGGCTGAGGAGGGGACGAGAAGAGGTCAGAGGCTGAGGAGGGGACGAGAAGAGGTCAGAGGCTGCAGGGGGGGACAGGAGGTCAGAGGCTGCAGGGGGGGCAGGAGGTCAGAGGCTGCAGGGGGGGCAGGAGGTCAGGGGCTGCAGGGGGGAGACAGGAGGTCAGAGGCTGCGGGGGGGGGGGTAGGAGGTCAGAGGCTGCGGGGGGGGGCAGGAGGTCAGAGGCTGCAGGGGGGGCAGGAGGTCAGAGGCTGCAGGGGGGAGACAGGTGGTCAGAGGCTGCAGGGGGGGACAGGTGGTCAGAGGCTGCAGGGGGGGGGCAGGAGGTCAGAGGCTGCAGGGGGGGGTAGGAGGTCAGAGGCTGCAGGGGGGAGACAGGAGGTCAGAGGCTGCAGGGGGGGACAGGTGGTCAGAGGCAGCAGGGGGGGGGGCAGGAGGTCAGAGGCTTGCGGGGGGGGACAGGAGGTCAGAGGCTGCGGGGGGGGGCAGGAGGTCAGAGGCTTGCGGGGGGGGACAGGAGGTCAGAGGCTGGGGGGGACAATGAGGTCAGAGGCTGCAGGGGGGGGGACAGGTGGTCAGAGGCTGCAGGGGGGGGGACAGGTGGTCAGAGGCTGCAGGGGGGGGGCAGGTGGTCAGAGGCTGCAGGGGGGGGGGAACAGGTGGCCAGAGGCTGCAGGGGGGGGACAGGTGGTCAGAGGCTGCAGGGGGGGACAGGTGGTCAGAGGCTGCAGGGGGGGGACAGGTGATCAGAGGCTGCAGGGGGGGGATAGGTGATCGGAGGCTGCAGGGGGGGCGGGCAGGAGGTCAGAGGCTGTGGGGGGACGCAGGAAGAGGCACAGGCCGCCAGACACTGAGCGCTGCAACCGCTTTACCTTTGAAAATGGCGCCGCTCGGCGCCATCATGTCACTGCGCATGCGCCCGCACTTCCGAAAATTGCCGAGCGTGTACGGGTTTTCCCGAGCACGGCCAACCTCGGAACAGCGCTGGCGCCTGCGCAGTTGCACGTCGGCCGGCCCCCGCAGCCATTTTTCTTTCGGGCGCCGCTGCCCTCACAGCGGCCGGCGGCCGCAGGGGTAGCCAGACCACCGGCCCACCGGGGGATATCCCGGTATCCCGGTTGGCCAGTCCGGCCCTGTCAAACTTCACAATGTGATTGTAACGTAATCCCATGAAAGCATATTAAAGGCTTTATTTACACCTAGTGAAATTAAGAAAGTGTTGAATAAACATGAATGTCCAAGACTGATCAACTGGATGACACAAAGTATTTTGTCTCCATGTCTAAACTGTCTAAAGAAGGAGTTCAATCTGCAAATATCTTGGTTAATAATCTGCAAATATCTTGACATAGAGGTGTCCGTTTATGAAGCCGTGAAATCTATTCACTGCTTCATTCTCCGGCATTCACAGAGGAGATCTTTATCCTCAGTGTGCCTGTTTATGAAGCTTTGTAGATCGCTTCACCTTCCGAGGAGTGAAGCGATCTACAAACGCTTCCAACAGTGGATAACGGCCCCTGATACTGGAATCTCATAAGACTTTACTAGATTACAGCACCAGAAATTCACAAAAACAAACAAAAACATATATGCACACACTATATTATAATATATGTTGATGATGTTGTTTAATGCACTGAAATAAATTAGTTTCACTGAAAAAAGATTTATCATATAATCAAGACAGACAGGTCAAATTTTGGCAAGACAAAAGTTTTGTTGCCTATACAGAAATTGAACAACTTTACTGAAAATCCAAAAATATGTCAGCAAATTAAGTAGTGGTGCTGTGAGATCCAAATGTAATATCTTGTATGACTTCCATGAGCTTGAAGGACAGCATCCATGCGGTTTGGCAAGGATTCATACAATTTATTGATGAAGTCATCAGGAATATCAAAGAAAACAGTCTTGTATGCCTCCCAGAGTTCATCAATATTCTTTGGTTTCCTCTTCCATGCTTCATCTTTCATCCTACACCACATATGCTCAATGATGTTCATATCTGGTGACTGGGCTGGCCAGTCCTGGAGCATCTTGATCTTCTTTGCCTTAAGGAACTTTGATGTGGAGATGGAAGTATGCGATGGAGCACCATCCTGCTGCAAAATTTGGCCTTTTTTATGGTTGGGAATATAAGAGATAGCTAAGATTTCTTGGTATTTTAGACTATTGATGTTGCCTTCCACCCCGCAGATCCCTCGCACACCCCCATACTGGATGTAACCCCAGACCATGACTTTGCCTCCACCAAACTTCACTGTTTTCTGGGTAAATCTCGGCTCCATGCGGGTTCCAGTAGGTCTCCTGCAATATTTGCCACTGTGGTGTAATTCAACAGAAGATTCATCTGAAAAATCCACCTTCTGCCACTTTTCCAGAGTCCATCCTTTTAGCAGGCTGTGGCCCTTGGCAAATGCCACACGGTTTTTCAATTGTCTTTTGTTTAGTGCTGGCTTATGGGCACTGATTCGACCATGGAGGCCATTTCGAGAAAGAATCCGACAAACTGTTCTGGTTGACACTTCAGGTGACCAGGTCTCGTGGAGCTCTGCTGCAGTGGAAAATGGGCTGGCCTTGGATTTTCGAGCCAACAAACGGTCCTCTCGAGCACTTGTCTTGCGGGGTCGGCCCACCTGGCCTTGTCCAAAACATTTCCAGTCTCTTCAAATCTTTTTTTTATCCTCTGAACTTGACGCTGAGACACATTGAAGGTGTCTGCCACATCAGCAGTGGATCTGGTCTTCAGCCTCTTGATAATCAACACTTTAGTCTCCGGGTGAATCTTAGGCATGTTTGCAGAGGTCTAGTTGCAGTTGAGAAGTTCTAGTGTACTGGTGTTCTTTTTATACAAACCTGAGACCTAATTGATCCATTATTAGTCACAGGTGAAGCTCATATAACAAGGCGACAACACTTATGTCTTGGCAAAAATTGACTCAATGGGCTTTACCAAGCTGTGAATATTACAATACTTTTTGTCAGTTTCGCACTGAAACATTATTACAAAAGCTGTTGGGATTAAAATGACCCATTTCTTGTAACAAAATCTTGATTAGAAATATATTTTAGTGGCACTTCAGGTCAATTTGTATACAAGCGACAAGACTTTTGTCAGGGACTGTATATATATATATATATATATATATATATATATATATATATATATATATATATATATATATATATATATATATATATATATACACACATACACACACACACAATTAAATATGACGGGGACATGGTTACAGTGTTGGGGGGTCTGAACGAGGTCTTTCCTCCTCAGATCCCCCCAGATTCCCTCTTCACTCCCCGATTCTACACCTCTGAGCTGGTGAATCAGGGAGTGTGAATTCTGACTAAGGCTGGCCATACACTATACAATTTTCCTGTTCAACTTTCCTTTAGATTTACCAAAACCATATAATATGAGGTGAAACCTAAACCCTTTCAATGTGTATGCAATCAGGCAGACCCTTGCACTACATAGTTGAAGGTAAATCTAAAGAAAATTGAATAAGAAAATTGTATGGTGTATGGCCAGCTTAAGATCGCAGCTTCATAAACTGGCAGTTTCTGTGATATTTAATGAGGATTCTCCGTGTGCGGAGATCATCGGCGGGAGAACAAGTTCAAACACTTCTCCCCCCCGATTATCACTGTTTCATAAACCGTTTATGGACTGTGATCATCGGCGATCCTCGGGATCACTGCTGATCACTGCTTCATAAACGGACACCTAAAGGTCTTTCCTTAACCACTTAAACCCTGTAGGACGTACCCGTACGTCCTCGGTTGAAGTGGTTAAAAAAAGACATTTCAAACTCTATGAAGCAAACAAGGCACCAATTATTGGTTAATTTTGCTGATACTTTTGTAGACCTATCAAGTGTAAAGTGTATCATGTATAAAAATATCCTAACGTGCGAGCTTTAATACAGATAATCCCAACGATTACAATCTAGTGTGTGATATAGATGCCGTAAATTTGTATATAACTTATATAAGCATTTGAAATAGTTCAAAAATACTTTTGCATTAGTGAACCATAGAGAAAGAATTAGTTTGCAAAAAGGAAGAGACATAAAAAGTTAGGTTTAGGTATAGAAAAAAAAGACGGATGAGGAAAGAAGAGGGACGAGGAAAAATGGGAAGAGATTTGAAAGGCCAGCACCCCTCCATCTCCATCTGGGACCCAAACCTCCCTCAACTGCCAACCAGACAGAAAAGTAGGCCATGGGTGAACACCAAGAATATTAAATTGAAGGTTTTCTAGAATATGCCACAGTTCCCAGACCTTATTGTGTTTATCTAGAAAGTCGTTGAGAGTCGCTGTAAGATTTTCCACCTGTTTGATTCTTTTTTTTAATTTTTTATTAATTCTCAATATACAAATTTATTTATGCAAATAGATTATTACATCTCTTAATGGATAAAAATAAATACATTTTACCTTTAACCCTATCCCTCAACTCCCCCTCCTGCAAAGGGCCCCCCCTCCCATATTTTTGCACATATGTACTTTTTTTTTTTAAATCCACCAACTTGTTCCAAATTCCAGCAAACTTTTCTATTTGATCTTCCTCTTTACTACTCAAGTACTCCATTTTGAATATATATATATATATATATATTTAATAAAAATGGTATTCTTATACGGTAGGGTTGTCCCGATACCGATACTAGTATCGGTACCGATACCGAGCATTTGCCCAAGTACTTGTACTCGGGCAAATGCTTCCGCCGATACCTAAACTGTCAGCAGTGATCGCCGCGTGGGGGAGTTACAAGCTTCTCCCCCCCGTGGCTTTCAGCCGCTTAGTGACATTCACTGCATCCTCCATGCCCGCTCCTTTCCTCTGTCCCCCTCCGCTGTCCCTTTTCGTTCTGCTGTCCCCCTCCGCTGTCCCTTTTCGTTCTGCTGTCCCCCTCAGCTGTCCCTCTTCGTTCCGCTGTCCCCCTCTCTTCCGCTGTTCCCTTCTCTTCCTCTGTCCCCCTCCATTCTGCTGTCCTCCGCTCTTCCTCTGTCCCCCTCCGTTGTGCTGTCCCTCTCCGCTGTGTGAATGGACAGAGTCAGCTGACTCTGTCCATTCACATAACTGAAACATTGTAATCTCCTGTGATGTTTATGAATGGAGAGGAGCCGCTGTCTTCTCTCTATTCATTCTCAGTGCAGCTAAGGCTGCAGAGAAAGGGACTGGGGAATCTCTATCCTCGGTCTCTTTCTCTGTCTCAAGGGGGAGATATCAGGGGTCTGTTAAGACCTCTGATATCTCACCAAAGCCCCCCAACAGGGCTGATTTAAAAAAAAAAAAAAAAAAAAAAACACACATATTGCAATAAATAATAAAAAAATATATAGTAAAAAATAATAAAAATGTAAACAAAAAAAACACAGACACGGTTCACCCCCTCCCCTCCCCTAAAAAAAAAGAAAGCATGGTTAAAAAAAAAAAAAAAAAAAAAACACTGTCAAGTGACATTTAAAAAAAAGTACAACCCTATTATACGGCTTTATTGTTTTACTTGTACTGTGGAATAGACAACTCCACGGATCATCTTGTACCTCCGTTTCAGTAATCTCGACTATCTTTTGCCGCACCTCCCGCTAAAAGGTAAAGCTAAATCCCTGTATCTTTGGCATTCCCACCCAACACAATGGAATTTCAAAAAACGAACACCACCGCCCCCCCAAACTTATGGTGTGTACCAGGCTTAAGTGCTGTTGCAATGCTCATGCGCCGATAGGAAGCATGGTGACTGGAGGAAACAGCAGCGCAAGAACAAATCAGTATCCTGCCTTTTCCCCTAGAGCCCAAGCAGCAAGCTTGGCGAGGGACATTTCCCTGAATAAGCTATGCTGCTGCTGCAGTAGAGGTAAAATACCTGGCTATGCTGTCTGGCAGTGGTGCCTGGATTACAAGACTGGCTGTGCTGAACAAAATTTTTTGGCAACTGAAATATTCTATTTGTTTATTTTAACTGTGTTTAGCTGCTTTTCTGGGGTTATGTGTAACAGAGAGTAGAATTACAATTATGATTGTAAGGTTAATAATGATTGACCTACAACGGCAATGAAAGAAATGTTCAGAAGCATGTCATTTGTGTTGAAGCCTTACAATTATGTATATGCTTGTCCACTAAAAGGGTATATATTATGAATTTATAGTTAAGAACAGCAGTTCTGACTAATCATTATGAATGCTGGATTTAATTTTCGACTATTTGCAGATGTTTTAGTATTAATTTTTTGTTTTTGTTTTTTTTTTTATTCAATAGGCAGTGTTAAAGGCATATGAAGGCTTCCATTGTTGACCTCTCATTCTGAAAATAACAGCTACCTAATATTAATGCAGAACCATTGGCTTCAGTACTCCAATTACTGACCCGGAACAGATCTGGAGCTCGGACTTCACTCTGGCTGTTTTAGGTCCATGACTGAGAAAGTAAGGAAGACAGGATTCCCCAGCAACTAGTACTTTCAGAAAGTGGTCAACAATGGCAACTCCCTGATTGCTCTCCGTACAGATTTCCTCTCAACTTAAAGTGGAGTTCCACCCCCCAAAAAAAAAAAAAAAAAAAAATTAGTAATGTTCTTAAAAACAAACAAACAAAAAAAAAAACCATTGAGAATTTTTTTTTTTTTTTACTCACCTCTAAATGCCTGTTGCTAGGGGGCCCCTCATAGTCTGCCTCCTTCGGTGCCTGGGCTCCTGACGTCACTTCCCAGCGGCGCAGGAAGGGAGATCGCCTCTCCACCCTCCCTCTCTGTCAATCATTTGGGACACGTGAACGGTCCCAGATGATTGCAGGGCTAGTGACGGCGTGCAGCGCGGCTCGCGCATGCGCGGTGGGTGCTGGGCGTCCACAGTTGAAATGCCGAGCGTAGGGGGGGGGGCGGGGCTTCGATCCCCCGCATCGCTGGACCCTGGGACAAGTAAGTGTCCAATTAAAAGTCAGCAGCTGCAGTATTTGTAGCTGCTGACTTAATTTTTTTTTTTTTTTTAAATGGGAACCCCTCTTTAACTGAGCAGAAATTATAATGAAGTAGTACAGCAGATATATTATGAATCATCCATTTGTCTAAAGCTAACTTCTTGCTGACTACATCAACCAGTCAGTCTCTCAATTTCATCACGAAATTAAATAGAAATATAAAACCTAATGAGAAATTCTGAAACCATGAGCAAGTCCGTGTTTACCCACATAGGGATGCACAGGTACTTCCCCGTGCAGGCAGTCTCATTGCTTTCAATTGGGACACAGCCGCTGCTCCCAATGCGACATCTGTGCGGGTGCACAGCCCTGAATGCATGGACATCACTTTGGGATCAGCAGCTGTGTCCGTGCAGCCGCTGCATTCCAGTTAACAGCAATGGGACTTCCTGCACAAAACATGGTTGCATTACCTTGTAATGAGGGCTCACATATTTTGGTTGCAGTTTGTGGTTTCATGGCTGATCAATTCCCCTATGTCCATGTAATACTTCAGCTAGCCTGTCCCTATGCGCCAAGGGGACAGGGCAACTTACTGTCCCAGATCGCACAGTGTCCAGTGCACGCCTTGCCATACCCCCTGTGTTGCATTACAAACGTGGGAGTGCTAATCTGTTGAAAAATATTATGTGTGTAGCTCTCACCTGCACTAGCAGGTGAGACCGTATGTACAGTGTCTTTAAAAAGTATTCATACCCCTTGAAATTTTCCACATATAATGTTATAACCAAAAACTTAAATGTATTTTATTGGGATTTTATGTGATAAACCAACACAAAGTGGCACATAATTGTGAAGTGGAAGGAAAATGATAAATGGTTTTCAACAATTTTTACAAATAAATATATGAAAAGTGTGGTGTGCATTTGTATTCAGCCCCCCTGTGTCAATACTTTATAGAACCACCTTTCACTGCAATTACAGCTGCAAGTCTTTTTGGGGATGTCTCTACCAACTTTGCACATCTAGAGAGGGACATTTTTGCCTATTCTTTGCAAAATAGCTCAAGCTGTCAAATTGGATGGAGAGCATCTGTGAACAGCAATTTTCAAGTTTTGCCACAGCTTCTCAATTGGATTTAGGTCTGGACTTTGACTGGGCCATTGTAACACATGAATATGTTTTGCTCTAAACCATTTCATTATAGCTCTGGCTGTATGTTTAGGGTCGTTGTCCTGCTGGAAGGTGAACCTCCACCCCAGTCTCAAGTCTTTTGCAGACTAATGCCCCGTACACACGGTCAGACATTGATCGGACATTCCGACAACAAAATCCTAGGATTTTTTTCCGACGGATGTTGGCTCAAACTTGTCTTGCATACACATGGTCACACAAAGTTGTCGGAAAATCTGATCATTCTGAATGCGGTAACGTAAAACACGTACGTCGGGACTATAATCGGGGCAGTAGCCAATAGCTTTCATCTTTTTATTTATTCTGAGCATGCGTGCCACTTTGTGTGTCGGATTTGTGTACACACGATCGGAAATTCGGACAACGGATTTTGTTGTTGGAAAATTTTATAGCCTGCTCTCAAACTTTGTGTGTCGGAAAATCCGATGGAAAATGTCCGATGGAGCCCACACACGGTCGGAATTTCTAACAACACGCTCCGATCGGACATGTGTATGGGGCATAACAGGTTTAAGTCTTCTATGATTGCCCTGTATTTGGGCTCCATCCATCTTCCCATTAACTCTGACCAGCTTCCCTGTCCCTGCTGAAGAAAAGCATCCCCACAACATGATTCTGCCACCACGTTTCACGGTGAGTATGGTGTGTTCAGGGTGATGTGCAGTGTTTGTTTTTCACCACACACAGCATTTTGCATTTAGGCCAAAGAGTTAAATTTTGATCTCATCTGACCAGAGAACCTTCTTTCACATGTTTGCGGCTTGCCCAACGTGGCTTCTCGCAAACTGCAAATGGAACTTCTTATGGTTTTCTTTCAACAATGGTTTTCAGCTTGCCACTCTTCCAGGGCCGTCTTTAATATTGATTGGGCCCTGGGCAAAGATTTTATTAGGGCCCCCCCAGCTAGACTCAAAATGAGTTTACTGAAGCAGATCAGACAACGATTGTGATTGGCTGCCAGAGATTACAACACATCATTACAGCTCGCAGATTAGTTGCTAGAGGTTACAGAACATCATTACTGCTCACTAATTGTAGAGGTTACTGAAAATAATTATTGTTAACTGATTAGTTGCTAGAGTTTACTACACATCATAACCTCAGTGCAAATTGCGGGTGTGGCCAAACTGCACTAGCATTGAGGGGTGCACTATGTACAGAGTGCAGGGTTGGGGGTGCGCTTTGTGCAGAGTGCAGGGGTGAGGTGGGTGCAGAGTGCAGGGGTGAGGTGAGTGCAGAGTGCAGGGGTGAGGTGGGTGCAGAGTGCAGGGGTGAGGTGGGTGCAGAGTGCAGGGGTGAGGTGGGTGCAGAGTGCAGGGGTGAGGTGGGTGCAGAGTGCAGGGGTGAGGTGGGTGCAGAGTGCAGGGGTGAGGTGGCTACAGAGTGCAGGGGTGAGGTGGGTGCAGAGGTGAGGTGGGTGCAGAGGTGAGGTGGGTGCAGAGGTGAGGTGGGTGCAGAGGTGAGGTGGGTGCAGAGGTGAGGTGGGTGCAGAGTGAGGTGGGTGCAGAGGTGAGGTGGGTGCAGAGGTGAGGTGGGTGCAGAGTGAGGTGGGTGCAGAGTGAGGTGGGTGTAAAGTGCAGAGTGAGGTGGGTGTAAAGTGCAGAGTGAGGTGGGTGTAAAGTGCAGAGTGAGGTGGGTGTAAAGTGCAGAGTGAGGTGGGTGCAGAGTGAGGTGGGTGTAAAGTGCAGAGTGAGGTGGGTGTAAAGTGCAGAGTGAGGTGGGTGCAGAGTGAGGTGGGTGCAGAGTGAGGTGAGTGCAGAGTGAGGTGAGTGCAGAGTGAGGTGAGTGCAGAGTGAGGTGAGTGCAGAGTGAGGTGAGTGCAGAGTGAGGTGAGTGCAGAGTGAGGTGAGTGCAGAGTGAGGTGAGTGCAGAGTGAGGTGAGTGCAGAGTGCAGGGGTGAGGTGGGTGCAGGGGTGAGGTGGGTGCAGGGGTGAGGTGGGTGCAGAGTGCAGAGTGAGGTGAGTGCAGAGTGCAGGGGTGAGGTGGGTGCAGGGGTGAGGTGGGTGCAGGGGTGAGGTGGGTGCAGGGGTGAGGTGGGTGCAGGGGTGAGGTGGGTGCAGGGTGCAGAGTGAGGTGGGTGCAGAGTGCAGAGTGAGGTGGGTGCAGAGTGCAGAGTGAGGTGGGTGCAGAGTGCAGAGTGAGGTGGGTGCAGAGTGCAGAGTGAGGTGGGTGCAGAGTGCAGAGTGAGGTGGGTGCAGAGTGCAGAGTGAGGTGGGTGCAGAGTGAGGTGGGTGCAGAGTGCAGAGTGAGGTGGGTGCAGAGTGCAGAGTGAGGTGGGTGCAGAGTGCAGAGTGAGGTGGGTGCAGAGTGCAGGGGTGAGGTGGGTGCAGGGGTGAGGTGGGTGCACGAGTGAGGTGGGTGCAGAGTGAGGTGGGTGCAGAGTGAGGTGGGTGCAGAGTGAGGTGGGTGCAGAGTGAGGTGGGTGCAGAGTGAGGTGGGTGCAGAGTGAGGTGGGTGCAGAGTGAGGTGGGTGCAGAGTGAGGTGGGTGCAGAGTGAGGTGGGTGCAGAGTGAGGTGGGTGCAGAGTGAGGTGGGTGCAGAGTGAGGTGGGTGCAGAGTGAGGTGGGTGCAGAGTGAGGTGGGTGCAGAGTGAGGTGGGTGCAGAGTGAGGTGGGTGCAGAGTGAGGTGGGTGCAGAGTGAGGTGGGTGCAGAGTGAGGTGGGTGCAGAGTGAGGTGGGTGCAGAGTGAGGTGGGTGCAGAGTGCAGAGTGAGGTGGGTGCAGAGTGCAGAGTGAGGTGGGTGCAGAGTGCAGAGTGAGGTGGGTGCAGAGTGCAGAGTGAGGTGGGTGCAGAGTGCAGAGTGAGGTGGGTGCAGAGTGCAGAGTGAGGTGGGTGCAGAGTGCAGAGTGAGGTGGGTGCAGAGTGCAGAGTGAGGTGGGTGCAGAGTGCAGAGTGAGGTGGGTGCAGAGTGCAGAGTGAGGTGGGTGCAGAGTGCAGAGTGAGGTGGGTGCAGAGTGCAGAGTGAGGTGGGTGCAGAGTGCAGAGTGAGGTGGGTGCAGAGTGCAGAGTGAGGTGGGTGCAGAGTGCAGAGTGAGGTGGGTGCAGAGTGCAGAGTGAGGTGGGTGCAGAGTGCAGAGTGAGGTGGGTGCAGAGTGCAGAGTGAGGTGGGTGCAGAGTGCAGAGTGAGGTGGGTGCAGAGTGCAGAGTGAGGTGGGTGCAGAGTGCAGAGTGAGGTGGGTGCAGAGTGCAGAGTGAGGTGGGTGCAGAGTGCAGAGTGAGGTGGGTGCAGAGTGCAGAGTGAGGTGGGTGCAGAGTGAGGTGGGTGCAGAGTGCAGAGTGAGGTGGGTGCAGAGTGCAGAGTGAGGTGGGTGCAGAGTGCAGAGTGAGGTGGGTGCAGAGTGCAGAGTGAGGTGGGTGCAGAGTGCAGAGTGAGGTGAGTGCAGAGTGCAGGGGTGAGGTGGGTGCACGGGTGAGGTGGGTGCACGGGTGAGGTGGGTGCACGGGTGAGGTGGGTGCAGAGTGAGGTGGGTGCAGAGTGAGGTGGGTGCAGAGTGAGGTGGGTGCAGAGTGAGGTGGGTGCAGAGTGAGGTGGGTGCAGAGTGAGGTGGGTGCAGAGTGAGGTGGGTGCAGAGTGAGGTGGGTGCAGAGTGAGGTGGCAGCAGAGTGAGGTGGGTGCAGAGTGCAGAGTGAGGTGGGTGCAGAGTGCAGAGTGAGGTGGGTGCAGAGTGCAGAGTGAGGTGGGTGCAGAGTGCAGAGTGAGGTGGGTGCAGAGTGCAGAGTGAGGTGGGTGCAGAGTGCAGAGTGAGGTGGGTGCAGAGTGCAGAGTGAGGTGGGTGCAGAGTGCAGAGTGAGGTGGGTGCAGAGTGCAGAGTGAGGTGGGTGCAGAGTGCAGAGTGAGGTGGGTGCAGAGTGCAGAGTGAGGTGGGTGCAGAGTGCAGAGTGAGGTGGGTGCAGAGTGCAGTGTGAGGTGGGTGCAGAGTGAGGTGGGTGCAGAGTGCAGAGTGAGGTGGGTGCAGAGTGCAGAGTGAGGTGGGTGCAGAGTGCAGAGTGAGGTGGGTGCAGAGTGCAGAGTGAGGTGGGTGCAGAGTGCAGAGTGAGGTGGGTGCAGAGTGCAGAGTGAGGTGGGTGCAGAGTGCAGAGTGAGGTGGGTGCAGAGTGCAGAGTGAGGTGGGTGCAGAGTGCAGAGTGAGGTGGGTGCAGAGTGCAGAGTGAGGTGGGTGCAGAGTGCAGAGTGAGGTGGGTGCAGAGTGCAGAGTGAGGTGGGTGCAGAGTGCAGAGTGAGGTGGGTGCAGAGTGCAGAGTGAGGTGGGTGCAGAGTGCAGTGTGAGGTGGGTGCAGAGTGAGGTGGGTGCAGAGTGCAGTGTGAGGTGGGTGCAGAGTGAGGTGGGTGCAGAGTGTAGGGTGAGGTGGGCGCAGAGGTGAGGTGGGTGCAGAGTGAGGTGGGTGCAGAGTGAGGTGGGTGCAGAGTGAGGTGGGTGCAGAGTGAGGTGGGTGCAGAGTGTAGGGTGAGGTGGGCGCAGAGGTGAGGTGGGTGCAGAGTGAGGTGGGTGCAGAGTGAGGTGGGTGCAGAGTGAGGTGGGTGCAGAGTGAGGTGGGTGCAGAGTGAGGTGGGTGCAGAGTGCAGAGTGAGGTGGGTGCAGAGTGCAGAGTGAGGTGGGTGCAGAGTGCAGAGTGAGGTGGGTGCAGAGTGAGGTGGGTGCAGAGTGCAGAGTGAGGTGGGTGCAGAGTGCAGAGTGAGGTGGGTGCAGAGTGCAGAGTGAGGTGGGTGCAGAGTGCAGAGTGAGGTGGGTGCAGAGTGCAGAGTGAGGTGGGTGCAGAGTGCAGAGTGAGGTGGGTGCAGAGTGCAGAGTGAGGTGGGTGCAGAGTGCAGAGTGAGGTGGGTGAAGTGGGTGCAGAGTGAGGTGGGTGCAGAGTGCAGAGTGAGGTGGGTGCAGAGTGAGGTGGGTGCAGAGTGAGGTGGGTGCAGAGTGAGGTGGGTGCAGAGTGCAGAGTGAGGTGGGTGCAGAGTGCAGAGTGAGGTGGGTGCAGAGTGCAGAGTGAGGTGGGTGCAGAGTGAGGTGGGTGCAGAGTGTAGGGTGAGGTGGGCGCAGGGGTGAGGTGGGTGCAGAGTGAGGTAGGTGCAGAGTGAGGTGGGTGCAGAGTGAGGTGGGTGCAGAGTGAGGTGGGTGCAGGGTGCAGAGTGAGGTGGGTGCAGGGTGCAGAGTGAGGTGGGTGCAGAGTGCAGAGTGAGGTGGGTGCAGAGTGCAGAGTGAGGTGGGTGCAGAGTGCAGAGTGAGGTGGGTGCAGAGTGAGGTGGGTGCAGAGTGCAGAGTGAGGTGGGTGCAGAGTGCAGAGTGAGGTGGGTGCAGAGTGCAGAGTGAGGTGGGTGCAGAGTGCAGAGTGAGGTGGGTGCAGAGTGCAGAGTGAGGTGGGTGCAGAGTGAGGTGGGTGCAGAGTGAGGTGGGTGCAGAGTGAGGTGGGTGCAGAGTGAGGTGGGTGCAGAGTGAGGTGGGTGCAGAGTGTAGGGTGAGGTGGGTGCAGAGTGAGGTGGGTGCAGAGTGAGGTGGGTGCAGAGTGAAGTGGGTGCAGAGTGTAGGGTGAAGTGGGTGCAGAGTGTAGGGTGAAGTGGGTGCAGAGTGTAGGGTGAAGTGGGTGCAGAGTGTAGGGTGAAGTGGGTGCAGAGTGTAGGGTGAAGTGGGTGCAGAGTGAGGTGGGTGCAGAGTGCAGAGTGAGGTGGGTGCAGGGTGAGGTGGGTGCAGAGTGTAGGGTGAGGTGGGTGCAGAGTGAGGTGGGTGCAGAGTGTAGGGTGAGGTGGGTGCAGAGTGTAGGGTGAGGTGGGTGCAGAGTGAGGTGGGTGCAGAGTGCAGAGTGAGGTGGGTGTAGGGTGAGGTGGGTGCAGAGTGCAGAGTGAGGTGGGTGCAGAGTGCAGAGTGAGGTGGGTGCAGAGTGCAGAGTGAGGTGGGTGCAGAGTGCAGAGTGAGGTGGGTGCAGAGTGCAGAGTGAGGTGGGTGCAGAGTGCAGAGTGAGGTGGGTGCAGAGTGCAGAGTGAGGTGGGTGCAGAGTGCAGAGTGAGGTGGGTGCAGAGTGCAGAGTGAGGTGGGTGCAGAGTGAGGTGGGTGCAGAGTGAGGTGGGTGCAGAGTGCAGAGTGAGGTGGGTGCAGAGTGAGGTGGGTGCAGAGTGAGGTGGGTGCAGAGTGCAGAGTGAGGTGGGTGCAGAGTGCAGAGTGAGGTGGGTGCAGAGTGCAGAGTGAGGTGGGTGCAGAGTGAGGTGGGTGCAGAGTGCAGAGTGAGGTGGGTGCAGAGTGAGGTGGGTGCAGAGTGTAGGGTGAGGTGGGCGCAGGGGTGAGGTGGGTGCAGAGTGAGGTAGGTGCAGAGTGAGGTGGGTGCAGAGTGAGGTGGGTGCAGAGTGAGGTGGGTGCAGGGTGCAGAGTGAGGTGGGTGCAGAGTGTAGGGTGAAGTGGGTGCAGAGTGTAGGGTGAAGTGGGTGCAGAGTGTAGGGTGAAGTGGGTGCAGAGTGAGGTGGGTGCAGAGTGCAGAGTGAGGTGGGTGCAGGGTGAGGTGGGTGCAGAGTGCAGGGTGAGGTGGGTGCAGAGTGAGGTGGGTGCAGAGTGTAGGGTGAGGTGGGTGCAGAGTGTAGGGTGAGGTGGGTGCAGAGTGAGGTGGGTGCAGAGTGCAGAGTGAGGTGGGTGTAGGGTGAGGTGGGTGCAGAGTGCAGAGTGAGGTGGGTGCAGAGTGCAGAGTGAGGTGGGTGCAGAGTGCAGAGTGAGGTGGGTGCAGAGTGCAGAGTGAGGTGGGTGCAGAGTGCAGAGTGAGGTGGGTGCAGAGTGCAGAGTGAGGTGGGTGCAGAGTGCAGAGTGAGGTGGGTGCAGAGTGCAGAGTGAGGTGGGTGCAGAGTGCAGAGTGAGGTGGGTGCAGAGTGCAGAGTGAGGTGGGTGCAGAGTGAGGTGGGTGCAGAGTGCAGAGTGAGGTGGGTGCAGAGTGCAGAGTGAGGTGGGTGCAGAGTGCAGAGTGAGGTGGGTGCAGAGTGCAGAGTGAGGTGGGTGCAGAGTGCAGAGTGAGGTGGGTGCAGAGTGAGGTGGGTGCAGAGTGCAGAGTGAGGTGGGTGCAGAGTGAGGTGGGTGCAGAGTGTAGGGTGAGGTGGGCGCAGGGGTGAGGTGGGTGCAGAGTGAGGTAGGTGCAGAGTGAGGTGGGTGCAGAGTGAGGTGGGTGCAGAGTGAGGTGGGTGCAGGGTGCAGAGTGAGGTGGGTGCAGAGTGCAGAGTGAGGTGGGTGCAGAGTGAGGTGGGTGCAGAGTGCAGAGTGAGGTGGGTGCAGAGTGCAGAGTGAGGTGGGTGCAGAGTGCAGAGTGAGGTGGGTGCAGAGTGCAGAGTGAGGTGGGTGCAGAGTGCAGAGTGAGGTGGGTGCAGAGTGCAGAGTGAGGTGGGTGCAGAGTGCAGAGTGAGGTGGGTGCAGAGTGCAGAGTGAGGTGGGTGCAGAGTGAGGTGGGTGCAGAGTGCAGAGTGAGGTGGGTGCAGAGTGAGGTGGGTGCAGAGTGAGGTGGGTGCAGAGTGAGGTGGGTGCAGAGTGAGGTGGGTGCAGAGTGAGGTGGGTGCAGAGTGAGGTGGGTGCAGAGTGAGGTGGGTGCAGAGTGAGGTGGGTGCAGAGTGTAGGGTGAAGTGGGTGCAGAGTGTAGGGTGAAGTGGGTGCAGAGTGTAGGGTGAAGTGGGTGCAGAGTGTAGGGTGAAGTGGGTGCAGAGTGTAGGGTGAAGTGGGTGCAGAGTGTAGGGTGAAGTGGGTGCAGAGTGTAGGGTGAAGTGGGTGCAGAGTGTAGGGTGAAGTGGGTGCAGAGTGTAGGGTGAAGTGGGTGCAGAGTGAGGTGGGTGCAGAGTGCAGAGTGAGGTGGGTGCAGGGTGAGGTGGGTGCAGAGTGTAGGGTGAGGTGGGTGCAGAGTGAGGTGGGTGCAGAGTGTAGGGTGAGGTGGGTGCAGAGTGTAGGGTGAGGTGGGTGCAGAGTGAGGTGGGTGCAGAGTGCAGAGTGAGGTGGGTGTAGGGTGAGGTGGGTGCAGAGTGAGGTGGGTGTAGGGTGAGGTGGGTGCAGAGTGAGGTGGGTGCAGAGTGAGGTGGGTGCAGAGTGAGGTGGGTGCAGAGTGAGGTGGGTGCAGAGTGAGGTGGGTGCAGAGTGAGGTGGGTGCAGAGTGAGGTGGGTGCAGAGTGAGGTGGGTGCAGAGTGAGGTGGGTGCAGAGTGAGGTAGGTGCAGAGTGAGGTGGGTGCAGAGTGAGGTGGGTGCAGAGTGAGGTGGGTGCAGAGTGAGGTAGGTGCAGAGTGAGGTGGGTGCAGAGTGAGGTGGGTGCAGAGTGAGGTGGGTGCAGAGTGAGGTGGGTGCAGGGTGCAGAGTGAGGTGGGTGCAGGGTGCAGAGTGAGGTGGGTGCAGGGTGCAGAGTGAGGTGGGTGCAGAGTGCAGAGTGAGGTGGGTGCAGAGTGAGGTGGGTGCAGAGTGCAGAGTGAGGTGGGTGCAGAGTGCAGAGTGAGGTGGGTGCAGAGTGCAGAGTGAGGTGGGTGCAGAGTGCAGAGTGAGGTGGGTGCAGAGTGCAGAGTGAGGTGGGTGCAGAGTGAGGTGGGTGCAGAGTGAGGTGGGTGCAGAGTGAGGTGGGTGCAGAGTGAGGTGGGTGCAGAGTGAGGTGGGTGCAGAGTGAGGTGGGTGCAGAGTGAGGTGGGTGTAGGGTGAGGTGGGTGCAGAGTGAGGTGGGTGCAGAGTGAGGTGGGTGCAGAGTGAGGTGGGTGCAGAGTGAGGTGGGTGCAGAGTGAGGTGGGTGCAGAGTGAGGTGGGTGCAGAGTGAGGTGGGTGCAGAGTGCAGAGTGAGGTGGGTGCAGAGTGAGGTGGGTGCAGAGTGAGGTGGGTGCAGAGTGAGGTAGGTGCAGAGTGAGGTAGGTGCAGAGTGAGGTAGGTGCAGAGTGAGGTAGGTGCAGAGTGAGGTAGGTGCAGAGTGAGGTAGGTGCAGAGTGAGGTAGGTGCAGAGTGAGGTAGGTGCAGAGTGCGGAGGTGCACAGCTCTCCTCCCACCCAGATTCCAGTACAGAGCTCCACTCCCCCTAAGTACAAGGCTGTCCTCCCACAAAGCCACCCATCCCCCCCATTCCAGTACAGAGGAAAACTCTGTGTACTCACAGCATGTTGTCCTCCGATGTCCGTGGAGCCTGCCAGTCCCAGAAGCAGCTTCCCCTGTGCAGAGTCCCCGCCCCCTTCCTCCTCTGCTCTCATAGATCGTGCGTGTACCCGAGGGATGAGAACAGCCGCCGGAAGAGGAAATACAAAAAGGCACTATATCCCAATGGAATGAAAACAATGACACAAATGATTCATAAATAAAGCCGTGCTTGTGTATTTCCAAGTGACTGTAGCGAGCAGCCAGCATGCGACCAGCACCAGAGGTGGCCGAACTCCGGCGGGCAGTGCAGGGTTTAAGGGACGGGCAGCGCAGGGCCCCCAACAATGACAGGGCCCTGGGCAGATGCCCCTTTTGCCCCGCGGTAAAGACGGCCCTGCACTCTTCCATAAAGGCCAGATTTGTGGACTGCATAATTGTCCTGAGGACAGATTCTTTCACCTGAGCTGTGGATCTCTGCAGCTCCTCCAAAGTTACCATGGGCCTCTTGGTTGCTTCTCTGATTAATGCTTTCCATGCCGGCCTGTCAGTTTAGGTGGACGGCCATGTCTTGTTAGGTTTGCAGTTGTTTCCATTTTCGGATGATGGATTGAACAGAGCTCTGTGAGATGTTCAAAGCTTGGGATATTTTTTTTTATAACATAACCTTGCTTCTCCACAACTTCATCCCTGACCGGTCTGGTGTGTTCCTTGGCCTTCATGATGCTGTTTGTTCACTAAGGTTCTCTAACAAACCTTTGAGGGCTTCACAGAACAGCTGTATTTATACTGAGATTACACACAGGTGGATGCTATTTATGAATTAGATGACTTCTGAAGGCAATTGGTTCCACTAGATTTTAGTTCGTTAGATTTAGATTTTAGGGGGATCAGAGTAAGGGGGGCTGAATACAAATGCACGCCACACTTTTCACATATTTTTAAAACATTCTCAAAACCATGTATCATTTTCCTTCCACTTCACAATTATGTGCCACTTTGTGTTGGTCTATCACTTAATACCCCAATAAAACACATTTACGTTTTAGGTCGTAACATGACAAAATGTGAAAAATTTCAAGGGGTATGAATACTTTTTAAAGGCACTGTAGCTTCTTTGCAGGAAATATCAGGTCTCACACTGCAGTCAAAGGTCATGCATTAACCTGTGCTGTGCCTTGCTGCATTCCTCACGTTTCAACACAAATTGAAACCGCTGACACAGGAATGTGAAGATTTACTCTACTATACGCTGTATCTACAGGGCTACAAATGACACTATGAAACTACATGATTAATGCACATCCTATGCAGATGAAAAGCACAAGATGCAGGCAGGAATTTTTATCAGGCCTTTACATATAAGGCTATTGTATAAACTAGATTTATGGCTATCTTCTTAGATATAGCGTTTTATTATTAATAATTATGTAGCATAATTATGTATCAAGAACATTTTATCTGTATAATAACACACATGGGGTTTCAAGAAGCAATTGGGACACTACAAGAAAAACTACCAAGGCAGCTTCAGTGTACCTGGACAGATTATTCACAGGTCACATTAGATTGGTGTACTGGATGTAGCTTTAAACAGCCTCTGTTGGTAAAGGAAACCTGTTGTAAATAAATAGCTTGATACTAGAGCTACGAGAATTAATGCCTTCCATGGCATTTTTGGAATGATCCCATCCAAGTTCCCATTTTGCCTGAGAGGTAAATACTATGGGTATATGCAGGGCCGGATTTCCCACAAGGTCATGGAGGCCAGGCCCCGGGGCGGCACTGGTGCAGGGGCGGCAGGGTGGGCTGGGCCAGGGGACAGAGTGGCAATTTTCCCCCCGGGCTGCTCCGATGTCCTGCACAAAAGCTGCTGTGCTATTGGCTCAGAACTTCGGGAGCTGGCCGGGTACTACTGCTCGAGTGGCAGGCATAGCTGGATCCTATGCTGCGAGTCGGCAAAGTGTTTTGTGACAGCCGATGGATGTTGGCTGCACCTATCGTAGGGCTCACAGTCGGCGTTCCATACAGAGCCCAGCCAGTACAGCCCCTCTCCTCCTCCACACGAATGCCTCCTCCTGCCTTTCTCGCCCTGTGCCCGCCCACACTCCGGGCAGCCCGTGTGCTGCAACTGGGAAGAGGATATGTGGGCGGGAAAGGTAAATCAGAGCAGTCGGCTGCCACATCCTAAAAATGAAGCCAATGACTGAACCTTCTGGGATATCCAAGTAAGCGAGCTGAGACCAGCCTCTCCCCCCTCCTTCTCACCCTTCCTGCTCTCTCTCCCCCTTCCCCCTCGTTCTTCTGCAACTAAAAAGTTTTCTTAAAGCAGCCTGTACAGTACCTGGTCCTATGTGCTCTGTAGTGGGCTCACACTGGTTTGGCTGCAGTGTTGGTATATTCAGTGTCTTACTGCATGTTACCCCATAGACTTATATTAGGTTGCATGTTTTAGACACATTTTTTGAAAGTGCACAAAAAGTGCTACATCTTTGGTGCATTTTCAGAAAACACAGCAAAACGCACAACCTAAAAGAAGTCTATGGGACTGAAGCTAAGGAAAACCACCAGTACATCAGCACTGCAGCCAAACCTCAGCACACCAGTGTGATCCCAAAGGCTTGTACTCACTTACAGCAGGCACTGCCACTCCACTGAAAAGTGATCAATGCTCAGGTCACTTTTCAGGGGCAGTCGACAGGCAGGGAGGAGTTGATATCACATTTCCTCCCTGCCTGTTTTAACCTCCTCAATGCCAGTCACTACAGGTAATGGCACGGTTCACTTCGTACTCCACCTTATTTCCATTACTCTCTTTTGGTATTAGATGTGCTCTCACCTTATTGTCTGCACATCTGATACATAAAGAGAGTTATGGAAATAAAGTGGAGTACGAAGTGAATTTCTACACCTAAGTTGAGCACACCTTTCAGAACATTTGAGGATATTGTTAAACCCAGAGACAGGCAAACTTGAAGCGGAGTTGCGCCCAACCCTTAAAAAAATTCAAAGTCAGCAGCTACACATACTGTAGGGGGCATGTGATATAAAAGGGGGGACTGAGGACACTGATGTAAAAGGGGGTCTGTGATGTGATGTGAAGGGGGGGGGGGGCTGAAGACACTGATGTAAAAGGGGGTCTGTGATTTCTGCACTAGCAAAACACAGGTCTCTGCAAGGGCAATAAAAAACAATTGTTTTCTATGTGTGCTGAGCAGTGTGGTGCAAAACACTTACTGTTTCTATGCACTACAATTGAGCCGTGGTGCATAAAAATGAATGAAATGTATTTGCATAAAGAACTATTTACGATCATCTTTGAGTCAAGAAAGACTGAACAGTTTAGCTTTACTTGCTATTGAGTCAGAACTTTTAAATACTTTGTCCTACGAAGATATTATCGATGAGTTTGCCAAAAGAAAAAAGTTATAACTAAAAAATTGTAGGGAGTTTCTTACTGCTATAATCTTTAAAAGGCATTGTCTGCATTACAGGGTATTTTCAGTCTGTACAATTAAAGCCAGTTATTTTCAGTGTTCTCGTGGGGGGGGGCATTGAAGGACCCGGCCTTGGGGCGGCAAAGGGAGTAAATCCGGGCCTGGGTATATGTCAATGAACAATTACCCGTGGAATGGTTTGCTTAAATTGTATATGTAATGAATCTCTGTTTTACATCAGCTAATTGTTAGTATGTTGGAACGTTCAAGCAGTCCATCTCTCACCTGGCTTTCATTATCCTTTATTAGTGGTAAACTGTCTGCATCCGTGTTGTTCTCGCAAGGATGATCCACCTTCATTCTCTTGTATTTCCTCATTATTAGGCTGTCCACCACCCAAAACATAATGGCCTAAAAGAAATTACACACATAATTACAGTTTCCTGACATAAAATGAAGAAAAACAAATACAGATTTTGATAAAAGCATTTTTACTAGCTTTACTATAAGAAACAGTGTTTTACTACTTTTAGTTTTGTAAACACAACATCTGAATGAATACCAGACATTGCAGGGGAAAATGGAGGGTATAGGTAAGTAGTTTTCAAATTTTGCACTTGTCTATGAACTGTGAAAAGCATATTACTACTGTGTTTTAGAGTCAAGATGCTTTCTTAATTTTACTTTATGGCCATGTTGTTTTGTAAACTGCAAGTCCACATAGGGTTTTCAGAAGATCTGGAATAATTAGAAGGTGGGTGGAAGGGTCAGAAGCTGATAGCAATGATTTGAAAGCAGAGTGCTCAGTCTATAATTCACAATGAGAGTGTTTGTGATATGCAAACATCTAATTTCCATTCTAAAAGAGAAAACAAGATAGACTGGGAAATTCTTGAACAGTGTCTATGACAAGATAGACATGATAGAATTCTAAAGAGTGTCTATGACACTTTATAGTGTTCTTTTGTGCCTCCGCATGACAAATGTCAGTGTGGGTGAAAGACTCATGTACCTGTTAGAGAGAGGTCCATGAATATGGGAAAGCACTGCCTGTGAAAGCGCAATGAAGCCAAGGTATCCATACGGACACACCACCTTGCTACAGAGTGTATTGAAACAAGAACTTGGTCTGTATCTGTACGCCAGCTTAAGCGTGGTCTTAATTTTCTTAATAATCTCCAGTTTTGTTAATGCAGCCATAGGGCCACTGAGGCACTATTAAGAACTACCTAAATCTGGGGAACGCATTGAGAAAGTTACTAGTGACAGGGATTTGTGAATCTGGTGCAAGACACTTTAAAGGGGCATACTGCCAGAAAAAGTCTTTGCGTTTTATTGCATTTCCAACAGTGTTGCTGCAACATTACAATTACCACCAACCACTGTTTTATTTGTCCATGTGGTAGTCCTTTGAACTTCTCAGTTATATCAATGTGTTGAAACAAACAAAACTGTCAAACTGCAGGCACACTGTGGTTCTGAAAGTTCCCACTATACCACTTTACTTAGGTTGTATGTTTCTGTGATACTAAGAGCATCACATTCTGCAAGGCTGAAAGCTAAACCGCACCCCTCTTTCAGCTATACGCTGCCTTTTAGAACTTCAATAGGAGATGGAGGGGTTGGCGTGAGCTCCAACTCCAGCGGAAATCAAAGCCTCTTGTATAGCAGAAACAGACTTTCAGAGAGGTGCACAGTAATTAATTTGAAGTGTAAAAAATGTCACACTTTGACAGTTTTAATTGGAGCATATTGATATTCTTGACAGGTTTAATTTTGGATTTTGTTATAATGGAAATCTTCTGGCGCATGGAGCACGAGTAACTAGCTTTAGTACAGAAAAAAAACAAAAAAAAAACAGTCTACAAAGTCCATAGCTATTAGAAAGCATATTGTGCAACGGTGGCTGCCATCCTCAGAGTATTGGCCACCTCTATATCAAAAGGACAGGGAAGAACCACCTAAGTGCATTATTAAAATAAACACTATATTCTCAAGGATTAAGAACACTCACAGAGTACAGAGTAAAAGATCGCTATATATATATATATATATATTATAATATAATATATATATGTAATATATCTGTAGCATCTGCCTCTCGTCACCGTTCCGTGGGAACCACCAGGGATCCTGCCAGCTGTAGAATGTGTGGAGAGCCTTGTGGAAGCCAGGAAGTCCAAACAAACCAGAATGGAACACATGGGTGGAAGTGATGTCACCAGGAGAAAGAGGACAGGAAGGAAGGCAGGCTATGTGCCCAGAGCTTACAGCTCCTTCTACAGGCCTCTAGAAGGCCTTGAGACTAAAGTGCCACGTGGCTTCTTCGGGGGTGATCCTTTATAATAGAATGGCATAACGCGTAAGGGAGGGGCAACAGGGCGGTACGATGGCTGTACCCGGCTGGAGGATTGTACACCAGCAGCTAGTGTATCATGGAGGCAACAGATTGCATAACTTTTAAGTGATGTTAGTATAGTGCACTTCATGCACCCACAAAAAGTGAGTAGTAATTTTTGCACTATAATAAAAGATTACCTGATTTTAAGGCTATAAGCACTATTGGAGATTATTTATTTTTATATATACAGATTATATGGTTTGAGATAGCGGTACCGGGAAGGAGACATAAGGAAACAAAAAAACATCTTTGCACCTTAGTCCAAATGGGACTAAAAAGTAAGTTTTGACTGAACTTAAATGTGACGTCACTGACATTCAGGTGAGAATACACCTAAAGGGGAGCACGAGTGGAGTGTTTCACCAGCTATAAAATAAGTAAGCACTTTAAGAAGCACACAGAGGATTGGTGGAGATGGCAAGCAATTACTGGGAACATAATGTTAACTCTATATATACTAAATGCTAATCATTACGTTTGATATAAGATACTGAAAAAACAGAGACAAGGGATAATGACCATCATTACTAAGGTATAAATTTGTGATATAGTATGGTAAACAGTGTTAACTGATGCAACATCTTTTTTGACTGGATAGACACTGTTAAAACACTTTCCCAGGGTAAAAGGCTTAGACAGAATCCTCTAAATAAGGGCATTATTATGCAATTACAAGTACTGTACTCACATTGACTATAAAAGGCACCACCAGCATTACCAGGACGAGCTCCAGCTTGGGATCTGGAATGTAGTCCAGCAGAATTTCCTGAAGCTGCACAGAGAAAACACAAAGAGTGAGGGATATAGTCTGTACAAACAGACCTGTCACTTCAGAGCTTTCCCAGCCAGAGTCCAAACATAGTTATTGGAACGTTAAAATTGAGATACAATAACATATTACACAGTAGAATGGAGAATAAGGACACATTTACAGCAGATAATCAGGATCCCATATACACAAAGCCAGTTCATAGACATCTGCAGCACATTAGGTTTTTAAGTGGCCCCAAATGGCTCATGTGTAGAACAACACACTATAATCTGACCGATATTTTATAAAACTGGAAATATTTAGGGATGGGTCTACTGTCTATGAAGCACCACAGGAACCCATAGGGAACAAGACAAGCCCATAAGGGCACAATTAAGATAAAATGTGGAGCCAGGTGGTCGGGATGGAGGAGAATACTTACAGACCAAATAAAATAAAAGTGGTTAGGCTTTTATGTAGTTACCAGGGGGATTCTTCAGAAGTGAACTATACAATCGTAAATGTGTCATTTGACATTCATTAGAGGAAGGGATGATGGCACTCCCAAAACATTAACTACTGCACCCTTTGATGAGAGGAAGGGATTGTGCCACTCCCAAAACATTAACCACTGTACACTTTACACCTGAAATTATTAACTTTAACAGCATCATCGCCTTTCTTTTTTTAACATAATGCTGCAAAGAAGGGATGATGGTATGGATGGAGTAATGTGGCACTGCTTTAAAATGTAAGTTTACCTTTTCAGAAAAAATGAAAAGGTGAATGAACACCCTACCCCCTTCACCTCCACCCCTGCTATACTTACCTCTGTGGGTGATAAAGTTTCAGATTCCATGCAGCCTGATGCAGCAGTTTAAAAATGGCGCTCTTCTTCCTCTTCATTCCCTAGGAATGCCGGAATGGATCAGAGCAGTTCTGATTGGTCAGCCAGAATGTGTATGTAAAACTGTGAAACTATCACCCATAAAGATAAATGTAGGGGAAATCAGGGGGTGTGGAGGTTGTAAGCTGTTAGTTCACTTTTTCATTTTTTATGAAAAGATGAACTAACCTTTTAACTACATATTTTGTAGACAAAACACAAAAAACAACAAAAAAATCATACACATTGAACCAAAGATATAATAATACGATTTCCAAAATCCAATATAACAATTATTAATCCAAAGGGGAAGGGAAAAGGAAGAAGAAGAAAAACAAAATAAGTAAATTAATAAATAAAATAAAACATTGATGCTCTCTTTCGCCAATGACCCCAAACATTTCTCATATGGGAACGCACATATTATACACAATAGATTTAACTACATCTTTAACCACTTAACAACCGCGCCATAGCCAAATGACGGCTACAGCACGGCTCGAAAAGTCTGGGAGGGCGTACATTGACATCCTCCCAGAATCGCGCTCCCGCGCATCCCCTGGGACACGCACACGGGAGTATCATGGATTTCGGTAAATGGCCGCTGACAGCGTAAACAAACCGGCATCATGTCCGGTTCCTCGCTCCCCACTCTGTACCGATCGGTACAGTGTGAGCGGAGAGGGGGAGAGATCAGATGCAACAGCGCTGTGGGCTGGATCTGTAGTGCCCACAGTGCTTATCTGTGCCCATTGCAGCCTCATCCAGCCATCCCTCTCTCATACTCGTCCAGCCTTCCATGCTCAGCAATACTCATCCATCCATCCATGCTCAGCCACCCATACTACTGATCCATCTATCCATGCTCAGCAATACTCATCCATCCATCCATGCTCAGCCATCCATACTCATCCATCCTCAGCCATCCATACTCAGCAATACTCATCCATCCATCCCCATCCATACTCAGCCATCCACATTTATGGCTCAACCATGCTCAGCCATCCCAATCCATGGCTCATTCATCCCCATTTATGCTCATCCATGCCACTACAGTGCCTCACAAAAGTGTAATAGGTAGTCAAATTAGATTTGAAATGAATGCCCTAGAACACCTGATGGTGCTCCCTGCATGTTGGGCCTCTGTATGTGGCTGGCTGTGGTAAAGACTCCCACATGTGTTATCGCCATACTCAGGAGGAGTAGGAGAATCTAGTTTGGGGTGTCATTTTTGTTATGTGCATGCTATGTGTTAGAATTATTGTATAAATGGACAACTTTGTGTAAAAAAAAAAAGATGTGTTTTCATTTTCTTTCCACATTTTCCACAAACGTACATGTTCAAAAGACACATTATACCTCATATATTATACGTTGGGGTGTTTTCTTTCCAAAATGGGGTCATTTTGGGGTGTTTCCATTGTTCGGGTGCTCCAGGGCCTTCAAAAGTGTAAGAGGTAGTCAAGAAATTATACGTGTAATTTATACTCCTAGAACGCCTAATGGTGCTCCCTCAATGTTGGGCCTCTCTATGTGGCCAGGCTGTGTAAAGGTCTCAAACATGTGGTATTGCCATACTCAGGAGGAGTAGAAGAATGTGTTTTGGGGTGTAGTTTGTGGTATGCATATGCTGTGTGTGAGAAATAACCTGCTAATATGACAATTTTGTGAAAAAAAAAAATCTTGATTTTGCAAAAAATTGTGGGAAAAAAAAAAAAAAAAAAAAAAAAACTCACCATGCCTCTTACTAAATACCTTGGAATGTCTAGTTTCCAATAAGGGGTCATTTGGGGGGTATTTGTACTTTTCTGGCTTGTTAGGGTCTTAAGAAATGAGATAGGCTATCAATGCATCAGGTGTGAAGGACAAAAATTTCATATGGGTGCAGTGTTGCATGGCTGTGTAATTGGCAAAGTGTGAGAGCACCGAAAGCTGAAAATTGGTCTGGTTAGGAAGGGGGTTTAAGTGCCCAGTGGGTAAGTGGTTAAAATAAAGTGGAGTTCCATCCAAAAGTGGAACCTCCACTTATCTGCTTCCTCTTCCCCTCCTCTGCAGGGGAAGGGGGGGGGACGGGGACGGGTAGGCGTTTGTTTAATGGTGTCCTTCCTCAGTTCCGGGAGACAGCGCCGTCCCTCGGAAGTTCGGCCCCCCTCCTCCTTCCTCCGCTGCCGGGCAAATTAGAAAGTGCAGTGCACTTCATGCATGCGCAGTAGAGAACCGTCTGTGAAGCCAAAAGGCTTCACTGTCGGTCTCCCCTACGAAGAATGGCGGCGGCAGCACCCTGACAGCCAATCTGAAAATCGGCTGGGGTGCTGACATCGCGGGCTCCTTGGATAGGTAAGGGTCCATATATTAAAAGTGAGCAGCTACAGTATTTGTAGCTGCTGACTTAATTTTTTTTCCGCAGGCAGAACACCGCTTTAATCTTTTAAAAATATATTATGGCATTATTAATAACTGTCTTTTTTTGCAGTCTATGTTCTATTAGGAGATTTCCCATAACTTGCCCTAGGCAGAACAAAAAGTTGTAAAGAATTTCTTAGAAATTAATGGAAGTGCCTATTAGAATCTGGTCACTGGAACAGGTGTCACTATTGGAGGTTTTTCCTATTCTGGAGAGAACCACACAATTTTGCACTTCTTAAGACTCTGTACCCAAGACAATAGTCATTCGAAAAAAAAAAGGAGTGAATCTCCCACAGTGAACAGCAATAAAAACCTGACAGTGGTTTTAACTCTCCCCAAATGTATTTATAATAAACACACACACACACAGTATATTTTAAAGGGAAAATAGTGTCAATTTTTATTAAGCTGACATTTTAACCACTTGGCGTCTGCGCTATAGCCGAATGACGACCACAGCGCGGACCTGAATTTCTGGCCTTCCCTTTGTGTGCTCCCTGGAACGCGCTCCCACGCTGTGATCACCGAGTCACTGAGACTCGGGTGATCACAGATCCGAGTAAGGGGCCGAACCCGGCCCCTTACCACGTGATCAGCTGTCAGTCAATGACAGCTGATCACATGATGTAAATGTGAGGAGAAAAAAAAGCCGATCACCGGCTTATGTGCAAGGGACATCGGTCCCGAAGAGGAAGAGGCAATTCTGCCTCATCTGTGCCCACCAGTACCCCCTGACAGTGCCACCAGCCAGTGCCTACGAGTGCCACCCATCAATGCCCACAAGTGCCACCCATCAATGCCCACAAGTGCCACCCATCAGTGCCCACCAGTTGTGCCGATCAGTGCCCATCACTGCCACCCATCAGTGCCACCTCATCAGCGTACATTAATGAAGAAGAAAAATTACCTGTTTGCAAAATTTTTTAACAAAATATAATTTTTTTTTTTTAAATTCAGTATTTTAAAATTTTTTTAACAAAAAATAAAAAACGCAGAGGTGATCAAATACCACCAAAAGAAAGCTCTATTTGTGTTTAAAAAAAATGCTAAAAATGTAATTTGGGTACAGTGTTGTATGACCGCGCAATTGTCATTCAAAATGCATCAGCGCTGAAAATTGGCCTGGACAGGAGGGGGGTTTAAGTGCCCAGTAAGCAAGTGGTTAAGCTCTTATTGCAATTTTTACAGTGTAATTTCTGATGTGACTTACACATTGAAAAAAATAAATAAAGAATTTATCCAGCTATAGATCATCCCTTAAACATATTGTTACGGTTCACATAATTCTGTTTTACAGTGAGATTCGTCTAGAATCTGCAGCCAGCACTTGTCTGAGGTCTGTATCCTTTTTTAATGTAAATGTTAGAGAGGGCAAAGGGGGCAGGGTTACGTACGTACTGTTGATATACGAGTTTTATTCAACCATATTTTTTGTAGTCAAAGAAAAGTCAATTTGAAAGTCTACAGGAAACGAAGTAAAACCAGTCCCAGAGTACACTAACAATTATATGGTGCACAGTTACTGCTTAATGCTTATCTAATGGAATGCAGAACTTTCTTTTAATAGCACCCAGTGATGAAAACGTGTTTATATATCTACGAGGATTCACTCGCTGGCTTAAACCTATAAAAAGAAAAGCGGTATATACATTTTACTATTTATTATGGATTCTTCTGCTCACTGTAGATCTAGAAGGACCAGAATAATGCCCATTAAATATAGGATTTTTTTCCCCTACTTGTCAATGTTTACCTTTGTCCATCCTGGAATGAGGAGAACGAGGCTTATTATGGTCTTCTCCACAACCATTATTAAGAGGTAAAGTATACATTGCCCAAGCCATGCGGCTGCCTGTGGTGGGTCTCCTACAAATGAAATGCATTTCAAGTTAAAAAGAGAGAAAGTTATTTAAAAAATATTGCTTTAACATTATGCCACAACTGCAATGCAATGGAGATCGAGTCATTTGAACATATGAACTGTGACAAACTGTCCTACTAAGGAAAAACAAATCATCATTTGCAAACCTGATGTATCCTGAAAGTTCAGAAATAGTGAAAAGTTCAACTTATGCCAGGTTTTGATTAATCAAAAAAATGTTAAGGCTCATACACTCAGCATAAATATTTTAAAGCGATCTAATCAGAATTTACAATATTGAATAGATTCATAAACAAGGATTACGTGATCATAAAGAATATTTTTTTTATTCTATAAATTACAACTGATTTTTTTTTTTCTACTAGAATTACAAACATGTTATACTCCCCTACTCTGTGCAAGAGTGTTGCTCAGAGCAGCCCCGGACCTCCTTTTCTCTGGTCCTCCGCTGGCACTCGGGGCTCCTCCTCTTCTCGGTGTGGCACCAAAGGTAGTTGCTTCCTATGGTGGCACACCTAATGGGCTTGATCCCAAGTAGGGCTGTGTGCATCCATTGACACACACAGCATGGCTCATCCTCCATCCCCCGCTCTCTGCTCACAGGAGTGGATTGACAGCAGCTGGCTTCCACTGCTGCCTCTGTGTGCAGAGAGAAACGAGAGAGCTGTTGCAGATGGGCAGAGTGTTGGATCGAGGTAGGTACTTGATATGGTATTCATACCCCTTGAAATTTTCCACATTATGTTACAAACAAAAACGTCAATTTATTTTATTGGGATTTTATGTGCTAGTCCAACACAAAGACGCACATAATTGTGAAGTGGAAGGAAAATGATAAATGGTTTTCAAAATTTTCTACAAATAAATAAGTGAAAAGTGTGGTGTGCATTTGTATTCAGCCCCCTCTGGGTCAATACTTTGTAGAACCACCTTTTACTGCAATTACAGCTGCAAGTCTTTTTGGGGATGTCTCTACCAGCTTTGCACATCTAGAGAGGGACATTTTTGCCCATTCTTCTTTGCAAAATAGCTCAAGCTCTGTCAGATTGGATGGAGAGTGTCTGTGAACAGCAATTTAAGTGTTGCCACAGATTCTCAATTGAATTTAGGTCTGGACTTTGACTGGGCCATTCTAACACATAAATATGCTTTGATCTAAACCATTCCATTGTAGCTGTGGCTGTATGTTTAGAGTCGTTGTCCTGCTGGAAGATGAACCTCTGCCCCAGTCTCAAGTTATTTGCAGACTCTAAGAGGTTTTCTTCTAGGATCGCCCTACAACCATCTTCCCATCAACTCTGACCAGCTTCTCTGTCCCTGCTGAAGAAAAGCATCCCCACAACATGATGCTGCCACCACGTTTCATGGTGGGGATGGTGTGTTCAGGGTGATCTGCGCCACACATAGCGTTTTGCTTTTAGGCCAAAAAGTTAAATTTTGGTCTCATCTGACCAGAGCACCTTCTTCCACATGTTTGCCGTGTCCCCACATGGCTTCTCACAAACTGGACTTCTTATGACTTTCTTCTTGCCACTCTTCCATGAAGGCCAGATTTGTGGAGTGCTAACTAATAGTTGTCCTGTAGACAGATTCTCCCACCTGAGCTGTGGATCTCTGCAGCTCCTCCAGAGTTAGCATGGGCCTCCTGGCTGCTTCTCTGATTAACCACTTCAGCCCTGGAAGGATTTACCCCCTTATTGACCAGGCCATTTGTTGTGATACGGCACTGCGTCAATTTAACTGACAATTGCGCGGTCCTTTTTAAATATTTTTTCCTTTTTGCTATAATATAAAGAAAAAAACAAAAAAAAAAACAAATCTCTTCATCAGTTTAGGCCAATATGTATTCTTCTATATACTTTTGGGGGAAAAAAAAAAATCGCAATAAGCGTATATTGATTGGTTTGCGCAAAGGTTATAGCGTCTAAAAAATAGGGAATAGATTTATGGCATTTTTATTTTATTTTTTTATTAGTAAGGGCGGTGATCAACGATATTTTGCAGGACTGTGACATTGCGGCAGACAGATCGGACACTTTTGAGACCAATGACATTTATACAGTGATCAGTGCTATAAAAATGCAATGATTACTGTAAAAATGACACTGGCAGGGAAGGGGTTAACACTAGGGGGCAATCAAAGGGTTAAGTGTGTCCTAGGGAGGTGTTTCTAACTGGCAGGGGAGTAGACTGACTGGGAGTACAGAGAGATCGCTGTTCCTAATCACTAAGAACAGATGATCTCTCCGTACTCCCTGACAAAACGGGAATCTGTTTGTTTACATTGACAGATCCCAGTTCTGCCTCTCTGTGGAGCGATCATGGATGGCCGGCGGACATCGCGGCTGCCTTCCACGCGCATAGGCTCTGGTGCCATGCGCCCGCTGTATCTATTACATGAAGCAACATACCGGTACGGCAACTCACGCAATAGAACCAACCTGCCGCCGTATATCAGCGGCGGCTGGTTGGCAAGTGGTTATTGCTCTCCTCGACCGGCCTGTCAGTTTAAGTGAATGACCATGCCTTGGTAGGTTTTTAGTTGTGCCATACCTTGGGATATTTTTTTATTACCTAACCCTACTTTAAAACTTCTCCACAACTTTATCCCTGACCTGTCTGGTGTCTTTCTTGGCCTTCATGATGCTGTTTGTTCACTAAGGTTCTCTAACAAACCTCTGAGTGCCTCACAGAACAGCTGTATTTATACTGGGATTAAAATTACACACAGGTGAACTCTATTTGCTAATTAGGTGCCTTCTAAAGGCAATTGGTCCCACTAGATTTTAGTTATCAGAGTAAAAGGGTGCTGAATACAAATGCATGCCACACTTTTCAGATATTGATTTGTAAAAAAAAAATTCAACCATTTATCATTTTCCTTCCACGTAACAATTATGTGCCACTTTGTTTTGGTCTTTAACATAAAATCCCAATAAAATTATTTTAGTTTTTGGTTGTAACATGATGAAATGTGGAAAATTTCAAGGGGTATGAATACTTTTTCAAGGCACTGCAAGTGTACAGGGGGGTGAGGGGGCGATACAAATACAGGGAATTTTTTTACTCCCCTTCCTGACCAAGCCCCCTTTTGCGATATGGCACTGCGTCGATTTAACTGACAATTGCGCGGTCGTGCGACGCTTTACCCAAACAAAATCAACGTCCTTTTTTCCCCACAAATAGAGCTTTCTTTTTGTGGTGTTTGATCACCTCTGCGGTTTTTATTTTTTGCGCTATAAACAAAAAAAGAGCGACAATTTTGAAAAAAAAAAATATATATATATTTTATATAATATTTTTTACTTTTTGCTTTAATATCCCCAAAAAATATATATAAAAAATAAAATTTCTTCCTTGGCCAATATGTATTTGTCTGAATATTTTTGGTAAAAATAAATAAATAAATAAATATCGCAATAAGCGTATATTGATTGGTTTGCGCAAAAGTTATCGTGTCTACAAAATAGGCGATAGATTTATGGCATTTTTATTATTATTTTGAATTAGTAAAATCGGCGATTTTTATCTTGACTGCGACATTGCGGCGGACAGATCAGACACTTGACGCCATTTTGGGACCATTGGCATTTATACAGCGATCAGTGCTATAAAAATGCATATTACTGTGTAAATGTCACTGGCAGAGAAGGAGTTAAACACTAGGAGGCGATCAAGGGGACAAGTGTGTTCCCTCAGCGTGTTCTAACTGTAGGAGGGATGGGCTCACTAGAACCTGACAGAGATCACTGCTCCTGATCACTGGGTGCAGTAGATCCCGGTCATGTTGCTAGGCAGAACAGAGAAATGTCTTGTTTACATAGGCATCTCCCCATTTTGCCTCTCCGTGCCACGATCACGGGCCACCGGCAGACAGAGTCCTCAGGCACGCTCCCGCGGTGAGTGGCGGGCGTGCGCCCCCTTGCCGCCGATGACGGAGTGACATACAGGTACGTCATTTTGTGCACCCGTGCCACTTTGCCAACGTATATCGGCGTGAGCTGGTCAGCAAGTAGTTAAGGTAGGGACTTTAGAACCACTTTAAGTCACCACTTTAAGTTTATTGATATTTGCACAGCCTGCATTAGATTTTCTCTAATATAAGGGACCTTCGCTATGAGCATACGAAGTCACACGCCTCTGAGGAAGCTACAGTGAAATAAATTAGGCCGCACCCTTCTAGGGAAGCAACTGCGAAAGGTGTTAGTTCACATGTGGCACCAATCTAGCTGGACCTTCATCCATCCACTATGGCACCTGTGGGCTTTCACGGACACTCTGGTTTGACAAGCCTGACTTATGCAGTTACAACTTGCACCACCATATATGTGTGAATGCACTGAAGATTTTCCTGATAGGATTAAAATTTTACATACATTATATGCTCTATTATTGGAGACATGGTGGTTTGCCTGTACCACATTTGTGAAATATTAACAACCTAAGATACATGCATAGTCTTGCATTCAGCATTTGTTGTTGGCATGATGGTAAATGACTAATGAATCTTCACTGCTGGTACTGTATTTCACCAATTTACATATTTTAGTGTCAGCCATACTGAACAGCTTGTTCATATAGGGTGGATTTGGAACACGTTTTGGCAGCTCCCAATCTAGGAGGCCTGCCGTGTCCCCTCAATTATCCTCTAGCATGTACATATTTGCTACATATGCGTGCAAAGGTGCACAAGTTATACATATGAAACGTATCAATTAAGCTTTGTCCGTGTTTATGATACAGCATTCTATTGTGATATACAGTATCATCATGATGGATTACAACTGATTAATACCAGCAAGTAATTTCAAATTTTCATACTCATCTTGGATGTACTTTATGTTTGGACTTTCAGGCTGAACTCGTGTTGGGTGTATTAAGATAGTCAGTGCAATTTGGAAGAAAATACAGTTGGAACTGTTCATATGAAGTATCATATGTGGCTATAAAGAAATACCGTATTTATTCTAGAATGTTTCACTCTAATATGAAATTAATAAAAAGGGATCGGATTTAAAAAAAAAAGAAAAAAGAAAAAAACCCCAAAAACGTAATATTATATTTTGTAGTTACATGTGCTACAACAGGACTAGTACCACATACAATATATACACCCCAATGAAAGTCTTAGGAGCAAAGCTAAATTTTAGACAACAAAATCCTAATTAACAAGAATTTTAAAAACAGGCGAGTCTAATTATCCATTAAACAGGTGTCCAGCAGACAGTTGATTATAAAAGGGTGTTACTTAAATAAAACCCCTTCCCATTTCATGCTGTCAGCAATGGCACCACATGGAAGGAGAAATGTCACAAGGCCTGAGAAAGAAAATAGGCTACAAGAAGATAAGCAAAGCTTTACTTATCAGTCAGAATACTGTAGCAAAAGTGATACAAAAATTTAACAAAAATGGAACTGCAACCATCTCACAGAGATGTCCAGGCCATCCACAGAAGTTAACATCTCCATAGGAGCGTCTTCTGATGGGAACGGTTTACCACTTAGCGACTGGGTCATAGTCGAATGACAGCTACAGCGCAGCCGGCTAATTCTGGGAGGGCGTACGACGTCCTTCCGTGGACCAGCTTCTCGCATGCCCCCTGGGTCACGCATCCGGCAGTGTCCATGACTGCCGGGTTCTCGGGACCCATTGCGTCACGGATCAGGTACAAGGCCAATCCCAGCGGCCCTTTACAACGCGATTGCTCCGTCTAATGACTAAGAGATCACCGTCAACAAACCAGCGTCATGTCCGGTTCTCTCCTCTCACAGATCGTGTGAGGAGAGGAAGGAAAAGCTGAAGTGCCCAGTAGTACTCTACAGTGCCCCATCTGTGCCCCATCAGCGCTCTACAGCACCCCATCAGTGCTCAGCAGTTTTCTACAGTGTCCCATCAGTGCTCTACAGTGCCACATCTGTGCTCATCAATAAGTGCTCATCAGTGCCACCCTATCAGTGGATCCTCATCAGCGCCCATCACTGCCATAAAAATGTGTAAAAAATGCGTAGAAAAATGTTTTCATTTTCATTCCACATTTTCCAAAAAAGTGTGGAAAAAAATGACATGTTCAAAAGACGTCTTATGCCTCATAGAATACACGGGGTGTTTGCTTTCCAAAATGGACTAATTTTGTGGGCGTTTCCATTGTCCTGATGCTCCAGGGCCTTCAAAAATGTGATAGGTTGTCAGAAAATTAGATGTGTCATTTATCTTTTTAGAACGCCTGACGGTGCTCCCTGCATATTGGGCCTCTGTATGTGGCCAGGCTGTGAAAAAGTCTCACATGTGGTATCACCATACTCAGGAGGAGTAGCAGGATGTGTTTTGGGGTGTAGTTGCAAGTATGTATATGCCATGTGGGAGAAATAACCTGTTAAAATGGCAATTTTGTGAAAAAAAAAAGAAATCTTCATTTTGCAAAGAATTGTGGGAAAAAATGACAATATGAAAAAACTCACCATGCCAAATAATATCCACCGATTTGGGTTATTTTTATCAAAGATATGTATTATCTATAATTCTGAGGGAAAAAATGTTTTTTATATATTTTTGGGGGATATTTATTATTGCAAAAGTAAAAAATATTGAGTTTTTTCAAAATTGTCGCTCTTTTTTTGTTTATAGAGCAAAAAATAAAAACCGCAGAGGCGATCAAATACCACCAAAAGAAAGCTCTATTTGTGAGAAAAAAAAGGACGTCAATTTTGTTTGGGTACAACGTCGCACGACCGCGCAATTGTTAGTTAAAGCGAAGCAGTGCCGAATCGCAAAAAGTGCTCTGGTCAGGAAGGGGGTGAAATCCTCTGGGGGCTGAAGTTGTTAAATTACGCACTTCCCATAAAAAACCATGTCAAGCAGAAGTTCTCTAACAAATCAAGCCACAAAAATATAAAATGGGGAATTTAAGCATGTAACGCTTGTTTTCAAGACAAAAAGAAGAAGATGAATTATACATCAAGGACCAATTTGTTATTGCTATGGGTGTCAGCTCTGCCTCCCCTTGATCTTTTCATTCACAGCACAATTGCAGGTCCTCCCACCTCTCTTCATAGATGTATTAAAGCTCTAAATAAGATCAACTGCCCGTAACAACCAAAAACAAAAAATGAAAAGCCATTGTCTCTGCTGTCAAGAGATCTAGTATCTGGCCACAGCTATGCAAGTGAAATGTAAACAAATTAGAGATGTCATGCATAGCGAGTCTAAATGAAAGACCTCTGTCACCCTTGTAAGGCCTCATGCACAATTGAGCTCTAAAACACCTGTTTTACTGGCATTTGACTCTTTTCTCTGCCTCTAAAAGCCCCTCCATGTTCACCTATGTGTTCTTTGCATTTCCAGGAGCTAACAGGCAGGGGGCGTTTAGAGGCAGGAAAAACAATCACTTGTGCGAGCATTTGGGCTGGAAAAAAAGTGCGTTAACTTTAGGAGCCTTTAATACATTCTAATCCCTGATTCACACCTCAGCATTTTGTAACTTAAAGCTCCAAAATGCTGGAGGAGAAAATAAATCTTTTATTCTCTATGGAGTTGGTTCTCCACAACAATTTGCCTGAGGCCAAATGCCTGAAGCTCAAAAAAGTTCTGGAGCTTTTTTTTATAGCTCAAATCGAGCAGATTGGTGCATTTTTGAAGTGTTTTTTTGTTCCCTAGAAATGCATGGAAACACTTGATTTGAGCGGTTTTGAGCATTTTCATGTGATTTGTCATACATTTTGGAGTGTTTTTCTGCTCAAATGCAATAATTAAATGAAAAAAAAATACTATTAATAATAAAACACATAAATAAAAAACCCTAAACCCAACCCTTAACCCTAATTAACCCCTAACATTAACCCCTAATGCCGCGTACACACGGTCGGACTTTTCGTCTACAAAAGTCTGACAGCCTGTCCGACAGACTTTCGACGGACTTTTGGCGGACTTGCGGCAGACTTTCTTACGAATGGACTTGCCTACATACGATCACACAAAAGTCCGATGGATTCGTACGTGATGACGTACACCGGACTAAAATAAGGAAGTTGATAGCCAGTAGCCAATAGCTGCCCTAGCGTGGGTTTTTGCCCGGACTAGCACACAGACGAGCGGATTTCTGGGTCCTGCGTAGTTACAACGTAAAGATTTGAAGCATGTTTCAAATCTAAAGTCCGTCAGATTTGCATGTGGAAAAGTCCGCTGAAAGTCCGGGGAAGCCCACACACAATCGGATTGTCCGCCAGCTTTAGTCCGTCGGTGTCCGTCTGACTTTTGTAGACGAAAAGTCCGACCGTGTGTACACGGCATAACTCTAACCTAACAAAATAAATAAAACCGTAACCCTTAAAAAAAAAAAAGTAAAAATAAATAAAAGTGGATGAAAAGCTAAAAAACATAGCAACAAATGATGAAACAGATGCCATTTTGCTCTACTGCCACTTTTACAGTGTTTTTTTTATGCAAGGCATCTCAAAGAATACAGTATGCATGTGGCCTAAACATACATACTTCTCTTTTAACTAGTTTTTAAAGGGTGCTGAAAAGGCAGACACACCTTTAACAGTATCAGTAGAGAGATTGTAACATACATTGCTGTAATAAACAATTTTGACCTTGTCATTTAATCTGAAGCGATTGAACTAAGGACTAATTAGGTGTCCTGTTAGAAAATCTGTTTAGGCACAAAGTGGGGTAAGCGCAAAATGAGATGGCTGCATGCAATTGGACCATTCTCCAATTCACCAACTTTTGGTGTATGACCTTCCCTTTTCTCTCCATTAACACGTTCATTTTTTTTAACAAAAGCTAATAAAATATAAACCTACAGAATAACAAGAATTGAAAGCTGGGTGAACAGTGGAAAGAAAAGGAGTTTTAGTAAGATCAAAGAATACTTCTGACAATGATATTTATTCAGCAGTCTACTGAGAATATTTTCATAATTTGCCTACACAATTGCTTTAAATATATCTGAATATGACCAATATGCCCTAACATTACTTCCAAGCTGAAAAAGTATGGGATTCTCTTTTTTTTTTTTGGATAGAAAAAATAAATATACATGATCTGAAAGAAAATTTTGTAATTTCTGTCTGCAAAAGCAGCTGCAAAGCTAATGGGTCATTTTACATGATGTAACTTGCATTCTTTGGAGCAAGCACAGAGCTTCAGCGAAAAGCTGTCATCTGGTATATGGCCATCCTAATTCCATTTCCATTTCCTAGGAAAAAAACATGAACAAATGCTGCAATATTCCATCACACATCAGGAGACCTATTCCTACTGTCATAGATCATCATAGAAAAGGTAGACAGTCCACAGATGCGAGTTTTTTGCAGAATGGATTTTTACCTTCTTTTGCTGCAATAGTTCTAAATTATGGATCAGCATTTGGAGCTGCAAAGCATTTAATAACTAACCAGTATCATATTTTAAATAAAAATCCAGGACTGAAAATAACAAATGTTTAAGGAGAGGCTGAGGCAATTGCATGTGTAAATTCACCAGTTTTGCTTTACATAATAATTGAATTAAAAGACAGAAGCTAACAAAATGAAATGTTGGTGTCCACTTTAAAAATAAAAATGGAAAACTCCTTTAACTGTAAATATGATACTCAATAGCAGTTCTTTTGTCTCTGATGCAATAGATTAGGACCTTATACAGTGGTTTTAGTCTCCTCTGACCACCTTAAAAACGCACCTTGAAGATTCTGAGGCCGCATGGAAAAAAGGTGTTCTGGTCATATGAGACTAAAAATGAATTATTTGGCCTCAACACCAAACGATATGTCTGGCTGAAATCCAATGCAGCTCACCATCCAAATAACACCATTCCTACAGTAAAGCATGGAGATGGTAATATCCTGCTATGGGGGTATTTCTCTGCAGCAGGGACTGGAGCATTTGTCAGGATAGAAGGACAAATGGACCCTGGTGGAGGCAATGGGAGGTGAGGACGTGAGAACGTAGCGTCCGTCACGGAGGGAGGGGTCCCAGTGTGGCAGCAGGAAGCCGCCTCGAGGAACGCTCTGTGAAGCCGCGGTGTATACATCACAAAGAGAGGAGAACCTCTGCTTGTCAGCAGGGAAGATGACAGCTACATGAGAATAAAAGATACCGCTGGAGAAACATCCCAGGACATTTAGGAACGGCCGGAGCATAAGATAAGTGTAAACCAAAAGTGATCTGTGAAACAGCTTGTAAGCCCCGGCATCCCCCCCCTCCTCCTCCCCCTCGTCTCCCCTGTCTTACGAACGGCTGGATGTCTGTGAAATAGCTGTGGGACTCGGCGTCCCGTTCCCCCCCTCCTCCCCCTCGTCGTCCCTGTCTCCCAAACGGCTGGCTAGAAGATTTATTGTCTGCAGTAGCCCTCAGCCATTAGCACTGGAGGAATCAAAGGAAGTTTTTCTCTGAGACACAGAACCTGTAAGAGTGGAGAGTGGAGAGGGTGAGAGGTGGATGGATGAGAGAGAACTGATTAACAGCATGAGAAGTGAAGTCTTAAAGGACAGAAGTCAAGTGTATTCTGGAGATACTGAAGTTTAAACTCTGAGTGAAAATAACTTAACTGAACATCACTGAGAAAGTTGGTAATTGTGATAAAACATCAAGGGACTGCATTTAAAAACGCCAGGGAAGTATAAAAGAATATATGTGATCATCAGCTCATTAATGTTGTCAGCATAAAGTAGCTGAGTTGTGGAGGATGAAGGAATACATACCGGCATAAGAGATAAATGGTTAAAATCTGTATTAGAGCTGTGGTGGGGGAGGGGTAGAGGAGAGAGGGAGAACTAAGTTTAGGAAGAACCAACAAACCACCAGAAGTATAACATTTAAAAATAAATAAATAAATAAACATAATCAGCTGGGAAAACATCTAAATCACTATAAAACACAACAGGATTGACATATGGGATATCCCTAGATAGAGGTAAACCCTGGAACAGCTCTCTTACCTTTTACCTCTACTACCCATCCCCATAAACCTCTTTCGGTACCCCCTGCTCCAGTAAGACATTCTGCTCCCCCCTAATTAAGGGAGAGCAGGGAATTAAGGCTGGGTAAACGGATAAGAGAGATAAGAAGGGCAAAGATGAGTAAAAGCACAAATAAAACAACAAGAGGGGGCGCCCCTAAATCTCCAAAAGACAAACCAGGGGTTAGTACATTGAAGCATTACATGACACAAGGAGCCAGCCCAAGAAATATGGAAGCGGAGAAGCAGGGAAAAGCAAAGGTGGAAAATAAAAAAGGGACAGATAAGAAGGCGGGTGAGACCCCAGAACACTCCAGGGAAGATTTTATATCAGAAGGGGAGTCCGAAAGCAGTAGGATAGAGGGGAGACCATCCGAGTCTCTCCCCCCCACAAAAGGAGAGATGAATGAGATGTTACTGAGACTGGAAAAGTCGATTAAAGCAGACATCAATATGATGAGAGGAGATCTGGGAAGCCTCCTGGATAGGGTAGAAGAAACAGAAAAAATAGTAGAAAATCAAAAGAAAGAACTAGAAACCCTTAAACAGCAAATGAAAATAGCACAACAAACCCAGAAGGAAATTCTCTATAAGCTGGAAGACCAGGAAAATAGAAATAGAAGACAGAATATAAGGTTACGATCAGTCCCAGAAAAAGAGGGAGAAGATCTGAGGAAAATGTGCATAATATTGCTAGGCTCCCTTATAGATAAAAAGGATGAAGAACCCCTAAGAATAGAAAGAATACATCGGGTTGGATACCGGCGAAACCCAGAAGAGAGACCACGGGACATTATTATTAGATTTAGATTCTATGAGGATAAAATGGAGATCTGGAGAAAATTAAGAGGAAAACCACCCTTGACATATGAAGGAGCGGAGTTACAGGTGTATGCCGATTTATCCCAAGAAACCTTGACAAGAAGAAGATGCCTCAAACCCCTCTTAGAAAAAATGAGACAACAAAACATCAGATACAGCTGGGGGTTCCCAGCTTGCCTGATAGGATACAAAGAGGGGAGATCAGTAAAATTGCGCTTCCCCGAAGATCTAGAAGAGTTCTGTAGAAAACTGGACTTACAGATACCAGATATACCGGGTTGGATGGGGGGGGACTAGGGGGGAGGGGGGGGAGGGGGGGAGAAAGGGGAAAAAAAAAAATGAGGGGAGAAGCTTTACATGTTTAGGGGAGAGGGGAGGAGGATTATTAAAAATAGAGTGCACAGATCATTAAAAATAGAGGATGGCTGATTAACACCCCTTCAAACTTTCAATCTAACGAAGGGGTGAGAGGCCACACTGGGTCCCACACCTTGGGACAAGTGGGTTTGTCAGACACCTTGATTTTCAGGGCGCCGGACAAACTAGGGGCTCATATAGGGCCAGGTGGGGAGAGGAGGGGGAAGGTGGATGGGTGGGGATGGAGGGAGGAAGGGGAGGGGGGGGAGGGGGGGAGAGGGGATACTGAGCCCCATATTGTGGTACAAACAGGTCTGTTGGTTGCCCTGATGTTCGGGGCATGGAGAAAACTAGGGACCCACTTGGGGCCAGGAGGGGAGGGGGGGGAGGGGGGAGGATGGATGGAGGGAGGTGGGGGGAGGAGGGGGAATGGGGAGTGGGGGGGGTAATTTGTGCATATGCATTGATAGAAAAAGGGGTAATTCAAGGTAGGCCAGAGGTACAAAAGATAGCAAACTCAGAAAAATGACAGCATTTAAATTCCTATCCTATAATGTAAAAGGGTTAAACCCAAACTTAAAAAGGCATAAAATTTTGAGGGAACTTAAAACCTATGGAGCAGGGGTGGTGTCCCTGCAGGAGACCCATTTAACACACGAATCAAATATTAGATTAAGATCAAAAGAATTCCCGAATTGGTTCTATGGAGATGCAATATCGAAAAGAGCAAGGGGAGTAGCGATAGGATTGGCTAAAAGGAGTACAATTTAAATTAGGAGGTATGATGCAGGACCCAGGAGGGAGATTTTTATTCATCAGAGGAATACTTGGAGAAATAGAATGCACCCTCGCCAACATATACGCCCCTAATAAAAACCCAGTAAGGTTTCTGAAGGACACATTGGAGAAATTAATGGATTTTAGGAAGGGGGAACTTATAGTAATGGGTGACCTCAATATGTGCTTGGAACCAGAGATCGATAGTACGTCCGGGGCACAGGGGACGAATAACGGACAGATGAAGAAGATAAAACAGGAACTACATAAAAATCAACTGGTAGACATTTGGAGGATCATGAATGGTAAAACACGAGACTATACGTTTTACTCCCCTGTGCACCGGACGTACTCTAGGATTGATTACATCTTAGTAGACCATAGACTTTTAGACAGGATAGTAGGCTCAAAAATAGGAATAATCACAACATCAGACCATGCCCCTATTGAGATGGAGATGCAGATATACAGGGCTCAAGGGAGACAATCACTGTGGAGAATAAATGAAGACCTACTGCAAAATGAAGATATCTCCAAAAAAATAGAGAGAGAGCTAAAATTTTATTTTGCAACAAATGAAACAGGAGATACATCGGGATCGGTGACATGGGAAGCACATAAAGCCTACATAAGGGGAATAATAATAAAAGAGGGAGCAAGGAGAAAGAAGGAAAGGAAAAATAGGATGGGAAATGTTATAAAAGAAATTTTTTACTTAGAACAAGAACATAAAAAGCACAGAGGACACCACCAAACAACATACCTTGCACTGATCAATAAACGGGATGAATTAAAAAAGTTGATGGAACAAGAAACAAAGGAAAAATTCAACCAAATAGCTAAAGAAAGATATGTGTGGGGAAATAAGGCGGGAAAACACTTAGCCAGAATGCTCAGGGAAAAAAAAGCCCTAAACTTTATAGGAAAGATACAGGATAAACATGGGAAGATGGTTTATGAAACCAAAGAGATTGGTGAAGTATTTAAAAACTACTACAGTGAACTATATACGGAGGAGATTAATGGTGACCAGATAAGTGAGGAAAATAAAAACAGGAAGATAGAGGAATTCTTAAAATGTGCCAAATTAACCAAGATTACAAAAAATACTAGAGAGGCCTTGGAGAAACCAATAACAGAGGAGGAGATATACAGAGCAATAGCAGATAGTACACAGGGGAAAAGCCCGGGTCCGGATGGGTTCACCACATATTACTACAAGAAATTTAAAGACATACTAGTCCCGAAAATGTGTAAGTACATGAACGGGGTGGGAAGTGAGTTTGAACTAAGTAGTGAGGCGCTTTTTGCTACAATCACCGTAATCCCCAAAGAGGCCAAAGACGCGACTTTATGCGCTAGTTATAGACCGATATCATTGATTAACGTAGACACAAAAATATATTCAAAGATACTGGCCACGAGGATAAAAGAATTGATGAATGGGGTGATTCATCCGGACCAAGTAGGCTTTATAGCAGGAAGGGAGGGAAGAGACAATGGGGTGAGAACCCTATTGTTGCTTCAGAAGAGAAGGGAGGAGGGACTCCCAGGCCTGCTCTTGTCAAGTGATGCCGAAAAGGCATTTGACGGGGTGGGCTGGGAGTTCCTGTTTAGAACCCTAGAAATAATAGGAATAGGCCCAAAGATGATAGGACGGATCAAAGCACTTTATAGAAAACCCAAGGCGGCCATTAAGATCAATGGAACCCTGTCGCCACCTTTCGAGATGAGGAGAGGGACAAGACAGGGATGCCCCCTGTCCCCCCTTCTCTTCGTGCTGGCTCTAGAACCCCTCCTGGCAACAATTAGAAATAACCCGGACATTGAAGGATTTAAGGTGGGAGAAGAGGAGCACAAATTGTCCGCTTATGCGGACGATGTGCTCTTCTATATAAGTAATCCCGGAAATACATTACCAAGATTGGTTAAAATATTAAAACAATATGGCGAAATAACAAATTTTAAGATCAATATGGGGAAATCGGAAATTCTAAAGATAAACGTGAGTAAAATAGAGGAGGAAAAACTGAAGAGAGATTTCCAATTCTGCTGGAAAAAAGAGATCAAATATCTGGGAATAATGCTCTCGAACTCCCCGGAAAAGATATATAGAAAAAACTATATCCATCTCTTGGATGAAATAAAGAGGGAAGGGAAAAAACTCCAGACAAAACCTCTTTCATGGATGGGGCGTATTAACGCCATAAAAATGGTCCTCTTACCTAAGATCACGTATAAATTTCAAATGTTACCTATTAAACTCCCACAAGAATATATTAGAAAACTGAAGTCAATAATCTCTAATATAATATGGAAAAACAAAAGATCAAGAATATCTCTCAAGACCCTAAAACAAGATAAAGACAAAGGGGGCCTTGCGGTCCCGGATATCCTAAAATATTATAAAGCAATAATTTTATCAAGAGCAATAGAATGGGCTAGGGATAACCAAGAAAAAAGATGGGTGAATATAGAGAATTACTATAGTAAAACACGTTTAGGATCTATTATTTGGAACCCTCCGAATCACAGAACAGTAGATGAGGGAACGCACGGTTTGACAAAAATAGTTTTAAAGACATGGGAGGTAGTATATAAACAGTTAGATAAGATTTATAATTCTCCCCTGATAGAATTAAAGGAGAATGAGTTTTTTGCACCAGGGAAAAGAGATATAGGTGGGAACTGGATAAAAAAAGACAAAGTACAGCTTAGAGAAATACTTAAAAAAGGGAAAATTGTCACAATCACTGAATTGAAACAAAACACTGACACATGGGTGATAGATGAATGGAGGTACATGCAATTAGACCGCTTCGTGAAAAATCTACCTCAACCGATAAGATCCGGAGAAAACTTGACAGCGTTAGAAAAATTATGTTGTTCGGAAAAAACAAAAAACACAGTATCTAAGCTATATAAATTAATATTGAAGGAAGAAGAAGCAGAGGTACCCACATTTATCAAAAAATGGGAAAAGGAATTGGGAACACAAAAAGACACGAGCACGATTAATAAAATGTTATTTTTGGCCCATAGCTCAGCAGCGGATATAAAAACGGCCGAGATGAATTATAAATGTATGGCAAGGTGGTATGCAACGCCAGATAGGATAAGTAAGTTCCAACATGGGAAATCGGCAGAGTGTTGGCGGGGCTGTGGAGGGATGGGTACTATGGCTCACTTATGGTGGAGTTGCCCGGTAATTAAAAAATATTGGAAAAAAATCTTGAGATCGATAAAGGAGATTACAAAAATCGAGGTGAAGGAGGATCCGTGGGTGGTTCTCCTCCACGGCATAGAAGGGAATGTGAAACAATATAAAGCATCTCTGGTCCCACATTTATTGAACGCAGCAAAAAGATTAATCCCCAAAAATTGGGGGGGGGAAGAAAGTCCGGAGATGTGGGACTGGATAAATGCCGTGGAGGAGACCTACACCATGGAACAGTTTTCTTTGTATAAAGAGGAAAAGAGAGAAGTAGATAAATGGAAATGTTGGAAGGAGTTTAAAAAAACATGGAGTTATGCAGAAAAAATCAGGATTTAACTACCTACCAAATAGAACATAGGCATTGCACAGGGGTTAGGGGGGGGAGAGGGGAGGGAGATGGGAGGGAGATGGGAGGGAGATGGGAGGGAGATGGGAGGGAGATGGGAGGGAGGGGGGGCTATATATATATATGTATACGGTTTCTTGTCTTTTTTTCTTCTTTTGTCTCTTTTTGATATCTGAAATAGTGAGATTTATAAATAAAGATAAAACTTTAGAGAAGGGGAACTAGGGGTTGAGCCTCATCAGGTGAGGGTAGGTTTTATATAACTATTTTTTTGTAAACCACTGTTGTGTCCTTCCATTAAAAATAAAATTTATACGCCACAGTGATGAAGAGATGAGAAGAGACATATATGAGCGAGAAAGCTGAATTAGTCTCTCTAGGAATTTTCTGAGGTGGCAAGAAAAGAAAAAAAAAAAAAAAAAAAAAAAAAGAAGGACAAATGGATGGGGCAAAATCATATCAAATCCTTGAGGAAAATCTGATGCTCTCTGCCAGAAAGTTATCAATGAGAAGTAGGTTTGCCTTCCAACATGACAATGACCCAAAGCACACAGCAAAAATGACCACACAGTGGTTGAAGGAGAAAAAGGTGAATGTCTTTGCATGGCCTAGTCAGAGCCCAGACTTAAACCCCATTGAAAATCTGTGTAATGACTTGAAGACTGCAGTCCACAAACAGTAACCCTCAAATTTAACTGGCCTTGAGCGGTTCTGCAAAGAAGGGTGGGCAAATATTGCAAAGTCTAGATGTACAAAGTTAGTAGAGACATATCCAGACTAAAGACTGTAATTAAAAGCAAAAGGTGGTTCAATAAAAAAATAAAAAATAAAAATTCTGTTTTTATTATTTTTTTTACTTTTTTTACTTTTTTCTGACATGTTAGTGTTCTTTCACTTGGATGTTATAAGCTGCACTAGTAAATACAGCTGGATAAAACAAAAACTGTCTGTCTTAATGTCAGGCTGCAAAGCAACAACATGTGATTAAAAGGGGGTGATTCTTTTTTTATACCCACTGTATGTGCTGCTGAAGCACATGCAGTTGAATACATTTCCTATGACCAGAAATGAGAAGCTAGCTGAGTGCCATGCAAAATGTCATGGTTATTTGTTTTCAAAGTCCCTCTCTTGCAGAGAAAGCCAACCTGCTCTGAGTGTTGCTTTAGACTCAGTGTTTAGCTCAATGTTGTTACCCAAGGTCCAGTGCTGGACTTTTAATAATAAGCTTAAAAAAGCCTGCCTCCATCCTCTCAATTCGGTCCACATCCTCTCAATCCTGTCCTGAACTCGAGGCTTACAGCTGGTATCATCATAGCATGTAGGCCTCAAATGAAAAAAAGAATCCAGTTTCAAAATATTAACAAAACTTAACATAAGGCTGTGGTATAAGCGAACAAATGGCTTGAATCTACACAGACTCATAAAAGTCATATGAGCATAGGATTCAGGGAGTTAGTCATGCTTTCGTACTTAAAGTGGTAGTAAACTATTTATTTTTACCTATAGGTAGGCTTAGAATAAACCTTACCTGTAGGTAAAATGAATATCTCCTAAACGTGCAATGTTTAGGAGATATTTTAGTGAGCAGCAGCAGGTGAAGTCACAGACGCACGTGCTCTGAAGGAACTGCATACCTGTGGCATTCCTTCAGAGTTGTGTGCCGTGCCCGAGACTCCCGCAAATGCGTGCACGTCATCGCGGCTCAGCCATTCAAGCCATGGCAGTCTGTGAACCCGAAAAGGAAGTGAAGATGGAAGCTTCTGCAGTGTTTACAGCACACCGCTGGGGGGCTTCATTTCAAGGTAAGTCTTTTATAATGTTCTAGCGCATTATGATATTGCCTTGCAGAAGGAGACTTTTTTTTTTTTTTTTTAACATGAGTTGACTACCGCTTTAATGTATTCCCCATGAAATGCTGCATCAGCATTTTTATCAAGTTAGAATAAATTAAATGAAAGTAAAGAAATTGGATCACATACATCTCTGTGGGCTTGACAGAACGCTGAGTTACTTGCATCCTTAGCTCATGAATTCTCCTTGGGTTCCAAGATAGAATCTACTAGAATGTGTAACTTTAATATTAATTATGAGAGAGAGAGAGAGAGAGAGAGAGAGAGAGAGAGAGAGAGAGAGAGAGAGAGAGAGAGAAGAGAGAGAGATTATAAAATAGCTATATTATAGCACACAATCCAATAATGTCAATACAGAGAATCAAACTTCCATTTAGTAATTCCGCAGGATGAAAAGCAGATGGCAATAGAAAAAAAAAAGCTGCAAGATTATGATAAAGGATTAAAGTCATGTAAGAAAGGTGCTGTTTTAAAATGATGCTGCAGTTACTGTGTTCTTGGACAGTGTTGGTTTTAAAGGCAACCACGTATCTGCAGGGGGTAGATCTGAGCATGCTCACTACTGGATTCACTGGCTAACCGTGTCAGCAAATTCATCAGCTTCTGGGCCACTAGTCTTGAGAAAGACAGCTCTGTAAACACTTTGCAACCACAGTTATTCACAGTGGCATCATCAGGATTTCCTGTGAAACCCAGCTGCCATCTTGAAGTGGGGCACACTTCCTTGTCATGCAGCAACAAATAACGATTTCTGACTTACTGCTTACTATCAGTTGGGGACAGATCACTATTATAAAATGATCTCCTGTCACAGGAGGTGCATGGGAAGCAGGGTCAAGAACCAAAGACCTTATTTTTCCCTCACAAAAAAGTTTAACTTTAGATAACAAAATAAATAATACAAATTATATTATATATAAAAATTAAAAAAAACACACAACAACAACATGCATTGCATTCCATTACAGACCAGGTCAAAAATACAGCGAATTTTCTAAACCCCACCTGTAATTATTCCAAAAACGCCCAGTGCTCACGCAAATTTGCACAGAGAAATATTCGTGCAAAACTGCACCATCCCAATGATTCTTCTGCTCAACTTGACTTATCCTAATCTTAAGCTAGCCATAGCCAATTTATTATTTTTTTATTTTTTTTGTTCAGCCAGTGGACTGAAAGAAAAAAAACACCCAGATACTTCTAACCATACAAGCGAGGTGGATAGAGGAATCCTCCCCGCTGTGACACTGTATTCTGCTGCAGCTACAATAAAACATTTCCAACAAGCTAGTTCCAGTAAAGGCAATCTAATGATTGACTTCTGTTGAACAGACACGGTCACACACGGATCAGCTGAATTTCAATCTATCTATGGCCAGCGTTAGTACTACACAAACCAGTTGATGTAAACTGGCTCTTTTCCCCCTGAAAGGGAAAAACAGCTGGTTTAACTTTAAAGTGAACTTGTAACTTTGGGCTTGTGTTATTTATGCAGAAATAGTTTTTTGTTTTTTTAATACTGATAAACACTGAAAAATGTCAACCTTTTAATCTGCAAACAAATAAAAGCCCAACATTTTTTCGAAAAGTTTATTATCCACAAAACGGATCTCTAAAGTAAAAAAAAAAAAAAAAAAAAAAAAAAAAAATTCTAGTCCTCTCTAAAGGGTAGATGCTTGTGGTCTGGAAGTGGCTACAATAATTCACTTCTATCAAAATATCACAAATCAGGAACGTCCAGTAAAATATACACATGTAACAAATGGAACTATTCAAGTGGTTAGAATAATGGCTACAAATTACAATAAGTCAAAGGTCAAAGAGTGACCAACAACAAGGTTTTGTCATTGTCAAAGTTTTTTTGTTGTCATTGTACTGGGCGTTGATCCAGGATTGAATATGCTATTTTAAATAGCAGAAGCAGGAAAAGGGAAATGAAAGTAAGGCAGATCATATATTATGCAACTTTCTTTCCTTCAGCCACAAGTTTAAGGAAAGAAAATAGCTTGATTCCCCCATCAACACAGTCAGTGAATCTCTCCCACTGCACTATTGTTTTCTGACATTGGGTTTCCCAGTGGCTATAGCTGCCAGCAGCGATCAAACAAAATAAACCCCCAAGAAAAATTACAGGCTGGGTGTATTGAAGTTGATCAACAGACTGACTTCAGTACAACCAGCCTGCTCATAGATGGATCAAAATTGGCCCGGTTCCTGCTGAACCTGAGGAATTTTGATCCATCTATGGCCAGCTTAAGGAAAGGGTAAACTAAAAATAATAAAAACGAGAGCTCTTAGCTTAAGGTATGGCTATTTATATATGGAAAGATATGGAAACTTTGGTCGACTGTATGTGATCTTGTGTTTCTATAGTGTGAGGATATGTATTTGATAATAATCTTGTCACCACATATGACTTACAAGCCTTGCAGAATTCTGATTTTCATAAAAGGTAAACACAGGTTCTCTTTCTATTAGTTATGGAGAGCTCTTCATCTTACCTGTACAAGAGGGATGTCTAAAGGTCTCTGTAGACTGAATGGCTTAAATTGTGTGCTTGAGAGTACAATCTTACACACTTATGCTCCTTAGACCTCCTTTTATACATTCTGTATGTACAGTGGGGGCGGAAAGTATTCAGACCCCCTTAATTTTTTCACTCTTTGTTATATTGCAGCCATTTGCTAAAATCATTTAAGTTAATTTTTTTTCCTCATTAATGTACACACAGCACCCCATATTGACAGAAACACACAGAATTGTTGACATTTTTGCAGATTTATTAAAAAGAAAAACTGAAATATCACATGGTCCTAAGTATTCAGACCCTTTGCTGTGACACTCATATATTTAACTCAGGTGCTGTCCATTTCTTCTGATCATTCTTGAGATGGTTCTACACCTTCATTTGAGTCCAGCTGTGTTTGATTATACTGATTGGGCTTGATTAGGAAAGCCATACACCTGTCTATATAAGACCTTACAGCTCACAGTGCATGTCAGAGCAAATGAGAATCATGAGATCAAAGGAACTGCCTGAAGAGCTCAGAGACAGAATTGTGGCAAGGCACAGATCTGGCCGAGGTTACAAAAAAATTTCTGCTGCACTTAAGGTTCCCAAGAGCACAGTAACCTCCATAATCCTTAAATGGAAGACCTTTGGGGCGACCAGAACCCTTCCTAGAGCTGGGCGCCCGGCCAAACTGAGCTATCAGGGGAGAAGAGCCTTGGTGAGAGAGGTAAAGAAGAACACAAAGATCACTATGGCTGAGCTCCAGAGATGCAGTCGGGAGATGGGAGAAAGTTGTAGAAAGTCAACCATCACTGCAGCTCTCCACCAGTCGGGGCTCTATGGCAGAGTGGCCCGACGAAAGCCTCTCCTCAGTGCAAGACACATGAAAGCCCGCATGGAGTTTGCTAAAAAAAAAAAACACCTGAAGGACTCCAAGATGGTCAGAAATTCTCTGGTCTGAGGAGACCAAGATAGAACTTTTTGGACCTAATTCTAAGCGGTATGTGTGGAGAAAACCAAGCACTGCTCATCACCTGTCCAATACAGTCCCAACAGTGAAGCATGGTGGTGGCAGCATCATGCTGTGGGGGTGTTTTTCAGCTGCAGGAACAGGACAACTGGTTGCAATCGAGGGAAAGATGAATGCGGCTAAGTACAGGGATATCCTGGACGAAAACCTTCTCCAGAGTGCTTAGGACCTCAGACTGGGCCTAAGGTTTACCTTCCAACAAGACAATGACCCTAAGCACACAGCTAAAATAACGAAGGAGTGGCTTCACAACAACTTCGTGACTGTTCTTGAATGTCCCAGCCAGAGCCTTGATTTAAACCCAATTGAGCATCTCTGGAGAGACCTAAAAATGGCTGTCCACCAACGTTTACCATCCAACCTGACAGAACTGGAGAGGATCTGCAAGGAGGAATGGCAAAGGATCCACAAATCCAGGTGTGAAAAACTTGTTGCATCTTTCCCAAAAAGACTCATGGCTCTATTAGATCAAAAGGGTGCTTCTACTAAATACTGAGCAAAGGGTCTGAATACTTAGGACCATGTGATATTTCAGTTTTTCTTTTTTAATAAATCTGCAAAAATGTCAACAATTCTGTGTTTTTCTGTCAATATGGTGTGCTGTGTGTACATTAATGAGGGAAAAAAAATGAACTTAAATGATTTTAGCAAATGGCTGCAATATAACAAAGAGTGAAAAATTTAAGGGGGTCTGAATACTTTCCGTCCCCACTGTATGTTTATTTGCAATAATTTTTTTGACAAGCTATTTAATATCATATAATGGATGGTAACAACATTTTTCACTTTTACATTAACTTGATACATTTTGAAGCTGCTCATAAATATTTAGTGATTTGCTTGTGTTATCTTGTTTAATTTTACATTAGCATTATCATCTAACTAGCTTTAAAAATGTGTGTACAGCTTTTAAATTATAAGATTCCCACACTAAGTGGCAGCCAATAATGAAGGATGCCTTTCCTTTCGCCTTAAATATGCCCTTGATTATTTAGGAAGGAAGTTCAATTTGAAGCATTCAACACCGTTATGCATAATCGTGATAAATAGGAAATGCCCACCCTTTCAACTGCTGTTCCTGACATATTTTTAGATATTAAGGGGATTTTCTTCTATAAGTAAAGGTTGCTAAACTCTAACTTTTACAAATGTTCCATCATAAATAGTTTAGGTTTTTGGTCATTTTCTAGCCTCCACAAATTACAAAAACATTTGTTCAAGGCTTTTTTTAGAGCGGAGTTCCAGGCACCTCAAAAACATATCTACTGTAGCCAATCAATTCTTTTATAAGTTTCTGACAATTTTTAAAAATAAAGCTTTCATACATCCAACGTCAGTCATACAGTATTCATGCAAGTTCCCATGCAGTTCTACTTATAAGTTGCAATGTTCAATTAAAGAGATACCCTGATAGAGCCAAGTCCCTGACTAGTGATTTAACTGGCAAAAGTAGAGCTACGCGGCTGCCCCCTTCTTAACAACCAGCTTTTCTGAATATACAAAATGAATGCTGAAGATATGAAATGAATTTGGAAGACGAATTGGTCAAACATATTATTGACTGGTATCTTGTTCATCTGAAGTTACGAACTGAACGAAATTCTGATTTGAAGAGCTTGGTATAGATTGGAGGGGGGATCACCCATGACAGATGACCCTTCTACTTTATTTACCATTGGTGGGAACATGAGCTGTTAGGTCAATTTAAATTTTGGTGTGGGGTCCCCTTAAAATCCATACCATACTGAAGGGCCTAGTATGAATATGGATTAATGTTAGCACTTGTTTGAGTCTTGGTTGTTAAGGATGCAGTGGCCACCCACTCCTTAAAGTGGGGTTCCGGCCGGGAAAAAAAAAATTAAAAGTCAGCAGCTACAAACACTGTAGCTGCTGACTTTAAATAAGCACACTTACCTGTCATGGGTGCCCGCGATGTCGGCCACTCGAGGCCAACCCGTCCCTCGGCTCTGGGGTCCTGGCACCGCCATCCTAACTATGGGAAACAGGCAGTGGAGCCTTGCGGCTTCACTGCCGTTTCCTACTGCGCATGCGCGAGTTGCGCAGCGCTTTGTGAATGGGACGCGATGTGCTGTGGGACACACACAGTTCCCATAACACACCGCGCCCCATTCCCCAGAAGACAACGCGGGGAGGAGAAGACAGAACATCACTGCGACATAGGAAGAGGCAGATTAGGAAGACTGCCTAGCAACAGCCATTTCAGGTGAGTTACATTTTTTTTTTTCCCTCCAATTTTTTAGGTATTTTTTGGTGCATTTTTTTTTTCGTAGTGGACCTCCACTTTAACAACCAGCTATTCTTCACATTTGTTATGTATCAAATGTAATGCCATCTGAATAAAATTATTGCATTTGTTTTTTTCATTTTAACTTGGTTTGGATTCTTTGCCATTCGTTTCTATGCCCACTCAGAGATTCTTTTTTATCCGAATCGCCCAAAATGAAATTTTAGTCCACATAACGAATCTAAACTAAACAAATTGCACTTGTCTATTGACTGCTTTAAGACCGCTCACAGTTCTTTTACTGTGGGGGCAGCACAGACAGGCTGGATCATGTACATGTATGTCATCCAGCCTGTTCCAGGTTACGGACACATAGCACGCCGCTCCCGAGACCACAGTGTCCACTGGATGCAGCGGATTTCAGATCCTGGTATACAGCCGCTTTCGGCGATCACATGATCACAATGTCATCAAAGCTATTATGAATGAATTTCATTCATAACAGCTGTGATTCCTATAGTGCTATATAGTGCTATACGCTGCGATTAATCCACAGCTATCACATGGTACTTGGGCAAATCACAGCTCTCTGTACCAAGTTTACAAAAAGTGTAAAAAAAAAAAATCCTTCATCACCCCCCAGAGTAGTAGAGTGTCACTATGGAATACCTATGGAACCATTTTTGCTCCTCACTAGATCCCAGTGCAGTACAGTAAACTTCTAGAAACCAGTTTACCTGCTGGAGGCATTGCTATAATCTCTGCAGCTCACAAAACCAAATTAAAAACAAAATCGAAATACATAAAATGTACAAATAGCCTCTAAGTATCTATAAAAAATTATAACAAAACATGGTTTATCATTATTGCGATCCCAAATCAAAAATCTATTAATTAATTCCATTTTTAGAAGTGAAGGGAGGAAAACTCAATTTCCGGAGAGGTTTCCAGAAGACATGTCCAAGTAAGTTTCAGTAGAGCTAATTCCACTGCAGAAAATGTCAGCAGAAAAAAAAAAAAAGCGTGATGAATATTCAGTGTTTAGGTCAAGCAAAAAGACCGGCCAAGAGTCATTTCCCACTAGTAACAATCACTCACTGTGTAGGAAGGAGTACAGTTACTGTATGTACATTAGACTCCAGAAATGACTTTTTGAATATATATAAGGTTAAATCTTAAACTGTTGGCACATAAACTTCTTCCAAGAAATGACAAATACAGCACGGCTCAGGTAACTGTTTCAGTTACCTGCATATACTGCCATACTATAGATGATGGAACCTGGCCAGTCTATGCGCTATCCTAGGAAGGGAGAGCGGGTCTAGGGAAGAGGAATATAAGGGCCTTTCTACAAGTAATGGTAATAAAGTCTACGTTGCAGATCTGATGTTCTTCACCAGCTAGTCGGAGCTCGTTAACTGTAATCCTTTTGGGTGTGGTGGGAACAGTAGATTCCTTGTAGTGAAGAAAGCTAAAAGGTGTCTGAGCAGTGTTCAAATAATGCAGTAAAGTGTTCTTGGAGTAAAGATGTCTGTGCAAAGTGTCCCAATGTAACGGTGGCAAAGAATGGATGGAGGTCGAGCAATTTGCCCTCTCACCAACGACCAGACCATACCGATGTCCTCCGGACAGTAACTCGTTTAGCGACACTCGTGCAGCGGATCCGCTGTCTCGATCTCACAACGTGAAGTTTGCCACACACTCACTGACAGGCAGGCCACCGAAGTGGTGCTGGAAAGGATGTCCGTCAGCGAACACCAGAGCTAGGTCCCTCAGGCCACGGTTTGGAAGTAAGACTCTGTGTGGTAGGCCGTGACCTCTCTCTTCCTGTTGCAAAGAGAGGTCAGTCTTGCGTCTGGATCAGGAGGAAGAGAGTCTCCGCACAGGCTTCTGCTGCTTTTTTAGCTACTCCCAGCAGTCTTCAGATGGCAGCAAGGATCCCTGTGATATGAAGTCCTGGCACACAATCGTGCAAAGCAATTATCTGATGGGGGAACTATTCGTCCCACAATCCTTTTAAGTGGCACACAGATATGATGTCACGGGATGCATTGATCACTAAAGGGACAGGCTAATACCTCAAAATACTAGAAGGTACGGTGCTTTATGTTTGTAGTCCATATTGCTACACAAATTTAGTTTACTTGTAACCCACCTGTGTATTCTGCTGGGCTATGTTAAAATATGCACCCAATGTCTAGTGAGGTCGCCTGGTATTGCAGCATGACCATAAAATGTAATAGTTTTCTAAAGGATGTATACTTTTTTTTTAATGGCCAGGCTGCCAACACTGCAGACAACAATGGAGCTAAGGGATAATCTAACTATTCCCTGCAAGTAAAGGATTTCCATCATTCATTCCATCTGTGCAAGGAGTTCCCAGTCCAGCTGCCACTTTCCTCTCAGAAATGTGCAATGTTTTAATTTTATGCAGTACATGAAAAGGCTAACTTTTCTCCTTGCAAACAGAATAATTGCAATATTAGCAGCAGATTTTTTTTTTTTTGTGCGCCAAAGACCAACGCTAAAACCAAAAGCAAAGATTTATTGATCTCACGATTGACTTCTGTGTAACCAGCCTGTCATTTTTTTTTCCCCTCGATCAGTGCCGCCAGCTATAGCCAGCAATAATGATCATTAAGGCGAGAAACTCTCCCTGCTGTCAGAATACATTAGCTCCGTAGGGGGTATTCACCTATCAACACCAAGCAGGTTGATGGCGGAATATAATCTTTTTTTTTTTTTCATTCAACTCGTCGGTTGACAAAAAAACATGCATCTATGGCCTGCCTAACTGCTCGAAGAAGGGAGCTTCTGTACAAGTTTAGCTACAGAGTAGGGAGTACATGTTTCAGACCACAATCAAGAACAATGATGACATATAAGATCTCTCTAGAAATTGCCTGGCTGGAATACCTAAAGATGAGAGGATGGAAAGGGTTCGGGTACATTTACGGAAAGGTTACCTGCTTCCAAATCTGCAGTGTTTCTCTAGGCATTCCATAATTGGGGAGGCAGTACAAAAATCATCATTTACTGTTTCTGCCATTGAATACACTAAAAAGCAAGGCTGAGAAGGAATTTTCTGTTGTCAGCACTCATTGTCTGCAATTACAAGGCAGACACAGTCAGGTGGAATGTAAACAAAGTAATGCTTACACTGGCCTGGGCAGGGAAAGAAAAGGAAGAGGATTAAAGTGGTATCAAAACCAAACACAATAGTTTATTATATTACAGCTTACCAATCGTTAGATGTGGTGGCTGCATTCATTTTTTTTGTTTAGTGTTTTCTTTCCTTTTTTTCACCTAGCCAGGAAGTTTTATTTGTCAACTTCCTTCACTGGACCAAGCTGTCCAACAAATGTGTCAGAGGGTTGAGACAAACCATGCAACACTGCTGCTTTACATAGATAGTCTGGTTGATAAAAGATACAAGTCCATCTAGTTTAGCCAATAAAATGGAAAAAAAAAATTATTATACAATCCTATATACACAATCCTTTACCCACAGTCAGGGCCGTCTTTAATGCGGGGCAAAAGGGCGGACCCAGTCATTGTTAGGGGGCCCAAAGCAGCTGTCCATTGAGCCCACCAGAGTTTAGCTGCCTCTGGCGCTGGTCACATGCTGGCTGCTTGCTACTGTCACTTGTTAATACAAAAGCGCTGCTTCTGTATTTACAAGCAACAGCGCTCCTCTCCCGGTGGTCGCTCTGATCCCTCTCGGGTATACACCGATCTATGAGAGTGGAAGGGGAATCTGCTTCTGCTTCTCACATGCTGTGAGTAGCTTTTAGGACAGAGGAAAATGCTGTACTGGAATCTGGGGGGGGGGGGGGGGATTGTTAGAGCCCCGTACTTGGGGGGAGTGGAACTCTTTACCTAGCGCACCCCTCAACTCTGTACATAGCGCAACCCTCAATGCTAATACAGTTTGGCCACACCCGCAATTTGATGCAGAGGTTATGATGTCCAGTAACCTCTAGCAACCAATCAATGAGCAATAATGATTTGCAGTACCCTCTAGAAACCAATTACTGAGCAGTAATGATGTTCTGTAACCTCTAGAAACCAGTCAGTGAGCGGTAATGATGTGTAGTAACCTCTATCAACCAATCAGCAAGTGGAAATGATGTGCTGTAACCTCTAGCAACTAATAGGTGAGCGGTATTGACGTGCTGTAACTTCTGGCAGCCAATCACAATCACTGCCTGATCTGCTGCAGTAAACTTATTTTGAGTCTAGCTGGGGGGGTTGGGAGCAAACAACTGACATAGGTGCTTAGAATGGTCACTGTTACTTTATATAGAACACCCTTATTCCAAAATAGTGTTGCTGTAGTGGCTCAAAAAGTGTTAGCTGGAGTTCAGCATTAAATTTTCAAGTCCACCTAAATCTGCTAGTGCATCTAATACTACTCTCCCCCCAGATTCACAATGTCCAAAAGGTGTCTCTTCTACTCCTCCATCCAGAATGGAGAGACCCCAAATCAGTAATGTGCAGCTATCAAGGATTGGTAAACTGCAATATATTACATTTTGTTTTTTTTTGATAAATAGCATTTTAAGCTGGCCATTCACCAGTAGAATCATCTAGGATTCCATTCGAGCAGCAACTAAGTTGTAAGGGTAATCAAATTAAATTAGTTGACTCGACAACTGGATTGAATGAACATTCAAATAAACTTCTTCTGGTATATGGCCAATTTAAGGGATTATATGTTCTATATTGCTAGACTTGCATACATGTTAAAAGTGAGAGCAGATTAAAAACTAAAAAGTACTTCTTTACCAGTCTCCTTATCACAATTCTTTTTGTTTGTCCTTGCTCAGCCTCAAATCCTAAAACAGAAATGTAACTTGGCGATGTCAGAACGTGGGAAAAAATCTGTTATGGAAATATTGCAGACTTCCATGACAACAATGCTAACAGCGTCCCACACATCCTCTGGGGAGAATCTGGCTTTGTCTACACATCTGCTAGAACACACTGGATGTCCATTCATCACTCACGAAAATATTACAGTGTAATGCTTTTACTGAGTGCTGAATATCAGGCCAGTTGACATCAAAATCCATATCGTTTGGTCACTGCTCTATGGGACACTCAGATTACATGATGGATGATAATGGGAAGTGGCATTTGTAGATTAACATGGATAAACTGGCTTCAGATTCTAGCACTGCAAAGATATTCTGTACAAACACACATACTGTATAGAACTTATACATGTTATACATCTGCCTCTCAAAGCAACACAAAGTCATAATCATTTATAGCTATTTAATTTGATAAGATTGATAATAATGAAAATCACAAAAATATCTAAAAGGTTCTCAAAATGTTAAAAATCATCAAGAAATGGAACACTGATCACCAATACATGTTGGGTGGGCATTGCATTTGCTAACATACTTTTCAAGTTAATAGAATTGCCTTTTGCCATCTACATCAACTCTGCGGCCCAGTTAAATTGTGTAGTGGAAACAAGCGTTCCTGCTACAGGATTTTTCAAAGTGTCGCATAGGGCTAGCCCATTCGCTTAAATGTTCTGCCCTTTGCGTGTACGGAAGTCGATAAAAGCAGCCTGTCTGATTTTTCTTTTAGCTCAATCACTGCTAGCAACTATAGCTGGGCAGCAGGGATCATTGTAGTCTGCCAGTAGGGAACGCTCCCCACTCTTCCCAACGGCAGAACACAAAAGCAATTTCCCCATCAACACTGACTGCGTTGATTGGGGAATCAAGCAATTTTCTTTCCTTTCCTCTAAATGGTTTGTCTTAGCTCTGTGAATGCTACATCTCCAGAACAGCTTGTTCTTTTGAAAACAAGAGACTTACTGGCCAGATCACCAGGTGATAATAAAGGAAAGAAAGTCTAAAAAAAAAAAGAATGCAGCCATCACATCGAAGAATTGGTAAGATAAAGTATAATAAATGTTTGCTTTGGGGTTTAATACGGCTTTAAAATCCACCTCTACCAAAAAACAAATACTTCATATCTACATGCCAAAAAAGAAGAAGTCACTGTTTTTCATCTGGTATTCTCAAATTATTATTTGGTCTGAGTTATTGTAAAATTCATCATTTAACTTTGTGATGATTGAGAAAATTGTGTGGGGTGAAATATACGGATATAATGGGTAATCAACCCAAAAAACTAATATCAATTTTGGGTGTAACGGACATTTATCACAAAAAACATGTACATGCATTGCATTCTAAAAATCAGGAAGCACATAGAAAAATGTAATACATATCTGCACATATAAATCCTTGGTTCACATGGATGTACTATAGTGTACGCTCGTGGCGAGGGCCGCGTTTACACGCATGGGGATGCAGAGGTGTTTCTGTGCATCGCTGTGCAGGCAGTCCCATTCATGTAAATCAGGACGCAGCAGCTGTATGGACAGTTTGACATCTGTGCAGATGCATGGCCCGATCACAGACAGTGTGCATTCAGGGTCTGAAAAAAAAAAAAAAAAAAAAAGAAGAAAAAAAAAAAAAAAAGTGTTTCCATGCAGCTGCTGTCTCCCAATTGACATGAATGGGACTGCCTGCACAGGGATGCACGGAACCCCTATCCATCCCCATGATTGTAAACACACCCTCGCATGGGAGTACACTGTAGTATGACACTGTGAAAGAGGACTATGGGGAACTACATATTTTTTCAATTTTGAACTTCTGGATTAGCAAATGTTCTCTAAATACATGAAGCATATGTAGTCCAACTTAAATCATTCACTGCCTGCCAGGAAAGGAGGAGGAGATGTGTTGGAGAAGTGTAGATAGAGTGGGAGCAATCTTCCCCCAGCATAGAAAATGTACAGTATATACACAGACGCCATTCCCAAGCTTTTCTGCCAGCAGGGTCAGATGCACAGAGAATTTTATATGTGTGTGTATCCAGTGTGTATGTTATTATTATTTCAGGTACTTAAATAGCGCTGTCAATTTACGCAGCGCTTTACATATATGTTATACATTCACATCAATCCCTACCCTCAAGAAGCTTACCATCTAAAGTCCCTAATTCACATTCATACATATACATACTAGGGCCAATTTAGATAGAAACCAATTAACCTACCAGCATGTCTTTGGAGTGTGGGAGGAAACCGGAGTACCCGGAGGAAACCCACGCAGGCACATGGAGAACATGCAAAGTCCAGGCAGGTAGTGTCGTGGTTGGGATTCAATGTATTTGTATGTGGGTGTATTCAGTGTATGTACAGTATGTGTATGCAGTGTATACATATTATGTACATTACCAACCCCAAGACCACTGCACTATGTATGTTACCCACCTGGATCCCTGCACTATGCATGTTACTCACCCTGGACACCTGTACTATTTACATTACCCACCCCCTGTACCACTGCAGTAAGTATGTTAAAATACTCCTGACCTCTGCACTCAGTATGTACTCTCAAATTTTAAGACACTCCCACTGTTGACACAATTTTGCCACACCCATCTGTCACCATGTACCGTGTGGTACTATTAGCCCTGCCCACCACTCCACCCCCATTCTCAGGAATTATGATTTTTTTATAAGTGTACAGGTATGGTTATCACTACACCTTTTTCAAGGTAATAGCTGGATTTGCAAAGGCATCTGCTGTATGTGGATTTATATGCTTTGTGGCTATTGGTAAATATATTTAAATAAAAGTGTTCAGCTTTAGACCTCATTTACACTTCAAAATGTGGCATTTGACCCAACGTTTTAAAACATTCTGAATGTCAATCAAAGCAGCCATCACTAAAGAAAATGGTTACCTTACAGGCCTGTACACACTGTTGAGTTTGTGCTACTTTGCTTCTGAATTTATACGCTATGTCTTTCTTGGTGCTTCAATGCATCTCCAAAGCCTCTATATAAGTCCATCACAGCAATTCCTAACAGTACCTGTGGCTGTTGAAGGGCACTTATTCAGAGTTAGCTTTGCTTTGGCGGTATCAGATATCCTAAGATGCACTAGGAAACCAACATGCAAACCAGAAGGACTTCATCAGTAGTCACTTCCAGTTCATGTGTATTTATACCGAGAGTGTCTGCTACAGATGTCACAACTGGTGTGCAGCACTGAGCAGCAGGAAGGTGAGTGGGGACTGGACCAGAACGTAACATGGGAACGCTACAGCAGAAGGTGAGTGGTGATCAGAGAGAGAGGTCTGAGCGACAGGGGATCAGCAGAGCAGATGTCACATGTTGTGCACAGCACAGAAGCAATTTAGCAGCAAAAGAAAGGGGAGAGAGGAGGATCAGCAAATTAGAGTATTAGCAGAGGTAGGGGTTACTGAGTGGGGGATCAGCAGAGCTGGGGGTGACTGAGCAGGTGATCTGCTGAACGGGGGTACGAATGAGCTGGGGATCTGCAGAACAGGGGTACAAAAGAGCTGGGGATCTGCTAATCGCGGGTACTAATGAGCTGAGGATTCGCCGATTGTGGGTACTAATGAGCTGGGGATCTGCAGAACGCATGGAACTAATTAACTGATGATCTACAGAACACTGGTAGTAAGGAGCTGACAATCTGCTGAACGTGGGTACCAATGAGCTGGGGATCTGCAGAACAGGAGTACTAGCGAGCTAGGGATTTTCTGAATGCGGGTACCAACAAGCTGGGGAGCTGGTGAACATGGGTACTAATGAGCTGGGGATCTGCAGAACGTGGGTACTAATGAGCTGGGGATCCGCAGAACGTGGGTACTAATGAGCTGGGGATCTGCAGAACGTGGGTACTAATGAGCTGGGGATCTGCAGAACGTGGGTACTAATGAGCTGGGGATCTGCAGAACGTGGGTACTAATGAGCTGGGGATCTGCAGAACGTGGGTACTAATGAGCTGGGGATCTGCAGAACGTGGGTACTAATGAGCTGGGGATCTGCAGAACGTGGGTACTAATGAGCTGGGGATCTGCTGAGCAGGGTACTAAGGATCTGAGGATCTGTTGAGAAGGGAACTAATGAGTTAGGGATCTGCTGAGCTGGAGTATTACTGAGCTGGGAATATTAATGAGCTTCTATTGAACCCCTTTAAAATAAATAGAAAATCAACACACACAAGGCATTTGCCAAGCTTCCTTAACAATTCAAAAACGCATCACAAAAGCATCAAAAACACATCAGGACTGCATGTTAAAACGGTAATAAGTGTTACAAATCATTGCCAAAGTGTAAACTAGCCCTTAAAAATGTTGGAATGTTTTTTTTTTTGGCTATACACACTATTGAGAAAGAGATACATTTAAATAGAAAACAATCCAGTCAGTATTTGTTATTGAATTAAAATATAGTGTTCATATTTAGCTTCTAATTACTATTTATATGGGATATTGGGTTTGATCCTCTTCTCTCAGTACTAACTGAAAACAGACCATCTGGGTCTAGGTTGGTGGCTGGGAACTGCAGAATGTTTTCTATTCCTGGCTAGAAAGAAATAAATACCCCCCCCCCAGATAATAAAGTGATGATATGTGCCCCTTTAGTTCATGTATGTGATTCAAGCTCAAAATGTGAATTTCAATGACGGGTCCGCTTGAAGATGTCCCTGCTAATATCGATTATGGAGAGTTTTCTGTTATTTTACTAATTTAAATTGTGCGGACTACCAATTTGGGTGGAAGCTAGTTTAACATACCAGCACAATTGTGGATCATGGGGGGAAAGATTCTAAAAGCAAACTCATTCAAATAGAGAGAACACACCAGTTTTCAGGGGCATTTATTTTTGAAGAAGCACTGCGTATTTTTTTTGGTCCTATTTTGCATGTCATTGGACAGTTCTAGCCACTGTATGTATCTATTGAGATATTTTGATGTTTTAATAAAGTATTGATATCCAATGCCTGCAATTCCTAAAGGATCAGATCACAGTCAGATTTTATATTGAGTATCTGCAACTTTCACAGACACCTATGACAAACATCTGCCAGGGGGAACAGAGTTCTTCAAGATTAACGTTTTTGGCTGATAGCATATCTTAAAATAAGTGGATAAGAGAGATAAGCTGTAAATATCAAAACCGCCAATTCAAATGTATATATGTATTTATAAACATTAGGAGGGGGGATAATTTATTGAACAGATAGTCAGGCCACCTGCTTTCAACTTTAGACTAACTTTGCCCATATTTTGCCCAATGTGAGGAGCGGAAAAGACATCTCTATTGCCAATTGTTATCCATCTGTAAGAGCCATAGTGCACATACAGCAAGTCCATCTTCTATCACTGGCCCACAAATTAAACATTTGTCTTAGGAGTAGCATGTGTGGCACTTTCAGATACAACAACTTTATGCATGCAATCTAAAAAAACAGATTAAATAGGAACACAGTACATGAAAATGTAAGCGTACTCTATATAATACTCGGTTTTAATCCATAGCTAATATTAATAAGGAACCATGTTGCCCTCTTGTGTACAAGTTGGGAAAGGACATTATGCAGACTGTTATGCACACGAAAAAATTAATTCTTCCTAAAAATGTGTACCCAAAAATATCAACAATAGTTACTGAACTAATAACACCCATGGCTGATTGCATTAATATTACTGCGCAATGGTAACTTCAGCTTAACATACCAGAACAGCATTATTAATGCAATCTAAACAAAGCTATCATAACACAGATGTTGGAGGATAAGCACAAGTAAAAACTAACATCAAATAAATAAAATTAATAAATAAATAAGAATAATAGTTCTAAAAGAGAATACCAATAGTTACATTCTTACCGTATACACCAAATACCAATAATGTGTACTGTTGACGCTCCACAATCAGGGACACAAATTTCACACTCAGCCAAATCACCAGCATTCCAAGTGTAGCGTCTAGCAGAAAGTGCATTAAGTACCTGTACAGAAAGAAAAAAGGTATAAAAAATGTTTTACAATTGCCTCAGTGCACTTTTCTATATCCTAGAGTCCTGTATATGGTTTTTATGTGTGTTACCCTAGGTTCACACTGCTCCGACATGAAAGTCGCATGACGTCCGATCCGAATTTGCCCTGCAACTTCAGTCTGACTTTAATCTGGCTAAAGCCTCGTACACACAATGCAATTGTTGGCCAACAGAGCGTCAGATTTTTGTCCGAAGGGTGTGTGCCAGGAACTTTGTCTTGCATACTAACAGCACACAATTGTTGGCCAACAAACACAAACGTAGGGACTTACTACGTGGAATTTCAGTTCTTGAGCGCCACCCTTTTGGGCACCTTCTGCTAATGTTGTGTTTGGCGAGCATTGATTCTAAGCATGCGTGTTTGTACTTTGGACTTGTGTAACGGACTTGTGTACAGACGATAGGAAAATCTGACAACAGACCGTTGTCCGCCGAAAATTTACTAGCCTACCATCCAACATTTGTTGGCTGAAAGTTGGACAAATGTCTGATGGAGCGTACTAATGGTCGGATTTTAGGCAAACAGTCTGTCATCACGCAATTCCCTGCCGAAAATCCGACCGTGTGTACGAGGCTTTAGTGTGACTTTTTACACTCTCTGGCATTGAAGTCGGACCAAAGTAGTACAAGAACCTTTCTAAAGTCGGGGCGACTTGTGCCAGATCAGTTAAGATGGCTCTCATAGGGAAACACTGAATTTGACATGGCATGTGACTTGTGCTCTCATAAGTCGGATTCCATGTCGCACCAGTGTGAACCGGGCCTTAATGATTACCCTTGGTGATTTTAGTCATTTTTAAGGCTGAACAAGAAAAAACGAAAATAATCACCAAAAATAGAGCACACATGGAAATAAATTCTCTGCACTTACAAAGAACAGGGATCCACTTCCGTCAGATTTGAAAGGAATACATTGGTAAAGTGGATGAAGAGAGCACCGATGGCCTGTTTAGAAGTGTCAAAAAACCTAAAATGAAAAAAAAAAAAAAAATACAATTTTTCTATAGATAGGCAAGGTATGTAAATGAAGCAAACATCAACAAAATGTTCTGGCAGTTTTGAGAGATGGGGGAAAGTCTACACTTGACAGATGTCACCCAAGCGGGTGTACCCCAAGAATCCTGTTCTGGAGACAGCTAGAGAATTTTCGATTTCCCTTCGCCACCAGTTCCAGTAATTTCGATCACCAGTATAGAAAGTGAAAGTCAATCTTCTCAACAGAGAAGAGAACAAATGTTACCTACCCCTCCCAGAACACTAGAAAAAGGTTCCCAGAATACACAGGCAGGGGCCACAAGCTCCCTTCTCTTTCATACTGCAGCTTTCAGCTAAGAAGTGGTAGAGGAATGATGGGGAAAGGTTTCAAAAGGAACAGGAAACTGTAGGGAGATTACTCTCTGGGGTTTCCAGCTTTTAACGCTGACTGTTATATGGATCTTTTATTGTGATGGGCAACCTCCATGATCACCAGGGAGCCACCTAAAAGCATTGTACACTTTCAAAGGTTTTTGGTGTTTTAACTAGGTATTTGGCTTGGTTCATACTTCAGCCATGTGGGAACCTTGCGAATCCAGCACGGGTTCCCAGCATCGCATACAACTCGCAGGCAGTTCACACTGCCCTATGCGAACCTGTGGAAGTGTCAATACAAAGATAATGACACCCCTATTTGAGTTTGCATATCGCAGTGCGATCTGTCAATTCATACAGAAATTGGATCGCATGCGATCTGATTCTGGTGTGGACCAAAAAAGGGTCCTGTGCGAGTTTGGTCTGAATGTGATGCAAATTCAGCCATACAAGCTGTATGGCTGAATTTGCATCGCACAGACATTGCATGGGATTTGCACTGCAGTGCAAATCCCATGCAATGTCTGACATCGCAGCAGTGGGAACCGGCCCTAAGTGTAGTTATACTACCCGTGTTGTTTGTTTTCCCTACCTTGTAATGATGGGCGCACATGTTGTCGCTGATTAATTCCCCCATCTCCATCCATTCATCCCCTTACCTTGTCCCTATTTCTCAGAGGGTCAAATAACTTCTTGCTCCGGGTCACACATGCCTAGCTTTTTCTTTGCATTGCATCACAAATGTGTGGTAATTTTATAAACAAACAGTTCTTCCAGCATGGTAAGCTCTGTTAAATGCTTTCACCCACCAGCACTAGACCGAGAGATCTAGGGATTTTGATATATTAGTTTCCTCACAGGAAGTGTCAGTTCTTAGACTACAGACAGAGGACATGCAGTACTGTGCCGCATGTCCCATGTTTCAAACGGACAGAAACTTCTGACTTAAAAATGTGAAGATTATTCTACTACAGGATGTTTGTACAGGGCAACAAATAACACCAAGATCAATGCACATCGTATGCAGGTGAAAAACATAAGGTGTCCGCGGAAAGGTTTGTAATGCCTTTAAAGTGTGCGTCCTGTCCCAAAACCCTTGACATTTTTTCTTTCACTTTGTGTTCCCGTAGTGAGAAATAGCATTCATTAATTGCTGTGACGTCATCATGCATGCAAAATTCTTTCAGGGGTAGATGTTTAGAGTTCAGTTGCATTTCATATAGGCATGTCCTCAGAACAACACCTGTCAACAGTGGTTTCCCCGCTGTGGACAGCATTGTCTAACTGGGAAAGAAATTAATATTTCCATGTAGAGCGAGACCAAGAGGGGTGAGATAGGCAGAGCTTTGTAGTTCAACAATCAGGGCTGACAAAACCTGGTTGGGATTTCAGTGAAACATGGCACTGTGTTGTCGGCCTATAACAGAAAGTTAGAAGTTCCACTTTTGAGGGAGAAGTTGAGATTAACATAATTTGAGATGCCAATTGTTGGACAAATCCCACTTTTTGCCTGAAAAATTTCCACCTGGCTCCTTCAAATTTTCAATAGAGGGATGTTATACAGGAAGTGGCTGACAGGGCCTCCCACTGAGAGGATCTGATACAGTAGGTACAGTACAAGATGTGCTTTTATTTTTCAGGGGAGCACATGGCGAGGCATTTCACTGCCTCGTACTCCGCAGCAGGCAATTGCGATCCCAGGAAAAACACAAATCCACTGCTTAACCTGGATAGCCTGCTTTGGGTGCAAATGGTAGTGCATGGAGGCTCCTGTCAGCCAAGTCTTCAGTGGAAACACATAATACCGACACCCGCTCTAGAGTTACATGCAATGCTTTATTAGAACAGGATAAAACAATACATATTGTCCTCCACACTCTCGCGTTTCTGCCCTACGCAGCCCTTAGTCATAGCTATTACTAAGGCCATAGCGCAAAAACGCGTGAGCACAGAGAACAAGATGTATGGTTTTATTCTGTTCTAATATAGCATTGCATGCAACATTGTGTTTCCACAGTGGGCAATTCAACTGTATAAAACGCCTGGCATTTCAATAAAGTTTGTTGTAAAAATAAAAAAGGGATACACTGATATCAACGTATAGGGACTGCGCTGATCCCGCCAGACCACACATCTGCTGCTGTGCTTGGCCTCTAAGACATGTGGTTTCATATGCCCAATCTGAATTTCCAAAATTTGTGAAAGGTTTAACTCCATTAGACTTCAACATATTGGAGGAGGAGGCATGTATATTCTGTGTGGCAGGACTGGATACTTTAATTACTATTACAGATGTATTTATTAACTGGAGACCAGAGACAAAGACTAAAGTATTCACCAAGGGCTTTTTTTTAAGAGACAGTGCTTAAAGAGGAACTGCAGTCTGCACACATAATTTGTAATAAAAACATCTTTGCCAATATGAAGCTTCCCTCCAACCACTCGGCATATTTTATACAGTGGGGACAGAAAGTATTCAGACCCCCTTAAATTTTTCACTCTTTGTTATATTGCAGCCATTTTCTAAAATCATTTAAGTTTTTTTTCCCTCATTAATGTACACACAGCACCCCATATTGACAGAAAAACACAGAATTGTTGACATTTTTGCAGATTTATTAAAAAAGAAAAACTGAAATATCACATGGTCCTAAGTATTCAGACCCTTTGCTCAGTATTTAGTAGAAGCACCCTTTTGATCTCATACAGCCATGAGTCTTTTTGGGAAAGATGCAACAAGTTTTTCACACCTGGATTTGGGGATCCTCTGCCATTCCTCCTTGCAGATCCTCTCCAGTTCTGTCAGGTTGGATGGTAAACGTTGGTGGACAGCCATTTTTAGGTCTCTCCAGAGATGCTCAATTGGGTTTAAGTCAGGGCTCTGGCTGGGCCATTCAAGAACAGTCACGGAGTTGTTGTGAAGCCACTCCTTTGTTATTTTAGCTGTGTGCTTAGAGTCATTGTCTTGTTGGAAGGTAAACCTTCAGGCCAGTCTGAGGTCCTGAGCACTCTGGAGAAGGTTTTTGTTTAGGATATCCCTGTACTTGGCCGCATTCATCTTTCCCTTGATTGCAACCAGTCGTCCTGTCCCTGCAGCTGAAAAACACTCCCACAGCATGATGCTGCCACCACCATGCTTCACTGTTGGGACTGTATTGGACAGATGATGAGCAGTGCCTGGTTTTCTCCGCACTTACCACTTACAATTAAGGCTAAAAAGTTCTATCTTGGTCTCATCAGACCAGAGAATCTTAATTTCTCACCATCTTGGAGTCCTTCAGCTGTTTTTTAGCAAACTCCATGTGGGCTTTCATGTGTCTTGCACTGAGGAGAGGTTTCCATCGGGCCACTCTGCCATATAGCCCCGACTGGTGGAGGGCTGCAGTGATGGTTGGCTTTCTACAACTTTCTCCCATCTCCCGACTGCATCTCTGGAGCTCAGCCTCAGTGATCTTTGGGTTCTTCTTTACCTCTCTCACCAAGGCTCTTCTCCCCAGATAGCTCAGTTTGGCCGGACGGCCAGCTCTAGGAAGGGTTCTGGTCATCCCAAATGTCTTCCATTTAAGGATTATGGAGGCTACTGTGCTCTTAGGAACCTTAAGTGCAGCAGAAATTTTTTTGTAACCTTGGCCAGATCTGTGCCTTGCCACAATTCTGTCTCTGAGCGCTTCAGGCAGTTCCTTTGACCTCATGATTCTCATTTGCTCTGACATGCACTGTGAGCTGTAAGGTCTTATATAGACAGGTGTGTGGCTTTCCTAATCAAGTCCAATCAGTATAATAAAATACAGCTGGACTCAAATGAAGGTGTAGAACCATCTCAAGGATGATCAGAAGAAATGGACAGCACCTGAGTTAAATATATGAGTGTCACAGCAAAGGGTCTGAATACTTAGGACCATGTGATATTTCAGTTTTTCTTTTTTAATAAATCAGAAAAACACAGAATTGTTGACATTTTTGCAGTCAATATGGGGTGCTGTGTGTACAATAATGAGGGAAAAAATGAACCTAAATGATTTTAGCAAATGGCTGCAATATAACAAAGCGTGAACAATTTAAGGGGGTCTGAATACTTTCCGTCCCCACTGTATTATACTGTGATTCTATACTTGCCAAATATGCTGCAGAAATCTCCCTCCATTGAGTCTGGCTGCAACCATTTTAACTGTGGGCAGCTAAAGCTGCTGCCTGTTCACTTCCTGGATTTACACACCTTCAGCTCTGCAGCTTTCTTTGGCCCTCTTATGACTCCTCCCCCTCCCTTCCTGGCAAACTCTCGAAAGTTAGAGAGAGCTGTGCATGATGTCATAAGGCTAGGCTAATGACCAGACAAGAAATAGGAAGTGGGCTGTATAAGGTATTTACCGACAGAAAAAAAAGTTTTATTATCCAAAGTTAAAACAACAAGGGCAGAAGATTTAATAGATGGAAAACTAAAAAAAAAATGACTGAAGGTCCACTTTAAACTGTTACAAAAAGAAAAAAAAATAAGTTTGTCTTTAACCCTTTCACACCTAAGGGTAAAACAAAAGGTAATGCCCAAGCACAATTTTGCAACTTTGACATGGGTTAATAAAACTGTACATATCATCACAACTACTTTGTGCATCCAGGTGGATTAAACCTTGTTTTTTTTCAGGACAAATTGGGCTCTCTTTTGTTGGTAAATGGTGACGTATTAGAAGATGAAACAATCAGCGCCACAAGTAAAAAATATTGTGATGTTTAAATAAGATAACCTAATAATAAACGTGCACAGCTGCTAAACATTCCAAGTGGTACACCACACTAATTTCAAAATAGATAGTAAATAAATGTAGCGCTATGTGTAAAAATATATATAAATATGAAATTATCTAAAATAAATAAATCCTACATATAAATGAATAGTCCATAAAATGAAAAAATTAAGAAATAAAACATGAAAAACTCTTCTTGTGATCAGTGTATCCACACAATTCCACCACAGTGATTGTTCGTCCTCAGAAGGAGTGCACACCACCACCAGTCAAAACTCATATGCAGATCTCTCACTTCCTCTTCCCAATCAATAGTGGGTAATCCAGATGGCTCTTTTCTTAATGATAACTCAGCTCATTAACAGCCAAAGAAACAAATCACCTCCCAGCTTGGCTCAAGATTCCATGAGTTCAGGACATGCAAATAATAAGTATAGAGACCATGGTGTTCTCCGTATACAAATTTTTTCAAAGCCCCCAAACAGACAAGTTGCACTTACAAGATAAAAACTTTTAAAATCACATATAAACCTCCAGAGTAGCACCGTTTATGTGTTTATATGTTTTATTTCTTCATTTTTTTCATTTTATGGACTATTCATTTATATGTAGGATTTATTTTAGAGATTTGCACTTTATATTTCTATATACTTTTACACATAGCGCTACATTTATTTACTATCTATTTTGAAATGGTGACGGATATCTCCCGATTTATTTTTTTTTCGAAAATAAACTGACCTAATGTAGTAAAAATTTCACATTTAGCTGTAGATTTCTTGCAATTATCATAATTTACCACCAAAGAACAACCCTAAATATATTCTCCTGCTCCTGACAATTGTAGCGATACCATTTACAGTATGTGTATGTTAGTTGTTGTTTGTACCTGTAGTAAAGCCCAGAAACAATAGTGCGCGTTTTGCATTTTTTTTATCCTGTCTAAAACACACTGACACTAACCCTAATTTAAAAATTTTTTAAAATTAAATTCTACCCAAAATATGCTGACCGTAACTGTGGACCTTGACCCTGGTAAACCTTGATCTTGTTCTTTTTTTATTCTTTATTTTTAATAGTTTCTCCTTCTTCATTCAGAAAAGGAAGTAAACACAGGGGTGAGCTCACAGTGACTTATCACTGTGATAGCCAATCAGAGGTCATCACAGCGATCAGGTGACCCAGAACCAAGAGTCCCATTTCCTGATCGTTGGTGAGAGCCCAATCACTTGTGCTGGGAGTGTGCTGTGCAGCTGGGAGATACACGTATATGCAACCCCATAGAAAAAAGCCCACATCCGTGAGCTTGCGTATATGCGTGCTGTCTTTTTATTCTGCTGCTGCACCGTCACGCTGTCCTAGTGGAGACTACAAGTGGTCGCGCTGATGCACACTGCACAGGCAAGTTCCACCGATGATACCACCATCAACAATCTAAGAAATCCCATGCAGCCTTTTCTTGAGCATCTGCATGTGGGCAGGAAGTGGTTGCAAAGAATCTGCAGGAGATCAACAGCACTAAAATGCAACAAAGGATGAAAAAGAAAAAAATAAATAAGCACCTATATGTATTTAAATAAAAAAATAATAAAGTTACAACTGCTAGTTACACAGTGTTTTGGAAAACAAATGGCCATTTAGCTGCACGATTCTGGCCAAAATGAGAATCACTTTTTTTTTGCTTAAAATAAAAAGATCACGATTCTCGTGACATAAAATCTTTCACATTATACAAAAAAAAAAAAATGGGCTAAATTTACTGGTTAGTTTTTTTTTAAAATTCATTCAGTAATTTTTTTCAAAAAAAATTGCATTTGAAAGCCCGCTGCGCAAATAAAGTGTGACATAAAATATTGCAACAACCACCATTTTATTCTCTAGGGTCTCTACTAAAAAATATATATATATGTTTGGGGGTTCTAAGTAATTTTCCAGCAAAAAATAAAATGATTTTAACTTGAAACCAACAAATGTCAGAAAAAGTGGTTAAACTTTCCTCATTTACACAGAAGTCTATTCCTTTGAAAAATTGTTACAATGTTTATACTTAAGTTTCACTGCTAAAGAATGTTGTGATTCTTGGCAGACTGCCTGTTTTTTTTCTTCCTTTCTTTTGAAGGCTGTGGCTTCAGAGGAGCAGAGAGAATTCTTTGCATAGAAAGAATCGTGAAACACTTTTGTCAAGATCGCAACGGGAAAAAAATTGTGATACCGATTCTTGACGACTAATTGTGCAGCTCTAGTTTACATCAATCTTCATGGGTGTATTGAATTTTAAAGGTGCAACATAAAAAAGTATAAAACTGGATTCCCGTAGTGCAGTATGCATTGAGTGTGCGTGGTAACGTGTGACTAGGTCCATATCAATTTTCATTGCTTTTTTCACACTAAACTAGATAGATGTGAACCAGCCAGGAAATAATTGGATTTCTACTTGTAATGCTGGAGTTTTGCTGCATGAAAACAGACAAGTGTAATTAAACTCTTAAAAAAGATCTTTAAAAATCATCCAGAATTTAACAAGTGAAATCTGTCAAACTTTAAGAATTCATGTCCATTTAGCACCTGCACCTAAATGTTGACACACAAAGCATGCACTGAAGCCAGAGATTTGTATTGAATATGAATGTTAATACTTTAGAAATCACAATCTCAAAGCACAAACCACATTTGATTTTCATGTCCTCTTCCTATTACTGAAATTGCCTCATAGAACTATTTTGCTTTGGCAGAAATAATCTCCCCCCCCCCCTTTTTTTCAAACTAATAAAACCTGAAATTGGATTGCTTGATGTGAGTTACTGTACAGCACTGCTCTTTGTATTTTACTTCAGTAATCAACATGTTATTCTTTATGAAAGTTCAGATGAATTACAAATAAGGGAGCTGTTCGTCTTGACAAGGGGGTTCTATTTCTGCCTATCCATTCACTAGATTTACATAGTCCTACCAGACAGGCTGGTCACTTGACTTTTCTCTAATGCAGTTCGTGTTACTAAACCCACAACAGTAAAATCAGTCTGTATATGCTGTAAAGCATGCTTGTTATACTCACTGTGTAACCTAAGGGGTTAATTCTCTGCATTGTGTAAAAAGGCTGCTTGATCATGTCTTCTCTGTCCTCCCCTTCTTCCACAGTCCCCAAACCATCTCCTGATAGAACAGAGGCTAAGGGACAAGCTACACGTGCTCAGTTTGGTGTGCTAGAGAGTTTTTTTTCTTTTCTTGGGAGAGTGCATGTGATCGGCACAGAGCCAATCAGCACTGTCCAGACAGAGGGTCCAGGGGCCCTGCAGCCTTATAGGACAATCAAAGCAGATTTAAAAACCTCCTACAAGCTTTAACCAGATGCCGATAGAAGTCACAAGACTGCTCTAACTGTTGATGAAAAAAGGTATTTAGCAGTTTATAGTTACTAAAACTATTGCATTTCCATGTTTTGTGTACTGTGGGAGACAAGATATAGTGAATGCAGGACCCTGGGTTTAGTAACACCTTAAGCAAAGGTGTGTGCCTGTGTTACATAAAAACCTGCCGATTGGTACCTATATCAGAGTGTCTCCCAGCGCTAATGTGACTCCTCGGCTCTTTCCTCTGCCTGGCTGACAGCTATAGTGGGCGGAGCCGAGCACTCCCACTGATGTCAGCTGGGGTGGAGGGGATAAGAGAGAGCCTAGGAGTCATGTGAGCACCAGGAGACGCTCTGATATAGGTACCGATCGGCAGCTTTTTGATATAATACAGGCACACACATTGTTATGTTACAGAGGGGATGGGATGTTTTTATTGTAGTTAAAATAGCAGTAGGAGGGGAGGGGGCGGGCACTGACAGAGCAGACAGGCAGGGAGGGGAAAGGGGAGAGGAGGACAGAGAAGGACAGAGCAGGGCTGCGGATGACAGAGGCACGTAAACCGACCACAGTGTCAGGGCTCAGCAGCCATGATAAACCGTGGTTGGTTTACAGGGGGGAGGGTATAGCCAGGCAGGATCAGCCAGGTATTTCAGGTGATAGAAGGGGCCAAATTACACAGCACAAGCACTGTGCTGTAGAACATGCTTTATGGGAACAGGATCTGTTTTTTTTTTTTTTTGTATTTTGTTTTTTGGGGCGTTTAGAATTGCATTTAGGGTTCATGCACATTAGAGGTGGAAAATTCTGGCTTTTTTCCATGCCTGGGAAGCTCAGGTACTGTTTACAGTCACCTATAGACCTGAACGTCTATGCATGGCTATACATAAATATACGCTGATATTTGTGTACACCCCGTATGGCATACACATGTATTCCCCATTCACAGAGCCCTTAGAGATTTTAAAGTGGTAACACTATTAAAACAAAAAAAAAAACAGGCCTATTTAAAATTTTAAAATGCAGAAAAAAACAATATAATGTATCCAAAATAATAATAATTTACAGTTTTCCACAGAGTAAACCGAAATCTGATTGGTTGCTGCGGGGTACTATAACACGAGTGCAAGTCTTACGACTTATATTTAGCCTGAAAATCTTATTTTTGTAAATGAAAATCTGGTTGAGAGTTTATGAACTTTGACTAAACTTTGAAATTAAACTAAATTCAACAGAAGTCAAGGTGCCTGCCTATAGACAGGGCTATTTTCAATATAGTACATTACATAAGAACTCGTGCTTTTAGGCTTTGATTTATTTCGTATTTTATCGAATGGTTATATTTACTAAAACCAAAGACACTGCAGTTCCTTTCGGGATTGCTGGAGTACAAGATGGTGGGCAATGGACAGTTATTTTTAGGTTGTGTATTATTATGCATATGCTGCTGATGTTTTTTGAAAGTTAGTACAGAACACTATGCGCTCTTGTGTGGTCTAACAAGGTGTCCCTTCTGTTTACTCCAGACAGACAACTGACACCCAACATCTGATTCCATGCAACAAATTCAGTGTCACAAACACCAATTTGTGGCTCCAGAGCATTACATTCACAGTCTGTGCATGTCAGGAAGGAGTGCAAAATCACACGTTCTCCCAACATACACAGAAACGTGCTACTCTTTAGCGGATGCACCCTTGATTCTTAATGGTACTCCCATACATCTGCTAATGCAGTTCGGTGCGATGTGATTTTGCAAAGAGGTCAGGGACGCATTTCTCACCTGTCGGGCAGCCAATTGAAACTAATAGGTTGCTTTACATGTGCGCTCTGTCACACCTGCACAGTGCGAGCAGAGCCTTCATTAACCAAAGCCAAACTGGAACTAATTTGTTGCTTGAATTACTGTGTATCTAAAGCCAAAACTGTGGGGTAGGTTAGCAACTCTTAGGTTTTTAAAGGGTATGTTAGAGCAACATTTCATATTTTTTGATATGTGTCTGTTATGCCATGTATAAAAAGTATCCTGTTCTCTTCACATTGTATCCTTTGTGTGAAATAGCTGGTAATTCTGCCAGTCCCCCTGCCCCAGTGTGGTCAGTTTTCTTCTTTGCATTCTATTTGGGAGCACAAAAAGGCGAGGAGGGAGAGGGAAACCAGCACAAACCATGTAAAAAGTCCAAGGAAAAGAGTAAAGTCCAAATATAATAAGTGGATGGCTGCCAGTTGACGTAGTAACAGGCAACTATGTGGATCAAAGCATGAGGACAAGCAGCACCATCTAATTGTACTCAATCATTAAAAACAATGTATTCAGAAAGTAAACAACTCACAGTTAAAAGTGTTTGTCGATATGCAGTTCATCAGCTTTTTTAAATGTGAGTTGCTTACTTTCTGAATAAATCATGTTTAATGATTTACTACACTTAGATGGCACTGCTTGTCTTCTTGCTCTGTCTTTATCTGGGAGAACAGCTTGCCTGTACTCCAATGGTTAGACTTGTGCTGACACAGCCCCCCTACACATTTCTTCACTGGGAAGGACAATATACTGCTGTTTATCTGCCTCCTGGTGCCATGCTCCCCCAGCAGGCTCCAGCCCCACCAATCCAAGCCCCTTATGTAGCTGAGAACATAAGCCATGCGTTCACTAAACAAAACAAAAAAAGAAAGAATTTATAAATTTACATATATTTTGCTTTGCATTTCTATCTTAAGCTGGATGGGTTATACAAGGTAGGGGCTCACATATACTTTAATTGCATCTGTGGTCAAAAATGTTACTTTGCTGGCACTGAAAGAAGTCTTTCAATGGGGACACGGGCAAGTATGCGTGTGCAATACCTGTTGGACCCCTGTGGAAGCTGAAAATCATTGTAGCAGGCTCTGCTACTAAAGTGATTGCTGCTAGCTTCCAGGTCCTGTGCTGACTGGCTGTCCTGCTGCTTATTGAACTCAGGAGGTGTCTCGCTCTGCAAAAGTGTCATTTACAGAACACTTTGTATTTTCTCAATGAATACAAAGTGTTCTGATAGGACAAGGTGGAGCAGTGACATCATAATCTCTACCTTGTCCAATCAGAGAACACTTTGCATTTATTTAGAAGATGTAAACTGTTCTCTAAATGTCACCCATACTTGTATGCTCTTACCAAATGGTTTTGTACCCTGTATGGAGTTTGTGTGCGGAGAATCTGGTGAAGATCAAAACATTGAAAAAATGGAAGCAATACATGAAAAGGGATCAGATCTGGAGAGACTACAAGCGTGATTACCCTTTTTATACCAGAGCAGTCATTAAAAAAGTGAGGCTTTGTTCAAGAGTACGAATAAACTCAGGCATGTATGGACACAATATTCTAACCCACCCGGGCTATCCTGCCAAGAAGCTGTCAAAGCAGACAGCCAATCATAGGTGGTGGAGGCATTGCCCACCTCGCAGCCACAAGTATGTAATGGGCAAGTATATGTGCACCTGCAGGGCGGGGAATGCTTCTGCAGCCTATGATTGTCTGTCCGCTTTGGCAGTTTCTTGGTGGGATAGCTCAGGCGGGATGATAATTGTATCCGAACATTCCTTGAGCTCATTCCTACTCTTGAGAAAAGACTCATTTTATTTTCCCGGTTGGATAGGTTAAGTGGGTTTGGATTTGTGTTTTAACCTGCCTGAGCTCTTTCCTGTTCATGAAGTGTACCTTAGTACTAAAGGGATATTTTTGCACAAAATTTGGAAAGGTGCTACATCACTACATATTACACACTTTGAATATCTTCTTACAAATCTTAATGTTGAGTGGACATTGTTTCGAGTGGAGGTTAGGCTAACCCTACACTATATAATCTGATTGTATAACCTTCTTTAGATCTACCAACTATGTAGTGCAATGGGTTGCCTGAATTGTTATCAGTAAAAACAAGTGTTCCGCTTAATCAGTTTGTATATTGTATAAACCGGCTTTACACATTAAAAAGGGATTGGGTTTGGTCCCCACCACCATTCTTGCTTAGGTGAAAATGACGTGTCCCTGGCCCCACAGTCTCCTGGGATTACCCTATAATATATCCCAGGGGGCTGCAGGAACAGGGACATAAAGCAGACAATGGGCAGAGCTTGACTGTGCCATTGGAGGCCTGCCACCTGAACCCAGAGGAGGCAACTGACTCTTGTTGATCAAGGAAGACCATGATGGAGGCATGGGGCTGAGGTACCTGATCAGTGGATCACAGCAGGACAATGCTGCATCCGCTGGGCAGATGAGATCTGAACTGAGAACAACGTTGCTCAACAGGTGGGGGATGGGGCCATTGACAGTATGACACACTTTTATATAGAATGCATAATATGTGCTTTTGTATGCGCCTACTGAGTTACTAGTAACAATGTACTACTTACAGGCAGGGCTTTTTTCTGGGGGAACGCCGTTCCACCACCTATGCCAGCCACAGACATTGAAGCAGGCATGAATGGGGACTGCATAATCCAGTGATCGTATATAGTTCCGGCTGCAGCATGCCTGATACAGTGGAGGGCGGAGTGATATCATCCCCACTCCGCCTCTCTCTGCAGATTGAATGTTCCTTTTGGCGCAGCCTCTCTTGGATCTGTGTGACGAGAGAGAGCCCAATCTCGCGACACGTGTAGCCTGACTGCAGAGAAGCTGTGCAGCCTTTCTTGGTAGAGTATTCATGTAGGATGGGGCTTTGCTAATGATGCTTGAATGAGGGTCTGTGAGCGTCTCCATGCTGGATATGATATGGGGCCCGCCTCTGCGCTGGCTATGGGGCCCGCCTCTGCGCTGGCTATGGGGCCCGCCTCTGCGCTGGCTATGGGGCCCGCCTCTGCGCTGGCTATGGGGCCCGCCTCTGCGCTGGCTATGGGGCCCGCCTCTGCGCTGGCTATGGGGCTGTCTCTTGAGTGATATGAGGGCATCTCTCTGCTGGATATGGACCGGTTTAAATAATCTGCAAGTGCCTCTGTGTTTACTTTGGTAAGAGCTGGGTATTTCTAATGTCTTGTGCATTTTACTACATTGCTTTTTATTAACACATTTTATACAAATTACTTGTATAGCCCCCCAAAGTATACCTGTTCTCTAAAGGGGACAGTGCTATGAGGGATGGAAACATGGGGCGGTTCTAGGGGTGGGTCGGGGGCAGAGACAGGTGTGGCCTAGGGGAGGGGGGGTGAGTTCCTGCACCTTTTCTCAGAGAAAAAAAAACCCTCCTTACAGGGCCTCATCCTATATCATGGTAAATACATAGCATGTAATGAGCCCAGCAGAATGGGCGCCACTCATTTCGACAACATTTGAAAAGTTTATTATCCAAACACAAAATTTATGGGGAGGAGGGTGAAGAAACATAACACTGAAATATTGTTGCAAGCTTCAGGTGCAGCGCATCTCACAAGCATAAGGCTTGTGAGATGTAACACACAGGGCCCGCACTACCACTAGGCAAACTAGGCAGCCTAGAGCGCAGCCACGGCTCCTGGCTTACCTAATCTCTGCTGGGATTAGAGGGCGCCTTGAGCTTGTCAATGGGCCTCGTTCTGTACCCAGCTGTCTAGCACCAGAAATGTCTGTGGTGGCCGGGCTTCCATCACTACACGGCAGTGATCAGCGAGAGCCCGACTCGGGAGAAGAGCTCCATTGTGGCACTGCTTCCTCCTTGACCTTGCCCCCCTGACCCTGCCCCCCAGGAGGCAGGAAGCAGCGGGCGCAGCGTATCCCGCGCTTCAAGAGTTGTCACAGAGGACGGTCGGGAGACGCAGGCTGCTGCGGGAGCCACTGGAATTGGACAGATAGAAGCAGGAGACTGGCATCATGGTATGAAAGGTACCGTCTATCATACACAGACCTGGCCTGCAGATCTGCAGACAGAGACTGAGGAAAGACTGCAGGAACAGGGCTAGGGGTCTCTCATCCCCCCCCCAACTCCCCCACCCTCTCTCAGGGCCCCTCCACTCTCTCTCAGGGCCCCTCCACTCTTAGCCCACCCTCCTCTCTTAGCCCACCCTCCCTCAACCCTTCTCACTCAGCCTCTCTCTCAACCCCCCTCCCTCTCCCCCCTCTCTTTCTAAACCCCCTCTCTATAAGCCCTAGCCTCTCTTAACCCCCCTCTCAGTCCCCCTCTCTCTCAGCCCCCCTCCCCCAATTAGCTGGTCTTGCCTAGGGTGCAAAAAAGGGTGGCACCGGCCCTGGTCAGGTAGGTAAGTGTATGTGTCAGATAAGTCAGTGTAATGGTCAGGTAGGTCACATGTGTTACAAGGGCAGGGCAAAGGGGGTGGAGCCATGGGGAGCAGCAAAATGAGGTTTCACCTAGGGTGTCAAAAATCCTTGCACCAGCCATGGTAACACAGCAAATACCAACAGACAACAAATATACATTTGAGGCGGCGGCAAGTTTTCCATAGCCAAGGTTCTTGCATGCTTGACCTTATAACATAAAGGTCAAGTTGGCTGTGGACCACAGTGCTTTCTTCTCAGCTGGCCAGTTCACCACCATATAACTCAGCGGGCAGCAAAATAATTCCTTTCATAAGGATCCCAGAGGTACCCCAAGGAAAAAACTCCACAGGGGATTCCCTGGAAACAACAGGCCTTCAAGCCTTTAATAGTCCCCAAGCAAAACCAACTTGGCAAATCTCACGATGACAGGCCTGACTAATAAATATTATGAATTCATGGGGTAACCTCTTTAACAGAGACTGCTGGAAAAATCAATAGCAACTGGTAAAAGCAATGCACACTATGTGCTTAGAGCAGGGTTACTCAACCTTTTTCCAGTTAAGGCACCCTTTAAAATTCTGCATCCCATTCTAAAATCTAAAAAAATAAAATAAACTACCGGTAATCATTTTATGCATTCCAACAGCATCCATACACATGGGACACCCAACATTCAAGGCGATTTATTCTTTGAATGCAAATACACTTTTGCACACTGGTACCGACTAGTATTCCGGCATTTATTTTATCTCATTATCTCTGCCCCACACATCTAGGATGATACAATGCTGACATAGAGAAGCATGGGGGGTGGGGGGCTTGCATAAAATTTTGGGGGCAAATTAGGGCAATCTTTAGGAATTTTGCCAAGGCGCCCCTGAAGAACCTAGAAGGCACCCTGGTTGAAAAAGGCTGGCTTAGAGGAACTAGAGTTAGAGATCAATAGGCACTTTCAACCAGTTAGCCAGTATACAGTTTACAATAAAAGGACAAATTAATATACTCACCAAATTCGCCAGGGGCGCCTCCTATCTTTTGGCTCCCTCCACCGTTTTACTGAAAAAGAACACAATAAATCATACATTAAAAATGCCGGCTTTGCCCATCTAACAAAATTTCTTCGTACAACTGAACCCCGGGACTGCCTGAGTTTTGTGTGTGTTTGTGTTACAGAGAGATTTAAACACTTGTTGGCAGCCAACTCTTTTTATACCTCTAAGATCAGTGTGCTGCTAAGGTAAGGAGATGCTTGATAACAAGTGGTTACTTTTTTTGTTTTTGTTTTTTGTTTTTCTTATTACAAATACCAGATTCATTTTAAAAACCAGCACTGAGCACAGCTATTAACTACATAAAAAATATCAGGAATAAAAGCCCTACTTTAGGACTTGTTCATACCAACCCACGTACTAAAACACATTCAGGCTGGTGTCCACTGTGTTATGCCGCGTACACACGAGCGGACTTGCCAACGGGCTAAACTCCGTCAGCATTTCCGACGGAAAGATTTAGAACATGTTCTATATCTGAGTCCGTCGGAAATGTCGACAGAAAAAGTCCAATGGGGCATACACGCGGTCGGAATGTCCGACCAAAAGCTCCCATCGAACTTTTTCTATCGGGAAGTCCGGCCGTGAGTATGCTGCATAAGAGCCGTGTTATGCTTTGCTTTTTTCTTAAAGTGTCACACAACACCACTTCAATTAACCCTATCTACCACAACTCATCACAACATGCTGCGGTGTGGTGAGTTTTGCTACGTAAAAAATGAACCATGTCTGCATTTTTATGCAACACAGTCCAAATTAACGTAGTGTTGTAATGTGAACAGGGCACACACAAAAAAAATAAAATAAAACAGATTTCCCCATCCACACAACTGATGTGGATGGAGGAAACCTCCATGCTGTGCTATTGTACTATGACAGCGGGGACTCTTGCCAGAATACACTGATCAGTGCTGCAGGCGATTTGATGGAATTAAAATTTACCAACATCCCATTTGACAAAGTCAATTTAATAAGAGCAAACCTAAGACAAACAGGAGAAAAGCAAGAGACAACACCATTCAGCCATAGATGGATAGAAATCTATGGCAGTTCCGGCTCGACAGAAGTCAAACAATAGATTTATGTTGAATGGGACTAGAGAAAAATCTTTCAATTGATCAGTGGCTGCAGCCAATTAGCTGCAGCACTGATCAGTGTATTATGACAGTGGAGGCTTCAGAATACCAAATACATTAGCACAGCAGGAAGGATTCCTCATCTATCCTGCTTGTGTGGATTGGGAATCTGTTCATTTATTTTTTTCCATCATTCGATCAAAAAAACAAAAAACAAATCCTCTATGACCAGCCTTTCTGTGCATTAAAGAATACGAGCACTTTCAGCACTTATTCCGTCCTTATCTCTGAATCCTGATTGAAGAAGTTTTTTTTTGCAAAGGAGATTTGCTAATTACCCAGAATTTCACACACAGTGACCTACAGACTGGAAGGAGATTCACATAATTCTCTTCATACAGCATCCAGCAATAAAGGAAACTAAAAAGAAGAGGAGTGATGAAGTTTTTAATGGCACAAATCATTAACCCGTCTCTCTCTTCTATTGGTGGCTGAAAATAGCTGCTGCAGAAGAGATGATGGAATTACAGACTTCTGGAGGTCCATGTGTCTAAAACTCAAGTTTTACCTGCAAAACCAACGACACAAAAGGGTAAAAAGGATATCTACTGCAATACGGGCATTATTTAAAATGGAGACAATCATTGTTTAGAGTTTTATTTTAATAATCTGAAGGTTTACCAGATTTTCAAACCCATTATATAGTCATCATTTTACAAATAAACATTTAAAACACTCATGACAATGGTTTTGCAAAGCATTCATGGTTTTCTAAAGAGAGGAGCAGCAGCTTCTACTTTTACAACTATATCAAAGTAAGAGAATGCACTGAGAAGAGTGTGTGTGTCACATACAGTTTTTCACATGTTCTCGATTCAAATGAATAAAAACAAAATTAAACATAATATATGAAAATTCAATAAGTGAAAACTCCACCAATTACTGTCACACAAAGGTTCAAGGGTTATTTTGTTGATTGTATTAATACTAAAAGCAGCAGAACATATAACTTTGGATGATGTTGGCTCCTTCTTACATATTTAATATATAAAAATGTCACTGGTATCTTTTTTGCTTAATTACATACTAAACAAGCCTATTTAACTTGAGAACAAATTGTGTGGCAAGAAAGTTGTTGTTTTTAGTGACCAATCAGGTTTCATAATTATTTATATGCAGTGGCGTCTCCAGCTTTCATATTTAAGGGGGGCACATGGGGGGACAGGGACAAAAGTAGGGGGGCAACTATAAAATGCAATATATATATATATATATATATATCCTGGGGCCCTTTACTACGACCCCACAACAGCCCTTTCACATGTTCTGCAGTGAGCTCCCTTCCTACTGTATTGGGGCCCCCCAGGGTGGCAGAAAACAAGAGATATATGTCATCAGCATGCCAAGTAAATATAAGGATCCAAAGCAGTGGGAGAACTATCAGGGTTGCAAAAGTTGTCTTGCCTCCGGGCCCTGGTGTTCTGCCACTGTGGGGTTTCTCAGCCTCCTCTTGCTGTCCTGCCCCTGCTATTGACAGCGCTGGTCTGGCATCTCTTGGAATTTACAGGCTGGTTCTCCTGTCCTAAGGACAGGAGAAATCAGTCTGTTTTTTCAGTAACTGAGAGTCCTGGTGGAGTCCTTCCTGCAACTCGCTCTTCTCCCTGCCAATGAGGATGCAAGGGAAGGAGCAGATCGGGCGGCCGTGGTTGTGTGAGCGCTCGCATTATGCAGTGTCAGCAAGCAGAGGGAGGGGGAAGGAATCACCTGCAGGAGCTGACTGGGGACTCTCTTCCTCTTAGACATTGATTTTTTGTAAAACAAAAAAAAAAAAATGTTTTTTTTTATTGGGGGGGCACATGGTGGGGCACAGCATAATGTTGGGGGGGGTCAGGGCCCCCTCTGGCCCCCCCCTAGGGTCGCCATTGTTTATATGAGATAATCAAGCAACGAACTTCACTGCCATGACCACTCCATTTGTGTTCTTATATTCTCTCCTAGTTTTATAAATAGGCACTTAATTCTAAATTCTAGTTTACAATTCTTTTAAATTAGGATTAATAAAATTGAAGGAATGAATAGCAAACAATATGAAAGCTATTTATATCTAACAAATTGGGAAAGAGGTGGTTCTGCCACCAACAGGTGGTTGTCTGTTTTCAAAATTGAGCTAAAAAAAAAAAAAAAAAAAAAAAAAAAAGAAGGGGAAAAAAGTAAAACCCCTAAATGAAACAGCACACTGTAATAAGGCCCTAAATAAATTGTAATAGAGAAGTATCCCCTATAAGCCATAAATAACATTGTCCCTAAAAGATAATAAAATAAGAAGACAAAATCATTTATACTAGCGCTACACAGATACAGATACTGTTACCGGTATCAGTGCCAATACTAAGCATTACAAGTACTCGTACAAATGCTCCAATACTGGAACCAATACCTTCTGGGGTGCATCCGCAGAAATAATAATTGAAAAGAATAATTGAGTCCTGTACATTTTCTGAGCACCTCACTGTAATTCCGGTGCAAATTACAAGCTCATTGACCTGTGTGGGAATGCTTCTGAATTGCACGTCAGTTTTGAACACAATTTTGGCTGTTTTTTTTCTATTTGCCTCCCTCCTCTCCTGTGTTATACCATACCTAACCATGCCCTCAACATGGGGGTGTTGATGGGGACAAGGGCCTCTTCCCCACAAACCTGGGTGGTGGTTGTGGGGGTCTGCAGACGGGGTTTAGAAAGGTGTCCCCAGCCCCCCTATGTGAATGAGTAGGAGTACATTGTACCCCTACTGATTCACCAACAAAAAAAAAAAAAGTGTCAAATTAAAAAAAAAAAAAAACAGACAGTTTTTGACAATGTCCCCTGAAGTAAATCCAGCATCAATCACAATGAATGCTGCTGCCCTCCAAAAAAAAAAAAACTGACATTGGCACCTGCTGTCTGACAGGTCTGCCGCTTCCCGTCGCTAAAAAAAGTAAGGGGCAGGGCACCCATTGATGTCACTGTGTGGCCCCACCCCTTGTGTTGTCATCAACCGAAGCATGCGGCAGTTTTCATCATGATCGATACTGGATTTACTTTGGGGGACATTATTTAAAAAACAAAATAAAAAAAAGACTTGTCAAAAATTGTTTGTGTTTTTATTTATTTTTGACACTTTTTGGTGAATGAGTGGGGGTACAATGTATCCCTACTCATTCACATGGGGGGTGGAATCTGGTGGTCCTTTGGTAAAGGGGGCTTCCATATTCCGATAAACCCCCTGCTGGCAGACCCCCACAACCACCGCTCATAGTTGTGTGGAATAAATCTCACATTTAAGAGGTCCTGTCATGCTTTTTTTTCTATTACATGGGATGTTTACATTCCGTGTAATAGGAATAAAAGTGACCCAAATGTTTTTTTTTGAAAAAAAAGACAGGTGTGTAAAAATAAAAAAGTAAAATAAATAAAAAAAGCGGTGTTCTACCTGCACGCGAGGTATCGCCGCGATTGTTAGAGCAATAGCAATAATTCTAGCACTAGACCTCCTCTAACTCAAAACTAGTAACCTGTAGAAATTTTTAAACGTCACCTATGAAGCTTTTTAAGGGTCAAAGTTTGTCGCCATTCCACGAGCGGGCGCAATTTTGAAGCGTGACATGTTGAGTATCAATTTACACGGCTTAACATTATCTTTCACAATATAAAAAAAATTGGGCTAAATTTACCGTTCTTATTTTTTTAATTAAAAAAAGTATTTTTTCCCAAAAAAATTGCACTTGTGGAGACTGCTGCGCAAATATGGTGTGACAAAGTATTGGAATGACCACCATTTTATTCTCTAGGGTGTCTGTTGGGGGGGGTTTCTAGTTTAAAAAAAATTATTTTAACTTGTAAACAACAAATCTCAAAAAGAGGCTCTGTCTTTAAGTGGTTAAGGACGCGGGTGGCCCCCGTTCCTAAAATTTGTGTAGCTGACCTGCCAGTTCCCATCAGAACTGTATTTAAATCGCAGCTGAGTCAATACATTTGATATTCGCACTGAAAATGGACATGAAAAAATAAATAAATCGCACTGCACATGTGTGAACCCAGTCGCTCTGGCAAATGCTCTACCGCTACACCAGCACGACACAAAAAAATAGGTATTGGTAATTGGTATTGGTGAGTACTTGGTCTAAAAAAAACTGGTATTGGTGCATCCCTAATTTATACATATTTTTTCTTAAGATGATTATCATGATGATAATTTATTTAGGGTATAATACCCTTCAGTTCTTTTAATAAGGGGGTTAATTTGCTGTACCTTTTTGTAGCTAACCCTTTTAGATTGCAAGCTCTTTAGAGAATAAATCTTATACACGTTATGTTATTAATTTATGATGTTGCAATAACCTGCATGGCCTCATGTTCCTGTGTGGCAGGATTTATACACAGGTACCGAATTGTTAAATTTTGGTACTAGAACTATAATTAATAAACAGTAAAAAGCTGTTAGAAAGGCAATAAAATTAGTGGATTCTCATCTGCATTGTTTAGCTATGAATGCTCAAACTCAAGAGTTTTTTGTTGCCGTATTGAGATAAATACTCATTTGTTACTTTGAATTTTTTTGCCATCAAAAAAATCACAGCATTGCATCATTTGTGAAAACTGAACAGTGCAAGCCAGTATCTTTTTGAACCTTTTGCATATTATGATTTGCAACTACATCAGTATATTATTTTCTATGTGCTTTTAAGCAGGTAGAACCCCTTCTAAAAATGCACAGTATGCATTCAGTCCAGTCATCAGCGCATTGCATAATGTATGTTTTCCATGTCAATGTATGCATAACCTTAGCCACCCTGGATTTTTGCCTTGTGACCTAGAAAAAGGTTGTTTTCTTTACATGACCTTGTTCTAATCCTTACACATTTTAAAAGGCACACTAAATCTAGGTCTATTTTATGTAAAACTTGTAAATTAGCAGGTCAATAATATCTTTATCTACCTAAAACTGTTTTTTTTTTTTTTTTTTTAGGAGTCTATTCATTACCGAAAATTCAATGCACGTTAAAACTTTCACACAGCAAGTTTAAAATGTCAAGCCAAAATGGGAACAGGGACATGGATGGTGCAAGGTGGCCACAGACACATGTTTTATCCATGATGACCTCCATGTTTCCAGGAACCTGAGGTCCGCCCCACATCGATCTCTGTTTTGTGATCTCTTCAGCTGCGGTTATAAAGTTCCGAAAATTGGTAGTTTTAAACTTCTAAATGTAAGAAAATGCTTGGGGTGCCTTCCAGTGCTTCCTCTCTTTCCTTCACAGGTACAACCATGCACTGTAAGGGGATATGAACAAGTGGCAATCAGAAAAATGAAATACATTTCTGGGAGCTCGAAATATACCGCCACATCCAGCCACACTCTGATGGTTATAGAAAGATGTAGAAATTGAAAATGGCTTTCAACCAAAATACATTTCTTTATTTTTTTTTGTGAAATACTCAATCATTCAGTAAATACAGACAATCACTATATAATTTTATACATCAGTGCACGTTATCTATACCTCTAGAAAAATTGGTTTCAAAGGCTAGGAATATGTTCTATTTATATTTGAAATGGATGAAAGCCTTTTCTTTTTTCCCTCTTTCCATTTGCTTCGAATGAGTAGTATATGTTAGTTTCGATCACGTGTGCTGCTCTATGAACAATACAAGTCTCATTGTCCCTAGGCCATCTGAGAAGTGAGCAAGGAAGGGTAGCTATGTTCCTACATACAGTGAGACCATGGCGAATGAACGAAGACACCCTCTAATAGGAAGTTTTTTTTTTTTTTTTTTACAGGTTACCCGTTTAGAGTTACAGAGGAGGTCTAGTATGAGAAATATTGCTCTCGCTCTAATGATCGCTCTAATGATCACGGCGATACCTCACATCTGTGGTTTGAACACCATTTACATATTTGGGTGCGACTTGCGTATGTGTTGGCTTCTGCGCGCGAGCGCAGAGGAAAGGAGCGCTTTCATTTTTTTTCTTTTCTTATTTATTTTACTTTTTATTTTTACACTGTCCCTTTAAATTTTTTTCTTGATCACTTTTATTCCTATCACAAGGCGTGTAAACATCCCTTGTAATAGAAATAAGCATGACAGGGCCTCTTTATTAAAAGATCTGGGGTCAAAAAGACCCCAGATCTCACATTTAAAAGCAAAAAAAAATAAAAAATCATCCCTTTAAGGCCGGAAGGCAGAAGTGACGTCAGACGTCGCTCCTCTCCTCCAAGGGCATAGAGCCAAGTGGGGGCTATCTTGCCATCACTGAGCTTCTTGCCTAGCCACGGATCGGATCAGCTCAGAGCTAACCTACGGGTCTGATAAACCCAGAGACGACCGGGAAGCAGGGGCACCTCTCCTGCCACCTATAAAAGTGATCCCGTGGTGAATCCGGCACTGAGACCACTTCTATTAGACACCAAATTACATGCAGTACAAAAAATACAAAGGTAATGGCAGCTAGCTGCTGCCATGACAACGGTATTTGGTATTTAATGTCAAATTAATGATGTAAATGCACTGTGGGCGGTGTGCACACTGAGCTTAAAAAAAAAAAAAAAAAAATGCCAGCTTCCTTGGCAGGAAAAAAAAAAAAGCTCATATAGAGCATTTTTTTGTACAAAGTTTAGATGAGTTTAGGAGAGTTTAGCATTTTTTTCTGCCAGTAAGCTCCAATCAGAAATACAAAATAGAAGGGTTTTTTTTTTCTGCCTGTAAACGCTGAGCTCAAAATATGCCTGTAATGGTCCTAATGTACATGGACACATAGGATAACATTGAGCTGCTTGTACAGGCAAAACACACAACTCCTGTAAAAGCATCAATTTTTAAGCCAGTGTTCATGGAGCCCAATATTCATATTTTGCGGTTTTACCTACCAAAGATTTGTTATTTTGGCCGGCAACTCTAGTAATATTCGCACACGCTGCTAGTCAGTGAGGCCCGGAGCAAAAAAAAAAAAAAAAAATAGGGAAGGGTAGGCATGACAGTGGTGAACAGGGGACAGGGCAATTGAAGAATAAGAGGCCTTACCTGATTGGGGGGGCAGCCTGGGGAGAGGAGGGGCTACAGGCATTTAAGGAGATGGTCCCGCCCTGGCATCCAGTAGATCTCATGGCAAGGTAACCAACTTGCCTGGTAAGTCCATTCTTTCTTGTAAAAGTGCTGTTTTGTCTGATGTGGATGAGGATGTGGGTTTAGGGGGTAGGCCTCTGTCCCGTACGGAGTTGGCGGCCCGATTTGAATGTGCATTCTACCCCTTCTAGTTCGGTCTACGGTCACGCCCCTTCCGGGCCAGATGGGGGGGTACAGGGGTTTCTTTTGGGTTTGAAGGAGCCGGTCCAGAGGTCTGAACCTGGGACGAGTGCCCAAGCCACTCCATCAGCGCCTTAAATCCCGCCTGCTGGCGGGGCAGTGGCGGCATGGGCCCCCTGCGGCGGCGGCACCTGCCGCAGTGGCAATCACGGTGGCAGACATGTCAGCATCGGGGGACAAGTCTGAGTTGTCGGGGGAAGCCACTACCAAACAAGATGCAATCAGGCTGGCCGACTCTGCAAAATGTGAGGTTTATGTGTGTTTTGAGGGGCCTCTGGGCGTGCAACTTAAGCCGGAGGTCCGGGAAAAAATTTGGAAAGGTGAGTATGTAGAGATATTCTCGCGGCTACCCCTGGAAAAATGTAATCTGGATAGGGTCAAGCCAGAAGAGAGCAAAAAGGAGGATGAAGAAAAACAGCGGTACAGGCTTATCCCGCAGACTTTCCCTACTTGGCTGCAGGCTTTTGCCATTATGGCAAGTGTAGTTGGGGAGAAGAATCCGAACACTGTTCGGTGCTCTTCTGTTATCTTGACGCCATCGGTGAGGCCTACAGGGTATATGGGTGAGCTGCATGGTTGAGGTACGTCGAGCAGTTCTCGCAGCGAAGAGCAATCCGCTACCACAAGGACATTAGTTTGTGGATGTGACTTATGACCTCGGAGAGGGCCCCTAATCAGTTTTTTTTCCAGGGGGGAGCCAGTGGCTCATCTACCACCGGACAACCAGCCGCAAAGAAGAGGGGAGTCTGTTGGCAGTATAAATGATCAGAATTTTTTTTCCACCCTTTAAAAACGCTTATAAACGCAAATGCTCATAAATGCAGTTTAATGCGGTTATAAGCATTTGGCATGTGAACTACTACTACAGTCCTGAACGTGATTTTTCTGCTTGCATACATACATAAGATAACATAGCGAAGAGTTCAGGTGCTGCTGGAAAAAAAGCCCAACTGCTCCTAAACTTTAGTTTAGCAGCTGTAGTGTACATGAGGCTATAGGTTTGAAATGACTTTGACATGGGCCACATTGTAATAGCTAGGCGGCTGTGTCAGAGCAACTCCCAAACTGCAGCTCTTGTGGGATGTTCCTGGTCTGCAGTGGTCAGGACTTACCAAAAGTGGTCCAAGGGAGGAAAACCTGTGGCTCATTGCTGCACGTGGGGAGCAAAGGCTGGCCTGTGTAGTCTGATCCAAAAGAGGAGCTACTGTAGCTCAAATTGCTGAAAAAGTTTTTGCCGGTTCCAATAGAAAGGTGTCAGAAGACAGATTACATCACCGTTTTTTTTGTTTGGGGCTGTGTAGCTGCAGACCGGTCAAGGCACACATGCCCTGTCCACAGCCAAAAGCACCTACAGTATAATGGGCACATAAGCATCATAACTGCACCACAGAGCAATAAAAGAAGGTGGCCTGATCTGATGAATTCAAGAATGGTTTGAGGAAAACAGCGAGTTTGAGGTGTTGACTTGTCCGCCAAATTCTCCAGATCTCAATCCAATCGAGCATCTGTGCGATGTGTGGGAAAAACAAGTTTGATCCACAAAGGGGCCCCACCTGGCAACTTACAGGACATAAAGGTTCTGCTACTAACAGCTTCGTGCCAGATACCACCGGATACCTTCAGAAGTCTCGACAGGTTATGGCTGATCAGTGTATATATTCAAATCACATGAATGGCAGTACAAAATTACAAATCCTGAAATTCAACTACATATTTAGCTTATCTTTTTCCAATTAAGACAAGACTTCTGATTGGAGAAGCATCACAGACTTCACCTCATCCAATCAGAGAATGCCTTCTATTCACACTGGAGAAAATACAAGGTGTTCTTTGAAAGGCAGCAGTGCTAAGTGAGCAACCCTATGTGATCAGTGTGCAGAGGGTAAGCTGCTCGCACAAAACCCAAGCAGAATCCACAAGATTGCAGCTATCACTGTTGTAGCACCCACTACTACAGTCATTTTCAGCTTCCCCAATGGCCCATCATATACGAGATATGAATACTTTACACAGTATGCCAAGTTGGATCAAAGTATGCAATACAGATCATTCCTGGAGTTCAGCTTTAAGATTTACACACTGGAAACAAAAATTTTCTTTAAAGTGGTTGTAGACCTTATATATACCCAGTAGTGATTGGTCTCAGGTAATAAACCGAGATTAAACAAATCCTCCTACATAAGTTTCACCCGTTTACCTGCAGCTGCCTTTTTCCTACATCCAAAGTGCAGAAATTACACAGGATCTCTCAGCTCTAAAAGGCAGGGGGCTAGGAGGTGGTTATATTCAGTGAGGAGAGCTCTGAGAGCTGATTGGAGAGAAGAGACACCCCCCTCCACACAACACACAGGAACAGAGCTGATGTTGTCAATCAGCTGGAGCTCCCTCCCGTGTCACTATTTTTCTCTTGGTGTCAGGAAAACTAGTCAGAAATTACTATTGCTTATAACAGCGGAATGAAACAGCAGACAGAAACGACACTTGGTGCTCTGGATTGAGACAAATACACATCATAGACGGATATGCTTTGTTCATATTTCAGGTCTGAAGTTTACAATCACTTTAATGGTTTTAAAGAAGCTGCTCAAAGCTTGCTAGAAGCGTTACAAATAAATACTTAGCAACGTTGAACACATACTAGACTCCTTTTGAACAGGTCTTGACTGGGGACTGATATTTGTGCTTAGAGCATTTCTGGCGGGGAGCATTAGCTGTTTAATAAAGACATTAAATATCTGGTAATATAAGAGAATATACAGAGAACAACTTGTCAGGTTACCAGATCTCAAAGTTGTTGTTGTTGATTTTTTTTAAGGATTTCACTGCTTGTTAAATTCCCTCATCAATAATATAGCATTTCCTTATGTTCCAGTATAGGGATGGGTGGAACACGGGTGGTCAGAGAAATAGCTCTCGTCAGTTAAGACCCACTATGAGGCTGTTGGTAGAGCTTGGAATAATACTTTGGGAACAAGATTTCCGACGGGTTCCTAATCATGATACCCTACAATGTTTGAATGAAAAGTAGGTAGGACAAATAAGCTATTTTATTGTTAGGTAGAAGTCAATGGGTTCCTTATAAACTAACCACTGAGTAAATAACTAGTTGGGTTGATTTACTAAAGGCAAATAGACTGTGCACTTTGCAAAATGCAGTTTCCCTCTACAAGTGCAGGCTTCACTTTGCAAAGAGTACCCAATCAGGTGCAAGGAAAAAAAAAAAACACAACAGCATTTTTGCTTGCACGTGATTGGATGATGAAGTCAGCAGAACTTCTGCTCATTTACTAAGCTCTGGAGAAACTGCACATGCACAGTGCACAATCGTTTTGCCCTTAGTAAATCAACCCCATTGTTTTTTCAACTATTGGTTTTATATAACTTTATCCTAATAGAGAATTTCTGTGTTTCAGACTACTTTTCATAAAAAATAAACTCATTGTGCATGGCTTAAGAACTAATCAGTGTAAAAACATGTTAACCTGACTGATAAGTTGCAGACTCCAGGGTGAAGCTACAAATAAGCGCTCGCTGAAAGCAACGCAGATAAATGAACTCATCAAAAGAAAGCATAAAGCAGAGTCAGCCAATCTTCAGCTCAATACTGACATCTAGTGATAATTTAGAGAACCTAAATAGTTATTACTACATTTTACACTTTATCACTTTTATAGCCCGCACACACGATCAGAAAATCAAGCGGAAAATACCGTACGATAATTTAATCGTTCGTACACAAATTTCGAGAGCCAAACCTGACACTTCATGCAAAATTGTCCGAATGGACAAGCACAGAAATTTCTCATCCGATACCAGATTGTACGATTTTCATTTAATCAGTACAGTTGTCGTTCAAAAATACATCAAATACACTACAATACATTACAGTACTTCTGAATTTTTTAATCGGTCGTACGAGAAGTTTTGTAACTTTAGTAAATGCTTCATTTTCGATATGAGATTAGCATGCAAAAAAAAAAAAACGGACGATCATTCACCCGATAATCTCATTGCGTGTACCAGGTACCAGTCAAAATAAATCCAGAAATGTTGTAAAAGCAAAGAAAAAATAGAAATAGATAGCACTAAGCAGTTGTACTATTTTTTTATTCAGTGTGTATTATTTATAAAACAGAACTGTTTACAATTTACAACAGAGAGCAAGTTACTCCAAATTGAGTGTTTGATCGCTGTACTAACTCCACATAGATGTACTGAGTGGGGGATAACCTACTGTGTAGGCAGTGCACAGAGGAGGGAGTTGCAATAGTTGGGAGTGAGAGATAACCAGAGTTAGGCTCGGTTCACACGGGGGCGACTTGTCAGGCGACCTAGCCGCCTGACAAGTCGCCTCCCGTTCTGTACAATGGAACCGTTCTAATCGGAGCGACGCAAGTCGCTCCGACTTAGAAGAAAGGTTCCTGTACTACTTTGGGGGCGACTTGCATAGACTTCTATACAGAAGTCGTCTTGCAAGTCGCCCCGGCAGTCGTGTGCAGGTCGCCTCGGTGAGGCGACTTGCAAGTCGTGCCGCCTCTGGTGTGAACCGAGGCTTAAGCCGGGTCCACACTACTATTTTTTTTTTTTTTTTTTAAACCAGCAGGGCTGAAAAAAAAAACAAAAAAAAACAAAGTGACAGCTCAGGAGGAGACTAGTTGTCAAGTGTTACTCCCAGAATTTCGGTGGAGATTACGATGAAACAGTCGCTCTCGTAGTAAAACACTCCACCATTACAGCACTTCTTAGCTTTGCAGCCAGGAAGGGCATGCAAGTGAAACACCTAGACGTTAAAACTGTTTTCCTATATGGAGACATTAACCACTTCAACCCTGGAAGGATTTACCCCCTTCCTGACCAGAGCACTTTTTGTGATTAGGCACTGCATCGCTTTAACTGACAATTGCACGGTCGTGTGACGTTGCACCCAAACAAATTTGACATCCTTTTTTCACTACAAATATAGCTTTCCTATGGTGGTATTTGATCACCTCTGTGTTATGAACAAAAAAAGAGCGATAATTTTGAAAAAAAAGCAACATTTTTTTACTTTTTGCTATAATAAATATCCCCCAAAATATATAAAACATTTTTTTCCTCATTTTAGGCCGATATGTATACTTCTACATATTTTTGGTAAAAAAAAATTGCAATAAGCGTATATTGATTGGTTTGTGCAAAAGTTATAGCGTTTACAAAATAGGGGATAGTTTTATGGCATTTTTATTATAATTTTTCTTTTATTAGTAATGGCGGCAATCAGCAATTTTTATCATGACTGCGTCATTATGGCAGACACATCGGACACTTTTGACACTATTTTGGGACCATTGTCATTTATACAGCGATCAGTGCTTTAAAAATGCACTGATTACTGTGTAAATGACACTGGCAGGGAAGGGGTTAAACACTAGGGGGCGATCAAGGGGCTAAGAGTGTCCTAAGGGCTACTACTCACATGACAGCGATCACTGCTCCCGATGACTGGGAGCAGTAGATCTCTGTCATGTCACAAGCCAGAATGGGGAAATGCCTTGTTTACATAGGCATCTCCTTGTTTTTCCGCTCTGTGACACAATCGCAGGCACCCGGCGGACATAGAGTTTGTGGGACCCGCAGTCTTAAAGGGGACGTACCTGTATGCCCATTTGCCCAGCCGGGCCATGGTGCCGACGTATATAGTCGTGCGCTGGTCGGCATGTTGTTAAAGAAGACCTCTACATGGAGCAACCACCAGGGTTTGAGCAACGAGACAACCTTGTGTGTAAACTTCAGAAGAGCGTCTACGGTCTTAAGCAATCTGCAAGGATGTGGAATGAGAAAGTGAACCAAGTACTTACCAGAGAGGGATTCTCAAGAAGTAAAGCAGACCCCTGTATCTACTCCAGGAATCAAGACGACAGCTGGATATGCATCCTTATCTATGTTGATGACATAACTTGTTTTGAACAATAAGGGGATTACAATTGGATAGTTCACAAACTGAAAAAAAATTTTGAAAGCAAAGAGCTAGGGAACATTAGCTACTACTATCTGCGAATCAAAATAGAGAGAGAAGATGGAAGTTATCTTCTCAACCAATCTCAGAAAATCGCCAAAATCTTGGAACAATTTCATATGCAAGATGCAAAGGAAGTAAAAACTCCTATAGAACCAGGCTATAAAAAGAAGCAGAAAACTTGCTACCCAACAATGACATGTATCGCAGAGCAATCAGTAAGCTCCTCTCAGCGTGACTGGAACGCAGTAAAAAGAGTGATGCAGTACCTCAAAGGAACAATTCAAATGAAGTTAGGGTTATCGGCAACATCCAGTCCCAGACATCTCAAGTCTCCCGCCAGCCTCCCGCATTTGGCTGCAGGCTCCCAGACACCTGCGAGCGTAGGGCGATCTCCCGGCTGGGTCTGTCACTCAGCCACAGACAGAGCAGCCTGAACGGCCGAATGGAGGACGCCTGTCTGTGGCTGAGTGACAGCTCGGCCCCAAGCGTCACCTTCCTGAAATGAGTTTGAAACCTCCCTGAAATTAGTTTTTGCAGGTTGGGATGTCTGCAATCCAAAACTGGTCGGATATGCGGATGCTGATTGGGCCAGGGACTGCACAGACTGCAAATCCACAAGTGGATTCATCTTCCAGTATAGGGAAGGAACCATAAGTTGGTCTAGTCAAAAGCAAGCAACTGTCACTGTATCTTCAACTGAAGTACATTGCAGCAGCATACGCATCTCTAGAAGCGATATGGATTTGTCAACTTTTTGTTGACATTGGGTTAGACATATCAAAAACAATTCCCATTTCTGAGCACAACCAGTATGACCTACTGAGGGACAATCAAGAGCAAGGTGTTGTTGGCATTCAATACTGCTCAACAGAGGAGATGACTGCTGATGCACTAACCAAGCCTTTTTCATACTTACCAACTGTCCAGAATTTCCCGGGACATTCCCGGGATTTGGACCTTTTTCCCGATTTTAGCATTTCCCAGGAAATTCTTTTTTTCCCTGATTTTACGCGGCTCCCCGCCGCCTCCACTAGAGGTCCGCGACTGGCGGAGACAATGTCTGCACCAGCCGCCATTTTACCGAAGACCAAGAACAAGAGGCGGAGCCGGCCATGTGGCCGACAATAGAAATTGAGCTGTGGCACCGCCCAACCCCCGCTACGCTGCCGGTCTGTTTGTGACCTGTTGTGGAAAGGGGCAGCGGGTGGGCGGCACCGCAGCTCAATTTCTATTGAAGCCACTCGGCCAGCTCCGGTTCTATCTTGATTACCTCGGCCTGTTACTAATAATGTACGGTAATGGTGGCGGAAACGCAGCTGCAGGCACACCGGATTTAAGGAGGGGCTCCGCTGGGGACACCAGATGCAGGGAGGGGGCTCCGCCGGGGACACCAGATGCAAGGAGGGGGCTCCGCCGGGGACACCAGATGCAAGGAGGGGCTCCGCCGGGGACACCAGATGCAAGGAGGGGCTCCGCCGGGGACACCAGATGCAAGGAGGGGCTCCGCCGGGGACACCAGATGCAAGGAGGGGCTCCGCCGGGGACACCAGATGCAAGGAGGGGCTCCGCCGGGGACACCAGATGCAAGGAGGGGCTCCGCCGGGGACACCAGATGCAAGGAGGGGCTCCGCCGGGGACACCAGATGCAAGGAGGGGCTCCGCCGGGGACACCAGATGCAAGGAGGGGCTTCGCCGGGGACACCAGATGCAAGGAGGGGCTCTGCTGCCAGGGACACAGATCTGGGGAGGGCCACTGTTTCTGGGGGCACCTGATGTAAGGATGGACTCTGCTGGGGGCACCTGATGCAAGGGCGTACTCTGCTGGAGGCACCTGATGGCATCTGGTGGTAGGCGACGTGGCAGGTGACATGCTCAGGGGTCCCACCGATTCTGCATTATGGTGAGTTGAATGATTTCATGAATGATTACAATGTAATAGTAATAATGCTCTTCCATCATCCTGACACCACAACAACCATGGTGCCGGGATGATTGAAGCGCTAACACCAGGTGTTTGGAGTATCTTTATCTGCTGATTAATTAAACTCTGGAATACACATTTCTTTTTTTGGTGTAGGATCTGGGCCTGCTGTTCTTCCATCCCTCTTTCCTTCCTTCTCTCTCCTTCTTTCTCTCTCCCTCTTTTCCCCTTTTTTCCATCTCTCATTCATCTCAGACTCTAACCACACCCCCATTTGAACCATGCCCATATAAGCTACGTCTACTGTTTTGCGTAAACCACGCCTATTTTTCAGCGCATGCCACATTTTTCTTTTTTGCTATGTCACGCCTACAAAAGCATGCCCCGCCCCCTCATAATAATAAGACTCCGCCTACAGCCAAAAAAGCGTCCCTATACATTTTTTTTCAATGTTGGCAACTATGCCTTTGTTGGAGGAATGTCAGTTATTTCCAGAAGAAGCAAAATATAATTTGACAAAGCACATGCTGTTGAGGTGTTGAAAGAACAGCAACAAGTAAAGTTGCTTTAACCACTTAAGGACCGGGCCTATTTTTCAGACTTGATGTTTACAAGTTAAATTTGTTTGCTAGAAAATTACTTCGAACCCCCAAACATTATATGATTTTTTTTTTTAGACACCCTAGAGAATAAAATGGCGGTCCTTGCAATACTTTATGCCACACCGTACCTGCACAGCGGTCTTACAAGCGCAATCTTTGGGGGGAAAAATACACTTTTTTGACTTAAAAAAAAATAAGACAACAGTAAAGTTAGCCCAATTTTTTTTTATACTGTCAAAGATACTGTTAGGCCCAGTAAACTGATATCCAACATGTCATGCTTCAAAATTGCGCCCGCTCGTGGAATGGCGACAAACTTTTACCCTTAAAAATCTGCATGGGCGACGTTTAAAAATGTCTACACGTTACCAATTTTGGGTTACAGAGGAGGTCTAGTGCTAGAATTATTAGTCTTGCTATAACAATCACAGCGATACCTCACGTGTGGTTTGAACACCGTTTTCATATGTGTTCGCTTCTGCACGCAAGCTCAGCGGGCCGGGGAGTTTGCTTTAAGAAAAAAAAAAAAAAAAAAAAAAAAAATTCTCATTTTACTTTATTTTTACACTGTCCTTTTTAAAAAAAAATATTTTGGGTCACTTTTATTCCTATTACAAGGAATGTAAACATCCCTTGTAATAGAAAAAAAGCATGACAGGACCTCTTAAATGTGAGATCTGGGGTCAAAAAGACCTCAGATCTCATATTTACACTAAAATGCAATTGAAAAAAAAAAAAAAAAATAGTATTTTTTTTTGCAATAATAATATTAAAAAAAAATTCCCCTTTAAGACTGGAGGGTGGAAGTGACCTTTGACGTCGCCGAGCAGGAGCCATCTTTCCCTCACTCGGCATCCAGCCTGTGAGGGGAGAGGATGTGATCGTCTCCACTGCTACCGACTGCTCCAGTAAGCGGCGGAGATGACCGGAGCGTGGCGGCCCTCTCTCACCCCCGATAAAAGTGATCTCGCAGCCACTTTTATCTGAAAGAAAACTGTCCGCTCTTGAAGAGGATACCGGGGTTATGGCAGCTAGCTGCTGCCATAACCCCGATATTCCTCTTCAAACAGCCGACGTATGACGGCGGGCTGTCCTTAAGTAGTTAATAAACTGACAATACTGTATGCATTATACCTATCTATGTAGCAGGTGGCGCTGTGGTATTATAGTAAATAGTTCTTCTATTCTATGATTTAACAGGATGTATTGTCTTATCTATGCTCAATGCACTTGTTTGTGTTCTCTTCCTATTTCTGTCTAAATGATGTAAAGCCATGATAAAGATATCCTCCAGGAAAGTAAAGGTGTTCTGCTGAATACAACAAGCTTCCAGCGCTTAATTGCAATACTCTGAACAATAGTAACTAACTACATTTAAATATGAAAGACAGCTAACTACTCAAACAAAAAACACTGCCACAATAATAAAAATACATGCTCACTGAAAATACACTATACTAAGTCTACCACTTACATTATTTACTGGCATTCAACTGATACATCTATCATTGAATCTTCTTGTATGCCATTAGTGGATATTCTAAGGACATACTATTCAATACACAAAGCTATTGTCCCAGAATATGGATTTTGTTTCAAAAATTGAGTTAGTCTAATGAGAAATGAAAGTTACAGTTGCATGGCTAAATTTAAAGATCTAAATCCTTGTGTTAATGAGAATAAAATATTAACCACTTGCTTACTGGGCACTTATACCCTCTTCCTGACCAGGCCAATTTTCAGAGCTATCACACTTTGAATGACAATTGTGTGGTCGTGCAACACTGTACGCATATATCATTTTTTGAGACAGACACAGCTTTCTTTTGGTGGTATTAAATCATCACTTGATTTATGTTTTACTGAAAAAAAAAAAAAAAGTTTTCTTTCACTGATGAAGCTGCACTGATGGCCACTGATAGGCGGCACTGATGGGGACTGGTAGGCAGTACAAATGGCCACTGCCCTCACATATAACTGGCCTTTGCAGCAAGAAGCACATGGAAGGGCAACGCATGCAAAACAAAACCTCAACTCAGCTCAACTTAAAGCGGGGTTCCACCCAAATATTGAACATTATCTCTATGCATTCTCTTCCTTGCGTAGATGCTGACATGCTGTGTAAAAAAAAATTAAATCGCCGTTATTACCTTTTTTTTTTTTAATCTTCTTAGCACTTCCTGGTTTTCCTCCCATGGGAGTAGGCGTGTTTCTAGCCTCTCCCAGACCTCCCACAGTCCCCTGGGAGCTAGTCTCAGGCTTCCCAGCATGCATTGTGCAACAGCGTCATCACAACATCTCTGTGAATGCTGGGAGCACAGCATTCACCGCATCCAGGAAATACATGCTTGTGAGCTTCAAATGCCCACAATGAAGATGGAAACCGCCTGCAGTGAATTTTATAAGTTATTCTTTACAACGAAATCGGACACAGGCGGACTTATTACACAGAACATGTGAGTAGATAATCATGAGAAGAAAAGTTTGTGAATGAACTCCAAAAAAAAAAAAACGATAGATAGGTGAACCCCCGCTTTAAATGACCAGCCTGCAACCAACCAAATTATCCTGTCCAACAGTCTGCGTTAAAAAAGTACTAGTTACTTACCGGTAACTGTCTTTCTAGGAAATCTTCCAGGACGGCACACCTGAGAGATGAGAGGCTCCTCCCGACAGGAAACACAATCAATCAACAGCTGTTTTAAGTCCACACCCTTCCCCTTGATCCTCAGTTTGTAGAGAAGTAACTCCTGAACCTGTTTCACAAGGGAAATCATTCCTCATAGGTACTCACCTTCTAGTGTTCTAAAATTTTCCCTCCTCCAACGGGTGGGAAGTAGGCCTGCCGTCCTGGAAGATTTCCTAGAAAGACAGTTACCGGTAAGTAACTAGTACTTTTCTCAAGTCATCTTCCAGGACGGCACACCTGAGAGGATAATCAAGTAGCTCAGGCCTACCTTTAGGGTGGGACCACTGCAAGACCCTCTTGGCGAACCTCGGTTCTGCAGTGAGCTTTACCTTCACTCCATATGCTTGATGAAGGTATCTTAGCTGGATCATGCGGCTGATCTGCCGGTCTACTCCACCGGTGTCCCTGCCTTCTCTGCTTCGGATGCAGGATCTAGGTGGAGTGGGCTCTTAAAGATGGAATCAGAAAACATGTTAAACTTGTAGGTTATCAATGTTGCCTGTCACACATCTAACAACAATGGCCTATTCTGCCTATAGGTGCTGCTTAGAACCACTAAAAAGATTAATCGGAGAGCTGTGTTGTAAGACAAGGACACTACATTGATCAATAAGGGAGCCTGTCTTAACACAACCCTGTCCAGGGAAATAAAACTGCCAAAAGGGGGGCCCCTGACAGACAACCTTTTTTGTTCATTTTTATCTTTACGTCAGCAAAGACTGAAGGGTAACCTACTTAAGGGAAATAGATTAACAAAAACTTAACCCCTGGGTTTAAGGCATGCCCAATCTATAGTTTTACTTATGCCTGAGAGCCTACTCATGAGATTAACATCCGTAGCAGGAGGAGAACACTCATACTGCTACATCTAGTTTTGCTAGAAGGGCAAAATGAAGGCCATGCACCGAGCTGTAACCCATTTGGTCGGGTATACATCTTTATACTTCATCTTCAGGCCATAAAACTCCTCTGAACCGAACTTCCTAAGTTCTTATTACAGGGCGACTCATTATCGCCTTCCTCCAGTGACCCATAACTCTACCGGGCTTCAACCCTAGGAAATGGCTCTGGCATCCCTGAAAGTAAGGGGTCGAGCTCCTGGCCCTTCCACGGAAGAGAAGGCTGAAATACAAAAGGTGATACATGTATTATTATTATCACAAATAAAAAGAAAAAAATCATAGATTGTGGACATAGCACAATAGATTTAAACAGAAAGGACACAAACATAGGCAAAAATGTTGTGTATCTGAGTGTGACTAGCTAAACCAACATATCAAACATGGGAAGAGACCCAAATCTGAACCTCACAGTCTGGTTTTCTGATGTGCGGCCAAAATGTAAACATTAAGACACAAACACACCTTAAATGCTGCGCATTTCTGAAGTGCAGCTAGTTAGGTCATAACTGGTAAATACAGAAAGGACGGGAACCCCCTTTTACAATGGTGTTTTACTGATGTACAGCAAAACAAGGATTTAAAGAGAAGACAGAAAGACCCAAACTTCTATGTTGCGTATTTATGACGAACCACCAAGTACAGTTATAAGACAATCCTTTCTGTTATGCAGTTCTGTAGTGCAGTTACATAGAACCAACACAGAAAGAACACAAGCAACCTACAGCATTGGGTTTTTCTGAAGTGCCATAAGGTAAGGCAATATAAAACAGAAAGCACCAACAAGCTTCAATGTTGAGTATTTCTGCTGTGCAGCAACATAAAAACAAAGAAACAACAGACAGCCTTTACAGCTGCGATCTTTCTGGTCTACTGCAAAATAAGGCAATAACTCCACAATGAGTATCCCTGCTGCGTAGCAAAACCTCAACAGGAGGGACAGATAAGCTTAGGGTTCCCACACCCGTGCGACCCAACCTGCCACTTGGGACTGCAAGACGCCTGAGAAGTCATATACTATGGCTTCCAAAGGGTACCATTCGTGACTGTGCGACTCCAGGTCGCAGCGTCTCCAGCAGTCCCTGCTTACGGAACCACAGACCTCAAGATTACACAGGTCGCAGGAAAAGCAGTTTTCAGGTTGAACAAACAAGGGGTCCCCATGCTGTGGCTCCCTGGAGGAGTGCAGCCAACAACCCCCTACTGTGTATACCTAAGAAACAGCAAGGAAGATCAATGCGAAACACCACTTACTGCTGTGCCTTTCTGATATACAGACGATAAGGCAGTAAATATAGGACATACAGGACACAAACAATGTTCAATCTTTGTGTATGTCTGATGTGTAGCATATGCCAATACTGAGCAGAGATGCCATCACGCTCAATGTGTCTCCCTGCTGAGCAGCAAAAACAAAATCAGAAAAAGACAAACAACCTTCACTGTTGTGTCCTTTCTGATATGCAGCCAATAAGGCAGTAAATGTAAGACATAAAAGGACAGACAACCTTCAATCTTGTATGTGTCTGATGTGCAACAACAATTTTGAATAGAGATAGCACATCCATATTCAAGTGATTTGGCATGCGACTCAACATGTCAAATCGCATGCCTAAAATCGGCAGCCATTGCCGTTAATAGCACTGTCTGAATCAGTACGGGCCACTTTGTGGTGCTGCACTGATTACCAATGGCAGTATGTGTACTACCCCAGGCACAGGTTCAATTTTGTATTTTCCAACAAAATCAGGACCATCCATCTTCACTGCTGCCTTTCTGATAAGCAACCAATAAGGCAGTAATACAGGACCCACAGACAGACCTCAGTCGTGTATATCTCTGATGTGCAACAATCTAACAATTCTGAATAGAGATAGCACATCCATCTTCAAGCGATTTGGCATGCGGCTCAACATGTCAAATCGCATGCCTAAAATCAGCAGCCATTGCCGTTAATAGCACTGTCTGAATCAGCATGACGCCACTTTGTGGTGCTGTACCGATTACCAAAGGCAGTATATGTACTACCCCTGGCCCAGGTTCAATTTGTACTTCTGTTATGGAGCCCGACAAATCAGGACCATCAATCTTTCCTGCTGCCTTTCTGATAAGCAACCAATAAGGCAGTAATACAGGACACAAAACCCCCACAGACAGACCTCAAACTTGTGTAGGTCTGATGTGAGCAATATAACACTTATGAGCAGAGATGTCTTTACCAGACTCAATGATGTGCGTTTCTGCCGTGCGGCACAAAACCAGAAAGTACAGACCACCTTCCCTGTTGTATTTTTCTGATCTGTAGCCAAACAAAGCAGTACCTTTAGGACATAAAGGACACCCAACAAGCTTCAGTGCAGTGCCTTTCTGATGTACAGCAATGTACCCCTTATGAGCAGAGATGTCACAAATCTCAATGTGTATTTCTGCTGTGCCACCAAACACCCCAGCAAGGACAAACCTTCACTACTGAGGTCTACTGGTGAGCAGCCAAGGAGTCATGGTGTATCCCTTTATGAAATAACCAAACAGGGGCAATTTATTTCATAGGCCTAGCCTGGGCTGTAGATACTAATCCTTCACCGCCAGTGAAGGAACCAATCCTAAAATGGTTGGACACCTTACTATAGTAGCTGTTGTCCTACCTTACCTCTGTAGATTGAGCAAACGCTAGCCAGCTCATACACGGGTGGGGCTGATTAGTAACTAAAGTCTCAATGAGCCCAGCCCTAGAGACCAATTTAAGACCCCTAGAAAGGGTGGTTACCAATTTAGCCTGGAGGTAAATAGCCACCTGCAGGCCTTAAACAAGCAATTATATAGCCATCTAGCTCTTGCATATGTTTGCACAGAAAATCCTTATTCAAAGGATATAGGAAAACGATTTATGGTAAATCGCTTTTAGATCTGTCACTGAGTGGACTGTAGCCCAAACCAACAAAAAGGTTTTTCTTACCCCCTGCATTAAAATATAACCACAATGTAAGAGTGGAGTGGGAGGTTGGAGCTTATGAAAAGTTACCCATAGCAAGCAACCCCCAAAAGGAGGATCTGTCACAAGGGAACCCCTACTGTGCCACACAGAAGCTTGGTCCCTGCCACATTGTTGAAGGTTAGGTCAGCTTTTAAGCATCTTGGAGCAACTTCAGATTCCTAGCAGCTGGGCTAATAGGGCCAGATAACCTAGTGCACCTGCTGAGCAAGGGAGCTTACTCCTGAATCCTTCAACCATTGCACCATTAATAGTTTGTTCAGTGGTATACCTGGCCAGTAAGGAACTCTTTGTTCTACCAGGTCACCCCCTTTGCTATATTCACCCCTACTAATGTACCACAACCGGGTATGTAGGGAGAGGCTGGCAACCTACTATTGTGATAACCACAGTGTCTCTGCTATAAGAGGGAGCTGTGGCTGGTGGTTTTTAGCAGTAGCTTCTGGGCTGTTTTGTTATGCAGACCCCAGGCCCTGCACTGCACCACTCAGTAAATATAGGTGGAAGGGGAAAAAATGCCTTACCTACCTCTTTCCCATCTGAGGTGGTTTAGGCACATTCGCTCCTCTGCACCACTTGTCCACCATACAGCATCATTGATGTAAGAGGGAGCTGTGGCTGGTGTTCTTAGCAAAAGCTTCTGGGCTATTTGAATCCAGACCCCAGGGGAGATGATCTCAAATGCCCAGAAACAATCTGGCTGGGATTGGGGATTTTTGACTCACCGTTGTCGTCTTCCCCCTTTTGCCACAGCCACCGGGCTTGCTTTTCCATCCTTATGGTCCACACGCAAGGAGGATAGCCGCCAAAGTGCCCCCCCCTCCAACTGCTGTCCCTTTAGGGAGCTGCAAGGTTAGGCTGTGTCCTGCACTGTACCAGTCAGTATATACACATGGGGGGGGGGGCAATGCCATACGTTCCTCATTCCCATCTGAGGTGGTTTAGGCAGACAATTACCATAGTGAATTGGTGCCTCCTCGAAAGGAGGATGTGGGCGCCTGCTCCTGCTGACTCTCAGCCTTCCCTTCTGGGTAAGAACGCGGGTCGTTCAGGCGGTGCCCTCCCCAGCAGCCCACGCGAGCTACCAGGGGCCCAGAAGTCAGGGGATACGATCCCCCTGGAAAGAACCGACGGCCAGCACCCCCGTCTGAACGGACGCCCGGACAGGTAAGGGGTGAGACAGGATAAGGGGCCCTGAAGTTCTGGGTACACCACTGTACCCAGGGGCCTTCAGCTATCAGGGGGGCTTTCCCAGTTCTTGCTGCCCCCCCCTGAAGAAAGGATAGGGGAACCCCCCGGGAAGGATAAATATATCCTGCCAGACCCAGAGGCTTCCCAGGCATTTGGTCCGGCTCCCAGGGGGAGACCACCAGCCCCAGGCTTCGGTCATTTGGAAAAAAACAAACAAACAGTTTCGCTGTGTAGGGAGAAACACAATCAAAAACTGAGGATCAAGGGGAAGGGTGTGGACTTAAAACAGCTGTTGATTGATTGTGTTTCCTGTCGGGAGGAGCCTCTCATCTCTCAGGTGTGCCGTCCTGGAAGATGACTTGAGAAACAGGGGTTTTGTTTACACAAATTTGCAAATACATGCATAAGCTACAGAGCCCCATCAAGGCACCCCAGTATTTTCTGTAGTCCTAACTCTACATTTTGAGAGCCTCCACAGTGGAAGCACATGCATTATAATGGAAAGGCAGAGGGCAGGTGAGCCTGGAAGGGAGCAAGGCACAGGGGCGCACTGGACACCCAGCATATAGCACCTTGGCAGCAAAGATGTCCAGTGTGTCCCCTCACCAATATTTTAACAAATTGTTGAGATATTGGTGAGGGGACGTACTGGACACCTTTGTTGCAATGGTGCTATATGCTGTATTTGCAAATGTACACAAAATAAAACCCTTGTTTTTAATACTGTTGGACAAGATAATTCGGTTGCAAACTGGTCAGCAAGTTGAGCTGGGAATTTCTTTGGTTTTGTTTAACATGTGTTGCCATTCCATGTTCTCCCTGCTGTAAAGGCCAGTTATAGGAGGGGGCAGTTTGTTTGTACTGTTGAAATATTGGTGAGGGGGGTGCACTGGACACCTTTGACTTGTGCGCCTTTAGGGAGGGGTTGGCTCCCTCCAGGCTCACCTCCCCTCTGCCCATCCACTGTAATGCATGTGCTTCCACTGTAGAGGCTCTCAAAATTTAGAGTTAGGACTACAGAAAATACTGGGGTGTCTTGACGGGGCTCTGTAGCTTACGCATGTATTGGCAAATGTGTGCAAACGAAATCCCATTTTTAACGCTTATTGTTGGACAGGATAATTTGGTTGGTTGCAGGCTGGTCGGTAAGTTGAGCTGGGAATTTCCTTGGTTTTGTTTTGGACTGATAGGCAGCACTAATGGGGCTGCACCAATAATCAGTCAATCAACAAGTAAAACCTTCCAAACACTGGTTAATTATGTATAATGCTGTGTGTTTATCATATGAAATCTCAGTTCTAAATTGACAGTTTCTTCAAGGGCTGACTGGGCATCTCAAGCTCTGAATCTTGAGTTCAAGATTCCGCGGGGCGTAGGGCACGCACACCGGCAGTACTACCCAACCCCCCCCCCCCCCCCCGTGGGAGGAAGCACTTACCGGCTGTTGGGTCCTCTCCTCCTGTGACTCATTAATTTTTTTAAAGCCTATTAGAGCCTCAGGCTCTAATCAGGTGCTTAAAAAAAAATAAATAAATAAAAACACCCCCTCACACGCTACCATAGGGAGTCGACGCATCCGGCGTCCTGAAAGGGGCCGGGCACATGGATAAGGAGGCGGCTGCAAGGATTGGGGGGGGGGGGTGGCGCTCGTGTGCCCACAATGCACGGGCCACACCTGCAATGTCCGTTACATTGCTGCTCAGTGAGTGAAAAAGTCAGTTCCATAATTCATGTAATTGGGCACAAAAAATAAAATATACCGTAGTTTGAAAAGAATTAGGAACAATTTGAAGGGATTGATAAAAAAAAAAAAAAAAGTGGTGTGCTACGTGAGCTGTCTGTTTCCCACCTTGAAGGGATTGAGAAGAAGAATGCAGACATTTAGTGTGCTGTCCGCCATGCATTTTATTTTGGAAAAAAAAGAGGCTATTGCTTTGCTATGTATGGTTTGCAGTGAGCTGGTGTCTTGCCGAGAATGTTCCCTCGGTACGGACTACTGTCAGCCGCCGGAGATAGCCGAAGCTCAAACGCTTCAATCAGCTGTACACGGCGCCTGCGCTCTGGGTCCAGGTTCCTTCCCCACCATCCAAGTGGACCTAGAGGGGGAATCTAAAAGAGCCGAGCGAAGCGAGGCCGTGCCCGAAGCTTGGCGAGCGAAGTGTGGCGAGCGAAGCGAGCCCGCGAGGGGCCCTCTTACAGGCGCCGTGTACAGCTGATTTTCAGCTATTCCGCCGGATCCTACTGCGCAGGCGCAGCACCTTCGCAGTAGAGGGGGGAACTTAGCCGCGGAGCGGAACTTTGTTGGCAGAACACCACCTTTCCCCTTTGTGTTGCTATGGTTTCGAAATAATAGGGCCTGGGAGTACACTGAAAAGATTGTGGGAGTAAAATGCGCCTCATTGTTTGCATCATTGCTAGCAATGGCAACCCCAACATGCATCAGGATCAGCAATAGTAATTCCCAGCAAGTGTCAGAGTAAGCAATAATAATCCAGCACAAAAACAACTTACAGCAGCAACACCACCACACACTGACACCAGCAATAATAATCCCCCAGCAGCAATAAACAGACCCCGCCTGTCCCCAGCAGTAATAAACCCCCAACAGCAACAGTAGACCTTCGCTGGCCCAGGCAATGATAGACCCCCAGCATTGGTTTTTAATTGTTTTACTTACCGCAGCACCCAGTCCCACAGAGTACCCTCTCCTCACCCGCTGCTGCTGGAACTTTGATTGATCTGCTGGCAGGAGATAAATCCACCCAACTAAGCATGGACACACATGGGTAGATTTATTAAAGCCAAATAAACTGTGCATTTTGGAAGTGCACATGCTCCACAGCTTAGTAAATAAGGGGACGCTCTGCTGACTTCCCTCATCCAATCATGATCGGGTATTTTTGGAAAGCCAAGCTTCATCTCATTTACCAAGCTCTGGCACAACTGCACTTCCAAATTACACACTCTATATGCCCTTAGTAACTAATCCCATAGTGTTCTTGGCATTTTTTTAAATGAAGGCCACAGGAGCTATGAATGGCGGTACCAGGGGGATGCTGAAGTACACCCAGCAGGATCCTAGTTACGCCACTGGCAATACATGTACCTTCAGTTGCATCCGTGTTACATTAATCTTATTGGCCAATCATTTTTCAAAATTTTTGTTTCCAAAACAAAAAAGTTTGGTGATTACGATCCTTTCAAACTGAACAGAAATTTAAATTATGATTGTTTTCTTATTATACAGGATTTAGATAGCGTCAACAGTTTGTGCAGCGATTTACAATATAAACGGGAGACAGTTCAGTTACAATACAATAGAATAAAATACAAGAGGGTTAAGAGGACCCTGCTCATAAGAGCTTACAATCTGATCGTATGGGGCAAGTGATACAAAAGGTTATACCTGTAGGGGATGAGTTGATTGAAGTGATGAAAGTTCAGTTAGTTGGAGGTGTGATAGGCTTCCCTGAAGAGATGAGTTTTCAGGGATCGCCTAAAAGCAGATAAAAGAGATAGCCGGACAGATTGAGGTAGAGAGTTCCAGAGGATGGGAGAGGTTTTGGAGAAGTCCTGGTGATGAGCATGGGAAGGAGACAACGGAGCCTCAGAGCAAGTGCGTTGGTCTTGAGAGGAGTGGAAAGGACGGTTTGGGTTAAATTTGGAGACAAGATTGGCGATGTAGCTTGTGGCAGAGTTGGGAATGGCTTTGCATGATGTTGTTAGTATTGTTGCTAGTATTTTGAATTTAATTTGTTGGGGAATAAGAAATCAGTGGAGGGAGGCAGACAATGTAAGGTAGATGAGTCCGGCAGCAGCAATTTATGATAGACTGAAGAGGGGATAGCCTATGGAGAGGTAGGCCTATGAGAAGGAAGTTGCACAAGGCAAGGCGAGAGATAACTAGGGAGTAAATGAGTAGCTTGGTAGTTTCATTTGTTAAAAAGGGGCAAATTTTAGAGAGGCTACGGATGTGAAGTCTACAAGCTTTCGACAACAAATGGATTTGGGGCTGAAAGGATAGGTCAGAGTCTAGGATTACACCTAGTACCCTGGCATGAGGGGAAGGCCTGATAGTTGCATTAATGATTTTGATGGAAAAGTCATGGAGGGGGGCACGGGCAGGGGGGAATATTACTAGCTCAGTTTTAGAGAGATTTTGTTTAAGGAAGTGGTCAACATCCATTCTGAAAAGTCAGTTAGTAATGCAAGAGGAGACTGAAGGAGTAAGGTAAGGAGTAGAGATACTGTAGATTTGGGTGTCATTGGTGTAGAGGTGGTATTCAGAATGGCATCACTGTGCTATGCCATGTGAATGGCACAGCAGAGGTATGGGAAGAAGACACAACACTGGTATGGGTGTATATCAAAGACACTGTTCTGATGCAACCCTGTTCTGATGAGAACTCATGAGGTAAGAAAAATTTTGGTTTTAACCTGAGTATTAAAAAAAAAAAAAAAAAAAAAAAAAGTAAGATGCCTTGGGCTATAAGCAAACTTTAGAAACTCCAAAAAGTATGACCAACTATACAATATAGCAATAAATTCTGTCTAAACCGTCACCTGCATTTAAACAGGTTTGAAACTATTCATGTCACTTGGAAAACTATGAATGATTCTTATTGTGCAAAAATAAAATTATGATACAATACATGGAGACCTAAGAAACAATAGAACATACTGCATCTGAAGTGGCATGATGTCTCTGTATCTTACCGTATATACTCGAGTATAAGTCGAATTTTTCAGCACATTTTTTTGTGCTGAAAGTGCCCCCCTCGACTTATACTCGAGTCAAGCACTTTTCTGCAGCAAAAAAATTTCATTTTCCGAACCAAATTTGTGGCCCCGTATCTCAGGGCCACTTGGTGCTAGAAACCCCAAATTTGGTATGCAAACCCAGTGGACCTAGTACCATAACATATCCAAAGCTGAAGTCCTAGCACTAAGTGGCCCCGAGATACGGGGCCCCAAAATCGGTTCAGAAAATGTAATTCTCTGCTGCAGAAAAGTGCTTGACATTTTCTGAACCGACTTTGGGGCCCCATATCTCAGGGCCACTTAGTGCTAGGAACCCCATATTTGGTGTGCAAACCCAGTGGAACTGGTACCATAACATATCCAAAGCTGGGGTTCCTAGCACCAAGTGGCCCTGAGATAAAGGGCCCCAAAACTGGTTCAGAAAATGTCATTCTCTGCTGCAGAAAAGTGCTTGACATTTTCTGAACTGATTTTTGGGGCCCTGTATCTCGGGGCCACTTGGTGCTAGAAACCCCAGCTTTGGAAATGTTATAGTACTAGTTCCACTGGGTTTGCACACCAAATTTGGGGTTCTTAGCACTAAGTGGCCCCGACATACGGGGCCCCAAATTCGGTCAACTGTGTCTATCTTCAGCAATGTCATTTCGGGACCCTTTGGGTTCAGAGACCCCAAATTTTGGCCGCAGCTAGGGGGCATCTAGGAACCCTTAACTACCAAGTTTGAAGTTCAGGGGACCTATGGCTGCAAATGGGCACAGTGAAGCATACAAATGGGCACAGTGATGCTGCAAATGGTCATTGTTGACCCGCTTTTCCACTTACAGTAGATGTGCATTTCTCACCCTCGTCTTATACTCGGGTCAATAAGTTTTTCCCATTTTTTGGGGGGTAAATTAGGGCCTCGACTTATACTCGGAACGACTTATACTCGAGTATATACGGTAATTTTACAATTACAGGTATGATTAGGTGGTTGCAAATGCCTACTTCTTCTAAATTCTCATACATTTCTTTCACACGACACGAAGACTGTTGGATGGACTGGTTTAGATCAAAATTAGAAAAACACCCCAGTGAATCAATGTTAATCTCTGCTACCAACCACTGGTATAGTTCCCATGACATCCAGACTTCATGCTCCAGTTTTTTTCAGAACATTACTCAGAAAACAACATCATGTGCTGCTGTTCTTCCTATTACTGTGTGCATCCTTACATATGAATGCTTAATATAGACCTTTCAATAAAATTGACACTTAGGGGATTCATTTACTAAAGCTAGAGAGAGTGCAAAATTTGTCACAATTCTGCATAGAAACCAATCAGCTTCTAACTTCAGCTTGTTCAATTAAACTTTGGCAATAAAACCTGGAAGCCGATTGGTTTCTATGCAGAATTGTGACAATGTTTTCCCTCTCTAGCTTTAGTAAATTAACCCCTTAGTAACAATTGTCAGGATAAATACCAGCGGTAAAGTAATATAGGTCTTCCTTGCCATGCTGCAGCTCCTAAACTGTATGTTACCCCAACATTTCATAATCCGGATATGCGTTTGTGTTGCCAGGTAGGAGTCCTTCCATGTAGATAAGGTCGGCAACCAGGTGAGGATGAATAAAATTTCTATTTTGTCCAAGGGGTACACATGTTCCAAAAACAGAGCCAACACTCTGGAACATGTGTACTCCGACAAAATAAAGATAAATTGTATTCATCTTCACCTGGTTTCCAACTTTATCTACATGGAAGGACTCTTGTGTAGGGGGGGGAGACTGCAAGTCAGACACGGTGAGTGGAAACAGAGAGCACTTGCCAGCCCTGATTGCGGATTGGGTTGCAGTGCCATTATGTGTGTTGCCATGTCGTTGTATGAAAAAGTATCCTGTTCTTTTTGCATTGCTACCTTTGTGTGAAATACCTGGTGATCCTACCAGTGCCCCTCCTTTCCCCATTTCAAATCTGATGATGCCAGGGTATGAACACACATCCATCCCAGTGTGGTCAGGTGAAGATCAGTGCACTGCTGTTTCTCTGGCACACCCCTCTGCAAAACTCTTGACAGTGTATTTCTATCTCTGCATTTTACACAGTACTGTGAACTGTGACTGTGTTCTGTTCAAGCTGCTGTTGCTACAACCCTGTTCCTCATCAGGAGCCTCCACTCCCATATTTCTAAGCCCCTAATGCCTCTGAGAACAGAGGTGATGTGATCACTTAAAAAAAAAAAAAAAAAAAAAAAAAAAGGTATTTGGAATATATACAATACACACACACACCCCTAAAACACACAAATGGTGTGCCATACATTTCTATTTTACACTGAATGGGTTGTTTTAAAGGATAAAGGTTCACGTACACTTTAAAACTGAACAAAATTCGACCCTTGCAGTGACTAACTGCAACGGTTAAGTGCTTGTTTAGTCCAAGGGTGCAGGGATAAACTGTAACACTTACCTTATTTTTGGCTCGAGCAGACAACAGGTCTAGAGCATTTAACCCTCGCAGTGGGGGGGCACTGCAAGGGTAGATTTTATCCAACAACTCTGCTCCGCACTGGTTCAGTAGTGGGCTCCTTGGTTCCTTTTGCCACACCTCACCATAAGCATAAGCATACTTGCCAACTGTCCCGAATTTCCTGGGACATTCCTAGGATTTAGACCTTTGTCCTGGTCTTACTGTTCCCCCGGGAAATGTCCCGGGAAATCTGCATTTCCCGATTTTTCCCCCCGCTGTTGCCACCGCTAGAGGTCCGCGGCCGGCAATGGGAAATGCTGTCTCCATCGAGGCCCTTTTACTGAAGTCCAGCTCATGATGAAGAAACAAGAGGCGGAGCCCATGTGGCAATGAATGCGGCTGCCAATAGAAATGGAGCTCCATTTCTATTGGCAGCCACTTTCATTGCCACAAGGGCTCCGCCTCTTGGTTCTTCCCCTTCGGCATCCACGAGCTGGTCTCCTGAGATGGAGAGCCCTGGTTCCCGGCACCGCGCTGAGTAAGACTCTGCTCTATCCCATACTCACTGCGGCTGCCTCCTGTCCCAAGTGTGCCGCCAAACAATGGGTGTGGTTTATGTGAAATAGTGGGTGTGGCTTATATGGGTGTGGTTCAATGGGGGTGTGGTTAGAGTCTGAGATGAAAGATGGAGAAAGGGGAAAAGAGGGAAGGAGGGAGAGAGAAAGGAGGGAAGGAAAGAGGGATGGAGGGACAGCAGGCCCAGATCCTACACCACAATAGAAATGTGTATTCCCGGTAGTGGGCTCTTTGGTTCTTTTTGTCACACCTCACCATAACCCGTGTGGTTATGCATACCTTAGAACAGTGGTGGCGCCCCCTAATCCATGCACCCAGCCCTTAATCTACATGCAGGGCGCCGGACGCATGAATTCCAATGGGGTTTTTCCTTTTTTTAGAACACATGATTAGAGCCCGAGGCTCTGATTGGCTTCAAAAAAGGATGGGCTCGGGGCGCAGAGCCCACCCAGTTATATGACAATAGCAAATTAATATTTACTATTGTCTTCCTAATGCTCCTCCCGGCCAATCAGGAAGCGGGTCCTGAGACCCCTCATCCGATTGGCTGAGAGGAGAAGCGATTCTACTGGCTGCCTAGGAGGAGGAGGAAGGAGGAGATGCATGGCGGAAGCCACCCTGTTTCAGAGGAGGAGAGGCAGGGCAAGACGCCATGATGCTGAGGAGGAGACGCAGGGGAAGCTGCCGCCCGGAGGAAGCGCTGCCCATGACACCTAGATGGGGTAAGTGAGGGGCTGGCGATGTTGCGGGTGATTGTAGGTGCATTGTTTGCCGCCCCCCCCCCCCCCCCCAAAAAAAAAAAATATACCACCAGACGCCACTGCCTTAGAATACTTAAAAAAATAAAAAAAAAGCCTACAGCTCCACTTTATGGATGTTTTAAATTTCAGCTGAATGATTTAATCTTTACATAAATCGCATAAAAAAAAAAAAAAAAAAAAAGCCTACAGCTCCACTTTATGGATGTTTTAAATTTCAGCTGAATGATTTAATCTTTACATAAATCGCAATATGAAATAAGGACTTACGTTACAGGCTTGTAACATTTTACTTTGTCAAATCATTACTGCACAAATGGTTTAAAACAATTAAAGTCTGAAGGAAAAAAAGTATGCAAACCTCTTGAAATCGTACAATTTAGGTCAGTAAATAATTATAACGTTTAAACAAATGAAGGAGTTCCAACTACCATTAAAAAAAGGACATTGTTAAAGCTTAAAAGCCTTGAAAAAGTTAATTTTTTTTTCATATCTAGAGCCTCCTTTAATCCGCAGTCAGTTTAAGCACTTCGCCTCTCACGCCTGTATCCCCCCCTATTTTATATTTCGACCATAGCACCATAGGCCTACTGAATGAATAATAACTTTGTCAGTACAGTAGATACAATTGTTTGGTATAAGGCTTGAAAATTAAATTCCAAAAATGAGTTTATTTTCTATGCATAGTGATTTTTGCTAGCTTGACCAGTGTTTGTTTTAAAAGAAGTGTTCCTGTTGATTAAAAGTACATATTTTTTTCTATACATTGTTCGTTTATAATAGGACACTAAAATTTACATTCCTATTACAAAGAATGACAAAGCTATTTGCAAATTAAAATGTTCTTATATTTCAATTCTGTTTTTTTTAAAAAGTGTTACTAAAAAAATCCAAAAGGAAATGAGATTTAATATAGTGGATGAGAAAGGAAAGGTAGGAGGAGAGACAGAGCCATGTGCTTTGTTCAACTCGCCATCCCTTTACTCCCTACCGTGCTGTTCAATCGAGGCCAACAAACGAAAAGACCTGGTACATCTGGGTAAAGGAAACATGCAAGTCTCCCTTTTGCTCCCAAATGGCAATAGGCTGCTTAAGCACCCAGTATTGTCCCATGGGGTTGGGAAGAGCATTCTCAGATAAGAGGGCTTCCCCTCTTCATTCTCAATGACTGAATAAATGGTATTGGGGGGGGGGGGGGGTGGTAGTATGGACAGACTGGGAAAATTGGGAAAACAGCAGTTTAGTTAATCCATCATGTTGCCTTGCACTGGTTCACTTTGATGGTTTAAATACTGTATAGAACACATTGCCAGGGTCAATGCCGAGAGGCCAACAACAACTGATGGACAAAATGTGACCGGATTATAAACCAAGACACTAGCAGAGCAAAGGTTACTTTGTGGATGAAAAGGACAATTAATTCATGTGAGACACATCCATTTTTAGGCATGAAAATCAAATTTAAACTACACTTCCTATATCCACTAGATGAATCCTTCTGTGTATCACGTGATTAGAAAGGGGTAGGTTTTTTTTCCTCCTTATTTTTTGAGGAAAACCCTGCAGGTAGGAGTTAGGGCTTGCAACGCACTGGAGCTCACCTGAAGTCACTGCGGTGCAAAGAAATTAATGAAATTTGTAACTAACATTTCACGAAAGTCTAAAAATAGGTAAACCATTGTAACAATCCAAAGCACTGCCCCCCCCCCCAGTAACGTCTGATGTTCATAAATCACTACTTTCTGCAAGTCCCCTTTATGTTCTGGGCTAGTGCATACATACTGTATGTTGTCTCACACAAATCAGTTCTCTTTTGCAACCTCTGGCCTTGGAGTTGCTACAAACTCACAATACAGTGGAACCTTGGATTGCGAGTAATGCTTTTTTACGAGCGTACAAAATACAAGTTTTTATGAGCGTACAAAATACAAGTTTTTTTTTTTTTTTTAAATCCTGACTCGCTGTGGTGTGTAGTTCCGCATTTGGCCAGAGGTTGCAAGGGCGCCGGTGACGCTCGCAGACGCTGGGAGACACTTGGAGTTCCCGAGTGTCTCCCAGTGTCTGAGTGTTTCTGGTGCCCCCGCACCTCTGGGCGCATGTGGCACTGCATAGACAAGCAGTGGCTGTGGAATAAATCTGAGTTTCCATTATTTCTTATGGGGAAACTCGCTTTGATATACGAGTGCTTTGGATTACATGCATTCTTCTGGAACAAACTATGCTAGTAATGCAAGTTATTACTGTATTACAGTAATCACCAGGGGAGGGGAGAGCTAGTAAATGTTGCAACCCATCTTCATCAGGCTTATGTCATTATTCTCCCAGATTGCACCCCCTCTACCTAGGCACAGCGACCTGCATGAAACTCAAGGGCTGTTTTTTTTTTTTAATAAAAAGATACCATGTGACATAAAAAAATTGCAACAACTAACATTGTGTGGGGCGGGGGTTTTTAACTTCAGGCCTACATTGTCCATTTTAATATGTAAGCAAAAAATCCAAAAACATCTCTGGCAGTGCCAGGGTCAAACAGTACATTTATATATACAGATAATTACTAAAAGGGGGACTTTTGGGGAGCAATGTGGGACAGTCCCTCCAATTGAGGGATAGTTGGGAGTTATAGAAAACATCACAGTACCAGATGACACTAAGTTGTTATTTTAAAAGAAATCTTTATCTTCCTCTCACATGAAATGGGCTTAGCAACTTAATTTTGCTAAAAAAAAAAATCTTTTACACTAGCTGCCAAGACTGCAGACGCCACGTCAGCTGTGCTACAAAAAAAATATCTGTGAACACATGATGCAAGTTCCCTCACTGCTTACAATAAAACTCTGAATTCTGCTTTAATTTATTGTCAGGCAGATTTTGATTTGAATCTAAACTAAACTTAGCTATACATGGCCAGGTATTTACCCCCAACATGACAGATTACAGCTTTAGTAGCAGGATATGAATTCCTATCGGGGGCGTGGCTTGGTGCAGACACGAGATGGCTGCCTGATCTGCTCGCTCTGCTCAACGGAGGTCCTGCTAGCTGTCTATTGGAGCTTTTCACCACAGTTGACATGGTGAAACCGAAGGAGAAACCATCGCAGTCCTGAGAGGTATGGATTCGCAATCCGGGCGCTGCATTCGTGAGATATTCCGGACCCAATCACGCGAGGCCGTGGCTCCAACTCTGGCCTACACAGGGACATGCACTTTCAGCTTAAGCCCGACTGCCAGGAGAAGCTCTCAGCGCATAGAGAGCTCCCCTGCCGATCGCCCACTCAGCATGAATGACCTCAAATCAGTAGCAGCGAACATAAAGGAGTCTTTCGCAGCTGCAATAACAGATCTTAGGAGAGATATACAGTCGATGAACATGCGGATCGATGACCTTGAAGACACAACAGCCCGCCATGACACTGCTATACAGCATTGGCAGCACTCCTCACAGGCCTACAACAGTTAACTCAGAGACTTGCACAGGCACATGGAGGACTTGGACAATTGTGGACGCAGCCATAACTTGCGGGTCAGAGGTGTTCCCGAATCAGTAGAACAGAATCACCTTGCGCAAGCCACAGTTCATATCTTCAATGATCTGCTAGGCAGACCCCCTGAGACCCCCTGAGACCCCCATTGAATGTGAGACACTGCACAGAGCACTTAAAACCAGGGTCAGGATATGGATCCTCCCAGGGATGTGGTATGCTGCTTAGTGAATTTCAGATTAAAGGAAGACATCTGGAGAAGAGCCAGAGATCGCCACAGTTTTCTATACCAGGAAGCAGAGATTAAAATATTCCAGGATCTATCTCCCATAACCCTAAAAAAAACAGACGAGACTTACGCCCGCTACTCGACCTGCTAGGCTCTAAAGGAATCCAATATTGTTGGAAATTCGCCTTCTGTCTTTCCGCATCAATAGCGGGATGCACTGCCAATCTAAGAGTTCCCGAAGATCTCAGGGGGTTCTTCAACACACTACAAATACCACTCATCGAGCTCCCAGATTGGTATAGTGCTTTCCGCACTCCTCATCTCCAGCAAACCAATTCCATGGATGCCATACCGGTAAGAGATGATTTTTCACACCAAGTTGAAACCCACTTTGTTTTTGTGTTTTTTTTCTCTCCCTTTTATCAATCAGTTTTTACTTGATGCATATACCTGTAAAGGGAGGGTCTGTCCCACATGGAGCTTACGCCTCTCTCTGAGCACCACCCTGACGCACAATATGCCCACACAGGTGACCTCCATGTTGGACAGCCCTCTACACTGTGGACATATACATTTAACCCAACAATCCTAGGCTAGGGCTAACACTACCGGTGAATAATATAACTATTCTATAACTGTAGGCCGTTATTAAATTACTGATTAGTATTACTCTATTCAGCTAAATGCCACTGTTGGCAGGAACAAACATATGAGATGAGGTACTGTCCTAAATCCCGAACTGCCCAATTTTTGGTCAGCTCATGGACCTAAATCTCACTAAATCCTCACTCTCCCACCCCAAGGCCAACTTCCTTCTTGAAAGCACTTCAAGCCTGCCTTCAAGATGGCTCTCCCCCCTCCCACGCTCCTGGTGCCTACATAACTCTCCAAGGCAAAATAATAGCCTCGCCTATTGAAGACAAGACGTACTGTTCCAATGAGTGCGACTCATTATGATATGTTTATTTGTTGCCTAAAGCTCACTGTTCACGGTTTTTAAGTTAAACAGTTAAAGCTTAAAATGTTAAAAACTGCTTATTATATCCCAACACCGGTCTGAGATCCATAACTGACTCTGCCTAACCTCTCTCTCTTATGCCAAAAATGCAGGCTCCCACTTCACAAATTAGAGACCTTTGATGACCACACGTGGACCAGATGTTCTATAGACCTCTATACGGACACCTCCCACTCCTCCACACAACGGGATAATGGCTACTACCGTTGACCCATACCGGACCTCACAATGATCACCAGGGTAAGGTAGCTGGTCTCCATCTACCTCCGGTTACTACTCCCTCTTCCCCATCAACAACCCCCGCCCTACTAACCCCTTCCTCTAGGTTTAATCTTCCTCTTCTCACCCCCTCCACTTACTGTCCCCCCCTTTTTTATTTTCTCCCTTGATCTTCATCCCTGGGTCTCGCCTCCTCTGGTTTCCACCGCAGCATTCCACTCTCTAAAGCCTGAGAAGTCCTCAATGGCTGCCAACCCCTCCCAGATTCACCCACTCACATCAGCCAAGTACTTAAAAGGCTGGTACACCACATGCCTCACCCAACAACCCTACAAGGTCCAGACACCATGGCCACCCCAAACTCCAACATGAAACATGCCACACTTAAAGTGGTCTCACAAAACGTTAAAGGGCTAAACATCCCTGAGAAGCGCAGTCAAATCTTAAATATGATGCATAAATTGAAGGTGGACCTGGTGTTTCCCCAAGAAACACACTTTCGCGCGGATAATATCCCTAAACTCACGAACTGTATGTACCCAACATTGTTCCATGCCACCAACTCACTAGCCAAAATGAAAGGAGTCTCAATATTGCTTTCTAAAAACCTTTACTGGCAACTGACAGACTCCCTCATAGACCCAGAGGGTCGTTACCTTTTCCTAAAGGGCATCATACACAACCAGACTGTTACCTTAGCCCAGTGTTTCTCAACTCCAGTCCTCAAGGCGCCCCAACAGGTCATGTTTTCAGGATTTCCCTCAGACGAAACAGCTGTGGTAATTACTAAGGAAGTGAAACTGATCAAATCACCTGTGCAAAATAATGGAAATCCTGAAAACATGACCTGTTGGGGCGCCTTGAGGACTGGAGTTGAGAAACACTGCCTTAGCCAATATATACCGCCTCAACACTGCTCAGGTCAGCTGCTTTAGATCTATGGCAACCCTCCTTGCTGGCTTCCAATCGGGGATTACAATCCTTGGGGGCGACTTCAGTGTAGCACTGCACCCCCTCCTAGACTCATCGTCTGGATCCTCAACCCTGCCATATAAAGCACTACGACAAATTAAAACACAAATACAAGAACTTAATAAAAGAACTCCTCATGCACGACACTTGGCGCACCCTACACCCAAACGAGAAAGACTACACCTTCTTTTCTGCACCCCATAATAAGTATTCCAGGATAGACTACCTTTTCATTTCCCAAAATGATCTCCCTTTCATAAGATTCGCTACCATTGAACCTTTGCTCTTTTCAGACCACCACGCGATTACCCTCTCCCTAAGACTTCCAGAAAGAAATCTGGTCACGAAAATCTGGAGACTGGACTCTTCACTGCTTATATCAGAATGCGATCAGAATTAACCACATCCGCACTAGCTTGTGTGACTACTTTCAGGAAAATGATAATCCCGAGACAGCACCACTTATCCTTTGGGAAGCACACAAATGTGTCATTCGAGGGAAATTCTTAGCACTAAAAGCCAGCCGTAAAAAAGCGCAGCAGGCAACAATACTAGAACTGAACAACAAAATAAAAAAAGCTAGAATTAGCCCATAAACAGTCACATGCACAAGAAACCTACTTGGAACTCACACAAACTAGGAAGCTACTTTAGAAATATTTGACCGAAAAACCAGACTCAAATTTACACTAAATCAAAAACTCTTCTACGAACAGGGGAACAAGTGTGGGAGATTACTGGCCAGAGCTATCCAAAAAAAAGAGAGCTAGCACCAATGTCCACACCATAAAAGATTCCCTAGGCAAGTCAAGCTCGGTTACTGCTGACATAGCATCTCAGTTCGAGCAGCATTACACTGAACTTTACAATTTTCCCCGTCAATCCGAAGCAACTACAGGCCACAATCCAAGAAAAGCCCTCATTAAAGATTTCCTAGAGGAGTTTAGCCCCGAACCCATCTCCCGGGAAGATGCCCGTGAGCTAGACAATCCCATATCCGAGGAAGAGCTCAAGAGAGCGATTAAGCAACTTAAGACGGGCAAGAGCCCTGGTCCAGACGGCTTTTCGGCTATTTTAAAACATTCACAAGCACCCTCGCAGCCCAGTTCCTAAAGGCCTTTAACTCCCTCACTTTATTAACCTTACCACAGATTACAGGAGGTGCACATTACGGTTATACCGAAAGGGGGGAAGGAAGCTACATCAGTCGCCAATTACAGACCAATCTCCCTACTTAATGTAGATCTTAAATTATTCGCAAAAGTCTTAGCCAACTGTCTCTTACCCCTCCTACCTTCAATAATAGGAAAAGACCAAGTAGGATTTGTCCCAGGTAGGGAAGCCAGGGACAACACAACAAGCAATAAACCTACACCATTGGCTATCCACTCAGAAACATAAAGGTGGATGCGGAGAAGGCGTTTAACAGGTTGGCCTGGGACTAACTAGGGACCATACTGCGCCACCTAGGACTACAAAATCGAATGTTTACCTTTATCATGTCCTTATACACTACGCCAATGGCAAGAGTCAGAGTCAACGGCCACCTGTCGAACGCCTTCTCCATCCGAAATGGAACGAGACAAGGATGCCCGCTGTCCCCAATTCTTTTACTTTAACATTATAACACCTCCTCTGTTGCCTACGAACAAAGGAAAACAAAGGGCATACCCATAGCAGAATGCACCTACAAACTAGCGGCTTTTGCCGATGGCATCTTGTTGTTCTTAAGTGACCCACTAAGTTTGATCCCCAACCTCTTAAGGGATTTTGATCTATTCCAGCGCATATCTAACTTAAAGATTAATTTTCCTAAATCCCACGCCCTCAACGTATCCCTCTCGAAAGATTTAGTCACACAATGCCAAAACAATTTCGCCTGTGTGTGGAAACAAGACGCAATCACATATTTGGGAATCCAATTGATCGCACATCTGTCAGACCTTCATACCACTAATTCAGATGACCTGAGTAAATGGGATAAACCCCATTTATCATGGTTTTGTCGTGCGGCCATCCTGAAGATGAATATCCTCCCCCGCATTCTATACTTACTACAAACAATCCCTATCAAGCTCCCCTCAACTTTCTTCTACACATTTAAATGATTATGTGTAAAATTTTTATGGAAACAAATGCCCAAGAATATGTTTCGACCAACTCTCAAAACCTAAAACTAAAGGGGGAATCGGTCTCCCGGACCATCAAAATTATTCTCGAGCATGCCACCTGGGGAGAATTGTGGACTGGGCAGTACACGAGAACATCAAAGATTGGGTGGGGCTAGAAGACCCTTTCTCGCACTTGCCAATCAAATCTCTCCCTTGGATCCTCCCCTGCCACATTCTCAAAATCTTAACAGAAAATCCCCTCATCGATTCCACCCTGAGTTGCTTTAGAGAGGTGTGTAAGAAACTCCAACTTTCCTCAAATCCAGGACCCCTCACACCTATACAATTTAATCCAGCTTTTGCTCCTGGCATGTCCAACCAACTCCTTGCGGACTCATGGCCACACAAGAAAATATTAACTCACCACTTCTTCCAAGATGGTACCTTTCTAGACCCTAACTCACTCCTAACAAATTTGAACAACAACCCCTTTCCCTACTGGGCCTAGTTCCAAATACGCTACTTCCTTAAAACATTGAACCGAGATTCATCCGTATCTCGAGCCCTAACCCCATTTGAAAATCTCTGCACTCAATCTACACCGCAGCAACATATGATTTCTAACATCCATTCCATGCTCTTTGCATCTGTCTTCCCCAAAGCCGGGAAAGCATGCCAGACATGGGAAAGGGAATTACAAATAGACCTATCCGAGGACAACTGGGAGCGCATTTTCACAATAGCACACAAAGGCTCACTCAATGTTATGATACAAGAGAACAACTACAAAACCCTTATTCAGTGGTACCGAATACCTGAACTACTCAACAAATTCAATCCAGACACATCAGACAAATGTTGGAGATGCTCAAATGAAACAGGCACACTGTTACACATTTGTTACACATCATAGTGGTCCTGCCCACTACTTCAGACATTCTGGACACAAGTACACAACCTCACCTCACAAGTGACCACATATGCTCTGGACTACACCCCAGCTCAGCTCATTCTCCACCACTCCCCCACATCAGCTCACTCGTACAGGAAATCTTTGGTTATACATATGATTAATGCAGCTAAACTATGCATCCCATCTCATTGGGGTTCACCCTGCACCCCAACTACCTCTGAATGGCTTACATGTGTGGGAAAAATAGCTGAAATGGAGGAATTAATCCAGATAGCACAAGACTCCCCTTTGAAATTCTCCCAGACCTTGGCCTGCTGGACCCACTTCTGTACCACAGAGAGATATGCCTCCATGATGGGTTTAAACCGTCCTGAACCCTCCAATAGCTAATTGAGATAGCCCAATTGGCACTTTCTAAGAGAATACTCTTCTAATATGGCGCACAGAACCTCTCACTTTCACTCAAAGGTCGTTCCTGGGAGGAGACCCCTCCTAACAGGGATCCTCTCATGAGCCCCTACATATACGCCACGACCTGTGGAGACCGAGGAGGTGATACCCTCGGAGCTCCATCTCCCCTGCCTTTTTTTTTTCTTTTCTTTGTTCTTGTTTTTCCTCCCCTTCCCCTCTTTTCTTGCCTTTTACCCCTGCCCCCCTTGCCATTTCCCCCCTCTTTTGCTTTTGCCCCACCTGGCCGGGCGATACCATCCCACATACACATCCCCATTTACGCATTAGCCCAGATGATTGACTGTTACCCCTACTCTCTACACCAAACTAAACGGCCAAGTCTGCCCCACCACACAACCTTACCCCACTTTAGGGACCCAACCCTTCCTTACTTACTCAGGTATAGACAGATATATGCGTATAAACTAAGCGCTACCTCTACAATGATCCCCACACCTCATAGGCTGCGATTAGGGTGACTGCCCTGTTAATATCTACTTGCAGACCCCCCTGGTGACTGTGGGGATTCTTGAAATTTTGGTTATTTTATCTGTTTCACTATGTTATCATAAATAAATGTACACCAATTCCGTATATGTTCATGATGTTCAATCGCCTTCTGTTTGTAAAAAAGTTGTTTATTAATACTTTATTCTTAATAAAAATTTCATATGGAAAAAAAAAAATTACCGGTAATTCATATCTGCAAGCAGTGGAAGGTGACATTTTATAACATCATAACAAAGTCTCTGGTAATATCCATCTTTTCTGCTTAGCTCAGCAAGTCTGGATTATGTGCTGAATCAGGACCCTAGTGTGTCTTAAAAGTAAAGCTGTGAACAGAAGTACCTGTTACCACACAGAGGTCTTTACAGACATGATATAGCAAAGTTTAGCTGGCTTAGGCCCCATTCACAGCTATTCAATTCTGTATGCGTTCTTTCAGCAAATAAAAATGTACAATTTTCTGGTAGACAGGCTGAAGTACCATTCGTTCTTAAAGCGAACCTTCACCTAAGAGTGAAAGTTCCATTCACCCTCAAGCTCCACCACCCCCAGCAAAATTGGGAAATTTTCTGTAAGTGGGTACCTTTCTCTGACATGTACCTGCTTCCACTTCTGTAATTATCGCCCAGGCTAGAATTACGTCAGCTTGGCCTGCCCCCAACCTCCTGTGCCACATCCCTGGTGTGCCAGTCTGAAAGTGCTGTGTGATCTTACATATGCACAGTAGGGAGATGGCTGTGAGACATCAGGAAGTCATAACCGATTCCCACACAATATAATACCCAATTTTTTGGTAAAATACTTGTCACGCTTTAAAATTGTGCACGCAGAATGGCGCCAAACTATGATATTTAAAAATATCCATAGACAACACTTTAAAACCTTTACAGATTAGCAGTTTAGAGTTATGCCCGTACACACGGTCGGACATTGATCGGACATTCCGACAACAAAATCCTAGGATTTTTTCCAACGGATGTTGGCTCAAACTTGTCTTGCATACACACGGTCACTGTCGGAAAATCCGATCATTCTGAACGCGGTGACGTAAAAAACACGTACGTCGGGACTATAAACAGGGCAGTAGCCAATAGCTTTCATCTCTTTATTTATTCTGAGCATGCGTGGCACTTTGTGCGTCGGATTTGTGTACACACGATCGAAAATTCAGACAACGGATTTTGTTGACGGAAAATTTTATAGCCTGCTCTCAAACTTTGTGTGTCGGAAAATCCGATGGAAAATGTGTGATGGAGCCTACACACGGTCGGAATTTCCGACAACAAGGTCCTATCGCACATTTTCCGTCGGAAAATCCGACCGTGTGTACGGGGCATTACACAGGAGGTCTGGAGCTAGAATTTATGCTCTCCCTTTGGCGCTCACAGCAATACCTCACATGTGTGTTGAAATCGCCAATTACATATGCGTGCCGGACCAACGCATGCGCCTTTGCAAGCATGGGGGGACGGGGGAGCTTCAAACATTTTTTTCTTTACACAGTTTCTTTAAATGTTTGTATTTTAGCACTTTTATTGCTGTCGCAAGAAATGTATACATCCCTTGTAATAAAAATAAGCAGTGACAGGTATTCTTTATGGAGAGAAATGGGGTCTATTAGACCCCAGATGTCTTCTTCTCTGACCAAAGAGCAGTGTGATCAGATGCTTTCCGAATTTAAAAATGGTGCTGATTACATCTGGTGAAACCGGAAGTGACAAAATACTTGTCACTTCTGGGTTTCCTGTATCACGGAAATGATGATTAGCCGCTAGGATTGCTTTTACAGAAAAAGAAAAATTGCCCACTGAAAAAAAAACAATATCGGGTTGATGCCTGTAGCTGTAGGCATCATCCCGGTATACCACTTGAAACTGCCTACGTATATGTACGTTAGGTGGTCTTCGAGTGGTTAAAACAGGAACCCTTCCCGATGTTCTGTCAGATCAGGTAACGGAAGTGATGTTCCGTCAGCTAACTGAATAAAAATACTTACTGTGCATGCGTTCCACTGCTAATAGGTTTCCTAACCTGACAGAGCACAAAGGCGGCAGGAAATCTTGTTACACCCAGCAAAGTCTTGAATTTCACACTTATTTTAGCAGTAAACTGAGCTTATATACTGAAATCTGTGAAATTGTTTTGATGATGAATTTTAAAAGCAGCGGTCAGAAGGTGGCGAAATGCCTGTAAACTCAGCTTCTGAACGCATTTTTTTGCATTCCAAAAGATGCCTCTAAACTCAACTGCCTAGAAACAACTGTAAATGACCCTGTGTACAGGTACAGATAAGATAACAAAGGAGAGTTCAGGGCCAGTTGAAAAAACTCCCAACTGCTTCTAAAAGGTCGTTTACCATCAGCAGTGTACATGAGGCCTTAAAGTGGTCGTAAACGATCACCTTGTAAAACAACCCATTCAGTTTGAAATGGAAATGAAGGGAGGGGATGGGGCTTTGCTTGCTTTTACAGTATCTGGCACCATTTTCATCCACTGTTAACCACTTCAGCCCCGGACCATTATGCTGCCTAAGGACCAGAGGACTTTTTCCAATTTGGCACTGCGTCGCTTTAACTGCTAATTGCGCGGTCATGCATTGCTGTACCCAAACGAAATTTGCGTCCTTTTCTTCCCACAAATAGAGCTTTCTTTTGATGGTATTTGATGACCTCTGCCGTTTTTATTTTTTGCGCTATAAACGGAAAAAGACCGAAAATTTTGAAAAAAAAAAAAGATTTTTCTACTGTTTGTTTTAAAAAAAATCCAGTAAACTCAATTTTAGTCATACATTTAGGCCAAAATGTATTCGGCCACATGTCTTTGGTTAAAAAAAAAGTCAATAAGCGTATATTTATTGGTTTGCGCAAAAGTTATAGCGTCTACAAACTAGGGTACATTTTCTGGAATTTACACAGCTTTTAGTTTATGACTGCCTGTGTCAATTCTTGGAGGTGCTAAAATGGCAGGGCAGTACAAACCTGCCCCCAAATGACCCCATTTTGGAAAGTAGACACCCCAAGGAAATTGCTGAGAGGCATGTTGAACCCATTGAATATTTATTTTTTTTGTCCCAAGTGATTGAATAATGACAAAAAAAAAAAATATTTACAAAAAGTTGTCACTAAATGATATAAAATGCCCAGATGGCACAAACCCCCCCCCCCCCCCAAATGACCCCATTTTGGAAAGCAGACACCCCAAGCTATTTGCTGAGAGGCATGTTGAGTCCATGGAATATTTTATATTTTGACACAAGGTGCGGGAAAGTGACAATTTTTTTTTTTTTTTTTGCACAAAGTTGTCACTAAATGATATATTGCTCACACAGGCCATGGGCATATGTGGAATTGCACCCCAAAATACATTTAGCTGCTTCTCCTGAGTATGGGGATACCACATGTGTTGGACTTTTTGGGAGCCTAGCCGCGTACGAAAACCAATCACCGCCTTCAGGATGTCTAAGGGTGTAAATTTTTGATTTCACTCTTCACTGCCTATCACAGTTTCGGAGGCCATGGAATGCCCAGGTGGCACAAAACCCCCCCAAATGATGGAAAGTAGACACCCCAAGCTATTTGCTGAGAGGCATGGTGAGTATTTTGCAGTTCTCATTTGTTTTTGAAAATGAAGAAAGACAAGAAAAAACTTTTTTTTTTTCTTTTTTCAATTTTCAAAACTTTGTGACAAAAAGTGAGGTCTGCAAAATACTCTCAGCAAATAGCTTGGGGTGTCTACTTTCCAAAATGGGGTCATTTGGGGGGGTTTTGTGCCACCTGGGCATTCCATGGCCTCCGAAACTGTGATAGGCAGTGAAGAGTGAAATAAAAAATTTACGCCCTTAGAAAGCCTGAAGGCGGTGCTTGGTTTTCGGGGTCCCGTACGCGGCTAGGCTCCCAAAAAGTCTCACACATGTGGTATCCCCGTACTCAGGAAAAGCAACAGAATGTATTTTGGGGTGTAATTTCACATATTCCCATGGCATGTTTGAGCAATATATCATTTAGTGACAACTTTGTGCAAAAAAAACAAACAAACAAATTGTCTCTTTCCCGCAACTTGTGTCACAATATAAAATATTCCATGGACTCGACATGACTCTCAGCAAATAGCTGAGGGGGGTTTGAACTGTCCTGGCATTTTATGCACAACATTTAGAAGCTTATGTCACACATCACCCTCTTCTAACTACTTGAAGACAAAGCCCTTTCTGACACTTTTTGATTACATGAAAAAATTATTTTTTTTTGCAAGAAAATTACTTTGAACCCCCAAACATTATATATTTTTATAAAGCAAATGCCCTACAGATTAAAATGGTGGGTGTTTCATGTTTTTTTTTCACACAGTATTTGCGCAGCGATTTTTCAAACGCATTTTTTGGGGAAAAAACACACTTTTTTAAATTTTAATGCACTAAAACACACTATATTGCCCAAATGTTTGATGACATAAAAAAGATGATCTTAGGCCGAGTACATGGATACCAAACAACCAACGTGCAGTGGCGACAAACTAAATACATATTTAAAAGCCTTTACAGGTTACCACTTTAGATTTACAGAGGAGGTCTACTGCTAAAATTACTGCCCTCGATGTGACGTTCGCGGTGACACCTCACATGCATGGTGCAATTGCTGTTTACATTTGACGCCAGACGACGCTTGTGTTCGCCTTTGCGCGAGAGCAGGGGGGGGGACAGGGGTGCTTTTTTTTTTTTTCTTTATTATTTTTTTGCTTTTTTATCTTATTTTTAAACTGTTCCTTTCATTTTTTTTTTAAATCATTTTTATTGCTATCTCAGGGAATGTAAATATCCCCTATGATAGCAATAGGTAGTGACAGGTACACTTTTTTTTAAATAATTGGGGTCTATTAGACCCTAGATCTCTCCTCTGCCCTCAAAGCATCTGACCACACCAAGATCGGTGTGATAAAATGCTTTCCCAATGGCGCTGTTTACATCTGGCAAAATCTAAGTCATGAAATGCTCGTAGCTTCCGGTTTCTTAGGCCATAGAGATGTTTGGAGCCACTCTGGTCTCTGATCAGCTCTATGGTCAGCTGGCTGAATCACCGGCTGCATTCTCAGGTTCCCTGTTGAGACAGGAGAGCCAGAAAAAAAACACGGAAGACGGTGGGGGGGGGGGCATTCCTTCCCACTGCTTGTAAAAGCAGTCTAGAGGCTAATTAGCCACTAGGATTGCTTTTACATGAAAGCCGACCGCTGGCTGAAAAGAATGATACCAAGATGATACCTAAACCTGCAGGCATCATTCTGGTATAACCACTCAAAGTCATGAATGGCGTACCTGAAGACAAAAAAATGGTTAACAATAAAACACAGTAAACGGTAAAGTATAAAAAATTGCATACCTGAAAAGCAAACATGATGAAACATAATAACAATAAAACATTGCAGAATAAAATACAGTAAAAAAGAGCAGAACAATAGAGAGAGAATAGAGAGAGAGAACAATAAAACGACAACTATTTTTTTTTGTAACTAACTTTTATAACTGTAACGGGTTCCAGGTTCGGGTCTCTCAAAATGCGATGGCATCTTGGGAGACCCTGTGAAAGTGTGCCTAGTCTATGCAATGCTGTACCCTACGCTAATACTCAACTAGTGAATGGTAGCGTTCAAAACATTCACCAATGCAAGACCAGGATTGTCAGGACAGGAGGAACAATAATAGCGGGTGTCATGCCTATATCCGCGCTTGCTGTAGACACAACATCTTTTTGGGGGGGGTTTGTTGGGTAGGGGTACTCGGGAGGACATAAAAATGCCTCTCATGCAGCCGACTGCATTTGGTTGGGGATGTGAATGGGGGAAGTACGGGCGTTGCAGAAGTGGTGGGTTCCCAATTAGGGTTGGCGAATGCAGCAGGATAGCATTATGGGCACGACGGGCCTGTGTTTGTCTTCTTCTTGGTGGCAGCGGGACACTACTTGTGCTTGCCACCTCACCAGCTTGAACTGCACTTATGGGACTCGCCACGTCACCAAGTGTTACTGCAGTGCTGGTTTGACTACGACCGGGGTGTACTAGGCCACTGGTGTTTGCCAGTTCACCAAAACGCTACCAAAAAAACTGTTAGCGATCGCAGGGATCAGGCCTGACTCTGCGAACGCTGCAGTTATGCGTTTTAGTGTTTTGTAAGTGACAGTGATCGATCGATACTGCACTTGGGTGGGCTGGGCTGGGCAGGGGGGCAAAACGCAGGTGCTAGCAGGTATCTGGGCTGATCCCGCCAACACTGCGTTTTTGGATACCCTAAACTGCTGGGGACGCTAGTATATATCTGATCGGATCAGATATTGATCCGTTCAGATACTATACCACTAAGGGAGGCGTATGCTGCGTGCGTGGGTGTTAGCGTTACTGGCGCTAATCTGACGCTGCCTGGGGCGACGCATATCACTGCCGGGCGATCAGGGGGCTAAACCTTTATTCGGTAATAAACGGCGGGTGCCCTGACACTATAAAAAATAAACGAACTAACCAGCGTCACCTGTAACAGTTATACGGTGATCAGTGGTGAAAGGGTTAACTAGGGGGCAATCAAGGGGTTAAAACATTTATTAGGTAATATATGGGGGTCCCTGTCGCTATAAAACGCTGACGGCGAACCTAAATATTTACCTCCCTAACTAGCGCCACCAGTGACACTAATACAGCGATCAGAAAAATTATCGCTTAGTAACACTGGCGACGGTGGGTGATCAAGGGGTTAAAACTTTATTAGGGGGGGTTAGGGGGGTACCCTAGACCTAAAGGGGGCTAACCCTAACTGCCCTAACACAGTAACTGTCACAAACTGACACCATGCAGTAATCAGGAAAAAAAAAAAAAACAAACTGCTTGGTGTCAGTGTGACCGGGGGGGGGGGGGGATTAGGGGGGTAAAGGGGGGTGTTTTGTGTGCCTGGCATGTTCTACTGTATGTGTAGTGTTACACTCACATTGAAGTCTTCTCTCCTCGGCGCAGGAACGGAAAATACCGAGCCGAGGAGAGATGACATCATTTCCTTTGCTGCTGTTTAGCATACAGCAGCAAAGGAATGATTTGATTGGCCGGCGGCAATCGCGAGGGGGGGGCCACGAACGAATGGTCTCCCATTCATCTCTGATCGCCGCTGGTCAGAAGCGGACCGCCTCGGGCACCGGGGGGGGGTCGGTTCGGACCCCCCGCCCGCGGGAGGCAAATCACGTATATGTACGTGATTCTGCCTGCCCGTGCCATTCTGTCGACGTACTTCAGCGTGAGGCGGTCCTTAAGTGGTTAACAATGGTGCATAATTCCTCCCAATGACACCAACAATGGGCCCACTAACACAAAAAGATGGGGCATTGTTTATTCACACTGACATCGGGACCTTTTCAACTCCTAATGGCCGCAATTCACACCCCCTCCCTCCCATTAATTCTGAAGGACAGTAAATTGGCCCTTTGTTTAAAAAGTTTGGAGACCCCTAGTGTATAGATTAAAAAAAAACATTATAAATACCTTTTTTTTCCCCTTTTTATAAGTGATCACATGCCCTCTGTTCTCAGCTGCATAAGGCCTCATGGACACTGGATGTTTTTACAGCTGCTGTTTTTTTTGCTTCAGACATTTTTTCTGCAGTCAATAAACTCCCCATCATGTTATCCTATGTGTCCATGTACACATAGGCTGTTATCAGTAGTTTTTCGCAGGAGCGTTTTCTATCTGGAAAAAAACCCCAAGAACCCCAAGGTTTTGAGAAGAGTTGTTCAGCTGTAAAAAGCTCTAACTCTGAAAAAAGCTGAAAACAGCTTAAAAACGCCAAAAAAAAAAAAAAAAAAAAACGCTGAAAAACTATTCTGCGTTTATCAGCATTTTTTGAGCCATAAGCTTTTATGGGAGTATATATTTGCAAAAAAAAGCTAAAAAACGTTAGTTAAAAAAAGGCTACTACATATATGCTAAAAAAAACTAACTCTACAGCTACAGCTTTCTACAGCGAACGTAACTGTCTTCTTTATAACGTCCAGTGTGCATGAGGCCTAAGAGATGGGGGAGGAGAAGCTGTAGCACACAAAGCTTCCCAGTGAGGAGGGGGGGGGTGTCAGGACAAGTCTGATCATTGGAGGAGACCAGGCTAAGTTCCCAGCACAGCTAGAGAACTGACCACGGGGTGCTCTCGTGCTTAGTGTGGTCAGTTTTTATCAGGAAATCAGAGTGACTGGCAGGAACACCAGGGATTTCACATAAAGGAAGCAATACAAAGAGAACAGGATACTTTCTCATATAAATACATGGCACAGCAGGCACATATCAGGAAAATCAAATGTTGGGGTAACAAACGCTTTAAGTGTACACCCTTGTGAGGGCCATGTTTGGTTTATACAGGTGTTCCATGCATCTCTGTGCGGACAATCCCATTCATGTCAATTGGGTCGCAGCAGTTGCTCAGAAACAGCCACTGCTTCCAAGGCAATATCCATTTGGGTGCGGGTGGGCGTCTCCAAAACGCAGACCATGTGCATTTAGGGACAAGCAGCCACACAGATGTAGTGCAGCCCCTGCATCCGAGTTCACATGGATGGGACTGTCTGGACGGGGTTGCACGGAACACCTATATCTCATGTGAGGCAACCTCCAGGCAAAATATGGCCATCACCACACACAAAGTAAACAAAAAATGTTCGTGCTGGAGTTGCACTATAAAGGGAAACTAGAACTGATTCTTGATTTAATACTCATTGTGAAAACAAATTATTTACTATGTTCCCTGTTCACACCACAAAGGTGTGATTTGTAGTTTGGAAAGATGCAGCCAGTATATCTGCATTTTTCCACAGTGCACTGGATGGCACCACATGTCACCTTACTGCTGTGCAGAGGCTTTAATGAAACATCATTATGTGACACTTCAAATTAGGTTCAATAGAAAAAAAAAAGAAAAATAAGCACTGTGATGAGCTAAAATGCATATCACACGCTCCGTCAGAGCAGACAGTGGTAAATGGTACAAGGCTGCATAGTACCGCGTTGGCTAGTGTGAACCTAATCTAAATATTGGGAAGTTTTCCTGAAAGAAAGGTTTTAAATAATTCATTTTCTAATATGTTCTTCAATCTAATCACAATCATATTTAATCACTTCCAGTCCAGGCCAATTCTGACATTCCTCTCCTACGTGAAAAACCTTTTTTGCTAGAAAACTACTTAGTACCCACAATAAAATAGTGGGTGTTGCATATTTTTATGTCACACGATACTTGAGCAGCGCTTTTAAAAAAAGAATTTTTTTAAAAAAAAATACACTTTAATGAATTTAATGCACAAAAATACAACACGATACCCAATTGTTTGGTAAAATATACAAGATTTTACACCAAGTAAATAGATATCAAAATGTCATGCTTGAAATTGCGTCTGAACACCGCCACATTACCCGCTTGCCGACCGCAAATACGTTGTGATTTGCAAGTGGTTTACCGGGGTAATCAGCCATAACCCCAGTATCATATTTTTTCACCCAGCGGCTGGCTTTCTCATGAAAGTGATCCGAGTGGCTCATTAGCCACTGGATCGCTTTCCGAAGCAGCAGTGTTTCTCAAGCTTACTGTTTCACCGGCAAGCCAGAGAAACGATACAGCAGTGCAGCCAGGTGGTCACAGAGGCAATGAGAGACTAAATGAAATAAATAAGAAAAAAATAAAGCGTCCCCTTGTGCGCAGAAGTGAACGCATACATAAATGGTGTTTGCACTACACATATGAGACACACGGTCGGATTTTCCAACGGAAAACGTGTGATAGGACCTTGTTGTCGGAAATTCCGAACGTGTGTAGGCTCCATCACACATTTTCCGACACACAAAGTTTGAGAGCAGGCTATGAAATTTTCCAAAAACAAAATCCGTTGTCGGAAATTCCGATCGTGTGTACACAAATCCGACGGACAAAGTGCCACGCATGCTCAGAATAAATAAAGAGATGAAAGCTATTGGCTACTGCCCAGTTTATAGTCCCGACGTACATGTTTTACGTCACCACGTTCAGAACGATAGGATTTTCCTACAACTTTGTGTGACCGTGTGTATGCAAGACAAGTTTGAGCCAACATCTGTCGGAAAAAATCCTAGGATTTTGTTGTCGGAATGTCCGATCAATGTCCGACCGTGTTTATGGGGCATTAGAGTGAGAGCAATAATGCTAGAACTAGACCCAACTTTTTAAAACGTTGCCTATGGAGATTTTTAAGTACCGTAGTATGTCACCATTCCACAAGCATGCACAATTTTAAAGTGTGACATGTTAGGTATCTATTTACTCGGCCTAACATCAGCTTTCCTATTTTCAAAAAAAAAAAAAAAAAAAAAATCAGGATATATATTGTGTTTTTTTTTGGTTTTGTTTTTTAATTCGTTAAAGTGTGTTTTTTCCCCAAAAAAAAAACAGTTTGAAAAACCGCTGCGCAAATACCGCGTGACATAAAAATTGCATCAATCGTCATTTTATTCCCTAGGGTCTCTATTAAAAAAAAAAAAAATTATAATGTTTGGGGGTTATAAGAAATTTTCTAGCAAAAAATACTGATTTAAAGTAGTTGTAAACCCATTTAAAAAAAAAAAAAAAAAAACGTGCGAGACAAAAGCAATGCATAGCATACTAGCTCATAGGGCTGGGAGATTTTATTAAAAAAAAGCTTGATTCACAATTTGAATCAAGTGTTTTTTTTTGTGGACACCGCACCTGTCCAGAGGAGCTGCGGGCAGGAGTTTTTAGGCGTCCAATCTCGCGGACTAGGCCGAAGCCGCGGCCTCGCCTAAAAACTCCTGCCCGCAGCTCCTTGGGACCGGCGTGGTGAAAAAAAAAAAAAATTTGCTTAAATTTTGAATGGATTTAACCTTTCAACTCGATTCAAGATTTAAATCGATTTTTTCCCCAGCCCTACTAGCTCATTATGTAATACTCACCTGAGATTGAAGCCCTCGCTGCAGTGCCTGTACAGAGCACCGGCCGGCGACATCAATCCCGGGGGTTACTTCCGGGTATCACGGCTCCAGCGCTGTGATTGGTCGGGGCCGCATGTGCGCGGTTAATGCCACACTCACTGAAGCAACGGCACATACAATGACGTCGGCACATGCAAATACAGGGGATATGTCCTAAACCATTTAGGAGATATCCTGGGTAGCTACAGGTAAGCCTTATTATAGGCTTACCTGTAGCGAAAAGTGGTCTGTAAGGGTTTACAACTACTTTAATCTTGTAAACAAAAAATGCCAGAAAGGGCTTGGTCTTCAAGTGGTTAAGGTACCTAAAAATCTCCATAAGCAACAATTTAAAGGCCTTTACAGATTACCAGGTTAGAGTTAAACAGGAGATCTGATGCTAAAATAATTGCTCTCGCTCTGCGGCAATACCTCACATGTGTGATGGGATCACCGTCTACTATGTGTGTGAGACCTACGTGCATGTTCGCATGTACATGTAAGCATGGGAGAATAGAGGCGCCCCCCCCCCCCCCCCATTTTATTCATTTTTTTAATTTTTTTTTCAATACTGTACCTTTAATTTTTCATTTTTTTTAATCAATTTTATTGCTCTTACAAGGAATAAACAACATCCCTTGTAATGGCTTAGGCCGTGACAGGTACTCTTTATGGAGAAATCTGGGGTTTATGAGACCCCTGATCTGTCCTCTGGCCTCCAATGCAGCCAGGCAGAAATTGGTCTGGTCGACTGCTTTACTGACCATTAATGGCCAGGTAAACAGGTAAATTCAGGTAAACCTGAATCCTAGTCGCTTCAGGTTTCTGACATCAAATAGTAAATAGGGGCCAGGGGCCAAAGGCCAAGATCCTTATAGAAATTTTACAAATGTTGCAAATTAGCAGTTATCAAAATAAAATGAAAAAATAGTAGCCACTGTAGGCTTTATGTACACTGGAAGTTTTTTGTGCTGCCGTTTTTTTTTTTTTTTTGTGCTGGCCAATTAAACGGATTAACACCCAGGTGCTTGATGCGCCTAAACGAGGTATAGTTTGCAACCGTCAAGCATTTTTTTCTGCCAAAACCTCCTCCCAGGAGGAAAGGAGTCTAGGAGAGTTAGCAAAATGTCCAGTGTGTGTGAGGCCTTACCTATGGCACCAGGGTCACTTACCCCCACGTCTCCGGATTCATTCTGTCAATAAAGGCTGTCCATACATTATGTAATTTTCTTTCCTTCAACTTAACCACTTGACCTCCAGAAGATTTACCCCCCTTCATGAGCAGGCCATTTTTTTGCGATAGGGCACTGCGTTACTTTAACCAACAATTGAGCGGTCATGCAACACTGTACCCCAAAAAAAAAAAAGTATGTATTTTTTTCCCATAACTAGAGCTTTCTTTTGGTGGTATTTGATCACCTCTGTGTTTTTTATTTTTTGTGCTATAAACAACTTTCTGCTGTAAAACACATCTGAAAAAGAATTGAAAAGAATCAAATTTCTTCATAAATTTGGTCCAATATGTATTGTGCTACATGTTTTTTGGTAAAAAAAAAAAAAAAAAAATCACAGCAAGCGTATTTTCATTAGTTTACACAAATGTTATAGCGTCTACAAACTATGGGGTATGTTTATGGAATTTTTATACTATAGTATAGCGGCGATTAGCAGCTTATTGTGGGACTGTGATATTGCAGTGAACAATCAGACACTAACTGACACATTTGCAGGAACCAGTGACACTAATACAGTGATCAGTGCTAAAAATAGGACACTGGCTTGGAAGGGGTTAAACATCTAGGGTGATCAAAGGGTTTACGGTGTGCCTAGCCAGTGTTTTTGTGTACTGCATGTGCTGCTTTAATTAAGGAATGAGACAGACTCTAGTCTCTGCTTTGCAGGAAGACAGAATCCATCCGTTCCCTTTGTCATAACCGAGATCTTACTTGTTTACATAGGCAGATCTCACTTCTGTGTGTATTACCAACGATCGGCTGGTGCCGGAGGACATCAGCAGAAGCAGCCAGGCGGCAGAAGTGCAGAATCCCGTATATACGAGATTCTGCACAGGATAGCTGCCCTGTAGCAGTAAAACTGCTAAGGGGCAGACAGCAAGTGGTTATGGCCTGGTTCACATTTATGCAAGTTTGTAGCATGGGCACAGCTGCCCATTCATTGGAATGTTGTGCTGTGCCTGAGTTTCCCGCAGGAAAAAGGTTCCTTCACCATGTGATTTCCCTGAGGTTCCTGCACCCGCAAATGTGCTGCGTTTGTAGATGTGTGGGGGTGTCATTCAGAATGAATGGCAGCCCCATGCGTTTTCAGACAGCATGGCGTTTTGACTGTGGGTGGAGGAATCACTTCCGACACCCACAACCACCTGCATAGATGTGAACCAGGCTTAAGGAAAGAAAACTGTGTTTACAAGTATTGATAGGGGAAGTTTCCCTACTATCAGAATACTATAGGCGACCAGCAGTTATTTGGACAAAAAAAAAAAAAACTGACGAACTAGCTGTACTAAAGTCAATCCACAGATCAACTTTGGTACAACTAGTCTGCTCATAATCAAAATTTGGCTTGTTTCTGCTGAACCAGCCAAAATTTCAATCCTTCTAGGCTCGCACCTTTTGTTTGTTGGGATTGCACACTTTCCTGACACCATAGAAACACGCTGCATATGGGGGGCAAGGTGCTTTAGGTTGGGGGGGGGGCGCAAAGCCTCCTCTGCCCCAAAGCACCCACCCCCTATGTTGAGGGCATGCAGCCCAGTATGGTTAAGGAAGGGGGAGATGCTCGCTCATCCCTTCCCTTTCCTGACCTACCAGGCTGCATGCTCAGATAAGGGCCTGGTATGGCTTTTGGGGGGGGGGGGGCACACCATTTATTAAAATTGGCATGGGGGTGTCCCTTCAAAATCCACACCAGATCGAAGAGTCTGGTATGGTCTTTGGGGGGGGGGGACCCCATTCTGTTTTTTCAGTGGATTTTTCTAGTCGTCAATTTTTATTTTTATATTCAGCTGTCAGCGGGGAAGCCCGCTAACAGCTGATGACTCATCGGTTGTTAAGGATGTGGCGGCTGGCTTCCTGCCAGCTCTTTAGCAACCAGCTATATACAGTGAATGTAAAAAAAAAACCCACAAAAAGCAGAATGCAAATCACGTCAAACTTGCGTTTTAGATGCGGGTCTATTGAAGTCTATTACATGCAAAATGCTGCATTTTGCAGAAAGAGAGTCCCCGACCCTTTCCAAAAACACAGAGGCACAAAAATGCATTGATTTGTTCCATAGAAACCCATGTTAAAATAATTCCCTGCATTTCTGCAAAATGCAAAAAGCATCAAAAAACGCATTAGTGTGAATCGAGCCATAAGCCTCATTCAGAATTGCTGCAGCCCTTGCCGCCCTTCTAAAAAAGCGATGTGCAGTGGATTGCTCTTCAGAGAGAAGTTGACAGGCAACATATTGCCTCTTCTCTGCCTATTTTAACCATGAAAATTCTGAACCTGCACGCAGAACCATTCACATGAAAGGGTTGTGTTGGGAATGTGACAGGGGTTTTCGCTCTTACCATGCCATGTGTACAACCCAGAGCGGCAGCATGTTCTTGTTTAGATGAGTGAGAAAACCGTGGCTCAACAGCCTGCTTTTATTGCCCCCCCCCCCATGTGAATGAGCCCTTAGGCCGGGTTCACATATGTGTGGGGCTGGTTTCAGTCCGATTTGTAAAAAAAAAAAAAAAGTCTGGTGCGATTTCGTTCAGCAGTTCAGAGGCAAATTTTTAAAGTGTATGACACTGAAAAGTGCACCTGAGCCGTACTGAAAATCGTACCTGACTTTTTTTAAAATCGCACCGCAGCTGACGGCACATGCGTGAAATGGCTCTATAGAAAGCCAGTTTGGTTTACATGTCATGTGAATCGGACGCCATTCATAACACATCCAATTCACATATATGTAAACCGGGCCTTTTAGTGTATCTAAACCCAAAAACCAAAATGTAATATATTGCAGCTCACCAGTCCTTAGATGTGCTAATAACTACATTTTCCTTTTTTTTCAGGCTTATTTCTCCCCTATTATATTTTGTTTATCCTGCACATAACATTTCCTGTCCTTAGCTGGTTACACTCCCTCCTCCACTAGATCTATCCTTTGTTCACCTCTGTTACATGGGGGTGGGGAGATTAGTAGTGATTATACAGTACTTTACTATCTGTTTACCATTTCCGGCAGCATAAGGATTAAAAGTAGTCAATGTTGATTGAGAGAGTGACATTCTGCTTTGATCGATCAACTTGGGTACAATCAGCCAGCCAAATTCACTTGCAATTATCACTAGCAGGGGAAGCCTTGTTCCCCACCCCTACCTGGGAGCAGATTGCTTGGTAAGAGGGATTCCTCTGTCCGCACTGTCTGTGTTGATGGGGGAATCATGCGAATTTCTTTCCTGCGACCCATGGTTGCAGAAAAGAAGTTTGCACCATCTATGGCCTCCCTAAAGCCTGGTACACACTACTAGGTTTTTTTACGTTCAACCCAGCAGACTGAACGAAAAAAAAAAAATGGACAGCTCAGGAGGAGCAACTGTACTAACTATATGATGTTAGTACAGTGATCTCCACTGCTTTTCTATTGTGTTCTGACAGGGGGGATGGACCACCCACCAGAACACACTGGCCAGGTTGAGAGCGCTAGTCAGAAGCTGATCGGTAGACCGTTTTTGGTTATGCCCCTTCAACAGAAGCCCGTGTACACATGGGACGAATGCTGGCTGGATTCTATTGAACCAGTCGATGCCGCCCAACATTCAGCCCTGTGTATACTAGGCTTAACTCTACTAAGCCCATAGTCTTTGACAAACTCCTGTTGCATATCAGCCCTCTCTTATATGTTGTAGCAAGCCCATGGTCTTTGACCCCTTCCTGTTCCATACCTGTAATCTCTGACCATTTCTTGTACTAAAGCTGACCATAGACGGCTCCAATCTTGGCTGGTTTAGCAGGGACTGGCCTAGATTTGAACCATGTATGGGCAGGCTGAATGTTCCCAAGTTAATCTATCAACTTGGGTACAACCAGCATGTCAGATTTTACATTTCACCAGCACTAGGTCCTAATAGACTGCCGCCGCTGCCAAGGAGACAGATGCCAGACCAGCGCTGTCACTAGCAGGGGCAGGACAGCAAGAGGAGGCTGGGGAACCCCACAGTGGCAGAACACCAGGGCCCGGTCACAAGTGCAACCCTGGTAGTTCTCCCATTACTTTGGACCCTTATATTTTCCTGGTGTGCTGGTGACATATCAATTGTTTTCTGCCATCCTGGGGGCCCCAATACAGTAGGAAGGGGGCTCACTGCAGAACATGTGAAAGGGTCCCGTTGTGGGGTCATAATAAAGAGCCCTGAAACAGAAGTGAAGGGCCCCAGGATATATATAATTGCTCTTTATAGTTGTCCCCCCCCCTACTTTTGTCCCTGTCCCCCCTTAAATATGAAAGCTGGAGACGCCGCTGATGGGGGAAATAGAGTAATTTTCTTTCCTGCAACCTGTGGTTACAGGAAAGAAAAATCGCTCCATCTATGGCTAGCTTAAACTCATCATCTTTGACCATCTCCTACAGCATCTCCACCCGGTTTTGTCTATACCTTGTAGAAAGCCCACAGTCTGACAATCTCCTAATACATGTCTACAGCCTTCGACCATCTCTTGTAGCATGCCCTTAGTCTTTGACTATCTCCTGTTGTAGATCTGCAGCCTCTAACAACTTTTATAGTATGACAGTCACTGAATATTATGTGTGTCCCTTAGGTGATACATCTATGGCTACTTCTCCTGAATGGGAATGTTGGAAAATATTTGTTGGATCCGCACATGTAGCCAATCGGCTGCAGCATTGACAAGTGTATTCTGGCAGCAGAGAAGTCCCACTGTCAGAATACAATAGCACAACGTTATGGATTCCTTCATCCTCCTCCAATCTCCTATTAGGCTCCATGCACACTAGGAGCAGAAAAAACGTCAATGTTTTTAGCTTAAAAAACGTGGCATAAAAGACACAAATAGAAAGCATATTGTACAAAGTTTAGGTGAGTCTATGAGAGTTTAAGAATTTTAGTTTATAGGCTTTTTTTGCACTACACGCCCCTCTGCATAAGTTTTACTCCCAAAATAACCAGAATGCATTTCACACTGCATTGCATTTTTACTAAAAAACGTTGAAACTTGACGTTCAGAGGAGATAAGAGGAGTTTAGGAGAGACTGGCGTTTTTACAGCTCCTAAACTTCTCCAGAAAACGCCATAGAGAAGGGGTTTTTTTTCCTGCCTCTGAACGTCCCTGACAGAAAACACCCGTAGTAGTCATAATGTGCAAAGACACATAGAATACAATAGAAGTGCTTCTAGAGGCAGGAGAAAAAAAAAACTTCAAACGCCTGTAGAATTGACTTTTTTAAGTCCAGTGTGCATGGAGCCTTAGGCTAGGATCAGGGATATGCAATCAGCGGACCTCCAGCTGTTGCAAAACTACAAGTCCCATCATGCTTCTGCCTCTGGTTGTCATGTTTGTGGCTGTCAGAGTCTTGCTATGCCTCATGGGATTTGTAGTTTTGCAACAGCTGGAGGTCCGCTAATTGCATATCCCTGGGCTAGGTTCACACTTGTGTGGGCGGTGTGGCCCGCGTTTGCTTGGGCATGACAGCCAATTCATTGGAATGGCCATGAAACACAAGAAAGAAGTCTCTGTACTACTTTGGAAATAGTACAGCACAGTTCCCAGTCTGGGTGCGATTGGCATGCTATTAGGATTAATGGCACTTGCCTGCGGGCCCAGTGTTCCACTGTGTGGAAAGTTGGATCACAACGGAGCCCAGCGTCCCACAACGGCACCACCTGCACAGGCGTGAATCTAGATTAATAGTTTAAAAACGCAAAAAACAAATTCTGCTGGTAGGTTGATTTGCTCAGTCGTATTTGTGATTGATTGCTGGTGGAAATAATCTGAAATATGGCCAGTAATAGGGTGAGGAAGTATCCGGGATACTCAAAAAAGGTATTTAGAACACTTTGCGTGAAACGCACATTTGTTTTTGCCATGAAAGGTCCAGCAGTAGAATGTACTGTGCTGGGTTCACAGAGCTGAAAACAAACATACCAAGAACATACAATGGCTCACCTGACAATATTACCCTTTGATTGCACCAACCTAGAATGTATTATAATGTGTGCATTGCCTTGTTACAATTCACTGTTTAATTTCATAACACAATGACAATTCATTTTACACTATGTACTGCATGTTGTGGTGTGCAAAAATTGGGACTTGCTGTAGTTTTATGCATTGCACCACAATGCACTTGAATGGCCTCAGAGATATATGTATATATATGTAAAAATAAAAACTCAACAAATAAACATTGCAATCATCATCTCACATCCTCTACTGAAAGTAACAACAATGTTACATTTCCTGCTACAAGTACACTTGTAAACAACACACAGCTCCGTGATCCACTATAACAAACACTGCCCCCCCTCCTCTCCTACTAGACTTGTATACAGGAGGGCATGCTGACACTTCTAGTCCCACTACCGCTGGCAGACCTGAGTGCTGAGATCCGGGCAGGCTACAGTCAGGAGTACACAATGCACACACGTGGAGGAGTCGGGGAAGTTGTGATACTTACACATCAAAGTGCTGAACGCCACCAAAGCCAACACCCCCTGGATGAGGACCCCGAAATGATCAATCAGCGCCCCATTATCACAGCCCTGAGGATGTCCTCTCACCAGATCGCTACTATTCATGGACACATCTTGTACGATCAGTCCGTCCATGTCTGAGGAGTCCGGAGTGTGTGATCATCCCAGGAGGAGCTACTACACAATGGAGGAGACAACCAGAGCCTGACTACTCCTACTCTCCGATCATCAGTGAGGACAAAAGGCTTCTCACACTCTGTGTGCTCGTATGTTCCTACTGAGAGGACTACCCCTACCTACTCACTACCCCCACTTACTCCCTACTGACTACCTGCACATTCCCTACTCACTGCCTCCACCTACACGCTGCCTCCACCCCCCCTACTCACTGCCTCTACTCACTGCCTCCACCCCCCCACCCACTCACTGCCTCCACCCCCCCACCCACTCACTGCCTCCACCCCCCCACCCACTCACTGCCTCTACCCCCCCACCCACTCACTGCCTCTACCCCCCCCCCCCACTCACTGCCTCTACCCCCCCCCCACTCACTGCCTCTACCCCCCCCCCCCCACTCACTGCCTCTACTCACTACCTGCACATTCCCTACTCACTGCCTCCACCCACTCACTCCCTACTCACTGCCCCCATCTACACTCTGCCTCCACCTACTCACTGTCTGAAAACTCACTGCTCCCACCTACACACTGCCTCCACCCACTCACTCCCTACTCCTACTCTCCGATCATCAGTGAGGACAAAAGGCTTCTCACACTCTGTGTGTTCGTATGTTCCTACTGAGAGGACTACCCCTACCTACTCACTACCCCCACTTACTCCCTACTGACTACCTGCACATTCCCTACTCACTGCCTCCACCTACACGCTGCCTCCACCCCCCCTACTCACTGCCTCTACTCACTGCCTCCACCCCCCCCCCCCACTCACTGCCTCCACCCCCCCACTCACTGCCTCCACCCACTCACTGCCTCCACCCCCCCACCCACTCACTGCCTCTACCCCCCCCCCACTCACTGCCTCTACCCCCCCCCCCACTCACTGCCTCTACCCCCCCCCACTCACTGCCTCTACCCCCCCCCCCACTCACTGCCTCTACTCACTACCTGCACATTCCCTACTCACTGCCTCCACCCACTCACTCCCTACTCACTGCCCCCATCTACACTCTGCCTCCACCTACTCACTGTCTGAAAACTCACTGCTCCCACCTACACACTGCCTCCACCCACTCACTCCCTACTCCTACTCTCCGATCATCAGTGAGGACAAAAGGCTTCTCACACTCTGTGTGTTCGTATGTTCCTACTGAGAGGACTACCCCTACCTACTCACTACCCCCACTTACTCCCTACTGACTACCTGCACATTCCCTACTCACTGCCTCCACCTACACGCTGCCTCCACCCCCCCTACTCACTGCCTCTACTCACTGCCTCCACCCCCCCCCCACTCACTGCCTCCACCCCCCCCACTCACTGCCTCCACCCCCCCACTCACTGCCTCCACCCCCCCACCCACTCACTGCCTCCACCCCCCCACCCACTCACTGCCTCCACCCCCCCCCACTCACTGCCTCTACCCCCCCCCCCCACTCACTGCCTCTACCCCCCCCCACTCACTGCCTCTACCCCCCCCCACTCACTGCCTCTACTCACTACCTGCACATTCCCTACTCACTGCCTCCACCCACTCACTCCCTACTCACTGCCCCCATCTACACTCTGCCTCCACCTACTCACTGTCTGAAAACTCACTGCTCCCACCTACACACTGCCTCCACCCACTCACTCCCTACTCACTGCCTCCACCTACTGACTGTCTGCAAACTCCCTAATCACTGCCCCCACCTACACACTGCCTCCACCCTCCCTACTCACTGCCTCCACACTCCCTACTCACTGCCTCCACCCTCCCTACTCACTGTCTCCACCTAGTCACTGCCTCTACCTACTCACTGTCTGCACACTCCTTACTCACTGCACACTAAGGATGAGCTCAGGCGTGTTCGCAACCTGCACGTGCAGTGCCCCCCAGGAAGTCGTCACCGCATATCACTATTTACAGGCAGTGAGACATTTCTCGATCTCTGCAGCCACGGATCGGGAAAATGTCTCACTGCTTGCTATTAGCACTGTGCAGTGCCGACTTCCTGGCGGGCACTGCACATGTGGGTTGCGAACACGCCTGAGCTCATCTTTACTGCACACTCACGGCCTCCACCTACTCACTGTCTGCACACTCCCTACTCACTGCCTGCTCACTGCCTCCACCTACCTACTGTATGCACACTCCCTACTCACTGCCTGCTCACACCCAGCTCACTGCTCTACCTACTCACTGACTGCACACTCTCTACTTACTGCTTGTACACTCTCCACTCACTGACTGCTCACTGCTCTCACCTACTCACTGCCTGCACACTCCCTACTCACTGACTGCTCACTGCTCCCACCTACTCCCTGCCTACACACTCCCTACTCACTGCTTCCACCTTATCTGTCTGCACACTCCCTACTCACTGCCTGCTCACTGTCTACTACAGAGGAACATGAAAGAACTGTGGTTGCTTTACATAGTATTAATACACTGAGCAAAATTATAAACGCAACACTACCGAATGCCCTGTAGATGTAGGCTACACTGCCACATATATATATACTGCCTGCACTGACTGAATATAGGGTAGATAAAGTCTAGGCTAAACGCAGAATATATATATCTATAGATATATATATACTAGACTGACTGTATATATATATATATATATATATATATATATATATATATATATATATCAAATACACTGCTACTAACTGAATAACCTGTCTGCTTAATCTAACTCAAGCTATCTCTTTGTCCACGCCAAAAACACTACACACAGCTGCTATGTAAGCAGCCTTATATAGTGTGGGGTGTGGACTTAGTCCCCCTGAGCTATGATTGCCCAAAGCCACCTTTTGGCCAAGCGCGCTGTGATTGGCCAAAGCATACGGGTCAGGTGCATGCTTTGGCCAATCATCATACAGCAATGCACTGCGAGTGCACTCGCAGTGCATTATGGGGCGCTCTGCGGCGCTCGAATTTCCCGCAAATGCCCCATATGTTCGGTTAGTTTTAGGTGTTACGTTCAATTTGAACCACAGGCTCATCCCTATTGTTTAAATATTGACTGGTTTAATTTCTAATAGGAGTTTCCATCATATTTTAGAACATTAGTTAAAAATGCTCTGTGTTAGTATATTTTCCCTGTTTTTTCAGTGAAAAAAATTTGTGGGGGGATTGGCAACCCTGTGGAGCAGGGGGCTGGGGGTGTGTGGATGGAGAACTTCTTTCTCGGGTGGGGATGCCATACTGAGTCTTTGCCCTGGGTAAAAGAATGCCTAGCTTCGCCACGTGCCATACACATTGCTTTCTGGGGCGCCAACAAGAAGGGAAAAAGAGCAGACATGTGTCTGCTGTTCTCCCTCCCCTCCATCCGCTGGCACCCACCATGACAGCCCCGGCCTGCAGATAGGTAAGCGGTGTGTATGTAAGCAATCGGGAGAGAAGTGTTTTTGGAGGAAAAAAACACCCAAGCGCTTAGCACTTGAGCGTTCATCCATTTCAATGGCTAGAATAAATTACTATTTTGGCCAATGGAATGAATAAATGCAACACTTTTGTGTTTGCCCCATTTGTCATGAGCTGGACTCAAAGATCTACAAGTTTCACGCAGCGGTGCCATTGTACCCCAGTATATGTGCGTGAGCAGGAACCCGGTAGTCTATGAGACGCAAATGTGAAAAATCAAAAGTGCTCGATTTAAAGGCTTATATGCAGTTATTGCCATAAAAAGTGTCTGGGTACCCGGGTCCTGCCCCAGGGGACATGTATCAATGGAAAAAATGTCAGTTGTTTCTGGAGCAGTGATTTTAATAATACTTAAAGTGAAACAATAAAAAATAAAGAAAGAAAATAGTGTAATCCCTCGCGCCACTAAGCGAACAAACAAATAAGATCAAATATAAGTGAATAGAATATACGTGAAAATTGCTCAAACGAATAAAATCAAAGACACCTAAAATTAGGGGAGCCCGATGAAGTCACATGTTGTGATGTAACGCATAGGGAGTGGCTGGATATACTGAACAAACCAGGAAATGATGTAAGAGGTGTCTAATGCTGTCTACAATGAATTGTTTGCACCATTACTGCTGTTTTTTACTGCTTTTAATGTAAGAGTCAATTTTGGCCTTTGATAAATTGAGTTTAGTTAAACGTTTTTACGCTATAGGAGGCTTTTTCTTTATCCCCTTATAAAATCTGACAACATTGAAACCATCATATAATCAGGAGCCTGGAAAGTCAGAGACACTGGTGGAAAACCTGTAGCTGTGTCCAGCATTATCAGAAACTGCAGTGTCCTTGTGTGATCAAGAGATGGAGATTTGATCTGTCCCAGGGAGATCGTTAAGGCGGTTTATATTCCTCATTGAGGTAAGAGCTCTGGGAGCATTAAGTTCACATGAAGATCACATATAGAAGAATCATTCATTGCAAGAATTGTTTTTCACAAGATTTGTAGATCACAGGAATTTTGGCACATTGTTTGAAAAGGACTTTCTTTCACAGCAATTGACCGATCATTATCATTATAATTTTTGTGCATTTTTTGATGGATTTTATCACATTAATCATTTCCCGAAAAACTGCAGATTCTGTGGGTGGATCTGTTGTCTGGAGCTCGGTGGGTGGAGTCGTGATGTCAGTAGACTCCCCACCCACCTCTTCACTCCCCTTGTCAATATGCATTTTCTCCTGTGTATTTCTTACAGTGAACTTCTGCTATGATCTCTAACATCCAGTGAAAAGACAGGAAAGTAACCACATGACTTCAGCATGCCAAATCATGCTGAGGTGTGGAACAGCCAATCCTTGCAGAGCTGCTGAAGAAAGGAGTGGGGGTGCGAATTAAAAAATAATGCATGTGTCTTAGGCTAGTGCACGAGATATGTAAATCACCTGTCACTCACAGCAAGGAGGAGGATTTGACAAAGTTTTTCTCTCTTTGTCAAGATTTATCTCACTGAACAATATAAGAGGATTGCTCAGAGCTGGAATAACTGTGTGGCAAGACTGGGCTCAAATGATAGGAAATTTTATACTCTACATTATGATATATATATATATATATAAAAAAAAAAAAAACATTTTCGGGTTTACATCCACTTTAAATATTGTGCCTGGGGGGTGTCCTTAGTATGCCTGTAAAGTAGCACATCTTTCCCATGTTTATAACAGTGCCACAGCAAAATTACGTTTCTAAAGGAAAAAATGTCATTTAAAACTACTCGCGGCTGTAATGTATTGTCGGATCCCGGCAATATAGATAAAAATACCAAAAATACCAAAGAAAAATGGTGTGGATGTCACCCCCAAAATCCATACCAGGCCCTTCAGGTCTATATTAGGTCTATATTATATTATACCCTTCAGGTATAGATATTAGGGGAACCCCGCACCCAAATTATTTAAAAAATGGCGTAGGGGTCCCCTAGGCCCCCAGGCACTATATACTCTGAACAGAAGTATATATACTATATGGCCTGCTCTATATACTTTGCAGAAAATTGGGCCTTAGGTGTTGGTTGTACCAGAACACTGTTACTCTTGTTGGGTGCAGGAACGGGCCCTGATGTGAAATAATAGATCAAAAATTTTAATTACATGCCCCTGTTAAACAGGGGCAGAAAAATTGGGCCTTGGGCGGTGATGGTAGTGCCACAACACTGTAACCACTCACAGATACTCTTGTTGGGTGCAGGAACGGGCCCTGCTGTGAAATATTATATCAAAAATTGTAATTACATGCCCCTGTTAAACAGGGGCAGAAAAATTGGGCCTTGGGCGGTGGTGGTGGTGCCACAACACTGTAACCCCTCACAGATACTCTTGTTGGGTGCAGGAATGGGCCCAGCTGTGAAGATTTCGTTTAAAAATTGTAATTACATGCCCCTGTTAAACAGGGGCAGAAAAATTGGGCCTTGGGTGGTGGTGGTGCCCTAAACCAAAAATGTTGGAAGCTAGCATCATCAAGATTGAGGAAGAATAGGATAGGCAGTCTTCAAGGGATCCCACATCCATAGTAAATTCAGTCAGTTACATCAGCATCAGGTGCTCGATAGCTGCTGATCCAAGACTGATTCATTTTTATGAATGTGAGTGTTTGATCCGTTACAAACCCTCCAGCAGCACTGAATGTGCGTCCAGAAAGCACGCTGGATGCAGGACAGGCCATTAGCTCAATTGCATGTTGAGCAAGTTCTGGCCAGTGGTCCATCCTCAAGACCCAGTAACCCAGTTGATGCTCTGTTGGAAAGGTCTCCAAGTTTGCTCTTGCTCCTAGATATTCCTGCACCATGTAATGCAGACGCTGCCGATGGTTGCTTGAACTGATCAGACCTTGGTGCTGAGGACTGAAAAATTGTTTAAAGGCATCGGTCAGCTTGCCACCTTCTCCACCGCTCTTCCTCTGACTGAATGAAGCCTCAGCAACACGTTGTCCAGCACCAGGAAATTGTAACCTCCCAGGGTCTGGAAATGCGTTGCACAAACCTTTCTTTAAGGCCTCCTGAAGATGTTTCATCCTCTGCTCGCTCTGCGAAGGCAGGATAAGTTCTGCAACCTTACCCTTGTAACATGGATCAAGAAGGGTTGCCAGCCAGTATTGATGCCTCTCCTTGATACCACAAATCCTAGGGTCCTTTTGCAGGCTTTGCAGAATCAGGGAGGCCATGCAGCGTAAGTTTGCAGAGGCATTCGATTCTGAGTCCTCTTTGTCACTAAGGATCACATGATCCGTAACTACCTGCTCCCAGCCATGTACAACTCCTTGGGATTCTGGGGACTGAAAACCATCCCTTGAAGACTGCTGCTCAGTGTTATCCTTTACATCCATGCTGACACAATCCTCTTCTTCCTGTGTGTTTGGTGGGCCCGCAGGAATGGTATCTGGATAAAGGGGGCCTTGAGAGGTAAGGAAATCCTTTTCTTCTTCCCGCTGTTCTCCTCAAGTGCCCTGTCCATGATTCCATGAAACGTGTGCTCCAAGTGGAAGACTAGAGGGATAGTGTCACTGATGCATGCATTGTCACTGCTCACCATCCTTGTGGCCTCCTCAAATGGTGACAGGACAGTGTATGCATCCTTGATCAGTAGCCACTGGCGTGGTGAAAACAAACCAAGCTCCCCTGACCTTGTCCTGGTGCCATACTCGCACAGGTACTCATTGATGGCCCTCTGCTGCATGTGCAGCCTCAGCAGCATTGCCAACGTTGAGTTCCACCTGGTGGGCATGTCTCAAATGAGGCGGTTGGTGATCAGGTTACATGCCCTTTGAATGTCAGCCAGCCGAGCACAGGCATTGTATGACCGGTGGAAATGACCACAGACTTTTCTGGCCTGGCTCAGGAGATCCTGTAAGCATGGGTACCTGCTCAAGAACCGCTGCACCACCAAATTCAGGACATGTGCCAAACATGGAACATGGGTCAAGTGTCCCTGATGGAGGGCAAAGAGAAGGTTGGTGCCATTGACGCATACAACCATTCCGGGCTGAAGCTGGGATTGCGTCAACCACCTCTGAGCCTGCCCCTACAGAGCTGACAGAATCTCTGCCCCAATGTGGCTCCTGTCCCCTAGGCAGACCAATTCAAGCACCGCATGGCATCTTTTAGCCTGACTGCTTGCATAGCCCCTTGAATGCTTATGGAGCACCGCTGGTTCAGAGGACAAATCTGCAGAAGAGTCCATAGTGGAAGAAGAAGAGGGGGTGGAGGAGAAAGCTGTGGAAGAATCACCACTAGCATGGTGGCGGAACAAGCTCCAACAACACTGAACCCTGTCCTGCACCCTTCCCAGCTGCCAGCAGAGTTACCCAGTGCAATGTGAAGGAAAGGTAATGTCGCTGCCCATGCCTGCTGGACCATGAGTCAGCGGTAATATGAACGTTACTGCTGACCGCCCTGTCCAATGAGGCCAAAACAATGCCATTCCACAAAGTCATGAAAGGGGGCAAAGTCTACAAGCTGAAAAGGCAGCAGCTGCAGTGCTAGCAAGTTGGCCAAGCTAGCATTTAGACGCTGAGCATGTGGATGGCTGGGACCGAATTTATTTTTATAGTTCAGCAACTGGGGTAGGGAAATTTGCCTGCTAAAATCAGATGGTGGTGTACTGCTAGCAGATTGGCTGCAAGTACTTGGGACACCTATTGCTATACCTTCATTCCTCTAAGGGCAGGTTTTTGAGAGGACTGGAGGTATAGTAGGGTTGGAGATCCCATATGAGGGGCAAGGAGAAGTCTGCCTTTTTCTTTGATGAGGGTCTTTCAAGTGCTGTTGCCAACGGACTGCATGGCAGGTCTTCATATGTCTGGTCAAGCATGTGGTGCACAGGCGGCTGCTGTTCTGGCCACTCTTGATCCGCTTCAGACATCGGGTTGGAAACAGCAACAGTGCGATCTGCTGCACGCGTGTCAAAAAAGGCCCACACCAAGGAACTTTTATAAGTCAGCAGAGAGTCAGCAGTGCCCTGCACCTGGGGAGCTCTGCGGTGTGATGCAATAGGGTGGCTGCCCTTAAGCCTAGAGGACATCCTGCCTCGGAGTTGTGCCTCCTCCTCCTCTCTTCTCTCAGGCACCCAAGTAGAGTCAGTGACCTCATCATCCCCTCCCTTCTCGTTACTGGAGCAAACTTGGCAGTATGCTGCAGCTGGGGGAACATGGCTGCCAGTTTCTTGTCCTTCTGTGGCACCCCCTCTCTCTAGGCTCACGTTACTCCCTTCCTCAACCTGGGAACCAACATCGGAGCCTTTAAATCGCTGCTCATCCTCCAGCAGCATGTACCCAACACTGTGGTCGAATAATTCTGGGGACTCCTCCATGCATGATGGTGGGGCTACGAAAGGAGTGACTGTGGACAAGGAGCCGGTGGAATAGGCCACTTTGGCAGCTGCGTTGGAAGGCAAACTACTCTGTGCTTGGGTGACAGAGGGTGAGGATGATGAGGATGGCTTTGTTATCCACTCCACTAACGCTTCTGCATGTTGTGGCTCAATAACATGGCCAGCAGCAGAAGAAAAGCAAAAGCGTGCCTCACGGCCATCTGCAGAGGATGCACCATGTCCACGACCAGCACTGTTGACTGTAGACACAGAGGCTGCTTGCCTTCCTTTAGTGGCCTGGGAGCATCTGCCTCTTCTTGGTGGCCTTCCGGACATGATGTATTTTTTTGTACTGTACATACTGTACACACTATACACAAACTGCACACACTATTAGATACTCTGTACACCGCCTGAAGTGTATTAGGAACAGTACACCACGGAATGCACTGTAGATATAGGCTACACTGGATGCAGAGTATATATATATATATATATATATATATATATATATATATATATATATATATATATATAAAATGTGTAAATAAATATATATTAAAGTGGAGGGCCACCCAAAAAAAAAAAATTGCACCAAAAATAAATAAAAAATTAAAAAAACGTGAAAAAAAAATTTACTTACCTGAAACCCTTGTTGCTAGGCAGTCTTCCTAATCTGCCTCTTCCTATACTCCGGCGTGTAATGCTCCTCGGTAAGCGGCCCCGTTGCCTTCAGGGAACTGTGTGTGTTCCCAGAAAACCACGGGGCCATTCACAGAGCGCCGCTCCGCTCGCGCGCGCGCAGTAGGAAGCTGGCAGTGAAGTCGCAAGGCTCCACTGCCTGTTTCCCTTACTTAGGATGGCGGTGCTGGAACCCGAGAGCCGAGGGACGGGTCGCGGGCATCCAGGACAGGTAAGGCTACTTATTTAAAGTCAGCAGCTACAGTGTTTGTAGCTGCTGACTAAAAAAAAAATTAGCTGGCCGGAATCCCGCTTTAATACACCTTCTGGAGTGTATTAGAAACAGTACAACAGTACACCACACAATGCACTGTAGATATAGGCTACACTGGATGCAGAGTATATACAGTATATATATATATATATATATATATATATATATATATATATATATTTATATTAATACACTGCCTGCACTGAATATCGAGTAAACACTGAGTATATATGCTAAATGCAGAATATATATATATATATATATACATATATATATATATATATATATATATATATATATATATATATATGTATATATACTAGACTGACTAAAAAAAAAATCGCTGGTCGAAATCCCACTTTAATACACCATCTGGAGTGTATTAGAAACAGTACAACAATACACCACAGAATGCACTGTAGATATAGGCTACACTGGATGCAGAGTATGTACAGTATATATATATATATATATATATATATATATATATATATATATATATAATATATATTTATATTAATACACTGCCTGCACTGAATATCGAGTAAACGCTGAGTATATATGCTAAATGCAGAATATACATACATATATATATATATATACACTAGACTGACTGTATATATATATATCAAATACACTGCCAGTAACTGAATAACCTGCCTACTTAACTCAACACACGGCCGCTGTGTAGGCAGTCTTATATAGTGTGGGGCATGGACTTAGTCCCCCTAAGCCATGATTGGCCAAAGGCACCCTGCCTTTGGCCAATCATGGCTTTCCCAGCAGAGTGCGCTGTGATTGGCCAAAGCATGCAGGTCAGGTGCATGCTTTGGCCAATCAACATACAGCAATGCACTGCTATCTTGCAGTGCATTATGGGACGTTCTGCAGCGCTCAAATTTACAGCGAACGCCCCATAATGTTCGCTGTTCGGTGAACGGGCGAACACCCGATGTTCGAGTCGAGCTTATGTTCGACCTGAACATCAAGCTCATCCCTACTCACCAGACATGTCACCCATTAAGCATGTTTGGGATGCTCTGGATCGGCATATAAGACAGCGTGTTCCAGTTCCTGCCAATATCCAGCAACTTCGCACAGCCATTGAAGAGGAATGGACCAACATTCCACAGGCCACAATCAACAACCTGATCAACTCTATGCGAAGGAGATGTGCTGCACTGCGTGAGGCAAATGGTGGTCACACCAGATACTGACTCATTTTTGGACCCCCCCCCCCGAACCCCCTAATACAGAAAAACTGCACATTTTAGAGTGGCCTTTTATTGTGGCCAGTCTAAGGCACACCTGTGCAATAATCATGCTGTCTAATCAGCATCTTGATATGCCACACCTGTGAGGTGGATGGATTATCTCGGCAAATTAGAAGTGCTCACTAACACAGATTTAGACAGATTTGTGAACAATATTTGAGAGAAATAGGCCTTTTGTGTATATAGAAAAAGTCGTAGAACTTTGAGTTCAGCTCATGATAAATAGGGGCAAACACAAAAGTGTTGCGTTTATAATTTTGCTCAGTGTAATTACAGTACATTTTAGCCGACATTCGCACCCGAGCTGAGCAATTTTGCACACATAGACACAGTTTTGCCTTCGTTCACACGACCGCAAAAAACTCATTCAGTCCTCATGCAACCCTGTGTATTTGCCTAGCTCTTCTCAACACCCTTTCTCCTAGCAGGAGAAAGACAGCATAAAAAACAAGCTGCATTTTGCAAACATGTTTAGGTGCATCAAGCGTTTGGGCATTCATTCCACTGGCCAAAATATTAATTTATTCTAGCCACTGAAATGTGCTAAGCGCTTGGGTGTTTTTTTCCTCCAAAAACGCTTCTCTCCCGATTGCTTACATACACACCGCTTGCCTATCTGCATGGTGGGTGCCAGCGGGTGGAGGGGAGGGAGAACAGCAGACACATGTCCGCTCTTTTCTCCTTCTTGTTGGTGCCCCAGAAAGCGATGTGTATGGCACGTGGAAAAGCTAGGCATTCTTTTACCTGGGGCAAAGACTCAGTTTGGCACCCCCACCCGAGAGAGAAATTCTCCATCCACACTCCCCCCAGCCTCCTGCTCCACAGGGTTGCCAATCCCCCACAAATTATGACAAAACAGGGAAAATATATTAACACAGAGCATTTTTTACTAATGTTCTAAAATATGGAAATTCCTATTAGAAATAAAACCAATCAATATTTAAACAATAGGGATGAGCCCGCGGTTCGTGTCGAACTTAACGTCAGGTGTTCGTTTGTTCTAAAACAAACCGAACATTATGGGGCATTCGTGGGAAATTTGAGCGCCGCGGAATGCCCCATAATGCACTGCGATATCGCAGTGCATTGCTGTATGATTATTAGCCAAAGCATGCACCTGACCTGCATGAGAGAGCCATAATTGGCCAAAGGCAGGGTGCCCTTGGCCAATCATGGCTCAGAGGGACTAAGTCCACGCCCCACACTATATAAGGCTGCTTACATAGCGGCCGTGTGTAGTGTTAGTGGCGTGGACAGAGAGATAGCTTGAGTTAGATTAAGCAGGCAGGTTATTCAGTTACTGGCAATGTATTTGACATAGATATATATTAGAGCTGCACGATTCTGGCCAAAATGAGAATCACGATTTTTTTGCTTACAATAAAAAGATCACGATTCTCGCAACGTAAAATCTTTCACATTATACAAAAAAAAATTGGGCTAACTATACTGGTTAGTTTTTTTTTCATTCATTCATTCATTAAAGTAATTTTTTCCAAACAAATTGCATTTGAAAGGCCGCTGCTCAAGTACAGTGTGACATAAAATATTGCAACAACCACCATTTTATTCTCTAGGGTGTCTACAAAAAAAAAATATATATGTTTGGGGGTTCTAAGTAATTTTCTAGCAAAAAAAAAAATGATTTTAACTTGAAACCAACAAATGTCAGAAAAAGGTTTAGTGTGGTTAAACTTTTTTCACTTATACACAAAGTCTATTACATTGACAAATTGTAACAATGTTTATACTTAAGTTCAACTGATAAAGAATGTTTTGATTCTTGGCAGACTGCCCAGTTTTTTTCTTCCTTTCTTTTGACTGCTGTTGCTTTAGAAGAGCAGAGAGGATTCTTTGCATAGAAAGAATTGTGAAACACTTTAGTCAAGATCGCGATAACGATTCTTGACGAATAATTGTGCAGCTCTAATATATATATATATATATATATATATATATATATATATATATATATATATTCTGCATTTAGCATAGACTTTATATTCAGTGTTTACTCTATATTCAGTGCAGGCAGTTTATTAATATATACAGTATCTCACAAAAGTGAGTACACCCCTCACATTTTTGTAAATATTTTCTTCTATCTTTTCATGTGACAACACTGAAGAAATGACACTTTGTTACAATGTAAAGTAGTGAGTGTACAGCTTGTATAACAGTGTAAATTTGCTGTCCCCTCAAAATAACTCAACACACAGCCATTATTGTCTAAACCGCTGGCAACAAAAGTGAGTACACCCCTAAGTGAAAATGTCCAAATCGGACCCAAAGTGTCAATAGTTTGTGTGGCCCCCATTATTTTCGAGCACTGCCTTACCCCTCTTGGGCATGGAGTTCACCAGAGCCTCACAGGTTGACACTGTAGTCTTCCACTCCTCCATGACGACATCACAGAGCTGGTGGATGTTAGAGACCTTGCGCTCCTCCACCTTCCATTTGAGGATACCCCACAGATGCTCAATAGGGTTTAGGTCTGGAGACATGCTTGGCCAGTCCATCACCTTTACCCTCAGCTTCTTTAGCAAGGCAGTGGTCATCTTGGAGGTGTGTTTGGGGTCGGTATCATGTTGGAATACTGCCCTGCGGCCCAGTCTCTGAAGGGAGGGGATCATGCTCTGCTTCAATATGTCACAGTACATGTTGGCATTCATGGTTCCCTCAATGAACTGTAGCTCCCCAGTGCCGGCAGCACTCATGCAGCCCCAGACCATGACACTCCCACCACCATGCTTGACTGTAGGCAAGACACACTTGTCTTTGTACTCCTCACCCGGTTGCCACCACACACGCTTGACACCATCTGAACCAAATAAGTTTATCTTGGTCTCATCAGACCACAGGACATGGTTCCAGTAATCCATGTTCTTAGCCTGCTTGTCTTCAGCAAACTGCTGGCTTTCTTGCGCATCATCTTTAGAAGAGGCTTCCTTCTGGGATGACAGCCATGCAGACTAGTTTGAAGCAGTGTGCGGCGTATGGTCTGAGCACTGACAGGCTGACCCCCCACCCCTTCAATCTCTGCAGCAGTGCTGGCAGCATTCATACGTCTATTTCCCAAAGACAACCTCTGGATATGACGCTGAGCACGTGCACTCAACTTCTTTGGTGGACCATGGTGAGGCCGGTTCTGAGTGGAAACTATCCTGTTAAACCACTGTATGGTCCTGGCCACCGTGCTGCAGCTCAGTTTCAGGGTCTTTGTAAGCTTCTTATAGCCTAGGCCATCTTTATGTAGAGCAACAATTCTTTTTTTCAGATCCTCAGAGAGTTCTTTGCCATTAGGTGCCACGTTGAACTTCCAGTGACCAGTATGAGAGAGTGAGAGCGATAACATCAAATTTAACACACCTGCTCCCCATTCACACCTGAGACCTTGTAACACTATCGAGTCACATGAGGGGGAGGGAAATGGCTAATTGGGCCCAATTTGGACATTTTCAGTTAGGGGTGTACTCACTTTTGTTGCCAGTGATTTAGACATTAAGGGCTGTGTGTTGAGTTATTTTGAGGGGACAGCAAATTTACACTGTTATACAAGCTGTACACTCACTACTGTACATTGTAACAAAGTGTAATTTCTTCAGTGTTGTCACATGAAAAGATAGAAGAAAATATCTACAAAAATGTGAGGGGTGTACTCACTTTTGTGAGATAATGTGTGTATATATACCGTATTTATCGGCGTATAACACGCACTTTTTCCCCTTAAAATGAGGAGAAAATCGTGGGTGCGTGTTATACGCCGATCCTCACTGTCTGTGTGCCAAAAAAATACGAGCGGGGCCAAAAAAGACAGAGCGCCACCGGAAAAAAACGAGCGCCACCGAAAAAGACCGAACGCCGCGGAAAAAGAACGAGCGAGTTCCCGCCGTCCCGCCTCCCTGCTGTCTCTGAGAGGACGAGGAGCGAGTGCTGCCGAAAAAGACCGAGCCGAGTGTTCGGCTCCGCTCGCAGTCCCAGCTCCTATGATGGGCATAACACTCCCTCCAATGGCGGGACTGGGCAGGACTGCGAGCTGAGCCGAGCCGAGTAAACAGTACACTCGGCTCGGTCTTTTTCGGCAGCGCTCGCTCCTCATCTTCTGAGACAGCAGGGAGGCGGGGCGGCGTGACGAGCCGAGTACACAGGCTCTATCTTGGCGGCAAATTTAAGCAATTAATTTAGGCAAACATCACTGGGCAAGGCTGCACTGGGCAAGACTGCATATGATAATGGGCAACTGCAAACGGCACACAGCACTGGGCAAGGCTGCACTGGGCAAGGCTGCATATGACAATGGGCAAGGCTGCACTGGGCAAGGCTGCATATGACAATGGGCAAGGCTGCACTGGGCAAAGCTGCATATGACAATGGGCAAGGCTGCAAACGGCACTGGGCAAGGCTGCAAATGGACACTGATCACTCTACAATGATGGACAAGGCTGCAGATGGACACTGACAATTGATGGGCATTTAAATGTAAGTTTTTTTCCTTCCTACTTCCCTCCTAAAAGTTTTTTTCCTTAAAATGCCCTCCTAAACTTGGGGTGCGTGTTATACGCCAGCGCGTGTTATACGCCAATAAATACGGTGTGTATATGTATATATATATATACTGTAATATATATATATATATATATATATACACTCTGCATTCAGTGTAGCCTATATATACAGTGTATTCGGTGGTGTATAGTTTCTAATAAACTTCAGGCGGTGTTTAAAGTATATAATACAGTGTAGTTTAGTGTTGCAAAACAAAAAATACAACATGATGTCCGGAAGGCCACCAAGGAGAGGCAGACACTCACAGGCCACTAAAAGAGGGCAAGCAGCCTCTGTGTCTACAGTCAACAGTGCTGGTTGCGGACATGGTGCATCCTCAGAAGATGGCCATGAGGCACGCTTGTGCTTTTTTCTGCTGCTGGCCGTGTTATTGAGCCACAACATGCAGAAGAGTTGGAGTGGATAACAAAGCCGTCCTCATCCTCTGTCACCCAGGCTCAGAGTAGTTTGCCTTCCAATGCAGCTGTCAAAGCCGCCTTTTCCACCGGCTCCTTGTCCACAGTCACTCTTTCCATAGCCCCACCATCACGCATGGAGAAGTCCCCAGAATTATTCGACCACAGTGTCGGTTATATGCTGCTGGAGGATGCGCAGCGATTTGAAGGCTCTGATATTGGTTCCCAGGTTGAGGAAGGGAGTAACGTGAGCCTAGAGAGAGGGGGTGCCACAGAAGTACAAGAAACTGGCAGTCATGTTCCCCCTGCTGCAGCATACTACCAAGTTTGCTCCAGTAACGAGAAGGGAGGGGATGATGAGGTCACTGACTGTACTTGCGTGCCTGAGAAAAGAGAGGAGGAGGCACAACTCCAACAAGGCAGGATGTCCTCTTAAGGGCAGCCACCCTATTGCATCACACCGCAGAGCTCCCAGGGTGCAGGGCACTGCTAACTTCCTGCTGACTTTTAAAAGTTCCTTGGTGTGGGCTTTTTTCGACACGTGTTCAGCAGATCGCACCATTGCTGTTTGCAACCTATGTCTGGAGTGGATCAAGTGTCGCCAGAACAGCAGCCGCTTGAGCACCACATGCTTGACCAGACATATGATGACCTGCCATGCAGTCCATTGGCAACAGCACTTAAAAGACCCACATCAAAGAAAAAGGCGGACTTCTCCTTGCTCCTTATCTGGGATCTCCAACCCAACTATACCTCCAGTACTCTCAAAAACCTGCATTGAGAGGAATGAAGGTATAGCAAAAGGTGTCCCAAGTACTTGCAGCCAATCTGCTAGCAGTACATCACCAATTGATTTTAGCAGGCAAATTTTCCTACCCCAGTTGCTGGACTATAAAAAGAAATTCGGTCCCAGATATCCACATGCTCATCGTCCAAATGCTAGCTTGGCCAAATTGCCAGTACTGCAGCTGCTGCCTTTTTAGCTGGTAGACTCTGCCTCCTTTCGTGAATTTGTGGAATGTGCTGTACCTCAGTGGCAGGTTCAAAAACGCCATTTCTTTTCACGGAAGGCCATTCCGGCTCTCTACATGTGGAAGGCAATGTTTTGGCTTCATTGGACAGGGCGGTCAGCAGTAAGGTTCATATTACCGCTGACTCATGGTCCAGCAGGCATGGGCAGCGACATTACCTTTCCTTCAAGGCGCACTGGGTAACTCTGCTGGCAGTTGGGAAGGATGCAGGACAGGGTTCAGTGTTGTTGGAGCTTGTTCCGCTACCACGTCTCCAAAATGCTAGTGGTGATTCTGACACAGCTCTCTCTTCCACCCCCTCCTCTTCTTCTTCCTCTATGGCCTCTTCTGAAGATTTGTCCTCTGAACCAGCGGTGCTCTGTAAGCGTTCAAGGGGCTACGCAAGCAGTCAGGCTAAAAGATGCCATGTGGTGCTTGAGTTGGTCTGCCTAGGGGACAGGAGCCACACTGGGGCAGAGATTCTGTCAGCTTTGCAGGGACAGGCTCAGAGGTGGTTGATGCCATGCCAGCTTCAGCTAGGAATGGTTGTATGTGACAATGGCACCAACCTTCTCTCCGCCCTCCGACAGGGACACTTGACCCATGTTCCATGTTTGGCACATGTCCTGAATTTGGTGGTGCAGCGGTTCTTGAGCAGGTACCCAGGCTTACAGGATCTCCTGAGGCAGGCCAGAGAAGTCTGTGGTCATTTCCGCCGGTCATACAATGCCATTGCTTGGCTGGCTGACATTCAAAGGAAATGCAACCTGCCCACCAACCGCATCATTTGTGACATGCCCACCAGGTTGAACTCAACATTGGCAATGCTGCAGCGGCTGCACACAGCAGAGGGCCATCAGTGAGTACCTGTGAGAATATGGCACCAGGACAGGGTCAGGGGAGCTTAGCTTCTTTTTGCCACGCCAGTGGCTACTGATCAAGGATGCACTGTCCTGTCACCATTTGAGGAGGCCACAAGGATGGTGAGCAGCGACAATGCATGCATCAGTTACACTGTCCCTCTAGTCTTCCTCTTGGAGCACACGCTTCGTGGAATCATGGACTGGGCACTCGAGGCAGAACAGCGGGAGGAAGAGGATGATTTCCTTACCTCTCAAGGCCCCCTTTATCCAGATAGCATTCCTGCGGGCCCGCCAAACACACAGGAAGAAGAGGAGGAGGATTGTGTCAGCATGGATGTAGAGGATAACCCTCAGCATCAGTCTTCAAGGGATGGTTTTCAGTCCCCAGAAACCCAAGGAGTTGAACGTGGCTGGGAGGAGATAGTTACGGATCACGTGATCCTTACCGACCCAGAGGACTCAGAATCGAATGCCTCTGCAAAGTTACACTGCATGGCCTCCCTGATTCTGCAAAGCCTGCGAAAGGACCCTAGGATTTGTGGTATCAAGGAGAGGGATCATTACTGGCTGGCAACCCTTCTTGATCCATGTTACAAGGGTAAGGTTGCAGAACTCATCCTGCCTTCGCAGAGCGAGCAGAGGATGAAACATCTTCAGGAGGCCTTGAAGAAAGGTTTGTGCAATGCATTTCCAGACCCTGGGAGGTTACAATTTCCTGGTGCTGGACAACGTGTTGCTGAGGCTTCGTTCAGTCAGAGGAAGAGTGGTGGAGAAGGTTTGCTGACCAATGCCTTTAAACAATTTTTCAGTCCTCAGCACCAAGGTTTGATCGGTTCAAGCAACCATCGGCAGCGTCTGCATTACATGGTGCAGGAATCTAGGAGCAAGAGCAGACTTGGAGACCTTTCCAACAGAGCATCTACTGGGTTACTGGGTCTTGAGGATGGACCACTGGCCAGAACTTGCTCAATATGCAATTGAGCTAATGGCCTGTCCTGCATCCAGCGTGCTTTCTGAACGCACATTCAGTGCTGCTGGAGGGTTTGTAAAGGATCAAAGAGTGCACTTGTCCACAGACTCCATTCATAGGCTCACATTCATAAAAATGAATCGGTCTTGGATCAGCAGCTATCAAGCACCTGATGCTGATGTAACTGATTGAATTTGCTATGGATGTGGGATCCCTTGATCACTGCCTATGCTGACTATCCTATTCCTCCTCAATCTTGATGATGCTTGCTTCCAACAATATTTTTGGTTAAGGGCACAACCATCACCCCCCAAGGCCAATTTGTCTGCCCCTGTTTAACAGGAGCATGTAATTTCAATTTTAGATCTAATATTTCATAGCAGGGCCCATTCCTGTGCCAAACAAGAGTATCTGTGAGGGGTTACAGTGTTGTGGCACCACCACCACCAAAAGCCCAATTTTTCTTCCCCTCTTTAACAGGGGCATGCTATTACAATTTTTGATATATTATTTCACAGCAGGGCCCGTTCCTGCGCTCAACAGAAGTATCTGTGAGGGGTTACAGTGTTGTGGCACCACCACCACCAAAAGCCCAATTTTTCTTCCCCTCTTTAACAGGGGCATGCTATTACAATTTTTGATATAATATTTCACAGCAGGGCCTGTTCCTGCGCTCAACAAAAGTATCTGTGAGGGCTTACAGTGTTGTGGCACCACCACCCCCACCAAAGGCTCAATTTTTCTGCCCCTGTCTAACAGGGACATGTAATTACAATTCTTGATATAATATTTCACAGCAGGGCCCATTTCTGCGCCCAACAAGAGTAACCCTGAGGGCTTACAGAGTTCTGGTACCACCAACAGCTAAGGCCCAAGTTTCTGCAGAGTATATAGGGCAGGCCGCATAGTATATATACTGCTGTTCAGAGTATATAGTGCCTGGGGGCCCCCAGGCCATTTTTTAAAAATTTGAGTGCGGGGTTCCCCTTAATATCCATACCAGACCTGAAGGGCCTGGTATGGATTTTGGAGGTGACATCCATGCCATTTTTTTTGTATTTTTGGTATTTTTATCTATATTGCCGGGATCCGACAATACATTACAGCTGCGAGCAGTTTTAAATTACATTTTTTCCTTTAGAAATGTAAATTTGCTGTGGCACTGTTATAAACATGGGAAAGATGCACTACATTACAGGCATACTAAGGACATCCCCCAGGCACGATATTTAAAGGAATATTTCATTTTTATTGTTTCACTTTAGGCATTATTAAAATCACTCCTCCCCAAAAAACGTCAGTTTTAAAACTTTTTTTTGCATTGATACATGTCTCCTGGGGAAGGACCCGGGTCCCCAAAAATTTTTTATGGCAATAACTTGCATATAAGCCTTTAAAATTAGTACTTTTGATTTTTCACGTTCGTGTCCCATAGACTTTAACCACTTCCGGACCGCCTGAAGGAGGATATTGTTGGTATGGCAGCAGCTAGCTGCCATAACCCCGACATCCTCTTCTTCAGCGGGCGGTCTGCTACAAGATAAAAGTGGTCCCCCCTCCCGCCATGATCCGGTGCCCTCCGCCGCTTACCGGAGCTGTCAGGAGAGGCGGAGGTGATCGCGTCTGTCCCCTGCCTGGGTATGGAGACGAGTGAGGGGAAGATGGCCCCCACCCGTCTTCATTTCACTGCAGGGCAGAAGTGACGTCAAAGCGTCACTTCCGCCCATAGCTCTTCAAGGGCCATTATTTAAAAAAAAATTTAGATGAAATTTTTTATTTTTAATTGCATTTTAATGTAAATGTGAGATCTGAGGTCTTTTTGACCCCAGATCTCATATTTAAGAGGTCCTGTCATGCTTTTTTTTATTACAAGGGATGTTTCATTCCTTGTAATAGGAATAAAAGTGACAATTTTTTTTTTTTTAAAACAACGTAAAAATGTAAAAAAAAAGGTAAAATAATTTTTTTTTTTTAAACATGCCCCTCCCCGAAGAGCTTGCGTGCAGAAGCGAACGCATATGTGACTAGGGCCCACATATGAAAATGGTGTTCAAACCACACATGTGAGGTATCGCCGTGATCGGTAGAGCGAGAGCAATAATTCTAGCCCTAGACCTCCTCTGTAACTTAAAACATGCAACCTGTAGAATTTTTTAAACATCGCCTATGGAGATTTTTAAGGGAAAAAGTTTGTCGCCATTCCACGAGTGGGCACAATTTTGAAGCGTGATAATGTTGGGTGTCAATTTACTCGGCGTAACATTATCTTTCACAATATAAAAAAAAATTGGGCTAAATTTACTGCTGTCTTATTTTTTAATTCAAAAAAGTGTATTTTTTCCAAAAAAAGTGCGCTTATAAGACCACTGCGCAAATACGGTGTGACAGAAAGTATTGCAACGACCGCCATTTTATTCTGTATGGCGTTAGAAAAAAAATGTATAATGTTTGGGGGTTCTAAGTAATTTTCTAGCAAAAAAACCTGTTTTTAACTTTTAACAACAAAACTCAGAAAGAGGCTCGGTCTTTAAGTGGTTAACGGTGTTCGCGTGTTCGAACAAATTTTTTGCCTGTTCGCATGTTCTGCTGCTAATTACCACTTTAAATCCACTATTTGTATTTTATTCAATCACATTGTGTTTGCTTCTCGATATATGTTTTACGCACTGGAACAGAGGTTGGTTTCACTGATATCATCTAAAGAAAACAATTCAATTTATTGTGTTCAGCTTTTCTGTGAGCTGTCTGCCTTTCATTTATCAGAAGGAGAATAGAAAGTAGTAAGACACATAGATAGTGATCAATTGTCAGGTCATCTGAACAGTGTAGTGATAAGAACTATTGTCAAAGACAATGGCTATACAGTGTGTGTATCAGAAAGGACTTGGCAGAGGTAAAGACTGAGCATTTTCAGCAGTGTTTTTTGCTGTTGAAAAGATTATTCTTCAGTCTATCAAAAATAAACAATGCCTGAAATTGTATTGAATAAGTAATAAATACCTTCTTCTTCTTATGTATGCTTTGTTTATACTTTTCAAATATACACTATATTACCAAAAGTATTGGGACACCTGCCTTTACATGCACATGAACTCTAATGGCATCCCCAGTCTAATGCCTCGTACACACGGTCGGATTTTCCGACGGAAAATGTGTGATAGAACCCTGTTGTCGGAAATTTCTACCGTGTGTAGGCTCCATCACACATTTTCCATCGGATTTTCTGACACACAAAGTTTGAGAGCAGGCTATAAAATTTTCCGACAACAAAATCCGTTGTCGGAAATTCCGATCGTGTGTACACAAATCCGACGGACAAAGTGCCACGCATGCTCAGAATAAATAAAGAGACGTAAGCTATTGGCCACTGCCCCGTTTATAGTCCCGACGTACGTGTTTTACGTCACCGCTTTCAGAATTATCGGATTTTCTGACAACTTTGTGTGAGCTTGTGTATGCAAGACAAGTTTGAGCCAACATCCATCGGAAAAAATGCTAGGATTTTGTTGTCGGAATGTCCGATCAATGTCCGACCGTGTGTACGGGGCATTAGTCTGTAGGGTTCTATATTGAGCTGTCCCACTCTTTGCAGCTATAACAGCTTCAACTCTTCTGGGAAGGCTGTCCACAAGGTTTAGGTTTAGTGTGTCTATGGGAATGTTTGGCCATTCTTCCAGAAGTGCATTTGTGAGGTCAGGCACTGATGTGGACAAGAAGGCCTGGCTCGCAGTCTCCGCTCTATTTCATCCCAAAGGTGTTCTATCGGGTTGAGGTCAGGACTCTGTGCTGGCCAGTCAAGTTCCTCCACCCCAAACTCGCTTATCCATGCCTTTATGGACCTTGCTCTGTGGAGGAACTTGACTGGCCTGCACAGAGTCCTGACCTCAACACCTTTGGGGTGAATTAGAGCAGAGACTGTGAGCCAGGCCTTTTCGTCCACATCAGTGACTCACCTCACAAATGCGCTTCTGAAAGAATGGTCAAACATTCCCATAGGCACACCTCCTAAACCTTGTGGACTGCCTTACCAAGAACAGTGGGCCAACTCAATATTGAACCCTACTGACTATGACTGGGATGCCATTAAAGTTCATGTGCGTGTAAAGGCAGGTGTCCCCATACTTTTGGTAATATAGTGTATATAGTTAATCGAACATGCTTGGGATAAACATAAATCTATACTCAGACAAAAACATATAAATAAGTAAATAATATTTAATAAGAAAAAGGTGCAGACTTAATCAACTACGTGATCTTTTTTCTGTCATCACTCACTCTTAAAGTGGTTCGAAAGGCTCAAAGCTTTTTTTTACCTTCATGCATTCTATGCATGAAGGTAAAAAACCTTCTCTGTGCAGCAGCCCCCCAGTCTCCCCTAATACTTACCTGAGCCCCATCCTGATAAGGCCCCCCCAGGGACTCTCCCTCCTGATTGGTTGAAACAGTCAATCACAGCCAGTGAGCCAATAAGGAGAGAGAAGGGTCGAGGACGAGCTGCGGCTTTATGTGTGATTTACGTGCAGAGCAGCGGCTCTGGAACAAGCTTGCTTGGGTGCCCCCATAGCAAGCCGCTTGCTCTGGGGCACTTGGCAGGAGGGAGGGGCCAGGAGCGCCGACGGGAAACTCGAGAAGAGGAGGATCAGGTCTGCTCTGTGTAAAACCATTGCACAGAGCAGGTAAGTATGATATGTTTCTTATTTAAAGAAAAAAATACCTTTAATATCAATTTAAAGTGAAAGTTACATTTTTTTACTTGTACCTACAGGTAAGCCAATATTAAGGCGATGTCACCAGTGCATGTGCTCTGAAGGGATGATATATCCATACTTCAGAGCTCCGTTCCGGGACTTCCGCGCCCATGCACAGGAGTGAAGTCATCGCGGCGCGGCCAATCCGACGGCCGGAGGACACAAACCCTGAAGCAGGACCGGGGGAAGATGGAAGCCCTGTCATCGGTGACAGCGTGCGGCTGGAGGGCTTAGTTCTAAGGTAATTATTTCATAATGTGCACATTATGCCATTGTCTTGCATGGTTAAAAAACAAAAACAAAAAAAAGTTTGGTTTATTTCTATTTCCTGTTTAGTACCACACTGTGCTTTACTGCTTTCCTCTTTCATTGGAAGTGTATGGGTCAGGTCTGATCTCACTGAATCAGACAAATTCTCACAAATTAGTGGAACACAAATTAGTGGAACAGAAAATCTTCGGGTCGGCAGCACACCCACATAAAAAGTAAAGTATAAAGTCTTTATTGAAGCATAAATATTAAAAGCACTGGATGGATACAGGCAGTGCTTTTAATATTTATGCTTCAATAAAGACTTTATACTTTACTTTTTGTGTGGGTGTGCTGCCGATCCAAAGATTTTCTCTTCCATGTTTTCTGCTGCAGTGGCAGAGCGTGCACCCCACCTCACAGAAGCAACATTGGAGTGTTACCGATTGCATCACCTGTGAGCAGCGATCTCTTTTTCTATAAAAATTAGTGCATAGAGTTTCAAATAATAGTCTGCTGCTGCGCAGTCTTACCTTTTAAAAATATGTTTGAGTTACATTGTATTCAACTGAATCCATCCGGATCCTTCATATAAGAAGAAAACCAGAGGGTGCAGTCTAAAGCCTCATACACACGATCGGATTGATGGCCAACAAAACCGTGGAATGGGCGAAGGGCGTTGGACCAAACTTGTCTTGCTTACCCACGGCCACACAATTGTTGGCCAACAATTACGAACGTAGTGAGGCACTACATTGTTTTTCAGCTCTTTGGCGCCTTCTGCTAATTTCGTGTTAGTAGAAGTTTGGTGAGTGTTGATTCGCACTTTTCATTTCGCACTTTTCAGTTCGTTTCTGAAAAGCCGTTCGTCAACCAGACATGTTGCGGAATTGGAGGAGATAAGGTATTTATCATTGGCCTTGGAGTTATTGCTATGACATTATTTATGGTTGAATAATGATTTGATTTGGTATATTTTCTATATTTTTGGATGCATATAATGCACTTTTTGGTTAAGTTCTATTAGCAGATAACATGTCTAATTTTATTTGTATTGTGGAGAATAATACTTGGCCAAGTAGAATAATACTTGGCTATGTATTATAATGTGGAGAATAATACTTGGCTATGTATTTTACTTCAAATGACAGTTTGGGAGTAGGCAGTTACATTTTAAAATACAATGTAAAATTAACGCGGGACACCAACATAGTTGTATCTTTGATCTTAAAAACTACGGGATAATGATAACTTGCCCCCCCCAAAAAAGAAGCATAATAATATTATTCTTAAAAACACTAGAAAAAAAAAGCCTTTAAAAATTTGTTTGCAATAACTCCATCAGTATCACCAGCAAAGCAGCTTCATTATTATCCCATTAAAGAAGAAGAGAATTGTGCACTGTATTTCTAGATTTCTTAATTTGCCACGTCACGAATGTTAATTCTCCATTATGAACGCTAGTTTACAAGACCGACCGCTTTTGGCTCGTCCTTGCTTCCGAGCATGCGTGTTTGTACTTTGGACTTTTGTTCGACGGACTTGTGTACACACGCTCGGAAAATCTGACAACACACATTTGTCTACGGAAACCTGAAAACCTACTAGCCAACATTTGTTGGCAGAAAGTCCAACAATTGTCCGATGGAGCATACACACGGTCGGATCTTCCGCCAACAGCCTCTCGTCGAACATTTCCCAACGGAAAGTCCGATCGTGTGTACGAGGCTTTAGTGTAGCATTAAAACTACATTTATTAGTAAAAGGACAAATGGCAACTCACATATTCAAAGATAAGAAGTGCTTGTCATATAACCCCAGCCAGGCATAGCTTTTATCTCAGGGATAGCAGTAATGATCCAGAACAGGAAGTAAGAAATACTGCTGCAGGCTGGGTCTGACAGAGTTGTGGAAGGCTCTTGGCAGCATGGGAAACAGCACTGAATAAGGTTACATGCTGAGAGGCATGAGGGGTCATGGCCACCCATTTTGAGTCCATCCAGCCTCTTTGTCAAGCCTACTTGTTGGTCTAGAGATCCTTTTCAGTCTCTGTGAGACGCTGCCACAAGTCTACTGGATCACAACGAAGTTCATCCCGGTTGTACTGAAAAAGATTAACTATGGCTTTGTATCCACTCAGTCTGTTTATTTGTGAGCACATACTACACCCTTCCTGCTCTATTTAAAAAAAATCAGCTAAATCCATAATATGTGTGTCTTTCTCTGCTTTTTGAAAATACTAAAAACTTACTGATGAAAAAAATGTATATGAATATGGGAAATAAGAAAAAAGGCACAGTAAAGTAAAAAAATCAATCAATCATGAAAAAAAAATAATTTGAAATATTTTTTTATCAAAAAAGTCTTTACTATGCTTGAAAATTATATATCTGGAATTGTCTTTACCCACCAAAATAATAACATTAAGAACCGTCCAACCACACATGAAGTCACCCAGAATAGAAGTACAAATGGATATAAATGGCCAAAATAACTGCCTTCGAGTGGCCTCCTATTCCTTACAGATTATCTATCAATACAGATTACAAAAAAAAAAACATTCACAAGATCTTTATAGATATAACATACGGGGATATCAAAAGTCTTATATTCATCTAATTTTTTCCATCATATTGCAATAACATAATTTTTATATAATCAATGAATGGCATCAGAAATGGTCGTAGGAACAAACCAAGCATTTTGTTCTATTAGACTTGTATTCTGGAAGACATGTAGCCAGTATAGATATTTTTTATTTTAAAGCAAAAAAAACAGCAGCGCTACAATAATGACAAAAATAACAATAACAGTCCATATGTGAATAAATTGCGATGACATTTTTTTGTTAAACCATCAGCCTGATACTGCCTCGGTATGAGGTGGCGATTTCACACTGTTTATCATCATGTGTGATTGTACCATATTACTATTGCATATTTTTTGTTAAATAAAAGGCTTGAGTTTTTAATGTACTTTAACCATGGGAGTATATTTTTTTCTTTGGCGTTTATCTTCAAAAGCGGAGGTGTGATGCTTGTTCCTGCACTGGGAGGCATTGGAGGAATATATAACCAAAGCCTGTTTGACCAGCTGAAAGAGCATGGAGAAGAAATCCTACCAAGGAAAACCATACAAACTACAAAGTACTCACTGTGAAATACCACAAAGCAATCTTCAAAGCCAAAAAAGAACATTTCTCGAACACCATCTCAACTGCCTTAAACCGGCCGCTGGAACTTTTCAAAATAGTCGCCCAGTCAATGAACCCAACCTGCTTAGAGCCCCCAGCAAACGATGCTCAAGAATTCTGCAATGAGTTATCAAATTTCTTCATTGACAAAATCGACAACATTCGGAAATCAATTCAACAGAAAAAAACAACCAACCTTACCCAACCAAAGCAAAAAGAGGATATCGACATTAACATCACACAGCCACCGGATTTCTCTTTGACCCCAATCACCACTGACACGACTAAAAACATTATGAGAAGCCCTCGAGACAGCACATCACCAAACGACATCATTCCCACAAAACTCCTGAAAGAATGCTCCGACATCTTGGCTCCTACTATAACACACCTCATAAATCAGTTGTTCAAAGAAGGGATTGTGCCCACCACCCTCAAGCAAGGCATCGTCAAACCCCTGCTAAAGAAACCCAATCTCGACCCGAAGGAACCTAACTACCGCAGACTGATAACAAGCCTCAACACCAACACCAAAGCAGTAGTACTGCAGCTACAACGCCACCTGGACACACACCAACTCCTGGATCCCCTGTAATCAGGCTTCCCCCCAGGCCATTGCACAGAAACTGCACTTCTCAAAATATGGGACGATGCCCTTGAAGCAGCAGATGATGGAGAATCATGTCTCCTGGTACTGTTAGACCTCAGTGCAGCATTTGATACAGTGGACCACAATACTCTACTTGTCCGCCTCACAGAAGTAGCAGGAGCCACAGATTCTGGTCTAAAATGGTTTGCATCCTTAGAGAATCGCTCTCAGACAGTGAAACTAGGAGCATTCACCTCAGAAACCCGCACAATCTCCTGTTGAGTCCCTCGGGGTTCATCCTTGTCACCAGTGCTATTCAACAACAACATCCGCCTACTCCTTAACCACTTAAGGACCGCCTCGCGCCAATATACGTCGGCAAGGCGGCACGGGCAGGCAAAATCACGTTAATGTACGTGATCTGCCTCCCGCGGGTGGGGGGTCCGATCGGACCCCCCCGGTGCCCGAGGCGGTCCTCTTTTGTCCCCCGGCGATCGGAGGTGAGGGGGAGGCCATCCGTTCGTGGCCCCCCCTCACGATCGCCGCCGGCCAATCAGAACATTCCTTTGCTGCTGTATGCTAAACAGCAGCAAAGGAAATGATGTCATCTCTCCTCAGCTCGGTATTTTCCGTTCCGGTGCCGAGGAGAGAAGACATCCGAGTGAGTGAAAACACACACACACTCAGTAGAACATGCCAGGCACACAAAACAGCCCCGATCCCCCCCCGATCACCCCCCAATCACCCCTCCCCCCTCCCTGTGACACTGACACCAAGCAGGTTTTTTTTTTTTTTTTCTGATTACTGCATGGTGTCAGTTTGTGACAATTACTGTGGTAGGGCAGTTAGGGTTAGCCCCCTTTAGGTCTAGGGTACCCCCCTAACCCCCCTAATAAAGTTTTAACCCCTTGATCACCCCCCCGTCACCAGTGTCGCTAAGCGATCATTTTTCTGATCGCTGTATTAGTGTCGCTGGTGACGCTAGTTAGGGACGTAAATACTTAGGTTCACTGTCAGCGTTTTATAGCGACAGGGACCCCCATATACTATCTAATAAATGTTTTAACCCCTTGATTGCCCCCTAGTTAACCCTTTCACCACTGATCACCGTATAAGTGTTACGGGTGACACTGGTTAGTTCGTTTATTTTTTATAGTGTCAGGGCACCCGCCGTTTATTACCGAATAAAGGTTTAGCCCCCTGATCGCCCGGCGGTGATATGTGTCGCCCCAGGCAGCGTCAGATTAGCACCAGTAGCGTTAACACCCAAGCACGCAGCATACGCCTCCCTTAGTGGTATAGTATCTGAACGCATCAATATCTGATCCGATCAGATCTATACTAGCGTCCCCAGCAGTTTAGGGTTCCCAAAAACGCAACGTTAGCGGGATCAGCCCAGATACCTGCTAGCACCTGCGTTTTGCCCCTCTGCCCGGCCCAGCCCACCCAAGTGCAGTATCGATCGATTACTGTCACTTACAAAACACTAAACGCATAACTGCAGCGTTCACAGAGTCAGGCCTGATCCCTGCAATCGCTAACAGTTTTTTGGTAGCATTTTGGTGAACTGGCAAGCACCAGCCCCAGGCAGCGTCAGATTAGTGCCAGTACCGCTAACACCCACGCACGCACCATACACCTCCCTTAGTGGTATAGTATCTGATCGAATCAATATCTGATCCGATCAGATCTATACTAGCGTCCCCAGCAGTTTAGGGTTCCCAAAAACGCAGTGTTAGCGGAATCAGCCTAGATACCTGCTAGAACCTGCGTTTGCCCCTCCGCCTGGCCCAGCCCACCCAAGTGCAGTATCGATCAATCACTGTCACTTACAAAACACTAAACGCATAACTGCAGCGTTCTCAGAGTCAGGCCTGATCCCTGCGATCGCTAACAGTTTTTTTGGTAGCGTTTTGGTGAACTGGCAAGCACCAGCCCCAGGCAGCGTCAGGTTAGCGCCAGTACCGCTAACACCCACGCACGCACCGTACACCTCCCTTAGTGGTATAGTATCTGATCAATATCTTACAAAACACTAAACGCATAACTGCAGCGTCCGCAGAGTCAGGCCTGATCCCTGCGATCGCTAACAGTTTTTTTTTGTAGCGTTTTGGGGAACTGGCAAGCACCAGCGGCCTCGTACACCCCGGTCGTAGTCAAACCAGCACTGCAGTAACACTTGGTGACGTGGCGAGTCCCATAAGTGCAGTTCAAGCTGGTGAGGTGGCAAGCACAAGTAGTGTCCCGCTGCCACCAAGAAGACAAACACAGGCCCGTCGTGCCCATAATGCCCTTCCTGCTGCATTCTCCAATCCTAATTGGGAACCCACCACTTCTGCAGCGCCCGTACTTCCCCCAGTCACATCCCCAACCAAATGCAGTCGGCTGCATGAGAGGCATTTTCTTTATGTCTTCCCGAGTACCCCTATCCAACGAACCCCCCCAAAAAAGATGTTGTGTCTGCAGCAAGCGCGGATATAGGCATGACACCCGCTATTATTGTCCCTCCTGTCCTGACAATCCTGGTCTTTGCATTGGTGAATGTTTTGAACGCTACCATTCACTAGTTGAGTATTAGCGTAGGGTACAGCATTGCACAGACTAGGCACACTTTCACAGGGTCTCCCAAGATGCCATCGCATTTTGAGAGACCCAAACCTGGAACCGGTTACAGTTATAAAAGTTAGTTACAAAAAAAGTGTAAAAAAAAATATAGAATAAAAAAAAATAGTTGTCGTTTTATTGTTCTCTCTCTCTCTATTCTCTCTCTATTTTTCTGCTCTTTTTTACTGTATTCTATTCTGCAATGATTTATTGTTATTATGTTTTATCAAGTTTGTTTTTCAGTTATGCAATTTTTTATACTTTACCGTTTACTGTGTTTTATTGTTAACCATTTTTTTGTCTTCAGGTACGCCATTCACAACTTTGAGTGGTTATATCAGAATGATGCCTGATCATTCTTTTCAGCCAGTGGTCGGCTTTCACGTAAAAGCAATCCTAGCAGCCAATTAGCCTCTAGACTGCTTTTACAAGCCGTGGGAGGGAATGACTGCCCCCCCCACCGTCTTCCGTGTTTTTCTCTGGCTCTCCTGTCTCAACAGGGAACCTAAGAATGCAGCCGGTGATTCAGCCAGCTGACATAGAGCTGATCAGAGACCAGAGTGGCTCCAAACATCTGTATGGCCTAAGAAACCGGAAGCTACGAGCATTTCATGACTTAGATTTTGCCGGATGTAAACAGCGCCATTGGGAAATTGGGAAAGAATTTTATCACACTGATCTTGGTGTGGTCAGATGCTTTGAGGGCAGAGGAGAGATCTAGGGTCTAATAGACCCCAATTTTTTCAAAAAAGAGTACCTGTCACTACCTATTGCTATCATAGGGGATATTTACATTCCCTGAGATAACAATAAAAATGATTAAAAAAAAATAATGAAAGGAACAGTTTAAAAAGAAGATAAAAAAGCAAAAAAATAATAAAGAAAAAAAAACAAAAAAAAAAAACAGCCCTGTCGCCCCCTGCTCTTGCGCAAAGGCAAACGCAAGCGGCGGTCTGTCGTCAAACGTAAACAGCAATTGCACCATGCATGTGAGGTATCACCGCGAAGGTCAGATCGAGGGCAGTAATTTTAGCAGTAGTCCTCCTCTGTAAATCTAAAGTGGTAACCTGTAAAGGCTTTTAAAAGCTTTTAAAAATGTATTTATTTTGTTGCCACTGCACGTTTGTGCGCAATTGTAAAGCATGTCATGTTTGGTATCCATGTACTCGGCCTAAGATCATCTTTTTTATTTCATCAAACATTTGGGCAATATAGTGTGTTTTAGTGCATTAAAATTTTAAAAAGTGTGTTTTATCCCCAAAAAATGCGTTTGAAAAATCGCTGCGCAAATACTGTGTGAAAAAAAAATGAAACACCAACCATTTTAATCTGTAGGGCATTTGCTTTAAAAAAATATATAATGTTTGGGGGTTCAAAGTAGTTTTCTTGCAAAAAAAAACAAATTTTTTCATGTAAACAAAGTGTCAGAAAGGGCTTTGTCTTCAAGTGGTTAGAAGAGTGGTTGATGTGTGACATAAGCTTCTAAATGTTGTGCATAAAATGCCAGGACAGTTCAAAACCCCCCCAAATGACCCCATTTTGGAAAGTAGACACCCCAAGCTATTTGCTGAGAGTCATGTCGAATATCCATGGAATATTTTATATTGTGACACAAGTTGCGGGAAAGAGACAATTTTTTTTTTTTTTGCACAAAGTTGTCACTAAATGATATATTGCTCAAACATGCCATGGGAATATGTGAAATTACACCCAAAATACATTCTGCTGCTTCTCCTGAGTACGGGGATACCACATGTGTGAGACTTTTTGGGAGCCTAGCCGCGTACGGGACCCCGAAAACCAAGCACCGCCTTCAGGCTTTCTAAGGGCGTAAATTTTTGATTTCACTCTTCACTGCCTATCACAGTTTCGGAGGCCATGGAATGCCCAGGTGGCACAAAACCCCCCCCAAATGACCCCATTTTGGAAAGTAGACACCCCAAGCTATTTGCTGAGAGGTATAGTGAGTATTTTGCAGACCTCACTTTTTGTCACAAAGTTTTGAAAATTGAAAAAAGAAAAAAAAAAGGTTTTTTTTGTCTTTCTTCATTTTCAAAAACAAATGAGAGCTGCAAAATACTCAACATGCCTCTCAGCAAATAGCTTGGGGTGTCTACTTTCTAAAATGGGGTCATTTGGGGGGGTTTTGTGCCACCTGGGCATTCCATGGCCTCCGAAACTGTGATAGGCAGTGAAGAGTGAAATTAAAAATTTACACCCTTAGAAATCCTGAAGGCGGTGATTGGTTTTCGGGGCCCCGTACACGGCTAGGCTCCCAAAAAGTTCCACACATGTGGTATCCCCATACTCAGGAGAAGCAGCTAATTGTATTTTGGGGTGCAATTCCACATATGCACATGGCCTGTGTGAGGAATATATCATTTAGTGACAACTTTGTGCAAAAAAAAAAAAAAAGTGTCACTTTCCCGCAACTTGTGTCAAAATATAAAATATTCCATGGACTCAACATGCATATCAGCAAATAGCTTGGGGTGTCTACTTTCCAAAATGGGGTCATTTGGGGGGGTTTGTGCCATCTGGGCATTTTATGGCCTTCAAAACTGTGATAGGTAGTGAGGAGTGAAATCAAAAATTTACGCCTTAGAAATCCTGAAGGCGGTGATTGGTTTTCGGGGCCCCGTACGCGGCTAGGCTCCCAAAAAGTCCCACACATGTGGTATCCCCGTACTCAGGAGAAGCAGCTGAATGTATTTTGGGGTGCAATTCCACATAGGCCCATGGCCCGTGTGAGCAATATATCATTTAGTGACAACTTTTTGTAAACATTTTTTTTTTTTGTCATTATTCAATCACTTGGGACAAAAAAAAAATATTCAATGGGTTCAACATGCCGCTCAGCAATTTCCTTGGGGTGTCTACTTTCCAAAATGGGGTCATTTGGGGGGGTTTTGTACTGCCCTGCCATTTTAGCACCTCAAGAAATAACATAGGCAGTCATAAACTAAAAGCTGTGTAAATTCCAGAAAATGTACCTTAGTTTGTAGACGCTATAACTTTTGCGCAAACCAATAAATATACGCTTATTGACATTTTTTTCACCAAAGACATGTGGCCGAATACATTTTGGCCTAAATGTATGACTAAAATTGAGTTTATTGGATTTTTTTATAACAAAAAGTAGAAAACATGATTTTTTTTCTAAATTTCCGGTGTTTTTCTGTTTATAGCTCAAAAAATAAAAACCGCAGAGGTGATCAAATACCATCAAAAGAAAGCTCTATTTGTGGGAAGAAAAGGACGCAAATTTCGTTTGGGTACAGCATTGCATGACCGCGCAATTAGCAGTTAAAGCGACGCAGTGCCAAATTGGAAAAAGACCTCTGGTCCTTAAGCAGCATAATGGTCCGGGGCTGAAGTGGTTAAAATCATCAAAAAATCGGACCTCTGCTTCCACTCATACGCTGATGACACCCAAATCTACTTTCGCATCACCGGACAAAAAGACCACCATCAGCAATTAGAGAAATGCCTCACTTTGATAAATGCCTCTGTCAGGGTATCACTGGTGCTAGACCTGGGCGTCGGCGCGCGCCTATACGCCGGCGCGCTCCGTTACACACATCTCAGCAAAATCCTGTTGTTCCCGGGCGTCAGCGCGGCACTAGGGCGCGCGCGGGTACGCGGCGCTTGGGCGCGCGCGCGTGCACGTGCGCGCATACGGGCGTGCGCGCGTTCACGATAGTGCCGGTTTGGCGCCAAAGTGCACATAAAAGTCCTCCTGTGCCTCTGTCACATTGCTGCTTCGTCTCAGCTTGTGATTCGTGTTAACCTGAACCTGATTGCTGTTACCCATCTGACCCGGCTTGTTTGACTATCCGTCCTGCTCCTATCCGACCCGGCTTGCCTGACTACTCTCCTGCTACCTGCCTGATTCCGTTGCCAACCTCTGCCTGCCTACCGACGCTGCCTCTGCCTGCCGTTTGCCTGTCTCATATCCCTGCCGACCCGGACCGTCTGACCCTGCTTGTGCCTGCTGTTGTTCTTGCTGTTGCACCTTCAGTTTCAGCTCCAGTGATCTCTGCATCTATAAGTATTCCAGCTTGCGGCCTCCAGTCTCTACCTGATCTGCAGTCCAGCCATCCCTGTGGGATCTCTCATCACTTCAGCACCAGAGACTCCGCTCTACAGGCACTCCTACCCCACTGTGCTCAGGAGACCACTGTTCCCACTCCAGTGGCTCCTGAACCAGCGTTGTATGAGAGGTCTTCTCCTACAAGTCAGGCTCTACTACCAGGTACCTAACAGTATGAAGCAGCCATGTCTGAGCCTGCAGGAGATACCTCTCCAATGAAGGAGATATGCACACACCTGGCGGCCCTCACCCAAGCAGTGCAAGCCCTTCAGGATAATTATAACAGACTGGAAGGACAAGTTCAGAATCTGGCAGGGTCTAACCCTTCTGCCTCTTCTTCAGCTGCTGCTCCAACACAGACTGTTTCAGGGCCCTCAGTTGTGATGCTTCCGCCTGAACCACGGGTCCCCATTCCTGAAAGGTTCTCCGGAGACCGGGCTAAGTTTCGGGCCTTCCGCAATGCTTGCCAGCTCTTCTTTGCCTTACAGCCCAGAACCTTTTCACTGGAAGCCACTAAAGTTGGATTTGTAATTTCCCTCCTGCAAGGGGAACCACAGACCTGGGCACATCGTTTACTTGAAGGGGACTCTGCTCTAACTCAATCCTTATCCGCCTTCTTCGAAGCCATGGCACAATTGTATGAGGATCCTCAACAGACTGCCTCAGCTGAATCTGCCCTGTTCGCGCTCCAACAAGGCCGCAGACCTGCGGAGGACTATGTTACTGAATTCAGATGTTGGAGCGCGGACACACAGTGGAATGACGCGGCTCTGCGTCACCAGTTCCGCATTGGACTGTCAGAAATTTTGAAACACGAACTTGCTCGAGTAGGTATTCCAAATACCTTGGAGGCCTTGATCACCCTAACCATTCAGATCGATCGTCGCCTCCGAGAGCGCCGATCTGAACGATCAGTTCAACCAAACCGCCCGACCTGGATGACAGCCCGAGCTCCGATGCCTGCAACACGCTACTTACCTGCATCCAGTCCTAATTCAGTCAATACCACACCAGATACCTCCGAACCAATGCAGCTGGGTGTGATGCGACCTGCCCTGTCTTCCGAAGAACGTGCCCGACGTCGGCAATTAAATCTGTGCCTTTACTGTGGAGGAACCGGGCATTTTGTCCATAATTGCCCAGTCAGATTAAGTAAGTGTCCATCTCCTATACCTACCAGTCTTTCTGCTTTATCTACAAATTCTACCCATCTTGCCATTCCTCTCTCGTTACAGCTTCAAGAAAGGACACTCCAAGTCAACGCAATTATTGACTCCGGGGCATGCAGCTGCTTTATAGACTTAAACTTTGCTAATCAGCATAACATCCCTTTACGGACTAAAACCCATGGACTTTCTGTCTTTCTAGCCGATGGCTCTCGTATCAGATCTGGACAAGTGACACAAGAGACTCTGCCATTATCCACTACAATTGATTCTCAACACAAGGAATTGTTGATCCTGGACGCCATCACCTCCCCTATGTTTCCCATTATCCTGGGCATTCCCTGGCTACGGGCTCACAACCCACACATCCATTGGGTCTCTGGAGAAGTGAAATTTCTGTCATCTTACTGCCAGGAACACTGTTTGGCGAAAGATTTGGATTCCCAAGCTACCTTGCTTTGCCTGGACTCCGACCAGAAAAATTGTCAGGTCATTCCCAAACATTATCATGACTACATTGATGTCTTTAGCAAAAAGGGGGCAGATTCTCTTCCACCTCATCGCCCCTACGATTGCCCCATCAAATTGCTGCCAGGATCCGAAATTCCCTTCGGACGCATCTTTCCCCTGAGAAAGAACAAGAAGTGTTGAAGTCTTACATAGATGAAAACTTGGCCAAAGGATTCATTCGCCATTCTACTTCTCCAGCAGGTGCGGGAATATTCTTTGTGGCTAAAAAAGACAAATCTCTCCGCCCGTGTATTGACTACCGAGAACTGAATAAGATCACGGTCAAAAATCGGTATCCCCTACCTTTGATACCCGAACTGTTTCAGAAATTAAGGACTGCCGTCATTTTTACTAAGCTTGATCTAAGAGGGGCCTATAATCTGATCCGCATTCGGGCCGGGCATGAGTGGAAAACAGCTTTTCGGACCCGATTCGGGCATTATGAATATTTAGTCATGCCTTTTGGACTCTGCAATGCCCCTGCGACTTTTCAACACCTGATTAATGATGTGCTTAGAGACTTCCTAGACCTGTTTGTGATCGCATATCTAGACGATATTTTGATCTTTTCAGAATCCCTGGATCTCCATCGAAAACATGTTTGCCAAGTGTTGGGTCGCCTCCGCTTACACAGACTTTATGCAAAAGCGGAGAAATGCGAGTTTGAGCAAGAAAGCATTCCGTTCTTGGGCTTGATAATCTCCTCAACTGGCATCAGGATGGATCCACAGAAGGTTTCTGCTGTTCTGGACTGGCCGGTACCCCTAGACAAGAAGGGGGTTCAACGATTCATCGGGTTTGCAAATTTCTACAGAAAATTTATCAGGGGTTTTTCTGCAATAATCGCACCAATCACACAACTAACCAAACAGAATACCCGTTTTTCCTGGAATCACCTAGCCCAAGAGGCTTTTGAGAACCTCAAGAGACTATTCACCTCAGCACCTATCCTCAGTCACCCTGAACCATCCTTGCCATTCATTTTGGAAGTGGACGCTTCTGAGATAGCGGTCGGTGCGATACTCTCGCAACGAAAGGGCAGTAAAGACGATATGCATCCTGTGGGGTTTTTCTCCCGAAAACTCTCCTCTGCGGAGAGGAACTATGATGTTGGAGATCGGGAGCTTCTTGCCATCAAAACTGCATTAGAGGAGTGGAGGTACCTGTTGGAGGGGGCTGTGCATCCAGTACTAATTTATACTGATCACAAAAATTTAGAATATTTACGATCTGCTAAAAGGCTAAGACCCCGACAAGCCCGCTGGGCGCTGTTTTTCTCACGCTTTTCCTTCCACATTACTTATCGCCCACGTTCAAAAAATGTCAAACCAGACGCATTATCACGAATGCATGACAACCCAAAGGACTTATCTGCTCCGGACACCATTTTACCGGCAAGCAATTTTTTGCTCATACAAACTGATCTTCTCTCCCAGATTAAGGAAGCATCCTCTGAATCAGCCAGACCCACAGGGATTACCTTAAGTAACAAGGACGGACTGTTCTGGAAAGGGAGCCAAATTTTTGTTCCTGAGGAGGTTCGGGTCAAGGTCTTAGCACTTCTTCACGATCACCCGCTGGCAGGTCACTTTGGGGTTCGTAAAACCCTGGAATTGGTACAGCGTACCTTCTGGTGGCCCAATTTAAAGGACTTTTGCGAGAAGTATGTCAGCTCCTGTCCCATCTGTACCCAGAATAAAACTTCCAGGAGTCGAGCTTGGGGCCTGTTAAAACCCTTACCGGTACCCGATAGGCCTTGGAAAATGATATCCATGGACTTTATTGTAGAGCTTCCATGTTCTGAGGGGTGTTCTGCTATCTTTGTGGTAGTTGACCGTTTTACTAAAATGGCCCATTTTCTTCCATTAAGAGAAACTCCGTCAGCTATTGAAACAGCTCACATCTTCATCAAGGAGACCATTAGACTTCACGGAATCCCCGTAAACATAACCTCTGATAGAGGGGTACAATTTACCTCACGCTTCTGGAGAGCCCTGTGTGAGTCTTTAAAAATCAAGCTGGCCTTGTCATCGGCTTATCACCCTCAGACCAACGGTCAGACAGAGAGGACCAATCAGACTCTTGAACAGTATATCAGATGTTTTACTTCCTTCTCACAAGATGATTGGGTATCCTTGCTGCCCTTGGCGGAATTTGCCTACAATAATGCCAAGCATTCAGCCACCGGTCAATCCCCCTTTTTCGCTAATTATGGTTTCCATCTAACCTTTTTAGCCGATTTCCTTCCAGAGTCCTCAGTTCCAGCAGTACAGAGCACGGTAGACTTCATCCATCATAACAACCAGATGTTGCAGGAAGCAGTATCCAAGGCTCAGGCGGACAGCAAGAGGATCTTTGACCGGAGGAGAAGAGGGGAATTGAAGCTTCAGCTGGGCGATCAGGTATGGCTTTCTACAAGTAATATCAAACTAGCTTGTCCTTCTAAGAAGTTGGCACCTAGGTTTATGGGACCTTTTCCGGTTAAAAGGAAGATCAATGAAGTTTCGTATGAACTGACTTTGCCTGACTCTCCTAAAATTCATCCCGTGTTTCATGTGTCATTGCTCAAACCTGCTGTACCTGATCCCTTTCCTGGTAGAGGAACTAGACCTCCTGAACCTATTGTGATTGATGGTAACGAGGAATTTGAGGTTGAGGCTATCCTTGATTGCAGGAAAAGACAAGGGCAGATCCAGTTCCTAATCAAGTAGAAGGGCTACGGCCCAGAAAGTAATTCATGGGAACCTGATAGTAATGTGCATGCTAGGCGTTTAGTTCGAGCCTATTTTGCTAACCATCCTGAAAAAAGAAGGCTTTTGGGCACCCGGAGGTTGCCCCTTGGGGGGGGGCAATGTCAGGGTATCACTGGCGCTAGACCTGGGCGTCGGCGCGCGCCTATACGCCGGCGCTCTCCGTTAAACACATCTCAGCAAAATCTTGTTGTTCACGGGCATCAGCGTGTCGCTAGGGCGCGCGTGGGCACGCGCGCGTTCGCGATAGCGCCGGTTTGGCGCCAAAGTGCACATAAAAGTCCTCCTGTGCCTCTGTCACATTGCTGCTTCATCTCAGCTTGTGATTCGTGTTAACCTGAACCTGATTGCTGTTACCCATCTGACCCGGCTTGTTTGACTATCCGTCCTGCTCCTATCCGACCCGGCTTGCCTGACTACTTTCCTGCTACCTGCCTGATTCCGTTGCCAACCTCTGCCTGCCTACCGACGCTGCCTCTGCCTGCCGTTTGCCTGTCTCATATCCCTGCTGACCCGGACCGTCTGACCCTGCTTGTGCCTGCTGTTGTTCTTGCTGTTGCACCTTCAGTTTCAGCTCCAGTGATCTCTGCATCTATAAGTATTCCAGCTTGCGGCCTCCAGTCTCTACCTGATCTGCAGTCCAGCCATCCCTGTGGGATCTCTCATCACTTCAGCACCAGAGACTCCGCTCTACAGGCACTCCTACCCCACTGTGCTCAGGAGACCACTGTTCCCACTCCAGTGGCTCCTGAACCAGCGTTGTATGAGAGGTCTTCTCCTACAAGTCAGGCTCTACTACCAGGTACCTAACAGACTCGATGACCATTAGCTCCCTCAAACTCAATGGGTCAAAAACAGAACTTCTTCTCCTACACGCTAACCAAAATCCCAAAACCAAGACTCCATGGACACCTCCCACCATCGTTGGACAGACCATCTCTCCAAACACGACTCGGCTACGCAAACTCGCTCTACATAGGATTACTCCAATATCAGCTTGCGCGCCTACAGGCCATCCAAGACGCGGCGGCAAGACTGCTAACAGGAAAAAACCCTGGGAATCTATTTCTCCATCCCTGAGGAGCCTACATTGGCTAACCGTAAGGAATCGGATCACATTCAAGACCTCTGCCTCACCCACAAATGCATACAAGGTAACGCTCCTCAATACCTTCGAGAAAAAATAAAACACTACACACCCAATCGCAATCTGCGATCATCTAACCAAAACCTCCTCCTCATTCCCAAATACCGCTACAAAGCAAAGGCAGAACGAAGATTCGCAGTTCAAGGACCTTGGCTATGGAACACTCTTCCGACTCACATCCGCATCGAAGAAAACCATCTGGCCTTCAGGAAAAAACTCAAGACCTTCCTCTTCTAAGAAGCTGACAACACAAAACGCATTTAGCGCCTTGAGGCGATTCAGTTTGCATTTGCAGCGCTTTACAAATCATTCATTCATTCACCATTTATAACTTTATGGTCTATCTCATCTAGTAAGAGTCTCTGCTACAGGCGTTATATGGTGGTGGAATGCCTTTCAAGTTTGGGTATATGCACCATCTGCCTACGGATGGATGCAGCTTTTTATTTGTTTTCAAGAAGTGATTGTATCTGCACGTTTATGTTTGATCAAGGTCACATGAGGGAAGATTTATTCACATATGGACTGTTATGGACTCACATGTTTGATTCATTATTGTTTGTCATTTTTGTAATTATTTTAGCGCTGCTTTTTTTTTTCTTTTTTGCTTTAGTTTTCCACAAGTTGTATCATAATTGTACTGTACAGTGGCTGCTTTGCACATATTTACTAATTTTGTGTGGTCTAGAGCAGTTTTTTTTTGGTTTTTATCATTTTATATTTTATATATAACACTCAAAAATTAATAAAATTGTTTAACAGCAAAATACCCACACTATTGTTATCCCGATTTTCAGATGAATTATGTAGGTTGTCAAATATGTATGGTAGGGGGCAGGAATGTCCAAAAAGCCATAGAACTTCACTTCATTCAATCAATTCATGAAGGTGGCAACCCCCATCCATTAAAGTCTAGGAAAAAAGATGGTTATTATGGATGGTTCAATAACTCAAATGGTAAGTTAAGCATTTTCAACTGATAGAAAAGAATATATTATTCAACTAGCAGAATACCAGCACCTGATGTAAATTAGCGCTGTGATGGGGACACCTGATGTCATTTTGTTGCAATATTATTTCAAAGTGCCTCCAATAAAAATACAGATAATTAAAATGTGTGAGTGAACTCTGTTTCTATTGCATTAAACCTAATTGAACTTGTACTGTTTTAAGTACATTCTTGTTTTAAAACAACATTGATTCTTTCTTAAAAACGGGGGGGGGGGGGGGGGGACGCAGTTTGCCATCTTCGCCCTGGGCAGCAAATGGCCTTGCCCCAGCACTGTTATTAGGTACACTATTTAGAATGCCCTCACATTTTAATTGTTAGCTGTCAAACTGGCAATAATGTTTAAAAGTGCATTGTAAATAGTTCCAAAAAAATTTTGAGAAGTGTTTAAATGTTTTTTTTTTACACGCTGTATTGTACTATGACATCGGCAAACTGTTGGATTGAGCTGTTATGCCTCTGGTGCAAAGAACAGGGACAGCTGAAGCTGGTGGGTTTGTTTGTAAACAAACATCATGTGATCACTATGTTCGGCTGTCATGGAGATTAGATGGTCAAGGACCACACTGATTGGTTCTACATCCTTATACCTAGTACACAAATCAGAAAATCAGATGTAAAATACCGCTCTGATCTTTCGTACACAGCTTTCGAGAGCCGGTCACCACAGTTCATCCGAAATTATCCAAAGGTACAAACGCGAACAATGTTCTAGAATATATTACAATACAATACAACACAATACATCACTTCTGAAGTTGTATTCTGTAGTATGAGAATTTTTGTATGTTTAGGAACCTCCTCATTTTTGATATAAGACTAGCATGCAAAAATAAAAAACAAAAGATCATTTGTCCGATATTCTCATCGTGTGTATGAGGCTTTAGTAAAGAGCATCATACAAAATGTAATTGGATGCATGGCATCGAAAACAATAATGATACTAATGTGATACAATGGAGAGTATAGCAGTAGTAGTGGTGGAGAGTACTATGGTACGGTATTGTCCAAGGCGCCATATAACCTAAGGCGGGCCTAACCTAGGCATTTTTTTCATCATGTGCTCAGTCTGTACTGTCCAGGTTTGTGACCAGTTTATCAAAAATAGTTCCATGGAAATTGTCATTGTTTTACAAGTTGTTTATTAAAAAAGAAAAAAAAGATCAGTAGATCAATGTTCAATATCTATAAGGCTTACTAGGTATTTTTTGCGAAATAATTTTTAAATGTCACTCTGAAAAGAAATCTATAAAAGAATTGGAGAATGAGGCTTAAGCCTGACAGAAGGAGAAACTGGGAAGGTTTCCAAACTCTTCGTTTATGGAGCAAAGCTAGGAAAAAACAATCTTCAGCACATGCAGTTCCAGGCTTTATGAGCGGTACCAAACTTTTCTTGACCTTTTAATACACTTTTTCCATGCCATATGACTTCTATATTGGATCAGATTAACAGGTCTGGTACAGATGGGTACAATGCATTACCTTTGACCTCTATGGTAAATTATCATTACCTGATCCAGCCAGGCTTCTGACTAAGGCAGGCATACACACACATATTTCTTTGTTCTGTAGCAGCCTATGAAAAACTGAAACGTCATATGTGAATCAGAAAAAATATGTCATAATGTTCCTTAAATACTACTTTGTGAGGGCTAATTAAAGCCTTAAATAATAATAATAATGCCCATAAACAGACAGACTTTTCATCTGATGGTCAAGAATCATTTACGGTCACTAAAGTATTTTCACAGACCCAATTTTTATGTGGCTTTTCTTGTAGATTGTATTGAGATTTGTTTTTAATTTCCACTTTTTAAAATTGTATTTCATGTATAGAACAGACCTGCTAAAGCGGAGTTCCACACGTTTTTTAGTTTATTAAAAGTCAGCAGCTACAAAAAGCATTGCTGCTGATTTTTAATAAATTGACACTTACCTGCCTCACGGTCCAGCGATATGGCCACCTGGAGGCTAGCCCCTCTCCCCCTCCTCTCCTCGGCGCCGTCATGGTAACTGTGGGCACCCGGCCGTGACAGCTTACGGCTTCACGGTCAGGCGCGCACTGTGCATGTGCGAGTCGCTCTGTGCTCTCCTATTGGCCAGCCGATCTTCTGGGACCTGAATTGTGTCCCAGAAGATTGCTGGCAGAGAGGGGCCGCCTAGGGCGAGGGGAAGAGTCACCTAGGTGGTCGAAGATAGGAAACAGGAAGTGAGACCGGAAGTCCCACGAAAAAAAGGGTACACACCGCCCCCTCCCCCTTCAAAAAAATGACATGCCAAATGTGGCATGTCAGGGGGCGAGGAATGCTTAAAGCGGAAGTAACACTTTTGGGTGGAACTCTGCTTTAATCAACTTAATCATTTAGAAAGAGTATAGTCAGCGCTGGGACAAGGCCATTTGGTGCCCAGGGCAAAAATGGCAAACTGCGACCCCCCCCGTTTTTAAGAAAGAATCAATGTCGTTTCAAAACAAGAATATACTTAAAACAATATAAATTCAATTAGGTTTAATGCGATAGAAACAGAGTTCACTCACACATTTTAGTTATGTGTATTTTTATTGGAGGCACTTTGAAATAATAATACAACAAAATTACATCAGGTGTCCCCATCACAGCGCTAATTTACATCAGGTGTCCCCATCCCAGTGCCCCTTTACATCAGGTGTCCCCATCACAGCGCCCCTTTACATCAGGTGTCCACATCACAGTGCCCCTTTACATCAGGTGTCTCCATCCCAGTGCCCCTTTACATCAGGTGTCCCTATTACAGTGCCCCTTTACATCAGGTGTCCCCATCCCAGTGCCCCTTTACATCAGGTGTCCCCATCACAGTGCCCCTTTACATCAGGTGTCCCTATCACAGTGCCCATTTACATCAGGTGTCCCCATCACAGTGCCTATTTACATCAGGTGTCCCATCACAGTGCTCCTTTACATCAGGCATTCCCGTCAGAGTGCCTCCTTACATCAGATGTACCCATCAGAGTCCCCCTTAACATAAAATGTGCCACGCTGATGGGCACATTTTATGTTAAAGGACACTTTAATGGGCATATTTTATATTAAGGAGCACTCTGATGGGCACAACAAAACGTACCCCTTAACATAAAATTTGCCTATCAGAGTGCCCCTTAACATAAAATATGCCCATCAGAGTGCCCCTTACCATAAAATTTGCCCATCAGAGTGCCCCTTAACATGAAATTTGCAAAAAAAGCCTACCAATTGGCTCCTAGTGAGTGCTCTCAGCCAATGGCTAAAAGCGCTGACTGGAAGGTTCTGGTGGGGGGGGGGGGGGTGTGTGTGTCCCCTGTCAGAACACAATAATTCAGCAGGGGAGATCGCTGTACTAACATCAGATAGTTTATACAGCTGCTCATACTGAGCTGTCAGTTTTTTTCATCCAGCCGTGCTGGGTTGAACGAAAAAAAGCTAGTAGTGTGTACCAAGCTTATGTCACACAATTTGGCTTTCCTATAATTTCATAAGCTTTTTCTGTTGTGTTTTGCTCTAAAATACAACATCTTGGTTGGTCGTCCCCTACCCTTCAATTTCAAAATGTTAGATTAGAGGCAGGGGTCTCCAAACTTTCTAAGGCTGGCCATAGATCCTGTATGGTTCAGCAGGAACCGGCTGAGATTTTAACCATGTATGGGCAGGCTGAATGTACCCCAGTTGATCGATCGATCAACTAGGGTACAACCAGCCTGCTGGATTTTACATACTTTATCGCTAAAGGCTGGTATAGTCGCTAGCAATAATCACTGTCTTATCACTGTTATAGCCTTAGGCAGATATGCCAGTCATCTACTTGGTGTTTGCTACATAATACTTCATTGGAAATACTCTGCCATATGAGCCTAGGGTCTGTTACCTGCTTCATTTTGTCATATTCATCAGGATTAAGCTCACACAAGGCAGGAACTGGCACCTCTATACCAGGCGTAGAGTAAGGAGGAACTATATTTGCGCACATATTTGCTATTTCAGATCAAGGGAATATCACCTGTCCTCTGTCTTTTGGGTCCTAGTAGAGACTGCCTTTTCCCGCAGAACGGACTACAGCGGTGTCTTCTCCTGCAGCAGGTCATTTGGGGTTCAAGCATGACATCTAAGGGGGAAGCTTGGGGTTTAGGAGGCATAGTTAGGGGCTGAGTGTGGTTTCAGGGAGGGTTGGAGTGGGGTGGGGTTTGTTGTGGGATTTGTGGGATATTGGGGGTGGTGGTGGGTTTGCGGATTTACACCATCATGTTATGGTTTTTTACATCCACATATTTTAAAAAACTGTTTTTGGTAGCTTTAGAGGTGCTTTACCCTTGTGGTGTGTTTTTTTGTGATACTTACTACTGACCCCTGAACTCTGTGTCACTTACTCCTGAACTCTGAACCATTTACTACTGATTTCTAAACTCTGCGTTACTTACTATTAATGCCTGAACTCTGAACACCGATGAACTACTAACCTCTGAACTTTGCCCCACTTACTACTGACTTCTATACTCTCTGCCACTTACTATTGACCGCTGACCTCTGAACTGTGTGTTATTTACTCCTGACCCTTGAATTCTGCATCATTTACTACTGATTACTGAACTTTGCGTTATCAACTACTGATCTCTGAATTTTGTGTTATCTACTACTGATCTCTGAATTTTGTGTTATCTACTACTGATCTCTGAACTCTGCATCACTTACTTCTGGCCAATGGACTCTGTGTCACTTACTCCTGACCCTTAAACTCTGAAACATCTACTACTGATTTCAGAACTCTGCATCATTTACTCCGGCACCCGGAACTCTGCCTTACTTACTACTATACTCTGAACTCTGAATAACTTGCTACTCACCTCTGAACTTTGCATCATCTACTACTGATTCCTGAACTCTGCATCACTTCCTACTGAACCCCTGCACTCTGTGCTCCTTTAAGCCACAGTCAATTTTTGAGCAGAGTAAAAAAACCCTTCCAATTGTTTCTGTGATGTGTCCAATTTAAGATCCTGCACACAGGCCCACTGCTTTCAGAAAATTCCCCTGTTCTATAGTGCATCATTACAGTCTGATGAAAATCAAAGGTTTTTGACCTCTTTCACACTGAGACATTTTTCAAGCGCTTTTGCATAAAAAAAAAAAAAAAAAAAAATGCGCCTGAAAAACTCACGAAAACTGCTTCCCATTAAAATCAATGAATGCTTTCACACTGGGGTGGTGCACTGGCTGGAAAGGTGAAAAAACTCCTGCAGGGAGCATCTTTGGAGCATGCTTGATGCGCTAAAAAAAGCGACTCAAAAGTGCCCCTCTCCATTGAAATGAATAGGAAGCGCCTGATAAGCTCTTCAAAAGCGCCTCAAAATGGTTGTTGAAGCAGTTTTTCAGTCACGTGACCTTCAAAAAAACAGACCACTAATGCCCTGTACACACAGGCAAACTTTTCGGCAACAAAGGTCCGACAGTCTTTCTGACGGACTTTCGACGGACTTTTGAAGGACTTCCGAACGGACTTGCCTACACATGATCACACGAAAATCCGACGGATTCGTACGTGATGACGTACAACCGGACTGAAATAAGGAAGTTGATAGCCAGTAGCCAATAGCTGCCCTCTTGCTCTGTTTCCCCAGTCTCTAATGCCTTGTCTCTCCCACTGATTGGAAACCTGCAAAGCTATTTGAAAAAAAAAAGTCATCTATGGCTGTCTTCTTCTTCAGTCTCCTCTGGCTACCCACCGTTGACGTTTATGCCTCATTGTGCCACAATGCATTTACTAAAGAAAAAGAAGCATTTCTGCCCAGATTACAGGGAAGGGCCTTTTTGCAGCAGATGTATTACAGCGTATGCACTATATGGGGTGAAGACATCATGTGACTGATCTCGAACATGTGCGGTGCGACATTACACTCATCTTTTGGGAAAAAAAAAACTTTTTTTCAGCAGCTCACAGTTTTAAGACGAGATCACCCAGGAAGGCATTGGTGACGTAGCCTTACCAGGGTGCATCTGTGAGGTCCTGGCTTCAACACCGGTTCCTCAAGACAACCAGGAAGTTGGGTACGTTTTTTATTCCTGCAAAATGGAGTGTACCTCCTGCAGAATTATAAATCCTTTAGTAGATACGTATTTAACCACTTCACCCCCGGAAGGATTTGCCCCCTTAATGACCAGGCCATTTTTGCCATACGGCACTGCATCGTTTTAACTGACAATTGCGCGGTTGCGCAGCGCTGTACCCAAACAAAATTTACATCTTTTTTTTTCCTACAAATTGGGCTTTCTTTTGGTGGTATTTGATCAACTCTGCGGTTTTTATTTTTCGGGCTATAAACAAAAAAAGACAAACAATTTTGAAAAAAAACCTTTTTACTTTCTGCTATAATAAATATCCCAAAATATAAAAAAAACAAACATATTCATCAGTTTAGGCTGATATATATTATTTTACATATTTTTGGTAAAAAAAAAATCGCAATAGGCGTATATTGATTCGTTTGTGCAAAAGTTATCGCGTCTACGAACTATGGGATAGATTTAGGGAGTTTTATTTTTTTTAATTGTTTTTACTGGTAATGGTGGCAATTTGCCATTTTTAGCAGGACTGCAACATTGCAGGGGACACTTTTTGGGGACCATTGACATTATTACATTGATCAGTGCTATGATCAATGAAAAAATGACACTGGCAGGGAAGGGGTTAACATTAGGGGATGATCAAAGGGTTAAGTGTGTTACCTAGGTGTTCTAACTGTAGGGGGGGTGGGCTACCAGGGACATGACAGAGATCGCTGTTCCCGATCACTGGGAACAGAAGATCTCTGACATGTCATCTGGTAGAACGGGGAATCGCATTGTTTACATAGGCAGTTCCCTGTTCTGCCTCTGTACACCGCGATCGCGGGTCACTGGCGGACATCGAGACTGCCAGACATGCAGGCACGCTCCCACAGTGCGTGGCGGCGCGCACACATAGGCTATCTCCTGAACAAAAACTGACGTACACCTATGACGGTTTGCGCAGGAGAGCGGACCTGCCGCAGTATAATGACGGCGGCTGGTCGGCAAGCGGTTAATCATTTGCCTGAAGTTTGGATTTAAACACCCTTTGTTCTCAGCTCCCTTATGTCTCCTAAATAAATTAGCTTAAATGGTCTGTCCCATCGTTATCTAACAGTAGCACCACCTTCCCTCATTTGGTCTTGGTCTGGGCACAGATACTGAGGCAGGGAATTGAATCTGTGTGCAGGTAGAACCACTCAATGACTAGGCACAGGCATTTCAGTGGCCCTGCCTGCACAAAGGTCCATACAATAAAAGCGCTCACATGACCGCCCGAGCCACTGTTCTGTATAAGACTCTGCAGTCACAAGGAGGCCATGGGGGTTGAGTATTAGCGAGGTCAGTTTAGCAAATTTCAATAGAGGATAGTGGAGGGGGTGTCAGGAACTTTTAAAAGTCTTTTCCTATAGGGTTTTTTTCTAGGGCCATTCTTGTGTAATCAGTTACAGAGCAGAATAAAGCGGCAACGCTAACGTGAGTAAGTTGAGTCTTGAGTGATATTCTTCCAAAGCCCATCACAGGAGCAAATAATGAGAAATTGTTATTCCCTTCTGTTTTCAATTATTACTGCTGGCATGCAACAGAGGAAAATGTTCCTGCTGTCAGACTGAGTAGTTATACGGGAGAAATAAAGATACAGACAGTTATGAGAAAGAGAATCTTTACCTGGTGGTAGCTGATCTTGATTTAAATGACATTTCTACTATTAGATCTCGTACTGTTAACTGAAATCTGTTTGCAGATCTCAGTTAGCAATTAAACTCTTTAATTCAGGCATGTTGAATTGAATATATAACAGTGAGCTGAACTGAGTGAAATAAATCTTCAAAGGGTAGCATTATGTCTACAGAGGGCCAAACCTCCTTAATTCCAGGAAAGATTATAGCACATTGGTACTTAATATTATGGTAACAAGTGCAATTTACAACACTGTATTCCAGAGAAATGGGCCGTAAAACATTTCCTGAAGTATTTAGCTGGAAAAAGTATATATGAAAATTTTACCCTTTATTAACTGGAGAACAGCTGGGGCCCCATTCAAGCTAAATTCCTAAAAAGAGTAAAGTAAAATGATTGCAGCTTAACAGTCTTTAGAAGTAGTGCTTTCATTTTGTTTCTTTATTTTAACCTGTCCTAGGGTGACAATGCTCACTCAGTTTTCTGTATCTATAGAGGGGCAGCGTTGTCACCCTATAGTAAATAATGTTACTTTACTCTGTTTAGGACAGGAAGTATTTTGTGGTCCACAGAAGTTAGCCAGGAGAGGTTGATAATATTGTTTGAGATAACCATACACACTTGGTTTTTGGCAGGATCAACAGAGATATTTGTACTTATAGGACACATTTAACAAAACATTTTTCACTGGATATTTAAAAGACCAAAAGAGAGCAAATAAGAGAAGTTCAATGCTAAAAGAGAAGTATGGGAATTGAGTTTTTTTCAGAATCATACTTACCTAGGTGAATGCAGCATCAGTCCGACTCTAACACTGAGAACTGAGCGATCAAACACTACGATCACTCGGTACTCAGAGCTCCCTGAGCAAAGAACTAGTGGCTGTCAGTCACTGGCTCTCTGCTATGCCCCCACCTTCCTGTGCTCACTGGAGCACTGGGCTGTGGAGGGAGCGGGAGCGGCCGGCTCAGGTTCTCAGCGGCTCGGTGAAATGCTAAGTTGGGTGCCAATCCAGGCATGTGGTCGCGATCTTCCCCGAGTCTGGACTGGCTCTGTGATGTCAGCTGACAGCGGGCTTCAGCTGAAAATGGGTCACAAGAGTGTAGAACGAACTGCACTTCTGCGATTCACAGGACAATTCCAGCCAAAAGAGCTTTGGCTGTACTTTTCCTTTAAGGTTTACATAAACATTAACTAAGTTTCTGTCGGCCAGCTACTGTAAGTCAGAATATTTTTTTATATTGTGATGCTTTTGAATTGAATGTGACAGTGGGGCAGATTTACTAAAGCTGGAGCACTCAGAATCTGGTGCAGCTGTACATTGTAGCCAATCAGCTTCTAACTTCAGCTTGTTCAATTAAGTTTTGACAATAAATTCTGGAAGCTGATTGCTTTCTATGCAGAGCTGCACCAGATTTTGTACTATCCAGTTTTAGTAAATAACCCCAAATGTCTGCAATGAAAAATAATCCAACACATAACACAAGTCATTAAGTCATAAAATATACAGCTTGTCCATCTTACCTGCTTTGTTCAGGAAAACAATTACTATTAAAAACATAACAACATCACCAAAAGCTTCTCGACTTTTGTACTGGTGTTAGTAAGAATCCACTGTGAGTTTTCTAATAAGAATAACAGTCTGTGTCTATGGCCTCAGATTGACACCAGTATGAGATTAAGATCATCCTGAACTCATTTACAGGCGCATCTGACCTGCAGTTGACCCGCTTCAAGGTTTAGACTTATATGACCATTCAAAACCTGCTTGAAGCAAACAAAAGTCCATCAACACAGGCCATCGCTAAAGACTTTTAATTAAACTTATGCTCATAAACTCCTCTTAGAGATATTTCATTAAAGGTTCAGAGAATACATCTGCTTTACATCATTAATCACAGAGTAGTAGGATGTTAAGTACATTAAGAAAAACAGAAAACAGTCCAACGGGGTAGACCCTGCTGTTGGCCAAAACACCACCACACTGTGCAAAAAAACATTTATTAGCCTAGCATCTAGGAGTTTGGATGTACAAATTTCCTCCTGGAAAACCTAGGTCCTTTGATTTTCCTTCAAGAAAATTATTGGCTGTGTGACATGCTGGATAATTTCTCCAGTTGCAGCCACTGAACACATGCAGTTATTTGACAGGCCAACTGAATGGTAATTTACTGTGTCCCCTGTAGAGGCCAAAAGCCTCTTAGCTTTGGCCAGTGGTTACCGGCTAATGTCTGGGGTGGATGATCAGGATTGTGGACAGAGCTTTGCCATAAGGTGGTAAGTAGGGAGTTTTCCCCTCTCGTCCTCCCACTTTTCTTGCCTACCACTCTTCTCTCCTGTCTGTCTTCAGAGTGGAAAAAATGTCATTTATTGGGGGTATGTGGAGGTTTCAGAGTCACCCTAGGTAGGATTACCAGTGGAGCTGGAAGATAGGCTGATTGGCTGTGGGGGTGTGACAGAGCCACTTGGCACCCTGACTAGATGCTTCCTTCCGCCAACCAGCACCTTTCTGCCCTCCAAACCATTTTGAGCACATTGAGAGCTAATACCAGCCCTTTTTACCCCAAACATCGAACACAGGCAAGTTGAGAGCGAAACTCCAAAGGAATGATTACTGAAACTCAGACATATACTTTATACCCTACAGGGGGGCATCCCCCTCCTGATCATATTATTCTAATACAAACTGTACACAGGAATATAATTACCATAGCTAAACAACAACCAACATATACTATAAACCTTAAGTTAATTAAGCAACTAGCCACCTAGACAATGTTGTGATTAATCAGGGATCTCATTCCAGGTCAGATTGGCTGGCACTGAGCTCATAAAGTACAGTACACATTATCATAAGTTCAACATCCCCACAGTAGTTTGCTAGCAGACAATAGGTGAGTTAATTAGCACAATAACAATGGGTGAAGGACAGGTGGCTTGAGCTGATGATATTTACATCTGGTATGAGTCCCACAGTGTGGAGCAAGCATTGCTGGAAATGTGGCATCTAGGCCCTTAACATGGATCCCGGGCGTAGACTCCCAGAGTCTGTGTGTTCTGGGAAGACACAAACCCGAATCAGAAACAAGACCACTCCAAGGATCCCCCAGGCACACACCTCCCAAAGAGCAGTGTTCCCCCAAAAGCCAGGGTCCATAGTCAGTGGGTAAGAGGCTTGCCCCTAGTCCTCTCCTGTCCTGTCCTGCTTAGGTCTGTCACAGGTGGGTGTTGGCCTTTTAAGTGCACTGGCTCTTTTAGGAATGTTGATCATGCAACATACCTCCCAAGTGAGGGGAGTTGCAGCTTACAGTAATCAGGGCACCTTGCCCTTGGCAGTTTGGATATCAGATTCCAAGGCAGTGAATGAGATTTCTGGGGGAGACTGCATCTGCCATCCTGGTGGACGCCTCCTGCTCTGGAGTTGCTGACTTTAGGACCCATATGTGCAGCCACACACTGTCATTCTGGGTCAGCTGGACTAGGGGTGCTGCCAGCTGAAGGCTCCATGCAAGCTTCCTCTTTTGCTGTGTTTGTCAGCTGTAATGATCAGGGCTGTGTTTACCCTGGGGACTGTATTTATCCCTGTTGATGGCTTCTATCCTTACACTGTTATAGCTCTGTGAGAATTCTTGGGAGTGACATGTCAGAGAGGAAGTGCCAGGTCTCCTTGGGGGGTCGGCAGGATGGGAATCCATTTTATTGTCCTAAATTTGGTATGGAAATACAGAGGGTTGTTGGGGATCTATTTTGTTTCAGGGCTAAATAAGCCAGTCAGGGATACACTTAAAATTGTAGCTTTCTCTGCAGCATGGTACATCGCACCAGTATTTTTTGGGAGATACAGTAAAAGCCAAAGCACTCTGCTATGTTTGTACCCCCCCTGGCTGGAGCACCAGCCACCCCTGGACACAGTGTTATCGGATATGGTCATCCATATCTTGCTTAAAGCTCGTAAGGCTGCATCTCGTACAGTTTCATATCCTACGTGAAAGATGTATTTTGCGAAGGAATGCCCTCACTCTTTTTCTGTTATGTGTTATCTAGCTTTAGTAAAGGTAATATTATGTTTGAACCGGTATCTCCCCTTTATTCTAAGCTTACAAATTTTTTCCAAATGAAATCCATGAATTTTTATATTGACCTCACACACTTTTAACCACACCTATGAAATAATGCCACTATTTGTAACCCTACCCACAAAATCATGTCCTTTTTTTTTAACATGCCCTGAAACAATTGGTCACAGACTTTTGAAACAAGAGGCAGGACATTCAAGGTATACTGTAAAACAAAATGTCTTGAGCACCATGAGCAGAGGAATGATGTGGTGCACATAGCATGTTACAATGAATTGTGGGTGTGGCCAAATTCTGTTAACAGTGGGAGAAGCTTAAAGGGGTATGGTTAAATAAAACCTTACAGCTTTTCTGTTTTCTTAGTTTATGTTAGAGAATTGAGGACCAGTATACAGTTATTCATCAACTGTATACTGGTCTTCACTTTTCTACCTGAACTAAGAAAACGCTAAAGCTGTACATTGCTTTGTTGCTACAAACAACCCATAGTCCAGGAGCTTGTTTTTGCAGCAAAAATGTTTACTCCTTTTTTCTTTAGTTTACTGCAAGTAGTAACCCGATTGGTACTGTTTATAATATATTTTGTTTATTTACCTAGAATCACTCGTGGACTAAAGATCACACCTGATGATCCATGCTCAATTAGCTACAGAGTCTAAAAGTGCCATTTTGGAATGGCCTGAGGCACCTGTGCAGTGTCATTTTTTACACTGCACCATTGGACAGCTGGGAACATGCTGAGAATGCTTATTTCTTAGAGACAAACCCCTTTGAAATAAAAACTGTCCCCCAAAAAACAGGGACCAATGTTAAGCCAGCCATAAATTAATCGAGAATTGATTTTTCTCCCGGCAGGAACAGTTCCCCTCGCCCCCCCTGCCAGGAGAACACAATAGCTCTGCTGGAGAGATTCCCCCAAGGATACCGACTTTGTTGATGGGGCTTGCCTTGCTCTTTTTAAGCAATGCAATTTGGTAACATTTTATGTCTCTTTAGTCAGCAGAAAAACAATAGTAAATCTGTCAACATTTTCTAGTTTACCCAACAATACTTGGACTACCAAAGTCCTTGCTTCAAATTCTCCAGTATTGTGCATGGTTTACTATACCTTCAAGACTGCGATTAGAACATATTTATTCCAGTGTATTCTTTAATAGGTGTCATATCTTTTTCTGTTGGGCAAAAATTCTAAATTTTACAAATTTCAGTTATTATTAGATTTCACAATCTGCAGTTCCACATACAAGCAGGGCAACATGAGATCCCAAAGATAGCAACTGAGTTAAAATTAACTGTTGATTATATATTTAGCACATCATGTATAATTTATTTTTACATAGGAAATTACTATTTTCCTGGATTTTTGAGACATTATAATTACCCTTTAGGTCATATATCAATCAGTATATTCCAGAAAAAAAATAAAATATTTATCAAGATTTTGCTACCAAAACAACTTCAGAATTTATAATGTTAAAAAAAACAAGATATTTGCTATTTTCAAATCAAATTAAATATTCAATAATGCGTGTGCACTGAACTTAATTATAATTATTTTTGAATATTTATTAAAAGCAATCCGACCATAAACTTCCTTTTGCCCCCTAAGTGTTTTCTCCTTGGTTTTAAAATATGCAGTGATCACTTTTGCTTTTCAAACTTGGAGAGCATTGCAAAATAAAATTAAATATCATAAAATATATGCTAACCCATAAGGAAAATATTACATTGGGAGAAAAAGGAAAAAAGATGTTCAAATTACTGCGTGCTTGCAGAGCTAATCCAACTAGTGCTGAAATTCGAAATTCATTGAGGTTTATTTGCTATAATTCTTGAAATATAATAATGATCAACAGTAGGAGATGAAGGAGTTGATAAAAACTAATTACAATTAGGTGGGGGTCAATAAGGGGTTAAATATTTGTTTTAATTAAAAAAATTTCTTTTTCTTTTTTACTGTTTACACATAACACTAATTTAGAGCAGGAATCCGCTGCCACAGGCTGTGTCTAAAGCTGGCTATTCACTAGTAGAATTTGGTTGAAACATTTTTGTTTTAGGAACATTTAATTTTTTATTCCATAGTGGGGTCAAATCAACATTAGTTTTCGACCACAATGATAAGAAAATTCAAAGGAGTGTGGTGGGATTTTTTGAATAAACAAATTTATGGATGTTTTTTCATTTGGGAAATTGTACTCATTCCAACATTAAATGTTAAAAGCAAACTTTGAAGTACTTTCAAATGACATGCATCAAGTCATCAAATGTACTGAGAATTTTCTTACGAATGTATAGAATAAAATAATAGCTGTTGAAAATTTTTGTCACACGGTATTTGCGCAGTGGTTTTTCAAATGTAATTTTTTTGTGAAAAAATACACTTTAATAAATAAATAAATAAATAAACATAATATTTACCCCAATTTTTGTATAATGTGAAAGATGATGTTTATTGAGTACCTAACATGTCATGCTTTAAAATGGCGTCTGCCCGTGGAATGGCAGCGAACTATGGTGCTTAAAATTCTCCATAGGCGACACTTTAAACGCCTTTACAGGTTACCAGTTTAGAGGTACACAGGAGGTCTGGTGCTAGAATTATTGCTCTCACTCTAACGTTCATAACAATATCTCACATGTGTGGTGCGATCACCGCTTAACATATGCGTGCGGGAGTAACGTATGTGCTCGCATTTGCGCATAAACACGGAGGGGATGGGGGTGCTTTAATTTTTTTTTTAATAACCTTTTTTTTTGGATTAACTTTATTGCTATCATATTGCTTTATTGCTATTATATATAAACAACATCCCTTGTGACAGCATGGACCGTGACAGGTCCCTGTTTATGGAGAGATCTGGGGTCTATTAGATCCCAGATCTCTCCTCTGGCCTCCAATGCAGCCGATCAGACACAGATTGGTTGCTTTCCCGGCCCCTAACGGGCAGGTAAACAAAGAGGGGGAACCAGAAGTGATGGCATACTTATTGTTCCCGGTTTCTGGGGTCACAGAGGAACAATGTCAGTTCCTCTCTCTCTGTTCCATGCAGCCATCGCTGCTAGTCGCGTCGCTCCCGGGCTTCGTGATCTGATGGTGGCGGGAGAGGAGTGAGATCCCCTTCTGCCACACGCAGACGTGATCGAGTGGCTATTTAGCCAGTCAATCACTTCTGCTAAAAACGGAATCGCCGGCTAAAAAATTAAATACCCGGATGATGCCTGTAGGTGCATGAAGACGTCCATGGACGTCCTACGAGCGGGAAGTAGTTAAGCCAGTGAAGAACAGAGAAGAAAGAAGATAACATATAACAAATATTTGTTTTTAACTAAAATGAACGGGGGTTTTTTATTTTATTGTATTTTATTTTACACATTTAGGGCGAATCCACACTGCAATTCAAAGTGGCAGCAGTGATTCAATGCTCTGGCCACTCTGCCAGATTCAGTGCATCATATGATTCCCTTTTTTTGTTAAGCTTTATTTTAAGTGTACAAAACATACACTTCATTGAGTGCAATGTCTAGCCTGACACTGCAGTGTGGTTCAGCCTTGTGTGCTGCAATAAAATGCAACATGTCTGTATTTTGCTATAGTACGCTGCAACGCAGTGCTATGCTTCATTGTATTGTGAGTAGGACACATAGAAAACAATTGTTTCTTGTGTGTCACTGTGGTGATAATAGGAGTTTTACCATGCAGTAAATTGTCTGTCACTGCATATAGTGTGAATTAGCTCTGAATTCCCTCCTTCTTTTTTGAGGACATGGGTGCAGAAGAGCCAACGAACAGTTATTAAAGTGGAGTTTCAGGCTTTTTTCAGTTTATTAAAAGTCAGCAGCTAAAAAAGTGTAGCTGCTGACTTTTAATAAACACACACTCACCTGTCCCACTGTCCAGAGATGCGGCCGGCCGAAGCCTCGCTCCTCTCCCTCTCCTCTCCGCGGCACCCCCATAGAAACCATAGAGACAGCTTGCGGCTTCACGGCCGGGCGCGCACTGCGCATATGCGACTCGTGCTGCGCTTTCTGAGTGGACTGGCAAACTTCTGGGACCTTTGACGTGTCCCAGAAGATTGCTGAGAAGGAGGGGCCACCTAGGGGGAGAGGAGGAGTCACCTAGGTAGCCTTAAGTCAGCAGCAGGAAGTGGGACAGGAAGTCCCTCTCAAAACTAAGCACCCACTCCCCCCCAAAAAAAATTTCATGCCAAATGTGGCATGTAAGGGGGTGAGGAGTGCTTAAAGCAGAAGTTCCACTTTTGGGTGGAACTCCGCTTTAAGGAGTTATCCTAAATGGTGGAGGGCATGCAGGTTTTTATACCTTTTGATACACCAGAACATTGCTGATGAACATTTATTAGCAGGAGGCCATATGCTTACTAGGGATACCAGTGTGTATGCCTCATGCTACAGCTTGCAGTGATGTAAGCCATTCTGGGGTTTTTTTCAGCTTTGGCAGATCTGATGCCGATAAACAGGATTATAGGAGTACATCAGGCAAACTGCCAGTTAAACAGATGTTTTAACACAATTGCCTATCTCTAATAGAAAACAGACAACAACTAAGTGCATAGCTCCTTATACTTTTCAAGAAAAATGAAAATCATCTGTTAGGTTTTTCCCCTTCATAGAGCAATCTAGTAATTAAATATTTTCTACAGTCTCTTGCAAACAACACTGAGGCTTTTGAAGTGCAATGACTATTACAGAGAACAACAATACTAGATTTTAACAGCAGGTAGCAATACTGGTGAAGTCAATTTTCAGTTCAAGTAAAGCCCAACAGCTTGAAAAGAGGTACAGTATATCGGCAGTAACAAGTGGATTTATTATGGAAATCTCTTAGCATTAAACTTGTTTTAATCAGGCTTAAAATTGACTGCCACTGAAAAATTCCAGCCTGCTCTTTCCACTAAAGGTAGCTTCAACAGGATAACCCTTTTACGTCTAGTAGCAGTATTTATTATTCAAAAATAGATGGGCGATGGCAAACTATCAACGTACATGCAAATTCTTAATATCTAAAACAGTACATGCATAGTAAATAAGCATAGCAATCACATATTATTGACCAGATATTCATAAGAACAATCATAGCAACTTGGAGATGGCATATTGAGGTATCGGACAATTGTCCATAAAAAAGAATCGCTTGAAAAGCAACATGGTGGGGTAGCTTAGGAGTGGATGAAATAAAACCATCTAAAAAGAAAATGGTGCAGTAAAATTGGCCCGACGCATGTTTCCTGGGTTTTCTACCAAAGCATGAAATAAAAAGCATAAATAAACGATATGGTCCAAAGTTACACCCAAACACAAGGGTGTATCATCTTGAACCAGTCTGCCCATTCTTGCCTTGTCTTTACAACGTCTAGATGCCTAAATACATTTAGTTGTTGCCATGTGATTGGCTGATTAGCAATTTGTGTTACCAAGCAATTGAACATTGCTCGCAGTAGTGGAAACAGAGCCTTATTCTAGAGTACAAGTCTTGCTCTCGTGTCCATCCATCTCTGACGGCCTTTCCTGCCGAATGATGTTAAAGGGAATTATACTTTATACCGATTTTTTTTTCCATTGTCTTGTTACTCAGTATGTAATTTACCTGCTCATTACAAATTATTACTTATGAATACAATTATGTGCACAGACACTAATACTATTGCAATGTTAAAAAAGGATGCAAGTTATGCACAAAATCAAAAGCAAAGTAAAAAATCAATTTTCCATTTCTTTTCCCCCTCACAGATCCCTTGAGCCGCTGTCTTTTTTGTCTGCCTCTCGCCCTTAGAGACGTTACCTCTAACCTGTTAGGCTTCCCCGCACAGTAGGGATACGTATGTATTTCACGTATCCCCCTTTTTCAGCCCCTGCATTAATAACATCTACCACTGTGGGGAGCTTATACCGTGCTGGCAGCGTTCTGTGATCGCCGTCGGATGGAGGGGTGATATTATGCGCATGCGCGGTACAGCCGACGCGCATTGAGTGGAGGTCCCTCTACCGCGCATGTGCATCACCTCTCATGTCACGTTATTACGTCATAGGTGACATTGGAAACGGTTGCAGCCCAGCCTTCCAGAACGCCGAGGTGGCCACAGAAGGGCGCCACAGGCAGCTCATTGGCCCCCTCCTGAGGGGAACTTCCAGAGGCAGAAGTACACACCTGTTACCCATTTTCAAATTAATTATTAAGGTATTTAAGATATGCCCTCCACCGGCATTCCTCAGATGATGCCCAGGGAGAGCACACATATTTGCTTTGCAAGATGGATGGGGAAGAACAGACATCAGTGTGCTGCTGGGTTTCATTATTGAAAAAATCTATTACTGACTAGTCCACTACAAATCTCTTCAACACAGATGCAGTATTTATACTCATCTGATCTGAACACACAATTACTTCAACAACGCAATAAGGTATTAATTATTATTTTATTTTTAATCTCTCTTACTTTTTGTTTATGCAATACATGGTCACTCCATAGCACTCTTTGTACTACTCACCTTCACCTGGCGTTCTTTTGGTTTGGATGCATTAGTATCACACTACGTTTTTTGTCTCATTCATTGTAAACCTTATTGAATACAATACACTTGAAAGTTTTTGTCATCTTTTAACATTCTTATTTTTTATTTCTATTTTCCACTTTTGTTTGCCCGTTTTGTGGTTTGGGCATGAATTGCTTATGTGCACACCCTTAACATATATTTGATTTAACACACATATGTTTTCCAAATACACCTTTTTTATGACATGCATCTTTTTAAATGGATTATACTCATTCGGCCTCCATAAGCGGTAACTATACATACACATGCATCTATTTCCTCTCTTCATCTTGCTGACACAATATCATTGTGTCACTCTTTACTGTTAATAACATACCCAGATCATCTGTTGTATGCCAAATACTAAGATGATTGTGAGAACAACGTACAATTCACCATCGCAATTAAATAGAAAATGATATACCATGTACGGTGTGACTTGGTGACATGGTTTCTCTCATATAGGGATTGGATATAAACTTCCCAACCCCTCAATGGAGAAAAAACCTAGATTATATACTAGGTTAAGATTGAAACAATCCCGGCAGCGCACGGAGGGGGACTCCTTTCATTAAGATTTTTCATCTCTCACAATGTCCTAAGAAACTACCCTTACCTCTTTGGTATGCTGATTATGTACAATTACAATTTTCAGGTGCTCCTGCCCATTTGATTCCCCGTTGGGGGGCCGTTAAATATGTGACCACTTGTAAGCCCCACAGTTCGGGGTCGCCACCTTGGGTTGAGGGCATGGACAGGCTCTCAGTGGGTCCGGGATCACACTTGAGGGGATTATCTAGTTTTAAAGAAGTCTCTGGTTAAGCGAGTCTTCCTGGCGGAAAGGGTAAATACACAGTGATTACATAAATCAAACAAGAGACAATAGCGAGTCTTCCTGGCGGAAAGGGTAAATACACAGTGATTACATAAACCAAACAAGAGACAATGTACCGTATACGTAATAAATGAGACTGTATTGGATATTAAATTATATGACAATTAGAATATTGAAATCTGTCCTCTTGATTTATAGAATTGTAAGAACCCCCTGAAGAAGACCATAACCTTTGAGTTCAAAAGGGAATTGGGGTATTTCCATACATCGGATGGTGCAATCCCAAGTGTAACAATGTATCACCCTTGATGTATAACCTTTCCTAGCCTAATTTGTCTTGCCTTGTATATACCAGAGCTCATATTTTAATTAATTTTTTATATATGTTTTGTGTCTAACCATTTTTTTAAATAAAAAAATCTGTGATTTTTACAAAATATTTGACTTCTATTTGCTGCTAAAAAACCCAGTGGGGAACCTTCCACTTTTTTTCAAAGACTTTAATTGAGGTGTGCAGCCCTCTCAGGCTCTCACATATGTGTCGCTCTATGATGTAGCAATTGAACATGTGTACCTAATAAAATGGCCGGTGAGTGTATATTTAATGTATATATAAAAAAAAAAATATATATATATATATATATATATATATATATATATATATATATATACACACACACACACACAGACATTGCTGTGCAAAGGTTTTAGGCAAGTGTGAAGAAATGCTGTAAATCAAGAATGCTTTCAAAAAATTTTTTTTTAGTTATTTATTTTAGTAATCTACAAAATGCAAATTGAGCAAATAGAAGATAAATCTAAATCAAATCGATATTTGGCGTGACTACCCCTTGGCTTCAAACCAGCATCAATTCCTACACTTACACACTTTGTACACATGCACAAAGTCAGGGATTTTGTAGGATTAGAGTCAGGTGTATGATTAATTAATTATACCAAGCAGGTGCTAATGATCATCAATTTCATATGTAGGTTGAAACAGAGTTATTAACTGAAACAGCTGTGTAGGAGGCTTATAACTGGGTGAGAAACAGCTAAACTCTGCTACTAAGCTGAAGTTGTGGAAGACACTTCACCACCCGTCATACATCATGGCAAGATTGAGCACAGCAACAAGACACAAGGTAGGTATTCTCCATCAGCAAGGTCTCTCTCAGGCAAATATTTCAAAGGAGAGTGGGGTTTCAAGATGTTCTGTTAAAGCTCTTTTGAAGAAACACAAATACACAGGCAACATTGAGGACCGTAGAGGCAGTGGTCGGCCAGGCAAATTTAATTAAACAGATGAAAAACACATCATGCTTACTTCCCTTCTACATCGGATATCCAGCAGTGCCATCAGCACAGAAATGGCAGAAACCATTGGGATCCAGGTACACCCATCTACTGTCCGGAGATGTCTGGTCTTAATGGAAGAATTGCAGACAAAAAGCCATACTAACCAACATGGCTAAGTGACTCAAGTATGCATGAAACCATAAAAATTGGGGTGCAAAAAATGGCAGCAGGTGCTCTGGACGCACTATTGTACCACTTCAGAGCGGTACAATAATGAGTGTCTGCAGGCAACAGTGAAGCATGGTGGAGGTTTCTTGCAATTTTGAGGCTGCATTTCTGCAAAAGGAGTTGGAGATTGGTCAGGAGTATCAATGGTGTCCTCGATGCTGAGAAATACAGCCAGATTCTTATCCATCATTCCATACCATTAAGGATTGGCCCCAAATTCATTCTGCAGCAGGACAACAACCAATGAAGCCAATGCCATTAAAAGCTACCTTCAGCATAAAAAAGAACAAGGAGTCCTGGAAGTGATGGTTTGCCCCCAAAGAGCTCTGATCTCAACATCATCGAGTCTGTATGGAATTACAGTACATGAAGAGACAGAAAGATCTGAGGCAGCCTACATCCACAGAAGGTCTGTGGTTAGTTCTCCAAGATGTTTGGAACAACCTATATGCCACATACCTTCAAAAACGTTGTGTAAGTGTACCTAGAATAATTAATGTTGTTTTGATGGGTGGTCACACCAAATATTAGTTTGATTTGGATTTCTCTTCTGTTCATTTACCTTGATTTACTTAAAACATTTATAAAATATATTGACCCAATGAGAATTTACACATCACAATAAAACTAAAGCAATATAAAAAATGTTTTTGGGGGGTGGGGTGAGACACATTAAACAATAAAAATACAAGACATCCCATTCATGGTTAAGAGCACAAGGGGATTCGAGTGCCCATACTAAAACCCAGAAAGTAAGATAACTTGCTACAAATTTGTGGCAGTGTTGAATTGTAAGTCTGTTAACTCTGAGGACAGACGTTTTTAACAAGCTTTAATACACATAAATTAGTCAAACTCACATTTCAGCATAAAGTGATATACATAAAAGTATAGACATGGTTATGTCACGGTGGCGATCCTGGGTCCTGGGCCTTGTAGTTCCTCTGTCAAAACAGTCTGGTCAGAGAGGTGTCCGCCGTTAAGATGGTTATGCCAGCTCCGGAAGACAAACTCGAGACGATGCGTGAGGCGCAGGGAACAGAAGGCTGCAGGAGATGACGTCACCAGTAGTGAATGCGTTTCTTGAGTAGGCACGCTGCGGTGTACTGGCAAACTCCTTTATCAACAGACCTGGTCAATGAAAAACACATCATGCTTACTTCCCTTCTACATCGGATATCCAGCAGTGCCATCAGCGCCGAAATGGCGGAAACCATTGATAAAGGATTGCGGCTTGCCAGTACACCGCAGCGCGCCTACTCAAGAAATGCGTCCACTACTGGTGACGTCATCCCCTGCAGACTGCTGTTCCCTGCACCTCACGCCTCGTCTCGAGTTTGTCTTAAACCATAACCATGTCTATAATTTATACTTTTATGCCTATCACTTTCTGCTGAAATGTGAGTTTGACTAATTTACGTGTATTAAAGCTTCTTAAAAAAGTCTGCACTCAGTGGCGCCTCTCTCCTTGTTTTTTTGCAGCTCCCTGGAACATGGTTCTGTTCTAATATGATGGCAGCCCTGCTTGCTCTGGACTTTTAACCCCTTCGCACCATCCGTACATAGACTTATATAGACTGTGTATATAAAACAAGTTGGATTGACCACAGATCTATGATTGATCGTTTTACAGTTTAATTGCAGATTTTTATTAGTTTTTTTATGGTTTTAGTTGTTGGGCCTCCACTTGTTTTATAAGTCTGTTAACTTGCTGCACATTTTCACTGGAAAGTTGTATACTTGCAGAGCACTTTAAGCAGAAGTTCTAGCTGACACTTTTCCAATGTGTAGCAAATTTGCGTGACAAGTCTCTAGCAAAAGCAAAGTTGAGGTGGTGAGTCTACATCAAGAGCTCAGCAGGTCTACAGCATGAAAATTCAGCCACAGTGACCCCTGTGGGATGACTATTGCACAACATAACTGAACCAGAACTTGCAGCACACATGTAGAATGTTTGCAAAGAAATTTGGTCTGGAGTCATGCAATGCGGACTTGCTGCAATTGAGGGGAGTGAGGGGAAGATGGCGCCCACTCGTCTTCATGACACTGCAGGGCGGAAGCAACGTCAAAACGTCACTTCCGCCCATACGTCTTAAAGGCACATTTTTTTAATGTCATTTTTTTAAATTCCTTTTTTTTTTTTTTTTGCATTTTTGTGTAAATGTGAGATCTGATGTGTTTTTGACCCCAGATCTCATATTTAAGAGGTCCTATCATGCTTTTTCTATTACAAGGGATGTTTTCATTCCTTGTAATAGGAATAAAAGTGACACAATTTGTTTTTTTTTAAAAACAGTGTAAAAATAAATAAAATTATGTAAAATAAATAAAAAAAATATATATTTTTATTTTTTAAAACCCCCGTCTCGACGAGCTTGCGTGCAGAAGCGAACGCATATGTGAGTAGCGCCCACATATGAAAACGGTGGTCAAACCACACATGTGAGGTATCGCCACAATCATTAGAGCGAGAACAATAATTCTAGCCCTAGACCTCCTCTGTAACGCAAAACATGCAACCTGTAGAATTTTGTAAACGTCGCCTATGGAGATTTTTGAGGGTAAAAGTTTGACGCCATTCCACGCGCGGGCAATTTTGAAGCATGACATGTTGGGTGTCAGTTTACTCAGCGTAACATTATCTTTCACAATATAGAAGAAATTGGGCTAACTATACTGTTACCTTAATTTATTATTCAAAAAAGTGAATTTTTTCCAAAAAAAGCGCGCTTGTAAGACCGCTGCGCAAATACCGTGCCATTTTATTCTCTAGGGTGTTAGAAAAAAAACAATATATAATGTTTGGAGGTTCTAAGTAATTTTCTAGCAAAAAAACCTGTTTTAAACATGTAAACACCTAAATTCCAAAACGAGGCTAGTCCTTAAGTGGTTAATGTTGAAGTATCCCCATTATAGCAACTATTAAAGTGGCTAGCAATATTTGTAAGATTGTTTTTAGATATATCATACAAATGGCCACTCAAGCAATCTCTTAACATATATGCAGTCCTGCCAACATATTGCACATGACATTTACTACATATAATAATGTAAACAACCTAACTGCTATTGCAGTTAACAAATAACCCAACAGAGAAACCTCTTCAACCACTTGCTTCCTGCCTACAGTTTATTTAGTATGGGTAGGCAGTAGCTCCAGGCTAAGCGATGTATGGGTATGTTGCAGCTTACTTCCTGGTTTTCATTTCGCTGCAGTCAATGTCATTAGAAAATATCTTAGAAAAAGAACAAGGAGTCCTGGAAGTGATGGTTTGGCCCCCACAGAGCCCTGATCTCAAAATAATTAAGTCTGTTTGGCATTACATGAGGAGACAGATGGATTTGAGGCAGTGTACATCCACAAAAGATCTGTGGTTAGTTCTCCAAGGTATTTGGAACAACCTAGCTGCTGAAGTTCCTTCAAAAACTGTGTGCAAGTATACCTAGAAGAAATAAAGAAATTATGCTGTTTGAAGGCTAGGGTGGTCACACCAAATATTAATTTGATTTGGATTTTTCTTCTGTTCATTTACTTTCCATTTTTGTTAATTGATAAAAATAAACTATTAACACTTCAATTTCTGAAAGCATTCTTCATTTACAACATTTTTTCACACCTGCCTAAAACTTTTGCACAGTAGTGTATATAGTGTTTTTACATTGTATCATATTGCTTTAACTTTTTCCTACACTATTAATACCCAGATAGCAAGCAATTGTGCTACAAGTTTGAAAATGACTTGCTAGGCTTTTTCTAGACTTGCCAGGCTTCACAAGTTTGTTGCACAATTTCAGCAAGTCCCCATTGCATGATTCCAGATTAACTTTCTTTGCAAACATTCTGCAAGTTCTGGTTCAGTTATGTTGGGCAATAGTCATCCCACCACAGGGGTCACTGTGACTGAATTTTCATGCTGTAGACCTGCAGAGCTCTTGCTGTAGACTCACCACTGCAACTTTGCTCTTGCTAAAGACTTGCCACATAAATTTGCAACAAATTGAAAAAGTGTCAACTAGAACTTGTGCTTCAAGTGCTCTGAAAGTGTACAACTTGCCAGTGAAAATGTGCAGCAAGTTAATAGACTTACAATTCAACACTGCCACAAATTTGAAATTTGTGGCAAGTTATCTTGCTATCTGGGTAGTAGAAGATGATCCACAACTCCATATATGTTCTTAAATATCTTCAAATTTATTGATACTCCATAAAAGACAGATAAGGTACAGCAGCTGTTCACAAGGCCGTCATGGCTGAAGCGCGTTAACATCTGCTTTTATGGAGTATCAATAAATTTGGAGATATTTAAGATATTTAATGTATGGAGTTGTGGATGATCTTCTACTATTAATTGTACTGGTAGTTGTGTGACTGCTTATCCTGCACTCCACACCTCAGGAGCATTCTTGGATAATATGGGGTAGTTGCACCTTTTCTTTTTTTTTTTGTCATTTACACTATGCCATTAATGTGAACGGTAATCTACTGTATGTGCGTCAAATGCAGGAAAACAATATCAGTGTACCCGCGCTTTCAGTGTGATAATTGGGGCTTAGATTTATGTTTAGGGTTAGTTTCAGGGGTTGTGTTGAGATTAAAAGTCACTAAATCATCAATAAATCGTTTTTGAATGCTAAATATTTTTTTGTAAACTATTACTTATATAAAACATATAGTAAGTAAATAAACCAATGAAAAGCAAGGCACTAACTCATATGTGATAATTGCATGTGAACAAAGGATAAAAAAACAATCTAAATATACTTGAGAGTCCAAAGGTGAAAACATTTTTATTTATAAGAATTATTAATAAATATTGCTCAGTCCAAAATTTTTCCCTAAAACCTGCTGAAGAAAGCGCCAATCACCATGCTTCTGGTCTTAAAGGTGCCTCAGATACTCCTCATATAAGTGCTCCACCACAAAGTGTACAAAATGCATGCTTACCAACAGCATCTATGATATGTGCATTTGGTGTCATAGGGTACCACCCTTTTTATAGTTGTTTTCATAATGTCCCATGGTATATGGGAAACTACTACCAGCTGATCTCCTCAAACATCAATAACCGAGACCCAGGGAGAAATAATAATCTAGGATAGTGTGATATCGTTTTATTAAAAGTCAAAACAAGGATTAAAAATATAAATTTGACACTCACATTTCAAGGTGCTATAGTCATCACCAACACAACCAGCCAGTTCGATTATCACTGCTCCATCCAAGCAGGCATGCGTTCCAAACAGCCGAATGTTCAAACCAGATCAAAAGCTGGAAATTATGTCACGTATGGCGGATGTCAGTGGGTGTGAGTGGCAAATATATATTTTTAATCCTTGTTTTGACTTTTAATACAACTATATCACACTATCCTGGATTATTATCTCTCCCTGGGTTTAAAGTATTGATGTTTTAGGAGATCAGCTGGTGGTAGTTTCCCACATACCATTCTTAAGGTGGGACATTGTGAAAACAACGTGCAAAAAGGGTGGTACCCTATGAGACCAAAGGCACATATCATAGATGCTGTTGGTAAGCATGCATTTTGTACACTTGTGGTGAAGCACTTATATGAGGAGTATCTGAGGCACCTTTAAGACCAGGAGCGCAGTGATTGGAGCTTTCTTCAGCAAGTTTTAGGAACATTTTTTAGACTGTGCAATATTTATTAATAATTCTTATAAATATTTTGTTTTTCACCTTTGGACTCTCAAGTATATTTGGATTGTTTTTTATCCTTTGTTCACATGCAGTTACCACATATGTGTTAGTGCCTTGCTTTTCATTGGTTTGCTTTTCAGAGGTGGTCTATTCACTTAAAGTGTCAGCTTCACATTTTTAAGCATATTGTCATTTTTGGTTGGTGCCAGGGCTTACTAATATTTCTCACATATGGTAAATTCTGTTTGTGCTGAAATATTGGCTCACATAATTTCTGATGTCACTCCAGCTTTGAAAATTAAACACCCATTAGTAGATTTAAAAAGGAAAGCTTTACATATCAAAAGAATACTTAGGCCTAACTGTCACATGAGACCAACACAATACCATGGAATCAGATCCTCTATGGTCTTCCATAACCAAGTCCATATCCCAAGTCCATTGGAAATTGTCTACAAAATAGGAAAAATTGTATACATATATATAAAAAACAGCCCATACCTCTAGACTAGTGGAAAGAATATTGTGGAAAATAGAATAGCAATATAAATACTGTATATATAACCACTTCCAGCCCACAGACATCATATGACGTCATTGACTTTAAGTGGGGAAATCTGAATGATGCCTGCAACTGCAGGCATCATTCAAATATCATCCATACAGCCGGTGATTCTGTGCACCGTAAGAACAATCATAGCGGCAGTTCTACCGCTTGATCGTTCTTACAGGCAGCAGGGGGGACATTCCCCCTTCCCGCCGCCCTCCTGTGCTTCTCGGGACTCACCTGTGTGATTGGCGACCCGGAGAAAGAATCCACCGCCGCCGGACAATGATCATAGAAATTTCCAGTGACCAGATGGTTCCCAGTCATCTCTATGACCTTCGGCGGCCCAGGTGCGACGTTATGATGTCACGTCCGGTTGGCAGAAATATACAAAGCCGAGATCTCGGCTGGAAAGAAAGAGATCTATAATTTTTTTTTTAATCTCAATCTTTCCAGCCTTTCCTCCATAAAGAGGACTTGTCACGCACCATTCCTATTGCGAGGGATGTTTACTGTATATTCCTTGTAATAGGAATAAAAGTGATCAATTTTTTTTTTTTTTTTTAAGAGAAAGTGTAAAGATTAAAAAAAATGAGGTAAAATTAACCATAACATTTTTTTTTTTAACGCCCTGTCCCCATGTGCTCGTAAACAGAAGCAAACGCACACATAAGTCAGGCCCGCATATGTAAGCGGCGTTCAAATTTACACATGTAAGGTATCACCGCGTGCGTTAGAGCGAGAGCAACAATTAAAGCACTAGACTTCCTCTGTAACTTGAAACTGGTAACCTGTAATAAAATTTAAAATGTTGCCTATGGAGATTTTTAGGTACCAAAGTTTGACGCCATTCCACAAGTGTGCGCAATTTTAAAGCGTGACATATTAGGTATCTATTTACTCGGCCTGACATCATCTTTCACATTATACAAAATAATTTGGCTAACTTTACTGTTTTGTTATTTTTTAGCAAAACAATGATGATTTTTACATGTAGGAGAGGAGTGCCAGAATAGGCCCGCTATGAAAGTGGTTAATATATATAACATATAAAAGCATAATTTTGTCTATATGCAAAATAATTATCACAATTAGGGACAAAAACAAATACTGCAGCATACTCAGCTTGTTCTTTTTCCCATAGTTCCCCTTCATCAATATTAAGCAGTGTATGCTTCATTAGCAGATGTGAATGCAAATGGGGAGGTAGGAATAGAAAGGGTTAGTGGAATGGTGGAAGAAGCATAAATATTCACATTGTTGTATGAATAGACACAACACTACAGAACAAGAACAATGAAGCCAATCTCACAGCTTCGTCTGCTCAATGGGAATAAAAATTGGTTTGGTCTTTAGCACAAGCGTTTTTTACTTCGTAGTTAACTGAGCCAGAAATACTTATTTGTTATAACAGTCTGAAATAATTCAAGAACGTCAGAAGACGGCAGCAATTGTATTATGTTTGAGGCAAGCAGATACTTTATTATTCTTGTGTCTTATTGTAGCAAATTTAATTTTTGTCTTGTAACATACTGCCTGTAGAAATGATTTGGAAGGAACTGCAGATCTCTTTTCTTGCTGAGAAAACTTATTTTAACTGAAGCTTGGAAATATGCCCATTGAAATGCCACAAGCAGCTCTGTCAAGTAATGAAAAGGACTCTGAATTGCTGGTTTCTCCTCTGAATGATACATTATTCAGCAGATGACAAATGCATTCTTTTTGGCTGTGAATTTATATTAAAAATACATGTGGCTAATTATTTCTCTTTCTATTCATGTGTTTACACCTGTCGTTCATAAAATAGCTCTGTGTAAGAAATATGGTTTCAGACACAATTGCTATTGCAGCAGATAGCACAGTTTGATACTGATGGCAAAGTCTGCACTTTATATATGTATAACAATGAGGTTCATTTACTGATACTGCAATCCTGCACAAAGCCAAGGAACCAATTAGATATGTGTTGGGGTTGTCTAAATAAGCCATAGATTTAAACAGGTGGGTAGGTGTTTCCTAATTATCTGACTGTATGATCTCATGGACTTGCAGAGAAACGTACACCGCCAACAAGGAGCATATATCTGCACCCAGGAGTTACTGATGTTGGCGCACAGCTGCAGTCAGCAGCCTCTACAAATCAAAGACAGGCTGACAGACGATGCAGCTGTATGCATGAAATCCAACATTGAAGTGGATACATGCATACTAGGACAGGTGAGCAACCCTGGGCACAGACAGTATATAACCAGGACCTGTTATCTGTTCCTGCACGCTTGCAACCACCTGCTGGCAGTGTTATTCCCAGGAGAAACATGCTCCTTCTTTAGGGACGGCTGGTGGTTTTTTGTTTGGGGGTGGAAAACAATCACCCCCCTATGGCACCTCAAACCCCCCCACCCCCTCGCTTTCTGCCGGTCCACCGGCACTTACTCCATCTAGGCGGCGTGCACATCAGGCAGCGGCGGGGATCAGGCATTGGCGGGCACATCGGGCAGCGGTGGGGATCGGGCATTGCCGTGCACATCGGGCAGCATTGGTGATCGGGGCTTTGGGGACATCAGGCTGCGGCAGGCATTGGGAAGCGGCTCCTGTGTCTTCTCCTCCTCGCTTCCGTCATGTGTCTCCTCCCCTCACCTGTCCTTTCAGCCAATCAGTATCAGACCCACTTCCCGATTGGCTGGGAGGAGGATCAGTGTTGCAACAGCAAATATTAATTTGTTGTTGCAACACAATTGGGTGGGCTCCAGATGGAATGGCCTGCGCCTTGAGCCCTCCCTATTTTGAAGCCTACTAGAGCCTATGGCTCTAATCAAGTGATTCAAAAAACACACCCACCCACCCCCCGACATAAGAATTCATGCACCTGGCATCCTCAAAGGGGCCAGGCGTATGGATAGGGAGGGCGGCGGAGGTGGATAGGGGAGACGGTGTCCGTGCACCCACAATGGACGGGCCGCCCCTTCTTGATGGTATACAGCCCCGGTGACTATGTGAATAAGGCGATACACAAAGGACTCTTTCAGATGGGTGGTTAAGCCCATCCTCTGTGCAGAGCCAATGATAATGACTAAGTGCTAACATTTGCGTGAAATGCGTCTACCTCTTTGTCCCCTGCTCCATGTGTTAATCACCTGCCACATGAAGCTTCAATAAAGAAGATATTTGGAAGTGCAGCCGCCCAGAATCATTGCTTTATTATTCAGATGGGTGACTAAGCCCACCCTCCGTGCAGAGCTGCTGGCAGATGTGTGTGCATCGACCTCAGAGCTGCGAGCAAGTGGATGCACATGCAGTGGCTGCATGGACACAATTCCATTAAAATTCTGACATGCAGAGTTCCCATTCAGATCCGTGCACCTGCTCATGGCTGCATGTCAAACTTTGACATTGTTTCCGTGCAGATGTTGTGTGTCTGTCCACTTCTATGGGACAATTTCTAAAGCCCACATGCACACGGGCCAAATATAGGCTGAAATCAGCCAATACAGTAGAAACTAGCCGACATGAGCATGCTGGAAATCCAATCGGCATCCAATCTGCGAGCTCTGACCAGTTTGTTCTGTCGGGGGTTCATCCATTCATTAACAATGTAATTTACCATCAACAAGGAATCCTGTTCAATATGATTGCTGGACTGACAGTTACAAGTCCTAATTTTAACAGATTTCTGAAGTGTCTTTCTGTGGACAGATCATTTGAAGTGTGAAAGCCTATGTGATCAATGGACAACACTTTCTTTGTACATTGGTACTGGTTTTTGCCATTCTGTTAACCCACATACTACATATGCATAATCAACTATATGCTGTTTTTAGTTGAAATCTTCATTTTCAAATTTCCCCAACCCAAAATCTTTTAGGGGGGTTCATAGAGCCGAGGGACCTGTCATATGCACTTACCAAGAGTGCCGACTATGCACGTGTTATTCCTTATACCACCTCCATTCATTGAAGCCACACTATAGCTTCTATAAATGAAACACGATTTATGAATGGAGGAGGCAGATCATTCATTCATCCACCCATCCTTTATTCATAGATTAAGTTTCATTCATGGAAGCTATAGTATGGCATCTATGAATGGAGGAAGGGGGCAGAAAGTGTGGGCATGGTTGGCACACTTGATAAGTGCATAGTAACCCCTTTGCACAGAAAGATTAGGGGGTAGAGGGGCATCAGTGGCTAGATGATTTCAACTAAAGCTACAGCCATCAGCACAAGGGACACATCACACTGATTGTAAGTAATATCCATTGTGCCATAAAAAAAATGAAATACATTTCAGGCAGCTCACCAGTCCTTATATATGGTAATTGTATTTGTTTTTGTTTTTTATTTAGGCTGTATTTCCTTTGATTTCCCCTGGGAATCCTGCCAGTAACACATTCCCTGTGACAATGCTAACACATTGTACTATGTCTATGGAAGAGAAGCATTGGGGGTCATTTACTATAGCACTGCAGAGCTAATTAGCACTGATTACGGTGAATTAGCGCTAATTACTGTGCTAATTAGCGCTAAATTGGTATTCACTATAGAGCTGGTAAAACAAATACTCCCAAAATCAAATTTACTATAGTTCCCTGAAAACAAATAGTGCCCAAACCCTTATGCCCCGTACACACGGTCGGATTTTCCGATGGAAAATGTGTGATAGGACCTTGTTGTCGGAAATTCCGACCGTGTGTGGGCTCCATCACACATTTTCCATCGGATTTTCCGACACACAAAGTTTGAGAGCAGGCTATATAATTTTCCGACAACAAAATCAGTTGTCGGAATTTCCGATCGTGTGTACACAAATCCGACGCACAAAGTGCCACGCATGATCAGAATAAGAAAGAGATGAAAGCTATTGGCTACTGCCCCGTTTATAGTCCCCACGTACGTGTTTTACGTCACCGCGTTTAGAACGATCAGATTTTCCGACAACTTTGTGTGACCGTGTGTATGCAAGACAAGTTTGAGCCAACATCCGTCGGAAAAAATCCTCGGATTTTGTTGTCGGAATGTCCGATCAATGTCCGACCGTGTGTACGGGGCATTACTCTGCTAAGACCTGGAGTAGTGCACATGGAAATAATGTTTAGAGCATGATATAATTGCCTAAATAGTACTGAAATATGCAGTATATTATTTAAAGATAATCTGCTTTTAAACTTTGTGAAAAAGGGATTTCTACACTGAAATATCTTTAAAAGTCTGAGAAGAGATAAATTCCCCGTTTTTGTACAACTAGGTGCCAACACAACTGAGCATGCTCAAACCTGAAAATAACTCTCATTTTAGCTCCAATGTCTTTTTTACAAGGCATAGTTATAGTAAATACCAGAATGAGCGCTATTTTAAAGAGCATTTTTTGGGAGTGAAAATATGCACTATTATAGTCCAAAGCAAGTTTTAGCCATTGATTCTAATGGTACAATTGTAACTTCCCCAAATAAATCCTTTTAATGTTGAGATGAAATGTATCTTTCTCTGAAATAAATTTTCCTTTGCAACATTGTTGCTTCTATGTTAACTATTTTGTTTTTAAGAATGCTAGAATGTGGAATGTTTTGATGTTTTGGTAACATATATTTTTCTCTGTCACTTTCACTTGTTACTCTCCATCTCACAACAATCTTTACCCAAACTCACACAAATGTCTTTACAAAGCACAAACAATATCATTGCTGATGCAAATTTAAAATGCGTCGCCATTTTTTGTGCTTTTTATTATTTACAAATAATCATAATTAATTTGAGCCCAAAATATGTGATATATGTACCAACATCAGAAATCAAAATGTAAGGCCTCATGTACACTGCTGCTGTTAAACGGACGTTCGGAGGCAGTTGGCTGCTTTTTTCAGCTGCCGCTGAACTCATTCAATGTTATCTTATGTGTACATGTACACAGGCTCATTTAATGTCGTTTTTAGGCAGTTGAGTTTAGAGGCCTTTTTTGAAAAGCAAAAAAATGAGCTCAGACGCTGAGTTTAGAGGTAACTTGCGTTTGTTTACAGCCATTTTTCATTTTTGGCTATTTTCAAAAAAGAAAAAGAAAAGCTTCTAAATGCAAACACGGCTAAACGCAGCATGTAAACGTGGCAAAATGAACGTTTTAAATGTGGGTTACTATCTGTCAATTTAAATCGTTCCGGAGAGGTTGTAAAAACGTCCCGTGTACATTAAGCCTAATTCCCCAAAATTTGAGGGTAATATCACTATTCCAAAAACAAAAAATGTGTAGCGCTATAACATAATGGGCTGTGGGCCCAAATAACATCTAAAAATTAGAAACATCGTCTGGGGTGTCCTTGGAGATGAAACGCATCGGGAAGGTCTCCACTGCTGCCTTTTTGATCTAATACAAGCGCTTTCCTACCTACAATCATGTGAGTGTTTTAACTTTAATACATTTTAAATTTTACATACGGAATTACACTATTTGGTCCCTTTTTGCTTCTCCCTTTGCCACTTTACATCTGTGAATGTCGGAGTACTGCTACATATGAAAGGCTACTTTCCATCTGCCCTCACTTGGATGTGAACGGGGAGTCTCCAGCCCAGAGAAATCAATATCTCCTGCATCTACCCACCACATTAGAAGCCTGTTTGACATGCAGAGCATATGTTCTGGCGTGTTTAAACATTCCGGTAAGCCTCCTCTTCACATGGTGGTGGTCCTATCACAGTCACAGATTTTTATCCTTGGATAAACACGTTTTTTTCACTGGAACTTTTGTTACAGAGTCTTACAACTCTAAAATATATAGACTGGCATCGCACATCCATTTAAACTTCAGTCGTATTGTCACTAGTGTCGTTATTTATATGGTCACGCAGTCTCATGATATGATTTGTGTTTTCATTAACATTGTCATTTTCTATGCCACAATTTAATTTTTTTTTATTTATTTTTTTTATTCATTGTTTCTAATGTTTAGATGTTATTTGGGCCCACAGCCCATTATGTTATAGCGCTACACATTTTTTGTTTTTATTTTTGCCTCTGCCATTTATCCAATTTGGCGTGTTAGCTGCTTGATATCGGTGGTAGCGTGAAATTATTTGCTACAATATCACTATTCTGCACTCACCCACAAAGAACCACCAAATATCACAGAATAAATCAAGAAGAATAACTCTTGAGTAATGTAATTCCATCACATGTATGTCCAAAGGAATGCAGTATTTATGTGTATTTATGTGTATTTATGTGTAGGTGGTTTTTGCATGTGGCAGCTCCGTGGCTTAGAGGTTAGAACTTCTGTTTAGCATCCCTGAGCATCTGGGTTCAAATCCCAAACATGCTGCTTCATGAAGAGAAGTTGTCTCATCCCCCAGGTCCTAAAATGATGTCTAAATGTAGTATTTATGTGTAGGAGGGTTCCAACACCATTGTAAATCTTGCCAGATACAGTATCTAGCCAAAAGTATTGGTACGTTCACCTGCCCTTACACACACATGAACTTTAATGGCAGCCCAGTCTTAGTCCGTAGGGATAAAAATTGATTTGGCCCACACTTCTAGGAAGGCTGTCCACAAGGTTTAGACCAGGGATCCTCAAACTATGGCCCTCCAGCTGTTGCAGAACTACATGTCCCATGAGGCATTGCAAAACTCTGACATTCACAGACATGACTGGGCATGTAATTGTAGTTCCTGAACAACTGGAGGGCCGTAGTTTGAAGACCCCTGGTTTAGACTGTCTATGGGAATGTTTGACCATTCTTCCAGAAGTGCATTTGTGAGGCCAGGCACTGATGTTGGATGAGAAGGCCTGGCTCGCAGTCTCTGCTCTAATTCAGCCAAAAGGTGTTCTGTGGGGTTGGGGTGAGGACTCTGTGCAGGCCAGTCAAGTTCCTCCACCCCAAACTCGCTCATCCATGTCTTTATGGACCTTGCTTTGTGCAATGGTGTGCAGTTATGTTGGAACAGGAAGGGCCATCCCCAAACTGTTCCCACAAAGTTGGGAGCATGAAATTGTCCAAAATGTCCTGATATGCTGATGCCTTAAGAGTTCCCTTCACTGGAACTAAGAGGCCAAGCCCAAACCCTGAAAAACAACCCCACATCAAAATGCACCCTTCACCAAATGATTTGGACCAGAGCACAAAGCAAGGTCCATAAAGACATGGATGAGTGAGTTTGGGGTGGAGGAATTTAACTGGCCTGCACAGATTCCTGACTTCAACACAACAGAACACCTTGAGGATGAATTTTAGCGGAGACTGTAAGCCAGGCCTTCTTGTCCAACATCAGTGCCTGACCTCACAAATGCACTTCTGAGTACCATTCATATCTGTGCGACTTCAAGTCACATTAACTTCAAAGTAGTCCCTGTACTACTTTGGTCTGACTTTGATGCGAGTTGAGGTCCATAGACCTCAAGTTTACACAGGCATTCCCTGAAATCGTGGCAAAATTGCCGACGCAAAATCACGGGAAAATTGCGCGACTTTCCCTGCGACTCCTGGGACCTCAAGATTACACAGGCATTGCTTAAAGTCGCATCAAAATTGCGCGACTTTCAGGTCGCACAAGTGTGAAAGGGACCTAAGTCACTGTGCTGAGTACTATTATACCTAGAATATAAAGTAGTCCCACCATCAAACATTAGTAAACGTATGTTCTCAATATAATTGTGCTCAAATGGCTGAAAATCACACAGATGGTATCACCTACTGAAAGCTTGCATTGTACTCAGCAGCATATGCTGAAAAGATTTGAACGCCTATTAGCCAATGCTACATCAGCATGAACATGGTTGTTACTATAATATTAATGCCTGAAATGAAAAACATTATTGTATAGAATCAAACATTAGTAAATGTATTTTCTACCTAGGTTTATGTGCAGCTCTGTAGCATAGTGGTATGCCCTGCTACCTTCAAAGGTTCAAGCCATGAATTCAAATCCCACTGATGGTATCACCTCCTGAAAACTTGCATGGTACTCAGCAGCATGATTAGCCAATTCACATCAGTTTGGTTTATTCCATATTTTAATTCTTCAAATGCCTGCAATGGTATGTACTTATTCAATAATATTATGGTGTGGAATTCCAAAAATCAAGGAAAAAAACATTTTAGGCCCCCCCCCAGTATATACCAGGCCCTTTGGGTCTGGTATGGATTTTAAGGGGAACCCCACACTAAAATTAAAAAAAAAATTGACGTGCCTCCCCAATCTATACTAGACCCTTATCCGAGCATGCAGCCTGGAGGTCCGGATAGGGGGGACGAGCGAGCACCCTCCCTTTCTGAATTGTACCAGGCCACATGTCCTCAACATGGGGAGGGTGCTTTGGGGTCACCTCTTCCCGACAACCCTGGCCAGTAGTTGTCGGTCTGCGGGCAGGATGTTTATCAGAATCTGGAAGCCCCCTTTAACAAGGAGGCCCCCAGATCCTGCCCCCCTATGTGAATGGGTATGGGGTACATCGTACCAAAAAAAGCAGTGAAATGTAAAAAAAAACAATAGCCGGTTTTTGACAAGTCCTTTATTGTAAAATAGCTCCAAGCTGTCTTCTTCCCTGAGCCGTCTTCTCCTACCACTGTCTCTCCCACCGCCATTTTCTCCCTGAGCTGTCTTCTTCCAGAGCCGTCTCTCCTGCCGCCTTCTCCATCTGCTGTGTTCTTTCCGGTTACCCACCATTAAAAAAATGCAGCTCTTCTTCTGTGGCGGTCTTCCTCTACTGTGTTGTCACCCGCTGTGTGGCGTTTCTTACATAGGCATGGGGCGGGCTCTCCGGGTGACGTCATCGGATGGCCACAGAAGAAGAGTGGCTTTTTTTTATTAGCGGATAACCAGCTGCGCGGAAGAACACAGTAGTGGGAGAAGATGGCGACGGCATGTGATATGTCTCGGGGAGAAGACAGCTTGGGGAGAAGAAACATCAAACACTAGTAAATGTACAGTCAGGTCCATAAATATTTCATTTCAAATTCATTCTGGTGGTGTATGAAGCCAAAAAGATTAGAATTGTTTTGATGTCCCAATATTTATGGACCTGAGTGTATTTTCTATGTTCAATTGTGCTAAGCCCAATGGGCTAGTGGTCAGCACTTCTACCTTGAAAATCTCAGGCTTTGAAGCACTCATGGGTTTAAATCCCACAGAGAGATACTAAAAGATTGCATTGGTGAATGCCAATCAGCCAAAGCAGCTTATGCTGAAAATATGCCAATGCACTTTAATTTGACTGATTCTATTATATTAACTCTTCAAATGCATGCAATGGTATGTAAGTATTCAATAATATTGTGGTGTGGAATTCCAAACACCACACACTAGCTAACGGCAGTTTAACTTTGCTTGTTTGTTGATTTTAATTCGCTTGTGCACTGAAAAAATAAACACAGCTGGTGGATGGTAGGTTGGCTGGGATTTGAACTCATACCATGAGTGCGGTGGAGACATCTGAGCAGACCACCACCCATTGTGCTAAGTATGCTGAGACCTGCATAATAGTGTAGTATGATTAAAAAATGAACAGAAATAATTACCGCTTTATAGTCACCTTAATAAAATAAAAAAAACATGAAAAAAACAACATACAACAAATAGGTAACCTAAATGTTCAATACATGTAACTTTACAGAATAGCAGACATTACTATGTAATTAACATTCATAACTGCATTCGTTAACAAAAGAAGGAAAAAAACTAGGAATACTAATTGCAATATACATCAATAGATGCGCACACAAGGTAGAGCACATCTCACCTAAAAATGTTTCTGGATCATGGTTGCAGTGCAGTGCTATATAATAACTTAGTAGAAATTGGCATTTGCATATACGCAGAATCTCTAATTAAAGCTGATTTCCAAATTTACTAACGTATTTTTCCTGTTAATAGTGCTCTTTTTCATTCGCACATTTGCCTGTTGAACTCTTAATTGCCTAAAATAGGCGCTATTATATGTAATAGTGCCCAATATAGTAAATGACCCCCAGTGTGTGCTCTGCATAACTCTGCAGAAAGCCCTCTGAGATAGGAGGATGGCCTGTTTTATGGCATTATAAAGTCATGGGACTGGTGTCCTTGGCAATTAATTAGTTTTTTCCCATTTATTAGAAAGAATCAGGCTTCTCTTGGTTGAAAATACTGAATCAAGCAAAGTGCATAGAACACAAATGCGTAAAACACAATGCTGTGCTTTATAAATGAGCCAGAGTCTTTGGTTAAAGGTGGGGCATGATAGTGGTTAGGCAATATTACTTTTTAAAGGGCCCCTTGGTCAACATGCATCCTGCAGGAAGAAAATGCAAGTGCTCTTGAATGGTGACATTTTTCAACGGTATAATGTGAGTTGGCAGCACTTGTAAGGCATGGGACTGTCATAGCAGTATACAGTATGTGGGCAACAGCAGAAATACTGCACATTCTGTTAACCTAACAGCTTTCTGCTGTAAACCATGAGGTGGTTTCCTCCATTAAACTTATATCACTTGACATCTGTTACACAGTTTTCTATGGAAAATCAGAGCCATTAATTTAATGTGTCTGACCCATTTACAAATCCATAAACGTTCCCAGGAAATTTTCACTGTGACGTGATTTAGTGGCTGTCATACAATGGCATTGTTCCAGTAGGAACAGAGTTGAACAACAACATGATAAGTAGGACTTACTGTGCTTTTCCTGCCAGAAAAAAAGTGTTTCTTTTGAAATTTGTTTTGTTTTTAGCTTATTACTGTATTTTTAGATGACTCACACCATGGAATGCTTGTTTATTCCCCATCTATGCCAAATTACTGCTATCACAAAGTACTTTCTTTTTACATTTTGGTATGCTTGGATCTTGTGTCTGAAAATTTCATGGTGTCTCTTTGACAATACATTACATTGTACACTTACTTTGTAGTTATAAACCTGCTTTAAATTGTTTCTATTTTTCTTATTTAGCTTTTCCTCATTCCGTTACCTGTGCCAGAATTACAGATGTGAGAAAATCGGATTGTTCTCTTTAAAAAATAGCACTTCCTAGGCAAAGATCATATGGTCTCTAGCTACCAGGGCTATTGTAGCCATTTAACGTGCTCTAGAACAGTGGTTGCCTACCTTTTGGACCTCACGGACCACTAAACTCACAATTTTGAATCCTGCAAACCACTAACACGAATTTTACATGCCTTATACACACAATGCTCTGGCTCTCTGCCCCCCTCCAACTGGATTACACTGCTGCCTTATACACACAATTCTCCGGCTCTCTGCTCCCCCCCCCCCCCGCACTCTGCATCACACTGCTACCTTACACAGACTCCTCATTGCATCTCACATCCTTATCCAGCCATGTGCTCGAGCTCCGTGCTCCTTTCCACAGTCTTTGATCAGCGCTGCCATCGGAAGCCCCCTCTTTCTTCACCTCTCTCTACACTACTCCCCGTGCCTCCCTCTGAGTTTGCAGGAGCCAGAACTGTAGAAGAGGCATTGGGTATCAATGCGTGTTGGCAGTACTGACTATCAGTGTGCATTGAGAACAAAACTGGAAACAACATTTGGCAGTATGCATCTGCCACAATGTTGATTTGCGGTAGGAAGCCTGGGGACCACCAACAGCCATGAAGCAGAGAATACATTTGTAATGGGAAAATATAACCACCTCTTGTATATATAAAATAAAGTTATAGATAAAAAGAAGGCTTTGAAAACTACTAATGATTAAAAAATACTGATGACCTTGGTTGGCCATTGTGTGTTTTATGTCGTTAATCTAAGTCATAAATTCATATTGCTCTGTTTGTAACTAATAACTCACCTTCGAATAGGTGACCTTATGGTTTTATTTTGCTTTTCACACAGGGACTTATTTAATATGTGTAAAATGCTTTTCTGATGTGTAAAGTATAACATCCATAGAAGTCAGTTGGAAGAAAAAATCTTTTCTGATGAGGCTGTGGTAACAGAAATTAAATTGGTTGCTATGGGATTTTGCACTTTGCACATCATGTTGCTCGGTTTCATCAATTTATAAAGGGGTGTTGACCTGAAAGTTATGTTTTACATTCTGGGCCTTGTTTTACAATTTGAATGTGTTCTACAACCACATTTTCAGGCTGGGCTCACACTTATGTGAAAAGGATGCATGTTTCCCCGCATCCAATTCGCATGTTAGAATACTGTGACCCGCTCTCTATGGAGCAGGTTCACATATCTCCGGACTGGCTCCGGTGAGAATTGCACAGGAGTCCTGTGCACCTTCTGGTTCGTTTCAAGTCCGAATTCAGCCAAAAATTCGGACTGAAATCGGACCTGAAACGGTGAACAGGGATGCACCAAACCCCTGCTGTGAGCCGCTCCGTATGGTAGTGTGAACCCAGCCTTACTTGCCCAGCAGGCGTACCTTTCAATGAACCCTTTGCATTCTCAATGAGGAAGAGAGGTGGGGCAGTGATGTTACGATCTCCTCCTTGTCCAATCAGGAACCACCTTGAATTCATTGAGAAAAATGCAAGGCGTTATGTGAATGGCGTCAATGCCGAGTGAGCAACCTTCTGTGTTTACTATGCAGCAGAGCAGCTGCTCGTCGCGGGATCCAAAAGCTAGCAGCTATCACTGTAGTAACTGTGTCTACCAAGCTTGACCAATGTAATGATGAAAAAAAATACCTAAACTTCAGGTTTAATTGTGATTTACAAATAGTAAACAGACCCATTTGAGATCAGTTGTGTCAGTGACCAAATGAGCAGAAACATCACTCCTTCAGTCATTATGTCGCAGTGAAATGTAATAAAAATAGTAAAAACGCACGTATGCGACTGGACAGCTGCATGCACCGAAGCAAGGGTCAGACATAAGCCCAAAATCAAACTGAGGTATAGGGGGGGGGGGAGGTGCTGCGCTAACCAGAAGAAAGCTGTAAATCTCTGTCTGTGGTCAATTAATAAAATGACATAAAATCGCATAATAAATCACATAAATAAGTGTTGACACTAAAAAACATTCAAGTCTTAATAATCAGCATCATGTGTATGTGAAAAAAAGTGCATAAAAAATCCTTTTCAATTGGTATATACTAAATGACAAAAAAATCGCATGTTAAATCGCATAAATAAGTGTTGACACTAAAAACATATAAATCTAGATAATCATGTGTTGGTGCACAAAGGGACATAAACACTACTTCATGTGAATAATTCTAAATAAAAATACATAGAATAAATCAGAAATAACCATCAAAAACATATCCTTATAAATGGTGCAAAGCGTACAAAGTGCCAGTGCTTAAAGGTGATCTAGATATCGCAAATAAAACACATCAATCCAACGCAATGTGGATAATAAATAATATAAATAAATGTCCCAATAATAGTGATGTAAAATATATTGTGCTGGCCTGCGAAACAAATGACCAATGACATGCCAGTAAGTGCAGCAAACTTAAAGTGCCAGTGTAAAAGTCATTGAAGGTGCAAAAGCAAGTTCTGGTGTATTCAACAAAACAACAGTGGGGTGTCTGGGATGCAATTCACTCAGTGTCCTCTTCGTGCATAAAACACTAATGTAAGCAGTGGCCCCTTACCTAGCGGTGCTAGGTCAACTGGATGAATTGTAGCTAAAACCCCAGGTCCTGAGCCTCAATCGCGTCCCTATATCCACGCTTGCCGGTGTTGGGTTATCCTAATGGCAGCTGATTACAAGTGGCTATGGTCCTATCAGGGGTCCTGGACCAGCGCGGATCCTAGCTCAGCCTCCACATCTCAGGTATGTATGTACAGGAATATGCAGGACAAAGGTACTTGATAGTGAAGTATGTATTAACCAGGTAATGCTTTATTAAAAATCTTTAAGTAGATGTACTCACATAAAAACAATGCAGAGCAGACCTCTCTCCTACGAGATCCCCTGAAGAAGTCACGTGATCTGTGATGTCACGCGTAGGGACGGAATAGGCTGTTTCACATTGCTAGACACAGAACGAGTTCGCTGCTCGTAGGAGAGAGGTTTGCTCTGCATTGTTTTTATGTGAGTACATCTACTTAAAGATTTTTAATAAAGCATTACCTGGTTAATACATACTTCACTATCAAGTACCTTTGTCCTGCATATTCCTGTACATACATACCTGAGATGTGGAGGCTGAGCTAGGATCCGCGCTGGTCCAGGACCCCTGATAGGACCATAGCCACTTGTAATCAGCTGCCATTAGGATAACCCAACACCAGCAAGCGTGGATATAGGGACGCGATTGAGGCTCAGGACCTGGCGTTTTAGCTACAATTCATGCGGTTGACCTAGCACTGCTAGGTAAGGGGCCACTGCTTACATTAGTGTTTTATGCACGAAGAGGACACTGAGTGAATTGCATCCCAGACACCCCACTGTTGTTTTATTGAATACACCAGAACTTGCTTTTGCACCTTCAATGACTTTTACACTGGCACTTTAAGTTTGCTGCACTTACTGGCATGTCATTGGTCATTTGTTTCGCAGGCCAGCACAATATATTTTATATCACTATTATTGGGACATTTATTTATATTATTTATTATCCATATTGCGTTGGATTGATGTGTTTTATTTGCGATATCTAGATCACCTTTAAGCACTGGCACTTTGTACATTTTGCACCATTTATAAGGATATGTTTTTGATGGTTATTTCTGATTTATTCTATGTATTTTTATTTAGAATTATTCACATGAAGTAGTGTTTATGTCCCTTTGTGCACCAACACATGATTATCTAGATTTATATGTTTTTAGTGTCAACACTTATTTATGCGTTTTAACATGCGATTTATTTGTCATTTAGTATATACCAATTGAAAAGGATTTTTTATGCACTTTTTTTCACATACACATGATGCTGATTATTAAGACTTGAATGTTTTTTAGTGACAACACTTATTTATGCGATTTATTATGCGATTTTATGTCATTTTATTAATTGACCACAGACAGAGATTTACAGCTTTCTTCTGGTTAGCGCAGCACCTCCCCCCCTATACCTCATTATGTCGCAGTGCTTGTGCCCAACAATTTGCTGGTATGTTTAAGAACTGTCACATGTTGCCCATACCGGACAGCACCAGGTAGTGTTGCCGGCTACAACACTAACAGAAAGAGTAGTGAAGGCGTGCTGACAATGTGGTCTGGGGCCTATTGGAAAGACACTGTCACTCTGTCTTGCATTCGCAAGGTGACAGTTTCTCGTTTATAATGTCAAGTGGAGTCATGCCAATTCTACCTTGCCTATATAACCAATACAAAAATACAGCATTATAAAAGTGTACTATTTAACTGTTATTATATTCACGCACACCTCTGTACAATGTTACACCCACCTTATCAAAGGTAAAACATAAACATCACTAGTAATCTTTTTATGTTAAAGTTCATGTGAACAATGTAAAATAAAATGTGCTTATATTGCAGCTTTCCTGCTGTAAATAACCCGTGCCAAGGCTATAATATATATTTTTATGGGGCAGTAAAGTGAATTTTTATGCGTATAACAGAGAAATCTCTAAAAATAAAAATGTTTAGGGGAAAAAGATTTCATTGCCAAAGGCTGCCTCTTTGTTGTTGTATAAGATGATGGCTAAACTGGTCAAATATATTCAGGTATCTTGCAGGTAACTTACTAAGGTACTGTATGTAAAAAATTCCCCATAAAAAATAAGTTACAACTTTGCTTGCACACTATATCCTTCTTACCAAACAAATGAAATCTCTGTTTTACATTTGAATACAAGAATCAGATACTGTATGTATACTGCTGGGCACATGGGCATTCAATAATCATCCTTTTAAATCTTCTACACTGGCTGTCTAGCAAAGAAGGGGGGTGCTCAGGCAGAGCATTCAAATTAACCAATACAACATTCAGAGCAGCTGCAGACATGGTTGTTTTTGATATGGCATGTGGCAAGTGAAAAGTTTGTTGAGCACACTTGGCGCAGAATAATACTTTTTACCCCACGGCAGCAAAAGGAAAATGAACGGGCACTTGGCACCCCTTTTTGAATGTGTGTATGGGCCCTAAGTCATGTTTGTACCTAGTGAATGTAGGGCCTCATAGTGATTGCTGTTTAAGAGCAACATGGCTCTACAAACATTTTTTTTTTTCAAAATTCAGTGAGCACCACCTTTTGTGTAAAAAAAATGTCCCAGGAGTGTCAGCTCTAGGCTATCCTCCACTGAACACAAAGTAAGGACTGAATTTAGCTTGGTGTCCTTGGAGGTAGAATATTTTTCTTTCATGTCCTGCCACAAACAAGAGATTCTTGTAATATTTATTTTTCAGTTTTATTTGGACTCTTTTTAACTATGGCCCAAAGTATTTCCTCAGTTTCTCACAGTGTTACACCTGTCATACAGGCTCAGAAATACTATCATGGTACAGACCTTGACTTACCATCAAGAGTTTCCTTTCTAATTTAGTTAATTGTGTTCTAAAAAAGTGATAGGTACAGGTATAGGTTCTCAAAGGGAACCCAATGTTTCACAATCGTATCAATGGGACTTCTTTATCAATGAGCTGGAATGAAAAAGTAAGTCATTTATTAGACTGTAAGAAGATTATGTGAGGATGCTGGTGTCAGGATAGTGCCATTGTCCAACATACACATCCACGTGCTTCAGTACTCAGCCCTACACACAGGGACATGGCTGGACATGTACAGTATTTGCAGACATATATGCATCTGTATGTGTACATGCTTCCCAACATATGCATGGACAGGCACACACACACACACAACACCAGCACTGGATCCAGAAGGCCTATTTAGGGGCGAGGGCTGAGATAGAAAGTTACTAGCTAGTCTTCACACCGAAGACCTAAGAACCTTCTGTACTGTTGTTTTACCAGTACTGACCCAGTGTATGTGAGTTATTCCAGTCATTCAAGCTCCCACTTTGGTGAGTACCCAGTTGGGGTACCAAAGATGGACCTATTACAGTATAAGATGGACTTTGATAAATGGATTATGAGCTACTTTCTGGAGGTAGGATACTAGGCAGCCTGAAGCTAGATTATCCGTGGGCAAAGTGAGGGAGATTATGTATGAAGAATACTTGGATGACAGATTTGTAATGATGGAGAATCTCCAGTAAAGTTTTGAAAGTTCCAAAGAACAAGGGCTTAGAAAAAGGGGACAGAAAAAGTAAGAGAAGAGGCTGTGTCAATGTCCAAGATGCTGAAAAGCTATCCAAATGAAGCTGCAATTCCATTGCTAATGACAACTGGATCAGTGTCAGGTGCATAAGCAGCCAGCCAGGCGGGAAGCGTGGCGACATGGCATAGATATTGGGTGCCACCCACATGCTTTAGGACCACAATTCTGTCTGCTGTCCTGTTTCCTATATAGCTCATCTGTTGCTGGCCTTGACTCTTCCTTCCAGGCAAAATTCTAGCTGTTGCCTTATTCGTTATTCACCTGTCGACTGCTGACTCTGGTTTCCAACTAATTAGGGCTAGGCACTACCCTGATGTTTTGCTTTCTGTCTCAGTGCCCACTGGTGCTCCATTTCCGCCACCTCCACCCTCTCTGTGGAAGGCCTCAACAAATTAGTAAAAATGATATGTTTTGCTTATTATAGTGTAATGTTTTGTTCTTAAAGACAATCATCAAAAAGAAGCAACTCGAAAAATTATGGAAATGTAAAGGGTATTTCTAGTTTTGCAGCCAAACTGGGATTATAACTATTTTATGTTTGTTTCATGTTCCCATTCACATAGCATAGCTTAAAAAATATTTTAAAATAGCCGTTTACCTTTTTTAGACACTCTTTTCTGGAACTTCCAACAAGAAAAAATTCTACTTAGTTCTCTTTGTTGGGGGGGGGGGCAAATTATATATTTTTTGTACATTTCTTTAGATGTGCTGTATAAATTAGAACACATAACAAACATATAGTGGTGTTTTCTCAGATTTGGCCCTTGTTCACATATTAGTGTTTTGTCGCCTTAAAGCGGGGGTCCACCTATCTATCGGTTTTTTTTTTTTTAGTTCATTCACAAACTTTTCTTCTCAGCATTACATACTCACATATTGTGTGTAATATGTCCGCCTGTGTCAGATTTATTCGGAAAGAATAACTTATATTATTCACTGCAGGCGGTTTCCATCTTCATTGTGGGCATTTGAAGCCCACAAGCATTTATTTCCTGGATGTGGTGAATGCTGTGCTCCCAGCATTCACCACTCGTTCCCGCACATGCTCAGTGGCATCCTGGGAAGCCTGACTGAGACTAGCTCCCAGGAGTCTGGGAGAGGCTAGAAACACGCCTACTCCCACGGGAGGAGAACCAGGAAGTGCAAAGAAGAATAGAAAAATAAAAGGTAATTACGGCGATTTAAATTTTTTTAAACGGCATGTCAGCATCTAGGCAAGGAAGAGAATACATACAGATATTGTTCAAAATTTGGGTGGAACCCCGCTTTAAGCAAAACGTGTGTCGCTCAAAAGAGTACATGAGCTTCCTTTGGGAGGATTGGCCCCATAGACTTCAATGGGACCACCTAAAAATTGCTCAACAGGCATTTTACAAGTGTTTTGTCGCATGTTTTCTGGCAAAACAGCAGCTCTCCTCCCTTAATCTCCTCCCCCTATTTGCTAAAATAAAAACACCTGGAGCTTGAATACACATGTAAATTGTTTGTAATATGCGTTTAAAACACTTGCAATACACATGCAAAACTCTCAAATAAAATTGCCTTAAAACTTGCTCTGCTCAGGTGTGACCAGGGCCTAAAAAAGAGGGTACACAACTTGTTTTTTTTTTTCTTTTTTTCTTATATTTTTTTGTAATATATTGGAAAACATCAAAAAACATGCACAAAAATGCTGAAAAAATTGTCATGTTGCTAATCAGACTCCTTCTTTTCGAGGCTATAGACAGTTAAATATTTATATAGACCTGTTTTTTTAATACATAAACATTCCTCTCTTCTCTTTTTCAATGGTATACGCATGTCCTCAGATGCAGATTTGTGGATTTTATGTTACGGATCTGAAGGCAGTGCTATTTTTACGCACCTGTGAGAATGCCTCCATTGAAAAAAATACAGCTGCCTGTCAGATCTGTAAATAAAAAACAGTTGTAAATGCGTTTTTTTATGACTGTGTGAATGGACTTTAGAGCCAATAAATACAAATGTATGTTATAATTACTAAGAGGAGGGGGGAGTCAAAAAGTCATATTTTTTTCCATGTGCTAAAATTACAGAGAATTGGGTGGGAGGTGTTATTTTTGTCTTTCTCTAGAACAAAGATTTAGGAGTTGTGGGAGAGAGATTGAACTTGATGGACACCAGCCTTTTTCTTGTTAACTCACTTCAAAATGCTGTCATTAACTTAATGCCAAGTCAAATATGTATTTCCATATTCACCACCCACACCCAAACCTCTGTGCAAATTATGCATGAAATTGATTTCTTCCATTGAGAGTAAATAATGTCACATGAGCTGTTACATCTAAATCCGGCTTCATATTTTTTTATCAGCATACAAAATATGTAAATGAACAGTGCATTTTGTAAGGGCACAACGTATCAGCTGCTATAAAATAGGAACCAAAGTTGTGCCTCTACCAGAGCATTAAAGCTGTATTTGTAGACTGAAAAAGTGGTAAATGGGATTGTGCACCATATTATGATGACCCACAATCTCATCTGACCAATATGACGCATTTGGTTAACCTTCAGGACACAAATAGATGTAGATCTGTATACCTAGGGTCATACACATTATGGCTGAAATATTTAACTAATTCAGGACCTAGAACATACCTTCTACATCCCGCAAGGCTTCCCACTGGGCACCTACCCACTCATGTAGCTATAGGGAGCTGCTGTCAGGTCAGCGAAACTTTCATCATGGATCAGCAGAAAGAGGTGTTTCAGGTGCCATTCATACTTTGCCGTTTCAGAACATTGCATTAACTCTTGTGCTTTAATGTGCGTTATATCGCACACTTGCCGACCTGCTTATGTACATTTACCTGTACGTCGGCCCGTGCAAGGAGGATAGCGGATGCATGCCGCTGGAGCGTGCCCGCGGGTCCCGTGGACTCGATGGCCCGCGATCGCTGTGTACAGAGGCAGAACAGTGAACTGCCTATGTAAAGAAGGTGATTCCCCGTTCTGCCTAATAATATGTCAGAGATCTTCTGTTCCCAGTGATAGGGAGCAGTGATCTCTGTCATGCCCCAGTGAGTCAATCCCCCCTACAGTTAGAACACACCTAGGGAACACACCTAACCCCTTGATTGCCCCCCCCGTGTTAACCACTTCCCTGCCAGTGTCATTTTTACATTGATCAGTGCATTTTTATAGCACTGATCAATGTAATAATGTCACTGGTCCCCAAAAAATGTCATCTGGGGTCAGATTTGTCTGCTGCAATGTCTATGTCCCGCTAAAAATCGCAGATCGCCGCCATTACCAGTAAAAACAATTAAAAATAAATAAAAGTCCCTAAATCTACCCTGTAGTTCGTAGACACTGTAACTTTTGTGCAAACAAATCAATATAGCCTATTTCGATTTTTTTTTTACCAAAAATATGTAGATGAATATACATCGGCCTAAACTGATGAATAATACCGCAAAAAAATTTAAAAAAATGCAGAGGTGATCAAATACCACCAAAAGAAATCTCTATTTGGCGGTAAAAAAAAAGACGTCAATTTTGTTTGGGTACAACGTTGCACGACCGCGCAATTGTCAGTTAAAGCGACGCAGTGCCTTATTGCAAAAAATGGCCTGGTTATTAAGGGGGCAAATCTTTCCGGGGCTGAAGTGGTTAATGTGTATTGTGTTAAGGTAGCCCAATTTAATGAATGTGCTGACAATGCATCAGAATAAGAAAAAACATACATGTAGCATTTTTTCCAATGAATCACATCACAAGGCACACTGGAGGTATGTTTGATTAGTGCCTTGGATCGCCACTTTATAATACAGTAAATGCCATTAGAGTGCACTAACACAGTTAACGTGCATAGTGGTAATCTATACTTTACTGCCAGCTACCTCTTTCACAAAGTGCAAGGCCCCATTCATACCTAGCGTAGTAGGAACTTGTGTTCTTGTGCATTTTTAGCTCGTTTTCGTGCGTTTTGCGTGACACACAAAGGGCAGCTTGCTCTATGTACCACAAATGCACCAAAGTATCTCCAGAATCCTTTCAGGCCTAGAGCGGCGCATGTTTTTTTCAATGTGCATTTTGGCGCGTTTGTCATGCGACAAACCACGCAGCAAAATGTACGGCTTCTAACCATGCTTGAGGTGCCATTAACAATTAATGGCACCCCAAGCATGACAAGCAATTTAAGCGTATTTTCCATGTGTTTCCAAGGCGCATACAAAAACATGCATTTCTGCGTGCGTTCTAGAAACGTACAGGTGTGAATCTGTGTCCAAATGTAAACATAAACTTATACATTTGGAGTTGCATTACTAAAGGCATAGATGCTGTTCATGTAGTAAAGTGAATGTAAATAAGATAAAGTTGTATTCACTTTAGTCAACCAATCATGTAAATCGCTGCGCGTATAAATCCTGTGTAATAATAATTATTATTATTTATTTTACACATGACAGAGTTTTCAAAGTCCACCTTATTTATTGTCATTTATTTTTGCAAAGTAAACATACAGTTTTTGAAGCGTACATTAACTTTTCTAAGTGAAAAGTCTCTGCTCCTTAAGGCTCTATTCACACCTATGCATTTTTAGTGCTTTTTGCATTTTGCTGTTTTGCACTACAGAACGTGTTCCATAGGAAACCATGGTACATAGACTGTAGTGCAAATCTGCAAAATGCAAAAAGCACTAAAAATGCATAGGTGTGAATCCAGCCTAAGGCCTGATTCACACCTATGCACTTTTTAGTGCGTTTTCAGTTTTACAGAAACACACTATAGTCCATTTAACATGGTTTCCTATGAATGTAGTTCACATTTTTATTTTATTGAAAGGGCCAGGGATTTTTTTCTGGTTTTTGGTTCCATAGACTTCAATGGATCAAAAGCATGTATTGAAAAACGCAAAATGCACCTCCAATATGCAAACTGCAACCTGAACCAGGACTTACTACATCAACTCACTTCAATCAGTTCCAGCTGTCAGCAGAAACTATTTATAATGTATCTATTTCTTTTGTTTCTTTTTTGCTGAAGTTGCTGAATCAAAGCAGAAAAAATAAAGTTTCTTCTCATTAAATAAAGTCTCTGATTTAACCAGTGATTAACCCCTTGTTATCCCTGGCTAATCCTTAACTCATTTTTGTTTCCATGCTTTGTACCAGAAACATAATTTCAGCATCAGTAGACAAAAGATAATCGCAAAAAAAAATTAGCACTTTTCTATCTAAATAGTAAAATTATAAAAAGATATTTTGACTAATTTTGTTATAGACTAAAAGTTAATAGCACCAAAAGAAAGCCTTTATTCTGATATTTCTCAAAACTGGAAACAAAAATAGTAACTGGTTTAGCTAGGTGATAGATCTCTCTGGGCTTTAGCTCTAGGCAAAACCTTTTTTTTTGGGGGGGGGGGGGGGGGGAGTTTTGAGGCCATTTGTCAAGTTTTTATTGCTGTGTGTTTTCCCACAGGGAAGATCCACCTCGCTGTTTGTACTGTTGATTACAGAGAAAGAGAGGGGAAAAAACGTAATTTTAGACTTCTCCCCAGGCGTAAGAGGAAACTCCCAATGGCAACATTTGTTCTGAGGACATCTGTCTAAAGCCCCATACACACTATTAGATTTTCTGCAGATTTTTGTCTTCAGATTTACCAAAACCATGTAGTGCAAGGGCCTGCCTGATTGCATACAAATTGAAATTCTTAAGGTTTGACCTCATATTATATGGTTTTGGTATATCTAAAGACAAAATTCTGCAGAAAATCTAATAGTGTGTATGCGGTCTAAGAGTATGAAGTATGTCTCATGTTGTGCAGGCAGGAGGATCCTAAAGAAATCTTCATGGCAGGGAGGTCTGTCCTCTTCCTGTCCCTAAAATTCTGGCACTGTAATGGTTAACAACTCTTGGTCTTCAGACAGAACAGCAGTATGGATGGTCCTTTCATTGATTACACTGCCTTTAACATGATCAGTGAATGACGAAGAGACTCCTGCTACAGATCATGTTACAAGCAATATAATCAGTGAAAGAACTTTTCCATTTGCTGACCACCTAACTGGGAATGTACATCATGATATTGATGTTAAATACCGTTGTTATGGCAGCATCTAGCTGCCATAACCCCTATCATTTTTTTTCCTTTAGACGGCCGGCTTTCAGATAAAAGTGATCCCAGCAGCGGATTTGCCACAAGATCACTTTTATAGGGGGTGAGAGAGGTACCGTAGGTGAATCCCTCGAAGCAACATTCCATGGACCAGGAAATGGTGTTGTTAGATAAGGAAAGAAAGGAGGGGCCACATAGTGTAAATCCGAAAACAAAAATTTTTTATTTCAAATAAATAGATATACACTCACATGTAGATCCAAAATGTAAAACAGCGCTGTGAGAAAATGGCGACAGTGGGATCCTACCCAACGCGTTTCGTCCTCATTGACGTCGTCTGGGGGGTTGGGGGTTGCACCCCCAACTCATAGACGTCGTCTGGGGGGTTGGGGGTTGCACCCCCCAGATGACGTCTATGAGGACGAAACGCGTCGGGTAGGACCCCACTGTCGCCATTTTCTCACAGCGCTGTTTTACATTTTGGATCTACATGTGAGTGTATATATATTTATTTTAAATAAAAAAATTTTGTTTTCGGATTTACACTATGTGGCCCCTCCTTTCTTTCCTTATCTAACAACACCATTTCCTGGTCCATGGAATGTTGCTTCGAGGGATTCACCTACGGAACACCTCACCCTTCTAGGATCTATAGGACCATCCATATCCATGAGATTGCCCACACCCTTCAGGACCCGGGTGCTACTTGGAGGAATACAGTAATCCGCGAGATAACATCCTTCTTTGAGCCAAACACAGCCACTCACCACCCAAGCCTTATCTGACCCAATTCGGCGTATGCCCCTTTGGGTCCACCCTATCCGGTAAGCCTTTTCATCTCTCGGTGGGAGTGAGCTGGTCTGCATTTGGGATGCCAAAAATTTAAAAAGAAAATTTTTTTTTCTGGTTAAAAATATGTTTTTATAAGGACTACTCACCTTTATTGTTCAGTCACAATGTCTACATGAGGACTACCTATTTATAAGATTCATTTCTCAGATACAGCTGATCCCTTTCACTGCATACTGACTGGCCTATTGTCGTTTTATGTTGGATATTGTTTAGCGCTACACTTTTTCGTTGTTTTTCACATTTATACTTTGTTGGTCGTGTTAGCTGCTTTCGTTTCCTTTTTTCGGGTAGCGCAGAATTATTTTGTATATATAGGATCTTCTTTGTTCTCCGTTCTTTTTTCGTCCTCGCTCCAGATGCCTTTTAATGTTTATTTTTATGTTTTTTTGTTTTTTTTAAATTTTTGTCTTCTCCAACCATCCTGTCAGGTTCAGCCTCTCCCGATTCAGAAGACCTCTGCATATAGGCTGTAAATCTCCTGAGGAGGGACTTATTAAGGATTACGGCCTACCCATCTGAAGTTAGAGGCGTGTTTCCGGAGCAATCATTACAGTTATCGTGGTGAATTGGCTACAGTGACCTTACCTATATGCGCATTGCCCCTTAGAGTGTGAGAGGATTCGGTGAGTGGGGACCCTTGAGGGGGAGCACAAAGTCACCCAAGGATATTGTGAGCACTCAAGTCACCATTATATTGTTTGCCATTATCTGAACATTGCTGGACCCACACTTCATATGAACTGTCAGATATTCACCTACATGTGAACGCAATTTCCATTATTGCAACGGACTTATACATGGTTTTGTTATGTGCCCTGATTCTGGTATCTTGGTATAATTTATGTACCAGGGCATTATATTTGACACTTATGACATGACATGCTTGTTAGTGGTTTAATTTAGTTCACCTAATTTTTATTGTATTTTCAGTAGGTACTTACTATTGATTTTACTTCATTATGATCTATATCCTGGCGTAGCTGTTGGGACTCACATGTCACCACCTCACTCTGTTTACGCAAGCACATATAGCACATACTTATAGGTTGTGTTTTGTGGCTACCTAACAGGAGCCATCTTGCATGGCAGTTCACTTACACTTTTTATAGGTGCACATGTTTTTTGTTGATATACACACTTCACAGATTTTTCAATACATGAGACACTGACACCATCTGAGGTTAGGTTGTTTATGTATTGTGCATTTTAGGGGCTCACTAGCCCTTTTTTACGTTCCTTTATATATTTGCTATTTAGGTAGCGCCACATACCTCACCTCTTTGTTTTGTTTTTTCATTATCTAGTGTTCCCCTAGGGTAGCATTATTAGGGGAGGCAGTAAACCTATCCCCCTACCCTTATCCTAAGCGCGGTTGTTTTTTCCATTTACGTATAGGATCTCCTCTATAGCTCTAAAAAAGCAACCTGTAAAAAATTTTAAAGCGTCGTTTATGGAGATTTTTAGGTACCGTAGTTTGTCGCCATTCCACGAGCGGGCGCAATTTTAAAGCATAACATGTTAGGTATCTATTTACTTGGCGTAACATCATCTTTCACATGTTTTTTTTTTTTTTTTTTTAGTTCATGAAAAAAAAAAAACTGTATTTGAAAGACCACTGCGCAAATACAGCGTGACATAAAATATTGGAACAACCACCATTTTATTCTCTAGGGTCTATGCTAAAAAAAAGATATACCATGTATATATATATATATATAAATATATATATATATATATATATTTGGGAGTTCTAAGTAAAACTAAGTAATTTTCTAGCAAAAAATAAAAAATTTTCCTTGTAAACAACAAATGTCAGACAAAGGCCTAGTCTTTAAACAAGTATGGATTAGGGTTTTTTCCCCCCACTATACTTACCTAGATGGATGCAGCATGACGCGGTGCCTGGACTGATTCCAGTGACATCAGCAGAGAGCGGACTGCAGACCTCTCTCTGCTGAAAACGGGTCACAGAAGTGTAAAACGAATTACACTCCTGTGACCCAGAGGAGAAGCCCAGCCAAATGAGCTTCTCCTTTAAGTGCTTAATAGTGTAGAGGAAGGAGAGGTTGTGTCACCATTGGACCGTCTGTACTGTTGTTCTGTCTGACACCCGCAGCCATTAACCATTGCAGCACTGGAAGCTCAGAGACAGGAAGAGGACAGGCATAACTGCAATGAAGATTTCTTCAGGATCCAGTTGCCTCCAGTGATGTGACTAAAGCTAAAGGATTTTTTTCAGCTAAACTCCAATTTTGAATGATGCTGTTTAAATATGTTCTTGCTGTTCAGCTATAGTAACTAAAAAGAGCTTTAGTAACCAAAAAGCAATAGTGTCTGCATGAGAATGATCTTTTTATGAGTGGATATCCAGGAAAGGTAGGTGGTAGTTGAACAAACAGACAAAAGGCATTTTGATAGGAGTGATCAAAGTGTTACTAGCAGCCGAGTAATATCTCTAAATGCCACTTGTAGAAAAAGACCTGAGGATCTTTCATTAATTTCAAAGAAACGTGAGACTGCTCCTTGCCCGTGTTCACTACAAACTCTGTAACCCAACGTGTCAAATGTTTGTACTCTTTTCTGTAACAATCCATACCATTGACCTGAAATTTTCAGCATAGTTATTTTGTCACTCATTGAAGTTAATTAACTCTCACTCTCCCAAGAGATAACTAAATGATGTCACATTGAAACCGACTATTAAAGTGGTTGTAAAGGTCATTTTGTATTTCAAATAAACATGTTATACTTCCTGCTTTGTGCAGTGGTATTGCACACAGTGGCCCCGAAACTCCCCCACCAGAAGTCTCAGCTCATTCTCTTTTGTGTGTGCCCCATAGCAAGCAACATTATATGGGGGCACACCTGTGACCTCCCAAGCTGGGCTGTGTGCGTCCATAGACACACACAGTGCAGCCCAGCCCTGGTACCTGCTCCATCCTTACTGGATTTGATTGCCAATGGTTCCTGCTGCCTCTGTGTCTTGTGCATAGGCGTGCGTGCATGCATAGTCGTGCCTATGTGCACCCCAAAGCTCAAACACACATGCGTGTGTCTATATATTGTATATATGGCCCTGGCACATTGACCTACCTGCCAGCATAGTGAAAGAGAAGCGCTTATGGCACAGCCGGTAAAAAGGAGATCTTTCCTATTTCTCCGCTGCTACACAGAGTGATAATGCTAATGTGCATTAGGTGATTAGGGTGTGCCCAGGCAAACCCTGTGTGCACGCCTATGGTCCTGTGAGGAGAGGCACATTGCTGGGTCAGGATAGGAGGGTAAGGGGCAATACAAGTACTGGGACATTTTTTACCTTAATGCAGGGAATGCATAAAGCTACAAAGGGGGTTGATTTACTAAAACTGGAGAGTGCACAATCTGGTGCAGCTGTGCATGGTAGCCAATCAGCTTCTTACTTCAGCTTTTTCAGTTAAGCTTTGACAATAAAACCTAAATGCTGATTGGTTTCTATGCAGAACTGCACCAGATTTTTGTCTCTCCAGTTTTAGTAAATCAACCCCAAAATGTCCTGCTTTTAGAACCACTTTAAATGCCAGGTCACATATTTTTTAATGCAAGAATAACTACAATGCATCATTAATGAACAGTACGGAAATTCTAAAGTCATTTTTATGAAGGGATCAAGATGAAAAAACCTAAAAGTGTTCTGACAGATTGAGATAAATTGCTCAAACTTCTGTGAAGCTCAGTCAGTGAATCCCATGGAAATAATTCACCTTTATATATGGAAACATTAAAAGCTCAGCGATTACCAGCGGTGCGGAGGAAATTCTGACTTCCAGTAACTGGTATCAGCAATGGTCCTGGGAGGAAAGTACATCCTGTGAAGTTTGGGATGACTTTTATTAAACTGACATGACAGGTATTTACACAAGTTGTCACATATGAGATCGGAAACATTTCTGTTCTGTATTACTTTACTTAACACAAGGGGGAGGAAATGAAACGAGCTTCGAATCCCAGCAGCATCTATTAGGAAATCTGGGCCTTTCCCATAAATCTTTTATTAAATTTACTACGCATTCATTTCTAACAGGAAATTACATGATCTTCTGCAGGTTCTAGCCATGGCCTGAAAAGAAACCAGTTGGGAATACACTGAACTTGTGGAGGGATTACTTGGAACTTCTTATTTTCAGATATGTCCTTAATGGGGTCACAATGAGTATTAACGAAAACCACTCCTTCTGAAAACACTTGTCCCTTGGCTGTTATGCTGATCCAATATCTTTAGTACTTTCTGAATCACTGACCCGGAAACAAGTTTTCATATTAGGAATCCTAATTTTCCCTAATTTGCCTACTTGTTCCAGGTCTGTGTTTAACCACTTCATCTAAGGAACATTTTACCCCCTTCATGACCAGGCCATTTTGTTGCTATTTAGCATTGAGCTACTTTAACTGGTAATTGCGCGGTCATGCAAACGTAGATATTAATTTACCAAAATAGAGCATTCGTGGTATTTGATCACCACTGGGTTTTTGTTTTTTTGTGAAATAAATAAAAAAAAACTGAAAATATTTAAAAAAAAAAAACCCAAACAATTTTTTTTTAATTTTCTGCTATAAAATATATCAAAATATATCAAATGTTTAAAAAAAATCAAATTTATTTATAAATTTTAGCCAAAATGCATTCTGCTACATGACTTTGGTAAAAAAAAAAAAAAAAATCGCAATAAGTATATATTGGTTGGTTTATTGTGAAAGTTATAGTAGCTACAAACTATTTTATATATACTGGAATTTTTATTTTTTTATTTTTATACTGGCGGTGATCAGCAACTTATAATATGCTATATAATATAGTATATATAGTATAGTATAGAATAGTATATATAGTATAGTATAGTATAGTATAGTATAGTATAGTATAGTATAGTATAGTATAGTAGAGTATAGTATAGTATAGTATAGTATAGTATAGTATAGTATAGTATAATAACTGTGATAGTGTGGCAGGAAATCTGACACTAACGCTGGCTGGGGGGTACACTGACTAACTGCCACTGACATCATCAGTGACACTATTACAGTGACACTGAATAATATGCACTGTCATTGTACTAACGACACTGGCTGGGAAGGAGTTAACATCTAGGGTGATCAAGGGGTAAAATGTGGGCCTAACAATTTTTAGTGAGTGTAATGTGTGCTGATTTTTACTAAGCAATGTGCAGTTTTTTACTGAAAAGAACAGCATATCGCTGCTGACAGTAGATAGTAGGTAAACAACACAGGGCTAGGTTCTGTCATTTGCTCAGCCGATTCTGACGATAAATCATTGGCCGGGACCCATTGACTGGCTTGTGCTGTGGCGAATGGCAACACAGCCAGGGCGATGGGCACACACTTGCGCGCCCTCTACCAATAAATACAAAATCATGTACATGTATTTGATCCGCCACAGCAGGGCCACCCAGCCATAGTATATGCCACATTAGGCGGTCCTGAAGCGGTTAAAAAAGTTTTCCAGGTCAAGGTATAGCTAGTAGTAGTTAGTCATATTTAACTGGACTTGATCCCACTTCGTCAGTGGCTTGGATAAGCTACAAAATGTTTTTAACATTACAAAAAAAATCCACTTGAATGTGACTAATAGTGAAGATCTTTGGATCGATCTGAACTTGGGTGGCCATATTAGGTCAATAATGTCACAAGCATTCCTGTCCCTTTGTGTACATGTAGCTGCAAATATGGATTCCCCCAGTTGCAGCTCATTGGCCTGGCACTGTCAGTTGACTTTTAGGTTCAGTTGATCAATATTTCGGATTGAGCACACAGCCAAACCCAAGCTCATCCCTGGTGATTAACTATTACTAGCTATCTGCCTCATTGTTTTCGTCAGGGAAGGTCTACAAGAAACCTGTACAACAAAAACATAAACTGCCATTTACGAGCTTTTGAATTTTTGACCTTTGGGATTTTTTTTATTACTTAGCTGTTATGCTGAACCAAAGGCTTCAATATTTTCTGAATCACTTACATGGAATGAGGAACCAGAGGAAGAGTTCTGACTTCCCTCTAATTTCACTAACTGCATGCTTCCACCAGGTCAGTATTGAAAGTACTGAAGCTAGGGGCAGGGCAGCACAGTGGCTTAGTAGCACTAAGGTCATAGATTTGAATCCTGACCAGGAGTTGCATGTTCTCCCTGTGCTTTGGGGAAGGGACAAAGGGAAGGGAAAGAAAAAGCAGGGAGGGGAGGGAACTGGAGGTAAAGGAGAAAAGGGAAAAGAAAGAAAATAACCTTGTCTAACCTTATCCTAAATAGGATGATACGTAAGCTGCCAGCTTTTTTATCATCCTATTTAAGATAAGGTTAGCCAAGGTATTGTCTTTCTTTTCCCTTTTCTCCTTTCCCTGCCCCCCCCCCCCTTACCTCCCCTTCCACCCCCTTTTTTCCCTTTCGTTCCCTCCCCCGTTATGTTTTTTAACTTGATTTGCTTTGCTTATGTAACATATGTCATTTAAATTTGTGTAAAATAGGTAAAAAAACAAAGGGCGCACTGGCCTAGTGCATTATCCAACAACAAATTTATTGAAAATAGAATATTTATTGAAAATAGAACTACTCACAAATGTACCTTTGAAACGCATCAGACCCTGGTGAGGTCCTCCTTGAGCTAGAGGCTTCGACAAAGCTGGGAAGTTGTTGCCACTTTCAGTGGCTTGATGAGCGCTATTACTACCTATGTTTGTGAGCAGTTATATTTTTTATTTTATTTTCAATAAATTTGTTGTTGGATAATGCACTAAGCCGGTGCGCCCTATGTTCTTTATCTATTTTCCAGTATTCTGAGGATAACCCCAGTCCTAGAGGGCAGCAAGACTCTAAAGTAATATTCACTTCTGACTACAGAGGCTTTTTCTGACTCGGGCTATCACACCTATGTGCAGGAGAATATCATTACTGTTATTTAAATGTGTATCTGGATACTACTATTTTTAAATAATGTATTAATAAAAAAATACTTTTTAAATCGTTTATTTAGTGTTTGGGTACTGAGATAATCCATTTTCTCTTTTGCTTTCTGGAGACCATTGGGGGTGGTCTCCAGTTTCAGTTCATTGTCATAACAGGATGATGGTACCCCTCATGATGGTACCCCTCTCTTAAATTACTTGATTATCTCAACCTGAGGCCTCACTATTTCTAGAAACTGGTAGAAATTTATACAGCTTATGGCCATCTTAAAAATCCCATCTGCAGCAAGCTTTCAGGCAAGGAGGCACATTTAGATTAAGGTGCTAAGGTAAGTAGAGCACCAAAGATGTAAAGTGCCTTGAAAGAGTATTCATACCCCTTGAAATTTTCCACATTTTGTCATGTTACAGCCAAAAACATAAATGGATTTTATTGGGATTTTATGTGATAAACCAACACAAAGTGGCACATAATTGTGAAGTGGAAGGAAAATGATAAATGGTTTTCAACATTTTTCACAAATAAATATGTGAAAAGTGTGGGGTGCATTTGTATTCAGCTCCTCAATACTTTGTAGAACCGCCTTTCACTGCAATTACAGCTGCAAGTCTTTTTGGGGATGTCTCTACCAGCTTTGCACATGTAGAGAGTAACATTTGCCCATTCTTCTTTGCAAAATAGCTCAAGCTCTGTCAGATTGGATGGAGAGTGTCTGTGAACAGCAATTTTCAAGTCTTGTCACAGATTCCTAATTGAATTTAGGTCTGGACTTTGACTGGGTCATTCTAACACAGAATATGCTTTGATCTAAACCATTCTATTGTAGCTCTGGCTGTATGTTTAGGGTCATTGTCCTGCTGGAAGGTGAATCTCCACCCCAGTCTCTAACAGGTTTTCTTCTAGGATCACCCTGTATTTGGCTCCATTCATCTTCCCATGAACTCTGACCAGCTTCTCTGTCCCTGCTGAAGAAAAGCATCCCCACAACATGACACTGCCACCACCATGTTTCACAATGGGGATGTTGTGTTCAGGGTGATGTGCAGTGTTAGTTTTCTGACACACATAGCGTTTTGCTTTTAGGTCAAAAAGTTTACTTTTGGTCTCATCTGACCAAAGCACCTTCTTCCACATGTTTGCTGTGTCCCCTACTGGCTTCTCGCAAACTGCAAACAGGACTTCTTAAGGCTTTCTTTCAACAATGGCTTTCTCCTTGCCACTCTTCCATAAAGACAAGTTTTGTGGAGTGCATGACTAATAGTTGTCCTGTGGACAGATTCTCCCACCTGAGCTGTGGATCTCTGCAGCTCCTCCAGAGTTACCATGGGCCCCTTGGCTGCTTCTCAGATTAATGCTCTCCTTGCCCAACCTGTCAGTTTAGGTAGATGGCCATGTCTTTGTAGGATTCCAGTTGTGCCATACGCTTTCCATTTTTGGATGATAGATTGAACAGTTTTTTTATGACCTAATCCTGCTTTAAACTTCTCAACAACTTGATGCCTGACCGGTCTGGTGTGTTCCTTGGCCTTTGTAATGCTGTTTGTTCACTAAGGTTCTCTAACAAACCTGTGAGGGCTTCACAGAACATTTGTATTTACACTAAGTTTAAATTACACACAGGTGGTGTCTATTTACTAATTAGGTGATTTCTGAAGGCAATTGGTTCCGCTTGTTTTTAGTTAGGGGTTTTAGAGTAAAGGGGGCTGAATGCAAATGCACTCCACACTTTTCAGATATTTATTTGTAAAAAAAAAAAATTGAAAACCATTTATCATTTTTCTTCCACTTCACAATTATGTGCCACTTTGTGTTGGTCTATCACATTAAATACCAATAAAACACATTTACCCTTTTTTTGGTTGTAACATAACAAAATGTAATTTCAAGGGGTGTGAATACTTTTTCAAGGCACTTTACAGAAGGGAAGCCAGAAGCAACTAGAAACAACGAATTTTTAGAAGGAGGACATAGCAGGTTTGCTTAATACTGTACTGGAAATATTTTACACATTTTAATAAGCAAAAGAGTTGCCTGTGGTCCACAAAACCCACCTTCTAAAAGCATCAGTATTCAGTATGGCAAGGATTAGATAAGCAACCTAGAATTTTATAGATAAAATAGAACTGAAAGTACCAACATACTCTGCCTGCTCAAACATACACTACCTGTCTTTAGTCATTCAGGGGCAGAGATAATTTGTGCCCATCTTCATGCATTCTTACCAAATCATTGTAAGCACTTGTGGAAATAAACTGCGAGCAATGCGGAGCAAACCCACCCAACAATCCTGACAGTGCGACTTGAAGGAGCATAACGCCCACTAGATGGCGCTGCGTCATTGTAGGTCTATACGCTGTGTGGGTTAGGGCAGGGTGCGAGTTTATGGTCTGATTCTACATCATTATATTTAATTACAGACATGAATAAAAATAATAAGAGCGTTAGTCATGCACTTAGAAAACCTGAAATATTTGTATGTAAAAAGATGTGTTACTCAATATATTCTGTAGAAATATTTTCAGACTCTTCTACATTAATTTAAAAAAAAATGATTATATCAGTAAGGATAATAAAATAACATGAATAGGGGACCAATAAAGGAAAAACATAAGTGTCAGAGATAGATGTATACAATAAATCATACAGCTATATACAGCCCTGTTCATATAAATCGTATCTGTAAGGCTGTGTAATTCTTAGGAAAAACTGTAAACGTTAAGAGTCTTGCTTAAATAATAAAACATTTATGTGAAGATGTTCAAAGCTCAATAAACCAACTTGGAGTCATCATGATGAAGAGTCAATTCTGATTGGTTACTAAGTATAGGAGATTGCACTTTGCACATCACTGCTCCCCCCTGTGTCATAAAAACCCGACTATTTGTTAGGATGGTGATAGAGATGATCCTCTGGCTTATGTCTGTTGCTGATTTATCTGTTTTATCTTATGGCAAGTTTAAAAATTAAATCAATGGATTGGCAAGGGTGACAAGCTCCTGACTATACACACTGTTCAGTTGTCAGATTGCTGGATGTGTGAGTACAAGCTGTCCAACCATCCCTACATCTCATGTCAAAGTGGATTCTGCACTGCTAACAAAGAAGAAAACCTCATCGTCTGTTTATTTCTATTAGAAAACAATGGGCATTGGTGAAATGAGATTGAGGATGTACAGTGTATGGTCTACACACTAACATTGATGAATGGATGGCAAATGAAATGCATTCATCTCTCCAGCAAGATATGTATTCCTCTTATAGAAAGCAAAGGATCATAGGAATAAATTGTATCCACAGTCAATGGACAAACAATCCAATGCTATATCATATAAAGCCATTTTATTGCTACTTGTATATACACATAAAGAGTCCAATAAAGGGATTGGTAAAGAGTTTTTTTTCCTTATTCTTAATGGAAAATTCAAGAGGCATGCAGTCTATGTAGGCACTGGCAGTGCCATCCAGGAACAAAGACAGACTGAAAATACACTGATCTGAGATAAATCACTAAAACAAGGAAATAAGAGACTTTCTGATATCTACATTTTCTGAAGCATCTGAAGCATTTCAGATCTGAACCTTTCCCTGCACTAGAAAGACAAGAAATGGAAAGTATGTAGGTGTTGGTGACAAATTTGCTCCAGGTTTCATAAGGCAGCAGCTACAATGAGAAGTCTATAGTCACTGGTATATGTATGATGTGTAGCAGAGCAATACACATGAGATAGGTCTCACATGCATCTAAACCCCAAAAGACAAAGATTTATTAGCAATTCTTAGACCCATACACACTAGATTTTCTGCAGATTTTTGTCTTCGGATTTACCAAAAACATATAATATGAGGTCAAACCTTAAGAGTTTAAATTTAACACTGCCAGGGGTGCTTACAATGGTCAGCTTTTTGTTTATTTATGTAAAACCTTGTTCTCAAAAGTTGCAGCTGCTTAAAAAAAGATGTTAGTTGGCATTTGGCTTTAATTTGTGAGCTACTTATGTAAAGTCCATCTAGACCTACAAGTCCATTTCACCACAGGTTGACATTGCTGTTATCTGATCGAAGCTACTCCAAAGATACAGTGGGGGATCAAGAGTTGCCATCCTAGGAAAAGAGAGATTTACATATTTATTTATTACAGGTACTTATATAATGCAGTCAATTTACACAAAGCTTTATATATATTGTACATTAACTGCCCCCTTTATATTGTAAAGTGCTGTGTAAAGTGTTGGCACTATATAAATCCTGTATTATAATAATAATAATAGTAATTCACATCAGTGCCTGCCCTTAAGGAGCTTACAATCTAAGGTCCCTTACATTCATACACATACTAGGGCTATTTTAGACAGCAGCCAAAACTTACCAACATGTCTTTGGGGTGTGGAAGGAAACCGGAGTACCCGGAGGAAACCCATGCAGGACTAAAACTGGAGTGTGCAAAATCTGCCGCAGTTCTGAATAGAAACCAATCAGCTTCCAGGTTTTATTGTGAAAGCTTAAAGCGGTGTTCCAGCTGATTTTTATTTTTTTTTTAAGTCAGCAGCTACAAACACTGTAGCTGCTGACTTTTAATAAGGACACTTACCTGTCCAGGGAGCCCGCGATGTCGGCCCCCCATGGCCGATCCGTCCGTCGGTTAGTGTGCCGGCGCCGCCATCCTAACGAAGGGAAACCGGTAGTGGAGCCTTGCGGCTTCACTGCCCGCTTCCTACTGTGCATGCGCGAGTCGCGCAGTGCTTTGTGAATGGCCGGCTGTCTTCTGGGACACACACAGGTCTCAGAAGACAGCGCGCCCCATTACCCAGAAAACGTAAAAGAACGAAGGAAGTAAAAGAAAAGCACAGCGGTATAGGAAGTGGCAGATTAGGAAGACTGCCTAGCAACAGGCGTTTTCGGTAAGTAAAAAATATGTTTTTTTATTTTTTTAATATATTTTTTGGAGAATGTTAATGTAATTTTTTATTTTAGGGTGGACCTCCGCTTTAAATGAACAAGCTGAGTTAGAAGCTGATTGGCTACCATGCACAACTGCACCAGATTTTGCACTCTCTGGTTTTAGTAAATCAACTCCTGAGGGATTCATTTACTAAAGCTGGATCATGCAAAATCTGGTGCAGCTCTACATATAGAAACCAATCAGCTTCTAGGTTTTATTGCGAAAGCTTAATTGAACAAGCTGAAGTTAGGAGCTGAGTGGCTACCAGGCACAGCTGCACCAGATTTTTCACTCTCTGGTTTTAGTAAATCAACCCCTGATTGTCTACCATGCACAGCTGCAACAGAGTGCTCCAGTTTGAGTAAATGCCCCCCAAGTGTGTTACTGGGGGGGGGGGGGGATCATAAAAAGTGAAAATAAAGGAAAAAATCCTAAAAAAAAAAAAAAGAAAAATAATACAGAAAAACATCTAGGATTTGTAAGTTTCAATATAGTGGGTACCACAGTGGCTACCATGGCTACCATGCACAATGGTAGTCACTACCAGACCACCTCAGCCACACAGAACAAGATTCAGTCCCACCCCACTGCAACCTTGCTAACAATGCTCCAGATTTTGCACTCTTTGGTTTTAGGAAATCAACCCCTGATTATCTACCATGCACAGCTACAGCAGAGTACTCCAGTTTTAGTAAATACCCCCAAAGTGTGTTACTGGGGAGGGGGGGGTCATAAAAGGTGAAAATAAAGGGAAAAATCCTAAAAATAAAATAAAATAATAATACAGAAAAACATCTAGGGTTTGTAAGCTTCAATATTTTGGGCACCAACAGTGGCTTGGTGCCACTGTGTCAATGGATTGAACCCCAGCCTGCATGGGGTTTGCATGTTGTATGTGCTTGAAATTTGCCCTAGTATATGAGATTCCTAAACTGTAAGCTCCTCAGGGCAGGGACTGTTGTGACATTGTCAGTGTTATTATAATTACCTTTGCTAAGCATACTATTATTATATTTCCACTTTAGTAACTGATAAGGGAAACCTAATCCAAGTTTTCTCCTTTGATCACGACCTGTAAAAAAAAAAAAAAATAATAATAAAAGGGCAAAAGCTACTAGCTGGCAGCCATGGCAGAGACAATGACAGTGGCGGTGCACAGTGAGTGATGGCAGCCACCAATGCTGTCATATGTCACATGCCCAGTGACAATGCTGGGATGAGAGCAGGCTATCAATAGGCATTGGTAGAGGAGGCTTGGCTGACAAACACTTTTTAATTGGCTGAGGAATGTTGCTGTAAAGGTCATGGAGGGAGTAGTGTGAAAATGGTGTAGTAGTAGCAGTCGGTGCATGTGCTGCTCTGGGTGGATGCCATGTTGGAAGGAGCTGCACTGCACACAGCACACCGAGGAGTGCCCCGATCTCTACAATAAACTTCACCCGGGTAAGGCGGACAGCTGTGTGTGTGTTTGTGTGTGTGTGTGTGTGTGCGATCCGATGTGTCGGGCCCGGATCGCAGCAGATCCCTATTAGATCGGGGGATAGGAAGTGCTGGGATCTGTCGGCTGCCTCTTGCAGGCCATGTGACGTTCTTTCGAAATGACTCGTAACTTGTATTTGAGTCGAAGTGGAAAATCACTTTAAAAGTTACAAAGGAGACAAGGCAGAGAGCAGACAGAGAGCAGGCAGAGCAGAGCAGGCGCTGTGTACCTCCCCACTGTCACTGTCACCGCCACCGCCTGCTACACCGGCACACCCGATAGATTGTCATGGGAAAAAAACAAACCGTGCAAGGTAGGTCTTCCCTTTCACTTTCATTTGTTGTCTCAGGAGGTGTTTTAGCGAATGAAACAAGAAACAGAGGCGTTGTGATGGTGGGATGATTTTTTCCTCCAGCAGACTTGTCAGTGTGTAAAGTCCAGGCGGAGGACTAAGGTCCATCCTTCATGATCCCTCCACTGACATGACAGTCCTGGGAACACTGTCACTGCCAGCACAGCCCTGTGCTTCTACATACATGTCATCACAACACACACATACTTGTGTGCTCACACTCCAACACATTCACCACTCCTTCGATTTTTGTAGGTTTACTAAAGGCAAACAGACTGTTCACTTTGCAAGGGAATTTTCTCTAGAGCTTAGTGAATGGGGCAAGGATCTGCTGACTTTCATCATCCAATCGTGTGCAAAATATCCAAAAATGTTGTTTTTCTTGCACTTGATGAGGTATTCATTGCAAAGTGAATTTTAATCAGGTTCACTAAGCTAGGGGGAAATTCCCTTGAAAAGAGCAGCTTTCCTTGGAAAGTAAGCAGCCTGTTTGCTTTTAGTAAATCAACCCCAAAGTATCCATTCCTGTGCATTGTACATAACCATATAGCCTTTATTTGTAACAGGTTGTAGCATTTAGTAGTTTTTCTGGCACTTGAATTGGGTATTCATTGCAAAGTGAATTTTCACCAGGTTCACTAAGCTAGGAGGAAATTCCCTTGCAAAGAGCAGCTTTCCTTGGAAAGTAAGCAGACTGTTTGCCTTTAGTAGTTATTTTTCTTGCACTTAATTGGGTATTCATTGCAAAGTGAATTTTCACCAGAGCAGCTTCACTTTGACAGTAAGCAGCCTGTTTGCCTTTAATACATCAACCTCAAGGTATCCATTCCTGTATATTGTACCATATAACCTTTATTTGTAACAGGTTGTAGCATGTGGATAGGGAATAGTTAAAAGCAATCTTATCTGCAATAATCATGGGTGTTGAGTTTTATGCTTGGATTTATTCAGCTCTATTTCTGTACAAAACATAAGTGGGTAGGTTTACTGAAGGCAAACAGCCTATTCAATTTGCAGGGGAATTTTCTCCAGAGCTTAGTGAATAGGGTGGAGATCTGCTGACTTTCATCATCCAATCGTGTGCAAGCAAAAATGTTGTTTTTCTTGCACTTGATTGGGTATTCATTGCAAAGTGAATTTTCACCAGGTTCACTAAGCTAGAGGAAAATTCCCTTGCAAACAACAGCTTCACTTGGACAGTAAGCAGCCTGTTTGCCTTTAGTAAATCAACCCCAAGGCATCCATTCCTGTGTATTGTACATAACCATATAACCTTTATTTGTAACAGATTGTAACATTTGGATAGGGAATAGTTCAAAGCAATCTTATCTGGAATAATCCTGGATGTTGAGTTTCATGCTTGGATTAATCCAGCACTATTTTTGTACAAAACATAAGGGGTTGGTTTACTGAAGGCAAACAGCCTATTCAATTTGCAGGGGAATTTTCTCCAGAGCTTAGTGAATAGGGTGGAGATCTGCTGACATTCATTGTCCAATCATATGCAAGCAAAAATGTTGTTTTTCTTGCACTTGACTGGGCATTCATTGCAAGGTGAATTTTCACCAGGTTCGCTAAACTAGGGAAAAGTTCCCTTGCAAAGAGCAGCTTCCCTTGGAAAGTAAGCAGACCACTTGCCTTTAGTAAATCAACCCCAAGGCATCCATTCTTGTGCATTGTACATTACAATATAACCTTAATTTCCATCAGGCTGTAGCATTTGGATAGGGAATAGTTAAAAGCAATTTTATCTGGACTAATCCTGGGTGTTGAGTTTTATGTTTGGATTAATCCATGGTGCTTTGTTTTATGCTTGGATTGTCCCAGGGTGCTTTGTTATAAAGTTAAAGTGTTTCTGAACCCCAAAAATGCATAATCTTTCCATCTACCAGTTCTTAGATGTGGTGACTTCATTAGTTTACCTTTTTCAGGCTGTTTTTCCTTTACCTTGTGATGCAGCCAGTAGCACACTTCCTCTCCTTGGGTGACAACCTCTCACTTACTGTACTATATCTATGGAGGAGCAACATTGCCACTTTGGGCTAATTTGGGCTACAAACACCTCCCCCTTTCCTAAACACAGGGCGGTTGTCTGTAGTGCCCCAAAACGAACTGGAAAGATTGATAACATTGAGACTTCAGTTACATTCGCAGGAAATAACAAGAACACCAAATTCCTGGCAAGGACAACTGGTACTTTTCTGTGTTTGCAGAAATAGGGAGACACCTCCCCTGATCTCTATAGCATGGGATGGGAGAGTGTTCTGTAGTTCACAGAAGGAAATTGTGAAGGCTGATAACATTGAGAATTCTAGAAAGAGGTCACAAGAACAATTGCTTTCTGGTAGGGTCAACTGGTATTTTATGTGCTTGTAAAAAACGAATGCAGACAGCACACCTGCTATAGAACATAACATTTTCTTCTTGGTTTAAGATGTACTTTACGTTTTCATGTCAGATGTGCTGGTCAGTGCACATGGCTGCAGGGCAGGCTGGTGCTTGTAGTTCTGCAAAGACTCTGATGCATTGTGTGTTTCCTTGGACATATGGAGGTGTAGAGTCCCCCTAGACTGTGTGCAGGGGAGGCACATGACTGTCAATGGCATCAGGGACAAGAAATGCGACAAGAGCCCAACTCCCTGTTGCTTTAGCAATGCAGAAGTGCTTAATGAGTCCCCAGGCAGGGCTGTGTGCTGTGTGCCAGGTACATTGTTAACCCTGTGCTGTACTGCAGGCGCCCAGCTGTATTGGCAGAATACACAAATAGCTGCCTTAAAACTGGCTCGTACGCATGTGCAAAGGAGCTGACACAGCAAATGAGAGGCACAGTTTTCTTAGTTTAGCTAAAATGGTTGACGAATATTATACGATCACCACCAGAGCCACTAGATCCCTGTCATTTTGATAACACCCCCCCCCCCCCACATACATTGTCACAAGCAGAAGTATAAATCTAGTGTGTTAACAGTGACAGTGTTGTTGCTGCTCCTTGGAGTGTTTGTCTTTTATGTTTATCCTCTGTGTATTCTTGTTACTATGTGTCCTTGTTGTTTGCTATGCAGTTTGTAGTCAAGAATTGTTAATAAACATGAACTGCCATCCAGATCTGCAAAGAATTGTGCCCGATGTTTAATCTATAGATTATTTATCATGTTACAAGTCATTCTGTCATTGTACACAAAATGTGTCTTTTGTAGGATATTTTCTTGTTCTGTTTTTTTTAATCTTTTTGTTTTACTAAGTATATGCCTTTTGGAACAGTGTGTTATATGTTTGTAGGAACGATTGATCATTGTGCTTGTCAGGGCATATTGTATTAATATTGCCAATTGTCGGGTGATGTGTGTGATGTGGACAAACATCCCTGCATGATCCCTTCATTGTTGGATGGCACAATAATGACAGATAACCTCTAATGGCAGTGCAGTATGGAAGCCTAATAAACATTGTACTCGTGAATTAGATTTATGACTTGGACATTTATTTCGTCTTTCTGGTATTTTGTAAAAGGAGAAGCGGGGTGTTGTCAAGAACAGCCAATCAAATGTATGCAATAACTTTTAAGCTGCTTTAGTTATGTGACAGCTAAAAGCTGAGTGGTGGGTTAGAATGTCCATTATCCAGTGCTATCCATGCCAGCCTGAGCTTTATACCAGACTACCATTATGATTGCTTCTGATCAGTCCTGCTATATATCTTATATGTCGGATGTCAGGACTATGCATTATGTTTGATCAAGTTGATTTGTAACCTTATGTCTCAGAATGTGGTGTCTATACCTCAAGGTTGGCTATTGCTTTGTAACCTTGAGAAACAAGGGAGTAATTGTGGGATGCATGCTTTGTTTGAAAGAAGAAGTGTATAGGGTGCTCTAAGGACATGGGAGTTATTAGATGTTGGAAATTTAGACCTTTACAAAAGTGAGTTCCTCATAGCAATTGTGTTTACTCTAAATGGTAAGGGAGGAACTATAAATTAATTTATGGGTGTAACTGGTGCAGGCAAAGAAATGACTTTTTTGGATGAGTACCACATTATAATTAACTAAACAACTAAGAGCCAGTCGTGAAAATTAGGTTAATTCATGACTCTAGCTGGTGCATCAGCAACAAGGGGAAGTTTGGTCTTTATTGAATGAGTATCAAACCTTGAATCAAACAAAAAGGAACAGCTAACCATTTAAATAAGGCTCATTAATGACTGTAGCTGGTGTATAACCAACAAGGGAAAGTTTGAACTCCAACCAGTAAATAACCAAGAAGAGCCAGTCCTTCAAATATTACCATAGTGCAGTTACCACCAAGGAAAGCTGTGACTTTACAAGATAAGTATCAAACCAATAAACAACTAAGAGTCAGCCATTAAAATTGTGTTCATTTATAGCTGTAGCTGCTGCAGTCACCATCAAGGAAGAGTTTACTTAATAAGAAATTTAGATGAGTCAGCCATTAAAGTAAGATTCATTTATGACTGTGGCTGGTGCATTCACCAACAAGGGAAATTACTTTACTGGATGAGTATCAACCCTTGAAACAAGCAACTAATAAGAGCTTGCCATTGAAATGAGGTTCTTTTTTGACTGTAACTGGTGCATTAATCAAGGGAAAGTTTATACATTATTGGATGAGTATCATCCATCCTTGAATCACTAAGTAATTAAGAAGACTCATCTCTTAAAATAATTGTAGTTGGTGCATTCACCAAGAAGGGAAAATAGTTTACTGTATGAGTATGAAACCTTACACCAAGATACTAACAAGAGCAAGCTAATGAAACAAGGTTCATTTGTGAGTTTAGCTTTCACCAACAAGGGGAAATTTGGACTGGATGAGTATCAATCCTTGAACCATAAGTAACTATAGTCATCTGTTAGAATGAGGTTCATTTATGACTGTAGCTGATGCATTCACCAACAAGGGAAAGGACTTTACTCGATGAGTATCAAACCTTGAATCAACCAACTAATAAGAGCTAGCCATTGAAATGAGGTTAATTTATGACTTTAGCTGGTTCACCACCAACCAGGGAAAATACTTTATTGTAGGAGTATCAAACCTTACATCAAGAAACTAAGAGATAAGCATGAAATGAGGTCAATTTATGACTTTAGCTAGTGCATCACCAACATGGGAAAATACTTTACTGGACCAGTATCAAACCTTGAATTAAGCAACTAATAAGAGCTAGCCATTGAAATTATGTTAATTTATGACTTTAGCTGGTGCATCACCAACATAGGAAAATACTTTACTGTAGTAGTATCAAACCTTACATCAAGAAACTAATAAGAACTAGCCCTTGAAATGAGGTTCATGTATGCTTTTAGCCGGTGCATCACCAACAATGAGAAGTTTGGACTTTACTGGATGAGCATCCATCTTTGAACTATTAAGTAACTAAGAAGACTTCTCTGCTAAAATGGTGTTGGTTTGTAGCTGGTGCATTCACCAACAAGGGAAAAGACTTTACTGTATGAGTATCAATCCTTACATCAAGATACTAATAAGTGCTAACTAGTGAAATTAGGTTCGTGTATGGCTTTTGCTGGTTCTACACCAAAAAGGGAAAATACTTTACTGGATGAGTAATCCTTACACTAAGATACTAATAAGAGCCAGCAATTGAAATGGGGTTTATGTACGACTTTAACTGGTGCATCACCAACAAGGAAAAGTTTGGACATTACTAGAAGAGTATCAAACATTGAGGAACTGAGTGAGAAGAGGCAGTCATTGACATGGGGGCTCAGGTATAGATTCTTGTACTGGAAAGCTCAGTTTCCATGGCATTGTATCCAGTGGCTTTTCAGTGGGATACAATAGCCCCCAAGTCTTCACCCCGATTGTCAGGCTGTAGAGTGGCTACCATGAATAGAACATGCCACATCCCCTGGCAGTGAAGAAGATGATTGTGATCCTCTTGAAGCCCACCATGCAATGCTTGCTAGCTTCTCCCCCATGCGGTCCCCTCCTCCCCCATCTAGCAGAGTTTGGCAACATATGTGCTGGTGCAGAGCTGGTGTAGATCGGATTCTTGTGCTGAGAGAAGCACACATGAGCTCTGTGACCTCCTCCACTGACGTGTGTGCTGACGATCACGGAATTAGGTGGAGGACCCGTCGGGGATCAGTCCAGTTGACTGCTGATCGCACACACTGCACAGCTTGGAAAGTGTCTGTCAGCAGAAGATCGGCTCTCCGGATGGCTCAGTGAAGGGGGCATTCGTCTCGCTTGGATTATTTCACAGCTTTTTCCTCCTTGGGTTTGGAAATTACACTTTGCTCGGGTCATCTGGAGTTGGCTGCTGCTCAGGTTCCTCTGCTGGGGCTTGCAGAAAGGATGGTCACCTGGGGACTCTACACATCATAGGGATCACAGGTGGAGATGTTCTGAGCAGCTGATTGATCGCATTGGTTTATTTTGGATGGAATACACTTGTGGATCAGCAGTGGATGGCAGGAGCAGCTGAAGAGCCATGCATTGGCTTTATGTCACATGGAAAAAGCCAATCACCTCTGCTATCCCAGGTACATGGCTCTGCTTGTCATTAGAGTCACTTGTCACTATTGCATTCACTGTTTGCTGATTTTGTTGTATTATTTGTTCAGCTAAGTAATAGAACAGTGCGGTGGATTCATTGCTGGAAGCTTCTTTGCACACTGAAAACAGTGATGCATCAGCCAGCTGGGGGGGATCTGTTCTAATTGCATAGATTGCTGTAATAAATTCAATGCAATCCTTTGCTTTCTATTCTGATACGCATGTATTATTCAAATCTTCATTTCCAGACTGTGTCAGTGGGTGTGCTTGGAAGATCTGCTTCCTAGAACATTGTGTTCTGAGTGACACATGGACGGGCTGTGGCTAGTAATGTCACCCAAGTTTTTTCATGTGGTCAGGGGATGACAGAGCACAAGCTCCTGTGACAAGGCTGCTGTGACATGTTGATGTTGTAGGTCATGTGATCAGTGGGCTAAATGCTCCAATTACATTTTATTTCTACATTGACCTGAGCGGCAATAATAACATCCATGCACATGGAGCAAAGGTAAATAACCGGTGGCATAATATCTCATAATATAGACTAACAAGTAAATATATATCAAATGATTGTAAAACATGAATTTAGCATAAAAAGAGACTATGAATATACATTTTTATATACTGAACACCGCATTTCTCTGTAAAAAACAAACAAATGTGCAGATTTAACAATTATATACCTATAAAAGGTTTATTGTGCCTTGACAAGAAACATACATTGAGTGATACTCTAACAATGCACTAGAGAAGTGACAATATTGCTGCTATTCAGTTTATGACTGCGTCCACATGTCACAGCAGGTGGAAGATTTGCAGTGTTACTGAGTGATGGGAAAGATCATGGCAACTTCTTCTGTACTTTATCCCAAGGAGGGATTTCTATAAGGACTGTATAATATACCCACCCAAGAAACTTGTATTTTCTGCTAGGATTCACATATTTAAAGGCATTCATTTCTTTTTAACCTGATTGGTTGTTTGAGGTGAAGGATCACTGGGATGTGTTATAATAATCTTAGATAAGTGACAGCTCTGTTCTTCCAGTAACCTGATTGGTTGTTTGAGGTGAAGAGTGACTGGGATGTGTTATAATAAGATAAGTGACATCTCTGTTCTTCCAGGAACCTGATTGGTTGTTTGAGGTGAAGGATGACTGGGATGTTTTATAATAATCTTAGATAAGTGACAGCTCTGTTCTTCCAGGAACCTGGTTGGTAGTTTGAGGTGAAGGATGACTGGGATGTGTTATCATAAGATAAGTGACAGCTCTGTTCCTCCAGGAACCTGGTTGGTTGTTTGAGATGAAGGATCTCTGGGATGTGTTATAATAATCTTAGCTCTGTTCTTCCAGGAACCTGGTTGGTTGTTTGAGGTGAAGGATCTCTGGGATGTGTTATAATAATCTTAGCTCTGTTCTTCCAGGAACCTGGTTGGTTGTTTGAGTTGAAGGATGACTGGGATGTGTTATCATAAGATAAGTGACAGCTCTGTTCTTCCAGGAACCTGGTTGGTTGTTTGAGGTGAAGGATGACTGAGATGTGTTATAATAATCTTAGATAAGTGACAGCTCTGTTCTTCCAGGAACCTGGTTGGTTGTTTGAGATGAAGGATCTCTGGGATGTGTTATAATAATCTTAGCTCTGTTCTTCCAGGAACCTGGTTGGTTGTTTGAGATGAAGGATCTCTGGGATGTGTTATAATAATCTTAGCTCTGTTCTTCCAGGAACCTGGTTGGTTGTTTGAGGTGAAGGATGACTGGGATGTGTTATCATAAGATAAGTGACAGCTCTGTTCTTCCAGGAACCTGGTTGGTTGTTTGAGGTGAAGGATGACTGGGATGTCATATAATAATCTTAGATAAGGGACACCTCTGTTCTTCCTGGAACCTGATTGGTTGTTTGAGGTGAAGGATCGCTGGAATGTTTTACTGTAATCTTAGATAAGTGACAACTCTGCTCTTCCAGTAATCTGATTGATCATTAGCAGAGAACTGGTAGCTCTTGCCTCAGAGAACAATCAGAGCACAGTGGCCCTTGGCTGGATAATACCAAGCAGCTGTTATTAGACAGGATGATGAGTAAGCCATTATGGCTAGGCACATAAATCCTCATGTAATGTAGACAAATGTAGACAAAGGGGGTTATTTACAAAAGGCAAATCCACTTTGCACTACAAGTGCAAACTTCAAGTGCAAAGCGCACTTGAAATTGCACTGAAAGTGCATTTGGAAGTGCAGTCGCTGTTGATCCGAGGGGGACATGCAAGGAAAATAAAAAAACAGCATTTTAGCTTGCACATGATTGGATAATAAAATCAGCAGAGCTTCTCCTCATTTTAGATCTTCCCCTCAGATTTACAGCGACTGCACTTCCAAGTGCACTTTCAGCGCAATTTCAAGTGCACTTTGCACTTGTAGTTTGCACTTGTAGTGCAAAGTGGACTTGCCTTTCCTAAATAACCCCCTAGGTGTGACTCTTTTCTCTTCTCAAGAAAAAGTTGTGAAATCAGATTGGTGAAGTCAGTTAAAACTTAGGGACTGAGTCATAAAAAAAGCACATTTCAGTCGAGTTTGTGATTTAAAGGGGTCACTTTTATCCTTGCGTTATGTGTTTACTTTAAAACAATTTTGCTCAGTTCTAATTGGGTGTTTTAAAGTGAACACGGTAGAGTGGAATGATCTTTTTGGTAAAGTGGCCTCTAAAGTTTGCCATATACTATATAAACAGGTTTTTTATTCTCTGCACAATCTCATTTAGATTTACCAAACTATACAGTATAAGGACATACCTTAAAAATCCATTCATCTAGTATGAAACTAAACAGGCCCTTGCACTACATAATTGATGGTAGCTCTAAAAAAGACTGCATAGTCTTAGGGGGTTATTTACTAAAGGCAAATCCACTCTGCACTACAAGTGCACTGAAAGTGCACTTGGAAGTGCAGTCGCTGTAGATCTGAGGGGGACATGCAAGGAAAATAAAAAACAGCATTTTACCTTGCATATGATTGGATGATAAAATCAGCAGAGCTTCCCCTCATTTCAGATCTTCCCCTCAGATCTACAGCGACTGCACTTCCAAGTGCACTTTCAGAGCACTTGTAGTGCAGAGTGGATTTGTCTTTAGTAAATCAACCCCATAGTGTAAAGTGTATGGGTAGCTTTGAAGAGATGCTGCGTGAAGTGACCATGCCCTGCTGAAATGTATGCCCATCCACAAAGAAGGCTCTCTTACATTCAGGTTCATACAGCAGAGATGGTGGTGGAATTAATACTCCCTATATCCTCCCTAGTCAGCCTTTTCCTTTTCTGCATTGAATGAAGTTTAGCTTCACTGTTGACATAAAACCTTCTGGCTGTACATTGCCAATGACAGATATTTTGTTTGACTTGCATTTGACAGAGAATACAAATGGAGCAAGTGAAATTTTTAAAGAGAGCGGGGAGTGCAGCTTCCAATATCTCTTTTTGAAAATGCTGGTTGCTTGGCTATCACACTGACTTCCTTGCTTCAGTACTTTGATTCACCGGCCTGCAACAACAATGCAGATAAGGACTTCAGACTTTTCTGATCTGCATACTTGTTAAGTGACTCGGGAAGTACTTATTCCAGCAGGTTGTCATAGGAGCCAGGCAAAAAAGAGGTCAGCAATGGAAGCTTCCACATTTCTTTATGACAGGTTTACTTTAAGGGCTCTTTTACATTAGCATGTCCTTTTTAGGCTCCATGCACACTGGATGTTCAAAAAAGTCTTTCTGGACGTCGCATTGCTGGCAGGAAAACACTGCTTAAAAAACACATTTTTAAGAGCGTTTTTTAAAAGCGTTTATGCATTTTTCAGCATTAGCGTTTTTGGGCGTTTTTTTAAATTACGGTACATCCAGCTTATATTCAGCTCTGCAATGTAAAAAACTCTGATAAAAAAGCGTTTATGAGCGTTTATGCACATTTTTCAGCATTGTTTGTGGTCAGAAGAACTGCTCCTCAGTGCAAATTTAGGGCGTTCAGACAACAGCCCATAAGCTTCCCTGTTGATAAACTTAAAAAAAACGTCTATGTGTGCATGGACACATAGGATAACATGGAGGGGAGTTTAAGAGCTATTAAAAAAAAAAAAAAAAACGGCCAAACTCCTAAAACCGTCAGTTTATCAGCTTGTGTGAATGAGGCCTTAATGATTGTGCGCTTGTAGCCTGCCAGCTGAGAGGATTTCTCCCTGAAAACAATGCTGTATGTGTAATAAAATAGAAGGAACAGCGCTCGCAACAAAAATTGGTTGTGCTAGATGCTATCGCTGCTGTAGCAAAGTGTAAAGCTTTAAATAAAATAATAAATGGTTACAGCGCTGATAGTCATACAATACCGTGCTAAGTGCTGAAAAATATTATACATGTAACTACTAATTTCCACAATGTGAGTGATATATCAATCAGTGTTACCTGATTAGACACAACTTGAAAAATGTGTTGGTGAATGGTTATCAAATCAAATAAAATAAAATAATAGTGAACTCTAATCACAATATACCAGTGCAAAAAATATATATATATTAATAATAATATAGTCCCGAACCAACTAGCCCCAGCTGGGCATGGAACTCAGACAACCAACTCAATGGTATCCCAACGGTTCCTATGTGAACAAGTCAATCCATACTCTGATCCAACATCAGGTGCTTCTATCTGGATAGGTGGATACTTAGACTGATACTTCAATTTATAGAGCCATATATCTTGCAAACGATCACCCAAAAATAAAAGGAGAGAAAATATATATATGGTGAAGTACTGCGGGATGTAAGAGCCAATCGCACTACAAACCGCTACTCACGCTTTCCCTGGTGACAGTCAGGCATAACAGGCATATCAGATGCTTCCACGATCGCCGCTTGGTAGCGTGCGCTCCACGAAGCCAGGAAGTTAAAAAGCGTCACTTGGTTGTTTAACTTCCTGGCTTCGTGGAGCGCACGCTACCAAGCGGCGATCGTGGAAGCATCTGATATGCCTGTTATGCCTGACTGTCACCAGGGAAAGCGTGAGTAGCGGTTTGTAGTGCGATTGGCTCTTACATCCCGCAGTACTTCACCATATATATATTTTCTCTCCTTTTATTTTTGGGTGATCGTTTGCAAGATATATGGCTCTATAAATTGAAGTATCAGTCTAAGTATCCACCTATCCAGATAGAAGCACCTGATGTTGGATCAGAGTATGGATTGACTTGTTCACATAGGAACCGTTGGGATACCATTGAGTTGGTTGTCTGAGTTCCATGCCCAGCTGGGGCTAGTTGGTTCGGGACTATATTATTATTAATATATATATATTTTTTGCACTGGTATATTGTGATTAGAGTTCACTATTATTTTATTTTATTTGATTTGATAACCATTCACCAACACATTTTTCAAGTTGTGTCTAATCAGGTAACACTGATTGATATATCACTCACATTGTGGAAATTAGTAGTTACATGTATAATATTTTTCAGCACTTAGCACGGTATTGTATGACTATCAGCGCTGTAACCATTTATTATTTTATTTAATGCTGTATGTGTGACAGGGTCAGAGTATTTCTCACTGAAACGAGACAACGATCATCAGTAAACTGCCCGCCGTGATTCCCCATTAAGAAAAAAACACTAATATAAAAAGATTCTGCGTGGCCTTGTCCTGATCTGGCACCCTACCTGGAAATTATAAACAGTGTAATTACTACTCAATAGACAAATGGTGGAAAGTGTACCAGCGTCATTTATGTGTCGGTAAGGTACATATGAATGTGTGAATTGTTGCAGTTCTATAGGCATAGAAGCTATCTGGAGAAGTTGTGGGAGTAATGGAAACATCAAATATCATTTTCAGAGATTTTGTTTGAGAATTGTTTCAAAGATGCAACACACTGGGGTTAATTTACTAGAGAAAGTGCAAAATCTGATGCAGTTGTGCATGGTAGCCAATCAGCTTCTAACTTCAGCTTGTTCAATTATAGAGGATTTAAACCACCACATACACAGAGATGAAACAAATCTCCCTTCATACGTTTTACATGTATATCTGCTGTCTTCAACTTTCTAGACTGTTTAGAAAGTGCACGTCATATTAGAATTTTCTCTTCCTGTTCAGCGCTGGGTGCAGATTCTTGACATACACTGTGTGACAGCTGATTAGAGGAAAGCCCCCCCCCCCCCCCCCCTCCACATAGGCAGAGAAATGAAGGAATGTTCAGAGACCAGCTGTCTGTTAAGCTATTTCTATGCACCATCCCCTACACAAATTTCAGGTTGGTTTTATCTTGGTTGTTTCGAGAGCTTGTCAGAAGTTATCATGCATGATAACGAAAGGACCGAGCAGCAGAAAGACACAAGACTTAGGGCTTTGGAGAGAGATAAGAAAACACTACCAATATATGTGCCCAGCTCAAATCTCATGAATGGGGTTTACATCCACTTACATCCAAAAAAAAAAAAATGGAAGCTGATTGGTTTCTATGCAGAGCACCAGATTTTGCACTCTCCTGTTTTCGTAAATTAACTCCAATAATTACATATGCAACACAAACTTTAAAAAAATTTTTTTTTATGGTTCAACTAAATGGACTTGTGTCTTTTTTCAGCCTGACTAACTATGTTACTATGTAACAATCAACAAAGTATTATCACCAATATTGGCAATATTTATTTATGAGTTTGTGGCAACAATAGTGCCATACAGTAAAAGTGTTGCAAAAATAAACTTCTTGAATTTGTCGCACGTGTCAGTTTTAACAATGCAAATTTTGCAGATTACTCATGAATTTGGCTCAAGGCTTCTGCCTGAATACACACTACCCCAAATATGTCACAAATGCCTTATTGAATTGCCCCCACTCAGTATATTTAGGGAAAAGCCCTCCTCCAACAACAGGGCTGCACCTGTGAAATCACAGGCATAAGAAGCTCTTGTGTGACCCTGCCTTTAGAATATAACAGGCATAAGATTTTCCTGTCACTGGTTTTAGTTTGAGTGAATGTCACCTGGTAAAAATCCCACATGGATTTCACAATCAAGTAGGTATGGTCACTCTCACCCCATGGCACATGACAAAAGGGAAGATAAGACATTTCTACAGGAAAAGCACTTGCCTGCAATATACCTAATGACAAATTGTTTTGTTTGTATCATTTATGTAACAAGGGAAAGTATTCTTGTCATTGCTAAAAAGCAAGTAATTTGGCAAACCCAATGCAGGAATCCTAAGTCTATACTGTATGTACATTTACAGTCATTTCAAGAACATTCCCAGATGTCAAAAGCCCGGGACATTTCAACATGCAAGTTAAAAGTGAAGCACTGATACCCCATCCCACTCCTGTTCTCACCATTGGCCCACCATGGAGGAGCTCTTGAAATAACTTTCATATCTCAGGAGACCCCTGCTAATAATTAATCTTTAAGTATCGCCCTTACTTGGGTTCTGGTTCCCCCCCTGCAGACATGAAGTCTGGCCCATGAGTCAGGAGCGCTCTACCTAGGAGAGAGGTGGGAGCCAGTGCAGCAAGAGGCTGCTAGCTGTATGCACCGAGTTGGTGAGCGACCAGTCTGTGGGAGAGAAACCAAAGCCTAAAGGGTAAGGCCAGAGCAGAAATGCTGCGTTTACAAGCCAGAAGGCCTGAATGTCATTTATTTTGAAGCAAGATTCAAATGCTGAATACCCCTGCGAGGGAAACTCCTGTGTGTTTGCTGAACTTTCTTTTAAATAAAAATGGGCAAGACAAGCCCTTAAATGAAGGGAAAGGAAATGGCGGTGTCCTTAAAAGGACTTGATGCAAGATCCTACTATATATATATATATATATATATATATATATATATATATATATATAAACCTTGGTATATATATAGGTATAGGTATAAGGTATAAGGTATAAGAATAAATAGAAAAAATAAGCAATGTTGTGTACTTAGCATATTTAAATTCCCAGGGTTGCTCTATAGCACACAATTATTTTAAGTAATAATAGAGGATAGAAATAAAGAAATAATAATGCCATGAAAAGAAATGCAAACTATTAAAATGGTGTTTTCTTGCATTGGTGGTCCATGGAAAAATGCCCCCTTACAATAGTGGTCCACGGCATGCTCTCCTACAGTGGCAGTCTTAAAGAATCAGAGTCAGTAAGAATGCTCCATATATTGGTGGTCCATTGAAAAGTGCTCCCTTTGGCCCATTTCACATTAGCAGTCAGATCATGTCCACCTGTTCATTTTTCATCTCATTGGAGTTGTGTCCATTTACACCACCTACCACCAATCTGATCTGATCCTGCAAAAAATAAAAAATAAAATGGAAGGAGATCTGTTCCCCTCTGTCTGCCCGGATCGGATTGTAGGGCAGCCGGTGTAAACAAACAATTGCTGGTCCAAGGAAAAGTGCTCCCTTACAATAATGGTCAATGTAATGCTTCATCACATTGGATTTCTGTGGAGAAAGGGGGAACTCTTGAATGAGTGATCAGCGGGGTAAGGACCACTCTACATTAGTGGTCATTGGGAGAAGGTTACCTTTATACTGGTGCTCAGTGGTAAAAATGCTCCATACATTGTTGGCCAGTGGTAAGAAGGCTACATATATTGGTGGTCCATGGAAAAGTGCTCTTTTACATGAGTGTCAGTGAAATGCTCCCTTGCATTGGCAGTCAGTGGAGAAGAAAAATCTTGGATCAATGACCAGTGGGGTATGAGCCACCCTACATTGGTGGTCATTGGCAGAAGGTCCCTTTTACACTGGTGGCCAATGTAAATAATGCTGCTAACATTAGTGGTCAATGATACAAATGATCCCAGCATTGGTAGTCAATGATAAGAATGATCCAAGCATTGGTGGTCAATGGGAATAATGATCCAAGCATTGGTGGTCAATGGGAAAAGGTAGATAGATAGAAACATCATTGGCATCTATGGTCACTTATCTGAGAGACAGAAATTGTTCATTGCTCAAGGAACTCCAGAGGTTGCTTGGGGTTCCTAGAGCAACAAACAATTTCTGTCTCTCAGATAAGTAGCCATGGATCCTGATGATGAGAAAGGCTGTGATGGGCCCTTGATGAAAGGATCTGTAACATTCATTGCAGAAACAAGTCATTGCCAGTACTTACAACTCACAGTCAGTAAAAATAAGCCATGTGCCTGATATCATTTACAGTACTAGGAGATTCCATCCTGAATGGTGTTACTATGACTCTTACATTTGAGTCCCACTTTGCAGTTTGAAGAATGAAATAAGAATACTTAGTACATAGAATTAGTTATGCGCTTGTAGCAGGCTTCATGTTGCAGTGCCAGATTACAGATCTGCTACAGAGATTATGTAACTGACAAAACACACACACAACTCACACACACATTCATGGTGCACCTGTCTTAATAAAACATGTTTGAACGAACAGTCCTTCCTGCTAATGAACTGTGACTGCAATGTTATCGGTTAATAGTAATTTAACAATAGGCTTTTGGAGGGGGTATTAAAATATAAAAATTGCCTGTAGCAACATTATAAATTAAAATGTAGTATTGAGAAAAAGAAAAATATGTATTTATTCATGTATATTCATGTATATGAATAGTATTTTTTTTAAATGTATTATTTACTGTAATTTATTTATTTATTAAGTGTGTGTGTGTGCATTTGTATTTAATTTACAGTATGCATTCTAATTAGACAAATGCAGTTTCTTCTTAAAGTAGAACTATCCTGTGACAATACATTTTCTAAAAGTGATACTGCAGGTTGGATAAATGTTAAAAAGCAATGTACACTCACCATTACAAACTACTGTTGGCATTCACGAACATGGACATTTTTATGCATTCTCTATGCCTAGCATAAATTTTCTGGTGCTTTCTCTTAACTAGGGAGCCACAGGTGCCGTGTACAGCCTGAGTTCCAAATGAATGGCTGTACGCAGCCATACTCTTGTAAACGCCAGTGCTTCCTTGCATACACAAGTAAAGATTCGTATAGCCATTATTTATTTGAATTGCATGCTGTGCACGGCACCTGTGGCTCCCTGGGCGACGGAAAGCAACAAGAAATTTACATTTGGCATAGAAAGTGGCTAAAAATGTCCATTGGCACGTGCATGGGAGAAAATGTAAGCTAGCGAAGTTAAGTCCAAAGCCATATTTGAATTATTAGATATAAAAAAAATGCTGCCCTTTCCTCATGTATTATAGGGCTTTTGCCATAATGTACCTCTAATAGGAGTAAAGCTATGAAAAAAAACTATGCGTGTTCTTTCAGGACCATTTAGATGTATACACCTAAATGGCCCCGAAAGACCATGCATAGTTTAGTTTCATAGCTTTACTCCTAGTAGAGGTACATTATGGCAAAAGCCCTATAATACACGAGGAAAGGGCAGCATTTTTTTTATATCCAATAATTCACTTGCTGGGAAATTGCTGCTGTTTTGGAAAATGACATTAGGAGCAAGTCACCATGCTGAGTGCCTCTAACGTGGTATGATTCAAATAATGCTCACAAATATTTAGAACTTCTCAAGAGATGGTTTTTGCATTCATGAATGTTAAAGTTTTGGATTCAAGGACCAAGTACTCAGCTGTGACAAGCTGTTTATAGAAACTGAAATGACAGCATTACTTGTACCAGCCTTTCTCAATCTTTTTAACTCAGATGAACCCTTCAAATTATGGAAGTCTCAGGGAACCCCTGCTAAAATGATTATGCCTACAGCTCATGGTACTGTACATTAGTGTGATCAATATGTTGTAGAAAGCTTCAATAAAAAGAATAAATAATGTAGTATACCTAGTACATTTGACACACAGGGCAGTTCATTTTAAACATCCCCCTGTTCTATACAGCAAAATTCTTTTAAGTAACAATTTTAAACTGAAATGCATATATACATCAGCATAGAAGAAACCCCTTACATTGGTGGTTAGTGTAATTTTGCCATCTGATATTGGTGGTCAGTGTAGATCAATGCCATCTTAGAAGCATTATAGGCCCCTGGGCAATACAGTGCACTGAGGCCCTGTCTACACAATCACGCACGATTGTCCATCAAATGCAGCTTTACTGTGCCTATGAATGCAGCCTCACTGTGCCCATGAATGCAGCCTCACTGTGCCCATGAATGCAGCCTCACTGTGCCCATCAATGCAGTCTGTATAATATATATATGTGTGGATGGTTCTAAGTAGTTTTCTAGCAAAAAAAAAAAGGTTTTTTTTTTACATGTAGTAAAGTATGTAATAATTGGTCCAGTGGTTGGAAGTGGTTAAAGGCAACCTAAACATTGTGTTCTGTATTATATTGGATAACTCATAGGTGCACTTTAAAGCGGAGTTCCACACAAAAATGGAACTTCCGCTTTTTGGAACCCTCCCCCCCTCGGTGTCACATTTGGCACCTTTCAGGGGGGAGGGGGGTGCAGATACCTGTCTAAGACAGGTATTTGCACCCACTTCCGGCATAGACTCCCTTGGGAGTCTATGCCTCTTCCTGTCCCTCCACGCTGTCTCCTGGGAAACACACAGCTCCCAGGAGATAGCGGGGACCAGTAGGGAACCGGGAAGTGAAACCGCAACGCTTCACTTCCTGATTCCCTCACCCAGGATGGCGGCGGCAGCTGCCGAGCACCAAACGAGTACTCGGCGTCGCCTGCCGACATCGCTGGACCCTGGGACAGGTAAGTGGCCATTTATTAAAAGTCAGCAGCTGCAGTATTTGTAGCTGCTGGCTTTTAATATTTTTTTTTTTTTGGCGGTTTAGGTGGACTCCCTCTTTAAAGAACATTATTTCCAAAAAAAAGAGTGTTTGGATGTGCAGCAATGCTTTCATAAAGTGCCACGTATCTAAGGCTGGCCATGCATTATACAATTTTATTGTACAATTTTACTTTTTTTTAGTATGCAATGAGGCAGGCCCTTGGACTACATAGCTGAAGGTAAATCTAAAGGAAAACAAGTAAGAAAATTGTATAATGTATGGCCAGCTTAAGTCTGCTGGTGTCCAAAAAATGTAAGTTTCATATAAAATGTGTGCTGGATGCAGCCACGCCTGCAGCATCCGGGCACAGAGCAGTGCTGAAAGCTCGGACTTTTATGCCATTTGTATGTAACTCTATGTAAAGGTTCCAGTGATTTAAAGGAGCCCACCCAGCTGATTTTCCACTGGTGAGGACTTTGTGCGCAGCATGAATCTAAAAAAGCAAGCTCTGCAGAATCTCAGCCTGCTGTAGAACACTGTGATCTTGTTTTATATGACAGCTTGAGGTGTGCTTTATTATAGCCTTTATTATTACTGGTTCACATGCACTGTTTGTAAATAACATTATGTAATGCTACTTTTTGTACCACAATAATTATTATTTGTATCCCTTTGTAGAACATGCTGAAAATCACGTAAAGTGTTCCCCTGTAATTTGCAGCCATGGTACCTATATGTGACAATTGTTTCCTGCAGTGTCTGTGATTTCTAACAATGACCAGCCATATACAAGGCCTCTTTGTACAGGGGTGTTCTGCATGCTCTGTAATTGCTGATAGGTTGTTAGTATATTATTGAATTAGGATGACATTGTAGGGAACGGATCACGTCATGCTGTGCAGCTGAAACACATTATGGCACTTGAAAATCATTGGTACTAATATTATGGCCAGCTTGACTTGAATCTAAACTCCAGTTAAATAGTCAAATACACAAAGTAAATACATGTAGGAGATCTGTTTTACTTGAAAAACAAAAACAAAAACAAACAATAGTATTTCTACCTATGAAGTCTTGAGGTGTATACAGTTCTGCCTGATAAAGGAGGTGGGCTGCAGTTTCACTTTTACTTACAGGTCTCCTTCCCACCCCCACCTTTTGACTGGACAGTTAAAGGAGAAGCAGAAGACTAATGGGCTAATCTCTCTGTCGCTCTGCTCTCCCCCCATCTGCATGTCCTGTGCACTGCAACACACCAAGTCAAATTCTGTCACAAGAACATATAGTATGTAATGATTTATTAATGAATACAGAGCTGCATTATATCGTGTCTTTTATATCTGCTTGGCTTTCAGCTTTTAATTACCTGTGCAAATTGGAAGTGGTTGTAAACCTCAGACATGAAATATGAACAAAGCATATCCCTCTATAGTGTGTACTTGTCTCAATTAGGAGCACTAAGTGTCATTTCTGTCTGTTACTTTGTTCAGACAGCTATCTGCATGAGCCACTTCTGACAAGTTTTCCTGACACAAAGGGAAAAAAAGGTGACAGGGGAGGGACCTCCAGCTGATTAACAGCCTCAGCTCTGTTCCTTTTTGCTGTGTGGAGGGGTGTGTGTCACTTCCCTCCAATCAGCAATCAGAGCTCTGAAGAGTGTACCTTCAGCTCTCCGCCTTATTTTCTTCTGAACCCTCAGACAAGCCTATTAATTTAGCACTTTGAACAGATGCAGAGAAGAGAAGACAGCAGATAGACAGGCACAACTTATGTAGGAGAATTTGTTTCATCTCTATGTATCACCTGAGGCCAGTCACTTCACTGGGTTTATGTAAGGGTTTACAACCACTTTAATTTACCTGTGCAAAATAAAAGTGGTTGTTAAGCCACTACTATAAAATCCTCCCATCCCCTCTGTCACATAACAATATATGCCCCTGTGCCAGTGTTATGTAAAAAATATGCCGATCTGTACCTACAGTATATCAGAGCGTCTTCTGCCGGCGATCACATGACTCGGCTCTCTCCTCTCCCCAGCTGACAGCTATGGCGGGCAGGGCCAAGCGCTCCTGATGACGTCAGCCGGGAAGGAGAGGAAGAGAGGAGAGAGAGAGCTGATGAGTCACGTGAGCGCCGGGAGATGCTCTGATATAAGGTACAGATCGGCATATTTTTTATATAACACAGACACAGGGGCACATATTGTTATGTTACAGAGGGGATGGGAGGATTTTATAGCAGTTATGAGAGCAGCAGGAGGGAAGGGGGATGGGCACTGACACAAGCAAACAGGGAGGGAGGGGGGCAGAGAAGGACAGAGAATGACAGAGCAGGGCTGCGGATGACAGAGGCACATAAACTGACCACGGTATCAGGGCTCAGCAGCCATGATAAGCCGTGGTCAGTTTACAGAGGGGAGGGTATAACCAGGCAGGATCAGCCAGGTATTTCAGGTGATAGAAGGGGCCAACCACTGTGCTGTATAACATGCTTTAAGGGAACAGGATCTGTTTTTTTTTTTATGTTAACAAACACTTTAAAGCGGTATTAAAATCAAAAGCAAACATTTATTATTTTGCAGCTTACCAATTCTTATATGTCATGGCTGTATTCATTTCTTTTTTAGGTTTTCTTTCTTTTCTCTATCACCTGGTGATCCTGCCAGTAAGTCTGTTTTTTTTCAAGCTGGCCTTCAGATGTAGGATGGGTGCTTAGTCTGTGGCCCTCCAGCTGTTGTGGAACTACAAGTCCCATCATGCTTCTGCCTCTGAGAGTCATGCTTGTAACTGTCAGCCTTGCAATGCCTCATGGGACTTGTAGTTTCGCAACAGTTGGAAGACCACAGGTTGAGCACCCATGGGTTAGAGTAGGGGGGTCAAACTGGCAGCCCTCCGACTGTTGTGGAACTACAAGTCTCATCATGCCTCTGCCTGTGAGAGTCATGCTTGTAACTGTCAGCCTTGCAATGCCTCATGGGACTTGTAGTTCCGCATCACCTGGAAGGCCGCCAGTTTGACACCTGTGAAGAGGGTCGAGACAAACCATTTACCACTGCTTATAGTGATCGGCTTTTATTTTTTTAATGTAAAACCTTTATCCCAAAAAAACAAAACTGTTTGCCGTAACTGCTTATAAAATATTAGCTGGGGATTGGTTTCAATTTGTTAGTGTATTTAAATCTTCTAGTACATTTAGCACTCCCCTCCCCCCAGACAGAAAATGCTGCCGTCCAAAGGTGTCTCTGTTGCCCCTTCACCCAGACTGGGGGCACTCTAATATGGGAGGTGTGTTACTGGCCAGATCACCAGGTGAAAACAGAGGGAGAGGAAGCCTAAATAAGAAAACTAACGCAGTCACCACATCTAGTAAGCTGCAATTTTTTTACATTTTTGGTTTAGGGTTTACAACCACTTTAAACGGTACAAGCATGGTTGTGCCGTGACTGTGATAAGTAATGCAGGATGGTAAACCATAGATTGTCAGACAAATACTTTTAGCGAATGCGATCGAGAAGAGAAAAGCTAGAGCGATAGAAGGTAGAATTCATTTCTGGAGTCACAGCAGGCCAATTTGTTTGAGAGGTTTCTCAAAACTAAGCAGTAGGAGCGAGTGCCCATGTTTGTGTTAAATCATCTGGGTTTTTCTTGCTGTATAAATAGTTTATGCATTATTCAGACCGAGTGAGTACTGAAAGCACATGTAAGTCTTATGTGTATTTCTCAGGGGCATGAGTGTAAGAAACAGGTTCAAGGAATTTACAATGAGAAATGGGTGAATTAAAGGATAATGACACTTACGTTCAAAATTAAAAGACTGCAAAAAGCAGTGGGTACCAACCTATAACTGTAAGTGTGCCCATTGGCAACTGAAGTCATCCTCCCAACTGCCCAACCTGTACAGGGCATGCACAGTGCTTATATCGCCTGAGGCTCTTCATAGTGTCACTAATAGTTGGTAGCATACTCTAATGCCGCGTACACACGGTCGGAATTTCGGCCCGCAAACGACAGATGAGAGTTCTTCGTCAGAAAATGCGACCGTGTGTATGCTCCATCGGTCTTTTGCTGGCAGAATTCCAGCCAGCAAAATATTGCGAGCATGCTCTCAATTTTTCGGTCTGGAAAAGTTCCTATCCGAAAATGCGATCGGCTGTAGCAATTCCAACGCGCAAAATCCCTACGCATGCTCGGAAACAATTCGGCGCATGCTCGGAAGCATTAAACGTCATTTTCTCGGCTCGTCGTAGTGTTGTACGTCACCGCGTTCTTGACGGTCGTAATTTCAGCGAACTTTTGCGTGACCGTGTGTATGCAAGGCAAACTTGAGCGGAATCCCGTCGGAAAAGCCATCATCAAAAACGCTGCTTTTACAGGCGTTTTGACTTTTTTTCCGCCCCACTATGTTAGCCTATGTATCCATGCACACATAAGCATTTATAGGCGTTTAGAGGCAGAAAAAAAACATCACAGGCACGTTCAGAAGAGAAGCGCTTGGATGAAAAAAATGGCAAACCCGAATTAACGCGAATTAATGCTAGACGCGCTTGTTCGTTCATTAACCACTTGTGGACCAGCCGCCGTCATTATACAGCAGGTGGTCGGCTCGTTCCCGCCAATCGCCGTAGGTGACGGTGTACGTTGGCTCTTTTATCTGGTTCCCGACTGGTGCACGCCGATGTACGTCGGTAGAATGGCACGGCTGGGCAAATGGGCATACCCGTACGTCCCTTTGTATTTCCCGCCGTGCCATTGCGTGCCGGCCGGGAGCTCCGTGAGTCGGGTCGCGGGTCCTGTGGAGTCGATCGCCGCGGGGATACCCGCGATCGCCTCACGGAGAGGCATCTCCCCGTGCTGCCTAGTAACAGTGTCACTGATCTCTGCTCCCTGTGATTGGGAGCAGAGATCAGTGACTTGTCACATGTAGCCACGTCCCCCCCCAACAGTTAGTAACACATCCCTAGGACATACTTAACCCCTCCCCGCCCCCTAGCGGTTAACCCCTTCACTGCCAGTGTCATTTACACAGGAATCACTGATTGCTGTATAAATAACAATGGTCCCAAAAATGTGTCAAAAATGTTCGATGTGTCCGCCAAAATGTCGCAGTCACAATAAAAATCGCTGATCGCCGCCATTACTAATAAAAAAAAATCAATAATAAAAATGTCATAAAACTATCCCCTATTTTGTAAACGCTATAACTTTTGCGCAAACCAATCAATAAACACTTATTGCGTTTTTTTTTTACCAAAAATATGTAGAAGAATACGTATCGGCCGAAACTTAGGAAAAAAAAATGTTTTTTTAAAATATTTTTTGGGGATATTTATTATAGCAAAAAGTAAAAAATAATGTGTTTTTTTCAAAATTGTCGCTATTTTATTGTTTATAGCGCAAAAAATAAAAACCGCAGAGGTGATCAAATACCACCAAAAGAAAGCTCTATTTGTGGGGAAAAAAAGGACGTCAATTTTGTTTGGGAGCTACGTCACACAACCGTGTAATTGTCAGTTAAAGTGATGCAGTGCAGAATCGCAAAAAACGCTCTGGTCAGGAAGGGGGTAAATTCTTCTGGGGCTAAAGTGGTTAAGAGCTACAGCAGGCGCGCGAGCGTGTGTGTGGGACTGGGAAGCTTTCGCTTTCTGAGTGAGTAATAAACCTTTCCCTGGTTAAGAAGTGCATTCGGCCTGTGTGTAACTTGCTGAGCAGATATTGGAGCATTGCTAGCAACACCCTAAGACACCCCCGTGTCAGGTAAGAAAAAAAAGGTGGGGGGCTCTGGGGGGCAGCTGCAGCACAGAAGGTTTATCACCTTAATACATAGAATACAATAAGGTGGAAAACCTTAAGGCTTTAGAACCACTTTAAGGGTTTAGTCTAGATTGGCCATTACTCTCTATTATCCAGCCTGACCCAGACTCTGCCCCCATCTCTCCCTTTGGCTGGCTCTAGACTTTTCTATCTCATTCTACAATCTCTGTACAGTTTCCTTTAGGCCCGGTTCACATTAGTACGGTGCAGGAAACACATGCTATTCGAACAGGAATCGCACTGCATCGCAGTGCGATTTGAGCTATTCATTCTGTATGGTTCAGATCACACCACATTCGCACCAAACTCATGCAGGACCCTTTTTTTGTCCGCACCAGAATGGGATCCCATGGATGTTCACACCCATAGGATCCCATTCTGCAAATCACACTGCGTTTTGAAAACCGATTTTAGAGTGTCGTTAACTTAACATACTGTACACTCCGCAACTAGTTCGTATGAACGGGTTGCGATTTCAATGCGGTGTGAATTCACACCGCATCTAGTGTGAAGAGGGCCTAATGCCGCGTACACACGATCGGATATGCCGCCAGCAAAACTCTGAAGAGAGCTTTTTGTCAGAAAATGCGACCATGTGTATGCTCCATTGGTCTTTTGCTGGCGGAATTCCAGCCAGCAAAAGATTGAGAGCAGGTTCTCTATTTTTCGGTAAAATGCGTTCGTCTGTATGCAATTCGGACGCGCAAAAAAATCACGCTTGTTTGGAAACAATTTGACGCATGCTCGGAAGCATTGAACTTCATTTTCTCGGCTCGTCGTAGTGTTCTACGTCACCGCGTTCTTGACGGTCGAAATTTCAGAGAACTTTTGTGTGATCGTGTGTATGCAAGCCAAGCTTGAGTGGAATTCCATCAGAAAAACCATCCATTTTTTTTTGACGGAAATTCCGATCGTGTGTATAATGCCCTGTACAGACAATTGGACTTTCCGATTGAAAATGTGCGATCAGAGCTTGTTGTCGGAAATTCCGACCGTGTGTGGGCTCCATCGGACTTTTTCCATCAGAATTTCCAACACACAAAGTTTGAGAGCTGGCTCTTAAATTTTCCGAAAACAAAATCCGTTCGCTTAAATTCCGATCGTGTGTAGACAATTCTGACGCACAAAGTTCCACGCATGCTCGGAATCAAGAAGAGCAGCACTGGCTATTGAACTTAATTTTTCTCGGCTCGTCGTACGTGTTGTACGTCACCGCGTTCTTGACGTTCCGAATTTCCGACCAACTTTGTGTGACCGTGTGTATGCAAGACAAGTTTGAGCCAACATCCCTCGGAAAAAACCCCATGGATTTTGTTGTCGGAATGTGCGATCGTGTGTACAGGGCATTAGAATTAACAAAACTATGTTACATGAGGACAAACCTAAGCAATATATCCAGTTAGCATTGAATCAGACAGCCTTTTGCACTACATAGTTGATGGTGGATCTAAAGGAGATTGTACAATCAGATCGTATGGTTAACCTCAGACTATTTTGATATTGAAAAAGTAACATTTTTGCTAGTCCAATTTAGGCCAAGGTTAAAGTAGGACCATATGGGACAGGGCTTTCCCTTATTCTCATGTATGTTTTGTTGTAGTGAACTGCACTTTAAAGGGAATGTATAATGTTTTTGATTTTTTTTTTATGTATTTATTATCTTAAAAATACAAACATTTAACAAAAAATATTTTGTCATTTTTTGATTGTCAGCTTAATATGAAACATTGCATATTCATACTTCATATTTAATTTCAACAGCCAGTAAGCAAATCTCTAGGCTCCATTTTCACATGTTGACTAGACTATCCTAATTGCTTGCTTAAAAAAAAAGGTCTTTTGTTTACTAAGCTGAGTAGCTAAAACTCATATTCCCCATACAGTTGGCTGAATCAGATGAGTGATTAACCCCATCCTCCCTGATTTGTTCACACCTGTGCAATGCATATTATGCATTGCATTTTAGGCACATTTTATATGTATTACAGCTGGACGCTATATGACATGCTTTTTAATAAACATACATCAAAGAAGCAACATGCAGATTTTTTTTTAAGGGCCAGTTCACACTACATGAAGTTCAGTGCGTTTTTTTTCTGCATCAAAAACGCATGGAAAGTAGGTAATGTGGTTTTCAATGGCATAGTTCACACCAGTGCTTGCAGTTCCAAAAAAGAACATGCTGCATTGGACTGTACTGGAATGCTGTAAAGCGCATCAAAAACGCACTGCAAAAAAGCTGCAGCCACTATATCTAAAAAGCTGCAATATCTTTTTTTTTTTTTGGGGGGGGGAGGAGAATTTAATACCCCTTTAAACATATTCTATCACTTATTTATTCTTCTGGAAAAAACACAACTACATAATTCCATCCACAAAGAAACATACATTTTAATTAGAATGCTGTAAAATGACACGGACTCCATGGGAACAACTGAACTGTGATTAGATCTATTTGTAAAGGATTCCCGGGAGACAAGCAACTTTCATGTGCCTGGGAAGCTAAACCTTTTATAACACAAATACGAGTAAATGAAAATATGTTACATAAGATCGGTTTTGTCAATCGGAGATGTTATCAGATTTGCTGACAAAATATCAGATTGTGACCAGCCTAGGTTATAGAGATAATGCATTCATCAATAGGTGTGAGTTTTTAAATGCATATGAATCAATACCTTAGAGCCTGGAAATGCTGAGTCCGTGTGCTCTCGTTTTAATTGTAGCAGGCAAGTTTTGATACCAGATACTACCTAATTACAATGCTCCAAGGATAGTGTAACTATCTTACTGTAATTGTAATTGAAAGGGTAGCAGAACACTCAAATTATACAGCAGTTCAGTCTGAAGAAGCAGGTAACCTTCTGAGATTAAATTGCAGAAAGCACACTAACTGCCAAACCTGGTACCAGGAGTAAACTAAGAGTATTTTGCTCCAGGCATTTGCCACAAGCAGTTAGAATAATAGCAGGGAGACATCATCATTGTAAACAGAAAATGTCAAGTCCCCAAATAATAAAAGGGCCATATCCTGTTACTCAATGGAGATTTCCTACAAAGTGAAATGTTAATTATTCCACAGCTATGTGTATATTCGGTGCCTGCAATGTTTTCCATTACCATTTAGTTGTCTGCGGAGAGCTTTTATGTTAGGCTTTGATGAATCAGCTGCTCAATGTGGCAACTCTCACCAAGATGTGTAAATATACAAACTATTTGTCACAGAGCAATAACGATAGAGTGCATTACTTTCTATGTTATTATCTTTGTTGGGCAGTAATTCTGAAGATATAGAAAAGATTTTGTGACATTAAAGTATAACTTAGCCTGGGTTCACACTATAGCGAACACAGACGTTCCATTTGATTCGCACCCGCGCTAAGGTGCAGATTTAATGCGATGTCTGTGTAATGCATTGGATACGCACAAAAAAGGTGCAGGGACTCCCCCCCCCACACTGGAATCGGATCGCATGGGTGAGAACACCCATGCGATCTGATTCCTGTCCGAATCCACAGTTCGCAATGCGATCTGTGAACCGATCTTGGGGTGTCATTAACATTGTATTGACACCCGCAGCGGTTCGCAGAGGGCAGTGTGAACTGCCTGCGGGAGAGATGAGATGCGGGAATTGTCTCTGTAATCGCGCTCGTTCCCACATCGCTACAGTGTGAACCCAGGCTAAAGGCAAAACATTTTTAATAATAGAGTGGAGAGGGATTAAAACACCTATCAATTTTTATTGCTGTCTGTGTCCCCATTAGGGAGATTCATCCTCTTTATTTGTCCTGTTTACCATTATCATTAAAGTGAAAGTAAAAGAAAACATTTTGGGTTGTTCCCAAAAAGCAATAGAGAGGAAATCTTCCAGAGGGGACAATAAATCTGGTGATCCCCAGGAGATGCCCTAACCTGTTATGGACCGCCCCACACAGATATACTGCGGCAGGGCAGCCCTCCTGCGTGAAATCAAGTACCTGTACCTGATTTTGTGCACCGGGTCTGGGGTGCACCTGCGACCCATTCCCGCTGTAATTGGACAGGAATCCCCCTGAGGAAGACACGTGACCCTGTGTTGACATGCGTAGGGGAGGGACGAGGATGGCTTCTAGTCTCTATGAGAAGTTATCAGCTGGTGGTGAGAACATGGCTTATGTAACTTTTGGGGAAGCATCAGATTTTTACATTGCCTGTTACAGTTTGGTGCGCTGGAAGCACCAGAAAAGTATGAGTATTGACTGCATTAGTTTTAATAAAATCAACGTTTTAAAGGTATAAGCACTATTGGAATCTCTTTCACTTAACTTCACTTATGTACCCTGATGATATTGGAGGAAGGGGAGATCACTCCATGGAGGAATAAAAGCTGGGCGGTCTAGTTTTGCACATATCAGCCCGGGAGGGGCTCACTGGTGCTGTTTGACCAAACTTAATTGTGAGGTCACATAATTTAAGGTGAGAACACACTAGAAGGGGGGGGGGGGCACGAGTAATCTGACACCACGTTATTTGATGTTTTGGAGCACTCTAAGGAGTTAAAGTCCCTAAGTTGATGGTGATAAACTAGCACGTTTATTACTTTTTTTTTTCTCTTGTACTATTTTTATTTATTTTATTTTTTTAGCACTAAGAATTGTTTGTATTAACACTTTATCGCAACTATGAAACATAGATATTTACTTTTAGAGATATAGCACAGCGCAGCACTTATTTGATTTATACTGTTTAAGCACATCGATGGAATTGTGAACAGTGCCAGCAGCAGGCTTTTTAACCCACTGTGAACACACAGCTTGCAAGGCTTTCTTTTAACTACTATTTCTGGTGATCTGGGGGTCCCCAAGAGATTCCCTTAACCATTTATGGATCGCACCAAGCAGATATACTGTGGCAGGGCAGCCCTCCTGCGCAAAATCACGTACATGTGATTTCGTGCACTGGGTCTGGGGCGCACCGGCGACCTGCACCCACTGTGATTGGACACAGCAGGAGCCAATCAGCGGGTCTGGTGAATGCAATATCCACCGGGACATGCCGATCATTCTCAGGAGAGGCAGAATGGTGGTCTGCCTATGTAAACAAGGCAAACTGCCTTTCTGTGAGAGGGGAAGCAGGAACATGGATCTCTGTCTTACCCTAGTCAAAGCATCCCTCGCACTTTTAGAAAGCAAACCCAGGGAACACATTTAACCCTTTGATCGACGATGGTGTTAGCCCCTTCCCTGCCAGTGTCATTAGTACAGTAACAATGCATTTTTTTAGCACTGATCACTGTATTAGTCTTATTGGTCCCCAAAAAGTGTCACGTTGCAGTCCCAATAAAATCGACGTTATTACTAGTAAAAAAAAAAAAAAATATATATATATATATATGTATATATTGGGGCAAAAAAGTATTTAGCCAGCCACCAGTTGTGCAAGTTCTCCTACTTAAAAAGATGAGAGAGGCCTGTAATTGTCATCATAGGCATACCTCAACTATGAGAGACAAAATGTGGAAACAAATCCAGACAATCACATTATCACAATTTCAAAAGTTCATCTCAATTCTTTGTTATATATCCTTTGTTGGCAATGACACAGCTCAAACGTTTTCTGTAAGTCTTCACAAGGTTGTCACACACTGTTGCTGGTATGTTGGCCCATTACTCCATGCAGATCTCCTCTAGAGCAGTGATGTTTTGGGGCTGTCGCTGGGCAACATGGACTTTCAACTCCCTCCAAAGGTTTTCTATGGGGTTGAGATCTGGAGACTGGCTAGGCCACTCCAGGACCTTGAAATGCTTCTTACGAAGCTACTCCTTCGTTGCCTGGGCGGTGTGTTTGGGATCATTGTCATGCTGAAAGACCCAGCCACGTTTCCTCTTCAATGCCCTTGCTGATGGGAGGAGGTTTGCACTCAAAATCTCACGATACATGGCCCCATTCATTCTTTCATGTACACGGATCAGTCGTCCTGTTCCCTTTGCAGAGAAACAGCCCCAAAGCATGATGTTGCCACCCCCATGCTTCACAGTAGGTATGCTGTTTTTTGGTTGCAACTCAGCATTCTCTCTCCTCCAAACACGACGAGTTGTGTTTCTACCAAACAGTTCTACTTTGGTTTCATCTGACCATATGACATTCTCCCAATCCTCTTCTGGATCATCCAAATGCTCTCTAGCAAACCTCAGATGGGCCCGGACATGTACTGACTCAAGCAGGGGGACACGTTTGGCACTGCAGGATCTGAGTCCCTGGCGGCATAGTTTATTACTGATGTTAGCCTTTGTTACGTTAGTCCCAGCTCTCTGCAGGTCATTCACTAGGCCCCCCCGTGTGGTTCTGGGATTTTTGCTCACCGTTCTTGAGATCATTTTGACCCCACGGGGTGAGATCTTGCGTGGAGCCCCAGATCGAAGGAGATTATCAGTGGTCTTGTATGTCTTCCATTTTCTAATTATTGCTCCCACAGTTGATTTCTCCACACCAAGCTGCTTGCCTATTGCAGATTCAGTCTTCCCAGCCTGGTGCAGGTCTACAATTTTGTTTCTGGTGTCCTTCGACAGCTCTTTGGTCTTCACCATAGTGAAGTTTGGAGTGTGACTGTTTGAGGTTGTGGACAGGTGTCTTTTATACTGATAACAAGTTCAAACAGGTGCCATTAACACAGGTAATGAGTGGAGGACAGAGGAGCCTCTTAAAGAAGAAGATACAGGTCTGTGAGAGCCAGAAATCTTGCTTGTTTGTAGGTGACCAAATACTTATTTTGCACCATAATTTACATGAAAAAAATTTCAAAAATCAGACAATGTGATTGTCTGGATTTTTTTCCATTTTGTCTCTCATAGTTGAGGTATACCTATGATGACAATTACAGGCCTCTCTCATCTTTTTAAGTGGGAGAACTTACACAATTGGTGGCTGACAAAATACTTTTTTGCCCCACTGTATATATATCTCATAGTTTGTAGACGCTATAACTTTTGCGCAAACCAATCAATATATGCTTATTGGGATTTTTTTTTTTTTACCAACAATATGTAGCAGACTACATATTGGCCTAAATTGATGAAGAAATTATATTTTTTTACATTTTTTTGGGCATGTTTTATTGCATAAAGTACAAAATATTGTTGTTTTTTCTAAACTGTCTGTATTAAGCTCTATTTGTGGTAAAAAAAGGCATCAATTTTATTTGGGTACAGCATAGCACGACCGTGCAATTGTCAGTTAAAGTAATGCAGTTCCGTATCTCAAAAAATGGCCTGGTCATAAGGGGGCGGTAAACCTTCCTGTGGTGAAGTGGTTATTTAGCAAGGATTTCCTCTCACTTCCTCTTTTGGCTATGGGACAGGAAATGAAGCTAAATCTCCCCAATAGGATGAAGATGGCAAAAATAAACCTTAGTAGTAAACAAGTGCTGCACTTAATTAAAAATGAATACACAAATGCATTGTATAGAAAGTGCACAAATTGAGGAAAAAGGTGATAAGTTCAAGTCCCAAAAACTGTTTGATCAGGTAAAGTGTCCAATGGGAGTCACCGAGGTGTACCCCTACTAGTTATAAGTCTTCATAGATGACCATTTGTCCATTATCGATCTATAAACAGTGACTACCACCAATGTGAAGATATCCACCATCGCTGATAGTGTGGATACGCAGGAAAATATGGACCCAAATACCATACAGAATTGAGTCGCTAAGGCTGGAGTGCTTAAACATCACATATGGAAAGAAACTTCTGTGCATTTTCCATGGGTGAACTCCACTTCAAACATCAGTCTCCCAGTTTATGAGTAGATGTGAAAACATACCAAGCAATCAAACATAGTGTAAAACCATCATAAGCAAATTTATTAAAACGTATAGAACACTTACAAGAAGTTGGTATATACAACACTATTAAAATAAGGTCCCAAATGCTGTGCAATAACTTTGGTAGGAGCTGGATCCAATGCGTTTCGTCAGAATTGACATCCTCTAGGGCAGTGGTTTTCAACTCCTGTCCTCAGGGCCCACTAACAGGCCAGGTTTTATGTATTACCTTGGGGAGATGCAGACTAGAATACTACAATCACTAAGCAGCAAATTATGTCACCTGTGATGTATTTCAGTTATCTTGTAAACCTGGCCAGTTAGTGGATCCTGAGGACAGGAGTTGAGAACCACTGCTCTAGGGGGAATAAAAATAAACCTTACAATGGTTACAACCGTCCCTTACTCTTTCCAAAATGAAGAAAAAAGTTTTGCCCATGGTTCTACTTTAAAGGATAACTTTACTTGCCATGCAAATCCTTTATTTTCCCTTGTCCATGCAGTTTGCACAAAATAAATAAAAGGGTACCCTACTTAAACAAATCTGGGTGCTCCCCTGTGACATGCAGCCTCCCAACTGCTGTTTTCATCCTGCTCTGCTGCTAAAGAAGCCACTCTGAACCACCAATAGAAGGGTCCCTTGAGAAGCAGGAGACAGATTGCAGCCCCTCTGCCTTTACCCAAGAGCTCCCTCTAATGTCAATGGAAGGGAAAAACATTTTGGTAGCACAGCAGGATGTAAACAATAGAAAAGAGGTTGCAGGCTGTTGTGGGAAGAACACACCAATCTATTTAGGAAAGGTACAGGTACAGAATCCCATTTAGCTCTTTTGGCAGGGGCATTGACAGCTAAAGTATCTGCAATGAAAGAGCGTTTAAATAAAGGTTTGGTAAAATTGTTCTGTTCTACTCTTTTTTTCTAATTAATAATATAGCTAATGTTGGTGAAATCTACTATTTGATTGGGAAGGTGCGTTAAGGGAAAAATCATAAGAGATGAACATTTTGCCATTTGTGGGTTTATACTGGTAAAGTATTATAAGTGTTTGAGCCAAGGTTTGCAGTGCTGTTGGATTGAATCAACAACTGCCAGCAATGAAAGCAACCCTTACTTCTTATGGGTACCTGATGTCCACTCAGGTTTAGCCTCTTCTGGGTGCAGTCCTGAATCTTTTACACCTTTAAGGTCAAAACAAAACCTGTGGATCTTGTGGTGCCTTTGCTATGTAGCTCAAGTTAGCAGCTGTTACCGGAGCGGGTATGTGCCATCAGGCCTCCTTTACTCTACTTCCCCTTTTTTCTTCTGCATAGTTCTCCTATGTTCTTTGTTGCTTTAGCCACAGTGTTCCTCTTTTTTTTTTTCTGGTTGCACGCCTCATCCTTGTGGGTGTTTCCTGGTCCAGTTCCTTTCAAGACTTGATGCTGGTGGTGGATGCAGCATTTATGAGGTTGGTGCACAATGTGACCTTCCCCTTGGAGGATTTAGCAAACTTCGAAGATACGTTAGACAGAAGAACTGACATAGATCTCAAGGAGGCATTGGGGGTTGGGACATACAAACCTGCTTAAACCATAAGAATTGGACACACATCATAGTATCGGGTTTGAAGAGTGGAATTAAGAGTAACCACTCGTTCGGGCCTCAGATGAACTAAAGCTATCAGCAGACTTTGTGGGTAAGGCAGCTATTGATATCTTTCAGGGGTTAGCAAGAGCCAAGTTCCACAAGTTCACAGCCAAGAGGCATCCTTGGCTGAAGCTTTGGCTACGAGGGCTTCATTATTGAAAATTTTTGGACTGGATCCTTAAAGTCATCCAGCGGGCTTGTAGGTTGGACCTACTGATGAAGACTACTGCGCATTCCACTAGATACATCTCATCTTCTTGGAGGAGTTTGAGCAGAAATTATCTGCCGAGCAGCCACTTGGTCCTCTCATATTATTTGTATTGTATTGTATTGCTCATTACTTATTACTGTTGAATTTTGGTGGAGAGATTTATCATCATGCCTAGCTTGTTTATGCCTAAGTTTACCTAAAAATAGAAACATAAAATTCAGCACAAGGGACATCTTTAAGAGTCCCTTGTGCTGATTTTTCTTATTTCAGTACAAATCTTCCTCTGTCCTGTTTTCAGTCTGATCCCCTCATTCTAGCTACTATTTACCATATATATGCTGCCATGGAGGAACCATAAACCAGGAAGAAATATACATGTATACTTTTCATATTTATTTTTTTTCTCCTGGTGCCTATCCATGGCAGCATACACGCTCACCTGTGCCATTCTAATCTGTTTACAAGAATAGCCAGATCAGAGCTCATACATTTAAATAAAATCATCTGCCATTGTGTGTACTACTGAATAGAAAATAAGGAGACATCATACTGTCCTAATAGCACATTGAGTTTTTACAAAAATATTCACATGATAAAAGAGGTGTTAGTATATAAGATAGACTGTCATCATTTGCGTGTGTATGAAACAGCTTGATGTCTAAACACAGTGCTGTCTGTGGGGGAAATGTCATTTCAACCTTTGCTAATTCTTAGAATTATTATTAGTATTTTGAGTGGCCTTCAGATTTCATCAATTCTTAGTATGTGTTGGGTCACATTCCAATATTCAGCAATGAAAATGGGTATAATAGTCTCTAATTTCCATTCCTCTTGCTAGATTATTTGGGGTAGATCTATTAAAGGAATAGAGACTGTTCACTTAGCAAAAGTTCACTTAACTTAAAGCGGAGCTCCGCCAATTTTTTTTTTTAAAGTCAGCAGGTAGAAATACTGCAGCTGCTGACTTTTAAAATAAGGACACTTACCTGTCCAGGGCACCCGCGATGTCGGTGGGGGAATCAGGAAGTGAAGCCTTGTGGCTTCACTTTCTGGTTCCCTAATGCGCATGCGCGATTTGTGCTGCACGTTCCCACTGGTCTCTTCTGGGTGAACACATCTTTGACTTAAAAACTAAGCTAACATTTACTTTGTTAAGTGAACAGTCTTTACTCCAGGGGTCTCAAACTGGAGGCCCTCCAGCTGTTGCGACTACAAGTCCCATTATGCCTCTGCCTGTGGGAGTCATGCTTGTAACTGTCATGCTTGCAATGTGTCATGGGACTTGCAGTTTCACAACAGCTAGAGGGCTGCCAGTTTCAGACCCCTGCTCTACTCCTTTAACAAATTAGTAAGTTAGTGGTTCTAAATACAACTGACAAAAAAAATGTTCATCAGCTCTTGACAGTGTTTTGTTGGCAACCCAACATGTGGACCAGTGTGTTAAAGTGGATGTAAACCCGATTCATGAAATTTGAGCTGGGCACATATATCTGCAGTGTCTTATCTCTCTTCAAAGCACAATGTCCCATAGTTGTCTCCTGCTCTGTTCTTATGTTATCAGCCTGATAACTCCTGACAAGTTCTCCGTCACGTGATAAAAGCAGCCAGAGTTTTGTGTTAGGGAGGATTTTATAAATAGATTAGCAGAGCCCTGAACTATTCAACAAACAGAATTGAAAGTCTCTACCTATGAGGAGAGGGGGGGTGTGCCTTTCCTCCAATCAGCTGTCTGCCCAGGCTTCACTGCAGTGCTAACCAGGAAGAGAAAATCTGTAACAGGATGTGCACTTTCTAAACAGTATATAAAGATGAAGACAGCAGATATACATGTAAAACTTATGTAGGGAGATTTGTTTAATCCCTGTGTATCATCTGAGGCTGTTCACTTCACTGGGTATATGTAAGGGTTTACATCCACTTTAACATATTATCACATTTTTCTATACATAATTTTCTTTGATGTGTGTCAGCCTGTCAGCGCTATATTCAAATCAAACCTTAATTACTTTTTTTTGTAGACAATGTCTAAGTACTAGACTACAAGACTACAGGGTTGATTTACATACTGTTGCAAGTTTAATGTCAGCTCTAAGAACCAACCATTAAAATAAACCTTTCCTAAGAGAAATATAGGGGCTGGCTTTCACTGACCTGGAACAGATTAGGAAAGACAGAGAAAGGTCACACGTCCTGTCTACCAACTTGTCCTGGGTTAGTGGCAAGCAATTAAAGAATGAGAGGTCAGTCTCTATGTTTCTTTGTGGAAAGGTTTCCTTTGAGGTTTCCTTGAGGATAATCAGTCACCAAGACTAGAGTCCTTAGGCTTGACTCAGCAGTTCAGCAGTTAATTTAGGTAACATGATTTGGTAGAGTCGACCAGCAACTGGATTAGGCTCGATTTACACTGGATGCCGATGTGGCTCCCAGTAGGGGTCACCATTTTAAGGTCTGATATCAGCCCGAATTTTGGGCTGAATTTGGACTTGAAACGGACCAAAAGACACACAGGGCTCCTGTGCAAATTCACACTGGAGCCGCAACGGAGATATGTGAACCGGCTCCATAGAGAGCTGGTCACATTCTCCTGCTATTGTGAATTGGATGCGATCCAATTCGCAATAGTGCAAACTTTATCCAAAACATTTTTTTCAGTTCTGTATAGAGTGGGGTAACAGAGGGAATAGGGAAATGATTATAATTACTGTCACATTTTTTTTTCCTTCTACTGTCTGTTTCCCAATAATTTCCTGTCCCAGGGATACACCGGGAAGTGAGTGGAAATTTCTCCATAGCTAGTGGAAATATCTTTTAGACGACTGTCCCCATTGAAACATATCCCCTCATTTCCTGTCTTGACACAGGCAGAAGATTTTTCATAATTTTCTTTCCCAATGGTAATGATCACAAGGAAAAATATGCAGGGTTTTCTAGGACAGAAACACAACCTCACAAGGGCCTCATTTCTTCCTGCTAGCCAAAAAACCTAAAAACTTTTGATAGAGAAACACTAATAAATAGCTTTAAAGCTTGAATGCAGGTATGTATGGCTATTTTGTCATAGCTACATTGATCCAGCTTGATAAGGCTTAATGCACACTGGACCTTCTAAAAACACCAGTAGCCTTAGCTGTAGAAAGCTGTAGAAAACTGTAGCTGTATAATGAGTTTTTCAGCATTTTTGCAGTAGCATTTTTCAGTCTTTTTTAGCTTTTTTTTTTTAAACAAAATTATAGTCCCACAAAAGCCTATGGCTCAAAAACTCTGATAAACGCCAAAAAGCTACGTTTTTCAGCCTCCTTTTGGCGTTTTTAAGCTTCTTTCAAAGTTAGAGCGTTTTCACAGCTGAAAAACTCCATTGCCAAAAACTGCTGATAACAGGCTATGTGTGTGCATGGACACTTAGGATAACATGCTGGGGAGTTTATTGGCTGCAGAAAAAAACGTCTGAAGCCAAAAACAGCAGCTGTAAAAACGTCCAGTCTGCATGAGGACTAAGTATGTATGTGGCATACTTGTCTGATCCCCATGGAAGCTGGAAACCACTATAGTAGGCACTGCTAATACAGTGATTGCTGTTAGCCTCTGGGTCCCATGCCAAGTAGCTGCCTTTTGTAGTAGTGGTGCCTACTACAGTGATTTACAGCTTTCGTGTGGATCAGCCAAGTATGTACCATGCATAGTTACATTGGTCCAAGCTAGATCAATGTAACTATGCAAACCCCCCCCCCCCAAAAAAAAAAAACACTTGAAATTAGATCAGATCAGATTAAAACTAATTTTCCTATTTTAGTAATGATAATCAGAATTTAACAAAAATTAAAAGTAATGTTTGCAGTATCTCAGCCTGTTCTAAAAGTGGTTGTACACCCTGTACAACCACTTTTACCTACAGGTAAGCCTATATTAAGGCTTACCTGTAGGTGCTGGAAATATCTCCTAAACCTCCACGGTTTAGGGGATATTTACGAAAACGTAGAGCGCCGATAACTACGGTCCATGCACACTTTAGAGATGGCACAACGGGGTCATGCCGTGACTAGTGGCTCCCGCGCATGGGCGGGAGTGATGTCACGCGACTCCGGCTAGTCACAGAGCCGAAGTTCGCGGCCCCAGAAGGAAGAGGGGCGAAGATGGACGCTCCCTGCTAGTGGGGACAGCGGTGACATCGCAGGCTTCAGTTTCAGGTAAGTGACACATAATGGGCTACTATGCGATGCATAGTAGCCCATTATGCTTTACCTTTGCAGGGAAAAAAGGGGAGTAAAACCCACCAGGGTTTACTTCCTCTTTAAAAAAAAATCTAGGTTTGTGTGTGGCAGTTTTACTTTAAAAGAGGAACTTATGTTGCTTTATTGCACTTATTATGTAATACTGTTTAAATAAAATACTTTATGACTATTACAATACTGCTTGGATCAGTCACATAACTTTCCTGCCGCGGTATTTTTAATTGCATAACTCAAGTTCATTAGTTCTTGAGTCCTGACATTCTCAAGTATGCTAAGATCTAAAAAAATGCTGCGTGACATTACTATAAGCGTATTATAATCATGGCAGGGTATAATTTTTCTACTCATATCTGTCATATCAATGTCAGTTGAGAGGATATGAACCAATGCTAACCTAAATAAATAAGTAAATCTATAAGCAAATATATGCTCTGAACAGCTCTATGTTCATAAACTATCCATTGATTTAAATGAAATCATTAAACAAGTACTATATCTGAAGTTAATGCTTTGGACATAAAGTCAGAAAAAGCAATAGAGCCATTATAGCTGAATTCAATGATTGCCTGCAGGCTGAGCAGGAGTTTCTTAGCAACACCTGAATGAAATGGATGTATATCTTCATATTTAGTTTTACACTGCCACAGAGACAATGTCAGGTTTATGGGTAGTATTTAGTGTTTATTGTTTTCTTCTGGTGGGTTTATGTATTTGTGTATTTATATAGGGCATCTATTCTCTACGTTCTCCAGGCCTAGAAAGTCCTGAAAATGCTCTAGGGTACAACATGTTGGCATATAGTAAACTGGAGGTGTATTTATAAGGCTGCATTCACACCTGAGCATTTTCAGCTTGTAAAAAGCTCGTAAAACGCTCATCTCAAAAGTTCCAAATCGCCAACAAGCAAAATCGCATTCATTTCAATATAACCTGTTCACACATGGGTGTTTTGTCGCCGCAAGCAAAATGCCTGAAGCTCAAAAAAGTACATGAGCTTCTTTTTGGGCAGATTACACGCATTTTTTGGCCCCATAGACTCAAATAGAAACGCCGGACTTGAGCAGAAAAACGATTGTAAAACGCTTGTAAAAATCCTGTAAAAATGATCAAATAGCATTTCTCCACCCTTAATTTCCTCTCCCTCCCCCTAGTGCTTACATTGGCTAAACAAAAATGCCTGAAGCTGTAAAAACGCTTGAAATACACTTCAAAAACGCTTTTAAAAAACTTGTAAAAAAAGCTGCAAAAAAAGCTTAAAAAAACGCCAAAAAAACGACTGAAAACGATACGCTCGGGTGTGAATGCAGCCTTAAGGATGCAGATAAATAATATCCGACCAACATTATAATATCTTCCCTACCAGAATTATACCTGTAATATATGCCAGCCTGCCAACTTTAGAATTTTTGTCTTTAGCAGGGCATATATCCAATCAGCGGTGTATATATATCTATATATATAGATATATATGTAGATATATATCTATATATATCTATATATATAGATATAGCTATATCTATATAGATATACAGTGTTTATATATATATATATATATATATATATATCACCAATCCAGCTACTTATATATATCTCTTTGCTACGTTAATATCTTACTGTCAGTGTCAGTAGTAGATATCCCCAGGTTAGTGCAATGTACTTCCAAGCCACCAGCATAATATTTTCAAACCAGCAGTATATAACCCCTAGCTTGTAGCGCAACTTGAATGCAACTTTGATGGTACTTTGAAGTGGTTTTTATATTCTCTGGGGTTAAAATTGTGTTGCAATCACACCAAAGTAGTACAAGAAATTTTTTCAAAGTCACGCCATGTTGAGTTGCATTGATGTGAATGGGCACTGTTGAAAACAATGTGGTTTCTATTGTCATGCATTTCTGTGTGACTCAAGTCACATTTCAAATCACATTAGTGTGAATGGAGCCTAGAGGCATATAGACTATTAACTTTGAAAGGGAAGTTACACTTTGCAAGGGAATTTTCCCCAGAGCTTAGTGAATTTTTGTGGTGCAATTTTTTTTGCAAAGAATACCTAAACATATGCAAGAAAAAGAAAAAAAAAACAAAACATTTTTTGCTTGCACAGGATTGGATGATGGAGGACAGCAGTGCTCGATCGCATTCACTAAGCTCAGGGGAAAAGTCCTTTCTGTCCAGTCTATTTCCTTAAGGCTGGGTTCACACTGCAGTACGGAGCGGCTCACAGCAAGGGTCCGGTGCGTCCCTGTTCACCATTTCAGGTCCAATTTCGGTCCGAGTTTTTGGCTGAAATTGGACCTGAAATGGACCAGAAGACGCACAGGACTCCTGTGAAATTCGCTCCAGAGATGTGTGAACTGGCTCCAATGAGAGCCGGTGTTTTATCGATATGTGCCCTCCGCCGAAAAGTGCCTGCGCATGCACAGGACGGAGCCGCACTCCCGTTGATTTCCCGATCAGCTGGAGTGACGTGACCATGGTGCATGCGCACATCACAGGAGGCATTTTTTCAACAGGAGAGGGAATTTCATGGACACAATTGAAAGCTATTCACACAACAGAAGGGGACACCGTAGTTGTTACATTATGCCTCGCTGTTGCAGGGCGGCATGTGGCCGTGTTGCAACCCGCATCACAGCAGGGGTCCGGTGCGTCCCTGTTCACCGTATCCAATTCGCAATAGTGTAAACCCAGCCTTAGGCTCGATTCACACCTGAGCGATTTGGATCGCGGGCGTAATCTCTACGACTCTGCCTGCGATCTCAGAATCACGGCAAAACATGGAACGCATTTACAATGCCATTATTCTTAATGGCACCCCAAGTGCAGTTTATTTTTTCCACGATTGCCGAGCAACAAAATGGGCTACAATCACAGCAAAAATCGCGACTGCAAACGTTCCAGGCTCTGTGCCAAGATTTGGTACATGAGCTTCGTTTTTGGAGCGGAGGGAGGCCCATTCAAATGAATGCTGCTTCAAAAACGCTCTACTAAAACAAAAAAGCTAAACAAAAGAAAAACGCTCTACAGCAGCTGTCGCTGCACTACGCTCAGGTGTGAATGGAGTCTTAGTAAAACAACCCCATTAGGGTAAAGGGTGCTTCCATTGCTGACAGTTGGCACACTTATTCCAGGTCAGTGACTTCATAGATAGTGAAGCCAAGGATCAGCTTGAGAGCTCTTCAACCCTTAAAATGCAAGTCAGCAATGTCTGCTTCCACATTTCTATCCTCCCAGGTTCCCTTTTGGAGCAAGTAGTGTGTGCTGTAAATGGAAAACATCTGAATATTTTTAAATAAGAACCACTTTTAAATGGATTTTTAAATGTACTCAGGTTATGAGTGAATTGCATTTATTTAGCAAGCTCTGCATTTCCTAAGCTCAAAACCGATTTTGCTTTCAATGCAATTTTGCTGTGAGTAAATGAAAGCATATTTACTATGGATTGTGGTGAAATGTATTATTCTTTCCTTTTCATACTAATCTATTAGTAAGCCGCAATGCCTCCATCATTATCGTACCTAAACGATCAATATGCAGCGAACCTTGGAGGCTTTAAAGAAAGATGGGTTATTTTTGGCTTCATCAGCTGTCACTAGCATAAGATCGTTGACCTCTTACCATTCATGTTTAATTACACCACGCTTGTAGAGGTAAACTTACTCATTCACAGGTGATTAGGTTTTTTGCTAGAATGGCTTTGTTGGCAAATCACAAGTTTAAAGCATGAAAACATAATAAATGTAAATCACTTGACCCCATTTTTTGCCAATCATCTAATGAATCACAGGCAGATACAATCAAGGCATTATCATAGTTCTAATATTTGCAGTACATGTTTATTACTGACAGCCATGACCTATTCTATGATGAGGAAACACTTTAAATAAATCTGAGGTCAGGCCTTAGCTTATAAAAGAACCTGATCTGGTTGAGTAGCTTCTGAAATAAAATATTGAGGTATACAGGCTCTGATTATTTCTAGTTCTGCAGCCTCAGCATGTTGCCTAGTTTCTGTGAATATTTACATACACCTCAACCATTGTAGTAGTATGGACATATACATATCTAGATCTGGGAGACCTTACACAATCTGCAATACACATTTATTGATAGGGTTACATAATATCAGAGCTGCACGATTCTGGCTACAATGAGAATCACGATTTTTTTGCTTAAAATAAAGATCGCAATTCTCACTGTGTAACATCTTCTTTCACATTATACAAAAAAAAATTGGGCTAACTTTACTGTTTAGTTTTTTTTTAAAGTAATTAAAGTGTATTTTTTTTTTTAATGGGTTTTTAAAAACCGCTGCGCAAATACGGTGTGACATAAAATATTGCAACAACCACCATTTTATTCTCTAGGGTCTCTGCTAAAAAAAAAAAAAAATATCTCATGTTTGGGTGCTCCAAGTAATTTTCTAGCAGAAAATAATGATTAAAGCGGGGGTCCACCTATCTATCGTTTTTTTTTTTTTTTTAGTTCATTAACAAACTTTTCCTCTCAGCATTACATACTCACATATTATGTGTAATATGTCCGCCTGTGTCAGATTTCGTCGGAAATAATAACTTATATTATTCACTGTAGGTGGTTTCCATCTTCATTGTGGGCATTTGAAGCCCACAAGCATTTATTTCCTGGATGTGGTGACTGCTGTGTTCCCAGCATTCACCGCTCGTTCCCGCACATGCTCAGTGGCATCCTGGAAAGCCTGAGACTAGCTCCCAGGAGTCTGGGAGAGGCTAGAAACACGCCTACTCCCACGGGAGGAGAACCAGGAAGTGCAAAGAAGAATAGAAAAATAAAAGGTTAATTACGGCGATTTAAATTTTTTTAAACGCCATTTCAGCATCTAGGCAAGGAAGAGAATACATACAGATATTGTTCAAAATTTGGGTGGAACCCCGCTTTAAGCAATAAATGTCAGAAAAGGTTTGGTCTTTAAATGGTTAAACTTCCCTCATCTACAGGCTGAAGTTCTTTCCTTTGATAAAAGAAGGAAAAGATACTTTGTTTCTACTTATTCGCCTGTTGTAAAAAAACTTGGCAGGCTGCCCATATTTTTTTTTATCAGCTGTGAGAACTCTCTGCACTTCTTAGAAAGATAGTGACATGCTGTTTTGATGATCGGGAAGGGGAAAAGATCGCAATTTAAATTCTTAATGATTAATCGTTCAGCTCTACATAATATAAGCATGTATATTTAGGTTCTCTCTAAATGATTCACACAGATTCCTCTGGCGATGACTATTCTGGGCGTGCAGCATAAGTTTGTGTGTCACAATAGTCTACACCCTAATCAATATCAGAGGTGCTCTTTAGGGGTAAGCAATAGACTTTAACTGTTTCAGAGAGTCTCATTTCTAATAGAATTTTAGTTGTACTCTAATCCACTTGCAATGCTAGTATCATTTATTAATTGGTGGGAGGATAAAACGATATGATTTACAGTTCTAAAAAGATTATTCTGATCATTGTTCTTGGGAAAACGATTATCTTTTTCTAAAATTAAAATCATCTTTCAATAGAGATGTGTATGAACAACCTCCTCTTCCTACTGGAATATGCATTAAATTACACAAAGTACATTCATATGGTCAGTATGACTTATTGTAAAAATATGTATTTTGTCTGGTTTTATCAAGGCACTCCCTCAACACTAAAACACTGGGGGATTTATCAAGCAAGGTGCGGACTAAAATCGGCAACTGCCCAGTACATCAGAAGCTAAATCTAATCTATCAATGAATTGATACCTTAGTTAAGTGTATTTTCATCCCTTGTGCTTGTACTTGTAAAGCCAGATATTTTACATAATGTACATGTACACCAGATTTAGCATTAGATTTGTGACATTTTTACATTTAAAACTGACATAAAGGAAGTGGTTAAGTGACATATAAAGTATGGGATGTTTAGACAGTGCTGCGTCTGACCAGCAGAGGGGGGCAGAGAGATAGCTAGGTGAGAGCAATAGGGGGACAGATGGCAGAAGGTGCAATACCACAGTGGAGATAAAAGCGGAGTTCCACTGGTCTTTGAGTTTATTAAAAATCAGCAGCTACAAAAAGTATAGCTGCTGACTTTTAATAAACAGCCACTCATCTGTCCCACGGTCCAGTGATACTGCCGCCCGAAACCTCCGTTCTCTCCCCCTCCTCTTCGCGGCCATTGTGAGTGTGGGCGCCCAGCTGTGACAGTTTACAGCTTCACAGCCGGGCGCGCGCTGCGCTCCGTCAATGGACAGGCAATGTTCTAGGACCTGTCACGTGTCCCAGAACATTGCCGGGAGGGAGGGGCCGCCTAGGAATCACCTAGGCAGTCAGAAGTCGGAAGGAGGAAGTGGGACAGGAAGTCCCAATCCAAACCAGGTACCCAGCCCCCCCCCCCCCCCAAAAAAAATTGACATGCCAATTGTGGCATGTCAGGGGGCTAGGAGTACTTAAAGCGAAAGATCCACTTTTGGGTGGAACTCCATTTTAAGGTACATGTGAACCCTAACATTTAAAGCGGTTATAAAGGTTTTTTTGTTAAAATAACAAAACTTTTATACTTACCTTCTCTGTGCAATGGATTTATACAGGGTGGTCCCGAACCTCCTCTTCTGGGGTCCCCTGCTGACATGCTCTGTTTCTCCTCTTCAGTTTCTAACAGAATGTGTGTTGTAGCAAAGGGACTGTGAAAGGGCATACATGTAGTAACCAAAACCAAAAAAAACCCAGAAATACATCACATAAAATTCCATATTTATTATACAAAAGACATAGTAGTAACGACATTAATGTGTTATACCCAGATACATTTAACATCTATAATACAGACAATATTCCTCTTTTTATAGGACCAGTCCACATAAGACGTCTTTTTCTTGTATGCCACCATAGCAAGTCACTTGCCATGGGGCAAGACAAATGAGCCAGGCTCTGTGCGTCCATAGACAAACACAGCATGCCTTGGCCCTGCCCCCACTCTGCTCATAGGATTTGATTGACAGCAGTTGCTGCTGCTTCTCTGTCCAGTGAATGCAGGGAGAGAGCCACTACAGACTGGCACAGCACTGGGTCAAGTGAGAACTCAGGTAAGTATTTATGGGGGTGAGGGGGCGATACAATAACTGGGACATTTTTTATCTTAATGCAGGGAATACATTAAAGAGTGTGTAAACCTCCCTGTGTAAGTTGTACCTATAGGTAAGCTTAGAATAAGGCATAATAATACGTGCACCGTTTAGGAGATATTTACTGTATACTGTGCCGATGATGTCATGGTAGTGAGTTCCAGAGGATGGGAAAGGCTCTGGAGAAGTCCCAGAAATGAGCATTGGAGGAGGTGACAAGGGAGCTAGAGAACAGGAGGCCTTGGGAGGAGTGAAGAGGATGCTTTGGGTGATAATTTGAGAGGAGGTTGGTGATGTAGCTGGGACAGAGCTGTGGGTGGCTTTTTATGTTGTTGTTAGCATTTTAAATGTTATTCGCTAGGCAAGTGGAGGTTTGGTAGAGGGGTAGCGGACATTGAATAAATGGTAGGGTGGATAATTTTGGCAGCAGCATTCATGATAGACTGAAGGGGCGTTAACCTGTGTAATGGTAGGCCAATGCCTACCAATGTCAAGACTAAAGATGATAAGGGAGTGAATTAGTATCTCGATGGTATCATTGGTTAATGTTACAAAGATGAAGGCGGTAAGATTTGGACAGTGAAAGAATGGGGGCCTGGAAGGGAAGGTCAGACTACAGGATTACACCTAGCACTCTGGTATGAGGTGAAGAGAATGATAGTTGTGCTATTGATCTCGATGGAACAGTCAGAAGAAGGGGACACAAGTGGAGGAAATATTATAAAATGTTATGAGCTCAGTTTTTGAAAGATGGAGTTTTACAGAGTGGTGTGACATCCATACTGAAATGTCCGTTAGTACAATTCTCACAATTACTGTGTTATTTTCAAAAAGACTACTGACACTGCACTAGGAGCATGACCAATGAAAACACATGCAATTTTGTTATGGGTTATGGACTGTTTTTTTTTTTGTTTTGTTTTTTTCATCTTTCCTTGTTTTGAGGGTATTTGATAGCGTTACCTGTCTACATGGGTCACAAAAACTACAGATCACAGTATGATCTTATAATACATCTCAGTATAACATAACACTAATATTTGCACTGTACCTGATACTGTATAGATTGAAAAATCTTCCCCAATTTCAGATGTAAGCTTGACTAAAAGTTATTTTGTTTATTTCAAAAATACTGTATGCTATCATGACTTTTCCTCTCTAACAAAATAGTTAAATACAAAACACTTGGGTAGGATCATCTCTGACATAGAAAATGTATCCAGTAGCTGCCGCATTTCCTTTAATGCTTACAAATACACACGTGTATCAAAAAGCATGGTAGTAGTCATAAAAGTGCAGTAGCAGAAGATTTATGTCAGTTTATTTGCAGCAATTAGCTGTTAAAGGATCACAGGAGTGCATCTAGTTCTGCACTCCTATGACCTGTATTAAACCAACAGCGGGCTAATGCTCTCTCAAGGCTGATGTCACTCAGCCGGTCCAGACTCTGGAGGGATCCCGACTTTAATGTCAAGATCCACCCAGATGCCTATGTGGCAACTGGCTCAGCTTCTCAGTGCACTGCTGTGAGCCTGAGCCAGTTGCTCCCGCCCCCTCCACAGCCCAGTGCTCCAGTGAGCACTGGAGGGGCAAAGCAGAGAGACGGTGGCTGACAGTAACCACTTTCTGCTCAGTGAATACTAAGAACTGTGCGATCAAAAGTCTTTGATCACCCAGTTCTTGGTCTTAGACACAGTGGGAAACAGATGCAGCATCAGACTGATGCTGGATCCGCTTTGGAGAGCACAGATGTTTTTTACATCCCACTTTTCTCTTTTAAACACAGCCTTCTTCCACAGGGTAACAAAATCTCCCTTCCTCAGGCTTTTTTTATGCATTTCTTGGTGCTTTGCTGGTACCCAGAAACACAAAAATAAATACTAGGAAATTCTTGAGTTTTAGATTGTTTTGTAAGGTATTTTTCATTAGATTGTTGCTAAATATGTTTGTCTACAGTATAGCCTTACCATTTGTTAGCAAATTCAGTAATATTCCTTTAGGATAATGCTGAGCATGTTTTTTTTATTCATGCTCCCTAGTTGGGGGATCAGGATGCCTAGAGATAAAAGAAGCAATCCATGTGGACCAGTCAAGGGGCTTGCCTTGAGGCATCCTGCTGTTGCTTTGTCTCCTTATTCATGGCCTTAGAGACTTTCCTACCCAGAATGATGCAAGTCCCTTAAGGTTTGAACCTGTCTTTTAGCTACTTTATCCTTCTGATAAATAATAAGAAAAATACTAATACGGATAAAGTCCTTATCTTAGTGTTAGTAGTAGCAAGATGGGTAGTTAGGCTTATTTTTATATTTAGGTTTCATGTTTGGGGTCAGGGGGTTTGGTGGTTCTGTAGGCAGCACAAAACAGTGACTTTTTTTAACTTATTAACTTATCTGATCTATCTCCGTAGATACATTTAATACATTTATGGAGGTTTCTATAAAGAAGCACAGATAACACTTTGAAATGACCCTGATAAGAAATCCCCGCCAAGCAGCCTATGTAACAAGGATGAGGGAATTTGTTTGGTACAAAGGGCCTTGCATATAGTCTGGTACAGACTATTATTCTATAGAGAGTGTTGAAAAAATATATAACCTTGATAAATAGATCTTATTCTTAAAGCGGAACCACACTACATCTGATTTATAATAATTTTTTTATTTTATTTTTTTTACATTTTGCATTATTTTTATTTTTTTGTATTAGGCCTAATGTTAATGTGCACGGGGTGATTAGGGTGTGCCCAGGCACATCCGGCATACCCTGTTCCCACACCTATGGATAAGATTATTCAGATTAATAGGAGTAAGCTGGAAATAATTGATAAAAAATGCAGAAATGGTTATATGATTTTACATTAAAGATACACTAAGACCCCTTTCACACTGGGGTGCTTTGCAGGCTCTACAGTGCTAAAGAGCCGCTCCTGTCTCTCCAATGTGAAAGCCCGAGGGCTTTTACACTGGAGCGGTGCGCTGGCAGGACGCTAAAAAAAGTCTTGCTAGCAGCATCTTTGGAATGGTGAAGGAGCGGTGTGTATACTGCTCCTCCACTGCTCCTGCCCACTGAAATCAATGGGTAGCGTGGCTATACCGCCGGCAAAGCGCTGCTGCAGCAGCGCTTTGCGGGTGATTTTAACCCTTTCTCGGCTGGTTTTAATCCTTTCTCGGCCGCTAGCGAGGGGTTAAAGTGCCCCGCTAGCTGCCAAATAGCGCAGTGAAATTGACGGTAAAGCGCCCCTAAAAATAGCAGCGTTCTGCCGCCGACGCACCCACTGCCCCAGTGTGAAAGGGGCCTTATACACAGCAAAACAATGCAGCCAGTTAGAATTACCTCTGTGGAAGTCACACGAGATTGAGTCTGATTTGGTAAACTCGGTTACTACTGATTACTATAAGAATAAGAATGATAGTTATTCACTTTACACCCTGAATTTTAAATATTGTATATTTCGTTTTTCTTCTAAAACTGACTTTATCTATTAGTATTATGAATTATGTTCCTGAAGTAGTGTTTATTAATAATATTAATAGCTCCTTCAAATAAAACAATCTGTAATTTATTTTTAGCTGTCTTTTCATTTGCAACAATCACATTACTTTTCTTAGCTGAGCCTATGTAGCCCTGTTATCTGTCTTATTTATGAATTGCATATTTAATATAATCATTTAACAAGTCCTCTACACTAATGTACTGTACTGTAGAATGAAGTGCACAAAGTCCTTTTGCTTATTATATTGCCGTACCAAAGGGATTTTTCTAATGAAGATGCTTTGATAACTGTTGGCGATAAAGACACTAGAGAAGATGTATCGTGTGGAAATGATTCTTTCTCATCAATGAAAAGGGCATTCTGCCCTGAGTGCATGCATAGTACTCCCACTGCTCACACTTTTGGCAGATCAGACACTGCTGGAATATATTTCAGTCATAATGTTCGCCAACTGGGATGGATATACTGTACCGTTTCAAAAGTGATTGTTGGTTTAAAGCCAGTAGGAAGCATATTTGTTGTCATGTGACTTTTCTTTTGGCTGAAAGCCTCAGTGTCGATGACAGGCAATGTGGTGGCAAGGTCTTCAAAACTTAAAAAAAAAAATAGGACTAATTAATACAGTGAAAGGAAATTCATAGTTTTTCAATTTTCTGATTTCTTGATTTTTTTCTTTGCCATCAAAAATATTAGCCATTGTAGTTATATCACTTACCTTTTTCGGGCAGACAGCGATGTTTTTCTATGTGTATAGTATGATGAGCATCAGCATAATGCCTGAAGAATGATACAATTATAATATAACGATAATAACAGTAATGATTAAAATGCAAGACTAGAAGTGTAATACAATTCAATACATAAAAAGTATGTATAAACATGATATGACAGACTCAAATCTATGGGAGTCCCCAACAACACAGACTGGCTGCTACCTAGGGGTACAGTTGGTTGGAGACATATGCCAGCTGCTATTGTTTGCTACTACTGTGTTTCCCTGAAAATAAGACCTACCCCAAAAACAAGACCTACTGTGATTTTCGGGGAGGGCTGCACTGTAAGCCCTACCCTGAAAATAAGCCCTAGTTTAAGGTGGTTGTGGGATCCTGGAGTCCACTGTATTGCAGTATTATATGGTGTGGACCGTGTTATGTGTTTCTGTGATCTATTTGTGCCAGGTACACTGACCTCCCGCTGCTCTCCTCTTCTCTTCTGCCAGCTGTCAGTGGGGGATCTCGGGCCCCCTTCTCTCTGCAGTGCTCGGAGCGGGAGGAATGCTCCGGTGGGTCATGGGAGTGGCGCTGTGAGAGGGTGTTTGGCGCGGGTGGATTGCAGAGACATGCACAGTTTTCATTGTGTAGTGCTGTAGTGCAGTGCATTCTGGAGTTTTACAATCACTTTTACTCGGTTCCACTGGCCACTGGGGATTCCTGACAGGCAGGGAGGGAGATGGGGAGAGAAGACAGCACATGACAAGCCCTACCCCCAAAATAAGCCCTACTGGGTCTTTTGTTGCCAAAATGAATATAAGACCCAGGCTTATTTTCAGGAAAACATGGTAAGGTGAGCAGTGCCAGCACTGTCTACCTGCACCATCAACTTTCGCTTACCTGCTCAAGTCACTTTATTATTTCTCCAAACCAGACATTCTAGTTTATGCACCTACCTGACAGTGATGGTACTGGCAGATGGTTGGATCATGCATTCACATCTCACTACCCTTGGTATCTTAAAGTGATTCTAAATAAAATATATAAAAAAAAGGCATGATATACTTACCTGCTCTGTGCAATAGTTTTAAACAGAGCAGCCGCGATCCTCTTCTTTTTGGGTTCACTGCTGGTGGTCCTTGCTCCTCCCCCTGCCAAGTGCCCTCGATAGCAAGCCTCTTGCTATGGGCAACTCAACCAGGCTCGCTCCCACACCACTCTCTGTGTGTCCATTCGCACATGGAGAGCAGCTCGGCCTCACCCCCACTGTGAGTGAGAGATGCAGGAGCCAATGGCTCCTGCTGCTGTGTGAGCCAATGAGGAGAGAGAGATCCGGGAGAACTGCTGCTCTCATACACATTGCTGGATTGAGATGGGGCCAAAGTAAGAATAAGGAGGAACTGGGGGGGGGGGGTTACCCTAATGCACAGAAAACATTAAGGTGAAAAACCTTGAGTCTTTAGAACAACTTTAACATTTAGTTTTCCCCTCTGGACTTGGACAGACATTGTCACTCGGCCCATTCAGAGTCTGTGTAAAGTCACCCTTGACCCATTGACTCACCTCCTCCAGAGCTCCTCGATGCTTCTTCCTTCATCCCAGCTAGCACAAAATATTTAGTGTTTCCGGGTGTGGGGGAGCATGTGACCTCTTTCATGATATAGTACTCGGCCCTAGTAGCCAATGATTATACCAGAGCACTATCACATGATGGAAGTGGTGAAGTCACTGCTTTGCTTAGCTTCCGACAACAATCGACACCTTGTACTATGGTGGTGGCTGCAAGAGAGTAAGGAGAAAATCAGTGATTTGGGTGATGGCGGCTTTACACAGATGCTGTCACTTTGCCCAGAATGGGCTAAATGACCACCTCTCTTTAAAGTTTCACAAATTTACAAGGTTAGATATATATTATATATATAGTATCTCACAAAAGTGAGTACACCCCTCACATTTTTGTAAATATTTTATTATATCTTTCCATGTGACAACAATTACAAATTACAAATTACACTTTGCTACAATGTAAAGTAGTGAGTGTACAGCTTGTTTAACAGTGTAAATTTGCTGTCCTCTCAAAATAACTCACCACACAGCCATTAATGTCAAAACCGCTGGCAACAAAAGTGAGTACACCCCTAAGTGAAAATATTCAAATTGGGCCCAAAATAGTTTGTCTGGCCACCATTATTTTCCAGCACTGCCTTAACCCTCTTGAGCATGGAGTTCACCAGAGCTACACAGGTTGCCACTGGAGTCCTCTTCCCCTCCTCCATGACGACATTATAGAGCTGGTGGATGCTGGAGACCTTGCGCTCCTCCACCATCTGTTTTGAGGATGCCCCACAGATGCTCAATAGGGTTTAGGTCTAGAGACATGCTTGGCCAGTCCTTCACCTTTACTCTCAGCTTCTTTAACAAGGCAATGGTCGTCTTGGAGGTGTGTTTGGGGTCATTATCATGTTGGAATACTGCCTTGCGGCCCAGTCTCTGAAGAGAGGGGATCATGCTCTGCTTCAGTATGTCACAGTACATGTTGGCATTCATGGTTCCCTCACTGAACTGTAGCTCCCCAGTACTGGCAGCACTCATGCAACCCCAGACCATGACACTCCCACCACCATGCTTGACTGTAGGCAAGACACACTTGTCTTTGTACTCCTCACCTGGTTGCCGCCACACACGCTTGACACCATCTGAACCAAATACGTTTATCTTGGTCTCATCAGACCACAGGACATGTTTCCAGCAATCCATGTTCTTAGTCTGCTTGTCTTCAGCAAACTGTTTGCGGGCTCTCTTGTGCATCATCTTTAGAAGAGGCTTCTTTCTGGGACGACAGCCATGCAGACCAATTTGATGCAGTGTGTGGCGTATGGTCTGAGCACTGACAGGGTGACCCCCCACCCCTTTAACCTCTGCAGCAATGCTGGCAGTCATACGTCTATTTCCCAAAGACAACCTCTGGATATGATGCTGAGCACATGCACTCAACTTTTTTGGTTGACCATGGCGAGGCCTGTTCTGAGTGGAACCTGTCCTGTTAAACTACTGTATGGTCTTGGCCACCATGCTGCAGCTCACTTTCAGGGTCTTGGCAATCTTCTTATAGCCTAGGCCATCTTTATGTAGAGGAACAATTCTTTTTTTCAGATCCTCAGAGAGTTCTTTGCCATGAGGTGCCATATTGAACTTCCAGTGATCAGTATGAGAGCGTGAGAGCGATAACACCAAATTTAACACACCTGCTCCCCATCCACACCTGAGACCTTGTAATACTAACGAGTCACATGACAGCGGAGAGGGAAAATGTGTAATTGGGCTAGTTTAAATGTTTTCACTTAGGGGTGTACTCACTTTTGTTGCCAGCGGTTTAGACATTAATGGTTGTGTGTTGAGTTATTTTTATACTTGCTACTTTACATTGTAGCAAAGTGACATGTCTTCAGTGTTGTCACATGAAAAGATATAATAAAATATTTACAAAAATGTGAGGGGTGTTCTCACTTTTGTGAGATACTGTATATTAAATATGGTGGAGATAAGAAATTAGTTATAGCCCTTATCTTATAAAAACATTCTGAGATGCGCTTTGAGAGAGTGGGTGGCTTCTCCATTAGTGCAATGAAGAGAAGCCAAAAAGTATTATCGTAAATTCCTGGAAATTTTAGTTTTCCAGTGTCCTCGGATGTAGTAATATGACAATGAATGTAGCATAACACGGGCTCATGTGCTGAAGCTTGTTGATCGAATAAAGTTTTATCTGTGAAGGCATCATCAATATGCAGCTTTGCTATTGATTATACTGAGCTTTGTGTAGAGAAGTGATGGACTCCAAGCCAGCACCTGATTTCAGCATAGAGTCATGCTCATAGGTTTGCATACCCTGGCAGAATTTATGATTTCTTGGCCATTTTTCAGAGAATATGAATGATAACACAAAAATCTTTCTTTCACTCATAGTTAGCTTTTGGCTGAAGCCATTTATTGTCAATCAACTGTGTTTACTCTTTTTAAATCATAATCACAACAGAAACTACCCAAATGACCCTGATTTAAAAGTTTACATACCCCAGTTCTTAATACCGTGTATTGCCCCCTTTAACATCAATGACAGCTTGAAGTCTTTTGTGGTATTTGTGGATGAGGCTCTTTATCTTCTCAGAAGGTAAAGCTGTCCATTCCTCTTGGCAAAAAGCCTCCAGTTCCTGTAAATTCTTGGGCTGTCTTGTATGAACTGCACGTTTGAGATCTCCCCAGAGTGGCTCAATGATATTGAGGTCAGGAGACTGAGATGGCCACTCCAGAACCTTCACTTTATTCTGCTGTAGGCAATGACAGGTTGACTTGGCCTTGTGTTTTGGTTTAATGTCATGTTGGAATGTCCAAGTACGTCCTGTGTGCAGCTTCCTGGCTGATGAATGCAAATGTTCCTCCGGTATTTTTTGATAACATACTGCATTTATCTTGCCATCAATTTTGACCAAATTTTCTGTGCCTTTGTAGCTCACACATCCCCAAAACATCAGCGATCCACCTTCGTGTTTCACAGTAGGAATGGTGTACCTTTCATCATAGGCCTTGTTGACTCCTCTCCAAATGTAGCGTTTATGGTTGTGACCAAAAATCTCAATTTTGGTCTCATCACTCCAAATGACTTCGTCAGAAGGTTTCAAGCTTGTCTCTGTGCTGTTTGGCGTATTGTAAGCGTGATACTTTGTGGCATTTGCGTAGTAATGGCTTTCTTCTGATGACTCGACCATGCAGCCCATCTTTTTTCAAGTGCTTCCATATATATTGTGCATCTTGAAATACCCACACCACATGTTTTCAGAGAGTCCTGTATTTCACCTGAAGTTATTTGTGGGTTTTTCTTTGCATCCCGAACAATTTTCCTGGCAGTTGTGGCTGAAATTTTAGTTTGTCTACCTGACCGTGGTTTGGTTTCAACAGAAACCCTCATTTTCCACCTCTTAAATACAGTTTGAAAAAAGCTGATTGACAATCTCAATTCCTATCTTTTACATCTCTTACCTGTTTTATTCAGTTCAACTACCTTTTCCCGCAGATCCTTTGACAATTCTTTTGCTTTCCCTATGACTCAGAATCCAGAAACGTCAGTGCAGCACTGGATGAAAGATGCAAGGGTCTGTCAGGAGTCCAGAAACTCATTGACCTTTTTATACACACACACTAATTATAAGCAAACAAATCACAGGAGAGCATGGTTACATTTAATAGCCATTCAAACCCCTTTGTGTCAACTTGTGTACATGTTATCAGGCCAAAATCACCAGGGTATGTAAACTTTTGATCAGGGACATTTGGGTAGTTTCTGTTGTCATTAAGATTTAAAAAGAGACAACAAAGTTGATTGTTAATAATTGGCTTCAGCCAAACACTAACCATGAGTGAAAGAAAAGTTTTTGTGTTATTATTCATATTCTCAGAAAAATTGCCACAAAATCATAAATTTTGCCAGGGTATGTAAACTTATGAGCACAACTGTATGTGGGGAATGTTGGATGGCTGGAGTAGTGCACTTTTCCTTGACTCACAAACAATGAACATAGTGTGATATACTTGAGACTAGCTGTTCTATTGACAGAACCCCAAGGACAAACAAACACAGCCCATTCTTCTCCAGTTAACACATTTTTTTACTTTTCTATCTACTTGAAGACCAGGCCTTTTCTGGCACTTTTTGTTTACATGTAGAAATCAGTACACTTTTTTGAATTTTAATGCAAAAAACCTAATGCATAACTCAATTTTTTGGTGATATAAAAAAAGATGATGTTACGACATGTAAATAGATACCAAACATGTCACGCTTTAAAATTGCACACGCCTGTGCAAGCGCCACAACCGACGTAAATTTTACTATTCATAGGAGATGCTTTAAAAGCCTTTATAAGTTATCAATTTAGATTTTGCACAGGGGGTCAAGTGCTAGAATTACTGCCCATGATCTGATTTTCGCAGTGATACCTCACATGTGTGGGACAAAAGTTATTTGCATGCATGTGGGACTGACGTGTGTTCCGCTTTGCATGCGAGCATGGGGGGAACAGGGGCACTTTTTTTTTACATTTTTACACTCACTTTAAAATGTTGTTTTTTTTTTTAATCACTTTTATTGCTGGAACAAAGAATGTAAACATTCCTTGTGACAGCAATAGGCATGTGACAGGTACTCTTCATGGAGAGCTCCGGGGTCTATAAGACCCCAAATCCCTTAAAGCAGTGTTCCGCCTGGAGAAAATACTGTAGCTGCTGACTTTTAATATATAGACACTTACCTGTCCAGGGAGCCCGCAAGGTCAGCACCCCAGCTGGTTTTCGGATTGGCTGCTACAATTTCTTTTACAAGAGAGGCTCTAAAAAATAGTACTGGGATGATGCCTGCAGCTACAGGCATCACCCTGGTACAACCACTTAAAGTCCAGTGACGTACCAGGTATGTGACTGGTCGACAAGTGGCTATATAGACTTTATTGGTTACATTTGTCCTCATTCTTCTTCCCTGAGGCTTTCTTTATGCTCTATTATTTTAAAGGGTACAACTGAATGAAAATAAAGCTTGTGACAGATCCAGAAAACTATGAATTCACTGCATAAAATATACAATTCTAATATTAAAAATAACAAATAATATATTGTTGTCTATTAGTTGATTCTCCATATAGCAGACCTTCTCACAAGATGTTTTTAAATTATAGTCTAAATATCATGCTGCCTCATTAGACCCACATTCCCTCAATCATCTACCTCTTATCAACATGAGTATTTTTTTATTCCCCAGGAAGAACGGTGTGTGAGAGTTAAATTACAGAAAACGAGTTCCTATGAAGTGCCAGTTGTTGGCCAGAGATCCGGGCCTGTTATTGTACTGGGAAGAATGATTCACTGCTGTGTATTTTAGGAGGACATTGTTTAGTACGCAGTTTTGGGCTGTTATTTCGCCTCCAACGCCCATAGTAGATGAAAACAGGAAATACAGATAATTAGCCACAGTATGTACAATAACTGCACATCTAAATATATATATCTCTTCTCAAATGTGTTTATTATTCACATTTAATATAATACAAGTTCTTCATTGCAGTGAAAGTCTGTAGTGCTCATTGATTTTCTAAAAAAACAAAATAAAGTCAGCAATATTTTCATACTATTCCTCCCAGGAGCTTTGTATGAGTGTCTGCATTTAGCCTTTTTAATCTTTTAATTATATTTACATATTGATATGATGAATACATATATTCTAATTTAACATCAAAGGCGGTTCTAGTGAGTTTTATCACAGGAATGAATAATTTTTTATTAATTTTACCGGTTATGTGAGTAAGTGACTGATATTCTTCTAGCATTCTTTTTGGATTATACAGACGTGAAGAAGTTTCTTTTGTATCTTTAAAAACTAGTCTATTTGGTGTAACATAACAATGGAGACTAACCATCATAAAATACATTAGAAACTTAGCTAAAAGCTTCATAAGTGCCACACGTCTCTTCATAAGTGCCATTTTAATTAAAACCTTTTTAAAGCTTTTTACATTCTATATTCTGTTACACATCCCTTCTTGATAAATACAGGGAAGTGCGTTTTACAATAAGCAGTGAGAAATATCTAAAGTGGAAGCCTGACAAAATTAGCATTTTGAATGTCAAGATTGCTGTTTTACATACCTTGTAAAATGTGTGAAGCCGTTAAAATAGATTTTATTTTAAATGTCTAATATTGATTAATATGAATAAGTGAATGTGTCTGGGTTTGACTTGTGAAGATTAATCAAACTAATCATGAAGTCTGAAATTTGATTTGCTCCTCCTCTATGGAGGAGCGAATCTTGTAAATAATTTCTGCCCATTTTTAAGGCTAATAGGCAAGAGATTATCAAACAACAGGCACGGGGAACTGGGAACTGCCATAGGAGATATATATATATCAAGGCAAAAATAAAATTAAAAATACCATACAGCAATGAGAAGGTCCATCTTTTTACTGCAACTTCAACGGTGACAGAAAAAAAACCACCAATCCTTTCAAATCAATGCTGCATTTAGGCTGTATGTGGTCTTATAGAATAGTATGATTCCCATATATACTGTATTCAGGCATCAAATTTGCATATGTGTGTGTGTGTGTAGGGGGGGGGATTCACACATTTATTTTTTGTACTTTTATCACTTTGTTATTATATTATCTCTAACATTATAACGTAAAGCAACATCCTAATCTGATTCATTACAATTTACAAAAAAATCTTTGCAGTGTTGGCTGCAATACTTGTTCAGAAGGATACATCCAAAAGGAAAAAATAAAGCTATGTGTTTAGTAGAAATTGGCCAGTGTAATAACTGTCCATGAGTAGTTAAATGGGCAGCAAATAAAAAGGACTCTGCAGGGTGGCATTGTTTAAACGTATCTGCTCCTGATAGGACCATTGTGGTCTGAAGCCTTGGCATGCGGTGTATCACCCATGGTAAAAATACCAGCTTTTTGGGTATCATGCACTCCTTCTCAAGGGCAATTGGCAGTCACTTTCTTTTACAGTGATGCTAATGTACCATTTTCCTCCTCCTCAAGGGCACATAACAGCCATTCTTTTGCTAATGTGCCCTTTTCCTCCTTCTTTTCCCACCCTAGGACCTGGGGGGGGGGGGTATGGGTGCTGGTGGAGAGGAGGAGTGGTGTGATGTTTGCATTGGATGAATAGCATGGCAAGAAAATAAACAGTTGCTTGCCTATGACAGGTAAAAAGGAAAGCAGCAAAACAATAAATCCTATGGCCAGAGGCTGCCTGCCCTTGTCCTAATGTTCCTTGGAAATCACACAAATCAGAGAAGCTGTAGAATCTGTAGGAGTTCCGGGTAGCTGGGATTTACTGAACCCAAAAAATACCACTACAAATAGTAGAGGTGGGAAGTTGTTATAGATCCAGCTATAAAAACCAACGGAGATATCACCCACAATTCATAAATATATTAATTCATATAGGGCTTGCTGGAACTCCCCTTTTCTGACTCACCCCTTGTCTCCGCCTTTACCCACCTCCGAGCACCATTGCTTGGTTCCACCCCCTACCCTACACTATAGGCAGGGCTGCTGTTAGGAATATGAAAATATCAAAACTATATTTTTGCTAAAGATACACTAAAATCACTATGGGAGGACACAAACACAACATAACTTATACGGTTCCTGCTAAATCTAAAGGTATAAACTGTGCTTAATAAATACAATTCTGTGTGTGAATGTGGTCTTGGGACTCATTCACATGGGCGTTGTGGCCTGTACAGTGTGAATCAGCATTTTTTTTACTGTGGCTGGAGCTGTGTGTGCCTATCTTACTCTGTGGAAAAAAGAGAGACTCCCACCATGTCACATATGGAATATGGTGGTCCCATCCCTAATCTTAGAACAAAAAGGGTAACCCCTTAAATGGGACTTTGACAGACCACCAACTCAATAGTAAAATAATCTTTTAATGATGTAGAGTAAAAAACATGTATCGTTTACACATAACAATAGTACACAATATATATCACATAAAAAACAGAACAAAACCTGTACAACCATAAATCATCCTGTGTAAAGGGATGAAATGCCCTAATGCCCGACGCGCTTCCGGTATACAGTATTCAGATACCTTCATCGGGGGCTAAGAGTTTGAGAAATTTACATAGATATTGATTCCAATGGAATTATTCCATGAGAGAGGAGCACCACTCCCCCCCACCACTCTGTGGTGACGCAGCGGCTATACAAACACAGCCACAGGTCTTTATTTGACAGGCGTGTGGGTAAAGGTGTACAGCCCTGAACACAGACAGTGGGCATTTGGGGCAACTCACCTACACCTGCCCACCTGTCAAATTAGGACCTGTGGCTGTGTTTGTACAGCTGCTGCATTCCCATAGAGTTAAAGGCAGCTCCAGTCACACTAAAAAACATTTATTCACACTGCATGGATCAGAGAACCCATGTGAATGAGCCCTTAATATTTTCTTTGTTGTTTTTTTTTTAAAATACATTTTTACAACTGTTTTTTTTTCACAACACTGTTGGGGGAGGGGGGGGGGGCTTTGATGAAATATCAGGGGTCTAAACAGATGCTTTCTCTGCAGCCTTAGCTGCACTGTAGAATTAATGTACAGGGGAAGCTCTGTACAGGGGCATCCTGTTCATTCAAAATGTTTAGTAAACACAGTTTGATATGTTTCAGTTATGAATGAACACAGTGAGTGATTGGTACCCAAGATGATATATTTACCGGCTCCCTGCTCTCCATCCTGAAATGATCCCCTGTGCTGTGCAGCAGCCAGCTCGAAGGCGAGGAGGGGAAGCTGGCAGCACTGTGGGGGAAAGGGGCACACTTCTCCCTTCCCCCTGCTTGGGCCACCCTGTTGAACTGATGGGGCCCCCTTTATTGGCAGCCCTGATTATAGGGGATAACTCAAATAAGATATTTTAAAATCTGTCATTTACATTTTTTTTTTAAGCGCTTCTAGACGCAAACGTGGCTAAACGCGGCATGTAAACGTGGCTAAACTGACGTTTTTAGACATCGGTTTCTAGCTGTCAAGTTAAGTCATTCAGGAAATGTTAAACAAGATCCCGTGTACATGAAGCCTTAGTGCTTAACAGTGAAGCTGTGTTAACTGTGGAAGAGAGATTAAAAATACAGGATTCCACATGATTGGATAATTTAAGTGAATGCAGATTCACCTTATTTATTAAGGCAAGTGACTATTCAGTTTAAAGTGATTGTGAAGGCACAGTTTATCTTTTTTTTTTTTTTTAATATCAGACATGTTATGCTTACCTGCTCTGTGCAATGATTTTGCACAAAGCAGCCCTGATTGTCCTCTTCTGGGGGCTCCCGAAAACATCTCTGGCACCTCTCCCTTGTCGAGTGCCCACATAGCAAGCCACTTACTATGGAGGCACTCGTGTGTGCTCGCTCCCGAACCTGCTGTGTACGTCCATAAAACAGACAGGGCGTGGCTTGGCCCCACCCCCTGCTCCTTCCTCACCGGCTGTGATTGACAGCAGCAGGAGCCAATGGATGCCGCTGCTGTGTCTGTGCCAATGAGGAGAGATAGAGCTGAGAGAGCCTCTGCTCTCGTTCCACATCGCTAGATTGAGATTGGGCTCTGGTAAGTGTTTCGGGGGGGGTGATAACTCCTTGCAGAAGGAGTTGCAGCTTTCCGATTCTTAGGTGTGGTGGCTGCATTTGTTTTCTTTTTTAGGCTTTCTTTTTTTATTTTAATTTTATTGTCAGTAAGTCTGTTGTTTTTCAACAGAATAAGCTGTCCATTAGATGTAGAGGTTTGAGGGTTGAGAAAAAAACATTTAGCCCCCTTTCACACGATCGGACCGTTCAGGTCCACCTGTCAGTTTTGACGGCGGACCTGAACGGGCGATCCATGTTAGCCTATGGAGCGTCCGATGTCAGCGGAGACATGTCCGCTGACATCCGACCCTGTCCGATCCGCTAAAAGCAACGGATGGCTCTACGTCCAGGTCCGTCGCTGGCGGATCGGGTGAGATCTGACGAAAACGGACACGCTGTCCGTTTTCGTCCGATCCCTCCATAGGCGGCAGCGGCGCCTGACAAGCCCCTCCCCGCTCAGTGAGCAGAGAGGGACCTGTCATCTGCCGGCTCAGCGGAGATCACCCGCTGAGCCGGCAGACCGAGGGCGGGCTTCGTAGAAACGGAGTCCGCCTCCTGTAAAAGGGGCCTTACCGCTGACAGGCGTGCTTACAATGGTCAGCTTTTTTTTTGTTTATGTAAAAACTTTATCTCAAAAGAAAAAAAAAACTTTTTGCTTGAACAAAAAGCATTAGCTGGAGTTTGGCTTCTATTTATTAGTGTATCTAATTCTGCGCGTACATCTAACACTCAACTCCCCAAGTCTGACAGTGCTGCTGTACCAAGGTGTCTCTGTTGCTCCTTCATGCAGAGTGGGGGCACTCTAATACAGGAGGTGTGTTACTGGCCAGGTGAAAAAAAAGAAAACTAATGCAGCCATCACATCTAATGATTGGTATTACATTTTGGGTTTAATACTGATTTAATTTGCATAAGTGAGATTCATTTCTTTGGATGGGAATGCAATCTAAACATGAATACAGCTCATTATGCGATTTGCTGTGTAGGTGAAAAGGGCACCTTGCTGAATTCTGTGTATCTCGGGAGGGAAGTGTCATCAGTCACAAGATATTCCTCTCTGATTTTTGCTCCCTGGTGATTTCCAGCACAATGTTTGCCTTTCATCACAAGCAGTTTTCCAGCGAACTGACAAAGCTGGACAGATAAGAGCAGCGTTCATTCATGGTATGATATCATGCTTTAAATGGTAAATGGATAGAAGGTTAATCAGTGTAACCTGCAATTAATGCAAACACAACACCCACGCATAATGAATCTTTGCTGGATGTTATTTCAGTGACTAGTAAGAAGTCATCATACTACAAAGTGAAACATAAGGAGCCTATGATTTCATTATTTACATTAGGTGCCTGTTACAGAAATCTGCATCTATCAGCGGATCTTCTGGAGGCTTCAAGCCACGGCGACTTCTACAGCCTGATTGATACAAGTAAAACATCAAAACATTGAAACAAATTATTCTGTAATGTATTAATACATTTGAAAACTATGTTTATATGAAACATGGCAAAGTACATTTCAGCTTTAACACACTGTATATTATTTTTAGAACAGCTAATTATATAGAGCAGGGGTCTCCAAACTTTCTAAACAAAGGGCCAGTTTACTGTTCTTACAAATTTGGGTGGCTGGACTGTGGTCATTTGGGAGTAGAAAAGGTCCCGACGTTAGTGAGAAAAACATTTTTATTGTCAGTGGGAGGAATTGCGCCCTATCGTTGGTGTCAGTGGGAGTGATTGTGCCCCATCGTTGGTATAATTGGGAGGATTCATGCCCCCTCATTGGTGTCATTGGGAGGAATTTTGCCCCGTTGTTGGTGTCATTGGGCCCAATTGTTGGTGTCAATGGGAGGAATTTGTGCCACATCATTGGTGTTATGGGGCCCAATTGTTGATGTCCTTGGGTCACTGGGAGGAATTGTGCCCCATCATTGGTGTCAGTGGGAGGAATTGTGCCCCATTGTTAATGTCATTGGGAGGAATTGTGCCCCATTATTGGTGTAATAGGGCCCAGTTGTTGGTATCCTTGGGTCACTGGGAGAAATTGTGCCCCATCATTGGTGTCAGCGGGAGGAATTGTGTCCCATCGTTAATGTCAGTGGGAGTAATTGTGTCCCAAAAGTGGTGTTATTGGGCCCAATTGTTGATGTCATTGGGTCACTGGGGGGAAGTGTGCCCCATCATTGGTGTCAGCGGGAGGAATTGTGCCCCACCGTTAATGTCAGAGGGAGTAATTGTGCCCCATAAGTGGTGTTATTGGGCCCAATTGTTGGTGTCATTGGGTCACTGGGGGGAAGTGTGCCCCATCATTGGTGTCAGCGGGAGGAATTGTGCCCCACCGTTAATGTCAGAGGGAGTAATTGTGCCCCATAAGTGGTGTTATTGGGCCCAATTGTTGGTGTCATTGGGTCACTGGGGGGAAGTGTGCCCCATCATTGGTTTTAGCTGGAGGAATTGTGCCCCACCGTTAATGTCAGAGGGAGTAATTGTGCCCCATAAGTGGTGTTATTGGGGCCAATTGTTGGTGTCATTGGGTACTTGGGAAGAATTGTGCCCCATCGTTGGTGTCATTGGGAGGAATTGTGTCTCTTCACTGGTGTTAGTGGAGGGAAAATTATGGCCCATTTTTGGCCCTAGGGCCAGATAAAAGCAAGCAAAGGGCCGCATCTGGCTCCCGGGCCAAAGTTTGAAGACCACTGATATAGAGGATGAACCTTGCATTGTCCTAACTGAAACGTCTTTCTACCTTTGTTATATTTTGTTCCATCGTTACACATGTACCACCCTCCCCTCACAGCCTCTAAAAATGTTGGGCTTATTGACTAAATGTGATTGAGATAGACAGAGCTCTATGCCTTGTGTGTCCTAAGACTTTACTGTACATTATAAATAAACGTAATGTAAGAACACAGTAAGAAGAGCATACTGCAGAAAGTGATAATAGCATAAGGGCTTGTTCACCATTACTCTACTCTCTATATATTTTTTTGCACAGGGACATGTTTTTAGCACTTAAAGCTTTTTTTTTTTATCTTGGAACCCCCCCATTCAAACATAACCAAATCATAATTTTTTATTGAATGTAAATTTTAATAAAAATGAGAACCCTGTTTGTTCATTTTGAATACACTCATGTGCAATCACATGATTGGGTATACAAAGTGAACATAGATTTGCCTCTTTTTCCAGCATTCACTTTACAACTTGAATATACACTTTGCACTAAAAGCATTCACCACTTTGCCAATACTTGTTTAGTAAACCAATCTCCCATCCTCTAAGTTGTTGTGTGAAGTTGTCAGGCTACAGGTTACTCCTCACCTTCTGCTGCAGTATCCTAAATCATGGGAAAATATAGGTGATTCAAAAAAAAAAGGCACAGTCATCATAATTATAGATGGATTATTCAGATTCTTACATAAGCTTGTCATGGCTGGTTCTCACAGACAAGTGTGAAGGTTTGTAAGTAAATATGTGAAGCAATATGCACAACTCTGTAGGTTTACAACCATTTTTTACATATATAGATATAATGTTTATTACAAAGACAAAATTGTGACCAACCCATTGCCACATTTTTGAAAAGGTAATAAAAAATACCAAAAACAAACTGCTATACATGTTCAATGGCTTATTCAATTAACACACACACACACATATATATACCGTATATATATATATATATTTATATATATATATATATATTTATATATATATATATATATATATATATATATATATATATATATATATATATATAATTATATATGTATATTCAATGCTCTTTAAAATTTCAAACTAATACATTAATTTTACTAAAACTCAACAAATGTACAAAAAGACAAATCTTGGGAGTTCACTGCTATTTCCTTCCAACCCTAAAATCTAAGTTCTGGTCTAACTTGGAGTGTTTTTTTTTTTTTTAAAGCATGTCATGGGCCATAGCCTTTCAGAGTCACCTACCTTCTCTTTATTCACTTTTTTAAAATGTTTACACATTTATTAACCATTTAACTTTTCAGTTATGTACTGTTTACCTTTTCATTTGTAATTTTTAATTAATAGGGAAATATTTAACAAAGTGTGCTTCATAGCACTGGGGTTTATTTACTAAAGATCGAGAGTGCAAAATCAGGCAAAATTTTAGGGTAATTCATGCTGAATAAGCCAAAAGTCAAGTTCTGGGTGCCCCAGTTGACATCAACCAGCTCAAAAAAAGTTGATTGTTCAGTCGAGTTTTGTAAAAAGAGCCCGGTGAAAAATTGAACCAAACAACGCATGCATCGGATCATATGCAGTCACTGATCAGGTATTCTGACAGCCGCAAGTGGCGGCTGTCAATATAAGATAAATGAAGGAAAGTGGAAAAATAGTGCTGGACCCGTAAGGTTGTCTTTTTGGTATTTGAAAGCATTGATGTTGATGGAAATAGTCTGGTTGTTGGTCAGGTGATATCTAAACCACAGAGGATCTCCACGGTCTCCTTGGCTTATAGTGCAGTGTAATAAAAATGGAAATTGAAGCGCCACACCACTGCTAAGAGGTCCAAATACAACTTTATTCCAATGAAAGTCAGGGGGACAACTCATAGAATAGCTGCTGCCAAATCAGCTGCTGACAAGGGCTGTGCTTGTATTTACACACTAAATAATATTAAGGCTAGGGTCATACTGCTGAGCTCGGATTTTTTTTTTTTTGCCACTTCAGTTAACTTGATACCGAGACAGTTTTCAGATTGATAATCATATATGTCTCTTACTGAGTCACATCATTGTGGCCTTTCAAACTTTTCCTTTGCTTTGTGCATTCCATTTATATGTGATTACAATGGTACAGAGGTGTAACACAAGAGAAAAATGACAGAAAAAGAATAAAAAAAGAAAAAAAGAGGAAGAGAAATTGGTCACATCTGTTTTGTACGTACCGGCAGCCGGCCGCACTATCTCTTGTTATTACTATACGTGGCTGTGCATTGTTGCTTTTCGCCCTAGTAAACCTCCCTCCCCCCGCCCCCCAATAACCCACCCTAATTATTCCGAGGCACACTTTTTAATCGGGCTATTCATTATTTTCTCTTGGCTTCAGGATTCTATGCTATGTCTAATACAACTTCTCTGCCTTAGTAGAAAGACAATTGTTCTCGGCGCTAAGATAACACTGATAAGGAGCATGGCATTGCTTGGATCCACAGGTTCCATAGCTTCACAAACGTATTATAATTACCTAGCCTTATGTAGAATGTCCTTTCGCTCCATACTGTAGAGTTGACAGTTCCAACCCAGGCTTCCGGGGTTGGAGGTGTTCTTGATTGCCAGGTTTGTGCTATTAATTTTCTGGCTTGAAACAAGCATCTTGCTATAGCTACGGCTGTGTTTCTATCCCTCATCCTGTTGTTAACGTGGCCCAGCACACAGGTCTTAGGATCAAGCTCTAAATTAACTCTAAACGTAGTATTAATTTTCTTTAGAATCTCCGTCCAGTACCTGACAAGTTTTGGGCACCTCCAGACCTTATGGATTAGGTCGCCTGTTCCTCTGCATCTGGGGCACTCATCATTAATTCTACGACCAAACATAAACAGCTTTTTTGGTGTATAGTAGGATCTGTGCAGCAACAACAGGTGAGAGGCTTTTTGTGAGGGAGAGACTGACACCTCTGATCCAAATTCGAGAATCCTCTTCCACTGTTCGTCCGTTATCTCCCCCACATCGGCCGCCCACCTGTCCTTCCCCCCTGATAAGCCAGCCTTCGTATTTCTTCTCTTTATTAGTTGGGTATATATCTCTGTTATTAAGCCCTTGGTGGTCTCTGACTTAATTATAGTTTGTAGTAGTGGAATCCTGCACCATGTTGGGGGTTGTCCGCTGAACTGTTTATTCAAGGCATGCCTAATCTGTAGGTAGCTATAGAATGCCTGGTTTGGTATCCCATACTCATTTCTCAGATCCTCAAAAGATTTCAGAGTATCCCCTTCATATAATTGCATCAGCCGGCTTATCCCGCATCTTTCCCACGTTTTATTCCTATCAACTGTTAGTAGTTTGTGCAATTGTTTGTTGTTCCACATTGGCGAGTATTCTGAGATTCCTTTATACCCCATTATTTTCCTAACTGTCTGCCAGGCCCTAGTGATCATTTTGAATGTCGGGATTTCTCCTTGCAATGAGTCTGCCTCCAGCGCTCCTACTAGTGAGCTGTGTGAATTCCCCTGTTGAATAATTTTAAAATTGTTGCTTCCCCCTCCCTCAGTGGCACATCCACCCAGTTGTTGCAGCTGAGCTGCCAGGAAATAGATAAACGGTTGGGGAACCCCCAGTCCCCCCTCCGTGTCGGGGCGCTGCAGTTTCTGTAGGCCAATCCTGGCCTGCCCTTTTTTCCATATTAGATCCCTGAAGAGGGATTGGATCTTTTGGAACCACTTCTCCCCGATCCAAACAGGGGAATTGTGGAGTAGGTATAACAGCTGCGGCATCCAAACCATTTTTATCAAATTAGCTCGACCCGCCACAGACAGAGGGAGTCTGCTCCAGGTGTCACATTTTCTCTTGAATTTTGATAAGAGGGGGACCAAATTGTCCTCAATGAATGCACCGGGGTCCTTGGACAGCACAACACCAAGGTATTTCATTTTCCCTGTAACCTTCAATTGAGGTAGACACATCAAAGTAGGATTAGCTAATAGGTCAACCGGTAGTAGCGATGACTTCTCCCAGTTAATAGCTAATCCCGAGAACTTTCCAAAGTCCTCCACTAGCTGCGTCACTTTCTTCGCTGAGCTCGGCTTTTGATCCAACTTTCAGTGTCATTATTTAGTGCAACTTGGATTCTACCTTGATGCTATTTTCAGTGGTTTTGCATATTCCAGATGGTGCTGGAATCACATAAAAGTAGTACAACGACCTTTTCCAAAATCATGTTGTGCTGAGTTACATTGGTGTGAACGGATACCATTGCAAAGAATGTGATTTCCATTGTTATGCGATGCTGTGTGACTTAAGTCGCATATGAAATTGTGCTAGTGTGAGCAGAGCCCAAAGGTTCAGCTCACTTCTAGTTCATTCACATTGTGTTCAATCAAACCCTGATAAAGAGGGCATTTTTGGACCCCCAAAATGCTTTGGCTACTCTTTGGATTGTTCCTCTGACTTTAATTGGAATAAAGTTATATCTGGACCTCTTAACAGTGGTGTGGCACTTCAATTTCTATTTTTGTTACATCGCAGAATAAAATAACGGGCAGGGGAGATTTTTGGATAGCATAGATGGAGAAATCTATTAGTATTATTTTGTTCAGTCTGCAGGCAGAATGAAATAAATCTGCGTTGAAGGCCAACTTTAGACTGTCTCTCTCTAATGCCCCATACAGAACTTTCAACATACGGTGAACATAAAATCTAATATTGAATAATTTGGGGCTGATTTACTAAAGGCAAATAAACTGTGCACTTTGCAGTTGCACCAGAGCTTAGCAAATGAGGTAAAGCTTCACTTTGCAAAGCGTACCCAATCACATGCAAGGAAAATTTTAAAAAACCTGCATTTTTGCTTGCACATGATTGGATGATGGAAGTCAGTAGAGCCCCTGCTCATTTACTAAGCTCTGGTGGAACTGCTCTTGCAGTGTGCAACTGCACTTTGCAAAGTGCACAGTGTATTTGCCTTTATAAAATCAACCCCATTATGTTTACTTGACTAAAAAGCAATACGCCTTGTACATTTTAAAGATAAAAAAAAGCTAAGCACACCAATGCACACCAATGCAGGATGGCACTGCGGGTGTACAAAAAAACAAAGTACCACGTCCTAACATATTGAGAAAATGAGGCAAAATATAACTGGAAAATGGACTTTATTCGCACCACTAATACAAAGTAATACATTTTATTAAAACACACCACATAAATACAAAAACAGTAATTGAGAAAACACACAGTGCTCAAATATATGTCTCCAAGACAGCCGTCTACATTAGGGGTGTACTGGCGACAACCCCAACCATTGTCATGACAGCTAGTACAAAGTAGGAATTACAGGAAGCTCAACATGTTTTGCTGGGAACCGCTTCTTCGGGAGCTTATATACAATTTCTCTGACACTGTTATGTAGGATCAAACCAAGTCAGCTTAGCTCTCCCACAGTATTCAAAATATTCTTAAATGGATAGTTAGTAAAGGCGTGAATGGAACCTCTAGGTAGTATCTGAGAGGCACTTCAGTGCCGCAAAGATAACGTCACAGATAATTCGAGCATATATAGTGGATCGCTCTTCAGTGCTATATAGGAGTGTCCATAGACTAAATGCCCATTAATTTCATACACTTCTGTGGTTGTGTATAAACGCTCACAAGCCAGACCTCAGGAGCACACATGAGAGAGAGGTGTTGCAGCACATGTATAAGACCGGATAAGGTTGAGTGGCAATCTTTTTAAGTATACACATAAAGAAAATGTGTACAAACCTTTTTCCATTTCTTTTAACTCTAAAATCTTTTGGAAATAGAACAAAGGCTGCTCAGCCTTAAAGTCCTCTAAGACAAAGTTTCCTGACATAGTCTTGTTGCCAGTCTGGTTCATTAGTAGCAGCATAAGAGCATACGCTTTTCCCTTACCTCCTGCCCAACTCAACTGTAGTAGAGTATATGGAAACCTGCATGGAGTATTCCCATGTACTTCTCTATTGTGCAGGCTGTCGATGTAAGTGCAGGGGATTTATTAAAACAGATCTGGAAATAATATTTTGGTACTTCCAGGGACAGTAATAAGAACCCCTTGCTATTGGATAGACCAATCTTAGATCTTTCATTTTTTTTATGCAGGAAAAGTAGTAGGAAAAAAAAATGTTTTTCAAATGTGTTTAAATGCTGCTTGTTAATAGATATTAACTTAAAAAGACCATTGTCCACTTACCACATAACAAATATAATATCATTGTAGTAGGAAAATAAATGTTGTAATGCATTCGTACTGAAACAGAAGGGACATTTCCAGGATGAGTTCTGCAAGACCTTGGACAGTACCTGGAAATCACAGACAATTCTGAAATAGGCAGATCATTTCCAAAATACCAGTTTATTCTCTGCTGCCAGTAAAGTATAATGCACACAATTGTTTAACATGAATTCAAAAATTCCAGTATTCAAAGCTCCACAGCAGTAATCTAAGTGATTTATTAAATAGTGTAAACCTTACAAACGGACAGTGAACGTGTCACACTTCATCTGATTAAAGGTTTGTGCACACAACCGTTGCTAATTTTATTTATTTTTTTATCCATTTTTCTTACTTATTTTCTTTCTAAAGTAGGAAGGGACCTGCAACACAACACAGTTCTCCTTTTATTCATTGCTAATTGGCTGTTACAATCACATGATCATCACCAGTGCTGGTAAAAATGAAAAGCTGCTGGAAAAAGAAGCAAGGCAATCACTTGAGCGAGAGACAATGACCCCGGTGTTTACATGATTAGGAGAAAGTGTTTGACATTGTTGGTAGTTTTAGATCGTTGATTGGAAATTAATTAATTTAGATGATTTGAATAACAATAACTATACAATGGCTTTTGTATCAGTTATAAATGTTCCATAAATATGTCAAAAGAATGAAAAACAATATCTGAAGCTAATCTCTGCATTGGGGTCAATTCACTAAGAGTTAAATAACGCTGAAAAAAATGCGGTAAAATAACGTATGCAGAAACAATTATGCAAATGTTTATTTCACTAAGAATTGCTCGATAAATAACTACTGTGGCAAAGTTTAGATAATGCAGTAATTACCACATATTTTCATGCGGTAATTTGTCGCATTAAGCAGGTTGCTAAGGAGCAAACCAGCAATTAAAAATTATGAAAAAAAAAACAGCGTGGGGTCCCCCCAATGGCTACCTCGATCACGACGCCCGCTGGCCCGGAAAAGGAACAAAAAAACCTCCGGCCCAGACAAAGGCTCCCACCGACTGCCTGCTCCTCCATTTGACAATTCTTAAATAGCTAAGGGGTTGTGGGGAAGAGGCCTTTGTTCCCATCAACATGGGGACAAGGTGCTTTGGGGTGGAGGGGGCAGGGCCCCCTGCCCCAAAGCACCCCCAATGTTGACGGCATGTGGCCTGGTATGGTTCAGGAGGGGGAGGCGCTTACTTATCCTGTCCCTTTCCTGACCTACCGAGCTGGATGCTCAGATAAGGGTCTAGTATGGATTTTGAGGGGGACTCCACGCCGTTTTTTTTTGCCACGGGGTTTGTTAAATCAGATTACACAGCTCAGTGCTTGTGCTGTGTAAACTGCCCCCCTCTAAACTGTAACCCCCCCCGAATCTGCCACTTCCTGTATGGCCAATCTAAACAGACCACGAAAATTAGGGCTGCCTCGCCCTGATCACCATGGTCAAAGTGCGTCTCTCCGTTATACGCTGTCCTCTCTGCTCTCCTCTCTCCCCCCTCACCCCCTCCTTCCTGTCTGTCACCTTGTGTCTGTGTGTCTCCGTCTACGCCCCCCCCCCCTCTTCGCCGCTATTAGTAAAATTAAAAATTGTAAACAGACACTGCCAGCCCTTCTATGATATCCTGGCACCACACTGCATTATTCTTTTATAAAAACGAGCGCTGTAAATACCATTTTAGCGCTGTCTTCAGGCCTAGTCACGTGACTCTCGGCCAGGTTTCCAGGGCTACTGCAGGAGAGGCTGAGCGGCCTAGTGATCTCCCCGGCTCACATCAGAGGGAGATCACGGCCCCTCCTGCAGAAGCCATCTATCCATACCACATGTGATACTGCCAGCAAAACCCTGGTGACAAATAATGCATCTTTTTTAAATTTCTGTTCCATTCGTGAATTGCACTTAAGAGCTTACCGCATTTTTTTTTTGGTGATATTTCCCAGGAAATTTTTCATTTTATGGTAAATACTGCATAATCTTTATATTTATTTTTTGTGAATTTTTTTTTTTTTTTTACTGCATGTGATAATTTATGCAAATGAGTCACATGTCTGTGTTATTGCATTGACCTCATTGTCTGGTGTTACTTTCAGACTAACCCTATACCAGACCAAACTACCACATATTCTGGGTATTCCTAATACAGCTTTGCTTTGCAGAAGTTTGATTGTTTGAAAACAGTTGATGGATTGTAAAATTGCGTACAATGTCCTACTCATCTTTGCTGGTTATACAAAAATAAAGTACTGCAGGTTTTGCACTCATTGGGAAGTGATACTTGCCGTTTTTTGTTCTTAAACACTTCTTTTCACTTCAGAGCTACAAAGGGAAATTGTTGCTGATGATCAGTGTTAAGTGTAGTGACATTTTACCATGTATACATTTAAAGGCTAACTCCACTTCCATGGGAAAAAAATAGCGAATTAAAAAAAAACTAATATAGCATACACCACTTTCCAGCTTTAGTAAATAAACCCCATTGTGTACTTAAGTCATATTGTAATTGAATGCTATTAAACATTACCTTTCCTTTTCAATCTGCAGCTCTGTATTTTTCTGTAAAGTGCAAAGCCAAAGCAATATGTGTTCTGTACATAGAATGTGTACAGAACTTTCCCCAGAAACGTCATTTCCTGCTTGTGTGATTGGCTCACTGATTTTTACCAGAAGTCTACACTAAAATACAAGTCAGATTTTTGGCATGCCCTGCAACAAAAATGTCCAAATTTTTACCAAATTTTTGGTAAGATACTCCCAATAGGAAGTCACATCTAAAGGGATGGAGACCCTGCAACTTTCCTCATTAGAGCCCTGCAGGTGCAGCAGCTAGTTGATAATTATGAAATCCCTCCCGTTAGACTCACTCAGCACAGGGGCACAGAGGAACAAGCAGGGATTTCTTCAGAATAACAAAAGGTAGGAATCTGCAACAAAGTTTGTTAAAATCCTTGCAATGTACATATATCAACTCAGAGGAGAATGTTTTTTTCTCAAGAAAAGTGGAGTTACGCTCTAAATTTATCCCAGTTCTTCACTATGTGTTGATTTAGACTTTTGTGACTTTTTAGGCATTTCACTATTGATGGGGTTCCCCAGTGGGGGCCACTGGAAGAGTGTGCCTGAATTTGGGAGGCATGCATGAGGCTTAGGACAAATTGAAAAACATGTACAGGCACCTTGCTTAGACGCTGTTAGTTTGCTAATCAGGGGATGACACAGGCCCACTTTAATCTCTTTTGAACCTTGATATGATATTTAAAACAGGACCCCATAATATGATTACCATATGCCTAACAAACCAGGGGGCACAACAGCCCTTTCTTGTTAATAAACACTGCCCCATCCATAGACCACAGGCACACTAGCCTTTGTTACTTATATGACCCATGTTGCTAAGCCTGTGTCGAAACATCAATGAATTTCATTTTACCATCTTCTAATAAATAAAACATTACAAAGGGAGAACACATTCTGTTTATCCCTTTGATTAATTTTCTCTTCTAAGAAAAATGTCAGCATAGTAATAATATTTAAAAGGTGTGATTAGTTTTATGTAGATTGCTATCCTAGTCTCTATTTTTTTTTACTTCTTTTTAAAGTTCATCCACTTTGAAATTCTAATTAGACATCACATGTCAAATTCTGTTAGATGTTTGTTCTAAGAGGGAAGTTCATATAAAAGTAATGTTTGTGTCTAAGGCTACGTCTGCACAGACATTATTTAGAATGATTCTTTAGAACCCTGCTTAATACACATTTCTATTTAGTTCAATTGACGTGTAAAGGGAAATATGGTAACTGCATTTGAAGAGTTTCACTAATGATAATACTAATAATGTCACAAAAAAAATTAGCTCATACTAAACCTTTCAATAATGCATTAAAAAAATAAAATAAAAGACAGCTTTAGACTAAAACAGCAAAAGCCCAGGTCATTAGTTTGCTGAATACACCTCTCTTTGTACCTAAATTACAAACTGGGTTTTTTTTTTTTTTTTGGTATTGGTATTTGTGATCTTTTAGGGCAACGCCACATATAGGTTGCCTTATATGCTTAAAAAGTTAAGGCAACCCTGACAGTTAACCAATAAAATAAAACTGAATGTATCTGCAAGTGAAGAAGATGAATACTCGCCTTTTTGACAGGCTGTTGACACTTCACTCTCTTATGCAGCTCTGGGCACTGCTGATATCCAACAAACCCAGGTATGCTTAATAGTGTTCTTTGCTGGTTACTTTCCGTTCTAATTAGCTGACTAGGTAGCAGGGTTTTATTTAATTGCATATTATATAGACTGGTCACAACACATTAGTAATGAACATCATATATTTAAAAACTTGGTTGATCGATCCTCGACTCTAAAATTGTTTTAATCTGCAGAGTGCAAAAGTTGGCAGAGAATGATAAAGTTCATGACGCATAATTTCTGGCGTTCTTAAATTGCTCCATTCTCTGTGTAGTCGACAGATCTACATAGAAGTAAAAGATAGAATCAAAGATTATAAAATCTGTAATTTACCTGATTTAGTCATCCCTATATGTCACTGCTCACCAGTTAAGCTTTTGGATACTTTTTCAAATGGATGTAAACTTTTAGAGCAACTAAATGGTATCCAATACAAATTAAGAACACATTTTTTTCAAATTGTCCTTTAAAAGGTTACTAAACCCTTATTTTTTTTTTGTTTTATTTTTAAATAACAAACATATCCTTCCCTACCCAAAACATCAGGTCCAACACCACACTCAATACTCTCCTCCTTCTGCCAGTTACCACAGATGAAGTTGATAAACTCCTCTCCATGGCCCACCTCACCACCTGTCCCCTGTCCCCTCACAATTACTGCGACCACCTTCCCACTCTATCCTAAACTCCCTAACCCACATCTTCAATCCAGCACCTTTCCTTCCCTGCTCAAACATGCACTGGTTACCCCCATACTTAAAAAAACCCTCATTAAACCCCATCTGTTTGAATAACAGGTGGGGTCTGCTCCCATTTGCCTCCAAGCTCATCGAATGCCTTGTTCATGACCAAATGAGTCGCTACCTCACGGACAACAACCTTCTCCTCCCCCTACGGTCTGGCTTCCGTCCACAACATTCCACTGAAACTGCCCTACTAAAACTCACCAATGAACTACTAACTACTAAAACCAATGGCCATTACTCCCTTCTCATACTCTTAGACCTCTCTGCTGCCTTCGACACAGTTGACCACCTGCTCCTCCTCAGCAAACTACATTCCCTTGGACTCTATGATTCTGTTTTATCCTGGTTATCCTCCTACCTATCTCAGCGCACTTTCAGTGTCACTTACAACTCCATTTCCTCCATTCCTCTTCCTCTCTCTGTTGGGGTACCCCAAGGCTTCCAATACCACCTCGCCGATGACACCCAGATCTATCTCTCCACTCCTCAACTCACCCCCTCGATCTCCTCACGGATCTTAAACTTACTGAATGACACTTTCTCAAACTCAATCTTTCTAAAACTGAGCTTGTTATATTTCCTCCTTCCCAGCACAACCATTGGTCCCTCCACACATGCCAGGGTGCTGGGTGTAATCCTTAAATCTGGCCTTTCCTTCAGCCCTCACATCCAATCACTGGCTAAATCCTGCCATCTTAACCTCCGCTCCAGAATGCGACCCTTCCTGAAATAATGACACCACAAAGCAACTTAATTGCTCCTTGATTATTTCCCGCCGTGACTACTGTAACTCTCTCCTTAATGGCCTACCCTTACGCAGCCTATCCCACTTCAGTCTTTTATGAATGCTGCTGCTAGACTAATACACCTCACTAAACTATCCTTGACTGCTGCCCCTCTCTGTCAATCCCTTCACTGGCTTCCCCTACCCCACCGTATAAAATTCAAAATGCTAACCACAACATACAAGGCCATCCACAACATCGGCCCCAGCTACATCACCAACCTCATCTTCAAATATCGCCCTAATCGTCCCCTCCACTCCTCCCAGGACCTCCTGCTCTCTAGCTCCCTTGTTACCTCCTCTCATACTCGCCTTCAGGACTTCTCCAGAGCCTCTCCCATTCTCTGGAACTCCCTGTTCCGGTATATCCGATCAGCCCTTAACCTGTCCACCTTTAGGAGATCCCTGAAAACTCACTTATTCAAGGAAGCCAATCCCACACCCACCTAACAACTGTCCCCGAGTCATCCCCATCAAATCATTCCCTGTACCTTTTACCCTTTGTACCACCACCCCCTCCCTTTAGAATGTAAGCTCTACGAGCAGGGCCATCCTGTCCCTTCTGTATTGAACTGTACTGTAATTGTGCTGTCTCCCCTCTACATTATAAAGCACTGCGTAAACTATTGGCGCTATATAAATCGTGTATAATAATATAATAATATTAATATCATACTTGCCTCCTCTGTGCAGTTCGTTTTGCACAGAGTGGCCTGATCCTCCCCTTCTGGGGTCCCTCAGTGGCGCTGGTGGCTCCTCCTCTTCTTGAGAGCCCCGTCGGAGAAGCTCTCTCCTTCGGCACACCCATGCGGGCGCACGCCTGTGTCCTGCTGCTGCTTCTATTGACACAGATAGCAGGACTCGGCCCCGCCCCCGGTGCCTTTGTCATTGGATTTGATTCACAGCAGCAGGAGCCAATGGCTGCACTGCTATCAATCTATCTAATCAGGACATGACACCCCCCCCCCGAGCTGGTGTGCTCGTTCCTGTCACGGGAATTACGGGGCTCAGGTAAGTAAAAGGGGGGCTCGGGGGGCTGCTGCATGACAGGAGGTTTTTCACTTTAACGCATTCTATGAGGGTTTACAACCACTTTAACTCTGGGCTGCCCTATTGACCATGTCTGGTGGCCCTTTTTCAAGTCGTAATAATTTGTTTCTTCAACAAAAGAAAATACTAATGCTGAAGGCAAATAGGCAATTGTGAGATAACTTTTTACTTCTCACTTTATAAGGGAATTTTTCCTTAGCTTAATGAAGAAAGTGATACTCCAAATTCCACCAGGCAATCGTGTGCAAGCAGAATGCTGGTTTTTTTTTTTTTTTGCCTTTTGTGTGATTGGTGAAAATTCACTTCACAAAATATATCCAAATTCAATAAACTAAGGGGAAATTCCCTTGCAAAGAGAACATTCCTTTGCAAAATGAACAGCCTGTTTGCCTTTTTAACCCCTAAATATCAGCCAAATGGCAAATACACTGCTCAACATTCTGGTATCATGTACCTGGTGCTGGAGGCCAATGGAGAGAGGGCTTCCCTTGTGGCTAAGTTTCAGACCTTCCTGAAGGTGGAACAGGAGGAGTCAGGTGCAAAGAAGCACAGGTCACCTGCTGGAGTGCTTGTAGAGATGTTCTTGACTGAGATATAGTCAGAGGAATGCCCAGGTATACAGCTAATGCACTGGAGTGGTGTCTACAGACAAGTGGCACCCATGAGAATCAGCAGGTTTTCAAACAGAGCATAGAACAGGAGAGTAGTCAGTTTGAAGCCAAGGTCAGGTACCAGGTGTGGATAAGAACCAGCATAGTCAGATTGATAGCCAGGGTCATACACAGGGGAGCAGAGAGGGATGATCCATAAGACAAGCTGGGGTCAGGTCAAGAGGCAGGCAGAAGACAGAGGCAAGCCGTGTTGGTAACGGGTATTCACAGAGGCAAAGGGGTTCACAGGAACAAACACACTGGAGAGTCAAAGATCAACCAGCAATTGCAGAGAGTGACTGGCCTCCTTTTAAAGGCAGTTTAGCGCCAAACTGGGCCAGGAGCGTGCATAACTGTGCGCCAATGTGCATTCCTGTGACCTTGCAAAGTACTGTGAGGAATGCCAAGTCTTCAAGCACCTCTGCTGTGGACAGTGCCACAAATGCACCTATTTTTCATCTATGTAAGATTCAGTTAGAATTTGCCAATTGCATAATTGATGCATTTGTGGCCAGCATAAGGTTAGACACAGAAGGAGTAATTAACTAAAATTGGAGAGTGCAAAATCAGTCAGCTTCTAAATTTTTTGTCAAAGCTTGATTGAACAAGCTAAAGTTAGAACCATGCACAGCTGCACCGAATTGTGAACTCTCTAGTTTTAGTAAATCAACCACAGAGTGTTGTTGAACTGTGTATTGGCCCTGGCTGACATTTGGTACTGTATTTTGCTGTTGAAAAACCTCAACAAGACTAGAAATTAAGGATGTATGGCCCTACTGGCACAAATGGGGGTAGACCAATGTTAAAGGATTATTATTTTAGTTCATATGACCTAAGAAACACCAGTGTACACTCATTATTAGTGTAAAGATTATCTGAGTATTCCCCATAGCCATATTTTGCCAACAGCCTGTGCTATTGTCATATTTGTCAGTTTCATCAACTGCAATGAGCTCCTTCCCTCATGTCTACCTATATGAACACCTGATTTGAGAGGAAGCTTATAGCTCTGGGCACAGAGTGTCTCAATTATATTTCATCACTGTCAGTAGGAGAACCTCATATAAAGTTTTTGAACTTTTTGACTGCAGTTGTAATTCTAGTAGGTATTTTGTAAAGTGCTATACAATGTAAATCCTGGACAATAATATAATAAAATAGTAGTTCTACATATCAAGTATTATCTCAGTAAAACAATTCTATTTAAACTCCGATCACATTAGGAACAACTTCTGTTTTCAAATTATTTCCACTAAAAGTGTTACTAAACCCACAACAGTAAAATCAGTCTGTAAATGCAGTAAAGCATGCTTGCTATACTCACTGTGGAACCTAAGGGGTTAATCCTCCGCATTGTGTAAAAAGGCTGTTTAATCTGGTATGCACAGATCCTCCCCTCCTTCCACTGTCCCCCGATAATTCCTGATAACACAGAGCCAATGGAGTCAGGCTGCACATGCTCAGTTTGATGTGTATTGTTAGAGAGGTTTTTTTTTTTCTTGGGAGGGTGCAATTCCATGTTCTGTGCACTGTGGGAGGCCAGATATAGTGAATGCAGGGTCCTGGGTGTAGTAACACTTTAAAGGGGAGCTCCAGTCACAATTTTCTTTTACGTTTTGGATACAGTGGAGAGGGTCTGGCGCTCCTTGTAAATTTCTTTTGCCATATTTCCTCTCATTTCCCATTCTGATGACAGTTGGTACTTAGGACAGGAGGTTAGGGGAGTCTCTTCAATGATGACACAGAGTAGAGTGATGAAGGGGTATAACATCTGTCAGTTTTTTGCTTTGTCTCTGTGGGGTTGATATACTAAAGGTAAATAGGCAGTTCACTTAACAGATGAAATGATAACTTCTAAAGGGAATTTTTCCCAAGCTTAGCGAACAATGGTAACGTGTTCCTAAGCCCAGCACCCTGCATTTATTATATCTGGTCTCCCACAGTACACAGAACATGGAAATGCAATTATTTTAGTAAATATAAACTGCTAAATACCTTTTCTCATAAGTAGTTAGAGCAGTCTTCGACTTTTAGCAGTGTCCAGCCAAGCACTGGTTAAAGCTTGTAGGAGGAGTTTTCTGACTGCCCTATGAGACTGCAAGACCCCTAACTCTGTCTGGACAGTGCTGATTGGCCCTGTGCTGATCACATGCACCCTCCCAAGAAAAAAACAAACCTCTCTAACAATACACACCAAACTGAGCATGTGCAGCCTGACTCCATTGGCTCTGTGTTATCAGGAATTATCGGGGGACAGTGGAAGGAGGGGAGGATCTGTGCATACAAGATCAAACAGCCTTTTTTACACGATGCAAAGGATTCCCTCTTCCACAGAGAGTATAACAAGCATGCTTTAGTGCATATAAACACACTGATTTTGCTATTGTGGGTTTAGTAACACTTTAAGCTCTGCAGGCTTCCATCATCCAACCACGTGCAAGCAAAAATATTTTTTTTTTCTCTTGCATGTATTAAAAATTCTTTGCAAAGTGAATGTTCACCGCATTTACTAAACTGAGTGAGATCCCCCTTCAGAAGTGAAAAGTCATGTTGCAAAGTGAACATGCTCTTCTCCTTTAGTAAGTCAATCCCTGTGCCTTTATTGGGCAGATTTGAGAACAGTAGTAATCAGGATAGGAAGTGTGGGGTAAACACACCTAAAGAGGACACAGCGAAAAAAAAAGTTGAGAGAGATTCCAACCTACTACTCTTTATTGATAATTTTAAAAAGTCTAGAGTTTGCACTTTAACCCAATATTAAAGGCAAAGAAGAATTTACATTGCTGTAATAAACCCTATATAATTGTGAAATCTTTCAATGTATATATTAAAAGATTGGAACTTAAAATCTGGTTTAAAAAAAATCCATACATACATCGCAAATCATTAATATATGCCTTCATCTGAGTAGACTTGTGGAAACATATGCTGCATAATTCAAGTACAAAATGATGCAGAGACCAACAGTTTAAAGACTGTGCCAAAGACATCAATGTAGGTAAAGATGTTTATTTTATATAGCAATATTGTCTAGTTCCTGATAATCTTCCTCTAAGTGCGGGATGATTGAGCAATTTAATGTCATCTTAATCTAGACAACTCCAACTAACTGCCAGCGCCGAGCTGGCAAAAAAGAAACTGTGAGTGATGTGAAGGGTACTTGTAAACCTTGTAACTTAAGTGAAGTATAAAGTCAGTGTGACTATTTCATAACGCAAAATAGAAATTCCAGTTGCCAAGATTTCTCCAGGCTTCTCACAGGACCTATTCTCAGGCTGTTAAGTCAACATGGCCTTTATTGATATTGGCAACCCTGCTAGAGCCAGTTCGCAGTACACACGTTTGTTACATTGCATTAATTGTTCTGCTGAACGAGCGCAAGGCGTACAATTTAACGGGTAACATATGCTGTTTTGATTAAAAACAAATTAAATGTGCTGTCCCTCACAGGACTAATGTGCACTAATTGCAGTTTTATATCAATTAATAAGAGGGCTTTGGTGTCTAAATGAGTTGAGCTTTGCTACAGCTAAATGTAACCAGCTTTCTATACCATACAGGAGAATATAAAGTATAACATGCTGATTTAAGCTGTAATGATCATTATAAAACTAAAAATATTAATATCACTAATATTAATAATAGCATATCCTAATGATGCTACATATCAGTGTTACATTTTGGAGACATCAAAAACCATGGTTTCCATACTCTGCACTAATGATAGCTAACTAGCCTGAACCAGATAATATTAGGCCCCTTTCACACAGGCTTTCCAATCTCACACAGGCTTTCCAATTAGGTCTACCTGTCAGTTTTTCAGTTCCTTGGAGATCTATGGGGCAGGCGGAAGTATATTGACTTGTGTCCGTTTACATTAGCCTACCTCCGAGTCTGTCCATGTTCGTAAAAAAAAAAAAAAGTTTTCCTCGTCCTAAATGTGACAGGTCGAACAAAGCCTGATGTAAACGGACACAAGTTTATATCTGGCTGCCCATAGATCCAACACAGATCCGCCATAGTTTGCTAAGAAAATGTGAACAAAAACTGAACAGGCACAGATGACACAAGGCTAACATCCATTGCATTCAGCTCAAGTTCAGCAGATATGCTCAGAGATCCCCTGCTGAATGGAGCAAAGCATGCACATGTAAAAGGACCTTTAGGCTTCGTTTACACTTGCGCTGATTAGTAACAAACATATAGTTACATAGTTACAATGTTAGTCAGGTTGACAAAAGACACAAGTCCATTTAGTTCAACCAATAAAAGGGGAATAAAAAAATATATCCTCAATAAAAAGAAAATTTTACAATCTAATATAGACAATCCTATACCCACAGTTGATCCAGAGGAAGGCAAAAAACCCCAGCAAAGCATAATCCAATTTGCTCCAGCAGGGGAAAAAAATCCTTCCTGATCCCCTGAGAGGATTTTCCTGGATCAACTTTGCCTATAAATGTTAGTACCCAGTTATATTATATACATTTAAGAAAGAATCCAGGCCTTTTTAATCACTTCCGGACCGCCCACCGTACATATGCTGTGGCAGGGCAGCCCGGCTGCGCGAAACAGTGTACCTATATGTTATTTCCTCTTTCTGGGTCTGGGGCGCGCACGTACACAGCCGGAGACCCACTCCTACTTTGATTGGACACAGCGGGAACCAATCGGCAGGTCCGGTGGCCAGGATGGGTGGCGGCCACCCGCAATCAATCATTGGAGAGGCAGAGTGGCGGTCTGCCTATGTAAACAAGACCGTCCTTTTGTCACAGAGGAAGAGAGAGATCTGTGACTCCTGCTAATCAGGAACACAAATGTCTTTCTTCCTCCAGTCAGTCCATCCCCCACACAGTTATAAAGCACTCCCTAGGAGCACACTTAACCCATTGATCACCCCTGATGTTAACCCCTGCCCTGTCTGTGTCATTTATACAGTAACAGTTATTTTTTTTTTTATAACTGATCACTGTATTGGTGTCAGTAGGCCTACTGAGGAAGCCCAATATGAGGGCGTAACGCGTATAGGTAGGAAGAGCCGAGCCTGTGACGTCATACCAATGTTATTTAAGCATTAGCGGTGAGTTGAGGATTTGTAAAGCTTGTTTTTAAAGTTTTTTTTGTAAGTGTGTTTATCCCCTGGTTTTAAATGAATAAAAAGGTTACGCAGAGAGCATGGTTCTCCCCCTTTTTTATTCAATGGCACGTTCTATGGAGGATAAGTAGAAGTATACTCTGACTACTCAAAATTGGATCCAGGAGAAGGAAGAGAGACACGGAGATACCCAAAGAAGGCATACATAAGGCATATTAGACTCTGTAGTGGGGTCTGATGCAGGAGGTGAGCACTTCATATAGAGGTGGAGGTTCACTGAACACAGTTGGGAAGATTACTTGATTTGTCACAAGGTTTATGCACATTGGTGTTATACGGAAGGGCACTTTCATACATATTATAGTCAAGAGACTAAGAGAGACTTTTATTATTCATTTAGGTGTATGTTATTTTTTTCACAGGATATATAAGTTGTGTTACATGAATGAATTGCGGTGCAATTATATATATAATTTATATGAACTGGGATGTATGGTGTGGAAACACTGAAGATTAGGCACTTTATTTATTTGTGTTGTTTTTGCTACGTTATTGTCACTTGGTGCAGTTGGAGTCACATATTGATTTATTATTTGAGTAGAAAAGGTTGCGCTGATTGTGTTACATTTATTCCATATGTGAATGGACACACAGCGCAGTGGCTCAGGAGCGAACCTGCTCAGTTGCCCCCATAGCAAGCTGCTTGCTGTAGGGGCACTCGGCAGGAGGGGGGGCCAAGAGCACCAGTGGGGGACCAGAGGAGAGGAGGATTGGGGCTGCTCTGTGCAAATCCACTGCACAGAGCAGGTAAGTTTTTTTAAATTTACATCTGCCTTTAATATCACTTTAACAAGCAAAATCCAATTCATTTCAATGGCTCTTATTGAGATCTGAGAGTATTGTCATCTGTAGCAAAACGCCTGTCGCTCAGAGAGGTACTTGAGCTTGTTTTGAGGCAGATTGGAGCATTTTTGGCCCCATAGACTTCCACTGGAATGCCTGAAAACACGCTACATGAGTGTCTTATTGCATGTTTTCCAGCCAAACAGCAGCTCTCCATCACTAATCTTCTCCCCCTAGTGCTTTCTATTGGCTAAAACAAAAACACCTGATGCTTGAATACACAGGTAAAATGATTGTAATACAATTCTAAAATGCTTGTAAAACTCTTGAATAAAAATGCATGAAAATCTATGTCTTTAGGTGTGACTTGGGGCCTTAATTTAGCACATCTTTATGTTCCCATTGTCATGCATTTTTGCTTGCACTTGTTAAGTGTGTTTAACACCCATTTTCATGCATTGTCTATGTACCAGTGAGGTGAGTGAGGATGTAGTGACATCATGAGGGAATGTGCTTCCTGGTTTTCTGTGTCTGGAGTTGAGGAAACATGGCTGCTTTTACACCACCCTTTCCAGCTGCTACAGCTTGAGGGGTCATTATTGTGGCTGAGTACATGACGAGGATCATGGCAGATGAATGGTGTTTGAGCGCATGGCAGTCATCCAGTAGAGGTGCTTGTAATCGTGGGATGACAAGCTGCCAGGTGCTCGACTACAAGTTGAAAATGCATTGTCACATTTTTTACAGGGCAGCACAACGCAGCACACAGATGTGAATGGACTCAATGTATTTTTATGACACATGCATTTTTATGCTCTGCAGAATGCACAGGTGTGAGCCAGGCCTAAATGTACATAACGTAATCAATGACCAAAGAATATCTGAAGACTGCACAAGTTGCACACAAAAGCGACTTGCAGACCCTTGGCCATCACTAGTTTATACATTGTGTATCTGATTAAGGCAGATTTTCTTTGGGGGGGGCTTTTATTATCCAGAAATGCATATTGCCTAAAATCAATATATTTGTGCAGTACGTTGGCCAGTCTTCACTTTGTACCTTCCATTGCTGTCCCAAGAATATGAACTGAGATTACCGCATATGTGGGCGCCATGGAGCCCTTTTAAACAAGGACAGAGTTAGTCCATCAAACTGATTTATATAGAAGCTTCTCCTATTCCTGAACAATAAGTGCAGTATTGATTCCTATGGATGATTTATCATGTGAAATTACTCCAGTCTATCCAGCAGAGAATTAAAGTGTATGGTACCCCTAATGTAATATTTCCTATATGATTCTGTATTATCATGTACTTGTTTATAAACGTATCCTCTCGCTTTCTATTGCTTCATTTGCTCCGTAATACTCGGTGAACCCGTCAGTTCCTCTTCTTTCCTGTTTTAATCTGACCACACCAGGAACAGAAGCAGATTAACTCTAGCGTGGTCAGATTGCATCTCAGACTTTTTCTTGGGAGCTACAGTCTGACTACAGGTGTTCAGGCATATGCACAGTGTGCCTGTACTTCTGTGGTCAGACTGCTGCTGACATGCTCACCCCCTGCACAGTTCGAGTGGCAGAGGCTGAGATATCATGCATGTACTCCTGACTGCTGATGATATGTCCCCACCCAGCCTAGGGTTGCCACTTTTTCTTCATGCCAAACCCGAACACTTTAGCAATGCACAGTAAAAAAAATTTTGTTTTAGTATACATTATAGGATTGTAACAGACCTCAGACAACTTTGGGCACTCCAACTAGAATAGTACTGCTGGGCACATAGTGCCCCCTCACCCTCCTGTCAAGCCCTGTTCTGAGCCACATTCCTGTCTTAATAATGTGTCTGGGTTTCAGGTGAACTGAAACCCAGACACATGATTCAAAACCCAGACTGTCCGGGTGAATCCCGGACAGGTGGCAACCCTAACCCAACCCTGTACTGTCGGAGTGACAGAAGCTGGGATAATGGGTGCCGCAGAAGCTGCTGAAGGTCACATGGAGTCTCCACCCCACACTTCGAAGCCCGGGATGCGGCTCTTTGCCAGTGAGAATGAGGCCTAAGGGTTCACAAACACATAAGGCCCCTTGCACACAAGGCCATCCAGCTGCAGTTTGTCCCTACTTGTGCTTGAATGCCTGGGTGGGAAGGTCCAGGATGCAGAAGAACTGAACCTGAACACACAGGGCCCTAAATGACAGGACCACTCGGCACAGCATTCAGACCCATCCAGCCGCAGCCTTATATTGGACACAATGCAGCTGGACAGCCCAGAGTGCAAGGGGCCTTAGGCCTTCAAGGCAGGTTCTGCTCTGCCAGCGCAAACCTCCCAACTTTTTGAGATGGAAATGAGGAACACCTATTAGCAAAAGTATGTAAGCATAGGACACACCCTTTGCCGCTCCCCCTTAAAGGAGAATTGTACAAAAAAATATGATTAGTTAAACTCACAAGTGTTTTTTTTTTACCACTGCTATTCCTTTATACTGGCTTTTGAAATTTACAAATGCAGCATATTAGAATTTGGATGAAAGGTTTAGCACTGGGAAACCCTTTTTGAAAGATAAGAAGTGCATTTTATATACAACTATATAGATCAGACCAAAATGAGGGACAAATGAGGAGGAAAGAGGGACAGAGGGACTTAGTTCCAAATCAGGGACAGTCCCTCAAAAACAGGGACAGTTGGGAGCTATGCCAGTGGCCTCCGTGTTGCCACTGGTATTAGTACCAGGTTTGTTTGAGAAGAAAAATATATTTTGCCATGAGAGAAACCTTCATGTTTAGTTCTTAAACATTTCTAGTTTGAGCGTTACTTGTACCTCTTTCAACAAACATTTTCTCAGGGGCCGTTAAGTCGGTTTTCATTTAAAACAAAATTATATTTCCTCACTGCCTAAAGATAGAATAGCAATAAATATATTTTACAATGTGCCCTATGTTCTGCCTTATAAGTCTTACATAACAAGTGAAGAGAGGTGCTAGTTTTATATGAGGCTGGAATGACGAGGCATTGTAGCTCACGCTGTGTAATTACGTGCTGCAACAGGCTGTATATAGTTAATGTTTAGCTTCAGTTCAGATGTAATTTTTACTTTCAGTTTAAGCGTTCTGTCTCATGGAAAAACGATCCCGCTAACAGTCAGATGATAAGCTTTTAGTCATGCTACACTGAACAAACAAAGTGGTTGAAATGCCCATGTGAGCGCAACTTTCCCAAACTTTTTCAGAAATGACTAATAATGATTCGAATGCACACATGAACATTCTGTAGGCATAAGAATTATTGAAGACAATTCAGTTGAAAAGGAAACTGCAGTGTTACCGAATGACACCCAATTTTCCAGAGAAGTGGAGGTTCGGGGCGCCTATGTGCAATTCCATTGCAAAGAGCAGGTATGTATAGAGATGTTGGTTATTTAAAAAAAAAATCCTTTACAACCACTTTAACTCAAAAAGTACCTTCTAGTGTTCTCAACCTCCCCCAAATCTCCAAATTCCTTTTTATTTGCTGCTGTAAACTGACTTCCTATAAGATTGGCTATGTTCATTCTCCATGGTCTCACTGTATGTAGGATATAGCCATCCTCTCTTGCTCAATCCTTAGATGGAGTAGGAACTATGGACTGTGGATTTGTAGTGTGCATAGAGCAGTTCACATGACTGCAAATTACATATACTGCTCATTCCAAAAAAGCAAAAATGAAATAAAAAAAGAGAAGTTCAGTGGCTCAAGGAGAAAAAAAACACAGTAAAGCTGCCCATACATTGAATGAAAATTCTTAAGCCGGCCATACATGAATTGAAGTTCCCTGCTGAACCGGCCGAAACTTCAATCCATGTATGGGCAGCAGTGGTGGCTGGTGCTCAATTTTCTTAGGGGGGGGCCCACGGCCTCCCCAGCCAGCCAGCCAACCCCCCGACACTCGGTCGATGCATTGCTTGTCTGTCGCCGGCCAGGCCCCCCGCCAGCCCCATCCAGGTCGCGGTTTTGGCGGCTCCCCCCCCCCCGAGTCTCCTCCCAAGTCCCAGCGGTCGCTTCTCCTGCTGGCCAACTAGGACTTAGGACTCATGGCCAATCGGGTCTTAGGACTCCCAGCCAATCGGGTCTCAGGACCCACTTCCTAATTTGTCAGGAGGAGAAACAGGAAGACATTAGCTAATATCAATTTGCTAATGTCACACAACTGGCTCTAATCATGTGCTTCGAAAAAAACAAAATAAACACAGTAAAGCTGCCCATACATTGAATGAAAATTCTTAAGCCGGCCATACATGGATTGAAGTTCCCTGCTGAACCAGCCGAACTTCAATCCATGTATGGGCAGCAGTGGTGGCTGGTGCTCAATTTTCTTAGGGGGGGGCCCACGGCCTCCCCAGCCAGCCAGCCAACCCCCCCGGCACTCGGTCGATGCATTGCTCGTCTGTCGCCGGCCAGGCCCCCCGCCAGCCCCATCCAGGTCGCGGTTTTGGCGGCTCCCCCCCCCCCAGTCTCCTCCCAAGTCCCGGCGGTCGCTTCTCCTTCTGGCCAACTAGGACTTGGGACTCATGGCCAATCGGGTCTTAGGACTCCCAGCCAATCGGGAGTTTGGCTCTAATCATCTTCGAAAAAATGGCTTCGAAAAAAACAAACAAACACTGGAAACCATGCGTCCAGTGCCCTGCATGTAGATTAGGGGCAGGGCGCATGGATTAGGGAGAGGGCGTCCCTGTGCCCTGCATGAGCGGCTGCCACTAATGGGCAGGCTGATTGTACCCAAGTCGATCTAGTCACACGCGTTGTGTAAATGAGGCCTTAGTGCAAAAATAAAGGGCAGTGTTGTAATAAATGAAGGAGAGCCAAAAGTCACTGAACATGAAGGCTGCTCATATTTTTGTTTTTCTTACATTTGTATGGAAACTTTAGATGGGGACATTCAGTACATAGGGCACTTGCAAGCACAACACCAATATGAATCAAGTATCACACAACCCATCATTCATGTCATTGCCACATCTGATGGCCTGAAATTTAAGAGGGCATGTCATGAATGGGCTGACGTTACAGCGTTGCAAAGCCCCATCCCTTCTCACAATTTGCCCACTATTACATTTCACCCTGGGGGCTGGATATAAACGCTGAGCTAAGTGAGAGCAGGATTTGTCCTCTACAGTCCTGGTACATTTAAATGAATGAGCATAGCTTTATGAGAAGGTTTTCTCTGTTGTGTATCTTACAAGGGATGATCAATTCATAAATAACTTGGTATAAAAAAAAAAAAAAAAAAAAACTTTTTAGCATGCCAACTACAATAAAAATATAAAGCATGCAGTGGTAAAGTAAAAAAATATAAAGAATACTTTTTTTTTTATAAATCCGGTGTAAGGGCTGGTTCACACCAAATGCAGTCCAGTGCTTTTTTTAATCGACATCAAACATGTATTCCAGTGGCCGTAGTTGGCCTTAGTTTACACCAGTGCAGTCAACAAAAGCAAAACCTGTTGCATTTTTGTTCTGTATGGAATGCATCTAGAATGCAACAAAATGCATATAAATGCACTGGAATGCAAGTAAATGTGCTAAAAATGCACAGAAATGCACATTGCCCTGAATTTTTTTTAAGTGTCAAAATAAAAAAGAGGAAAAAAAAGCACTGGAACGCATTGAAAATGCATCAAAAACACATAAAAAAATGAGTGTTAATGCATATGCAAAAACGCATTTGGAATGCAGAAATTGTGGGAACCAGCTGTAGATGCTTCAGTTTCCCTTATCCCAGTTTTACACATTGGCCACATTCTCACCCTGCTCTGTTAGGTTACATGCACACAATAGTGGTGTTTGAACATTAGTATTCCTGGTCAAATTTTTTTTTTGTGTTTATGATGTCTGTACACACATACACGAGTAAATAAATTCTAGCTCTTAGAAAGCAACTTAAACCTCTTCAAATTTAATTAACATTTACGTGCGTAAAATACTGACCGGCAACTCAGATTTCTGTCATTTTGTTTTACTCATTTATACGCAGCGCATGTTTACATGAGTGTATAGGCACTTTGAAAACAATGGGCTACATTTAGATCAGTGAAAAAATTCCTGTATATCTAAAAGCATTGAGTTTTTAGGCAGCAGTGTGGAAGAGGCCTTATCAGGGGCAGCCTGTCCAATACGGATGCACAGGCGCTGCCCCCCTATCCACGACCATCCCCCCTATCAATGCGCCCCATGTCCTTCATGGGGGCCGGACGCATTGATAGGGGCACCATCTTTAATGCATCCTTTAAGGTGTGCCCCCCAAATATCTTGTTTGCTTATGGAGGTCGGACGCATGGATGGGGGGAGCGGGCTTGGGTTCCAATGGGGGGGTGTTTTTGAAGCTCCTGATTAGAGCCAGAGGCTCTAATAGGCTTCAAAATAGGGTGGGCGCAGAGCACAGATCACTGCGCTCCGAGCCCATCCAGGTGTGTTACAATAGCGAATGAAAAATCGGAACTGAAAGACAGATCCTTCTCCCGGCCAATCAGGAAGCCGGTCTGAGACCTGTTTCCTGATTGGCCGAAAGGAGAAGTGTTCCGATTAGCCTCTGAGCAGGAGGGAGGAGACGGAAGCTATCGTGATGCCTGCAGGGGAAGAGGAAGCCACCCGTAATGCCCGTCGCCTGTAATTCCCGCCGCCCCTGATGCCCCTCTGTGATGCCTGCCACCCATGATGCCCGTTGCCCGTGATGCCCCCTGTGATGCCCCCCACCCGTGATGCCCACCGCCCGTGATCAAAAAAAAAAAAGTCCACCAGCCACCACTGGGACTTATAGTATGCAAAATGGGCAAAAAACATACTTTTTTTTTACCCTTGTTAATACATTGTCCCAGTGCTTCAGTCAGCTAAAAAATTAAGAAACCAGAACCCCCCCCCCACCACCACCACCATTATTACAATGGTTAATAGCTAATTTTGTCTAATGATTAAGGTGGGATACATATCTTATTACTTGCTTGCTGTACGATCGATCTCACAGTGGCACTCCTGTTTGCAGCCCAACTAGTCCCAAATTCTCAGATGTCATCATAAACAATACAGGACCAGCTATCCTGCATTGTATGTGAGGATGTCAAAGACTCATAACCGGAGTGTGTTAGAGTGCTAGTTGCCCAAAGACTGAGGACGAGGGTAAGGATTTTTCCTTCTTCATATAAAAATCCACTAAACCATAGCTGCATTTGTTTTCGTTATTCATGCTTTTTTTACCTTTGTTTTCACCTGGTTATTCTACAAGTAACGTCCAGTCCTAGGGTAACAATGCTCTGTATGAAGGAGTAGCATTGCCAGAACTACAGAACACCTCCCACTCATCTCTATAACATAGAGGATGATGTTTTATAGTACTCCAATGTAAACTGGGCAGGGCTGATAACACTGTTTGAAATTTCAGGGCAGAACAGCAAGGTTAGAGCTAACGGGATTTCTTACAGAGATTGTATTTACTAGACCAAAGGGAAGCAAATAAAAGCTTACTGTCAGAGTTTACATACAATTTAACCACTTCAGCCCCGGAAGATTTGGCTGCTCAATGACCAGGCCATTTTTTGCGATTCGGCACTGCATTGCTTTAACGAACAATTGTGCGGACGTGCGACGTTGTACCCAAACAAAATTGACGTCCTTTTGTTCCCACAAATATAGCTTTCTTTTGATGGTATTTGATCATCTCTGTGGTTTTTATTTTTTGTGCTATAAACAGTTTTGAAAAAAAAAACAATATTTTGTACTTTTTGCTATAATAAATATCCCCAATTTTTTTTTTTTAAATATATTTTTTTCCTTAGTTTAGGCCGATATGTATTCTTCTACATATTTTTGCAGTTTGCACACACACGTCCCTGTTCTGCCTCTTGTGCCAGTGGTCATCGTGTCCGTCCAATCATCTTTGTATTCACTGAGAAAATGCAGACTGTTCTCTGAAAACCCCCCAGAATTGAGCGACATCGTATGTTCATCAAGCAGCAGAGCAGGTACTTGACATTGAACTCAGAAGCTAGTGGTGATCTCTGTAGTGGTGGCTCCTACTACAGTAACTTCTGGCTTCCACGAACAAGAATGGCATTTACATACTTAGGTCCAAGCTGGAGCAATGTAACTATGAAATAAAAACCATACCTAAATCTCAGTTTTAAAATGTATGATTTTTTCAAAGGTAATTTTTTCAAAATTGTCGCTCTTTTTTTAAAATGTATGAAAATATAAATGTCTATGGCCCCTTTCACACGATCGGACCGTTCAGGTCCGCCTGTCAGTTTTGACGGCGGACCTGAACGGGCGATCCATGTTAGCCTATGGAGCGTCGGATGTCAGCGGAGACATGTCCGCTGACATCCGACCCCGTCCGATCCGCTGGAGAGCAGACGGATGGCTCTACGACCAGGTCCGTCGCTGGCGGATCGGATCGGGTGAGATCTGATGAAAACGGACACGCTGTCCGTTTTCGTCCGATCCCTCCATAGGCGGCAGCGGCGCCTGACAAGCCCCTCCCCGCTCAGTGAGCAGAGAGGGACCTGTCATCCGCCGGCTCAGCGGAGATCAGCGGAGAGATCTCCCGCTGAGCCGGCGGACCGAGGCGGGCTCCGTAGAAACGGAGCCCGCCTCATGTGAAAGGGGCCTATGAGTGTATGAGTGTAGTAAAGAAATGTTGACTGGGGGGGGGTATTTTACTAAAATTGGAGAGTGCAAAATCTAGTGCAATTCTGCATAGAAACTTCAGCTTCCAGATTTTATTGTCAAAGATTAATTGAACAAGCTGAAATTAGAAGCTGATTGGCTACCATACACAGCTGCACCAGATTCTGAGTCCACCAGTTTTAATAAATCTGCCTCAAGGTGTTCTGTATGACATCAGCCGGTGAGTTGTGCAAGACTCGAGTGGATTTATATGCTCATCACAAATATGCATCTCATGTACACGTGTTGGGATTTAGTAAACCAAGTTGAGATGCCTACATCATCATCAGAAATTGGGACAAAGAAAGAAAGAAAGAAAGAAAGAAAGAAAGAAAGAAAGAAAGAAAGAAAGAAAGAAAGAAAAAAAAAAAGAAAGAAAGAAAGAAAGAAAGAAAGAAAGAAAGAAAGAAAGAAAGAAAGCCTTAGTAAATAAGATGCTAGTTCCCATGAAATGTCATTTATCATGGACAGAGCAGATTTTACATTGTACAGAGATTTAATGCACCCATTCTTCAGCAAGCATTTATACTGGTCATGATGTATTCTTTTAGAGGAAAACAATATTTCATGATGTGGATTTCTGTCAGGTCTTATCATTTTTTGCTTTTCAATGTATGTACAGCCACAGGATCATTTCTGGGACTTCATAGATCACTGCTTTCAGTGTAATGCTCTAGGAACTTTTTTTTCACAATGCTGGACAATCTTAGTAAGCAAAGCTGTGTATTTTGTCCCTCAGAAAGTCCCAATTTTACTAATTTATATGTTGTTTGATTATTGCAAGTGACATTTCTGAAATTTCCACTATTTCAGCATTAAAGGAAGCATGTGTTTGCTGTAATAAAGAAGCTCCTTTTTTTTTTTTTACTTTTTTTTCTATTGCCGAATGACAGTATACTGTGCTAGCAGGTACGGAGCGGCCCTATTGAACTCAGTGGGCTAGTTTAACAGGCGGTGCTGCCTGTCAGACTTTGCAGTCCAAGTTAAAATTGCTGCTGCCACAAAGCAAAGCACCACCGCTGAGGCATATGTACAGCCCTGTCCGGCTGTATTTTAGGATTCAGGTGGGTGGCTCAGCTGCCTGTTTTTACTGCCCCTAGCCACCTATGTGTAAGAACCCTTAGGCCTCATTCACACGAGGCGGATCCGCTCAGCGGAGTCCGTCAGCTCAGCAGGAGATCTCTCCGTTGATCTCCACTGAGCCTATGGATGACAGGTCCGTCTCTGCTTACTGAGTGGGGAGGGGCCTGTCAGAGCGCCGATGATTCCTATAGAGAGATTGGACGAAAACGGACAGCATGTCCCTTTTCATCAGATCTCAGCCGATCCACCAAGAGGGGTGGCAAACGTATCGCCATAAGTCTGATTTTAGCGGATCGGATGGCAGACGGTTGTCAGTGGACACATCTCCGCTGACATCTGCCTGCCCATAGGAGTCAATGGATGGCCCCGCTCGGGTCTGCCTGAAAAACGCACAGGTGGATCCGAGTGGGCTTGCCGTGTGAAAGGAGCCTTAGGCCTCTTATACACTACAGCTGCTAAACTGAAGTTTAGGAGCAGTCGGGCATTTTTTCCATCAGCCCCTGTACTCTCCTATGTTATCTTATCAGTACATGTACACATGAGTCGTTTATATTAGTTTCTAGGCAGTTGAGTTTAGAAGCATTTTTTGGAAAGCAAAAAAATGCATTCAGGATGGATGTTCAGAGGCATTCGAAAAGCCAAGTGTCTGTAACAGCTTGTAAATATGTGTAAATGTGGTAACTCGGGTTTAGCCACGTTTCATTTACAGGCGTTTTTAATGGAGAAAAAATTCTGACTATTTGAAAAAAAAATACCCTTCTAAACGTAAACACGGCGAAACGCGGCTAAACGCGAAATGTAAATGTGGCAAAACGGACGTTTTTAAATGTTGGTTACTATCTGTCAAGTTAAATCGTTCAGGAGAGGTTTCAAAACGTGCCGTGTACATTAAGCCTTAGAGTCGGTTCACACTGAGGCAGCACGACTTGCAGCGCGACTGCCTCAGGCGACCTGCACACGACAGCAGCGGCGATTTGCAAAACGACTTCTATATAGAAGTCAATGCAAGTCGCCTCAAGTCGCCCCCAAAGTAGTACAGGAACCTTTTTTTAAGTCGGAGTGACTTGAGTCGCTCCTATTAGAACGGTTCCATTGTACAGAACGGAACGCGACTTGTCAGGCGGCTAGTTCGCCTGACAAGTCGTCCCAGTGTGAACCGGCTCTCATAGTAGTTTAGAGGCAGTTGAGGTTACAGGAATGTTTTTTAAAGCAGAAAAATTGCGTTCGGGACTGTAGTTTACCAGCATTTCCAGCGCCAAATGCTTGTAACCGCATGTAACCACGGTAAACTGTGTTTATGCGCGTTTGCAGTTATAAGCTTTTACAAAGAGGAAAACGTTTCTGATAATTTGTGAACATACAAAAAATTAAAAAAAAACACAAATTTCACTGCATGCTATTGCGTGCATCAATGGATGAGACGAACTCTGGTCCTCTCACGCAATTTTCTATGTCTTGGGAGCCCCAGCAACAGCAACTTCAGGAGCTTTTCCTCACACATGCTCCTGATGGGATCCATAGTGAAAACACAAAAAATAGGACCGCAATCTACAAGCACACTGCTCTCTATTCTCTCACAGAATGGCTGGAATAGTTAATAATACTTGTTTTTCATGAATTGTGGGCATTTGGGAGCGTCTCTTGAGGCTATCTTTAAAAAACACTTCTAATCACAAACGCTGTTAAATTTGGATAAACATGAAAAGTAAAAGCTGTAAAACCGAAGTTTTTCACTGTCGGTTTCCAGATGTCAAGTTTCCAGTGTTCAGAAAAGGTTTTCAAATGCCCTGTGTACATGAGCCCTTAGGCCTCATGAACATTGGACATTTGGCCATCTCTCCTAGACACCTTTCCTCCTGGCAGCAGCATTTTGGCAGAAAAAAATGCTTGACACTTGTACACATGTGTCCAACAATGGCAGCCTCCATATTATCTTGTCTTCCTTCACTACCTAGTTAGTCACTGACCAAGAGCAAGCATGCAGCCAGGTCAAGCACTTACTAAGCAGTGGCATGGGTGAAGATGAAAGCCTTAAAGTGTTACTATACCCACAACAGTAAAATCAGTCTGTATATGCAGGAAAGCATGCTTGTTATACTCACTGTGGAACCTAAGGGGTTAATTCTCAGCATTGTGTATAAAGGCTGTTTGATCCTGTCTCCTCTGATCCTCCCCTTCTTCCACAGTCCCCAATCCATCTCCTGATCGTACAGAGCCTTGAGGCACTCTGCTCAGTTTGGTGTGCAATGCTAGAGTCTGATCCTCCTCTTCTTCCACTGATTAAAAAAAAACAAAAAACTGATATTTACATAGCCAGTGGATGGGCTGCACATGCTCAGTTTTGTGTGTATTGCTAGAGAGTTTTTTTTTTTTCTTGGGAGGGTGCATGTGATCAGCACAGGGCCAATCAGCACTGTCCAGACATATCCAGACAGAGGATCAGGGGACAATGAAAACTTCTACAAGCTTTACTAGGAATTGATAGAAGTCACAAGATTTCTATATACTGCTGATGAGAAGAGGTATTTAGCAGTTTATATTTACTAAAATAATTGCATTTCTATGTTCTGTGTACTGTTGGAGACCAGATATAGTAAGTAATTGCAGGCTCCTGGGTTTAGTAACACTTTAAACAGAATAAAGAGTTTCCCCATCAACACAACCAAGGTGAATGAAGACAGAAGAGACCCCCACTATGCCAACATCCAATAATTATATGAAAGGATTGAATGAGTTGAAAACTCGATCAAAACATGGTGGACGTTATCGGCACAACATGAAGCAATACCTAATAAAAATATAAAGTCTTTATTACAAATAATTAAAATCACATATGACAGACAAAAACACCCTACTGGCAAGGTCAACAGACACCCAATAAAGTAGACATAGAGGTTAGAAACTAAATATAATGTATTAAAAATTGTATAAACACTAATGCCCCGTACACACGGTCGGATTTTCCGATGGAAAATGTCCGATCGGAGCGTGTTGTCGGAAATTCCGACCATGTGTGGGCTCCATCGGACATTTTCCATCGGATTTTCCGACACACAAAGTTGGAGAGCAGGAGATAAAATTTTCCGACAACAAAATCCACTGTCGGAAATTCCGATCGTGTGTACACAAATCCGACGGACAAAGTGCCACGCATGCTCAGAATAAATAAAGAGATGAAAGCTATTGGCCACTGCCCCGTTTATAGTCCCGACGTACGTGTTTTACGTCACCGCGTTTAGAACGATCAGATTTTCCGACAACTTTGTGTGACCGTGTGTATGCAAGACAAGTTTGAGCCAACATTCGACGGAAAAAATCCTAGGATTTTGTTGTCGGAATGTCCGAACAAAGTCCGACCGTGTGTACGGGGCATAAGTGTGTAAGGGTATCAATAAGTAGAATCCATGGACTCCTACATGTCTTCTTGTCAAAGCGTTTCGCAATTTTGTTTTTGTCTGTCATATGTGATTCTAATTATTTGTAATAAAGACTTTATATTTTTATCAATTATTGCCTCATGTTGTGCCGATAAAATCCACCATGGTTTGATCCAGTTTTCATTCAACTCATTCAATCCTTTCATACAAGGTGAATGAAAGAATCCTCCCTGCTGCCCTATTATATTCAGTGAGACTCCTCTGTCAGAATAGACTAATCAGCGCTGTAGCTGATTGGCTACATTAGCTGAGCGAATGAGAATTTTCTAACATTCCCGTTCAAGAGAAGCCGATTGTTAGGTCAACTTATCTCTAACAGGAACTAACAGGATCTCTAATAGGTGGATTATATTGGCCGGATTTCAAACCAGCTATGGCCAGCTTTAGAGTTTGCTCCTTTAAAAATAATCCAAAAAAAATCAAGAACGTATTTGTTAGGATGAATATATCTGTAATTACAGCTAGCCTAATAATCGGTCCTTGCAGGTCCTGATGCTTGAGCTTTGTTGCTAGTAAAGCGATTCAATGACCCTGCAGGGAAGCATTGAAGCTAAAATGACTCATAATGGAGGACAATAGTTTACAGTGACAGATAACTAGGTTCCGCACAATATCAAGCACATATTTTACCCTGAGTCAGTCTGCATTTTAGGTGTAATGGCTTTTTAATCTGCACACTTCAAGCATTACATCAATGCAGCGCTCAATAACGTAGTGATGTATCCTTGTCGGAATAATGAGAGCTTTTCACAACTCCTTATATTATGCCACTTAACTGCATACCTTCTTGTAAACCCTATTTATATTTGTACCCCAGAGTTCAATTTAAGGTGATGGATAGAGTGCTGCTGAGTTAATACACAAGCACTCCCAGCAGCCACACTCTATCTGTCCTTGATGTCAGGCTGAGAGGAGAAATGCACACATTACAAATAGCACTCTTGTGTGAATAGACTACATACATTTCATTTGAACATTTGATGTACAATCTGTACATTATTATAGCCCTGAGGGAACCGTAAATATTCCTTGGAACACCTTTCCGTTTATGTCTGCTAACCAACCAATGTGATGTTGCACCCACAAAGTCTGCCCTCGTAAAGTAACGTTTTAGAAAACCTAGAAGTGTTATTCATTTTGATGTTGTGGCTTTCTGACAGATTGCGCTTCACAAGGGGTTAGGTTTAGAAGACTATTACGGGCTTGTTTATTTAGATGTAGCAGTGATCTGTGGATCATGCTGTTCAAAGACTGGAGAGATTCATTTGGGTTTAGGTCAGCTAACGTCGGCATCTCCGTGTACGCTCACCAGCTACTTTATTATGTACACCTGTTCAGTTGCTTGGTAACATAAATTGCTAATCAGTCCATGACATGGCGGCAACTCAATGCATTTAGGCATCTAGACGTGGCGAAGACAACTTGCTGGAGTTTAAACTGAGCATCAGAAAAGGGGGTTTAAGTGACTTTGAACGTGACATGGTTGTCAGTGCCAGATGGGCTTGTCTGAGTATTTCAAAAACTGCTGATCTACTGGGATTTTCACTCACAACCATTTCTAGGGTTTACAGACAATGGTCCGAAAAAGAGAAAATATCCAGTGAGTGGAAGCCGTGTGGACAAAAATGCCCTGTTGCTGTCAGAGGTCAGAGGAGAATGGGCAGACTGGTTTGAGATGATAGAAAGGCAACAGTAGCTCAAATAACCACTTGTTACAACCAAGGTATGCAGAATACCATCTCTGAATGCACAACACAACGAACCATGAAGCAGCAGAAGACCACACCAGGTGCCACTCCTGTCAAATTGGACAACAGAAAATTGGAAAAACATTGCCTGGTCTGATGAGTTTTGATTTCAGCTGCGACATTCAGATGGTAGGGTCAGAATTTGGTGAAAACATGGAAGCATGGATCCATCCTGCCTTGTATTAATGGTTCAGGCTGATGGTGTAATGGTGTGGGGGATATTTTCTTGGCAAACTTTGGGCCACTTAGTACCAATTAAGCATTGTTTAAAAGCCACAGCCTACCTGAGTATTGTTGCTGACCAGGTCTACCCTTTATGACTACAGTGTACCCATCTTCTGATGGCTACTTCCGGCAGGATAATGTCACAAAGCTCAAATCATCTCAAACTGGTTTCTTGGAAATGACAATACATTCACTGTACTCCAGTGGCCTCCACAGTCACCAGATCTCAATCCAATAGAGAACCTTCGGGATGTGGTGGAACAGGACATTCGCATCATGGATGTGCAGCTGACAAATCTGCAGCAACTACGTGATGCTATCATATGTGATATGGACCAAAATCTCTGAGGAATGTTTCCAACACCTTGTTGAATTTATGCCACGAAGAATTAAGGCAGTTATGAAGGCAAAAGGGGGTCCAACCCAGTAGTAACAAGATGTCCTTAATAAAGTGGTTGGTGAGTGCATATTAGGGTGGAACTATTTGGTAAGAGGATTGGTTGTGTGGATGGGTCTTTTCTGTACCTGTGGAAAGACATATAACTTTGCAGTTTACAACAAGTCTACAAAGGTTCTCGATTATACAGGTCATGTATGACTAGAAGTAGTTAGTCACTTTCAACTGGACTTATGTGTAATGTTAAAAATGTTTTATCAAAGAGAAGAAAAGTCACTGCTCACCAACCCAGTGCATTAGTGTGTAGGTGAATTTCTGTCTCTCCAGCAACATAAGGAATTAGTCCACATGTTCTGATCCTTGATAGTCCCTTTGCTTTTGCTGGATCTTGCAGATGTTTTAACAGTAGCCCAGTCTAAGTAGCCACAAACATTTATAGCTCTCCTGATTTGTCTTTGTCTTTGGAATCTGTGGTTGTTTTCTACCATCTCAGCCCAATGTTCTGTTTATCTAATGCATGTTTTAAATTCACCTACTGTTGACTCATTCAGTGGGGTTGATTTACTAAAGGCAAATAGGCTGTTCACTTTAGAAGGGAAGATGCACTTTGTAATCAATCATGTGCAAGGAAAAAAAAACTGCATTTCTTGCTTGCAAAAGGTTGGATAATGGGAGTCAGTAGAGAGTCACCTCATTCACTAAACTCTTCTCCCTTGCAAAGTGAATGAGCTTTTTACCTTTAGTAAGAAAAAAACATTGCTGGAAGTCAGTTCCATACATCATTTACTCTTTAAGTTAAAAATACTTTTTAAACAAATTCTAAACAGATTTCTTAACTCCTCTCTAATGCACTTAAGGTAGATCTATAGGCATAGCACCTTTGGATAGCATTTTGATTGTCCCCAGAAAAGTAAAAGAGGGGGACACTAATTCTGGTGACCTGGGGGAATTCCCTTAATTTTCAGGGATTTCCTCTCATTTCCTGTTTTAGCTATGGGACAGGAAGTGAAGGGAAAGTTCCCCTATGGGATACAGATGGCAAAAATAAACCTTACAGCGGTTATAACCCTCCCTCATGCTATCCAAAATAAAAAAAACATTTTTAGACTATAGTTTTATTTTACCAAACCATATGCCCTGAGCTGCTCTTACTTCCATTCGGGTCCCCCGCAAACCCCTCTATCCTTTTTCCCTCCTGTCCAGTGGCAGCTGGTGGTTTGTTTCTTGGGGGGGGGGGTGGCAAAAAAACACCCCCCACACTCGCTGTCTGCCAGTCGGTCCAGCACTTACCCCATCCAGGTGGCGGGGAGCGGGCAGAAGGCATCGGGTAGCTGCTCCTGTCTCCTCTCCTCCATCATAGTGTAACACCCTTGGGTGGACTCCGTTCGCAGTGCTCTGCGCCCCAAGCCCACCCTATTTTGAAGTCTATTAGAGCCCCCCCCCAGTGGAATCCATGCATCCGGCATATTGCAAGGGACCGGACGCATGAATAGGGGGGGGCGGCGCCTGTGTGCCCTTAATGGACGGGCCCCTGCTCCTGTTTAACCCCTCTTTTGCCCCTTTTTTCCCATCCCTTACAATAGTTGGAAATGGATACAATTGCATGAAGATTTTGTTATACTGTAGAGTGTAGACACTATGACCTTAGCATTCAAACATGCTCTACTATCTACATCCATTCTGTTTCTGCTCACTTTTACTCAACAAAGTACATCCCGTACAATATTGTACCGTTTTAAGGTCATTTTTGAATGTTCCTTCTGCCAGTTTGAGGTCATGTCATCAGATTCTTGATCCTGACTTTAAGCTGGATACTCTCTGATCATGGAGCAATGTTTTCTGCAAGACTGCTAAGCATTTCATATTTGTACCTGAGAGTGTTGTTTTTTTTTCGCTTTAGGTTCCCTATGAATTGATGCCAGGGACAGTTAGGTAGATAGCATTTTTAGGTGAGGTGATTGGTAGTGGCCCCCTTACTACTCTACAGCTATACATTAAAAGGTTTAAAAATGTATGGGGAGCTTAGGAAAAACATAGGAATAGAAGACATAACACATAGCTTAGGACCAGCACTGGGTCCCAGGATTCATTTAAAAAATGTACAGACTTATCAGATCTGCCAGCCATTCTACATGATTTAGGTGGAAACAATGGGGGTTATTTACTAAAGGAAAATCCACTTTGCACTGCAAGTGCACTTGGAAGTAAAGTCGCTGTAGATCCGAGGGGGACATGCAAGGAAAAAACAGCATTTTAGCTTGCACATGATTGGATGATAAAATCAGCAGAGCTTCCCCTCATTTCAGATCTACACCTTAGATTTAGAGCGGCTGCACTTCCAAGTGCACTTTCGGTGCAGAGTGGATTTGCCTTTCGTAAATAACCCCCAATGTGTTTTTTAGGTCCTAAAGAATGTCAAACCAACCCTTCTGACACCTAAAGCCAGGCCAAGAATGTTGAGCTCTACTTTCATTTGGGACAGGTTACACTCTCATGTTAAAATAGTAAATTTGAATAAAGGAACATTTTTTTCGCTTGAAAATGACTGTGTGAATTACTGTTCTTTAGTCTCAGTGTATTCAGAGATTCCACTGGAATATTTGAGGATCTTAATATAGTAAAACAAAATGTAATGACATTTTATTACAGCCATGCATGATATTAGCAAGAAGCCTAATGTTATATTGAAAATGACAAGCTACTGTACAATATCTATATTTCGAAATCGTGCTTGCTATGTGTTTTGAATTAAGTTCATTTGCTAAAATATTTTGACCTTTCTTTTTTTATGTTCTTTTAGAAATAAATTGCACTAGGATGAACTAGAAAAAGAATGAAAATCTGCAGTGATGGAGAATAGGACTTCAGGCATTCAAGTAAACGCAGATAAGACAAATCTCTCTATGGAAAAATCCAACAGCCCAGTTTATGGCAGCCGAGAACTGATTGGTTCAGGTAAGCTTCTGGCAAGCAAAACATTTACTGCACTACATGGTACATTAAAGCTGAATGTTGGGCAAATATCTTTGCTTAGTTAAACTACATATGTATAAATATAAACTATATATACTGACCCTCCCTCTTCTAGTCTTTAGTTCCACTATGTAAAAGATAACAAGAAGCAAACATAAAAGCAGATACAGGTAATTATTTTAATATAAATATATTTACAGCAGCACTAGTAATGTGACCGTAACTAATATATCTTCCACCACTGTGCCTGAAAAGAGAGTCCCATATATATAGCTTCACAAAACCAATCTGCTTGCTGTAAATTTCCTTAGTATAAGTAAGACTCCTGTGAGCGTCAGCTCAAACACCACCACCACTTTTACATCAGAGGTGTACCAGATGGACGCACCCTGAAGTACAGAGGTTAGTATACGCATGAGTATGGTACAGGCCCCATACAGAATTTATGAAGGGATAACAGCCACTACTTCCATTTCCAGTATGCCATTGAACTACTGATGTCACAACAGGACATCCTCAGGGGCTCAGGTACAGGTAAAAAAAATAAAAAGATTTAACAATTTATTATGGAAAATGTAGCTTTTTTAAATGGCAATTATTTATAGCTGTTCAGAATTTGGTTTTACAACTATTTAGGGCATGTTCACACTGTACACATGCCAAGTGCTTTATTATAGGAAGAGGCCATCTGTGAGTTTTTGCTAGCAGTGAGCTGAGGTTAGGGAACAGTGTGATGCATTTTTTTTTTAAACTTTATTTGAAGTGTCACAAAGTTACACTTTAATTACCGTATTCATTGGCTTATAACACGCATAGGCGTATAACACGCACCACCCAAATTTTAGGAGGGAAGTTTAAGGAAAAAAACGTACATTCTAAATAAAGAACTTTGAAGCAAAATTAGGGTCGGAGCTCATCAATGCACCCTGCTCAGTGCCCATCTGCAGCCTCCAAATTGCCCATCAATGCACCCTGTTCAGTGCCCATCTGCAGCCATTAAGTTGCCCAACAATGCACCCTGCTCAGTGCCCATCTGCAGCCATTAAATTGCCCAACAATGCAGCCTGTTCAGTGCCCATCTGCAGCCATTAAGTTGCCCGACAATGCACCCTGTTCTGTGCCCATTTGCAGCCATTAAGTTGCCCAACAATGCTCCCTGCTCAGTGCCCATCTGCAGCCATTAAATTACCCAAAAATGCAGCCTGTTCAGTGCCCATCTGCAGCCTATAAATTGCCCAACAATGCAGCTTGTTCTGTGCCCATCTGCAGCCTATAAATTACCCAACAATGCAGCCTGTTCAGTGCCCATCTGCAGCCTATAAATTGCCCAACAATGCAGCCTGTTCTGTGCCCATCTGCAGCCATTAAATTACCCAACAAGGCAGCCTGTTCAGTGCCCATCTGCAGCCTATAAATTGCCCAACAATGCAGCTTGTTCTGTGCCCATCTGCAGCCTATAAATTATCCAACAATGCAGCCTGTTCTGTGCCCATCTGCAGCCTATAAATTGCCCAACAATGCAGCCTGTTCAGTGCCCATCTGCAACCATTAAGTTGCCCGACAATGCACCCTGTTCTGTGCCCATCTGCAGCCATTAATTTGCCCAACAATGCACCCTGCTCAGTGCCCATCTGCAGCCATTAAATTACCCAACAATGCAGCCTGTTCTGTGCCCATCTGCAGCCTATAAATTACCCAACAATGCAGCCTGTTCAGTGCCCATCTGCAGCCTATAAATTGCCCAACAATGCAGCCTGTTCTGTGCCCATCTGCAGCCATTAAATTACCCAACAATGCAGCCTGTTCAGTGCCCATCTGCAGCCTATAAATTGCCCAACAATGCAGCCTGTTCTGTGCCCATCTGCAGCCTATAAATTACCCAACAATGCATCCTGTTCAGTGCCCATCTGCAGCCTCACCTTTCCCATCATTGCAGCCTCGCCAGTGTTGGATTATCCCTGCTGTCTCAGAGGGAAGAAAGAGGAGTAGCGAGCGTCTCTGAATTACACAAAGCAATGATCTCCTGTGTACCCGGCGCTCCGTCACTCACAGCCACGCCTCCTGGCCCTGCTAATATGATAGACAGAACAGTGGCCCAATGCAGGGCCAGGAGGCGTGGCTGTGCGCGATGGAGCGCTGGGTACACAGGAGATTGCGGCTCTATGTAATTCAGCAGCGCTCACTCCTCTTCGCTCAGAGACAGCGGGGATCGGTGTATAACGCGCACACACGATTTTCCCCTGATTTTAAGGGGGAAAAAGTGCGTGTTATACGCTGATAAATACAGTGTGTCTCTGCACAGCAGTGTAGTTTATTGTGCTATTGTGCGGTGACATATGGTGCCTTCCTGTGCACTGTGGTAAAACAATATATGTCTGAATTTTACCATAGCTCACCCCACCATACCTGCTCACTGGCATTTATCCAATGTGGAAAAAGCCTAGTCACAACTTAATGTGTGAACAGCCCTTAATACTATTTGTTGCACAACTTGAATTTTTTTTTAATTTCCTGTTAGAATTGGCATTTTTTTTTTTCAAAGATCTGTAGTTTTCATGTTCTGATCAATCTAGTGATGATGACCTCTGAAAATCGAATTTCAGGTAAAACTGGTTTTATAAGGTTAGTAGTTGTCATAATTCAATCCTACTTCCTACTGTCATTAGCTATGGGGGAAAGAGCTTTCCAACTCATTTCTTCAGAATGTAAATACCATGCAATTGACATCGAAACCGTTTCAGATTTTATTTTAAAGTAAGGGGGAAGGTCTATTTCTCTTTAAAGTGTTTTTAAATCCTCAGTTTAAAGTAATTTTTAGTAGTTTATTTAATCACCTACTGAGTATGCAGCTTCTTTATATTTTAATCCTTGTCTCAGTTTAGGCTGGAGCCATGACCTTTGCCATAGGTTTCCACACAGTGTGTGTTGCGTTTTTATAAACAGGGTGGCTCCATTTGTCCTGCAACATCCTATGAAGCCACGCTTGCATGCAAGGACTAGAGTTGTGTCTCCCTACACTGTGTTCATCAATCGAAACACACAACCCCAGAGCCTAAAATGGCAAGGCACTCTCTTGCTCCTCCCTCCTTTTCCCTCCTCTCTTTTCTAAAGCCGGTGTTCTGCCGAGAAAGTTCCGCTCGGCGGATAAGGACCCCCCTCTACTGAGCAGGCGCTGCGCCTGCGCAGTAGGATCCTGCGGAAATAGCCGAAGGTGAATAGCTGAAAATCAGCTGTACACGGCGCCTGTAAGAGGGCCCCTCGCGGGCTTGCTTCGCTCGCAACGCTTCGGGCACGGCCTCACTCCGCTCGCCTCTTTTAGATTCCCCCTCTAGGTCCACTTGGATGGTGGGGAAGGAACCTGGACCCAGAGCGCAGGCGCCGTGTACAGCTGATTGAAGAGTTTGAGCTTCGGCTATCTCCGGCGGCTGACAGTAGTTCGTAGTGCGCAGGCGCTGCGCCTGCGCAGTACAGGGGGGGAACTTATCCGCCGAGGAAACTTTCTCGGCAAGACACCGGCCATAGATGGAGCATTTTTCTTTCTTGCAACCACAGGTTGCAGGAAAGAAAATCACTCATTTCCCCCATCAACACAGTCAGTGTTGATGGGGAAATCTCCCCCACAGAGCCATTGTGTTCGGGGGAGCCATCCCTGCTGGGAGAACACAGCTAGCGGCCATAATAGCTGTGAGCAGTAATCGCATGTAAAATCCAACAGGCTGGTTGTACCCCAAATCGATCAATTGTTCAACTTGGGTACATTCAGCTTCCCCATACATGGTTTAAATCTCAGCCAGTCCCTGCTGAACCGGCTAAGATTCAAGCCATCTATGACCGGCTTAAGCTAAAAGACTGGCTGGAGACTTCACTGTCCACTAATAATTCCCCCCCCCCCCAAAGATGTGACGTTCAGGGAAGCCGCACTGAGAGAACAGAAGCAATAAGCAGATTATAAACTGCACATTCTGGGGTAAAAATTTTAGCAAAAACTTTACTGTGGAATGCTTATTTTATTGAGCTCCATGTGCTAAACTACAAAATGCTGAGGCAGATCGGAAGACAGAAGGTAGAAACACCACACACTAGAACCCACTGGTTCCGGTGTATGGCGTTCCTACCTTCTGTCTTCTGATCTTCTTCAGCTAGCCTGGATGAGCTTGTTTGAACATCGCCACCTGATCTGTGCTTTGGACTGCAGGGGGGGAGTTTTGTAGCGCTTTGACTGGGGCTCCTTTTTGTATATGGGTCACAATAAAAATGACTGAGGGTTACTGAGGGTTTAATACTACTTCAAAGAAAAATAAATATAGATAAATAAATAGAAAGCAGGTTTACCTCTTCTCTACTCAATTTAAAAAAAAATAAAAAATTTGACTTTACATACACTCTTAGGTTATGTACAATACAGACATATCCTGTACTAGGAGTAGAACAAGGAAGTCTAACCCAACCAATCAAGGTACTTGAGTCAGAAAAGGGCTGGAGACTCAGATGCTCTTGAATAAAAGTCCTTTATTGGGTTACACGGGTACAGGCTGACGCGTTTCGACTAAGAAGCCTTCATCAAAGCATTCAAGGTCCAATCAAGGTATTAGAGTCCCCATAGACCTCGGATATTTTCATTATGTATCTGTGAATCAGTAAAGACTCACCCAATATCTTTGGGTACTTTTTTGGGCTTTATCACACCTGGCTACCTACACAGGACAGCTAAAATATTAGTAAATCACTCTTTAACTTTTCAACAGTAGAAGATATCTTGTGGTGTCTGCTTTTATAGGCAGAATTTTTGATTTAAAATAGCCAAGAGGTTCAGTTTGATCTAGTAGGTGAACAGTAAAAAAAACTTGTATGATAAACAGAGTAAAAAAAAAATTGAAAATATAGATATAAAATATATTTTTACAGTCTTTGTGCATTTAGTCATACTATTTGTAGAATTCTGTGATTTCACAGAATATATTGGATAATAAAGTAAAAGTCACATTTAGGTTAGGAATAATGGTGTACTTGTTCGGAAGGAGTGTGCTGTGATTATCAAATGTTGCAGCATAAAAGTCATAGGGGTTAGTTGTATCTGAGCAAAAAGAACACAAGTGCTGTGTAGTAAGAGGAATAAGATGTTACTGCAACAGATCTAAACACAGTAAAACAGTGTGAATGTTGTATATGTATTCACAGAGGAAGAAAAATCACTCATGCTCATCAATATTCATTATTTTTTTAAATATCTAGGATTTTGATCCCTACTTGTTATTTACATGATCATTTGCAGTTCATCCGCCATTCATGACATTGCTTTAATATGCCAGTTGTCACTTTTTGCTGTCAATTTTATCATTTCTTATATTTTGTTTACAGTCACTGACAGCAGCAATTGCTACCACTAATTGATTGGCCGAGCTAGCTGTCACTTTTTTAATGTATTGGATAATTTCCTATTTGCTTGAGTATGCTTAAAAAGCCTTAGCCCAGAAAACCACTGCAATAAATGACTGCTGACCTGTCTCATTGCAAATACTTTGATCTTTAATTTGCTGCCGTTAGTGACAAATATCCCCCGTGTTGTATCTTAATGAACACATGTATTGGGCTACACTGAATAATTCCTTGGTGTCTTAATTAAATTCAACAATGCAATAATGTTTGTGTTTTTTTTTTTTTCTTACAAAAGTTTTCCCTGCAGTTTTTTCCATGTACCTGTCTATTAAGGCTCCATGCACACTGGACGTTAAAATAACGTTATAAAAACACCAGTAGCTTTGCAGTGAGATTTTTTCAACGTTTTTTTTAACGTTTTTGCAACAGCGTTTATTAGCGTTTTTCCTCGTTAGCGGTTTTTAGCAGGTTTTTTTTTTTTTTTTTCAATGGATCAAAAACGTTTTTGAGCATTTATCAACGTTTATCAGCGTTTATGAGCGTTTAGCGTTTTTGTGGTCAGAAGAACGACTCCTAAACGAGATTTTATGACGTTCAGAAAACAGCCCATAAACTCCACTGCTGATAAACATCCAAAAACGTCCATGTGTAGGGCGGCACAGTGGTGTAGTGGGTAGCACTTTCGCCTAGCAGTAAGAAGGGTCGCTGGTTCGAATCCCAACCACGGCACTACCTGCCTGGAGTTTGCATGTTCTCCCTGTGCCTGCGTGGGTTTCCTCTGGGTACTCCGGTTTCTTCCCACACTCCAAAGACATGCTGGTAGGTTAACACAGTGTTTCTCAACTCCAGTCCTCAAGGCGCCCCAACAGGTCATGTTTTCAGGATTTCCCTCAGATGAAATGGCTGTGGTAATTACTAAGGCAGTGAAACTGATCAAATCACCTGTGCAAAATAATTGGAAATCCTGAAAACATGACCTGTTGGGGTGCCTTGAGGACTGGAGTTGAGAAACACTGGGTTAACTGGATCCTGTCTAAATTATCCCTAGTATGTATGAATGTGAGTTAGGGACCCTTAGATTGTAAGCCCCTTGAGGGTAGGGATTGATGTGAATGTACAATGCATATGTAAAGCGCTGCGTAAATTGACGGCGCTATATAAGTACCTGAAATAAATAAAATAAATGTGTGCACGGACACATAAGATAACATAGAGGGGAGTTTATGGACTGTTAAAAAGAAAGGCCCAAACTCCCAAAAATAGCCGTTTATGAGCTTCTGTGTACATGGAGCCTTAGGCCATACTGAGGACTATTCATTTTCAGGCAAATTCAAGCAAATTCATTCACTATATCTGGTCTTCCACAGTACACAGAACATTAAAATGCAGATGTTTTAGTAAATATAAACGGCTAAATACCTTTTCTAATCAGCAGTATATATAGTCTTATGACTTCTATAAGTGTCTGGTTAAAGCTTGTAGAAGGAGTTTTCTTTCTCCTCTGACTGTCCTATGAGGCTGCAGGGCCCCTGACCCTCTGTCTGGACAGTGCTGATTGGTCCTGTGCTGATTACATGCACCCTCCCAAGAAAAAAAAAAACTCTTTTGCAATACACACCAAACTGAGCATGTGCAAAGTGCCTCCAAGGCTCTGTTCTATCAGGAGATGGATTGGGGACAGTGTAAGAATGGGGGATTTAGAGAGCAGCCTTTTTTACACAATGCAGAGGATTAACACCTTAGATTCCACAGTGAGTATAACACGCACGCTTTACTGCATATACAGACTAATTTTACTGTAACATTTCAAAGTCCTTTAATACTATGAAAATATAAGGAACTAGTTATAAAAAAAAACTTTTACTGCACAATTTTTATGAGTAATAACTCCAGGATTTTTTTTTTATATAAAGTCTTTTCTACATGTATTAGTCACAGTTTAAAAATGTGCTGTCTATAAGTGAGTCAGACATACAATGTGCAATTCAGACAGTAAAATGAAAAACATGCCTTTTGGGACTTTTGGAGAGCAGCTAATGATATAAATGTGGTATCGTAAAAAAAGGTGTATTACAATGGATGTGATCCTGAGAAACCACATTTTAGTTCCACCTGATTCCACAATAAATAATGTAGAGCAGCAACAACAGCATCAGGCATAGCAGTGGTATGAAAGTACTGCAGCTCCAAACTTGTAGCAACAAAGTGTCACCAGTAGGCCAATTCACCATAACCAAGTGACTTACTATGTCTATTGCATGACTTGTTTATCTTCACAGTTGCAACGGGATGAGGGTGGAGTCAGGATTATGCATGCCATACATGGTCGAATTCTGAACAAATTTTCTTTCCAAAATCAGAAATTTAGTGATTTTGTGAACCGAAGGTGATTTAGAAATTCAACCAACCAGGCCTTCAATTTCACCCCCTGTTGCTACAGAAAGAATTTTCATGGCCGGGAATCTTCTTTTCTTTCCGGGAATTTTCTTTTCTTTCAGGGAATTTTCTTTTCTTGTGCTCATGCGCATTTCTTTTTCGATTATATTTCTCACACAATTCTCCCATCATTGATTGGAAAATCATTCATTTTTTAAAAAATTTCCAACATGTCCGATCACTCAAATTCAATGGCGGCACGAAAATCGTCCCTTGCTGCGGCCCACTAATGGTGCGAAATTCGAACGAAAATTCTTAGAAAATATTTTTGGGTTTGACACCAGAAAAGGAATGGATGGGAAATCTTCCAATGGGGACATTAGTTCTGGTGACCCTGGTGACCACCAGCAATCCCCCATTTTGAAGTCCTCTGACTTCCTGTTTCGGCTATGGGATAGGAAGTAAATGGAGATTTGGGAGATGACAAAACATACACAGACAGGGGTTATAACCCTCTTTTACTCTACTCAAAATGAAAAAAAAAAAAAACTTTTGCCCTTAGATCTACTTTAACCAATTGCTGACCATCCTATTGCACATTTACTGCGACAGGGTGGCCGCACTGCGCAGATCACGTATATATACAGTACATGATCCCGTATTTCTGGGTATCGGGCACACATGCGCACCTCCAGGGGGTCACTTTTTTCGGGTGGCCTTGATGTCCGCTGGCACCCGGCGATCATTCGTTACACAGGCAGAACAGCAATCTCACTATGTAAACAAGGCAAATTGCCATTCTGTCAGCATGGAAGGTATTAATCCTGTGTTCCTGCAAAGCAGAAACATGGATCAATGCCTTCCATTAGTAAAAGAACTTCCACCACAGTAGTAAAACACTGGTCAGGCACACAGTTAACCCTTTAATCGCCTCTGAGGTTAACCCCTTCCCAGCCAGTGTCATTAGTACAGTGACAGTGCACTGATCGCTGTATTAGTGTCACTGGTCCCCAAAAAAGTTCAAAATGGTCAATTAGGTGTCTGGTTTATCCACCGCAATATCGCAGTCCTGCTATAAGTCTCTTATCACCGCCATTACTAGTAAAAAAACTTAAAATAAATAAAAATTCCATAAATATATACCATCGTTTGTAGACGCTATAACTTTTGCACAAACAGATCAATGTACACTTATTGGGATTTTTTTTAATCAAAAATATGTAGCAGAATACATATTGGCCTAAATTGTAAGAAATTAGATTTTGTACAAATTTTTATTGGATGTGTTTTATAGCAGAAAGTATAAAATACCATATTTATCGGTGTATAACACACACCGGCGTATAACACGCACCCCAATTTAGGAGGGAATTTTAAGGAAAAAAAAACTTTTAGGAGGGAAGTTGAAGGAAAAAAAACTTACATTTAAATGCCCATCATTGCAGCTTTCTCAGTGCAGCCATGTCAGTGCAGCCTTCCCCAGTGCAGCCATGTCAGTGCAGCCTTGTCAGTGCAGCCATGTCAGTGCAGCCTTGTCAGTGCAGCCATGTCAGTGCAGCCTTGTCAGTGCAGCCTTCCCCAGTGCAGCCTTCCCCAGTGCAGCCTTGTCAGTGCAGCCTTCCCCAGTGCAGCCTTGCATCCTGTGATCCCTGTCATCCTGTCTTTCAAAATCGCCGACCGCGATTTGAAAATGGCGCCGCCGGCGCCGAAATACACAGGTCTTTGGCTCTTCTCGACGGCTCTCGTTTACTTTCGGCTCCACTCGTAGTCCCGAGCGGAGCTATCCGAACCTAGCCGAGTACACTCGGCTAGGTCCGGGCGGCGCTCGAGTGAAGACGAAAGTGGCCGAGAAGAGCCGAGGACCGGCACTGTGTATTTCGGCGCCAGCGGCGCCATTTTCAAAACGCGGTCTGCGATTTTGAAAATCTGACAGCTCCGGATCGAAGGGGATCGGCGTATAACACGCATCCGCGATTTCCCCCTGATTTTAAGGGGAAAAGAGTGCGTGTTATACGCCGATAAATACGGTATATTTTTTTTTTATTCAAAAATGTCCGTTTTTTTTGTTTAAAAAAAATAAAAACCACAGAGGTGATCAAATACCACCTAAAGAAAGCTCTATTTGCGGGGAAAAAAAAGGACATCACTTTTATTTGGGTACAGCGTCGCACAGTTAGGGTAACGCAGTGCCATATCGCAAAAAAATGGCCTGGTCACGAAGGAGGGTAGATCTTCCGGGGCTGAAGTGGTTAAAGGCTAACTTTAAGTAGATATAAAAGACACACATTAATGCAGTTCTGTAATCATTAATACTTCATTGGCGTATTTTGTAATGCAAGCAGTGTACGTATTAGAATTCGAGCTGGTATCAGCCTCATCCACTCCTTGTAGAGCAGGGCTGGAGTGTGAGAGGAAGAAGCAGCACAGGTAGTCAATCGGTTCATGTGTTAACAAGAAGCTTGCTGACAATAAGAGAAAGCAGAGTGACATGACTTCATCACTGTGCTGCTTCCTCTTTCATTGTCCAGCCACAGACTAGGAGCAGGTCTATGATGACCACCTGGGCCTAGAGGAAATTGGTTGAATGATGCTGGCCATCAGACTGAAGACATCTTGTTACAGAAGAAAAAAAAATACTGCAGGGAAAATCTCTGGATTGAAGATACATATTTTAGGAATATTTTGTTATGTTATCTTTGAATTAGCTATTCATTTTTGTTGTTTTAATTCTTGGCTGTAGTTCTGCTTTAAACCTTGTATTCTATTTGTGCTGCTTCTGTTACAAAGTGGCATTGCTGGTACGGTTGGAGGTTTATCCTCTAATATAAGAAGGAAATGTAGATGTATTACCAATTTTTAACTCCCGAAAAAGGTAAAAAACTAATTATATTTTTCAAGTACCCTCCAAATAAAAGCAATCTATTGTTTTGTTTGCTTTGTCACATTATGGAAGTAGAATGGCTCCTGAGACCTTATGGCTGGTTTTCTAATGGAGCTGAGAATTTCACACAATAAATTGTGTGAATATTCACTTCAGTTATCCAATCATGTGCAGATGAAAAAAGGTAAACAACAATTTGATTTTCACATAATTAGATAATTAAAGTGAAAATTCATTATGTAAACATTCTCAACACTCCTAATAAATCAGCCTTCTCGTGTATTAAAAAAAAAGGTTGGCAATATGGCAAGATCTAGCTATAACTGTGTACCGCACTGTAGGCTTATAGCATGCAAAGATTAAATATTTCAAGGTAATAAACTGTTTGCTTTTCTAGACTGAGATATTCTTAAATATTAGAAAAGGGTTCTAGTAGAACAGTGCAGCCAGGGAGTATTTTTTTTTCTTATGTGATCAAGAGCCAACCCCATTTAATAAGGTAACATGACTCATTTCCCATTGAAAACTGAATCAGCTTTTATTGCTGTTGATTTTCTTGTTTTTTCTAATGGGACCCGATATGAACACATTATACTGAATGTTGCATATACAGTACTTCACCTATTTATTAACCACTTGACCTCTGGAAGATTTCCCCCCTTCTTGACCAGGCCACTTTCTGCCATACGGCACTGTGTTACTTTAACTGTGTGGTCATGCGACACTGTACCTAAAAAAAAAATTGGGTACAGAGCTTTCTTTTGGTGGTATTTGATCACCTCTGCAGTTTTTATTTTTTGCGCTATAAACAAAAAAAGCCTGCCAATTTTGAAAAAAAAATATACATACTTTTTCTTTTCTGCTATAAAACATATCTAATAAAAAAGTGAAAAAAATCTATTTTTTTCATAAATTTAGGCCAATATGTATTCTGATACATGTTTTTGGTAAAAAAAAAAATCACAATAAGCGTATATTGATTGGTTTACGCAAATGTTATAGCATCTACAAACTATGGGATATATACTGGAATTTTTTTTTAATACTAGTAATGGTCGGTGATCAACGACTTATAGCGGGACTGCGATATTACAGCCGACAATCGGACTCTAACTGACACGACCGGACTTTACGGCAGACTAGGTCCGACGGTCTTCCCGACGGACTTCCGTCAGACTTCCGGCGGACTTCCAACGGACTTTCTGAACGGACGGACTTGCCTACACACGACCGGACTTTCCGGCAGACTAGGTCCGCTGGTCCTCCCGACGGACTTTTGACGGAGTTACGGCGGACTTTCCGAATGAACGAACTTGCCCACACACGGACAAGTCCGTTCATTTTGAACGTGACTCGGGTACGACGGGACTAGAAAAGGAAGTCAATCTCGCCGCTTTTATCGGCGAGATTGACACCTTGCGGGCCCCGTCGCAGAGCATACCAGGCCCTTAGGTCTGGTATGGATCTTATGGGGAACCCCTATTCCGAAAAAATGGCGTGGGGGTCCCCCCAAGATCCATACCAGTCTCTTATCCGAGCACGCAGCCCGGCCGGTCAGGAAAGGGGGTGGGGACGAGCAAGCGACCCCCCCTCTTGAATCGTACCAGGCCACATGCCCTCAACATGGGGGGGTGGGTGCTTTGGGGGAGGGGGCGCCCTGGCCATTGGTTGTCGGGGTCTGCGGGCGGGGGGCTTATCGGAATCCGGGAGCCCCCAGATCCCGGCCCCCCACCCTATGTGAATGAGTATGGGGTACATCGTACCCCTACCCATTCACCTAGGGAAAAAAGTGTCAATAAAAAACACACTAGTTAGGTTTTTAAAGTAATTTATTAGGCAGCTCTGGGGGTCTTCTTCCGACTTCGGGGGGTCTACTTCCGACTTCTCCGCTCTCTTCTCTCAGTGTCCGATTCTTCTCCCGCTCTCCGGTCTCTTCTCCCGGTGTCCGGTTCTTCTCCCTCTCTCCGGCCTCTTCTCCCGGTGTTCGGCCTCTTCTCCTGGTGTTCGGCCTCTTCTCCCACTCTCCGGTTCTTCTGCCGGGCTCCTCCGCTATCTTCTGCTCTTTTGCCGCTCTTTTGCTAGTGGTGGCTCGGTCTTCTGCGTCGTCTTCTTCCCTCTTCTCTTCTTCCGATGTTAACACGACGCTTTCTCTTGCTGTAATGCTGTGTGAGCGCTGCGCAATGACTTATATAGGCATGGGGCGTGTTCAACGGGTGATGTCATCCGGTGACCCCGCCCCCTTATGACGTCACGGCCCTGGGGCATGCTGGGACTGTGACGTCATAAGGAACGAACGTGCTTCCCGATAGGAACTGCATCCGGCGGAGTTCCAGCGGGAAGATTTGAAACAAGTTTCAAATCTAAAGTCCGTCGGATTTCCGACCGGAACGGTCCGTCGGAAGTCCGATGCAGCCCACAAACAGTCGGATTGTCCGCCGGATTCGGTCTGTCGGACCAGTCCACTCGAAATGTCCGCCCTTGTGTACGCTGCATAACACAGTGATCAGTGCTAAAAATATGGCACTGTCACTGTGCTAATGACACTGGCTGGGAAAGGGTTTAAACATCTAAGGGTTAACCGTGTGCCTAGCCAGTGTTTGTGTTTACTATGTGTGCTGCTTTTACTAGGGGAAGAGATGGATTTCAGGAACACCAAATCCATCCCTTACCCCCTGTCAGAACGGAACGCTGCCTTGTTTACATAGGCAGAGCTCTGTTCTGAGTCTCTGCCCAACGATCAGCGGGTGTCGGCGGACACCGAGTACCAGACACCCACAAATCGGCTTCTGCTGTGAATATACACAGCAGAAGCAGTGCGCCACCAGCACATGTGCACCCCCTGCAGGAATCACATGTATATATACGTGATCTGGTGCACAGCTGCCACCCTGTAGTAGTAGAACTGCTGTAGGGCGGTTAGCATGTGGTTAAGAAATAAAAAATAAAACAAATTGTTGTCATGTTTACAATAATTACAAAGTACTTTGAAAGGGGAACCCTATAAATAGAAGGTTCCTTTGTACCTTGACAGCAGGTCCTTTGAATTTGGATGCATCTGTTTCTATTGATTTCGGAGGCTAACATTCCAGTGTATAAATGTTGCCCTTGTGAACCATATTGTATCCAGGATAACTGTTTTCATCATTCATAAAAGGGCTCACAAAACATGTTGAAATAACACAGATAAGAGACAGTTTTTATTGCTAGACATCAATGTTCAATACTAATGCATCAAAACAAATACAAATGCTTTATAAAAAGCAAAAACTTAAGTGAAGTGGATTGGAATCAAAAGGGGAATTTCTATCTATTTAGGTTGGGGAGTCTACTCGCTAGATTTTCTTTCTTTTTATTATCTTTCAGTTGACCTGATTCCTTTACCTAATTAGCGTAAGGAAAATAGATTTAAAAATAATTGACGTATGTTAATACTTTGCATGATTATAGGCCTGTAATATGTTAATAAGTAGGGGAATTCATATTCCCTGTTTATATAGCTGACACAGTTGCCTGCAATAAAAGCTTAACTCCAGGAAAACAGCTAAATACAATGCTAAAATGAGTGTATAGTGGTTTGTTTTACCTATCAAAGTAATTATTTTTCTGTCCATGGAGTCCTGAGACATAAACAAGCCTGCCAGACAGCAGGACGAGGTTGATGTCCTGACTTTTCTATGCTTGGTCACTTCTTGCCTTAAAGTTTACGATTGAACAATATAGGAAAAACAGCACAATGATGATATCCCCCTCAAATGTTTTTAAAGAAAATCATAGTTGCAATACATTAACCTTTGAAATCACACTGTTATGCTCTGTACGCACGAGCGGAATTTCCGTCAAAAAAAGTGTGATGGGAGCTTTTGGTTGGATATTCCGACCGTGTGTATGCTCCATCCAACTTTTTCTGTCTAAATTTCCGCCAGCAAAAGATTGAGACCTGGTTCTCTATTTCTCCGACAGAAAAAGTTCTTGACGGAAATTCTGTTCGGCTGTATGCAATTCCGACACGCAAAAAAAAACACGCATGCTCGGAAACAATTCGATTCATGCTCAGAAGCATTGAACTTCATTTTCTCGGCTCGTCGTATTGTACGTCACCGCGTTCTTGACGGTCAAAAGTTCAGAGAACTTTTGTGTGACCTTGTGTATGCAAGCCAAGCTTGAGCGGAATTCCGTCGGAAAAACCATCCAAGATTTTTCAGACGGAAATTCTGCTCGTGTGTACGGGGCATCAGCTGTGGTGATAGCATTTCATCAACTGCCCTCTTGTTGCTGCTTATACTCACTTTCCATTTGGTCCTCTGCTGCTGAAATCGTTTGCTAGAGTCGTATGAAACAGGGAGTACTTTTGAGTAAGAGGAAGCATGTGACTTTCACCCCTTCCTCCAACCTTGTCAAATGGAGCCAAGAAGAGCCTTTGCCTTGTGTAAGTTCCAATAAAAGTGATCTCAAGCCTGCACACAGGACTTCCTCTCTAGGGGAGCGAAGAGAAGCCAACTTTAGGCTGACCATGTGTAAAAATGCATGCTAAATATATATATATATATATATATATATATATATATATATATATATATATATATATACATATATATATATAACAATAATGAAATACAATAATAAATAATAATAAAGACAAAAAAGGTAGGTTGGGTTGCACGAAAAAAAACTGACAGCTCTGGTCGGAACCGCTAACGCCCCCTAGCGGCGCTTTAACGCTAACGCCCCCCCCCCCCCGCCCCAGTGTGAAAATAGCCTTAGTGTCAACCAGTTATATTGCAGTTAGCATTTAGGTAGTGTGTATGAAATAGTTTGGCTTAAGTAGTCCTGTAAACCTATTCTTCTGTAGGATACGTGAAAAGAAAACTCTTTCGTTTTCAAAAATTTATTTGGCCATACTTGAAAGTTAAGCTTGCATGAGATTATTAGTATTAGTATAAGTATATTTTATTGTTTCTATTATGAACATTTTTTCTAAGAGTGACAGTTTGCATAATACTGTTCTTAAAAATGAATAATTTCCTGACACTTTTTAGGTCAGCAGTCCAGAACAAAAGTCAGAGTAGAACCTTGATCTGCACACTTGTTCCAAGACAATGACTCAAAAGTAATATACCGTAGTAGAGAGTGAACATCACGGCCAAGAAACCTGAATTTTCAGGAGAGGTCAGCTATGGCAGCTTCCATATTTCTCTCATTACCGGTTGACTTTACAGTAACTGAATTGCAATACAGTCTTGAACTATTTTTATGATATTTTAAAATTGTCTTTTGTTCTCTGGATTACCATGTGAATAACTGGTCGTACTTGACTTTGTGATTAGAATTATAGGTGATCGATTCTCTCAATTTAAAAGCTTAAACATATTCCTTCCTTAAAAAAAGTCTAGTTTGAGTATAATTAGTAGAAGCAATAGGAATATAAATGCCATCATACTTAATGATTACAATCTAATTTGTCAGGTTAAACTATTACCTAGTGAAGCATGGGAGTGCAGATTATTCTGTATTGTACATTCTGAAATGTATTCCTAGGGGATCAGCAGAATGGCCTGCTAAAGATAATGAAAGTCGGCAGCTTCCAACTTAAGATAGATTCGAACTGCTTACACAGCAGATCCATGCTGGGCTTACAGACATGCCTTGCAAACTTTCATCAACTTGAGGAAATATTTTTAGATAGAGTGCTGAATTAATTGACACAATTAAATAACAGCACATTTTTCATTCTGTGCCAAGTATTGTCTTTGTATTTTGCAGTCTTCTGTAGTACTGGAATCTTGGTATAATTAGCTTCTACTGACGTAGTTTCACTAATTTTATAATTTAAAGCGTTCCAACAATTATATATGGTTGTCAATGTTCAGATTAATGTTGCAGTGGGATAAGCATTTAATTATCCACTCTCCCTTAATAATTTCCCTTGGAAGGATGCATGTGATCAGCACAGGGCCAATCAGCACTGTCCAGACAGAGTTAGGGGTCTTGCAGTCTCATAGGACAGTCAGAAAACTCCTCCTACAAGCTTTAACAAGTTCTTGGCTGGACACTGGAAGAAGTCCCAAGACTGCTCTAACTGCTCATGAGAAAAGGTATTTAGCAGTTTATATTTACTAAAATAATTGCATTTCAATGTACTGTGGGAGACCAGATATAGTAAATGAAGGGTCCGGGGTTTAGTAACACATTAAGCCTCCCTAATTTCATCATCTCCTATGCAGATTATCACAAGGGTCAATATTTAAAGTGGTATTAAACCCAAAAGAAAACATTCATTATATAGCAGCTTACCAATTCTTAGATATTATCTCTGCATTGGCTTTCTGTCCCTTATTTTCTTTTGCTGATCCAGCCAGTAAGTCTGTTGTTTTTTAACAGAACATGCTTTACTGCAAATGAATCTGGTAAGAGTGTTGAGAAAAAGTGCTGCAGGGGAGGGACTATTTCTTCTATTTTGGGCTCGGAAGAATACCTCTCCCGCGCCCGCTCCTCATGCTGGCTGAGGTCCCGGCCAGCGCATGATCATCCTCTGTAGTGCCGACCTTTGCCCCTGGCGCCGCGGAGTGATTCCTCTCTCTCCGCGTGAGAAGAAGTAGGAGAGAGGCGACTCGGCGAGCAGCGGCGGCAGAGCCTACATCGGCAGAGGCAGTCAGGCAGGCATCCGATCTAACTAGTTTGTGGACCCTCAAGTCCAACCTGTCCAGGCAGCAGCAAAAACAGGGAGGAAGCAAGTGACTCCTGGGGCCCAGCTAACAATTACACAGGTGAGGTGTGTGCTTGCTTGGGGGGGGCTTCAAGATCTACTACTACTGCAGCAGCATCTATACATTATGGCATTGGCGGCATGGCTGGCACAGTCTACAGGTAGCACATGCGTTATGGCCCATAACGCATGTGTTGCCTGCCTGCAGGGACAGTGCCACCCATGCCGCCAATACCGTAATGTGCTGCAGACAGTGCCACCCATGACGCTAATGCCATAACGCATGTGCTGCCTGGAGAGACAGTGCCAATGCCATTGGCGGCATGGGTGGCAGTGTCTGCAGCACAATATGGCATGGGTGGCACTGTCTGCAGTACATTATGGCATTGGCGTCATTGGGTAGGACTGTCTCTGCAGTACATTATGGCATTGGCATGTCCCGCTGTCAAGTTGCTGATCGCCACCATTACTAGTAAGGCCCCTTTCACACTGGGGCGGTGGGTGAGTCGGCGGTAAGGCGCCGCTATTTTTAGCGAAGCTTTACCGTCAATTTGAGCTCCTCCACCGCTCTTGCCCATTGAAATCAATGGGGCGGGACGGCTATACCGCCGGCAAAGCACTGCTGCAGCAGCGCTTTGCGTTGATTTTAACCCTTTCTCGGCCGCTAGTGGGGGTAAAAGTGCCCCGCTAGCGGCCGAGAAAGGGTTAAAATCAACGCAAAGCGCTGCTGCAGCAGTGCTTTGCCGGTGGTATAGCCGTCCCGCCCCATTGATTTCAATGGGCAAGAGCGGTGGAGGAGCGGTGTATATACACCGCTCCTTCACCGCTCCAAAGATGCTGCTAGCAGGACTTTTTTTAGCATCCTGCCAGCGCACCGCTCCAGTGTGAAAGCACTCATCTGAAAACAGTATTTCTTTTGGATAATCAAATTTATAACTGGCTGGAGAAAAATAAATATCACTTGTAGACAAACCTACACTTTGTTTCAAGGTGGGCTCTGGGGAGGGGCCAGGGGTGGAGCCAGGGGTGGGGCTGAAGGAGGGACCAGGGGCAGGACCAGGGGTGGAGCCGAAGGGGGCCCCGTCAGGTAGGCTGTACGGGGCCCCATGATTTCTATCAGCGGCCCTGATTGTGTGTATTTGCTGGCGTGGGACATTTATCCTCCCTCTAAGTCCTGGGGACCATTGTCACCACCACTGTAAGTTAGGGGAAAGTTGGGAAAATTCAAAACGGAGTTGTCACCAGAACAGGATATGATATCATCCAATGAGGACACTTATCAGTGGGATAACTTTGGAGAGATTTTATTTCATTGCCATGTCTACAGGACTGAAATGGAAACTTCCCAATGGGACACAGATAGAAAAAAGAAACCTTATAAAGATTTTGACATTTTCTTGCTTTTAAATGAAATAAAATGGTTTGGCTATTGACTGTATGTATTTTATTGGTAATTTGATAGCAAACATTACGTTTTAATTCAAAAATATTTCCACAGGAATCAGAATGTTTATTTTCAGCCACGTGACTGTTATTTTCAAACCTCACTAAAAAGCTGGCGTTAACAGTAAATACGTTGTAGCATTACATTTGCGCAATCCCTAGTTTCCCAAATGCTGAAGGACATGAGGGTATACTGTAACACATATTATGGGTGGCCACTGAATACTTACGTCAAGGCTAATAAGCAATGTTTTTTTTGGTTTTTTTTGTACAATGCCATATCCTTTTTTCTTTTTTTGAGTGCTCAATAAAAATATATTAAACCAAAGTGGTCGTCCCCGTAAGCAGCTGCTGCTGTACTCTCTTTTAAGATAAACCACAGTTCTCTGGCAATCTTTTCTTGTGTATTAAATATTTTTTTTGCAAAAGAAAATTTTATGTATATACGGGTACTTAAAAGCGGATACAAAAACACCCATGTATATACTGTACATCTTAAAACCATTATAGTTTCCATTATAGTTTCATGGCCTATATTCTAATTTCCAAGATATATGGCTACCCTGGATACCTTTCATGAACTTTGATTTTGCAACCTTTTTTTCCTAGAACTCCTACACTTAAAGCGGGATTCCTGCCTAAAAAAAAAATAAATTAAAAGTCAGCAGCTACAAACACTGTAGCTGCTGACTTTAAATAAGTACTAACCTGTCCTGGGTGCCCGCGATATCGGCCGCCGAGGCCGACCCGTCCCTCGGCTCTCGGGTACCGGCACTGCCATCCTAGGTAAGGGAAACAGGCAGTGGAGCCTTGCGGCTTCACTGCCAGCTTCCTACTGCGCACGCGCGAGCGGCGCAGCGCTCTGTGAATGGCCCCATGGTTTTCTGGGAACACACACAGTTCCCAGAAGATAAGGGGGCCGCTCACTGAGGAGCAGAAGATGCCGCGGAAAAGGAAGAGGCGGATTAGGAAGACTGCCTAGCAACAAGGGTTTAGGTAAGTTTAAAAAAATGTTTTCAAATGTTTTTTTTTTCTATTTTTTTTTCAGGGTGGCCCTCCACTTTAACCTTGAAACCCATATTTCTTTACATACTGGGCATCTTGTCGACATGCACATGCTGTTTCTTTCCTTTTTTTTTTTTTTTTTTTTTCTCTTTGTCTTTTTATATATTTAATTAGGGTCTTTAATGTTTAATTTTGAATGCACACTTGCAATTCAATTTTATTATTTTTCATGGCAACTTATGTTAATATTCATGGATATATTGCTAAATATATTTTGGGCACCTATGGATTTAACTGTAAATTTTCATGTTGCTAAATCGTTTTTTGTTTTTTTTTCTCTGTAAAGTTCTACAAATTTCTATGATGAAAACCTTAATGAAAATATAATAAAACCATTATAGTTTCCCTTTAAAAACAATGATTTTTTTTTATTGGGAAACATTATTTTGAGGGGCACAACTAACTTTCTGCTCTGCATCCACATAGCACTAAACTATATTTTGTCCCTTTTGCTCCAACACTTGTCTGACTTAGATCAACATACAAAAGCAAACACATGTCAAATATCTGTATCGCTGTTTATGTTTATATAATGATATTTGTAAATAGTACTTAACATAATGCTTAACATAAGAAAAACAGTAATTCATTGTAGAATTACTGTTTTTTTAAGCCGCAAATCCATATATACCCACTATTTATATAGATATCTTTATATAAAGATATATACAATATATATAGATATCTACTGTGAATAGATATAAATATCTATATACAGTTCGGCCCATATATATTTGGATTTTGAAGTGCAGACTTTCAGCTTTAATTCAAGGGGTTGAACATAAATATCAAGTACAAATGTTAAGAACTGCAACTATTTTTATACACAGTCCCCACGTTTTCAGGGGCTCAAATGCAATTGGACAAATTAACATAATCATAAATAAAATGTTAATTTTTTATATTTTGTTGAGAATCCTTTACTGGCAATGACTGTGTCACGTACCTGGTGGGTGAGCCTGATGTGTAGAGGAAGGCCTCTCGTACAGCTCCGGCTCGAGAGCCCCTGATAGTGAGACAGCAGGCTCAGGAGCACAGTGGGGTAAGAGTGCCTATGATCAGTCCAGAAGTCTGTATCAGCGAAAGCCAGGAACTTGCAGCAGGAAGCCGGAACACAGCAGGTAGCAGGCAGGAGAGGTGGCAGATGGCTGGCAGACTTGGCAGGAGATGGGTAAAGATGCACCACTGGACGCAGGAGCTTGCAGCAGGCTGGACAGTCAGAAGCAGGGTCAGACGAATCGGGTAGGCAGCAGACAGGCAGATCAGGCAGACGTGGCAGGCAGAAGCGTAGTCGGGTCACAGGCAGGTTTTGGCAACAGACAGGCAAATCAGGCATAGACAGCAGGCAGAGGTGTAGTCGGGTCACAAGCAGGGATCAGCAACAGGTGCTAGGTAACAGGAACTGGAGACAGAGAATAGTCCGTGGAAAGCCAAGGGGTCAGAGCAGGAAGCAGGCAGCGGTAGTAGGGAATAAGCCGGATCGGTAGCAGAAGTCAGACAGACAGGAATCAGGATTCAGGTAACGCTGTAGACCAAGCAGCAACCAGCCAGTGTTGAAGCTCTGTTTAAATAGACCGACTGGCGCCAGTTCTGGTAACAGGTGCACGCAAGCGCCAATGCATGGTCCCATTCGCGCGCGCGCATGCGCATCAGCAGAAGCGCCCATAGTCATTCTGGACATTCTTGGTTGGCGCCTGCGCACAGGTATGTGCCTGGAAACAACAGTAGTCCTTTGCAGACGTCTTCCCTGACAGACTGCCTGAAGTGTGGAACCCATGGATATTACTAAAGCCTGGGTTTCCTCCTTTCTGATGCTTTGCCAGTTTTGCCTTTAGCAGGTAAAATGCATGCTCAATTGGGTTGAGATCAGGTGATTGATTCAACCATTTCAGAATATTCCACTTCTTTTCCTTCAAAAGCTCCTGGGTTGCTTTTGCAGTGTGTTTTGGATCATTGTTCATCTGTACTGTGAAGCGCCGCCCAATCAACTTTGCTGCATTTGGCTGCATGTGGGCTGACACTATATCTCTAAACACTGCAGAATTCATCCGGCTGCTTCTGTCACATCATCAATAAACACCAATGACCCAGTGCCACTGGAAGCCATGCATGCCCACGCCATCACACTGCCTCCACCATGTTTTATAGATGACGTTATGTGCTTTGGATCATGAGCTGTTCCAAGCCTCCTCCACACTTTTTTCTTCCCATCATTCTAGTACAGATCAATCTTAGTTTCATCCATCCAAAGAATGCTTTTCCAGAACTGGTCTGGCTTTTTTAGATGTTGTTTGACGAAGTCTAATTTCTGGCTTTTTTATTCTTCAGGCTTATGAACGGTTTGCACCTTGTGGTGAACCCTCTGTATTTGCTCTCATGAAGTCTTCTCTTGATTGTAGACTTTGACAATGATACGCCCACCTCCTGCAGAGTGTCTTTCACTTGTCTGGATGTGGTGAATGGGTATTTCTTTACGATAGAGAGGATCCTACGATCAGCCACCACTGTTGTCTTCCGTGGACGTCCATGCCTTTTTATGTTGCTGAGGTCACCAGTGCGTTCTTCTTTCCTCAGAATGTACCAAGCGGTTGATTTGGCCACTCGTAATGTTGCTGCTATTTCTCTGATGGATTTTTTCATTTTTGAAGCCTTACAATGGCATGTTTCACTTGCACTGACAGCTCCTTTGAACGCATGATGTAGGTTCACAGCAATAAATTCCAAATGCAAATACCACACTTAGAATCAACTCCAGACCTTTTATCTGCTTAAATGATGAAGAAATAACGAAGGAGTAGCCCACACCTGGTCATGAAAAAGCTTTTGATTCAATTGTCCAATTACTTTTGGTCCCTTGAAAAAGGGGGGGTAACTATTCTTAAGAGCTGTAATTCCTAAAGCATTCCTCCGATTTGGATGTACATACCCTCAAATTAAACCTGAGAGTGTGCACTTTCAGCCTATATATTATATAACTATAGCTTGAATATGTTCTGGTAAACACCTTAAAAAAAAAAAATTGTGCCTGTGTCCAAATATATATGGATCTATCTATCTATCTATCTATCTATCTATCTATCTATCTATCTATCTATCTATCTATCTATCTATCTATCTATCTAGTTTTACGCTGTTAGTTTCCTCTACATGTTTATCAGCATGCCTGTTAAAGTGCACATTTGGATATAAAATGTATTAGCGGTCATATGACATTCTAGTGTCTGGCTGCGCTGTGATGTTTATAGACATGTTTAGATTCCAATATTTAATACTCACTATTTCTCATTGTTCCCAAATATGGTTTGTGTAAATATAATTTTGTCACTGTCTGTCAGTGTCTACAAATAGCAAACTGCCAAGAGATTATAATTAGAGTGGAATAACATAAACTACAAATTGATATAGATTTTTAGAGTATAAACCACTGCCTTAAGACCATTAACATTGTTATGCAAATATTTGCATAATTGTACTATTAATGAAAGAGCCTGCATGAGTTATGAGTAGAAATGTTCTGCGGTTATCACTTCATCATTAAAGATAGATAAAGTAATAGAAGTGTTGTTGAAATCTCATTTATGGTGCATAATTGAAACATAATGGAGTTATACAAGAACTTGAATTAGTCTTTGTAAAAACAATTATCTCTCAGTTGCTTCTTCTTGACTCCAATAACATACAGCCATACTACCACAAATTCTATTATGTTATTATCACATGGAAAAATGGACGGAATGATTGCATTTTAAATGAAACACGTTTGCAGTTCTGAATTCAATAATTATTCAATTATTTTATTCTTGTTAGTACTAGCCAACTGTTAATGGATTTCATTTCAGGACCAATGATATGGCATATTATTGTTATAATAATAATTATTATTATTATTACTTCCAAAGTCTACATTGATGTAACAGAGTTACAGAGTTAGTTGGGAGTTGTGACTCTTCACACAATAAATTGTTCACTTTTATTATTCAGTCATATGCTGATGAAAAATGTAAACAGGAAATGGCTTTTCACTTGATTGGGTAATTGAAGTAAATATTTAAAAAAATTTAGTGTGTGAAGATTCTCCATTTAGTAAATCAGCCTCAATGTCTCTCACCTTCTGCATCAATCCCTTGTACTCAAAAAGATCATCATCTTTTTTTACCATTTGTGTCTACCAGTTTTCCCCCCAGTAGTAAAAAAAATTGGAGCAATTTACCTCCGGGATAAAAAAAAATCCCAAGCTTTGAACATTTCATGGAGCACTGTTCAATTCATCATCCGAAAATGGAAAGTGTATGGCACAACTGCAAACCTACCCAGACATGGCCGTCCACATAAACTGACAGGCCGGGCAAGGACAGCTTTTATTAGAGAAGCAGCCAAGAGGCCCATGGTAACTCTGGAGGAGATGCAGAGATCCAAAGCTCAGGTGGGAGAATCTGTCCACAGGACAACTATTAGTCATGCACTCCACAAATCTGGCCTTTATGGAAGAGTGGCAAGAAGAAAGCCATTGTTGAAAGAAAGCCATAAGAAGTTCTGTTTTCAGTTTGTGAGAAGCCATGTGGGGGACACAACAAACATGTGGAAGAAGGTGCTCTGCTCAGATGAGACCAAAATGGAACTTTTTGGAGTAAAAGCAAAATGCTATGTGTAGCAGAAAACTAACACTGCAGATCACCCTGAACACAACATCACCACTGTCAAACATGGTGGCAGCATCATGTTGTGGGGATGCTTTTCTTATAAAGGGACGGGGAAGCTGATCACAGTTGATGGGAAGATGGATGTAGCCAAATACAGGGCAATCTTAGAAGAAACCTGTTAGAGTCTGCAAAAGACAAAGGAAAATGACCATAAACATACAGCCAGAGCTACAATGGAATGGTTTAGATTAAAGCATATTCATGTGTTAGAATGGACCAGTCAAAGTCCAGACCTAAATCCAATCGGGAATCTGTGGTAAGACTTGAAAATTGTTGTTCACAGACGCTCTCCATCCAATCTGACAGAGCTTGAACTATTTTGCAAAGAAGAATGGGCAAAAATGTCACTCTCTAGATGTGCAAAGCTGCTAGAGAAATCACCAAAAAGACTTGCAGCTGTAATTACAGCAAAAGGTGGTTCTACAAAGTATTGACTCAGGAGGGCTGAATACAAATGCACCCCACACTTTTCACTTATTTATTTGTAAAACCATTAATAATTTTCCTACCACTTCACAATTATGTACCACTTTGTGTTGATCTATCACATAAAATCCCAATAAAATACATTTGTTTTTGGTTGTAACATGACAAAATGAAAATTTCAAGGGGTATGAATACTTTTTCAAGGCACTGTATATATATAGTTTTGGATATAGTGATGAGGGGGTCAGACTTATGTCATGTTTATATTGCTGTCTGTGTCCCTGTTGGGAAGGTTGACCATTAGTAACCTTTGTCACAGAGAAACATTTTAGATTAATCACCTGAGCAAAATGTGAGGAAAATCCACCAATGGGAAAACCTGTTCCTATGACATCTCTCAGATTAGAATCCTGTTGTCTCCATGAAGGGAAATCTCCCTAGTTGGACATAGGCACCGAAAAATAATCTGACAGGAGTTTTAATCTTTCTCTACTCTACATTACAAAACTATAACGTTCAGCTGCTCAGAGGTCCTCCACTGTTGAATAGGACTGTGCAACAATTTCAAGTGCTAGGCAGATGCCGCCTTCCTTGTATATGGTAATCCAAAGTGGAATTACAAAAACAAAAAGACAGGAAGGGGCAAGCACCTAGTGCATTACCGCAAGAAAATGTATTTGAGCAAATAAAATAGATAAAAATTGGATACTTACAAAAGTGCAACTGGTAAAAACACATGGACCACAAGATGCCATATAGTGCAAGGTATGTGTACTACAATTGTATCCTGCCGTATAGCCAAGCTGATGCCTTTCAGGGGCGCACCCCCTTCCTGAGCTGAACTGACCAGTGCAACAATTATGAAGTTTTAATTTGGGTCAAATACATTTTTTGCAGTAATGCGCTAGGTGTTTGCACCTTCCTGTCTTCTTGTTTTTAGTACTTTCTTTACCCTACCTAAAACTAAAGGAAATATATTCCCTTTACAAACAATTATATAATGTACAGAGTGCAGGGGTCGGGAGTAAGGATGAGCTAAGATTCAGGCTGAACTGTGATAGCAGGCTGCCAGTCTAATCTGCTGAGACCATGGAATTTCCCACTCCACAGCTGCACCTAGCAAGAGGTTGGAATGTTGGTAACTTTATTGCCCTTACGTGGCCATATGGCCATATTTGAACAATGCCATTGACCAGACACCAGGAGTATGTAACATATAGGGTGCAGAGGTCATAAATGCGTTATGTACAAAATGCAAGGGTCAGGAGTTATGTAACCTACAGAGTTCATGGATCAGGAGTATGTAACATACTTAGAGCAGAGGTCATGAATATGTAACATACTGAGTGCAGGAATCAGGTGTATATAATGTACTGAGTGCAAGGATCAGGAGTATATTCAGCCCAGTGCACAGCACTTTCATTTTAACAACACCCCCTTATTGTTAGTACAGCAGAATCCCTTATGGGACATTCTGGAAACATACTCATTCACACACACTTAAATACACACAGTCACTTACATTTACACATAATGATACACACACTCACACAATGACATGCGCTCGTGCACAATGACACACACACATTCATTAGCTGTCACTTACCTTACTGGCCAGTCAATCACTCTGCTGTCCCTCTACTGTCTTTAGTTCCCCCTGTCCCTACTACTGCTGGAAAGCACAGGGGCAGCAGGGCTGAGTAGGAATAGCACACCTTGCTTAAGGCTGCCCTCCTTGTGTCTGCACAGAACTGCAACTCCCCATAGGCAATGTTAGGCAGACATGGCAACAAAGAAGATGGCAACAAAGAACACGGATGCCAGTGGCCTCATCACCCAGGGGGAGAGATCAGACATGCAGGACATGAGCACTGGGTGCCAGTGATAGTAAGGTTCAAAATTAGAGCCTTGTATTGGCAATAATCACTCATCTTTATGAAACTACCTTCCATGTGTTGTTATTCACATATGTTAATGTGTGTGGTACAAGCCACTTCAATGATTGTTTTATATTTTTGTCTTTGTTTGCCTACTTTGTGGTCACAGTACAACTTTTTTTAGTCATCATGCACAATGACACCTACCATAACATTCTTACTTAACATTGTCTCAAAGAACTGCTAATGTTCACCTGTGTGCATTCCTTGTTCTCAGACTCCAATGTCAGGTCATAGAGTTAAAGTAAGTTTAACTATGCGTTTACTATATCTGGTCTCCCACAGTACACAGATCATGGAAATGCAATCATTTTAGTAAATATAAACTGCTAAATACCTTTTCTCTATCAGTGCCAGGTTAAAACTTGTAGGAGGAGTTTTCATTTTCCCACAATTGTCCTATTAGGCTGCAGGATCCCTGACCCTCTGTCTTGACAGTGCTGATTGGCCCTGTGCTGATCACATGCAGTCTCCCAAGAAAAAAAAAACTCTTTAGCAATACACACTGGGCATGTGCAGCCTGACTCCAGTAAATCTGTTCTGGAGTCAGTGAAAGAAGAGGAGGATCTGTGCATACAGGATTAAACAGCCTTTTTACACAATGCAGAGAATTAACTCCTTAGGTTCCACAGTGAGTATAACAAGTATGCTTTACTGCATATAGACACTGATTTTACTGTTGTGGGTTTAGTAACACTTTAAGCTTCAAAGAAACTGACAAAAAATTACTTTAAAGTACCTGTTCTTTTCATATGGGCTAAAAATGGCTAAAGAATGAGTTCATTTTTAGTTATTTTTTATCAATTACACGTACTTCCCTTTCCTGCTACTCCTGACAGCCAGTGTTAACTTCGGGCCTTGGAGCTTACACAGGGCTGAAGACTCTCCTCCACCCCCATGTGACAGTGGCCACTCATCAAGCACCAGTACTTTCACATGGGAGGAAGATGCATGGGTCACATACTCCCCTATACCCATAAGTACTTGGTATGTCTCGTCACTCGGAGTTAGGGAACAATAAGTATTTGCTTCCAGTGGATATATTAACAAAGTAAACCTGTTACTTGACCCTGCAGCACTCCGCTTATAAAAATATACATTTATAAATTTATAATGTACGATATACATATTAATTGTTGTTTTGTGTTATCCTTTTGCAGATGATGGCTCTAGTGTTGAAGATACAGATTTTAACTGGGATGAGTATCTAGAGGAAACAGCATCAAGTTCTGCACCACACACTTCTTTCAGACATGTATGTACTCTGTTCTTTTTTTTATTTTTTATTGTTTAAACACTAAACTATAAGCCACATTAGAAAAACGTCAGCTAATACCTGGAAATTGCTATCACAAAGAAAATCAAAGATCAAAGCAAGCTAGTTTACTTGCAAATTCAAAGAATTCTTGGTTAGTCTTTTATGTTACTTGATACAATTTAATTTTCTAATGTTTCAGACTTTAGCTCATTGCTTTCAAACTGACAACTCTCTTTAGCATTTTAAATGTCAGCTCCTTATTTCAAATAAAAAATGCTATTCTTTCTGCTTTCTCCATTTCTTTAAATGAAATATTGGGTAATTTGCTATTGCAATGGATCTAGGAGGCCAAGTTATACTGTCTAATATAAATATAGTTCAGGTAGGGCCCTCCTCTAGTTAGGCTCCTAGGCTAAATTTAGTTTTTGGCTTTGCTGCAGTCAATGGAGCAGTGCTTTTGTCTGGTCGGGGTTTCCTAGTAAGGTGTATGATTTCTCACACCTGCTTCTGGGAGAAGCCTCCAGAATATAGGGCAGGGGGAGTCAAATGTCCAGTATGAATATTTATCATGCTTCAGCCAATCCCTGGTTCAGCCAATTCCGAAGTTTTCTAAATGTCCACTCTTCAGCATTAACCGGAACGCATCGTATTCTTCACTACACCTGTCGTTCCTTTTTGTGTTCTTTCCTCCTCCTTGCTTCTTACTTATTCTTACGTACTCCATCTCTACTCTGCTGTTTTCCTTTTCCAAAAACTCTTTTTAAACATACACCTCTCCTTCCCCTCTTTTCTCATTATAGCTGGAGTTATGTCACGGTCCGGCAGTGAGGACCTTGCCTCCGCCCCTCTATTACCCACTGTGGGTTCAGAGCCAGCCAGCACTCAGTTCCTCAGGGGATGGACTATCCCCAAGCTCATGGCAGAGCTGCGGCGTAGGGCCATTCCCTACCCCGCCACAGTCAGGAAAGCAGAATTATTCAGGCTACTGTTCCCAACACCAGCAGCAGCTGCACCTGGCACCCAGAAGGCATCCCTGCAGTCCATCTCCTCAGCTCTCACCCAGCTACATACCATGATTAGCACGCTGACCACAGCAGTCTCTGACGTGCAGGCGAGAGTAGGAGTCCTAGGGGTGTACCCAGCGGTGACCCCCCCCTAGACACAGTCGCAGCGCCTGTCTTGGCACTACCACCCACAGGTACGCCGGACACTAGTTCCACTATTTTTCCTGCATACCTCGTCCCTGCCAGCATCAGGAAGGACATCCTGGAGGGAAAGGATGTTAACCTGGCCTTTGTAAACCTGGCCTCCCTGCTCATCTCGGTCCACGATCTGGCCGAGAATAAGTCCTACGCCTGGGGGGATGTGTCTCTGGTTCTGAAGGCCAAAGACCCCAGGCTCAATCATAAACTGATGATCACTGAGTTTGTGCTGGCCTTCGCCATTTTTAGGAACGTCTTATGCTCGGCCAACCCCAGCAGGAGGGAAGAGATGGTTTTGTATCTCAATGCCCTGGTTGATTTAGGGTACAATTACGAAGGCTCTGCGTTTTACGACTACCATCGCTCGTTTGCAGCCAGAGCTGCATCCAAACTCCCCCAGCACGAATTGGAGCATTGTGGACACCGAGTTGTGCTGCCGGCACTTTTCGGGTCTGCGTTCCCCGCTTTGCACCGTTTGCCAGTCCTCCACTCACACGGCAAACTGGTGCTCTAACATGGATGTCAGATGTTCCTTGACCTTCCCCTCTGCCTCTAGTGCTGCTCAAGGCATGCCTGCCCCTATGCAACTCCTCAGGTGGACTAGAGTTGGGACGGCCCATCCAGTTACTAGGCAAGATGCCTATCTGCAACTTTAACTATGGCACCTGCAGCTTCAACCAATGCCGACTGCTTCACATTTGTGTCAACTGTCATAGAGCTCATCCCAAGAGCACATGCTCCCCTCCCCATGCATCCCAACTCATCTTGAGTGAGCCGGGTGAATGTACAATGGCTGGAGTTCTACCTTTCCTCTCACCTGTCACACACATACGCACTATTCCTGGTGTGTCGGTTTATCTCCGGACTCCACACGGGGCTCTTCAGCCTACCCCACACCACCAATCAGTGCAGGAACCTCCGCTCAGCCTCCGCTGATGAGCAGGCTATTGACAATCTGTTGCAGACCGAGCTGGACCAGGGATTCATTATTGGCCCCTTCACTGAGTCGCCATTGATGGCAACTCTGGTGCCAGACTGATGAGTTTTGGACACTGCCAGATGTAGGACAAAATGGTCTTGAAGGCGGGCCAGATGGCACCTGTGTAGCACCTGGCAACCGAGGCCACTGTATGTGAACTTGCCGGCTTCCTACCACACCGGGGTCAACATCAAATTCTTCCAGACACAACAACGAATGGTGTCCAGTAGTGGTTCTGGACCAGTTGTTATCACACCTGCTGAACCAGTGTAGCTCCAGCCCATTGTTGCCTTTTCCTTCCAGCCCACTAACAGCTAGCCAGTTCATCAAACATGTTCACATCCTCCTGGCTAATCTAGGCCTCAACCCTAACCAGTTTTCCGGGCACTCCTTTAGGATCGGAGCGGCCCCGGCCGCCTCCTGGCACTGGGTGCTGGGTCATGTCATCAGAAGATTAGGCAGATGGAAATCCGCCTGCCTTATCTGGAACATTCCGAATCCCCAGGTTGAGAAGTTGCAAGCCTTTACCAAGCTTGCCAAATAAATGTCATGTATAACAATACAGCATTTTTCCCTATCCTGGCATTTTTGCCCCCTTTTTGGTGTTTCCTATTTTGTGAGCTATTCAGTCAACACCATGCAAAGCAATAGAGTTCTGATTAACTCCCAGTGCTGTCCCTTTCTTTCCCAGTCTGCCATTGCTACCTTACAGAACATTGTAAGGTTCTAAATACTAATTGCATTTAAAAATGTATAATTTTGTATTGGATACAAAACTGTATGATTTTTTAAAAATTATATTTACTTCTGGTTTAACATTAATATGGTTATACCATTTTCTACCAGCTAAGTAATGGATTTAACTGAAAATTGTTTCCAATTTGTTGTTCCTTCTTTATGTTTAATAGGTGGAAATTAGTCTTCAAAGCAGCTTCCAACCAGGAATGAAACTGGAAGTGGCCAATAAAAATAATCCAGAAACTTACTGGGTTGCAACTATCATTACAACATGTGGACAGTTACTTCTGCTGAGGTATTGTGGCTATGGAGAAGATCGCAGGGCAGACTTCTGGTGTGATGTCATGACTGCAGATCTACACCCTGTTGGTTGGTGTACACAAAATAACAAAGTCTTGATGCCTCCAGATGGTAAGACCAACCACTATTATTCATTTTCTGTACTGTGTTCTGTCTGTGCCCATCACACAGCCACATATTGCTTGTTACCAGTCATTTTAAACATGATTTTTTCTAAAATGGCAATCTCTTAAAAATGGAAACTGACCTTTTAAATATATAGACTGATAGCACACTGTTCTGTCTATGGCCAAGCCGGGGTGATTTTGCTAGCTGGTGACACTTCCAAAATGCTGACAGAATGTTACCGGATTGGACTGCACCCTTCTTAGTCATACCTATATCAAAAGAATGGTTCAGATGACTAATACCTCGCTGTGGTTTTGATGGGATAAATTCCCCTGTTTTATAGTACTGTTATGACCTGTGAAAGCTAAGAAATGTATGTTTTTGCAGCCTGAGATGTAGAGCTAAAGTCACAAGCAGGTCTTGTTAGTCATGTATTTAAATTGCTGGTTGTCTTATTATTTACCTTGGTTTGCAGGAATATTGCAGCAAATTTTATAGAAATAAGATTTTTTTTTTTAAATATAGGGTTCAGTAACTATAAATAAAGCATACTTAAGGGCTCAACAAGCTTCTGCAATGCATAATGATGCCTGTTTTAGATAGTGCTTTTAGACTGTACGTCTATTGCTTGCACCTTTTGTGCTTAGTGAATTTTGCTGTGCAAAAATCATCTCTGTTCAGGACCATGAGCATACTGTATATAATACTTGGGTGTTAGAAAGAGCAGCACATGGAGTTATAATTTTCATCAGTAGTTTATTTATGAAGATCTATAGGTGTTGTTTTATTTATAGAACAATGATAAAGCTACCTGATTATCAGAAATGTACATCTTTATTTTCGTGGTAGCCATAACAATACAGTGTTAAGGTACAAATTGCAAACACAATACAATGTCCATATAATATTATGCTAAATAAATAATCTAATTGTAAGTAGCGACTTCTAACTGGAAAGTCACATTATTAGTTTTTTTGTTTTTTTTCAAATCATAGGAACTTATTGCAGCTAATTTCTACAATGTACTAAAGTGGTGGAGACTGTTCATGTGCAGAATATATGTTGACTGTGAAAAGTTCATAGCTTAGCATATATTGAGGGTAAGTTCATTTAAATTTCCAATTATGTGCAGGGAAAAAAGTGATTGAAAAGTCTAATTTTTTTTAGGTAAAAATAACAATGTCATACTTACCTGCCCTGTGAAATGGTTTTGAACAGAACAGACCAGATCCTCCTTTTCTCAGGTCCCAATTCGGTGCTCCTGGCCCCTCCCCTTTGGTGAGTGCCCCCACAGCAAGCGGATTTCAATGGGGCCCCCCGAGCCGAGTCACAGCTCCTTGTGCCCATTCAGACATGGAGCCACAGCCTGGCCCTGCCCCCTTTGTCTTCTTATTGGCTAACTGATTTTGATTGACAGCAGCGGGAGCCAATAGTGCCACTCTGCTGTCTCAGCCAATGGGGAGGGGAGTCCTGGGCAGCTGAGACATTCCTACAACATCGCTGGATCTAGAGGGGGCTCAGGTAAGTATTAGGGGGGCTGCTGCACACAGAAGGCTTTTTATCTTAATGCATAGAATGCATTGAGATAAAAAAAACCTTCTGCCTTTACAATCCCTTTAAACATGATTGAATAATTGAGTTAAACATACCATTGCCATATGTACTAATCTAAGTGAACAGTCTCTGCTACTTTAGTAAATCAACCCAAATCAACCTAATTCATCAAGCTTCCTACCAGCAGGCTTTGCAATAGAGATTTTATGTGTATTTTGAGTCCCTTCGCTTATAGTCCTAAATAGTTTTCACCAGGCCTTTTTTTTCTCTGAAAATAGGTGCAGGAACTCAACCATGACCCCCTAAATCCCCCTCTCCCCCACACACACCATCCATCAAATAGTGGGTGTGGTCAAATTTTACAATGAGAGGGTCTTAAGGGGGCATTAAATACCAGGAATGCATTACGTACAGTGGGCAGAGTTCAGGGGGGGGGGGGGTTACACAGAGTGTAGAGTTCAGGGTTGCTCTACATGCACAGTTTGGTGGTACACTGCCTACAAAGTGCAGAGTTCAGGGGTGAGCTACGTGCGGAGTTCGACTGTACACTACCTACATAGTGCAGAGTTCAGGGGGGTTACACAGAGTGTAGAGTTCAGGGTTGCTCTACAAGCAGAGTTTGGTGGTACACTACCTACAGAGTGCAGAGTTCAGGGGTGAGCTACACAGAGTGCAGAGTTCAGCCTTCTTCTACAGCTGCTTACCTCTCTATCCACATCTCACTTTCACCCCTCTTCAGCTCTGACCTCTGCATTACCACCCCCTTATTCTCCCCCCTCCTTAAAAGCTCCACCATCATCCACATGTTCAACTTTTGCTGCTGTGTTAAGCTGAAGCACCCAGCTGGCTCTAGTACCTTTCCTCACACTGTAGTTCGCCCTGTCTTTCTCACTTGCAGGGAGATCATCCAGTGGGGGAGTTGGCAACTTCACTGCACCCTGGGCACCTGCATCTCCCTTTTCCCCATCCTGCACTCAGTGGGAGCCGCTCAGGAGATCAGATCTGTGGGAGCCTTTGGGAGACAAGCTGTCCCTTGTAAACACCGAAGCTGGACTTCGGTGTTTACAAGTGATGGTGGTGAGCAGAAAGCAGAGGGCCTCAGACAGAGATGGTGGAACTAAGTTCCACCAAGTTCCAGCTGAAAAAAGCCTTGGTTTTCACAACAGTTTTGTAAACCGTTGCAACAGATGTCAAGTTTTCCACCTAAAATATATGAGTCATTAGGGAATGGATTAAAGCATATTTTAAAATAGCACTGTGCTACATCTGAGCAGGGGTAAATTTATAAATAATCTACAATTTTATAGTAAGTCTATCTGCATGCTTTTGTTTTGTATTGCTTTGCCTTGTTAATAAATCTCCTCCATTAATCTGCCTCTCTTTCAAAATAAAATAGGTTGTTTGGTTTTTATTTTATTACTAAAAGAAATTATTTATCTTTTTACCAAAACAAACACAGAGATGTTTAATATGTATATGTATATGTAATATGTAATATTTTGTTCCTTATGTCTGGTTACCTTTTAGGCCTCATGTACACTGCTTGCTGGTAAACGAATGTTTAGGAGCAGTTGGGCATTTTTTTCAACTGCTCCTGAACTCTCCTCTATGTTATCTTATCAGTACATGTACACTGGTTTGTTTATAGTCGTTTCTAGGCAGTTGTGTTTAGAGGCTTTTTTTGGAACCCAAAAAATTGCGTTCAGAAGCTGTTTAGAGGCATTTCAAAGGCCAAACGCGGCTCACGTTTAGCAGCGTTTCATTTACAGGCGTTTTTCATTTTTGCCTACTTTGAAAAAAAATCATTTTTTTTTCAAACGCTTCTAGACGCAAACGCGGCTAAACGCAACTAATCGCGGTCAAACGTGACTGAACGCAGCATGTAAAGGTGGCTAAAGGACCGTTTTTAGACGCCGGTTTCTAGCTGTCAAGTTAAATCTTTCAGGAGAGGTTGAACAACGTCCTGTGTACATGAAGCCTTAGGATATGTTGTGGTCGCGTTTTACCACTGCCCCTGGTGTGCAATGACATCACACTGTTTACATTTTTTTAACTTTATTAAAAAGTCACAAGATTACATTTCATTCATTTGTGCACCATTGTGCACATGTTATGATACAGTGTAGTGCATTGTAACATACTGTCTGCATAAAAATGCAGAATGTCCTACTTTTTTAAGTGCACACCACTGCAGCACAGTGGCATGATCTGAACTCATAGGACTCAAAGCAAGTTGCCCTGTCTACGAGTTGGACAAGGTTGCCCGGTGTAGCCCAATTTATATGGTGTGAATTGGCCCTAAGAGGACTAAAATTCCTTACGTTGATGTCAAAGCTAATGATTATCAATTAAGAGATGTTCATACTATGACCAGGACAATGATGCATCTGTACACATTTACTAAAAGTGTCATGCCTCCCTCAGTTAAAGTGTTACTAAACCCTGGACCCTGCATTCACTATATCAGTGGGAGCCGCTCAGGAGATCAGATCTTTGGGAGCCTTTGGGGGACAAGCTGTCACTTGTAAACACCGAAGCTGGACTTCGGTGTTTACAAGTGATGGTGGTGAACAGAAAGCAGAGGGCCTCAGCCAGAGTACACAAAACATGGAAATGCAATTATTTTAGTAAATATAAACTTCTAAATATCTTTTCTCCTCATCAGTATATAGTAGTCCTATGACTTCTATCACTGGCTGGTTAAAGCTTGTAGGAGGAGTTTTCATTATACTCTGACTGTCCTATGAGGCTGCAGGACCCCAGACCCTCTGTTTGGATAGTGCTGATAGGCCGATCACATGCACCCTCCCAAGATAAGAAAAAAAAAAACTCTCCAGCAATACACACCAAAATGAGCATGTGCAGAGTGCCTCCAAGGCTTTGTACTATCAGCAGATGAATTGGGGACAGTGGAAAAAGAGGAGGATCAGAGAAGACAGGATCAAACAGCCTGTTTACACAATGCAGAGGATTAATCCCTTAATTTCCACAGCAGGTATAACAAGCATGCTTTACTGCATATACAGACTGATTTTACTGTTGTGGGTTTAGTAACACTTTAACCCTTGTTGTGCCAAGGTAAGAGGATCTGTGAGTCCAATAAAATTGACAATTACTGCTTATAGAAGATAAATAAATACAGAGATAGATAGATAGATAGATAGATAGATAGATAGATAGATAGATAGATAGATAGATAGATAGATAGATAGATAGTAAGAGCCACATTTTCTTTATTTATTATGATTATGTTTCTTTATGCCATTGGTGACAGTTGTGGGTGACTAATAAAAATGGTAGAGATACTTGTTTTGGCAGCAAGAGTCTTCCAGTCTCGAACAAATGCAATGATTGTTTGTAGCTCTGCTTATTTAATAGGAAAGAATTTTGACTTCATTTTGCTTTGTCTTATTTAACATCGAGAAGATTTAATATACAGAATTTGTCTTTTCCTGTCTGAGGTCTTAGTGAACCGGGTGCAGGAATGCCAGGAAAGAGCCAAAACCTCCCACTGATTACTGTGCTAGAAGATAGTTATTGCTTTGCTGCCTGAGGGAAGAGCAGTTCATAGAGAACGTAGAAGCCACCCTGTCGTGTTCTTGAAAAGTGATTTCATGTGCAGCGTTGAGCCTCAGAGGGTTGACTTCGCTAAAGATAGATTGAAGAAAGGGAAAGTAGCTGAAGCTGTTGATTGTTGGCTAAAGGCAATGATCTGCCATGCTAGCTGCATAATTTCAAATGAGGATGATTTGGTTCTTGTACGACACGAAATATATTTTTTGGAATGTGAACATTTAAAACTTAAACAGTTTGTCCTTGCAGTGCTGTAAACAGCTGCTGCATCTACTTATAGTACTTAAGGCAATCATGTATTTTACTAATGAAATCTGTATTTACATTTGAAAAATGTGGTAATTATGATTACAAAACTATGAGCATTTATGTTTACAAAATAAGTACGAACCTACTGTACATGCACTATTTTTTGTGAATTTGAATGTAGTTCAGAAAACATCAGTCTCCAAATACACTAATGATCCCTATGAGGCCTATTTTTGCATTTAAAGTGTCAAAGGGAGGAGCCAATCAAATTCTACCTGAATATATATGAGTGGAAGATTTGGATTGGTTTCTAAGGTGACACTGACAGTTTGTACTTCATACAGTGTTATGCATCATGTGATAGAGAACTTCTCATTTTCACCTGAAAAGAGAAGGTTTTTATAGACTTTATTGTTTTTAAAGGTTTAATGTTTTTAATGGACTTTATTGCATGCATGGACTGTTACAGCTCCCCTTATTATAATCCATAGAGCTGTTTCCCCTAAACTTGCCCAGTCCCACTGCTACCCCTGTTTTTATCTGGAACTTAAAGTGGGGTTCCACCCAAAAAAACAAAAATACCTGAAAAATTCTAAAAAAAACCCCCAAAAAACATTTGGATATATATATATATTTTTTTTTTACTTACCTCTAAATGCCTGTTGCTAGGTAGTCCCTCGTAGTCTGCCTCTTCCTTTGCCTGGGCTGGTGACATCACTTCCCCCTCGGCACAGGAAGGGCTCGGCTCTGCTCCCTCCCTCCTGTCAATCATCTGGGACCCATTACAGGTCCTAGGTGATTGAGCGGCCAATCAAGGTGCGCGACGCCGCTCGCGCATGCGCAGTGGGTGCCAGGCTGTGAAGCCACAGCCCGGCGCCCACAGTTGAAATGCCGGCGCCGACGAGCGGAGGGGGGGGACGAGCAGGGCTTCGATCCCCTGCATCGCTGGACCCAGGGACAGGTAAGTGTCCAATTAAAAGTCAGCAGCTGCAGTATTTGTAGCTGCTGACTTTTAATTTTTTTTTTTTTTTAATGGACCCCCTGGGTGGAAATCCTCTTTAAGTCCATCACATTTTCCCTTGGTGTAGTGCAGGGATATGCAATTAGCATCCAGCTGGTCGAGAACTACAAGTCCCATGAGGCATAGCAAGACTCTGACAGCCACAAGCATGACACCCAGAGGCAGAGGCATGATGGGACTTGTAGTTTTGCAACAGCTGGAGGTCTGCTAATTGCTATCCCGGGTGTAGTGCATAGATAAAGATTGTATTAGTGTTTTTTTTTTTACTATATTGTTCTCCCAGTATTTGTGTTTATCCCTTTCTGACATTGTCCATGCGCCAGATTTTTTACCTGCATTTAGTTATTTTCTTTTTAACGAAACAGCAGTCTATTTAGCATATATAACATCATCATCAATAACAAAATTGTTGTAGTGTAGGATGTTTCAAAAGAAACTAAGACCAAGTGCTTAGAAATTGCTAACTGCTACAATCTAGGTTGGAGACATTTCCTAGAAAATGTCAGCAATACCTTCCCAATAATTAGGCTTCTCAGAATCATTTTATTAAGCAGGAAAAGGATCTGTGTGTAGATTTTATCAACTCTTTAGATCTCATAAGGTCTGTAAACATTTTCTTAGAAATTCAGCAGCTCTTTGTAATTCCACTGTCTGCCGGGAACTAAAAAGCATAAATTAAATACATTGATTTGAAATATTGAATTCAAAGTAGGCAGTAGAGTACTCAGCTAGCTGTTATGGTTGAAAATGACCCCCACTTATCTTACAATAAAATCTAATCCAGATTGCTAATAATTTGTTTATGGTATTATTTGAATTCCTTTATTCTGACAATAACTATTTTAAGTGGCATTACTTACTAAACTGATATCAACCACATTAAATTTAAGTGGATATGATTCTACCACTATTATTATGTGAAATTCACATTTTTGTCTTTTTTATTGTTTTAATAATTGAGTCATATTTGTATTTACTCTTTATCGTTTTCAACAACTTTACACAAACTCCTGCTAAAAAATGAAAGCCACAATTTATTCCCTTAAATGCTCCCTTTTAATGCTTGCTTTCATACAGAAGCACATAGGTCGTGCAGTCATCTGCTAGTCATATAGAAGAAACTGTGCAAATGGCAGTGAGTAACAAAGATTTTATGTTGACATGAAAATAAGGTTGTGGTCAATGTCAGATGAAGTGATTATAGGAAGGTCAATTTTTGACTGTCGCTACTTACTAAGCTGTATTTCTCTTGGTAGAATAGATGATTGTCTGGGTTATAAAAGAATCAAGTTACAACCCCTGGGCAATGTGATATAAACCTTAACAACAACATGTTTCTGAATTCTGAAAGACCATTATTAGATTTGTGGTTTTCACCAAGTCTTCATACAGTATTAGAATGTGATCCAAGCACAAGTGACCTTGCTTTGCTTCACTTCAGGTACAATTAATTCTGACTTCAAAAGGCTTGACATTGTTTCTTGGTGTAAAGCCAGCCAGGGAGTGCGGTGGTTTAGTGAATGAAAACATTAGATTTGAAAACATTCAGAGATCTGAAGTGGAGGTGTAAAATTAAGGTTAGGGCTCAGAATTTGATATGACCTTGTGTAAATCTTAGCCGTGAATCATGTTTCGAAGCCTTGTTATATCGCACCTGTGGCTGGTAAGCCCGTATATAATGTGATATTATTAAAAATCAAGTTGTCTGGTCATAATGGCTTGTTTATTCTGTAGTGTGTGACATGTTACATTTTTTTTTTTTTCATGTGCGAAAAATATCTTAATACAGTTAAAATTAAAATTTTAATGTACAAACTGCAAATAGCTGTTAGAGTCTTAAAAGGCAGAAGTTTGGTCAAAGTGATTCCTTTTAAAGGCTATATGAATATAAAATATTTATACATAGCTGGCGTCATGTTTGCTAGTGAAACTGCTTTTTTGTTATATTTTTTTTTTACACTTATGAAAATTAGCTTTTTATGATTTTTCTAATCTATATTGTTTTTGGAGTTTTTTGTTTTGGAGACCAAAAATTTATTTTTTTATAAGAAAAACAATTTAAAAGAGAAGTATGGGAATTTTTTTGAGGGGTGGGATCATACTCATTTACTGTAAGTGGATGCAGTATCGATCCGATGCTCCATCTGTCCCCCATCGACTGAGAACTGATCGATCAAACCCCGCCGATCGTTTGGTTCTCGGATTTCCCTGAGCAGAGAGCGGGTGACTGTTAGTCACCCGCTCTGTGCTCTTCCCCCCCGCATGCTCACTGGAGCGCTGGGCTGTGGAGGCGGTGGGAGCAGCCAGCTCAGGCTCTCGGTGGCTCGCTGAGAGGCTGAGCTAGGTCCTGATCCATGTGTGTGTGGGGGTCCCGACCATATGGTCGCGATTTTTCCCGAGCTTGGACTGGCTATGTGACATTACCTGACAGCGGGCTTCAGAATGAACTGCACTCCTGTGATCTACAGTAGAAATACAGCCAAACAAGCTTTGGCTGTACTTCTCCTTCAAAGATAGTAGGCATTTACTTAGAAAGAAAGAAATATTGATTTTTTTTCAAAAAGTAAATTAACAGTTTCCATACTAGGAACTAGTAATTGTGAAGGCATGCAGGAGTAGAACTGAATTGATTGGTTTAGCCCTGTAACCACACAATAAGCGCTCTTTTCATGCAAGGTTGAATATCAGTATTGTCAGAATGTTCCTACAATGTGTACAAAAAAACTGATTCCATTATGGAAAAATCTGCCCACCCAAAATTGATTTCAGTTTTGTTAGATGCTGGAAGATTTCACTACAGTACTTTACTTTAATTTGACCCTTTAACTGCAATAATATACACATATTGATTTATGTGTAATGTTTTTGGTGTTAGAAAATGGTGTTTACCTGGGATTATTGAATAGCCAAATTGTTTAGTTGCCAAAATGATAATATACTTAGTTTTAGCATGAAAATTGTTTTTTTTTTCCCCAGAGAATTAGTTAAAACTCCCAGAAAAAATGATAGAAGTTTGTTATATCTTAGGATCACACACAGGTTAACTAATCTGAATTCTGAGCTGAAACTAACCTCTGTGGCTATTAAAAAGTTTCATCATCAGAACCCATAGAAGGTTCATTAGTTCATATTAAATTGTGCACAAATCCCAGAAAATTGAGGTTGAGATTCCACCTGGTAAAGGGTGGATTATTTATTTATTACAGGTACTTATATAGCGCCATCAATTTACACAGCACTTTATTTATATGTAATATACATTCATGTCAGTCATGCCCTCAGCGAGCTTACAATCTAAGGTCCCTAACTCAGACAGGGGCCTATTAACCTACCAGTGTGTCTTTGGAGTGGGAGAGGAAACCGAAGTATCCAGAGGAAGCCCATACAGGCACAGGGAGAACATGCAGACTCCAGGCTGGTAGTGTTGTGATTGTGATTCAAAGCCACACCCTAGTGCTGCAAAGGCGGAAGTTCTAACCACTTGGTCACTGTGGTCTAAAAAAACAGGCAGCGTTGGTGCCCTCATCAATTCTGTTGTGTTTAAAAAGGATTGCAATATTTCTAAAGAAGCCACATTGAAACCTCACATTTAAATTGTCTGTATTGGTATAGCCCACCCAATTAGACACGGATTGTGTACAAGTGCATTCTCAGTTGTGAAGTGACAGGCAAGTACTCAGTAATTACCAATTGTGCCAGATTGTGAAGATTAAAGAAATATTTCAGGGTTTTTTGTTTAAAAAATAATGTTACACATGCCTTCTTTCTGCAATAGTTTTGCACAGAGCAGCCCCAATCATCCTCTTTTAAGGTCCCCTGCCTGTGCTCTGGGCTCACCCCCAACGAGTGCCCCCATAAAAAGCCGCTTACTATGAGGGGACTGTATGTGCTCCCTCCCGAGCCCTGTTTTGTGTCCATAAGACATACAGAGTGGGGCTTGTCCCCGCCCCCGCTCTCTCATCACAGGCTCTGATTGACTACAGCAGCAGGCACCAATGAGGAGTGAGAGAGCCGAGGGAGCCTCGGCTCTTGTGCCCATCGCTGTATCGAGATCCGGTTCAGGTGTGTATTTGGGGGGGGGGCTGTGGGGGAAGCTGCATGCAGAAGGTTTTTTACCTTACTACATAGAATTTTTTGACCACACATAGAGCTTTTGGTGGTATTTGATCACAACTGGCTTTTTTATTTTTTGCGCTACAAATGAAAAAATATTGAAAATTTTCAAAAAAGAAAAAAAAAATGTTTTTCTTTGTTTCTATTATAAAATTTTGTAAATAAGTAAGTTTTCTCCTTCACTGATGGGCACTGATGAGGCAGCACTGATGGACACTGATGAAGCAGCACTGATGAGGTGGCACTGATGGGAACTGATGGGTGGCAATGATGGGTACTGATGGGTGGCACTGATAGATGGCACTTATAGGCAGCACTGATAAGGAGGCACTGACTGGCATTACTGATAGGCACTGACTGGCATTACTGATAGGCACTGATTGGCATCCCTGATGGGCATTGTTTGGCATCACATGTGGGTACAGGTGGCCACTGATTGGAAATACCGGCAAGCACTGGTGGGCATAATTGGCAGGCACTGGTTTACATCACTGATTGGTCTGCACTGATATTCAATGCGCCCTGGGGGCAGGCACAAGCGGCTTATCCTGGTGGACGTCATATGAAGCCGAGTCAGGATAAATGATCCCCGCTGCGGCCGTCATTCTGCTATAGGCCGGGCGGGATGTGGTTAAAGCAGACCTAAACCCATCTATGTAACTGTTTCCCAAACAGTTATATCCAAGGCATGCCATGAACTATAACTGTCACAGTTGTTTGTGATCTCAACTGAACTGTCAAGCCACCAATGGCTGGTGTCATAACTGGTGAATAATATAAAATTTCAACTTGCGCTGAATGGTGAAAAAACAGTGAAAAAGAAAACTAAATATAATATGGAAAGTGCAGCGCTGGACATGTGAAGTAAATTATGAAATTGATAAACCAATTATTAAAATGGTGAAAAAGGGTCTCAAAGTCAATATATCAACATAGTGACAAAATCACAATCATGCGTGTTAATTATATAAAGTGCTTCTTAAAACGTAAACACATAAACTAAAATAAGTGAAAAAATTGAAAACTTATAAAGGAACATATAAGTCCATAACAGTGTATTTGATGCCAGGTATTCAATGCAGATTTCAGGGATACATCTTCATTGTTCAATGTTGCCCACCACCAAATAAATGAATGAAAGGCTTACCAGAAAGCCTGTGAAAACAAGCTTAACATATGTGGGTGAACCACCACAAGGATACTCCAAGGGACACCGATGGACCGATGCGTCTGGACTCCTTGCCGAATAGCCAGCCAGCCAAACAACGGCTATGGATGTTCTCCCAGATCCTATCCTCTCATGGGGCAAGCTTAAAGTCTTCCACGGATCCAATGCAGAAAGATATGGTTGTAATGCCAAAAGAAACAAAAAAAGATGCTCCGCTGGTGCAGATAACTTTTGGTTTCTTTATTTAGCAAAATGCGGTAGAGAGCATTAATAAAAACAAAGGAAGTAAAACGAGATAAAAAAAACGACACTACCGCCGTTTAATTTAAAATCGCGCATGCGCAGTGCGTGCAATGTTGTGACCCTACGGCCGTTTCGTCACAATTGACGTCATCAGGGGTACGCACCGACGTACGCGCATGCGCATTAAGTATCCAAGCGCTAAAAACCAAAAAAAAAGCGTCAAGCTTTTTGACGCTTGGACACTTAATGCGCATGCGTCAGTGCGTACCCCTGATGACGTCAGTTGTGACGAAACGGCCGTAGGGTCACAACATTGCACGCACCGCGCATGCGCGATTTTAAATTAAACGGTGGTAGTGTCGTTTTTTTATCTCGTTTTACTTCCTTTGTTTTTATTAATGCTCTCTACCGCATTTTGCTAAATAAAGAAACCAAAAGTTATCTGCACCAGCGGAGCATCTTTTTTTGTTTCTTTTGGCATTACAACCATATCTTTCTGCATTGGATCCGTGGAAGACTTTAAGGTTGCCCCATGAGAGGATAGGATCTGGGAGAACATCCATAGCCGTTATTTGGCTGGCTGGCTATTGGGCAAGGAGTCCGGACGCATCGGTCCATCGGTGTCCCTTGGAGTATCCTTGTGGTGGTTCACCCACATATGTTAAGCTTGTTTTCACAGGCTTTCTGGTAAGCCTTTCATTCATTTATTCGGTGGTGGGCAATATTGAACAATGAAGATGTATCCCTGAAATCTGCATTGAATACCTGGCATAAAATACACTGTTATGGACTTATATGTTCCTTTATAAGTTTTCAATTTTTTCACTTATTTTAGTTTATGTGTTTACGTTTTAAGAAGCACTTTATATAATTAACACGCATGATTGTGATTTTGTCACTATGTTGATATATTGACTTTGAGACCCTTTTTCACCATTTTAATAATTGGTTTATCAATTTCATAATTTACTTCACATGTCCAGCGCTGCACTTTCCATATTATATTTTGTTTTTTTGTGCCCTCATATCGGGGTTATAGTGCATAGCAGCAGGAATTTTTTTCATTTTACACTTATTCACAATTCTTTATGCACCTAGCGCGATTATTTTTCTTTTAAAAAAGAAAACTAAAGCAGCTGCCACACACAAAGTGCTACTCACTAGAAATGTAAAATTATGGAAATGTAGCGCTCGCAAATGTTATTAAACATGTGTGACCAAGTGTAGATGAGTGCAGATGTGAATATACAAAGCAAAAAACTTAAATACAGTCCAAATAAATGTGCTGAATGTTCTGATCTGCAATGGAAAAAAACTTTTGAAGTGCAATGTACCACAGACGCTCCAGGACATTTCAGGTGTAGAAACGCCACCCCTACATGTGCCCCCCCCCAAACGGCGATGACCCCCAACTTTGCAGTCTGGGGGTCACTTCAGGCTTATGTGATGGTATCCAGAGATGCTGAGGAATGGCGTTGTGCACATCAGATCAAAGGATTTCTTGTTGGAATTTCTCAGCGGAATCACCAGGCACCAAAAAAGGATAAAAAAACTGAACAAATAGTGAAAAGTACCATTTGAAAATGGATTTATTCCATATACAAATGGGTACTTACAAAAACAGGCATGTAAAGGGGTTAGAGATGGATCCGGACGCTACTCACTGCGTGCGTTCCAGAAACCAGGAAGTGCATTCCAAGGAGCAGGAAATAACGTCATTTCTGGTGGCACTGACGTCATTTCCTGCTCCTTGGAATGCACTTCCTGGTTTCTGGAATGCACACGACATGAGCAGGGTCCAGATCCATCTCTAACCCCTTTACATGCCTGTTTTTTATCAACTCTTTTGTAAGTACCCATTTGTATATGGAATAAATCCCTTTTCAAACGGTACATTTCACTATTTGTTCCATTTTTTTATCCTTTTTTGGTGCCTGGTGATTCTGCTGAGAAATTACAACAAGAAATCCTTTGATCTGATGTGCACAACACCACTCATGAGCTTCTCTGGATATCATCGCATAAGCCTGAAGTGACCCCCGGACTGCAAGCGGGGGGTCATTGCCATTTGCTGAGTGGGGACACATGTGGGGGTGGCGTTTCTGCACCTGAAAAGTCCTGGAGCGTCTGTGGTCCATTGCACTTCACACAGTTTTTTCCATTGCGGATCAGAACATTCAGCACATTTATCTGGACTTTATTTATATGTTTTTTGCTTTGTATATTCACATCTGCACTCATCTACACTTTGTCACACATGTTTAATAACATTTGCGAGCGCCACATTTCCATAATTCTTTACATTTTTGGTGTCATAACTGATCACATGTGCAGCACCATAGCAACTGCAGATCAAACAGAGGCTAAGATGGCAGCTTCTTTGGCTGTAAAGAATAGGAGGGTTTAGTTCTATTTTAAGCTCTGAAATGGAAACATATAAGTTAATTAATTACGTATTACTAGTCCATTCTGGAGTACGTGATTCTTGACTTATTGATAGGGATCCATAGTGCATAGGATGATTGGGGACCCTGCTTTTATTACTCAAAGAAGACACATGGCATTATGACATAGAGTTCTTGAAAAATGTGATAAGAATGTTTTTTACTTTTTAGGGTAGGGTCTAGTCAGATAGTAAATAGTGCTTCTTTAGAGGGACATTAATGTCACAGAAAGCGGTGATCCTGCCCAAAATTTGCCTCCCAAAGGGCTGCACATAATATTTAATATAATGCTAAAGAGAGCTGTCAGAGACAGCCAACATACAACAGAAAATGATGGTTAGAGACTGCAAATATTGGACATATTTGATAGGTGAATAGCAACATGCTGCTGAAGATAGTAATAGACTGTGGACATGTTATATGAGGCTAATAGAATTGACTGCTCTTACCCTTTTGTAAATCAATGCTGCCACTCTCACAGCAGACTGTGGGGATCCAAGGTCCACACAAGTACCAAAAGACTGAATGTAACCTCTACCCCTAATGAAAAAAATGGGTTCCCCAATGGGTTCTATGCACTATCAGCTCACATAAATGTGCTGAACTATTACATTTGAAATATTAGTATGTGACTTTGGTAATATTATTGCATGTGTCATTTACATTATACTACCTCCTCCTTCCCCAGATACCATCCCATAAAGTACTGCACTGATGTGGCTCCACACAGCTGGGCAATGTATATCTTCAATGTATACCTTCCTCTCCCCAGCCATACGCTTGCTTACCCTTCCTGTGGTGTCCCATAGCAGGGTTGGCAAATTCATCTGGGGACATCTCAGCAGTGAATTTTATCAGTCTTGGGTCCTGTGGTTCTCAGTTCTGAATCCACTTTTCAAGCTCGTAGCATGTGCAGTAGAGTCCAGGACTGCCTTTGCCTAGTAATGGGGTGCAAAGGGGCCCGGTATGAAAGTACTGCATGTACCACCTTATGGGCAGCTTTGTATGGAGGGCACTAGTATTATGTCGGAGACACAATAGTGACTGATCCAAGAAGATCTCTATTGAGCAGTTTTTGATTCTTCCTATATCAGTCAGCCATAGGGTTTCTACACAGGCCTGAAATTCCCCAATGACATAAGACTACATGGATTAGGGTATTTAAAGTGGATGTAAATCCGATTCATGAAATTTGAGCTGGGCACATATATCTACAGTGTTTTGTTATCTCTCTTTAAAGCACAATGTCCCGTAGTTGTCTCCTGCTCTGTTCTTCTGTTATCAGCCTGAGAACTCCTGACAAGTTCTCCATCACATATGATAAAAGCAGCCAGAGTTTTGTGTTGGGGAGGATGCTATAAATATTTTAGCAGAGCCCTGAACGCTTCAACAAACAAAGCTTAAAGTCTCTACCTATGAGGAGAGCGGGTGTGTGCCTTTCCTCCAATCAGCTGTCTTGGCTGTATGCCCAGGCTTCACTGCAGTGTTAACCAGGAAGAGAAAATCTCCTAACATGACCTGCACAATCTAAACAGTATATAAAAATGAAGACAGCAGATATATATGTAAAACTTATGTAGGGAGATTTGTTTCATCCATGTGTATCATCTGAGGCTGTTCACTTCACTGGGTATATGTGAGGGTTTACATCCACTTTAATAATGATTTCAGGTAATGTGATGCATTTGGTAGGTAAATATTACCTATTGTGGGAGAATGACCATTTTTTGGAGTCTTTGTGTTTGCTTCCCATAAGAATGTTTCATTGACAGACCATAATTGATCAAATTGGGGGGGGGGGGGCAATTATCTCAGGTCTATGGGTATCTTAGTGTATGCTATCTATGCACATGTCCCCATGTTTATTTTTTTGGGATCATGCAAGTACAGAAACACACCTGTTGAATGTTGATCTGCCAGAAATGCACTCAGCCCCTAAGTCCTGTTGTAGGCTGACATTTTTCTGGACTCAGTGGTGTCAGCCCTGCCCAGTTTAATTTAGCTAAGCTACTGAAACTAACCCACTGGGGTTGATTTACTAAAACTGGAAAATGTAAAACCTGCTGAAACTGTTCATGGTCGCCAATCAGCTTCTAACTTCAGCTTGTTCAATTAAGCTTTGACAAAATAACCTGGAAGCTTATTGGTTTCTATGCAGAGCTGCACCAGATTTTGCACTGTCCAGTTTTAGTAAATCAACTCCGCTGTCTCGTTTCTATAACATAGACAATGTTCATTCTGTAGCCCCAAAATAAGAATATAAGAGGGCTAATTAGACTTCCTAAGATAACACAAGGTACAGGACAATGTTCAACATTATGAAAAAGATATAACAAAACAAGTTTAATGGTATAAATAATAGAGCGAAAGGTTGCAAATAAGAGAAGTTCATTGTATGGTTTTACATATACTTTAAGCTCTGCACACTTTTGTAGACACAAGGTTCTTACATTATTACAAAGCCTTACCTTCATAACAATCACTGACTTCTTTCCAAAAAAACAACAACGGAAAGAGGGCATTACATGGATTAATGAATTACAAATGTTGGCCTAACTTTATTGTAATATAGCACTACATGCTATGTAAAGGTTAAAAAAAATGTAAATTTTGCAAACACACATTGTTTATGCTATTCATTGTTCACTTTTAATAAATTTATAGTAATTCTGGGAAATGTCACAAGCAAACTAAACTGTTAGTTTTCACATTCCCATAGGCCTGCATTTCCCAACAGGTAGTGTAAACCTCAGTATTAATGTTACATATCTTGAGGCTTGGTGCAGGTGCTTGTGATAGCATGTAATTAAACAGCTGTTCTTTTTTCACATAATTTACCAGTGGCACCTCCATGACTGTGCAGCCTGCAGGAAAAGCCTTGTAAAAAAAGGTGACCTACATTGTCTGATGTGATCAAGGGAGCCAGTAAAAAAAGAGTTGTTTGAGACTATCCTGCTTATATTGTTGGCAACATGTCATTGTTTTTTTTTCTTTTTAATGTGAATTAAAATTTATGCCTAATGGAATCTCCGGAAGCATTTTCAATCTGAATAAAATTGAATGTGAATTGACATTACAGTAGCTCAGATGACATACTGTACCACATTAAAAGATCTGTAGTTTGCCTGTTCTTGGGAACCACATAGCACTGTTATTATGTGGTTATATATTGTACATTGGGTGACAATACTTCAATAAGCTTAAACCTTTTGCAGTCATGATGGGGTTCTTTGCTTTGTGCACTTTGAAAATCAAATTATGTGCAAGGGAGGAAAAAAAACATGTTTTTCTTATGATTTGATGATTGATGTGAATACAGTTAATAACTTGACTACAACTGATATACATCAGTTGTAGTCAAGTTAATGGAATCACTGCTGAAAAGAAGGATCATTGATCACTTAAAAATACACAACTTGCTGGGCCCAAAGCAACATGGCTTTACCGAGGGCAGTTCTTGCCAGACTAATCTGATTAAATTCTTTGACTATATTGCAGTTGGCTAAAAAATAGGTACCAGAATGTGGTTGTAAATGGGGTTCACTCGGAACAGAGACCAGTCACTAGAGGTGTACCACAAGGCTCTGTACTAGGTCCTGCTCTATTTAATCTCTATGTAAGTGCTATACCTAAAGGTCTGTTGGACAAGGTATGGCTTTTTGCTGATGACACAAAGGTGTGTAATAGGGTTGATATCCCTGGAGGGGTCTGTAAAATGGGACATAATTTGGCATTGCTGGAAGATTAGTCAAAGCAGTGTAAACTGCAGTTCAATGTTTCTAAATGTAAAAAAATGCAGGGAAAATCCTTTGAGAGTCAACAACCTTGGGGGTACATGGTTGGCCAGCACTACAGATGAAAAAGGTTTGGGGATACTTATTTTAGATGATTGCAAAATCAGCAAACAGTGTGATCAGGCAGTGGGGAAAGTGAATAGAATTCTAGGATGCATCAATAGAGGGATCACCAGCAGGAGGAAGGAGGTTCTGATTCCCCTATATAGATCTTTAATTAGACCTCATTTAGAATACTGTGTGCAATTCTGGAGACCTCACTTACAGAAAGATATTGATACAATAAAACTAGTCCAGAGAGACGGGTAACAAAAATGGTGAAGGGTTTGGGGGATAAAGCATATCGAGAGCGACTTTGGGAACCTAATATATACAGTCTGGAGAATAGAATGGAAAGGGAGACATGATTGAAACATTTAAATACATCAAGGGGGTGAATAAGGTTTAGGAGGGCAGTTTATTGAATCAAAATCAAAAACACGGGGACATGACCTCAAACTAACGGGAGGAAAGTGCAAAACGAATCTTAGAAAGTATTATTTTACTGAAAGGGTAGTTGATGCTTGAAATAAATTACCAGCAGAGGTAGTGAGACAGTCAACAGTAAATCACTTCAAACATGCTTGGGACAAACACAGATCTATACTCAGAGAAAAAAGTTAACAAAGAGAAAAAAAATGGGCAGATTTGAGGGACTGCTAGGTCTTTTTCTGCCATCACTTTTCTGTTTCTATCTTATTAATTAAATATGTGAACATTGCTTTGATAAGTGAATAGTTTTCTCTGTTGGTAACCCCTCCAATGATTCCTGACATGCTTGCTCTTGAGACAACCCATGTGCATCAAGTCACCAATCATACTTACCCACTCTACACACCTACTCAAGTACGTCAAGCCCATCACTTTCAATACAAGCCTTCATTTTTCAGCTTGTAGTAGAAACTCATTGTAAAAAAATGCTTTTTATGTATTTTGACTAGAATTGTTGGCAATGTTCCATCATAGTGCAAGTCAACAATAAAGTGGAGCTTTGACTTGCAAAGTGAGCGAACATGAGAAAAATCTAAATTAAAGAAATATTTGGTGTGACTAACTTTTGGCTTCAAACCATCATCAATTCTTACACTTGCTCATTTTGTACACTTGCACAAATTCAAGGATTTTGTAAGATTAGAGTCAGGTGTATGATTAACTAATTATACCATGCAGGTGCTAATGATCATTAATGTCATATGTAGGTTGAAACATGGTCATTAACTAAAACAGAAACAGCTGTATAGAAGGCTTTTAACTGGGTGAGGAACAGCCAAACTCTGCCACTAAGGTGAGGTTGTGGGGGGGGCTGAGGGGGGTCTGGAGCCCCAAGTGGTCCCCCAAAAAGCCTCGGGTCTTGAGCATTCATAATTATATTATTAGCCCCGAGCCTGGGTGGCTGTATACAGAGTCAGAGACTGACTGTCTCGTGACTCAGCGCAGCCAGCTGGTCCAATGCCGGGACCGCAGGACGTGTGACATCCATCATAAGTCCTGACGGGTGCAGGAGCTGGGAATGGCACTACAGCCACACCGAGCACTGGGATCCCCGCTCACCCTGTGTAAATGGGTGGGCCGCGGGCGGCTCTCCTATTCTGGCTGCCTGGTGCCTGCAGCCTGCTTTCTCCACAAATGGGATGGGCTACACTACAGTGAAGGCTGAGCTGCAGGAGTGTCGAGGTCACCTGAAGTCTGACCTGGAAAAGTCAGGTAGGTCAGTGTATGTGTCAGGGGGGTCAGTGTAGGGGGCAGGTAGGTCAGTGTAGGGGGCACGTAGGTCAATGTAGGGGGATCAGCATAGGGGGCAGGTAGGTCAGTGTATGTGTCAGGGGGGTCAGTGTAGGGGGCAGGTAGGTCAGTGTAGGTGTCAGGGGGGTTAGTGTAGGGGCAGGTAACCAGCAAGTGAGCCTAACCCCCCCACCGCTGCCGCCGAGCAGCCCCCCCACCTCCGGATTTGGGCTTTGGGCTGAATCCCCTGGTCTTTTTCCCACCTAGCAATGACCCAATGTGGAAGACAGTTTCATGTCACAGGTCATACACCACGGCAAGGCTGAACAGAGCAACAAGACGCAAGGTAGTTATACTGTATCAGCAAGATCTCTCCCTGCCAAAGATTTCAAAGCAGACTGGTTTTAAGATGTGCTTTTCAAGCTCTTTTGAAGAAGCACAAAGAAACAGGCAACATTGAGGACCATAGACGCAGTGGTCAGCCAAGTAAACTTAATGCAGCAGATGAAAAAGACATCAAGCTTACTTCCCTTCAAAATCAGAAGTTATCCAGCAATGCCATCAGCACAGAACTGGCAGAAACCAGTGGGACCCAGGTACACCCAATCTACTGTCTGGAGAAGTCTGGCCAGAAGTGGTCTTCATGGAAGAATTGGGGCAAAAAAGCCATGCCTCCAACATGGAAACAAGGTTAAATGACCCAACTATGAACAAAAACAGGAACTAGGGCGCAGAAAAAATTGGAGCAGGTGTTTGGACTGATGAGTCAAAATTTGAAATATTTGGCTGTAGCAGGAGGCAGTTTGTTCACCAAAGGGCTGGGAAGTGGTGCATTAATCCATGTCTGCAGGCAACAGTGGAGGTTCCTTGCAAGTTTAGGTCTTCATTTTTGCAAATGGAGTTGGAGATTTGGATCAATGGTGTCCTCAATGCTGGGAAATACAGACAGATACTTATCCATCATGCCATACCATCAGGGAGGCATGTGATTAGCCCATAATTTATTCTGTAGCAGGACAATGATCCCAAACTTACAAACAATATTATTAAGAACTATCTTCAGTGTAAAGAAGAACAAGGAGCCTTGGAAGTGAGTTGGGTTTGGCCCATGCGAGCCCTGATCTCAACATAATCAGGTCTGTCTGGGATTACACGAAGAGTCAGAAGGATTTGAGGCAGCCTACATCCACAAAAGATCTGTGGTTAGTTCTCCAAGATGTTTGGAACAACCTACCTGCCTTATTCCTTCAAAAACTGTGCGCAAGTGTACCTGGAAGAATCAATGCTGTTTTGAAGGCAAAGGGTGGTCTCACCAAATATGGATTTGATTTGGATTTATCTTCTGTTCATTTACTTTCCATTGTGTTAATCGATAAAAATAAACTTTTAACACATTTCTGAAATACTTTTTAAAGTATAACTAAAGGCAAAACAAAGCTTTAATTGCACGGTGTTGATGTCTAGAGGGCACATTTTTAGCATAAGTGTTGTGGGGGTCTAAGGTGATGGTTTTGTGGAAAGGGATTAAAACACCTGTCAGAACTTATGGTTGTCTGTACCCCCCGTCAGGGAGATTCACCCTCTCTATTTGTCCTGTTTACTGTTATCATTGAAAGTGAAAGTAAAAGAAAATCCTAAATTTTGGGTTGTCCTCAGAAAAGTGATAGAGGGGAAATCATCCAATGGGGACACTACCTCTGGTGACCTGGGGGTCCCCAAGAAATTCCCTTCATTTACAGGGATTTCCTCTCACTTTCTGTTTGGCTATGGGACAGAAAGTAAAGGATAATCTCTGCAATGGGACACAGATGGGGAAAAAAATCTGACAGGGGTTATAACCTTCCCTTACTCTATCCAAAATGAAAAAAAAAAAGTTTTGCCTACAGTTCTACTTTAATTCACAGCATTTTTCACACCTGCCCAAAACTTTTGCACAGTAGTGCATATTTGAAAAAGAATTAAAAATATCAGTGGTGTAAAGAATTAATTAGTCTCCCAAAAGTAATTAGGTTCTTAATTTTAAAAAGCATTTTTACAGAAAATAGTGCAGGCATAGATAAACATTACTGCTTCTGGTTTCTTAGTTTTTTATGAATCCTGAATTATATACATTTTGTATAGATAAGTAGAAAAGGTATCACATTTCTCCTTATGTGAGATAACTACAGTATCATACATGACCTTTATCTATATACTGTATACACAAAGTACGGTACATTTTTGGCTTTGAGTGAAAAAATATCTAAGCACATTTCCGAAGACTGTAATAGATTGTGGCATTTCTTGCAAAAAGGTGTTAGTGTCTTCTACCATTACTTACACAATTTGAAGACTTGGCTTTCAAATGTGGAATTTTCTCTTTTTAGCAACATTAGGTGCCATTGTGTTCCAGCGCCAACAGCACTTCAACCTTTCCAATGGCACAGCATCTGGTGAGTACATTCTTGGGAGAGTTCCTTAACCAACATTCAAAAATGTTGATGTGTGTTAGTTTAAGAAGGATCATTGGATATAACTTTTAATAAAACAATAGTCTTGTTTAACATTAACACTATTCTAAAATGATCCTGTGACCTTAGTAACACTAAAAAGTAATTCCGTTACAGGCATGGGTTTACCCTTAGCTATGTGAACAGGAATTAATTTGTAAACCTGCTGAATACTAAAATATTTGTCCATACCCTTTGTGATAACAACCCCTAAACAGTCATTTCTTTACTGAACCTCAGTTGGCCCGGACCAGGTTGTATGTGAAATATGTGTACAAGTCTGTGGATATGCAAATTAGATTTTTTTTTAACAAAAGAAAATACACAAAATATTTTGTAATTGAAATGCATACCCCATGTTTTAGATAATATAAGGAAGGATTAAATCAGTTTTAGTTTTAGCTTTAGTTTTAGTCTATCAGTTTATAGTGCTGTTTGGGACATCTGATTTTACTTCCTGTCTTGAAGGTGCAACAGAAAGTGACAGGAAATCTCTCCAAAGTAAGGAGAATTCCCATTTTGGACAGCTGTTACAGGAACATTTATACCCTTTGGAAGTCACCTTTTTGTTCTAGTGTACAATTATGGGATACATGGCTTACTATCCCAGGGACATGGTCACCAGGGCATATAGGGAGGGTGACTCTACGTAGCTGGGACACTGACAGCAATAGGAAGCTACAGGTAACCCTTGCCTCCCTTATCCAAAACTAAAACAAAAATTTTGACTTTACCTATTGCCAGCCTACTACATAGACATTATAATGTTTTATATAATTATCAAAAACTCTTGGAAGGGAGTCGGCTGTCTTAGAATTAGGAGTGGTAACTATACTTTTAGTATAGTGCTTATCCATATAAGGTATTTTAAAAAGATTTATGTTTCTTCAAACAGTCCCACTACTAACTGAGCTTGTGCATTTCTGGGGTAGCATTACAATATGTAGTTGTTCATATGAGTATGATGCCATCACTGATATATTCATTGCTAGATACAATAAATGACCAGCACCCTTTTCCATGGCAGAGTGTGGTCCAAATAAATTTATTTTTTTCAGGAATCATACTTGGCACATACCTGTACACCTTCCTAATATCTTATAAATCTATGAATCTGTCAAAATTCTTCCTAATGCCTGTAGAACATTGTACATGTATTGCCACTGTAGAACACAACAGCAAAGACACAGAAAATAGAAACCAAACATTAAAGATGTTTTAGTCACTCATAAATATATGAGATAATAAAGATCACTACTGAGTGATTAATGTACTTCTGCATGAACAGTGTTTTACTTTTAGATTAAAAGAGAAATATGTTTTGTTTTTTTTAATTACCATTTATACTCACCTCAATCACCAGCTCTCTACTGTGCCCTCCAGCACTCACTGTAGCGCCGGGCTGTGCAGGGGTCAGGAGCAGTTGGCTCAGTCTCCCAGTGGCTCGCCGAGAGGCTGAGCCAGCTACCAGTCCATGCATCTGGGTGGATTCTGACTTGAAAGTCTGGATCAATCCTGAGCCTGGGCCGGCTGAAAACGAGTCATAGGAGTCCAGAAGTAACTGCACTCCTGTGATCCCCAGGGCAATTAGGGCCAAAATAGCTTTGGCTATACTTCACCTTTAACATCATTTGTAAGCAAATTTCATTAATGGGCAGTGTATGTAACTTCAAGAACAAACATGTAATAAATTGTAGTTTATCAGTCCTCAGAGGTGATGGCTGCATTTTTTCCCTTTAATTTCACTTTGTGATCCTACCAGTAACATACTTCCTGCTTTAGTGTTGCAACGCTCACCCACCCACCAAGAACAGTGTTGTCAACATAGGACAGGACTACAGAACACACCCTTCCCACTCTTGTTCTCTATAACATAGGTGGGAAGCGCTGTGTTTTTTAGAGTGCAGTTGATAGCAGTATTTTTCTGCACCTATTAAACAGATAGAAAAAATCTATTGCAACAACAAATTTACTAGACCAAAAGAGAGGGCTCCCCCGGCTCAACCACACAATGTATTGGCAGGAGGCATTCCAATGTCAGCACTGTCTGTGTTGATGGGGGAATCATGCAAATTTCTTTCTTGCAACCTGTGTTTGCAGGAAAGAAATTTGCACCATCTATGGCCTGCCTAACAGTAATGCTGAGAATGATGGTATGATGGTATCATATATAGAAAGCAATTGGTTCCTTTCAAATAAAGTATTGGGTAGTGATTCTCACTCTGCTGGATATATTGTTACTTGGCCTAACCAACCAGTATTCCAACACTTTATCACTTGACTGGATTAACTTGATACTGTGTAGAGAACCCACCCATTCACACCTTAAATTTGTTAATACTGTTTTAATTGTGCAAATTGCCTTTATGTCTACAGGCTCAGAGCAACTGGATTATTTTTCTTTTATCTTGCCAATCATTTGGATCCGATCCACCCATTTATTATATTTGGTAATCCTTAGAAAACACTACAATTTTTATATGTTTACTTAGACTATTGTTTGATTTACTTCCTTGCTGTATTGCCATTTCCCAGAATGATAACACCCAATAATTGTTGTGATAATAATATGGTATTAATTAATAAAAAGTTTGGACTAGGAATCTCATAAGGCTAGAATAAACCAAACAAAACTGTGGTATTATTTTTTTTCCAAAGTTAATATTAACGTTAATATGAATTCAACTTATACACAATCAAGTTCTTTGTATATACGAAACATAATTTTTATGACTACACTTTTAGTGCATTTACTGTAAATATCATTGTGCAGGAAAAAAATATTTGGGGTTCATTTTTTTTTACAAGGTATTTTTTTGCAAATAAACATTTAATACAGGGTGCACCTATGATTTCTTAAAAGAGAAAATACAGCTGAAGCTGTTTGATTTCAGACTGTCTTTCTCAAATTGAAAGTCTCTTTGGAGCAATAAATAGCAAAAAGTAAGCGAAGAGTCACTCATCTGATTATTATAATCATCAATGTAATTTGAGCATGAGCTATTGATTTCTGTAAACAATGGGCTATTTTTAATGTAACAGTTACAAATAGCCTGGTAAACATATAAAAAACAGCCTAGAGCATCAACTGATGGTTGAAAATAGGTAAATGCGAATATTCAATGCATATTCTTATAATTACAAGGCTAAAAAATATTTTTAAAAATTATGCTTTGTGTTTATTCTTTAAAAAAAAATGGATCTGTATATAAAACATTTTGTTCATAATTATCACTGCAATGACAGGTACAATGCGATTCAGCAAAAAAAAAAACCCAAAAAACAAAACAAAATCCATTCATGCTGATATGTTTTTGGAAGACTGGTTGGTTACATACCAAATATGTTAAAAGGGCTAGTAATGTATGTAACTAGGTACCTTGCTTCAGTAGACAAACTCTTACCAGAGCTTTGTTTTTCACTTGTTTTTCCATTTCATATTCAAAATGATATTTACAGTATTACGTTTATAGTCTTTTTTTCTTTTTCTACACTGTTGGTAGAAGAAGCTGGAGTTGTGGTGAGGTTGTCATGGTGATAATAATGTAACTGCTTCCGGTGGACAGCATTTGTGTGCTGTAAGTGTAAAAAAAAAAAAAAAAAGTATGAGCAGACTGCATACAAAAATGAGGACTTTGGCCAAACAAAACAGCCAAAATTATTTTAACACACAAACAGTTCTTATTATAGCTCCTATTATATTTTCTCTTCTACATCCATAAGAAATATTCAACAACACATTTCACCTAACCTTCTCTACTGATGGAGCTCTGAATACATTATTATAGAGCATTATTATTCCTACAGCACCAACCTTTTAAATGGCCTTCAGATGAAAACCACTAGCTGCTGATGGTAACAGGTTGGTCATTATGTTTTATCTCAATTTCTGTTTTTTGAGAGAAGTATTAAAAATGAGGGGCACAAATAGATTATTGATTTTAAAGTCAGACACAGGGTTTTTGTAAACTATCCATAACACATGATAGAACAGAACATGGAAGATGGCTAGTCCTACTGCTAGTCTTATTTCCTCTGTCATTGCTATGCTTTGTTTCAGAATAAACTAAAATTTAAACCATCTTAGCACATTTAATTTTAAGGTAGATGCATCAAGAACATTAAAAAAAAATTAGAATTGCACCTTTTTATTTTCCTTTGTTGTTTTTTAACCACGTCAATACTGGGCACTTTCACCCCCTTCCTGCCCAGGCCAATATTCAGCTTTCAGCGCTGTCGCAATTTGAATGAGAATTGTGCTGTCATGCAACATATGTACTAACATGAAACTTTTATCATATTTTTCACAGAAATAGAGCTTTCTTTTGGTGGTATTTAATCACCACTGGGTTTTTTATTTTTTTGCAAAATACACACAAAAAAACTACATTTTGAAAAAAATTAACAAGTTTTTCTTTGTTTCTGTTATAAGATCTTCATAAGTTTAGGCCAATATGTGTTCTGCTATGTTTCTTTAGTGAAAATAACCCAAATCAGTGTTTATTATTTAAAGTTATAGGAAAGTTATAGCGTCCACTACAAACTATATAAACTATGATTGATATACATATATATCTATATAGATATATCTATATATAGATATATCTATATATAAATGTATTAATCCTAATGTACTGATGGCCTATCTAATTTCTTAAGAGTCAGCAGCAAATATTGTTGCTGCTGACTTTTTTAAAAGGACATTTACCTGTGCTAGGATCCAATGCTATCTTCACCCAGGCCAGTTTTTCACTGGTCTTCTGTCCCCCATGCTGCCATGTTGTCCTTGCAGCTTCACAGCCAGGTTCCCACTTTGCATGCGCAAGCTGCTCCGCACCCTGTGATTGGTCCTACAGGCATCTGAGAGCTGTGAAGTATCCCAGAAGGTTGTGGGCAGGGGACACCAAACTTCCACTTGGAATGTCTTCTAAGTGGGAGCAGGTACCTGTCAAAACTAAGTACCCCCCCCCCAAAAAAAGTTTCCTTTACTGTCAGAGGTGGATGGGGGGGGGGGGGGTAGAAAAAGTAGAACTGCAATTTTTAACTGATTTAAGCTGATCTAACATGTTACAATTTGATTGTACAACCTCATATTTACCAATGTGTGTTTACCTTTTAAGATTCTGGCTTCAGAGACAGTGGAGTGCACAATCGTACTGAAATTAAGTGCAGTTAGCACACATTTTGCTACATTATAATTTGACATAAAGATTTACTATTGCTGAAGAATTTCAGCCGTGCATGATCCACTGTATCCACAACTGCTGAACATCTTCTGCGAACACACCTAGGATGCAATTAGCATGGATGTGCTGTGTTCTAGGAACATCTCGAGCCTCTTTTAATATTAATGATATACTTATTGCTATAAAAAAAACGTTCTATACTATAACAGCCAACAGACTACAAAATGACATCTTGCTTATGTTAATCTAAGAGTTAAACAGTACAAATGACTCTGGTTAAGAATGTTACATTAATGTTTAAAGAATCTCTGGACACAGAGATAAAAATGTATTATTCCGAAACAATATAAAGCAGTACACTGAAGCACTATGCATTATAAATGTAGGCTCTCTATATAGACATTCATTACTTGGTGCCACATCTTTTTAAATAAAATGTGTTTAGAGCTTTACAGCAAATGTAACCAAGTATTTCTGGTTAAACTAGATTATAACATACTTAATATGTTCATGGCAAAGATTCTGAAGATTGCACTAATGAAATGTCATTAGTTAGCTAATGAAGCTTTTCTGTCAACTTGGCTATGATGTTGTTATTTAAATAGGCTTAATCTGATACCAAATAAATTATCACATGTACATTGATTATCCTTATAGTTAAAGAACGTACCTGTTTTTTTGCATATTAATTATTCATTGAAATGTGTATAAAAAGGTTCTTATGCAAATTACCTTGTTTTTTCTCTTTCACATAGCTGTTTATAAATGACACAGGCAAATCAAGCAGTGGGAAAATATTCTTTTATTGGGTGTACAGTATCTGCTTTGATGAATAATCTAATATTTAAGTGCAGACTTTAGAGCTGTAAGGGTCCATGCACACTGGCTTAAAAATCGCTGCTTGTACAGGAGTTTTGTGTTCTGCCTGTAGAAGCAGCTCAATGTTATCCTATATGTCCATGCACATTAGCGTGACTAGAGGCATATTTTAAGCTCAGCGTTTAGAGGCAGGTAAAAAAAAACCCTTCTGGTTTGCGTTTTTGATTGGAGATTTTTGGCAGAAAAAACACTAAACTCTCCTAAAGATGCCTAAACGTGTACAAAAATGCTCTTTTTGAGCGTTTTGTTTTTCTGCCAAGGGAACTGGTGTTTTTTAAAATGTGCATGGAGCCTAAAGAACCATTTTTTGTTTAACTCTTTTTTTTAAAAAAAGATTATAGAAAAATAAGGGTCTTCACCAGCACACCTTAATATAATTATAATCTTGTTCTTTATTCACATAAACCAACAGGCATCACAGGCTGACTTTTCGCTTCCTCGCAGGATCTCTTTTTTAAGGCAATCTGCCTTGAAAAAGAGATATTTGTCAGTTATATTTGTGCATATATTATACCCGTGCACATAGATTTTCATTTGCAGTCATTTTAGGATGTCAAATGGTAGCAGGGGCATCCTTTTTTCCCATAATCTTTTTATTGAGTTAAGTATGGCAATATACACAAGATATGCACATTTGTTACTCTTACAAAATGTAAAAAAAAAAAAAAATTACAAAAAAGAAAAATACAAAAGACAGTGCTCATACAACTAGCAAATCAGTAGCGAACATCAAGATAAAAGCACATTGTGTGGTCTGACAATAGACCCATAGCAAAAAGATATGAACATATAGAGCAAAGCCATTGAAATACTGATGTACTCGCCACTGGGAGTCTCTATACATTAGAATGATGACTAGGCTAAAGTAGCATTCCAGAGGGAATACAGCAGGGGCATCCTTAACCACCTTATAGTTGTGTTACTAAAATAATGGTGCAAAGACATTTATTTGCATTTATTTTTAAAAAATCGTATAACATAAATACATTTTTTGCATTTATTTTATTATAAGGTGAAACTCATCTTAGCCTGTATCTTCAAGTAATGTGCTTTAATGTATCACTGCATAGCACTGTGTGGACATAGGGCACTAGAAGGGCCTTTTGCAATATGAGTACCTGTAAGCAGAGTGGCAGGCTCAGAAGAACCGTTAAGAAGAGAAGAAAAGATTGATCGCACACTTGGATCCAAAAGATGCTGTAGAAATTTCTTTATTGTCATGAGTCAGACAAAATTAAAATGATGATCAGTTGACGCGTTTCACACAAAAAGAACCGTGCTTGTTCAAGCACGGTTCTTTTCGTGTGAAACGCATCAACTGGTCATCATTGCAAGTGTGCGATCAATCTTTTCTTCTCTTCTTGATATTACCTACAATGATGAGCCAGGATTAGCACCTTGGACCGGGTGTGTCCATTTTTTGCCTGAAGTGGTGTGTGCACCCTTGTTCTGTTTCCTGATTACTCAGAAGAACAGTTTCTTGAGGGGCAGCATTGTCCTTAGATACAGGGCACATGTTGTCTTGCAGGATTCTTCAAGTGTTTACTTGGTTCTGTGCTGTAAGAGCTTCTAGGTTGAAGGCACAGACAAGCAGATTCCATGAAATTTGCACCTTCTGCTTCATGCAGGCAAAAGGGAGGATCTTCCATTGTTAAGTGTAAGACTAGTTCCTGCCTAAAGTGGAAGAGGATTCAGCAGAGTAAGGTCTTGTAAGTCATGGTGTAGTATGTGTCAAATGATATTAGTCAGCCCCACTATCTGCTGCTCCTTGAAACACGTTGGCTCTTTTCTGCTATTAATAATTTTTATCATTATATTACCTTGGACTCTTGGACATTTGTTTAGTGCTGTAATTGTATTGTAGGTATATGGATTGATACATTCCCTGTATTGTGGAGTGCTGCCGAAGCAGAGCCAGTGACAATTTCAGTGACCCTCAGAAATCCAGCACCTCCTTTGTTCTGGTGTTTCCACTATCTGCTGAGGACAGATTGTTGATATTTTGATACAGCATCTCCTCCAAGGAATGCAAACTATGAGTATCAGCTTACATTTTACTAAACAAAACACGAGAATGCAAAAAAATTGCATTTTGAATTAGCTGCTAAGGCCCAGCCCTCAACACCTAACACCTTGTCTCTCACTCCTTACCATCTAGCTCTTAACACCTAATCTATAACACCAACACATTAATTCTAACCCCAGGCTCTTAAAGCCTAGTCCCCAACATCATGTAGGTAGCTTCTAACGCATAGAAGTAGAATCCTCACTTCTTGCTTCTAATATCTCTCCTTATCTCCTAATATCTAACCCCTAATGCCTCAGCATCTACACTCATAATCAATAAATGTTCACAATCAGTAGTCAGTAAACTTGGCTTTGCAAGCATCAGTATTCAGTTTTTTTTGGAATGCCAGTATCCACCCTTGGGCCTCCTCTGAACAGGCAGATTCACTAAGAATTACATGACATATGATCAACTGTTGATAACCTGGTACACTGAATAACAAGTCTGGATATTGCATGGAAAGGATTGCTTGCCACAGCAAACCTGCTGGGCATTTGCATACCATCAGTTCATAAAGTGTTAGCTTTTTGTTAAAACCGCTTTTACACTTGCCATTTTATATAAATACATCTGCTTGTTTCTAATACCTAACTCCTGGGCTCTTTGAAAGAGCATCATTATTCAAGCATCCCTATGGCAGAAAAAAGCCTTTTTTATCTTTCAAGTATAGCTGAGGACAAAACTTTTTAAAAAAATTTTTTATGCTGTCTGTGCCCCCCGTTGAGAAAATTCACCCTCTCTTTTTATTCTGCTTACTGTTACCACTAAGAAAGAAAGTGAAAATCCAAAATCTTTTCACTTCATGCTGAGATAGTGGAGTTGATTTTTTCTATCTGTAAAATTTCGCAGGCCATGTTGGCCGTGATATGTTTCTATTTTTTCAACATCTGAGAAATATACATTGTATTTTCTACCTGTTAAATTCAATAAACATTATTGGAAAAGAAAGAAAATCCGAAATTTTGGGTTAGCACCAGAACAGGAATAGAGGGGAAATCTTTCAACAAGGACCTAGTTTGGGTAATCCTGGTGACAATCATTGATCCCCCATTTTGGAAGGACTTCCTCTCAATTCCTGTTGTGGGTGTGGGGCAGGAAGGGAAAGGAAAACTCCCCAGTAGGACATACAGTAAGTGCCTAAAAACACTGACCCCTCTTACTCTATCCTAAATGGAAAAAAGTTTTGCCTTTAGTCCTAGTTTAATGATGCTGGGCAATGATTTTTTTTTCATAAGGGGAGTAGGTCTTAAGGACATAGTGCTTAAAGTAGAACTATAGGCAATTTTTTTTCATTCTGGATAGGGTAGGGTTATAACCCCTGTCAGATTTTTTTTTTCGCCATCTTTGTGCCATTGTTGAGATCTCCCTTCACTTTCTGTTTCATTGCCGAACAAGAATTGAGAGGAAATCCCTGCAAATTAAGGGATTTCCTTGGGGACCCCCATGTCACCAGAACTAGTGTCCCCCCATTTCCCCTCTATTACTTTTTGGGGGGACAACCCACAATTTGGGATTTTTCTTTTACTTTCACTTTCAATGATATTGATAAACAGGACAAATAGAGATGGTGAATCTCCATAACAGGGGCACAGACAGCAATAAAAACCAGCAGGGGTTCTAATCCCTTTCCACTCCATCAAAAAAAAAAAGTTTTGCCTTTAGTTATACTTTAAGGGCAGAGATTAGCTAGATGGTAAAATATATTCACAGATTTGGGATAGCTAAAATTCAGAAAGACATTGCCCTTCCTTATGGTAATGTTTAATGCTCATAGAGTAAATACAGATGTCATACAGAACATCCAACATGTATTTTGGAAGATCAATGGGGGGGGGAGAGAACATTGAGGGGAATTTTTCAAAACCAAAGAAGCCAAAATCTGGAACAGATGTGAACAACAACCAAACAGCTTCTGTTTATCATTTTCAAAACTTACCTGAACAAGCTGAAGATAGAAACTGATTGGTTGCCATGTATTGGCTACTCTATAGCGGGCAATACATATTGTAACTATACTGCAGTGATCTGTTGCTGCGGGGCTGGACAGTGCAGATTTTTCTAAAGGCAAATAGACTGCGGTGTTTTTTCCATGTCCATGTTGAAGTTACATAAAAATGTGAACCTTCTCCCCACTGTATGGTATTTTTGTTTCATTTTCTCTATGGTCCAGCTACCCATACCCATTTCCCTGACATATTATCCTCAAAAATGGACACAGTTTTAGGATTTGACCTGCATAGACTTCAATGGGGTTTGACTTTAAGGTTTCAAACTTCACAATGGGTTCAATAAATGCCTCATGAACCAAACCCAGACCCCTTCATTCATCCTACTACTAAATTTCAGCTGTTTTCCCCTAAATTTAAAAATTGAAAAGTATATCTGTTTTAAATGAAACTATGGACTCACCTTACCTTCTAGTTGTACATACATCAAGATGGCTGTTTGTAAGCTTGAATTAGTCCCGGAGAATTCATTTGTGCAGGTATTGACTATTACAAGTATTGACCTTACTTCTTACTCCTCTCTGCATTGACCAAATGCAGTGGGTGGACTCAGAAACCAAAATGAAGGCATGGCGTGGGAAGATCCTCAAAATGTCCTGGGTTTTGAGGATCCGGGAGTGCCCTAAAGATAACTCGAAGATGTGAGTAGTTTCTTTAAGGTGTCCTCTTTATGTCCCTATGGTCAGTTTGCAAGGTAAAGTTAATTTGCAGGTGTAAATAGTCAAAATGTGTTTATGAACAAGTTTAAATAATGATAGGTCAATATATTTCCTGGGGGGGGGGGGGGGGGGTCCAGCTGCTTTGAAGAAAATTGTGCTAAGGACCGGGGGGGGGGGGCTCACGCGGGGGGTAAACGATTTTTTGTGGGCAATGGCTGCAGTGCTTCAATCATCACAGCACCATGCTTAATATGGTGTCATGGTGATTGAAGCGCATTCTTTCTATTATTACATTGTAGTATTAAATGACATAGTTCAACTCACCATAATTCAGAATCAGTGGGAGCCCTGAGCGTGTCACTTGCCGCTGTCGCCTGCCACCAGATGCGGAATGTCACTTGCCATGTCGCCTGCCACCAAATTCCGGAATGCCACTTGCCACGCTGCCTGCCACCAGATGCGAAATGTCACTTGCCGCGTCACTTGCCACGTTACCTGTTACCAGATGCGGAATGTCACTTGCCACGTCACCTGCCACGTTGCCTGTAACCAGATGCGGAATGTCACTTGCCACATCACCTGCCAAGTTGCCTGTCACCAGATGCGGAATGTCACTTGCCAGGTCACCTGCCATGCTGCCTGCCACAAGATGTGGATTGCCACTTGCCACGTCACTTCCCACGTTGCCTATCACTAGATGCAGAATGTCACTTGCCACGTTGCCTGTCACCAGATGTGGAATGTCACTTGCCTCGTCACCTGCCACGTTGCCTGTCACCAGATGCGGAATGTCACTTGCCATGTCAGCTGCCACGTTGCCTGTCACCAGATGTGTAATGTCACTTGCCACGTCACTTAACACACTGCCTGTCACCAGATGCGTAATGTCACTAGCCATGTCACCTGCCACATTGTCTGTCACCAGATGCATGATGTCAATTGCCATATCACTTGCCAGCCTGCCTGTCACCAGAAGCGTAACGTCACTTGCCACGTTGCCTGTCACCAGATGTGGAATGTCACTTGCCATGTCACCTGCCACATTGCCTGTCACCAGATGCAGAATGTCACTTGCCATGTCACCTGCCACGTTGCCTGTCACCAGATGTGTAATGTCACTTGCCACGTCACTTGCCATGCTGCCTGTCACCAGATGTGTAATGTCACTTGCCATGTCACCTACCACATTGTCTGTCACCAGATGCGTAATGTCACTTGCCACCTCACCTGCCACGTTGCCTGTCACCAGATTCGGAATGTCACTTGCCACATCACTTGCCACGCTGCCTGCCATCACTGCATTGTTAGCAGCACTGGTCCATTTAGCACAGAGGCAGGCCTCTGTGCAGTGGTGGGTTCCGAATGAAGGCAGGAGAGCGGAGAGCAGTGATGCGGGACGGCGGTGAGAGATGATGTCATCTCTCTGCTCCCTGCCGCACCTTCGATATTGAGGCTGACAGAACACCGGCCAGCTGTCAGGGGGGAAAAGTGGTGATGCGGGGGGCAGAAAGAAATTATGTCATCTCTGCTTGCCTGCCCGATCGCTTCTTCCATTCTCCCAGCTCTTATATTCCGGCCACTCGGCTGTCTCATGCCACCCGCCCGGCTCTTTCATGCCGCCCGCCCAGGTGTCTCATGCCTGCCGCCCGTACCCGTGGCCCGGCTGCAAAAAGGCCACAGCCCCGTGGTTGATGACCCCCGTCATATAATACTTGTATATTGTTGTCCAAATACCAGATGCCTTCTTAGACTTTGGCGATGTACACACGTTCTAAATGAAAAAAGTAGTTAGACTGACAATACACAAAACCTAACACTAAAGCTGACACACTGAGGATGATATAATAAAGGCGTTGATAATCTTCACTCATTGAATTAATTATACCTGTGTTCACTTTGAATACCAAATAATTTACATATGAAATAAATAATTTGCTTTTCTCATGATTGGATAATTGAAGTTAAGCTTCTCAATTCCTTTAGTAAATTGGCTTCACTGCCTGAAGTAGTTGAGCTTTTCAATGCCTTTTGTTGCTAAAGCACAGTGATTTGGGCCCACAAAGTAAAGCTGTTTGTGAAAGCACATGGAGGAACATATGTTTATGCTGTGATCCAAATTTATTTTGGTTGCTGCAGGTAATTGCAGTGTCTTGTGGTGAATTGTAAACTAAAGAAGGCAGATGCATTCTCACAAAAAAACCTATATAACCATCTTTGGAGGAACATTCAATAATGCTATGATAAAAGGTTTTGATGCTGATGCAGGTGATTGCTAGATAGTGTATCAAGCAATCAGATCCATGTTTTATGTTATGGAGAATTTATATTGACTTTTTTAAAAATAGTATGGATGGCTGTTAATCACTAGATAAAATGTTTTTATGGCTATTCATTTATGAATAACTTTTAATTCCTGACGTGTTATCTGATGTTGTATGTCACCTTTTTGGATGTCCAATATGAGGAGTTGTTTTTGGAGACACTATAAAATCTTTAAAGCCCAACTCCAAGAGAATAAAAAAATCCACCCTTGCAATGCTTGGTTAGTTTGGGGGAGAAAATTAAGGAGAAAATATTTACTTTATTCCTAGCTACTTCCCCGCTCCAGCCTCATCAGCATACCATACAGGGTTAATGTCCCTGTACGGTATATGATGATGCTGAGGCTCCGCCCACAGACCAGAGCTTTGGATAGAAGAGGAGAGCACCGGACTGAGTATTCAGGTAAGTGAAACAGCCTCCTCATCTCTCCCCTAGAAATAATAAGCCATAAACCTTTGGAGTTCAAGGGAGACCCACTGCAAGGTGGATTTTTTTTCTTAGAGTTGGGCTTTAAAATTAGACTAGATTGAATTCTTAGACATTTGGGTTTTTCTGCTGAATCTGCTGTTTAGCTATTGTTGTTAAAAATGTATCAATGATTTTTTTCTATAGGAGTTCCTAGGTTTATCTACAAAGGCAAAAAATGGCAAAATGTGTTAAAAAAAAGGAAAAAAAATCCTTATCAGCTTCCCTATTATGAAATGAATGAATTAAGCTAATTTGCTGAATATTGTGATAAAATATTTCAGTTTTAAAATATGGGAAAATCATTATAAGAGAATAGAAAAGCCAGCACTTCTGAAGATTCCTAAATCTTTACTTCCATATAACCATGTTAAAAAATGATGTCTGACGCGTTTCAGCACAAACCTTGTTCACAGCACAATCAAACATGGCAAACACAACATATATAGATAATAAGATAGTGTAGTCCACTTCCTCCAATTAGATGATGTCATTGATTGGAATAGATGGGAAACACAGCTGCAGGTATGTACTCCCCGGGAAGTGCAGGGCACACTACATTTACATTTACTAGGTGAGCAAAATAGATCTATAGAAAAGAAGTAAATGTATTCAAAAAGATTAAAATATGATAGAACAACAAGTCAAACACAAAATAACTTTTATAGTAAATATCTAACAGAGAAGAAGGTCAACAGCATATCTACAATTTATACCAGATGGTATCCTACTGTGAAGATTAAAAATCCCAAAAAATATAAAAAATAAAAAACCAAAAGACTATAACACACCCTAAAGAGTTAAACTACACAATTTTATTAAGCTATAAAATCAGAATACAAAAGGCAATATATAAATCCCTAAATCCCCTATAATAGATCAAAGAAGGAAGTCCCACATTGTGGGAACCCACCAACCTGTCTATAGCCTCCCAAATAATGACCTATAAACAGATGGTCCATGCAATTGAGTCTATATGACTAAAATGGAAATCTACAGTCCATGGAACCCTCCCAACCCCGATATAAAGCACTCCCCTTCTACACCTATAATAACCCGCAGCTACCTCAAAATAGGGCTGAACCGTGAAATTCCCAAGGAGAATCCCAAGGTGATTCTGTAAACGCAGAAATTGTCACGCTGTTTCCTAAAGTGAAGTGACACAGTAGCCAAACACAGAAGGTACAGAAGTTACCCAGTTAGTCAGTCCGCCAGTCAAAAGATGTCATGAAAAAATTAACAAAAACAAAAAAAAAGGTGGGGAAAGCTATAATAGTCCAAACAAATGGCATGTGGGGGGAAGGAGAGCGCTGTACTCCTTAGATAATTGGTAGCCTTGAATATGGATGATTCCCATTGATCCTCTGGTCCAAGAAAAATTTATTGTGAGATACTGAGCATTGTTGGTGAATCGCTGAATGCTGTAAAATATGTGATCATAATGATAGACATTACATGTTTCGATAGGCTTACATGTTTCGTTCCCTATATCATGGAACTTCTTCTTTGAAGCTCCAAAGAAGTTCTATGATATAGGGAACGAAACATGTAAGCTTGTTACCTTGGGAGAAGCACTCCCGCCATTCACCCACCCCAGCTAACATTTGTGGGTGTTAGGGCACTGAACTGCTACCTGTCAATATAATTTTGGAAGTAAATACATCTAATGACTCTCAGATGGAATGGCTACGGACAATCAACATTACCTACAGACATCATGGATATGGTCAATAATCATCCTTTGATCTGCTACAAACCCGTGTGAGATACAATGAGACATCGCTTTCTTTCCTTTATTGGGATACCGTTTGGACATATATTACACAGTGTCAACTGGATATTTACAGCACATTCATCAATTGACAGACTGAATCCTACGGTGCATCAGTAAGACTTCTGAGCGATCAACTATCAGTGAGTAATCGTTATTGTGCTCTTATATACCCCTGTTTACTACAAATGTCTAGAGGACATACAGTTATCAGTTAGTAACTGGAGCTGCACTTTCACATAGCGTTATTGCTATAACAGCCTGGAGGATACACCTGCATGTAGTAGGCACCTCGGCATATGGTTACATGATAATATATTCAAGGGTATATGTCTATCATTATGATCACATATTTTACAGCATTCTGCGATTCACCAACGATGCTCAGTATCTCACAATAACTTTTTTCTTGGACCAGAGGATCAATGGGAATCAACCATACTCAAGGCTACCAATTTATCTAAGGAGTACAGCGCACTCCGTCCCCCCACATGCCTTTTGTTTGGACTGTTATAGTTTTTTTCCCCCTTTTTTTTGTTCATTTTTTCATGACATCTTTTGACTGACGGACTGACTAACTGGGTAACTTCTGTACCTTCTGTGTTTGGCTACTGTGTCACTTCACTTTAGGAAACAGCATGACAATTTCTGCGTTTGCAGAATCACGCTGTCTCCTTGGGAATTTCACGCTTCAGCCCTATTTTTTAGGTAGCTGCGGGTTCATATAGGTGTAGAAGGGGAGTGCTTTATATCAGGGGTGGGAGGGTTCCATGGACTGCAGATTTCCATTTTAGTCATATAGACTCAATTGCATGGACCATCTGTTTATAGGTCATTATTTGGGAGGCTATAGACAGGTTGGTGTGTTCCCACAATGTGGGACTTCCTTCTTTGATCTATTATAGGGGATTTAGGGATTTATAAATTGCCTTTTGAATTCTTATTTTATAGCTTAATAAAATTGTGTAGTTTAACTCTTTAGGTTGTGTTATAGTCTTTTGGTTTTTTATTTTTTATATTTTTTTGTCTTAGTATTTTGATTACACCCCCCGCAATATACCCGGTGAGTGCTACTTTGTATTTATTTAGGCAGGATTCCCATCCTTCTTATTTTTGGCTCAAGATTAAAAATCCACCAAGCCTTGCGCTCGAGAAGCTTACGATGGATATCGGGTTCTTAACCCTTTCTAAACTTTAAAAAATTAAAATAGACATATTACCCGAGTGGTGGTGTTTAAAATGTTTGGACACATTAGATAAGCCTTTATCTGACATATAGGATGCACCATGGTAGAGTTCGCTTATCATTGTCCTTACTGGTCTCCTAGTATATCCTACATATTGTAATTGACAAGCAGTACATTCCACTGTGTACAAAACATTGCTGGTTCCACAATTAATGAAATCTCATAGTGCTAAATTTTTCCCAGTAGAGGATGATTGCACTACATCAGGTTTTTGGGGAAAATGAGAATCTACCCAGGAGAAATTTCATAAACTAGTAAAAGTTATTTGTTCTGACCTTTTAAAAACAGGCTTTCTTTCTTTTCTTTTTTTTTAAATTCTTTATTTTTCATGGGTTTCACAATACAATTCATTGCACTCATATAGTGCCAGCTTAATACGCCTTAAAGAAATCTATTCATCTGCACATCATATGTTACCTTTAATTGACACTTTAATTCCTTGTGAATTCCCTTTTTCTACTATTAACCCATTGCTCCAAAAAAAAAAAAAAAATTCCCCTTTTACCCCCTCCCTATCCCAGAGTAATGAAAAAAAAAAAAAAAAAAAGAACTCCTCTTGACCCCTCCCTCTCTCCCCTCCCCTCCATCTCTCCCCACTTCAGTCCATTCTCTCCCTATAGTCCAAATATGGGGCCCATGTTGTCCGGTACTTCTCATCTTGGTCTTTCATTGTCAAAGTAAGATTTTCCATTTGTTGTATTTCTGCAATTCTGGCCAACCATTGTGCCCTAGTTGAAGAGCTGTCTTTTTTCCACAGAGCAGGGATACATGCCCTAGCTGCTGTTAAAAGGTGTCTCAGCAGCGAGTTTTTAAATTTTTCCACTGATAACGGGAAATCTAGCAATAAAAAAGTTGCCGGATTATTTCCCAAGGAGAATCCTGTTATTGTTTTAGTAGTTTCTGCAACCATTCCCCAGAACTCTCTCATTCTCGTACATTCCCAGAAGATATGTAGAATTGTCCCTTCTTCTTCATGACATCTCCAACATACCTCTGACACCTGGGGGTAAATCCGATGTAGCACATTCGGCGTCCTATACCATCTGGTAAGGATTTTATATCCCCCCTCCTGATATCTGCTTGCTACTGATGCCTTTTGATTAAATACTAAGATCCTATTCTTCTGTTCTTGGGAGAATGATGTCCCTAAGTCTCTCTCCCACGCTTGTAGGAAAGTTAGTTCCTGAGGCGATTCTATTCCCATCAATACAGTATAGAAATAGGACAACGGATGTCTCATTGTTTCTCCCTTCAAACACATATCCTCAAACCCAGTCAATGCTCTTACTTCTGTATACATATTAGATTTTGATTTAATAAACGCTTCTAGCTGGATCATTCTAAAAAAATCTAATTCAGGTGCTATTTCTCTTTCAATTTCTCTATTTAAAAATAAACGATTGTCCCTTGAAAAATGTATGATCCTGCTGAAACCTCTACGTCGTATTGCTCTGAACTTGGGGTCTGTCATTCCTGGCTGAAATGTTGGTGTTCCCAGAACCGGGAGCATTGGACTAGGATGCTAGTCGAGATTGCCAGTTTTTTGAAAATCTTTTTGATCATCCACAGAGTTACGCCTATTGTTGGGTGTTTACTCAATTCAGCTGGCAACTCAGTTTCTGGTATCCATACTAGTCCTTCCAATGGGATATCTGTTGCTGCCTGTTCTGTCTGTATCCAGGGTTTCTTATTTCTTATTTAAGTCCACACCATTCCATCACTCTGGTTTAATGTGAAGCCTCTTGGTATCTTATTGGATCTGGAAGCCCTATCCCTCCTTTTCCTTTAGGTAGTGATAGTATAGTTCTACGTACTTTTGCTGGTTTCCCAGCCCAGATAAATTTCAGAAATCTTGATATAAGATCTCTTAAAAAGTTTGGAGGAATTTTAATTGGCAAGGTCTGTATTAAATACAGAAGTCTTGGCATCACATTCATCTTAATAATACTTGTTCTCCCGAACCATGTAAAAATCTCTTTATCCCATCTCGACAAATCCAGTTTGATCTGTTTAGCCATTGGTATGTAATTAAGCTCAAATAATTCCTTCAGATTTTTTGATATTTTCGTCCCTAAATAGCTTATATACGAGTTAGTCCACCTAAATCCGAATTGTGTGGTTACCAACTGTAAAAGGGGCGCCTTTATTTCTATCCCCATTGCTTCAGATTTCCCGTAATTTACTTTAAAATTAGATATTTTCCCATATTCACGCAGTTCCATCAACAAGGATGGGAGAGATATGATTGGAGAAGTTACGAAGAAAATTAAATCGTCCGCATACGCTGCAAGTTTCTGTTCTTCTTCCTTTATTTTTATCCCCTTAATATTCACACTAGCCCGTATATTCCTTAGGAAAGGTTCTATTGTCAAAATAAAAATCAGTGGTGAAAGAGGGCACCCCTGTCGTGTTCCATTTTGAATAAGGAAGGACTCCAAGGTTCTATCATCTATCTTTACTCTAGCACTTGGTGTAGAATATAAATTAGAAATCCATCTCATCATCCCCTCCCTTAAGCCTATATGTTGTAGTACCGCCTACCCTGTCAAAGGCTTTTTCCGCGTCCGCAGAGATTATCACCATTGGTTTTTGCTGCCTTTGTGCAAGGTAGATCGTGTTCACCACCCTCTGTGTATTCTCTCTTCCTTCCCTCTCTGGGGTAAATCCCACCTGGTCCAGATGGATTAGACCCGGGATATAATCTAGCAGTCTCGTGGCTAAAATCTTTGTAAATACTTTTAAATCCACATTCAGCAGTGAAATAGGTCGGTAACTAGAACATTGGGAGGGATCTTTCCCTTCTTTCGGAATCACTGTTATATGTGCTAGTAATGTTTCTATTGGGATTTGCATCCCTTTTCGTAGTGAATTTTTAAGCTGCTACAAATCTCGGGGCCAATTCCTCTGCATATTTTCTGTAATACGACAGGGTGTACCCATCTGGGCCAGGGGCTTTGCCCACATTCAATGATTTTAACGCCGCTATAAATTCCTCTGTTGAAATTGGGGCATCGAGATCCCTGGCTGCTTCTTCTGTTAGCTTTGGCATTTCTGTCTCTTCAATATATTCCCTCACCACTTCCCACTTTTTTTGAACGTTTATTGGGTTAGATTTCTTTTCTAAAATATATATAAATTCTCATGGTAGTCCTTGAACGTCTGTGCGATTTTCTCTGGAGAGTTAACCTATTCATCCCTCAATGTTTTAATCTGTGTAATATGGTTTCGTGTGGAGGTTTCGCTAAGAGCATTTGCCAACAATCTTCCTGGTTTATTCTCAAATTCGTAAAAAGTTCTTCAACTAATTAATTTGGATTTTGCTTTTTCTATTATCTGTAAATTGAGTTTTTTGCGTAGGCCAGCAAGTTCCTGTTCTATTGAGCCTGGAATTTTTTATGTATTACTTCTAATTCTCCGATCTGTTTAAGCAACGAGTCAATTTGTTCATTTAGTTTCCATTTCCTATGTGTCCCCAAGGAAATAAACATACCCCTCATGAAGCATTTCTCCCATATACAGAATGGTGATATTTCCCCTGTTTCATTTATTATGAAAAAGATTCCAATTCTTGCTTTAAGTTCCCCTCATATTCACTGTCCTTGAGGAGGGTTTCGTTAATCTTCCAAAACCATTCTTTATGCTCTTCCTCCCCTATTTCTAGCGTGCACTCTATCGGAGCATGATCTGATAGGGTAAATGACCCAATCAAAGCTTTTACTAGGGACGTAATTATATTTTGAGAGACAAAAATATAGTCAATTCTGGAATAGGTCTTATACTCTTCCGAAAAAAATGTATAATCCCTGCCCTGTACATGAACCACTCTCCAACTATCTATCAATTGTAATTCTTGTAAAAAAATTTTCACTTTCCTTAATTTGACATATGAAAGGTGAGAAGATCCTTTGGATGTACCTTTCAGTGGGTCTAAGGCCATATTAAGGTCGCCCCCCAATACTAGGATTCCTTCCTTATGTTGTTGCACTATCTGTAAATATGTCTCCAGGGAGTTTACTTGATCCTCATTGGGTAAGTATAAATTTACCAGTGTGATTTTCTGAAGACCCAAAGTCCCCTTTACTATAAGGAGACGACCCCCTTCATCCGTGATCACTCCTAATTCCTTCCATGGCACTGTTTTAGCTATTAAAATAGATACCCCACAGGATTTTGAAGTCTGCGATGTACTGTGATATATTTTCAGGAAATCATGGTTTTTACGCCATGGAATTTTTTCCCTTTTAAAATGTGTTTCCTGGAGAAAAATAATTTGGGATTTAAATCTCTTTAATTCTGCCATTAATCTTATCCGACAAACAGGCTTTCTTGATCAAATGATGACCAATATTTTTTTCTAACAAAAGTAGTTCAAGCCTTCAATAAACTTAGATCAGTATTGTGGTATTTGGTTTAAATATTTCTGCTTTTATAATTTATAAACCAAAGCTGTCAATCTATTGCCCATAGTAATCTAGAAGCCAGAGCTCATTTGTTTGAGTGCTACCAGCCTTGCACTAGTATGCATGAGCAAGCAAGTATGATTTGCCAGAAAGATAGAGGGGATCCTGTTTACCCTCAATACCAATATGAGAATGATTTCAGAAATTTGGGCAATTAATTAAATTAATTAATTTTAACAGACAAGTTCAAACGTGCAATGCTTGCATATACCAGACAATAACAAATATTTATTAAAAGAGAAGTATGGACTTTTTTTATTGTAGAATCATACTTACCTAGATGAATGCGGCATCGGTCAAACCAAGCAATCAAATATCACCTTTTTCTTGGTTCTCAGAGCTCCCTGAGCAGAGAGCCTGAGCCGGCCGGGAGCGGCCGGCTCAGGCTCTCAGTGGCTTGGTGAGAAGCTGAGCCAGGTGCCAGTCCAGGCATGTGAGTGGATCCTGACTTCATTGTTGGGATCTTTCCCAAGCCTGGAATGGTTTTGTGACATCAGTTGACAGCGGGCTGAAAACAGGTTACAAGAGTGCAGGACAAACTGCACTTCTGTGAGCCACAGGAGAAGTACAGCCAAACGTGCTTTGGCTGTACTTCTCCTTTAAAGTGTATGTAAAGCCAAAACTTTTTTTTGTTTTGGATAGAGTAGTGCATAGGTAAAATATATCCAACCTCCCCAAAAGAAATGAACACATTGCAGTTTAGCAATCCTTAGATTAGGTGGCAGCATTGGTTTATTTTAGGATTTGTTCCTTTTTATTTTCAGCTGCTAATCCTGTAAAACACACTTCCTGCCCCTGGATAGCTTCATGTACTCCTCCGTTGTATTTACAGAGAGAGCCAAGGTAGCTACCCACACTGGATGTCAAAAACATCTGCCTTTGTTCATCCACTTTACATGGGGATTGATGGGATTAGTAGTTTACAAAAGAATAACATTGTTTATGCTTTTATTTCAACTCACTGAAAGTGATGAGTTTGTGGCATTTCTTGCAAAATCAACAGATTTTGCTGTACTTGCTGTAAATAATCCTAGCCTAAAAAATAAAAACCAATGCAGTCACCACATCTAAGGACTGGTATACTTCAATATACGTTGTGTTACCTTCTTGTTCCTGGGTTTAGTTTTAACTATCGAGTTTGTTTGGTGTCTGTGTCCTGTTAGGGTGATTTCCCTTCTCTTCCTATCCCAGAAGTGCTGCAGAAGGTCTCCCCAAAGCAAGGGGCTATCCTCTCTTAGACAATTACCACCAGAACAAGTTAAAAGATTTGCCCTCACTTCCTGTTCCTGTGATGTCTATCCATTTTAGGGTGAATCTCCCCAGTGGGGACTTAGGCAGCAGTAAAAAAAAAATCTAACAGAGGTTTTAATCTGTACAGAGTTTATCCAAAACTAAAATAAAAATGTTTTGGCTTTACATACAAGAGCAAATGTCAAGAGCTAAGTAACTCATGGCGACCAATCATTATTCTCAGATATGTTATTTTACAACCTGGTCCGGTGCTTGCAGAGATGCAGGTTTTCCTGCTTGATAAAAGATGTATGTAAAGAATAACTAAACACTTATGTTATAAGTTACCATCAGACACCAAACTACAATTTTGTTCTGCAATATACTTTTACAAATGAATTTCCAAGCCTGATATATTATTAGTTAGTTGGATTACATATTACATATTCTTTTCAATGACTGTATGCAGATTAATTTTATTGAACTGTTTATTTAATCTGTTGTATACTTACATACACATAAAGATGTAGTGCAAAATTGATCGATTAATTAAAGTAGAACTATAGGCAAAACTGTTTTGTATTTTGGATAGAGTAAGGAAGGTTCATAACCCCTGTCAGGTTATTATTTGTCATCTGTGTCCCATTGCGGAGAGTCCCCTTCACTTCCAGTCCCATAGCCAAACAGGAAATGAGAGGAAATAAAGGGAATTCCTTGGGGATCCCCAAGTCATCAGAACTAGTGTCCCCATTGGAAGATTTCCCCTCTATTACTTTTCTGGGGACGACCGAAAATATGGGATTTTCTTTTACTTTCACTTTCAATGATAATGGTAAACAGGACAAATCGAGAGGGTGAATCTCCCTAATGGGAGCACAGGCAGAATAAAAACCTAATAGGTGTTCTGATCCCTCTCCACTCTATCTGAAACTAAAAAAAAAAGTTTTGCCTTTAGTTATACTTCAATACCTAAGCTAAGAAAATGTTTTCCCAGCGATTGTCACAAATAGAGAAATGGGCTTATCAAATAATAACTCAGGAGGAAGTGTGCAAAGTTCAGTAACCATAACACCTAATCAGCAATAATTGTTTACTGTTCTAAGTGTTTTCAAACTAATAAAAGTTCAATTGTGGTTTCTGGGTTGCTGCACAGTGGCTATCATAGACACTGACTATCATAAAAGATACTGTAAGTATGCTACTCAGCACCTTGTCATTGTCATTCAGTATTTCTGCATTTTCTGAATTTTCTGCATCCACATATTCAAATTGCAGAGAATACCGCCTGAGAACATTTGATTTTGCTTCAATAACATAAAAACTGGTATAAATGCAGTTTCAATGGAATGAACTGCTATGCAATTTTTTTTTTATAAATACACCCCTAATACTGGCCATACACTATACAAAAAATCGGCCGAACCCATTTTTGAAAAACGAACATTCGGCAGTGAGAGCAAACGATGCCATCATGCAGTGACCGATAAATCGTTCAGTGGACTTATGGATTATGTGTCAGTATTACATTGTATATCCCTGTATGTTGCGGTAATTCAGGTGCTTATCTAATAGTTTCTTGAAGCTATCTATGCTCCCCGCTGAGACCACCGCCTGTGGAAGGGAATTCCACATCTTTGCCGCTCTTACAGTAAAGAACCCTCTACGTAGTTTAAGGTTAAACCTCTTTTCTTCTAATTTTAATGAGTGGCCACAAGTCTTGTTAAACTCTTCTGCGAAAAAGTTTTATTTCTATTGTAGGGTCACCAGTACGGTATTTGTATATTGAAATCATATCCCCTCTCAAGCGTCTCTTCTCCAGAGAGAATAAGTTCAGTGTTCGCAACCTTTCCTCATAACTAAGATCCTCAAGACCCTTTATTAGCTTTGTTGCCCTTCTTTGTACTCGCTCCATTTCCAGTACATCCTCCCAGATGACTGGTGCCTAGATCTGGACAGCCTACTCTAGGTGTGGCCGGACCAGAGTCTTGTAGAGCGGGAGAATTATCGTTTTATCTCTGGAGTTGATCCCCTTTTTAATGCATGCCAATATTCTATTTGCTTTGTTAGCAGCAGCTTGGCATGCCATTGCTGAGCCTATCATCTACTAGGACCCCCAGGACCCCTAAAAAAGATTAACCTTTCAATTTATCGTACGTTCGGCAGAAAATTTCCAAACTGGTCCTTTGTTTTTTCAGCTCAAAAACGTCCCAACGATTATCGCTTTTGTACCCATTAACTGGCCGAAAAAACGAACGAACTGTCTAAATGACCGAATTTCGGCCAATTTTTCGTATAGTGTATGGCCAGCATTAGTGTCGCTGATTATTGCCTTTCCCTAATATATAAGACCAGCGATTTCAATGGTACAATTGCAATGTAAAGGAGGATATTCTTGTCATACAAGTCTAAACTTAGATATTTTGATGGTAATGATTGCAAAAATATTAACTATATAGTGAAAATGTTTGCATTTAATATGAGCCACAGTAGTGCAGAGAAGAAAAAAAAAACTTAATTGTCATTGGCCCTCCAAATATCCTTGTTCCAAACCTGAGGAGGATTAGCCAATCATTCTGTGATTTCATAGTATACTTAGGGAAATTATATACTTCTAGCATCAATACATTTAGCCAATATTGTGTAAAAAAGAGATACTGTGCAGTTATTATTTATAATGTGATATTCCCAAGGATATGTACTAAATTCACTAACAATCAAGAGCATGTACCAGTGCAAACTTCATTACCCTGTATTACTAATCCAAGTATGTAAAAATGTTATACTGTCAATATGATTGGTGTGGAGGAACTAAGCAAGATTTTTTTATCCCCAGGTATAAAGGAGAAATGCACTGATTGGGCTGAATACCTTATTCATGATTTGACTGGTTCCAGGACTGCACCAGCAAAACTTTTAGAGGGAGTATGTATCCTAATCTAAATTAAAGTGTCTTTTTTAATAATTATTCCAATTTTAAACTCAAGTGAATATTTTTTTATTAGGCTCTATACTTTTTCTTATATCACCAAAACTATATTATCAGTAGAGATGCGCATGATGGAAATATTTGCTTTATTTAGTTTCAGATTCATTCACTAGGTAAATCATTTTGTTTTGTCATATTTGTTACGTTAGAATGATTCATTTTCAGAATTTGTTTTATATATTCGGATTCGTTTGGTATATTTTTTGTTCCGGATAAATTCGTATTTTTCAAAGTTACTTTGATAGATTGGCTATATTTGTTTTATCGTGTTTAATTCGGTATTTCGGGAGATTACTTATGCACTCTGAGTTATCCCTGCTAGTCCAACCCACAAACAAAAATGGGATAAGCTGCAAAATCTTGCAACATAAAAAATTGCAGTAGACACTATTTTTTTCTCCAAGGTCTCTGCTTTCAGAAAGTTTAGAATTGTTTGGGGTTGTTTAAGTAATTTTTTGCAAAAAAAGAAAATGTTAACACTTTAAAAATGACACAAAATTAAAAACATCGCCCTAGTAGACAAGTGGTTAAAAGATATGGGAACCATTTTTTATTGCTGCTGATATGTAGTAACTTTGGAAAGTCATACTTTATAAATGGAAACTAAAGAGGGAAGTAGAGGACTGCCAGACCTGGAGACCTCTCATCTTAAAAACAGAAGTGACATAATGTGCAGTTCTGCTGTTGCTGGGAAAATGGTCAGACAATAACTCTTGTGTATCTACAAGCTTCTTGGAATAATATGCAAGTATTACTGGCTTGCTGTGCAGGACGCTTAATATAGAATAAAAATGCATTAATTTATGTTAAGTGACACCCCTTGTTGTTCAGCTTAATAAATAAAATATAGTTCATACTTCTTGCAAAAGGGTTTATTACTATCAATTCCTTTTACCTGAAGAAACGTGCTTTGAAAGCTTGCAAGACAATCTTTTTAGTTAGCCAATAAATGCTATCATCCTAAATCCTAACTTTAACTTTGGCTGATGGCTGACATGGTACAACTCTCCACTACTGCTTGCAGAAGGAGGTAAAAGATCACTGAGAAATATCACATTTCATGTTTTTAGAATTTAAGGAAATCCTTGGGCTAACATTTCTTTGATTCACACAGTTGATACCATAAATTACATTAAGTGACTCTTTTTAACACATAGTATGATACGCTTTTGAAAAATGAAAGAACAGAGGTGTTCATTAACTACAGGACAGTCAGTTGTCAGGGAAACCATCTTACAGTCTTTAAATGCCACAAAAAAAAATATGGCTTTCAGGTTTTGTCCATGAAATGTGTTAAAAGGGGTCATCGGAGTCCAGTGGAAAACCATTATTAAAATCTCCTCCTTTATGAGGCGAAAAGACGTTTAGCGTATAACTGATGCATTTTCATTTCACCAACATTTGTGTACTTTTTTTTTTTTAACAAAAGCAGGTATCTGTTATTAAACTGAGTATAAGAATTGCATATATTATTGATTTTGTTTTGTTGAGTTGTACTATAAATGAAATGAGACAAATTAACGAAGAAATATTTATTTCAATATTGATTCTTTGCATAAGGCATTAGAAAAATATATTAATATGCACAGTGCGATAGTAATTGGTAATTCAGTTTAGTGCTATCAAATCAGTATAAGATGAAGTCTTAAGAAAAAAGTTCAAATCGGTATAAGATGAAGTCTTAAGAAAAGAGTTCAAATCAGTATAAGATGAAGACTGTTTTCTGTATCAAGTATGGCCATTACCATTCAATAGCTGTTGTTAACAGTATATTACACTTGTAGTTATCTGTATTGAAAGGGATAGACACTATGGGGGAGATTCACTGGTGCACTCAGAATCTGGTGCACCTGTGCATGGTAGCCAATCAACTTCTAACTTTGGCTTGTTCAATTAAATTTTGCCAATAAAACCTGGAAGCTGATTGGTGTCATGCTTTCGTGCACATTGATCCTTGAACCTAGGTATTTTTTCGCTATTGCACCTTTGTTAGTGTTCGAGCAACTAATCTTTATGTCAAAGCTGGACCCCTCTATTCCTGTGGTGTTCACTGCTGTCTGAGTATTCCCATATTCTGTGTCTTGTTTGATCCTGTCTTTGTTCTTAGTGTTGGCCTCTGTCTGTGGATCCCACTATTTCCTGTTGCTGTGTGTGTCTTTTTCAGCATTGTTTCTTGCTCTAGTTTGTCTGTAGACCTTTCCAGCTTGCTAAGTCTCTCTCTCTCTCTCTGCACCGTGGCTCAGCATCCCCACTCTCTCCTGTGCTTTACACTTGCTCCCTGCATCCTCTCCCCTGGTGTCCCTTCCTAGCCTGCTGCAGAAGGTTTCTTTGGTTCCTTGTCTCCTGTGTGTAACCCATGTCCTTCCAGTGTGCTATTTGGTTGCAATGTGCCGGCACGGGTGTGTTAGAGAGCCTCAACCTGGGGGCTGCCTTGCAGCGCAAAATCCACTTCTCCACTGGCTCTGGTGAAGACTGGGTAGCTCCTTAGATCCTGTGATTTTGGCACACCTCCATTTGCATGTAGTCACACTGCTCCCGCATCTGTGAGGACTGGATCTGCTCCAGATTTTGCACTCTCCAGTTATAATGAATAACCCTCAGAGCTCTGTAGGCTGGCCGTAGATACCAAATGGGCATTAGCCAGCTGAGCCATGTGAAATATGAAGCATATCCCTCTATAATTTGTACTTGTCTCAATCCAAAGCACTATGTGCCATTTTTGTCTGCTGCCTCATTCCTCTGCTATCAGCATGAGTCACTTCTGATGAGTTTTCATGACTCCAAGAGAAAAATGGTAACAGGGGAGGGAGCTCCAGCTGATTGACAGCCTCAGCTCTGTTCCTATGTGCTGTATGAAGGGGGGTGTGTCCCTTCCCTCCAATCAGCTCTCAGAATTCTCCTCACTGATGTAACTTCAGCTCTCTACCCCCAGCTTTTCAGAGCTGAAAGATTCTGTGTAAATTCTGCACTTTAAATGGATGTAGGGGAAAGACGGCTGGAGATAAACAGGTACAACTTATGGAGGAGGATTTGTTTATTCTCTGTGTATCACCTAAGGCCAGTCACTTCACTGGGTATATGTAAGGGTTTACAACCACTTTAAGGGAACAATTGATTGGACATTTTTGAAAAACTGTCCATTTGTTATTATTCCTCTAAAGATAAGCTGGTGTGAGTGGTTTCTTATCCCTGCTACCTTCTTTATAGGCATGAAAATCCTCAGGCAATCAGAACATATATATGAATGGTTGAATTTAGCAAACAGACCCTTTCTGAATACTTACACAGCCACATGACATCTATGGAAAGTTTTACTTACCAAAAGCCAGGATCAACACTTTTACGCAGAACATTTTATTGTTTTGCTTGTTATAAACGTACTTACTTTATTGTGACAATGTATAAATAAGCGCACTGTATTTCAACCAATAGTGGGAGAAAATGTGTGGTTGACAATAATAGGGAAACATCACTTCTTTGCCTTACCTACCTATCAGCACAGGTCCAAGCCTGAGAGTAGATCTGTTTCTGCAATTGGAGTTGTCATACTATAGAACAGTGGTGGTCAAGTTAAAAATAATAAATGGCCGCAAGTGCAGCCCCGGACACTTACACAGGGCCGCACATTAACAGCACATTTTTGTGCCTTAAAGTGCATAGCATTTAGTCAAGAAACCTGTTCAAAATGAATTGACTGTAATGCACTTCAATGTTCCCAAATTTTGGTCTGCTTTTTTTTTGCTTTTTTTTTTTTTAAGGTGCTGTAATAAAAAAAACCTTCAGCATTGGTGTCAGTGACAGTAATAATGACCCCCAGCATTGGGTGTCATTGACCACAATAATAACCCACAGTATCTGTATCAGTGGCAGTGCTGTTATATTATATATTATAATATAAGTTCACTTTTTGGAACATGCTACATGTTCCACCTATATACAGGCATACCCCACGTTTAAGTTCACAATGGGGTTTATTTAATAAAGCTGGAAAGTGCAAAATCAGGCTCACTTCTGCATAGAAACCAATGAGCTAACCCCAGCTTGTTCAATTAAGCTTTGGTAATAAAACTTGGAAGCTCATTGGTTTCTATGCAGAAGTTAGACTGATTTTGCACTTTCCAGCTTTAGTAAATAAACCCCATTGTGTACTTAAAAGTGGGGTATGTCTGTATAGGGTGAAACATGTAACATTGCAGCTCCTGCCGCCTCTCCCTCCATCCTCTCCTTAGTGTAATAGTGGATGTGGAATTTTTTCCCGCTGTCACAATTCGGCTGCGTCATTCATTCACAGTTTCCAGTGAGTGAATGAACTACCTGCCACTGCGGCAGACATCTTGTAGTTCTGAATGAACTGCGAGGGCGTTTATGAGCACCCTTGTAGTTCATTCACAAGCCCTGCAACTTTGAAACTGACAGCCCATGTGGGGGTACGAGCTGAAAGCTGCAGGGCTTGTCTGCAGAAGACTGACATTGCACCCCTGATCCACTGAACAGGGGTGCAATGCTTTCCAGGCTCCTGCAGAAAAAAATAATAAATGCTAATTATTTTCTGAAAAAATATGTGCATTTATAATATTTTTTCTAAAAAAGTGAACACATACTTTAACCCCCCCCTCGTACTTTGTGCTCAGTAGCAGTGCTATTTGTTAGTCAGCTGCAGTGTTTTTTTAACAACCCCTCATTGTTGGTAAGTGCAGTGTTATAAAACATTAACCCTCCCCCAGCATTGGCAGGCAGTGCAGTGGCAAAGGTATACTGTATTACTTTTACTGTAGCTGGAGATTACGCTGCTTGACAGGATTTTATATTTCAGTGGAAGATGGACCAAGATTTTGAGAACATTTCCTGCTGCTTTAGAGTGTGTTTAAATTTGTTCGGTGTTCAATGGGCTTTGCAGGGAAGGTAGGGGAGACATAAGGGGTCTAATAGACCCCTGATATCTCATTAAAAAGAATCTGTCATTACAGTGTTCTATAAGGGGCTATTGTTTGTAAATTATAATAATCACATTAAACTTAGTGTATCACAAAGAAATAACATTTTGCTTTGAAATATTTTATCTAGGTAATCTGACCTATTAATTACACCATCTCTCTTAACTCCAACAGCCTCTTCGAGGAAAAACCCCAGTAGACCTCATTACAGTTGATTCACTGATAGAGCTTCAGGACTCCCAGAACCCCTTTCAGTACTGGATAGTCAGTGTGATAGAAAATGTGGGAGGAAGACTACGACTGCGCTATGTCGGATTGGAGGAGTCAGATGCCTGCGATCAATGGCTGTTTTACTTGGACTGTAGACTTCGACCTGTTGGCTGGTGCCAAGAAAACCAGTGCAGGATGGAACCACCTTTGGGTATGTTATGAAAAAATGATAGTCTTTCTTCTCAGTGGAGGTATTCAGCACCAACCCATTTGTCACTGTCACATGGTTTTGGGACAGAGCTAGGTGAACTGCTACTTAAACACTATTTTTCATTTCAGTCTATTTTACTGTCAGACACTCAAAAAACATAACCATCTGATCTCATCCAGCCTGCAGTTTGCGATCTGTGCAGTTATTGGACTGCTGCCACAGATTTAATATAAAATGTTTCATTTCAAATAACAGTTCATGTCCAACAGATTGTTGAAGCCCATGTCAACCAATTAAACATCTGCCTTTAGTAGTTACCTGCTAAGAGCAGCAGATTGTTGAAATGTGACTTCAGTGTGTTACTACAAATATATTTTTCCCCGTAGATTATTCATTTGTGGATAAACAAGGATGATATTCCAAATCCTGCTATATAGCATACTTCACAACTGCTCTGACTTTGGACTTTGGTGTGCAGCAGCCCCTCTCAGTCCCCCCAATACTTACCTGAGACCCATCTCGATCTAGAAATGTTGCACAAGAGACCCAGCTGTCTGGGACTCTCCCTCCTGATTGGCTGAGACAAACAGCAGGTATCATTGGCTGCTGTCAAAGTCAGTGAGCTAATGAGAAAAGAGAGGGGGCGGGGTCTGAATAGACACACAGTGATGCTGCATGTGAATGAATGCATGTATGTGTGAGCCTGGCGTAAACGGATTAAGGTGATTTTACTGCTTGTTTGAATTATTAAAAATGAATTAAAAAGTAGACACGTCACATCTTTCCCTACAGCAATTCTCTGCAGCTGCCACCTGCGTTGCAGTGCGAAACTATTTTTTTCTGTGTGCCCATGCGAAGATCGGCGGTTTTCTAGTGCAGAAAAACGTCATTCTCCACACAGGTCTGAATGAAAATGAAGGAGGCATGGATTTGGACCAAGAATTCTTTTTATCTATAAATTGTTCATTCAATGTGTGAATGAGCATCGTTAACTAAACTTCAGATTTTATTGAAGTTTGTTAGAGCTGCTCCCTCGTGTGCCTTGTGCACGTGTCATCGTTAGAATCTCAATAAAAAGACACTCCTTACTCTCTTATCAGATTTTTAATGACTGGGTTATTTAAGTTACTTCAGTTTAGTCATAATTCATGTTTCCTTCATGTGTCTGTTTTTACAGTACTGCGTGTGCACACAATGTGGAGGTTAAAGCTTATGTTTATTAATATCAACTGTGCGATATAAATCATCCCCTTCATGTGTCTGAATAATAAAGGTCCTAGTTATGTCTCTCCTTTCCTTATTTTCTTGCCATTGCACTGTATTGCTTAGTTTCCTATGATCTTTTTTAACTTTTTAACTTAAAAAGGCAATTGCTTAACTATGACCACTGTCCAAAGCTGTGGATAAAGCTTGTGAAACAGGCTACAGAAAAAAAGGCATGTCATCCTATCAGCCAAAATAGTTGAAACTCTGTCTAGCCAGTCTTATGGTGAATATGTCATTTACTAGCCCTTCCTTTTCTGAATGAACACAGTGAGTGATCAGTACCGATCACTCCTGAGTCCATTCATAACGGAAGCATAGTAAACTATGTTCACTGTGCTTCAGTTTATGAATGAACAGGAAGCCACTCAGCACAGAGCATTTCCCATTCATTCGTTGTCCAGTGAAGCTGAGGCTGCAGAGAAAGGGACTGGGGAAGCTCTGGCCTCAGTCCCTTTCTCTGTCTCAAAAGTGAGACATCAGGGATCTGTTTAGATTCCTGATATTTCACCAAAGCCCCCCCAATGGGGCTTGTAAATAAAATTGTGTGTTTGAGGCATGTGTGTTTGAGCTTTGGGGTGTACACCTATGCTGTTGATCAAAATAACTTGGTCACTGACACATCCCAGCCTACCAATTGGAAAATAAAAGAACATCTCCACATGCTGTTGAAGTCATCCTACTTCTCAATTCTACTGTAAGCAAGCTTCAACGATTATCGAGACAGCACTGTGCAACAGTAGTGCCTTATTAAACAGGCCAAAATATTTATACCAAACAGTCTTAGGCAGTGGGGAAGGTCCATAAACATATACATGTTTTCTGATCAAAGCTTTAATTATATATGAGCAAACTTTCTTTAATGCCTGCAGGTTCATTTACTGGTTTTAGATCAGGCTAAATGCATATTAGCAGCCACCCAAGCTTCAGAGACCAGAAATTGTTAACAAATTGTATTTAGATCGCTCAATAACTATGCCATTAAAACTATAGGAAATGTTTCTTTTTATAGGAATTCTTTTAAATATATGACAATCTGCTACTAATGAGAGAATGTAAAGGCATTGTACACTTTTAAATGTTTTTGTTGTATTAAAAAGCTAATAATGTAGTTGCATTCTATGTATCATTTGCCTTACCTTGTAATGATGGGCTGCAATTTGTAGTGTCATGGTTGATCAATTTCTTATGTCCATGTATTCATTCACCTAGCTTGTCCCTAATCATTAAAGAGACAAGGCAAATTCCTGTTTCGGTCCACACAGTGACCAATCCATGCCGTTGCCATTTGCTCTGTGTTGCACAACAAATGTGGGGATACGATGAAAATATTTTTCTTCTAGTATAGAGATCTGTCTGTTAATCGCGGTGTGTGTTTGTGTCAGATTTAATTACTGTGTAGCTCTCACCTGCAGAGTAGTATTTGTGGGATATGTAGTTTCTTCACAGGAAATCTCAGTTCTTAGACTATAGAGAGAGGTCTTGCATTAACCTGTGCAGTACCATGCCATAAACCTCATCTTTGCACACAAACACAACAAATCTGACTATAGAATGAGAAGATTTACTTTACTATAGGCTGTGTATACAGGGTGACTAATGACACTATAAAATTACATGATCAATGCACATCTGAAAAACACAACGTGCAGGTAGGAAGATTTATAATGCCTTTAAGGGATTTGTATAAGCTTGACCCACATTTAGCCCCAAACCTCTAACCTTCTAAAGCATAGCCCAACATTAGTTTTTATATTAAAAAAATATTAAACCCAGTGACATCATCACTAGGTTTGTAAAATTCTAGCAGGGTCAGCTGTTGAGAGGAAGAATCGACAATGACTCAGTGTTTCTACAGTTAAGATTTTTACGAACACATTATATTCCAGAAACAATACATTTTATTTTTGTAAAAAAAAAATAAAAAAAACATATTTAAAGCTATGTAAAATTTGAAAGAAATTGTAAGTTTTCTTAAAATGTAAAATTATCGTGTGTGCATGGTATGATAAATTAATTGAATACATCTTATATTTTAGACATTTGTCCACTTAAGACTATAACTGAATGGAAATGTGCTCTAGAGAATTCCCTGATAAATGCTGCAAGTTGTCCTTTACCTGTTGAAGTTTTTAAGGTAAGAGACTAAGAGCTTCCACTTCACCATGAACTGGTTATCCTGTACCCTGTGCACTACTTTACAGAAGACATGGTACCCAGACTCCAAATACGTGTATGCGAGCTGGGTAAATTAAGATATTAGGTTAGAGTGTATGTCAACCCACAATGTATGTTTGGCATCGTGCCTCACTATATACAAATTTCTTAAATGAATTGTTTTTGTGAATCCAATGCAAAGTTCTTTAACTTAAGATCCTGCCCATAACAGCACTTTCTGTTGCAGGCTGGCAAGCCTAAACTACTGCCTGTACTTAGCAGCAGGGTTGTCAGCCTGCTATGAGTGTTCCTTCAGGTGGTCATTGGGCTGCCTGTTTAATAGACCTAAAAAGGCAGCTCAATAGCCAAACGAAGAAGTGCACAGAGCAGACTGACTATGCTGCTTCTATGGGTTGATTTACTAAATGCAAATAGACTACTAACTGTGCAAGAAAAGTGCATGGGAATGTCACAGACCTTACTGAATGAGGGGAAGCTCTGCTGATGTCCATTAGGGATGGGCCAAACACCATCCTGTTCGAGAGTTCTGCTGCAAATGTTCTAACCTGAACCCCATTGAAGTCTATGGGAACCAAACAGGAGAAATCAGAAGTGTCCATTTTGAAGACATATATGCAAGTAATTGGCCGTAAAAGGGGTATGGGTGTCTGGGTACTGCCCTGGGGGATATGTATCAATAACAATTTTTAAAAAAAAAACAATTGTTTTTTTAGGGGCAATGATTTTAATGATACCTAAAGTGCAACAATAAAAATAGAAAATTCCTTTAAACATAGTGCCTGGGGGGTCCCCTTAATGTGCCTGCAAAGTGGCGCATCTGTAGCATGCAAAAAACATGCTACAGAAAAAAATGACATTTCTAAAGTAAAAAAAAAAATGAGTCAAATCCCATTTAAAATTACTCGTGGTTATAATTTCCGCCACCCGGCTAATGAAAAAATTAAAAAAAAAACGGCCTGGGGTCCCCCCCCCCCCAATTCCATACCAGGCCCTTTGTGCCCCCAACTCCGGCGGCGAATGGAAAGCTCCCAATCACTTCTTGCGATTGGGAGCTTTCCGATCATGTGAGCACCGTAACAGCCAATCACAGTAGTCACATGATCATAAACCCCACCCCACCTCCTGGTATCTTAAACCCCTTCAAGGACTGGGAGGCATCAGGTCCAAAGGGTTAACCACATTCACTAAACTGTGGGGGAATTCCCTTGCACAATACAACTTTCCAATGCAAAGTGAACAGCCTATTAATGTTTAGTAAATTAACCCCAGTGGCCTATAGTTGTCAGCCTGTGCAAGAAGTGCGATTAATGGCAGAATCCCCAGGTAAGAAACTTTGCAACAATTCACAAAAAAGGTTTCTCTTAAGAAAACTGAATGCAGTGAGACATGATGCCAAACATACTTAAAAATAGGCCTGGGATTCCCCTTTAAATTAAATTAAAATAAACTGTGTTTTTTTGGATCTGTGAAGAAAGTAGTGATGTGCTTGTGTTTACAGAATATCTCTTGTATGTAAAGTATATCTATTGTATGTATGTATATGGCTTCTTTTGGCCTACCTTTCTAGAGCCTTAAAGGGAACATGTCACAAAAATTAGTGCAGGTATAAAGTGCACATACCGTATATACTCGAGTATAAGTCGTTCTGAGTATAAGTCTAGGCCCTAATTTACCACAAAAAAATGGGAAAAACTTATTGACCCGAGTATAAGACGAGGGTGAGAAATCCACAGCTACTGTAAGTGGAAAAGAGGGTCAACAATGCCCATTTGCAACCTCACTGTGCCCATTTGCAGCCATAGGCCCCCCGAACTTCAAACTCGGTAGTTAAGGGTTCCTAGATGCCCCCTAGCTGCAGCCAAAATTTGGGGTCTCTGAACCCAAAGGGTCCCAAAATGACATTGCTGCAGATGGACACAGCTGACTGAATTTGGGGCCCCGTATCTTGGGGCCACTTAGTGCTAAGAACCCCAAATTTGGTGTGCAAACCAAGTGGAACTAGCACCATAACATATCCAAAGCTGGGGTTTCTAGCACCAAGTGGCCTCGAGATACAGGGCCCCAAAAATCAGTTCAGAAAATGTCAAGCACTTTTCTGTAGCAGAGAATGACATTTTCCGAACCGATTTTGGGGCCCTGTATCTCGGGGCCACTTAGTGCTAGGAACTCCATCTTTGGGTATGTTGTGGGACCAGTTCCACTGGGTTTGCACACCAGATTTGGGGTTCCTAGCACTAAGTGGCCCTGAGATATGGGGTCCCAAAATCAGTTCAGAAAATGTCAAGTACTTTTCTGCAGCAGAGAATGACATTTTTCGAACCGATTTTGGGGCCCCGTATCTCGGGGCCACTTAGTGCTAGGAACTCCATCTTTGGATATGTTGCACACCAAATTTGGAGTTCCTAGCACCAAGTGGCCCTGAGATACGGGGCCCCAAAGTTGGTTCTGAAAATGACATTTTTTGCTGCAGAAAAGTGCTTGACTCAAGTATAAGTCGAGGGGGGCACTTTCAGCACAAAAAAATGTGCTGAAAAACTCGACTTATACTCGAGTATATACGGTACTTAAAAAATACCTATACATTTCTTCATCATCTCCTAAACCATCCTGTCAAAGTCAAATGACAGGCCATTCTGACAGGCACAGTTCTGAGGCTGCCGGATAATGCCAAAACTTGCCGAAATTTTCCTGCCTCCTGCACGTACCTATTGGCAAGTGAGGCTCCATAAAATAATGATAGACCAATAGTTATATGTGGGTGGCATGGTTTAGCAGAAAGTTCAGACACTACTTGAGGATGTCATGTCTCTGTGACTTTTGGAACCCACTGGTATTCAGCAGTAATAGGAGGGCTAGGGAAACTATTTTTGCACAGGCACATGCAGGTAACTGTGCTTTATACCTAAAGAAGAATAATTTAAAGTGGTTGAAAGCCTCTGAAATGAAAAATGAACAGAGCATATACCTTTATAGTGCGTACTAGCCTCAATCCAAAGCTCCAAGTGTGGTTTCTGTCTCTTCTCTCTTCCCTCTGCTATCTGCATTACTCACTTCTGACAAGTTATCTGGACACCACAGAATCTCAGTAGATTGCCCCACCCCCCTCCAGCACACAGAAGGTGATTGACAGATCTTGCTGTGCATGTTTCCTTATAGGACTGTGTACATGGGGGTGTGTCCTTTCCCTCCACTCAGGTCTCAGATTACACTCAGCTCTCCTCTCAATGCAGTGCAGTGTGTGATATCGGATCTCCAGCCCCTGCTGCTGGAGCTAAAAAATAGCCTTTGATCTTTGTGTTACAAAAGGCTGTAGAGAAGAGAGGACTGCAGATAAACAGGTACAACTTATGCAGGAGGATTTGTTTTATCTCTATGTATCACCTGAGGCTGGCCACTTCATTGGGTATATGTAAGGCTGTTTACAGCCACTTTTAATTAGTTTCTATAATGGTTGTACTGTCTGTGTAGCATAGAAGAAGTAGGACAAATTCATGTCTAATGTTAACCTATTACTAGAGGTAATCACATGAGAAGATGAAAGCATGAAAAGGTGAAATCATGAGAAGGATGCATTTATCAATGGCTGCGTTAGCATGGTAAACACTTTTCATCCGTGTGTAGGAGAATGGAAGAGCCAAGAAACCAGGAGAGAGCCTGGTCATGGTGCACAGGAAAGTTCCCTGCTGATGAGATTCTCACCCCGCCACAGGGTTGGAATAGACCTATAACCTGTGCATGTTCATGATCAGTTTAAAAATCAATCAACCATATACATTTAATTCCTATAAAGTATAAGATATGCAAAAATAATTACCTACAGAATGAAAAAGTGTTAGTATAAATTATCACTGTTTCTTTTCTCTTATTACCCTCTTGAAATACTGCCATTTACATTTTGAGGCTTTCTTTACAACTAGTTTGAATTTACTTTTAGTCTGCTTTGCATTAGCATTAAAATGGCAGTTAAGTAAGCTAACAGAACACTTGTGGTTTTACATTTTACCTTCATGTCTCTTTTTTCTGCTCTGCTGATGTCTGTGTTTAACAGTGAATATGGGAGTCATTAGATGGATATATGGTTTTCTCAGGTTCTGAAATGAGTATTTTTTCACAGAAGTGATGTGGATTATAAGAAAATACCAGTAAACACATTGACCTCATAATTCTCTGCATAGTAAAAAAGAATCTAGCACAAGAATGCAATTACATAGATTGACAGCTGACTTGTTGTGCAGGGCAGGCTCTAAGCTGGACAATAATGATGAGCTAACGTCTTAAAGTGTTCTGCTCCGTAAGTTGCTCTTTGATCAGCTTCCTGCTACAAATCTTCCTTTCTTTGATTGGAACTAATTTGGAAATGTGTCCAGATGAAAATATTAGTTGTAGGAACTGAACTACTATTTTTGTTTTATTTTTATTTTTTTAAGGTGTTAAACTAGGAGCACTGAGTAAAAGCAAACATTTGCATTTTTTTTCACTTTTTGCCTGTGAGTGACTGATGGTGGAGGGAAACATGTTAGAAATGCTATTCTAAACATGGATTAAACAGCATTCCTGTGAACTGCATTCTATCCAGCCTATCTGACCAGTGTTATTGGTGACTGCTTGAAATGATGCTACAGATGACACCAGTAATGTTGAACTGTAGAGCCAAATTATTCTGAAAGCCTCATGTCACAAAGTCAATGCCAACATTTTTGGCCACTGCAGCGTCTCTTTTTCAAGGCAACAATAACCAAATCAAAGTACACATGCAGATTTCCATTCTACTTACCAAACTATCTATATCTGATACTACAGTTGCATTGTTGGAATCCTGAGCTCCTGTGTTGTGTCCTTATTCTTGATGTCCTCACAAGACCCTTGACACATGAGTTTATGGAATGAGGGGAATGGATGGAATGAAGGGTTAACACCAAAATCTTAAAACTAAGGGTTTGGGATGTGCAGATCATGTGGACTTTAAAGGGTCCCTTGATCCTCCACTTACAGTGGAAGCTTTTAATTATGAATTTAACACTGAAATAACACTATTGGATGGATTTACTAAAGGAAAATAGACTATTCACTATGCATACACAGTTGCATTCTGCAAGGGAATTATCCCTAAAGCTTATTGAATGAGGTGAAACTCTGCTGACTTCCATCATCCAATCATTTGCATGTATAAATGCTATTTATTATTTTCCTTGCACTTGATTGGATGTGCTTTGCAAAGCGAAGTTTCACCGCGTTCACTAAGCTCTGGGGAAAATTCCCTTGCAGACTGCAACTTCACTTGCAAAGTGAACAGTGTATTTGCCTTTAGTAAACCCTATGTTTGTGACAATCATGAAAGCTTTTTCTTGTTTATGAGGATAATTAGAATTTGTGGAATTTATATTTTTAATAAGGATCATGCTGACCTACGGAGCCATTCCTTTACTACTGGGATGAAAGTAGAGGCAGTGGACCCAACTGAGCCTTGTCATATTCGTCCTGCAACTGTGACCAAGGTAAGTGTGACTGACAACAGTGTATATAAATGGCATGCTCTTCATTGAAGCTGCAAAAACCTATCTGCATATTTTGAAATTTATAAAAGAACCATCTGATTTACATTTATGTTTAAAATAAAAAGTAAAAGGCATCCATTTTACCACTTTATTTAAAAAATGCGGTGTTCATCTAAAAAAAAGGTCTTGAATCTCAAAGCCATTCAGATTTTTTGAAAACACCCCATGGAGGAGCAGTAGGAAGCAATGGGTCAGTCACTGATATTTGCCAAACAATATGGTATTTGCATATTTTTGCTCCCGGCATTTTTAGGGGTCCTGTGAGCTTGTAAGCCTAATGAAAGTTGTGTCATAAATGCAAAAATATATATGATGGGACTTTAAATACCCCTCCAATCGACGAATAAAAATGCCAAAATGTATATAAAAAATATACAAATCTGTATTTAATCCAATTAAAATCTAGATAAAAACATACATCATTTGTACATGGACATCAATACTACCACTTGACTTCCACTAATGAAAGTGAAGGATGTATGGCATGGTAGTCCTCAGATTATATTATGTGGATTGTATGTGACATATGTATTCTCACCTTTAGAGTTATTCCAGTATCCAGTTGTACTTATACATGAGATTTGAGGTCCTAAGGAAGCAGATTTTTCAGTGAAATTTGTTAACCTACATAATATAATCCATGTCTTTATGGACCTTGCTTTGTGCACTGGTGCACAGTCATGTTGGAACAGGAAGGGGCCATCTCCAAACTGTTCCCACAAAGTTGGGAGCATGAAATTGTCCAAAATGTCTCTGTATGCTGACACCTTAGGACTTCCCTTCACTGGAACTAAGGGGTCAAACTCTGAAAACAACCCCACACCATAATTGCCCCTCTCCACCAAATGATTTGGGCCAGTGCATAAAGCAAGGTCCATAAAAACATGGATTAGTGAGATGGGGGTGGAGGAACTTGACTGGCCTGCACAGAGTCCTGCCCTCAACCCAATAGAACACCTTTGGGATGAATTAGTGCCTGACCTCACAAATACGCTTCTGGAAGAATGATCAAACATTCCCATGGACACACTCCTAAACCTTGTGGACAGCCTTCCCAGAAGAGTTGAATCTGTTATAGCTGCAAAGGGTGGGCCAACTCAATATTGAACCCTACAGAGTAAGACTGGGATGACATTAAAGTTCATGTGCCTGTAAAGGCAGGTGTCCCAATACTTTTGACAATATAGTGTATTTTTGCATTTATGATTCAGTTCAGGGATGAGACCCTCCAATGGTATTGTTATTGATACAGCACCATTCCCACACACATAAATATCTAATGAAAGTTGTGCCAGGACTTCATTTAGAATGTTATTTCATCAATCATTTAACATGGAGTAGTTACTTTAAGGAGTTCAACTATAATGGCCAAGTGCAAATCTAATCTAGTTTCTGTACTTTTTAGGTTGCGCTGTGCTTATAGAATTTCAGCAAATTATCTTTACAAAGGAATATGTCAGTGTTTTAGTATTGAGAAGCTTTAGTGCCCCGTGGCTTCACTGTATTTTTAAGCAACAGTGTATTATTGCATGATGATCTTTCAGAATAGCTTTGCTACTGGACAGTAGCTGAAGCTAATGAGAAGTACTGTGTCTAGAAGATAAGCTCACTGGACACCATCAGAGAAAGCTGAAATGTTTGTATGTATTTCAGCCCATTTTTTTTTTTTACTGCAGAACAGTGCAGATTATGGCTGACAATGGAAAAGGAGATAGTCTGAAACATATACAACCACTCCAGCTTTCTCTGATGGTGTCAAGTGAGTGGTTGTATCTAAAAGAGGTCTGTAGGTAGTGCAGATCATAGTCTTTTATTTTTGGCATATTTCAGAATTACTACAAAATTAAGGTCTACCCTATTTGCTGCTCACAACTACATGTAGTCATGAGACAGATGACCAAGAGAGAGATAAAGTTGATTTACTAAAGGCAAAAAGACTGTGTTGTGTGGAAGTGCAGTTTCACTCATTTTCCCAGGGAATGCAGTGAAGCTTAACTTTGTGAAGAATACCCGATCAGGTGCAAGGAGATTAAAAAAAACAAAAAAAACAGTCTATTTGCCTTTAATAAATCAACCCCTTAGTATCACAAGTCAAAATGTGATCTCTCCAACCTTCCACACAACTGCCAAAAAGCATCAAGAGCCAGACAACGCACAGGGCATCCAGGCAGAGATCATATGTGCTGCTTGGAACGTCATCTGTATCTCCCTTAGGTTCTTTATGAATGATACAGACCCAACATTTTTTCATTGTACCGAGAAACAACGGTGGATTTTTGCATGTTTATTGCTTAAATATCTGCAGGGTGTTGCACTTCCCATAGAATAAACTCATCTTTTTAAAAAAAAAAATATGATGAACCTTTTAAACAATGTTACACGTTGTTGGACATTTTGTGATGTTTTATAAACATGTCTGTTTTAAAGTGGATGTAAACCCGAATTTTTTTTTTTTTTTTTTAATATCATACTGTAGAGTATAAGATTTCCTATCATTTGAGCCCAGTCTTGTCACACAGAGTTAATCCATCTCTGAGCAATCCTCTTTTATTGTTCAGTGAGATAAATCTTGACAAAGTGAGAAAAACTTTGTCAAATCCTCCCCCTTGCTGTGAGTGACAGCCTAAGACACATGCAGTATTTTTTTATTCCCTCCCCCACTCCTTTCTTTAGCAGCTCTGCAAGGATTGGCTGTTCCACACCTCAGCATGATTGGGCATGCTGAAGTCATGTGGTTACTTTCCTGTCTTTTCACTGGATGTTAGAGATCATAGCAGAAGTTCAGTGTTTAGAAATACACAGGGGAGTGTAGAGGTGGGCGGGGAGTCTACTGACATCACGACTCCACCCACCGAGCTCCAAACAACAGACCCACCCACGGGTTCTGCAGTTTTTCGGGTCTTATAACAGACAAAGGGGAGACATTTGACAGGTAAGGATATATGCAGGAGTCATGTATATCCTTATAGATAACCCCTATGGCAGTAGTTTAGAAAGGATGACATTGGGTTTACATCCACTTTAAGTGTAAGTACCTTGCGTCTGCACAGTATAGAATGTTAATTAATTGGCTGTACAATCTGAATTTTAGGTATTTAACAACCTTTATTTCCAAGTGACTATTGATGATTTGAGACCAGAAGCAAAAAACGTGTCAATGCTTTGCCATGCTGATTCACTGGGACTTTTGCCTGTACAATGGTGCCTTATAAATGGAGTAAATCTCACTCCTCCTAAAGGTATGTAGTGCCATTCTGTTCTGTTAGCCTGGATTCCACACATTGTCATAAGTTCTTTACTTTGAGCAATAACATATAGAAATATATTTATAAGTGTAATTTAATTAACTTTATGCCTGAATATTATGGAAATTCAATAATGACTAATCATCTTTAATTATATTTATAACAATTATTTGTATAGTCACATATAACATTAATTTAAAAATGATATACGGTATTTTCCACATATAGTATTTAGTAGTGCAGACTTTTTGGACCTGAAAAACAGAAACCAAAATCAGTTTTTGAGGTTAAAAATGATTTGTTGATCTCTCAAACCCACTGATGCCACAACTTTTTCAGTATCACAAAATGATGTAAGCACAAGTTCAGAGAATTGGAATCCCACTCAAGAAACCAAAGAGATAAATGGAAGTGACAAATTTAGAGCAGCTACCTTAACTTTGATTAATTATATACTATGGATTGAAAAAGCTCTCAAGAGCACTCACAATGATTCGTATTCTCAAGATGTGATTGCATATACTGTGCTGCCATGGATTCCTAACTAGCACAGCATAATCGTGATCATTTCTTGAAAATTATCATTGCATTAACAGACAAAATCATGTAAAAACTACAGTTGGGGATCCACAAATAAAGGAGGATTAGCATCTGTGTACATCACTCTCTTTGTGATTTTAATATTACAAAAGTAAATAAAGATTTGTGAATATCCTAAAGCTAATGTTACACCCAAAAAACAGGGTCCACTTTTTAAATGTGCCCCCCCCCCCCCACACCTCACAAATTTGACATCTATGATTAATAGTTGGTGCTGCAGTGAAATCTCTTGGCTCTGCGAGCTACATGCAAACGAATATGAATCCAATGCGGACTCTCTTGCAATTTGTTAATATGACTACTTGCAGCAGTAGGTATGAGTTTATCCTGTATACATAAGCAATTATTTGTTCCCAGAAAGCCAAGACTGAGGGACTCGACAAGAAATGATGGAAACCTGATGGCTGGTTAGTGTTGAGCATAGGGCAGATGACGGCCTGCTGAATTTTTTTTTGTCAAAAGGAAAGGGAAGAAGGCTCTATGGCAGCCTTTCTCAACCTTTTCAACACAGAGGAACCCTTGAAATAGTTCTCCGGTCTCGGGGAACCCCTGCTAAAAATTAGAAATCTTCAACTGATGTCACAATAATGTTATGGTCAGTGGGAAGAATGGTCCTTACACTTGTGGTCATTGGGAAGAATTACCCCCTTACAGATAGCTAAAAAGATCAATGGTGTCATATCTGAGAGGCAGAAATTGCCCAATGCTGAAGGAACCCCTAGCAACCCCTAGGGTTCCATGGAACTCTGGTTGAGAATCACTGCTCTATGGATTAGCTGGAATTGTAACTCCCTCCAGGATACGTTGACCACTAGTCTCTGGATTTTATTATACCCCTCCAGGACATTGTCCCCTAGATTGTCTGCAAGAAGCTCTTTGCTTCGAAATTGTACAGATGCGCTTGCCCAAAAGTGTATTTTTTAAACAATGTTGGTATTTATTGGAAGAGGGAACTACATCAGTAGAAAGACTAAACTGATAAAAATTGAAGTAATATAAGGTGGGTGGCAGAAGCACATCAAAGTATTCCAACCTTTAAAGAGTGAAAGCTTATGTTAATTTCACAGCATTGAAGGTATATAAATATATACACAAAGCAAACCCAAAAGTCAGTACATGCTCAGAGACAACCTAGCACACAAAACACATCAACTGTTTTGTCTGTGGCATGCCATTGTTTATATTATTATATTTTCTTTTTTAAAGAAAAGTCTGCAGGAGGGAAGGACCTTAGGAAATGAAGGTATAATAGTTTAGGGCAATTCAGGATTGCTTTACTGTGCATGTGCAGCCTAGTGAAAAGAAAATATTGTTTTTTTCTTATATGTTTGCTGCATTGTTTTATTGAAATCAATAGAATGAAACACTTCAAAAATGTACAAAAGTGCAAAGAAAAGTAATGTTAGGGCACAGTGGTTATTACATTAGTGACATTTTCATTTCAGATATGTGAACAGACCCTTTAATCTTTTCTGTTTGTAGGGTATCCAGAGCAGGATTTTGACTGGGCAGATTACCAAAAGCAGTGTGGAGCAGAGGCAGCACCTAACACATCTTTCAGAAATGTAAGTTGCCAACTATTTGGTCTAACTGTTTGACTTCAGTCATATACAGGCCCATTAAGAACAACATATGAAGAGAGAAATTATTTTCTAAGGGTCACTGCACTTAACATTCATGGCCTTATTTAGAAAATCAATGCAGGTTTCGTGCCTATGACAAACAAGTCAGATTTTGCCACTTTCACCTCCTTAACATATCGAAATTACGCCCCTACCTAATGAATGACACCACTAGGATATTTAAAAATTGCATTCACGATTAGAATTTTGTTCATTTGGATAAGGAATGAGAAAAATTTTGAGAATTAAAAATTTGCATCCCATCTTCAGTCTCTAATGGATGTTGCTGCCAGACTCATTTACTTTAACAGCTCAATATCAACTACCCCTCTCTGCCAATCATTCCAGTGGCTTCTGCTCATTCAACAAATAAAATTCACAATACTAATAACAATATGCATAGCTATCCACAACAATGCCCAAGCTACTTCACCAAACTCATCTCAAAATATTGCCCAAACCAAGTTCTTCGCTACTTTCAAGACTTCCTGCTCTCTAGCTCCCTCATCCCCTTCTCCCATGCTTACCTCAAGGAACTCCTCTAGATTCCCTCCCATCCTCTGAAATACCATACACTAAGCTGTATGGCTCTGTCCACCATTAGGCGATCCTGGAAGACTCATGTCTTCATGAAAGCCTACCTGAACTTTTACCTTCTCCATCAACTCATCCCCCACAGCTACCTACTACAATTTGTATCACTTGCCCTTTTCTTTTAGATTGTATACTTTCAGGAGTGAAACACTCCTAACTCCTTTTGTCTTTGGTTGTGTCCTTATAATAATTGTTTATTGGTTTGACTTTAGTAAAGTGATTTTTGCTTGTATGGAATATGTTACTCCAATTTGCACCTTGTTCTGTTTATTGAATATGCCGGATTGTTCAATGTTCTTTAAGGAAACCTGTCATGAAACAAAAAATCTACCATTGCTGAAATCTTTTACCAAGTTGCTTGACTGTTATGCTGACCTTTTGTTTCAGTAATTTGAGCCACTGATGACAAACAAGTATGACGATAATGTCTTCACACTCTCTCTGTGTATATTGTAAACTAGCATTTTTTAGACAGAGGTCAGCAATAGCAGCACCCTTATTCATTTCATTACATTTTTATTTTAAAACAGGCGAGATTGATCCCTTTAAGACTTCAGAAGGGTGTATCCCCTCTTGGATATCACCTAAGGCTGGCCATACACGGTTCGGATCTCAGCTGGTTCAGCAGGAACTGGCCGAGATTCGAACAGTTAATGGGCGGGCTGACTGTACCAAGTTGATCGATCGATAAACTTGGGTACAACCAGCCTGCTGGATTCTTTTGCAGTTATCGCTAGCAGCTGCTATAGCCATTCGAGATAATCACTGTCTTCTCCCGTCGGGGGCGTCTTCCCCCGCCTCCCCCCACTGGGAGCAGACAATATCTCGGCAGGAGGGATTCACCTATCAGCACTGTCTGTGTTGATGGGGGAATTGTGTGAATTTCTTTCCTGCAACCTGTGGTTGCAGGAAATAATTTGCACTGTGTATGGCCTGTCTAACTCTCTTCCAAGTATAATTTCATTTTCAGCAGCCTGTTGGCTAAAAGGCGATAGGAATAATTTTTTTGTATGGTATAGGTTACAAAATGTCATGAATGATATTCCGATAAGCTTGTTTTTGCATGAACCTTACATTTTTTCTTTTTAATACAAACAAATAAAAAGTCTTTAGTTTGTGTGTAATAGTAAAAAAATGTTATTAATTCTGAAACATAATCTTGTTAAAATACATGAAAGAGCAATGATTTGATATCCACCCTTTTAAAAGGCAATTGTTATATGATTTATTCTATGTAATTACTTGGGTGTTGTTTTGGATTATATGTGTAGTGACATTCTAAAGAATGACGTAATTGCTAACATCTAAAACAAAACTGTTCCAAATTTAAAGTAAAGTTCTGTAGGCTTTATTTTACAGAGCCTCTCTTAAATGATCTTCGCCAGCATCGGGATTGCTAACAGACCACTTACCTTTTCAGGGAGTCCCCCTTCCTAGCTTGACCAGTGAGAGGTCACTCCTTTTCTTCTTCTTCGCTAGGAAGTGAATGGTAGTCATGAGAGAAATAGGCTAGAAAAGCATACTGTATATACTCGAGTATAGGTCGATCAGAATATAAGCCAAGGCCCCTAATTTACCACAAAAAACTGGGAAAACGTATTGACCCGAGTATAAGCGGAGGGTGAGAAATGCAGCAGCTACTGTAAGTGGAAAAGAGGGTCAACAATGCCCATTTGCAGCTGCATGCCTCCCTGTGTCCTGTGCATGCCTCCCTATGTCCTTTGTATGCCTCCCTGTGTCCTGTGCAGCCTACCTGTGCCAATCTGCATCCTCTCTGTGTCCTGTGCATGCCTCCGTGTGGCGATCTGCAACCTCTGTGTGCCGACCTGCAGCCGCCATTGCCCGGTCAGCGTGTCATAAAAACATACAACGGCCGTTCAGGTGTTCAAAAGCTGCGCCTCCTCCTCGTCTGTGATAGGCAGAACACTCAATTTCTCAGCAGTCAGTGTTCAGCCTATCATGGACGTCCGCTCATCCTTATACCACGGACGAGGATAAGAGGATGTCCGTGATAGGCTGTTTTTTTTTTTTTACTTAACTGTCTGTAGACCTGTCCACATTACAATGCTTTATTATCTCCCTTGTCTTACCCAAAATTATGGCCCATTTAACTTTAGTGCCCTCTTGCTAGTCTGTTTTTGAATTAGGAATTTTGCCCTGTTAACCAGCCAAGCTTTATTACCTCCTGAGTGATAATTGAAATCCACCCACACCCCACCCCTATCAGTATAAGTATAAGCTTCTCTTGGGGGAAGCATTTGCAGGGGGTACACATTTGCAACTTGGCTCTTTCTCAAAGTGGCGATTTCTATAAGTGGAATGCACTTTTGACTCTGCACTTCAGCGAATGCACAAAGCGAAGGGACACAAGATAAACACTTTGAAAACCACCACACAGACATCAAGTGACCTTGTTTACTCCTTTAGCTCTTTCTCCATGTAACATGCATTCTCTACCACTCCTTTTGACAACTCTGTCCTCTATCCTAAAACTATCTCTCCTTCACCCCTCCACTAAAAATCTCCAAGACCCTGGGGCATGTCCCTTCATATAAATCCCACTCCCATATTACCTCCCTCACCCTCTTGCTTCTCCTAACCTCTGGAGATATATCCCCAAACCCTGGGCCTCCATCATTTAACTGTACCCCATGCACCCATCACCCTGCACCCTCTGGCAGCAGCTGCAATCAACACAATTTAGTTCCCATTTCTATTCTTCCCAAGACCAGACTCCCTTTCTCTTGTGCCCTTTGGAACTCCCGCTCTGTCTGCAACAAACTCACCTCTCTCCATGACCTCAAACCTGGCTCCATGAATCTGACACTGCGTCTTCTGCTGCCCTATCCCATGGTGGTCTTCTCTGGACTCACTCCCCCAGATCCAGTGGACGTAAGGGAGGAGGTGTCGGAATCCTCCTAGCCCCACATAGCACCTTTCAGGTACTTCAGCCACCTCCCTCTCTGCCACTCTCCTCTTTCGAAGCACACTGTATTCGTCTTTTCACGCCAATCTCTCTAAGGATAGCCATGATCTACAACCCCCTGGACCAGTATCAACCTTTCTTGATGACTTCTCTGCCTGGCTACCCTACTTTCTTTCTTCTGAAAGCCCCACAATCATTCTCGGGGACTTCAACATCCCTATTAATACTAACACTCCTGCCACTTCCAAACTTCTCAGCCTAACATCCTCCTTTGACCTGAAGCAGTGGATACATGCTCCTACTCACTCAGAAGGCAATATCCTTGACCTCATTTTCTCTCACATTTGCACTCCATGCAACCTCTCTAACTATCCATTGCCTCTCTCTGATCACCACCTTATTAGTTTCACTCTCCCCCTTTCCTTCACCTCCTCTCCCTCCAACCGCCTTAAAGTTACCTGCAGAAACCTACGTCATCTCAACCCTTCTCTTCTCTACTCTGCTATCAACAACCTCTACGACAAAATCTCACCCCTATCCTGCACCAACCTAGCCACTTCTGTCTACAACGCTTCACTTCTAGCCTCACTGGACTCACCGACCCCCCTCACTACACACAGAATCAAGCCCCGACCCCTTCAACCTTGGCAAACAGATGATACTAGAAGTCTGAAAAAATGTAGTCATGATCTTGAGCGCCTGTGACGTAAGACTAAGTCTCAGAGAGATTTCAACCAATATAAATCTGCCCTCCAAAAATATAATTCCAGCCTCCTCTCTGCCAAGCAGACCTATTTTACCACTCTAATTAGCAACTTATCATCCCATCCCCGTCAACCCTTCTTCACCTTCAACTCTCTACTTCGTCCTCCACCGCCTCCACCCGCCAACTCACTCACTGCTCAGGAGATCGCCAATCACTTCAAACAGAAGATTGATACAATCTGCGCAGAGATCTCTACTGTTCCGATACCCTCCACGCTTTACACTTCATGCCCACAGGCACAATCATTACTTCCCTCTTTCAACCCCACCACTACAGACGAAGTGGCTAAACTACTTGCTTATGTCCACCTTACCACCTGCCCTCTGGAGCCCGTTCACTCACAAATGCTACGTTCACCCTCTGGCCCTATGCTACACTCTCTAACCCACATCTTCAATCTCTCCCTCTCTTCTGGCATCTTCCCCAACTCTCTAAAACATGCACTTGTCAGAACCATACTTAAAAAGCCCTCACTGGACCCATCCAATCTTAACAACCTACGCCCCATCTCCTTGCTCCCCTTCTTATCCAAACTCCTCGAACGTCTGGTCTACAACCGACTGAGCGTCCACCTTGCTGATAATAACCTTCTTGATCCCCTTCAGTCTGGATTTCGTCCTCAACACTCCACAGAAACTGCTCTCCTAAAACTAACAAACGATCTACTAACGGCCAAAACCAATCAACACTATTCTGTACTCCTACTCCTGGACCTCTCTTCTGCCTTTGATATGGATGACCACCCCCTCCTCCTCAAAAAACTATACAGCTTTGGTCTCCGTGACTGTACACTTCGCTGGTTCTCTTCCTACTTATCCAACCGCACCTTTAGTGTTTCTTACAACTGTACTTCCTCCTCTCCTCTTCCTTTCTCTGTTGGGGTCCCCCAGGGTTCTGTTCTTGGACCTCTCCTATTTTCAATCTACACCGCCTCCCTGGGTCAACTGATAGCCTCCCATGGCTTCCAATACCACCTCTACGCTGACGACACCCAAATCTATTTCTCTACCCCTCAGCTCACTCCCTCTGTCTCCTCACGTATCACTAATTTACTATCAGATATATCAGTCTGGATGTCACACCACTTCCTCAAACTCATTCTATCCAAAACCGAACTTATAATTTTTCCTTCCCCACATGCCCCTTCCCCTGATCTCTCTGTCAAAATCGATGGCACAACTATAAGCCCATCCCCACATGCCAAGGTTCTAGGTGTAGTCCTAGACTCTGAACTCTCCTCCAAGCAACACATCCAATCACTGTCCAAATCCTGCCGCCTCAACCTCCGCAACATCTCCAAAATACGCCCCTTTCTAACCAATGACACAACAAAGCTCTTAATTCACTCGCTGGTCACCTCTCGCCTCGACTACTGCAACTCCCCTCTCATTGGCTTACCTCTACATAGTCTATCACCTCTTCAATCCATCATGAATGCCGCTGCCAGACTCATCCACCTTACCAATCGCTCTGTGTCTGCCACTCCTCTCTGTCAATCCCTCCACTGGCTTCCGCTTGGCCAAAGAATTAAATTCAAAATTCTAACAACTACGTACAAAGCCATCCACAATTTCGCCCCCAGCTACATCACTGGCTTAGTCTCTAAATACCAACCTACTCGTTCTCTTCGTTCCTCTCAAGACCTCCTGCTCTCTAGCTCCCTCGTCACCTCCTCCCATGCTTGCCTCCAGGACTTTTCCAAAGCCTCTCCAATCCTATGGAATGCCCTACCCCAATCTGTCCGCTTATCTCCTACTCTATTCACTTTTAGAAGATCCCTGAAAACCCTTCTCTTCAGAGAAGCCTATCTTACCCACACTTAACAACTGTATTTTCATTTTTTCCATCAACTCATCCCCCACAGTTATTACCTTTTTGTTTTCACTTGACCCTCCCTTCTAGATTGTAAGCTCTAAGGAGAAGGGCCCTCTGATCCCTCCTGTATTGATTTGTATTGTAAGTGTACTGTCTGCCCTCATGTTGTAAAGCGCTGCGCAAACTGTTGGCGCTATATAAATCCTGTATAATATAATAATTTGCGAGAAAAAAAAAAAACTTTTTGCAGTGCAACATAACACATAAGGTAATTTGGCCTGTTTATGCTTTAGAACTGTTTGGCAAAGCTGTCCAGCTGGGGCTTGTTGTTACATTTTGCCTCCTTTTGAGTTTTAACCAGTTTTAGTGTTGCCTATGATTGGCTGCAATGGTTAAACAATCAATGCGTGAGCACTTGCATGTGGGAATCTCATAGAGTTCGACACTTCAGATTGTATAATAAATACATTTGATATTCATTCATTCTAGAGCTGGAAGCCTCAAAAATATAGATGGCTTATATCTAGTGCTGAAATTTGAGTCTCATTAGGGGAAACTTGCTAAAACTACACACAGTATCTGGTGCAGCTGTGCATAGTAACCAGTCAGCTTCCAGGTTTTATTGTCAAAACTAAACTTCAAAGCTGAAGTTAGCAGCTGGTTGGTTACTATGCACAGCTGCATAAGATTCTGTGTGCACCAGTTTTAGTAAATCCCACCCCACACTGTGTTCTGATGTGGAACATGGTGGATTTATTTAGCTTTAACGCTAACCCTGATACACTATATCAGCATTTTTTAACCTGGGTGCCTTGAGGCTTCTTCAGGGGGTGCCTTGGCAAAATGCCTAAAAATTGATAAAAATTTTATACAAGCCAGTAGGTGGATCAATTCTTAATGCACCATTACAACTTTCTAGACACTGGCATCCTAACAACCAATGATGTCATCAGTTAATAAGGAGGATGTCTGTCGCCTCCACAGAATCCTTGTTTGACCCTCCTCTGCCTCTCTCCATCATCACTGGGATGATATTAGCTGACTGATGGCGAGAAATTGAGTGAGAAGAGAAACATTGGAATACTAGTCAGTACCAGTGTACAAAAGTGTATTCGCTTTGGAAGAATAAATCACCTCTAATGTTGGGTGGTCTACATGTGGATGTTGCTTCATTATGTAAAACTATTAGAATAGTTTTTTACATTTTAGAATGGGGTGCCTCGAGACTGTCCATAATTTTAAAGGGTGCCTTGACTGAAACTAAGTTGAGAAACACTGCATTATTTATTCAGATGCAAAGCCACATTTAATAATTTGATCATAGTTTGAATCCATCTGTCTGTAGTTAGAATAGCTGTACAACATAATCCTAGGAAAATAGGTTGGTTTGGTAAGAAAAACTTGTTGATTTACTCAACTGTGCTTCACCAAGGAAGCATAATTTTATCTTTACATTCTGTTTAATCCCATTTTTGTTTGCTCTACGTGATTTGTCTTAGTAGCTTTGCATAACACCCATAGCATTTTCAAATAGGAATTTCCCCTAGTCTTGCTTCCTCATGCCTTAGTAAAGAATCTGCATTTAAAGCTCACTACTTATATTGTAAATCTGTTTTCTGCTAGAAGTTATCAGTGCAGTAAATTCCACAGTAATACAGGTACAGGAATTTCAGGTACCTGTAAAATAAAGAGGCCACCTTTCTTATTATAATAAACTCAGTTTCTAATGTAACTCATCTGCTATGCTTCTGTCAGATAGAACAAATCAGTTTATCTTGTAAAATTATATTGAAGTAGCAGGGAGTATATAGTAGCCTTGACAAAAGCAGATTTTTTTTTTTAACTGTATTTGTACATAGCATTGTACTGCATCTTTCAATAAAATATACTGTAGGCCTAGACATGTGCAATCGAAATTTGGCCAAATTTTGCATCTTTCGGGCATTCGGATGTCTCCAAATATCCCAAGAAAAAAATAATGAATTTTAACTAATACAAAATAAATTATAGTGAAAATAATGAATGAATTTGACATGATTCGTTCATTTGTTAAAGGTCTAATGAAACAAAAGGTGAACTCAGAGTAAATCTTAGTGCAGGTTCACACAGGAGTGACCTGTCAGGCGACTTAGCCGCCAGACAAGTCGCGCTCCATGCATTGCAATGAAACCGTTCTAATAGTCAAGTCGCTCCGACTTAGAAAAAGGTTCCTGTATTGCTTTTGGGCGACTTTGAAGCTGCTTGCATTGTTTTTTATACAGAAGACGTTTTGCAAGCCACGCTGTATGGGGCGGCTTCAGAGTTGGACGAACCGGCACTTACAGTCCAAACAGCTGCTTAATTTTGTGCTGGAGATTGGATTACTGCTAAAGAGCATTCTTGAGAACTGAGTGAGAAGGGTGTTGTATTGTATTTGAGCAGAGGAGAAGAGATATTGTCATTGTGTGTGTTAATGGATTCAATAAACAAAACAACTTTCCAAACTACGAATCGTTATCACGAATATATATACATACATAAATATTGAATCGAATCGATATACATACAAAACGAATTGATTCAGTATAACGAATATTGACACAGCAATAACGAATTATCCGAAAACGAAATAACGTAACATAACGAATATAACAGAGCGAAATTATGTATTTCATGAATGAAAACAAAACAAAACTAAATTAAATTTTCCGTTGATCACAAGTCTAGTCTAGCCCCATTTTTTTTCTTAGTTTTGGACAGTGGTCCTAGTGACCATTTTCACTGAAAGTGAATTCCCCTCATTTGCTGTTGTGTCACTTGGACAAGAAGTGAAAAAAAGACAGCAAAACAAAAAACTGACAGGTGCTCTATCCACTTCCTACTTTATCCCCCCCCCCAAAAAAAAAAATTTGATCAGGGATAAGTACATTAAATGAATAAGTCAGCATGCAACTACAGTAGCTTGCAGTCTATAGGCTGACCCCTGTGTAATTGAAAGGCAAGCCTGTAAAATATGCAATGACTGTAAAAGGACATCTATCCTTAGCTCTCCAGCAGCATACTGTATGTCTTCAAACTCTGGCTCTTTGCTGCTTCTCAACCACTGTAGCTTGTATTTCACTACAGGATGTACTAGCTGGTGGGAGGAACCACACCTTGTGGTGGAGGAAGCAGGTGTTCAACCCATCCAAAAGTGTAAAAATACCTGCAGGGACCGGGGAGCAGCAAATTGCAGGAGTTTGAAGACACTAACTAAAGATGCTCTTCTTTTACAGGCTGTGTTTAGTTTGCAAGTCCTGTGGTAACAGGGCCACTTTAAGCAGTGAGAATAGTTGTAAAGAAGTAATATATCAAAAACAAGTGTTAAACACTTCTGACCATAATATTAACCCTTAGCAATTTACTGAAAGTGTTTGTATGATTTACTCAGAAAACCTCTACAACTTGCACTCAGGTTTTGAATTCTGCAAGTAAGTCATGATATCACATACTGTATTTCTGATTGTCTATACTGTACAGTGGAGACAGAAAGTATTCAGACCCCCTTCAATTTTTCACTCTTTGTTATATTGCAGCCATTTGCTAAAATCATTTAAGTTCATTTTTTTCCTCATTAATGTACACACAGCACCCCATATTGACAGAAAAACACAGAATTGTTGACATTTTTACAGAGTTATTAAAAAGAAAAACTGAAATATCACATGGTCCTAAGTATTCAGACCCTTTGCTCAGTATTTAGTAGAAGCACCCTTTTGATCTAATACAGCCATGAGTCTTTTTGGGAAAGAGGCAACAAATTTTTCACACCTGGATTTGGGGATCCTCTGCCATTCCTCCTTGCAGATCCTCTTCAGTTCTGTCAGGTTGGATGGTAAACGTTGGTGGACAGCCATTTTTAGGTCTCTCCAGAGAGGCTCAATTGGGTTTAAGTCAGGGCTCTGGCTGGGCCATTCAAGAACAGTCATGGAGTTGTTGAGAAGCCACTCCTTCGTTAACTTCATTTAGCTGTGTGCTTAGGGTCATTGTCTTGTTGGAAGGTAAACCTTCGGCCCAGTCTGAGGTCCTGAGCACTCTGGAGAAGGTTTTTGTCCAGGATATCCCTATACTTGGCCCCATTCATCTTTCCCTCGATTGCAACCAGTCGTCCTGTCCCTGCAGCTGAAAAACACCCCCAGAGCATGATGCTGCCACCACCATGCTTCACTGTTGTGACTGTATTGGACAGGTGATGAGCAGTGCCTGGTTTTCTCCACACATACCGCTTAGAATTAAGGCCAAAAAGTTCTATCTTGGTCTCAGCAGACCAAAGAATCTTATTTCTCACCATCTTGGAGTCCTTCTTTCTGTTTTTTAGCAAACTCCATGCGGGCTTTCATGTGTCTTACACTGAGGAGAGGCTTCTGTCGGGCCACTCTGCCATAAGGCCCCGACTGGTGGAGGGTTGCAGTGATGGTTGACTTTCTACAACTTTCTCCCATCTCCCGGTTGCATCTGTGGAGCTCAGTCACAGTAATCTTTGGGTTCTTCTTTACCTCTCTCACCTAGGCTCAGTTTGGCCGAACGGCCAGCTCTAGGAAGGGTTCTGGTCATCCCAAACGTCTTCCATTTAAGGATTATGGAGGCCACTGTGCTCTTAGGAACCCTAAGTGCAGCAGAAATTTTTTTGTAACCTTGGCCAGATCTGTGCCTTGCCACAATTCTATCTCTGAGCTCTTCAGGCAGTTCCTTTGACCTCGTGATTCTCATTTGCTCTGACATGCACTGTGTGCTGTAAGGTCTTATTTAGACAGGTGTGTGGCTTTCCTAATCAAGTCCAATCAGTATAATCAAACACAGCTGGACTCAAAAGAAAGTGTAGAACCATCTCAAGGATGATCAGAAGAAATGGACAGCACCTGAGTTAAATATATGAGTGTCACAGCAAAGGGTCTGAATACTTAGGACCATGTGATATTTCAGTTTTTCTTTTTTAATAAATCTGCAAAAATGTCAACAATTCTGTGTTTTTCTGTCAATATGGGGTGCTGTGTGTACATTAATGAGGAACAAAAATGAACTTAAATGATTTTAGCAAATGGCTGCAATATAACAAAGAGTGAAAAATTTAAGGGGGTCTGAATACTTTCTGTCCCCACTGTATGTTAGTATTTCATTGCTGTATTATGTTATGCAGATAAAGACTCCCAAAGTAGAAAAGATTAGACTTACAGGCCTAGACACCCTGACATTTAACCATTTCAATACCAGGCACTTTTGTCCCTTCCTGCCCAAGCCAATTTTTAGCTTTCAGCGCTGTCGCAATTCGAATGACAGTTGCGCGGGCATGCTACACTGTACCCAAATTTTTTTTATCATTTTGTTCCCACAAATAGAGCTTTCTTTTGGTGGTATTTGATCACTGCTGGCATTTTTATTTTTTGCGCAACAAATAAAAAAAGACCGAAAATTTTGAAAAAAAAAATAGTTTTTCTTTGTTTCTGTTAGAAAATTTTGTAAATAAATACATTTTCTCCTTCACTGACGGGCACTGATGAGGCTGCACTAATGGGCACTGATAAGGTGTCACTGATGGGCACTAATGAGGTGGCACCAATGAGTTGGCACTGATGAGGTGGCACTGATGGGCACTGATGATGGCCACTGATAGGTGGCACTGATGGGCATTGATAGGCAGCACTGATGGGCACTAATGAGCACTGATAGGTGGCAATCATAGGCGGCACTGATGGGTACTTATGGGTGGCACTGATAGGTGGCACGGGTGGGCACTGATTGGCACTGATAGGTGGACACGCGGGGGGGGGGCTGCGCTGATAAACAATCAGCGCTGACCTCCCTGTCAGGAGAGCCGCCGATCGGCTGTCCTCTACTCACGTCTGTCAGACATGACTGAGGAATAGCCGATAAACAGCTCTTCCTGTTTACATCGTGATCAGCTGTGATTTGACGCAGCTGATCACGTGGTAAAGAGCCTCCGTCAGAGGAGGCTGTTTACCGAGATCGGTGTAACAGTGTGTCAGACTGACTCACCACACCACTGATCGCCGCGGTGCACATCCCCACGTGCGGGTGGCGGCTGTTATCCTGCTGGACGTCATGTGATGCCCAGTCAGGATAACTGAACCACCGCCCGGCCGTCATTCTGCTATAGGCCAGGCGGGAAGTGGTTTTAAACATATAAATCTAAAACAAACTTGTAATATGCTGCAGCTTATCAATCCTTGGATGAGGTGGCTATGTTCATGTTTATGTTTAGGCTTCTTTTCCTGGTAACCCTGTGAACAACACATATCCTATCTCTGTTTGGCTATGCTTATTACTTCACTTTATCACATGGAGTTGGTTGTCTCCCAGGCTGGACATTGAACATTCCTCTCTTCAACCCCATCACATGGGAAGTTGAAGGATTAATAGTTTACAGGAGGAAGACAATTGTTTGTGCTTTCAGTGCCGCTCACATACATTGACAATGCACTGCATTTCTGTCAAACTCATAAAGTATTTTCTGTACTTGCTGGAAAAAAAGAAAACCACTGAAGCCACTAGTTATGAGCCCAAGATACCCTGGTTAGGTATATTTGGCAAATCCAAACCTTCTTTAAAATCAATGGGAGCTGAATCTTAAAAATCATTAATGGCTATTTTTTAGTCTTGTAGGCAAGGCATTATCAAACTAAAGGCATACAGGAATGAGCAAATAACATGGGGGATGCCTGGAACCTGCCTATAAAGTTTCACATTCATAAGATGTATACATCATACAGAAAAACGGAAACTTACAAAAAAAGTTGTTCAGTTTGCTGGTAAATGTTCCCATCAGAGCATGCAGTGTGGCAGACCAGTTAACGAGGGACGAGCATGCAGCCCTCTACCTCCTGAATTATACCAGGCCACATGTCCTCAACATGGGGAAGGTACCTTGCTAGGTGGCTTCTTCCTCACAAAGCACTTTGTTCTCACAACCCTTGCCTGGTGGTTCTCAGTGACTGCAGATCAGGAGCTTATCAGCAACTGAAAGTCCCATTTAAAATAAGTTGGCCCCCCAAATATTTGCCCACTCCTATGATAATGTCCCCCCACTTTGACAAGTCTTTTATTAAAACAAAAGCACCAAAAAAGTACCGTGATGTAAATCCATTGTCAATCACATCATCCAGCAATGTAGATCCACATCAATCAAGATGAATAACACCAGCCAACCTATCGAAAAAACCCACCGACCGCCAAGCTACTAGCCTGTGCAGGAAGCCGCCATATTTAGTATTTGTGCTTAATGGTTCACATCCTGCTGCAGCTGGATGTTTGGCTTGGCCAAACACCCATTTAGTTTGACTGTTCACTGAACTCCAGATATGTAGAATTTACACTGAACATTTGGTCCCAACCCAACACTCATCCCTAGCAGCCACCACATCTAAGGACTAGCAAGCTGCAATATAACACATTTTGTTCTTGGGTCAAGATATCCCCTAAAGAAATAATTAACCCTAATTTTTAAACACATCTCCAAGTCTCACAGATCTGGACATTTGGAACATATAGAGCACGAAAGAGAGACAATAAAAACATTTGTATAATTACTGTATTATTGCTTTCAGAATAACAGATATTCTTAGAAAAGTACCTCTTGCCGCTCCTACAATGAAGCTGCATTTTAAGATATGTATATTCCTTTTCATATATATTATACTTTGCATTTGGAATTTACTTTGTCATTGCCTTGGTTTCAGACATCCAACTCTCGTGGTTTCACAAAAAACATGAAGCTGGAGGCTGTTAACCCAAATAATCCCTCAGAAATCTGTGTTGCATCTGTGACCAAAGTAAAAGGGAGATTACTATGGCTCCATCTTGAAGGTACGAAATGTCTTTTTTTGCTGTTTGAATTGTATTTTATAGGCACACACACTTCTGTACACAAGAATGCCTTCTTTTGGTATGAAGATCATATATCCAACACATTACATCAGAAAAGGAATTTGTGGTTTTTATATTTCACAATTGTTGGTTGATAAACAAAGAGCTGTATCTGCTGTAATAAAAATCTTCTTTGACCTTAGATTTAAAAATAGGAAACTATTATTGAAAATGGAACTGGTAAATGCATGCACTAAATTTTCATGTATAAATTAGAATATTTATGTGCAAATGTTCAGTGTTAAAGCTGAGCTTCATACATATATAAAAAAGAATATCAGATTTAGTGATGTATTCTTTAAAAATATAAAATGTAAAGCTATTTTACAAACAGTCTTTGAATCTCTTTTCATATCAGCCTGATCAGTGTGACCCTTCATTATCACCTTCGTTGTCACAAGCTGAGGAAAGGCAGCGACCAAGATGTATTGTTTTACTGCAGTAGAAAAAAATCAGGTCACTGTCTGTACTGATTAATGCTGGCCATACACAGTGCAAATTTGCACGGTTCCCCCATCAACACAGACAGTGTTGACAGGGGAATCAGTAATTGTTTTCTCCTGGCAGGGGGGCAGAAGCGGGGAAAGCTGCCGGGAAAAGACGGTGATTATTGCTAGCAGCTATAGCAACCACTAACGTTAATCGCAAGAGAATCCAGCAGGCTCGTTGTACCCAAGTTGATCGATCAACTTAGCACATTCAGCTTGCCCATTACTGGTTTGAATCTTGGCTGGTTCCATGTATGGCCGGCCTAAAAAGGCTGTTAAATTTGAATAGGCAAAAATACAAAGCTATTCGCAGGTAAAACAGCTCTTGTATGTGTATTTTGAATGGTTTGTTTTTTTGCCTTGAGTAATGGTATAACCTGGTATTCTTCTTTTGTTCAAAAGTAAAGCATTACTACCCCATGGCATTACAACCACCCAGGCTCCACCCTATATTCCGGCTAGTGCAGAGGATCACCTAAATCTGGTGCTTGTTGACAATGGGTAGACGTCCCTAAAATGTATGAGTGGGCACTCCCTAGCATTTATTATCACTGCTAAACAAGTATCTTAAAGTAGCAGTTATCTGGAGGTTTGGCTGTTATTTCCACATAAGAATAATTTTACCATCAAACCAGTATTAAACAGTTAATATCAATCCCAGGGACAACGAATGGGGGTTGATTTACTAAAACTGGAGAGCGCAGAATCTGGTGCAGCTGTGCATGGTAGCCAATCAGCTTCTTACTTCAGCTTGTGACCCACAACAGAAATGGCTGGTGCTGCTTAAGGCTCCACCAGCTCCTCCAACAAGGACAGAGCTCGTCCCAGCTCAAAACATGTAGAAGGGAAAGGAAGTCCTAAAAGTTGCACTTCACATCAAAACCCTGTAAGGAAGTGTATGATGGCCTCAGCTCAGGCTGGTGGGCATGGCCAGGTTGGAGCCTAGGCTAAGGCTGTCATACACTTCCTTACAGTGTTTTGCTGAGATGTGCGACTTTTAGGACTTACTTTCTCTAACTTAAGCTTATTCAATTAAGATTTGACAAAAAAAAAAAAAATAGAAGCTGATTGGTTTCTATACAGAGCTGCACCAGATTTTGCACTCTCCAGTTTTAGTAAGGCCAGCCATTCAGAGTGCAAATTGATTTCCTGCAACCATTGGTTACAGGAAAGAAATTGGTACAATTCCCCCATCAGCACAGACAGTGTTGACAGGGGAATCAGCAATTGTCTTCAGACATTCAGCCTGCCGATTTACAGTTCATATCTCGGCCAGTTCCTGCTGAACCACCCGAAATTTGAACCACGTATGGCCAGCCTAAATCAACCCCATGGTGTTTATCTTCCTCTGTGCAGTCTGGATATGTTCTGAATATGTTCTTAGCGCCAATAACAATACCTTGAAGTATGTTTAATGATATATGCTTTTCTATCCCAGGAATATAATGAATAATTGGTGCAATTATCACACCGATTACAAGAAATGGCTGTCATTAACTGTACACACCCATTTAACATTTACTTGGATGTTTATCTCAGGTCTACAACAGCCACCTCAAGAATATATCATTGATGTGGAATCAGTGAATATTTTCCCTGTAGGATGGTGCGAAGCTAATTCCTACCCCCTGAGTACACCACACAGAGCAACTGGTAAGTCTCATACACCATACCAAAAATAACCATGATGGTCTTGAATATATGTTTGTCACTGTGATTCTAGCATATACATTTAAAATATTGCATTGAAATTTAAACATTAAACCAGCTTACATGAAATACATTTTTGATGAAACGTTTATCTTTTTACATATTTGCTGTTCCAGATTTCTTGAGGGTATTTATTGTACAAAGGTTTAAAACTTTTTTCTTAGCCATCTTTATGTTAGATTTAACTGATGGGTAAGGATTACTCTGCAGGATTTCCCCAGGGCGGAAATGCAATCGCTTCCAATCGGCAGCAGTACTTGGTACTGCAAATAGAGATTTTCCAACTAATTGAAAACCCATTGTGCCAGCTGGCACCAATCAATCCATTTTTATAGAGACAAGGAAATTAGTATTTCACACAGTACATTATGGTACGATAAAAGATCACATCCAGTCCTGTCAATGAGGCAATTTAGCAAAGGTAGCATATCCAACTGTCAATTATTCTTGATGAGGGATCTGCTTGTCTGTGGCTAGGTTTATAAGAGGTTTCATGAGCTTTTCTACTGAGAGATTTAAAGTGGTTGTAAACCTCAGACATGAAAAATAAGCAAAGCATGTCCTTCTATAGTATATACTTGCCTTGATCCAAAGCACCTAGCATGATTTATGTCTGCATGAGTCACTTCTGACAGGTATCTAGGGGACGAGGGGGATGGGAAGGGAGGAGGATTGGAAGCCCCAGAACACAGCCTGGGATTGACAGACTCAGCTGTGCATGTTTCTCTATGAGATTGTGGAGAGCGGTGTTCATTTCCTCCACTCAGGTCTCAGCTGCTATAAGCGCTAGTAATAATCACTGTCTTCTCCCAGCAGGGTGGCAGAGGCATGATGGGACTTGTAGTTCTGCAACAGCTGGAGGGCCACAGGTTGAGCACTCATGTTTTAGGGGTTACGCTTGGGTAAAAAGGTTGAGAAAAGCTGTTCTAGATGAACTTATTACTATCAGAACAGATGGGAGTGCCTCTTGATACCATATGATGTTTATATGTTAGTCAGTTGCTTAGCTGCCTCATGCATTGTAAAGTTTTGTAAAGTATCACCAGGGTGTAAAAAATAATAATTACATTATAAAAGGCACAGATTCATTCCTGATTGAAACTAATTGCTCTAGTGAGTTGTAGAATGGTCTTGCTTGTTCCATTTTCTGCACTAATGAACACGTTTCTTAGTATAGTATAAGGAGCAGCAGCATGCTGTTTCCCATACAGATATGTCAGGAAAAAGCTCTAAGCAACCGCAATAATATAGCCGAAGGTAAACCTCCATCCCAAATTCAATGCAGCAGTGACTCCCCCCCCCCTTCCCCCGATATTTCATTTCATGCACGCACACAAGAACTGTTCCCATGTATCACGAAGGAAAGACAGATGACATGGTTGGTAACTGATGGAATTAGATGCCGAAAAATCTTTGTGACAAGTGTTAAGCTCAGTGTTAATCACTCCCTGCCCCCTTCACTATCCATCCATTGCTCTCAATGTTCAATTCAATATCAGAGCAAAAAATGCAGGTACAGTTTGAAATCCTATCTGCAATGTGTAGTATTTTCCTCAGCAATTTAAATGGATATTTTAGATTTTTTTATTTAACTATTTGTTTTTTGTCTTTTATCTAATTTGCCTGCAATTGAAATATTGTGCCTTGGTGTAGCCGGCAGTTTAGTAGGCTGCTTGGACAGACACGCATCTCACACCTGTTCTGTTCATCTTTCATCGTATTTCTCATCTTTAAAACCTGTGCGACTAATTGCTGGCCCCTAAAAGGGAGGAAACACATTGTGTGAGAACTGTAACAAGAGTTCCACATTCCTCACTTGCACCAATGGGGTTTTCTGCTAGACCTTGTAACTGGAACTGAGTTCAACACACCCGAATATAAGCTTAATCCTAGTGTGAGATTCCCAGGCATTAAAACACATTCATGCCTAGTGAAAACGTGCAAGGCTTTACAAACTGTGCATGTTTGAAATATGCCTTTTCCCTTGCATTTATTACTAAGCCATTAAACATAAGTTAAATGGAGCATTACACAGATCTCACATTTGGATCTCATGCTCGGATATAAATTACAAGGCACTGCAGCCAATTAAAGCTTTTCCAGTCACTCCTGTAAGTGGCAGTAAAGCGCCCAGATTTTCCACTGTCAACAGAAACAGCCTGGCAAGACCATCTGATCTGAGCAAAAGGGACACTTTCACATTGGCAGGAGCTCCTGAAGCTGTTATGTAATCAGATACACTGTTCAGTGTTTACAGCGAATGATTCATATGGCATAATTAGAGATCACAAACTATACTGCGAGTTTAGGCATTTCATTATGCATTCACTCAAGCATCCCATGACCTCCACACACACAATTAAGGTAATTGTTGACCTATTAAGAGCATACATAACATATGTGCCTCCTTTAGATATGAAATGAATTGCTAATAAGCAACAAGAGAGGCTATTTCATATCCCACCTACTATCAGCAATTAAACCTTACACATTAATTGTATCTATAACTAATGGCTGCTGCAAGTTCCCAAATGTCATACTAAAGAGCTTATTATTGATTAGAACGATGGAAAAACAAATTGCAAGCAGTAATGATGTATAATTTATAGCTAGCTGGAAAGAATGCTCAGATCTGAATTTGAATGCATTTAAAGTTTACATTAGGAATATATAATCCTGCTATATAATAAAATATAGGTATTTAGAAATAGGTTTGCTTTGCTCCATAATAGTTTTTTTTTCATATTGTATTAAAAATATACAGTCTACTAAATTAGGCAATGATAAAAATAATTAAAAAGTTAATATTTTTTTATACAATTTAGGGAAATTTAGTACTGCTAATACAGTAATGTGAACAAAAGGCTATTATTAACATGATCATTTTATGACTATTTTAAATTAAAAATATAGTAACTTTTTTTTATAATATAGAAATTAGTGACTAAGTGCAGCGCTGCTCCTATCTGGCATATACAGTCAGGTCCATAAATATTGGGACATCGACACAATTCTAATCTTTTTGGCTCTATATACCACCACAATGGATTTGAACTGAAACGAACAAGATGTGCTTTAACTACAGACTTTTAGCTTTTATTTGAGGGTATTTACATCCAAATCAGGTGAACGGTGTAGGAATTACAACAGTTTGTATAGGTGCCTCCCACTTTTTAAGGGACCAAAAGTAATGGGACAATTGGCTGCTCAGCTGTTCCATGGCCAGGTGTGTGTTATTCCCTCATTATCCCATTTACAAGGAGCAGATAAAAGGTCCAGAGATCATTTCAAGTGTGCTATTTGCATTTGGAATCTGTTGCTGTCAACTCTCAATATGAGATCCAAAGAGCTGTCACTATCAGTGAAGCAAGCCATCATTAGGCTGAAAGAACAAAACAAACCCATCAGAGAGATAGCAAAAACATTAGGTGTGGCCAAATCAACTGTTTGGAACATCCTTAAAAGGAAAAAATGCACTGTTGAGCTCAGCAACACCAAAAGACCCGGAAGACCACAGAAAACAACTGTGGTGGATGACCGAAGAATTCTTTCCCTGGTGAAGAAAACACACTTCACAACAGTTGGCCAGATCAAGAACACTCTCCAGGAGGTAGGTGTATGTGTGTCAAAGTCAACAATCAAGAAAAGACTTCACCAGAGTGAATACAGAGGGTTCACCACAAGATGTAAACCATTGGTGAGCCTCAAAAACAGGAAGGCCAGATTAGAGTTTGCCAAACAAAATCTAAAAAAGCCTTCACAGTTCTGGAACAACATCCTATGGACAGATGAGACCAAGATCAACTTGTACCAGAGTGATGGGAAGAGAAGAGTATGGAGAAGGAAAGGAACTGCTCATGATCCAAAGCATACCACCTCATCAGTGAAGCATGGTGGTGGTAGTGTCATGGCGTGGGCATGTATGGCTGCCAATGGAACTGGTTCTCTTGTATTTATTGATGATGTGACTGCTGACAAAAGCAGCAGGATGAATTCTGAAGTGTTTCAGGCAATATTATCTACTCATATTCAGCAAAATGCTTCAGAACTCATTGGACAGCGCTTGACAGTGCAGATGGACAATGACCCAAAGCATACTGCGAAAGCAAACAAAGAGTTTTTTAAAAAGTGAAAGTTTGATAGATGATTGTTAATCTGTCCCATTACTTTTGGTCCCTTAAAAAGTGGGAGGCACCTATACAAACTGTTGTAATTCCTACACCGTTCACTTGATTTGGATGTAAATACCCTCAAATTAAAGCTGAAAGTCTGCAGTTAAAGCACAACTTGTCCCTAGAGCCAAAAAGATTAGAATTGTGTTGATGTCCCAATATTTATGGACCTGACGGCACGACTGTGATAAATGGGTGAAATCTATACTATAAACACTATTATAATTCGGTTTGTCCTTCAGTACACTGTATACACTGTATTTGTATCTTTTATTTGATACCACAATTCTAGTGCTACAAATACAATATGTGCACACTACAAATTGAAATTAATTATATTCTACCAATCACTGTGTTGGGCATTGATACTATAACCTCGGTGCTATAAATCCAAAATGTGAATATAAAACACCATACATTCTCTCATGCGAGTATAATAGTGCTGAAAAAGTTAATTTGTAATTATTGTTCCAAAGTGCCAAACAGTATCCCAAAGAGAGTATTCAACAGATATTCCACCACTGTGCACCTTATACACTCACTTCAAAGAATGGACCTATATACTCAATATATCCTATAGGTCACATGCTCTTAAATCCTCCAAACCATACCAACTGTTAGGAGTCCGGTTGGAGGCCAAGGTGTTGAGAAGGCTTCCCTTGTGGTTTAGTGCAGTGCAACCCTGAAGGTGAAACCGGGAATGCAGTGCCCAGAGAAGCGCTGTTTGCCAGTGGCCGTGGTTGAAAGCTTGATCACTGTGGGGCGACTGGAACAAGCGAGATGCTCTGTATGGCAGGTGTGCTTGTGGCGGCGGCAGGTGGTTGGGTGATCCAGAAGGAGTATCAGAAGCCAGGTCGGGGGTCATATACAGCAAGATAGGTCAAGATAAGTCAATAGCAGGTTCGAGATTCAGGCAATAATACTGGAACAAGCCGGGGTCGGTAATTGGTAAGACAGGCAGAAGCAGAGTCAGTGAGCCAAGCCAGGATTAAGTAGTGGAGCAGGCAGAAGCAGGTCAGGATACAAGCCAGAGGTCAAACCGGGAAGACAGGATAAGCGGGTAGTTGAAGCCGGGTTGGTAACAGGAAGTCCAAGATCAGAATACGAAGCACAAGAAACACGGGGTAGCTGACAATAATCCAGCAACTCATGGATCTCAGCAGCAGGTTTATATAGGCCAGGAGGCAACATCACATATCTGTGTATGCCCGTTAGCGCCATCGCACATCTGCGTACGCCCATTAGCGCCATCGCTCATCTGCGTACGTCCGTTTGGGCAGATGTGCATCTGCGTATGCCAATACGCACGGGAGCGCGCCTGATGGGTGTTGGCAACATTGCCAGTTCTTTGGCCATTTCCCTGACACCAACTGGTGGAGCTTGCTGTTACAATCCTCCAGTCCAGGGCATCAGTGGGGCTTGTCTCATTTGGAGTATTTCTCAGGAACATGGATATAATTTATGGGACCGTTTAAATGGTCCTAACTATCTCTCTATATATAGGGTGGTACTCCAGATAAAACATAAAGAGATTGCCAATATTGCAATAAGATCTAAATTAAAACCATCCCTGAGGGAGTCACGTGATTAATGACACAATGCGCTGGGTTGAGCCTGGTGACGTCACTTCCAGTGTGGATAAAAAGCAGAAATTGAAGAAAAAACAATTACTGTGAGTTGCATTGTTTACAAACGGAATGCTGGTCCATTTTCGCTTATAAGTGAGTACAATTTCATTGATTAAAAGTTTTCATTTAGATTTTAGTGCACTATTGTCAATTTTCTTTGTGTTTGGAGTACCACCCTATGCATGAAGAGATGGTTATGACCACTTAAAGGGACCCATAAATCATATCCACTTTCTGAGTAATATCCCAAGACAGACAAGCCCCACTGATGCCCCGGACTGGAGAATTGTACCAGCAAGCTCCACCAGTTGGTCTGGTTTGTGCATGTGACCTATAATGACCTATATGATATATGTTATATGGGTCCATTCTTTGAGGGGAGCATATAAGGTGCACAGTGGTGGAATATCTGTTAAAAACTCTCTTCGGGACACAAATTTTGTATTTACAGCACCGGGGTTATAGTATTCATGTGCAACATGGTGATTGGTAGAATATAATTAATTTCAATTTGCAGTGCGCACATGGTGTATTTGTAGCACTGGGAGTGGGGTATCACATAGAGTATACATATTTTGGATTGCATGTTGTTTGTATAGCATGTGCTTTTACAGTGTTCTGAAGGACAAACAGAATCACGATAATAGTGTTTAAACTATAGTTTCTCATCTATTTATCACAGTTGTATATGTCATATAAGAGCAGCACTGCACTTAATCACTAATTTCTATATTTACCAGCGTGGGAACACATTATAAGTGTCAGCAGCAGTTCTAATTTATTTTGATTTATTATTATTTTATTTTCACATGTGTAGTGCATAGGTAATTTCTATCATTATTCACTTTATTTTTATAATATCTAAAGTTTATAAGGTGCCTACTTCCTCCATAGTTAAGTGACAGCTACTAATGATCATTGGACTTTGATGGCTCAATAAAGATATCACTCTTCACAAAGCCTTAAACTACATGTTGAAATTGGATTGTTCAACCACAATTTATATTTTTCACCTATATCAAATTTCCACTATTTTCATCTATTTCATCTATCCACTATTTTCAATCAACCCCTAGTCAGTTGAGTTGCCAAGCATGACAGATAATCCATTCTCTTTCTATCAGATTGTTTGATGAGGTTTCTGTTTTTGATCAGGTTCTATTTCATCACAATTATTTTTTCATTGTAATAAATCTAGTTCAATCAGTCAAATTTAAGATTAGCAGTCAATCAAATTTGTTGGTGGTAGATTGTATTAGTGAATAAAATCTGGTTGGATGTAACTAAAATAACCTAAATATTGCTATGTGTAATGAAGTAGTGTGCTTCATAGTTACATAGTTACATAGTAGATGAGGTTGAAAAAAGACAAGTCCATCAAGTCCAAGACAAGTCCATCAAGTCCAACCTATGTGTGTGATTATATGTCAGTATTACATTGTATATTCCTGTATGTTGTGGTCATTCAGGTGCTTATCTAATAGTTTTTTGAGACTATCTATGCTCCCCCATGAGACCACTGCCTGTGGAAGGGAATTCCACATCCTTGCCGCTCTTACAATAAAGAACCCTCTACGCAGTTTAAGGTTAAATCTAAGTTCTTCTAATTTTAATGAGTGGCCACGTATCTTATTAAACTCCCTTCCGCAGAAAAGTTTTATCCCTGTTGTGGGGTCACCAGTATGGTATTTGTGAATTGAAATCATATCCCCTCTCAAGCGTCTCTTCTCCAGAGAGAATAAGTTCAGTGCTCGCAACCTTTCTTCATAACTAATACCCTCTAGACCCTTTATTAGCTTTGTTGCCCTTCTCTGTATTGGCTCCATTTCCAGTACATCCTTCTTGTGGGTCAAGACCATAAATAGGGTCCCAGTAACATTTCTATTAGTCCACAAATTTAAAATTACTCTAAACATTTATTTGGATTGTAGTTGCAACATTTTCTCTTGGAGTCCCGGACAACGGGAAAATGAGTGGTTGAGGTCCCTGGGGACACTGTTGGCACGATTTTAGAAAATGTTGGAGCACCAATTTGTATGCTGCAAACATCCTTACTTGTAACCATACATGTGCAGATTAATATTTGTAACAGCAGCCAAAGTCAATGCATCATCCGTATTTTCTAACCCTATTGCAACACTCTTACTTTAATCATGGCACAATCTGCTTGATATGTGTTTGAAAATGAATATGTTATAAGAATATATTTCACAATCATCTTACAGAAAATATACAATTTTATTTGGATGTATAATTCATTCTACAGCAGAGTTTAAAAGTGTCAACTAGTTGTGTTCATACAGTATATTTTAGTTTGATTAAGAGTAGCCTAGAGATAGAAATCTTAATTATACTGATGGATCTTTGGTTTGGAATGCTTTTTTAAAACAAGTATTTCAATATTCTTTTTAAGTGAAAAAGAAGAGAAAGATTGCCGTTGTACAGCCAGAAAAACAGTAAGTCTTTTCTTTCCTACGTAAAAAAAAATATTTTTTTCTTAAATATTTGATATTTAGTTACCATATCTCTCGAGATATCATTTTATATGCTGCAACAATCTTAAAACCTGGTTCACATTTGTGTGGTTGATTGCCGCTGCAGGTGTGCACCTGTTCCTGCCACCGCAACCACCAGCACAGGAAAAACATAGGAGATGTGTGTGGGTGCCATTAATCCTGATGGCATGCCACACATATTGGAAATTGCTCCTGCGCTGGTAGCCAGACTGGCAGTTCCCCCGTGGGCTGCAATTCCAAAAATGGAGCAAGGACCTTTTTCCTGCAATTCAAGAGACACTGCAGCCCAATCAAATGAAAGGGCAGCCAAGCATGTGCAAAATGTGGCGTCATTGTGAACCAGGCTTAAGGCCTTATGCACACTGGGCATCTAAAACACTGCTTTTAAGGGTGTTTGACTTTTCTTCCTGCCTTTTAACACCAGTACATGTTAGCCCATGGACCATGCACACATACTATATTTGTTTAAAGACATTTAAAGGCAGAAAAAAAAAAATTACTTGTGAATTCAGAAGAGGAGCATTTGGGCGAAAAAAATGGCGAACACGCATAAACACGCAATAACGTATGTTTGCATGTTAATGCATTCTGATGGTCAGAATAAATAATTTGTGGCTATAGGCATGCTTTTTAAGCTGCATTTTAGCCCCCTGGCGCAAAGGCGTCACTTGGAGGAAAACAAATGTCCTGTATGCAGGGTGTCCAAAGCGTGGTACACATGATGAGATTAGCTCATCCATTTTTTTTTTTTTATGCATGCTAGTCTCATATCGAAAATGAAGGAGTTACTAAAGTTACGAAAATTCTCAAATGACAGAATAAAAATTTGGAAGTGATGTAATGTATTTTATTGCATTTTCGGGTGAAAACTGCACTGATTAAACGAAAATCATACGATCCCAAATCTTACAAAAAAGTCAGTTAGCCAATCAAGAGAGAGAGGGGGCGGGGCGAACGGCAGCGCCATGTCTGAATGGACACACAGCTCGGCTCAGGTGCCCCCATATCTAGCTGCATACTGACTGTGGGGGTACTCAACAGGAGGGAGGGGCCAGGGGCAGCGAAGAGGGACCCAAGAAGAGGAGGATTAGGGCTGCTAGTATAACATGTTTATGATTTACAAAAAAGAGTCTTTACAATCACTTTAATCATAGCTACTGTATGCTTGCATTACAGATTATTTAAAGTTAGACAATGGAGTTGGTTTTCACTGTGACTAAAAGTGAACATTCTATACTCTAGTAAAGCTTCTGACAGGAGCAGAAGATTCAGACGTGAAACAGTTTAGATCCCCATAAAAAATACTTGGAAGTGAAAAAAAGGCCTTCCTATCATATAGACAATAGTCTGTTCCAGATGTCTTAATATCAGAAACAAGACACAATTTATAAAAGACATTGCATAGTACATTACCATTTACATCTCTAGTGCCTTTTTCATTAGTCTTGACATTACCGCAAAGAAGCCCATAAAGCAGATTTCTGTCCATTACATGCAACATTAAAAAGCAAATATAACTTTTCAGGGTGGAATTAGTGTTGTGTTGACGATTTTACCACCGGTTTTATTGACGTTGTAAAACCAAAAAATTGAACTGAAAGTGGATGAGCTCCAGAGAGGCGATCCTCGAGCAATCATTTTTTTTTTCATTCAGTCAACTTGGCAAAGTTGGTATTTGACAGACTATAAAAGCTGTTTAGTAAATGCGTCATTAATGTCAGAATTTAGTGTTATGGTTCTGTGATTATAGAAGAATTTAGCGAAATGGGTATTTTGTGTGTTTAGATTTAGATGAGCCTTATGCATTTTTATGTTACTGTGATTACAATTATTGTAATTAAATTGTACTGTGTCATTTTAAAATGGAACGCATTCAAGTAACACACACATTTATGTTTTATCTGCATGATTCTGAGTCTGTAGCACACAGCTTTTAGGCTCAGTATAATCAACTGTTTCTTTTTCAGCCCTGAAATTAGAGTAAAATTTGGAAGCTGTAGATACGCAGACTATTTGAAAAACGAATGCCCTTTGTACCGTTCAAATGCTGATTCCACTTTTATTAATGCTATCATGTTCACATAACTGACATATTGGACACATTAGCTGATACTGCAAGATAAGTCCACCCCACATTTAAACTTGGTTTGCTGGTAGAGAGGAAAACTCGAGCCCTGTAAAAAAAAAAAAAATGTTTATTACAATTTGCAATGTAGCAAAGACTGCTTGTATTTTATTTTTATTTATCTCTTCTTTTTCTATGTTACCCAAAGAACATAATTGTAACTAAAAAATAAATTGTCTGCTTCACTAATATGGAATTTGTATTTGATAGATTGCCGTCCTCAGTGCCTGTAGAGAAAATACCTCATGACCCTTGTCCTTTTCCTCAGACTGATAATTATTCAACAGGTACAACAACTTTGATTAGATTACAGATGCCGTTATAAAAAGATATGTGTGTTAATGATTGATGTGCATTTTTGTATGTTACTGTATATAGGCACTGTGTCATGGTAGGGTTACATTTATTTCTGCCATAAGCTACTTTAGGGAAAGGTAAACCAACCAAAGCTGGGCATGTGAAATAAGTCAACTTATACTATAGGGGTTGATTTACTAAAGGCAAATAAGCTGTTCCCTAAGATAGTTTTCCTTACCTTAGTGAATATTGGTGAAGCTCTGCTGACTTTCATCACCCAATCATGTGCAAGCAAGAATACTGTTTTTTAATGCACATGATTGGCTAGTCTTTGCAGTGCGACTTTTTACCGCGTTCACTATGTTCTGGTGAAAATTCTCTTGCAAGGTGAACAGCCCATTTGCCTTTAGTAAATCAACCCCTGTAAGTTCCAGCAAAGTTTGTTTTGTCGTTAGGCAAGTGGACCTGATTTACTGATGTGTGAAGTAAAGTTAATTGCTGAAAAATTTGAATGCAAAAGCCACTAAGAGCAGCTTAATGCAATTTCAAACCAGCATCTCAGAAGTAGGTTAAAGCAGCTCCTTGTGCGACAAGAAGGTAAATGAATGCAAGTCAAAGCATTTCGGAAACCCATGAAAGAATACTGCACTTCACCCAGTTTAAAAGTGAAGTATGGCAAAAGCTCTTTTGGTCAAACTTTTATTCTAGATCTAGATCTTCACTTACTAGTGCTCTCCTGTGATTCAAAATCAGCCTCAGCTGATGTCAGAGTTGGTTCTGGCTCTGGAAGGATCCTGACAATAATGTTGGGATCCACCCACATAACTGATCAGACCTGGCTAAGCCTCTCAGTGTGCCACTAAGAGCCTAAGCCAGCTGCAACTGCCGCCCCCCCCCCCTTCCCGGCCTGGTGCTCCTGTGAGCACTGTAGAGAGTTGTGATTGACAGTTACCACTCTCTGCAGACTACGAAGTGAGCAATCAGTGGTCATGTGATTTCTCAGGTTTAAAGCCAGTGGAGGACAGCTGCACTGATGCTCCAGCAGGGAGGTGAGTATAGATGATTGTTTATTTACTATTCCCACACTTCTCCGTTAAAGTCCATTTACACAAATCTTTTACTGTCATCTGTGATTGGACCGTCACTGAGTCATAGACTTGCAAGGAACCAAAATATTACAACTATGTATGGCGACTTAATAGGAAGTACATCATTTGTAAATAATGGCACTATACATATTTTTTTTTCAATGGGCACCTTTATCATTTGCCGACCGCCTAACTGTGAACGTACTTCATTACTTTGATGTTAAATACCGGGGTTATCGCAGCTAGCTGCCTAACCCGGTATCTTTTTTTCAGTCAGGCGGTCAGCTTTTATATAAAAGTGGTCCCAGCAGCGGATTCGCTGCAAGATCACTTTTATAGGCAGTGGGGGAGGTGCCCTCCCACCACTACCCAGTCGTCTCCGAGCTTACCGGAGCCGTCCGATCCCTCAGATGCCTGGGCAGGAAGCTGAGTGAGGGCAAGATAGCCCCTACTCAGCTCTATGCCCTTGGAGGACCGGAGCAACATCTGACGTCACTTCCGCCTCTCAGACTTAAAGGGATTTTTTTTCTTCTTAAAGAAAAAATGAAATTTTTTTTTTTTTTGCTTTTAAAGGTAAATGAGAGATCTGGGGTCTTTTTCAGATCTCTCAATAAAGAGGACCTGTCATGCTTATTTCTATTACAAGGGATGTTTACATAATAGGAATAGAAGTGATAAAAAAAAAGGACAGAGTAAAAATAAAAAATTCAATAAATAAGAATTTTTCTTTAAAGCGCCCCATTTCTATGAGCTCACGTGCAGAAGTGAATGCATATGTAAGTCACGCCCGTATATGTAAATGGTGTTCAAACCACACATGTGAGGTATTGCCATGAACATTAGAGCGAGAGCAATAATTCTAGCCCTAGACTTCCTCTGTAATTCAAAAGGTAACTTATAAACATTTTTAAAGCATCACCTACGGAGATTGTTAAGTATCACAATTTGTCGCTATCCCACGAGCGTACGCAATTTTAAAGTATGATATGTTAGGTATCTATTTACTCAGCGTAACATCATCTTTCACATTATACCAAAAAATTGGCCTAACGTTACTGTTTTTTTTTAAATTCATTAAAGTGTATTTTTTCCCCAAAAAAATCGCATTTGAAAGACCACTGAGCAAATATGGTGTGACATAAAATATTGCAACAACCGCCATTTTATTCTCTAGGGTCTCTTCTAAAAAAATGTATGTTTGGGAAGTTCTAAGAAATTTTCTAGCATAAAATACAGATTTTTACTTGTAAACAAGAAATGTCAGAAAAAGGCCTAGTCTGTAAGTGGTTAAACATTAACATGCATGTGTCATGTGTATGAAGTTTGAGAAATTGGGTAAAAATGTCCACATTGTCATAATATCTTGTTACTCTTTCTGTTTAGGAACCAGCAATGGAAAATACTGTTGTCCCAGACTATATATCAATCACCGTTGCTTTTCAGGACCATATTTAAATAAAGGCCGGATAGCAGAACTACCTCAGTCAGTAGGTCCTGGCAAATGTGTGTTGGTTCTTAAAGAGGTATGTGGCCGATTATTTTGAAATAATAAACTGTTTGATTCTTATGTCCAAAAGTGTACATATAGCCAAAACCCTTTGTTTTAGAGTAGAGTAGGGGAAGGATTGGACTTTTATTGCTGCGTGTGCCCCTGCTGGGTAGATTAAACCTGTGTATATATCCAGTTGACCACTGTGAAGATGGGTACTGATAGGAAATCCAACATTTTAGAGCAGTCATCAAAACAAGAGGCAAGGTTGCATTTTCCAAAGAAGACGGTTGCTCCAGTGACAGCTGTCTAACATGGTAATTACCTTCACTTTGTAGAGATTTTCTCTTCCTGTTGCATTTTTAATGCATGACCATGCTAAACAGTCATAGCAGGGATGCAGCTATTATTGTTGTTGCCGTCCCTGTGCGGAGGATGTCCCCTCATTACCTTTCTCATAGACAGTGAGCGAACAGGGACACAGGCAGCAGTAAAAACCTGACAAATGCTCTATTTTCCCAGCTATTTCCAAAGCGAAATAACGCTTTGGCTGGAGTTTTACTTGCATGAAGAATTCCAGCTACAGAACAAAATAAAACCAATATTACACAATGAGGCTGATTTACTAAAGAAGCTAAAAATGTTCACATAATAAATTGTGTGAGTATTCACGTCCATTATCCAATCATGTGAAAAGCAAATTCCTGTTTACTTACATCATCTGTACATGATTGGATAATTAAAGAGAAAATTGACACAATATATTGTGTAAACATGTTTAACTCCTTAAGTAAATCATCCTCAAGAGTTGATCTCACAAGCCGTGTTTCTACTGTTTTATTCCTAAATAGATGATTTCCTTATTGTGGATTTTATCAATGTGTATTGTAAAAGGGTGAATTGTTGGCTAATGGGGGGATGTTTTAATGAAAAACATGTCGTTAGATAAAGTATCCTATATATTAGCTTTAAAACTTTTGAGGGATAAGTCGAGGTTTATATCTGCAGATAGATTTGCAGTTTTCATGTACACTGGCTCTGAGTTATGCCCTGTACACACGATCGCACATCCCGACATCAAAATCCATCGGATTTTTTCCGACGGGTGTTGGCTCAAACTTGTCTTGCATACAGATGGTCACACAAAGTTGGTCAGAAATTCCGAACGTCAAGAACGCGGTGACGTACAAAACACGTACAACGAGCTGAGAAAAATTAAGTTCAGTAGCCAGTGCTGCTCTTCTGCTTGATTCCGAGCATGCGTGGAACTTTGTTCGTCGGAATTGTCTACATACGATCAGAATTTACACAAACCGATTTTGTTGTCGGAAAATTTTAGATCCAGCGCTCAAACTTTGTGTGTTAGAAATTCCAATGGAAAAAGTCAGATGGAGCCTACACACGTTCAGAATTTCCGACAACAAGCACCGATCGCACATTTTCCATCGGAAAGTCCTATCGTGTGTACAGGGCATAAGGCTGCATGGCATTGAAAAGCAGGTCTCCAGGACTTTCAGAAAATCTAACTCTTCATCACTCCATAAGAATTTGGGTTTTTGTCTGGTGATCCATTGGAGAGGTTCCCAGTCACTTTATTTCCAATAGGAAGTTAGAAGAAATCCCCCTATTAGAGACACAAATGGCAATAAATAAACTGAAAGAGGCTCTAACCCTTCATTGCTTTGCTTATCTGGAATATATAATATTTTATAATATAAAAGAGGAAATGTTTTGGATAAATTAGACTTTAAAGATATTTTCCCTTCAAAGAGAATTTGGATCATTAGGAATAGATCATTTTAAAATTTTCAAAATTTACAAAATGTACTTGTAATACTGATAATAAACGAAACAATAATAAAATAATAGCTATACGGGAACTGCTAGGGATTTTATGAGATGTTAAGCCCAAGGCTTGGCTATATTTATATCTAAATGTATGACTACAGAAACATATCATTCATGTGCTACGAACGGCATTCAAATGACATGACCATATGTTTGTTACTGATCTAATGACACTGCTGATCTAATCAGCATATAGATGTAAGTGGCTTAGAATCCTCATTCGGGAATTAAACAAACTTTGTTTTCCTACTTTGGTAAAGATTCATGTGATCTATGCATCTACCAATTGTGCAAGAAATACATGCTGAAACAAACTTTTCTCACAATGGATTGATCATGTATTCAGGGTTTGTGTTGATAGTCAAATGCAGCCTGCATTATGCTAGGTACACACGGGAAGTTGTTTTTTGTTCAACGCAGCGGGCAGATCGAAAAACAATCAATGTTAGTGCGGTGACCTCCCCGCTAAACTGAATTGTGGTTGATTTATTAAAACTGGAGTGCAAAATCTGGTGCATCTCTTCATATAATCCAATCAACTTCCAGGTTTTATTGTCAAAGCTTAATTGAACAAGCTGAAGTTAAAAGCTGATTGGCTACAATGCCCAGCTGCACCAGATTTTGCACTCAACGGTTTTAGTAAATCAACCCCATTGTGTTCTGGTAGGAGGACTGCCCCACCAGAACACAGTGATCAACAGTCGCAGCCATTGGCTGAGATCGCTGCTCTGCTGTTGGTTTTCCAGCATGCCTTTTCAACCGAAGCCATCTTCTGTTGGATCTGTTGGACACGGGCTGAAAGTCGGCTGGTTCTTGCCAAATCAGCTGTTTTCGGCCTATGTACCCAGCTTTATGTTCTCATTTGAGATCTGTTTAAAACCTTTTTTTTAGACCATTCATAGGTGTAGTTGACCTTCTTTAGCTATGCATCAATCTACTTCAAGCTGTTTTTTTATATTACCTTTTCCTTTTCTGAGAAGAGAACCCATTCTGACATGAACAAAAGCCTGTAGACACTTGCCCTTGATATATCTGAAAAGACACAGTCCACTTGACATGTCTCAAGCAAGGTATACAGTATGTGGCAGAAACAATATTGGAGGGTTGATTTACTAAAGACGTTGATGCTGTTCACTTAACAAAGTAGATGTTCATTTTGAAATGTGAATGCTCTTTCCTTAGTAAATAAGGCTTGAAAAAAAAATGTGCAATCAAAATTTTTACATCTCTCTTGTGAGTCAGGAGTTTCCAGCGGGCATGTACTAAATGGAGCGTTAACATGAAGTATGAGTTTATATTAGATACATTGAATACACCTATGCCCCTTTCTCAGTTTTCATACTCTACTTCATATACATGAATGATGTAAAGAATATAAATTCCGCTAGTCATTATATTTCACAAAAAAGTGGGTGTTCTCAATGTTTTGTGCTCTCAGCATTTCCCATTATGTATTTCTCTGGGCTGACCGTAGGCAAGGATTTTTACACAGACCCCTGCAATATATGCCCCACAGCAAAGAGTTAATATTTATGATATTTTTCTATGTTTATTAAATTACCAAGGACAATTCATCTGTAAAAGTGGAACTGTATATGAGCATATCTGCCCATGTAATTCATTTGTTTACCTTACAACTGAAAACCCACATGTTTAGTGTGTTCAACTTGAACGCTTACTTGACAGAAAAGAGATTAGTGACCTTTAAAGTAGATCTGGCTTTAGTGTAGAGCAGGCTGTCCTCACATACTGCTTCTTACTGACTAGAGAGAAAAAACTGATAACCCAGCATTATTTCACTTTGGCAATTAACATTAAAATTAAAAAAAATTTTTTTTCACTTGTCTCTATGATGGAAAAAATCCCTTTAAAAAAAAAAAAAGATCCTGTTTACTGAATGGCAGAAATATAGAACAGTGTATTTGAAATAGACGTGAGCACAATTCATTTATTATTAATTACACAATTAGTGATTAGCACAAAAGATGTTTAATTACCCTGAAATTTCATAAAAAATCAGTAGATTACAGTGAACGTTTGCCATTTTGGCGAACTGCATTGGAGTCAATGGGGAAGGATATTTTGATGCTTTTGGAGTGTAATGTGCTTTAAACAGCTCCTGATGGTTATAGAAGCTGCTTTCAACTATCCTGGATCTGTTCTTGAGCCAAAAAAATGACCACACTTTATCATACTTTTTCATAAAAAAAACATGACAGCATACAGAAAAAAAAAAGTAATAAAAAACAAAAAGTACATAAAATAAAAAAAAGTAACAGTACACAAACAACAGTCAAGTACCCCCAAAAAATAAAATAAAATAAAAACTACCCAAAATAAACCCTCTAAGAAAAGCAAAACAATTGATTTTTTTTTTCAATGCATTTCTGTAAGACAGCCCATAGATGATTCATTTTTTTTTGTTCGTTCAACCAGCCAGTTGAATGAAAAAGAAAAAAAAGCCTTGATTCCCCCATCCACACATTTGAGTTATTGTGTTCTGACAGTGGAAAAGACTTCCCTGCCGCCAGAATACACTGATCGGCACTACGGCTGTAACTGGCAGCGTTGGCTGAAATTTTCCAAGAGGGCAGTTGTACAGAAGTCAATCGGTAGATCAACTTCTGTACAAACCACCCTGCCCATACATGGGTCAAAACTCAGCTAATCCCTGCTGAACAGGACAAATTTTGATCCATATAAGCAACTCAATAAGCAACATTGAGAGTTTATGCTTTGATGAAATTTTGCTGACTGTGCTTATCCCTAATTTTAATATTGTCCTATATTGTCCTATTCACTATGAGATATTTGGAGTATGATAAGTTATGATAACTAAATAATGCACAATGGCTCAGCGGTTAGCAATGCAGTCTAACAACTTTGGGGTCCTGTGTTCATTTTACAACAGACGCATTACTATAGATCTTTAGCACTGATATTACACTGCTGTTGAATAATTCTAATGATTATTATACTTTTATATAGGGGCTGTATAAAACCTAAATACACAGTCCAATCAAGATTAAAACATTTAAGTGTATATAGGGAGTACAGCCCTCCTGTTCAATATTTCAGGCTTTCATGTGTGAATTGCTGTAGAGCATGAATGACATTTGTAGGGGTCTGTGTAGAAATATTGGCTATGGTCAGCATGGAGAAACACATAATGGCATATGTTGAGAGAATAAAACATTGGAAACACTGTTCCTTTACATCAATCGTGTATAAAAAGTCAAATAAATCAAAACTGAGAAAGGGGTATAGCCAATGTATCTCCTTTAAGCCCCTATTTCATATTAACGCTCTCTTTTACTCTTTTAGTACACTCCCACTGGAATTGTTTTCACTTTTTGCCCAGAATAGCTTTTTAATATTATCATTCTTATTAAGAGAAGTAGTGGCAGTAATAGGGGAATTGTGCTACTGAGTAGTGATTATGAAATAAATAGGAATTGATGGGCTGAACAGATAGGTCAAGAAATTTGCAGTGTACTATGAACACAATATACTGTATAGTTTGTATGCTGGTGCTGTGTGGAACTATACTTGTTACTGTTATTCTTTAACAAGTCTATCCCTGTATCCCAGAACTTTTGGGGTTTCCCCAGCACACACTCTATGGGCTTCCTATAATTAAGCCTTATATAGTGTGGGGCGTGGACTTAGCCCCTGAGCCATGATTGGCCAAAGGCACCCATGCTGTGATTGGCCAAAGTATGCAGGTCATGTGCATGCTTTGGCCAATCAGCAGCTTTTAATGCACTGCGTTCTCACAGTGCATTGTATGGTGCTCCGGATCGGGCAAACTTCCCACGAGTGCCCCATATATTTGTTTGTTCTACGAAACAAATGAACAGCCGATGTTCGACTCGAACTTACGTTCGACTCGAACATCCAGCCCATCCTTACTGACCAATGAGGGAATGGGTTGGCCTTGATTGTCTGGACTTAGCTCACATCTATTCTAGTCTGCTTGGTCACAGAAGGTGAGGCTTCAGTTTATACAACTACTAAAACCCATGCTGAGAGAAATATGGAATCTACCATTGCTGATCGCCTCCTGAAAATATTCGTTTTCTATTTGTTTCTGACCTCAATACTCTTTAGTCACTAGTCATCACTGAACTGGAACAAGCTTGCAGGGTGTAATGTCAGAGATAGAAGAAGGGAAGCTTTTGGATTAGTAGCACAGCAAGGAAACAAGAATCTTCAAAATCAATAGCAGCGTACATATTTTCCCAACAATAAATTTTCTTTAAAGTGCTCTTTTACCCAGTCTATGCACATTTAAGTATTTACATATTCTGAACAAACAGCCAAAGAATTTAAGACTTTATAGAACATACTTCCAGCAGAGGTAGTGAGTCAGTGAGCAGCAAGTGAATGTAAACAATGCTTAGGTCAAAGATAGATCTATAGTAAAAAAGAAAACGAAAAAGAAAAGAAAAACTCTTACCCTCGACTCCCTGCCAAAACTTTTTAGTTCAATTTAGAAGTCAGAGTTAAAGACTTTGTGCCTTTTTACTGACATCTTTCACACAATTGGGGAGAGTTCCTCTCATAACTACAATTGGGACACAGACATAAACACCTTTTTAGTAGCGTGATGAAGGGTTAGAATATCTGAAAATGTTTTTATTGCTGTCAGTGCTTTCATGTCCCAGTGATAACGGAGCCCCCATTTCTTTAGCAGGAATTGAAGGGACACACATTTGCAATATCTTCCTCTTTATCCAAGACCTAATGAAATGCAGGATTTAGGTTTTTTTTATTCTTCCTCATAAAAAGACACTTGGACTATTCCCTTTTCATTAGTTAAACGTAACAATCGTACAGCTACTAATGTAGTATATATTTGTGGCAGGTCCTCAGTATGGTAATTAATGCTGCTTACAAACCTGGACGGGTCTTACGAGAGCTTCAATTGGTGGAAGATACATCATGGAATTTTCAGGAAGAAACTCTTAAAGCCAAGTAAGTTCTAGTGATAATACAGGCAAGTTGTTTTTTATTGCTGCATTCAATCATGTGAACTGTTATCAGGAATCAATAGTTCTCATAAAATATGTATACCATGCGACAGACTTATAAATATGGCAGGTCATACTGGGCTTATTATGGCGATTCCATTGACAAAAAGGGCAGCTATGTTCTACCTCAATCGCCTTTTTTGACTTTACTATGTAAGATAATTATAATACAGCAGGTTTTTACAGCTGCACAGGAGATGCTGTTTACATGAATCAGACACAGGATATGCTTTAAATAACTTGTGCAGACCTGCAACAACTTGAAAGAGATTCATACTCATCAAGCAGTAAACAATATGCACTTTATACACTGGACTTGACAACCTAGTCTAGGATTTTGACCATGATCTATATACACTCACCGGCCACTTAACACCCCGGCTAGTACCGGGTTGGACCCCCTTTTGCTTTCAGAACTGCCTTAATTCTTTGTGGCATAGATTCAACAAGGTGGTCTCCCGTTCTACCACATCCCAAAGTTGCTCTATTGAATTAAGATCTGGTGACTGTGGAGGCCATTGGCATACAGTGAACTCATTGTTATGTTCAAGAAACCAGTTTGAGATCATTTGAGCTTTGGGACATGGTGCATTATCCTGCTGGAAGTAGCCATCAGAAGATGGGTACACTGTAGTCATAAAGGGATGGACATGGTCAGCAACAATACTCAGGTAGGCCGTGGCATTTAAACAATGTTCAGTTGGTACTAAGTGGCCCAAAGTGTGCCAATAAAATACCCCCCATACCCTTACACAACCACCACCAGCAGCCTGAACCACTGGTACAAGGCAGGATGGATCCGTGCTTTCATGTTGTTTATGCCAAATTCTGACCCTACCATCTGAATGTCGTAGCTGAAATAGCATTTCTCCTATCTTCTATTGTCTAATTTTGGTGAGTCTGTGCAAATTGTAGCTTCAGTTTCCTGTTCTTAGCTGACAGGAGTGGCACCCGGTGTGCATTCAAAGATGGTATTCTGCATACCTTATTTAAGTTAATGTTGCCTTTGTATCATTGCGAACTAGTCTGCCCATTCCCTCCTGACCTCTGACATCAACAAGACATTTTCCTCCACACAACTGCCGCTCACTGGATATTTTCTCTTTTTAGGACCATTCTCTGTAAACCCTAGAGATGGTTGTGTGTGAAAATCCCAGTAGATCAGAAGTTTTTGAAATACTCAGACCTTCAAAGTCACTTGAATCCCTTTTCTTCCCTACTCTGGTGCTCGGTTTGATCTTCAGCAAGTCATCTTCACCATGTCTAGATGCCTAAATGCATTGAGTTGCTGCCATGTGATTGGCTGATTAGCAATTTGTGTTACCAAGCAATTGAACAGGTATACCTAATAAAGTGGCCAGTGAGTGTATAAAGTGCTGTAAGTTCTTCCAGGTTCACTTGAAGCAGCAATGTGTTTGACCCTTTGTAACTGTCCCAGTCAGCTACTCAAAGGGCATCTCCACCCTCACCTGCATTGTGAAAGTAGCTCCAGGTTTTTAGCACAATTTATGCTGCAAAAAATCTCCACCTTTGTGGAGGGCTCATTGTTTGCATGAATAATTAATCCCACTTGCCTTTCATCAATATCTGGTAGGCTTCTAGCCTCACAGGGGCGCTCCCTATCCTTGCTGGGTGAGTGGGACCAAATTTCATAGCAGAAAATTCCTTTGCATGCTTTTTGGGGCTCACCAACATGCTTGTTTTCCCTAAGGAACTAATCTCAGTTCACATACAGAGTAAGCATCCCCATGCAACAACCACCTATTTTATCTATTATCAAACAGGCTTATGACAAATTCTGTTTACCATGTGCTCAACACAGAGGCCATTGCCGCAAGATTCAACCAGGATATAGCTTATAGGTTGCCTCAACACCTATTGGTCGCATATGCCTTTGAAGAGGACTTTTCACTGTCATGGAGCAACACAAATTTTGTGCTCTATTATGAAGTGACTCTGTTGCTAAAGATAAAAAGTACAGATCCGCCATAAAATTGATTGATTAAATCAGACCTTTTTGATATGCTACGAGTCCAATCCTTGCAATGTCTCTTGCAATGCTACATCTGTATCACTGGTATCTGACACTTCTGGGTGTGTCGGTCCTCCCTTGCATGCTCTGGTCACTTCATGACACAGTATTAATGTAGCGGCTGAGGAGACACCATAGCACACAGTGGGGGATCAGGAGTTCAACCCACCTGGAGTGTTGAATACCAGGGACAGTCAATGTGTTAATCATCTAATTTAATAGGATCGCCTGTACTTTAATGTCTTTAATCTAGCAGTAGGGTCACTTTAATTCAACATTGAAACTTTCTAGTCAAATTTAGGACATTAAAATTTAACAAGAAATTCACTTAAAATATTCATGATTTTGCTTGGTTAGTGGATAATGGCTTTGTTTTACTGCAACCGTCTTTTGTGAACCTAAAGGGAAATAGAGAGAAATGTCTGCACTTTAGGTACACGTAAAAGGAAAGTCAAAATGAAAGCTGCAGAAGTCCTTGTCTACATACCTATTTTGAGTCATTGGCCTCAGGTATTGAAACAAGTGTGTCAACTTGAGAGCCAGGCCACTAGCATTTGTTGAAATGAAAAGTCAGAAATTACTTCCTGTATATTTATATAGGACAGGTTTCCTTTAAAGCTCATCCCCAGGCAAAACATATTTCCTCTCCCACCCTCTCACATGTTTTTAAATACCTTCTGAAGCAATCCTATACTCACCTAAGGCAGTCCATAAATGAGTTTTTTTTTTTTTCCGTTCAACTAGTGGGTTAAACAAACAACCAAAAAAACAAACAAAACGGACTTGATTCCCCCGTTCACACACTAATGCCCTGTACACACACTAATGCCCTGTTGGACATTGATCAGACATTTCGACAACAAAATCCATGGATTTTTTCCGACGGATGTTGGCTCAAATTTGTCTTGCATACACACGGTCACACAAAGTTGTCGGAAAATCCGATCGTTCTGAACGCGGTGACGTAAAACACGTACGTCGGGACTATAAACGGGGCAGTAGCCAATAGCTTTCCTCTCTTAATTATTCTGAGCATGCGTGGCACTTTGTGCGTCGGATTTGTGTACACACGATCGGAATTTCCGACAATGGATTTTGTTGTCGGAAATTCTTATAGCAAGCTCTCAAACTTTGTGTGTCGGAAAATCTTATGGAAAATGTGTGATGGAGCCTACACACGGTCGGAATTTCCGACAACAAAGTCTTATCATGCATTTTCCACCAGAAAATCCTATTGTGTGTACAGGGCATGAATGTGGATTGGGGAATCCACCCCATCAGAATACACTGATCAGCATTGCAGGCTTTAGCCTGCAACGATGACCAAGTGGGGTAAATCCAACAGGACGGCTGTACAGAAGTAAATCAGTAGATCGACCTCTGTACAACCACAGTGCTCATACATGGATCAACATTTCAATGGTCCTTGCTGAATTGGTTGAATTTCGATCCATGCATGGCCAGCTTAAATCTGCTGTCCTTGTTATCAGCATAATTTCCAGGTGCTGCGGAATGGTACACCAATGCACAGTTCCCTTGTGCTGACATCATGTAGTCCTACTACATACATACTACATTCTTACTACATTCTTAACTACAATTAGGTATTCAAATTCATGTTCTTGATTTTTATTTATTTTTGCTCTCAGATAGTAATATAATAAATTTCACCCACTAATAGCAACATTCCAAGTAAGATAATAAATAAAGTAGAGTACAAAGATTGATACTATTGTGCATCTTTTTTGCTATAATTATCATCAGAAGTAATCAACCAAAGAGCTTTTATTAATTTCTCATATAGTTGGATAGCTATAAGTTTAGGGATAATATCATACATATTAGCAACATATATAAGATAATATAATTATAGATAGATATTTAAACTGCACAAATTACTCTACCATATGTGGAAAAACTGATAGACGGTTTAACGCTTAGCTCAGCAACTAAGATATCTAGTAGCATCTAGCTAAATATATAAACAAAAATAAATTGTATAGGGTCTATTGACTTTTAAATACATTGTATTTATTTTACCATGCTAGTAATATATTTTACAAATAAGGAAAGCTATACATTATGGCTTTTTACCTCTTATTATACTTATTGCCACAGGAATGGGTTCAGTGTGCTTCTTTTGTAGCTAAATGTAACATCCTATTTTCATCGGTTTTATTTAATTTAGGACTGATTACAGCAGATTTTTGTTATCCCAGTTTATAGCATAGATTTACAGAATTTGAAGTATATTAAAAGCATGAAAAGATTTGTGTGCCTGTTCAGTCAGTTACAGGCAGGCAGCATATACTGAAATGAAGTGGAGGCATTCTGCCAAATTATTTCCAAGCAGCTGCTGCCAGTTTTGTTTCTCAAGTGCGCAACTGACTTCCTGACTCCAGGAAATGACAATCAGATATCTCTCTGGATCAATAACCTGCTGAGTATGTTTCTTAGTACTGTGCTCTCAAGTGCTGCAATTCCAGAGGCTAAGCTGCTAACTGAATCCCGCAAAAGAAACCCTGTATGGGGATTTATTACATAAAGAAGATTGCCTTTACTTTCACTTTTAAGAACTTCATGAAAAAAAAATCCATTGATACAGATATATGGCAATAATTATTCTATTTTCTGCTCTGGTTTACTTAAAGCAGTAGTAAACCACCAGGTTTTTTTTTATTAACCTGCAAGGCGAAGTTATAATGTGCTAGTATGCATTGCATACTAGCACATTATGTGAAACTCACCTTAGAAGGAAGAGCTTCCATCTTCACTCAGTCTTCCTTCCAGGTTCGCAGACTCCAGCTGTGCAAGTGGCCAGAGCTGCAATGACGTCACTCCTGTGCATGTACGCAGAAGCAGACGTTGTGGCACAGGACTCTGAAGGAACGACCCGGGTGGTTGTTCCTTCAGAACGCATGCGCTGGTGAAGTCACCGGCTGCATGTACAGTAAGTATCTCCTAAACAGTACACGTTTAGGAGATATTTACAGTACCTATAGGTAAGCCCAATTATAGGCTTACCTATAGATAAAATTCATGCATGGAAGTTTACTCCCACTTTAAAGACCAACACTGGGAAACTCAAAAATTCTCCTTTGCAGTGGGGTTGCATCTCCACTACAAAGGTATACAAAAAAAGACAGTCACTTCCAACGCTGAGAGGTCTTCTATGGTAAAGAGCAACAAGGGCATCAGTATTCCAAGACTAGGTGGATGCTGTTCTCCTCAGATGGGGTAATCTGATTGAAACTATGAAAACAAAGCAAAATGAAAGGCTTACACACCAATGACATTTATTAAATAATAAAAGCAATAAAAAAATGGGTACTCAAAAAGTGCAACTCTCAATGAGCCATAAAACCATACAGTGTGGAATAGTGCAGACACATGTGCTGTATCACATCAAGGGGTAAAATCTGATGTGTTTCAAGGGCGCACCCCCTTCCTCAGAGCTAAGCTACATTAGCTTAGACTATTACACTATTCCACACTGTGTGGTTTTATGGCTCATTGAGAGTTTCACTTTGTGGGTACCCCTTTTTTACTGCTTTTATTTTTTAATAAATGTCATTGGCAATGCACTAGGTGTGCACGCCTTTCATTGTGCTTTGTTTCAACTAGAAAGGTAAGTGACTCATTTAGGTCAAGGAGTCATATGAAAGAAGATTTACTTACCCGATCTGTGACTCTTGTGCTGTTAGACTAGTCCCCACGTTGTCTTCTTCCCTATGCTTCAGTGGTCTAAGGTCATGACATGACGTTGAGGGACAAGAGCATAGGTGGGTGTTGACTGCCGGTGGGAGCAGAGGATCGGGAAGCAAAAGTGCTTTTACACTCCCCTAGAATAAAAGAGCGCTTAACCCTTGCAGCACATGCACAGCCCCAATGCAAGGGAGAATTTTCATACTTCCTGGAGTTTGGGTTTAAAACTCCAATCCAGCTAAGACTACTTTCACACTGAGGCGGGCGGGTGTCGGCGGTAAAGCGGCGATATTTTTAGCGCCAATTTACTGTCATTTTAGCGGCAATATTCAGCCACTAGCAGGTGGTTTTAGCCCCCGCTAGCGGCCAAAAATGGTTAAAGCTGCCCGCAAAGTGCCTCTGCAGCTGTGGTTTGCTGGCGCTGCCCCATTGTTTTCAATAAGCAGGGGCGCTTTAGGAGCTGTGTATACACTGCTCCTACAGCGCTGCAAAGATGTGGCTTGCAGGACTTTTTTTACCGTCCTGCAAGCACACCGCTCTCCTGTCTCGAAGGACAGGAGAGGCTCTTTACAGTTGCTATGCAGGCGCTATTTTTAGCGCTGTAGCACCTGTAAAGCGCCTCAGTGTGAAAGTAGCCTAAAACTTTTAGGTGATAGAATGAGGAATGCTTACAGTCTGTCAGGTTTTTATTGCTAGCTGTGTCACTGAATGGGGCATTCTCCTTCATTTTGTGTCAGTACAAGAAAATTAGAAAGTACATAGAATTTTCTTTCCAGTTGGGACAAAGAGAAAAAACAAAAACACATTTTGGTACAGTGACTAAAAACAAATTGTACTACTCAGAATTTGCCCATTTGTGGATTGTGGCAATATAGGTTGAATCATTGTTGATTGGGATTCAGTCATTTATCTGAGCCCATTGTTGGGCAAATGCAGCTAATGTTAAAGTTGGACCTGGGCAGATATACAAATAAACCAATTAACCTACCTGGCGGTAATCGAGAGTGTGGCTCAGGGTGAATTTTCACTACCAAAAGCGGTAACCCACACTAAGTAATGCATCGCAGGATCCAGGCAAAGTTACTTACCTTGTCCCCAGGATCCTGTGATGTCCCCCCGCTGTGTACTCCACCCGATGTACTGTGTGCCGGGCTCCTGGGGCAAATAAAAAAAAATAAAAAAAACATAATCCTGACTAGTTATTTGGCAATACCCCCACCCAACCTCAGTATAAATTTATGCCTTCTCTAGGGGATGCACAGCCAGGGGTTTTCACAGGTAGGGATTACATTGGCAACTATCATTTTAGACTCCTGTGGACTCACTCTCCCAGGCCTTGTGGACGGAAAGGAGGTGGTGTTGGAATCCTCCTATCCCCTCAAAGCACTTTTCAGGTTCTTCATCCACCCCCCTCTCTATCCCTCTCCTCATTTGAAGCTCACTGTATTTGTCTATTTGCTCCAGTTTCATTGAGAATTGCTGTGATCTATCGGCTTACTGGACCGGTATCAATATTCCTTGACAACTTCTCTGCCTGGCTACACCTACTTTCTCTCTTCTGAAATTCCAACAATCATTCTTGGTGACTTCAACATCCCTGTTAATCTTAACACTCCTGCTACTTCTAAGCTGCCTAACTCTTTTGACCTAAAACAATGGACACACACTTCTACTCAATCTGATGGCAACTGCCTTGACCTCATATTCTCCAACCTATGCACTCCACACAACCTCTCCAACATTCCTTTTTTCTCCATCTGATCACCACCTTATTAGTTTCACTCTCTCCTTATCTTCCTCCTCCTTGCCTTCCAGCTACCAAACTATTACCCATTGGAACCTTTACCATCTTAGCCCTTGTCTTCTTTTTACTGCTACAGATTGTCTCTATGACAAAATCTCATCCTTGTCCTGCCCCAACCTTGCCACTTCTGTCTACAACAGTTCACTGTCATTCACCTTGGATACCTTCTCCCCCCTCACTACACACAGAATCAGGCCCCGACGGCTACAACCCTGGCAGACAGATAATACCAGAAGCCTCAAAAAATGTAGCCGCACTCTTGAGCGTCTGTGGGGTAAGACTGTCATAGCAAGATTTCAGCCAATATTAATCTGCCCTCCAAAAATACCATTCCTGCCTCCACACTGCCAAACAGACCTACTTTATCACTCTCATTAACACCCTCCTACACAGTCCCCTTCAACTCTTTTCTACCTTTACCACTCTACTTTGTCCTCCATTACCTCCACCCACTAACTTACTCACTGCCCAGGAGATTGCTAATCACTTCAAAAATAAGATTGAAACAATTAGTCTTGAGATCTCCACTCTACAGATATCTCTCACTTTACACTCCTTGTCCTCCTGCACAATCAATACATCCCTCTTTTAACCCCGCTACTATAGAGGAAGTCACTAAATTTTTTTCTAACGCCCACCTAACCTCCTGCCCCCTGGACCCTGCTCCTTCTCAAATACTGCTGTCACCATCTGGCTCCATCCTACACTCTTCAACTCATATCTTCAACCTCTCCCTCTCTACTGGCATCTTCCCCAGCCCTCTAAAACATGCGCTAGTCACTCCCATACCAAAAAAGGCCTCACTGGACCCCACCAATTTTGACAATCTAAGACCCATCTTTTTACTCCCTTTTGCCTCCAAACTCCTTGAACATTTAGTCTACAACTGACTGAGTGACCACCTCATTGAGAATAACCTTCTTGATCCCCTTCAGTCGGGATTTTGCCTACAGCACTCCACTGGTAATACCCACCTAAAACTCACAAACGGCCTACTAACAGCCAAAACCAACATTCATTATTCCGTACTCTTACTCTTGAACCTTTCCGCTGCCTTTGATACAGTTAACCAGCCCCTCCTCCTCAAAAAACTCAATTTGCTTGGTCTTCATGGCTGTGCTCTCCATTGGTTCGAATCTTACTCATCTCACTGCACCTTCAGTGTCACTTACAACTCCACTTCCACCTCTCCAACTCCTCTTACCGAAGGGGTCCCACCAAGGTTCTGTCCTTGGACCTCTACTATTCTCGATCTACATGTCCTTTCTGGGTCTGCTGATAGCCTCCCATGGCTTCCACTACCATTTATATGCTGATGACACCCAAATCTATCTCTCTGCCCCTCAGCTCACCCCATCAGTCTCCTCACACATCACTGATTTACTAAAAGACATATCAGCCTGGATGTCAAACTGAACTGAATCTAAAACCAAGCTCTTAATATTTCCTCCCCCACGGGCCCCTTCCCCCCGACTTCTCTGTCAAGTCCATCTCCAGACTCCCCACTTGCCAGGGTGCTAGGGGTAACCTTAGACTCTGAACTGTCCTTTCAGGCCCACATCCAATCCCTGTCCAAATCATGCTGCCTCCGCAACATTTCCAGAATACGCCCCTTTTTAACTAATGACACCACCAAACTTCTAATTCACTCCCTGGTTATCTCTCGCCTCGATTACTGCAAATCCCTCCTTATTGGATTACCTTTACATAGACTATTCCCGCTACGGTTAATGATGAATGCTGCTGCAAGACTCATCCACCTTACCAACCATTCAGTGTCCTCCACCCCTCTCCGCCAATCCCACCACTGGCTTCCACTCACCCAACAAATAAAATTCAAAGTACTAACAATAATTTACAAAGCCATCCATAACTCTCCCCCCAGCTACATCACTAACCTAGTCCCAAAATACCAACCAAGCCCCACCCTTTGGTTCTCCCAAGACCTCCTGCTCTCTAGCTCCCTTTTAACCTCCTCCCATCTCACCTCCAGGATTTCTCCAGAGCTTCTCCCATCCTTTGTAACTCCCTACCCCAATCTGTCTAACTGCCCTTTAATCTATCCATCTTTAAACAATTCCTGAAAACCCTTAAACCTTTAAAGAAGCCTACCCTGCTTCTAACTAATACACTGTTTTACTTCCTCCATCAGCTCATCCCCCACAGCTATTACCTTTCATATCTATTGACCCCCCCTTTTTAGATTTTAAGCTCTAATGAGCAGGGCCCTCTGATTCCTCTTGTACCAAATTGTAATGTAACTGTAATGTCTGCTTTCATTTTGTTAAGTGCTGGGCAAACTGTTGGTGCTATATAAATCTTGTATTATAATAATAATAATAATAATAATAATAACACATACAGTACACTGTAATCTGTAAGATTACATTACTGTATCAAATCATTTCACCTCCCTTTTGTCCCTAGTGCTTTGTCCAGTGCCCTGCATGCACTTTTATATTATATATGCCATTCTTTCTGCCTGGAAACTTGAGATTGTCCATGGCAACCAAAAAGTGTTCCTTTACGTCAAAAGTGGTTTTAGACCAGCTAGAAAACAGCAATAGTAAATTAGAACACTCGCAGAATTGAGCGATAGTGATTAGCGGGAAAATTAATTTTATTATTATTATATTATGATTTTTTTTTTATAATTATTTATATTTATTTATTATATTATAATTTATGATTTCATGTTTCAAAATGTATCATGCCCGGGATACTAAACAGATTTAAGTGAGTTATTCTTAAGAATTATAGGCCTACAATATAAACCGCCAAATTTCCATGTGAAACAATGTACCGCTTTGAGCTTCAAAAATCTGACATAATCATACCGACAGGGAGGTTAACATGCTTACGTATTCATAAAATAAATGTATTTTTAAATGCTACTAGTGCAAGTACCCAAATACATGTCTATATATCCCCACTGAAATCCATGTGCAGCAATGCTTAGACAGGGAGGACATGAGCTAAAAGCAAATCCATCTGTCAATAATAAAGTGATGACAGTAAAAATGCTGACAGGAGAACAGAGCAGAGTGAGCAGAAGGATTACTTATCAGTGTGCTCCTACTGCTTCAATGCATAATCAGCAGGCTGGGAGTGTTTTACCAAACTGCACTGCTGTTTCCCAGCTGGCTATGCTATCTGGCACAGGTGCTGGGATCACTAAACTGGCTGCACAGGACAAAACCTTTGTCAGGTAAAACAGTACACATATATGTCATTCTATGTATTTTAATTGTACATTTAGCCACTTGCCTGGAGTTTTAACAATTAAAGAGCAACTTCACTTTCGTGAGAAAAAAATTAGCAAATAAAAAAAGGAATCTTGCGGATACAATTGCGACACGTCATGTAATTTACCAAATTAAAAATTACCTTTCTCTTTCAATCTGCAGCGGTGTAATTTTTTGTAAAATGCAATGCAATATGGCTACCTGGAGGCGTTCTGTATACCGATGATGTACAGAAAACCCCCCAGATATGTCATTTATTGTTTGTGTGAACGGCTTACTGATTTTCCCAAAACTCTACACTAAGATACAAATCAGATTTTGCCCATTCTCTGCAACAAAAAAAGTAATTTTTAGTGTGATGATTTCCAAAGGAAACCACATCTAAAGGGGTGCAGAACCAGCAGCTTTCCTCATTAGAGCCCTGCAGGTGCAGCAGCTGATTCATAATTATAAAACCACTCCCATATAAATTCATATATATCTACATATGGACACAGACAAACAAACAGCTTTTCCTTCAGAACAACAAAAACGTACGAATCTGCAACAAAGTTTGTTAGAAAATCCCTGCAATGTACACAGATCATCCAGAGCTGGCCATAGACAGTAGATGGTCCTGCTGAACTGGCCAAGATTCGAACCTCATGTGGGCAAGCTGAATGTGGTACATTCAGCAAGATTGTAGTGGAATGCACGGCTAGGATGTAGCCGCTAGCAAAAATCATTGTCTTTTCCCAGCGAGAAGGAGGGCTTCCCCCACCTGCCCCCGAACCCTGCCCCCACCGGGAGCACACAATTGCTCACTAGAAGGGATTCCCCTGTCAGCACTGTCTGTGTTGATGAGGGAATCGTGCAAATTTCTTTCCTGCAACCCGTGAAAGATGTTTGCACCGTCTATGTCCGGCCTTACTCTTTAAATGGTAGGCAAATGGGATGGGTACAGGCTGGAACTCCAGCTGTCCTAGTTAATTGTAATCAGTCTGTTCAGAAAGAACTATTTTACAGAGATGACCAGACTCTCTTCTTTGCCAAACCTCTGAAGCATTTTATTATTATTTGCAGCCATGTACAGTCATTAAAGTTTTATGTTTGCCACTGCAGGATTTTGTAAATAACCTAATGCCTCGCAATCCCATATGGGTGATATTAGGATTTGTCAGGGAAGCTAATTAAACTAATTTGCCATGACCTATTCTTAATGAAACACTTCTGATTACTGCTAATAATGCTATTTCTTAATAGGTGTTTCTAGTCCATATCCTTTAATAGGATTTAAGTATCTTATCTGTGATTTACTCATCTGTGATCCTTTGCTTGCAATATTGTTTTACAGTTGTCATGACTTAACTATTCTTGTTGAGACCTTTTGAAACATTGCCAGAACTACGTTTTATGGTGCACTTATTGAAAACGGCCCTGTTAATTAATTTTACCTTTTATAGGAAACATTTTAATGTGAAGGAATGGTGACAGATTTACAGGATTATGTAGTGTTCTACATTCTGTTTATTGTGAATGGATTAAACATTGCTTTAGCAGATAATATACCACAAAAAGAGAATTAAACAATTTAAAGTCTAATTATAAACTGAAATATGTATGTACAGTTTGTGAACTGTTTTAAAGTGAACCTAGCATCAGAATTTGTTTTTACCCTGATGAGTGCATGTCCAGTTCAAATATGTTACTAAGCTTTGGCAGCCAATATGGGTTCTCTAAAGCAACACACATTAAACTTGTTATACACATTAAATGTGCATCTGGTACCACAACACACTGGTGTAAAAGGGCCTTACAGGTAATTATTACCTCTCGTAGAATATCATGTGCTATACTTTTTATGCTTTTCTTAGCATGCTTTTGTTCAGGCATCAACCATGTTCAGCATCTTCCTGGACTGAGATGCTGGCTCAGAGACAAAGCTATTAATTCAATCCTGGGGCCTTTGCAGGTCTTTCATAAATTACGTAGTTTAATAGTTAGGTTAAAAAAAAGACACAGGTCTATCCACTTCAACCAATGTTTAACAAAGCCTCTCACCTTGTGACTTGCTACAAAGTTATACTGTACAGCCAGACTGATCGCAGAAAGAGAGGAGACTGAAGAAATGTAGCGTTTTGGAACAATTATATGGTTGCAGTATTATGTGACATTACTGCTGAAGTTGCTCTAGCTCAGGGGTCTCAAACTGGTGGCCCTCCAGCTGTTGCAGAACTACAATTCCCATGAGGCATTGCAAGGCTGACGGTTACATGCCTGACTCCCATGGGCAGAGGCATGATGGGACTTGTATTTCCGCGACAGCTGGAGGGCCACCAGTTTGAGACCCCTGCTCTAGCTCCTAAAGGACGTGTAGTTCTGTTCAGATGCTCTTGTGATTTCCAACCATTGCAAGATCACTCTGCTAATGCCTGGTCCATCTGTCATCTGCCTGCTTATTGGAAAGCGCTGATGGTGTTGATTCGGTGTTGAGGTGACACTGAGGGCTGCAAAGCGGAACCAGCAATTATCAATACTAGCTTTGTGGCTATGCAAAGTATCAAGATTTTGGGAATCCCAGGAGATGCTGAACAAAATCCCAAATTCTTTGGCACATAATACTCGTTACATGTATTTTACACATGTATATAACTATTTTCCCACAGTTTAATAATGTGCACTCCATGCGTAATTAAAGGATACAAATAACATTTTTATGTAGTAAAATAGAACGAAAAATGTTTAAATATGTGTTGGTGAACACTGTGCACATAGCTTGGGATATAGCTGCATAGAAAAAGGATTATAGTAGCTTCATTAATACTCGGGTTCCATAGGAACAAAGCAGGGCTTGACCTGTATCTTCCTTGCCTTTCACTAAACAAAATGTTCAGCCTTCTGCCCCCTTATCATACATAAACCCTTCCCACATTGTGATACAAATCTGGTTATCCCATTCCTACATGCTTTCTTATATCAATCTTCTGAATAATGCATATATAACATTGAAAAAAAAACCTACAACAATGTTCAGTCTATCTACTGATCATACACATTGGGATTGATTTACCAAATAGACTGTGCACTTTGCAAGTGCAGTAGCACTAATTTTTCCCAGAGCTTGGTGAATGTGGTGAAGCTCTGTTGATTTCCATCATCTGACCATGTGCAAACAAAAATGCTTTTCTTTTTCTTTTCTTTGCACCTGATTGGGTATTCTTTATGAAGTAAAGCTCCAAGCTGGGAAAAATGAGTGCAACTGCACTTGCAAACTACACAGTCTACTTGATTTTAGTAAACCACCGACCCCCCCCCCCCCCCCAATCCCCCAATGTCTTAATCCATAGGCTGTTGGCATATGAAGGGTCTTTGAAAAATAAAACTACTACACATAGTAGTTTTTTTTTTTTAAATCCTATTTAATGCCTTATTTTTAAAGCTACTATACACAAAATATAATTAATGTTTAAAGCCTGTTTGTAAAGTACAGTATTATTAATGATTATAAAAAAACATTTACAACATATGTAACCACAGTGTGCTGGTAGCTTAGCTTATGAGTTTTCTAAAATATTTTCTTCTTGTCATAAGATGAAATATAACCTAACAATTCACTGGAGGTGTTGGAGTAGGGGCAAAAAAAAAAAAAAAATCACATGACACTTTATAAATATGCCTAAGCAAAATAACCTAGCTGGGTTCATACTAAGTACAAAGGCAGCGATTTATAAAACTAAGGTGTTGGGTTTTTATGTTGAATGTTTAAATACAAACCTGTAAAAACTTTACTTCCATGCTTCAATTCGTTAATACTAGGATGAGCAAACATTTTTATAGTGATGCAAATGTGTGATTTAGTTTCAATTCCACCTCTATGAAGCCCTTTATTACACTCTATATCTATATTAAATAGATTCAAAATCATTTTACTGAATCACATTGCGTAGTGTAAGCAGCTTATAATCTGGGTAGGGTTTATTGAGTAAATTCTAATCTCCTAGCAACCCTAAAAAAGATCATTTACTAAGCTTGAAGTGACCATTTTCAGCTAAAACTGCAGCTCACTTAATTGTCTTAAGAAAAACAGGAAATAGCAACCAGTAAAAGGTGTGGCAACATTCAGTTTATAATGAAATTGTTTTACTGTAAAGGAAGCTAAGTTATATCTAGTAACTTTTTTTTCTATTATGTTTCTGTTAGTTATGTTTGAAAAGACAAATATGAAGGTATGCATACAATGAGTTTACAATGGACTATTACATAATATTAATTTTAGAACTACTCTATACTAGAGATGAGCTTCGAGTTCGACGCGAACATCGAGTGTTTGCCCGTTTGCCCAACAGCAAATTTTATGGGGCATTTGCAGCAAATTCAAGCACCCCATAATGTACTGCAAGACCGCAGTGCATTGCTGTATGATGATTGGCCAAAGCATACACCTGACCTGCATGCTTTGGCCAATCACAGCACGCTCCTCAGCGAGAGCCATAATTGGCCAAAGGCAGGGTGCCTTTGGCCAATCATGGCTCAGGGGGACTAAGTCCATGCCCCACACTATATAAGGCTGCTAACAACAGCGCCCATATAGTGTGTTATAGTGGATATATATATATATATATATATATATATATATATATATATATATACTCTGCATTCAATGTAGCCTATATATATAGTGTAAACGCTATATTCAGTCAGTACAGGCAGTGTATTTGATATAATATATATATATACAGTCAGACTAGTGTGTGTGTGTGTATATATATATATATATATATATATATATATATATATTCTGCATTCGGGGTAGGATATATATACAGTGCATTCGGCGGTGTACAGTTTCTAATACAGTGCAGGCAGTGTACACAGTATATAAAACAGTGTAGCGCGGTATTAAAAAAAAATACCCATCATATCTGTAAGGCCTCCAAGGAGTGGCAGACACTCACAGGCCACTAAAAGAGGGCAAGCAGCCTCTGAAATAATATTTAACAGCAGGGACTGTTCCTGCACCCAACAAGAGTAACTGTGAGGTGTTACAGTGTTCTGGCACCACCATCAACATCTAAGGCCCAATTTTTTAGCAGACTATATAATGCAGTCTGTATAGTATATATACTGCAGTTCAGAGTATATAGTGCTGTCCGTATAGTATATATACTGCAGCTCAGAGTATATAGTGCACTCAGTGCAGTATATATAACAGTGCAGGGTATATAGTGTAGTGTACAATATATAATATAGTGTATTGAAGTGGTTAAGGGGAACCCTATGACAGAGTTAAGAAAAAAAACGGCATGGGTGCCCTTTGAGTCTGGTATAGATTTTGGGTCATGGAGTTCACCTTGATATCAAGACTGGGGGGGACCCACGCTGTTTTTTTAAATGATTTTTATGCATATTTCTGGGATCTGACAGCCGTGAGCAATTTTTAAATTACATTTTAAATTACATTTTTTCTTTGTCAGTTTGCTGTGGAATTTTTCTAAACATGGGGAAAATGTGCTACTTTACCGGCATACTAAGGGGACCCCCCAGGCACGATATTTAAAGGAATATTTCATTTTTATTGTTTCACTTTAGGCATTCTTAAAATCACTGCTCCTGAAAAAACGTCCGTTTTAAAACCTTTTTTTTTTTGCATTGATACCTGTCCCCTGGGGCATTATCCGGGTGCCCAAACAGTTTTTATGCCAATAACTTAAGCCTTTAAAATGAGTACTTCATGTCCCATAGACTTTAACAGTGTTCGCATGTTTGCACAAATTTTTTGTCTGTTCGCAAGTTCTGGTGCGAACTGAACCGGGGGGGGGGGGGGGTGTTTGGCTCATCCCTAGTCTATACTATTGGAGAGATGTATAGAAAGAGCAGAGAATGTTATGTTATGGTATCTGCAATGTACAATGAGGAACTGGCATGATCTGTACTCCATGGGAATGAACAGGGAGGGCACAAATGTATCATACAGCTGACGGCTATGAAAAAACCCACAACTGCAGAGAAGGATAGATGCACATGCTCATGCCAGAAAAAAAAAAAAAAATTGTGGAAGAGGCTGTGCCTCGAAACATGTCATCTTGGAGACTGTCCGTGTCTATTGGTACTGTAGGCTCCAAATACGTGGATGCCTGAAGACTTCCTGTCTAGCAGTGATGTACTTCCAGCCTGGGTGTCCTTGTCAGCTTGCATGCACTCAAATCCATCCTTCTCTGCTGATTTTTTCATACCCGTCATCTGTATAATACATTTGTGCCCCCCCCTCCCCCCCGTTCATTCCCATGAAGTACAGATCATTGCACACTGCAGATACCACAGTAGGAACCTTAATAGTGATTATAGGATGAAGTGTTATCTTCCTTTTTGTTAATTTATTTTTTATCACTTTATTGAATAATGCACGTATTTGGACTTTAGAGCAAGATTGGACATTGACTTTTATTATAATACTGCCACCATCATAGCACAACTCTCACTGGGTCATGTGTGGCTCTGGATCGATGCCATAATGGACAATTGAGGCTATAGATTTTTTTTGTACAGACTTTGCCATTATTTCTGACATTACACACAAAGTCCTTGCACTGTGTTCATGTGTCCTTTATCTTCTGGGTTAAATGATGTCTGTTATGGGGTATGTTGTTTAAACTTAGCTCTGTTCATGATGAATCTGTACACGCTGAAGTGCTTATTATAACAATACAGCACAAAGAGTTATAGAAGACAATTTACTAAAGGCAAACAGGCCATTCACTTTGCAAGGGAAGTTACCCCAGAGTTTAGTGAATGAGGTGAAGCTCTGCTGACTTTTATCCTCTGATCATTTGCAAGCAAAAATTCTGTATTTTTTCCTTTTACATAACTGGGTATTCTTTGCAAAGTGAAACTTCACCACATTCACTAACCTCTCAGGCAATTTCCCCTGCAAGGTACAATTTTTCTTGCAGATGGAGCAGCCATTTGTCTTTAGTATTAAACCCCATTATGTGCAAAGTACAATCAATTAGATTAAGTTTTCTTTAGCTTGTTCAGTAGTAATGATTTGTTTACTATGGGTTACTGCACTTTGCACAGCTCCATTGCTCCTTAAAGTGGTTGTAAAGGCAGAAGGTTTTAATGCATTTTTTACATTAAGATAAAAAAAAAACTTCTGTGTGCAGCTGCCCCCCTTAGCCCCCCCAATACTTACCTGAGCTCCCTTTCGATCCAGCGATGTTGCACGAGAGCCACGAAGTCCAGGGACTCATCCTCCTGATTGGCTAAGACACAGCAGTGAGTGCCATTGGCTCCCGCTGCTGTCAATCAAAGTCAGTGAGCCAATGAGGAGATAGAGGGAGCGAGGCTGGGCCGCGGCTCCGTGTCTGAATGGACACACAGAGCAGTGGCTTGGGTGCCCCCATAGCAAGCTGCTCGCTGTGGGGACACTGAGCAGAAGGGAGGGGCCAAGAGCGCCAGAGAGGGACCCGAGAAGAGGAGGATCTGGGCTGCTCTGTGCAAAACCACTACACAGAACAGCTAAGTATAATATGTTTGTTATGTTTATATAAAAAATAAAACGAGATGTTAGTATCACTTTAAGCTGCCTAGCTGGATAAGTCTGATACTTTTTACAACCTGTTTGTATCATTCATCAAGCTCTTGTTAAGTGAAGAACTATGGTTTGCAGGTGCAGCACCGATGCTGTTAATCATCAAGAGGTGATTGCTGATTTGTAAGTAATACATTGTAATCAAGAAATATAATCAACGAAAATGGCCCTAGAGTTACAGAACCAGTTTTTTTTCTTATCAATTGTGCTGCTATATGTAATCTCTGTAAAGCAGCCTAGGGATCTGAAATAGAACTGGCAATTATGCGAAATCCCAGCCACGTGAAAATGAGTCTCGAGAGAACCGCATGCAGGTGTGATTGTAGAGAATGTATACTCAGCATTTCATGTCTGTTTTCACCTGCAGATATAAAGGGAAAACCTACAGGGCAACTGTGAAGATCATCCGCACATCAGACCAAGTGTCAGATTTCTGCCGGAAAGTCTGTGCAAAACTGGAATGTTGTCCCAATTTGTTCAGTTCTGTGCTGGTCACTGATGTGTGCCCTGAAAACTGCTCCGTACACACAAAAACCAAATACAGTGAGTACAACGGAATGTATATGGAATCACACAGTACAGTCAATTCTAATGTAAAGAGGGATGTTTTTTTCTAGATTACTGTTCAGAATCAATTTATTATTCCCAGCTGTGTAACAGGTGCATTAACACAACAAACAATTACAGTCACGGGAAACTAGTTCTTTTTTATTGACTTTGGATAACTAGCTAAATCTTGTTTTCAATGAAATACTTGCTGAGTAATGTAGTTGTCATTCTGGGGACATACCAGCTTTCATTAGCCATTTATAGTTCCTGCCATACAGTTCAATAGGATTAGTGTTGTGGTTTAGACGCATTTTAAGAAACGTTATGGTACGTTATTCAATAAACAGTGCAGGAAACTAAACCTAACATACCACAGCCAATCACATCTCAGTTTACTGGAGTCAGACCAGTAAAAGCTGATGTTTAATGCAGAGATGAATTGGTTGGGTTGCTATAGATAACGTTCTTTGCTCCATGCTTCATTTAGTATTATGAAAAAGCTGGTAATGTTTAAAATTAAAATGAAACATGACTGTACTTCTGGTGCTACTATGTTAAAGCAATCCTGCTAACCATTTTTCTTGCCTGTTATTTAATATTACAATTGGGTTAAACAAAATATGGGGACATGGCTACAGCATAGTAGTGAAGAAGTAGTCTTGCTAAGCTCTCAGGCCATGCAACCTTTTTTGCCTGATCACTAGCATTTATACAAACAACATCATTTACTCTCAAACTGAGATGGCAATCAGGAGGAAGACAAATCTCCTTCCTGTGTCTTATTCAGAACCAGCTATGGACTGTTACTGATTCCATAGCAATAGTCCATTCTGGGGCCAGTGACACCCAAAGAACACACGAAACTGAGAGCTGCAACAGAGATCCTGCCTTCTAATCAGACGACCATTCATGGCACCACCATGTTACCCACTCTATCCCTTCTACAGTAAGTGATCTATTGGCAGGCTAACCATTCTTCCCCTCATTCTAATTCAAGCACAGCTAGGAAGAAAATGACTGGGAATGCCCATATAGCTTAATTAGCACTCAGTCAAGTGCTCAGTCACTCAGTCGAAGGCAGTATGCACCAATAGTGCATACTGGACCTCTCCACTGCACCTCAATGGTCTACATTGTCACACGCACATTGCTCCCAATCTGTTCACATGACAGTTATCATTAGTGATTACCATAGTGATTTCTTGTCCATTTTTGCTTTTGATTGTGGAAAACACATCTACTTTTGTTCCTTATTTTCTTCTCTCTCCTAAAGCCTTTACAAGTTAACTATCCGACTGTCTCAATTGTACAAACCAAATAAATTTATTTCAGTAAAATTTCCTTTAACAAAAAGTACTAGCTCTCCTTGTGACCTACACCTACCTTTTGTAGTGCCTGAATATGCTTTGAAATATGAAGTTGCTCATTAAAAAATATGAAGTTGCTCATTAAAAAATTTTAAATTGAATTTTAACATTTTCCAGTTACATTTTTACATGCAAGAGTGTGGTAGTCATTGAATCCCAAGGAATGAATCTTTGCAAGCCTATGCACTGCACTGGCATTTATTTTATGGCAAATGTGTGATAATATTGCCCTTGATATTTGGATCATGAGCTGTGTTATGTGTTTGTTTTAGCACCTCTTCTTCTATAAGGTAGCACAGTGCTCATATAGCATCAGTACCCTTGCTTTTTACAATGTGTTGAAAGTGAAATTCCATGAGACCTGCTAAGTTTTGTTTTTTTTTGTTAAAAAGGATTTGTTCTTCTATTCAGCCAGTCTTGTAATCTAGACCCACCTACCAAACACAACAGTCAATGGCACTTCCACTGCAGTAACAGTATGGTTTGATGAGGTACACTTCCATTTATTGTTGAATGGACAATAAAAGAGTAAGAGCACAATAATGAGTTTATCCTTCTTACTCTGCTCCCTCTTCCTTTTAGCATGTTCATTGCTATACAGGGGATTATAAAAGGCTGATAGCAAGACAAAGTATGATGCAGTGATTGCATTTATTGCTGTATTAATCAGTTGCATGTTATTTATTTTATGTCTATCTCACTATGAACCCTTTTTTTTGTTACCTAGCTTATTATTATGGAAAACGGAAAAAAATATGTAAACTACCAGTTGGGCAACCTAGTTTAGATGACAATCAAACCAAACCAGTAAGGAGAAGAAAGAAAAGAAAATCGATTTTTGTACAGAAAAAGAGACGGACTTCAGTGGTTGATGTCAGTCCTGTTGGGTCAGCTGAGGTATGAATTATGCATGAAGCTGTGCATTTCTGAGTTTCTTTTATTCAAAAGTAAATCTACCACTTTTCTAGTATGCTCTTTATAGTACTGACAATTATTTTGATAGATTGCATAATATCGTTTCTTTATCCTAAATGATTGTTTCATCCAAGAAGTAATCTTTAAAATGTAGATAGTTCTTCTTTTAGATGTAGATTATTATTTATCTCCATAAAACAGATATCCCTGTAACAGTGTTTTTGTTCTTTTACACCCACCTTAGAGTTTGGGCTCTTTCTGCTCCCCTTGGGGTATTTCTAAAGCTCTTGTTGCATGCTGCATAATATCAAATTACATTTTACTAACTCATGTGCAATGCTTATTCCAGCAGAGTCCGTTAGGGCTAAAATTATTATTAGCTATAAATTATTAGGTGGTTTGGCTTTCAACAGCTAGTATATTCTGAGGTATTGAGTCTGTGTAGAATATTAACTATGTAGCCAAATTATATGGTAAATTACAATTTTCCAAATAACCATCACGCACCTAAATTGTCCATAAATTAACACCTTTATTAACACTTTTAATTATATGGAGTCCATGCAGCGTGAAAAAATGAGTAGATATTTTCTCTAGCATTATTATGTTATATTATGTTTGTTATTTAAGAAAGAAAAAAAATAAACCTTTACAACCTCTTCAACTCAGGAGTTCACTTCATCAAACATTGTACTTGTAATATATGCAAAAAAATTACTAAGCTAAAATCTCAAGACACATAAATAGTGAAGTAATCAATCAAATCTGACTGGTAAATCTGCAATATTGTCGAGAAATAGTAATGCAGCGCCACTGGGGTTGGTTTTCTACAAGTAAAGTGGCTGTACACTTTTCAAAGGAAGTTTTGCGTGCACAAGATTGGATAATGGAATTAAACAGAGCTTCACCTTATTCACAAATTTCCTACAAAGTAAACAGTCTGTTTGCTTTAGTATTTGCTTTAGTAAATCAATCCCACTGTGTAGACTACTAAGCAGGGAGAAGGAGCCTTCATATGAGATGAACATGTATGGTTGCCCCATGCAGACTTATGCCCCGTACACACGGTCGGATTTTCCGATGGAAAATGTCCGATCGGAGCGTGTTGTCGGAAATTCCGACCGTGTGTGGGCTCCATCGGACATTTTCCATCGGATTTTCCGACACACAAAGTTGGAGAGCAGGAGATAAAATTTTTCGACAACAAAATCCGTTGTCGGAAATTCCGATCGTGTGTACACAAATCCGACGGACAAAGTGCCACGCATGCTCAGATTAAATAAAGAGATGAAAGCTATTGGCCACTGCCCCGTTTATAGTCCCGACGTACGTGTTTTACGTCACCGCATTTAGAACGATCAGATTTTCCGACAACTTTGTGCGACCGTGTGTAGACAAAACAAGTTTGAGCCAACATCCGTCAGAAAAAATCCTAGGATTTTGTTGTCGGAATGTCCGAACAAAGTCCGACCGTGTGTACGCCCTATTAGTATAACAAACTACACAATAAAGTACACACAAAAATGGGTTTATAAAAATCTTATTTTCATGACTATTTAATTAAATCTGCTTGCTATCATATGTACATCCAAACAAACGCTATAGTTTCCACTACACAAACTATTAAAATTTTATGAATACCAACATCTTGGCTTCCCATACATACCGTATGAGCCTACTAAAGTTACCAGGCTTTACAATGCAATAATAAATCCCCAAATCCATGTTGTCATCACTATTATTTTAGCAAATATTTATTTGTAAAATGATTTTAGCAATCATTAGGCCAGCCTTTCTCAACCAGGGTTCCTCCTGAGGTTGCTAATAGTTCCTTGAGCAAGGGGAAATTTCTGCCATTCAGATAAGTTGCCACTGAAACCAATATTCTTTTTTGGCTATCTGTAAGAGGGAGATTATTCCCACTGATCACAAATGTAAGTCACATTTTTCTTCTTGACCATCACACTAATGTACAGTGAGCTGTAGATGTCATTTTTAGCAGGGTTTCCCTAAGGCCAGAATAATCTTTCAAGGATTCTGCAATATTAAACAGGTTGAGAAAGGATGCATTAAGAAGTTTACATTGATCATGTTCATACAGGCAGCTGTTGTATATGCATCTGATTTGTTTTACAAGATAGGCATTTCCTAATTGAAATAAGTATCAAAATATTATAAAGTCCTTTATATTTTACATTGATTACTTTCCTCTATTGTTTTTTCTTTCTAAATCATAATGAACTATGTAATATGTTAACAGGAGAGCATTGAAGATGATGGAGTGGAAGAAGACACAGGGAGTGAAGAAACAAGTTCTGAATTACGTGACGATCATACAGATACTTCTTCTGTTGAAGTTCCCTCTGTACGTCCAAGAAGAGCTGTAACTCTTAGGAAAAGCATAGGGTCTGAAAGGCCACCATTGGTAGAAAGAGCCAGAAGAGTTAGAAAAACACGTTCCCTCACTTTCACTGAGGAAGACAAGGCTACAAATGTGAAGAATGTAAGACTTATTTCTTTTAGTATATGGTACAATTTAGTAGGAATATTTGTAAGACTTTATTAGCATAGCAATTTAATAAGAGAAAAATGCAAGAATGAGTAGAAGTATTGTTTGGAGATGTTTCAGGAAATTAACATATGCAGGCCAAAATAGTCCATTTTATACCATATTTTTCAAAGTCATGTGTATGTGGCAAAGCTCCCCATTGCAAGTTCCTAATTCATTTAGATATTGAACAGGCATAATGAAAAACTGCATCACAATATTTGTTCATATTTGTGCTTAGATTGTAAGATTGCTTATAGTTTTCCCTGTACAGTGCAGAAATACAGCTAAGTTGCTTTATATTTAAACTGCTAGATTTGGCAAAAACTATGTGTAACCAATTCTTTTAAAAATTGTAGGAACATTCCTAACTTTCACTTGTACACTGCAGAAGTGTTAGATTTGTCTAAAAATATGTATAGTCAAATATTGTAAACACTGTAAATCTGATCCTAGTATTCCTCAAACAATGCAAAAATACAGATCGGTTTCTTGACATCAAACCTGCTACATTTGGCCATAAACATGTATAACCAAATCATATTGAACTACTTGGAGTCCAAGAAAGGTTCAGTTGCAAAATCTTTTAAAGTATGGCAGGCCACAACAAAAGCAGATGCTTTGCTTCATTTTTTTGGGGTTTAAATGCAACAAGGTAATTAAATTGAAAAAAAAAGAAAAATTTTTCTATTTTCAAAACAGTAATTTGCATGATATGTTGCTGTTTGTCCACACAGGAGAAGAAGCAGGAGGAGGAGGAATGTTTAATACTAGAAAGTAATCCTTTGGAGTGGACAGTAACTGATGTGGTCAAGTTTATAAAGTCTACAGATTGTGCTGCATTGGCAAAAATCTTTCAAGAACAGGTACATCAATCACTTCTCTGGAAAAACTTGTATTATATTTCTTTGCCGGGAACATTGTATCCCTAAAGTCATTCAGAAACTTTTAACTGCAAAAATTGGTGAGAAACACTTACTAATAGTAATAGGAAGTGAGATGACTTCCCAATTTACCAAGAAGGAAGATCTGATATGAAAGACCTATCATTTAGTAATTGAACTCTAAAATAATATATCACCTTTTTGCTGGATACTGTTAGGTAATTTTTTTATACTTGAACCTGAGAAGACAATTGCTCAGGTACAATTACATGTAATGATGTGTTTACTTATATAGGAACGACACAAGCTTTTTCATTTAGTTCACCTTAACCAAAATTACATGAAATTTGGGTTTAAAAAAAAAGATTCATAAACATAGAAAGAGAAATAAAAATATTAGTGCTTCCAATATATCCAATATATAGAACATTGATTAAATTAGTACTAATAACCATTAATGTCCATAGCTCTAGTAAAGGGTATAGGTATATAAAACACATAAGCCTCAAGATTATACCTTTTAAAGGTAAAATAAGGACCACATTTTGCAGAAATCCCTAAACATTTGTTTTCTTTTCACTTACAGGACATCGATGGGCAAGCTCTGTTATTGCTGACTCTTCCCACTGTCCAAGAATGCATGGAGTTGAAACTGGGCCCAGCCATTAAGCTGTGCCATCAAATAGAAAGAGTAAAAGTGGCATTCTATGCACAATATGCTAAATAAATCCTGTGTTCTGTTTTGCTGTACCCAATTCATTACAGAAAATGTTCAGGTGAAAGCATGCGTTTTTACAGAGGCAAATCAAAATGATTAAAAAAGGTTCCTACTTTTCACAAAGACACATTTATAGAAATTGCTGGCGTCTTTCCAAATAACTATGAGATCAGTCTTTGCTAGAGGCAAAAAAAAAACAAAAAAAAACTTTCTATCCCATATACGTTTCTAATGAACCAATTTTTTGGATCCTTGACTTTCGCCTGACTTTGGATAAAAAGGCAAATATTTTGGCACTTTTAACAAACTTTGTAATCTTTCATATTGAAAGTGTGTGGTCATTTTTACTGTGATCTGTGGCTTAACATGAAAGCTTCAATATAGCAGCCCCTTTTTACTGTCCTTGTCATTTTAATACCAATCAGTAGAAAAAATAAAGCATCTCTCTGCTGGAGATGTCCATATTTCACTGCGGAGTAATAAATTGTAGGAGGCTTCGCTTGCAGTTAAAATGCCACTAAGCCGTAAACTTAGACAGTGTGCACATAGTTAGCCGAGTGATTGAAGGATGTGCTAACATCAGGCATAATAATGGGACCACAGTACAAACAGTTGTTATTGCTACTGCTCTCATTGCAATAGTTCATTGTGACAAATAGGAGCCCTTTTAGAAAATAAACTGCTTAAGACACAGCCATTATTTCCAGCCTTGATGTAATTTTGTTTTCTGCCTGATAACACAGACCCATGCCAAGTGTCAATTTAGTTTTATATTTTTCTATAGTGCCATGTCCATTGCCTTCAGAGCTCTGGGGATTTGAGTCAGTACTCTGGTCTACAAATAGAAGCCTACACTCACAATGCATTTGTTTTATTTAATTTTAAATCATGTTTTTGAAATACTATTCAGCAAGAGAGAATAGCAAATCTAAGCAATTTTACTGGAAAATGGTTGTATTGTGCTGTGCATTATCGACTGCACAGTCCATAGAGACCAAATACTTTTTTTATGCATGTGTGTACTCCAGATGGGAATAATCTGCTTTGTTTCTTAAGGGTTTTCTTGAAAATGTGCTAAATGTTTTAATTAAAAGGCACAAGTTTATCAGCAGCCACAGATCCATTTGTTTGATATAGTAAGAAAAAACCCTCCAGCTATTCAAACTAAACTTTATTCTCCAAGTATATAGCCTGACGGTTTGCTAAAAAGTACATTTAGAGTTAGTCTAGCCACACATGCATATTTTGTGGCCTGGTTTGTCCAGGTTAGATAAAATATGTAGTGGCTTCAACCACTAAGATGTCCAAGAGTGGTTTTAGTGAAGCCATCAATAATGTAGTAGTTTGTAGTTCTAGGCATCTGCCTGAATGTGGTCACTTACTGGTGTGGTCACCTTTAAGCTGCGAGGGAATCACCTCCACCATTTCTTTTTAATCAAATTTTAATTTCCTGGTGCTTCTCTGCAATATGTTTTGGTGCCTATTTCTGTGTACAATATGCAGGGGATACAGTTAGGAATTATGGTTCTCTGTGCACATACACACCATCTGGTCTTTCTTTTTCCTTTTATAACAAAAACACAATTAAGAGAATCAGTAAGGGAGGAGGGTGATGGTCATAAAAATACATATCCAAAAATGCTTTGCCGATGTTGTTAGATTATACAGCTTCTGGGTAGAAGAGAGATATAAGAAATAGCTTACTAAATTATGTATTGTCATATTTTGGAATATACTTGTATTAAGGCATCTGGAATGCCATCAAGGGTCCTATTAGGCTGACCAATGATTTCTGTTTCTTCTGTTACAATAATGAAAACACAATATTTTAAGTTGTCTTGTTCTCTAAAAAAAATGCCTAATCTGTGTTTTGGAACCGTCAGTACAATCATGCACTATAACACATTGCAGGCTTGTTATTTTCAAGTGGTGACAGTTTTGTTAAATGCCTTATTGATTATTCTATTTTGTGAACATAGAAAGGAAATAGTTCCAGTGTTTAACATACATTCTACAGAAATATTGCCTGTCATTCTTTATTTTCTCATTATGTTGCTTAACTGTGGTGGCTTGACCATGGCTGTCTGACATGCAGTGAAGCTTAGATCTGTGCTAAGAAAAGGAATGCATTTATAAATCTAATAAGCCTTTTTAAATAAAAAATCATGTACAAAATGGTTGATACATGTGTATGGGGGTGAACCCAGCTGCTAAATTAATTAAAAAGCAGTTTAATTGAGGAAAACGGAAATTGACTTAAATAGATTAATAAGAGAAGTAAAAAAAAAATAATTGTAAAAGCAGTATAAATATGGTTTAACTGTTAAGATGGTGTAACTATAGCCTAAGCAGACCATTCAACTGCTATGGGTCCCAGAAGCACAATGGGTCCAGCTCTGTATAGTTACAAATTGATTTATATAGGTAAAAAAACTGTTCAGCTAATACAAGTTGGATAAAATAAATGTTTATATAATTTTGAGAACCTCTATAAAATTAGTAATTAGTATTCTGAATCAATAGGGAATTTGCCTTTTTTTTGTATGAAGGAGAAACGGGGGGGGGGGGGGGGGGTCTTTATGAGGCCCATTAGGAATAGTTATTGTCCTGCAAGTGCAGATGCATTTAAGGTAAACCTAAATCCCAGTTGAATTGGATATTTTTGTATTTTGTTTAAGTAATTCAAAAAGAAAAGTTTCAGAAAATCTATAGGTAAATTCAAATAAATATATATATATATATATATATATATATATATATATATATAACCATAAATTGTGTGCTTAACATATCTAGCTGTAACTATTTGGTCCCCTAGAGTTGCAACCAGACTTTGGGGTTCATTTACTAAAGGAGTACCCATTTTACTTTTTCCCATTTTCACGTCAGTCATCCAATCAAATTCCAGATTGTCACAAACCTTTCTGCAAATGGGTGTGTAATGTAAACACAGGTTTACTTGGCTTAGTGAAAAATGTTTACTAAATCATCCCCACTGTAAATGAATCAGGGGAGCTTAGCAAAAACATTTTTGTCTTACTTATAATCCTCTTCTTACAGTAAATTATAAAAATAAGTTGCAGGCTCAAAGAACTATTAGCATTTGGCAATTTGCTCAAATGGCATCCATATTTTATATTATAAGTTTCAAATAAAGTAAAAATTCTTAACAGTCACTATGAGCAACAAGTATAAAACTTCTGATTTCTTGCTGAAGTAAATTTTCTGGTTTTACCCATATATCTTCTTTGACAGTGTTTGCATGTTATATAATCCCAAATTGCTTAGCTAAAAGGAAAAAAAACACTTGTTTTTTTTACAATGCAAACATAAATACAAAATATATAAAATATACCAACAGTTGAGGACTGTGTATGCAAACACCAAGACCAGCTACCGTGATTGATTCACGATTGAGATGAGAGCATCCCTTGGTCATACACCTCCTCTTCGGAGGATGTATTTTCTGCTCTTAAGAATTACAGTCAAAGCCCAAAATAGCGTTATACGCAGTGGCCACTGGTCCACAAGGGGCGCTGCCCCCCCAGCCCGCACCATCTGTTCAGCCGTGCACTGTGTGAGACCAACAGGTCTTTAGCAGGTCTGTCACCCCCGCACAAGCATGTAACCACAACCCAAGGCCCCAATTGGCCTGTTTTATGTGCCCTCCCACCATGCGATACCAGGGAATCAACACTGGCTTCCGGCTTCCTGTCCAGGGCCAATCAGGACAGGGGGCCGAAGACCAGGTCAACACAGAGGTTGCGGCGCTGGGCACCAGGGGAGCCGTGATTGCTGGAGGGCTCCACCCATAGGTTGAGTGCGGATCTTGAGGGGCCCACCCACCCCCCCCAAAATTTTCCAGCACCAGCCACCACTGGTTATACCAGTTCCTTAGTGACCACTGATGTCTAAATAATTAATGTTATTATGTACCGGTACTTTTCTATACTGTATTGTATGGTTTTATATCAATACAGTTTATAAGCTTAAAAAAAATGATTGGAAAAGAAAATATGACAACAGTATAAGAATCTACATCCCCAAAATTTAATCTGTATTTTAACAATTAGTGTAACAATTTCATATATATATTTATATACTCTTTGGAATGTTTTCATATATCACTATTGCAAAACAACATTTTATGATAAATGCACATAACAACCAACAGTATACAAATAAAATTGTTAAAAAAGAGTATTTCCAAATTGATTTAAAAAATGTTGCCATCACTAACACACTCAGATAGAGTTTAGTGTGTACAAAGTTACAATGCTCTCAACAAATTTACAAAAAACATGATACCCCTTAACATTAGGTCATCTATGAAATAATATCAATAGTATAATAACCCTGTTCCTTTCTTACCAACCTTGGATAGATATGTCACTGTTTGTCCAAAAGCATGCATTTGTAGTTTGATTCAGATCAGGAGACCGATATCCTATGTTTATGAGTACAAGAATATCTCAAACAAAAATAAAACTTGACACCTGGAGAGCCATATAATGATTTGTCAGTTTTAAAATTGTATATTATTAAAAATCTTTCTAGATTAACAAGGGTGGCATTATTTACTCCATACTGCACTGACATCTGGAAATTTGGCTTCAGGAACTGAGTATAAATTTTCTTACTTCACAAACCGGACACTTCACTTCATGAGCTGTTTTTTTCCATTTCATTTTGAAAAGGCTGCATTCTGTAAAAAGGCACCAGATCTAAAACCTGCTCTCATTTTTATTTAACACTGTGTGATCATAGTTACTGCTGCACTGCAGCAATTAGCTGAACAAAGAATATTTAGAATAGGTACCCAGGTGTTAAATTATGAAATGGTGACTTGAAGGATTTTGTAAGGCAGCAAATATATATATATATGGGATGATGTATTCACACTTTAAATTGAAAGGATATTATAAATTACTGACAGGTCTGTGAATTTAAAAAAAGCACAAGAGTGCTTTTGTAAAAGGCTTAGGAGTTCCGAGGTAACTTCAAATATTCTTGTGAGCTGGGGGATTAGGTATGTTATTTTTACATGTCATAAGTACTCCCAAGGAATACTGAAGTGATGACCTAAGTTAGAACCATACAAAGATGTCATTCGCAGGAGTTTGTAGATGTAGTTAATGTAACTTTTGTGTTGTAAAGAAACAGCCTGCTATCTAAGCTATATACCATTCCAAGAGTTTGTAAAACATGTTTAATATAACTTTCTATTTCATCTTTTTCTCTTTGGGCAAGGGCATGCTGTTATTTTCTGTAATATTGCATTATGTATATAGGTTTTCTCATGTATATAAGTAAAAATCTATTTACAGAGTTTATTTTAATTTGTATTACAATGTCCACCCTTTCTACTTGAAAAAACTTGTAAACCACCATGTTAATAAAGCCCTATTATTTAAGCAAGCATTTGTTCTTTCTGTTTCTTGCAGAATTTTTGATTATTTTCTTTTTTATGGTATATGATTTAATGAGATCCTAAAATGCTACCCTAAAGACGCTATGCCTAAGGCATTAATAGGATAATATAAATGCTATTAATAACCAGGTATTATATATATCTCACATTTTTTTCTCTATAACATGCTCTCTGCTTAGAACAATACAATAGCTGGATTAATTTTTATCATGTTGAAGACTTGGTAGAGTCTGGTGTATTGAAAGCAAGTTGGCATAAAGGTGAGCAGTATTCACTTGACTAAAGCCTGTTTTTTTTTACCATTCAACCCAGCGGTTGAACAAAAAAAAAAACTCAGCTCTAGTCGGAGCCGCTGTATTGACAATGCAAAGTTAGTGCAGCTATCTCCCCCGCTGATCTGTTGTGTTCTGACATGCAGCCCCCCCGCCAGAACACTCGTATCTGATCAGGAGCCGGTTGGCTGCTGGTTTTCCAGCGTGCTCATCCAACAGAAGCTGGCCAAGAGAAGGCTGGCTTCTGTTGGACAGATCGACATACACACAGGCTGAATGTCGGCCTTTTGGAAAAAAAGCCGATGTCTTCCGACATTCGGCCCATGTGTACCAGGCTTTAGTGATGCTTGCTCTTGTATCAGACTTAGCATGGAGGGTAAAGATCAAGCTCATTGGGATTTGATCAATAGATGATCAATTGATACACAACTAGGTAGAGAATAGCTTGATAAAAATGTTAAAGTCAGACTTTGCTCAGCTTTTAAATGGTGTCCAGCTTTAGAAAAAAATGAAAAGGCTGCTCTGGCTACAATATTTATCTCCACTCTGTCACTGTCCTTTGCAGTAATTAAATTCTGCCACTAGACATCTTTAGTCTTTTGGGTTGAATTATGTCATTTTAATTCAAACCGAAAAACTGAGAACATACTGTGAATGCAGAGCGTCAACTTTCAGTGTGATGAGAGAGAGCACCACTTTCTGCATCATTGAGGACCACCCAGCACTAAAGAAGAGGCAAACAGGGAGAGGACCGAATAATATTGTTTCTTCTTTTAATTATTTGCTCTGTCAAACACGTCTAGCACCTGCCTCATCTCATGTATGTGACATTGTGGTGATTGGATTACATTGATTGGACTACAATTTTAAATGCTGAATAATACTTACTAGATAAAAGGAAGTAAAACACTCGGTAAAATATTTTCAAGAATAATTAATACACGATTTATAAATACTAGATATCCCATGACTTGGATGACTAAAAACCCTCATAAGCCCAAATTTCTTCATATAATCTCTCTAAGTGTTCCATAGGAAAAATACAGTGTTTAGGAAATATTGCTGCCTAAGATATCTGCAGCATCTGGCACACTTCCACACATGTTGGATGTCTGGTCTCCTGCAGCACACTGTATCTTTGCCTGTAAGAAAACAAAATAAATCTACGCTAGCTGATAATAAAATCTTACAAAGTTATACAGAAGCAACACTCAGTGATTGTCCGAATGCAAAACAAAAGAAGAGTGTACATAAAACCTGTTGCACTTCCCCTTTAAAAATATATGAACCAACAAAAGTGTATCAAACAACCAAAATATTCCATAACTCAATATATAATGTCCCATAAATATATATTGGTGAACAAACCAGTGAATAAAAATGTGATCAAATAAAATAATGTCCCAAAATTGCAAACAAATATAATATAAATGAAAAAACCCACAGTAGAAAACAAAACCTTCCACAGTTCAAGAAGTGCTGATTAGAAATAACAGGTTGACACTCCTGTGCTCTCTTTAAAGGGAAGGTATAGAAGTTTTAGTTTTGTACATATTTTTTTTCTTTGTTTATTATGGTCAGGACTAAAAAAATAAAATGTTCAATATGAAATAGCCGTACAATGAATCTCTAGTCTCATTTTCACATCTTCAGCATCACTATCTTGTGTCTATGCTAAAGGAAGGCATTCTTTACAGAACTGGATTGAATTAACAGAGTAATGACTAATTTCTTATCAAAAAGCTGGATCAGAGGATTCAATCATACAAAGGGCTCTGCAAAGCTAGCTGCTCTGCTGTGCTGCCGCTTATGAAAAACTGCTTTCATCCATCCTGGACCTGTTATTGTGCCAGAAAAGACCCTGCATTTAGCCTCTTTATTTTATTTTATTTTTTACATACAGAAGAAAAAGTTAATGCAGTAGTACATAAATCTTTAAATACACACACACTAAGAAACAAAAAAACAAAAACAGATGACACTAAATTTTCCAAGCAAATTTCCCTTATCAGCTTAGTATGTTGTACGACATCTACAGCTGATCATAATTTCATTTCTTTTCTTTCACATTTGGCACCACATTCAGGCACCATATTGTTGTTTTATACATTTTTCTGTATTAAGGTCTGGACTAAATGCCCCAACTGCTGTATTTCCTTCATAACTCCCCGGTGATGGTTCCTTAGGATTTGGATTGTCAATATCATATTTCGTACTCTAATCTGGAAAAATTGTCCCTCTAGAATAAAACTAGAACATCTGCAATGCCCCAAAGATGAGGGTGGGTTGGCGTTGCCGAATCCCTGATTATACTACCTGGCTTCACAACTGCAGCACCTGATAGATACATTTCATAGGAGTGTAGATCAAAGGGATACGGGGTGAAGCTCTTACGAAGCAGTAATGCTATACATGGTAGAGGGTGGATCCATTTCGGTGGCTCTGGAAGCTCAGGCTTTTGGTAAGCCACATAAAACCTTTCCAACATATAATTTAATCCAGAAAGTATAGAACAAAGCCAGGTACCTTCAGGGGGTGGAAGGCATTACAAAGTTTAGCCCTATTTGGTCTAATGACAATTACCTTGAATTAGCCAAAATTCAACATGGTGGAATATGGAAGAGGTTTAGCGTTGTGTGTATCTGAGGCAAATTTTTCATAACGGAGTTGTGCTTTCCTTTGAGGCTTTGCGGGAGGTGAATGGTCTGCCGATTTCTATGTGGTTCTATTACATGCAATTATGGCATGCCAAAGTGGCTCAGAGTAGAACTTCTGATGGGTCTGTATCTCCAACACCCTTCTTTAATTTGGTTAAGGAGGCCATAACCTCTAAGGGTTTCATATCGCAATGTTATGCTATGCTACTTCATATATTTCTGAAAAAACATCCCCTACGAGTATTAGCTAAGTGGGAGAGTTATGTTGGACAGTTCAATGAGGACCAATGTGAGGAAGCTCTCCAAGCCGTAACCATTTGTTCCTTAAATGTGTCTCAGAGACTGATGCATTTTGAGAGTGTACTATACCCCTCCTATATTACACACTATGGGACTATTATTTACACTGATGTGCACTAGGTGTAAATGAGACCATGGTGATTTGATTCACCTATTGTGGCGGTGCCCAAAACTGCACCCATATTGGAGGGAGGTGGGGGATACTCTGAACAGGATATTTCAAGTGTCACTCCCTTTTGGACCCCAAATCCTGCTTGCTAAATATATTAGATGAATTTGAATGGGAGAATCACACTAGAGAGGCTATTGTTTGGGCCTTCTTTCTGGCTTGCAAACTAATAATGTTACAAACTGGAGAGCCCTTCCACAGTAATAAAATTGATTACTGCTGTAGGTAATAAAATAAGGATGGAAAAGATTATTTACCAGCATAGGGGGTGTCCAGGCAAGTGTGAGAACATTTGGGGCCCACGGCTAGCTGTACCCGCGCTTGCCCCAACAGATCTGGTCATGGCTAGGCTTCTTAGTCTCAATGCTAGTTGATAATTTTAACTTGATGCTATTATGAGTATAATACTGTTATGGTTATGGAATTTTGCTGTGAAAGTGGTATTCTTTATGTGCTGTTTGTTTTCTGTGGTGCTCTTTATGTGGTCACTACGGGCACTGATCTAGACTGTTTCAGTTTATTATGCTGAGTATGTGGTTGGCTAACGTTGTTTTGGGCAGTATGTCACCAATAAAAATGTAATTTTGGATAAAAAAAATGTATATATATATATATATATATATATATATATATATATATATTTGGTCAGATCCATATTCCAAATCCAAATTCCATAATCATATATTGTATTATCAGTTTAAGTTTACACGTAGCACTCATTCACTTGTTTCCAGGCTTCCCTTTAACAGTCTTGCTAAAAAAAAAGCCTGTTATTTACAGAACTCAGTGGCTCAAGCTGAAATTTGCGCACAGGTCTGAATTCGTCAGAGCAGTTTCCCACCCCCTTCTTTCCCCCTCTATTAAATGTTTTAATCAGAGAGAGAGATTGAAGGCAAAAAGCTTTTGCTGTGCTTTCTCTTTAGTAAATTCAAAATGCCCTGACCCTGACGTCTGTGTCATGGGTGCACCCTGTATCAACTGTTTATTTAAAACAAAAAAACTATTTCATGTAAGTATTAACAATTATAAACATTTGCTTAAATTGTACATTTAAAGAATATTTTGAGTCAATACAAGGGAAATGTTAATTCAAAGAGAGGTAAAGGCATTTTATGCAGACAGGGTCCCTAAAATGTATCTATAGTCAAAGCTTTCATTTTAGTTTTGAATGGCATAAGGGATGGCTAAACCTCCCTGAAGTTTTTTCATGTGTTCCATTGGAAATATCTCACCTCACCTCAGGTCTTGGAGACAATACAGGAAGGAAGTGGGAAAGTGTGCGACATGGGAAGACAGATGCAACTGTAAAAAATGTGTTTTCCCATCCTTCTCTATTCCAAGGGTAATGATCACCAGTGCAAATAGAAGGGGAAAATCCCCGAACAATGAAGCTGCAATAAAAAAGGTCAAATCCAAAATAAATGCATCACTTTGTTGCTCTTAGCAGCCTATAAATAAAGTTGGTCTTCAAATTGCTTCCAAATAATTATGCAGTCAGATACTAAGGGGTTGATTTACTAAAGGCAAATAGACTGTGCACCTTGAAAAATGCAGTTACTCCAGAGCTCAGTAATTGAGGTAAAGCTTCACTTTGCAAAAAGTACCCAATCACATGCAAGGAAAATTAAATAAAACTAAATTTTTGCTTGCACATGATTGGATGATGGGGGTCAGCAGAGCTTCTGCTCATTTACTAAGCTCTGAAGCAACTGCAAAGTGTACAGTCTATTTGCCTTTAGTAAATCAACCCCAAAAGGCTCCTTTAAAATGCTTCAGTCTATGTAGATGAGTTATCTATGTACTATATCATCCTGCCTATCCCTTTACTAAGGCTTGAAAACAGTAGTGGCTGGGCACTTATCCCATCTAGGGTGTCCTCTGCTTCAGCACAGCGGACCCGTTCTAGGTGGCTGCGGGCGGGCTGCGGGCGGGCTGCGGGCAGTGGCTCCGGTGTCCTAATCTCCAGCACGGTGGCTTTCGCCATGTGTCTCCTTTCTCCTCCTTCTAGGTGCTAGGCGTCCAATAGATTGCCTGACGTTTCGGCCAATCAGGAAACGGGTCTCACAACCTGCTTCCTGATTGGCAGGGAGGAGATTTAGTGTAAAAATAGCAAATATTTATTCACTATTGTCACACAAATGGATAGGATCGAGGTGCAGGACACCCTTCTTTGAAGTCTATTAGAGCCTCTGGCTCTAATCACATGCCTCAACCCCCCCCTCCCATTGGAATCCATAGTCCAGCACCTTGTTTGTAGATCAGGGGGCTGGACGCAAGTGTTAAAATGTTTTAGCTCAGATTTAGGGCTCTACCATACAGGTAAATGGTTGTTTATGTTTTTTTTACATGACATCCTAGGTGAATTTTACTGTAAATTCATGCTATAAACCACATGCAACAAAGTGGGGAGGATTTACTAAAACTGTAGAGTGCAAAATCTGGTGCAGCTCTGCATAGAAACCAATTAGCTTCCAGGTTTTATTTTTATTTTTTTTTCTATAAAGATTTTATTAAATATAGAAATGTAGACATACAAAGCCAACACAGAAACATATGTTAGAATAAGATCAGGACATTTCAATAGTACCTTGTGACAAATACAACTAGAAGATGTAACTTGGAGAGGAGAGTCCAGGAACCAAATGGGTAAACCCAAACATTAGCGTCTGTGTGCAGAGGGTCCCGTTATCAAATTTCACCTCCCCCCTATTCCCCCCCCTGTCCCATCAGGGGGAGGAAAGGCAGCATTAACTCGTACCTGGATCTAAACTAAAACATGAAATGACTTATTAAGGCTTATGAGGTACTATCATCGGGATATCTAATAGTGGGTAATAGTGTCCAAGTTTGACAGGTTCAATAAGTGAGCTCAGAGTACAGAATTGGAGTCAAAAACTCCCAGAGTACGAAAAGAAATGAAGCTGAGAGGAGAAAAGGAGAAAGGAAATAGTAAAAAAAAGGAGAAAGAAAATAAAGGATCAAGAGACGGGGGGGCAGGGGTATGAGTAGGGATACAGGGAGAGGGGAGGAACGCCAAGATTCCGCACCCCACCGCCCACCCACCAACCTGCTGAGTGTAGCCTGTAACTCAACATAGAGGTCAAGAAGTCACATTAATGGGTGTACTGATGATATTTATCAGTGGTTGTAAAATGAATCCAGCAAGCCCATGTACTTGGGAATTTGTGCATTCTATCTTGTGAGATATGGATCAACTCCTCCATTTCTTTTATTTTAGTGAGTCTCGCAAACCATTCCCTGATCGTTGGAGTACATGTGGAACGCCAATGTTTGGGGATGCCTAGTCTAGCTGCATTGACCATATGCATAGCTAAAGATTTATGATATTCTCTTTTGGAAAGAGAGGTGTGATGTAGGAGGAATTGGGCCAGGGTGAAGTCAAGGGTAAACGTAGTGATATGTGTGATGAGGTCGTGGACTTCTTTCCAAAAGGGCTGAAGCTTCTCGCAAGCCCACCACACATGGAGCATAGTACCCACTGCAGTCCCACATCGCCAGCAGGTGTCGGGGATGTCCGCAGAGAATTTGTGGAGGCGTGAGGGTGTTCTATACCATCTAGTAATTACCTTATAGCTATTTTCCTGTATTGCCACATTTAGCGAGCCCTTATGAGCGTAGTCATGAATTGTGTTCCAGTCATCTGTTGTGATATGAATTTGTAAGTCTCTATTCCAAGACTCTTGTGAGGGCACTGGTATTTGGGCTAGGTTCTCTGAGAGGAGAGTGTATATAAGAGAGATCAAGTGTCTTTGCGGGGATCTGCGATGCAGAGGGACTCAAAGGGCGTGAGGGGTTTCAACCAGCATGATCGATGAGCCTGGGTTTCTAGAAAGTGTTGAATTTGCCCGTAGGTCCAAAAGGGGAACGAAACCCTCTTAGTAGTCCTTCTGAGTTTGTCTAAGGGGGTGTGTTTGCCATCTGAGTAAAACTGAAGGGCTAACACATCTTCAAAAGGCCAGTCTTGTTGCAGGAAATGATCTGAGTCACCTGGAGGGAAGTTGGGATTCCCTCTTAGTGTGGTTAAAGGACCCGGGATAGAGGTAAAAATTCCTCCTCGTGTAGCCTTACTAAATGTTAAAAGGGAGGGGTGGATGAGCGGGTGGGACCTCAGAGACTGTGGCCAGCTTTTTTGAGGTAGCCAAGGGAGAAAATGTAAGGGTCGAGACGAAAAATCTTTTTCAAAGGATACCCACGCCTTTTTAAAGGAGTGGATATTCCAGTCAGCGATCCTTTTAAGATTGCAAGCGGTATAATAATTGTATAAGTCAGGCAAACCGATGCCTCCTCTAGACTTGGGTAAAATGAGGCGTGAGAACTTGATGCTCCATAGGAACGAAGAGCAAGCTTTACGGTAGGTAAAGAAAAAGCTTGGTGGTAAGAGAATTGGGACCGATGTATCAAATATAATAAGCGTGGTAGGATAATCATCTTAATCAGGGCAGAACGTCCAAACCAGGAAACATTTAAACCCACCCACTCCCTGAGATTGTTTTGTGCTTTTAGGAGGGCAGCGTGATGGTTCATGGAGTAGAGTTCTGACAGAATAACAGGAATATTGATGCCGAGGTAGGTGACCGCTTTCTTCTCCCAGTAAAAGGGGAAAGACTCCTGGCAGTGGGCTACTTCCTGGGCAGGTAAGGTGATATTAGGGACATGTGATTTAGTGTGGTTGATTTTAAGGTTTGAGATTTTACTGAAAAGTGATAGGTCCTTGAGGAGATTTGGTAAGAAAGTTTGAGGTAATCTTAGAGAGAGTAAGATGTCGTCAGCAAAAGCCGCAACCTTGAACTCTCGCTTCCCCACTATCATCCCCCTGGATATCACCCCAAATCTTATTAAGGAGTGGTTCCAGGGTCAGTATATATATTAAGGGTGAGTGGGCATCCTTGGCGCGTGCCATTGCTTATAGGGAAGGCGTCTGACAGGTGGCCATTGACTTTTACAGCTGCAGAGGGGCCAGAATATAGGGCCATAATAGATGAAAGCATGCGACTCTCCAAACCCATGGCCCGAAGAGTTCCTCGCATGTAGTCCCAGGCCACTCTGTCGAACGTCTTCTCAGCGTCGAGTGAAAGAAAGAAGCCTTGCGTTTTGGAAAGTGTAAGCCAATAGTGAAAGTTGAGCGTGTGAATGGTGTTGTCCCTAGCTTCACGGCCAGGGACGAATCCCACTTGATCTTGGGAGACAAGGCCGGGCAGTAGAGGGAGTAATCTGTTTGCAAGGATCTTCGCGTATATTTTGATGTCCACGTTTAGGAGCGAAATCGGTCTGTAATTAGCAACTGAAGAAGGGTCTTTGCCTTCCTTAGGAATTACGGTAATATGAGCGGCGAGCATCCTATCCGGTCTAGTCTCGGGGTCCGATAGGGTATTGAGAGTATCAAGTAGTCTTGGGGAGAGGACTTCGGAAAAAGATTTGTAATACTGAAGGGAGAAGCCGTCTGGGCCCGGGCTTTTGCCCACTTTCATTTGTTTAAGGGCTGACTCTAGTTCACTCATAGATAATCGGCTTTCAAGGTCAAGTGATTGTTGGGAGGTTAAGGGTTTGGGGCTGTAATTGGCTAGGAATTCTTTAATAAGTTCAAGGCACTTTTCGGGAGTAGTTTGGGTGATACAGTCCGTGCATAGGTTATATAGCTTTGAGTAAGAACTCTCAAATTCTTTGGCTATTTCCTCATTCTTGACCAGAGGATTACCCTTATTATTGCGAATGATGTGAATTATTAAGGACATTTTAGACATTTGTACTGTGCACGCCAAGAGACGACCGCACTTGTTGCCATGTTCGTAAAAAATCCTCTGGCCAAGGATGTATTGTCTTTTAGTGCGTTTATCTAGTTCCTCCAAAAGGAGAGAGCGGGCATGTATTAGGTCCTGAAGAGTGGATTGAGCTTGTGTCTGTTTGTGAATTGATTCAAGGGCTTTAATCGATGTAAGGAGAGCCTTCATGTTCTCCTCTTGTAATCTTTTATGTTTCGCAGCTAGGGCCAGGAGTTCGCCTCGGATAACACATTTATGAGCCTCCCAAAGGGTGATTGGAGAGATTACTGGGCTGGAATTTTCATCAAAGTATTGTTGGATGCGGGTGCGAATATGGTCAATTGAAGCGGGGTCTTTAAGTAGAGAGGCATTTAAACTCCAAAATTTCGTTTTGGTGATAGTGTCCGGGAAAGAAAGTGTAACCGTGATCGGGTGGTGATCCGATAAGAACATGGGTTCTATGGTGGATTGTTGTAAGTATGGTAAGTCAGTCTGGGATAGGAAGAAATAGTCAATCCTAGAATATTTTTGGTGTGGGGCTGAATAAAAGGTATAGTCCTTGACTAAGGGAGCCAATGTACGCCAGGCGTCATGCAGGGTAAGGTGTTGAAGTTGCAATTTAATCTGACGTAGAGCTTTATATGTCAATGTGGAAGTCCCAGTGGAGGAGTCTAACAAGGGATTCAAAAGAATATTGAAGTCCCCACCCAAAAGTACCAGACCCTTCTGGAATGAGGCTAGAAGATCACGTTTTTCTAAAAAAAGTGACCTGGTGCTCGTTTGAGCTGTATATGTTAGCTAAGGTTATTGGCTTGGAGGTGTAGGTGCCCTTGAGGAAGATAAATCTGCCTTCGGGGTCGATGAGAGAATCTATGAGATGGAATTTTGCATGTTTAGATATTAATATGGAGACACCTTTGGTCTTACCTTCTGGGTTTGTAGCATGGATTGCCAAATTGTAAATGTGGTTAGATAGTTTAGGAATGGCGTCCGAACGGAAATGGGTCTCTTGTAGGTAGATAAAATGTGCTCTATGTTTGGAGAGAGATGACAGGACCTTGGACCTTTTTTCCGGCAAGTTAAGTCCTTTTACATTGAGAGAAATGCACTTCAACGTCGGGGTGGGTTGGTTTTCTGGTTAGAATTCATGCTTTTGCACGAAAAAAGGACCAGGGCTGTTGTGTTGGAAGAAAGCTAGGGGAATAGCAGTGGGCGGGGGGTGGGCACGGGCTCAGGGAAAAGGGGGATCAGGAATGGTAGTTGGGCGAGGCCCTAGTTAAAAGGGATATAGGGAAAGTCAAGAGTAAGCGTAGAAACCAGAAAGAGAGAAAGAGAAAGAAAAAAGAGAGAAAGAAAGGACAGATCACTCCAGAGATGGAGATAGAACCTCTATTCCACCTAATGAAAGAAAAAGAGGATATGGGATGTCAGCAGGTGGCACAATGGGGCTGCTGTGTGGGGATGAGAGAATGGGTGGGGACCACTAGATGTCTGCTACCCGGAAACCAATAACATAAATACATTAAGAACGCACAGGAGGTGAAATCGGTTATAAGCAGAGGGTGAACTTGCTAAAGGCGAAAGAGATAACACCATAAACCATATTAACTATGTCAAAGAAACTAATAAACAATAGATAACACTGTTACGTCAAAAAGAGTATATCTCGGATAAGGCTAAAGGGAGAAACTTGCTTCAAGTACACATGTTAGGCTGGAATACCTTGTTCAGCAGATGCACTCAAGTAAATTCAAACTCAACCTCTATGGTACAGTACTGGGGAGGTTAAGGCTCAAGGAGGGGGTGAGGAGAGAAAGAGAAGGGAAGAAAGGTGAAAGGGTGGGGATATTAAGAGAGATGAAAAAAGGTGTCGGGGATAGAATAGAAAAAGGGGGTGAAGTGGGAAGTAAGGTAGCATGAAAGGAGGGCCACAATGGAAAGAGAGATGAGGAATAGGGTATGGGAAAAAGGGGGGGGGAGAGAGAAAAGGGAGGGGGAGGGAGATGGAGGAGGAGCGGGGAAAGGGGGATAATGGAGAGACCAAGCACATAATTAGCCGTGGAGACTTGCCCTTTACATTTCAATACAGGAAGCAAGAAAATAAGTTGTTCAAATTTGAGCTAAACCTTAAAAGGCACAATCGAGAAAGGGTATATTAGATAATTGTAGAATGATTGTATAACAACCCTCCTTATTAACATGAGAGCATAAAAGGGTAGCTTGGGTCAGTACATGGAGACCTGGGATGCCAGAACCGAAATGAAGAGAAACTAGCACCTGCACCCTGAGTTAGAAAGAAAGAAATCTATAATGCCAATGCTTAGATGATTAATTCTGAAGGGCAAGCAGAGGAATTCGCAAGGGTAGTTTAAGAATTGCATCCCAGGTATTCATGCTGGTGCCTCCGCAATGACCTGTCTAGGTATGGAGATATATATATTACCAGGCACAGGAAGGTACTGAGTAGAACGACCAACCTAAGCGATATATCAAGCAAGTTATAACATAGTCCCGTTCTTTGGCCACATATTGTGGAAACAGTGGAGGGGGGAGGAATGGGTAAAGGGGACGTCAGTGGGCCCTCGGTTAGGTTCAGAAGGACATCCAGTGGGTGGAGTAGAGTCAGCCTTGTCATATTGCTGGATTAGGTGGTAGATCTAGCTCAATCTAGGTGAGTTCCTTCAGGTTGGATCAGACCGTAGATCGCCAAGGTAAGTTCTGATTGTATCTTTCTACCTGGAAGACGTAGATGTAAGGGGTCGTAAAAAATCCATGTCTGAGTCCAAACCGTTGTCGTCACGTTGGGTAGAGGAAAAATTCACGTGGAGAGGAGGCCAGGTTAGGTATGGATATGGGGCTGAAGAAAAAGAATTAGACGTGGGAAACAGGCGGAAGTCATGAACAAGGAGGATGAGAAGGCCGGGTTGTGTCGAGTGGTGTACTTACTGACAGATATTCTGGATAGCGGCACACATCTTTAGGCATCCATACGCCCCCTCCTTGCTGAGGGTGAAGGGGGAGATTCTGGGCTGCGGTGGTAAAGATCACGGCGGGAGGAACGGGCGTTAGGAGAGACCAAGTCAGCTCCGCGTCTGCATGATCTCTGTCGCTGTGCCTTTGGTGTCGGGTTGAGCGATATTGGCAGCCAGGGCTCCGAGGGAAAGTACAGAGCGTACCACTCCGGAAGCTTGATGTGGGGCAGATCGAGTTGCTTGCAAAAGCTCTGTAGATCTTCCGGTGCTCGTAGCAAGGCGGAGCACCCCCTAGCGGACGCAGAGAGACCAAATGGGAATTTCCAGCGGTATTGAATGTTACGGGCGTGTAGAGCATCCAGTAGGGGGCAAAGAGCTCTTCTGTTTTGGGGCGTTATTTGGGACAAGTCCTGGAATAATTTTACTTCGCTCCATTGCGAATAATTCTGCCTTTTTCTCTTGCTTTTCGTAAAATTTCCTCCTTAACTGGAAAATTAACCATGCAGCAAATAATGTCTCTGGGGGGTTTATTCTCACGGGGTTGTGGGTGTAAGGCTCGGTGGGCTCTTTCCATATCGATCATGAGTCAGCCGGGCGATCAATTAGATCATTAAATATTGCACAGTTGGTTTGCTGTAGAGAACCGGGTCTGTACTCTCAGGGACCCCCCTCACCCTGATATTGGGCCTCCTACCTCGATTGTCGAGGTCTTCCACATGACTGTGCAGCTCGAATAGCTGGGAGAGCTGCGTGTCATAGGTGCGCTGCACTTGACGAATGGCCGCCGCGTGTGTCTGGGTGGTTTGCTCCACGTTATCTATGCGGTGAGCAACTGCCTGGATGTCCGTTTTTATATCCGCGATCACAGCTGTCACAGTGCTTTTGATGTCCATGGCAAATCTTTCTAGGTCAAACAGACTTGGTAGCTGTTCCCGGCCCAAATCTAAGACAGGGATTGCACCCTCTGTATGTGAGCCGAGTATCGCGCTAGGTAAGCTCGGGGTCTGGGCCTGTGAGGCCGCGAGTGCGGCTTGGCGCTGTGTCCGGAATAGCTCTGGGATATTCTTACTCATCTGCATACCTGGATCCATGGTAGCACGGGATGCAGATGTGCTCCAAGTGGATCTGTTCATGATGGTTTTCGGGTGCAGGATTCCCAAATAGCTAGGTTTGATTCCCGGGTCGCAGGAGCAGTCAGTTTATGCTGCCATTCAGGTCTCCGCCTAGGCCACGCCCCTCCATGTTTTATTTTTAAAGCTCATTCTAACAATCAGATTATCATATGATCCCTTTGAAATCAGTATTTTTTGTACCATTTTCTGATCATGTGTGCAGGCCTTTAGCCATACATTATGTCCTGTGTATATCAAAGAGGCAAGCAAGCAACTTCACTAGAGGTACACACAACCCCTATTGTATAGAGTACATCATCCTCCTTAAATTGACTAAATTGAAAATAAAATTAAAATAAAAAAAAACCTTCTGACCATAATGCAGCCTGCAGCCTTTGTCAGCCATCTACATTAGTGTGTGTTTTAGTATATATTGGGTAGTGTATAATTATTGTTAGTGTTAGTGTGTTGCGTAGGAAAAAAAGGCAACTATTGTTTTTTGGCCCTGGGTAGAAACATCAAATAGCACAGTAACGGTAAAATACATAACTAAACTTTTTTTGTTTTGTTTTTTATGATTTTTTTTACTATTTTGGGCCAGCTTCCTATGAAAAAAATCAAGAGATATACATGAATTTTTAAAATCAAATGAAGGCCCAATTTGTCTTTAAAAACAAGGTATAATTCACTAAGAGTGCCTGAAGGTTTTGCATACTTTTAAAGGGTGTCGTGACCTAACCCCCTTCTCTCTACTAAATGCTGTATTATGTGATGGCTGCCCCCCTTCCTCTTCTTCATCCTCCCTTCCCTCCTTTTCCACTATACACAAAATTAATCTGCTCCCATTGTTTGGATATTCCACTATCACATGGTTTATTGTGTATATATAAAAGCTATGAACCACCTGTGTACCCACTATACTTTATTCGAAATATGCTATGTATTGTTTACCATTATTTCTCCAATAAAGACCAACCTTGTTGTTAAAAAAAAAGAAAAAAAAGGCTGTCGTGACTGAAAAAAAGGTTGAGAAATGCTGCGCCAATATAAAGCTGTTGCACATCCTTATATGCTACTGTATCAAGCTCAATGTGCTCAGGGTGACAAGCGTATTTGCAGAATTATATAGCAGGGGATCTAAGCAGTATGGTTGCCTAGCAACCAGGAAAGTCAGTGTTGACTCAACAGTGTACTAACTCTTTATTCCTCTCTTAAAAATTACCTACAATGTAAAAGGTCAGCAACCTCAAGGAGAATCAGATTAAGTTAAACTATTAACTGGACAAACACACTGAAGGGCCTCTTATATGTCGGTTTGATGTGATTAGAGTACATATTGTTCTGTCAAACCATGCATGAATCATTAATTTATCCCTGAAGCCTGCTGTTCCGCTCGGTGCTGAAAAATTGTAATTTACTTCCTAGCAAATAGCGTAACAAGTCTCCCAGTGACTGATCGGCTTGTAAATATGTTGATTATGGAACAAGATACAAAGCAAAATGGTGTTTTACATTTGTGTTTAGGGTTCTATTTAACCTTTAAGGAGTGTGCCGCTCTTCTCAGTAAGAAAATAATGATGAAAACAAACAGAAGAGAGCTATTATATATGGAGGTGGCTCACCAAATTGGAGAAAGGTTGTATACAAGATAACAGATAGTAATTAGATTAGCTGGCAAATTCTACTCTGAAGTTTCCATCAACATCAGACATAGGGTTATGTATAGCTGTATACTGTATGTAAACCCTATCTATGAACTTCTATCCTGTGTTCCCTTTTAAGCGAACCACATGCAGACCGTTTGTTTGATCAGTTCAGTCACATTTTTTTCAAAGAAAAAGCAGATGAAGTTTATATCAGTTTGTCATCCGTTTTTCATCCGTTTTTTACATCTGCCAGTCCCTAACAACTTAAAGCAGAGCTCCATCTAAAAGTGTAAGCTACGCTTATCTGCCTCCTCCCCCCTCCCATTTGGCACCTTTCGGGGGGGGGGGGAGCGTGTACCTGTTTTTGACAGGTACCTGCTGCCACCTCCAGGTGATCTCGCTGCGTCAAAGTCCGGCCCTCTCCTCCTTCCTCCGCCGCCGGTCCTATCACAAAGAGCAGCGTGCTTCGCACATGTGCATTAGGGAACCAGCTGTGAAGCCGCAAGGCTTCCCTGCTGGTTTCCCTTACAAGCAATGGTGGCGGCAGCACCCAAGAGCCGATGGAAAAATCAGCTGGGGTGCTGACATTGTGGGATTCTTGGACAGGTAAGTGTCTTAATAGTAAAAGTCAGAGAGGAGAAAGCAGAGCGGCACCAATCTGAGTGCAGCATAGATTAGTAAAATTCGGGTCTGTCATTTACCTCAGTGTGCCACCCGGACACACTTGCTTTCCTGGACCTGGAACTATGCCACACTGGCAATACCATGCATGCCAAGAATTATACCAAACCTACGGCTGGCAACACCTATCTGCACTTCCAGAGCTGCCACCACCCCAGAGGTGGACAGCAAACATTCCTAAAAAGTAAATTCTGCCGTTTGAAACACAATTGTACACACCCAGAAGACTACGTGGAAACAAGGAAGCCTTTTCAAACAAAAATTTCTGGATTAAGAATACCCCCCTCAGCTTGTACAAGAAGCCTACGAATATTTCACAGAAGATATACATCCCACTAAACATCAATGACCAACTCCTTCCCAAACGACCAGATTTGTTACCCAGTTCCATGTACAACACAAAAAGATGGAATACATCTTCCCCAAACACTGGGGTATACTACTAGAGGATCCTCACCTCCAATCCTCTCTAAGCACTAGACCTAACATCACCTACAGAAGAGCCAAAAACATAAAAAGCCGAGTAGCACCCAGCAAACTAAAAACCACCAAGATACAATCAAGATCCAACCTCACTTTTTTGGACATTAAGGGGATGTACCAATGCCGTAAATTAAAATGCTTGACTTGCCAGTTTGTTAAACACGAAAAAAAAACACTTCACCACCAAGGGCAAGACATACCACCTGGGAGAATTTTACAACTATTCATCTGAATTTGTAATTTATTGCCTTACCTGCTCCTACGGCCTGCTCTACGTTGGCTGCACAGTACGAACTTTACGCAAAAGATTAGGTGAGCACAGGCGGTCGATCAAAGAAGGTGCCGAGCTCACCATATCCAGACGCTTCAAGCAGTTCCACCAAGGCTCCACAAGGGGACTACAAGTCTGGGTCTTGGAATCCATCCCTAAAAGCCTCCCAGAGCTGAACCCACCAAATGCCTATATGAAAGAGAAACTTTCTGGATCTATACCCTGGATAGCCTCAGCCCTGGGGGGTTGAATGAAGAGATTGAAATACACACTATCCTCTAAACCCCCTACCTGGGCTATATATATCTTTGATTTATAATTTGCATACCATCCCTTGTCCCCTTCCCTTCCCCCCTCTCCCCCTCCCCCAACCCCCCGCCTTGGTTTATTTATTCAGTTATATATGTATATATTAGGTATACCTTCCTAACCACACATGCCTGGGTGTATGTGTGCATATGTGTATACGTGTGTGTGTGTATATATATATATATATATATATATATATATATATATATATATATATATAGGTGTTTATATATATATGTATGTGCATATATCCCCATATACTTATCATCTCTGTATACATTATTATACCTTTTGTAGGACCCTTGTGATCGCTAATAAAATATTCAAATTTCTGCACCCCTCTTCCCCTATTCATGCTAGTATACATACAGACATATGCATAGATATATCTCCATAGTTACCTCCCATGAGTTCTTTAGGTACTGTATACGTTATTAATTTACCTATCCGATGAAATTAAATTATGTTAGCAGTATTATGGACTACCTCTTTTTGGTCCGTTTTATATATATATATAGATATCTATATATATATATTATAAATATATATAAATTATTTTATATATATTTTATTTATCATCCTTGTTTTTAACCACATTTATTTTAAATAGTATTTTTTTTATATGTACCTAATTATAATTATTACTGCTGTAGTACCTCTGGTGGGGAACTTCCTGCAGTAAGGCAGGTGCTGGTCTGCTGACCATAGTTTTCCCACGGACCGCCCCTTCCTCCCTGCATAAAAGCCTCACCAAACATGGCCACAGAAGATGCCTGATGAAGGAGCGCGGACGCTCCAAACACAAACTTGCCTTGCCACACCGCTTGACCTTCAGCCCCCACACGTGGACCTGCTGACAGCTTGCCTGGCTAACCTCTCTTCTAGACTGGAGCCTCGGACACCACCGGAGCAGCTGGACAACAAGCATACCTCTCAACTTTTTAAGATGAAAATGAGGGACACCTATTAGCAAACATATGTAGGCATAGATTGGGGTAAATGGCGCTCCCTATGCTTGGGGGAATACTTCTCCCTATGTATAAAAAAAAGTATGCGCAACACACATTACAATGCTTACATAAGCAAAGAGTGATAATCCACTAGTGATAACCAAATATATAACTGCATTCAATCAAATCAGTTGGTAATATATATAAAAAACATTAAAAAAAAAGTTAGTATGATAGTATACAAAGGTTGTGACCAATCAGAACAATTAATAATATATAATATAAGTGACCCCAAAAAAATAAAAATAAAGGTGTGAAAAAATAAAAATAGTGATGTGTCAGATCATAAATACTAATCAGTTTACATCAAAGAATACACTAAACATTATCAAAATGTGTGTATCACAAACAAATCCAATTGATAAAACGTCCCAAGAAACGTCACAAAAAATGGTGTTGAAAAAATAAAAATAAAAATGGGTGAATCTCCAAAATAGCAAAAATATTCAAAACAATATGGTGACTCTTGTGCTCGATCAAATCAGGTGACTCTTGTGCTTCCCCTTATGGGTCCCCACTCACCAGCTCCTCAAACCCCTACAGGGGTGGTAGGCAAGGCATGTATGGGTAATCTCGGATGATCTCCTTTAGTAGTTCTGTCAGTAGCAGGTACTTGCACCCACTGCACCAAATCGAGGTGTCCAAACCGGTCATCCGTTCAGCACATTTTCCACCATCATATCCAGGAAATGATCCAGCAACTCCTCAGGGCTAAGTCCTCATCGGAAGAGATAAAACTCCCATAGTGTAGTAGTTTAAAAGAATACTTTTATTTAAAATAAATCTAAAAACAAAAGCTTCCGCAGATTGGGAATAAAGCTATCAAAAAACACTACAGCGCATGGTCAATGCGGTATACAGGAAAAGCCGTCTCACAGCGTGTGCCTCAGCTGCGTTCCAGGTTCCCTGTCTCAGTATCAGAAATTACGTAAGTGCGTGGCTTCGCCTTTTTGTATAAATAGGAAGAAGTATTGTCCCAAGCATAGGGAGCGCCATTTACCCCAATCTATTTACTTCATTCACCTAATAGCCCCCTAGGGGGTCTATCAGGGGAGGCTGCACACCTTTTTGTGTCCTAAGCGCGGAGTTTTTCTGATTTTGTAATATGTAGGCATAGGACACACCCCCTGCCACGCCCCCCTTAAAGGAGAATTGTACAAAATAAATGATTGGCTAAACCCACAAGTGCTTTTTTTTTACCACTACTATTTCTTTATACTGGCTTCTGGAAATTACAAATGCAACCATTTCGAATTCGGATGAAAGGTTTATCACTGTAAAATACTTTTGGACAGATGAATAGTGCAGTTTATATACAACTATATGGATCAGACCAAAATGGGGGACAAATGAGGAGCAAAGAGAGACAGAGGGACATTGCTCCAATTCATTGCTCCAAAATAGTGTCAAAAGTGTCCGATCTGTCCGCCACAATGTCGCAGTCACGATAAAAATCGCAGATCGCTGCCATTACTAATAAAAAAAAATTAATAAAAATGAAATAAATCTATCCCCCATTTTTTAGACGCGATAACTTTTGCGCAAACCAATCAATATACGCTTATTTCGATTTTTTACCAAAGAATGTAGAAGAATACATATTAGCCTAAACTGTGGAAGAAGTTTGTTTTTTATATATTTTTTTGGGATATTTATTATAGCAAAAATAAAAAATATTGCTTTTTTTCCAAAATTGTCACTCTTTTTTGTTTATAGCGCAAAATATAAAAACCGTAGAGGTGACCAAATACCACCAAAAGAAATCTCTATTTGTGGGAAAAAAAGGAAGTCAATTTTGTTTGGGTACAACGTCACACGACCACACTATTGCCAGTTAATGCGGCGCAGTGCTGTATCGCAAAAAAGGGCTTGGTCAGCAAGGGGGTAAATTCTTCCAGGGCTGAAGAGGTTAATGCAAAAACAGACCGTTTGTCCATTTACGTCTGTTTTTTGTCCAATACATATTTTTTTAACGGAAAAAAAATAGGGCTTTGATCCGTTCCAAAAAACAAATGTTGACGGATGCGGATGTAAATGGACGATCATTTATTTACATCTGTTTTTCTATAGAGATGCATTGATGTCACTTTTTCATTCGTCAATGGATGGATGAAAAACAGACAAACGGTCCACATGTGTGAAAGGGGCCTAATGCCCTGTACACACGATCGGACATTGATCGGACATTCCAACAACAAAATCCATCAGATTTTTTCCGACAGATGTTAGCTCAAACTTGTCTTGCATACCCACAGTCGCACAAAGTTGTTGGAAAATCCGATCGCTCTGAACGCAGTGACGTAAAACACGTACGTCGGGACTATAAACGGGGCAGTAGCCAATTACTTTAGTCTCTTAATTTATTCTGAGCATGCGTGGCACTTTGTGCATCGGATTTGTGTACACACGATCGGAATTTAAACGATCGGATTTTGTTGTCGGAAAATTTTATATCCTGCTCTCAAACTTTGTGTGTCGGAAATTCCGGCGGAAAAAGTCCGATGGAGCCCACACACGATCGGAATTTCCGCCAACACAATCTGATTGCACTTTTTCCGTCGGAAAATCTGATCGTCTGTACAGGGCAATAGTCTTCTAAATACAGTATGTCATTGAAGGCATTTTGGTGTGTCTGTTTGATAAGTCTAAAAAAATTATGGCTGATGCTGTCAGAAATCCAGTGCTGTCCTTTTTCACGTGTACTCTGCCAGTGCTGCACTGTTATCAGTTAGCAGTTGTATCAGCCCTGAACAGAACAACTCCTCCTTATGCTATAGAGACAAAGAGAAGGGGAGGTGTGCTGTAGTCCGGCTCTAACAACAATGTTTCTTCATAGACACAATGGGGGGAATTAAGTGGGGGGAGCTAAGACTGGAGCAGACAGAATCTGGAGCAACTGAGTCAGCTTCTATTTTTAAGCTTAAAGCGGAACTAAACCCTCCTACTCTTTACAGTCATAGAAGCTGCCATTGTAGTTTCTGTTTAATCTGCAGTTGACATGATGATACACTGATCAGTTATGACACCAGCCATTTCATGGCTTGATGGTTCAGTTGAGAGCACAAGTAAATGTGACAGTTATCATTCATGGTATGTTTTGACTTGGGTTTTGGAAAACAGTTAAAACAGTTTAGTTCCACTTTAAGGACCCATTCACACCAGCAACTGCACATCTCTGAGCGTTTTGACTGCTTGTTTACATGCATTTCAAGTGCATTTGAAGCGTGCTTGATGTGCACTTGACATGCACTTGATTGCATTTTGCATGCTTTTTGCGCTGCGTTTGCGATGCATTTTTATTTTCATTTTGGGCTTGGCTTTCTTGGCTTGAAGGGGCGCAGTGCGGGTGCGATGAGTTTGTAGTGCATTTGTAGCATGTTTGTAGCCCTGTGTTTGCGGTGCAGAAAAATGCAGCATGTTCTACTTTTTGTCGTGTCTATGCAGTTGGAGTGCAGTCAAAATGCATCCAACCGCAACCAACTGCATCCAACTGTGTTCGGTGTGAAAGGGCCTTAAGGCTTCATTCACATTTGGCATTTTGGGATCTCGGGCAAAATCGTTGCAATTCTGCGTGCAATCTCAAATCGCAACGAAATTGCAAAACACATGTTCGAGTGTCGTTCATTTTCATTACCTAAAACGCAGTGCAGTTTTGCCTCGATCATCATGCCAATCCTCAACATGCGAAGCTTGTTATCTAACAGAAGCTCCTGCGCCTTTTTGGGCCACAAGCTTTACACAGTGCGATTGCTGCACTATTTATCGGCACTCTGAATGCCAAACAAAAGTACCACTCACTAAACAAAATGGCTAGCTTACAATCCTGTACACGCAGGTGAGTCTGCGCTTCTTTGTTGCGGTGTGCTTCAAAATGTATACCTCACGTCGCTTCCATAGAAGTCAAAGCCCCCATAAAAGTCTAGGGCCTTTTTTAGAATTGCATCTGCGTTTGGATCATTTTTCAGAGAGCATTAGACAGTTGGTGAGGAGGTTGTATTGCCTCTCACCGCCTGATTTAACCCCCTAATTACTGGACAGCTGCAATGCAACCGTGCACATTGTGCATAGTTGCGGGTTCGACAACAACCCCATTCACTTCAAAGCAAGACGGGGTATAATTCCTGCTTCCATAGGGATCCCACAGGTATGGCACATACATACTTACACTGGTACAAGATGTACAAAATAGCCATACCTAAACTTCAGCTTTAAACCAAGAGCAGGTTGTAAAAATCCTTTTTCATTTACCTGACACTAATTTATATTGGACGTAGTTGTGAAATTGAATAACTTTATCACTATGCAGCATTATTATTAGGATGAGTGCCTAGAAAAGTAGATGTGATCAAAAGGAACAGCATATACAGTATTTGACAAAAGTTAGTACACCCAGGGCTTTTTTTCAGGGGGAACTTGGTGGAACTCAGTTCCACCACCTCTGGCTCAGACCCTTTGGTGCCTGCTCACCACAATCACAGACTGGTTTCTGTGTTTACAAGTGACAGCTCTGCACTCTGTATGTAATGCAATCCTGGTATTTAATGCTCCTTTAAGACCCTCCTACTGTTTTCATGAAATTTGACTGAACGCACCCACTATTTGATGTGATTTGGAGGGTGTGTGTAGGGGGAGGGGTTTTGTGGGGCCATGGTTAAGTTCCACCACCTATTGTTTGAGAAAAAAAGCCCTGAGTACACCCCTTACATTTTTGTGAATATTTTATTATATCTTTTCATGTGACAACACTGGAGAAATGACACTTTGCTACAATGTAAAGTAGTGATTGTACAGCTTGTATAGTAGTGTAAATTTACTTTCCCCTGAAAATAACTCAACACACAGCCATTCATTTCTAAACCGCAGGCAACAATAGTGAGTACACCCCTAAGTGAAAATGTCCACATTGGGCCCAATTAGCCATTTTCCCTCCCCGGTGTCATGTAACTTGTTAGTGTTACTAGGTCTCAGGTGTGAATGAGGAGCAGGTGCATTAAATTTGGTGTTATCACTCTCACTCGCTCATAGTGGTCACTGGAAGTTCAACATGGCACCTCGTGGCAAAGAAATCTCTGAGGATCTGAAAAAAAGAATTGTTGCTCTACATAAAGATGGCCTAGGCTAAGGGAAGATTACCAAGACCCTGAAACTGAACTGCAGCACGGTGGCCAAGACCATACAGTGGTTTAACAGGACAGGTTCCACTCAGAACATGGCAGACCAAGGAAGTTAAGTACACGTGCTCAGCGTCATATCCAGAGGTTGTCTTTGGGAAATAGATGTATAAGTGCTGCCAGCATTGCTGCAGAGGTTGAAGGGGTAAGGAGTCAGCCTGTCAGTGCTCACACCATATACTGCACACTGCATCAAATTGGTTTGCATGGCTGTCATACCAGAAGGAAGCCTCTTCTAAAGATGATGCCCAAGAAAGCTCCCAAACAGTTTGCCGAAGACAAGCAGAATAAGGGCATAGATTACTGGAACCATGTCCTGTGGTCTGATGAGACCAAGATAAACTTATTTGGTTCAGATGGTGTCAAACATGTGTGGCGGCAACCAGGTGAGGAGTTCAAAGATAAGTGTGTCTTGCCTACAGTCAAGCATGGTGGTGGGAGTGTCATGGTCTGGGGCTGCATGAGTGCTGCCGGCACTGGGGAGCTACAGTTCATTGGGGGAACCATGAATGCCAATATGTACTGTAACATACTGAAGCAGAGCATGATTCCTTCCCTTCAGAGACTGGGCCGCAGGGCAGTATTCCAACATGATAACGACCCCAAACACACCTCCAAGATGACCACTGTCTTGCTAAAGAGGCTGAGAGTAAAGGTGATGGACTGGCCAAGCATGTCTCCAGACCTAAACAATATGAGCACCTGTGGGGCATCCTCAAATAGAAGGTGGAGGAGCACAAGGTCTCTAACATCCACCAATTTCATGATGTCGTCATGGAGGAGTGGTAGAGGACTCCAGAGGCAACCTGTGAAGCTCTGGTGAACTCCATGCCCAAGAGGGTTAAGGTAGTAATGGAAAATAATGGCAGCCACACAAAATATTGACACTTTGGGCCCAATTTGGATATTTTCACTTAGGGGTGTACTCACTTTTGTTGCCAGCGGTTTAGACATTAATGGCTGTGTGTTGAGTTATTTTGAGGGGACAGCAAATTTACAATGTTATACAAGCTGTACACTCACTAGTTTACATTGTAGAAAAGTGTAATTTCTCCAGTGTTGTCACATGAAAATATATAATAAAATATTTACAAAAATGTGAGAGGTGTACTCACTTTTGTGAGATACTGAACTTTCATGGGTAGTTTTATAGTTTCCTGGCTTTCATTGTTCAATATATATGTATGTGGCCAAATACAAGCCTGGGCCAAATGGGACAAATATCTGGCTAATTGTCAGACTAATTGACAAAATATAACAAGAGTAGGTCATATAGGAATGTATATACTTACATTGAAATTGTTAGGATCTTGTAAGGGATAACATACTGTAGTTTGTAAGCCAGCAATCTTTATTTAAAGGAAGACCTTGGAGCAAAGTGTTATCCGTATTTCCTCTCGGGATCCAGAAAAATAAAGATGAGAAATCTATTTAGGTGACAATCAGTGTGACAGCGGTGAATGTGAAGACTATTTTGCCAGAGGAAAATTCTGTAACATGATTCATTCAGAGTGTGAGACTCTGTGTATATCTGCTTCTTGTGATACAAATAATACAGAAACAGACCAAATATAATGTAATAACGCAGACTAAGCTGTATCATAGTGCACATTTCATAGAGCTATTATAACCCACTAAACAGTGTCAGTGAAGGAGACATTAGTATTCAATAGCTGAGATGATGTTAACCCTTCATCAAACAAATTGCAGAGATTTTTTTTTTTTTTTGAGGAGAGCAATCCGCAAGGGAACGGAGGCTGCAAACAGAAATCAACACATTTGGGTTGATTTACTAAAAGAGTAAATGCTGTTCACTTAGCAAAATGAATGTTTACTCTCCTAAGTATGTGTTCAATTTGCAAAGTGAATTGTTGTTACACTCTGCAGACCTTAAACAACAATCTTGTGCAAGGGAAATTCAAAAAACAGTTTTTGCTAGAAAAAAGTAAACACCTTATTTACATTGCTAAGTGAACGACACTACTTCTTTAGCAGTCAATCCAAGTCACACCACTGCTGTAGTGGTTGACATTTTTATACCATTATTATTACATGTATTTATATAGCAGTTAAAAAACAATAGCTCAGCAGGGAAGAATTCCCCCCATCCACACACTGGATGAATGGAGTTATTTGTTTTCGTTCAACTCCACTGGTTGAAAGAAAAAAATTACTAATGTATTGTCTGCTTAACCACTTCAACCCCGGAAGGATTTATTCCCTTCCTGACCAAGCCCTTTTTTGTGATACGGCACTGTGCCAATTTAACTGACAATTGCGCAGTCGTGTGACATTGTACCCAAACAAAACTGACATCCTTTTTTTCCCCCACAAATAGAGCTTTCTTTTGGTGGTATTTGATCACCTCCGTGGTTTTAATTTTTTGCACTATAAACAAAAAAATGCGAAAATTTTGAAAAAAAAGCAATAAATATGCCCAAAAAATATATAAAAAAATGTCTTCCTCAGTTTAGGCCAATATGTATTCTTCTACATATTTTTGGTAAAAAAAATCGCATATGCACTGATTACTGGGAAATGTCACTGGCAGGGAAGGGGTTGAACACTAGGGGGCGATCAAGCGGTTAAGTGTGTTCCCTCAGCGTGTTCTAACCTTAGGGGGGATGGGCTCACTAGAACATGACAGAGATCACTGCTCCAGATCACTGGGAGCAGTAGATCCCTGTCATGTTGCTAGGCAGAACAGGCAAATGTCTTGTTTACATCTCCCCGTTCTGTCTCTCCGTGCCACAATTGCGGGCCACCAGTGGACATAGGGTCCGATGATGGAGTGATGTACAGGTATGTCGTTTTGCACACCCATGCCATTCTGCCTACGTATATAGGCGTGAGCTGGTTGGCAAGTGGTTAACTCATACATACACATATTGGGGCCAATTTAGACAGGAGCCAATTAAGCTAACAATCTGTCTTTGGCCTGTGCAAGGAAACCAGAGTACTGGTAGGAAGCCCACATAAGCACACAAAGAATATGCAAACTAGAGATGTGCACAACAAAAAAAATAGTTTTGCTTTGTTTTGTGTTTATTTGTTAAGTAAATAATTTTGTCTCGTCATATTCGTTATATCAGAATGATTTGTTTTTGGAATTAATTTCATATATTTGGATTTGTTTTGTATATTTACTGTTCCAAAATTGATTTATAATTATGCAAGTTATTTAGAAGATTGGCTGTACTCCTTTCAAAGTGTTAATTTGTTATTTATTTACTTTTGCACCCACAAAGAGAAATGGAATGAGCTGATTGGACGATATTGGTCAGATTGCGTGCATCCGAAAGTAACGTATGGATGAATTTCGGATTAATTCTGCAGTGATGTCGGCATCCCAAGCCAATTCGTCCATTGGCTCAGAGTGCAGGTGTCGGCATTACAAGTAAGGGAAACCGGCATTGAAGCCTTCAGGCTTCACAGACAGTTTCCTACTGCACATACGCGAGTTGTGTTGTGCTTTCTGAATGGCCCCGTCATCTTCTGGGACACACACAGGTCCCAGAGGGCAGCAGGGGGGAGGGAGGAGGGGCGGATGCAAATACGGAAATGAAGTACCTCCCCGCGTGCTTTATTGTTCAGGACCTAGTTGCATTTTAGCCTGGAACTCCGCTTTAAAATAAGAAACCTTCTGTGTACAGCAGCCACCCTCAGCCCCCCTAATATTTACTTGAGCCCAATCTCGATCCAGCAATGTTGCACAAGAATCTCAGCTGTCCGGGACTCTCCCTTCTCAGTGGCTGAGATAGCAGCGGGGCACCATTGTCTCCCACTGCTGTCAGTCAAAGTCAGTGAGCCAATGAGGAGAAAGGGGGGGGGCAGGAGGGAGAGACCTGGAGAGCCAGCGAGGGACCCAAGAAGAGGAGGATCTGGGCTACTCTGTGCAAAACCACTGCACAGAGCAGGTAAGTATAACATGTTTGTTATTTTTAAATGAAAAAAACAAAACAGACTTTAGTATCACTTTAAATATCTGTCACTAAACACTCAGATTGCCCTGTGTATGACCACCTCTAAAATAAACCCACTTTTTTTGTTACATTTGCCACTGTAAAACTGGCCATAAATGATCCTACTTTTTCCGTTCAGCCAGGACACTAAACAAAAAAACCAAAACCAATTCCCCCATCCACATATTTGATGTAAAGGCGGGAATGCCCCCCCCACTGTGTCATTGTATTCTGATAGCGGGACTCCCTCACCATCAGAATACACTAATCAGCACTGCAACTGATTGGGTGCAGGGGCTGATCGAATGGAAATTTTCCAGGAGGACCATTCATGAGGAGTTGATCAATAAATCGACTTCTCATGAAGAGGAATGAACATAGATGGATCAAAATGTGTCCAGTTCCTGCTGAAGTGGCAGAATTTCGGTCCATGTACGGGCAGCTTAAGACAGAGCAAAGTTATCTATCGAGTTGATATTTTGATAATATGAGAGGATTATCAGTGTAAATAATGCTATCTAGTGGAAAATATTTAACGTCTGCTTGGTGAAATGATGTGCCTTGTCCACTTATCATCATCAATTATAGATAGGACTAGAGAGCAAGGGAAGCTCCTACAATCATTTGGCTTTATGTATATCAATGTTTTTAGGCCGATTTATTAAAGAGTTGAGAATTCCCCCTCAATAAAATGAGTGAAGCTTCACATCAATTATCCAATCATGTGAAAATGCCTGTCTATTTCATCTGTACATGACTGGAGTGAGCACAGCTACAACGTGTTAAATGAAGAATCACAGCTCCTTTAGTAAATCTCAACCATGAGTGAAGAAGATTAAAAGGAAATGTATATGACTGTTTTTTACAGGTAATTTCACAAAAGAGGATTAGACAGATTGAGCACTTGAGAAGCTTGCTGTTTAAGCATCCTCAAAAGATTACAAACATATAACCTATTCCCCCATGTTCCAATACATGCCCCCTTCTGTCAGTTTGACAGCTGAAGTCTTGGTCTGTGAGCAAGAGGTAATCAGAGTGACGCTGGCTTAAAGGGACACTAAACTCTGGTTACAAAAAAAAATGTTCTATTCAATATATACCGTATATACTCGAGTATAAGTCGTTCCGAGCATAAGTTGAGGCCCTAATTTACCACAAAAAAATGGGAAAAACTTATTGACCCGAGTATAAGACGAGGGTGAGAAATGCACAGCTACTGTAAGTGGAAAAGAGGGTCAACAATGCCCATTTGCAGCATCACTGTGCCCATTTGCATGCCTCACTGTGCCCATTTGCAGCCATAGGTCCCCTGAACTTCAAACTCGGTAGTTAAGGGTTCCTAGTTGCCCCTTAGCTGCAGCCAAAATTTGGGGTCTCTGAACCCAAAGGGTCCCGAATTGACATTGCTGCAGATAGACACAGTTGACCGAATTTGGGGCCCTGTATCTCGGGGCCACTTAGTGCTAAGAACCCCAAATTTGGTGTGCAAACCCAGTGGAACTAGCACCATAAAATTTCCAAAGCTGGGGTTTCTAGCACCAAGTGGCCCCGAGATATAGGGCCCCAAAAATCAGTTCAGAAAATGTCAAGCACTTTTTTGCAGCAGAGAATGACATTTTCCGAACCAGTTTTGGGGCCCCGTATCTTAGGGCCACTTGGTGCTAGGAACCCAAGCTTTTGGATATGTTATGGTACCAGGTCCACTGGGTTTGCACACCAAATTTGGGGTTCCTAGCACCAAGTGGCCCTGAGATATGGGGCCCCAAATTCGGTTCAGAAAATGTCAAGCACTTTTCTGCAGCAGAGAATGACATTTTCCGAACCGATTTTGGGGCCCCGTATCTTGGGGCCACTTAGTGCTAGGAACTTCAGCTTTGGATATGTTGTGGTACTAGGTCCACTGGGTTTGCATACCAAATTTGGGGTTTCGGTTCGGAAAATGAAATGTTTTGCTGCAGAAAAGTGCTTGACTCGAGTATAAGTCGAGGGGGACACTTTCAGCACAAAAAAATGTGCTGAAAAATTCGACTTATACTCGAGTATTTACGGTACTCTTTACTCAAAAAAGTGCAATCTATTAGTCTCAGCCACACTCAATTCAGCAAATACCTTTTTTTTCTTTTTTTTTTTGCTGTGATCTGACTTCCTGTTCGAGGGTCGCTACATTCATACTCCATGGTCCCATTGTTTGTAGGAACATAACCACTCTCTCCTGCTCGCTTTAGCGATGGACCATGAACTATCGGATGTGTAGTGTGCATAGAGCAGTACACATGAATGCAAATAGCATGCACTGCTTATTCCAAATAAATGGAAGTGAAGGGGAAATAAGAGGGATGGGAGCTCAAAGAAGACATTTCAAGGAGGCAGAAAAACACAGTTAGAAATAATTTAATGATAAATATGTTACAGGGCAATTCAAGTGGAACTACATGACACCTGAGCATCACAAACCAAAAACACTACAGGCATACCCCACTTTTAAGTACGCAATGGGATTATTTACTAAAGCTGGAGAGTGCAAAATCAGGCTCACTTCTGCATAGATACCAATGAGCTTCCAGGTTTTATTACCAAGGCTTAAAGGGGTTGTAAAGGTTTGTGTTTTTTCACCTTAATGCATCCTATGCATTAAGGTTAAAAAACATCTGTCAGTGACCGGCAATGGCTGTGCTGCTATAGATTGATAGCAGGACAGCCATTGGCTCCTACTGCTGTCAATCAAATGCAATGACGTGGGCGCCGGGGGGCGGGGCCGAGTCCTGCATTCGGCCTCTATGGACACCGAATGCTGGACTCGGGAGCATGCCCGCAAGGTAACCCCCCCGGGAGAGCGCTTCTCCCAGGGGGGTTATCTGATGTGGGGAGGAGCCTAGAGAACCGCCCAGGGACCCCAGAAGAGCAGGTTAGGGTCCACTCTGTGCAAAATGAGCTGCACAGTGGAGGTAAGTATGACATGTTTGTTATTTTTTTTTAAATGAACCTTTAGTGTCACTTTAATTGAACAAGCTGGGGTTAGAAGCTCATTGGTTTCTATGCAGAAGTGAGCCTGATTTTGCACTATCCAGCTTCAATAAATAAATCCCATTGTGTACCTAAAAGTGGGGTATGCCTGCATTTAATTCCTTTTTAATATTCAAAGTAAACTCACCCATCTATCAATGATTCCATGCTTTATTCTGCTGAGAAACCACTTTGACCCCCCCCCCAGCATTTCTGGCCAAGGCCATCTTGAGGGGGGGCAGATGATTTATGTAGCATTTACTTCCTGGAATCTATCTGTCCTTAGCTTATCCTTAGCTTATTCATGCAGGCATGCCTTAGCTGAGAAGGCCCCTCCTCCCCTCCTGAAGACTCCTGGGATGTATGACATCATTTACCTAGGCATGGAAACCAGGAAGTACCTGAAAAAAACGTAAAGAATAAAAAGGTTTAAAACAAGGAAGTATGATGTACTTTACTATCTATTTACTAATACTAGCAGCATACGGATTAAAAATAGTCAATGTTGATTGCGAGAATGAAGTTCCGCTTTAAGTAGTGGATGTATATGGATTATTTTTGAAGAACAAGGATATCATTTAAAGTCACTTTAAATGATCATTGTTACAGCCAATGTCGTACAACAACGTTCTAAGTCTTCATCCTCTGTTAGTAAAGATCATAAACTTTCTATATGATCTGAATTTAAAAGAAACTGTAGCAAACGGGTATAGTAAAAAAGTACCTTTTTAGAAATTAAACTATTTAAAGGAAACCTTTAGTGAAGATGTAGAAAGGCTGCCATTGCTGACCTTTACTTCTGAAAAGGACTTCCCTATTGTCCTGTGGCTTTAGAACTTTTAAAGTCACTGGGGTTAATTTACTAAAGACACATGAGTTGTTCAGTTTTTTAAAGGGAATTTTCCGTTAGCTTAGTGAATGAGGTGATTCCCATCATCCAGTCGTGCAAGCAAAATAGTTTTAATTTTTTTGTTTGTTTTTTTCTTGCACATTATTAGGTATTCTTTGCAAAGTGAATTTTTACCACATTCACTTGCAAAGTGAACAGCCTATTTTCCCTTAGTAAATCAACCCCAGTCATTCAAATAGAGTATACAGATCAGTAAATCTGTATTTACTTTAACTTCCTTAACCCTCCAGGCGGTATTCCCGAGTGTGGCTAGAAAACAGCGATAATAAATTAGAACACTTGCAGAATTGAGCGATAGTGATTTGTAGGGAAATTCATCAGCAAACACTGAAAGTAACGACACCGACAATTCTGCAACTGAGCAGATTTCAATGTTCTTGATTTGATTACATTATTGAATCATTTTTATTATTATTATTATATTATTATTTGTTATAATTATTTATAGTTATTTATTATATTATAATTTATGATTTCTTGTTTCAAACTTTTTTATACCCGGGATGTCTACTAGACTCTTGTTTGGACAGATTTAAGTGTGTTATTCCTAAGAATTACAGGCCTACACTATAAAACGCCAAATTTCCATGCAAAACATTGTACCGCTTTGAGCATCAAAAATCTGACATAATCATACCGCCAGGGAGGTTAATGTATGTCTTTTCCAGGTTGGTGTCTTGTTATGAAAACAAAAACAGTCAGGTAACTAATTTTTTTTTTTGGAAGGTGTTTAGAGATAGCAGACTCCATCTGCTTGGTGCCACTATCCTTATCCCTAATGTAACCCCTTCCTCTCCCTTTTTTACTTTTTATTTGTTTTTAAATATGTTATTGTTTTTCACTGTTATGCCCCGTACACACGATTGGACTTTGATCGGACATTCCGACAACAAAATCCTAGGATTTTTTCCGACGGATGTTGGCTCAAACTTGTCTTGCATACACACGGTCACACAAAGTTGTCGGAAAATCCAATCATTCTGAACGCGGTGACGTAAAACACGTACGTCGGGACTATAAACGGGGCAGTAGCCAATATCTTTCATCTCTTTACTTATTCTGAGCATGCGTGGCACTGTGCGTCGGATTTGTGTACACACGATCGGAAATTCCGGCGGCGGATTTTGTTGTCGAAAAATTTTATAGCAAGCTCTCAAACTTTGTGTGTCGGAAAATCCGATGGAAAATGTGTGATGGAGCCTACACACGGTCGGAATTTCTGACAACAAGGTCCTATCACACATTTTCCGTCGGAAAATATGACCGTGTGTACGGGGCATAAGTGTGAAAACATTTTATTCACTTTAAATTAGCTTGTTTTAAACATAGACTGGACTGAAAAAAATCTTAGTTTAGTTTGTAAATACCTTCATCCTGTATTCTACCAGCAACATCATTTTAGTCTTAGGATAGATTAAATTGCAGATTGAGATTTTTACTTTGAGTCTTAAGCTCCACGCATAATGATCCTCTGAGATTTCCCTGCATCTCGGGTGCAGCACAGTGTACCTGCGTTTTTTTGTGTGCGGGTTACTCCCGCTTTGCTATAGACTTCCATTCGATTGCACTAAAGAGTGCACCAAAACGACTTGATCTGATGGAAGTCTATGGCAAAGCACAGGTAACCCACACAAAAACTGCAGGTACACTAGGCTGCTCCCGCGCTGCGGGGAATCTGTAATGGATCAGTGTGAAAGGGGCCTTAATGAACACTAGTTTTTTTAAAACCATCACTTATCAAAATGTAAACACAATTTATATTTTATATGTTTACTCAGTGAAATACATAGAGAATAAATAACTTGTGAGAAACAATTCATCCAAAAAATTTATTATTTTTCGCTGGGGAAAAAGTAATGACAATGTCATTGCCAAATCTATAGTCTCAAGCTGAAATATGAACATTGCTGTGGTTTATAATGGGCAAACCACAGACAACCCAGATGTAGAAATTGAGTGAAAATAGAAAGGAATCAGACCCTGTGCTTTTCATCCATCTCCATCTGTTCTCACAAATACAAGGACTGCAAGATGTTTGCAAAAGAAAGTAACATTTTCAGTTTCCTTTTGGTTTTCACTTTTTTTCTTTCCCCTTCATTCTCTTCTACCTTCTTTCCTTACCCCCCCCCCCATCCCCTTTCCTGCATTATCCCCCTTCCTGCATTATCCCCCATCCTTTTCCTTTCCGGTTCTTCTTCCCTGTCTTCTTTCCTTACCTTTTCTCCTTTCTTTCCTTTTCCTTACATCTTCTTGTTTTCTTCCCTTCTCTCCATTCTTCCTTCCTTGTCTCTACTGTTCTTCTTTCCCATCTTCTTTGATTAACTTATCACCCTTCCCTCCTTTTCTTTGTAACCTTTCTGTCTTGTTTTTTACTTTCTGTTCCTTCCATTCCCTTTACTTTTTTCTGCTTCCTTTTATCTTACCTGCCATCTTCCCTTACCTTCTCTTCCCTCCATCCTTCCTGTCTTGTTTTCTTACCTTCTTTTTATTCTTTTCCTGATGCTTCCCTTCCTCATTTGCTGCCTTCTATCCTTGTCTTTCCTTCCTTCCTTCCTTCCTTCCTTCCTTCCTTCCTTCCTTCCTTCCTTCCTTCCTTCCTTCCTTCCTTCCTTCCGACTCGGTTAAAGGGATGATAGACAACTCCTATCCTCATATTGATTAGTGGTTCTAAAATAATAATAACTACTGCAGTAGGAAACAGACACAAAAGATACACTCAGCATCTTTCCAAATTACTGTTCTGCTTTATTATGACGCAATTGAAGGTTTTTATGCACATGATTACGTAGGTATCACATTAATATTACAATTGTACGTTTATGGTAACAAGGGGCGTTACATAGGCAGGCTAATTCTAATCAGGACTCGAAAGAATGTAAACATGTACTGAAAACATTATTAGTGCTGTGTGCACAGTGAGGGCAATGTGCAATACATACAAAATACAATACAATTATATACAGAACTTACAAATTTCCATTACACTTCCTTCCTTCCTTCCTTCCTTCCTTCCTTCCTTCCTTCCTTCCTTCCTTCCTTCCTTCCTTCCTTCCTTCCTTCCCTCCTTCCTTCTTTTCTCTTTCTTGTTTCCTGCCCTCTTTTTTTACCTTCTCTTCCTTCCTTGCTACCTGCCTTCTTTTTTCACTTCTCTATTCCTACTTTACCATTTTTCTTCCTACCTTCTTTCCTTACGTTTCCCTGTTCTTTTTCTTACTTTTACTACTCAATGCATTTTAACTCTTTATACAGAGGCCATATGTTGGGTGGTACCTTGAAATATATTGATCAATTACAATATCCTGTATTTTCCCAGACCTAATGACTTCTCTGCTATCTTTTAATGAATGTCCATGTTCCAGTAATGTGTATTTGTTATCCTTTGGAACATTGAAATGTGCTAACACTTTAATCTTTTTTCTTTGCCTCTTTCAAAATGCACACTAGTAAGCCTTTCCTTCAGGCTGGGTTCACACCACCGCCATATCCGTCGCACAGCAGGGGTCCGGTGCGTGCTGGTTCACCGCTTCAGGTCCGATTTAAGCCCAAATTTTGGTCTGAGTTTGGACCTGAAACGGACCAAAAAAGGCACAAAACGCACCGGACTTAATCCGGAGATATGTGAACCGGCTCCATGGAGAACCAGTCACATTCTCCTGCTATGCGAATTGGATGCGGATAGATGTAAACCCAGCCTTAATGCAAAGGTAATATGCAAATATGATATTACTTTAAATACAGTGAATCTAATAATAAAAAAAAAAACAATACAATAAAACATTAAATGGCCTTAGCTCCACAGCCAGCAGTTTAAAAGAATAAATAAACAGCCTATCATTTCTTCACTTTAAATAATGCAATTGTGAGACAAGAACAGAACGTTAAGTCCATGTTTTCTTTTTTTTTCTTTTTTACTCATTTTTTACTAATTCTTTCTTTCTTCTAGCAAGTCAGGCCAGAAAAGACCATTGGCAGTGTGAGATATACTTCCACTGGTATGTCCATTTATTTGTTATCTCCAGTAGGTACACAGTGTCCCATTCATTTATCCAAAAGACATTTTGGAGGAACAGAGTCTTTCTCTTGTGTTGTTACCGGAGCCAAACCAACTAGTGAGGCACAAAAGCAATTTAAATGTATATTACATTGTCTCCAATTGTTTGAAAATAAAAGAGATAGGAGAAGGCTGACCTGTCCTTATTCACCAAGGACAAAGAAAAGCCAGAGATACATTTCTGAAAAATGTGTTTTTCTGATTCCTCTTGTACTCCGTGTCCTGAACAGCATGAAGCTGAATTTGCAGAGTATAATCTCCGCATCGACGCAAACATAGGCAGCATGTGATTATTGTTCAGTAAAAGACATATTTTTCCAGCCTTTATATCATATGCTGTATTCTCAGAGCCAAGGCTTGATAAATGCTCTCTCCACTCCCCATGCATTTAAAACATCAGTTTTTGCTATGTGCATTATTATTGACAAATCCAGTGCTCTTACTTGCCTTCAGTCAACATATAACAGCTCAGATGACTCTAGAGTAGAAAAGAAAACTAGTTATAAGTCAGACATAAAACATGCAGGGAGCATTTCCTAAGGCTTTTATTCCCACGATGAACCTGTAACTTGCCAGCAGCTATTTGCTGTGCATAAGTATAATATTCCATTATGTTTTATTAAATATTGTATAACAGGGGTTGTTTGCAAGAAGCACTCTAACAGAGCTAAGACAATCTAATAAAGCAGAAATACACTACATCTGAGCATCACAAACCAAAAACACTTTTTGATTCATTTTTAATATTCACTGCAAACTCACCCATCCACCCATGTCTCCATGCTTTATTTTGCTGAGAAAAACACTTTGAAAAACACCCCCTAGCATGTCTACCTGTGGCCATCTTGAGTAAGGGCAGATGATTCATGTAGCATTCACTTCTTGGAATCCATCTGCCCTTAGCTCAGGTATGCAGGCAGGAGGGTGTGCTCAGCAGAGAAAATCCATCCTCCCCTCCTGTAGATTCCTGGGTTGTATGGCATCAGTTGCCTAGGCTTGGAAACCAGGAAATAGCTGAAGAAATGTCTAAACAAGTAAATATGATATCTTATCTATTTACTAATGCTAGCACCATAAGAATTAAAATAGTTAATGTTGATTGAGAGAGAGAAGTTTCTCTTTAACCTCCCTGGCGATTTTCCAGAGTGTGGCTCGGGGTTAAATTTCAGCACCATTAGCGGTAACCCCGAGCCACACTTGGGATTGCATTGTAGGATTCTGGTGCGGTATACTTACCTTGTCCCCGGGATCCTGCGATGTCCCCCTGCCGTGTCAATGGGTTCTGTCCTCCGCCCAAAGCCTCTGTGTGCTGGGCTCCATTCCCTGCAAGTGTCGCAATGCATGGGGGCGGAGCCCGGCGGCAAGTTCAAAAAAGTGAAAAATCATAATACATACAGTACACTGTAATCTTACAGATTACATTACTGTATAAAATTATTTCACATCCCTTTTGTCCCCAATGCGTTGTCCAATGCCCTGCATGCAGTTTTATAATATATATACTGTTCTTTCTGCCTGGAAACTTGATTGTCCATAGCTACCAAAAAGTGTCCCTTTATGTCAAAAGTGGTTTTAGACCAGCTAGAAAACAGCGATAGTAAATTAGAACACTTGCAGAATTGAGCGACAGTGAATCGTGGGGAAATTATTTTTATTATTATTATATTATTATTTTTTATAATTATTTATATTTATTTTTTAAATTATCATTTATGATTTAGTGTTTCAAACTCCATCATAGCCGAAATATCTACTAGACTCTTGTTTGGACAGATTTAAGTGTGTTATTGTTAAGAATTACAGGCCTACAATATAAAACGCCAAATTTCTATGCAAAATAATTGTACCGCTTAACCTCCCTGGCGGTATAATTATTTCAGATTTTAGGTGCTAAAAGCGGTACAATTATTTTGCATGGAAATTTGGCGTTTTATATTGTAGGTCTGTAATTCTTAACAATAACACACTTAAATCTGTCCAAACAAGAGTCTAGTAGATATCACGGGTATGATAAAGTTTGAAACACAAAAACATAAATTTTAATATAATAAATACAAATAAATAATTTAAAAAAATAAAATAAATAATAATAAAATAAATTTCCCCACGATTCACTATCGCTCAATTCTGCAAGTGTTCTAATTTACTATTGCTGTTTTCTAGCTGGTTTAAAGCCACTTTTGACGTAAAGGGACACTTTTTGGTTGCTATGGACAATCTCCAGTTTCCAGGCAGAAAGAACAGTATATGTAATAAAAAACTGCATGCAGGGCATAGGACAAAGCACTGGGGACAAAAGGGATGTGAAATCATTTCATACGGTACTGTAATCTGTAGGATTACAGTACTGTATGTGTTATAATTTTTACATTTTTTTAATTTGCCGCCAGGCTCCGCCCCTGTGCGTTGCGACGCTCGCAGGGAACGGAGCCTGGCACAGAGAGGCTTCGGGAGGAGGACGGAGCCCACGGACACTGCGGGGGACATCGCAGGAACCCGGGGACAAGGTAAGTGTACCGCTCCAGGATCCTGCAATGTAATCCCGAGTGTGGCCCGGGGTTACCGCTAATGGTGCTGAATTTTAACCCCAAGCCACACTCGGGAAAACTGCCAGGGAGGCTACGACGCAAAAATCTGACATAATCATACCGCCAGGGTGGTTAAACTGCTACAGTTCATTTTCTAATGGAGTAATAAATGGTAACAATGCAAAGCAAATACTGCCTAGTAACTAAGCTGGAGATCATGAATCATGAATATCTAAGCTGTGATCATGAATCACCCAGTAAAATCCTGTTTTTGATATTTGCCTTGCACATGATTCATTTTGCTATATGAACATTGTATCATGTACCTGGTGATGACTGGAATGTTGCCAAGGCCTCTCTTGCACCTCCTGCCCAACTCTACTGAAGATGGAGACAGAGAGTATGAGGGCACAGAGTGGCACGAGTGCCAGAGTAGCTGGCTGGTGAGGTCTGCTCTTAGGTGGATGAAGCTGGGGGTCACAGTCCTAAGAACAGGATACAGAAGCAGCTTGGCAGATGGTAGCAGAGCTGGTATGCAGGCACTGACCAGTGGCAGACGGGTAACAATGGACCGAGTCAGCAGGCATAGCAAGTCCAGGGAGTAGACCAAGGTCAGTAACAGCTGGGCAGCGCAGTACAGCAGGCAAAGACGAGTCTAGTAAACAGGTCAAGGTTAGAGAGATCAGGTGAACAAGGTTAATGCAGGAGCAAAGGCAAAGTCCAGGAGAAAGCCGGGTCATACACAAATAAGCAGGTTCAATGGATCAGGTCACAGGAATACAGGTACAAGCTGAAAACCATTCAGCAACTGCTCATGGTGACAGATCAGTTTAACCACCAGCCGAGCAGACACCATTGTTATACGACGGCAAGTCGGCTCTCCTTCGCGAATCGCCTTAGCTGTATGGCTGCTCAAGCAGGCGCAGTTGCGGGTGTGCGCCACCAGTGGTGCATGCCGTGTCTGCTGCGTGGAGCGGGAGCGTGCCCGCGGGTCGGGGGACTCGATATCCACCGGTGACCCACGATCTCCTAGTACAGAGGCAGAATGGGGTTCCCCGTTCTGACAGGGGACATGGCAGAGATCTACTGCTCCCAGTCATCGGGAACAGTGATCTCTGTCATGTCCCTGGCAGCCCATCCCCCTACAGTCACAACACACCTAGGGAACACACTTAACCCCTTTATCGCCCCCTAGTGTTAACCCCTTCCCTGCCAGTGTCATTTTTACATTGATCAGTGCATTTTAATAACACTGATCAATGTAATAATGTCACTGGTCCCCAAAAAGTGTCATTTGGGGTTAGATTTGTCTGCCGCAATGTCGCAGGCCAGCTAAAAATAGCAGATCGCTGCCATTACTAGAAAAAACAATAAAAAATAAATATAAGTCAATAAATCTAGCCCATAGTTTGTAGACACGATAACTTTTGCGCAAACCAATCAATATACGCCTTTTGCGATTTTTTTTTACTAAACATATGTAGGAGAATATATATCGGCCTGAACTGATGAATAAATGTGTTTTTTATATATATATATATTTTTGGGATATGTATTATAGCAAAAAGTGAAAAAAAAATGTATTTTTTCAAAATTGTCGCTCTTTGTTTTTTATAGTGCAAAAAATAAAAACCGCAGAGATGATCAAATATCACCAAAAGAAAACTCTATTTGTGTGTAAAAAAGGACGTCAATCTTGTTTGGGTATAGCGTCTCATGACCGCGCAATTGTCAGTTAAAGTGATGCAATGCCATAACGCAAAAAATGGCCTGGTCATTGAGGGGGCAAATCCTACCGGGGCTGAAGTTGTTAAATAGGCCACTGGGCGCTAAGTATACACGCTAATTCCTATGCGCATGTGAGAGCACGACAAACTGAAATGGTACCTCTATTGCCTCTTTGCCTAGAAGTATTATCATGTGAGCAATGCGCACATGCACTAATATATCAGTATAAGCCCGCACTAGTTTTTTGGTGCTGGTAATCTGGTTTACCTTATACATTGTTTACTCCTATAGTAAATTAACCCCAAGGTGTAGAGAATATTCATTTAGCAAACTGAATGTTCTCATAAAATGATGAAGCTATGCTCAATCTTAAAGTGACGCTAAATTATCTAAACAAATATATACCTAGGTTAATTCCCCCTGGAGATAGACCAACAGGGCTCCAACGCTCACGGTGTCTTCCTGGCACTTAAAACAACATTAGAGTATACACTGAAGAGCCGGTGTTCTATCGATTTGTGCCCTCTGTCGAAAAGTACCCACGCATGCCCAGAACGAAAGGGCACTCCAGCTGATTTCCCGATCAGCTGTAGTGATATCACCATAGCGCATGCGCACATCAGAGGAGGGTTTTTTCAATGGGAAATACCATTTCTCGGCCACAATTTAATGCTATGCAAAGAGCGGAGGAACACCGTAGATGTCAGATTGTGCCTCGCTGTAAACCCGCGGTGCAACAGTGAGGCACAATATGACAAATACGGTGTCCCTCTGCTGTTTGCATACCATTCAGTTGTGCCTGAGAAATGGTATCTCCCATCAAAAAAAGGCTCCTACAATGTGCACATGCGCTATGGTCATGTCACTCCAGCTGACTGTGCATGGAGTGCTCTTCCGTTCTGTGCATGTGCGGGCATATTTTGATGGCGGGCACATATCGACAGAACACCGGCAACCTGTCCTCCTGATCAAAAGTACTTAAAGCAGTTGTAAACTCTTACACATAACCACTGAAGTGAATAGCCTCATGTGATACATAAAGACAAATCCTCCTACACAAGTTGAACATGTTTATCTGCAGCCATCTCTTATCCACAGCCCTTCAAAGTGTACAGTTTACACAGCATTTCTGATAATCAGATGGCAGGGGGTGGGGATCTGATGTCACACACTGCACAGCATGAAGCAGGGAGCCAAATGTAACCCGCGACCTGAGTGGAGACAATGGAACCCTCCCTCCCCACACACGGTCTCATAGGGAAACACACAGGGCTGTCAATCACAGGCTGTGTGTTGGAACTCCCCTTGCCCATCCCCTTGGAGTCAGCAAACCCTGTGAGAAGTGACTCATGCAGATAGCAGAGGAAGGAGACAGAGGTACAGAATTTGCACTTAGGGTGAGATTTACTAAAACTGGTGCACACAGAATCTGGAGTAGCTATGCATAGTAACCAATCAGCTTCTAAGTTCAGTTTATTCAATTAAGCTTTGACAATAAAACCTAGAAGCTGATTGGTTACTATGCACAGCTGCACCAGATGTGCGCACAAGTTTTAGTACATATTATAATATAAAAGGATATGCTTTGTACATTTTTCATTTAAGAGGTTTACATTAAGTATGCATTCTTAACTCAAAAAAGTACCTTTTATTGCTCTCAGCCTCCTCCAAATCTCCAAATTATTTTTTTTTCATTTGTACTTTTTATTGTTTGCTGCTGTCATACGACTTCTTGTTAAAGAGTAGCTGTGTTTGTTCTCCATGTTCCCATTGTATATAGGAACATTGTCATCCTCTCTTGCTCACTCCCGAGATGGACTAGTGTAGTTTGCATAGAGCAGCAAACATGAACATAACTTATGTGCATAACTCGTTCCAAACAAAGGGAAGTGAAATGGAAAAGGAAAGGGCCGGGAACTCATGGAGGACATTACAATGAGGAGGACATTACAACGAGGAGGACATAAAAACACAGTAAGAAACATTTTCATGAAAAATACATTACAAGGTCATTAAGTAGCAGATATGTATGGATGAATTTTGAAAAATAAGAATATTGTTTAATGTTGCTACAAAGTGTATTTTCACTTTTGTAGCCAAGTTGGAATAACGCTTATATTTGTTACATGTTCTCGGGTGAATGAGTGAAAGATCCACATCCTCCATTCATAGAGTGCTTTTCATTGTGGGTAGCTATAGTACAGCTTTTATGAATGGAGGAGGGGCGGAAAGAGCAGGCATAGTGAGCACTCTTGAAGAGTGTCTATGACAGGTTCCGTGGTTCGTAATATCCCCCGCAGCACCAGAAGATTGCCGCTGCATGGATATGCTGGAGGGCAGGGGACTGAAGATTTAAAGAAAGAGAGTAGCCACCAGCGCAATAAACACTTCTCTATCATTGTAAGTACCATCCCTGGTGATAATTAACTAAACTTAAAGCGTTACTAAACCCACAACAGTAAAATCAGTATGTATATGCAGTAAAGCATGCTTGTTATATATACTGTTGAACATAAGGGGTGTTAATCCTTTGCATTGTGTAAAAAGGCAGTTGGGGGGGGGGTTGCATGGCCAGCAGCCGAAGAGTATGGCAGAGTGAGAGAGCTGTGTTCCACATCGGCAGTCCGGAGCGATTTACAGCTTTCCTGAGCCTCTAAACACGGCGCTTCTGGGACAAAGACCACCCGGCACCCTAAGGCATCATGTCCATGAAGAGGAAATTGTCCAGCATGATGGATTTCTTCAAGCAGCCCCTCCGCCAGCATTCCCAAGATGGCGCCGGTAAGCACACAAACAAAACACATAGCAGGCATACAGGGCAAAAATACAGCTCTCCTGCTTATAAACCCAGATCTACTCAGGGACACAGCAACAGGTCTTAATCCACCTCCTCCTCATTCAGTCCAGTGAAAGCTAAGCAGCAGAATCTGCAGCAAACTGACACCGAAGGAGTGAGAGAAGAATTTGATTCATCAATCAATGACCCTAGGGAACTGCAGGACTCTATCATTAGAGTTTCCAACTAAAAGCCAGCCTGTAATAGACACAATTTTAAAAGATATGCTTGTCTCGCTACTCAGTACAATTCATGCTGATATAATGTCCCTCGCAAGCCATTTCAAGTCTGAAATCAAAGAGGTTAATGGCAGAGTAACCCATATTGAAAATAAAATGGGAGAGTTTGCTGACACGATAAATTAAGTTATTGATGCCCACAATGACAGGGAACAATCGATCAAACTGGCCGATCTCGAGGATCAAGAAGAAACAATATTAAAATCTGTGGGATAAAAGAAATGGTTAAAGCGATCGACCTGCATACACATTTCCAGAACATACTACAGGAAGTACTCCCTGACATTCCGATGGCTTTCATAGACTGCCCAAGCCGACACACCTGTCAAAATACTTGTCAAGGGACACGATTGCCCAAATACATTTTTTTCAAACTAAAGATAAATTCCTCATGCGAACAAGGAACCTCGATACAGCCCTACCCTGCATCCAAGGCCTATCATTCTTTCCAGACCTATCTGCATACACAATGCAAAGACGAAGAAACATGGCCACTGTCACCAAGCCACTGAGAAACCACTGGATCACATATAGATAGGCCTATCCAGCAAAACTACAGATTACAAAGGATGGAAATTCGTTCAACATCAGCTCTGTGGAAGAAGGCATACACCTACTGAGGGAATGAAACATCTTGGATCCAGATGCTAGCCCACAGACAGCTGCTACATCTCCACATCCACATTCTCCTACCTGAGCTGTTACAATGGATGTCAGGAGGCTCAGGATGTAAAATATACAACTACTCCAAAACAGCTCCAGTAAACTTATGGAACGCAACTTAGCTCTATTTTCCCCCTTGTTTGATATCGTATGATAAAATCCCCTCGGATTTAGTTAGAATTGTATATTTTTTTACTGTTGATACAGCAGAAGTTCAGAGTTTTAATTTTTCTCTGGTGTATTTCATTTTTTCTATATAAGGTGAATTTCTATTACTAAACTTTATGATGCTAACTTATTACCAATACCACATACTCTAGAAGTATATTATCACCACTAACCTTTCTACAGACTTTCTGGGTATTGCTAAGTTCTACAGCAGCGAATTTCCTATCCACTACACCTTTCCTGCAAATGTATAAATCCACCCAACAGGAGACTTTGTTAACTATACTAAACAATTTACAACATGAGTTTCAAGATTTCCTCATTTAATGTTCGAGGACTGAACAGCCCTGCCATAAGAAGTATGCTCTGGAAGGAAGCCTAACTCTTACAATGTGACCTACTATGTTCCCAAGAGACTAATTTCTCCTTACAAAAACCACCAAAACTTCAGCAGCCATGCTTTTCTACAATAATTTGCTCTAATGCCCCTAAGAAAAAACGTGGTGTAGCTATTATCATTAAAGACACTGTGTCCTTTAAAGCTATCCACACCAAAATTGATGGAATGGGTAAATATATCATACTAGTATGTTAAGTTAATAACGTAGTATATACCATTGTAAATGTATACCTACCTAATGTAAAACAAATGGCATGTTTGCAAAAAGTGTGAAAACTGGTGCAGAAAGTGCGACAGGGGAACACTATTCTTTGTGGCAACTTCAATGCTATTGCTAACAAACAACTGCAATCCCTCAACAAACTGACCTCAGGATTAGAAATTCAGAAAACAGTTTTGTCTCTACCAAAAAACAAATCCCCAGGACCAGACAGATTTTCATCTGAATACTACCAGACATTTCAAAATATATTGAGCCCTCATTTACTGAACATATACAAAGCTGCTGTTTCCAAAACTTAATTTCCACCAGAAATGTTGGCCACCACCCCACCACAATTGTAACTCTTCCCATACCAGGTAAAATACCAGGCTTCCCACAAAACTTCAGACCCATTTCACTACTAAATGTAGATTTAAAAGTATATGCCAAAATTATTTCAAACAGACTGTCCCAATTTTTGCCTACCTTGGTAAGACAAGATCAAGTTGACTTAATTCCGGGTCGGCAGGCACCGGATGCCACACATAGAATTCTCAATCTTCTGCATATCGCAGAGTCATCCAAAATGCCTTCTCTGCTCCTATCTTTGGATGCTGAGAAGGCATTTGACAGGATACACTGGGGATACCTAAAGTATGTCTTAGATAAATTTGGCATATCAGGATCAATCAATTCAGCTATAACAGCTTTATATACTAACCCATCTGCAATGGTAATCACAGAGGGCATGTTTTTGGATAGTTTTCATATAACCAATGGAACGAGGCAGCGTTGCCCATTATCACCACTGATATTTGCCCTACTAATGGAGCCTCTGGCTGAAAAAAATCAGATCCCACCCGGAAATTTGTGACACCATTCTCATTCTATATCACTATTTGCGGATGACGTGATTCTGCAGTACATGACATCCTAGGTCAATTCAACAAGTTATCATACAAAATAAATGCTTCTAAATCTAATATACTGGCGATAGCTATAAAGGATAATATTAAGCAAATTCTAACGTCGCATTTTCCTTACCCTTACAAGCCCATACAATACCTGGGGGTACTTATGATTACCCGAGCTCAAATTTATATAAAACTAATTTTATCTCCCTCATCACATCTATACAAGGTGAACTAAATAGACTGAAACCCTTTTACCTCTCATGGGCTAGGCTAGCAGCCTATAAAATGCTTATCTTACCAAAAATATTATACCATTTCAGAGCACTTCCAATATCGATTCCAGCTTCATTCTTTAAAACAATGCAAAGACAACTTAGCAAGTTTATAGGGGCGGACAAGAAACCAAGATGCTCCCAAGCTGTTTTAATGAAGCACAAAAAAAGTGGGTGGAATGGTACTACCCATATTACAAGATTATTTTGGAGCACTTCTGAGCTAAAACATTGGGCTTTAATAGAAAATAACTGGGCTCACCCCATCTCCTCCCTAAGTTCTACACTCTTAGCCAGTTCTTTCACAAACACTTCCACCAACTCCACACATCCTATTGTACAACTAGTGGTGAACACATGGAAAGCATTCTACTACTCTGATAATCCAAGAGAAGATCTGACCAACACCCCACCTCACTTTCATCTATTAAAGTACATATCCCACACATCGCATTAGCTCAGTGGGAACAAAAAGGAATTAAATTGATAACCGATCTTTTACATAATGGGAAGGTTATTACATTCAACATACTGTCACAGAGATATTCCCTCCCGACTACAGATCACTATACGTATACCAGAATAGCTGTATTCCTCAAGGTTCACCCTTTAAAACCTACTAAGGTACCACATAAAGCCTGGGCGTATTGGAATGACCCAAAGGTGACTACAAAAGGGATATCTTTATTCAACAACTTACTACAACAAAAAATACTTTCACAAAACTCCTCCCTTTCCAAAAATTGGAAGACGACCTTTCCTCCCCCCTCATAGAGGATCAATGGAAGAAAGCTGTAAAATTCAGCCAACCTACCAGCATGTCTTTGGAGTGTGGGCGAAACTGGAGTACCCGGAGGAAACCCACGCAGGCACAGGGAGAACATGCAAACTCCAGGCAGGTAGTGTCGTGGTTGGGATTCGAACCAGTGACCCTTCTTACTGCTAGGCGAGAGTGCTACCCACTACACCACTGTGCTGCCCATACTGGGAAATTGCCCAAAAAATACTCCTTTATTGGTACTATACACCCTTCATTACAGCAAAATTCAAACACTCTAGCTCAAATGAGTGCTGGCCACTTGGGTGTGGCAAAGTGGGCACTCTGCTTCACATGCTCTGGGAATGCCCCCACCTCATAAGCTTCTGGAAAGGAGTGTTCTGCTTACTGGTATTATGGAAAAATTGGCTTTAGGAATAAGCTTCGGTAGTGAGTACTGGTCGTATGCTTCCTAATTCTATTGAATTAAATTTTATTAAATTCAATTTTATATTTTCAGGATTTCAGTCTCTCTGTTTATACATATACAGATGCAATCATAATTAACTGTATATATACATATGTGGTTTCTAAAACCATTCCACATGGAATAAATGCCTTGGACTCCATGTTATAAGTTAAGTCATGCCTCACAATGCAATGCTTGTATTGACAAACATTTTATACTGTGTCCCAATATGGATTGTAATTTGAAAAAAATGTTTAATACAAATTTATATTTGACCCTGTCTTCTCTGATCCTTCTCTTCTTCCACTGTGCCCAATCCATCTCCTGACAGTACAGAACCTTGGGGGGACTCTGCACATGCTCATTTTAATGTGTATTGCTAGAGAATTTTCTTTTTCTTGGGAGAGTGCATGTGATCGGCACAGGGCCAATCAGACAGAGGGTCAGGGGTCCTGCAGCCTCATAGAACAGTCAAAGTAGAATGAAAACTCTTCCTACAAGCTTTAACCAGACACTGACAGAAGTCACAAGACTGCTATATACTGCTGATAAGAAAAGGTATTTAGCAGTTTGTATTTACTAAAATAGTTGCATTTCCATGTTCTATGTACTATAAAAGGCCAGATATAGTGACTGCGGATTCCTGGGTTTAGTGACACGCTAAGCTTTGAGTAAACATTTATCAATGCCAGGTAAAATTTATTTTGGTGATCACTTTATATTTTCAAGTATGATCATTTTGTATGTAATAAAAGCACCCAGTATAGATTTCCCCTGTTTATTAGGCACAGGTTTGCATATTTTACTGTATAGAATACAGAAAAAAATAGATAATGTGGTACAGCTAATCACTGCTGCTAAAGACTTCACCAAAAAGGCATGCACGTCTATCAGCTTAATGCGAGATCTTCCGACACTCTGTTCATTCCTGTGAAGATGATCAGAAGCCATTGTGTGTGTGTTCTGTAATACGTATTTAGACTTAGACAGTGCCAATTTATGTTATTCTTTTCAGTACTTACATTTTAATTGTAATCAGATGTCTCTGTAATCACCACCAGACAAAGCAGGATCATAATTATAACATTATGTTTAATGAAAACTCCTAGAAATGTTCACAATTCCCCACAGCCTATGGAGCAGGTTGATGTATAATATTTGTAAAAAGCATTTTGTCTCCTGCCGAGACTCAGTAAGTGTTCACAGCACTTTAATGTATTTTCACAGAGATGAAAAGGATTGTGTCAAAAGGCTTGTCTACTCCTCAGCTGAAAGATAATTAAAACCGTCAACAGAAATATATTATTTAGTGAAAAATATAACCCAAATAAAATAAATAAATTGGCGGTATACGATCAGGAGCTAGTAATAATGACTAACAGGACAGACCTAGTCATTGACCTTTGTAAAGCTGGGATTTAAACAGAATAGTCAAGTAAAAACTGCCTAAAGCAAAGCCATACAGTGCTCAGTTTGCTTGTATTCCTCCTGCAGGCTAAATAAGAGAAAATTAATTCACTTCCCAATCCAGGTTAAGCTGTGTGGATAGAGAATTTCCACTGTCGGCAATTATATTCAGTAGCTGTGAAACCAGCAGCTACCTAAACACAGTGGAGGTGCTGAACAGTAACTGCATTTGATAGGACAGTCACTGTTTGGCCAATAACAGTTAAATGACGATGCTTATTATGCTCCTTTAGGTTGGTATTTACAAAAATATTAAAGTGATATTAAAGTCTTTTTTTTGTTTAAAAATAACAAACATGTTATACTTACCTGCTCTGTGTAATGGTATCGCACAGAGCAGCCCAGATCCTCCTCTTCTCAGGTCCCCAGTTGGCACTTCTGGCCCCTCCCTCCTGCCGAGTGTCCCCACAGCAAGCAGCCCCCTCTCTCCTCCTTGGCTCACTGACTTTGATTGACAGTAGTAGGTGCCAATGGCGCCTGCTGCTGTCCCTCAATGAGGAGGTAGAGTCCATGGACAGCCGAGGCTCTCATGCAACTTCGCTGGATTGAGATTGGGCTCAGGTAATTATTAGGGGGGCTCAGGGGGCTGCTGCACACAGAAGGTTTTTTTTTTATCTTAATGCATGTGATGTATTAAACTGGAGCTCCACCCAAAAGAGGAAGCTCTGCTTGTTTGCTTCCTCCCCCCCTCTGCTGCCACATTTGGCACCTTTGGGGGGGTAGGTACCTGGTTTTGACAGTTTTCGGCCCCCCTCCTCCTTCCCCCACTGCCAGGCCATTCACAAAGTACAGCGCACTTTGCGCATGCATATTAGAGGGCCAGCTGTGTGGAACCGCAAGGCTTCATTACTGGTTTCCCTTACACGAAATTATGGTGGCAGCACCTGAGAACAGATTGAAAAATTGCCTGGGCTGAAGACATAGCTGGATTCCAGGACAGGTAAGTGTCCTAATATTAAAAGTCAGCTGCTACAGTAATTGTAGCGGCTGACTTTTATTTTTTTCTGAAGGAGCCTGGAGCTCCTCTTTAAGATAAAAAACCTTCTGCCTTTAGAACCACTTTAATCACGTCCATTGGGACCGTACGTAGTCTGGCCATACTGTAGATGGCTTGAATTTTCCACTCTGCTCAGTAGATGTTTTGTTAACTGAACCAGGTGGTGTTTGCAGGGCCACCGATGGCTCAAATTTTATCTGATTGGCCAATATTTGAACCAGCGGTTGCCCTGCAAGCACCACCCAGCTTGGCAAGCCCTGAGAGCCAGGTGGAAAATGTGAGCCATCTATGGTCAGCCTACATATGATCCCAATGGACACAATTTTTGTGTAATCTTTCAGTAAATGTCAACCTAAAGGAGCATAAGATGTATCATTATACAAACTTCCCAAAAGACATATAAATCAAACAGATAGGTTGGAGACATGTAAAAAAAAAAAAAAGCTATTAAAAGGAAATTCTTGATGGAATAACATTCTGTAAACTGTTAAATCAAACAGATAATGTTGCAGTTGCATTTAATTTGGAAGATTCATTTAGGCTGCCCATAGAATGCCTTATCTATGGGCTGCTTTAGAGAGCACTGACCTAATCTATACAACTTGCATGCAATTAGACAGGCACTACATGCTTGTTGGTAGATCTGAAAGAGAGTTTGCGATTAGAGTGTAATGTGTACAGTCAGATAAAGACTCTGATGAATGGGGCTGAGAATCCTTGACCTGTAAAACTGAAGGTAATGACAATATTCTTTTGAAACAGAACAGTGGACGTAAACCGTAAATCTGTTTTTTAGTATGTTTAGCACTGTATACAGTCTTCTATTTTTTTCTGGAGACCCTGCCAGTAAGGGAACTTTCTATTGCAAGCTGACAACTCTAACTCTAAGATAATACATGAGTCGAAAAAAAAATTCTTTAGAAAATCCTTCCTAAGAATTTCCATTCAAATTTCACACCATTAGTGGGTTGCAGTCAATATTCATGCAGAATCATGTGAGAAATATATTAAAAAAAAGAAATGCGCATGAGCACAAAAAAGAAAATTCCTAGAAAGAACAGAAGATTTCCTGGAAAGAAAAGAAGATTCCCGGCCACAAAAAATATTTTCTGTAGCAACATGAGGTGAAATTGAAGGCTTGGTTGGTCGAATTTTAAAATCAATGTTGGCATCATCGGATCACAAAAAGCACAACATTTCTGATTTTGTAAAGAAAATTTGTTCGGAATTTGATCCATGTACCATGTTGCATAATGCAAGCCATACATGATTCTTTTCTTTTCTTTCAACAAGCAGTTTGAAGGGATAGCCTACACGCCACCACCAGGTAGGCTACAGCTCAATGGAATAAAGGGGGAGCCCAGGATAGGCTCCCCCTTCAGGACTACCCATTCAAGAGGACCTGCAACTGAGGAACGTGGAATTACTATTAAGCATTGTGTTTTTGAAATTAGACTGTTCTGTTATACTTTTGACAGGTGTATATGTGTGGAAAAGAACATTTATTTCTGATATTATGAAATGTTGAAAAAAAGCTGATCGTGTGGACATACGTATTGAGTGTTAAAGATAATTCAGGTGTTGCATCAAGTTCCTGTTGCAGGAAGAAGATGAGAGATGCCTTTGGCCAGCATGATCGTTGCTGGTGGTGAATCAGAGCCCTGGTGACAACCTTTTTGTATTTTGTATCATTATACTAAGATAGCACGTTAAAAGAACACACAGGAGGGCACAAATGGCTAGTGCATTACCAAAGATTTATTAGAAAACAAATGTGTAGACAAAATGGATACTCACAAAGGTAGAAGATAATAATAGCGTAAAACATCCCATGATACATTCCAGGAATCACGTAGCCTGACAAGGGATACCGCTATCTGCTTTTTGGAGGTGCACCCCCTTCCTCAGAACTTAGCTAGCTAGGTTTTATGCTTTTATATCTTTTACCTTTGTGAGTATCCATTTTGTCCACATTTTTAATAAATCTCTAGTAATGCACTAGGCGTTTGTGCCCTCCTCTGTGTTCTTTTTTTAGCTTTTATTGGATTCTCTGATCTGAGGAGGGCTGCATCAGCTGAGCATTCATGACAGATGTCAACCTTGCCACCTATGGTCTGCTGTACACTTTGCCTGTTTGGAGATCTGAGCACTGGAAGTGATTGTGTGTTTAATGCTTTAATACAGCACATGTTTAAATGAAGTTTTCCCAATCCCTTTGTGTATTAGCATGCACTGAATAGTTTAAGGGGTGTATTTAAAAAAAAAAGCAATTGATCCTGTTAAACTGCATGTATTTTCATTCTCTGCAAAGTCTGGCAAAATTGAATGTTATATGAAATATATTTAAGCTGCGCTACACAAATCGCTGTGATGGATATAAAATTTCTAAAGTGAAATCCAAATGAACGTCCATAAATCCAATGTGGATCATAAATCTGATATTTTCCAACTATGTGAATTTGCCACTCAACAGATGGAGTTGACCCCTAAATTATACGGTGGTCAAATAGCATATTTGCATACAATATGCTCAGTTGGATCTCCCCTCACTTTATGGACAACAACATCCAGATGTAATGCAACCGTCAACTCTCTCTCTCTTGTCAGACAGCAGTAAAAAAAAAAAACAAAGGGGGGAGATTTACTAAAACTGTTGCACTCAGAATCTGGTTCAGCTGTGCATGGCAGCCAATCAGCTTCTAACTTCAGCTTGTTCAATTAAACTTTGACAATAAAACCTGGAAGCTGATTGTTTCTAAGCAGAGCTGCACCAGATTTTGCACCATGCAGTTTTAGTAAATCAACCCCATAGTGTAGTATGCCAAACACAATACTAATGTGCACCTGTGATCTTACACTCACATGTAAATAAATGCCCACATACAACCCAAAAAATAGTGTGTTCCAAATCATGCTCAATTTTGACAGGACCTCTTCATGCTGGACCCTCAATCTGGAATGCTCACTCACTAGATACAAAAAACATAAAGTGCAATCCTCTAGGTTCCAATCGATCCTCCTCTGGATCACTCCAATAGGGGAAAAAGGAAAATACCACGCTATTTCTCTCACGCCAACAACCTAGCCTCAGACAATTTAGAAGAAAAAATGCCTCACAGTGCAGTATTTATTATTCTTTGTTTCAATTAACATTAGACACAGTAATGCACTCACATTTAAAAAAAGTACCAAGTGGTTCTAGCACAAGGAGCCTGTATTTTTATCTCACCCGGAGTCGGTGTGCACTCCAGCAAATTGGAAGTATCGGATCACTTGGGTCGGAGACTATTGTATGCAAATATGCTATTTGACCTCCTTATAATTTAGGAGTCAACTCCTGATGGTGAGTGGCAAATTTACATATTTGTAGGATATCTGATTATAGAAGAACTGGATTTCACATGTGCTAAGAGACTCATTTACGATCCACATTGGATTTATGGACGTTTATTTGGATTTCACTTTAGAATATTTATATGTACCACAATGTTTTGTGTAGTGTCACTTAAAGACATTTTATAAATTATTTGAAAAGTGTCTATGCACTTTTTTAAGAAGGCAGCTTCACTTTTTGAAAGATATTTTTCACTTTGGAGGAGGGGTAAAATTGTACATTGTACATATATATTATTTGACACGTATAATTTCCTTTTGATTATGTTTAAAAATTGAAAGTTACTGGCTATTTTCTTTCCAAAGTGTATGTTCTTGATTTATAGGAATGGCGTGAATTAGGAAAATACCACTATATGGCCATTAGATGGAGATAATGATCATAGGAAATAAAAACGTATTTACCAGCACCATCCAGTGGCCATAAATCAGCATTCACCTATTCTTATGAATAAAGAAGACTCTACCTGGAGAGGAAATAGACAAGTAACATTTGATTTTGCCAGCATTCACCTGTATCTAATGTACATGCAGTTTCATAGGACATATAGCGCTGAAATGTTTTTATTAATGCACCCCTTAGTATGACAATTTCAATACATACAAATAAACTATGGGGTACTATGTATAGAAGATGAATTAATAAAATATATAAAAGTCAAAATTTAATACGTAAATCAAAATCTCAGTTGTTCAGAGCAGTCCTCTATGGAGCCATGACATTACACCATTTTTTTTTTCGCTCCATCACTGTTACGCTTCCGTTCAGCTGTAACTGATAACCAGCAGTATTTCCAAGAAAAACAGAAGCTGCTTTTTCTGACAGTAGAGGTCCCATTCCCAAGGAGCTGTGACTGAATCAGCAAGATTTGATTTATACTTGTAACATTTCCAGTTTAACACACATGCCCTGTCCTTTAGAATATTTTTATTAGCATTTGTTTAGTGTGGGTCTTTGTGTAATTTGTCATTGTTGTATTGTAGCAGATTTCTCCGTGCTGTCATTCGGAGTGTGCTGTACTCCAGCATATAAAACAGGTGCTGTCACAGTCCGACACATAATGTACTTTTGATGTCATAGCCAATAGTCCAGGCTCTAAATCACTCTGTAGCTAATGTGAATGTAGCCAAGATGTGTGCCAAATATCACAATTTGTTATTTACTCCTAAAACACTGCCTAATATTCTATGATGTTCTTATATAATGTCATCTGAATAGTTATTATTGGGAGTATGAGTCGAGGAACATATAAAATGTCAAAGAGAACCTGTGTACATTTTTTTTAAACCGGTAACAAAAATACATAAAGTATATTTCCGTTCTTCTTAGGTGGACATCTGCATCCCCCCCACCATGAAGCTTTGGGAAGAGACTATCAATAAGGCTCTCCCACTGTATAAAATAAAGTATTTGAATAGAAAGTGCCCCAAGAAGTTTGAGGGTATCTGGTCACCTTGGACAGCTTATGAGGGTTTTATGAGGGACATGTCTAGATAGTATGATGGAACATGTACTCACCTGTTGTATGAGATGTTCTGGCCTCCCCCCCCCTACTTCTTTCCTCCTTCCCCCTCCCTTCCCCTCTTCCTCCCCCTAGTCATACCCCATCCCGGTTTATGATGTATTTTGCTGGAGACTCTTTCTGATTCAATTAAAAGTATATCCTATAGAAGGTTTAAAATGCTTTAATGACAAGATTTGAATTTAGACTGAAACTATCGCCTGTATTCTTGTTGTTCTATCCTCCATATATGACATGTAAGGTGTACCATTTATTTTTTTCTGTTTTTTTGTACCATGCTGTTTTCTTTATCAATAAAATGAGATTTTTGACCGTGAAAGTATATTTCCGTTTTTGCAGCCAAATTGGGATAAAAACGTTATATTTGTTATATGTCCCCATCCATATAGCATAACTTTAAAAAATATTTAAAATTTGCAGCTTACCTTTTTTAGATGCTCCAGCAAGGAAAAATCCTAGCTAATTCACTTTGTTTACGAGGGAACTGGGCAGCTGTGTTTGCCATAATTAACCCAGTCTGTACTGTACTATTACTATATATACAAATCATAGATTAAACTTTCAGCGCTATAAAATAATTAATAATTATTTTAATTAACAATTAATAAATCAACGAACCCAAAAAAATAAAATAAAACAAGGAAAATAAATTAAGGCAGGACTCATATAAGATATATCACATATTGTGAGTAATCCTAATTATCATATGTCCATTTTAAACAGTCCATGCACAATGTTGGTGAAAGTTGTAGTAAACGATATAAAGAAAAAGGCCAGTCCTGTAAAGATACTTGAAATGAAGATTGCTGACACTGAAAGTAAACACCTTCACACGTGCACACAGCCAAACGAGGGGGGGGGGGTTGTGTGTGAAAAAACCCCCTCTTGAAAAGCCTCTTACCAGATATAAGCTTTAACTGTGCATGTCAATCTCACATAGACTGTCTCCACATAAGTCTTCTTCCTCTTTTCCAATCTGTGCCAGCGTCTCTGATCACTCAATTAATTGGGTAAAGGAAAAAAGGATCGGACATAGTGTAATCTCGTTTTGAACAACTTTAATGCCCGTAAAAAACAACCACCCCTTTAAGTTGTGCACTTACAAAAATGACATATGTTAAAAACAGTGTTCACATAAGCAGCCAGCTTTTAGCTCACAGATCATACAGCGTCTCCTCCGCTCTAAGCTTGTATCCCCAGCGGGGATTCCAGCCGTGTACCTGGTGCTTGCTGACATCAATACGCTCGTCGTATGGCTCCACACTGACGCATTTCGTCATTCACTAAATCATCTGAGGGTGGAGCCACACGACGCTCAACCTCATTTATACATCCGAGCGTAGCTTTTACTAATTAACCCATTGGTTGTACAAAATGCATTATACGGCTCCACAATGGGATGGTAAAGGTCGGTGGATCAGCGCAACTGGCTAACCCGCGGGGAACATAGTCAACACCATGTAATGCTCCACAGCTCCACCACACATACCGATATCCACACAATCTTATTCTTACTGCTCTAGAAGCGCTTGTCTGTTTGAGATTAGGCCTGTTCTCAACTTTTACATATAAGGAAAATAAATTGATGACTAATTCATGCATACAATAACACCAATGCTATAAAGTGCTAAAAAATGTTTGTGCAGTAAAATTCACATGATATAACATAAAATAAAGTTCATTGAGTTTCATTGTATGCATAAATTGGTCATCAATTCATTTTATTTGTTTTAATTAAAGCGTAACTCCACTTTTGTTGAGAAAAAAAACATTCCCCCCTGGGAAATCTATGTACATTGCAAGGATTATAACAACCTTTGTTGCAGATTCCTCACTTTTGTTATTCAGAAGAAATCCATGTGTGTTTGTCTGTGGGTCCATCAGGTGTGCAGCTGCAGGGCACTAATGAGGAAATCTGCTGGGCCTGTATCCCTTTAGACATGTTCCTATTGGAAATATCTCACCAAAAATGACATTTTTGTTGAAGGGGATGCCTGAAATCTGACTTGTATCTTAGTGCGGACTTTTGGGAAATTTGGTGAGCCAATCACACAAGCAGGAAATTATGTTTCTGGGGAGTGGTCAGTACACACTCTGTGTACAGGACAACTTCCAGTAGCCATATTGCATTGAATTTATAGAAAATTACAGCGGCTGCAGATTGATAAGGAAAGGTCATTTTCAATAACATTCAATCACAATATGACTTGTATCGCAATTGTACACGCTATATTATTTTTTCACTATTTTTTTCCCCACGTAAGTGGAGTTAGCCTTTCATTTTATTGAGTTCATTGATTTATATGTTTATATTTTTCCACATTTGTTTGATTAGTTTATAGCGCTGCAAGTTTATTTTTATTTTTTTTTATTATTATTTGGGCAGTTTGGAGTCATAATGCAGCTGTTGCTGCTTTTCAAGTCCGGAGAAAGGGAGATATTGCAGATTTGAGCACTGTCGGTCCTAACAAAGGGTTAAAGGTGTAGAGGCTGGGCTTCTTGCATTGTATGTTAATGAGGACAGACTTGGGACAGGCTCACTCTAAAGCCCCGTACACACTACTAGTTTTTCTTTTTTTGTTCAACCCGCTCAGGTTGGAGCTGTTATAATAACAATCCAATGTTAGTACTGAGATCTCCCCCTGCTGAGCTATTGTGTTCTGACAGGGGGTCTACCCCCCACCAGAACACTCCGGCCAATAGCTGAGAGCGCTGATTGGGAGCTGGTTGGCAGACTTTTTTCAGTTATGAACCTTCAACAGGGGCCGGTCAAACGGCCGATGCCGCCTGACATTAGGCCTGTGTGTACTAGGCTTAACATTGTTCAAAAAACCCTTCACTCATCCATGACATCTCTTGAGAAACATCTAAAGGGTTAGAAATATTTACAAAAAAAAAACAAATTTAGGCATGTGGTGTGAATGGGAACACATAGTGAGCATATAATGGGGTTGCAGTAATCTACACGTATATATAGGGGCATACTTGTAAGTTGCAAAACTTTATGCAGGTATAGGCATATGCAACTGTACACACATATACGCAAGGTCTCAATGGAACAAAATATGTGTTTTTTTATTCAGGATCTTGCTGCTAGCAAGATACTGGGTATAAACTCAATTTAATACTTTACTCAGCAAATTATTATGTATGCAAGTGGCCTATTTTATCAATGTTTTCATCCAGGATTTAAACAACATTCACCCAGGATTCACACATTTTCGCATAGAAATCGATTAGAAAAATGTGTGAATCTTGTGTGAAAGTTGTTTGAATCTTGAGTATTTACATTAATAAATAGAGCTCTATATTATAGTTGCAAATATAATAAAGTTGATAAAATGTTTCATTGTTTTAATTGCATTTGCATTATAATCATGTATTGACACCATTTCACTGTCTTTTTTTAGAGCAGAGGTTCTTAGCTGGAGATATCTATATCCCTTGGAGGTAAGGGAACCAAATGATAGATGTATTGGTCTGGTTCTCTGAATAATTAAAACAAATTATAACACATTTCTCTGCATTAATAATCTTGAAATAAAAGTGAGGAAATTGACTTGACGAGTTAGATGACATGCAAGTAACATTGTCAGTAACTGGAGCTCAAATCCTTTTTTTAATTACACAAAAGCAACAGCAAAATCTCATGAGTTGTAACTCGCTTGTCTATTTGTGATTTGCCATTTTGATAAAAATAATATTAAATTCTTATGATTTTCTTTCATCTCTGTCATTGCTAGCTATCCATATGTAAAGTAAACCAAGCTATTAACATCTTTTGAAGCCATACTGATACATAATAGGACTGGTGATGATGATTTATATTTTTATATTGTTAGGGCTTTATTTCAGCGGGAACGCAGTGAATGTATGTAATTGCAAGGGGTGCTGGGTTGTGCTGCAGGGTTTATTGATACTGGCTGCAAGGGGATCTATTTTCACTGGAGGTGTTCTTTTTTTGCAGGGGGGTCTATTGTTTCGGGGAAGGTATATTGTTGCTGGTGGGGGATCTATTGTTGCTGGGGGGTGGGCCTTACATTGCTGGGGGGGGCAGTTGTTACTAGGAGGGATCAACTGTTGAGGGAGGGGTCTATTGTTGTTGGCTGCTGAAGGGTCTATTGGTGCTGGCTGTGGGGAGATATGTTGCTGCCAGGGGTCCAAAGTTGCTGGGGGGTATATAGTTGGAAGCAGTCCATTGTTGCTTGGGGGATCTGTTGTTGATGGGGGGAGGTCTATTATTGCTGGCGGCAGGGGATCTATTCTACTGCTTTTATACTGTTATCATTGAAAATATCCACAAAACACTGGCTAGGCACACAGTTAACCCTTTGACTGCCCATGATATTAGCCCCTTCCCAGGTCGCGTCATTAGTACAGATTAGATACATATTTTTAGCACTGATCACTGTATTAGTATCACTTGTTCCCAAAAAAGTGCCAGAAGTGTCAGTTAGTGTCCGATTTTTCAAAACAATATCACAGTCCTGCTATAAGTCGCTGAACACCGCCATTACTGGTAAAAAAAATAAAAAAAATAATCCATAAATATATCCCATAGATTGTAGACGGTATAACTTTTGTGCAAACCAATCAATATACGCTTATTGGGATTTTTTTTACCAAAAATACATAGCACAATACATATTGGCCTAAACTGGTGAAGAAATTAGATATTTTACATTTTTTATTGCATATGTTTTATAGCAGAAAGTAAAAAAATTTTTTTTTTTTTTCAAAATTGTCAGTCTTTTTTTTATTTATAGTGCAAAAAATAAAAACTGCAGAGGTGATCAAATACCACCAAAAGAAAGCTCTATTTGTGGGGAAAAGGGACATCAATCTTATTTGGGTACAGTGTCGCATTACCGTACAATTGTCAGTTAAAGTAACGCAGTGCTGTATCACAAAAAATGTCCAATTTATTAATCAGGGTACATCTTCCGGAGCTGAAGTGGTTATTCAATTAAGTATTATGTATTTTAAAAGTCCATTCAAAATGCCAATGCACTACAGTGCATCCGAATAATCTATTTAGGCCCTCAGTTTAGGGAAGATCCTGTTTATCAAACCTAACCAAGAGCCTATTCCAAGCGAACAAAATACTATAATATAATATTACTCAAATAACGTTCAATTCAATGATAGCCTATTACATGGTGCGTGTCGTAGTCTGTAGAAACATTTACTTTTTTTACAGCACCTGATCCCAAATATTCTCTCAGGAAGAACACCTAATGTCTTTTTATAAATTAGGCCTCTACCTGGACCTGTACATTCAACTTTTAGTAATATGATTTGTTTATTTTTATATATACAATAAATGTATTTTCTATTGCACATTACATTTTTCTTTATTTTAGATGAATAGGTAGAGTTTACCAAGCATCATAAAGCCACTGACTTGCCAGTTACAGGCAACAGTTGGAGTGTGTCTTGCTTGAAAGTAATTTCCACAGAAATTCCATATGAATTCACTTGAGCAAACAGATTCCAACCTTGTAGGGGCTTCTGTTCAAAATAACAATGACTAATACATGATGATTAATACCACGCACTTGTAGATTTCATAATTCAAGACATCCTTTGTTTTGCATGACAAATAGGACAATTTAAAGCTTCATGACTGCCCAGAATGGATTAGTTATTTGCATGATAACTACTATTCTTGTACATGAATAAAAGTAAATACATTTTCTGAAAAGTCTCCTACTGCTTCTGAAAACCAGAATGCATTTAAGTCCACAATTGAGTGTGTTGCAGTGAATCAAGTGAACAGCGTCCAGTCCACATTCAGGTCTTTCAATAAACTGCAGTAAAATATCTAAATCGTCCGATTTGTCCTGCTGGGACAAGAGAAAAATGTTTAGTGAAGTGCTGGAGCATGCCATTAATCTGTTGATGAAAACACAAGTGATTACCCATGTATGAAAGAAATATTTGAATTGCCTTGTTGAGTGATGTGTGGCATACTTAAACACCACTAGATTTTCAAAAACAGATTGCAATTAAAAGAGTAACCACTTTTGGTTTTCTGTGAAGTGTTTTATTGCAAGCCTAAATAGTACAAGAATTAACCAATGTAATTCAAGGAGAGTGTGTGATATAATAGTGTGGTCAGGAACTTTGCTAGAGACAAAAAGTGATTTAGGACACTTTGCTGCAATGCTCTCTGTGCTCCCAATAGACTTTAGTTGAATGGGTTAACACTACCTCGCCTCCATCCACCAGGGGGAGCTGACAAGCCAAAGGAGCTCAAGACACGTAATGGTTGGCAGCATTGAATCGTGGGAGATGAAGTTTGGGAAAGAAACTTTACTATGACAGTTTAATGGACTTCGGACTACAGTTCCCAATGTAAGCCAAAGTAAAAAGAGAGAGAAAGAGAGAGAGAGAGAGAGAGAGAGAGCGCTGTATTTCACACGCTGAATATCGAGGGATTTCCTCTTTGTTGCGAGGTGACTGAGGTGTGCACATCGCTGCTCCTGTATGCACATCAACCTGCTATACAAGCCTGTAGCCGAGTGCTGAGTACCAAAGTCACTCCAGGCAGATCCAGAAATGAGCTGACATCTGAACAGCGGGGCCCCTGTTTTAATGCTGGGACTGGTGAGAGGATACTGCTGCCATTAACCTGTTGCTGCTAGCAGAGACTGAACATATAGGGAATGACCATTTAACTAGCAGCATTATTTACTGCATGCAGACTGTACGCAGACTGTACTCATGTGCATCACCATAAAGACTGGGCCCCAATGCTAGCCAGCTGAAAAACTAGGGCTAAAGTCTGCTCACTCAGATAACTGCTTCACAAGAACTTTACTTATTTTCCATAGGAAGAGGTACCTCTTTAGGGAGTCTTACATTTTATCGCTGCCATTCATATTGAGTGCCCTCTAAAGTGGATATAGCCTACTGTTTACATAGTTATTGCAGTATTGATTATCATTGCTGTTACTGCTTTCTGATACTTATTGCTGATTTTGTGGATTACCAGATTTTCTGTAATTCAGTGGCAAAGAACTCCATTCTATGCTGCTATAGCCTATTGAACATATTGTCTCGTGAACTGTGGTTGACCTAATTCTTTACTTACTCATTTATGTGTATATTGCTATTTACTGCAACCCCTGACAATATATTGGGTACATTTACCACTAACCAGTCTGATGTTTGCTTTTTTGATACTAAATCTTAATTGTCTGCAGGGTATCTATATTTGTGCTCCCAGTACCAGTGTGTGTTATCTATTTGCTTAACCTGGTGTGTCAGTGGGGCTGAGGTCATTCTCAATGTCGAGGCAGAAGAATAGAGAACCCAATCCACCAAGCAGGTCCTGTGGCAGTAGTGCTACAAAAGATTTGAGTGTTTCTTGTAATAATTGGCTTGTGTATAATTTAAAATGAATTTGTGGCCATGTTATGGGTGTTAGAGTATATACATATTCATAACAAGCAATAAATGATTTTAGCTGCAGGCAATGTGGAACAATTCATCCTAAAAGTTTGCACCTGGAGCACTAAAGTCACCCAAGTCATTCTCACAGCAGCTTAGCTCACACTGCTCCCCAGCTGTGATCCAGCAGTCCTCCTGCCTTTCCCCAGAGCAGGAGTTTTAGAAGCAGAGAGTAGGCTGAGTTGAACTGCTGAGAGATTCAGTACTTTTATTGTGAAATTTAAGAATGACTTCTCCCACATGCCTGCAGCTACAGAGGTCAGTAAGGGCTAGTGATGCACAAATTAGCTTAGGTTTGATTTGAGGGCCATTTGCCGTACCCAGATTGTGAAAAATACTGTTTAGTTAATAATAAATATTTGTAAATTTTAAAATGTGACTTTTCGTGAAATGGTGAAAAAAATCACAAAACTGTACTTACTGTGTGTGTATGTGCTACCGTATGTTATGTGCTTTTGCATACATGTTTTTTTTTTTTTTTAAGTACTGTCAACAGGGAATGACAAGCCCCTTGGTAACAGTATGTACTACAATTGTTGCAGTTTCTCTAGAGAAGTTAACAGGCAGCTAAACAGATCACTTAAGTTTCCCCAATTTCCTTTTTACCTTTTCCCTAACCACTTATACCCCTTCCTGCCCAGGCCAATTTTCAGCTTTCAGTGCTCTCACGCTTTGAATGACAATTGCGTGGTCCTGCAACACTGTACCCATATGAGCTTACACAAATAGAGCTTTCTTTTGGTGGTATTTTATCACTACCAGGTGTTTTATTTTTTGCTAAACAAAAAAAAAAAACAAATATTTTGAAAAAACAAAACATTTTTCATTTTGTTATAAAATTTTGCAAACAGGTCATTTTTCTCCTTCACTCATGGGCACTGAGAGGCTTAACTAATGGGCACTGAGAGGCTTCACTAATGGGCACTGAGAGGCTTCACTGATGGGCACTGAGAAGCTACACTGATGGGCACCGATGAGGCGGCACTGATGGGCACTGATAGGTGGCACTGATGGGCACTAATGAGACAGCAGTGGTGGGCACTGATCAGGAGGCACTGATGAGGCGGCACTGATGCGCACTGATAGGTGGCACTGATGGGCACTAATGAGACAGCAGTGGTGGGCAATGATCAGGAGGCACTGATGAGGCTGCACTGGTGGGTGGCACTGATGGGCACCGATAGATGTGATGGGCACTGATAGGCGGCATGGAGAGATGGCACTGATGGGCACTGAAAGGTGGCACTGATGAGCACTGATAGGCGGCACCGATGGGCACTGATAGTCACTGATAGGCAGTACTAATGAGTGACACTGATGATGAGGCACTGATGGGCGCTGATTGGCAGCACTGATTGGCACCAGTAGGCAGCACTGATGGGCACTGATAGGTGGCACTGATGGGCACTGATAGATGGCACTGATCAGCACTGATTAGCAACACTGGATGGCACTGTTTAGCAGTACTGATGTGCACTAAGGGGACCGATGTCTCTCTAACCGAAGCCAGTTCACGGCTTCTGTTTACTTCTGTGATCAGCTGTCATTGGCTAATAGCTGATCACGTGGTAAAGGCCCCGCTGTGATTGGCACTTTACCCCGATCTGTGATCAGCCGAGTGCCAAGAGAGAATGGGAGGGCGTCCATGTACACCCTCCCGGCAAAGGAATCCCGCGTTGTAGCCATCTTTCGGCTATAGTGCATGCACCAAGTGGTTAATGTTTATGCACCTCTTTCAGTAGAAATTAATACAGAAGTGCTGAATATTTCTTTTAGGTAACATGTCTGGGGGATGCCTTAAACCTGCATGTGAAGTGGTGCAACTGTAAGAAAAAAAAAAGACATTTAAATTGCCACTAAATAATATTGCATGGGTAAATGTACTAGGATCTAGAAAGGCCCCTTTAAAATAAGGAGACCCCCAGATGTCTGCTCTCCATGCATATGAGTGCAAAGGGTGCATAGTATTTCTTGTTACTCATTCGCAAAAATAAAATTTTGTCATATACACCATGGCAAAGTCCTTCAGTTAAAAAAATGGCCGTGGTGTAAAGCCATCATTTTGTCCAGCGATGTAGATCCATCATCAATCACGATGAATAATGCCCAACGACCAGCCAAAACACCAGGGATGATAGGGGAAACCCCACCCCATGCCATTTTTTGTGTGGGATCTTCCCTAAAAATCCATACAATACCTCATCTAGGGTATAGATTTTGGGGGGGAAACATTGTTTTTTTCCCCATAATATCATTGGTTGTGATGCAGGCAGCAGAACGGCATCATTGGGTGTTAAGGTTTACCATAACAGCCAATGATGGTATGCAGCTGCCTGCAACCTAGCAACCAGTACCATCATTAGTTGATATTACACAAGTGGCTGGCCTGCAAAGAATCCATGGTTGCTGGGATGCATCCAGCCACCAGCATCCTAGCAACCAAACAGTGGTAAGCTGTCATTTAGTGGCAGTGGAGATAACCCCTCTAAATGAATGAATTCTAGCTGCAGCAGCCAGAGTTTTAATGAGCTGGTGAACTGACCAAACCTGGCCATTTAGTTCACTTATTTGGCAAACTGTAAACATGTAATGTTCAGGTCAAACTCTATATCAACCTGAACCTGAATGCTCTCGGAGGATGTTTTTGTACCATTCTTTATTCATGGCTGTCTTCTTAGGCACAATTGTGAGTGAGCCCACTCCCTTGGCTCAGAAGTAACCCCACACATGAATGGTGTCAGGATGCTTTACTGTTGGCATGACACAGGACTGATGCTAGCGCTCACATTTTCTTTTTCCGGACAAGGTTTTTTCCAGAAGCCCCAAACAATTGGAAAGGGGATTCATCAGAGAAAATGTCTTTACCCCAGTCTTCAGCAGTCCAATCCCTGTACCTTTTGCAGAAAATCAGTCTGTCCCTGATGTTTTTCCTGCGCTTCTTGACACCAGGCCATCCTCCAAGAGTCTTTACCTCACTGTGCACGCAGATGCACTCACACCTGCCTGTTGCCATTCCTGAGCAAGCTCTGTACTGGTGGTGCCCCAATCCCGCAGCTGAATCAACTGTAGGAGACGGTCCTGGCACGTGATTGACTTTCTTGGGTGCCCTAAAGCCTACTTCACAACAACTTAACCTCTCTCATTGAAGTCCTTGATGATCCGATAAATAGTTAATTTAGGTGTAATCTTATTAGCAGCAATATCCTTGCCTGTGAATCCCTTTTTGTGCAAATCAATGATTATTGCGCGTGTTTCCTTTCAGGTAATCATAGTTAACAGAGGAAGAACAATGATTTCAAGCACCACCCTCCTTTTAAAGCTTCCAGTCTGTTATTCTAACTCAATCAACATTACAGAGTGTTTTCCAGGCTAGTCCTCGTCAACACTGACACCTGTGTTAACGAGAGAATCACTGACATGATGTCAGCTGGTCTTTTGTGGCTGGGCTGAAATGCAGTGGAAATGTTTTTTTAAAGTTAATTTTCATGCAAAAGAGGGGCTTTGCAATTGATTGCAATTCATCTGATCACTCTTCATAACATTCTGGAGTATATGCAAATTGCCAGAAATTTAGTGGATATCCTTAATTTTATAGTTGTCATGAGCAGTACTAGCTTTAGACCTTGTGGGGCCTGGGCACTTCAAGTTCGGGGGCCCTTCAGTGGAGAAATTAAATTATATGTCAAATAAAAAGTGAGCTGAAATGAATGATAAACCATGTTTGTTTTAAATTAAAGGTTAGGTTCTGAAGAAGACACTTGTCTGTTTTTTGTTCTCAATTTTATTGACTGTAAGAGGCTGGTTGTATCTAAATTGATCCATCAATCGACTTGGGTACAATCAACCTGTTGGATTTTTTAAAATGTGATTACTGCCAGCAGCTTTAGCACAGTACAGTAATCACTGTGTTCTGCTGGCAGAGAAGGCTCCCAGATGGCAGAATACATTATTACAGTGGGAGGAAATTGATCGATTTTCATTCTTTCCAGTAATGATGAAAGGAAAGAAAATCACATAATCTATGTAACTTATCAAACTGTATCATCTTGAGGACACTGGTCTCGACAGCCAGTAGGCACAGAGCATTTAATCTTTCATGGGTCATTGTGGTTTTCAGAGGTTAGTGGTAATCAGTGCCAATTTACTGAACGTCCTTTCTTCTAAACAACTAGTGACCATCATGGTTGGGAACCAATCAGAGCGGAGAGAAGAACCGAGACCGGAAGAAGTGGGGTTTAATAAGAATCATGCCCAATCCAACTGGAGTCAGAGGAATGCTTTGGGAACAGTCACAGCAGATACCGTGGTGAACTGATCGCATTGATTATATCCACATGCGTATTACCCCTGTTGGGGTGTTCGGATCCGGTGAGTAGGAACCCTTGAGGGGGAGCACAAAAGTCACCTGAAGATATTGCGAGCACTCAAGTCACCTATAGGCTTCTGCTATATACCTGAGCATTACCAGACTTACACCTTATATGAACTGTTATTTACTCATCTATATGAGGACTGATCCCTTATCATGTATAAGGGCGCATATATGCCTTTGAAGTGTGGTTTAGCCCTTTCGGACTGTGCTATATGCCCATAATTTGGTTATCATACCTGTGACCCTCTGATACATTTTTCTTGGATGTGTTTCATTTGTTTATATTTTATGTTTTATTTCTCATTGTTGGTAGCTGGATGCAATATTATTAGGATTATCACTTATATTTGTTGCACTGTGTGTATCACTTGTCACGCACTTGTGGTATGTAGTTGCTAGGAAGTACATGCCACTCATTTACTTTACAGTTTTGCACATATACAGATACTAGGTACTTTTAGATCATGCTTTGTAGTTACCACATTAGGGGCTAACCTGCACTGCAGTTCACTTACACGTTTTATAGGGTGTATGTCTTCTATCGTCACACCTATATACACCTCACAGGAATACCTATATATGAGGTATTGACATTTTATCCTAGGCTGGGGTCTCAGGAGATGTGCGCCGGTGAGGCCTTTATACCTATGGTGCAGTCTTCTTACTCCCCCCATATACACCTGTGGGCCCTTGGCTATTAGGTAGTGCCACACACCCCATTTATTTGCCTGTTTTCTTCAGCAATTAAAGTTCCCCTAGGGGAGCCTTATTAGGGGAGGCAGCAACCTTTCTCTCCTACCCTCATCCTAAGCGCGGTTGATTTCTTTATAACGCAAAACAGCTGCTGAGTGTCCTCTCCTTACACTGAATGAAGTTTGCATTTCATTCTAGTTACAAACCCATCTAGACAACAATGTCCTAAACTTCTTTTAATCCAAATAGGCATGAACAAATGTAGTTAACCTGCATCTGCCAAAAACATTGTATTAGTTGGCGAACAAACGAGGTTTACTATGAATGATTACTGTGCCCACGAACCTGAAACTTGCCATTTTAAACTGTACAACAGTAAAGAAAAGCATATGGAGTAGCACGAATGTAATAAGAAGACTAGGAACGCACGACAAAATACTTACTTTTTTGCAGCACTCTCTTGATTCTTCTGTACTGATCCTGCTCCCTCAATTTGAGGTCTGACCATCATTTCCTCAGTTGATCCTTGGATCGCCGTACCCCAAAATTCTTCGGCAGACTTTTCACAACTTTGATCTTGGCCTTTCTGACATTTGGGTTTGGGTAAGGTCCATGCTTCCTGTCATAGTCGGCCCTCTTCAAGATGTCCACCATCTCCACCATCTCTACAAAGGACATATTAGAGGCCTTAAATCTCCTCCGGGATCGGGACGTTTGTGGCTCCGGGCTTTTGTCGTTGCTGCTGTTTTCATGCACTTGTTCTTTCTCCGCCATGTGCTCTCTCACTGCTCTGAAAGAGAAGGGGCGGGGAATATACTATAAAAAAGGTCAGGGGTGGGCGGAGTTTCGCGCATGTGCAGTGTATATAATGCGTAACACGTGTGCATCGTACGTACGATCTGTGGACGGAGTAGCGGAAGCGCCGATCGTTCTAACGAAGGTACAATTTGAACTTGGGGCATCAGTGGCCTATACTGCTTAGAGATTGAGGCCTATATTGGGACAAGATTATGTGAGTTTAGCCTGACATTAGGGTTTGTCTTGTGTTGTGTCTTGCAGATAAAATGGATCGATTCAATGATCATGATTTCCTTCCCCAATTCGTTGATTTGTACAGAGAGCTGCCCTGTCTGTGGCAGACAAAACACCCCTTTTATACAAATCGACTAATGAGGAAGGCAGCACTGGATAAATTGCTGGAATTTGTGAAGCCGCAGATCTCCACGGCAGATATCAACTATTTGAAGTGCAAAATTGGTGGCCTGAGGAGCACATATAATAGGGAGTGCAAGAAGGTCCAGGATTCCCAGAGATCAGGAGCAGCAGCAGATGACATTTATGTACCCAGGCTGTGGTACTACGACAGACTGTGATTTCTGTCAGACAAGACTGAAATCAGGCCATCACTCTCAACCCTTCCTTCACTCTTCCTTATACCCCAGCTGAGGCTTCCGATGTACAACCTGGGCCTTCCACCCAGGAAGAAGATGTGGAGGAGCCCAGCTTGAGTCAGGTATAGCATTTTTCAACATATTTCTCAAAATTGTGTGTGATTGATGAACAATAAACTAAAACTATGTCCCTTTTTCATACACAGGAAATCCTCAGCCAGGAAGAGGCTGTAGAAAGTGACAGCCAGGAGGTGGAAGGGGAAAGTGGCAGCCAGGAGGTGGTGGGGGTAAGTGGCAGCCAGGAGGTGGCTGGGCCCAGTAGCCTGATCGAATCCCAGGTCCCTCCCCTCTGCCTTCAACAAAAAAGGCCCAGAAAGGGGAGGAGCATGGAGGAGTCAGCACTTGGGTTAATTTGGCAGGCTTCTGCAGCCCTCAGAACCCCCCTAGTCTTCTTGAGGCCTATGCCTGCATGGCTGCCAATAAAATGTAGGAAATGGAGGTGGGCCAATTCCTCTTTTGTGAGGAAGTGATGTATATATGGCCCTAAATAAGGGGTTGAGCGGCAAACTCACAAGCAAAACCCACCTGTGTGAGTTGGACCATCCTCCTCCTCCTCTGCCCCCTCTTGTCACTCCAACTCCAACACCAGAGTCACAGCCTGGAAGCAAGCATGGAAGGAAGCGTGTAAGGAAGACAAGAGAGTGATGGCCTGTGTTCGGTCTGGTCTGGCAAAAGACGCAGGCTGTTGTAATCCTACAGCCTGGGGACATATATGTCATCTGCTGCTGTTCCTGATCTCTTGGATTGTGCTCCCTATTAAATGGACTCCTCAGGCTCCCAATTTTGCCTGTCAAATAGTTGATGTGTGCCCTGGGGTACAAAGGCTGCGCTAATTACACCAGTTTATCCAGCATTGCCTTCCTCTTTATTTTGTTATGACTCCTAATAAATGTATATTTTTTGTCTAAAATCATTGGCTATGTGTTTTAAATAAACAAGCACAGTTTGTTCGTGAGTAGGCAGGTACATTTCAAAAAGACAATGTCAAACTAACAAGGGACATCAACACCAACCAATCTCCTTGAGGTTAAAAAATACAAGATAACAATGGTGGTAACTTGACACCCAAACGAAAAAAATATTATGGAGATCACTAGAAAAAAAATAAAAACAGGAGATCTTGATTTAAGAAAAAAAAGGAGATTACTATAAACAAAAATTAAAACATTATTCTGTAGATCCGGCGAAAAAAAAAAAATATTATTAATGAGATCACAAGAAATAATAAAGAAATCATTTTGTCAGAACTCTGTGTATATATCAGCTGCAAAACAACTTCATAATTCTAGCATTATAAAGAAGAAGAGAATGCTCTGCACTGAAAGATTTCAAAATTTGCAGCGTGACGAATGTGCTATCTCCATTACGAACATTAGTTTTACCAGGCCGAGTGCTTCCGTCAATCAAGTGCTTACTTGATTGACACACGCTAGGAATTTCCGACAACGGATTCTGTTGTCATAAAATTTGAGAACCAGCTCTCAAATTTTTGTTGTCGGAAATTCCTACAAAAAATGTCCGATGGAGCCTACACACAGTCGGAATTTCCGACAACAAGCTCCCATCGAACATTTGTTGTCAGAAAATCCGATTGTGTGTACACTATTTGTATGCTGTTTATCTTATAACGATTTTTTAGACTAATTTATCAGTATTGACTTGACATACATGTTACAATCGACCGGTATTTGGAATGGTGTTATATGTGGGCACGATCTCGTTTTTTGATGCTTTTAAATAGATAGTGACTAATTAGTCTTTTATGTGATAGTGATTGTAATATATCATTAGGAAACCAAGCATTTGCTAATTACTTATGTTATGGGATATGTTTAGGCTTAGGTGCCTCCATAGTTATAATGTTATAATGTACCCAGTAATGCGATGGATGTTAGGAGTTAACTTCCCGCCCGCACGCATATATTATAGACAATCTTCCTAAATGCAGAACAGACTTGGTTGTGCGGTGGCCCCCCTCACATCAGGAGTCCTCAGCGGAGCCCCCTCTCACATCAGGATTCCCCAGAAGAGCCCCCCCTCACATCAGGAGTCCCCAGGGGAGCCCCCCTCACATCAGCAGTCTTCAGCGGAGCCCCCCTCACATCAGGAGTCCTCAGCGGAGCCCCCCTCATATCAGGTGCCCCCAGAAGAGTCCATCCTTGCATCAGGTGTCCCAGCAAAGTCCATCCTTGCATCAGGTGCCCCAGTAGAGTCCGCCCTTGCATCAGGTGCCCCCAGCGGAGCCCCCCTTACATCAGATGTCCCCAGCGGAGCCCCCCTCACATTGGATGTTCCCAGCAGAGCTCCCCTCACATCAGGAGTCCCCAGCGGAGCCCCCCCTCACAGCAGGAGTTCTCAGTGGAACCCCCCTCACACCAGGAGTCCCCAGCGGAGCCCCCTCACATCAGGAGTCCCCAGCGGAGCCCCCACTCAAATTAGGAGTCCCCAGCGGAGCCCCCCTCACATCAGGTGTCCCCAGCGGAGCCCCCCCTCACATCAGGTATCCCCAGCGGAGCCCCCCTCACATTAGGAGTCCCCAGCGGAGCCCCCTCTCACATCAGGAGTCCCCAGCGGAGCCCCCTCTCACATCATGAGTCCCCAGCAGAGCCCCCTCTCACATCAGGAGTCCTCAGCGGAGCCCCCCCTCACATCAGGAGTCCCCAGCGGAACCCCCTCTCACATCAGGAGTCCTCAGCGGAGCCCCCTCTCACATCAGGAGTCCCCAGCGGAGCCCCCATCACATCAGTAGTCCCCAGGGGAGCCCCCCCACAAGTCAGGAGTCCTCAGTGGAGCCCCCCTCACATCAGGAGTCCTCAGAGGAGCCCCCTCTCACATCAGGAGTCCTCAGCGGAGCCCCCTCTCACATCAGGAGTCCCCAGCGGAGCCCCCCCTCACATCAGGAGTCTTAAGTGGAGCTCCCCTCACATCAGGAGTCCTCAGCGGAGCCCCCCCTCATATCAGGTGCCCCCAGCAGAGTCCGTCCTTGCATCAGGTGTCCCAGCAGAGTCCGTCCTTGCATCAGGTACCCCCAGTAGAGTCCGTCCTTGCATCAGGTGCCCCCAGCGGAGCCCCCCTTACATCAGATATCCCCAGCGGAGCCCCCCTCACATTGGATGTTCCCAGCGGAGCCCCCCTCACATCAGGAGTCCCCAGCGGAGCCCCCCTCACACCAGGAGTCCCCAGCGGAGCCCCCCCTCACACCAGAAGTCCCCAGCAGAGGCCCCCTCACATCAGGAGTCCCCAGCAGAGCCCCCACTCACATCAGGAGTCCCCGGCGGAGCCCCCCTCACATTAGGAGTCCCCAGCGAGCCCCCCCTCACATCAGGTGTCCCCAGTGGAGCCCCCTCTCACATCAGGAGTCCCCAGCGGAGCCCCCTCTCACATCAGGAGTCCCCAGCGGAGCCCCCTCCCACATCAGGAGTCCTCAGCAGAGCCCCCTCTCACATAGGAGTCCCCAGCGGAGTCCCCCCTCACATCAGGAGTCCCCAGGGGAGCCCCCTGTCACATCAGGAGTCCTCAGCGGAGCCCCCCTCACATCAGGAGTCCTCAGCGGAGGCCCCTCTCACATCAGGAGTCCCCAGTGGAGCCCCCCTCACATCAGGAGTCCTCAGCAGAGTCCCCCCACATCAGGAGTCCTCAGCAGAGCCCCCCTTCCATCAGGAGTCCCCAGCGGAGCCCCCTCTCACATCAGGAGTCCCCAGCAGAGCCCCCCTCACATCAGGAGTCCCCAGGGGAGCCCCCCTCACATCAGGAGTACTCAGCGGAGCCCCCTCACATCAGGAGTCCACAGCAGAGCCCCCTCTCACATCAGGAGTCCTCAGCGGAGCCCCCCTCACATCAGGAGTCCCCAGCGGAGCCCCCCTCACATCAGGAGTCCCCAGGGGAGCCTCCCCTTGCATCAGGAGTCCTCAGCAGAGCCCCCCTCACATCAGGAGTCCCCAGCGGAGCCCCCCTCACATCAGGAGTCCCCAGCAGAGCCCCCCTCACATCAGGCGTGCCCAGGGGAGCCCCCCTCACATCAGGAGTCCCCAGGGGAGCCCCCCTCACATTAGGAGTCCTCAGCGGAGCCCCCCTCACATCAAGAGTCCCCAGGGGAGCCCCCCTCACATCAGGAGTCCCCAGGGGAGCCCCCTCCCACATGAGGAGTCCTCAGCGGAGCCCCCCTCACATCAGGAGTCCCCAGGGGAGCCTCCTCTCACGTGAGGAGTCCTCAGCGGAGCCCCCCTCACATCAGGAGTCCCCAGCGGTGAATCCGCCGCCATTACAGAAGGTCAAGAGAGCCGGCTGCGTGTTTACAATAGCACCACCGCCCACCCCCTCCCCTTTCCATAACAGATGGGCAGCGAGGAGGAGCGGGGCAGAGCGGGGATGAGCGGGGCGGAGCACGGGGGGTGGGCGGCGCCACAGCAGCTCGGCTTTTATTGAAGCCACCCAGCTGCAGTCCACTTCCTCCAGCGGCGACGGTGAAAAATCGGGAAAAAGTGAATTTATCGGGACATTCCCCGGGAATTAATAAAATCAGGAAAAGAGTCTAAATCCGGGGAATGTCCCGGGAAATTCGGGACTGTTGGTAAGTATGGTATATTCAGTTAGAGAGGTCAGGGATGGCTTGTTTCAAAGCTCTTTTACTGCTTTGTAAGAATATGTAAAGGTATATAGTCTGGGCACAGGTGCACTTTAATCTAGGTTTACTTTGATTGCCCAAAAATATTCAAGGGAAATGAAAAAATACATTTTTTTTTTTTTTTTCTTGTTACTTAACTGGATGATTGGGGAAAAACAGAGCTTTACCTTGCTCACTATGAAAAATGAAGATCTACTCTGTGAAAATGCACTCTGCAAATTGATCAGTCTTTATTCTTTTAGCTGCAAATTAAAATACTATTAAGGTTAGTTAACTAACCCTTTTCATAGGGTAAAATAATGAGATGTGTAATACTAAGATTTGTTAGTTAATCTCTTCCTATGTTCATACACATTAATGTAGCGTTATTATTGTTATGCTATTAACCTCCCATTTGCTTGAAGCAATTTGTAGAGAAAAAAATAATAGTTGTTTGTATTCTGTTACCCCTTGTATATACAAATATTTGTAAGGCAAAAGTGTATCTTAATTTAAAACAGTACATGTCATATTTTATAGCTTGCCAATCCTTATGCCGCTTACACATGGTCTGACTTTTCGGCTACAAAAGTCCGACGGACACCGACGGACAATCCGATCGTGTGTGGGCTTCCCTGGACTTTCAGCGGACTTTTCCAGCCACAAACCTGAAGGACTTTAGATTTGGAACATGCTTCAAATCTTTACGCCGCTCGTCTGTATGCTAGTCCGACGGACAAAAACCCACGCTAGGGCAGCTATTGGCTACTGGCTATCAAGTTCCTTATTTTAGTCTGGTGTACGTCATCACGTACGAATCCGTCAGACTTTTGTGTGATCGTGTGTAGGCAAGTCCGGTCGTTAGAAAGTCTGTTGAAAGTCCGCCAAAAGTCCGTTGAAAGTCTGTCGAAAGTCTGTCGGACGGGCTGTCGGACTTTTGTAGCTGAAAAGTCCGACCGTGTGTACGCGGCATTAGATGTGGTGGCTGCATTTGTTTTCTTTTTTCAGGCTTCTTATTTTCAGCTGGGGATTCTGCCAGTAACACATCTACTGTCCTAGAGTGGCAACTCTCTCTCGCTGTACTAATTCTATGGAAGAGGAGCGTTTTCACCCTAGGCTACTTTCCTGCTCATGATTGCCCTCTCCTTATTATAGGAGATATGGGGGGTAATTTACTAAAGGAAACTCCACTTTGCACTGCAAGTGCACTTGAAAGTGCACTGAAAGTGTACTTGGATGTAAAGTCGCTGTAGATGTGAGGGGGACATGCAAGGAAAATAAGAAACAGCATTTTAGCTTGCACATGATTGGATGATAAAATCAGCAGAGCTTCCACTCATTTCAGATCCACCCCTCAGATTTACAGCGACTACACTTCCAAGTGCACTTTCATTGCACTTTCAAGTGAATTTGCCTTTCGTAAATAACACCCATGGTCTTTAGTTCACGGAGGTAATCTGGGCAGGGCTAATAACATTGCTTAGAATTTTAGTGCAGCAGTGATGGAGTGAACATGAAGTTAAGAGCTTCATGGATCCCTGGCAGGGTTTGAAGGTATTTGTTTGTACAAGAAGGATTTTTTAAGGAGGCAAAATATGGATGAAAGTGCACGTTTTGGAGAGATTTACCGAATGGTTCTTTATTGCCATGACATTTCAAAATTAAATATTTGAAAGAAGAAAAACTCTCCCAGTACAGCAATTGGTGAAATAAAAGTCACTTGAAAAGGGCTTGCTATTGGCACTGTGTCTCCTTAGTATTCCCATTATTCTAGTTATGTGTAACATTGAACAACAAACTAATTTGAATGCTCTGGAGACCAACTTTATCACTAAAGAAAATCTAAAAATCTGAGGACCTCTGAAATTTTTTTTGAAGCACCAATGTTGGTCGCAAACCAAATATTTCATACCTTTGCTTTTAAACCTTTTTATTTGGAACCTCAGGCTTTAAAAATCTAGATTTTTCAAAAGAATTGCTTGAGATGATTGTAGCTGTATTTAGTGCACTTGCAATAGAAATAATTGAGTACTATCCATTACACTTTTTTTTATTTGCACTAACATATTATTTTTTAGGACAAGCTTTCAGGGTATGTCCCCTTTTTCTTCTGTAAAATATATCCAACCCGTTATATCCAACACATCCCTTGAAGACTTCATGATCTTAAATATTAAGTTAAGAAACGTTCTTTTGCTAGTAATGAACACATACTTGGTGAATTAGTTTTGACTATAAAGACACGTAAAATAATATTCAGCTCTAATGTTGCTGAATTTCCCATTAGCACTTTTCCAACATGTAATTGCTGTATACATAGCTATTAGCTAACAGTTACTTTACAACTACTTATGAAACCTCTGTTCTTCCAAAACCCACATTATCTTTTCTACCATATGGAAGAAGACAGGGAGCATATACAGATTATACAGATCTCAAGGATATAGATTATGGTTACCAGACGCCAGCTGGAGATGGGGAATAGCAGACTTCAAGGACTGTTTCAGCCTTACTTAAAATGTGTATGCTTTATTGACAGTAGACTGTTTCTAATTGAAGTGCACATACAAGTGTTTTGCTTAACTGCAAAGGTAACCAGTTTGAGTCACTGGAAGTGGTAATTGCTTGATCATTGGTGTTAATTGCAATGGAAGTTCAATGGAGTGCAAATACTAGTTCAGCAATTAAATGATATGTTTGATTGCACTATAGTGCCTTAGAAGCCAGATTTAAATGCCCATGCTCGAATTTGTGGAAAGGCTATACTACATCCTAGGGCTAGATTTGCAGAGAGGTCACATACAGAGGAACAAGTCATTGGAATCCATGGTGAGATTTGCAGCAGATGTTCTCTACTTTTCAGTGTCATCAGGGACGTGCGATGAGGTCAGTGGCTGGTAAGGCACTGGTTAGTATCAGAGCCAGATTCACACAGGTTATATATATGCCACGATCGTTAGAGCGAGAGCAATAATTATAGTACTGGACCTCCTCTGTAACTCTAAACATATAATCTGTAAAAAGTTTTAAAGCGTCGCCTGTGGAGGTTTTTAGGTAGTGAAGTTTGGCGCCATTCCATGAGTGTGCGCAATTTTGAAGCGTGACATATTAGATATCTATTTACTTGCCGTAACATCATCTTTCACATTATACAAAAAAATTGGGTTATCTTTAGTGTTTTTTTTTAATCATGAAACTGTTTTTTTTTTTTTAAAAACACACACGTTTAAAAAATTGCTGTGCAAATACCGTGCAACATAAAAAGCAACGACCACCATTTTATTCCCTAGAGTGTCTGCTAAAACAATATATATAATGTTTGGGGGTTCTGAGTCATTTTCTAGCAAACAAATGATGATTATTACATGTAGGAGAGAAGTGTCAGACTTGGCCTGGGTGCAAGGTGTTAATTACCATAAGTAATATACAAATAATTATTATTTATTGTTTTTAAGGTAATTTACTATATGTTAAAAAACTGTACTCAAGCAGGTGGCTTAACAGACAAAGTACTGAAGTTTGAAGTTATAACTTCAAACCAGTAATTTCACAGTAAATAGATAAATAAAAAATCATTATCTTATAACATATAGCATAATAATATATGATTTAGCTTGATTATAACAGTACCTTTTCAACAGCAGCAGATTCCTATTCTCCCTCTTAACTGTGTGAGAAAAACATGGGCTTGTGGATAAATCTTATACACATAAACCCGTGTTTTTTCCTTATAGTTAAGAGGGCTAGGCTGGAAGGGAGCATTTGTCTTTTAGACACATGCCCCTTCTATGACACTGCAGTGAGAGGCATTCCTCCACTGCAGCATTTTTATTGGACAGCTGGGGCTAATGGTACTTTGCCATTGGTCCGAGACTCTAAGATGTCCATTCAGCTCAGTGCCTCTGACAAGAAGTGAGGAGAGGCATTGTGAGCTTAACCTCTCAGTCTGCTGCAAACAGAATGTGCCAGCTGGTGTTTAAACTGGCCGCTCTGTATGTAGCTTCTGACAGGCTGCACAAGGAGCCCTGTATGTCCGGAAACCATAGTTTTTCGAGTTTTTTTAATGTTCATGGCTCTGCCTCACCTGCCTCCCCTGACTGCACGTCCATGAGTGTCATTCAGTTGTAAAAGGCTACTTCGAATATGAAAGAGGAAGCCCTGTAAAGGGTGTCAAAATACATTTTCTTATATCTGGCCACTCATACTGTCACAATCAAAGGATAAGGCTCGAAGACCAGTTGATATAGCAGAGCGAAGATTACACAGAACCAGCAGGATATAAATATAGGCAGGTCACCCTGGCGTATAATGCAGGCTCACCTGAAGTGGGGAGTCTAAGTACTAACCGATGTTCACCAGAGCTCCTAAAGGCGAAGATGGATTTTGCTGTGTGTTAGCACCAGGTTGCAGTCCTCAGGATCACCCCACAAGGAGGTGAGCAAGCCAGGGTCCAGTAGTGGACTAAGCAGGTAAGGATTAAAAAAAGAGTAGTCAGTAAACTAGCCAAATGGTCAGTAATGAATAGTTTCGGGTTGGGATCAAGCAGAAGAGTAGTCTAGGAACAAGCCAAGGGTGGATAATAAGTAGTTGCAAAATATGGATGGCAGCAGGGAAGACAAGAACGAGATACTGGCTGGGAAAGCACAAAAATAAGGCAAGCAGGAAGTGCAGAGACATGGCTTAAATCAGGAAGTTCATGGGAGGAGCAAAGAGTTTAGGGTTTGAGACAGGATCATTCAAGGAATTGTCCAGGGAACTGTCTAGCATTCCAGGTAGCTCAGCAGAAAGAGACATTGCCTAAAACAGCTGGAGACTCCAAGTTCAAATTCAGGCCCTGACACGTACCTGAGGTCCCTTGTTTTGCACAAAGCCATACTCAGTGGCATGAAAGAAAGTGTAAAGTAGAATACAAGGGATAGGAAATGTATGGAAAAACTATTTGCAAAATCACTAACCTTCAGTACAGCAGTAAAGCTCAGTAAAGAACCCATTTTCAACCTGCTTACAATGAAGGACCAGCAGTATAGTGAAGAATCATTTTTCTCACTCTCATCATGCCTCCTGTCAGTATGATTACTGTGAACACATATTCATTATCACAGAGCCAGATTAGCTTCCACTCTTGGCACTCAGAGTTATACTGTTCAATTACAGGAGGTCATGCTCAAAAATGATTCGGGTGCTTACACCCGATGCATGTCAAAATACTTCTAATTATTCAAATTATTTGTTTTTATATTTATCTGTTTGAGTTCAGCTTTAAAACACCTGATGTTCAATATTTGATATTCTCCAGGTCTGAAGGACTGTAGGGGCATTATGTAACCTGAAGCAATTGGGTACATTAATTGTAATTGTGTTCAATTTAATAGTCCAGTCATGTCCAGATGAAATACACAAGCAGGAATTACTCAATTATCAACTAATCAATTATCCAATCTTTTTACATGATTGGATAATGAAGTAAATATTCACTGACTCACCAGCACTGTTTCTGGGTATGGGGGAGCAGTAATCCAATAATGTAGATGCATCAGCACAAGCAGTTCCCTTTTGTTGGCATCACTGCTGAGACTCCTTTTTTGGATCCTCTGAGGACCCCACCATTGGAGAGCCAATAGGAAGTGTCCACGTCAGGCAGGCAGTGATGTGAAGACCTGAAGAAGGTTCCGGCCACCTATATAAAGAAGAAGATAGAAGATCCGAGACCAGAAAGTCACACAACCATGGATTAAGTTGAGTAAATAGGGATAGAGATTTTTTCTTCTATGCAGATAAAGTTAACCTCCCTGGCGGTATGATTATTTCGGATTTTAGGTGCTGAAAGCGGTACAATTATTTTGCATGGAAATTTGGCGTTTTATATTGTAGGTCTGTAATTCTTAACAATAACACACTTAAATCTGTCCAAACAAGAGTCTAGTAGATATCCCGGGTATGATAAAGTTTGAAACACAAAAACATAAATTATAATATAATAAATAAAAATAAATAATTAAAAAAATAAAAATAAAATAATAATAAAATAAATTTCCCCACGATTCACTATCGCTCAATTCTGCAAGTGTTCTAATTTACTATCGCAGTTTTCTAGCTGGTCTAAAACCATTTTTGACGTAAAGGGACACTTTTTGGTTGCTATGGACAATCTCCAGTTTCCAGCCAGAAAGAACAGTATATATAATATAGAACTGCATGCAGGGCATAGGACAAAGCACTGGGCACAAAAGGGATGTGAAATAATTTCATACAGTACTGTAATCTGTAAGATTACAGTACTGTATGTGTTATGATTTTTACAGTTTTTTTAATTTGCCGCCAGGCTCCGCCCCCGTGCGTCGCGATGCTCACAGGGAACGGAGCCTGGCACAGAGAGGCTTCGGGCAGAGGACGGAGCCCGCAGACACAGCGGGGGGACATCGCAGGACAAGGTAAGTAACGCCGCACCAGGATCCTGCAATGCGATCCCGAGTGTGGCTCGGGGTTACCGCTAATGGGACTGAATTTTAACCCCGAGCCACACTCGGGAAAACCGCCAGGGGGGTTAATAAGAGGTTGGGGGAGAGGCAGTGGTGGTGTTGGGTGTTGGTAGGGGAAGCACAGAGTTTACCCTTAAAAGACAATTGTATGCTTGTTTAAATTATTAGCATTTTTAGCCTTATAATTGTATCAGAAGAAGATTTAAACAGTATCGAAATTTACAATATATTTGGCTTCTACAACTGTCCCAATAATGTAGGTTCATTTTCTGTAGATATTAAAATAATTTGTCTAGTACTGTTTGAAATTCAAATTATGGTTCTTCTTCTTTGGCACTTAAAAATAAACTAATATCATGTATAATGTGTTCAACATGTATCTCTTTCTGGAAATGATAGGTGCCTAGCTATCATACTTTCTGAGTCACTGACCTGGTGAATCACAGGGATGAAATGTTAACACGGTAATAAACCATAAACTAAAAATGTAATACAGTGCTGTGAAAAAGTATTTGCCCCTTTCTGATTTTTTATTTTTTTGCATATTTCTCACACTTAAATGATTCAGATCATCAAACAAATTTTAATATTACACAAAGATAACCCGAGTAAATCCAAGATGCAGTTTTTAAATTATTATTTCATTTATTAAGGGAAAAAAGCTGTTTAAACCTGCCTGGCCCTATGTAGAAAAAGTAATTGCCCCCTCCCATGCTGAATCATGAATGAACTGAGATTAACCACAATTTTTTTGAAAGCTGAGTTAAATTTCACTTGCCACACCCAGGCCTGATTACTGCCAGACCCGTTGAATCAAGAAATCACATAAATAGAAGCTGTCTGACAAAGTGAAGCATGCTAACAGATCACAAAAAGCCACACATCATGCCACAATCTAAAAAAATTCAAGAACAGATTAAAAACAAACATGTATCAGTCTAGTAAGGGTTTCAAAGCAATTTCTAATGCCCTATACACACGATCGCACATTCCGACAACAAAATCCATCGGATTTTTTCCGACGGATATTGGCTCAAACTTGTCTTGCATACACGTGGTCACACAAAGTTGGTCAGAAATTAAAACAATTCTGCAAAGAAGAGGGGGCCAAAATTGCTTCACAGCAATGTGAAAGATTCCTTGGCAGTTATCGCAAACGCTTGATTACAATTGTTGCCGGCAAGTAGGAATAAGCGTTTGGCTCGAACATCGGGTGTTCGCCTGTTCGCCGAACAGCGAACAATTTGGGGTGTTCACGCCAAATTCGAAAGCCGCGGAACACCCTTTAAAAGTCTATGGGAGAGATCAAAAGTGCTAGTTTTAAAGGCTTATATGCACGGTATTGTCATAAAAAGTGTTTGGGGACCCGGGTCCTGCCCCAGGGGACATGTATCAATGCAAAAAAAAGTTTTAAAAACGGACGTTTTTTCGGGAGCAGTGATTTTAATAATGCTTAAATTGAAACAATAAAAGTGAAATATTCCTTTAAATTTCGTACCTGGGGGGTGTCTATAGTATGCCTGTAAAGTGGCACATTTTTCCTGTGTTTAGAACTTTCCCTGCACAAAATGACATTTCCTAGCACTCCCCCCCACTCCCAAATTTCCCCTCCTAAAACAAATCTTACTCCCTGCTGATCCCCAAATTCCCCCACCCAACACAAATGGCCTCCCCCATCCCATTGTGGCGTCCCCCCACCTCACATGATGCCACAATGCCCAGGGCAGCTGCCCCTCCTGCCCACCCCCTGTCCTGGCCCTGCCTGTCAGTAGTACATGATTTGTCTCAACCCACTAACTGCTTCATCTGCAGGACAATGGGTTCTGTTGAAAAACAAAAGACCTGATCATCAGATAAAGATAAAGGAAAGAAAGCCTAAAAAAGGAAAATAATGCAGCCGTCACATCTAAGAATTAGTAAATTGCAAAATGATTTTTTACTATTATTATACAGGATTTATATAGCACCAACATGAGGGCAGACAGAACAGTTACACTATAATTCAATACAGGAGGAATCAGAGAGCCCTGCTCGTTAGAGCTTACAATTATATAATAAATCTTTGTGTTTGGGTTTAATACCGCTTTACATAAATAAAGTTAAATGTAAGTAAATATAGTTCTGCTGCTAGCATTTTTATACTCAGGCTGACGGTAGAAGCCCCTGTATGTTTCATGGTATAGGTTTCTTTTCATTACTCACTTAGTGAAGTTATACAGGTTCCATAGTTCATCAGATTTAGGCACTGTTGCTGCAAATGAATGGCTCTTGCAATTCATACATGAATGAGTATTTAGTGTAAGTAGAGCAAGCAGTATTGATAACATTCACAAAAAGGTTTCAGAAGCTGGCGTTCCCTCTAGGGAGAGATAAGTTCCTTTAAACAGATGAGTACAATAATCAAACTAAACCAATTGGTCTGCTCTAAACTAAAGTGGCTGATAATGCAGAGAAATAGGCTGCATTGCCACCATGTGAAATGTAAAGTACACACAATAGTAACAAACTTGGACAATTTCACATGCATATTTGCAAATGCTATTAGTAGCGTTTTACATACAGATAACCTATTCTTTAAGATTACTGGTCCTTCAAACAGCAATGTCATGTTTTTTTTTTTTACTCTCCTTAGAAAAAGTAAATCCGTTTAAAGCAGATAGCTCTTCTCAGACATTCTAAGTATTCATGGCATTCAGCAGATTATCTTAATTGCATCCTTAGTTAATATTCCCCCTTCATTGACATGTACTCCATGTTCCACGGAAGCTGCTAATGCAGTGCTAGCAGGCCGTGCATGCCGTTAGGGATAATGCACTGAATTTTAAAATTCATTATGCTTATTAATGACTTCGAAATATATTCCGGTATCTTGCACATTCTCCAGATACCGGATCGCATTACGATTTGGAGGATAGTTTTTATCACTCGACAGTGAGATGGAAAATAAGTAAATATTTCAAAGACAAGTGAAAATCCTGTCACTTAATGAAATGTGTTACACTGAATAAAAACAAACACGAAATAAGCTACAGCTGAGCTCAGTAATCCTTTTTCCTTCTTTTAGAGAGAATTATTAAACATGGAAATACATTGGTTGGAAGATTGTTCTATGACTGATTAGTTCCTAGCCTAGCAGCATGGAAAAACAACATATTATATATTCACTGCAGCTGTCTGCTTGAAGCAGCTGGATTGACACAAAAATCCTTTGGAATTGCAGTCTCTATGGATGGCATGGTTTAAAGCAAAGCTAATCAAACATAAATGTTTGCCTGAGGCAACTTGAAGCATTACACATGTCAGGGCCACAAATCGTAATCTATAGCTGCTGGAGAATACGTGTACTGTGCATGGCAAGGTTAGAAATTTAAGAGAACCGTAATGAGACTGAAATAATATGGAGGTGTGCGCTGTTTAACTGAGCCCATAGGAACGTTTAAGGCAAACCTCTGGGAAAATAAGCATATAACAATCCATTACATTTGGGGCTTGTTTGCTGCATGCTGAATCGCATTAAAAAAATCACATAACAGTATCCTGCCCCCCCCCCCCCCCCAAAGGTTTAATGGTGGGAGGCTGCTATTAAAATAAAAGAGTCAGGCCTTGCAATATTTGTAGCAACAAAAAGCAGTGCAATGCAGTCGCTTTTCTAACGGTATACTTATTTATTTAGTTTAATACAGTTACTGAGTTTAGGAAAATAGGAAAACCCCCATGAATGGGACTTTAACGGCAACACAAGCTGATGCAGTAAATTAATACTTTTTTGATACCATATAGTATAAAATACACAAAACTTTATAACAAAGAACAGAATAAAAACATTGTATATAGGAAATGTGTACAGGCTATTCATATAACTTCCCTATATTGCACCCAGGGTGGTATCTACAATTTGGGGACCATTTTATTGGTGATTTATATTTGTGGAAACACTACGCATCTACTATGTTGCAATATAGGGAATTTGAATGAATAGCCTGTACACATTTCCTGTTTACAATTTTTTTTATTTTGTTCTTCATTGTCACAAATAAAGTTTTGTATATTTAATACTATATGGTACCAAAAGAGTGATAATTTACTGCATCGCCTTTTGTTGCCGTTAAAGTCCTATACATGAGGGTTTTTCCTATTTTCATATATATTGTAGGGATGTTGGCAACCATAAGCTACTGCTAAAAAAAACACTTTATCCACAGAGTTTAGGGAGTGTGTGCTGAGGTTACAACTCAACTGGCGATCCAGCCAGTAACACTGTCTTATATCTATCTATCTATCTATCTATCTATCTATCTATCTATCTATCTATCTATCTATCTATCTATCTATCTATCTATCTATCTGTCTGTCTGTCTGTCTGTCTGTCTGTCTGTCTGTCTGTCTGTCTGTCTGTCTGTCTGTCTGTCTGTCTGTCTGTCTGTCTATCTATCTATCTATCTATCTATCTATCTATCTATCTATCTATCTATCTATCTATCTTCCTATTTATCTATCTTTTCCACACTTTGTAGATTAGCTACCTAAGTAAGTTTGTAAATTGTATAATTACCCTAATCTATTTTGAGAGCATCAATAGAAGCATATTATTTTGTTCCCTGATGTCTAGTTAGGAATGCCATATGAGCCTTTTCTATTGTTCTTGATGTCCTTGTTTTCTTGTTCATTTCCTCCAGGTCCGCCATATACCTAAACAGTTTATATGTCAAAAATATTGAAGGACGCTAGCTGCCCACTCTTTAACCATCATCTTAAAGGTGTAAACCTATGTCAGAAAGTATTGGCAAAATAAAAAACAGAAGATCAGTACAGATAGAGTTCAAATTTGTCTGTCACTGAAAAATATAACTTTGACTTCAGATAGGGCATACATAGATTTGATAGTTTTACAATCTGCCAGCTCCTGAGTCAGAATGCAGAAATAAAATACAAGAATGATGACTTTACTTTCCATTGCTTTTTCAAAATAAATCTGCTATGACAAAAACATTTGAGCTGCTATTTCTGACCTCTTTTTCTGAAAATACTAGTTGCCTGGCTGTCATGCTGATGATCTGGCTTCAACGGCTGTCAAGTAATTAAATTAGAACAAGTTTAGAAATAAGGAATTCTGACACTTCTCTAACATGGGCTCATGCCCTGCATGCTTGCTTCAGGCTTTTGATTCCGATATAAGAGGGCCAGATACAGCCAGAGAGCCAATATTTTTAAAAGTACCTTACATAAGTAAGTAGGTGAGTTCTGCCAGGGCTCATTCTAATGGGTTTGCCAATGCAGAGTGAAGTAAAAGCTCCTTAGAGGAAATTGGTCCTATTTCCTCCCTCAGAGCACACATAGGCAGGCACACAGCATTTCCTGCATTCTTCTACTGACTCTTCTACTGGCTCCAGAGAACAGTCTAGGGGTTTCTTTTTCTTTGTTTGTTTGTTTTTTGTTTTTGTTTTGTTTAATTAACTGGGATAGGCAGAGGGAGCAAGAGATACCCTAAAAAACTGTAGAACTGGATTACTTGAGTACTCCTCAATTTCTGGCTGTACTTCACAAACTAAATGTCCCATAGGATCTATATGCTGACTGTGACCTGTACTCTTTCCAAAGTTTAAAAGCTACACACACAGTCACTAACTCCTCAGCAAAATGGTTGCTTACTCACTTAGCCACATGATCATTGGTTGTCTCCTGTGAATATCCACCAGTCTCTTTCTAGTAAGGGAGATGTAGATTCACACCACCATCGCTGGACTCTTTTCCACCAACTTCCTCCTGGCTCTTTTCATTTAGCTTCTCCAGACGCCACCGGAAACTTCGTTTTTAGCTTGCAAATATCCCCCCCACACCAGCTAAGACTAGCTGGGACCTCAGTATTTTACTCATAGATTCTCCCAGAAAGCTGCCCTAGGGACAAAGCCCCTGCAGTGGGGTCACCTCTAGCAGGACTGGACCAAGGAACTCTATTGCTGCTGTTCAAGCCTCAGACTATTTCTGGGTTCTTTTCTGGGCACACCTCCCCAGGGATTGGCTGGAGTCCCATAAATATTCTGACTGCTATGTGCTTCTAGATTCCTCTAAAAGACAGGGGGAAATAACAGAGCAGCCCTAAATAATCAACCCCTGCTCCACTGATTACAGAGAAACCAACTAAATTTACCTAGCAGCCTACTCTTTACTAGGAGGGTGTAACAATGGTAACAGGGGACAGCTGATAGTCACAAGGATGTGGAGGGTACAATCCAGTGCATGCCGTACTGAGGCAGGGTTTTCTGACATCCAAAGGGAAGATGTCAAAGTGTCCTGCCTGTATAGTTACACACCCACTTGTACAAGTGCAATGGCTGTTTTTTTGTAATTTAGTGTATTTTTTTTAATGCATAGCCACAAAAATGGATACATTTTAAGAAATTAATAAGGTATACGTATGTATGGCACATTTCTTTAAAAAAGCTTTGCAAAAAATAACTAGGGAGGAGACAGTTAACATGTACACATTATGATTTGCTAAAACTGACATTATGTACTGGCTAAAGGTTAACTCTTGTAATTGCACATAAGCACTATAAAAATGTATTGCAAAAATATTGTTACAATATATTTATGATTGAAGCCTGGAACCACCGTTTACAGTCTACATTCATACATAACCCAGTCAGCCCTTCTGGGTAATTTATGGTAATATGTGCTGCATTCAAGGCAAGCATCACTCCTGCTTCCAAGTCAGCCCAGGCCTGCCTGCTTGCCATGGCATATGGTGAATAGGGGGTGCAGAAAAGGTAAATAAAAAATGTGAAAGACAAATTATAAAAACCTATAGAGAAAAGTGAAGGAGATTGATTGAATAAGAGCCACAGAGGCATATGAGAGAAAAGCAGCACAAGTGGAGGAATTGTGGAGATGCTAGAGTAGGTGTGTGCAAGAGAACAAGCGAGGTCATCTGAGAATAGATAAGAGCAAAACAGATGGAGGACATGGAGTGACAATGAAAGAAAATTACATAGGCAGCAACAGATCTAGGTTAGATTGCTGCTAAAGACTTTGGATTGTGCAATAAATCAGTATATAGATGTGCAATGTGTCTCTCATATACACAGAAACCCTAATTAAACAAAAATGTTTGGGTATTTTCATACAAGTTGCTGAATTTAACAGGATCCTGGCTATTTTTTTTATTTTTTACTATTTACAGGTACCTTATTAAAATCTGTATTTCTTGAAACAAATTTGCAGGCTGTTTACTTGAAAGTAAGCACTTGGCTTTTAACTAATGCACAGCGTGAGACTGAGATTTGTCTATTTATGCAGTTAACTTAATTTCCACTTTAATGTTCACTTTGTAGCCAGTGAGTGATGGCAGCAATTTTTGGTTTTAGTCAATCAGATACTAAGGTGCAATAAATCACACCACCTTAAGTCAGGCCAAATTTATTAGTTTCACTAGAGGGACTAGAAGTTTTGCAGTTTTGCCAGCTTTTTCCTGATCTACATTTCCCCTTGATCTTTTCAACTTCACTTTAACATCTCAACTTTCCTTTACAAATAGTAAAAAAAAAAAAAGCTGTATATCTGTATAAAAAAAAAGTATTTGGCCCCTTCCCAATTTTTAATTTTAATATTACACAAAGATAACTTGAGTAAATCCAAAATGCAGTTTTTAAATGATTATTTCATTTATTAAGGGAAAAAAGCTGTTCAAACCTACCTGGCCCTATGTGAAAAAGTAATTGCCCCCTTGAATTGCCCCCCCTCATGAATGAACTGTGATTAACCACAATTTTTTGGAAAGCTGAGATAATTTTCAAGTGAATCAAGAAATCACATAAATACAAGCTATCTGACAAAGTGAAGCACGCTAACAGATCACAAAAAGCCACACATCATGCCACAATCTAAAAAAATTCAAGAACAGATTAGAAACAAAGTAATGTACATGTATCGGTCTAGGAAGTGTTTTGAAGCCATTTCTAAGGCTTTGGAACTCCAGTGAAACACAGCGAGAGCCATTATCCAAAAATGGAGATAACTTGAAACAGTGGTGAACCTTCTCAGGAGTGGCCGGCCTACAAAAATTACTCCAAGACCATGATGACGACTCATTCAGGAGCTCATAAAAGAACCCAGAACAACATCTAAAGAACTACAGGCCTCACTTGCCTCAGGTAAGATCAGTGTTTATGATTCAACAATAAGAAAGAGACTGGGCAAAAAAGGCATCCATGTGAGAGTTCCAAGGCCAAAGCCACTGCTGACCAAAAAGAACACAAAGGCTCTTCTCAAATTTTCATAAAAAACATCTTGATTATCCCCAAGACTTTTAGGCAAATATTCTGTGGACTGATGAGACAAAAATTTTACTTTTTGGAAGGTGTGCGTCCCGTTACATCTGGCATAAAATGAATACAGAATTTTATAACAAGAACATCATACCAACAGTCAGACATGGTGGTGGTACCATGATGTCTGGTGCTGCATTGCAGCTTCAGGACCTGGACGACTTACCATAATTGATGGAACCATGAATTCTGAGCTCTACCAGAAAATCCTAAAGGAGAATGTCGGGCCATCAGTTTGTGACCTCAAGCTCAAGTGCACTTGGGTTAGGCAGCAGGAAAATGATCCTAAACACAACAGCAAGTCCACCTCCAAATGGTTCAAACAAAGCAAAATTTAGGTTTTGGAGTGGTCCAGTCAAAACCTGGACTTAAATATATATTTTGTAGTGCCACACACCCATCCATTTATAATCATTTTATTCTGATGGCAGGGAAACCCCCCACTGTCAGAATACAATAGCGCGGCGGGAGGGATTCCCCCAACAACACTGATTTTGTTCATGGGGGTATGGAGCGATCTTCTTTCCTTCAACTCATGATCGATTGATAGCTGGCTCTGGTTCTCAGCAGTTGGAGGAGAGCTGAACCTGCGCCCTCTCCAGCCCTTCACTCCAGTGAGTGCTGGAGGGGCGGAGGCAAGATCAGTGACTGACAGTAAGCCACGAAAGAGGAATAATGCATTTCTTTCCCTGAAATCATAACTAAGGACTAGGGATGTGCTTGTTTTTGATCTGAACTTGGTCTAAACTTAGTTCTGAACCCGTGGGAAGTTGTTCCATGATCTTGGGAAACTACCCGCCCCACAGCTGCATGTAACAGAGGGGCAAGGATGCTTGTGACATCATTGACCAATGTTATTGTCCAATTTCCTCATATGGACATGTGATCCTATTAGGTCAAGTATCCCAGTCTCTTCGTATACATACAGCTGCCGAGTGAGAAATCTCCTGCCTGCAGCTCATTGGGACAGCAATATGGCTAACCTCTTGACCAAACCCAAGCTCATGCCTGCTAAGAACTCCAGGGAGTTGATTTACTAAAGGCAAATTTAATGTAACCTTCGCTAGTGAAGTTGCACTTTGCAATTTCCCTCAGAGCTTAGTAAATGAAGTGACGCTTATGTGATTTCCATTATCCAATCATGTGCAAGCAAAAATGCATTTTTTTTTTCTTTGCATGTGATTGGGTATTCTTTGCAAAGCAACATTTTACCACATTCACTAAGCTCTGGGGAAATACTCAGTAAAATGCATATAGCACAGCCTTTTTCATACAGGGTGCCTTGAGGATTAGTCAGGGGTGCTTTGGCAAAATGGCTAAAAATTGCCCAAAACTTTAACACAAGCCAGCGGGTGGTTCAAGCCTGCCTTTCAGTTACACAAAGCCACAGGTTTTCAGTGTGCACCATTACAATCTTCTACGATCTTCTAGCCTCTGGCGTCCTAATAACCAATGATGTCAATTGATAAGGACGACTCTGGGCACACTTACAGTGTCCTTGTTTGCCCCTCTCCTGCCCCACTTCATCAGCACTAGGGTCATATTAGCTGAATGAGGGAGAGAAATTGAAGGAGAAAAATTAGAATACTAGTCTGTACCAGTGTGAAAAGGTGTGTTTGCTTTAAAAGAATAAATTATCTCTAATTTTGGGTGTCCTAGATGTCCTAGAATGTTCTACATTTTTAAATGGGGGATGCCTCGAGATTGTATGGAATTTTAAAGGGTGCCTTGAATGAAAAAAAGGTTGAGAAACACTGATATAGCATGTATAGTCTGCAGGGTGTGTCACTCTATTAGGCAACCCTTAAAGTTGGTCCTTGGAGGTGATTGCTGCATTGGTTTTCTTATTTCAGCCTTTTTTTTCCTTTATTTTCACCTAGTGATCCTAGCCAGTAACATACATCCTGTCCTAGGGTGACAACCTCCTATAGAGGAACAATATTTTCACACCAGGGCAGGAAATGGGTTAAGACTGCAGAACATCTCCCTCTCTTATATCTATAATACAGAAGGAGTTGTTCTGTTGTCCAAAAGTAACCTGGACGTGCTTGAGATAACACTACAGAGTGCACAGAACACAGGACAGAACTTTATTTTTTCCATTTTTGCACTTATTCAACTGATAGAACAAAATACTTACAACAGTATATTTAACGGCCCCAAAGGGAGCAAATACGAGAAGTTCTTTGTTAGATTTTACATAGACTTTAAGAACGCATCTACTTGGTATGCCTCTGTCTTCCCAAAAGTAGAAACAACAAAATGTACTCTTCATGTTATTACATTGTCAGTTTTTATTAGACGCTCTATACGTGTAACATTTCAAACAAAAACCCTAGCTGTAGTCAATGCTTTAGCAGCAAAATAACTCAAACATTGCATCGATATTCCAAAATGTGTATATAAATGTCATGGATGATTTTATGAGATTTTTAACTATCCCTAGGACACACTTTATAATTCATATTTAGTATTATATTGATTAAGGATCACTTAGTCACAACTTGAAGCTGGCAGCTTAACAACTATTATAAAGTATGCTTACATTATTCTGACATGTTTTATAAACACTGCAAATATATGTGATAAAACCACACCAGAAAGCTTTAAAAAGACAGAAATACAGCTGTTACAGGAAGTGGTAGAAGTGCTAATCTCTCTTAATTAATTACAATTTTACATCACTGTTGTTGCAAACTTGATAATAGTAAGACAAGAGTAACTACTGTATCTGGTTTATCTAGCTATTTGTTGCATATTGATTTTCCTTTAACCACTTCCATACCGGGTCTATTCTGGAACTCCTCTCCTACATGTAAAAATCATCATTTTTTTTGGTAGAAAATTACTCAGAATCCCCAAACAATATATATGTTTTTTTTTTTTGTTTTTTTTTAGCAGACAACCTAGGGAATATAATGGAGGATGTTGTACTGTATTTGCGCAACAATTTTTAAAACACCTTTTTTTTTGGGGAAAAAAAAAACAGTTTCATGAATTAAAAAATAACAAAACAGTAAAGTTAGACCAATTTTTTGTATAATGTGAAAGATGATGTTATGCCGAGTAAATAGATACCCAACATGTCATGCTTTAAAATTGCACACACTCATAGAATGGCGCCAAACTTCGGTACTTAAAAATCTCCATAGGCGACACTTTACATTTTTTTATTAAATTGTTTTACAGGTTACCAGTTTAGAGTTACAGAGGGGCATCTAGAATTGTTGCTTTCACTCTAACGCACGTGACAATACCTCCTAGTGTGGTTTGAACAGCGTTTACATATGTGGGCGGGACTTATGTGTGCATTTGCTTCTGTACGTGAGCACACGGGGACGGGGGCACTTTACTTTTTTTTTTGTTTATTATACTTTATTTTTTTTATTTTTACACTTTCTCTTAAAAAATGTTTTTATTCCTATTGCAAGGAATGTAAACATCCCTTGTAATAGGAATAGTGTGTGACAGGTCCTTTTTATGGAGAAATATGGGGTCTATAAGACCCCACATCTCTCCTCCAGACTGGAAAGCATGAGATAAAAAAAAAAAATTAACGATCCCATACTTTCCAGCCATGATCGTGGCCTTGTTTACAACCGCGGCCGACGTGACGTCATAATGTCGCACCCAGGCCTCCGGCGGAGATGACTGGTGACCATCATTTTTTAATTGCACACAATTTAAAATATAACAAAACAGTAAAGTTAGCCCAACTTTTTTGTATAATGTGAAAGATGATGTTACGCCGAGTAAATAGATACCCAACATGTCATGCTTTAAAATTGCACACACTCATGAAATGGCGCCAAATTTCAGTACATAAAAATCTCCATAGGCGACGCTTTAAATTGTTTTACAGGTTACCAGTTTAGAGTTACAGAGGGGCTCTAGTGCTAGAATTGTTGCTCTCACTCTAACGCACGCGTCAAAACCTCACATGTGTGGTTTTAACAGCGTTTACATATGTGGGCGGGACTTACATGTGGGTTCATTTCTGTGCATGAGCACACGGGGACGGGGCGCTTTAAAATTGTTTTTTTTATTATTGTTGTAGCACTTGGTTGCTACTAATAACTAACATCCACCATGTCACCCTGCTGCCAGACCTCCATCTATCACTTTTGAGACAATGAACAGTCATTTGCGTTGTTTTGTTTTATTTATTGGGGGATATATATTGGTTGGGGAAAAATAAATATGGAATGCTGATAGAACAATTGCTTTGCCATCATAGTTAAGAATTAGAACAAAAGGTTGAGCTGTGAAGTATTAATGTACAAATAATATCTACAGTCACTTCCCCTGCATAACACCATGTAGACTATTTCTCCTCCTCTGTGTATCTCCTGCAGAATGTTGCTCCCAGGACTTTCACCCTCCTGCACAAACTTCCAGTGTACATGATTACTTTTCCTGTCACGTAATCCTCTTTTGACAAAAGAGACCACTTTGAACAGTCCCAGTTGCTGGCTAGAATTGGTTGCACTGTTACTAGGCCAGAGGTCTGCAATACCTCTCCCCGGCGGACTAGTAATTTAGTAGCATGTGCTGGTTGGTGGACTACTGTTCCCAGATAGTCCGGCCTGCAAATCCTGTGCCCTCAGGCCACATCGATTTGACACTACCCCACAGTCTCTCCTCTGGCCTTGCACCCAGCTCCCCTGGCATGCTTCATCCAGAAATCCACTGCGGCCAACTCACTGACCTTCTCCTGTCCCGAGTCCATGATGAAGAACTAAGATAGAACATGAAAGACACATAGCGGAGGAGAGCAAAAAAAATCCCAAGAAATTCTTTAAGTATGTAAACAGTAAAAAAGGGAGGACAGACCATACTGGCCCCATAAAGAATGAGGAAGGACATCTGGTTACAAAGGATGGGGAGATGGTAAAGATATTGAATTTATTCTTCTCCTCAGTCTTCACGAGTGAATCGGGGGGCTTCAGTAACCAAAACTGCAGTGTTTATCCTCATGACACATCACAGGAAGCACCTCCATGGTTATCAGAGGACAGAATTAAAATTAGACTTGAAAAACTTAACATTAATAAATCACCAGGACCAGATGGCTTGCATCCGAGGGTACTTAGGGAACTCAGTCAAGTGATTGCCAGACTGTTGTTCCTAATTTTTACAGACAGTCTATTGACTGGAATGGTACCAGCTGATTGGAAAAAAGCCAATGTAGCACCAATATTTAAAAAGGGCCCAAAACACATCCCTGGAAATTACAGACCAGTTAGCCTAACATCAATAGTATGTAAACTCTTGAAGGGGATGATAAGGCTCGATTCACACCTATGCATGTTGCTTTTGAGCGTTTTTGGAGGTTTTTTTTTCATGCTTGCCACGTTTTTGAGCTGCGTTTTTGCCGCGTTTTTGCCGCGATTTGCGTTTTGCGTTTTTTTTTTTTTTTTTTTACAGTTTTTTTTACAGTCTAAAAAAAAATGTACAAAAAATTAAAAAAAAAAAAAAAAAAAAAAAAAACAGGCAAAAACGCACCAAAAACGCATCAAAAACGCTGCAAAAACGGTGCACTTGCATTTTTGATGCTTGTCCATTGAAAACCATTACATGCAAAACGCTGCATTTTGCATGAAAAAAAGTCCCCGACCCTTTCCAAAAACGCAAAGAAACAAAAAAGCATTGATGTGAACATGTTCCATAGGAACCCATGTTAAAAAATTCCCGTGCATTTCTGCAAAATGCAAAATGCATCAAAAAACGCGCTAGTGTGAATGGGGCCTAAGGGACTATATACAAGATTTTAGTAATTAGCAGTAATCAGCATGGATTCATGAAGAATCGTTCTTGCCAAACCAATCTACTAACCTTCTATAAGGAGTTGCCATCTAGATAAAGGAAGGCCCGTAGACGTGGTGTATCTGGATTTTGCAAAAGCATTTGACACAGTTCCCCATAAACGTTTACTGTACAAAATAAGGTCCATTGGCATGGACCATAGGGTGAGTACATGGATTAAATACTGGCTACAAGGGCGAGTTCAGAGTGTGGTGATAAATGGGGAGTACTCGGAATGGTCAGGGGTGGGTAGTGGGGTCCCCCAGGGTTCTGTGCTGGGACCTATCCTATTTAATTTGTTCATAAATGACCTGGAGGATGGCATAAACAGTTCAATCTCTGTATAGACGATACTAAGCTAAGCAGGGCAATAACTTCTCCGCAGGATGTGGAAACCTTGCAAAAAGATCTGAACAAATTAATGGGGTGGGCAACTACATGGCAAATGAGGTTCAATGTAGAAAAATGTAAAATAATGCATTTGGGTGGCAAAAATATGAATGCAATCTATACACTGGGGGGAGAACCTCTGGGGGAATGTAGGATGGAAAAGGACCTGGGGGTCCTAGTAGATGATAGGCTCAGCAATGGCATGCAATGTCAAGCTGCTGCTAACAAAGCAAACAGAATATTGGCATGCATTAAAAAGGGGATCAACTCCAGAAATAAAACGATAATTCTCCCACTCTACAAGACTCTGGTCCGGCCGCACCTAGAGTATGCTATCCAGTTCTGGGCACCAGTCCTCAGGAAGGATGTACTGGAAATGGAGCGAGTACAAAGAAGGGCAACTAAGCTAATAAAGGGTCTGGATGATCTTAGTTATGAGGAAAAGTTGCGAGCACTGAACTTATTCTCTCTGGAGAAGAGACGCTTGAGAGGGGATATGATTTCAATATACAAGTACTGGTTACTGATGACCCTACAATAGAAATAAAACGTTTTCGCAGAAGAGAGTTTAACAAGACTCATACGTATAATATGAATGACCGCAACATACAGGGATATACAATGTAATACTAACACATAATCACACATGGGTTGGACTTGATGGACTTGTGTCTTTTTTCAACCTCACCTACTATGTAATATGTAACTATGTAACCACTTAAGGAGTAGCCTCGTTTTGAGATTTTGGTGTTTACAAGTTTAAAACAGTTTTTCTTGCTAGAAAATTACTTAGAACCCCCAATCATTACATATTGTTTTTTTTCTAACACCCTAGAGAATAAAATGGCGGTCATTGCAATACTTTTTTCACACCGTATTTGCGCAGCGGTCTTACAAGCGCACTTTTTTTGGAAAAAATTCACCTTTTTAAATAAAAAAATAAGACAACAGTAATGTTAGCCCAATTTTTTTTTATATTGTGAAAGATGATGTTACGCCAAGTAAATTGATACCCAACATGTCATACTTCAAAATTGCGCCCGCTCGTGGAATGGCGTCAAACTTTTACCTTTAAAAATCTCCATAGGCGACGTTTAAAAAATTCTACAGGTTGCATGTTTTTGAGTTACAGAGGAGGTCCAGGGCTAGAATTATTGCTCTCGCTCCAACAATTGCGGCGATACCTCACATGTGTGGTTTTACCACCGTTTTCATATGCGGGCGCTAATCATGTATGCGTTCGCTTCTGCACGCAAGCTCGTCGGGACAGGCGCTTTAAAAAAAAATATTTTTCTTATTTATTTTACTTGATTTTATTTATTGTTTCACTGTTTTGTTTTTTTTTTAAATTTGGGTCACTTTTATTACTATTACAAGGAATGTAAACATCCCTTGTAATAGAAAAAAGCATGACAGGTCCTCTTAAATATGAGATCTTTGGTCAAAAAGTCCTCAGATCTCATATTTGGACTAAAATGCAATAAAAAAAAAACAAATAAATCTGTCTGTTTCCGTGGATTTTAGGTCATAGGGTGGCATGGAATTCACTGAAACAATTGGCTTTGTCAAGAGGGTTTGTCAGTCTGTTACCTTTAGAATCAAGTCATGTAAGGGATCTTCGTTTGAGCAAATGTGTGTTTGTATTGACTCGCAAGTAATTTGCCAGATTTGTTCCCCTGTGAGTACCAGTTGAGTTTATGGTGGGTGACATAGAAGTAAACATTTTTACGTAATCAGGAGCTGAGATCTGAGTGAAGTTGTCTTAGTTCGACAGATACCTGTGGTGTGGGTGACAATTTGTTGCCGCACTCAAGTGTGAGAATATGGTTTAGTAAGAAAAATGGGCACCGAGTTCCAAAAAGAGACCACAAATAACTGATTTGTGGGCATTCCAGTGTGCGTAGAGATTAGAGACAGAACCTGCATTGGATAGGAAATATTGTCGAATTTCAGACTTGATCTTTAGTCCATACCTTTGATGGTTAAGGAAAGAGGTATGCATTTTCCATGTAGTGGGAGATTTAGGAGAAGAAGATAGGGATAAGCCAATGTTCATGGGAGCGTGGTCAGACCATGTTATTGGCCCAATGCTCGATGAGGACACTTTTTGAAGTAGAAAGAAAGCCACTAGGAATAGATCAATTCTGGAATAAGATGTGTGACATTATGAAAAGTAGGTATAGTCTTTCTCTGTTCCATATATGCATCCCTATATATGCATTTGCCACTATTTTAAATAAATTGTTTCCTCTGTAACAGCAAACTGACCAGGCCCTGAAAGCAACAAAGCAGTCCCAAACCATGATGCCACCTCCACAATTGAGAAGAGTTATTGGTGTAAGGTATTTTTTCTTCAAGCATAGCATTGCTTCCAAAGACTTTATCTATTGTCTCATCCATTCTCAAAAAGTTGCCCCAAAAGTTTTGTGGTACATCCAGATAACCTTTTGCAAATTGGAAATCTTAAGCTTTTTTTTCAGAGAACAATGGTTTCATCCTTAATGTCCATGGTATCCTGTGCCCTTTGTAGGATGCCTTCTGTATTGGATTCATTTGTAGACAATTTGTGTTAATATGGATTGATGAACACCCAGTGCTTTAGAAATGCATTTATAGCCTTTTTGCAGTGTTATACATCTATGTTTCTTTTTCAAAGTTTCTGTGATTTTTTTTTTCTTGACTAAGTCATGGCTATAATGAACAGGTCTTTCCTAAGTAGGGCATAGCTCCTTTAAACCTCACCTTTATTCTTTCCCTATTGATTGTAATACAGTAAAACCTTGGATTGCGAGCATAATTCGTTCTGGAAACATGCTTGTAATCCAAAGCACTTGTATATCAAAACGAATTTCCCCATAAGAAATAATGGAAACTCAAACAATTTATTCCACAACCATTTATTCATAAGCTCTTCAGTTTATAGTCAATATAAAAAGATTATAGCAATGTGACCAGGTTGTGTAACCATAAAATGTCCATTAACAAATGGCAGCCTTCACAAGGGGATTAGAAGCAAAATCCAGCAGGAGCTACAGAGTATAAAAGAGAATAGAGGCGCCTCTAAGTGTAGCAATATGTTGCACCTTCATTAAATGTAACCATATTGCTACACTTAGAGGTGCCTCTCCTCTCTTTTACACTTAGTTTTGACATGACGCTACTTGTATACCCACCTCCCACCTGGCCATTGCACATATACAGCCAGGTGGGTGCTTCCTCCTTCTGAGTGGACGTTCAGGAACGTCCCTCAGAAGGAGGGGGATTGCATGCGTGCCCGCGCAGCGGCGCAATCCCGATGCGCTCGTGTCACTCGGACATGGCGCATCTCCGATCGGCAGGAGGGCTCTGTGATTGGCCCTCCTAATCACATGATGGCCGTGTCCAATCACAGCCGTCATGTGATGTAAATAGAGAGCCAGTTGCTAGGCGATCGGCTATCCTCTCCTCACACGGAAGTTGTTAGTGAGGGAGGAGAGCGGATCGCTGAAGCCAGCCAGTGATCAGTGAGTATGAGCTGTTTTTTATAGCTTTTTACACACTGATCACCAGCCCAGTGTGCCCATACATGTCCCCACACAATATAAAATCACAATGTCCCCAAAATAGTGTCCCCAAAATAGTGTCCCCAAAACACTGTCCCCACACACGTCCCCACACACATCCCCACACAGTAAAAACACCTGTCCCCCACATATGTAACGGTAAAATCATATGTCCCAATGATCATCTGCACACATATGTCCCAATGATCATCTGCACACATATGTCCAGGATCATCTGCGCACATCTGTACATGATCATCTGCGTACATATGTCCGAGATCACACAAACCAATTATTATACACTTTTAACGGGATTTTTTTTTACCAAAGACATGTAGCAGAAGACATTTTGGCTTACATTTATGACAAAATTAGATTTTATTGGATTTCTTTTAAAACAAAGTAGAAAATAATGTTTTTTTTTCTTTAATTTTCACTCATTTTTTCGCTTATATCACAAAAAATAAAAAACTGATTTGTGAATAAATACCACCAAAAGAAAGCTCTATTTGTGTGAACAAAATGATAAAAATTTCATTTGGGTACAGTGTTGCATGACCACGCAGTTCTTACTGAAAGTGCAAGAGTGCTGAAAGCTGAAAATTGGCCTGGGAAGGAAAGGGGCGAAAGTATCCAGTATTGAAGTGGATATCAAGACATCGCTTGTATATTTATTTAAAAATTTTGATTGTCTTGCAAAACGCTCTCAAACCAAGTTACTCTCAAACCAAGGTTTTACTGTACTGGAATCTGAGTACTCCCTTTATCCTAGAGGTTTGTATACTTAAAACCATTTATTCAATAATATGACAATGTCAATGTTGTGTGTTTGTAAAGGTTTACTGGTTCAAATGCTGTTCTGCGAAAATAATGAGCTAGCACAGCAGTTTCCCCTATAGCAGTTAAGTCTAGTATGTCCAATAGTTACATGAATGCCCACAAGACTTAAGGCACATTGCTATATTCACAGAACTGGAATACTTTCAACTAACCCCAGAGAGAGAGTTCATGCAACGTGTCAGGTAGCCAGAGGATGAGGAGTGGTTCAAATTAGATGTAGCATGCAAGAATGACCAGGACTAGTGACTGGCTAGATGCCAAGCGCGCAGAGTCAGGACAGGCAGCAAGCAATAACAATGTTCATTATCCAAGCACGTTTTAGGGCAGATGGAAATCAGTAGTGTATTCCATATCCAAGCAAGGGTCAGGGCACGCAGTAATCAGTAGCAAAATCCATGTTCAGGCAAGGTCCAGGGTAGGCAGCAGTCAGTAGCATAAATCATTTTTCATACAAGGCATCAGGATAGGTAGTAATTATATAGCCTAATCCATTATTCAGATAAAGAGTCAGTAGGAGAGGTAATCCAGAGACGAGTCAAGGCACAAGGTACAAGAGTAAGGAAGTTAACATTATCACAATCCCTGGTCTTGTGACTTTCAAATAAAGCAGACATAGCCAATCTGCTGCCCAGCAATGAGGCTGTCCTCGTGTTGCCAGCCAGTGAGAGCGGATGGACTTTGCTGACAGTGCAAAGCCCAATGCCCTGCAAACACCATAGCTCTAGTCAGGAAGAGAGAGTGGATGAGTGGTAGCTGCAGGCAGAAAAATTGGCTGTGGGGAGGAGACAGTAGGAGCATGTTTCACACTTCCAATGGTATAGTATTATGACTTAGATGGAGCCCAGGCCACATTTTAGAAGAAATGTATGCAGAAATCAGAGAAATAAAAGGTTCAAAAACATTTCCTTGGTTGTCTAAAAGACCCTATAGGAGTGGAATGAGACAAAATAAAATAGCAGTGTGACGGACCACTTGGCATCCAGCCCGGGTGCCTCCATCAAGATACAGCTTCCTACACTCTGGAACCAGGAACCAGGTATTATAGTTGAGCATCCAAGAACTACACAACGCTAGCTTAGGTGCAAACTGGAACTTGTAAATTCACCCAGAATATATACCATGCAAGATCAGGTAAGAGCTTGATCACATTATCCTAGACAATTAGCACATCTAAGGAACAGCCAACATAAACAGTACGCTAATTAAAAACAAGCCTTGATTAGTTAGGGAGGGCAAAGACAATCCGGCAACAAGTCCGCAACACTGGATACACAAAGTATATTACACATTATCATAAACACATAAACATCCCACAATGGTTCGAGAACGAGGTAAAGTAGATACAAGACTAATCCCATCATGTAGGAACCTCCAGGAGGATTACCCGACAGAAAAAATAGGTGACTTAGTTAACTAAATTAACAATTGGAATTCACATCTAGGAGGCACACAATGGGGCAAAGACACTTACCACATAACACCTTAAACCAGAGGTCTCAAGCTGGTGGCCCTTCAGCTGTTGCAAAACTACAAGTCCCATCATGCCTCTGCCTTGTAACTGTCAGCCTTGCAATGTCTCATGGGACTTGTAGTTTCGCAACAGCTGGAGGGCTGCCAGTTTGAGACCCCTGCCTTAAACAGACTAGAGCAGGAGACTCCAGCATCAGGTTGTTTTGAGCTGATTATATTAACACCTGCTCTGATGTTAGGGGGGTGTCAGAAACCATGAATCAGACTGAGACAGAAGTACAGTTAAATCTCACTTGTTTAATAATAATAAAAAAAGGTAAATAGAGTAAACGTAGCCAACACATAGCCAGAGTTCAGGAACCGGAAAGAATAGTCAGATAAGCAAAAATGCCAGGGAGCCAGAGATGAGCGTAGTAGAACAGGAATCAAGATCTGGAGTCAGAAGGAATATCAGTTAAGCAAGTCTTCAACGGAGAGTGTCTCTAGAGATGTGACCAAGGCAAAGGCAGAGATCATCTGGCCTGGACGGCTTAAGTAGGCAGGACTGACGACAAGGATATCATCAACAGGTGAGTCACTGTGGAGAGATAGGAGCTGGCAATTAGCCGACAGCTGAACGGCCAGCTCAGAAAAGGAAGGGCTGAGCCCAGCCCTGACAGTACCCCCTCCTCGATGACCCCTCCCCCTCAGAGACCAAAACATTCCCCTAGAGTGGGACTTTTGAGGCACTACCATCAATGATGCAATGTAAGTAAAAAATATTTAATTTTATTACAAAATTCAAAAGTACAACAAAAAATATATACAAAAATACAAATCAAACACAAACAATATATACAATGGGATACATCAAAAAGCAAGGACATGTAATTTGGACACAACTGCATCACATTGAGAGGAAAACCAAAAGTGGAAATGTAATAAGTCTCACTGAACCGACGCGTTTCGGGGAATCCTTCATCAGGGTTCATTAAGTGAGAGTTACCATTTCCAAAATACATGTGCTATAGAAGTATCCAAGGCATAAAATCAGCTTCACAACGGTCTCCCAGGCCATGTGCATACAAAGAGAGCCAGATCGCGGACCATGTAGAATGAAATTGTAATGACTGGTGCATATAATGCAATCTCAATGGGTGCTGAGAACCGCCGCGCCTAAGATTTGGCGCGGCGTTTGTGCGCGGGCTGGGGTCCAAAAATTAACCGGACCTGTAAGCTAGATCCAAACGGGGGAGACCTACATGTTGTGATGTAGGGGGAAGGAGGAGGACTCGGGGTTCGGGCTGACAACCATAAAGCTGTATAATCAGTCCAACAGCATAGTATCAACGAGGCATCCTCCTCCGATTGGTGATCCAAAATCCATGTTTTTTTTCTGATGGATGTTGGCTCAAACTTGTCTTGCATACACACGGTCACACAAATTTGGTTGGAATTTGCGAACACCAAGAACGCGGTAACGTACAACACGTACAACGGCACTAGAAAGAGGAAGTTCAATACCAAGTGCGCCACCTTTTGGGTTCCTTCTGCTTCGTGTTATTAGAGGTTTGGTGACAGACAATTCGTGCTTTTCAGCCTTGTGCTTTTCCGATCGTTACTGGTCTTCAGTTTGTGCTTGTGGTTTCGTATTTATATTACATATTTGATCCTCATTTTGTTCTTGTCCGCTCGTTTCTGATTTTCAGCTCCGGCCTTTCTGTTTTTCAGTGCTTTCTGTTAGTTCGTTCTGACCAACTGACCGTTTTGAAGCCATGAGGACCCTCGCCCTGGACCAGAGGGTTTATAACTACCATCTGGCCAGAGCCAGAAGAGTGGTGGAGAACGCTTTCGGGATAATGGCCATTCGGTTTCGCCTATTCCTTATGCCAATCAACATGGCGGAATATAAACTTACCTATTATTATGTTGTAGGTCTGCTACACACACCTTTTTTGTGTTGTTAATGTATGTAATACATTACTGAGAAAAATATTTATACTTTTCATCACCATGAATGAATTTTGAGGAGTCACAAAAATGGCGTGATTGTGGCAAATTATAAAGCAGTGTGGGTGTTATTTAATAAAGAAAATTCCACTTTGTACTCCAAGTGCACTGCAAAAGTACATTTGAAACTACACTGAAACTGCACTTGTAGTGCAAAGTGGATTCGCCTTTAGCAAATAACCCCCATTGTCACTGTAAACACCAACTTACTACAAAAATTGCTATTGAGCATTGAAAGAAGAAGGCACACATTGTTGAGTAGAAAACATTTTACTCAAAGCACATTCACATGTGCGTTAGAAAAGGGTTTTTGAACAAACCAACACCTTTCGTGCATAACTTTTTTTTCACATTGGAAATATCCTTTTTCTGGTTAAACAGGCATGTTTCAAACCATAACATAAACAAATTAGGAACTTACAAAGTTCAACTTTGATAAAGTAAAGGCAATATCAGACATGAGTATGTCCAAACTGTGTTGATATTGCCTTCATCAGATGGGGTGATGTCACCCCTGTAAAAGCCAAATTTTGAAGATGCAGGATCTGGGCACTTTCACTTGTGAAATGAGATTCTTCTTCCACAACATCCACATCACCTAAAATAAAAAAACACACCATGTAATAGAAATATGCAGGCATCCATCTATTACCTGAAGCTTGAAAAGGGGGTTTTTGTTGAGGGGAAAAGGTGGGACTTTATATGAAGCACCTGACAGCAAGAAGGTAGTAGGGTGATCGTAAAGGAATTTTATTCACAAAATGCTGGAGTATACAAGTTACAATCGCAAAATGCATAAAAACAAACATATAGTACATAGATAAATAATAAAATATAAACATACATTGTAATGTTCATACAAATGATGCAATAGTAACAAGATGAAAAGGTTAAGCAATGGTAGCTCAGGGTACAACCTTAGTGAAATTCCCTAATTCACCACAATCGGAGCTGAGTAAAAATATGATTTAAACTGTAGTGCCTGCAGGACCTAGGGCCTCACTGAACCTGTAAGGGTAAATATTGGTAAAAGTGTGTGAGATCTATGTTATAGAAAAGTACAAACACGGCAAATGATGGCTTAACGCGTTTTGTGGCTTCCATGCCACTCGTCAGGAGCAAGCACGTGTGATATCTGGAAAAATATTGAAATAAATAAAGGCAGATAGGGGACAAGTACAATTATAATTAGGAGCGAGGTGTATAAACCCCCGCAGCTAATATATGAATACTTACTGGGTTTCTGTGTAATGATGGTGTAGTGAAGCTGATGATCCCCACGGCAGACATCAAGTATTTAACATCCAAAATTGGTGGCATGAGGAGCACTTATAATAGGGAGCGCAAGAAGGTCCAGGATTCCCTGAGATCAGGAGCAGCAGATGACATTTATGTACCCAGGCTGTGGTACTATGACAGACTGCATTTTCTGTCAGACCAGAGGGAACCCAGGCCAGCATTCTCCAGTCTTCCTTCAAGGCTTCCTTCCCCCCCAGCTGAGGCTTCCGACGACCAACCTGGGCCTTCCAGGCAGCAACATGTGGAGGAGCCCAGCTTGAGTCAGGTATAGCATTCTTCAAAATATTTCTGGTTACCCTGCATTGGCTATAGCAGCCTGTATACATTGCAGACCAAACGCCCCACCTTACTCAACTATACAAGCAACAATAGATGCCTGGTCCTCCATAGTGCATAAACACTTAACAGATACCCCAATTAGAAAACTAAATGTACCACTGGCATCCTACGAATACCTAATCCCAAACTTCTCAGTCCAACCATGGAAATCCTCAGGAGACAACTTCACCACACCTGCTCCACCTCATCAAAATGCGATAGATAGATATAGAGAGTACCAATTACACCACTACAAGAGCAAAAACCCAATACGACAAATAGCTATACCACAGATTCTGTGGGACTTCCTCTTAAGCAAGACTTCTAATAAGCGTAAGGGTATATCGCTCTTTTACAAATTCACCACCCCCCTCTACCTACACTCCAAAACCCCAAGCATGATGAAATGGGAATTTGAATTACAAAAAGAATTTTCTATGCCTCAATGGAATGAAGCGATAAAATACAATCATAAATCATCAGCATGCGTAGATCACTGGGATAATGCACAAAAACTCTTAAATAGATGGTACATTACTCTGCACAGATTAAACAAAATGAACCCTAGTATTACACCTCTCTGCTGGAGAAACTGCCAAGCTATTGGCAATATCCTCCATATATTCTGGAACTGTACAACTATAAAACCTTTCTGGCAAAAAATACAGTCACTAATTAGAAAGGTGACCAGCTCTGATTGTACCATCAACCCTGCTCTTGCTCTTCTAAGCTTAGGCATCGAAAACTATCCTCCTCTGAGGAGAAAGGTAGTCACCCACATTTTGTTTGCTGCACGTATAGCAATAGCCAAGGAATGGCGCTCTACTTCACCTCCAAAAATTGCAGAAGTCATATCAAGAGTGAATCCTCAATACACTATGGAAAAAATCCTAGCATATACAAAAAGAAGAACCCCGAGTTTCCACAAACATTGGGAAACTTGGAGTTCCTCTAAATATGCCTCCTCACATGTATGAAAACTATTCTTAATCCTTCACTACTGAAACACAACCATCAATGATCTAGTGGTACAATCCATTATTGGGTACGGTCATATATGATATGGTATTATACTAAGCACACAGCATAGCAACACTACGTGGTTTACCTGTTATCAAAAGAATGAGAAAGTCTAATTAAGATGAATCAGTCATTCTAAGTTTATTATTATTGGTTAACGACAAATTTACAGGGAACTTACATGATAGTATATTTGAGGTGACCCTCAGTAAGGTCCTCTCAGGGCTAACTTTGAAAACTTAAGCAGAAAGTCTGTTTACAGTGTGTACCCACAAGGGGTGACAGGCTTGACAAATGTACAATGCTTCATTGAGGATATTTCTTAGTAACCCTACCAGGTAATCTGTTTTACTCTATTAATGTAGTAAGCTCCTGAATGGCGAACAATATGTACAAATGAGAAATGAGAAATCTGCTTGTATTTTGTATACTTTGGAAAAATACCAATAAAAATTTATTGTTTAAAAAAAATATTTCTGGTTGTCAAATTAATAATGGTAAATAGATGTTAGTTTTGAACACTAATTTATGATTTCACAAAGTGTTTTACATATCAATAGACAGTAGTGGCCACAATTGATTGGGACAAGAATGAAAAATGCTGGGGTCTTTTCTATTTATTAACATTCAATTTGCAACAGTCATGAGCTGAAAATTGTGTGTGATTGATGAACCAAAAACTAAAAATATGTCCCTTTTTCCCTGCCACTTTCCAGCCAGGCCTTGGAAAGTGGCAGCAAGGAGGTGGCTGGACCCAGTAGCCTGCCCGAATCCCAGGTCCCTCCCCTCGGCCTTCCACAAAAAAGTGCCAGGAAGAGGAGTAACCTGGAGGAGGCAGCACTTGGCCTATTTATGAAGGCTACTGCGGGCCTCAGAAACCCCCCAGTCTTCAAGAGGTCTATGCCTACATGTCAGCCTGCAAAATGCTGGAAATGGAGGAGGGCCAACGCCTCTTATGTGAGGAAGTTATGTTACAAGCCCTAAATAAGGGGTTGAGGGGCTAACTCACAAGCCAAAGCCACGTTTGTGAGTTGAACCATGGGCCTTCTCCTCCACCTCCTGCCACAACTCCAACACCAGAGCCACAGCCTGGAAGGAAGCATGGAAGGAAGACAAGAAAGTGATGGCCTGGGTTCAGTCTGGTCTGACAAAAGACGCAAGCTGTTGTATGACCACAGAGTGGGGGCAGATATGTCACCTGCTGCTGTTCCTGATCTCTTGTAGTCCTGGACCAGATTGTGCTCACTATTATAAGGACTCCTCAGACCACCAATTTTGACTGTAAAATTGATGTGTGCCCTGGGGTACAAAGGCTTCGCAAATTTTGCCAGTTTATCCAGCATTGCCTTCCTCTTTCCTTTTGTTATGACCCAGAATAAATGGCTGTTTATTTTTCACAAATACTTGCCTATGTGTTTTACTTCAAAAAGGACAGTTTGTGAGTAGGCAGGTACATTTCCTAAATACAATGTCAAATTAACAAGGGACACCAACACAAACCAACCTCCTTGAGGTTAAAAATTACTGGATAATAATGACGTTGTGGTAACTTGACACATAAAACGAGAAATAATATTATGAAGAGCACTATAAAAAACTAAAAAAAAAATGTAGATCTTGATAAAAAAAAAAAAACTAAACAAAGATCTGACGAAAAAAAAATATTATTCAGGGGATCACAAGAAATAATAAAGAAATCAGTTTGTCAGAACTCTGTGAATATGAGCAGCAAAACAACTTCATTATTCTAGCATTATAAAGAAGAAGAGAATGCGCTGCATTAAACTATTTAAAAATTTGCAGCGTGACGAATGTGCTATCTTCATTACGAGCTGTAGTTTTACCAGACCGAGTGCTTCTGTCTCGTGATTTATTCTGAGCATGCGTGGCACTTTGTGCGTCGGAATTGTGTACACGCGATCGGCATTTATGAGAACGGATTTTACTGTCGGAAAATTTGAGATCCAGATCTCAAATTTTGTGCGACAGAAATTCCAATGGAAAATGTCCGATGGAGCCTACACACAGTCGGAATTTCCAACAAAAAGCTTGAAGCATTATTCTGAGCACACACAGAGCAGGCAGCGACGAAGGCGGTTACATCAGCATGTAGACTAGGCCACCAGAATTGTTGGGAAATGTTTGTTGTTGGGAAATGAGGCGATTCAGTTCACATTTGCAGCGCTTTACAAATCATTCATTCATTCATTCAAATAGCCCAAAAGAGTTGATTCTTCCCAGGGTGGCCAGCAACTTTGGGAGAATGGTAAGTCTGGAGCACAGCAGTAGAGACTGTCTGGGACAAAGCAGCGGTCACAAGGTTTCTCAGGAGGAGCATGAACCTGAGCAGCAAGAATTTTGTCACCCAAAGGAGAAGTGAGGCTGGTGCGAACCGTAGCCAGAATACGATTAGGAGGAATCACAGGAACCGGAACCGACTCCATCTTGGAAGCGGAGGAAAGTTGTTGTGACAAAGCGTCAGCCCTTACATTCTAATGCCCTGTACACGCGATAGGATTTTCCGATGGAAAATGTGTGATAGGACCTCTTTGTCGGAAATTCCGACCGTGTGTAGACTCCATCACACATTTTCAATAGGAATTTCCGACACACAAAGTTTGAGAGCTTGCTATAAAATTTTCCGACAACAAAATCCGTTGTCGGAAATTCCGATCGTGTGTACACAAATCCGACGCACAAAGTGCCACACATGCTCAGAATACATTAAGAGATGAAAGCTATTGGCTACTGCCCTGTTTATAGTCCCGACGTGCGTTTAGTATGATCGGATTTTCTGAGAACTTTGTGCGACCGTGTGTATGCAAGACAAGTTTGAGCCGACATCCATCGGAAAAAATCCATCGATTTTGTTGTCGGAATGTTCGATCGATGTCCGACCGTGTGTACAGGGCATTAGTACGAATGAGTACTTAGTAAGAATGAGACAATGTAATTGAAACTAGACAATAAAAGAGCCCATCGCGCCCTTCTGGGAGAAAGGCATTTAGCCTCAGACAAGAATGTGAGATTCTTATGGTCAGTAAGAATGAGAACCGGCACAGTGTTACCTTTGAGGAGATGTCTCCATTCTTTCAGGGCTAAAATGATCGCTATCAGCTCTCTGTCACCAATCTTGTAATTGCACTCCTCAGGTGACAATTTCTTGGAAAGGTAGCCACAAGGATGCATAGCGCTCTCAGAGGTAGGACGTTGAGACAGGAGGGCACCAACTCCAGTCTCAGAAGCATCAACCTCAAGGATAAAAGGTAACATAGGATCAGGATGTGCCAACACAGGAGCAGAAACAAAGGCCTTAATGGACTCCAGAGACCAACACTGTGGGTGTCCTTTCTGGTCATATCAGTCAGGGGCTTGACCAGAGATGAGAAATTATGAATAAACTTCCAATAATAGTTCGCAACGCCAAGAAAACGCTGCAGAGGACATAAACCCATGGGCCAGGGCCACTGTGGGACTGCTGAAAGTTTCTCTGGGTCCATCGAAAAACCAGCAGTGGAAATGACATAACCCAGGAATTGAACCTGTTCAGGATGGAATTCGCACTTCTCCAATTTACCAATAGCGATTGTTCTCTCTTAGTTTCTGGGGCACACGACAGACATCTGTGTGGTGGCTCTCCAGGGACTTGGAAATTATGAGGATCGGCAAGATAAACCACCACACATAACTGCAACAAATCTCGGAGGACATCGTTAATAAATTCCTGGGCCAAAAGGCATTACGAGGTACTCATAATGGCCTGTTCTGGTTTTAAATGCAGTTTTCCACTCGCCGCCCTCCTTAACCGCTTGCCGACCGGCTCACGCCGATATACGACAGCAGAAGGGCACGTACGGGCAGATTAACGTACCTGTACATTGTCCTTTAAGTAGCAGTTTGCACGCGCATGCCCGCCGCGACCTCCGTGAGTGTGATCTCGGGTCCTGCGGACTCGATGTCCGCGGGAATACACGCAATCGTCTCACGGAGAGGAAGAATGGGGAAATGCCGATGTAAACAAGCATTTCCCCCTTCTGCCTAGTGACACTGACATTGATCACAGCTCCCTGTAATCGGAGCGGTGATCAGTGTCGTGTCACACATAGCCCCTCCCCCCCAGTTAGAATCACTCCCTAGGACACACTTAACCCCTACAGCGCCAGCTCGTGGTTAACCCCTTCACTGCCAGTCACATTTACACAGTAATCAATGCGTTTTTAATTGCACTGATCACTGTATAAGTATGAATGGTCCCAAAATCGAGCCAAAAGTGTCCGATCTGTCCATCATACTGTCGCAGTCATGATAAAAATTGCTTATCGCTGCCATTCTAGTAAAAAAATTATTATTAAATAAAATGCCATAAAACTATCCCCTATTTTGTAGACGCTATAACTTGGCGCAAACCAATCAATAAACGCTTTTTGTGATTTTTTTTTTACCAAAAATATGTAGAAGAATACGTATCTGCCTAAACTGAGGGAAAAAAAATTTATATATATTTTTTGGGGATATTTATTATAGCAAAAAGTAAAAAATATTGCGTTTTCTTCAAAATTGTCGCTATTTTTTTGTTTATAGTGCAAAAAATAAAAACCGCAGAAGTGATCAAATACCACCAAAAGAAAGCTCTATTTGTGGGGAAAAAAGGACGTCAATTTTGTTTGGGAGCCACGTCGCACGACCGCGCAATTGTCAGTTAAAGCGACACAGTGCCGAATCGCAAAAAGTGCTCTGGTCTTTGGGCATCCAAATGGTCCTGGGCTTAAGTGGTTAATCCTCACGAGATTGTATGCCCCTCTCAAATCAAGCATCATGAAAACCGTTGCTCCCTTGAGGCGGTCAAATAACTCCGTAATCAACGGAATCGGATAGGCATTCCTAATCGTGAAACGATTGAGACCCCTATGATCAATACATGGTCTCAGTTCACCACTCTTTTTCTTCACAAAGAAGAAACCAGCACCAGCAGGAGATGAGGATTTGCAGATGAAACCTCGAGATAGTGTGTCTGCAATGTATTCATTCATGGTCTTATCCTCCAAGACTGAAAAAGGGTAAACCCGGCCACAAGGGGGTATTGCACCAGGTTGAAGGTCAATTGTGCAATCATGGGACCGGTGTGGAGGCAAACTACCGGCTTGACATTTGTCAAAGACAACGCTAAAATCGCATTAACCTCAGCCCGGAGCCAATCAAAAGAAGGGTTGTGCCTCTGTAACCAAGGATAACCAATAACCAGCGGAAACTTAGGTGAGGAAATGACTTGGAATTGGATTATCTCATGGTGAAGAGCCCCTGCAGCCATGGGCAATGAAACAGTCTCATGAGTCACATGGGTAGTCTGTAGAGGTCTCCTGTCAAGAGCCTCAATGGCAAGTGGAGTGTCATGCAGCTGCAGCGGAATTAAGTGCTTCAATACAAAGGCAGCATCAATAAACAGGCCTTCAGCCCCAGAGTCAATTAGAGCCTGTATCTCGACGGACGACTCAGCCCAAGAATGGGTAACCAAAACCAGGGGCTTATCCTTATGGATAACTGGGGATGAAACAACGCCACCTAAGGTCTGTCTGTGACAGGACCTCAAGGTTTGGGTGTTCCCTGAACGGGTAGGGCAAGACTTCAAAAAGTGACCTGCCTGGCCACAATAAAGGCACAATTTCTCCCTCCTCCTAAGGGTTCTCTCATCCGCAGAGAGACGCGTGAAGCCCAAGTGCATGGGTTCATCTTTACTGACCAACTTGGTACCAGGAGGCATGGCAGGTGAGGGAGGCAAGGGTGGGACTGCAAATATACAGGAGGCTTCCGCAAGCGCTCCTTAAAAGAGAGTCTTTCTCTGAGTCTGGAGTCAATGAGGATGGCAAATGTGATCAACTTCTCCAGCTCAGTGGGTATATCTCGGGCTGCTATCTCATCCTTGATAGTATTCGAGAGACCATAAGAAAAAGCAGCCACGAGGGCCTCATTGTTCCTAGCAACCTCTGCTGCAAGAGTACGGAATTTAATGGCGTATTTGGCAAAAGTTCTCGTACTCTGTTTAATGGACATGAGGCACTTGGCAGCAGAAGCGGAGCATGCAGGAATGTCAAATACCCTTTTAAAGGAAGCCACATACTCAGGGTAACTCAAGACAACAGGTTTTTGCGTCTCCCATAGAGGGTTTGCCCAGGCCAAGGCTCTCTCAGAAAGCAAAGATATCACGAAACCTACTTTGCCTCTGTCCGTGGAAAATGCCTGGGACAGCATCTCAAAGTATATCTCAACCTGGTTGAGAAACCCTCTGTATTGGATTGGACCCCCCCCAAATCGATGGAGAAGCAGAACAGAACCAGGCATACCTCTTATAGAGGTAATACTCGAGGCGGGTGCCTGCACAGAGACTGGAGCAGCAGCAGGGATGGCCTGCAACACAGTGGGGGATTCCAGCTGAGCTGTGCGACTCAGGAGCATTTGTAACGCCATGGCAAACTGATCCATGCGGTGATCTTGCTCATCCAATCTGGAAAAAATATTACCAACAAGTGGATTGACTGCATCTTCTGAATTCATGGCCTTCGCCTACTGTCAGAAACCATGAAATAGACTGAGACAGAAGTACAGTTAAATCTCACTTGTTTAATAATAATAAAAAAAGGTAAACAGTAAACGCAGTCAACACATAGCCAGAGTTCAGGAACCGGAACACTGAAGAACACAGAGAAGCCAAAACATCAGGGAGCCAGAGATGAGCATAGTAGAACAGCAAGCAGGATCTGGAGCCAGAAGGAATGTCAGCCAAGCAAGTCTTTACCAGGAACACAGGAGAGCATCTCTAGAGAAGAACAAGGCGAAGGCAGAGATCATCTGGGCTGGACGGCTTAAGTAGCCAGGACTGACGAGCAGGATATCATCAACAGGTTAGTCACTGTGGAGAGATAGGAGCTGGAAGTTAGCCGACAGCTGAGCGGCCAGCTCAGAGAAGGAAGGGCTGAGCCCAGTCCTGACAGGGGGGAGGTGAAACAGTCATTACTGATTTGGGCACAAAGGCCCCAAATCTGTATTCAGGTCCTAGGCTCCCAGGCTCTGTGTTTCGGGGAGACATGGGTCGAATCCAAAGCAAAACCACTCCAAGGGTCCCCCAGGCACACACCTTAGAACCCCCTCAGAATCCAGGGCCCATAGTTAGTAGTCGACGGCCTATCGTGCAGTCCCCTCCAAAAAACCCTGTCTCAGTTGGGTCTGTCATATACAGAATGCCTCCATTAAAGTTTTTTCTAAAGGCAGAAGGTTTTTTTATACCTTAAAGGATAAGTTCACCTTTTATATAAAAATAATAAATGCACATTTATTTGCAGGTAAAAAATGTGCATGTATTTTTTTTTCTTTTGGAGCCTGTAAAGCATTGCACCAGCGATCAGCAGATCACTGGCATTATGCAGGTCTCCTTCAGATCTGTTAGTATGTCTGTGTACCCATACATCCTGTATGGGCAGGCAGATGTACTGACAGGAAGAACTCAGTGAACTTCCACAGTGTTCCACAGCGTCGTGGTAGTTCATTGAGAACTACAAGCCGACAACTGCAAAGGATGTCCGAACATGTAGTTCATTCACACAGAGAGCTGTGTGAATGAATGGCGCAGGCATGTGGATGGAGCCCCACACGGCCACGCTTATTTTAAAAAGTGACAGCTAGTACAGGAAATTTCTTCCCGTACCTTTGCCGCAGGGAGGGGGACAGTGGGCAGCGGCTGCAGCATCAGCAACATGTTACATGTTCCACCCTAAAAACGAGTGGAACATGTTACATGTTCCCATAGGTGAACTTATTCTTTAATGCATTCTACGCATTAGAATAAAAAACCTTCAGTGTGCAACAGCCCCCAAGCCGCCTAATACTTATCCGTGCCCTATCTCGATCCAGTGATGTTGCATGAGAGCCTCAGGTGTCTGGGAGTCTCCCTCCTGACAGTGTTGCCAACCTAACAGATTGAAATTTACTGACACGACACACAAAATTTACTGGCACAGCCAAGTTTTTACTGGCATTTCCAAGAGTTACAAAATTACAGTTTTAAGTACAAATGTCACTATTTAGGCTACAAACAAGTACAATATGTAATTAGCAATGTGATTTAAGGTAGATAATAAGGGAAAAAACATATTTCTTATTTTATTTTCAATATAGTAAGTAGCTCAGGGACAAGACTCAGGAAGGGCAAGAAATTAGAATGGGCGGCACACGCATGAAATTGACTCTCACAGTGATACTGACAGCAGTGTGCAGCAGTACAGATTACCAACATGACATGTCCCCTCCAGAGTCACAGTGACAGTCTCTCTCAAAGCCAGGTGGTCCCTCCAGTCCAGACAGCACTGATGGTCTCGTTCCTGGCCTGCCTTGCTCCCATCCCACAGACTCACACACAAGGCTCTGGCCGCTCTGCTTGGCTCCCTTGCACCATGACATCATAGGACATGTCCAGGCACCGCCTCCACCAGACCGAACACACTGTAGCATGCACTTGTATGGTCTCAGCTGGCTCCAGGGCGGGCTTCACAGCCATATTTTTTTACTGGCAACCTTTTCTTTTTACTGACATTTACTGGCAAGAGAAAATTGCCTGTTTTTTACTGGCTGCCAGTAAAAATACTGACGGTTGGCAACACTGGCAGCTTGTCGCTGCCATAAAACTGGTATTGAACATCAAAGTAATGATGTATATTAACTGTGGGCAGTTGGCAAGTCCCTTGTTTGTTTCACCTAGTTCTACTTTGTGTCTTCTAATGATGGTGACATTTTCAGGAGGAATGAGCGATGTATGTTGGGAATGTCAATTCTAGAGCCACAGGATTTGATCTACTAAAGACAAATAGATGGTTCACTGTCCAAGAGAAGCTGCTCGTTGCAAAGGAATTTTCTCTAGAGCTCAGTGAATGAGGTAAATCTCTGCTGATTTCCATCACCCATCATGTTCAAGAAAAAATTATTATTTTTTCTTTAATTTGCAATCTATAGGTTTAGGTATCCTTTGTAAAGTGAAGTTTCACCAGATAGATAAGATAAGATTCACCAAGGTCTGGGAAAAATTTGCAAAGTGCAACTTCCCTTGCAAAGTGACGAGCTTATTTGACTTAAACACTGTCATTTAATATACTACATTATTGTAAATATACTTGTAAATATACTAAATACATTTTAAATAATAAAAATAATACATTATATTAGTAAATATTTTAAATGGTTGTGTAAATGGAGACATTTAGATACAGAAAAGAAATATGATGTTTTAAATGCGGTGCAGTCCATTCAATTTTCAGGAAATTTCTCTATTGTCTGTCTATTTGTAGGCTTTACCTTACTTAAAAGCCTCTTGTATTATGGATTCAATTGTACATTACTCTTTTCTTCGTAAAATTATATGGTATTAAAAATGTCAAATATCCACTGCAAAGTAAAAAAAAACAGTTCAGTGCTTAGAGTTCCCAGGCATCTCTGCAGCTCCATATTACATACCACAAGGGATGGTAAAAATTGAGAGTTTTAATTTTCCTCAAACTTCAGCAAAATTTAAGAGATTTTTGTGAAGTTTTTCTATTTTGGTGATGTGCATTGGAGTCAATGGCAAGGTCAAAAATAAAGAGGAATTAGGGGTAAAATGGGCTGTAAACGGCTCCTGAGATTTAATTATTCAGGAGCAGTTCTTATGCCAAAAAAAAGAAAGAAATAGGCAAAAGAACAATAAAATATAAAGAAGCCCCCTTCGACTGCAAAGGACCTGTTCTTGTGCCAAAAAAAGAGGGAGAAAAAAAATAGACATAGAGGAAAAATAAAATATAAGTTGAAACTCCAGTACACAAAAAATGATCACGTACACATACATAAAAAAAATATTACAAATGCAAAGAACACAAAATAAAGACAAACTAAACTACCATGAATACCCCCAACCCCAAAGAATTTCTCTAAATAACAAAAAAGCAACTCAATGTACAAAATTTAGAGTTTCTTCTTCTGCAAAATGATTGATTTTGCGGCAAAATCTATTTCAAACAAGTCAGTCCATGCAACCCTCCAAATCACAAAATAGAGAGCTGACGGAAGATCCTAAAAGCTATTTCCCTCATTTCACACAGTCATCCGTGTTTTGTGCATCTAGTGCTGCTAAGGACATAGCCTCAGACTGAAAATTGCTATCATATAATTGCAGGAAAAACATCCAAAAAACACATCAGATTTATTCTACTTTTTTTTCAAAAGAGTACTTTTAATACACATAAAATGAAATCTTCAGATTTTTTCAAAACCAGCTGCAATTTACTACAATGATACGAAAAAGCTTCTGCGAAATAAATGTTTTTACATCTGAATTCTGTTTTGATATTAAAACACATTTTTATAGAAGAAAAATGTAAGACGTTCTACCAGCTAATGCCATTGCCAACTAATCAATAACAAATTATCTTCATTCCTTCTAGATTACAGCACAAGATTTTATCTCAACAAATTTGTAAATTAAATAAAAAAAACACTTTTCCTATCTAATTTTTAATTTTGTAGCATGTGTCAGAATAAAATGGAAAGATCAAGGTCATATGAATAAAAAAAATGCTTGTGTAGCAATAACATGCATATCAAATGTTATTAATTGGAATCTTTGGACATTTTTGCCATCAAAGCAGCACTATATGTTTTTAATACTAGTACATATGCTCTCCAAAGTATACTCAGTAAACTTATTGCCCTGCAATTTTAATATCCAGTTTCCTGTTCTCTTAAGGTATCATCTGTGTCAATCCCCTCTGGTTCACTAAAGTGTCAATGTAAATTGCTTGGCGTGAGCGACCACAGCCAGTGGCTCATTTAACAAAGCTTCTGGCTTGTAACTATGCAGTCCTTATCTAATCTCTAAAGCATCATGTTTCTAGATCTTGAGCCACTAACATAGAAAAGGAATTATTTGGCATTATTGATCATATTCATTGTGGTTCTACTAAATTTGAAGTCAGACTCTGCGTTTGTGTTTACCACTCCACTATATTGTGTAAAAATGCACTTATATTGCTTTCTTGTAGTCAAAGAATATTGCTGAATTTTTTTTGAGATACCTATCTAAGGTTGCACTCATTTCATAAAAATGGAGCTGGGAAATATTACTGGAAATTGTATTTCTTATCATTATCACACTTACCTCCCCATTATAAGCAAAGTTGTGCTTTGCCTATGCAAGTTTGCGTAGCCACCCTGGTGGTATGATTATATCAGATGTTTGCATCTCAAAGCAGTACAATTGTTTTGCATAGAAATTTGGCATTTTATATTGTAGGCCTGTAATTCTTAGCAATAACACACTTAAATACATCCAAACAAGAGTCTAGTAGATATCCCGGGTATGATAAAGTTTGAAACACAAAATCATAAATTATAATATAATAAATAACTATAAATAATTATAAAAAGTAATAATATAATAATAATAAAATATATTTACCCACGATTCACTATCGCTCAATTCTGCAAGTGTTCTTATTTACTATCGCTGTTTTCTAGCTGGTCTAAAACCACTTTTGATGTAAAGGGACACTTTTTGGTTGCTATGGACAATCTCAAGTTTCAAGGCAGGAAGAACAGTATATAAAATATATAAGTGCATGCAGGGCACTGGGCAAACCACTAGGGACAAAAGGGATGTGAAATAATTTCATACAGTAATGTAATCTGTAAGATTACACTGTACTGTATGTGCACAACGCTCGCAGGTAACGGAGCCCAGAACACATAGGCATCAGGCGGAGGGCAGAGCCTGCAGACAGAGGCGGCTCTAGGCTTTGTGAGGCCTTAGGCAAAACTTAGACATGAGGCCCCACTAACACCCATAATAGGAAAAATAGTTCAAGCGATAAAAATGAACTGTATAAGGAGGGTACAGGGGAGGGTAAGTGGGCACAGTACAGAGTAAAGGAGGGCACAGTACAGGGGACAGGAGGGGACAGTACAGGGGGAGCAGGATGGCACAGTACAGGGGAGGGTAAGTGGACAGATTATAGGGGGCAGGATGACCCAGTACAGGGGGAGGGTAAGTGGACAGATTATAGGGGGCAGGAGGGCACAGTACAGGGGGAGGGTAAGTGGACAGATTATAGGGGGCAGGATGACCCAGTACAGGGGGAGGGTAAGTGGACAGATTATAGGGGGCAGGAGGGCACAGTACAGGGGGAGGGTAAGTGGACAGATTATAGGGGGCAGGAGGGCACAGTACAGGGGGAGGGTAAGTGGACAGATTATAGGGGGCAGGATGACCCAGTACAGGGGGAGGGTAAGTGGACAGATTATAGGGGGCAGGAGGGCACAGTACAGGGGGAGGGTAAGTGGACAGATTATAGGGGGCAGGAGGGCACAGTACAGGGGGAGGGTAAGTGGACAGATTATAGGGGGCAGGAGGGCACAGTACAGGGGGAGGGTAAGTGGACAGATTATAGGGGGCAGGATGACCCAGTACAGGGGGAGGGTAAGTGGACAGATTATAGGGAGCAGGAGGGCACAGTACAGGGGGAGGGTAAGTGGACAGATTATAGGGGGCAGGAGGGCACAGTACAGGGGGAGGGTAAGTGGACAGATTATAGGGGGCAGGAGGGCACAGTACAGGGGGAGGGTAAGTGGACAGATTATAGGGGGCAGGAGGGCACAGTACAGGGGGAGGGTAAGTGGACAGATTATAGGGAGCAGGATGGCACAGTACAGGGGGAGGGTAAGTGGACACAGTACAGGGGCAGGAGGGTACAGTATAGGGGGGGGTAAGTGGACAGTACGGGGGGCAGGAGGGTACAGTATAGGGGGGGGTAAGTGGACAGTACGGGGGGCAGGAGGGTACAGTATAGGGTCAGTAATGTATAATACAGAGCTGCTTTCACAGATCCTAACTATTCTATATAAGAAAGAAAATGAAAAGAACATCCATCATATAAGTGTGTACCACAATAAAATGCTATAGTGTGATAGATATCAAGAATAGTTAATATATGTACATTCCAAAGTGCTGGTACAATAAATAAGCATAAAACATACATGTCGCACACAAAAAAATCGAACAAAGCTGTGCTGTGATAAACTTGTGCAGATCCACTGCAAACTATTTGCTCGGACTTCAGTGTACCATCACCAAAACAAAGCACACACCATTTGCTTACCAAAAAAAATTGACTCCCTAAACTTATGAGGTCACATGCACTTGTCATCTGCTGGATATTTACAACCACTTCACTCAAACAACACCACTGCAGGTAGAGTAGCTTGGTCCGGTACCAACCACAGGGAACCCTGTAAATGCAAAAAATAAAGCAACACCAGGACAATTAAAACATGTGTTGCTTTATGCTAGTAAGGTCCTGGTAATGCATACAGTATATTTTATTCTTTGCATACACAGGGTTACTGTGGTTGGTACCTGACCAGGCAGAGTGGTGAAAGGCTGCTCCTGGGAGAATGCTACTATCAATGCGTTGTCACTTTTTGAGTGAAGTGGTTGTAAATATCCAGCAGATGACAAGTGCATGTAACTTATAAATTTAAGGAAATACATTTTTTGGTAAGCAAATGGTATGTGCTTTGTCTTGGTGATGGTACACCGAAGTCTGTGCAAACAGCTTGCAGTGGATCTGCACAAGATTATCACAGCATAATTGGTGTGTATATATATATAAAAAATATATAATAATTCTTGACATCTATCACACACACTTTAGGCACTTTCACATGAAGGGTCCAATGGGGTCCACCTGTCAGTTTTTCAGGCAGACCTGATCGGACCCTCCATTCTCCTCTATGGAGCGGTGGATGTAAATGGACTTTTGTCTGTTTACACCCGCCTAGCTTCAATTTGGCCCAACAAAAACAAACTGAAGGGGGATCCATTGCCCTCTTTCTGGGTGGATCAGGACAAATGCCAGTCGGGTATAAACAGACAGCTGGTCCGTTTACACCTGACTGCCCATAGAGCAGTGTGGGCTGTGTCTGTGTCTGCTCGGTATAAGCGGAGCAAACGTGAACCTGTTAACCTCTTGCTGTGCTCAGTGGGTGGTCAGTAGCCCTGCTGAGAAAAGCGGAGTCTGTCCCATGTGAAAGGGGCCTCATTGATGTTTTGTCCCATCACCTTTGCTCTGTCTGCCCCCATTTATTCTCTAACTGCCCCATCTCTCTTATTCCCTTGCTCTGTCCTTATTTCCCCTTTTCTGCCCCATCTATCCCTCCTCTATTTCTAGATGGTCCTTTTTATGTACATGCAGCAGGCTGTGTAATGGTTACAGTCACACATGATACAGCACCTTACCTTTCTCTGAGGATCCATGCCATTCCTGCTACTGTTCCTGCTGGCCCCTCCCCCTGGTCTCACTCGGCCCCTCCCCCCTTCTCTCACTTACCTCCAGTTCACCAACGAGTATGCTGGAATGGAGGAGGTTCTGGTACCGCCCACGTGGGAGGAGATTCTATTGGAGAGAAGCAGCAACTGATCGATGTGCTGAAATGAAAGGCCATCGTCTCCTGTCTGCCTTTCATGTGGGAGGAGGGGCACGGAAGCTGGTGGAAGTTAGTATGGAGGCAGAAGCTGAAGCTCACAGTGCCCGGCGCTGCACGTTACCTGTCTGATGTCTGCTGTGCACTTGAGGGACCGTCTGCTTCCGTACCGCCCCCTAAGGTCACTGCCTTATGCTATCTGGAGCTGTCAGCTCCTGTCCCCCGCCCCCTGAGCTGGTCTTACATGCAGTCCTGTGATCTCTCCGATGAGTGCATTGTAGACCAGCTGGGATTCGGCACTTTTCTGATGGCGGGGAGATCCTTGCTGCCAGCCTCAGAGGCGGCTCTTTAACTAGGTAGATTAGACGGCTGTGAGCGCGAGGCCCTGTCAGTGCGAGCCCCTTAGGCTGCCGCCTAATATGCCTAATTAGAGAGCCGCCTCTGCCCGCAGACACAGTGGGGGGACATCGCAGGATCCTGGGGACAAGGTAAGTAACCTACACCAGGATCCTGCAATGCAATCCCAAGTGTGGCTCGGGGTTACCGCTAATGGTACTGAAATTTAACCCCGAGCCACACTCGGGAAAACCGACAGGGAGGTTAAAAGAGAAGAATAGGTTTTTGGGGTTTTTTTATTCTCACTTACCTCGGTGGATGGAGCACCAGATCGATGCTGTATCTGTCCCCCGCTGTCTCTGCACTGAGATCCGGGCAACTGAACATCGCCGATGGCTCGGTTCTCACAGATCCCCAAGAGGAAAGCTGCTGCCTGTCAGTCAGCGTGTCTCCTCTCTGATCCTCCACGCTCATTGGAGTGCTGAGCTGTGGAGGGGCGGGGAGCAGCTGTCTCAGCGGCTCACTGAGACTGCCATCAATCAAGGCAGCTGGCGGATCCAGACTAGGGAAGTCGGGATGACGCGCTGTCTCAACTGATGACAGTGACGTCAGCGGAGAGAGGACTTCAGGACCGATCTCTGCTGAAAACAGGTTATAGGAGTGCAAAACGAATTGCACTCCTGTGACCCAGAGGAGAAGCCCAGCCAAATGAGCTCAGGCTGGACTCCTTTAAATGTTCCTCTCCCAGCACCTTGCTTTCATTCACCTGTCCTGTGTAAGCTCTAATTTACTCCAGTCTAGGGCTGGAGATGGAAGGTTTGCTTGAAACCTATTAATGAAACTAAGCCCCCGTTCACATTGGCGCGATTTGACATGCAATTTGACAGGTCAAATCGCATGCCAAATCGCAGCCTATTGCCATCAATGACACTTTGCGGCGCTGCACTGATTTCCAAAAGTAGTTCCTGCACTACTTTTGGCAACTTTGAGGGGCGATTACAATAGACATCTGTGCATGAACCCACACAGATGTCTTTCAAAATCGCCCCCTGAAGTCACACTGAAATGCGGGTTTGAAATCGCTCGAGTTTGATTTCAAACCCACGTTCAATGTGAACGAGGGCTTAATGCACCCATATTTTCTACTATGTATAAACCTAGTTGTTCAAAAATAAATTGTACATGCAAAAAGTTATAGTGGTCTGAAACTGAATGTTTTTGAAAAATAAAAATATTATCCTATGATGAAAAGACTCTGGGACTGAAGTCGTTAACTTTTAGTATTACATTTAATTTATACCTTTACTGGATAAATGATGTGGCTAAGAATAGTTTTTAACAGATGGCTCTACATAAAAAGTAAAACAGATTGTTATGAAGATGGAAAGAAGCTGTCTAATTAGTATGTATAAACTCGCAAAAATAAGCCTAAGCTAGTAGAAATAGTCACCTCAGTTGACCCAAAGATCAGCTCAGAATATTTGAGTTACTTTATTCAAATGTATTTTTTTATGAAGAGCATCAACAAGCCATTTGTTTTTGACAAATTGCATCCCTATGCAACACTGTATGTATAAATGTTTGATATGAGCATACTTGGCTGGGAAACCGGTTTAGAAAGTAATCTTAAAACTAGTAAAACCCATAATTGCCTTATGACCCTTAAAGTGATATTAAAGTCTTGTTTTTTTTGTTTAAAAATAACAAACATGTTATACTTTCCTGCTCTGTGCAGGTCCCTTGCTGGTGCTCCTGGCCCCTCCCTCTTGCAAAGTGCCCCCACAGCAAGCAGATTGCTATGGGGACACCTGAGCCAAGCCGCTGCTCTGTGTGTCCATTCAGAATCGGCCCCGTCTCCTCTCTCTCCTCATTGGCCACTAACTTTGATTGACAGCAGCAGGAGTAAATAGCACCTGCTGCTATTTCTCAGCCAATCAGGAGGCAGTGTTGCCAACCGTCAGTATTTTTACTGGCAGCCAGTAAAAAACAGGCAATTTTCTCCTGCCAGTAAATGTCAGTAAAAAAAAAAGGTTGCCAGTAAAAAAATATGGCTGTGACGCCCGCCCTGGAGCCAGCTGAGACCATACAAGTGCATGCTACAGTGTGTTCGGTCTGGTGGAGGCGGTGCCTGAACATGTCCTATGATGTCATGGTGCAAGGGAGCCAAGCAGAGCGGCCAGAGCCTTGTGTGTGGATCTGTGGGATGGGAGCAAGGCAGGCCAGGAACGAGACCATTAGTGCTGTCTGGACTGGAGGGACCACCTGGCTTTGAGAGAGACTGTCACTGTGACTCTGGAGGGGACGTGTCGTGTTGGTAATCTGTACTGCTGCACACTGCTGTCAGTATCACTGTGAGAGTCAATTTCATGCGTGTGCCGCCCATTCTAATTTCTTGCCCTTCCTGAGTCTTGTCCCTGAGCTACTTACTATATTGAAAATAAAATAAGAAATATGTTTTTTCCCTTATTATCTACCTTAAATCACATTGCTAATTACATATTGTACTTGTTTGTAGCCTAAATAGTGACATTTGTACTTAAAACTGTAATTTTGTAACTCTTGGAAATGCCAGTAAAAACTTGGCTGTGCCAGTAAATTTTGTGTGTCGTGTCAGTAAATTTCAATCTGTTAGGTTGGCAACACTGCCAGCTGCAATAACCCCAGTATCATTATTTACTGTGGGCGATTCTCTACAAGATAAAAGTGGTCCCAGCAGCGGATTCAGTGCCCCCTCCCGCTGCTTCCTGGATATTTCCAAGCTTACCCGGAAACAATAGCTAGGCAGGAAGTCGAGTGAGGGCAGATAGAAAGGATTTTTTTTTTCGGTCCAAATGTCTTTTTTATTTTTTGCTTTTAAAGGTAAATGAGAGATCTAATTGATGTTCAAACCACACATGTGAGGTATTGCCGCAATTGTTAGAACGAGAACAAGGGCCTTGTCCCCACAACCCTGGCCTGTTGGTTGTGGGGGTCTGTGGGCAGGGGGGCTTATAGGAACCTGGAAGCCCCCTTTAACAAGGGGGCCCCCAGATCCCACCCCCCCATGTAAATGGGTAGGGTTACTTTGAAAGAAAAGTGTGAAAAAGTAGAAACCACAATACACAGTTTTTGACAATTCCTTTTTTTTTTAAAAAGAAAAAAACGTGTCCTCTGATGTCCATCCATCTTCAATCACTGCACCAATGGACCTGAAAAATAGAACAAAAACCCAAAAATACTCCGCCTACATGGGAGGCTTACCGCTGACTGCTGTCTTTTCGTAGTGACAGCTGTAATATAGGCAAGGGTGGGGCCAGACGGTGACGTAACCACGTGACCCTGCCCTTTCTGACGTCATGTGCCGTCAGAGAGGGCAGGGTCATCCGGTTACGTCAGCAGGTCTGGTATGGATCTTAAGAGAAACTCCACATCAATTTTTTTTTTTAATGGCGTGGGATCCCTTCCAAAATTTATACCAGACCCTTATCCAAGTGAGCACCCCCCTCCCCCCCCAATCCATACCAGGCCGCTTGCCCTCAATATTAAAAGAATATTTCATTTTTATTGTTTCACTTTAAGCATTATTAAAATCATTGCTCCTGAAAAAACGGCTGTTTTAAAAACTTTTTTTGCATTGATCCATGTCCCCTGGGGCAGGACCCAGGTCCCCAAACACTTTTTATGGCAATAACTTGCATATAAGACTTTAAAATGAACACTTTTGATTTTTCACATTCGTGTCCCATAGACTTTAACAGTGTCCGCATGTTCGCATCAATTTTTTGCATGTTCTGGTGCGAACCGAACCAGCGGGTGTTCGGCTCATTCCTAAAATAGATGTATGACTACTGTATTGTATTAGAAAGTAGAAAAATCTGCTGTGTCAACATTCTTGTTCACATGCTACTAAAGCAGTTGTTGCAATGCTAACAGTTATATTGTATACCCGTACATAAATTAAAAGATTGATACCTGTGTCCTGTACACCTGTTTATGAGACAAGCTGGCCATACATGGTCAAATGCTTAAACAAATATAAAAAACATTTTTAATCAATGAGAACCACAGAAACTTACCTAAAGATGTACCCATTTAAATTACTTTTAAGCAGTTGTAATAATTTTTTCCCTGTGGAGGGGGGGGGGGGGTCATTGTAGCAAGGAAAGGGTGCTATGTATACTTGAGAAACTGTGTAATCAAAAAACAGTGTGACTACAGCTTTGCAAGTAAACACTACATTTCTTTTTTTTTCTTTTTTTTTTGTGGTAGGGCTGGAGCTTTGTCTCTGCTAGAAAGGAGAGACTCATGTGATTTTTTTTTTTCCCAAGAATTTTATTAAAATTTTCTTTAAGTTTTCCAAGTTTACAAAGAGAGTGTCAGCATGAGGAATATATCAAAATACATAGTCATAGACATAAAGGTGAATATGTAACACATAATGTAGCAAATAATCAACAATAATCGTAAAAGTTAAAAATTGTCATATCATAAAATTCCAGTTGGCAAAGTGGGGCCAAGAAGGCATTTTCTAAATGATACACTGAGTGTTATTTACTAAAGGCAAATCCACTTTGCACTACAAGTGCACTGCAAGTGCACTTGGAAGTGCATTTGTTGTAGATCTGAGGGGGACATGCAAGGAAAATAAAAAGACAGCATTTTAGCTTGCACATGATTGGATGATAAAATCAGCAGAGCTTCCCCTCATTTCAGATCTTCCCCTCAGATCAACAGCAATCTACAGCGACTGCACTTGCTGTGCACTAGTAGTGCAAAGTGGATTTGCCTTTAGCAAATAAACCCCACTGTGTTCACTTTAAACATTGCAGTACATATATCTTTCACAAACCATATTTAATATGTATCTTGATTGGAACTCTAATAACAGATGATCACAGAAAAGTCTCTTTTTTTCTAAAGAGATTTCGTAATCTATCTGATTATAGGACGGAGGGACGCCTCGGTGTTGCTGTCTTTAGTAGTTAGCATGTTTAAGGGATCTGTCTGGTGCCAGGCACTGGCCTAGGTGTGGATTATGGTATGACAGCACGTAGAGAGTCTTGAAATTCAAGCCAGAACGCCCACATGCGGGTGAATGTGGATTTATTTTGTATGTGTTATGTATTGTTGCTGTGGACAAAATGCCTTTTTTTAAAGCTGCTAATGATGATTTTGTTTTTTTGATGCTACATTTTATTTTTTCTGTAATAACTTCACCACTGTTTTTTTATGAACGGGTCTAGAAAACAAGACCTGGGAATGTTCAATTTACTGGACCAAAAGAATAATGTGCAATATTTACTATTTCTCTAAAAAGAGAAAAAAAAAAAATCAATTTAACCACTGGCCTACAGGGCACTTTCACCCCCTTCCTGCCGAGGCCAGTCATGCAGTCATGCAATGCTGTACAAAAATGAATTTTTCATAATTTTTTCCCCACAAATAGAGCTTTCCTTTGGTTGTGTTTAATCACCTCTGAGTTTTTTATTTTTTGCTAAAAAAAAAAGAAAACGAAATTTGAAAAAAACTAAAAAGTTTTTCTTAGTTTCTGTCAGACAATTTTGTAAATAAGTATTTTTTCTCCTTCACTGATGGGCACTGATGAGCAGGCACTGAAGGGCACTGATTAGATGGAACTGATGAGGAGGCACTAATATGCAGCACTGATAGGCGGCATTGATAGGTGGCAGTGATGGGCACTGCTAGATGGCACTGATGGGCACTAATAGGTGGAACGGGTAGGCAGCACTTATGGGCAATGGTAGGTGGCATCGATAGGCGGCACTGATGGGCACTGATGGGTGGCACTGAGGAGCAGGCACTGAAATGCAGCACTGATTTGCATCACTGATGAGCACAGAATTGCCTCACTGATGGGCATAAATTGGCATTACTGAAATGCACAGATTGGTGTCACTGATGGGCACAAACTGGCATCACTTCTGGGCACTGTTGGGGCTGCACTGCTAATCATGGCATTGATAATCAGTGCCCTGATTATCTGTACAGGTCTCTCTCGTGTGCAGACGCCACTGATCGGCTCTCCTCTCCTCAAACTCTGTCAGCGTTAGGTGAGGAGAGTCGATTACGGGCACTTCCGTGTTTACATGTGATCGGCTGTGATTGAACATAGCACACCGGTGATCGCGGTGAGACTGGGCGACATCATATGACATCGGCCCAGAACAAGAGGGGATCCCACAAGGCCGTCATTTGTCTATACGGTGCACGGGAGGCGGTTAAAGCTGAACTCTCCCCCTACCTTCAGTCTTGCACAATTCTAGAGGCTCATCTCCTGTACTGAAATAGCTTATTCTGATTTTACAGATTTTACTGATTTGCACACTAAGCTTCCTGTAGTGTACATTAAAAGCTGCTAAAACTCACAAGGACCCCACCTCATTTTCTGGCTAGGGGACATCCAGCATAATCTTCCCCTTAATTTCTCTGGATTTAAACCATGGGGATTCAGCATCACATATGCATATTACTTTCATGCAAAAGCAGCCTGACTAGGAATGTCAACTTCCTAAGACAGACATCCACCAAATAAGGCATCAAGAGCCAATACATTGCTTGCATTAGGGATGAGGGCTCTTGAGAGGAGTACTGAGGCAGGGTGCTGTGATGTCTTGAAGAAGCTATATATATTACCCTGTCAGCCATTTCTATCAGTCTTGCATAGAGAAGCTCAAAGATATCACTGGGTCTGAAATCAGGTATATAATGAAAACAGGAATGTTTTATTTCAAAATTACATTAGCATGTTGATGAGGAACCAGAGAAGGCAGAATATGAGCAGAATAAACGTCATCTTAAAATAAATTGTTACTGGATAGGTTGTGTCACATTGCTGCGACAGCACGCTGTGGTCCATATAAGCTATGATTGTCGGTTGGGGGGAGAATGCAAATTGACGCATGTCAGATCTGATTTTGGCACATTGCCTTTTAAATAAATGCTGGAGCACGTACAGTATACTTTATTAGGTGCATAGTAGAAGGTTAGGAAATGCAGTGCAGTTTTTGAAACATTAATAATTTGAAAGAATCTCTTATTAATTGGCATATTAAAACATTGCAACTCTTGCATACAATACATGTCTCCACTGTAAGAATAATTCTTACAAATGTTATATGAATTTGTATCTATTTACTTTTTTATACCACTTATTTGTTCTTCTAATGCCACCCAATTTGTTAACCACGAAAAAATCACTGACATGCATGCCTAAATTAACAATTGCACCTAAAAATCACTCCAGCACTCTTATAAAGCACTATTTGGACTCTCTTGTGCTATTATAGTCTTTGCATACTACTGCATACTTCAATTGTGCTAAAGATTGAAGAACTGATTTTCTGAACCTTTATTAATTTGGCGCAGATCATGGAACTTTTGTGCGACATGTTACACATTGGGATTTTTCAATGTAGCACCCTGTAGTTTAGGCAGGGAGCTCTTTACAAATTTACTTGCCAGGAGTAGTTATCCTGGTTAATTGATAGAGATCCATTGATTTCTCCCTAAGTTTGACCTTGTTGTACTTTTTTCTTCTACCACTAGGTGGCCGGGCACTTGGTGGTATTAGATATGAGAAGGACAAGCCAAGGTAAGGTTATGGGTATGTGGGGTATCTCAGCCAATGGGCAGGGGTTTTCTTGAATCCCTTGGCCTGCTGGGAGAACCTATATATTCGGGTGGAGTCAGGTGATCTATGTTCTGTGCCACCTGGACGGCTGTCTGGGTGGACGTGTGTCATACACCCCAGGCTGCTAGGCCAGAGATTGGGCCTATCCCGGGGGCATCTGGCTGCCAGAATGCGTGAGGGCCTAACTGAAGTAAGAGGGCAGCGCAAGGTTGGGACTGTGGCTTGCAGTCCAACCAGAAGTGACGGTTCTGCTGGTGGTAGAACCTATCGTGGTCGGAGGTAGAAGGGAAGCTGTCACCACTAAGGCACCAGCCACCTTTATCAGGGACCACAGTGTGTAATTGAAGCAAGTACCGGAGCTGAATTCTCACCGAACGGGCACGGTGGAGAATCGGGAAACTTCAGGCGGTGATCAAGTCAGGGACCCAAGCAGCGGAGGTGACGCTTGCAGAGCAGCCTTGTGAGTCAAGCCAGGGACCAAGCCGGTCAGCATAGGTAAAGCTTGAGGAGTATCTGGAGTACCAAGCTAGAGACTCAGCAGAGAAGCGTGGATGACGCTTGTGAGGATACCACTGCAAACCTTGGAGGAGCTCCATGGATTCAGAGTCAGTGAATCAGAGGGTCCAGTGAGAGATCAGGGGCTCAAGGGGCTGAAGAACTATAAGTGGAAATTGTAGTGAAGCTGAGAGGAATGTTACGATTTGTGTTAGGAACTGTTAAAGACTGTTACCATAGGAGACAGCAATCCTGCACGTGCAGATGTGGCGCCTTGCTGGGGCCTTTCCCTGTACGGCTGTCCTCCTTTTGAAGTCTTGGAGTCTGCCAATTGAAATTGTACCTGCTTAACCACTTCAATACCAGGCACTTATACACCTTCCTGCCCAAGCCAATTTTCACCTTTCTGCGCTGTCGCAATTTGAATGACAATTGCGCGGTCATGCTACACTGTACCCAAACAAATTTTTTATCATTTTGTTTCCACAAATAGAGCTTTCTTTTGGTGGTATTTGATCACCTCTGCAATTTTTATTTTTTACGCAAAAAATAAAAAAAGACCAGAAATTTTGAAAAAAAAAAGTTTTTCTTTGTTTCTGTTAAATTTTATTGTAAATAAGTACGTTTTCTTCTTCAATGACAGGCACTGATATGGCTGCACTGACGGGTAGACATGTGCGATTAGTTTCGTACGAATCGAAAATTCGTACGAATTTCCATAAATTTGTACATTCGGGAGGATCTGAAATACGAATTGCTATGCTTCCGAATTTTGTACGAAATATGAAATTTCGTTTACGAATTTCGGATCCAAATTCCTAACGAACATTCGTAATTGTTACGAAAATTTAACGAACCTAAAAGTTAAAAACCCAGGAAGTCAGCACAGCACAGGGATGGTGGGAGCCCCTCATAATGATAAATTCATTATAACGAACATTCGCAATTGTTACGAAAAGTTAACGAACCTAACGAAAATTCGATTAATTCCAATACGAAACGGAACGAAACTAAACTAATTTTTTTGACGGCACACATGTCTACTGACGGGCACTGATAAGGCGGCACTGATGGGCCCCGATGAGGTGGCACCAATGAGGTGGCACTGATGAGGTGGCACTGATGGGCACTGATAGGCGGCACTGATGGGCACCGATGGGTGGCACTGGTATGCGGCACTGATGGGCACCCATAGGTGGCACTGATGGGTACTTATGGGTGGCACTTATAGGTGGCACGCATGGGCACTGATGGGCACTAATGGGGGGGCACTGATGGGCACGGATGGGCACTGATAGGTGGCACTCATGACACTTATGGGTGGCACTGACGACACTGATGGGTGGCATTGCTGGGCATCACTGATTTTTTTGTTTTCATAATGCTGCCAGTCAGTGATTCCCTCAAGTCTCATTGTACCACACATTGGGAGTCACTACGAAAACTTTTTCAACAATGGTATTATACCCCTACCAAACTTGCTAAGATTCACCCCAACACTCACTTGTGCTGGAGAAACTGTGGTCTTCCAGGTACTATGCTCCACATTTGGTGGGAATGCCCAGCTCTACAAAACTTCTGGATTCAAATGCGAACTCTCCTCCGCTCAGTCACCCACATGTCAACTAACTTATCCTCAGTAGATTTTCAACTTGGCCTTGCCATGCTCTACGTGGCCTAGTCAATTCCAAACCGTGGCCACGCACATCCTCGTCACTGCACGATTAGCAATAGCCAGAAAATGGAAATCTCCTCAGCCTGCATCTCTCCAAGATGTAACTACAACCTTAAACAACCAACTCAAAATGGAGTTCTTCTTCTCCACAGCCAAACTCTTCACCGCAAAGTTCTACAATGACTGGGAACCATGGCTCATGGACCCCAGAAGCAGAAACTCTGGACTGATTCTCCTGACTTTAAATACCTAAAACGCCTCCTACTTTCCTATCTAATATACTGCTGGTAATACACATCAATCAACATTATGCACCTAGTAACATTGCTTGATAGAATAGAATTACATATGTGTTTACCAGCTGGTACTAAGTATTACTTGAGTTGAAACAAAAACTGAATATAAGTACCGCATAGTCACTCGTCAGTTTGCCTTCTTTAATAACCATTACATATATAGACCAACAGTTTACCCACTTATATATACTCATATATGCCTATTTTGGATATTACATGTATATTAGATTATTGAGCACTACACTTTTTATACTAAATGTATTCTGAGAATGTGTTTTCTCATTTTATTTGTTGTTTCTCTGTAAAATCTCAAATAAAGATTCAAAGTTTAAAAAAAAAATGCCCTTTTTCATGAAGGGGTAAAACCTTCCGGAGGTCAAGTGGTTAAAGTCCCTGCATGTTTAAAATCAAATATAGAAATTTCTAGCTTTTAATTCAGCTCACATAACACCTGGGCCCTTTACTCTGATTAGCATTAGCTCAGCTGCGCATTTTATGGATCTAATAGGAATCCATTCAAATGTATGCATGTTTTTTTTCATTATGCAAATATTCATTAGGAAAAAAGGATGTTTGAATAAAGGTTCTTACTCTTGCTTGTGTAAAATGGGCAATGTGTGTTTTAGGGAAATATACTGTAGTTAAACAGTCTCCCTCCTGTCACAGCTCATATGCATAATGCCATATTTCAAATATAAATGGTCAGCTAACATTGGTAATGCTTATGGCAATTGATTAGCTCTAGAAGCTAATGACAGCAAATGAGTTAGATTACATGTACACACAAAATGTATTGTTAGTCTTGGATACAATGGGGAGATTTACTAAGATGTAATACACACAGAATCTGGTGCAGCTTGTCAGGGCTGGGCTCAGCCCTTCCTTCTCTGAGCTGGCCGCTCAGCTGTTGGCTAATTGCCAGCTCCCATCTCTCTCCACAGTTACCCAGCTGTTGTTGATTCTGCTCGTAAGTCCTGCCTACTTAAAGTCGTCCAGCTCACTTGATCTCTGCCTTCGCCTTTTTCAACATCACAGAGACTTTCTCCTGCGTTTCTGTTGAAGGCTTGCTCGGCTGACGTTCCTTCTGGCTCCTGATCCTGCTTGCTGTACTACTACGTTTATCTCTGGCTCTTTGATATTTGCTTGGCTGACTACCCGACTCTGTTACTGAACTCTGGATTGTTTTGACTATGCTTACTCTGTTTACCTTATTATTATTATTATTATTATTATTATTATAAATAAACAAATGTGATTTAACTATACTATTGTCTCGGTCTGATTCATCATTCCTGATACAGCTGTGCATAGTAGCCAATCGGCTTCTAACTTCAGCTTGTTCAATTAAGTGTTCCTAAACCCAGGACCCTGCATTCACTATATCTGGTCTCCCACAGTACACAGAACATAGAGATTCAATCATTTTAGTAAATATAAACAGCTAAATACCTTTTCTCATCAGAAGTTAGAGCAGTCTTGTGAGTTCTATCAGTGTCCAGCCAAGCACTGGTTAATACTTGTAGAAGGAGTTTTATGACTGTGCTATGAGAGTGCAAGACCCCTGACTATCTGTCTCGACAGTACCGATTGGCCCTGTGTTGATCACATGCATCCTCCCAGTAAAAAAAAAAAAAAATCCTCACTAGCAATACACACAAAACTGAGCATGTGAAGCCTGACTCTATAGACTCTGTATTATCAGGAAATTATTAGGCGTCAGTGGAAGAAGGGTAGGATCAGAGAAGACAGGATCAATCAGCCTTTTTACACAATGCGGAGGATTAACCCCTTAGGTTCCACAGTGAGTATAACAAGCATGCTTTTCTGCATATACAGACTGATTTTACTGTTATATGTTTAGAAACACTTTAACCGCTTCCCAACCAGCCACCGCAGTTGTACTGCGGCGGTTGGCTCCCCTGGGTGAAACGACGTTACCTTACGTTGGTTCGCCTTTTGGCCACTAGGAGCCGATGCGCGTGCCCAGCAGTCGCGATGACCGCGGGGCACCCGTGATTGCTCCACAAAGAGACAGAACAGAGATCTGTCAATGTACACAGATCTCCGTGCTGTCAGGGGTGAGGAGAGTGATCTTTTGTTCCATACTAAGTATGAACAACGATTGGTCTCCTCACTCAGGCAGTCCCATGCCCCCACAATTAGAATAACTCCCTAGGACACACAATTAACCCCGTGATCGCCCCCTAGTGTTAACCCCTTCTCTGCCAGTGACATTTACATAGTACTCAGTGCATTTTTATAGCATTGATTGCTGTATAAGTGCCAATGGTCCGAAAAATGTGCCAAAAGTGTCCAATGTGTCCGCCATAATGTCGCCGTCCCGAAAAAATTGCTGATCATCGCCATTACTAGTAAAAAAAAATAATAATAATAAAATGCCATAAATCTTTCCCCTATTTTGTAGATGCTATAACTTTTGCGCAAACCAATCAATATACGCTTATTGCGATTTTTATTACCAAAAATATGTAGAAGAAAAAAATAGCTTTTTTAAAAAAAAATGGGGATATTTATTATAGCAAAAAGTACAAAATATTGTGTCTTTTTCAAAATTGTTGCTCTTTTTTTGTTTATAGCGCAAAAAATAAAAACCACAGAGATGATCAAATACCACCAAAAGAAAGCTCTATTTGTGAGACAAAAAGGACGTCAATTTTGTTTGGGTACAACGTCGCACAACTGCGCAATTGTCAGTGAAACCGACGCAGTGCTGTATCGCAAAAAATGGCCTGGTCATTGAGCAGCCAAATCTTCCGGGGCTGAAATGGTTAAGCTTTGACAATGAAACCTAGGAGCTGATTGGTTACTATGCACTTTGTGGGAAAATTTCTTCTCACTTTCGGGTCTGGCAACTGGTATCACTTTGACTGGTATCACTTGAAAAGGGTATGAGGAAAGATGAATACAGAAAGCAGTAGGAACTTACTTTTCAGAAGGGATCTGGGGCTGAATGTTATTGAAGAAGGAGCATAGCTGGGAATAATTGAAAAAATAATTAAATTAATATCTACAATAATTTTCAAGGTCCATAAATAGATTATAGACAATAAATATTGTTTGCAGCCATAAATAGATTTGTCAGTGTAAAGATTTCAACAACTTTACAACCCATAAAATACTAGGATAAAGTAAAAATACATTTTCTAACATTTAAAATAATCCATGGTTGTGGTGTTTATAGTTTGGGCCCATATATGTCCCCAGTTACAGTTGTTACTTAACTACTCTGTCTCCAAGACTACAGGACACAACAGGGCTGGCAATAGGATTGAGATGTCTGTTCTATCTCTACAGCAGCCTGCACATTTTCTCATTTTCTTCTATGCCCTGGTAAGCCCTGCAATGTTTTTGCTACCTGGATTGGATAAAAAAAAACCTGACAATAGCTCCCAACTGTCCCTGATTTGGAGGGACTGTCCCTGATTTGGAGCAATGTTTCTCTGTCCCTCTTTCCTCCTCATTTGTCCCTCATTTTAGTCTGATCTATATAGATGTATATAAAATACATATTTTATCTTTCAAAAAGTGTTTCCCAGTGCTAAACCTCTCATCCAAATTCTAAATTGCTGCATTTGTAAATTTAAAAGTCAATATAAAAGGAATAGTAGTGGTAAAAAAAAGCCCCTGTGGATTTAATTAACCTTTTTTTTCCAGTTAAGTCTCCTTTAAGGGGGTGTGGCAAAGGGCGTGTCCTATTCCTACATACGTTTGCTAGTAGGTGTCCCTCATTCCCATCTCAAAATGTTGGGAGGTATGAAAACTTACACCCCAGGGACCCCTACTACTTCTCATTTCTTTCTTCCCTATCTATTTTTTCTCCTACCTAAGATTACTTTTTCTTTTATCTTCTTTCTCTCTTCTACTTTTCCCCCCTATTCTCTCTCTCCTCTTTCAATTTACTTTTTATATAGTTCTGGTAGCAGAACTTTTATTTGCTTCATTATCATTATACCAATTGTACAAAGTTCCAATATGTAGTATAAGATTTTAGATTCTATATTAAAGTGGTGTTCCACGCAAAAAACAAAATCATTAATGTACTTGAAAAAAAAAAAAAATTGGAAAAATTGTTTTTTTTTTTCTTAATTTTTTTTCCCTGTTGCTATGTGGTCCCTCCAAATCTGCCTCCTCCAGTGCCTGGGCTCCTGGCGTCACTTCCCTTGGCGCAGGAAGGGAGATCGCCTCTTTCTCCTCCCTTTGTCAATCATCTGGGACACGTGACAGGTCCCAGATGATTGCGCGGCCAGTCATGGTGCGCGGCGCAGCTCGCGCATGCGCAGTGGTTGCCCGGCTGTGAAGACACAGCCGGGCGCCCACAGTTAAAATGCCGGCGCCACCGATTGGAGGGGGAGACGAGCTGGGCTTCGATCCCCCGCATCGCTGGACCCTGGGACAGGTAAGTGTCCGATTATTAAAAGTCAGCAGCTGCAGTATTTGTAGCTGCTGAGTTTTAATTTTTTTTTTTATAGTGGGAACACCACTTTAAATTTTTTTTTTTTTTTTAAACTATACTCTTGATAATAATTAGGACCTTTTTTTTTATATTAACCTGGTCTAAATTGGTTTTATCCTCTCTTATACAATGTATGACGCAATATTTTGAGTAGTTAGATCCATGCTAAAACTAAACTACTAAGAGTATAATCTACTCTTAGTTTATGTTGGCACTACAACTCAATATTTTTACCATATATGTGATCTTTTCTTTTGCTGCCACCATATGTACTTAGGTATACTAGTTGTTAAAATTCAATAAACAAATTTGACAAGAAAAAAAAATCTCACAAACTCAGCCTGTATTAGAGAAAAAAGATGATTTAAAAGGGTTGTAAAGTCAAAAGTTTTTTTTAATCTGAAAGCATTCTATGCATTAACTGGTTCCCGACTGGCTCACGCAGATATACTGCGGCAGAATGGCTCTCCTGGGCGAAATCCCTTACATATACGGCTTTTCCCAGGAAAGCCACCAGAGGGCACGCAGGCACCGCCGGAGGCGCAGCGGGGGACCCGATGCACGTGGTCGGCGGGCGAGATCGCAGCTGGTCATGCACGACCGTGTGCACAAGAGCCAGCATGGGGATTTGTGTGTGTAAACACACAAATCCCTGTGCTGTCAGAGGAGAGAAGACAGATCGTGTGTTCCTACAAAGTAGGGACAGCGATCAGTCATATCTCCTAGTTAGTCCCATCCCCAAGGGCGAACCCCTTGATCGCCCCCTAGTGTTAACCCCTTCCCTGCCAGTGACATTTATACAGTAATCAGTGCATATTTATAGCATTGCATGACCGCGCAATTGTCAGTTAAAGCGACACAGTGCCAAATTGTAAAAAGTGCTCTGGTCAGGAAGGGGGCAAAATCTAAGATGAAAAAAAACTGTTTTTTTCAGACGAATGAAATCCCAGATTATCCCTCGGGATTAATATGGGAAACACATAAAGCGGTAATATGGGGAGTATTGATTAAACATGGAGCAAGGATCAAGAAGGAGAGGGAAGCTAAATTAACAAAGCTTTTATCAAAAATCCAACATTTAGAGGCACGACATAAACATGCCCAGACCATAGAAGGAGAACGAGAGCTATTTAATGCACGCAGACAAGTGACAGATTTACTACAGTATAGAGCAAAAATGACATTACAGATAGGACGTAAATACAGTTACGAGTGAGGCAATAAATTCGATAAACAACTGGCGAGAGCACTGCGTGAAATACACCTAAGAACGTTTATACCCTCAATTAGGAAAGGGGATGGAGAGAAAGTACAGTTACCCGGACAGATTGCGGATGTGTTCGGCGATTTCTACTCCTCACTCTACAATTTGAACCTGAAGGTCCCAGGCCAGGCAGAGATGGAAGAGTATTTAACATCAAGTGGAATGCCGAGTTTGACAACTATTGTGCAGGAGGAGCTGGAATCGCCGATCACATTAGAAGAAGTACAGACTGCAATAAGGCTAGCAAAAACCGGGAAGGCATCAGGACCGGATGGTCTTTCGGTACAGTATTATAAGTTACTTATGCTGGAACTGGGGCCTTATATGGTTAAAATGTTTAATGAACTAGGGGATACAGCCTCGTTCCATTCAGAGACAGTGAAAGCTATGATATCGGTGATACCAAAAGAGGGTAAGGACCCAAAGCAATGTGGAAGCTATAGGCGAATATCTTTATTGAATGCCGATTTGAAAATATTTAGTAAGATAATAGCCATGAGGTTACAACAGCAACTCCCTCCTTTGATCCATCAAGATCAAGTGGGATTTGTACCAACAAGAGAAGCAAGAGACAATACCATCAAAGCCTTGAATTTGATGCATATAGCCAAATCGATCGGGACTCCCTGTGTGTTCCTTGGAACAGACGCAGATAAGGCTCTTGACCGGGTGGGGTGGGGGTTTATGTTTGCGGTCCCTCAACATGTAAAATTAGGAGGGAAAATTATCAGATGGATCGCAAGCATGTATAAAGGGCCTACAGCCCAAGTGAAGGTAAACGGAATAGTCTCCCCACCCTTTGCAATAATGAATGGGACAAGACAGGGATGTCCGTTGTCCCCTTTGCTGTTTGCGCTGACCCTCGAACCATTTTTGTGTAGGATACGGCTTAATAGGGACATCTGGGGAGTAGGTATAGGAGGAATTCAATATAAAGTAGCAGCATATGCAGATGATATGCTTTTTTCAATGACCAATCCTGTTATTTCACTCCCAAATCTTTTTAAGGAAATTGAGCTGTATAGTACATTATCTTACTTTAAAATAAATCTTTCCAAGTCAGAGGCTTTGATGGTAGCAGTCCCGAAGGAAATGATGAAGTCAATAAAATTAAATTACAAATTTAAATGGGCAGACCAGTGTCTGAAGTACTTAGGGACCTGCATTGCAGTAGATCCCACTAAAATATATGAACTAAATTTTTTGTCAGTACTAAGTAAAGTACGTGGACTACTGGAGGGCTGGCATAATTGAATACATTCCTGGTTCGGAAGAAGATATATAATTAAAATGACTATCTTACCAAAATTCTTATACCTTCTTCAGGCACTTCCAACTTCAATACCGAGGAAATGCTTCAGAAGTATCCAAACACTATTTACAAAATTAAACTGGGCGCATAGACAGCCAAGGATTAGGAGGACATTATTGTCACTACCAAAACAATATGGGGGGTTGGCGGTACCTGATATGTATAAATATTATCAGACAGTACATCTAGGCCGACTATTGGATTGGTGTCGACATGGAGATCTGAAAATCTGGCCTAGTCTAGAGCAAGCACAGTGTAGGGAGTTATTACATAGAGCACCTTGGTGCTATAGAAATCTTGTATCTGATACTAAGTTGCACCCAAAAATAGGACCTACACTACAGGTATGTTATAACCTCTTATCCAAGGATAGGATATCTACACAGAACTCACCTTTGGTACCTATATTAGTTAACCCGCAATTCATACCAGGTACACAGAAAGGACCTTTTGAGGTACTGATTAAACGAGGATTATATCAGGCTTCACACTTTATGAGATCAGGTAAATGGCCAACACTGCAGGAATTGATGGACAGAAAAGGCCCTTTTCAATTAGATTTCTGGGAAGCGGCGCAATTAAGACACTTTTTAAATACTGAGATACTACCAGGTCTTTTGGACTGTAGTTTTATGCCATTTGAGAAATGTTGTATGGAAAAGGAGCTAATCACGCATGCAATATCTAAAATGTATGCGTTACTGTCTAAAACACCGGAGAACTTTCAGTTGCCCTTCTTTCGAAAATGGGAAATAGATCTGGGGAGGACCTTTTCGGAGGATCAGAAAACAAATATGATACAATCCATATTTAAAACAGCGACATGTACAAAGTTACAGGAAACAAATTATAAAATTATCTCACAATGGTATAGAACCCCAGAAATACTTCAAAAGTGTTTCCCGAACACATCAAGTGAATGCTGGAGATGTCAGAGGGAACAGGGAACCCTGTTACATGTGTTTTGGTTCTGCCCGAGAGTTGAGAAATTCTGGAAGGAAGTACGGGAGATCATTCAAAAATTTAGTGAAGTAGAGATACGCGAAGACCCAGCGTTATTTCTTCTGCATCTGTCAGAGATCCCGAGGAAAACATATAGGAATTCCATCCTGTGTCATTTAGTGAATGCAGCCAAGGCATGCATACCCCTTAGGTGGAAACAGACACAACCACCTACTGTGAGTATGTGGCTTAGGAAAATGGAGGAGGTGAACAGGATGGAAGACCTAGTATGGACAGCCAGGAAAAAAAGAGAAATATATTTGGAAATCTGGACACCATGAAATTGCTATATTTCTTCAGAGGAAGGAAAAAAGAAAGGTGATACAACTTAGAGAGGGGGGGGGGGGGTGAGGAAGAGATGAAAATGGGAACTTGGGGTTTTCTTTTTTGTTTTTTTGTTTTTTTGTTTGTTTTTTTTGGGAGGGGGAAGCAAGGAGAGGAATGAAAGTGAACTACAAATAATGGTTGAAGTTGAAATACTAGAAGGTAGTAGCCACATACCGGCCAGATCTTGGTATAGTGTTGTCCCAGGACCGGGCATAAAATAACAGCACTGGAGGTGGATTTTAGAGGGGGAAATTTCCCCATTTAATCTCCTGTTCTGTTTTCTTGGGGGTTTTTTTTCCCTCCCCCTCCTACTTAGTGTTTTTTAGCTTCATTGGATATCATTATAGGAAAGATCAGGTATAAAGGGAATCGAATGTATTGATTTATTGTATTTTGTGCTGTATATACACAGGAATGGAATGTTAAGCTATGGAAAGATTGTTCATTTAAGTTTTTTTGTCCTTGTTTAAAAGAAAGAAAAAGAGAAAAATAAAGAAATAAAAAAAAAAAAAAACTTCTGTGTCAGCAGCCTCCCCAGTACCCCCTTATACTTACCTGAGCCCCATCTCTATCTAGTGATGTCCACGAGTGCCTCGGCTGTCTGGGACTCTACTCCTGATTGTCTGATTGTCGCCATTGGCTCCCACTGCTGTCAATCAAAGTCAGTTAGTCAATCAGGAGAGAGAGGGGGTAGGGCCGAATCGGGGCTCTGTGTCTGAATGGACACTGCATGGAGCAGGTAAGTATAACATGTTTGTTATTTTTAGAGAAAAAAAAAACAAGTCTTTACAATCACTTCAACTTTATTAAAAATTATCAAAATGTGAAGGCAATGTGAAACCGAGTGGCTGAGATGAAAGCCAACAGCCAGGGGACAATGAGCACCATGCAGGCTGTGAACTCTTAAAGTGATTCTAAAGGGAGAGGGGTTTTTTCTTAATGCACTCTTTGCATTAAGATAAAAAAAACCTTCTGTGTGCAGCAGCACCCCTCAGACCCCCTAATACTTACCTGAGCCCCATCTCGATCCAGCGATGTTGCAAGGGAGCCACAAAATCCGGAGACTCTCCCTCATTGGGTGCCATTGGCTTCCACTGCTGTCAATCAAAGTCAGTGAGCCAATAAGGAGGAGGGGGGCGAGCCGCGGCTCAGTGTTTGAATAGACACACAGAGCCACGGCTAAGCTCGGGTCCCCCATAGCAAGCTGCTTTCTGTGAGGGTAGATAGGAGGGGCCAGGAGCACCAGTAAGGGACCCAAGAAGAGGACATTTTGGCTGCTTTGTGCAAATCCACTACACAGAGCAGGTGAGTATAACATGTTTGTTATTTTTAAACAAAAAAAACAAGAATTTAATATCAAATCTTTAGGCCAAATATAAGGCCTGATTCACAGCTATGCCTTTTTTAGTGCGTTTTCAGTTTTGCAGAAACACACTACAGGACATTTAACATGGTTTCCTATGGGTCACGTTCACATCTATGCATTTTATGGAAAGGGCCAGGGACTTTTTTCTGGTTTTTGGTTCCATAGACTTCAATGGATCAGAAAGGTGTATTGAAAAATGCAAAATGCACCTGGAATATGCAAATCTGCAACCTGCAAAGGTGTGAACCAGACCTAAAGGTACAACAAGAGATTCATCTAAACTGCAATACAGATCTGCATGTACACAGAACAAGTACTGCTTCAGGTGTAACTCAACACAGCACAATAAAAACATAGCTGTGAACCATCCAATAGATGCAAGGTGCCGCAAATGCAAGAAAACTGGACACTTAAAAAAGTTCTGCCATACTTCTACTGCTAGATAGGTGTGTTAAATAATTGTCCCAGAGGTTATGGTAGTGTAGATAAATATGCTTCCATTCCAGGTAACATTTTTTGCACTATAACTATTCCTACTTCTTCTGCTAACAGGGGCCATTTCATGATTGTAATGCTTGATAAGTGATCTACTTTCTACTGCCCTACCAAAAGTACTTTACAAATTTACTACTTTACATACTGCACCCACTCTGGCACTGGTTAGCTATCTTTGAGACTCTATTCTTGTGACTAGTTACCTGCCAGTGAGTATAAAATTCCAATCACTTATTGTGCAAGCGGAATTTTACACTGAAAAGGAAAGCACCACTACTGTATACTGAACAGGGATCTTTTTGCAGCACTAAATCTGCAATTAGAAGATGGTCTTATCCCAACAGCTCCAGTTGCCATTATGCTGCCAGTGTCCAATGTTTCACCAGTCAGTGACACCTCCCTGGGCTGTGAGAAGAACTGTGTACACGAAATTAAAGTGTGATCTGATGTGAAACCAGTGTGGTGTCCGTTTATGAAGCAGTGATCAGCAGTGATCCTGAGGATCGCCGCTGATCACAGTCCATAAACAGTTTATGAAACAGTGATAATCGGGGGAGAACATGTTTGAACTTGTTCTCCCGCCGATTATCTCTACACACGGAGAATCCTCATTGAATGACACAGTAACGGCCAGTTTATGAAGCGGTGATCTCACCGCTTCACTGGCGATCTGAGTCAGAATTCACACTCCCAGGTTCACCAGCTCAGAGGTGGTGAATCGGGGAGTGAAGAGGAAATCTCGGGGGATCTGAGGGGGAAGGAGGAAGATTTTTAACTTCCTTATGCCTCGTTCAGACCCCCCAACACTGTAAGCATGTCCCCCTGTCATATTTATGTGTATACATATATATACATATATACATATAATGTGTATATGTATATATATATCATGTGTGTGTATATACATGTATATATAATGTGTGTGTGTGTATACATATGTGTATAATGTAGGGGGACTCGTTATTTTATTAACATTAATCCACGCCGTTGAGCGGTGATAATTTATCACTTCTTGATAAACTGACATCTGGTACTGTAATCTCGTAAAGTCTCACGAGATTCCAGTATCAGGGGCCGTTCTCCACTATTTGAAGCATTTGTAGATCACTTCACTCCTCCAAAGGTGAAGCGATCTACTCCGCTTCATAAACTGGCACACAGAGGTGAAAGATCTTCACTGTGAATGCCGGAGAACAAAGCAGTGAATAGATTTCACTGCTTCATAAACGGACACCTCTGTCAGAAATAGACACTGACTCTTTTCTATATAAGAATCTGTTTCCCAAGAGCTGAAGAAATTACTATAATGAGCGTGTTTGCATGCCCAGTACAAATACCATAATGGGACATTCTACAAAGTAAATGGCCAAACTCAGAAAATAATTTGAGCCCTTTTCTATAACCTTACTACAGGATTAAACATGAACTGTCTTTAGTTGTTGTCTGTAATGTTTGTGCATCTCGTATCCTTGCACCTTATACAAAGTCCGTATGAAAGTCACCAAGGAATTGTAAGAACAAAGCAAAGACTACATGAACTATACTGGAGGCATGGATGCCCAAGTACCAACTGCCACTCAATCTTGCATTGCATGTAAAGGCCATGAGAAATCTGCTCTCTTATACTTCACCACTCCAGTCAATGCAATTTCCTGATTCTGTTTGGAGAGAAGCTTGATAATAATTTTGCAGGACCATTTACAAAAGTACCTTTGGACTGACAATTTTCTGCCACTTTAATGGATCGGTACAGTATATAGCCAGAAATTTTGTTTGTCTCAAATAGAGCATCTGGTTCTGAAATTACATTTTTGTTCACAGTCTTCAGTAGGGAAGGTAACCCAAAGGAACTAGCGTCTGACATCGGACCACAATTTGTTTCATCTGAGTTTGAATCTTTCCCAAGAGAGAAAGTATTGTGGATAGGAAACCCTCACACAAATGCCATCACTAATGTTAAACCAGCTTTAATATAAGTAGAGCATTCACAACATATAGTCTCGCCTGGAGGTGGACAAGCAAGATTTTATGTTGTGAATCCTCTACTTATTACTGTATATTAAAGCTGGTTTAACATTGATGAAGGCATCAGTGTGTGTCCTGTTCATTTCTACTTGACAAGCAAATCTTACATGAAAATCTTGGAAAGTTTTGACTACAGAGTTCTTACATGTCCACAGAGTGACTAGACATGCAACTACATAAACATCTAAATGTTGCAGGTATACTGTACTACACCCACATAATCCAGTGCCTGAAATCATGAGTTGCTAAAACTGGTAAAAAAAAGTTGAAAGTAAAACACATACTGCTCACACAGAGGGAACCGAGGGCCAGGAGGAACACGAGTGCCTGCAGATGTGGAGCCGGAGACTTGTAGCAGAAGATGCGATCTTGGGAGAGTAGGAGAACCGTCAGATCAGAGAAGGCACCATGGAACAGCTGGGGTTATAGAGGCACTTCGCTTGAACAGTGGTACTGGAATGTCAGGTGATGTAAAGTTCCTGGGAGACTTGCAGCAAGAGGTTGCAGCGGGTCGCAGGACCGTAGTTGCAGACACTCGGAAAATGATGAGGAGCAACACAGGAAGGAGGAGCAGGGTCACAAGGATAGCCGGGTTCGGTAACAGGCGGGCAGCAAAGTAAAAGGCAGCAGGCAGAAGCAGGGAACAAGGATAGCCGGGTCTGGTAACAGACGCACAGCAAGGTACAAGGCAGTAGGCAGAAGCAGGGTCCGATGGGAAGCCAGGATCAGGAAGCGGTAATCATAGCCAGGTTCATCAACAGGTATCAGACAGGATAATAGCAGGATTCAGGATATCAAGGAACAGCTGAAGACCACTCAGCAACGGTCTGGGGTCAGTGCACTTCCTTAAGTAAGCCATCTGGCGCCAATTGGCATTATGGACGTGCTCTTGCGCGTGCACGCAGTCTGCCGCTCGTGCGCATTGATGCGTCCAGGCATCTGCAGATGCCCGTGTGCATGCGCATGCGCACCAGGTGGAAACTAATGGTTCTCTTACAATGTCACTGTGACGGACCATTCAGCACCCAACTTGGGTGCCTCCATCAAGATACAGCTTCCTCAAGTCTGGAACCAGGAACCAGGTATTATAGCTGAGCACCCAAGAACTCAACGACACTAGCTTAGGTGTAAACTGGAATTGACTTTATTGTAAATTTACACAGAATATATACCATGCAAGATCAGGTAATAGCTTGATCACAATATCCTAGACAATTAGCACATCTAAGGAACAGCCAACATAAACATACACAGTACGCTAATTAACAACAAGCCTTGATTAGTCAGGGGGTGCCCAGACAATCTGACAACAAGCCTACAACCCTGGATACACAAAGTACATTACACATTATCATAAGCATAAACACATAAACATCCCACAATGGGCCGATAACTAGGTAAAGTGCACATAATATTAGTCACATCTCCAAGAGATGAGCAGACAGACAGAAACAATAGGTGACTTAATTAACACTGGGAAATCACACCTAGGGGAAACACAATGGGGCAAAGACACTTAACACATAAAACCTTAAACAGAATATAGCAGGGGACCACCAACATCAGGTTGTTTTGAGTCTATTCTGAGTCTCACAGTCTAAAGCAGTCCATGCTGGTTTGGGCACAAAGACCCCAAATCTGTATCTCGGTCCTAGATTCCCAGACTCTGTGTGTTTCGAGGAGACATGGACCCAAATCCGAAGCAAGACCACTCCAAAGGTCCCCCAGGCACACACCTCCCAAGAATAGAGCCCCCTCAAATGCCAGGGCCCATAGTCAGTAGACAAGAGGCTACCCTGCAGTCCCCTCCAAAAGCCCCTGTCCTGGTTGGGCCTGTCACAGTCACCATTTACAGTTTTACATGTATAATAATTTCTATACTCTGCAAAGGTTAGTTTCAATTCCTTTTTCTGTACTAAGATACACAGAAGCCTACACATGTATGATGGACACTTGAACTTGTTAACAAAGAGCTCTATAACTACTCTGTCTCCCAGACTGCAAGACACAAACATAGTAAAATTAATAAATCTTAGTATAGGATTTTTTTGTTCTAGGGAATTAATCTAACTACATTTGTGTTGTCAGGAAGGAATATTCATCCCCTATTAAAGGATCCTCTATCCTCTACGTGAAAATTGGTCATTTTTTTCCAGTGTATTTCTTTTGGGCATTCTCCGGAAACAAAAACACTGAAAAAAATAACAGAGAAAATCATTGTTGAGAGCCTAGTTGCCTGGCTGTAATCCAAATATTCTAATTGCAATATTTTAAGTCTTTGGGTAGGTATACAGATCAGGAGTTTATTGTGACTTTACTGGGTGCATGCTTGTTCTAGGCCAGTGTCTTACAAAGTATTAAAACAAAACTAAATCCACTAATTGAAATGTTTCTCAAAAGAAAGCATTCTAAATAACCCAAAAAAATAAATAAAAAATTGTGGTGGTGTCAGGTACATTTTGCCTACTAGTGCATGAGCAGCATATGATTTATTCAAGGCAAGTCTCTGGTGATAACTGTCAACTGTGCTTATGTCAGCTTTCAACTTGAATTTCAAGTTCTCAAATTACTAGTGTAATAGCTGATCTCCTGCGCAACACCATGACAACTGTGGGTCTAAATAGGGGTAAAATGGCACCATCTTTGTGTGCAAAAAAAGATAGAAAAGATTAGTTCCACTTTAAGACAAAGTCAGCCAGGCAACCAGCATTTTCGGAAGTAGATCAGCAATGGCAGTATCCATACTTTTTACAGCAACAACTATCTTTAAGATGCACGTCTTTTTTTCAACCTATGTAATAATATTACCTATATGAAGTAAAAAGCAAATATGCCCAACAAAAACAATAATAAAAATGATAAATAGGCTAACTGAAATGTAAACTGCAAATCTTTAAAAACGGATATAGGTTTAAAGCCTTTATAATAACAATTGTGGCTGTATATACAATCATCGTACACTAAGAGAAGTATATATTTTTGCACAGCAGGTGCCAATGTGATTCCTGCTCTCCAGATCAATAGGCATGCAGAGCATTTGAAGGATTGATAAATGCTTTCAGCAGCCCTTGCTTTCATTAGTAGTTTCATTTGAAATCCTCACACTACTATTAATGTAAGCTGAAGAAAAAAGTTTTCTCACCATCCTCTAGAGCTGAAAACTTCACATATAAAGGACACAAAATAGTTGAAGCACACTATATAATTTTTATCCAACATTGGCTTTTTTTTCCAGCTAATACGTTCTTGGTAACAAACGTGTATGCACATGTATATGATTGGCAATATATCTGGTACAAAACACAATGTAATAAAGTTTGGTCTTTATGTAAGATAATTAAATGTATTTTTACATGCAACTTGCATAAATAACTGAATCTGTTTTAGTATGAGCCACCTATATGCCCCTCCACAGCAGCACTAAGTCTGGGGAAGTACTTGGAACTAATCAGGATTTTACCAGCATTTACATATGCTGGTCGACAATAATTCTAACAGAAAAACCGGAGACAGAGCAGAGTTGATGTCTTATCAATGTATTGCACTTGCTTCATTGTCCATTGAGCTGCAGGTAGGGAAGTGACACCACTGCATTACTTAAAGCCCAATTAAACTCTCAGAAAAAACATTTATTTCCATAGAGCCTACATGAAATGTATGACTATTTCTTAGGGTTCTTGCACATGGTAATGCTATATGAACATCAGATTTCTGACAGAAAGTTCCAGGGTAAAAAAGGTAAAGATTGGCTGTTCAGTAAATTATATTTGCCAATTTTCATATGTACACACATTTAAAAATGATTCTAGCTTTTCTTTAGGTGTGGTATACATGCTTATATGTGCGGGCGTTAGGGTTGCCACCTTTTCTTCAAGTCAAAGCGAACACTTTTGCGGCGCACAGCAATTTTTTTTTTTATAGTATAAACTATATATATTTTGCTACTAAATAACATTTCTAATCATATAAAGTTAATAACAAGAGTTTCCTCTTACATCAGAGTCTTCTCCGTACATCAGAGTTCTCAGTGTACCCCCTTAAATCAGGGTTCCTAGAGCATCCCTTATGTTACAGGCCCCAGAGTTCCCCTTTACATAAGAGTCCACGGAGTTCCCCTTTTACATCTGAACTCACAGAGTTCCCTTTCACTGTAAGGGGGGGCTCTGCAGACTCTGTTGTAAGGGAGAACTCTGGGGCCTCTAACATAAGGGATGCTATAGGAACCCTGATTTAAGGGGGTACACTGAGAACTCTGATATACGGAGAGGACTCTGATGTAAGGGGAAACACTGTGGCCTCTGGTGTAAAAGGGGAACTCTGATGTAAGGGGTGCTCTGAGAACCCTGATTTGCCTTAGTGTACTTACTCAGAGGCAAGAGAGAGAAGAGGGAGACTTCAGTCACAGACAGGGATGAATGATGAGCTCACTCACCGCTTGGCAGTCAGCACCTCTCATCCAGATGGATCTGAGGCTGCTGGACATCGAATTTCAAGCCCCCACTTTTCTGAGACACAGTGCCTGGGATTGGAGTGTAGGCAGACAAAGAGGGGTAGGGGTGAGGGGAAGAGGTGCAGATCGAGCCCTCTCTCCTCTCCCATCTGTATGTGTTTTGGGGGGGGTGGTTTGTTAGTGCTGGCTTTGGGCAGTGTGAAAGAGTGTAACAGATACTCTCAGCTGAGACAACTGCAGCCAGCAACCCTGCAGGGAAGCCATAGTTAAGTCTAATTAATGTGTCCTGCTTTCGGACAGTCTGAAACCCGGATACATGATTCCAAACCCGAACTGTCCGGCTGAATCCTGGACAGGTGGCAACCCTAGCGGGCGTGTACAAAATACTGTCCAGCAAAGCAGATTTCTGTTTCTTTTATTTATCTATATGCAGCACAAATTTATGTACCTGTGTGTGCAGACTCATTATAAACAATTGGCTTTTTTAGGCATCCATGTACAAGAGCCCCTAGGGTGCATTCATACAAGTGTAGACAAGTACTAAAGCCACTAAAAAGACACTGTTCTGCAGCTGTTTTGGATACCTATACAAGACTCTTAGGCCCCTTTCACACATGTGGACTGTTTGTCTGTTATTCATCCATCCGTTGACGGATGAAAAATGGACATCAGTGCATCTCTATGATCATCCATGTACATCAGTTTACATCTACATCTGTCAACATCCCTTTTTTTAAATGGATCAAACCCCTATTTTTGTTTCTGTTAAAAAAACGGATGTAAACAGACAAATGGTCTGTTTTTGCATCCATTTTTGCAGTGGTAGTGGATGTAAAAAACGGATGTAAAAACTGATAAAAAAATTATGTAAACTTTAACCGTTTTTTCTTTGAAAAAACATGACTGAACTGATGAAATGAATGGTCTGCATGTGTGAAGGGGCCTAATTCTGACTTTTGCTGCCATTCAGCAGAGGGAAGCGGTGGGCCTGAAGGACTTAAAGTGATTGTAAAGTCTTGTTTTTTTTTCTATAAAAATAACGAACATGAAACACTTACCTGCTCAGTGCAGTGGTTTTGCACAGAGCAGCCCATATCCTCCTCTTCTCCAGTCCCTCTTCTGTGATCCTGGCCCCTTCCTCCTGTCAAGTGCCCCCACAGCAAGCAGCTTGCTATGGGGGTACCTGAGCTGAGTTACAGCTCTGTGTGTCCATTCAGGCACAGAGCTGCAGTCCGGTCCCCTCTCACTCCTGATTGGCTAGCTGACTTTGACAGCAGCGGGAGCCAATGGCACAGCTGTTGTGTCTCAGCCAATCAGGAAGGAGAGCCTCGGACGGCAAAGACACTCGTGGAAATCACTGGACAGAGATGGGGCTCAGGTAAGTATTAGGGGGGAGCCGAGGGGGGCTGCTGCACACAGAACACTTTTTATCTTAATGCATAGAATGCATTAGGATTAAAAATCTTCTGACTTTTTAACCACTTTAAGAGACTTTAATACAGACTGCACTGCACTTTGGGAAATATAGTGTGGGAAGAGGATCTTGCCTAGTAGTAGATAAAGTGGTAGACTACAACTGCCAGATATACAATCTTAACGTGCGGGTGGTGGAAGAACAGTTTTTCTCCTGGACTTTAGACCCCTTTCACACTGGAGGCTTTTTTCAGGCACTACAGCGCTAAGAATAACACCTGCATAGCGCCTGAAAAAAGCCTCAGCTGCAAACCCAGTGTGAAAGCCCGAGTGCTTTCACACTGGAGCGCTGCGCTGGCAGCATAGGTGTGCGCAGCCTATTGCATTAGGATGTGCACACCAAATCTCAAACACACATGCCTTTCTCTGCAGCCTCATCTGCCCTGCACAGTGAATGATTGGGAAGTGCTATGTTCTGAGCGGCTTCCTGCTCAGTCACAAACCGAAGCATAGTAAACACGGTTTACTATGCTTTAGTTAAGAATGAACACAGTGAGTGAGTGTGCTCACTGTGTTCATTTAGAAAAGGAAGGGGAAGATAAATTACATTAGTAATTCATTAGCATAACATTAATGTAACATTAATTATATGCAATAATTATTGTAACATTAATTATGACACTACTAGCCCTTTCCCCTGCTCTCCACTCTGAAATATCGCCCACAGCAGCTGGGATGAGAGGAGAAGAGGGAAGCTAGCAGCACTGCTGGGGGGAAAAGGTGCAACACAGGGGGATTCTGCACATAGTGATTAGGGTGTGCCCAGGTACACTTGGCACACCCTCTGTGCACGCCTATGGCTGGCAGGGCGTCACAAAAAGTCCTGCCAGCAGCTACTTTGCAGCAGTGGAGGAGCGGTGAATGCACCGCTCCTGCCCATTGAAATCAATGGGGCAGCACTGCCATACCGCCCGCAAAGCGCCGCAAAGCGCCACTGCAGCAGCGTTTTGTGGGCGGATTTAACCCTTTTTCGGGCGCTAGCGGGGGTTAAAACCACCCCGCTAGCGGCCCGAATAGCGCCACTAAAACGACTGTAAAGCGGTGTTAAAAATAGCGCCGCTTTACCGCCGACGCTCAAGAGCTGGCAGTGTGAAAGGGGTCTTAGAAAGAGAACTTTCTCTTTGCTGCAAGGGGTCTGAGGTATGCACATCACGACTCCTGTGTGCACTTCAACCTGCTACAAGCCTGTAGCCGAGACAGAAACCGGAGAGCTGTTAACCTGGGTGCTGAGGACTGGAGACGCTCTGGGCAACTTAGAAGCAGATCAACATCTGAGCAGCAGGATTGGAGCTGCTGTGTCACTGGAACTGGTGAAAGACTGCAGAGACTGAGCACATAGGGACTGGACATCTGACTAGCAGATGACTGACTTTACTAGGACTGCACTTATGTGCACCACCGTAAAGACTCCACAAGGACTCCACTTGCTGCCTATAGAAAGGGGTACCTCTGCAGTAAGGCCTGGGTCTTAGCATAGTCATTGATATAGAGTGCACTCTAAGCAGTTTAGTATACTGGTGGTAGAAAAGTTATTACAGCACGGCTTACTATTGTCATTTAAGTTATCTGTGCCATTGCTTAAAGGGGTTGTAAAGGCGTAAGGTTTTTTTTTATCTTAATGCATTCTGTGCATTAAAGTGATTGTAAAGCTTTGTTTTTTTTTTTTTTTTTTACTGACCGGCTATGCAGTTAGTTTTGCACAGAGTGGCCCCGATCCTCGACTTCTGGGGTCCCCTGGTGGCGCTGGTAGCTCCTCCCCACATCGTATAACCCTCTAGGAGAATCGCTCTCCCGGGGATTATCTTGCGGGCGCGCTCCCGAGTCCAACATTTGTGTCAATAGACACAGAATGTCGGATTCGGCCCCGACCCCCAGTGCCCACATCATTGGATTTGATTGACAACAGCGGGAGCCAATGGCTGCACTGCTATGAATCTTTCCAATCAAGAACCGAGACAATGGGCAGGGGGGGAAGAGCGCATCTTCAGCGTGGGAATTACAGGACTCAGGTGAGTAAAACGGGGGGCTGGGGGGCCGGTCAGTGACAGAATTTTAGGATGCATTAAGGTGAAAAAACATGAGGGTTTACAACCCCTTTAAGATAAAAAGCCTTCTGTGTGCAGCAGCCCCCTTTAGCCCCCCTAATACTTACCTAAGTACCTCTCTGTCCAGCGATGTCCACGAGTCATCCGATATTCTCCTTCCTAATTGGATGAGACACAGTAGTGGCGCCATTGGCTCCCGCTGCTGTCAATCAAAGTCTGCTAGCCAATCAGGGGAGAGAGGGGACTGGGGCTGGGTCGGATCTCTGTGTCTGAATGGACATATGGAGCTGTGACTCAGCTCGGGTGCCCCATAGCAAGCTGCTTGCTGTGGGGGCACTCGACAGGAGGGAGGGAGGAAAGGATCACTGAAGAGGGACCCAAAAAGAGGTGGATCTGGGCTGCTCTGTGCAAAACCACTGCAACAGAGCAGGTACGTATAACATGTTTATTATTTTTATAGGAAAAAAACGAGACTTTACAAGCACTTTGATGCTGATTTGCATAGATTAACCTAATCATATAGTTTCTTGTTCTAAACTGCTACAATATAGTAAGTTTTTGTCTAGAGAATTGTGTTGAAATTACACTCAGCTTGGTCCTATATGTATATATTGCCATTTATTTTAATCTGTTACACTACAACGCATTTCTTTATTCCTAAAGAAGAACCCCAGGCAAAGTTTTCATTTTCTCATGCAGTGGGACTGTGCCCGCACTGCATAGATTAACTGCTCATTTTTGTCTAGGGGTTTACAGATTGGAGATATACTTACCTAATCTGTCGATTCCCCGAGTGCAAGACCGGTCTGCGCCAGTCCTGCCCCCCTGCATGTGCGGGAGTGTGGTTTTCAGGAGGATCGAAGGATCAAATAAGATCCTAAAGAAAATAAGCAGTTAACCCATGCAGTGCGGGGAACAGCCTCAGTGAATGGGAGAAAAATCATTTTCATAGAGTTCTTCTTTAACCAGTCTGGTGTTTGCTTCCTGATACTAAAGTATAGTGTGTACAGGATATTATACTTGTGCGACAAATAGTACTGCAATATTTTCTTTGCTTAACCTGGTGTGTCAGTGGGGATGAGGTCCTTCACCGAGTCAAGGCAAAGGACAGAGAACTCGATCTACCAAGCAGCTCTTGCAGGGGGGTAGCACTGCTCAGGTGATTAGCACATCCATCTTTTTCCAGTGTCAAGAATCTGCAGAACGACAAGTGTGTGCGAATAGCTACAGTACAGAAACTCAGTCCATACAATGACAGGCTGACAACAACCACAGCTATTTGTGATTGTGCACAGATCCAATGATTACCTGCAGTGATCTTGCCTGGATGCATTCATTCCAGAAGCAAGAATTCACAGATTCTTTCCACTGGCTATTGCAGGTGTGCTAATGACCTGTGTGAATGCACCCTTATTCTCATGTTCTTCATAAAGCCCCACACACGCTATAAGAAAATCGGGCGAACATTTTCATCCGAGGAACAATCGTACGATTTTATGATTGTGTGTACACTGTACTTTCGACAGCCAATTCCGACCTTCCGAATGAAAAGTTCCGAGGGGTAAACTTCAAAATTTTTCTTGTACGGGAACCAAATGATTTTTGTTTCACCACTTAAGGACCAGCCTCGTTTTGGATTTTAGGTGTTTACATGTTAAAACAGGTTTTTTTGCTAGAAAATTACTTAGAACCCCCAAACATTATATATGTTTTTTTTTCTAACACCCTAGAGAATAAAATGGCAGTCGTTTCAATACTTTTTTTGCACCGTATTTGCGCAGCGCTCTTATAAGCGCACTTTTTTTGGAAAAGATTCACTTTTTTGAATAAAAAAATAAGACAACAGTAAAGTTAGCCCAATTTTTTTTTATATTGTGAAATATAATGTTACGCCAAGTAAATTGATACCCAACATGTCAAGCTTCAAAATTTCGCCCGCTCGTGGAATGGCGTCAAACTTTTACTCTCAAAAATCTCCATAGGCGATGTTTAAAAAATTCTACAGGCTGCATGTTTTGTGTTACAGAGGAGCTCTAGGGCTAGAATTATTGCTCTCGCTCTACCGGTCGCGGGGATACCTCACATATTTGATTTGACCACCGTTTTCATATGCGGGCGCTACTCGCGTATGCGTTCGCTTCTGCGCATGAGCTTGTTAGGATGGGGGGTTTTTTAAAAAAAAATTTTATTTTTATTATTTATTTTACATTATTTTATTTATTTTTTTACACTGTTTTAAAAAAAAAAATTGTGTCACTTTTATTCCTATTGCAAGGAATGTAAACATCCCTTGTAATAGTAAAAAGCATGACAGGACCTCTTAAATATGAGATCTGGGGTCAAAAAGACCTTAGATCTCATATTTACACTAAAATGCAATAAAAAAATAAAAAAAAGTCATATAAAAAAATGACGAGTGGGCGCCATCTTAGCTTCACTCGTCTCCAGACACAGGACGGAAACGGACACGATCGCCTCCGCCGCTACCGACAGCTCCGGTAAGCGGCGGAGGGCACCGGATCGCGGCGGGAGGGAGGGCTCCTCTCCCACCACCAATAAAAGTGATCTCGCGGCGAATCCGACACAGGGACCACTTTAATCATAAAGCCGGCCGCTGCACGAAAACAGGGATACTGGGGTTATGGCAGCTAGCTGCTGCCATAATAACGGTATCCCCCTTCAAAGTTTGGACGTACATAGTCGTGCGGCGGTCTGGAAGTGGTTAACCGCTTGCCGACCAGCCGCTGTCATTATACTGCGGCAGGTCGGCACGATCCCGTGAGCCATCGTAGCTATACATCGACACCTTTAAGTGGGATAGCAAGCGCTGCACTGCGGGGGTGCCGATGCTCGTGGCCGACGGTCGCGATGACTGCCGCCCACGAGCGATCGCGGACGTGAGAGGCAGAACAGGGACGCGTGTGTGTGTGTAAACATACAAATCCCTGTTCTGTGAGGAGAGACAGTTCGTGAGTTCCTAATAGCTAGGAACCACGATCTGTCATTTCCCCTAGGTCAGTCCCTTCCCCCTACAGTTAGAAACACACACAGGGAACACAGTTAGCCCCTTGATCGCCCCCTAGTGTTAACCCCTTCCCTGCCAGTGACATTTTTACAGTAATCAATGCATTTTATAGCACTGATCGCTGTATAAATGCCAATGGTCCAAAAAATGTGTCAAAAATGTCCAATGTGTTCGGAATAATGTCGCAGTCCTGATAAAAATCACAGATGGCCGCCATTACTAGTAAAAAAAGTAATAATAATAAAAATGCTATAAATCTATCCCTATTTTGTAGACGCTATAACTTTTGCACAAACCAATCACTATACGCTTATTGCGATTTTTTTTACCAAAAATGTGTAGAAGAATACATAAACTGAGAAAAAATTAGCTTTTTTTAAAAAAAAAAATGGGGATATTTATTATAGCAAAAAGTACAATATTGTGTTTTTTCAAAATTGTCGCTCTTTTTTTTGTTTATAGCGCAAAAAATAAAAACTGCAGAGATGATCCAATACCACCAAAAGAAAGCTCTATTTGTGGGAAAACAAGGACGTCAATTTTGTTTGGGTGAAGCATAGTGCGGCCGCACAATTGTCAGTTGAAGCGACGCAGTGCCTAATCGCAAAAAATGGCCCGGTCATTCAGCAGCCAAATCTTCCGGGACTGAAGTGGTTAATGTGTACCGTTTTCATACAATTTTCGTACAAGAGAAATCAGAAAGGAAGACTGTGCATGATCAGAAACAATAAACAACAACAATAAAAAAGTCTTTGCTGTACAAGAATTTTCGTAGATTATTTCCTTCCTCGGTTCCGACTTGCTGTGTGAAACAACATGGAAAATCAGATGATCGTTTGACTGATTTTTCTATAGCGTGTACCCCACTTAACAGTGACCAAGTGCGAGTTGAAGCTCCTCTCCCCCAGGTGGGAGGCTTAAGAGGAAGACTGCTGCAATCTATGGGGTTCATTTACTGAAACTGGAGAGTGCAAAATCTGGTGCAGTTTGGCATAGAAACCAATCAGCTTCCAGTTTTTTTTTTTTTGGTCAAAGCCTAATTGAACAAGCTGAAATTGGAAACGAATTGGCTACAATTAGTTTTTGCACTCCCTCCAGTTTTAGACCACATTCACACTTATGCGACTTCAAAATCATGTGATTTCCATTGCAACTTTACAGTTTGACTTGATGCGACTTTGATATGACTTTAGATAAGTGTGACTTTGTTACGATTTTGGCTTTGACCAAAAAATTTGATTTTTTTTTGTGCTCCACACAGTCGCTAGACATGTGCAGAATGGAAAAATGTATTTAGTTTCATTTTGTTTTTTTATTATAACAAATTCAACATTTTCAGAATGATTTGTATACGACTCATGAGCTGTCAGTGGGTTTCCCACTGATTTGGCAGTCTTTATCTCTTTTTTTTCAGCGTAGCTTTAGTGTTGTCTCATGGTAGAATCCTGTCTTCAGCTTATGGAGCAATTCTAACATTGATGCAGCCCTTTTCATTGGGTCCTTCAAATGATTCTAATTGGGAAGCTTTGCTGCCTGCCAGGAGCATTACAAGAATTGTGAAAGACCTGGGACACCCATGGGCACTCCAATGTCAACAATAACGTTACATGTAGCGTGCCACAGTGAACAGTAGGTGTGGGCTCACTGTGTTGACAGCTATGCCGCGTACACACGATCGCACATTCCGACAACAAAATCCATGTTTTTTTCCCGATGGATGTTGGCGCAAGCTTGTCTTGCATACACACGGTCACACAAATCTGGTTGGAAATTCCGAACGTCAAGAACGCGGTGACGTACAACACATACGACGAGCCAAGAAAAATTAAGTTCAATAGCCAGTGCGGCTCTCCTGCTTGATTCCGAGCATGCGTTGAAATTGTGTACACACGATCGGAATTTACGACAACGGATTTTGTTGTCAGAAAATTTGAGATCCAGATCTCCAATTTTGGTTGTCGGAAATTCCGATGGAAAATGTCCGATGGAGCCTACACACGGTCGGAATTTCCAACAACAAGCTTCCATCGAACATTTCCCATCGGAAAATCCAACCGTGTGTACGTGGCATTAGAGTTGCATACTTAAAGGGTAACTCCACTTTTGTGGGGAAAATCGCAAATTTAAAAAAAAAATATGTATATGCAGTCATTTTCTGTAAATATCAATGCAATATGGCAACCTGGAGGCATTCCATACTACACTGGTGTACAGAACACCCCTAGAAATTTAACAGAGACTTTGTCTGAGCCTACAGTACCTTAAAGGAAAACTTTAAAAAAGACAATGAACATTTTGGTCAACAGTATGGCATTACAATATAGCATATACAGCACAGAGGTCTGGAGTTTTTAATGGTCAAAGTGCAGTGGTCAGAAGTATGTCCTGTACAGCCCAGCGTACAAAGTGCAGTGGTTGAGGGTATGTAATGTACAGTCCAGAGTACACAGTGCATTGATCATAAGAACATGGGCTACAACAGTAAATGTATGTATCACACAGCACAGCATACAGAGTATGATCAGGTCAGGTGTATATATTGTACACTGTGCCAAAGAATCAGGGCTTGACAAATTAAATCTAGAAACCAGCTAAACAAGTTAGGAGCCACTTTCTTTTTAACAAATAAAGCTTTTTTGCTATACGGCGCTGCTCTATAACTGACAATTGCGCGGTCATGCAAAGCTGTACACAAATTGCATTTATATAATTTTTTTTCACACAAATAAAGCTTTCTTTGGTGGTAATTGATCACTACTGAGTATTTTTTATTTATTTGAGCTGTAAACGAAAAAAGACAGACATTTTTTTGTATACTAGTAATGACGGCGATCAGTGACTTATAGCACGACTGTGATGGTACAGCGGGCATTCTGACACTGGCTAACTGACACTGACATCACCAATGACACTAATACAGTGATCAGTGAAAATAAAATACACTGTCAATGTACTAATGACACTGGGAAGGAAGGGGTTAAGATCTGAGACAATCAAGGGGTTAAATGTGTGTCTAGGCAATGTAATGTAGCTGCGCTGTGTACTTGGTTTACTAAGGGATGTGCCGGTTTTTCTCTCGCCTGGCACATCCCTGCTATCATGTTGTTTATAACACAGATCTCTCCGGTCACTCGCTCCATTGATCGGCGGGTCCTGGCCATAAATCATTGGCTGGGATTCAATGATCGGCATGTAAGGGAGCCAGTGAGACCACAGCCAGGTGAGCGCGTGCATCTCCCCTACCCAGAAATGCAGAGACACCTGGTGCCAACAGTGAATAGGCTGACAAAAAAACATTTTCTAGACGCAATTTCTAGTCACCATGGGCATTTTTCGAGCCCTGCACATAATCATGACTGCTGCAATTTGTATACTATGTCATATGTTGCACACTCCTGATCGCTACCCCTGAGCAATGCACTATACTTTTTTTATAATTACAACCCTTTTCTCTCTGTACACTGCACTCTGTCATCTGTCCTGTACATTACATACTCCTGACCACTGCACTCCGTCATCTGTCCTGTACATTACATACTCCTGACCACTGCACTCTGTCATCCGTGCTGTTCATTACATACTCCTGACCACTGCACTCTGTCATTTGTGCTGTACATTACATACTCCTGACCACTGCACTCTGTCATCTGTGCTTTACATTACATACTCCTGACCACTGCACTGTCATCTGTACTGTACATTACATACTCTTAACCACTGCACTGTCATCTGTCCTGTACATCACATACTCCTGACCACTGCACTCTGTCATCTGTCCTTTACATTACACACTCCTGACCACTGCACTCTCTCATCCATGCTGTTCATTACATACTCCTGAGCACTGCACTCTGTCATTTGTGCTGTACATTACATACTCCTGACCACTGCACTCTGTCATCTGTGCTTTACATTACATACTCCTGACCACTGCACTCTGTCATCTGTGCTGTACATTACATACTCCTGACCACTGCACTCTGTCATCTGTGCTGTACATTACATACTCCTGACCACTGCACTGTCATCTGTAATGTACATTGCATACTCTTGACTAGGGATGAGCCGAACACCCCCCGCTTCGGTTCGCACCAGAACCCGCGAACGGACCGCAAGTTCGCACGAACGTTAGAACCCCATTGACGTCTATGGGACTCGAACGTTCGAAATCAAAAGTGCTCATTTTAAAGGCTAATTTGCATGGTATTGTCCTAAAAAGGGTTTGGGGACCCGGGTCCTACCCCAGGGGACATGTATCAATGCAAAAAAAACTTTTAAAAAATGGCCGTTTTTTCGGGAGCAGTGATTTTAATGATGCTTAAAGTAAAAAAAAAAAAGTGAAATATTCCTTTAAATATCGTACCTGGGGGGTGTCTATAGTATGCCTGTAAAGTGACGCGTGTTTCCCATGTTTAGAACAGTCCCTGCACCAAATGTCATTTTTAAAGGAAAAAATCTCATTTAAAACTGCTTGCGGGTTTAATGTCATGTCGGGTCATGGCAATATGGATGAAAATCAGTGAGACAAACGGCATGGGTACCCCCCAGTCCATTACCAGGCCCTTTGGGTCTTGTATGGATATTAAGGGGAACCCCGCACCCAAATTAAAATAAGGAAAGGTCCCTATATACTCTGAACAGCAGTATTCAGGCGGTGCAAACAAGACAGGGACTGTAGGTTTGTTGTTAAGTAGAATCTGTTTGTAATTTTGAACATTTTTAATGTGTTTAGCTCCAGCCAAAAAATCTTTTCTAAGCTTTTTGGAAAACATAGGGAAGGGTTATCACCCCTGTGACATTTGTTTTGCGTCTTTCCTCCTCTTCAGAAGATTTCACCTCACTTTTTTGTCCCAATGAAAAATGTTTTTGGAAAATTTGGGTTTTTTTGTGGAACAAGGATTGGAAAGCATCAGTGGAAAGGAGAAATTGTTTTCCCATATTAACTCTTACAGGAGAGAATTTCCCTTCCTTAGGGGTAGATTTCATCTCACTTCCTGTTGTCTCCTTCCGTTTGCAAGTAGGAGTCGTTTGTAAGTTAGATGTTTGAAAGTAGGGTCCTGCCCTATATACTCAGCAGAAATTTGGGCCTTAGGTGTTGCTGTGGCCAAAACACTGTAAGCCCTCACAGGGCCCTGCTGTGAAATATTAGATCAAGAATTGTAATTACATGCCCCTGTTGAACAGGAGCTGAAAAATTAGGCCTTAGGCACTGGTGCTGGTGCCACAACACTGCAACCCCTCACAGACACTCTAGTTGGAACGCAGGAACGAGCCCTGCTGCAAAGTATTGCATCAAAAATTGTAATTACACGCCCCTGTTAGACAGGGGCAGAAAAATTGGGTCTTAGGCACTGGTGCTGGTGCCACAACACTGCAACCCCTCACAGACACTCTAGTTGAAACGCAGGAACAAGCCCTGCTGCAAAGTATTGCATCAAAAATTGTAATTACACGCCCCTGTTAGACAGGGGCTGAAAAATTGGGTCTTAGGCACTGGTGCTGGTGCCACAACACTGCAACCCCTCACAGACACTCTAGTTGGAATGCAGGAACGAGCCCTGCTGCAAAGTATTACATCAAAAATTGTAATTACACGCCCCTGTTAAACAGGGGCTGAAAAATTGTGCCTTAGGCACTGGTGGTGGCGCCCAGAACCAAAAATGTTCTTACAAGCTATCAGCGTGATGATTGAGGAGGAAGAGGATAATTACTCAGGGATAGTCACTCAGCATCAGCATAGGCAGTCTTTGAAGGGATCTGAGATTTCAAAAAAAATTATTCGGTTACATCTGCATCAGGTGCTTGGTAGCTGGTGGTGATCCAAGACTGATTCATTTTTATGAAGGTCAGCCGATCGACCGAGTCGGTGGACAGACGCACCCTGTGATCGGTTACCACGCCTCCAGCAGCACTGAATGTGCGTTCCGAAAGAACGCTGGATGCAGGACAGGCCAGTAGCTCAATTGCATACTGTGCAAGCTCTGGCCAGTGATCCATCCTCAAGACCCAGTAACCCAGAGGATTTTCGGTGGGAAAGGTGTCCAAGTCTGATCTTGCCCCTAGGTATTCCTGCACCATGTAAAACAGACGCTGGCGATGGTTGCTGGAACCGATCATACCTTGGGGCTGCGGACCAAAAAATTGTCTGAACGCATCGGTCAGACGGCCACCTTCTCCACCGCTCCTTCTTTGACTGACCAAAGCCTCAGCAACACGTTGTCCAGAAACAGGAGTTTGTAACCTCCCAGTCTCTGGGAACGCGTTGCACAGACCTTTCTGCAAGGCCTCCCGAAGATGTTTCATCCTCTGCTCCCTCTGCGATGGCAAGGTAAGGTCCGCAACCTTACCCTTGTAACGTGGATCAAGGAGGGTTGCCAGCCAGTATTGGTCCTTCTCCTTGATACCACGAATACGAGGATCCTTACGCAGGCTTTGCAGGATCAGGGAGGCCATGCAGCGTAGGTTTGCTGAGGCATTCGGTCCGGAGTCCTCTGGGTCACTAAGGACAACAACGTCCGCAGCCACCTCCTCCCAGCCACGTACAAGTCCATGTGTTCCTTGGGACTGATCCCTTAAAGACTGCTGATGCTGAGTGCCAGGCTCCACCTCCATACTGACACAATCTTCCTCCTCCTCCTCCTCCTCCTCCTCGTCCTCTTCCTGTGTGATCGGCGGGCACGCAGGAACACTGTCTGGATAAAGGGGGCCTTGAGAGCTAAGGAAGTCCTCCTCTTCCTGCCTCTGTTCTGCCTCAAGTGCCCTGTCCATTATTCCACGCAGCGTGTGCTCCAACAGGTGGACAAGGGGGACAGTGTCACTGATGCATGCACTGTCAGTGCTCACCATCCTCGTGGCCTCCTCGAATGGTGACAGGACAGTGCATGCATCCCTGATCATGGCCCACTGGCGTGGGGAAAAAAAACCAAGGTCCCCTGACCCTGTCCTGGTGCCATAGTCGCACAGGTACTCATTGATGGCCCTCTGCTGCGTGTGCAGCCACTGCAGCATGGCCAACGTCGAGTTCCACCTGGTGGGCATGTCACAGATTAGGCGGTTCTTGGGCAGGTTAAACTCCTTTTGGAGGTCCGTCAGCCGAGCACTGGCATTATATGACCGGCGGAAATGCACACAGACTTTCCTGGCCTGCCTCAGGACATCCTGTAAGCCCGGGTACCTGCCCAAGAACCGCTGCACCACCAAGTTAAGGACGTGAGCCAAACAGGGCACATGGGTCAGTTGTCCCTGTCGGAGGGCAGAGAGGAGGTTGGTGCCATTGTCGCAAACCACCATTCCTGCCTTAAGTTGGCGTGGCGTCAACCACCTCTGAACCTGCCCCTGCAGAGCTGACAGAACCTCTGCCCCAGTGTGGCTCCTGTCCCCCAAGCACACCAGCTCAAGCACCGCATGGCATCTTTTGGCCTGCGTACTTGCGTAGCCCCTTGAACGCCTACGGAGCACCGCTGGTTCCGAGGAAGAGGCCATGGAGGAAGAAGAAGAGGAGGGGGTGGAGGAGAGAGGTGTGTCACAATCAGCATTTTGGAGGCGTGGTGGCGGAACAACCTCCAACACTACTGCACCTTGTCCTGCATCCTTCCCAGCTGCCAGCAGAGTCACCCAATGCGCCGTGAAACTTAAGTAACGTCCCTGTCCATGCCTGCTGGACCATGAGTCAGCGGTAATATGCACCTTACCGCTGACCGCCCTGTCCAGCGAGGCATGGACATTGCCTTCCACATGCCGGTAGAGAGCCGGAATCGCCTTCCGTGAGAAAAAGTGGCGTTTGGGTACCTGCCACTGAGGAACCGCACATTCCACAAACTCACGGAAGGGGGCAGAGTCTACCAACTGAAAAGGCAGCAGTTGAAGTGCTAGCAATTTTGCCAAGCTAGCATTCAACCGCTGGGCATGTGGATGGCTGGGAGCAAACTTCTTTCGGCGGTGCAGCAGCTGGGGCAGGGAAATTTGCCTGGTACAATCTGACGTCGGTGTACCAAAAGCAGATTGCCCATAAGTACTTGGCTGTGACACACCTAATTCTACACCTTCATTCCTCTCACTGCAGGTCGCAGAGAGGACTGAAGGTCTAGTGGGGTTGGAAATCTCAGCTGATGAGGAGCAAGGAGAGATCGTCTTTGTTCTTTGGTGTGGGTCTTTTAGATACGCTTGCCAACGAACTGCATGGCAGGTCAACATATGTCTGGTCAAGCATGTGGTACCCAAGCGGGAGATGTTTTGGCCACGCGAGATACGCTTAAGACATATGTTGCAAATAGCAGCGGTGCGATCTGATGCACTCGTCTCAAAAAAGGCCCACACCAAAGAACTTTTTGAATAACGCGCAGAGACTGCAGCGCCCTGCACATGTGGAGCTTTGGGGTGTGATGCAGTCAATGTGCTGCCCTTAGGCTGGCCCCTGGAGGGCATCCTGCCTAGTTGGTGATGTGCCACCTCCTCCTCCTCCTCCTCCTCCTCCTCCTCTCTCCTATCAGGCACCCACGTTGAGTCAGTGACCTCATCATCCCCTCCCTCCTCATCACTGGAGCAAACCTGGCAGTATGCTGCAGCAGGGGGAGCATGACTGCCAGATTGCTGTCCTTCTTGGGCACCCCCTCTGTCCGTGCTCATGTTACTGCCTTCATTGAGCTCAGTATCATCATCAGAGCCTTCCAAACGCTGGGCATCCTCCTGGAGCATGTACCCAACACTGTGGTCAAACAGTTCGAGGGAATCCTCATGAGGACATGGTGGAGCTAGAGAAGGAGTCACTGATGACATTGAGCTGAGGGAAGAGGCCGCTGCTTTGCCAGACAAAGCACCCTGGGCATGGGTGAGAGAGGATGAGGAGGATGAGGACGGCTTGGTCATCCACTCGACCAAGTCTTCCGCATGTTGCGGCTCAACACGGCCAGCTGCCGAAAAAAAGGCCAAGCGTGTCCCATGGCCACGTGCTGATGAGGATGCACCGTCTCCACGACCAGCACTAGACACAGAGCCTGCTTGCCCTCTCTTATTGGCTTGTGACTGTCTGCCTCTCCTTCTTGGCCTTCCAGACATACTAATGGCCTGTAGCTGCACTAAGCTGGGATAGAACACCTGTAATTTTCTTCAGGTAGCTTTATATACTGTAACCAGACAAGCCTGCCTGTCAGTAGGAAGATAACAGGAACGGATCTAGCTGAACACTGTGAGCAGGACGTACTGCACTAAATGTATATAGCAGGAACGGATCTAGCTGAACACTGTGAGCAGGACGCACTGCACTGAATGTAAATACCAGGAACGGATCTAGCTGAACACTGTGAGCAGGACGCACTGCATTGAATGTAAATAGCAAGAACGGATCTAGCTGAACACTGTGAGCAGGACGCACTGCACTGAATGTAAATAGCAAGAACGGATCTAGCTGAACACTGTGAGCAGGACGCACTGCACTGAATGTAAATAGTCTAGCTGCCTGACCGTGGTACTAATAGGATCAAAAAGAACACCTGTAATTTTCTTAAGGTAGCTTTATATACTGTAACCAGACAAGCCTGCCTGTCAGTAGGAAGATAACAGGAACGGATCTAGCTGAACACTGTGAGCAGGACACACTGTACTAAATGTAAATAGTCTAGCTGCCTGACCGTGGTACTAATAGGATCAAAAAGAACACCTGTAATTTTCTTCAGGTAGCTTTATATACTGTAACCAGACAAGCCTGCCTGTCAGTAGGAAGATAACAGGAACGGATCTAGCTGAACACTGTGAGCAGGACGTACTGCACTAAATGTATATAGCAGGAACGGATCTAGCTGAACACTGTGAGCAGGACGCACTGCACTGAATGTAAATAGCAGGAACGGATCTAGCTGAACACTGTGAGCAGGACGCACTGCACTAAATGTAAATAGCAGGAACGGATCTAGCTGAACACTGTGAGCAGGACGCACTGCACTGAATGTAAATAGCAGGAACGGATCTAGCTGAACACTGTGAGCAGGACGCACTGCACTGAATGTAAATAGCAGGAACGGATCTAGCTGAACACTGTGAGCAGGACGCACTGCACTGAATGTAAACAGCAGGAACGGATCTAGCTGAACACTGTGAGCAGGACGCACTGCACTGAATGTAAATAGCAGGAACGGATCTAGCTGAACACTGTGAGCAGGACGCACTGCACTAAATGTAAATACCAGGAACGGATCTAGCTGAACACTGTGAGCAGGACGCACTGCACTGAATGTAAATAGCAGGAACGGATCTAGCTGAACACTGTGAGCAGGACGCACTGCACTAAATGTAAATACCAGGAACGGATCTAGCTGAACACTGTGAGCAGGACGCACTGCACTGAATGTAAATACCAGGAACGGATCTAGCTGAACACTGTGAGCAGGACGCACTGCACTGAATGTAAATAGTCTAGCTGCCTGACCGTGGTACTAATAGGATCAAAAAGAACACCTGTAATTTTCTTAAGGTAGCTTTATATACTGTAACCAGACAAGCCTGCCTGTCAGTAGGAAGATAACAGGAACGGATCTAGCTGAACACTGTGAGCAGGACACACTGTACTAAATGTAAATAGTCTAGCTGCCTGACCGTGGTACTAATAGGATCAAAAAGAACACCTGTAATTTTCTTCAGGTAGCTTTATATACTGTAACCAGACAAGCCTGCCTGTCAGTAGGAAGATAACAGGAACGGATCTAGCTGAACACTGTGAGCAGGACACACTGTACTAAATGTAAATAGTCTAGCTGCCTGACCGTGGTACTAATAGGATCAAAAAGAACACCTGTAATTTTCTTAAGGTAGCTTTATATACTGTAACCAGACAAGCCTGCCTGTCAGTAGGAAGATAACAGGAACGGATCTAGCTGAACACTGTGAGCAGGACACACTGTACTAAATGTAAATAGTCTAGCTGCCTGACCGTGGTACTAATAGGATCAAAAAGAACACCTGTAATTTTCTTCAGGTAGCTTTATATACTGTAACCAGACAAGCCTGCCTGTCAGTAGGAAGATAACAGGAACGGATCTAGCTGAACACTGTGAGCAGGACGTACTGCACTAAATGTATATAGCAGGAACGGATCTAGCTGAACACTGTGAGCAGGACGCACTGCACTGAATGTAAATAGCAGGAACGGATCTTAGCTGAACACTGTGAGCAGGACGCACTGCACTGAATGTAAATAGCAGGAACGGATCTAGCTGAACACTGTGAGCAGGACGCACTGCACTGAATGTAAATAGCAGGAACGGATCTAGCTGAACACTGTGAGCAGGACGCACTGCACTGAATGTAAATAGCAGGAACGGATCTAGCTGAACACTGTGAGCAGGACGCACTGCACTGAATGTAAATAGCAGGAACGGATCTAGCTGAACACTGTGAGCAGGACGCACTGCACTGAATGTAAATAGCAGGAACGGATGTAGCTGAACACTGTGAGCAGGACGCACTGCACTAAATGTAAATACCAGGAACGGATCTAGCTGAACACTGTGAGCAGGACGCACTGCACTGAATGTAAATAGCAGGAACGGATGTAGCTGAACACTGTGAGCAGGACGCACTGCACTAAATGTAAATACCAGGAACGGATCTAGCTGAACACTGTGAGCAGGACGCACTGCACTGAATGTAAATAGCAGGAACGGATCTAGCTGAACACTGTGAGCAGGACGCACTGCACTGAATGTAAATAGCAGGAACGGATCTAGCTGAACACTGTGAGCAGGACGCACTGTACTGAATGTAAATAGCAGGAACGGATCTAGCTGAACACTGTGAGCAGGACGCACTGCACTGAATGTAAATAGCAGGAACGGATCTAGCTGAACACTGTGAGCAGGACGCACTGCACTGAATGTAAATAGCAGGAACGGATCTAGCTGAACACTGTGAGCAGGACGCACTGCACTGAATGTAAATAGCAGGAACGGATCTAGCTGAACACTGTGAGCAGGACGCACTGTACTGAATGTAAATAGCAGGAACGGATCTAGCTGAACACTGTGAGCAGGACGCACTGCACTGAATGTAAATAGCAGGAACGGATCTAGCTGAACACTGTGAGCAGGACGCACTGCACTGAATGTAAATAGCAGGAACGGATCTAGCTGAACACTGTGAGCAGGACGCACTGCACTGAATGTAAATAGCAGGAACGGATCTAGCTGAACACTGTGAGCAGGACACACTGCACTAAATGTAAATAGTCTAGATAGAAGATAACAGGAACGGATCTAGCTAAACTGAATACAGTGTATATATATATATGCAACACCTGGGATGCATATATATACACAATACACTGTAAGTGCAGCTAACTGACTGACTGTTCTGCCTAATCTATCTAACTCAAATCAAATGACACTGTCTCTCTCTCTCTCTCTATCTCTCAGCACACCGGAACACACACTACACAGGGCCGCCGTGCAGGCGGCCTTATATAGTGTGGGGTGTGTACTAAATCCCCTGAGCCATAATTGGCCAAAGCCACCCTGGCTTTGGCCAATTACAGCTCTCTCTACTGACGGCGCTGTGATTGGCCAAGCATGCGGGTCATAGTGCATGCTTGGCCAATCATCAGCCAGCAATGCACTGCGATGCCGCAGTGAATTATGGGCCGTGACGCGCCACACGAATTTGGCGCGAACGGCCCATATCGTTCGCAATTCGACGGACGGTCGAACAGCCGATGTTCGAGTCGAACATGGGTTCGACTCGAACACGAAGCTCATCCCTACTCTTGACCACTGCACTCTGTCATTTGTGCTGTACATTACATACTCCTGACCACTGCTCTGTCATCTGTGCTGTACATTACATACTCCTGACCACTGCACTGTCATCTGTACTGTACATTACATACTCTGTCTTGACCACTGCACTCTGTCATACATGCTGTACATTACATACTCCTGACCACTGCACTGTCATCTGTACTGTACATTACATACTCTTGACCACTGCACTCTGTCATACGTGCTGTACATTACATACTCCTGACCACTGTACTCTGTCATCTGTGCTGTACTTTAGATACTCCTGACTACTGCACTCTTTCATATGTGCTGTACATTACATATTCCTAACCATTACATAGTCCTGCCCTGTCATCTGTGCTGTACATTACATACTCCTGACCATTGCACTCTGTCGTTATTATATGTTGTAAATTATATACTCCTGACTACTGAACTCTGTGTGTTATGGTGTACTGTTCTCACACTTGACTGCTGCACTCCCACAGTTCAAAGTGTTATAAAGTATTGTCTACAGAGAGCAGTGGTCAGGAGTATGTAACATACAGCTCATCACACAGAGTACAGTGGAAAAGCATATGTAATTTTCAGCTCTGTATACAGAGTGCAGGTCTCAGGAATCTGTAACATGCAGCCCATTGTAAAGTGTGGCATTCAGGAGTACTATCCACCTGCTATTCATTTGTATCATACAACAGTAAAAGGTATGTAACATATAACATAGCATACATAGTATAGCGGTTCTGAATTTGTAATTAAAAGGTGCGTTCCAAAATCCTGACCACTGCACCCTGCAAGCTGTCTATACATTACACAGTGCACACAGGTCATCATCAAACTCTGCAAATAAAGTTGCTTCCTCCTTCCCAAGTTCCCAAGCAAAAATCCCCCTTCGCTCAAGCAACCCTCCCCAAAGGGAACATCTATTGGTCGCCTCTGCACTTCTCTTTTACTACTTATTCCTGCATCCCTCACCCATAAGTCACCTCCACAAGTCACCTCAGCCCGGGGGGGCAATCGTGCCCCCCCCACCGGTGCCCAAGGCGGTCGGCATCGTTGCTGGAGTGATCCTTCCTGAGGGGGAGGCCACTGATTCATGGCCACCCCCTCACGATCGCTCCTGATGAATGGGAAGCTTCCTCTGCTTCTGAAATGTAAACAGAAGCAGAGGAAGTGATGTCATCTCTCCTCGTGTCGGTCTTTTTGTCCAGAGCCCAAGGAGAGAAGACATCACTGTGAGTTTTTACCAACAGCACACTAACACTAGTACACATAGGCACATAAATCACCCCCCAATCACCCCCCCTATCACCCCCCCTGCATCCCCTGTCACCCCCTGTCACAGTGACACCAATAGCAGTTTTTATTGTTTTACTGATCACTGCATTGGGTGTCATTTTGTGACTGTTATAAGTGTTAGGGCAATTAGTGATAGGGACCTTTAGGTCTAGGGTACCCCCCCTAACCCCCCTAATAAAAGTTTAACCCCTTGATTGCCCCCAGTTATCCCGTTAACCCTTTCACCCCCTGTTGCCAGAGTCACTAATCAATCATTTTTCTGATCGCCGTATAAGTGTCACGGGTGACGCTAGTTAGCCTGTTAGTTATTTAGGTTCACCGTCAGCTTTTTATAGCATAAGGTACCCCCGTATATTACCTAATAAAGGTTTTAACCCCCTGATTGCCCCCTAGTTAACCCTTTCACCAATGATCACCATATAAGTGTGGTATATAACGCTGGTTAGTTAGTTTGTTTTTTATACCCGCTGTTTATTACCTAATAAAGGTTTAACACCCTGATTGCCCGGAGGGTGATATCAGTTGGGTTTTAGGGACAGTTAGGGTCTGCATCGCCCCAGGCAGCATCAGATTAGTGCCAGTAGCGCTAATACCCACGCACGCAGCATACACCTCCCTTAGTGGTATAGTGTCTGAACGGATAAATATCTGATCTGATGAGATCTATATTAGCGTCCCCAGCAGTTTAGGGTTCCTAAAAATGCAGTGTTAGCGGGTTCAGCCCAGATACCTGCTAGCATCTGCGTTTTGCCCCTCCGCCCAGCCCAGCCCACCCAAGTGCAGTATCGATCGATCACTGTCACTTACAAAACACTAAACACATAACTGCAGTGTTCGCAGGCCTGATCCCTGTGATCGCTAACAGTTTTTTTGGAAGCGTTTGATACAGTTTCTGACAGCCTAGCAGCTTTTTTACCTGTGGGTCTCACTAGTGTACAAGTAAATTTAGAGCCCAAAATGACAAATCGAAGGTACAGTAGTGAAGAGGCCTAGACGTTTCTGAGAAAGACAGATAGTGAAGAGGAAGTCACTTATCTGTCAGATTCAGGCTCAGAATACGAATCTGTAGACAACAGCGGCTCCATGACAGATAGTTATGATGACGGAGTTGTGGTCCCTGCCAAGGTCAGACATACCAGACCCCGATCTTCTTCTGCTGTGGTTGAGGTGCAAGAACCGCAGGGCTCTCGCATGGAGCAGAGAAGTACTAGTGCTGCTCATCCTTCTGTCGCACCAGTGGCCCAGTACACCCTGGTCGTACATCCAGCACTGCAGTATTACGTGGTGACGTGGCGAGTCCCATAAGTGCAGTTCAAGCTGACAAGGTGGCAATCACAAGTACTGTCCCGCTGCCACCAAGAAGACAAAGACAGGCCCATCGTGCCCATAGTGTCCTTCCTGCAGAATTTGCCAATCCTAATTGGGAGCCCACCGCTTCTGCAGCACCTGTACTTCCCCCATTCACTGGCCAACCCGGAATTCAGGTGGAAACAGTTGATTTTACGCCACTTAGTTTTAATTAACTGTTTTTCATGGAAGATCTCTATAGATCTATTGTGGACCAAAGTAATTTGTATGCTGGTCAATTCATCACCGCTAATACCCAGTCCTCCCTTGCCAGAGATTGGAAACCAATTACGGTTTCCGAATTTAAGACCTTTTTGGGCCTATCCCTCGACATGGGAATAGTTAAAATGAGTATGTTGCGTTCATATTGGTACACTGACCCAATTTACCATATGCCCGTGTTCTCTGCCTCCAAGACCAAGGCACGATACGAGCAGATCTTGCGGTTCATGCATTTCAACAACAATGAACTCTGTCGTCCTCGTGGAGACCCTGGATACAATCGGCTCTACAAAATTCGGCCCCTCGTAAACCACTAAAACCAACGTTTTGCAGCCTTGTTTACTCCCCATCAAGTTGTCTGCATTGATAAGTCCCTGATTAAGTTTTCTGGCGGCTTGTCTTTCAAACAGTATCTTCCCAACAAGCGTGCCAGATACGGGGTCAAGATGTATAAGCTCTGTGACAGGGCCACAGGCAATACATATAGTTTTATGGCTTACGAGGGAAGAGATAGTCACGTAGAGCCGTCTAACTGCCCAGATTACATAGGGAGCGCTGGCAAGATTGTGTGGGACTTGGTGTCACCCTTATTCGGAAAGGGGTACCATTTGTATGTGAACAATTATTACACAAGCGTGCCACATTTTAGTCACTTGTTTGATCATCAGATTGGCGCATGTGGCACCATGCAATCTAATCGCCGGGGCTTTCCCCAGAGGCTTGTAGATTCCCGTCTTAGGCAGGGGGAGAGAGCCTGCTTGAAGTGTAATAACTTGCTCGCTGTGAAGTGGAGGGATAATAAGAATGTTTTCATTCTGTCCTCCCTTCATGCAGACACGACAGTCCAAATTCGTACGGCGACTGGTATTGTGGAGAAACCCCTCTGTGTCCACGAATATAAACAAAATATGGGAGGGGTGGACCTCAACGACCAGTTGTTGGCGCCGTACCTAGTTGCCTGTAAGGCCAGACGCTGGTAGAAAAAAGTGTCTGTATACTTATTTCAATTGGCTTTGCTGAACGCTCATGTGCTATACAGAGCTTCAGGACGGACTGGATCCTTCCTTAAATTCCAGGAAGAGATCGTCAGAGCCCTTTCCAGACGGTGCTCCACCTCACCTTCCCAATCCAAATGCAGTAAGCCGGCTGCATGAGAGGCATTTTAAGTATGTCCTCCCTGGTACCCCTACCCATCGAGCCCCCCAAAGAAGATGTCGTGTCTGTAGCAAGCGCGGATATAGGCGTGACACCCGCTATTATTGTCCCTCCCGTCCTGACAATCCTGGTCTTTGCATTGGTGAATGTTTTGAACGCTACCATACACTAGTGGAGTATTAGCGTAGAGTACAGCATTGCACAGACTAGGACACACTTTCACAGGGTCTCCCAAGATGCCATCGCATTTTGAGAGACCCGAACCTGGAACTGAACCGTTACAGTTAGAGTTACAGTTACAAGTAAAAGTGTAAAAAAAAAAAACACACAAAAATATATAAAGTAAAAAAAACAAAAATAGTTGTCGTTTTATTGTTCACTCTCTCTATTCTCTCTCTAGTGTTCTGCTCTTTTTTACTGTATTCTATTCTGCAATGTTTTATTGTTATTATGTTTTATCATGTTTGCTTTTCAGGTATGTAATTTTTTTATACTTTACTGTTTACTGTGTTTTATTGTTAACCATTTTTTTGTTTTCAGGTATGCCATTCAGCTGCAGTGCGCATTTATTTATCTTGACAGCAACAGCGTTTGCTTCCGCGATACATAAAACCGTGACTCCAGCGCTGTAGGAAGTGATTTCACCACCACAGTTAAAAAAAAAATGGTGCATGTATGCCCATCATTAGAAGTGGGTGGATGAAGGGAGGTATTCTAATGGTGGACATACCCACCGATCTATCTATTTTTTTTTGTTCAGCCCACAGGCTGCATGAAAAAAAAGATTACAATATATGCCCAACAAGGACCAGCAACGTACTGGTATGTTGCTGGACTTTGAGTGGTTATACCAGAATGATGCCTGCAGGTTTAGGTTTCATCTTGGTATCATTCTTTTCAGCCAGCAGCCTCTAGACTGCTTTTACAAGCAGTGGGAGGGAATGTCCCCCCCTCCCACCATCTTCCATGGTTTTCTCTGGCTTTCCTGTCCCAACAGGGAACCTGAGAATGCAGCCGGTGGTTCCGCCAGCTGACCATATAGCCAATCAGAGACCAGAATGGCTCCAATCCTCTCTATGGCCTAAGAAACCGGAAGCTATAAGCATTTCATGACTTAGATTTTGCCAGATGTAAACAGCTCCATTGGGAAATTGGAAAGCACTTTATCACACCGATCTTGGTGTGGTCAGATGCTTTGAGGGCAGAGGAGAGATCTAGGGTCTAATAGACCCCAATTTTTTCTAAAAAGAGTACCTGTCACTACCTATTGCTATCATAGGGGATATTTACATTCCCTGAGATAACAATAAAAATGATTTTAAAAAAATGAAAGGAACAGTTTAAAAATAAAATAAAAAAGCAAAATAAATAATTAAAAAAAAAAAGCACCCTTGTCCCCACCTGCTCTCGCGTAAAGGTGAACGCAAGCGTCGCTTTGGCATCATATGTAAACAGCAATTGCACCATATATGTGAGGTCAGATCGAGGGCAGTGATTTTAGCAGTAGACCTCCTCTGTAAATCTAAAGTGATAACCTGTAAAGGTTTTTAAAAATGTATGTAGTTTGTCGCCGCTGCACGTTTGTGTGCAATTTTAAAGCATGTCGTATTTGGTATCCATGTACTTGGCCTATGATCATCTTTTTTATTTCATCAAACATTTGGGCAATATAGTGTGTTTTAGTGCATTAAAATTAAAAAAAAAGTGTGTGTTTTTTTTTTTTTTTAAATCGCTGCGCAAATACTGTGTGAAAAAAATGAAACACCCACCATTTTAATCTGTAGGGCCTTTGCTTTAAAAAAATATATAATGTTTGGGGGTTCAAAGTAATTTTCTTGCAAAAAAAAATATTTTTTCATGTAAACAAAAAGTGTGAGATAGGGCTTTGTCTTCAAGTGGTTAGAAGAGTGGGTGATGAGTGACATAAGCTTCTAAATGTTGTGGATAAAATGCCAAAACCCCCCCAAATGACCCCATTTTGGAAAGTAGACAGCCCAAGCTATTTGCTGAGAGGCATGTCGTGTCCATGGAATATTTTATATTTTGACACAAGTTGCGGGAAAAAGACAATTTTTTTTTGCACAAAGTTGTCACTAAATGATATATTGCTCAAACATGCCATGGGCATATGTGAAATTACACCCCAAAATACATTCTGTTGCTTTTCCTGAGTACGGAGATACCACATGTGTGAGACTTTTTGGGAGCCTAGCCGCGTACGGGGCCCCGAAAACCAAGCACCGCCTTTAGGCTTTCTAAGGGTGTAAATTTTTGATTTCACTCTTCACTGCCTGTCACAGTTTTGGAGGCCATGAAATGCCCAGATGGCACAAAACCCCCCCAAATGACCCCAGTTTGTAAAATAGACAACCCGTCCTTTGAAATCCTGAAGGCGGTGATTGGTTTTCAGGGCCCCGTACGCGGCTAGGCTCCAAAAAAGTCACACACATGTGGTATTACCATACTCAGGAGAAGCAGCAGAATGTATTTTGGGGTGTAATTCCACATATAACCATGGCATGTTTGAGTAATATATCATTCAGTGACAACTTTTTGTAAAAAAATTGTTTTTTTTTTTTTTCATTATTTAATCACTTGGGACAAAAAAATTAAATATTCAATGGGCTCAAAATGCCTCTCAGCAATTTCCTTGGGGTGTCTACTTTCCAAAATGGTGTCATTTGGGGGGGGGGGGTTGTACTGCCCTGCCATTTTAGCACTTCAAGAAATGAGATAGGCAGTCATAAACTAAAAGCTGTGTAAATTGCAGAAAAACATACCCTAGTTTGTAGACGCTATAACTAAACCAATAAATATACGCTTATTGACATATTTTTTTACCAAAGACATGTGGCTGAATACATTTTGGCCTAAATGTATGACTAAAATTGAGTTTATTGGATTTTTCTTATAACAAAAAGTAGAAAATATCATTTTTTGTCCAAATATTCAGCCTTTTTCCGTTTACATCACAAAAAATAAAAATCACAGAGGCAATCAAATACCATCAAAAGAAAGCTCTATTTGTATGAAAAAAAGGATGCAATTTTTTTTGGGTACAGCATTGCATGACCGCGTAATTACTAGTTAAGCCAGCGCAGAGCCAAATTGTAAAAAGTCCTCTGGTCTTTAGGCAGCCAAATGGTCCGGGGCTTAGGTGGTTAAAAGTGCTTTGTTGCCATTACACAACACATGCACAACCAGATAGTTGATATAAATGTAGAAGCTAAGAAGTGAAAATGTGGTTTTTGGTGTGAAGTTAAAATGTTCAGCTTTGACCTATTTTTCCAAGATAAGTGTGCTGAACTGCACAGTATTTATGATGTTATTCAAGTCACAAGTTGAAAGGGAACTATTGCAACCTACATTTTATATGTCATATGCAAAGTCAAAGTGAAGCAAACTGTACAACACTAACCATTACTTCCTAAAAGTTCCCCACTTTCAGGAAATGTATTGCAGATCTCAGCTTATGATAACTGCTGTATACTAATTTCTTAGCTACAATTGTTAATTTAAAGTAATAGACATGTGGGGGCTGTCACCACTGACCTGGTGAAAATGCTAGCTGCCTGGTTATTATGCTGATCCAGTAACCTTCATACCTTCCGAATAGCTGACCTAGAACAAATATACAAATCAGGAAAGTCAGAGTGAAGTCCTTATCTGCATACTTGTTGGTAAGGTTGCCTTTTCGAACATACTGAAATGCCATTACCAGGTAGTAATTTGGATCCACTGACTTTCATACATTTGGAGCCACTAACCTGGACCATGCACACACCAAAGAAAGACAAGACCCCTGATCTGCATGATTGCTTGGGGTCAGTGCCTTAGAATGAAGCCACTAGACCAATATGTCAGCCAGGCAGCAAACAGTTTCATTAAAAATTATTGAAGTAAAGGAAGTTGCCTTGTTTTTATTATTATTTTATAATAGCCATATAGCCATATTATTATTTTATAATAGCCATATTGCTTACAGTTTCCAGGCTGAATGTTTAATTTATGTTTAACCTCTTCCCGACCGGCGCACGCCGATGTACGTCGGCAGAATGCCACGGCTGGGCAAATGGACTTACAGGTATGTCCATTTGAATTTCCCGCCGTGCAATTGTGTGCGCGCGCGCCAGCCGGGAGCTCCGTGAGTCGGGTCGCGGGTCCCGCGGACTCGATCGCCGCAGGGTTACCCGCGATCACCTCGCGGAGAGGACGAACAGGGAGATGCTGATGTAAACAGCATCTCCCCGTTCTGCCTAGTGACAGTGTCACTGATCACAGCTCCCTGTCATCGAGAGCAGCGATCAGTGTAATGACACTGCTAGCCCATCCCCCTACAGTTAGTAATCACTCCCTTTGGACATACTTAACCCCTCCCCGCCCCCTAGTGGTTAACCCCTTCACTGCCAGTGTCATTTACACAGGAATCAGTATATTTTTATAGCACTGATTGCTGTATAAATGACAATGGTCCCAAAAATGTGTAAAAAATGTCCGACATGTCCGCCATAATGTCGCAGTCACAATAAAAATCGCTGATCGCCGCCATTACTAGTAAAAAAAAAAAATATTAATAAAAATGCCATAAAACTATCCCCTATTTTGTAAACGCTATAACTTTTGTGCAAATCAATCAATAAACGCTTATTGCAATTTTTTTTTACCAAAAATATGTAGAAGAATACGATCAGCCTAAACTGAGGAAAAAAAATGTTGCTCTTATTTTATTTATAGCGCAAAAAAAAAATATCGCAGAGGCGATCAAATACAACCAAAATAAAGCTTTATTTGTGGGGAAAAAAGGACGTCAATTTTGTTTGGGAGCCATGTCGCACGACCGCGCAATTGTCAGTTAAAGCGACGCAGTGTCGAATCGCAAAAAACGCTCTGGTCAGGAAGGGGGTAAAATCTTCCAGGGCTGAAGCAGGTAAAGCTGAGGTTTTGTTATGACAATTTTTGCACAGTTACATTGGTCCAGCTTAGACAAATCTTAATATGGTGCTCATGCCAAGCGAGCAATCCCCTGTATTCAGGGCAGCCACCCAGCATGGGACCCAGTAGCCCTGCACTTACCCTATCTAGGAAGCGGACGGGCGGGTAGCGTGTGCGGCGAGCAGCAGCTTTCTTTCTTCCTCCTCCTGTGCATTACGGTGGCTTCCGCCATGCATCTCCCTCCTCCTCCTCCTCCTAGGCATCCAATAAGATCGCCTATTCTTTCAGCCGATCGGGAAATGGGTTTCAGACCCGCGCTTCCTGATTGGTGGAGAGGCGAATCGGTGTAAGAATAGTGAATATTGATTTGCTATTCTAACACACCTGGGTGGGCTCTGAGCGCAATGCTCTGTGGCCGGAGCCCACCCTATTTTCAAGCCTATTAGAGCCCCTGGCTCTAATCAGGCTCTTAAAAAAACACCCCAGCTACTGTAATTCATGCACCCGGCATGCTGAAAGGGGACTAGACGCATGAATAGGTGGTGGCAGCGGGGATGGAAAGGGGATGGGCTGCCCCAAGACTAATGTCCATTGTGGTGCCGATTCCCCCTGCTTCTTGGCGCTCACTGTCTTCCCCCTGCAGTGCTGCCAGCTTCCCTACTCTCCCACCTGCTACTGCGGAGGATGTTTCAGGATGGAGGAATGAATGAACACAGTGAATGATCTGTACCAATCACTCCTGTGTTCATTCCTAACTGAAGCATAGTAAACTATTTACTATGCTTCAATTTGTGAATGAACAGTAAGCCACTCAGCACAGCGCACTTCCCATTCATTCACTGTCCAGTGCAGCTGAGGCTCCAGAGAAAGGGGCCGGGGAAGCTCTGTCCTTAGTCGCTTTCTCTCTGTTAAGACTCTTGATATTTCACCAAAAAAAAAAATTCTAAAAAAAATTGTACAAAAAACAATAAAAAATAATAAAAATAAAAACGAATAAAACCATCCACCACGCTACTAACACCAATCTCTGCTCTGCTGACACTGTCCACCACTCTGCTGATATACACGTTTGTGTTCTGGGATACACACCCCAGTACAATAGCCTGAACACACCATTGCAAGCTGGCTTATTGTAACTTTGTAAAAATTGCCATACCTAAACTTCAGCTTTAAATTACTAAAACCAAAATGTAAAATGGGTGTTTTATTATGAGTAAGGTGTGCTCCTGAGCATTTGTGTTTTTTACTTTTGTTATGTGTGTCTCTCATTACAAGGTGGACATATGCCTATCAAATGGTTGCAGTGCATGAGAAAATTGTATTTTTGTAATAATTTATCTTGTGTCATACTGAAAAATATACAGTTGCAAGAGTAAAGCCCATGATCAGATTTTCCGACGGGACTTGTGTGATGACAGGCTGTTGGCGGAAAATCCGACCGTCTGTGCGCTTCATCGGACAGTTGTCAGATTTTCACGGACAAATGTTGGATGGCAGGCTTTAGGGCTTTAAAATTTTCTGCGGAAAAATGTCTGTTGTCGGATTTTCCGAGCGTGTGTACACAAGTCCTTTCCTCTCTTTCCGAGAGGAAAAAGGGCAGGCCCTATATATGCAGATGGAAGAGCATGGTAAGCTAAATAGTTGAACGATGATAATAGTAATAATAGACATCTCCAAAGACAAATGGAGGTGTCAACCACAACTGATGAAAGCAGAACGGAGTAGATGTGAGTATGTGGGGAGTGACAGGGGAAAAACAGCAAGAAAGTGAAAACAGAGGCAAGTCAAGAACGGTGGGGTGGGGGGGGGAGGGTAAGAGGGGTGAAAAAGAAAAAGAGGGAAAGGAGAAATTGGAAAAGGGAAAAGAGGAGGGGATGGGAAAAGGGAGGGAGGGGAAAGAAAAGGAGGGGAGAGGGAAAGAGGGAGCAGAGAGGGGAGGGGAGAGAGAGAAGAAGAGGGAGAAAGGCGTCCCTCTCTGCTCCCTTTTTCCATCTCCCCTCCTTTCTTGTTGTTTCTCCCTTATCACTCCCCACATACTCACATCTACTCCGTTCTGCTTTCCTCAGTTGTGGTTGACACCTCCATTTGTCTTTGGAGGTGTCTATTATTATCTTTCAACTTCTTAGTTTACCATGCTCTTTCATCTGCATATATAGGGGCCTGCCCTTTTTCCTCTCGGTTGAGGAGGGTTGGGGTTGGAGTATTCCCACGAGCACAAAGGCCTCACATTGTCCCGCCGAGCCGGTACCCTCCAACTACAGTTCCCGGGTGAGTGGGAAAAAAACTTTTTGATAGAATAATATGACTCATATTTATTTATATACATTCTCTTTTCCTTCTTATATAAAACCACAGCATTACCTGTTTAAACATTTAACAGTATAGAGTTGATCATTGCTTAACCTCACACATTGACTAACATCGCCATACACACCCCTAGTGGACTGATAATGCAGCTATATTTGTCTGTTGAATACTTTATAAAACACCTAGATCTGTTTAGTAAATATTGTTAACGATTTCTCATTAAACACATAGCTTTGTATAAATTTATGCATCAATGTCTATATATATATTTTAAATTCTAGCCCTCACTGATGTAACTTTATAAATCTATGCAATATTAATTGATGTTCAATTTGTAGAATCTACACGTGATCACATTGTGCCATTCTCATAGGCCCGGACGAAGCGGCCTGGTCTTCGAAACGCGTAGGCAATAACTTTGTTAAAAACGGGGATTTGCACACCCTGAATCTATTTCAGCTGTATTAACTGTAATGTATTATTAACTGTTTTATACTGAATAAACTAAAATAATGTATTTTTTCATTAATTGTTTTTCATCTATTTATACTTCTTAGAGGCACAATTAAAGAAGTCCCATTCAGTTCTATATACCTTTTTTATCTTATTATTTTTTTTATTGTTGTTGACTATTCCCAATATATTTAATTGTATATTCATTGATGTTATTTTATACAACATATCTATATAAACTTGCTTATGTATTCTATTTTATTCTTCCTAATAAAAAATATTGTAATACATTAGACAGAGAAAACAAGTCTGACATAGCTATGTCAAGACTTTTCTCCATCATACCAGAAATCAGTAAAATTTAGATAAGCCATGGTTCTCTGGTTGACGAGTTTTACTATTTTATAACACAACTTGATGGCTGCAACATTTACTCAGTGGTGTTGTCATTGAAAATCATACTTTAAATGCAATAAACAGCACACGCCAACATTTACAAACCACATTACTACCTAAGTAAAAAAAAAAAAATTAACATGCATAAAAATGTTCTCCCTAATGTGATGTAAAACCTGGGCAGCCTATATCACTTGGTCTCTGATTACGAATGAGCACTGTGTTGGTCCTTTCTGCTTCCAATCAAAACAGCCTTGGATTGAGATAAGAGAACCAGCGAGGCATAACCAGGAACAAAGCCGCGTGTAGCTCACTGAAAAAACTTTTATTCACTCCCTGTCTTAGAGACTCAACAGGAAGTAAGAGAAATATCTCCAACGTTATCAATACTTTATGTTCTCCTGTAACAATAGCCAAAAGGAAAATATAAGAAGGGTTAAACTGGGTATAGACTAGTAGAATTTCGAATGAAAATTTGTATGAAAATTCTCAGTACATTTAAATTTCTTTCGAAAGTAGTTAAAGATTTTGTTTGCTTTTAACATTCAATTTTGGAATGAATAGATTTTACAGAACAAAAATCACATGCACTGTTATGCCGTGTACACACGGTCGGAATTTCCGACAGAAAAAGTCCGATGGGAGCTTTTCATCGTATATTCCGACCATGTGTATGCCCCATCGGACTTTTTCCGTTGAAAATTCAGACGGACTTAGATAGAGAACATGTTCTATATTTTTCTGACGGAAATAATTACTATTGGGAAAAAACGCTTGTCTGCATGCTGTTTCGACGCACCAAAAACGGTGCATGCTCTGAAGCAAGTACAAGACGGAAGCGCTCGGTCTGGTAAAACTAGCGCTCGTAATGGAGATAGCACATTCCTCACGCTGCAAATTCTTTGATCTTTCAACGCAGCGCATTCTTTTGTGCTTTATAATGCTAGAATAATGAAGTTGTTTTGCTGCTGATATTCACACAGAATTCTCACAAACGTATTTCTTTATTTTTTCTCATAATCTCATGAATAATCTTTTATATTTTTAAAGCCAGATTTCCATAATAATGTTTAGAATTATTTTTTATAGTCATCTTTTTTTTTTTATTTCATCAAGATCTCCTGTTTTTTGTATTATTGAAAAATTATTTTCTAGTGATCTCCATTTTTTTTTTTTGTGTGTCAAGTTACCACAATAACATTATTATCTTTTATTCTTTAACCTCGAGGAGGTTGGTTGGTGTCCCTTGTTAAATTTACATTGTATTTTTGAAATGTACCTGCCTACTCACAAACTGTCCTTTTTGTAGAAAAACACATAGGCAAGTATTTGTGAAAATTAAAATCTCCATTTATTCTGGGTAACAAAATAAAGAGGAAGGCAACGCTGGAGAAACTTTTGGAATTTGTGAAGCCTTTCGGCCCCCAGGGCAGACATCAAGTCTGTGGAAACATTTTTAGCTTGAGGAGTGCATATAATTTGGAGCCCAATCTAGTCCAGGACTTCCAGAGTTCAGGACCAGCAGCTGATGATATCTATGTCACCAGGCTGTGGTACTGCCTGGGTCTTCTGTCAGACCAGACTGAACCCAGGCCATCACTTTCTTCTATTTACTGCAGCCTTCCCTCCATGCTTCCCTGCAGCCTTCCCTGCAGCCTAGCTTGGAGGCTGTGGCTCTGGTGGTGGACTTGTGGCAGGAGGAGGAGGTGGAGGAGGAGGAGGATGGGCGAGCTCACATACATGGCTGTTCTCAGTCAGCTGGCCCCTCAACCCCTTCTGAAGGGCCTGAGCAAAAATTCCCTCACAGAGGAAGAGTTGGCCCTCCTCCAATTTCTGCAATCTAGTGGCTAGATAGCAGCCATAGGCCTCTTCAGCATCGAGAGGGCTTCTGAGGACATCACTTGCTTCCCTAATGAGGCCCAGTGCTTCCTCCTCCATGATTGCCCCCTTCCTGGGCCTTTTTGTTGTAAGGCAGAGGGGAGGCAGCTGTGATTGGGTGAGGCCACTGGGCCCACCCACCCCCAGGCTGACACTGGGCCCACCCACCTCCTGGCTGACACTGGGCACGGCCACCTCCTGGCTGACACTGGGCACGGCCACCTCCTTCCAGACCCTCCTCCTGGCTGAGCTCATCCTGTGTATAAAAAAGGACATAGTTTTAGTGTTTGGTTCATCAATCAAACACAATTTTCAGCTCATGACTTGCAAATTGAATGTTAATAAATAAAAAAGACTATAATTCTGAGCCCAGCATTTTTCATTCTTGTCTCAAACATTTTTGGCCACTACTGTCTATTGATATGTAAATCACTTTTTTTTAAATCATTAATTTGTTATCAATTATAACATCTAGTTAACATCATTAATATTATGACAATAACTATGTATAAAAATAATATACCTGACTCCAGCTGGGCGCATCCACTTCTTCCAGGATGGAAGGCCCAGGTTGTTCCTCGTCAGCCTCTGCTGGGGTTGAGGGAAGGGTGGAGAGAAGGCTGCAGGGAAGGGTAGAAAGTGATTCCCTGGCTTCAGTCTGGTCGTCCAGAAACCACAGTTTGTTGAAGTACCACAGCCTGGGTACATACACTCGCGCTGCTGCTCCTGATCTGAGTGGCCACTGATGGCTCAAGTTAAAATTTTACCTTCGTTTAGGACGCTCGCCACTTCCGTTCCTCCTTCCTCCGCACACAGATCGAACGTACTACACATGCGTGTTAGCTTGATATACACTGCGCATGCGTGAAACTCTGCCCGCTTCGCCCGCCCCTGGCGTTCTTTCTAGAATATTCCCCGCCCCTTCTCTTTCGGCGCGCAGTAGGAGCGACATGGCGGAGACACAGCAGGTGTGTGTTAATTCTAGTAACGAGGATGAGGAAAGCCCAAGGCCAGAAACGTCCCAATCCCAGAGGAAAAGATTTGAGGCCTCAAATATGGCCTTTATAGAGATGGTGGAGATGGTGGACATCTTGAGGAGGAACGACTTTGATGGGAAGCATGGACCGTACACCAACCCTAATGAGAGAAAGACCAAGATCATGACTAAAGTGGCGAAGAGTCTGCACAGGAATTTTGGGGTAAGACGATCCAAAGAGCAATTGAGGAAACGCTGGTCACACCTGAAACTGAGGGAGCAGGATTAGTATAGAAGAATCAAGAGAGTGCTTCTAAAAAGTAAGTACTTGTCGTGTGTTCCTATCATTATTATTATACTTGCATGCTGCTCCATGTGTTTTTCTTTACTGTTGAACAGTTTAAAATGGCAACTTTCATGTTCGTGGGCACAGTAATCGGTCGTAGGAATTGTTCGTTCATTAAATTCGATGTTTTGGGCAGATACAGGTTAAATACATTTGGTCATGCCTATTTGTATAAAAATAAGTTTTGTACATTGCTGTCTAAATGTGTTTGTTACTACTAGGGGGAGACATACATAGGAGAGAACAAGGGAGCTGCACACCCTGAAATAGATAAAAAGAATTTTGGATTCCCCTAATTGGGCTTTAAAGCAGCAAAGTATACCATTACAAAGATCATTGATAAAACAATTTATTTAACAAAATGTCCAATATCATATGTACATGTTGCATCTGGTTCAATAATGAGTTCATATTCCATAAAACGGCAAAATGCATATCACATCATTACATTACATGGTGTAGTAAAATGCCGAAGCCCCGACGCGTTTCGACCTGAGTGCGGTCTCTTCAGGGGGCACCTCTAAATCTATAAAGTAATACAAATATTAAGACTGGTAGATAATTTTCTATAAAAGATTACATTGGATAAAACATAATGATGGATTATTACCGTTGAAGTGAGGTAGACTTGTCAAGTGGGAGCATTGGGGAGCCACAGAGGGGTCCGGGCGGCGTGCAGGCCATCCCCACCCCCCACCCGGGGAAAGAGCCAGCCCCCAGGGGCTTGCAAGGAGCCACACTGATGCACGTCCCCCCGGGGGGAGCGAGAGACCGAATACCTGCAACAGATATCCATGAGCAGCCATTAGAAAAGTAACATATTATTGTGTGAGTCATCGTTGTATGTATAGATTTAAATTGTATATGGAGACCAAAAATGTGTGTATGTTTACAGAGATAGTAGTTGGATCACATAGATGAAACAAATAAATGATCAAATTAAGTTAGTGTTGCTAGCGACCCCAATACAATGTGCAAGTGGTGCCTGATGTGCGAGTGAAAATGTGTGCTGTGAGTGAGAGAGAACAGGGAATCCTTGGGAAGGTGCATGATGAGGAAAATCGTGGTGTAATGGTGTGGCGGTCCAAGTGTTAGCAAAAAGGTGAAGGGTAAAAAAACAAACCAAACAAAACAAAACAAAAACTGTGAGGAAAAGAAAAAATGATGAAGAGCCAACCAAATGGCAGTGTGTGAAAGAAAGAGGATGTGACATGAAGTGGTGTGACTAAAAACCATATTAAATTTACCTTGTGCTATGTAAAGTTGTATGGGGTATGAGGCTAGTTGGCTTGGCAGAAACCAAGCTGCAATTGCTGAGAAAACAGATATCGTTTGTCCTGACCAGCATGGAAAGACTATTGACTGGTAAACATTTTGGTCTCCTATATATAGCTAAGCTGAGGCTGATAGGATAATCACATGCAGGTGCCCAACTCCCCCACCCACCCAGGATCATGGCGTGTGGGCCGCCAGCTGCAGCCCACGTGTGGCTCCCTCGGCGTCCCGGAAGACCGAACGGTCCCGACCACCGTCGTCACCTCCGTCGCAAAACGCGTGACGTCATGACGGCGTGCGCGCGCCGGGCCCCCGCGCACGCGCACACCGCCATGAGCGCTCCGGAGGTGAACACGGGACGCCGCCGGCAGGGTGGAGCTCGCCATGGCGCCTAATAGTAGACGCCAAGCAGAGCAAGCAAGGGGGCGTGCGGGATATCCACACGCCCCCACCCTGCCGGGAAGTCCCGAGGAAGCCAGGCTCCACCCAGAGGGGGGAGGGAGAATGAAACCGCACCCACCGGGACCCATCAACGATCCCCCAAGCATGAGATCCACATATAGACTAGCATATGCATGGTCATGAAATGTACCAAAAAAAAAAAAAAAAACAAAAATGATAGATGTTACATATATTAAACAGGGGCAGGGTGCCAAAGCCCTGACCTCGGACTCCTGCATAGAAGCCAATAGAGTTTAGTCATGAATTACCATGTGAGGTATTAAATGTCATGCAGTACAGGAGTCTGTTCCTCCTGGTGCATGGAAAGGGAAAGGATTGGATCTCAATCCAATTCCCCCTTGATTAGAACACAAATGTTCAAAAATTGTATATATGTTGAAATTAAATTGGTAAATGCAGGAATCCGAAGGTGGCATGAGACACACTGCTTCCTGTTTTGATCTCTGGTATGTCAAAGCGGGGAGGGGTGTTTAACCACCCAAGAAAATTAGAACTAGGGGGAGACATACATAGGAGAGAACAAGGGAGCTGCACACCCTGAAATAGATAAAAAGAATTTTGGATTCCCCTAATTGGGCTTTAAAGCAGCAAAGTATACCATTACAAAGATCATTGATAAAACAATTTATTTAACAAAATGTCCAATATCATATGTACATGTTGCATCTGGTTCAATAATGAGTTCATATTCCATAAAACGGCAAAATGCATATCACATCATTACATTACATGGTGTAGTAAAATGCCGAAGCCCCGACACGTTTCGACCTGAGTGCGGTCTCTTCAGGGGGCACCTCTAAATCTATAAAGTAATACAAATATTAAGACTGGTAGATAATTTTCTATAAAAGATTACATTGGATAAAACATAATGATGGATTATTACCGTTGAAGTGAGGTAGACTTGTCAAGTGGGAGCATTGGGGAGCCACAGAGGGGTCCGGGCGGCGTGCAGGCCATCCCCACCCCCCACCCGGGGAAAGAGCCAGCCCCCAGGGGCTTGCAAGGAGCCACACTGATGCACGTCCCCCCGGGGGGAGCGAGAGACCGAATACCTGCAACAGATATCCATGAGCAGCCATTAGAAAAGTAACATATTATTGTGTGAGTCATCGTTGTATGTATAGATTTAAATTGTATATGGAGACCAAAAATGTGTGTATGTTTACAGAGATAGTAGTTGGATCACATAGATGAAACAAATAAATGATCAAATTAAGTTAGTGTTGCTAGCGACCCCAATACAATGTGCAAGTGGTGCCTGATGTGCGAGTGAAAATGTGTGCTGTGAGTGAGAGAGAACAGGGAATCCTTGGGAAGGTGCATGATGAGGAAAATCGTGGTGTAATGGTGTGGCGGTCCAAGTGTTAGCAAAAAGGTGAAGGGTAAAAAAACAAACCAAACAAAACAAAACAAAAACTGTGAGGAAAAGAAAAAATGATGAAGAGCCAACCAAATGGCAGTGTGTGAAAGAAAGAGGATGTGACATGAAGTGGTGTGACTAAAAACCATATTAAATTTACCTTGTGCTATGTAAAGTTGTATGGGGTATGAGGCTAGTTGGCTTGGCAGAAACCAAGCTGCAATTGCTGAGAAAACAGATATCGTTTGTCCTGACCAGCATGGAAAGACTATTGACTGGTAAACATTTTGGTCTCCTATATATAGCTAAGCTGAGGCTGATAGGATAATCACATGCAGGTGCCCAACTCCCCCACCCACCCAGGATCATGGCGTGTGGGCCGCCAGCTGCAGCCCACGTGTGGCTCCCTCGGCGTCCCGGAAGACCGAACGGTCCCGACCACCGTCGTCACCTCCGTCGCAAAACGCGTGACGTCATGACGGCGTGCGCGCGCCGGGCCCCCGCGCACGCGCACACCGCCATGAGCGCTCCGGAGGTGAACACGGGACGCCGCCGGCAGGGTGGAGCTCGCCATGGCGCCTAATAGTAGACGCCAAGCAGAGCAAGCAAGGGGGCGTGCGGGATATCCACACGCCCCCACCCTGCCGGGAAGTCCCGAGGAAGCCAGGCTCCACCCAGAGGGGGGAGGGAGAATGAAACCGCACCCACCGGGACCCATCAACGATCCCCCAAGCATGAGATCCACATATAGACTAGCATATGCATGGTCATGAAATGTACCAAAAAAAAAAAAAAAAACAAAAATGATAGATGTTACATATATTAAACAGGGGCAGGGTGCCAAAGCCCTGACCTCGGACTCCTGCATAGAAGCCAATAGAGTTTAGTCATGAATTACCATGTGAGGTATTAAATGTCATGCAGTACAGGAGTCTGTTCCTCCTGGTGCATGGAAAGGGAAAGGATTGGATCTCAATCCAATTCCCCCTTGATTAGAACACAAATGTTCAAAAATTGTATATATGTTGAAATTAAATTGGTAAATGCAGGAATCCGAAGGTGGCATGAGACACACTGCTTCCTGTTTTGATCTCTGGTATGTCAAAGCGGGGAGGGGTGTTTAACCACCCAAGAAAATTAGAACTAGGGGGAGACATACATAGGAGAGAACAAGGGAGCTGCACACCCTGAAATAGATAAAAAGAATTTTGGATTCCCCTAATTGGGCTTTAAAGCAGCAAAGTATACCATTACAAAGATCATTGATAAAACAATTTATTTAACAAAATGTCCAATATCATATGTACATGTTGCATCTGGTTCAATAATGAGTTCATATTCCATAAAACGGCAAAATGCATATCACATCATTACATTACATGGTGTAGTAAAATGCCGAAGCCCCGACGCGTTTCGACCTGAGTGCGGTCTCTTCAGGGGGCACCTCTAAATCTATAAAGTAATACAAATATTAAGACTGGTAGATAATTTTCTATAAAAGATTACATTGGATAAAACATAATGATGGATTATTACCGTTGAAGTGAGGTAGACTTGTCAAGTGGGAGCATTGGGGAGCCACAGAGGGGTCCGGGCGGCGTGCAGGCCATCCCCACCCCCCACCCGGGGAAAGAGCCAGCCCCCAGGGGCTTGCAAGGAGCCACACTGATGCACGTCCCCCCGGGGGGAGCGAGAGACCGAATACCTGCAACAGATATCCATGAGCAGCCATTAGAAAAGTAACATATTATTGTGTGAGTCATCGTTGTATGTATAGATTTAAATTGTATATGGAGACCAAAAATGTGTGTATGTTTACAGAGATAGTAGTTGGATCACATAGATGAAACAAATAAATGATCAAATTAAGTTAGTGTTGCTAGCGACCCCAATACAATGTGCAAGTGGTGCCTGATGTGCGAGTGAAAATGTGTGCTGTGAGTGAGAGAGAACAGGGAATCCTTGGGAAGGTGCATGATGAGGAAAATCGTGGTGTAATGGTGTGGCGGTCCAAGTGTTAGCAAAAAGGTGAAGGGTAAAAAAACAAACCAAACAAAACAAAACAAAAACTGTGAGGAAAAGAAAAAATGATGAAGAGCCAACCAAATGGCAGTGTGTGAAAGAAAGAGGATGTGACATGAAGTGGTGTGACTAAAAACCATATTAAATTTACCTTGTGCTATGTAAAGTTGTATGGGGTATGAGGCTAGTTGGCTTGGCAGAAACCAAGCTGCAATTGCTGAGAAAACAGATATCGTTTGTCCTGACCAGCATGGAAAGACTATTGACTGGTAAACATTTTGGTCTCCTATATATAGCTAAGCTGAGGCTGATAGGATAATCACATGCAGGTGCCCAACTCCCCCACCCACCCAGGATCATGGCGTGTGGGCCGCCAGCTGCAGCCCACGTGTGGCTCCCTCGGCGTCCCGGAAGACCGAACGGTCCCGACCACCGTCGTCACCTCCGTCGCAAAACGCGTGACGTCATGACGGCGTGCGCGCGCCGGGCCCCCGCGCACGCGCACACCGCCATGAGCGCTCCGGAGGTGAACACGGGACGCCGCCGGCAGGGTGGAGCTCGCCATGGCGCCTAATAGTAGACGCCAAGCAGAGCAAGCAAGGGGGCGTGCGGGATATCCACACGCCCCCACCCTGCCGGGAAGTCCCGAGGAAGCCAGGCTCCACCCAGAGGGGGGAGGGAGAATGAAACCGCACCCACCGGGACCCATCAACGATCCCCCAAGCATGAGATCCACATATAGACTAGCATATGCATGGTCATGAAATGTACCAAAAAAAAAAAAAAAAACAAAAATGATAGATGTTACATATATTAAACAGGGGCAGGGTGCCAAAGCCCTGACCTCGGACTCCTGCATAGAAGCCAATAGAGTTTAGTCATGAATTACCATGTGAGGTATTAAATGTCATGCAGTACAGGAGTCTGTTCCTCCTGGTGCATGGAAAGGGAAAGGATTGGATCTCAATCCAATTCCCCCTTGATTAGAACACAAATGTTCAAAAATTGTATATATGTTGAAATTAAATTGGTAAATGCAGGAATCCGAAGGTGGCATGAGACACACTGCTTCCTGTTTTGATCTCTGGTATGTCAAAGCGGGGAGGGGTGTTTAACCACTCCTGTACTGCATGACATTTAATACCTCACATGGTAATTCATGACTAAACTCTATTGGCTTCTATGCAGGAGTCCGAGGTCAGGGCTTTGGCACCCTGCCCCTGTTTAATATATGTAACATCTATCATTTTTGTTTTTTTTTTTTTTTTTTTGGTACATTTCATGACCATGCATATGCTAGTCTATATGTGGATCTCATGCTTGGGGGATCGTTGATGGGTCCCGGTGGGTGCGGTTTCATTCTCCCTCCCCCCTCTGGGTGGAGCCTGGCTTCCTCGGGACTTCCCGGCAGGGTGGGGGCGTGTGGATATCCCGCACGCCCCCTTGCTTGCTCTGCTTGGCGTCTACTATTAGGCGCCATGGCGAGCTCCACCCTGCCGGCGGCGTCCCGTGTTCACCTCCGGAGCGCTCATGGCGGTGTGCGCGTGCGCGGGGGCCCGGCGCGCGCACGCCGTCATGACGTCACGCGTTTTGCGACGGAGGTGACGACGGTGGTCGGGACCGTTCGGTCTTCCGGGACGCCGAGGGAGCCACACGTGGGCTGCAGCTGGCGGCCCACACGCCATGATCCTGGGTGGGTGGGGGAGTTGGGCACCTGCATGTGATTATCCTATCAGCCTCAGCTTAGCTATATATAGGAGACCAAAATGTTTACCAGTCAATAGTCTTTCCATGCTGGTCAGGACAAACGATATCTGTTTTCTCAGCAATTGCAGCTTGGTTTCTGCCAAGCCAACTAGCCTCATACCCCATACAACTTTACATAGCACAAGGTAAATTTAATATGGTTTTTAGTCACACCACTTCATGTCACATCCTCTTTCTTTCACACACTGCCATTTGGTTGGCTCTTCATCATTTTTTCTTTTCCTCACAGTTTTTGTTTTGTTTTGTTTGGTTTGTTTTTTTACCCTTCACCTTTTTGCTAACACTTGGACCGCCACACCATTACACCACGATTTTCCTCATCATGCACCTTCCCAAGGATTCCCTGTTCTCTCTCACTCACAGCACACATTTTCACTCGCACATCAGGCACCACTTGCACATTGTATTGGGGTCGCTAGCAACACTAACTTAATTTGATCATTTATTTGTTTCATCTATGTGATCCAACTACTATCTCTGTAAACATACACACATTTTTGGTCTCCATATACAATTTAAATCTATACATACAACGATGACTCACACAATAATATGTTACTTTTCTAATGGCTGCTCATGGATATCTGTTGCAGGTATTCGGTCTCTCGCTCCCCCCGGGGGGACGTGCATCAGTGTGGCTCCTTGCAAGCCCCTGGGGGCTGGCTCTTTCCCCGGGTGGGGGGTGGGGATGGCCTGCACGCCGCCCGGACCCCTCTGTGGCTCCCCAATGCTCCCACTTGACAAGTCTACCTCACTTCAACGGTAATAATCCATCATTATGTTTTATCCAATGTAATCTTTTATAGAAAATTATCTACCAGTCTTAATATTTGTATTACTTTATAGATTTAGAGGTGCCCCCTGAAGAGACCGCACTCAGGTCGAAACGCGTCGGGGCTTCGGCATTTTACTACACCATGTAATGTAATGATGTGATATGCATTTTGCCGTTTTATGGAATATGAACTCATTATTGAACCAGATGCAACATGTACATATGATATTGGACATTTTGTTAAATAAATTGTTTTATCAATGATCTTTGTAATGGTATACTTTGCTGCTTTAAAGCCCAATTAGGGGAATCCAAAATTCTTTTTATCTATTTCAGGGTGTGCAGCTCCCTTGTTCTCTCCTATGTATGTCTCCCCCTAGTTCTAATTTTCTTGGGTGGTTAAACACCCCTCCCCGCTTTGACATACCAGAGATCAAAACAGGAAGCAGTGTGTCTCATGCCACCTTCGGATTCCTGCATTTACCAATTTAATTTCAACATATATACAATTTTTGAACATTTGTGTTCTAATCAAGGGGGAATTGGATTGAGATCCAATCCTTTCCCTTTCCATGCACCAGGAGGAACAGACTCCTGTACTGCATGACATTTAATACCTCACATGGTAATTCATGACTAAACTCTATTGGCTTCTATGCAGGAGTCCGAGGTCAGGGCTTTGGCACCCTGCCCCTGTTTAATATATGTAACATCTATCATTTTTGTTTTTTTTTTTTTTTTTTGGTACATTTCATGACCATGCATATGCTAGTCTATATGTGGATCTCATGCTTGGGGGATCGTTGATGGGTCCCGGTGGGTGCGGTTTCATTCTCCCTCCCCCCTCTGGGTGGAGCCTGGCTTCCTCGGGACTTCCCGGCAGGGTGGGGGCGTGTGGATATCCCGCACGCCCCCTTGCTTGCTCTGCTTGGCGTCTACTATTAGGCGCCATGGCGAGCTCCACCCTGCCGGCGGCGTCCCGTGTTCACCTCCGGAGCGCTCATGGCGGTGTGCGCGTGCGCGGGGGCCCGGCGCGCGCACGCCGTCATGACGTCACGCGTTTTGCGACGGAGGTGACGACGGTGGTCGGGACCGTTCGGTCTTCCGGGACGCCGAGGGAGCCACACGTGGGCTGCAGCTGGCGGCCCACACGCCATGATCCTGGGTGGGTGGGGGAGTTGGGCACCTGCATGTGATTATCCTATCAGCCTCAGCTTAGCTATATATAGGAGACCAAAATGTTTACCAGTCAATAGTCTTTCCATGCTGGTCAGGACAAACGATATCTGTTTTCTCAGCAATTGCAGCTTGGTTTCTGCCAAGCCAACTAGCCTCATACCCCATACAACTTTACATAGCACAAGGTAAATTTAATATGGTTTTTAGTCACACCACTTCATGTCACATCCTCTTTCTTTCACACACTGCCATTTGGTTGGCTCTTCATCATTTTTTCTTTTCCTCACAGTTTTTGTTTTGTTTTGTTTGGTTTGTTTTTTTACCCTTCACCTTTTTGCTAACACTTGGACCGCCACACCATTACACCACGATTTTCCTCATCATGCACCTTCCCAAGGATTCCCTGTTCTCTCTCACTCACAGCACACATTTTCACTCGCACATCAGGCACCACTTGCACATTGTATTGGGGTCGCTAGCAACACTAACTTAATTTGATCATTTATTTGTTTCATCTATGTGATCCAACTACTATCTCTGTAAACATACACACATTTTTGGTCTCCATATACAATTTAAATCTATACATACAACGATGACTCACACAATAATATGTTACTTTTCTAATGGCTGCTCATGGATATCTGTTGCAGGTATTCGGTCTCTCGCTCCCCCCGGGGGGACGTGCATCAGTGTGGCTCCTTGCAAGCCCCTGGGGGCTGGCTCTTTCCCCGGGTGGGGGGTGGGGATGGCCTGCACGCCGCCCGGACCCCTCTGTGGCTCCCCAATGCTCCCACTTGACAAGTCTACCTCACTTCAACGGTAATAATCCATCATTATGTTTTATCCAATGTAATCTTTTATAGAAAATTATCTACCAGTCTTAATATTTGTATTACTTTATAGATTTAGAGGTGCCCCCTGAAGAGACCGCACTCAGGTCGAAACGCGTCGGGGCTTCGGCATTTTACTACACCATGTAATGTAATGATGTGATATGCATTTTGCCGTTTTATGGAATATGAACTCATTATTGAACCAGATGCAACATGTACATATGATATTGGACATTTTGTTAAATAAATTGTTTTATCAATGATCTTTGTAATGGTATACTTTGCTGCTTTAAAGCCCAATTAGGGGAATCCAAAATTCTTTTTATCTATTTCAGGGTGTGCAGCTCCCTTGTTCTCTCCTATGTATGTATCCCCCTAGTTCTAATTTTCTTGGGTGGTTAAACACCCCTCCCCGCTTTGACATACCAGAGATCAAAACAGGAAGCAGTGTGTCTCATGCCACCTTCGGATTCCTGCATTTACCAATTTAATTTCAACATATATACAATTTTTGAACATTTGTGTTCTAATCAAGGGGGAATTGGATTGAGATCCAATCCTTTCCCTTTCCATGCACCAGGAGGAACAGACTCCTGTACTGCATGACATTTAATACCTCACATGGTAATTCATGACTAAACTCTATTGGCTTCTATGCAGGAGTCCGAGGTCAGGGCTTTGGCACCCTGCCCCTGTTTAATATATGTAACATCTATCATTTTTGTTTTTTTTTTTTTTTTTTGGTACATTTCATGACCATGCATATGCTAGTCTATATGTGGATCTCATGCTTGGGGGATCGTTGATGGGTCCCGGTGGGTGCGGTTTCATTCTCCCTCCCCCCTCTGGGTGGAGCCTGGCTTCCTCGGGACTTCCCGGCAGGGTGGGGGCGTGTGGATATCCCGCACGCCCCCTTGCTTGCTCTGCTTGGCGTCTACTAATAGGCGCCATGGCGAGCTCCACCCTGCCGGCGGCGTCCCGTGTTCACCTCCGGAGCGCTCATGGCGGTGTGCGCGTGCGCGGGGGCCCGGCGCGCGCACGCCGTCATGACGTCACGCGTTTTGCGACGGAGGTGACGACGGTGGTCGGGACCGTTCGGTCTTCCGGGACGCCGAGGGAGCCACACGTGGGCTGCAGCTGGCGGCCCACACGCCATGATCCTGGGTGGGTGGGGGAGTTGGGCACCTGCATGTGATTATCCTATCAGCCTCAGCTTAGCTATATATAGGAGACCAAAATGTTTACCAGTCAATAGTCTTTCCATGCTGGTCAGGACAAACGATATCTGTTTTCTCAGCAATTGCAGCTTGGTTTCTGCCAAGCCAACTAGCCTCATACCCCATACAACTTTACATAGCACAAGGTAAATTTAATATGGTTTTTAGTCACACCACTTCATGTCACATCCTCTTTCTTTCACACACTGCCATTTGGTTGGCTCTTCATCATTTTTTCTTTTCCTCACAGTTTTTGTTTTGTTTTGTTTGGTTTGTTTTTTTACCCTTCACCTTTTTGCTAACACTTGGACCGCCACACCATTACACCACGATTTTCCTCATCATGCACCTTCCCAAGGATTCCCTGTTCTCTCTCACTCACAGCACACATTTTCACTCGCACATCAGGCACCACTTGCACATTGTATTGGGGTCGCTAGCAACACTAACTTAATTTGATCATTTATTTGTTTCATCTATGTGATCCAACTACTATCTCTGTAAACATACACACATTTTTGGTCTCCATATACAATTTAAATCTATACATACAACGATGACTCACACAATAATATGTTACTTTTCTAATGGCTGCTCATGGATATCTGTTGCAGGTATTCGGTCTCTCGCTCCCCCCGGGGGGACGTGCATCAGTGTGGCTCCTTGCAAGCCCCTGGGGGCTGGCTCTTTCCCCGGGTGGGGGGTGGGGATGGCCTGCACGCCGCCCGGACCCCTCTGTGGCTCCCCAATGCTCCCACTTGACAAGTCTACCTCACTTCAACGGTAATAATCCATCATTATGTTTTATCCAATGTAATCTTTTATAGAAAATTATCTACCAGTCTTAATATTTGTATTACTTTATAGATTTAGAGGTGCCCCCTGAAGAGACCGCACTCAGGTCGAAACGCGTCGGGGCTTCGGCATTTTACTACACCATGTAATGTAATGATGTGATATGCATTTTGCCGTTTTATGGAATATGAACTCATTATTGAACCAGATGCAACATGTACATATGATATTGGACATTTTGTTAAATAAATTGTTTTATCAATGATCTTTGTAATGGTATACTTTGCTGCTTTAAAGCCCAATTAGGGGAATCCAAAATTCTTTTTATGTGTTTGTTACTAGAATGAAATGCAAGCTTGATTCAGTGTAATGTAAGGAGAGGACACTCAGCAGCTGTTTACACATCTGGACTCAGGAGTAGGGATGGGCCAAACACCCCCCTGTTCGGTTCGCATCCAGAACATGCGAACAGGCAAAAAATTTGTTAGAGCACATGAACACCGTTAAAGTCTATGAGACGCGAACATCAAAAGTGCTAATTTTAAAGGTTAATATGCAAGTTATTGTCATAAAAAGTGTTTGGGGACCTGGGTCCTGCCCCAGGGGACATGTATCAATGCAAAAAAAGTTTTAAAAACATCAGTTTTTTTGGGAGCAGTGATTTTAATAATGCTTTTTAAAGTGAAACAATAAAAGTGAAATATTCCTTTAAATTTTGTACCTGGGAGGTATCTATAGTATGCCTGTAAAGTAGCTCATGTTTGACATTTCTAAAGGAAAAAAAAGTCGTTTAAAAGTGCTAGCGCTAGTGCCGGACCCGACAATACACATAAAAGTCATTGAAAGTCATTGAAAAATAAAAAAATAAAAATGCGTGGGGCCCCCCCAAAATTCCATTACCAGGCCCTTCAGGTCTGGTATGGATATTAAGAGGAACTCCACGCCAAAATTTAAAAAAAATGGCGTGGGGTTCCCCACAAAAATCCATACCAGACCCTTCTGGCATGGATTTTAAGGGGAACTCTGCGACAATTTTTTTTAAAAAATGGTGTGGGGTTCCCCCAAAAATCCACACCAGACCCTTATCCGAGCACGCAACCTGGCAGGCCACAGGAAAAGAGGGGTGACGAGAGAGCGCCCCCCCCTCCTGAACTGTACCAGGCCACATGCCCTCAACATGGGGAGGATGTCCCCATGTTGATGGGGACAAGGGCCTCATCCCCACAACCCTTGCCCGGTGCTTGTGGGGGTCTGCAGGCAGGGGGCTTATTGGAATCTCGAAGCCCCCTTTAACAAAGGGGACACCCAGATCCCAGCCCCCCCATGTGAATTGGTACATTGTACCCCTACCATTTCACAAAAAGAAAGTGACAAAATGTTAAAAAACCACAGGAGACGGCTTGGGACCAGTCCTTTATTAAAAATAAAAAAATTAAAAACTAAAAAAAGATTCCAGCGATGTAATCCAATAAATCCATGCTTCTACTCCAGGGATGTAATCCAATTCTCGATCTCCAGCAATGGATGATCTCCAGCGACTCAAACGAGGAACACGCACAGGATCCTGCCTCCACCGGAGGCACCCAGCCAATGAGCGGCGTTAGCTTGACAGCAATTATGTAGCTGAGGGCGGGGCCACCTGTCACATGACCCCACCCCCCTCTGACCCCACCCTCCTCTGATTCAACGTAGGATTCCCGTTGCAGCAGAGGGGGGTGGGGTCACCCATACATTACACTGAATCAAGCTTGCATTTCATTCTAGTTACAAACACATCTAGACAGCAATGTACAAAACTTATTTTTATACAAATAGGCATGACCAAATGTATTTAACCTGTATCTGCCCAAAACATTGTATTTAATGAGCGAACAATGTTTCCTACGACCGATTACTGTGCCCATGAACATGAAAGTCGCCATTTTAAACTGTAAACAGTAAAAAAAAGAGCACCACACAGGTGCTCCAGTGGATATTTGGGGTGTCTCCATGTGTGAAAATTGTCACAAAAAGGTAAGTATTCCAGCTTTGGTAAGGTAAAAAATAATGTCTTCAGCTTGGAACTCTGTCAAAACAGACAATTGTACCCCAGCAATGTTTCATATTCATATTTCTGGCCTCAAATATCTGTGTGCTAAGTATACCTTTTGTTTCATTCTCATAGGGGAGAAAAGACTCGGAGGACACCAGTCAGAGGACACCAGGAACCCCACACCTCAGAAAGATGGGGAACTCAGCACAACACCACACCCCAAGGTTTTGAAGTAAGGAGAGGTAGAGGAAGTGGGCGAACTTGTCACCACAACAGGTCAGTGTCTGACACCCCAGCTTCAGGTAATATATGTATGCCTGCATATTTATAATACATGTTTTTACTCAAATTTTTAGGTGATGTGCTGGTTGTGGAAGAGCAAACTCAACATTTCACAAGTGACAGTGCACAAAGGCTAATCCAGGACATCATTGTGGGGAATCGTAAAATTTACATCGTAAGGAATAAACTCAATGTTCTTGAACAACAAATGAAGAACATGATTGATGTGTTGGGGAAAATCTAAATATCTTCCAAATGCCACCATTTTAATTGTTTTGGACTAAACAAAAATATTTTTTGTAATTTTAAAAGCCAAATTTTGAAGATGCACATGGTATGTCAACATGCACTATCTGCCATTGGGGGATATCAAAGTACGCGTTTTGTGGGTGCAACCCCTTCCTCGCAACTCTAGTAGGTGAGAGGAAGGGGTTGCACCCCCAAAACATGTCCACTGATCCCCCATTATGGGAGATAGCACATGTTGACATTAGGCATGGGATCAGGAGGGAAATACCCATTTTGACTCCCAAATTGTGTGCATCTTCAAAATTTGGCTTGTACAGGGGTGACATCACCCCATCCGATGAAGGCAATATCAAGACATTTTTGACACTATAATGTCTGATATTGCCTTCAGTTTTTATACGTTGAACTTTGTAAGTTCCAGAGTTGTGTATGTTATGTTTTGAAACATGCCTGTTTATAAAAAAAATTGAAAAAAACTGGAGTAAAAAAAAATAATAATTTTACAACAAAATTTTATGAGGCACATGTGAATGTGCACAGAGTAAAAAGTTTGAGAATCAACAGAGCGTGGTTTCTTCTTTCAATGCTCAATACCAGTTTTGGAAGTAATTTTGTGTTTACAGTGACAATGGGGCTTATTTACTAAAGGAAAATCCACTTGGCACTACAAGTGCACTAGGAGAACCTAGGAGACAGCTAAAAAGAAACACAAGCAATAAAGAAAAAGATAACTTTTTGTTTTATTTAAAAATTATTTAGACATTGTCTGGCATAGCAATGGCCCCCTACCCATAAAATAACTGACATATTTCTGGAGAACTTCACGAGCGCTTTGGGGTGCCAAGCCAGGATGGCCAGTATCCAGGCCCGTCAGGGGATTAGCAGGAAGTCCGGCCTCAGGCCCAACTGAGGCAAGATAATTTAGGGCATTTTTACGTAACAAATTGTGCAATATACAGCAGGATAATATGATGTGGTTAATTTTGTAGTCCGCCATATGTATTGCTGTCAGAAACAGACAGAACTGGCTGGCCATTATCCCGAAGGCATTCTCAATGACTATTCGGGCTCTGGCCAGCTGGTAGTTAAAAACCCTCCTCTCCGGGGTGAGGGTCCTCTGGGGGAATGGCCTCATCAGGTGCTCGCCCAGACCGAATGCTTCATCAGCAATAAAGACGAACGGGAGTCCTTCAACGTTGTCCGCAGCAGGTGGCAATGCCAGGCCACCAGTCTGGATACATAGGTAGAACTCGGTCTGGGCGAATACTCCTCCATCTGACATCTGGCCATTCTTCCCCACGACAACATTGAGGAACTCATATTGTGCCGACACCACCGCCATCAACACTATACTATTAAAACACTTATAATTGTAATAGTAAGACCCCAAATGGGGTGGTGGCACAATGTGGATGTGCTTCCCATCTATAGCCCCTCCACAGTTGGGAAAGTCTGCCATTCCTGTGGCGTTGAAGGAAACTGTGGAGTCAAACCAGAAAAAAAATATTAGTACTTTTGCACATAACATTGCAAGCAGATTACACAAAAACGTTCTTGGCCAACATCAGTATAACATTTATTTTAAGGAGTATTTAAGACAAAAATATAGGGTCCACTTATCAGATTCCTCACCCCCTCTGATGGCCCATTGGAAAAATTTTAGGGGGGGTTCAAAATGAGTTTGGACCCAAAAAAAATCCTCTGGCACGCTGCCTGAACTTAAGGACACAAATAACATTTGTACACATTTTAGGGGGTGTTTAGGGTAAAGCACTACAATGGAGCTGACAAAATACATTGTTAAGTGACTAGGCTAGGTGTATATGGGCCCAGGATAGCATGCTGGGGAGGTTAGTGAAGGCAAATATGCATGAAGGAGGATTAAAAACTTCCAGCATGTGTGAGGATAAAGAGGACATTCACAGCATACTACAATTATGGTAATTAGGGAATGATGAAAGAAATACAATACATTAAAGGAGAAATCTTACCTTAATATAGTCCTTCTGCAGGACCTGAATTATAGCAGACTTCTCCCAGTCGCCACATACTGCATCGTGGCAATTAGCCTCTGCTCCGGAGTGATGGTTTGCCACATGCAGGTGTCCTGCCTGCTAAAATAAGGGGTCAGCAAAGCCAATAGACGGTGAAAAACAGGGTCCGTCATCCTGAGAAAGTTCCTGAAATCATCAGGATTATTCTCCTGGATCTCACGAAGCAAAGGCATATGAGAGAATTGGTCACGCTGGAGTAACCAATTCTTGGTCGATGAACTCCTCCTCACCCTGTTCATGGACTGGACTTGGGGCAAAGCAAGAACCCCAACACCAAGCCCCCACACAGCACGAACTCTACAACAAGTGCATACCCACAACATGGCTTCAAAACGGTCAGCTGGTCAGAACGAACTAGAAAAACAACTCCTGTGCACTGGTGGATCACCACATGGCCAATACGTCAACACAGGCCTTGCTGCCCTCAAGGATGGGGAATCCTAGTAGAAACCAAAAGAAAAGAGAAACAGGGGCGCACCAGCCTTGTGCATTATCTTTTAAAACATTTATTAAATCCAAATAATAAAGGAAACAACTCACAAGCAATTGGTAGAGGAGGCACAACATAAAAGTGCACCGACAAACAGCATGCGATTTAGGATGAGCGAAACCTTCCAGGGAGCGTGGAGGAACGCACAGGCATCACAATCAGCTAACTCATTTTGAAGGGAACGTCCCCTCTTCATCAGAGCTATGCCATCCTGGATCTCATGAAGCAAAGGCATATGAGAGAATTGGTCACGCTGGAGTAACCAATTCTTGGTCCATGAACTCCTCCTCACCCTGTTCATGGACTGGGATTGGGGCAAAGCAAAAACCCCAACACCAAGCCCCCACACAGCACGAACTCTACAACAAGTGCGTACCCACAACATGGCTTCAAAATGGTCAGCTGGTCAGAATGAACTAACAGAACACACTGAAGAACAGCAATGCCTGTGAAGAGCGAGCTGAAAATCAGAAACGAGCAGACAAGAACACACTGAAAAACAGATGCAAACTGTCTACACGCACTGAAAAGCAGATACAAACCCACAAGCATAAACTGAAGAGCAGTAATGGACTGAAAAGAACGAAAGCTGAAAAGCACGAATCGTCTCTCACCAAACTTCTACTAACACGAGAGAAACACGAGATTAGCAGAGGGAGCCCAAAGGGTAGCGCACTGGCTATTGAACTTCCTTTTTCTATTCCCGTCGTATGTGTTGTACGTCACCGCATTCTTGCGGGTCTGACTTTGGTGTGACCGTGTGTATGCAAAACAGATTGAGCGGAATTCCATCAGAATTCCGTCGGAAAAACCTTAAGAGTTTATTCTGACGGCAAAACTGGTCGTGTGTACAGGGCATGAGAGTTTTGTATATTCCAGAAAAAAGTTTCATCCTGCTCCTTTGAATTTCCTATTTACTTCGGTCCAGAATGAACATCGATTTGTCCCCACTAGTTATTAGAATAACGAACAAACAACTAAAAATGTTGAATGAAATACTACTAGTGTATACCTAGCTTTAAACACTTCCAGCCCGGCCTATAGCAGAATGACGGCCGGACGGGAAGTGGTAAAAGGGGTTTCATTGTTCTGACTGGCCATCATTGCTGCCGATCAGTCCCTATCACTACCCATAAATGCTGCCCATCAGTGCTGCCTATCAGGGCCCATCAGTGTTGCATATCAGTGCTGCCTATGAGTGCCCATCAGTGCCCATAAATGTTGCCCATCAGTGCTGCCTATCAGTGCCCATCAGTGCTGCATATCAGTGCCACCTATCGGTGTCTGTCAGTGCTGCATATTAATGCCTCCTCATTAGTGCCCATCAGTGCCACCTCATCAGTACCGTCTCATTAGTGCAGCCTATCAGTGCCCATCAGTGCAGCCTCATCAGCGCATATCAGTGCAGGAGAAAAATTACTTATTTACACATTTTTTTAAAGAAACTAAGAAACACTTTTTTTTCAAAATTTTCTGTCTTTTTTTGTTTGTTTAGCAAAAAATAAAAAACCCAGTGGTGATTAAATACCACCAAAAGAAAGCTCTATTTGTCTCCAAAAAATGATAAAAATTTTATATGGGTACAGTATTGCATGCCCACACAATTGTCATTCAAAATGTGGCATCACTGAAAGCTGAGAATCAGCCTGGGGGTGAAAGTGCCCAGTATTGAAGTGGTTAATCCCTACCAGGGAGGATACAAACAGTGATAAGAATGTTACATACATTCTTATCCTTTCCCTACTCCCCTGCTTAATAAGTTAAAAAAAAAAAAAGGTTGGGCCTTAGAAGCACTATACCAGGGTTTCTCAACCAGGGTCCTGTGGAACCCTTGGGTTTCTCTAGAGGTTGCTAGGGGTTCCCTGAGCAATGGTCAATTTCTGCCTCTCAGGTAAGTTCCCAAGGACACCATTGATCTTTTTAGTTATCTGTAAGGGGGTAATTCTTCCTAATAACCACAAGTGTAAGAAGCATTCTTCTCATTGACCATCACACTAATGTATGATGAGTTGTAGATTTTTCATTTTTTGCAGGGGTTCCCCAAGACCGGAGAATTATTTCTAGGGTTCCTCTGTGTTGAAAAGGTTGAGATAGGCAGCACTTTCTACAGTATCCCTAAACACCAAATAATTATAATCAACCTTTTTCCTAATTAATCCCCCCCCCCCCCATGTGAGCATTACCTTAATGTCAGCATTAATTGTTTAAGTGACACTAAACTATATCCTTATTCTCCAAAAATAATCCATATACCGTATATACTCGAGTATAAGTCGACCCGAATATAAGCCGAGGCACCTAATTTTACCACAAAAAACTGGGAAAACTTATTGACTCGAGTATAAGCCTAGGGTGAGAAATGCGCAGCTACTGTAAGTGGAAAAGAGGGTCAACAATGCCCATTTACAGCCTCACTGTGCCCATTTGCATGCCTCACTGTGCCCATTTGCAGCCATAGGTCACCTGAACTTCAAACTCTGTAGTTAAGGGTTCCTAGATGCCCCCTAGCTGCAGCCAAAATTTGGGGTCTCTGAACCCAAAGGGTCCCGAAATGACATTGCTGCAGATGGACACAGTTGACTGACTTTGGGGCCCTGTATCTCGGGCCACTTGGTGCTAGGAACCCCAAACTTGGTGTGCAAACCCAGTGGAACTAGCACTACAACATAGTAGCACTTCTGCAGCAGAGAATGACATTTTCTGAACCAATTTCGGGGCCCCAAATCTCAGGTCCACTTGGTGCTAGGGACCCCAGCTTTGGATATGTTGTAGTTCTAGTTCCACTGGGTAGCATACCAAATGTGGGGTTCTTAGTACCAAGTGGCCATGAGATACGGGGCCCCAAAGTCGGTTTGGAAAATGTCATTCTTAGCACCAGAAAAGTGCTTGACTCAAGTATAAGCCGAGGGGGGCACTTTTCAGCACAAAAAAATTTGCTGAAAAACTTGGCTTATACTCGAGTATATACGGTATGTCGACTGATCAATGGGCCTGTGTGCACTACGCTATGCACACTACAAATCTCTTAGTCCATAGTCCCTGCCTTGTCCATTTTGGGAGTGAGCCAGAGAGAATGGCTACATTTTTACATAGTGGGACCACTAATAAGGAATGTAGCTAACCTCTAAAAGGAGGTAGAAAAAAATAGCATTTGGAGATTTGGAGGAAGCTGCGAGCACTCTAAGGAACTTTTTTAAATTAAAAATACATACTTGAATGGAATTTTTTTTAACCCAGAGTTTAGTATCACTTTACTCACCAGTTAAATGAAGAATCACATGATAAACCTGGGATATTGTATTCCTAGGCAGAACATTTGATTTAACTGGAAATGAGTGGGTGCAGGAAATAAACCACATTTACAAGACACAGAGCCAGTACAGTTTATATACATGAAAATGAAGAGTACTGTCTTAGTTCTGCAGACTGCTTTCAAATTGTACTAAGCAGTAGCATGTAGCCTCCTGGGGGAACAGAGCTCAGAGGAATTCCATTTTATAAATTATTTCATAGGAAAAATATTCCTTTTATCTGCCGACAAGAGAAAAAAAAAGAAAAACAACTTTATTACAGTGCTAACACTATTCTTGTGTAAACTGGATTTCATATATTACCATTACATTTATGGACAGTGATCTGGATTTCATCCATTACCATTAAATTATAGACAATAAACTGTCCGGTGTTGGTGAGGTAATGTGTGAGTGCTGTTTTTATTTTGTACAGTGCTGAATAATTGGTAAGTAAATGGCAAGTTAAATATTTAAACACAAAATATTAACAAACTACTATGCCTGACACAACAAAGGTATACAAAGTGTTTCCTCATTGACATGGTTTGTATGTCTACCTTTGTAATCGCCAAAAGTAAAGTTTAATAATAAAAGTGAAGCTGCACTATCACCTTGAAAAGTTCAATCAAATATTAATTCAATATAAACATATCTTATGCAATCACATTAGTGCAAACATTTCAATTGAGTCATGTGACAAACCATATACATGTCAATACATAAAACCTTTTTGAACAATATAATGCTTAATAATAAATCATAATAAACAAGTAAAGATTTATTTGCGCTTGAGAATTGAATGTTTTGGACACTTGTTAAAGCACTGGGCACTTTGAATATTTATGATATTTAAACACTGGATGCTTTTTCTTTTATCATATTGAGTATTATATTGTTTAAAAAATGTTATGTGTATACATATACAGTATCTCACAAAAGTGAGTACACCCCTCACATTTTTGTAAATATTTTATTTTATCTTTTCATGTGACAACACTGAAGAAATGACACTTTGCTACAATGTAGTGAGTGTACAGCTTGTATAACAGTGTAAATTTGCTGTCCCCTCAAAATAACTCAACACAACAGCCATTAATGTCTAAACCGCTGGCAACAAAAGTGAGTACACCCCTAGTTGAAAATGTTCAAATTGGGCCCAATTAGCCATTTTCCCTCCCCGGTGTCATGTGACTTGTTAGTGTTACAAGGTCTCAGGTTTGAATAGGGAGCAGGTGTGTTAAATTTCGTGTTATCGCCCTCATTCTCTCATACTGGTCACTGGAAGTTTAACATGGCACCCCATGGCAAAGAACTCTCTGAGGATCTGAAAAAAAAGAACTGTTGCTCTACATAAAGATGGCCTAGGCTATAAGAAGATTGCCAAGGCCCTGAAACTGATCTGCAGCATGGTGGCAAAGACCATACAGCCGTTTAACAGGACAGGTTCTAATCCAAACAGGCCTTGCCATGGTTGACCAAAGAAGTTGAGTGCACGTACTCAGCATCACATCCAGAGGTTGCCTTTGGAAAATAGACATATGAGTGCTGCCAGCATTGCTGCAGAGGTTGAAGGGGTGTGGGATCAGCCTGTCAGTGCTCAGACCATACGCCTCACACTGCACAAGAAAGCCCGCAAACAATTTGGTGAAGACAAGCAGACTAGGGACATGAATTACTGGAACCATGTCCTGTGATCTGATGAGACCAAGATGAACTTATTTAGTTCAGATGGTGTCAAGCGTGTGTGGCGGCAACCAGATGAGGAGTACAAAGACAAGTGTGCCTACATTCAAGCATGGTGGTGGGTGTGTCATGGTCTGGGGCTGCAAGAGTGTTTCCGTCACCGGGGAGCTACAGTTCATTAAGGGAACCATGAATGCCAACATGTACTGTGACATACTGAAGCAGAGCATGATCCCCTCCCTTCGGAGACTGGGCGGCAGGGCGGTATTCCAACATGATAACAACCCCCAACACACCTCCACTTTTGTATTCACTGCCTTGCTAAAGAAGCTGAGGGTAAAGGTGATGGACTGGCCAAGCATGTCTCCAGATCTAAACCCTATTAAACATCTGTGGGGCATCCTTAAACGGACGGTGGAGGAGCGCAAGGTCTCTAACATCCACCAGCTCTGTGATATCGTCATGGAGGAGTGGAAGAGGACTCCAGTGGCAACCTGTGAAGCTCTGGAGATCTCCATACCCAATAGGGTTAAGGCAGTGCTGAAAAATAATGGTGGTCACACAAAATATTGACACTTTGGGCCCAATTTGGACATTTTCACTTAGGGGTGTACTCACTTTTGTTGCCAGCGGTTTAGACAATAATGGCTGTGTGTTGAGTTATTTTGAGGGGACAGCACATATACACTGTTATACAAGCTGTACACTCACTACTTTACATTGTAGCAAAGTGTCATTTCTTCAGTGTTGTCACATGAAAGATATAATAAAATATTTACAAAAATGTGAAGTGTGTACTCACCTTTGTGAGATACTGTATATGGTTTGTCCCATCTTTTATTTTTGCACTCATTTGATTGCACAAGATATAGGTTTATATTGATTTAAAGCTGAATTCCAGGAATTCAGACACTTTGTAAAAAAGTGAAGGCACACTATGGGTTAAGTCCAATTAGGTGCATGACATCTCCTGGACTTCTATCTGTTATTTACATTTGACAGGTTTATTGCTCTGCTGGAGAGACACTCTGGGATCTGAGAGGAGAGAAGCAGGCAGAGCAGCTATGCCTGCCCCTCCCCTCTGCTGCCTATTCACAGAACAGATATAAATGGCTCAACTTAGATGAGGATGCAACAACAATGGTGTACTTTTGTGACTATGTCACATGATCGGACAATCCTAATTAGTCCATAATGTAGGTTAGTCCATAGATAGATGAACAGATAGCTTTCCTTAGCGGCTGCCGGCTCAAAAAAGAGCTAGAAGGAACCCTGGGAAAGGGAGACAAGAAGCAGCGCCATCTAAATGTAGCAGTAAAGCATTTTTATTAGATAAAACATAAGGGTTCCATTCACAAGAAAAAAATTAAAACCAGCATGTAAGATTTTGGGATTATCTGCTCAGCCCCAGGAGAGGTGCTGTGTGTCTGTGGCAATGGGTACTGCCTCGCTCGGCGGTGCTCAGAGACACGCGGGAGCACGGATGACGTCACTACCGGGTACAGGGTCAGGGGGAATGGCGGGCATTCAGGGCATGTGTGCTCCTTCCCCAGGCTCTGATCTGCTCTGGATCCACGGCAGTACCCACGGCCACAGACACACAGCACCTCTCCTGGGGCAGAGTGGATGATCCCAAAACCTTACATGCTGGTTTTAATCTCTTTCTTGTGAGTGTAACCCTTATGTTTCATCTATTAAAAATGCTTTACTGCTTCGTGTCTCCCTTGTCTATTGCCTTTGTATTTTGTGAATGTGTTAACATAATACTTAGGCTTCTGTGATTGGGAAGGAGGAGGGGTGGGCATAGCTGCTGCAGCAACTCTACTGTTGAATATGAAGAGATCAGAAGGATTAGCGTTGGGATCTCAGAAATACAGCAATAGCTGTCTTCTGGAAGTACTATAAACCTCTCAGATATAAATAATAGAGATAAGTCCAGGAGATGTCATGCACCTCTATGGACTTAAAGTGCTTGTAAAAGTTTTTTTTTTAAATAACAAATATGTCTATACTTACTTGCTCTGTGCAATAGAATTGCACATAGCAGCCCCGAACCTCCTCTTCTCGGGTACCCTTTGGCGCTCCTGGCTTCTCCTCTCTGGCTAGTGCCCCCAATAGGTAGTCACCTCACATGGGGGCACTTGTAAAGGCTTGCTCCTGAGCCCCGCTGCTGCATCCATTGACACAGACACAGACTCTGCCCCGTCCCCTGCTCCCTCGTCACTGGCTTTGGTTGATGACAGTGAGAGCCAGTGACTCCCGCTGCCTCAGCAAATCCTGGAGACTCGAAAGTGAGGGGAGAGAAGAGCTGCAGACAGGCACAGCTCTGGATCGAATGAGAGCTCAGGTAAGTATTGGGTGGGGGGAAATACCAAGGCCTAAACATTTTTTACTTTAATGCAAATGTATTTAGGGTTTAGAACCATTTTAACTCATAGTGTGCCTTCACTTTTTACAAAGGAGCTGAATTCCTGGAACAAAGCCTTAATATTTGATTGCACTTTTCAAGTTGATAACTCACGTGCTGCGCATTTATTATTATCCATGAAAGTACCAGCGATACTTTTTAAACCAGCAGCTGCACCATTAGGATTAGGTAACTACATATACCTGTGGCACAGACATGTACTGTACATTTTATTGTTTTAACTATAATTTAACCCTGAACTCCAGGCAGATAATTTTTATGTAAATTTAGTAACATTTTGTGCAAGTACAAAAAAATGACTATTTATCTTGCCAAAATCCCAATGTTCTTGAATTATCATTTGAACTGAGCCAATATATTCAAAAATCTTACCAGGTTTCCTAGCTATCTTCTGTGAAAAGCAAATGAACACTTCCCTATGTAATGGAAATGAGACGTGACGGAGGAGTTATTTGTCCAAATTTAGAAAGCAGTTCAGTGACAACCATGGCTTCCCCCATTGATACAGACGAGTTGGTGTGCACAGCCACCCTAGGACAGGAAGTCTGTTATTTGCAAGATTACCAGGGAAAAATAAAAGGAAACGCCTTGTGTTGAGGTCACATTTTTCCCCACTGTCTAAAATACCTCAAAATATTCCAGCAACTAAATACAGCAAAAAGTTGTAACAAAAAACCTAAGGAAAATGTTAAACAAACCAAAACATGAAATACCCCCCAAAAAAAGAAGACACGGTTGTGGTCTTTTCTCTTAGTTTTTTTCCCATATTTTAGAATATTTTGTATGTGTGTAGTTTATTTTGTAAACAATTACAGTAGAAAGTCAAAATAGCAACCTTTGTTCTGTTAACTGTATTTTTAAATTTTTATAGTAGCCCCTTACTATTGTATAAAATATCTACACTCGACACACATTTTCTTTCTAGGTTTCAGGCCACATTTCCCCCATAGACTGCGCTATTTACACTGCCCTGTCGCCAATGTCTAAACTGCTGGTTCTGTTGTCTGTCTCAATTAAGACTGTACTGGTTCTTTCTGCCTTTCAGGTCCAACTACTTCTACATTTTATGTAGCTCTGTGGGAGGTTTGGTGGTGGCCTTCCTGTGCTTTTAAGTACCGTGGCAGTAGGGTTCCAAATCTTTGAAAGCCCTCAACACAATTGTGTTATTAGCTCTGATAATGTTGTAATAGTGTTAGGGTTCTTGAAGAATCATTTCCTCATCCAATAGCTTTTTTCTAAATCTGGGTTGCAGAACATTTAGTATTTGTCTAAGCCCCAGTGGCTCTGCCATTGTTTTTAAGATCAAGGAGGAGAGGAGAGCTGAGAAATGGGCTCTGTGGGGTGCGTGGAACTAAAGGGGGCTGAAGGACTGTAAAGGAGGGAGAGGACTACAGGGCTCTTGAGGTTTTCTGAGGAGGAGAGGGGAGGTCTAGGGCTGAGCTGTCTCCCCGACCTCTGTGTATTCACTATTTTTGCATGGTACCGCTGAAAATGAAGGCAGATTATCCCTTGTCCTGTCTTTGGTCATGTGATACATCAAGTGACGGGGGGGGGGGGGGGCAGAAAGAAGGCCAGTCTGTTCTCACTCCCCAATAGCACCATACTGAGACTGAGTGTTCTTAGTGAACTTCTACTCTCTCCTGCCCACAGAAAGCTGCTATTAGAGGGAGGAGAAAGCAGAATTCTCCCTCCAGAAGCTATCAAGGCCCTTTCTCCCTCTGACAGAAATGACACTGCGATGTCAATGAGGTGCCAGAGAATTGAATAACCATAGCTCCCTGTGTCCACATATCAACACTGTGCCCAAGGCACGTATCCCTTCTGCCCCCACTTCCTTGTCCCAGACCTGTGTTTTACCATTTCCAAAACACTCTACTGCCTTTTCATGTGAAGGCTATATCCAGGAAGGGGGAAGAGGCACAGCAGCCATCTACATCCTAGGGAAAACAAGTAAAAGCATGTGTCAGTGTGCTCCAGAGCTCAGAGCTCCTGAGATGTCAAAGACACTTTATCAAAGTATAATTACTTTTATAACAATGGGGTGAGCTTAGCAGAGTACAACTGGTGATGGGTGTACTTTGAGGTTTAGCCCAAAATCTAGGAAAGTCAAGTCCCTAATCATAAGGCAAAACTAAATCACAGGGCTTTCTGGCTGATATGGTTAATTGCAGATACCTCAAAGTGTTTGCTCTTTTAAAATTTGAAGTAGCCAAATGTTCCACTCTAAAGCAATTCTCAGACCGTCCATAGTTTGAAATCAAACTAAAGCATACGGTATTCTGTAGAAATAATCTATATTTACAGTGAAGCAGACCAGTTATGCTATGTAACCATTCTTTTTAACAAACAGGTCACGCATGTTAGACTTGCTGCCAGGAATCTTTTCCCTGGAGAAGGCAGACTAGGTATACGTATGAATATTTTTTTTTTCATCTCTCCAAAGACAACTAAGCACAGTGAATGTCAGCGTACAACCTAACCATTTTAATTTCACAATGGTGCTTTATGAATAATTTGGATACTGCATAGAGGCAGAAGGAGGTGTAAATTATTTTAGAAACAGACTGCAAAGAGAAAGCTCAAAAAAAGGAAAGTGCAAAGGGACACATATTTTGGGAATTTAAAGTAGTGTGAATTCTGAATTAATGTTAAGACCATTTACTGCCATCTGTCAAGAAAATGGAAACTCAATGCTTCCTTAGTTCTAAGGAAATTACAAATGTAAAGTCCCTTGTCTGAAAATAGCTAATGGAAATGACCTTATGTATAAAAAAACTATTTCACATTGATTGGAGCTATAATGTATTAAATAGATATATACTGAATTTAATAAAAGATACTTTTTATATTATTTTTTAACATTACCCATTGAACAGAATAGACACTCTGCTCTGCTTTTAGCTGTCCAATTCTAAACCCCAAAACAAAAATGTAACATATTACAGTTTACCTTATTTGAGGTGCCTGCACTAGTATTCTTTTTAGGGCTTTTATCTTCACCTGTATCCATGGAGGGCACTGTGGTTTCGACCCAGGCTGAACTTCAAACATGTCTGCATGTGTTCATCTCTATTACAAGGGTTTGATGGGAATAGTAGTATACTGTACATTAGAAGTATAACATTGTTTTTGCATTTCTTTCAAGATCAACAGGCATTTTCTGTACTTGCTGAAATGTTCTTAGCCCCAAAAAGAAAACACAGCCACCACATTTAGGGACTGGTAAGCTGCAATATATAACATTTTTGTACTTGTGTTTATTTATCCTTTAATATAATTTGCTGTGCAGATTGGGGTGACCAGATTATAATGTAGCACGTGAGTTACACTTCATGTGAAGAAAAATAGAGTGTATAGTAAATACATACTGTATATGTTCAGATAAATGTGCATCAGTATCTCTTGCCACAGCTGTTTGATATCCAGGTAGATAAAAGAGCTTAACACCCAGTTAACCACTTAAGGACCGGAAGGATTTGCCCCCTTACTGACCAGGCCATTTTTTGCGATACAGCAATGCGTTGTTTTAACTGACAATTGCGCAGTCATGCGATGCTGTACCTAAACAAAATGTGTGTCCTTTTTTTCCCACAAATAGAGCTTTCTTTTGGTGGTATTTGATCACCTCTGAGGTTTTTATTTTTTGCGCTATAAACAAAAAAGAGCGACAATTCTGAAAAAAAAAATTTTTTTTTACCTTTGCTATAATAATTATCCAAGAAAAAAATAAGAAAATAAAAATTTCAGTTTAGGCCAATATGTTCTCTTCTACATATTTTTGGTAAAAAAATTGCAATAAGCGTATATTGATTGGTTTGCGCAAAAGTTATAGCGTCTACAAAATAGGAGATAGATTTATGGCATTCTTATTATTTATTTATTTTTTTACTAGTAATGGTGACGATCTGCAATTTTTAGCGGGACTGCGACATTGCTGCTGACAGATCGGACACTTTTGACACTTTTTTTGGGACCAGTGACATTTGTACAGCGATCAGAGCTAAAAATAGCCACTGATTACTGTATAAATGTGTACTGACTAGAGGAGGTGAGCGATCGCTGTTCCTGGTCACTAAGAACAGCAGATCTCTCCCTACTCCCCTATCAGAACGGACAGATTCTGTTTACATTGCCAGATCCCCGTATTGTCTCTCTGAGGAGCGATTGCCGGTGGCCAGTGGACATCGCACCCACCGGCCACAGGCATCGGCTCCCGCATTACGCTGCGGACGCACGCCCCCTATAGCTTTTTAAAGCGGCTGACGGACAATGATGCTGAGTCACGCAGCCGTGCCAACCTGCCACAGTGCAACTGTGGCGGCTGGTCAGCAAGTAGTTAAAATAAGGGTAAAGTTCTGCAAGGGAAATTTTACAGTCTTTTTTACTTGTTTTAACAGTCTGGGGAATTCATTAAGAATGTCTACGACACTCTTTATCTGTTGTGCCTCCAAGCAACAAATGTTGGTGTGGATGACGGATTCATATACCTGTTGGAAAGCTGTGTACCACACCATGTATGGAGGTGCACAGAGGCTTGAGTGTCCCTATGGGTACTCCATACTTAGTGCAGCTGAAATCCTGAGGAGTTTTGTAGCTAGCAGGGTAGGGTCTGATGGGGATTCAGAGACACTAGTTCTCTATGACATCCACTACCTTTGTGACTCACAGCAGCTATAAACAGCCTAATATTGCCGATAGAATCCTCCCACTCACTCTGTCAATCACAAGGAGAGAGCGAACCTGATGTAAAACGAATCCCACAGCTTTCCCATTAGGCCCCGCCCACTGTCAGAATCAATAGTTGCTAGGGGCATGTCGGCTGTGAAGACAACAACCTCCTTGACAACCAGTGACAGGGAGGAAGAGGAAGGGATAACAGCAGCAACATGCTACTTTATTACACCTCAACGTACAGAGACATGCACTCTACCTGTCTCTGTACTCCAGCTTAGAGCTGGTCTTAATTATCTCCATTTTCATTATAAAGGAACTGGAGTTAATTTTTTTTTTTTACTTTAGTTCAGCTATTGTGTCACTTTGTAGTGGTACTATTAAGAACTACCTGAATATGACGCATGTGTATCACTGACCACCGAAGGAGCTGCTGATTTATTTGGGCCTGTACTCTGCTTTATTTCCCCTTTGAATATCTCAGTCCCCCTGACACAGCTGTGGTGTGATAGTGTGCAGTCAAAATGAAAAGGCAGTTCACAATACTCAATATAATATACCTGTCTGTAGTTACCTTACCCTCCTCTTGGCTGGTGATGAAGAGGAAAACAACACTCACACAGTTATACTTGAATAATAACTTAATTTACTGTAATTGTTTTAGAAGGGTTAAACTACAATGGTTGTACTGTCAGACCAACATAGTCTGGCAGTCAACTGAACTTTATATTACAAAGATACAATACAGGTATAAAATGTCTGTAAATTATTTATAAGTTGTGTATCAAAGTGAATAGGATAACCGTCAGAGTGAATTTGTCTCACTTTGAGCACTATCCTATTTCCTGCGCGCTTTATCACTACACTAAATCAAAGAATAACTGGATAAAGTATAGTACAAGAATTAGAGAACTCCCTCATTTAGTATCACACTACCACAATACAGTAAAGGGACACAAGGCCCTGTATTTTACTAAGCAGTCTCTGCTCGCAACTCTGTGGAACACACACAGAGCCCTGCTGGCAGGCCATGCGTCCCAGGAACAAGAGACCTAAGATTGCCGCTCCCAGCCTTTTTATAGTCTCCCCACAATGCAGTTCTGTTCCCTGGGGTTTGTGGGAGTCACTGAGCATTGTGGGTAGGTCAAGTTAATGTCCAAATGTAAACAAACAGAATACTTCCATGTCAACTTGAATAATCAAAGAAATAAAGATGCAGTCCTTTTATATTTTGGCGCCAGAGGATAAGGTATAACATAACCTTAAGTTAGATCAAAAATGTGCCCTGCTACACATGTTTTAAAAAACTACTGAAACTGGTGACAAGATTTTTTTAATCTGGTGCAGGACATTTTAAAGGGCCATACAAATGTTATAAGTGTTTTATTGAATTCTTCACAATTTGTTTAATCATATTTTCAAGATTAGGTTATAAGTTTCTATTCAACACTGCTGTATCCACATTTACAAAAAATGTATTATGTTTTCCCACCGTCTGGGCAAGGCAAATATAATTAATTTCATCAATACTGAGAAGCATTTCTGTGTCTGAATGCCTTCTTCTCTTTGTTTTTTGTGTTTATTTAGATATCCATTTAACAAGACACAGCATTTGTTAATTCATCCATAACAGCTGTTGTACAAAAAAAAAATGTTGTTTGCATTGCAGAACTATCACAAATTTTGTCCTGACAAGTGCACAGTTGAGCTAGCAACATTGCAGATAACTTCATTAAAATATTGGCACGGTGTTCTGAATTATGGTAATGCATATTCTCACTTGCGATCAAGCCTACAGCTCCTTAAAACTGATTTAATGTAATTGAATAATGAAAATCTTTTTTATTTTAAACCAAATGTCTCTTCTATTAATCCAAAAAAATGTAGTTTCATGTTATAGAGACGAGTTCTCACGGCTGGGTAAAAAAACATACATTTCCAGAGATGAACAGGTAAAAATCAGGCAATGTAGGACTTCCCTGGGAGGCAATAATGATTGCTTTTGACTTTTGGAAGTGCTCCTAATTTCTCACAAAGATTTTTAAAACAAGAATAACAGTGCTCTCTGCTTTGTACATGCGTAAAAAAGTTAATATTTTTTTATTGAAATACCAATGTGACACTATTTTGTAATTACAAGTGTTTTTACAGTAGAGAAAGATTTTTGTTTTTTTACAAACATGTCCACTGAAAAAAGGTAAATGCATGTAACATAAAAAAAAATATTTGCCAAAACAAAAAAAAAATGGCAATAATGTAAAATACATTTATTAGTACACTACTACAACAAACATGTGAATTCAGGCTTCTAAGTTTGATGCACAGAAATGTGAGACCACAAATAGGACATGTATACTTGAGTTCTATCTCTGTCCCTATGGTTCTTTCTCACTACTGATCATTCGCCACAAAGAGATTCTTAAACTGACCCTAATTATTTCCATTTTCTTGTTAGTGTGTATGAAATTGTTTAAAATTCCCTGTTTTGTGCTTTTATACTACATCGAATAAACAACAAAAAAAAGATACAGAGAGCTAATAGAGCACACAAGCAATCAACAAAAAGTCAGTGGCATTATGGCATTGAGTGAGAGCACTCCACAGTGCCATGTGACTGTAATTAAGATGGCACTGAAAGGAAGTGTCCAGCAACCATGCACTGATAAAACAACAACAGTGGGGCTCCTGCATTAGTTTTATGTAAATGATGTGTCTGATGACACAATTTTTACATGGAGGTTGAGCCTGATGACACAATACAGCCAAACTGCTAGGGGAAAGAAAGAGAATAATGTGGCAGAAGTCAATTACAGAACCTAATACAGTTAGAGGACCAATGTGTAAGATACCAAAATATCTGGTTTGGAGAAAGTAAAATTCACATATACCATTGACAGTTCTGCATATTACATTTTAGATTAACATTACCTATTTGCTATCACATATTCTTGACAGTGACACATGCAACAGAAAGCCTTTGTGTTTTTTTAATATATTATTTTATCATACCCATTTTCATGACTACTGTCTGAATTTGCATAAATTTGTTTTTTCTGGCAGCAATCAATCAACTGAGAAAAGACGTTACGGAACATATTCCCCTTGCAAGGTGTTAACATGTGCACTAAAACCATCTGGAGGAGTTCCAGAGGGTAAGAAAGCAGAAAAAGATGATGCATTTGAAGTGCTCTAATGTCTCGTTTGCATATGCGCTCTTCTTAGAGCTCATTTATTTTAAATCTTTAGCCTGAGGATCATCTTGTAATCTGTTTCACAACACTTTGTTTGCACTGAGCAGTTGTTGTCATTATACCTCCTGACTTATACACACTATAACTAATGTTTTAATTGATAATGAGTTGAGCATTGTCTGGCCTAAACCTCTCCTTCGGGAATGATGCTGTTCAGATATAATTCTGTTCAGCTGATGAAACATTCTCCTACTAGACAGTTTTTCTCACTGTTTCAGAGCAACGGAAACTCTAGTGACAAGTCTGTTTTATTTTTTTTCTTCCATTTTAAATATATCATAACACAAAAAAATACAGAAAATGTTTTTGAAAAAGTACTCTAGAAAAAACGTAAAAAACAAAACAAAAAAACAATTATGTAGTTTATTAGTATTTTTTTTTTGTTTTAAAAAGACATTGTCCAGAAAGCTCAGGGGCAAAATTGTTAAGTGCAAAAAAAAAACACACACAGGGGGGTGCAAAAGACTAGTGCATTACCTGAGATTTATTGATCAAAGAAACCAAAAAGCTAAATGAATACTCACAAAGGACAGACAATCAACCAGTGTGGCAACAAATGACCAAACTGTGGCAATGTTGGCAAGCTGAAGCCTTTGGGGGACACTTCCCCTTCCTCAGAGCTCAAGCCAACTGGTATTCGCCTCCTAATAAATACCAAAGACAATCTATAGCTCCACCCCTCAATTAGGCAGGGTGTCACAGAATCAGACAAGGGCAACAGGTCATCATAATATAAAAAGAGAATGCTTATTACAATTTTTTAAAATAATAATTAATGAATAGAAAGCCTCTGTATTGTTGTAGCGAAGGACTTACTTTCCTAAATCTCGGGTAATGCACTAGGTGTTTGCACCCTTGGTGTGTTTTTTTTGCAGTTTAGTTTTGGATTTCCCAGTCTGAAAAGGGCAGCACCTTTGGGAGCATTTCACCAGAGGAAGTACAGACTCCACACAGTATCTTGGTATCTTGTTTGATTTACAGCAAGCACTTTATTGGGAATTTTTTATGAATTTAATTCTGATTGAGCACGATAAAGCCTCCTTAATTTAAGGAAACATTTGTGGCTTCTTCTGAAGCTTGAAGACACGCAGCTCTGTTCGCTTAAAGTGTGTGGTTATGAAAGGTTTTGTTGATATTTAATATTGCATTTAGATTTCGCGTAGGGGAATATTATCATTGCTTTACAGTCTGAAAGGAGCTGGGGCTGTCTGCTCCTGTAAGCATGTATCCACAGGCAGGGCCGGACTTTCCATTGGGCTTGACAGGGCACAAGCCCATGGGCCCCGGCCAATAGGGTGGCCCCATGGGCCCCGCCCGTTCCAAAAGCCGCTGAAAGCCGCCGAGAGCGGCCAAAAGCCGCAGAGAGAGGCCGAAAGCCGCCGAAAGCCGCCGAAAGCCGCCATTTTCAAACTGAAAGGCTGCAATGACAAGGCAACAATGACACTGGAGCAAGGCTACACTGACAAGTCTGCAAATTACACTGGGGCAAGGCTACACTGACACTGACAAGGCTGCAATGACACTGACAAGGCTGCAGATGGACACTGAGAAGGCTGCATTGATTGGGCATTGAAATGTAAGTTTTTTTCCTTAAACTTCCCTCCTAAAAGTTTTTTCCTTAAAATTCCCCACTAAACTTGGGGTGCGTGTTATACGCCGGCACGCATTATACGCCGATAAATACGGTAATTATCATTTTATCCATTTTTATTGCTTTTATTAACCGGTTCAATACAGGGCATTTTCACCCCCTTCTTTCCCAGACCAATTTTTAGTTTTCAGCGCTGTCGCACTTTAAACGACAATTGCGCAGTCGTGCGACGTTGTACCCAAACAAAATTGACGTCCTTTTTTCCCCACAAATAGAGCTTTCTTTTGGTGGTATTTGATCACCTCTGCGGTTTTTATTTTTTGCGCTATAAACAAAAGAAGAGCGACAATTTTGAAAAAAACACAATATTTTTTACTTTTTGCTATAATAAATATCCCCCAAAAAAACCAAATTTTTTCCTCAGTTTTGGCCGATACGTATTCTTCTATGTATTTTTGGTAAAAAAAATCGCAATAAGCGTATATTGATTGGTTTGCGCAAAAGTTATAGCGTCTACAAAATACGGGATAGATTTATGGCATTTAAAAAAAATATATATTTATTTATTTATTTTACTAGTAATAGCGGCGATCGCGATTTTTTTTCGTGACTGCGACATTATGGCGGACACATCGGACACTTTTGACACATTTTTGGGACCATTCACATTTATACAGCGATCAATGCTATAAAATTGCATTGATTACTGTGTAAATGTGACAGGCAGTGAAGGGGTTAACCACTAGTGGGCGGGGAGGGGTTAAATGTGTTTCCTAGGGAATACTTCAAACTGTAGGGGGAGGGGACGCACAAGGGGAGGAGACCGATCAGTGTTCCTCCGTTCTGGGAACACAGATCGGTCTCCTCTCACCTGACAGGCTGTGGATCTGTGTGTTTACACACACAGATCCACGGTCCGGCCCAGTTAGCGGACATCGTGGCCGCCAGGCACACGCACCGGGTCCCGAGCGACACGGCCCTGGACGCAGACAAATTGCATCCAGGGCCAATCACCTGTACCTAATTGCATGTAACCACCCGATGTACAGATACATGTGGAAATTAGGTTTAAATTACAGATTACAGTTTTTATGTTCCAGGCCACAGATATTCGCTGTATACTTGCCACACCATGGTCATTTTGCCCTGCGAATGAAGCCTATGAGTCCCTACTGCTTTAGATTCTTCTTTTGCCCATTCTCTACATTTTGCATCTGAACTCCAGACAGATTTAAAAAAATCAGTATTTCATATATTATAAATAACATATTAGATGGGATTTAATATTGTAATCCAGATGTGTTTTAAAAATGATTAAATATGTTTTTAAATAGAACTTTCATAAATTCGTGAATCTATCAGCTTTCAGCCTTATAATTCCCTGCACAGCAAAAATCAGGCGGGGTGAGGGCGGGGCAGAACTCCGAGCCAATCAGGATTCAGTTGCTTTGTTTTATGATGTCTGACACTGCTTGTAGGGAGGAAGAGTGGGGATGACCTTATCGGTATACTACTCATCTTTCATTATATACTTGCTCTATTTCAACCCCGAGTCCCTCCAACACACAGCCAAACAATACCCTTGACTATTTCTAACTTATTACTACAGCTAAAAACTGCTATAAAAGCCCTAAATACTTATCTAAATCTGCAACCACGTGACACACTTTGTCATAAGAACAAGAAATTTGATCGATCAATTATCTACTAGTTGTGCCACATCCTAAATTCGAGTTTAGAGCAAAGGAAATTCCCCTAGCGGACTTTCAAGGCACATTTTTTAAGAAAATATTTAAAAGGTATGTAAAGTAGATAACAGTTTATTAGTTACAAAAGATAATCAAGTGAGTCACATAATCACATAGTTAAAAACAAGGAATGCAGTTCCATAAATACAAAGATTAATGATACCAATACATTTGCACCCGACGCGTTTCGGAGTTGCTTATGCCTCCTTCTTCAGGGGTGATTGTAGGGTTTGCAACAAGAATTTTCTATATGGGAAATAGTATGTATAACATAAACATGATAAGTACACAATAAAAGATCGTAAAGACAGAATCTATAGTTGTATGAGTCTGTATATATACACATACATTTTTCTGTTTACACTTACATTGGTATCTATGGATATAGGTTATGCATTCCAAGACGAATTTAAAAGAACATAGATGTATTGACGTACTGCCCATCGGACGCGCTCCCTGGTCGTGGTGTGTAGAGCTTTAGTGGAGTATAACAAAAATATTCACAGAGCCACTGTCGAGGTGGAGATAGAAAGGTATGAATATATAGGGTGGTTTTATTCTTCCTTCCAATAGGAAGAAAGGCCCATAGTTGACGGGCGTATGACAGTTTAGATCTGAGATCACACTGGGGCCAAATGTGTATCCTGTAAATCATGAAAATATATATATGTAAGGATGTGCATACATATGGATAGCCAAAGTAATACATGGAAAATCCAAGAGCTGTGTCCTACCTGGTCCGCCTAAAGTTATAGAGGACAGTAACTGGTGATGGGTATGGATCAGATGTGGTCCAGAAAGCTGGAGAGTCAACATGGAAATGAGAGGTATATTAAAACCCCGGTTGGTGAAAAGAGAGGGGGGGGGGAGAGAGGGGAGGGGGGGGGAAAGGAGAGGAAGGGGGGGGGGGGGAAGAGAGGGGGGGAGAAAAGAGGGGAAGGGGGGATGGGGGGAGGGGGGGGGGAAAGGAAGAAAGGAAGGGGGAAGAAAAAAGGGGGGGGGGAAGGGAAAGGGGGCAATTAGGAAAAGAGGGGGAGAGAGAGAAAGGAAAAGGGGAGAGGGGGGACGAGGAAGGAAGGGAAAGGAGAGGGGGGGAGGGAAGAGAAAAGATAGTAAGTAAGAAGACAGAAAAGAGAAGAAAGATGTAGGGCATCCAGGTAGCATGAATGGCTAATAGTTTCAATGAAGGAGACTGGATCATTAGGTGTATCATAGGAGAAGGGAAAGCCCCAGAACATAGCAGATAGCGGGTGAAGCAGGTATAGCATGACAGACAGCAGGCAGGGTTCACAACCAGTGATTCCAACATAGAGATCCATGTCAATAAGTAAGTGATAGATTACTAACCAAGTGTCACAGCACCTCACACCGAGAGCGTCCTGTCTGCAGCAGATGACGCCTGGTGTGGGCTGGAGCCGGATATATAAAGCCCTCCCCACCTATCAGCTGTTGATAAAAGAGATGCAACAGCTGATTATGGTGAGGGAGGGACGGACACACTAAGACTGGCCCCCCGGGTGGAGCGTGCGCCGCCAGGCACCCACAGCGCATGCGGACGCAGACGTCGTGAGGCGTGGCCACGCCTACTGCACCCGCCGGCACGTCTGGCTTCCCCGACGGACTGCGCATGTCCGTTGGGGTCGCAAGATGGAGGACAGATGATTCTGTACCTCACACAGCGCCACCATGAGTCCAAACTTCGCTCAGGCGGCTCTTTTCGTGCCGGGCGGATCACAGATCCTGGTGTAAGACCAATAAGGGATAAGTTAAAGCATATATTATATGCAACTAAACAAAGAATACAGTGTCAAATCTTTTTGCTATAGCAGGGAGGCAGGGCCGATGGGCAGTGCAGTACGGGTTAGGAATGTAGTCTGATGGAGGAAAACATAGCAAAATAGTAATCACATACAGATATTGAAAGTACAATTCGAGGGCATGTTATATAGATAAGGTGACATCAGGTATATATGCATATAGTCTAGACATCGATAACCTCAGGTGTCATGCAGTATACAGGATAGAAAGCAACATTTCAATACATGACCTAGAGTGGCATAATGTATAATATAGAGACTGTATGTCCTATAGTATAATTAGGGTTACCCTTCTAAGCGGGTCGAAGGGGGGGGCCCCAGTATGCAATGATCAGGCTCGGCTGCTGTGTCGAATGTTGGGTATGGAGTCTTTTCTTCCCTATTAGTGGGTGTGGATGGCAGATATATGGGGGGTACACCAAACGTATAGGGGGCCCCATGGCCAATAGTAGAGTCCCCTATGTTTGGGGGTAATGATAGATGGAATAGGTGCAGTTAGCTGGTCTATAATGCCACCCCAAACATGTAGTTGTCTATGGGGTGGTCCTCCCTATTGCTCTCTACCGCCAGATGAAAAGCCTTCGAGGAAGGGTTTAAACCAAATGGTTTCGTTTAGGCCTGGGGGTTCGGTGGCTCTTAGGTTATATATCCACCGAGACTCTAGTTGCAGCAATGTCTTGTTCCAGTCCCCTCCCCTTGACTCTGGATGTACCCGATCCAAGATAAGAAATTTGATTTTTGGGCATATGCCGTTATGTACTGTTAAGGTGTGTCTCCCCAATGGGAGGTCCGGATCACCAGTTTCCATGCTTACTAGATGTCTATATGCCCTCTTCCAAAATTCTGTCTTAGTTTTTCCTACATAAAAGCAAGTACATTCACACAGGAGTAGGTAGACAACCCCAAAGGTCCTGCAATTGGCAAAATGTTTGGGGTGGAAGGACTGACCATTTGGAAGGGTCGGGTTTCTAGTTGTAAGCATATATTTACAGTATCTACATTTGCCACACATGAATGTCCCCTTATATTTACAGTGTGTCTTGTTATTCCCTGCCTTGAATTCACTGGCTGTGATTTTATCTCCCAGGGAGGTGGTTCTTTTAAATGTAAAGAGGGGTCTCTGTGGGACCAAAGGTCCTAAAGTTGGATCGCATTGTAACATGTGCCAATACTTTGTCACAATGTTCCTCACCTGTCTGTGTTGATTGTTAAATTTGGTAATGATTCTAAGAGTACCAATATCATTCTTGTCAGATTTGTTGGTTTTTTGAGAATATAACAATTCCTCTCTTGGCTGCAAGAGGGCTTTTTTGAAAGAGCGTTTCAGAGACGCATGGGAGTACCCCCTTAGTAATAGCCTATCACGTAGCTTATTCGCCTCTAATTTGAAGGTGTCACTGTCTGAGCAGTTCCGTTTTGCTCTCAGGTACTGACTATATGGAATAGAGTTAAGGAGGGGTTTGGGGTGGAAACTGCTTGCATGCAATATGGCATTGCTTGCGGTTGATTTCCTATACAGTTTGCTAATAACACTACCTTCCTCACCTCTGCAGACCTCTACATCAAGAAACGTAATGCATTGTTTGTCAAATGACATAGTGAAGTTGAGGTTGAAGTGAAGTATTATGTTGGTACCGATACATCGACGACCTCTTCATCGTTTGGGACGGACCGATTGACCTCCTTAGGGAGTGTCTATTGAGGATGAACCGCAACGACTTCAACCTCAACTTCACTATGTCATTTGACAAACAATGCATTACGTTTCTTGATGTAGAGGTCTGCAGAGGTGAGGAAGGTAGTGTTATTAGCAAACTGTATAGGAAATCAACCGCAAGCAATGCCATATTGCATGCAAGCAGTTTCCACCCCAAACCCCTCCTTAACTCTATTCCATATAGTCAGTACCTGAGAGCAAAACGGAACTGCTCAGACAGTGACACCTTCAAATTAGAGGCGAATAAGCTACGTGATAGGCTATTACTAAGGGGGTACTCCCATGCGTCTCTGAAACGCTCTTTCAAAAAAGCCCTCTTGCAGCCAAGAGAGGAATTGTTATATTCTCAAAAAACCAACAAATCTGACAAGAATGATATTGGTACTCTTAGAATCATTACCAAATTTAACAATCAACACAGACAGGTGAGGAACATTGTGACAAAGTATTGGCACATGTTACAATGCGATCCAACTTTAGGACCTTTGGTCCCACAGAGACCCCTCTTTACATTTAAAAGAACCACCTCCCTGGGAGATAAAATCACAGCCAGTGAATTCAAGGCAGGGAATAACAAGACACACTGTAAATATAAGGGGACATTCATGTGTGGCAAATGTAGATACTGTAAATATATGCTTACAACTAGAAACCCGACCCTTCCAAATGGTCAGTCCTTCCACCCCAAACATTTTGCCAATTGCAGGACCTTTGGGGTTGTCTACCTACTCCTGTGTGAATGTACTTGCTTTTATGTAGGAAAAACTAAGACAGAATTTTGGAAGAGGGCATATAGACATCTAGTAAGCATGGAAACTGGTGATCCGGACCTCCCATTGGGGAGACACACCTTAACAGTACATAACGGCATATGCCCAAAAATCAAATTTCTTATCTTGGATCGGGTACATCCAGAGTCAAGGGGAGGGGACTGGAACAAGACATTGCTGCAACTAGAGTCTCGGTGGATATATAACCTAAGAGCCACCGAACCCCCAGGCCTAAACGAAACCATTTGGTTTAAACCCTTCCTCGAAGGCTTTTCATCTGGCGGTAGAGAGCAATAGGGAGGACCACCCCATAGACAACTACATGTTTGGGGTGGCATTATAGACCAGCTAACTGCACCTATTCCATCTATCATTACCCCCAAACATAGGGGACTCTACTATTGGCCATGGGGCCCCCTATACGTTTGGTGTACCCCCCATATATCTGCCATCCACACCCACTAATAGGGAAGAAAAGACTCCATACCCAACATTCGACACAGCAGCCGAGCCTGATCATTGCATACTGGGGCCCCCCCCTTCGACCCGCTTAGAAGGGTAACCCTAATTATACTATAGGACATACAGTCTCTATATTATACATTATGCCACTCTAGGTCATGTATTGAAATGTTGCTTTCTATCCTGTATACTGCATGACACCTGAGGTTATCGATGTCTAGACTATATGCATATATACCTGATGTCACCTTATCTATATAACATGCCCTCGAATTGTACTTTCAATATCTGTATGTGATTACTATTTTGCTATGTTTTCCTCCATCAGACTACATTCCTAACCCGTACTGCACTGCCCATCGGCCCTGCCTCCCTGCTATAGCAAAAAGATTTGACACTGTATTCTTTGTTTAGTTGCATATAATATATGCTTTAACTTATCCCTTATTGGTCTTACACCAGGATCTGTGATCCGCCCGGCACGAAAAGAGCCGCCTGAGCGAAGTTTGGACTCATGGTGGCGCTGTGTGAGGTACAGAATCATCTGTCCTCCATCTTGCGACCCCAACGGACATGCGCAGTCCGTCGGGGAAGCCAGACGTGCCGGCGGGTGCAGTAGGCGTGGCCACGCCTCACGACGTCTGCGTCCGCATGCGCTGTGGGTGCCTGGCGGCGCACGCTCCACCCGGGGGGCCAGTCTTAGTGTGTCCGTCCCTCCCTCACCATAATCAGCTGTTGCATCTCTTTTATCAACAGCTGATAGGTGGGGAGGGCTTTATATATCCGGCTCCAGCCCACACCAGGCGTCATCTGCTGCAGACAGGACGCTCTCGGTGTGAGGTGCTGTGACACTTGGTTAGTAATCTATCACTTACTTATTGACATGGATCTCTATGTTGGAATCACTGGTTGTGAACCCTGCCTGCTGTCTGTCATGCTATACCTGCTTCACCCGCTATCTGCTATGTTCTGGGGCTTTCCCTTCTCCTATGATACACCTAATGATCCAGTCTCCTTCATTGAAACTATTAGCCATTCATGCTACCTGGATGCCCTACATCTTTCTTCTCTTTTCTGTCTTCTTACTTACTATCTTTTCTCTTCCCTCCCCCCCTCTCCTTTCCCTTCCTTCCTCGTCCCCCCTCTCCCCTTTTCCTTTCTCTCTCTCCCCCTCTTTTCCTAATTGCCCCCTTTCCCTTCCCCCCCCCCCTTTTTTCTTCCCCCTTCCTTTCTTCCTTTCCCCCCCCCCTCCCCCCATCCCCCCTTCCCCTCTTTTCTCCCCCCCTCTCTTTCCCCCCCCCCCTCTTCCTCTCCTTCCCCCCCCCCTCCCCTCTCTCCCCCCCCCCCCTCTCTTTTCACCAACCGGGGTTTTAATATACCTCTCATTTCCATGTTGACTCTCCAGCTTTCTGGACCACATCTGATCCATACCCATCACCAGTTACTGTCCTCTATAACTTTAGGCGGACCAGGTAGGACACAGCTCTTGGATTTTCCATGTATTACTTTGGCTATCCATATGTATGCACATCCTTACATATATATATTTTCATGATTTACAGGATACACATTTGGCCCCAGTGTGATCTCAGATCTAAACTGTCATACGCCCGTCAACTATGGGCCTTTCTTCCTATTGGAAGGAAGAATAAAACCACCCTATATATTCATACCTTTCTATCTCCACCTCGACAGTGGCTCTGTGAATATTTTTGTTATACTCCACTAAAGCTCTACACACCACGACCAGGGAGCGCGTCCGATGGGCAGTACGTCAATACATCTATGTTCTTTTAAATTCGTCTTGGAATGCATAACCTATATCCATAGATACCAATGTAAGTGTAAACAGAAAAATGTATGTGTATATATACAGACTCATACAACTATAGATTCTGTCTTTACGATCTTTTATTGTGTACTTATCATGTTTATGTTATACATACTATTTCCCATATAGAAAATTCTTGTTGCAAACCCTACAATCACCCCTGAAGAAGGAGGCATAAGCAACTCCGAAACGCGTCGGGTGCAAATGTATTGGTATCATTAATCTTTGTATTTATGGAACTGCATTCCTTGTTTTTAACTATGTGATTATGTGACTCACTTGATTATCTTTTGTAACTAATAAACTGTTATCTACTTTACATACCTTTTAAATATTTTCTTAAAAAATGTGCCTTGAAAGTCCGCTAGGGGAATTTCCTTTGCTCTAAACACTTTGTCATAAGTCTTCTTTCTTCTCACAGGAAAGTAGATGGATTCTGATTTTTTGGGTGGCCACATTACCACTTAGGTCAAGTGGACACAACCTATTGGCTGTCCACTAGTGGGGTTTCAGATTCCAGATGAAAGGAGAAGGTGACACTGTACACAAAACTTCCCAAAGATGGACTTTACAGTGAACCTCTGCCTTGCTCATGGAAAGCAAAGTTGCACTTTATTGCTGCCCCTCCCAGCTCTGCCTACTTTCCTTGTGTTCCTTCACTGCACATTAGCCACTGGAGAGAAAAAGTTCCTCCCATAAGACAATGACAGTGCTGGTGGTTGGCTGCTCAGAGGCTGTCACGTGACATTAATAAAAGGGTCCTTAGGCCATTATAATCTCCAGACTGGAACTTACACTGGGCATTCCCTGCTTACACCTGCAGCTGAACAGGTTGGTGGAGAAGTAAAAGGAAGGTGAGTATGTTCGTTAATGGGCAGTTAAGTGGGCTTGTTTTTTGCCCTGCACAAATAAAGCACAGGTATACTTTACTTGCAATTTAGTCTTCAGAGGGGCTCAGGACCTGGTTGTGCTGTCTGGCACACATTTCCTGGATCCATGAATTGCTGAAAACAACTACAATCTTTAGAAAGTAAATCAGATGACATACATTACATAAAACATCTGTAAAAGCAAAATATATACAAACATTAGGTGGCGCTACACATCATATCCTCTTACAAAATATTTTTAAAGTAAAAAAAGTGATCAAATATCAAAAACAGTTCAAAGTAACATAAATAGTCCCAAAAAACATATGCAGTGCTCGTGATAACCACTCCCACAGTGTACATTGAATGAACTCACCAAAAATCAATGCCTTACATCAAAGATGATTGACATAAAATGCTTTAAGTGATGATCAGCTACCAGCTTTCCCAGGAGACTCCTGCTTTAGGCATTCACATCTTCTTGTAGACTCTCCATGAAACACTCGCCCATAAAAGAGAAAAGCTCACAATAGTATAGAAAGGTAACAACAACTAATGTATTTAAAAAACACTAAAACCATTCACATAAGTTATATAAAACATTGTCTTCTATCAAACAAGCATCCATCAGTGTGCCCACTTACTGCATCTCAGCCGGGTTCCCAGTTGCTCACCACCTCGTGGCTGTACTAGCCAAGTACCCTGTAACTTCCTCATAGGGCCGAAGCCAAAGTTTAAAAATAGAAAAATGCAATATTATCTATACTCACTTATACAAATGCTCAAGACTCATGTTCTGCCACCTGTTCCTCCGATTTTTGACTCTGTTTAAAAAGTTCAGACATGCCTCTATCATTGCCGCCCCAGTTTTAACCCTGTAAATGCTATACTACCGCACCGCAACTGCGTGCATTAGATGGTACTGTCTCGCTGAATGCAACAAGGGTTATATCCCAAAATATCCCAGGCTTTCTTATGTCATCAACAAAAATGGATGGTGACTCTATTTTCTTTAGTAGCAGTTTCCCTATAGGAATTGGTCCTCTAACCCATGTGAGAACTTACAGGTATATTAAAAAGCTAAATATTGAGGTCTACATACAATGTTCATCTGGCAGTAGCTTCCCCCAAGTTCTCCTGGCAATTTTTAAGCAAGGCAGACTCTTCTGAAGATGCTTATTCTGGGTAGCTAATATTCTGATTCTTTTAGAGATTCTCCTTATGAATAGCATTCTTCTTTATGCCTAATGCCGCGTACACACGGTCGGACTTTTCAGCTACAAAAGTCCAACGGACGCTGACGGACAAAAGCTGGCTGGTAATCCGATCGTGTGTGGGCTTCTCCGGACTTTCAACGTACTTTTTTAGCCTCAAATGCGACGTACTTTAGATTTGAAACATGCTTCAAATCTTTACGTCGTAACTACGACGGACCCCGAAGTCCGCTCGTCTGTATGCTAGTCCTATGGACAAAAACCCACGCTAGGGCAGCTATTGGCTACTGGCTATTAACTTCCTTATTTTAGTCCGGTGTACGTCATCACGTACGAATCCGTCGGACTTTTGTGTGGTCGTGTGTAGGCAAGTCTGTTCGTTAGAAAGTCTGCCGCAAGTCCCCCGCAAGTCCGCCGAAAGTCTGTCGGACAGGCTGTCGGACTTTTGTAGATGAAAAGTCCGACCGTGTGTACGCGGCATTAGCATGGGCCAGCTCAAATTCTTCAGGCCTTGGCACAGGCCAAGTGGACCTACTCCCTTTGGCATCCTCTCCAGGCAAAGCCCAGGAAAGATGGCAAAGACCTCCACTGGACTTTTCTCCAGGCAAAGGCCGGGCAGGGAAGGACCTTTCTAGAAGGTTGCTCCAAGCATTTATCCTCTACCCTCAAGATTATGACTAAGCAAATTGAAATTCGTGAAACGCGTTAATCTCTGCCAGGTCTGCATTGATGTCATGATGTCTACAATATTGTCTGATGGTTGTTATCTTTAATAAAGTCTTCATTTTTGCTTCAAACCTGTGTGTGGTCAAACCTTTTCCTGTTCCAGTGGCTCCTATCCAGATTGTGGACTAGACCTGCACCGTGAGGTTGAAGCGTGGGACTGCTCTCACCTGGAGTGGCTTGGCTTTGCTTTCTACCATCCTCTTCCTTCAGCTCACATCATTGGAAAGCCTTTGGTGACTGGCCAGCAGTGTTGCCCCCGTCAGTATTTTTACTGCCAGCCAGTAAAAAACAGGCATTTTTCTCCTGCCAGTAAATGCCAGTAAAAGGAAAAAGTTGCCAGTAAAAAATATGGCTATGATGTTCAGCCCGGTCCAGAGTCGTTCGAGATCATCCAAGTGCCTGCTACAGTGTGGTCGGCCAGCTCTGGTGGAAGCGGTGACCGAGCATGTCGCGTGATGTCATGGTGCAAGAGAGTCAAACAGAGCGACCAGAGCCTCGTGTGTAGGTCTGCAGGAAAGGAGCAGGGCAGGTCAGGAGTGGGACTGTCAGTGCTGTTTAGACTGGAGTGGACTGAAGGGACCACTTGGCTTGGAGAGAGACTGTAACTGTGACTCAAGAGGGGGACATGTCGTGCCGGTGAGAAGTCAGCATCATCTGTGCTGCTGCACACTTCTGTCATTGTCACTGTGAGAGTCAACTTCGTGTGTGTGTGTGTGCCTTCCTATTCTAATTTCTTGCCCTCCTGAGTCCTGTCCCTGAGCTACTTACTATATCGAAAATAAAATAAGAAATATGTTTTTTGCCCTAATATCTACCTTAAATCACATTGCTAATTGCATATTGTACTTATAGCCTTTGCACTTAAAACTGTGGTTTTGTAATGTGTGGAAATGCCAGTAAAAACTTGACTGTGCCAGGAAATTTTGGGTGTCGTGTCAGTAAATTCCAATCTGGTAGGTTGGCAACACTGCTGGCCAGGGCAGACAAACATTAATAACTCAATACATTGTTACTTCTCACATTAACTACTGAAGACAACTCAACAGCAACCGGCAAAAATAGTTATTGTACTTAGCTTAGGAAAGACCTAGTGAGCACAGAATACATACAAAGGTCAGGCTGCCTACAGCCTAGGTGAAAACAAAACAAAATTAAACTAGGGACACTCCAGCTTGAGGCAGGTACCCCACAACTGTATAAAGAAATGTGCATTTCATATGCAGTAAAGACACAAATAAAATCTTTGATTTTTTTTTTTTTTAATTAGCATTTATTCACACAAAACAAATTACATTTATACCCTGGAGGAGACCAATACACTTTCTCATTCTGCCAAATTCCTACAAAATTTCTCTCACAGTTTCTGATAAGTGTAACAAAGGCTTTGGTTGCCATGGTGAATTAATCCATTGGGAGGATTTATATGTAATCTCTAGAATTCTTCTGCCTATAATACTGTAGGACACTTGGTTGCCTGCAAGTTTATAAAAACAGTATGTGCGCATCTTTAAAAAAATACATACAACTGCTAAAAGTAATGTCTCTCTTTAATCTATTCGCTGTCAGATACTATAGTATACCTGTTTCGCAGAAGTTGTCTACCTAATCCTTACATTTCATTTTATCAATTTTTCTGTCTAAAGAAATATCTATGTTTGTCCCATGTGTTTATGAATACAGCTACTATTGATTTTCCTTCTGCATCTGTCTGAAACTAGAACGATGGAAATAATTACTCCTGACCATATCAACCAATAGGACTCATTCACACTGGCACTGTCAAACCTGCATTTGTATGCATTTAGAGCACGTTTCTAAACACATATAAATACATGTAATAATTTTAAATGGTGCCATTCACATGTTTACTTGTGGTTAGGTGCAGTCAGTTTAGCTCTGTTTAGTGAAAATTTAATTGTGTGTGTCCAGGATCTAAATTAGAAACATAAAACGAGGCTAAGCGCATGTAAACACGTCTAAACCCAACGAGGAAGTCAGTGTGCAGTCAGAGAGCCCCCCTAATGAAAGGGGAGTGTGTTTGGCTCCCAAAATGCTTTGGCTTTTTTTTTTTGGGCTAAAGTCTGCTGATGGCTGACATCACTCAGCTGGTCCATGCTCTGGAGAGATCCCAACTTTAATGTTGGGATCCACCCAGATGCCTGAGAGGCAGCTGAATCAGCCTCTTAGCACGTTGCTGAGAGGCTGAGAAAGTTGCTCCCACCCCCTTCACAGCCCAACGCTCCAGTGAGCACTGGAGGGGAAGAGCAGAGAGCGAATAACAGTCACTTGTTCTCTGCTCGCTGAAGACTGAGAACTGAGTGATCAGCAGTCTTTGCTCAGTTCTTGGTGTGAAGACAGCAAGGGGGCAGGTGTAGAATTGGATGGACGCTGCATATACCTAGGTGAGTATGTCTGTTGTTTTGTTTAAATCCCTCACCTATCTTTTGATTTCACCTTCTTCTGACTTCAAGGATTTTCAGTCTTATAAATTTACTGAAATTGCAGGTAAATGGAAGCTCTCAGTTTTGCCCGGCCCAAGTAAATATGACCAGACCATTCACCTAATACCATACCTTCTTAAAACCGATTATGTATGAATAATATGGTGATTTGCTAACTTTACAAGATCCACAGGCAGTTTACCTCACCAAGATAACAGAGAAGTAGAATTCAGTGTAATTTTAAGGCATACAGCTTTTGGGAATACGGCGCATGTTTTTCAGAGGTTTTGTATGTAAAAAGAACATTCAGATCTAACACACTCTACAGTGGGGCAAAAAAGTATTTAGTTAGCCACCAATTGTGCAAGTTCTCCCACTTAAAAAGATGAGAGAGGCCTGTAATTGTCATCATAGGTATACCTCAACTATGAAAGACAAAATGTGGAAACAAATCCAGACAGACACATTGTCTGATTTTTGAAAGAATTTATTTGCAAATTATGGTGGAAAATAAGTATTTGGTCACCTGCAAACAAGCAACATTTCTGGCTCTCACAGACCTGTATCTTCTTCTTTAAGAGGCTCCCCTGTCCTCCACTCATTACCTGTATTAATAGCACCTGTTTGAATTTGTTATCAGTATAAAACACATCTGTCCACAACCTCAAATAGTCACACTCCAAACTCCACTATGGTGAATACCAAAGAGCTGTCGAAGGACACCAGACACAAAATTGTAGACCTGCACCAGGCTGGGAAGACTGAATCTGCAATAGGCAAGCAGCTTGGTGTGAAGAAATCAACTGTGGGAGCAATAATTAGAAAATGGTAGACATACAAGACCCCTGATAATCTCCCTCGATCTGGGGCTCCATGCAAGATCTCACCCTGTGGGGTCAAAATGATCACAAAAACGGCGAGCAAAAATCCCAGAACCACACGGGGGGGACCTAGTGAATGACCTGCAGAGAGCTGGGACCAACGTAACAAAGGCTACCATCAGTAACATACTACACCACCAGGAACTCAGATCCTGCCAGATGTGTCCCCCTGCTTAAGCCAGTACATGTGCAGGCCCGTCTGAGGTTTGCTAGAGAGCATTTGGATGATCCAGAAGAGGACTGGGAGAATTTCATATGGTCAGATGAAACCAAATTAGAACTGTTTGGTAGAAACACAACTTGTCGTGTTTGGAGGAGAGAGAATGCTGAGTTGCAACCAAAGAACACCATACCTACTGTGAAGCATGGGGCTGTTTCTCTGCAAAGGGAACATGATGACTGATCCAAGTACATGAAAGAATGAATGGGGCCATGTATCATGAGATTTTGAGTGCAAACCTCCTCCCATCAGCAAGGGTATTGAAGAGGAAACGTGGCTGGGTCTTTCAGCATGACAATGATCCCAAACACACCACCCAGGCAACGAAGGAGTGGCTTCATAAGAAGCATTTCAAGGTCCTGGAGTGGCCTAGCCAGTCTCCAGATCTCAACCCCATAGAAAACCTTTGGAGGGAGTTGAAAGTCTGTGTTGCCCAGCAACAGCCCCAAAACATCACTGCTCTAGAGGAGATCTGCATGGAGGAATGGGCCAACATACCAGAAACTGTGTGTGACAACCTTGTGAAGACTTACAGAAAACGTTTGACCTCTGTCATTGCCAACAAAGGATATATAACAAAGTATTGAGATGAACTTTTGATATTGACAAAATACTTATTTTCCACCATAATTTGCAAATTAATTCTTTCCAAATCAGACAATGTAATTGTCTGGATTTGTTTCCACATTTTTTCTTTCATAGTTGAGGTATACCTATGATGACAATTACAGGCCTCTCTCATCTTTTTAAGGCCCCTTTCACACTTATACGACTTCAAAGTCGCACGATTTTACCGCGATTTTGCCGCGATTTTACCGCGATTTGGGAGCAGTACTACTTTGCCACGTTTTTGGCATTAACAAATGAAAACATACAGTAGTTGGTATGAATCATAAGGGGAAACTCCACGCCAAGTTTTAAATAAAAAAACTGGCGTGGGTTCCCCCCCAGGGACATACCAGGCCCTTAGGTCTGGTATGAATTGTAAGAGGAACCCCCTACGCCGAAAAATCGGCGTGGGGGTCCCCCCAAAATCCATACCAGACCCTTATCCGAGCACGCAGCCCGGCCGGTCAGGAATGGGGGTGGGGACGAGCTAGCGCCCCCCCCCTCCTGGACCGTACCAGGCCGCATGCCCTCAACATGGGGGGGTGGGTGCTTTAGGGCATGGGGGGCACCGTGCGGGCCCCCCCACCCCAAAGCACCTTGTCCCCATGTTGATGAGCATCAATAAAAAACACAGTACACAGGTTTTTAAAATAATTTATTAGGCAGGAAGATCCCGGAGCTGACTAATAAATTATTTTAAAAACCTGTGTACTGTGTTTTTTATTGATGCTTTTTTTCCCTAGGTGAATGGGTAGGGGTACCATATACCCCATACTCATTCACATAGGGTGGGGGGCCGGGATCTGGGGGCCCCCTTATTAAAGGGGGCTCCCAGATTCCGATAAGCCCCCCGCCCGCAGACCCCGACAACCAACGGCCAGGGTTGTCGGGAAGAGGCCCTTGTCCTCATCAACACGGGGACAAGGTGCTTTGGGGTGGGGGGGCCCGCACGGTGCCCCCCATGCCCTAAAGCACCCACCCCCCATGTTGAGGGCATGCGGCCTGGTACGGTCCAGGAGGGGGGGGGCGCTAGCCCCACCCCCATTCCTGACCGGCCGGGCTGCGTGCTCGGATGAGGGTCTGGTATGGATTTTGGGGGGGACCCCACGCCGATTTTTCGGCGTAGGGGGTTCCCCTTAGATCCATACCAGACCTAAGGGCCTGGTATGCCCCTGGGGGGGAACCCACGCCGGTTTTTTCATTTAAAACTTGGCGTGGAGTTCCCCCTCTGGATTCATACAGCACTGCCTGTCGCTCATCGGGAAAGGAAAAAAGTTTTCCTTTCCCGATCAGCGAGTCAGGCTTGTGCTTACAAAGTCGTACTGAAGTCGTGTCTATATTATTCAGGCACGACTTGCATGCTACTTGAGGGTTTAACATTGAGGTCTATGGAGTACAACTCGCATAGAAGTTGGACCAAAGTAGTGCAGGGACTACTTTCAAGTCGGCACGACTTAAAGTCGTGCCAATATGAATGGTAGTCATTGAAAATCATGGAGAATGACTTGTCATACGATTTTGCAGTACAAAATCGTGGGACAAGTCGTATAAGTGTGAAAGGGGCCTAAGTGGGAGAACTTGCACAATTGGTGGCTGACTAAATACTTTTTTGCCCCACTAGCTAAGAGTGGCTAGGACTAGACTATCTAGCTTTGAAACACAGAGAAGTATAGTAGTACTTATCAAGCACAAATATAAACAATGAAGCTGTGCGTTTGTGGCAACACAACAACACAGAATTACCTGAAAATTACCTGAACATTTCCAGCATACCCATTTAAGGATCCTCCAGAGAAATGCATTCATTTGATCATTTTCGCTCCAAGCTCAGTCACATTTTTGCATGATTGCATTGACATTTTTTATATACAGTTGTGCTCATAAGTTTATATACCCTGGCAGAATTTATGATTTCTTGGCCATTTTTCAGAGAATATGAATGATAACAAAAACTTTTCTTTCACTCATGGTTAGTGTTTGGCTGAAGCCATTTATTATCAATCAACTGTGTTTACTCTTTTTAAACCATAATGACAACAGAAACTACCCAAATGACCCTGATCAAAAGTTTACATACCCCAGTAATACCATGTATTGCCCCCTTTAACATCGATGACAGCTTGAAGTCTTTTGTGGTATTTGTGGATGAGGCTCTTTTTCTTCTCAGATGGTAAAGCTGCCCATTCCTTTCATAGTTACATAGTAGGTGAGGTTGAAAAAAGACACAAATCCATCAAGTCCAACCTATGTGTGTGATTATATGTCAGTATTACATTGTATATCCCTGTATGTTGTGGTCATTCAGATGCTTATCTAATAATTTTTTTAAACTATTGATGCCCCCCGCTGAAACCACCACCTGTGGAAGGGAATCCCCCATTTTTTTTTTTTTACATTGAGCGGGAAGTCAGCTGACAGCTGATGACTCATCGGTTGTTAAGGAGGCGGACACCGGCTTCCTGGCCCCCTCCTTAGCAACAAGCTATATACAGTGTAAAAAAAAGAAACGCAATTCGCGGCAAAATGGAGGTTAAAAAGCGGTACTTGTGTTTTGGATGCGGGTCCATTGAATTCTATTACATGCAAAACGCTGCATTTTGCGTTAAAAAAGTCCCCGACCCTTTCCAAAAATGCATTGATGTGAACATGATCCATAGGAACCCATGTTAAAAAAGTTCCCTGCATTTCTGCAAAAGGCATCAAAAAACGCATTATTGTGAATCGAGCCTAATTCAGTTCAACTACCTTTTCCCGCAGATCATTTGACACTTCTTTTGCTTTCCCCATGACTCAGAATCCAGAAACATCAGTGCAGCACTGGATGAAAGATGCAAGGGTCTGTCAGGAGTCCAGAAACTCATTGAATTTTATTATACACACACTAATTACAAGCAAACAGATCACAGGTGAGGATGGTTACCTTTAATAGCCATTCAAACCTCTTTGTGTCAACTTGTGTGCTTGTTATCAGGCCAAAATCACCAGGTTATGCAAACTTTTGATCAGGGTCATTTTGGTAGTTTCTATTGTCATTATGATTTAAAAAGAGTAAACACAGTTGAGTGATAATAAATGGCTTCAGCCAAACACTAACCATAAGTGAAAGAATTGTTTTTGTGTTATCATTCATATTCTCTGAAAAATTACCAAGAAATCATAAATTCTGCAAGGGTATGTAAAACTTATATACACAACTGTATCTAGGAGCAGCATGAGAAAATGTTTATACTTTGCTTCATGGCCCCCTAGCTATGTATTGCACAAAGAGACATTCAGAAAACAGCCAAGGTAAAATTTGCACCTATTCACTGTTTCCCGAGTGGCTATACTGGCAACTGTGACAACTGTGAGAAGCCAATGGTTACCATTAAAGTGCTTCTAAAGGCAGAAGGTTTTTTATTATCTTAATGCATTGTATGCATTAAAGTAAAAAACTTTCTTGGTGTAGCCCCTCCCCAGCCTCCAGGTTCACATATGTGCGGCCGTGGGTTTGTGCCTGGGGTCCGGTGCGTGTCCATTCAACGGTTCAGGTGTGATTCGGGTCCAAATTTTTGCCTGAATTCTACCCTGAACGGGACCCAAACATGCACAGGACCCTCCGGCAATTCGAACCGCGGCCGCCCCAGATCTATGTGAACCAACTCCATTGAGAGCCAGACACACTCACCTGTCATGCAAATTGGATGCGGGGAAAAACAGCATCCAATTCGCATATATGTGAACTCAGCCTTATACTTACCTGAGTCCCGTCTGGATCCAGCGATGTGCATGAGAGCAGTGGCTCTCCTGGGTTTTTCTCTCCTCATTGGCTCACACAGCGTTGGCTCCTTCGGCTCTCAATCACAGCCCGTGAGCCAATGAGGTGAGAACGGGGGCAGGGTGGAGCCAACAATGTCCATTTACAGGAACCTCGGCTCAGGAGCGAACCAGCTCAAGTGCCTCCATAGCAAGAGGTTTGCTATTTGGGGCACTCAGCAGGGGGGAGGAGCCAGGTCTGCCGGTGGGGGACCCAAAAAGAAGAGGACTGGTATTTACACTCACCACTTTATTAGATACACCTTGCTAGAACTGGGTTGGACCCCCTTTTGCCTTCAGAACTGCCTTAATTCTTCATGGCATAGATTCAACAAGGTGTGGAAACATTTCTCACAGATTTTGGCCCATATTGACATGATAGCATCACGCAGTTGCTGCAGATTTGTTGACTGCACATCCATGATGCGAATCTCCCGTTCCACCACATCCCAAAGGTGCTCTGTTGGATTGAGATCTGGTGACTGTGGAGAACCTTGGAGTATAGTGACATCATTATCATGTTCAAGAAACCAGTTTGAGATAATTTGAGCTTTGTGACATGGTACATTATCCTGCAGGAAGTAGCCATCAGAAGATGGCTACACTGTAGTCATAAAGGGATGGACATGGTCAGAAACAATACTCAGGTAGACCGTGGCATTTAAACAATGCTCAGTTGGTACTAAGGGGCTCAAAGTGTGCCAAGAAAATATCCCCCACACCGTCACACCACCACAACCAGCCTGAACCATTGATACAAGGCAGGATGGATCCATGCTTTCATGTTGTTTATGCCAAATTCTGCCCTACCATCTGAATGTCGCAGATAAAATCGAGACTCATCAGACCAGGCAATGTTTTTCCAATCTTCTATTGTCCAATTTCGGTGAGCCTGCGCCAATTGTAGCCTCAGTTTCCTGTTCTTAGCTGACAGGAGTGGCACCCGGTGTGGTCGTCTTCTGCTGCTAAAGCCCATCTGCTTCAAGGTTCGATGTGTTGTTCGTACAGAGATGGTATTCTGAATACCTTGGTTGTAATGAGCGGTTATTTGAGTTACTGTTGCCTTTCTATCCTCATGAACCAGTCTGCCCATTCTCCTCTGATTTCTGACATTAACAAGGCATTTTCGTCCACAAAACTGCCACTCTGTCAGGGATCTCGTGCAGCAGGTGCTCATTTCTGTGCAGTAAATGCTTGTTTCCATTCAGCAGCTGCTAATTCCTGTTCAGCAAGTGCTAATTCTAATGCTCATGTGCAAAGTCATAAGCATAGACCAAGACTAGGAAGGACTAGAATGCACATGCGCATTGGCGCATTCATTCGAACGCATGCGCGTACATGTTAGCGTATTCACAGATTCTGGCACTCAGCAGCCATCTCCCATCAGTGAGCCTATCTCCCTGATGAAGATACAATATTTCCCTTGTACTGACACGCATAGGGGAGGGGACTGGACGGCACAGGAGACAGCTGGTCTAACTTATGGAGTAGGAGTACACGATCTCATCCACGGCTTGGCGCTATTAAGGCATGCTATAGAGTGGTGCACTAACGCACCAGACCCATGTGAGTAGCCTATAATAGGGCTTTGTTTGCTTACAATAATATAATAATATAACATAATCTTACTATTAAAAGATAGGGGAACTTTGATTTGGTAGCTCGCAAGACCTTTACTATATTTTAAAGTGAGAGTCTGCCTGGCTTCAGTGCTGGATTGTCTTCAGCTTTGGTTCCTGTGTTCCTTTTTATAACCCATGTCGGCTAACCTTGTTCCCGACCTGACTAAATCTGACACCTCTCTCGGATCACCCCTGCCTGCTGTATCTGCTTCTTGCTTATGTTATCAATGCTGGCTTGGATTTATGACTACGTCTCCGCTTCCTGATTTGGTACCCCACTGCCAGCACATTACCGACTTCTGCCTGTTCCCAACCTTGCAACTTATCCTGATTCTGTACCTGTCTGCCTGGCTCCTGCAGAACAAGGCTTGTGACCAGACTCCATGCCAGGGCCATCTTAATAGCATTGTAGGTCCCTGGGCAAAGTAATGCACTGGGGTCCCAACAAGCCTGCACTACCGCTCACCAAATGCAACCCATTTAAATAAAAGGGTCTGCGCTTTAAGTTCCCCACAACCGCAGGGCAGTGTATAGAGGTCAGTAAAAGGTAGGATGGTGTATAGAGGTCAGAAATAGGTAAGCCAGTGTATAAAGGTCAGTAATAGGTAAGGCGGTGTGTAGAGGTCAGTAATAAGTAGGGCAGTGTGTAGAGGTCAGTAATGGGTAAGGCGGTGTGTAGAGGTCAGTAATAGGTAGGGCGGTGTGTAGAGGTCAGTAATGGGTAAGGCGGTGTGTAGATGTCAGTAATAGGTAGGGTGGTGTGTAGAGGTCAGTAATAGCTAGGGCAGTGTGTAGAGGTCAGTAATAGCTAGGGCAGTGTGTAGAGGTCAGTAATAGATAGGGTGGTGTGTAGAGGTCAGTAATAGGTAGGGCGGTGTGTAGAGGTCAGTAATAGGTAGGGCGGTGTGTAGAGGTCAGTAATAGGTAGGGCAGTGTGTAGAGGTCAGTAATGGGTAAGGCGGTGTGTAGAGGTCAGTAATAGGTAGGGCGGTATGTAGAGGTCAGTAATAGGTAGGGCGTTGTGTAGAGGTCAGTAATGGGTAAGGCGGTGTGTAGATGTCAGTAATAGGTAGGGCGGTGTGTAGAGGTCAGTAATAGCTAAGGCAGTGTGTAGAGGTCAGTAATAGCTAGGGCAGTGTGTAGAGGTCAGTAATAGATAGGGTGGTGTGTAGAGGTCAGTAATAGGTAGGGCGGTGTGTAGAGGTCAGTAATGGGTAAGGCGGTGTATAGAGGTCAGTAATAGGTAGGGCGGTGTGTGGAGGTCAGTAATAGCTAGGGCAGTGTGTAGCGGTCAGTAATAGATAGGGTGGTGTGTAGAGGTCAGTAATAGGTAGGGTGGTGTGTAGAAGTCAGTAATAGCTAGGGCGGTGTGTAGAGGTCAGTAATAGGTAGGGCGGTGTGTAGAGGTCAGTAATAGGTAGGGCAGTGTGTAGAGGTCAGTAATGGGTAAGGCGGTGTGTAGAGGTCAGTAATAGGTAGGGCGGTGTGTAGAGGTCAGTAATAGGTAGGGCGGTGTGTAGAGGTCAGTAATGGGTAAGGCGGTGTGTAGATGTCAGTAATAGGTAGGGCGGTGTGTAGAGGTCAGTAATAGCTAGAGCAGTGTGTAGAGGTCAGCAATAGCTAGGGTGGTGTGTAGAGGTCAGTAATAGGTAGGGCGGTGTGTAGAGGTCAGTAATAGGTAGGGCGGTGTGTAGAGGTCAGTAATAGGTAGGGTAGTGTGTAGAGGTCAATAATAGATAGGGTGGTGTGTAGAGGTCAGTAATAGGTAGGGTGGTGTGTAGAAGTTAGTAATAGGTAGGGCAGTGTGTAGAGGTCAGTAATGGGTAAGGCGGTGTGTAGAGGTCAGTAATAGGTAGGGCGGTGTGTAGAGGTCAGTAATAGGTAGGGCGGTGTGTAGAGGTCAGTAATGGGTAAGGCGGTGTGTAGATGTCAGTAATAGGTAAGGCGGTGTGTAGAGGTCAGTAATAGCTAGGGCAGTGTGTAGAGGTCAGTAATAGCTAGGGCAGTGTGTAGAGGTCAGTAATAGATAGGGTGGTGTGTAGAGGTCAGTAATAGGTAGGGCGGTGTGTAGAGGTCAGTAATAGGTAGGGCATTGTGTAGAGGTCAGTAATGGGTAAGGCGGTGTGTAGATGTCAGTAATAGGTAGGGCGGTGTGTAGAGGTCAGTAATAGCTAGGGCAGTGTGTAGAGGTCAGTAATAGCTAGGGCAGTGTGTAGAGGTCAGTAATAGATAGGGTGGTGTGTAGAGGTCAGTAATAGGTAGGGCGGTGTGTAGAGGTCAGTAATGGGTAAGGCAGTGTGTAGAGGTCAGTAATAGCTAGAGCAGTGTGTAGAGGTCAGTAATAGATAGGGTGGTGTGTAGAGGTCAGTAATAGGTAGGGCGGTGTGTAGAGGTCAGTAATGGGTAAGGCGGTGTGTAGAGGTCAGTAATAGGTAGGGCGGTGTGTAGAGGTCAGTAATAGGTAGGGCGGTGTGTAGAGGTGTGTAGAGGGCGGTGTGTAGAGGTCAGTAATGGGTAAGGCGGTGTGTAGAGGTCAGTAATAGGTAGGGCAGTGTGTAGAGGTCAGTAATAGCTAGGGCAGTGTGTAGAGGTCAGTAATGAGTAAGGCGGTGTGTAGAGGTCAGTAATAGGTAGGGCGGTGTGTAGAGGTCAGTAATAGGTAGGGCGGTGTGTAGAGGTCAGTAATAGGTAGGGCAGTGTGTAGAGGTCAGTAATGGGTAAGGCGGTGTGTAGAGGTCAGTAATAGGTAGGGCGGTGTGTAGAGGTCAGTAATAGGTAGGGCGGTGTGTAGAGGTGTGTAGAGGGCGGTGTGTAGAGGTCAGTAATGGGTAAGGCGGTGTGTAGAGGTCAGTAATAGGTAGGGCGGTGTGTAGAGGTCAGTAATAGCTAGGGCAGTGTGTAGAGGTCAGTAATAGATAGGGTGTTGTGTAGAGGTCAGTAACAGGTAGGGTGGTGTGTAGAAGTCAGTAATAGGTAGGGCGGTGTGTAGAGGTCAGTAATTCGTAGGGTGGTGTGTAGAGGTCAGTAATAGGTAGGGTGGTGTGTAGAGGTCAGTAATAGGTAGAGTGGTGTGTAGAGGTCAGTAATACGTAGGGTGGTGGGTAGAGGTCAGAAATAGGTAGGGCAGTGTGTAGACGTATGGTCACAGAACTCTATAGCTAATGAGTTATGGTCACAGGACTCTGAAGCTGATAACTTATGGTCACAGGCTAAAATACTTTCATATGATGCAGAATGCAGATGAAGCCACTACTAGTAGTCATCTATCTAACTGTAAAACATAGTGGTAATTGATAAGACAACTATACCAATTAGATACTTCAGCCTTTGTGTTACTCTTTATTTACCTATCCCAGCATAACTATATCTTTAAATGAACATTTAAGTATAGGTCCTCTTTGAAAACATAATACTAAATACTATATTTAGCTCCTTCCATAATACTACTATTCTTTTGCTCATCTTTTTATTTAACTTATGAAGTTTTTCCAGCAGCAACATCAGAAAGTGACTAAGCCTACGTTATAATAGAAAATACAGAGAAAGCTTCATTTTGTTTGATGTCAGACTTTAACATTTTCTTTGACAGAGTCCATCAAAGCGTGTTGGCAAATAACTGCTCAAGAGTCATTCTATCATGGGTGATAAACTAAGAAATTAAGCTACAGCAAATCAGTCAGCCATTATCTGTGAAACAATAAATCTAAATATCTCTTCTTCACAATTTCCCTGTACGTGTCTTGTCTAAACATCCATTGCTGTTCACTGATTTGATCAAATTTAATGGACAGTGCTAGCTGTAGCATTAAAGGTAATGCAATTACTATCATTATACTGCCTGTGGTCTTGTTACATTATATAAGATTTTCTTATTGCAGAATGTCTTGTATGTGAGACAGTAATAAGACAGTGTTGTTGGAAGTTACCAGAAGCTATTTTCATGCAGAGAGGCATATGGAAATTACATATTTTACTTATTTAAGGGCTGCTTTTCTAAAGCAGTGGTATGACCTTGCAGCTCTTTGCTTTACAAATGTTCTCTGCACTTCACTTGCTTCAGGAATGTAATGCAAGCAAAGTACAATTTATTTAAATAAATGGAGGAAAAAAAATTCTGGAGGAGAAAGAAAATGGTCACATCACTTGTGTCCATTCTTTCCACTATGGGAGTATTGTCTGCAGCACGAAGAAAACATTCTAACAGATAATTCTCTAAATCATCCCCGAATTGTATGATGTATGAGTAAACACAGCAGTGTCCCACTGAGACCAGACATCCACGCTTCGTTTTAAATCGGCATATTATATTTGCCTGAAAGTTGCTACATGAGTATGACATGTTTGATATATGCCAATGGATATCTGTCTGGTGCTTTTTTTATGTATGCCAGTGTGCTAAAGCGTAACTTCACCTTAAAAATGGAAGTTATATGTTTCCTACCTCCCCACCAGCACATTTGGAGGATTTTTTTTTCTAAGGGCAGGTACCTTTTTTAATGGAAAAAGGGGAAAGTCCTAGCAGTTGCACATCACCGCAAAACCCCGTAAGAAGGTGTATGACAGCCTTAGCCCAGGCTCCAACCAGGCCAGGCCCCCAACATGTTTCACTCCACTCACAAGGCTTAGTCATGGGGAACAAAGCTCCATGGACAGTGGCCTGGTTGGAGCACAGGCTGAGGTTGTCATACGCCTTCTTATGGTATTTTGCAGAGAAGTGCAACATTCAGGACTTTTCCCTTTTCCATCAGATTCCTTGAGCTGAGACGAGCTCTGTCATTGTCTGCACTCCAAACAGTTTATAAATAAAAGAACCTGGTGGAGCACCTGTAAATTTATTTTGGATTACATTTTTTAATGTTCTCTCCCTAGAAAAGGGGAGCAGAAGCTTGGCCCCCGCCAGACTTGGTGGATGTTGTGCTCCAAGTCTTGTGCCAAAAGGTAGAGTTGAATTGTGGCCTAGCAGCTGAAATTTGGGTAGAGTGCTGAGATGCACTGTCTTTTGAGGAGGTAGAAGTCCAAGGGAAAGAGATTTTGGAACTTTCTGCTATGGAAGAAGGACCATTCCTCCTGTGATATCTTTGATAAATTTTCAAGTGCCTCACCAATAGGCACTTTATAGGTTGGACTTGATGGACTTGTGTCTTTTTTCAACCTCACCTACTATGTAACTATGTAACTATGTAACCAAAGAGACATCCTCCTTCACAATATTCACATTGCACATGTGTAGATGTGAATGGTCCCTTATAGTTTCCCTTTAAAAACAAAGTGCAGGGCATAGATTTGAAGCAAGAATTAGAAACAAAATGAGATTTCTACTTGAAATGCATTTTCATGCAGTAACATTTATGTGTTTTACTGCAGAAAAGCAGGCAAGTGTAAATAGCGCCTAACAAAAACTGCACTCCAGCTAAAAAAAACAAAAAAACATACAATATATAATTGCTACACAGGCCATTTAAACGAATTAGAAACCACAAACAACCAAAGAAGCCTTTGTGCATTTTGCATGCAAGATTCTTAAACAAGTCACAGCCTAATAGTTTTGCAATGCTTTATAATTTACCTAGAGGTTTTTTTCTTCTGGACTTTTACATGAAGCCGACCTCCACTCCCCAAAATTTCTTTTTTGCCCCTGCACCCCCCCCCCACCACCACCACCCCCACCACCACCACTTGTAAAAAAGTATTTCTTGTTTATTTGTTACTTTTTTCATTTACTGTGGCCCCTCCCTGTGCCACCATTCTTGTTTAAATGAGTCCCTTCTTCCATATCTTCCTGGTTGCACATCATTGGTGGTTTGTAGCAAGAACCTGGAAAAGATAGCTGGCAGCCGATGATGTCAGAGAAGAGAATGGTGATTTTGGATCCAGCCTGTGACAGGGGTTTGCAGTAGCACAAAGCTATATTTGCTGGGCAAGTCAGTATGTAAATTGGGCATAACCCTTCTCAACTGATATGAGTGGTTAAAAAGGGAAGGGGGTTTGCTATTTAAAGGGAAAATGTACCTTCTTAGAATTCTTAGAATCAATTTAACATACATGATTATTTTCAATGTGAGTGCAGCTTTATTTACTCAGTGCTAGGGATGAGCAAAATTTAATGTGATTTCAAATGGTTTTTATAGGTGCAATTGGCTTAAAATTGCTACTGAGGGCAACAAAAGCTGTTTTCAACTATCCTAGGCCTGTCCTTGTGCCAAAATTACCCCTCAATTAACCTCAGTAGTGTTTTCACAGTGAAAAAAAAATACAACCACAGTTTAAAAAGTTGAGACGCTACGTAAAATCATCATAAATACAGAATGCTAACCCATATTTTATTCACAATAGAACATAAAAAACATATCAAATGTTTAAACTAAGAAAATGTGCCATTTTAAGAAATAAATAGGCTAATCTTGAAATTGATGGCAGCAACATGTCTCAAAAAAGTGGGCGACAGGGCAACAAAAAGCTGGCAAAGCGGTACTAACAACAAAGAGCTGAAAGATCATTCAACAAGTCAGTAAAATGATTGGATATAAAAAGAGCACCTTAGAGAGTCAGAGGGGTTGATTTACCAAAACTGGAGAGTGCAAAATCTGTTAAAGCGCTGCATAGAAACCAGTCAGCTTCCAAGTTTTTTTTTGTCAAAGCTTAATTAAACAAGCTGAAGTTAGAAGCTGATTGGCTACCATGTACAGCTGCACCAGATTTTGCACTCCAGTTTTAGTAAATCAACCCCAGAAAGTAAAGATGGACAGAAGTTCAACCTATTTGTGAAAAACAGCATCTAAAAATTGTCGAACGATTCCAGAATAATGTTTCTCAACATAAAATTGCAAAGACATTAAATATATCATCATCTACAGTAAATAATATCATCAAAAGATTCAGAGAATCTGGAGAAATCTCTGTACGCAAGGGACAAGGCTAAAACGCAATATTGGATGCCTGTGACCTTCTGGCCCTCAGATGGGACTGCCTTAAAAAGAGGTAAGATTCTGTGATGGACATCACCACATGGACTCAGGAATACTTCCAAAAATCACTGTCTGTGAACACAGTTTTGCCGTGCCATCCAAAAGGGCAAGTTAAAGCTCTATCATGCAAACAAGAAGCCATATATGAATATGATCCAGAAATGGTCTGTTGCAAAGTGGAAAACTGTTCTGTGGTCAAACAAATCAAAATTTGACATCCCTCTTGGCAACCATGGGTGCCACATCCTCTAGACTAAAGAGGAGAGGGGCCTTCTGGCTTATTATCAGCTTTCCATTCAAAAGTCTGCATCCCTAATGGTATGGGAGGTCACTAGTGCCTATGGAATAGGCAGCTTACACATTTGGAAATGCTGGAAAGATATATCCAGGTTTTAGAGCAGCATATGCTCCCATCCAGAAGCCTTTTCCAAAAAGGTCTTGCATATTTCAGCAGGACAATGCTAAACCACATATTGCATCTATGATAACAGCATGGCTTCATAGTAGAAGAGTCCGGGTGCTTAATTGGCCTTCCTTTAGATCTTTTACCAGTTGAAAATATTTGGCGCATCTTGAAATGAAAAATATGACAAAGATGGCCCAGGACTGTTGAGCAGTTAGAATCCTATATGAGGCAAGAATGGGACAACATTCCCCTCCCAAAACTCCAGCAACTGGTCTCTTCCTCAGTTCCCAGATGTTTACAGATTGCTGTTAAAATAGAGGGGATGTAACATTGTCGTAAACATGGCCCTGTCCTAACTTTTTTGAGACATGTTCCTGCCGTCAATTTCAAAATGACTTTACTTTTTCTTAAAATGGTACATTTTCACAGTTTAAACATTTGATAGATTTTCTATTTTATATTGTGAATAAAATATGGCTTTATGAAATTTGTAAATTATTGCAATCTATTTATTTCCCATTTCTATTTATTTATTTCTATTTCCCAACTTTTTTGGAATTGGGGTTGTAAAAAAAAAAAAATGATAGAGACATCATGCAAATATTGCTTAAATACACAAAACAGAAAAAAAGCATAAATACAAAGAGTATTAATCAAAGTCAACAAAACTACCTGCAATGCAACCAAAAACACACACCATTTTAAAAAGAAAATAAAGAGTAGATATTTTTTCATGCAATTTTCATGAGCAAATATGAGAGTTTCAGTGAAATTGTGCATCAAATTCCTTACTCAATATATAAGCAGGTTCTGCTTATTAGTGCTTGTTTAGTAGTGCAGCACAATGATTCTGCTTTGCTATGCTTCTCTCACATTGCAGTCCTGCATATGTCTTTGGTTTATTGGAGATCTGTTACAAGTAGGGATGAGCCGAACACCCCCCGGTTCAGTTCGCACCAGAACCTGCGAACGGACCGAAAGTTTGCGCAAACTTTAGAACCCCATTAAAGTCTATGAGACTCGAACATTCTAAATCAAAAATGCTAATTTTAAAGGCTAATATGCATAGTATTGTCCTAAAAAGGGTTTGGGGACCGGGTCGACAAACGGCATGGGTACCCCCCCAGTCCATTACCAGGCCCTTTGGGTCTTGTATGGATATTAAGGGGAACCCCGCACCCAAATTAAAAAAAGAAAAGGCGTGGGGCCCCCAGGCACTATATACTCTGAACAGCAGTATACAGGCGGTGCAAACAAGACAGGGACTGTAGGTTTTCTGTTAAGTAGAATCTGTTTGTAATTTTGAACTGGTACATTTTTAAAGTATAGCTCCAGCCAAAAATTGGAAAACATAAGGAAGGGTTATCACCCCTGTAACATTTGTTTTGCTGTCTGTGCACCTCTTCAGAAGATTTCACCTCACTTTCTGTCCCAATGACAAATGTTTTTTGAAAAACTTTCACGAAAATTGACACGTTTTTCCCATATTAACTCTTACAGGAGAGAATTTCCCTTCCTTGGGGTAGATTTCATCTCACTTCCTGTTGTCTCCTTCCGTTTGCAAGTAGGAGTCATTTGTAAGTTGGATGTTTGAAAGTAGGGGCCTGCCCTATATACTCTGCAGAAATTGGGGCCTTAGGTGTTGGTGTTGCCACAACACTGTAAGCCCTCACAGTTACTCTTGGTGGGCGCAGGAACGGGCCCTGCTGTGAAATACTAGATCAAGAATCGTAATTACATGCCATTGTTGAACAGGGGCAGAAAAAATTGGGCCTTTGGTGGTGGTGGTGGTGCTGGTGCCACAACACTGTAAGTCCTCACAGTTACTATTGGTGGGCGCTGGAACGGGCCCTGCTGTGAAATATTATATCAAGAATTGTAATTACATGCACCTGTTGAACAGGGGCAGAAAAATAGGGCCTTTGGTGGTGGTGGTGTTGCCACAACACTGTAAGCCCTCACATTTACTCTTGGTGGGCGCAGGAATGGGCCCTGCTGTGAAATATTAGATCAAGAATTTATATGTCCCTGTTGAACAGGGGCAGAAAAATTAGGCCTTGGGCACTGGTGCTGGTGCCACAACACTGCAACCCTCACAGATACTCTAGCTGGAGAGCAGAAATGAGCCCTGCTGCAAAGTATTGCATCAAAAATTGTAATTACATGCCCCTGTTAAGCTGAAAAATTGGGCCTTAGGCACTAGTGCTGGTGCCAGAGCACTGCAACCCCTCACAGATTCTGTAGTTGAGTGCAGGAACAAGCCCTGCTGCAAAATATTGCATCAAAAATTGTAATTACACGCCCCTGCTAAACAGGGGCTGAAAAATTGTGCCTTAGGCACTGGTGCTGGTGCCACAACACTGCAACCCCTCACAGATACTCTAGTTGAGCGCAGCAACAAACCCTCCTGCAAAATATTGCATCAAAAATTGTAATTACACGCCCCTGTTAAACATGGGCTGAAAAATTGGGCCTTAGCCACTGGTGGCAGCGTCCAGAACCAAAAATGTTCTTACAAGCTATCAGCATGATCATTGAGGAGGAAGAGGATAATCACTCAGCATAGCAGGATAGTCACTCAGCATCAGCATAGGCTTGAAGGGATTTGACATTTCAAAAAAAATTATTCGGTTACATCAGCATCAGGTGCCTGGTAGCTGGTGGTGATCCAAGACTGATTCATTTTTATGAAGGTCAGTCGATCGACCGAGTCAGTGGACAGGCACACCCTGTGATCGGTTACAAAGCCTCCAGCAGCACTGAATGTGCATTCTGAAAGAACGCTGGATGCAGGACAGGCCAGTAGCTCAATTGCATACTGTGCAAGCTCTGGCCAGTGATCCATCCTCAAGACCCAGTAATCCAGAGGATTTTCGGTGGGAAAGGTGTCCAAGTCAGATCTTGCACCTAGGTTTTCCTGCACCATGTAAAACAAACGCTGGCGATGGTTGCTGGAACCGATCGTACCTTGGGGCTGCGGACTAAAGAATTGTCTGAACGCATCGGTCAGACGGCCACCTTCTCCACCGTTCCTTCTTTGACTGACCGAAGCCTCAGCAACACGTTGTCCAGGAACAGGAGTTTGTAACCTCCCAGTCTCTGGTAATGCATTGCACAGACCTTTCTGCAAGGCCTCCCGAAGATGTTTCATCCTCTGCTCCCTCTGCGATGGCAAGATAAGGTCCGCAACCTTATCCTTGTAACGTGGATCAAGGGGGGTTGCCAGCCAGTATTGATGCCTCTCCTTGATAACACGAATATGAGGATCCTTCAGCAGGCTTTGCAGGATCAGAGAGGCCATGCAGCGTAGGTTTGCTGAGGCATTCGGTCCGGAGTCCTCTGGGTCACTAAGGACGGCATGATCCACAGCCACCTCCTCCCAGCCACGTACAAGTCTATGGGTTTCTTGGGACTGTAAATGATCCCTTGAAGACTGCTACTGATGCTGAGTGCCAGGCTCCACCTCCATGCTGACACAGTCCTCCTCCTCCTCCTCGTCCTCTTCCTGTGTGATCGGCAGGCACGCAGGAACACTGTCTGGATAAAGGGGGCTTTGAGAGGTAAGGAAGTCCTCCTCTTTCTCCCTCTGTTCTGCCTCAAGTGCCATGTCCATTATTCCATGCAGCGCGTGCTCCAACAGGTGGACAAGAGGTACAGTGTCACTGATGCATGCACTGTCACTGCTCACCATCCTCGTGGCCTCCTCAAATGGTGACAGGACAGTGCATGCATCCCTGATCATAGTCCACTGGCGTGGAGAAAAAAAAACAAGGTCCCCTGACCCTGTCCTGGTGCCATAGTCGCATAGGTACTCATTGATGGCCCTCTGCTACGTGTGCAGCCGCTGCAGCATGGCCAACGTTGAGTTCCACCTAGTGGGCATGTCACAGATTAGGCGGTTTTGGTTAAATTCCTTTTGGAGGTCAGCCAGCCAAGCACTGGCATTATATGACCTGCGGAAATGCACACAGACTTTCCTGGCCTGCCTCAGGACATCCTGTAAGCCTAGGTACCTGCCCAAGAACCACTGCACCACCAAGTTAAGGACGTGAGTCAAACAGGGCACATGGGTCCCTGTCGGAGGGCGGAGAGGAGGTTGGTGCCATTGTCGCAAACCACCATACCTTCCTTAAGCTGGCGTGGCGTCAACCACCTCTGAACCTGCCCCTGCAGAGCTGACAGAATCTCTGCCCCAGTGTGGCTCCTGTCCCCCAAGCACACCAGCTCAAGCACACCAGCTCCAACACTACTGCACCCTGTCCTGCATCCTTCCCAGCTGCCAGAAGAGTCACCCAGTGCGCGGTGAAAGATAGGTAATGTCCCTGTCCATGCCTGCTGGACCACGAGTCAGCAGTAATATGCATACCGCTGACCGCCCTGTCCAGCGACGCCAAGACATTGCCTTCCACATGCCGGTAGAGAGCCAGAATTGCCTTCTGTGAGAAAAAGTGGCGTTTGGGAACCTGCCACTGAGGAACCGAACATTCCACAAACTCACGGAAGGGGGCAGAGTCTACCAACTAAAAAGACAGCAGTTGAAGTGCTAGCAATTTAGCCAAGCTAGCATTTAACCGCTGGGCATGTGGATGGATGGGAGCGAACTTCTTTCGGCGGTGCAGCAGTTGGGGCAGGGAAATTTGCCTGGTACAATCTGACGTTGGTGTACCGATAGCAGATTGCCCCCAAGTACTTGGCTGTGACACCTTTAAATTATTCACCTTCATTCCTCTCAGTGCAGGTCTCAGAGAGGACTGAAGGTATAGTGGGGTTGGAGATCCCAGCTGATGAGGAGCAAGGAGAGGTCCTCTTTGTTCTTTGGTGTGGGTCTTTTAGGTACGCTTGCCAACGAACTGCATGGCAGGTCGACATATGTCTGGTCAAACATGTGGTGCCCACGTGGGTGATGTTTTGGCCACGCGAGATACGCTTGAGACATATGTTACGAATAGCAGCGGTGGGATCTGATGCACTTGTCTCAAAAAAGGGCCAAACCAAAGAACTTTTGGAATAACGCGCAAAGACAGCAGCGCCCTGAACATGCGGAGCTCTGCGGTGTGATGCAGTCGGTGTGCTGCCCTTAAGCTGGCCCCTGGAGGGCATCCTGCCTCGTTGGTGATGTGCCTCCCTCTCCTCTTCCTCCCCCTCACTCCTATCAAGCACCCACGTGGAGTCAGTGACCTCATCATCCCCTGCCTCCTCATCACTGGAGCAAACCTGGCAGTATGCTGCAGCTAGGGGAACATGACTGCCAGATTGCTGTCCTTCTTGGGCACCCCCTCTCTCTGGGATCACGTTACTGCCTTCCTCTAGCTGGGTACCATCATCGGAGCCTTCAAAACACTGGGCATCCTCCTGGAGCATGTACCCAACACTGTGGTCAAACAGTTCAGGGGACTCCTCAGGAGGACATGGTGGGTCTACGGAAGGAGTGACTGATGCCATTGAGCCGAGGGAAGAGGCCGCGTTGGAAGCTGCTTTGCCAGAAAAAGTACCCTGAACCTGGGTGAGAGAGGATGAGGAGGATGAGGACGGCTTGGTCATCCACTCTACCAAGTCTTCCGCATGTTGCGGCTCAACACGGCCAGCTGCCAAAAAAAAGGCCAAGCGTGTCCCATGGCCATGTGCTGATGAGGATGCACCGTCTCCACGACCAGCACTAGACACAGAGCCTGCTTGCCCTCTCTTATTGGCTTGTGACTGTCTGCCTCTCCTTCTTGGCCTTCCAGACATAATAATGGCCTGTAGCTGCACTAAGCTGGGATATATATATATATATATATATATATATATATATATATATATATATATACTGCAGCTAGCAAAATCAACTGCCTGCCTGTAGTATGAGAACACCACCAACCTTCTACAGGTAGCTTTAGCTGAACACTGTGAGGTGGACGCACCCCACTAACTTGTAGGTTTAGCTGAACACTGTGAGCAGGACGCACTGCACTAACTGTAAATAGTCTAGCTGCCTGACCGTGGTACTAATAGAATCAAAAGAACACCAGTAATTTTCTTCAGGTAGCTTTATATACTGTAACAAGACAAGCCTGCCTGTCAGTAGGAAGATAACAGGAACGGATCTAGCTGAACACTGTGAGCAGGACGCACTGCACTAAATGTAAATAGTCTAGCTGCCTGACCGTGGTACTAATAGGATCAAAAGAACACCAGTAATTTTCTTTAGGTAGCTGTAAATACTGTAACAAGACAAGCCTGCCTGTCAGTAGGAAGATAACAGGAACGGATCTAGCTGAACACTGTGAGCAGGACGCACTGCACTAAATGTTAATAGTCTAGCTGCCTGACCGTGGTACTAATAGGATCAAAAGAACACCAGTAATTTTCTTTAGGTAGCTGTTAATACTGTAACAAGACAAGCCTGCCTGTCAGTAGGAAGATAACAGGAACGGATCTAGCTGAACACTGTGAGCAGGACGCACTGCACTAAATGTAAATAGTCTAGAAGATAACAGGAACGGATCTAGCTGAACACTGTGAGCAGGACGCACTGCACTAAATGTAAATAGTCTAGCTGCCTGACCGTGGTACTAATAGGATCAAAAGAACACCAGTAATTTTCTTTAGGTAGCTGTTAATACTGTAACAAGACAAGCCTGCCTGTCAGTAGGAAGATAACAGGAACGGATCTAGCTGAACACTAGGGATGAGCTTCGTGTTCGAGTCGAACCCATGTTCGACTCGAACATCGGCTGTTCGACCGTCCGTCGAATTGCGAACGATATGGGCCGTTCGCGCCAAATTCGTGTGGCGCGTCACGGCCCATAATTCACTGCGGCATCGCAGTGCATTGCTGGCTGATGATTGGCCAAGCATGCACTATGACCCGCATGCTTGGCCAATCACAGCGCCGCCTGAACAGAGAGCCGTAATTGGCCAAAGCCAAGGAGGCTTTGGCCAATTATGGCTCAGGGGATTTAGTACACGCCCCACACTATATAAGGCCGCCTGCACGGCGGCCCTGTGTAGTGTGTGTTCCGGCGTTGAAAGAGATAGACAGAGAGACAGTGTTTGATTTGAGTTAGATAGATTAGGCAGAACAGTCAGTCAGTTAGCTGCACTTACAGTGTATTGTGTATATATATGCATCCCAGGTGTTGCATATATATATATACACTGTATTCAGTTTAGCTAGATCCGTTCCTGTTATCTTCTATCTAGACTATTTACATTCAGTGCAGTGTGTCCTGCTCACAGTGTTCAGCTAGATCCGTTCCTGCTATTTACATTCAGTACAGTGCTTCCTGCTCACAGTGTTCAGCTAGATCCGTTCCTGCTATTTACATTCAGTGCAGTGCGTGCTGCTCACAGTGTTCAGCTAGATCCGTTCCTGCTATTTACATTCAGTGCAGTGCGTGCTGCTCACAGTGTTCAGCTAGATCCGTTCCTGCTATTTACATTCAGTGCAGTGCGTCCTGCTCACAGTGTTCAGCTAGATCCGTTCCTGCTATTTACATTCAGTGCAGTGCGTCCTGCTCACAGTGTTCAGCTAGATCCGTTCCTGCTATTTACATTCAGTGCAGTGCGTGCTGCTCACAGTGTTCAGCTAGATCCGTTCCTGCTATTTACATTCAGTGCAGTGCGTCCTGCTCACAGTGTTCAGCTAGATCCGTTCCTGTTATCTTCCTACTGACAGGCAGGCTTGTCTGGTTACAGTATATAAAGCTACCTGAAGAAAATTACAGGTGTTCTTTTTGATCCTATTAGTACCACGGTCAGGCAGCTAGACTATTTACATTTAGTACAGTGTGTCCTGCTCACAGTGTTCAGCTAGATCCGTTCCTGTTATTTACATTCAGTGCAGTGCGTCCTGCTCACAGTGTTCAGCTAGATCCGTTCCTGCTATTTACATTCAGTGCAGTGCGTCCTGCTCACAGTGTTCAGCTAGATCCGTTCCTGCTATTTACATTCAGTGCAGTGCGTGCTGCTCACAGTGTTCAGCTAGATCCGTTCCTGCTATTTACATTCAGTGCAGTGCGTCCTGCTCACAGTGTTCAGCTAGATCCGTTCCTGTTATCTTCCTACTGACAGGCAGGCTTGTCTGGTTACAGTATATAAAGCTACCTGAAGAAAATTACAGGTGTTCTTTTTGATCCTATTAGTACCACGGTCAGGCAGCTAGACTATTTACATTTAGTACAGTGTGTCCTGCTCACAGTGTTCAGCTAGATCCGTTCCTGTTATTTACATTCAGTGCAGTGCGTCCTGCTCACAGTGTTCAGCTAGATCCGTTCCTGCTATTTACATTCAGTGCAGTGCGTCCTGCTCACAGTGTTCAGCTAGATCCGTTCCTGCTATTTACATTCAGTGCAGTGCGTGCTGCTCACAGTGTTCAGCTAGATCCGTTCCTGCTATTTACATTCAGTGCAGTGCGTCCTGCTCACAGTGTTCAGCTAGATCCGTTCCTGTTATCTTTCTACTGACAGGCAGGCTTGTCTGGTTACAGTATATAAAGCTACCTAAAGAAAATTACAGGTGTTCTTTTTGATCCTATTAGTACCACGGTCAGGCAGCTAGACTATTTACATTTAGTACAGTGTGTCCTGCTCACAGTGTTCAGCTAGATCCGTTCCTGTTATTTACATTCAGTGCAGTGTGTCCTGCTCACAGTGTTCAGCTAGATCCGTTCCTGCTATTTACATTCAGTACAGTGCGTCCTGCTCACAGTGTTCAGCTAGATCCGTTCCTGCTATTTACATTCAGTGCAGTGCGTGCTGCTCACAGTGTTCAGCTAGATCCGTTCCTGCTATATACATTTAGTGCAGTACGTCCTGCTCACAGTGTTCAGCTAGATCCGTTCCTGTTATCTTCCTACTGACAGGCAGGCTTGTCTGGTTACAGTATATAAAGCTACCTGAAGAAAATTACAGGTGTTCTATCCCAGCTTAGTGCAGCTACAGGCCATTAGTATGTCTGGAAGGCCAAGAAGGAGAGGCAGACAGTCACAAGCCAATAAGAGAGGGCAAGCAGGCTCTGTGTCTAGTGCTGGTCGTGGAGACGGTGCATCCTCATCAGCACGTGGCCATGGGACACGCTTGGCCTTTTTTTCGGCAGCTGGCCGTGTTGAGCCGCAACATGCGGAAGACTTGGTCGAGTGGATGACCAAGCCGTCCTCATCCTCCTCATCCTCTCTCACCCATGCCCAGGGTGCTTTGTCTGGCAAAGCAGCGGCCTCTTCCCTCAGCTCAATGTCATCAGTGACTCCTTCCCTAGCCCCACCATGTCCTCCTGAGGATTCCCTCGAACTGTTTGACCACAGTGTTGGGTACATGCTCCAGGAGGATGCCCAGCGTTTGGAAGGCTCTGATGATGATACTGAGCTCAATGAAGGCAGTAACATGAGCACGGACAGAGGGGGTGCCCAAGAAGGACAGCAATCTGGCAGTCATGCTCCCCCTGCTGCAGCATACTGCCAGGTTTGCTCCAGTGATGAGGAGGGAGGGGATGATGAGGTCACTGACTCAACGTGGGTGCCTGATAGGAGAGAGGAGGAGGAGGAGGAGGAGGAGGAGGAGGAGGAGGAGGTGGCACATCACCAACTAGGCAGGATGCCCTCCAGGGGCCAGCCTAAGGGCAGCACATTGACTGCATCACACCCCAAAGCTCCACATGTGCAGGGCGCTGCAGTCTCTGCGCGTTATTCAAAAAGTTCTTTGGTGTGGGCCTTTTTTGAGACGAGTGCATCAGATCGCACCGCTGCTATTTGCAATATATGTCTCAAGCGTATCTCGCGTGGCCAAAACATCTCCCGCTTGGGTACCACATGCTTGACCAGACATATGTTGACCTGCCATGCAGTTCGTTGGCAAGCGTATCTAAAAGACCCACACCAAAGAACAAAGACGATCTCTCCTTGCTCCTCATCAGCTGAGATTTCCAACCCCACTAGACCTTCAGTCCTCTCTGCGACCTGCAGTGAGAGGAATGAAGGTGTAGAATTAGGTGTGTCACAGCCAAGTACTTATGGGCAATCTGCTTTTGGTACACCGACGTCAGATTGTACCAGGCAAATTTCCCTGCCCCAGCTGCTGCACCGCCGAAAGAAGTTTGCTCCCAGCCATCCACATGCCCAGCGGTTGAATGCTAGCTTGGCAAAATTGCTAGCACTTCAACTGCTGCCTTTTCAGTTGGTAGACTCTGCCCCCTTCCGTGAGTTTGTGGAATGTGCGGTTCCTCAGTGGCAGGTACCCAAACGCCACTTTTTCTCACGGAAGGCGATTCCGGCTCTCTACCGGCATGTGGAAGGCAATGTCCATGCCTCGCTGGACAGGGCGGTCAGCGGTAAGGTGCATATTACCGCTGACTCATGGTCCAGCAGGCATGGACAGGGACGTTACTTAAGTTTCACGGCGCATTGGGTGACTCTGCTGGCAGCTGGGAAGGATGCAGGACAAGGTGCAGTAGTGTTGGAGGTTGTTCCGCCACCACGCCTCCAAAATGCTGATTGTGACACACCTCTCTCCTCCACCCCCTCCTCTTCTTCTTCCTCCATGGCCTCTTCCTCGGAACCAGCGGTGCTCCGTAGGCGTTCAAGGGGCTACGCAAGTACGCAGGCCAAAAGATGCCATGCGGTGCTTGAGCTGGTGTGCTTGGGGGACAGGAGCCACACTGGGGCAGAGGTTCTGTCAGCTCTGCAGGGGCAGGTTCAGAGGTGGTTGACGCCACGCCAACTTAAGGCAGGAATGGTGGTTTGCGACAATGGCACCAACCTCCTCTCTGCCCTCCGACAGGGACAACTGACCCATGTGCCCTGTTTGGCTCACGTCCTTAACTTGGTGGTGCAGCGGTTCTTGGGCAGGTACCCGGGCTTACAGGATGTCCTGAGGCAGGCCAGGAAAGTCTGTGTGCATTTCCGCCGGTCATATAATGCCAGTGCTCGGCTGACGGACCTCCAAAAGGAGTTTAACCTGCCCAAGAACCGCCTAATCTGTGACATGCCCACCAGGTGGAACTCGACGTTGGCCATGCTGCAGCGGCTGCACACGCAGCAGAGGGCCATCAATGAGTACCTGTGCGACTATGGCACCAGGACAGGGTCAGGGGACCTTGGTTTTTTTTCCCCACGCCAGTGGGCCATGATCAGGGATGCATGCACTGTCCTGTCACCATTCGAGGAGGCCACGAGGATGGTGAGCACTGACAGTGCATGCATCAGTGACACTGTCCCCCTTGTCCACCTGTTGGAGCACACGCTGCGTGGGATAATGGACAGGGCACTTGAGGCAGAACAGAGGCAGGAAGAGGAGGACTTCCTTAGCTCTCAAGGCCCCCTTTATCCAGACAGTGTTCCTGCGTGCCCGCCGATCACACAGGAAGAGGACGAGGAGGAGGAGGAGGAGGAGGAGGAAGATTGTGTCAGTATGGAGGTGGAGCCTGGCACTCAGCATCAGCAGTCTTTAAGGGATCAGTCCCAAGGAACACATGGACTTGTACGTGGCTGGGAGGAGGTGGCTGCGGACGTTGTTGTCCTTAGTGACCCAGAGGACTCCGGACCGAATGCCTCAGCAAACCTACGCTGCATGGCCTCCCTGATCCTGCAAAGCCTGCGTAAGGATCCTCGTATTCGTGGTATCAAGGAGAAGGACCAATACTGGCTGGCAACCCTCCTTGATCCACGTTACAAGGGTAAGGTTGCGGACCTTATCTTGCCATCGCAGAGGGAGCAGAGGATGAAACATCTTCGGGAGGCCTTGCAGAAAGGTCTGTGCAACGCGTTCCCAGAGACTGGGAGGTTACAAACTCCTGTTTCTGGACAACGTGTTGCTGAGGCTTCGGTCAGTCAAAGAAGGAGCGGTGGAGAAGGTGGCCGTCTGACCGATGCGTTCAGACAATTTTTTGGTCCGCAGCCCCAAGGTATGATCGGTTCCAGCAACCATCGCCAGCGTCTGTTTTACATGGTGCAGGAATACCTAGGGGCAAGATCAGACTTGGACACCTTTCCCACCGAAAATCCTCTGGGTTACTGGGTCTTGAGGATGGATCACTGGCCAGAGCTTGCACAGTATGCAATTGAGCTACTGGCCTGTCCTGCATCCAGCGTTCTTTCGGAACGCACATTCAGTGCTGCTGGAGGCGTGGTAACCGATCACAGGGTGCGTCTGTCCACCGACTCGGTCGATCGGCTGACCTTCATAAAAATGAATCAGTCTTGGATCACCACCAGCTACCAAGCACCTGATGCAGATGTAACCGAATAATTTTTTTTGAAATCTCAGATCCCTTCAAAGACTGCCTATGCTGATGCTGAGTGACTATCCCTGAGTAATTATCCTCTTCCTCCTCAATCATCACGCTGATAGCTTGTAAGAACATTTTTGGTTCTGGGCGCCACCACCAGTGCCTAAGGCACAATTTTTCAGCCCCTGTTTAACAGGGGCGTGTAATTACAATTTTTGATGTAATACTTTGCAGCAGGGCTCGTTCCTGCATTCCAACTAGAGTGTCTGTGAGGGGTTGCAGTGTTGTGGCACCAGCACCAGTGCCTAAGACCCAATTTTTCTGCCCCTGTCTAACAGGGGCGTGTAATTACAATTTTTGATGCAATACTTTGCAGCAGGGCTTGTTCCTGCATTCCAACTAGAGTGTCTGTGAGGGGTTGCAGTGTTGTGGCACCAGCACCAGTGCCTAAGACCCAATTTTTCAGCCCCTGTCTAACAGGGGCGTGTAATTACAATTTTTGATGCAATACTTTGCAGCAGGGCTTGTTCCTGCGTTTCAACTAGAGTGTCTGTGAGGGGTTGCAGTGTTGTGGCACCAGCACCAGTGCCTAAGACCCAATTTTTCAGCCCCTGTCTAACAGGGGCGTGTAATTACAATTTTTGATGCAATACTTTGCAGCTGGGCTTGTTCCTGCGTTTCAACTAGAGTGTCTGTGAGGGGTTGCAGTGTTGTGGCACCAGCACCAGTGCCTAAGGCCTAATTTTTCAGCTCCTGTTCAACAGGGGCATGTAATTACAATTCTTGATCTAATATTTCACAGCAGGGCCCTGTGAGGGCTTACAGTGTTTTGGCCACAGCAACACCTAAGGCCCAAATTTCTGCTGAGTATATAGGGCAGGACCCTACTTTCAAACATCTAACTTACAAACGACTCCTACTTGCAAACGGAAGGAGACAACAGGAAGTGAGATGAAATCTACCCCTAAGGAAGGGAAATTCTCTCCTGTAAGAGTTAATATGGGAAAACAATTTTTCCTTTCCACTGATGCTTTCCAATCCTTGTTCCACAAAAAAACCAAAATTTTCAAAAAACATTTTTCATTGGGACAAAAAAGTGAGGTGAAATCTTCTGAAGAGGAGGAAAGACGCAAAACAAATGTCACAGGGGTGATAACCCTTCCCTATGTTTTCCAAAAAGCTTAGAAAAGATTTTTTGGCTGGAGCTAAACACATTAAAAATGTTCAAAATTACAAACAGATTCTACTTAACAACAAACCTACAGTCCCTGTCTTGTTTGCACCGCCTGTATACTGCTGTTCAGAGTATATAGGGACCTTTCCTTATTTTAATTTGGGTGCGGGGTTCCCCTTAATATCCATACAAGACCCAAAGGGCCTGGTAATGGACTGGGGGGTACCCATGCCGTTTGTCTCACTGATTTTCATCCATATTGCCATGACCCGACATGACATTAAACCCGCAAGCAGTTTTAAATGAGATTTTTTCCTTTAAAAATGACATTTGGTGCAGGGACTGTTCTAAACATGGGAAACACGCGTCACTTTACAGGCATACTATAGACACCCCCCAGGTACGATATTTAAAGGAATATTTCACTTTTTTTTTTTTACTTTAAGCATCATTAAAATCACTGCTCCCGAAAAAACGGCCGTTTTTAAAAGTTTTTTTTGCATTGATACATGTCCCCTGGGGTAGGACCCGGGTCCCCAAACCCTTTTTAGGACAATACCATGCAAATTAGCCTTTAAAATGAGCACTTTTGATTTCGAACGTTCGAGTCCCATAGACGTCAATGGGGTTCTAACGTTCGTGCGAACTTGCGGTCCGTTCGCGGGTTCTGGTGCGAACCGAACCGGGGGGTGTTCGGCTCATCCCTACTGAACACTGTGAGCAGGACGCACTGCACTAAATGTAAATAGTCTAGAAGATAACAGGAACGGATCTAGCTGAACACTGTGAGCAGGACGCACTGCACTAAATGTAAATAGTCTAGAATTTAACAGGAACGGATCTAGCTGAACACTGTGAGCAGGACGCACTGCACTAAATGTAAATAGTCTAGAAGATAACAGGAACGGATCTAGCTGAACACTGTGAGCAGAACGCACTGCACTAAATGTAAATAGTCTAGAAGATAACAGGAACGGATCTAGCTGAACACTGTGAGCAGGACGCACTGCACTAAATGTAAATAGTCTAGAAGATAACGGGAACGGATCTAGCTGAACACTGTGAGCAGGACGCACTGCACTAAATGTAAATAGTCTAGAAGATAACAGGAACGGATCTAGCTGAACACTGTGAGCAGGACGCACTGCACTAAATGTAAATAGTCTAGAAGATAACAGGAACGGATCTAGCTGAACACTGTGAGCAGGATGCACTGCACTAAATGTAAATAGTCTAGAAGATAACAGGAACGGATCTAGCTGAACACTGTGAGCAGGACGCACTTTACTAAATGTAAATAGTCTAGCTGCCTGACCGTGGTACTAATAGGATCAAAAGAACACCAGTAATTTTCTTTAGGTAGCTGTTAATACTGTAACACGACAAGCCTGCCTGTCAGTAGGAAGATAACAGGAACAGATCTAGCTGAACACTGTGAGCAGGACGCACTGCACTAAATGTAAATAGTCTAGAAGATAACAGGAACGGATCTAGCTGAACACTGTGAGCAGGACGCACTGCACTAAATGTAAATAGTCTAGAAGATAACAGGAACGGATCTAGCTGAACACTGTGAGCAGGACGCACTGCACTAAATGTAAATAGTCTAGAAGATAACAGGAACGGATCTAGCTAAACTGAGTACAGTGTATATATATATATATATGCAACACCTGGGATGCATATATATACACAATACACTGTAAGTGCAGCTAACTGACTGACTGTTCTGCCTAATCTATCTAACTCAAATCAAACACTGTCTCTCTGTCTATCTAACGCCGGAACACACACTACACAGGGCTGCCGTGCAGGCGGCCTTATATAGTGTGGGGCGTGTACTAAATCCCCTGAGCCATAATTGGCCAAAGCCTCCGGCTCTCTGTTCAGGCGGCGCTGTGATTGGCCAAGCATGCGGGTCATAGTGCATGCTTGGCCAATCATCAGCAAGCAATGCACTGCGATGCTGCAGTGAATTATGGGCCGTGACGCGCCACACGAATTTGGCGCGAACGGCCCATATCGTTCGCAATTCGGCGAACGACCGAACAGCCGATGTTCGACTCGAACATGGGTTCGACTCGAACACGAAGCTCATCCCTAACCACCAGTTTTCTTCAGGTAGCTTTAGGTGCACACTGTGCAGAGGACACAGTACACTAACTAACCACCCTGGCTTTGGCCAATTACGGCTCTCTGTACAGACGGCACTGTGATTGGCCAAGCATACACTACACAGGGCTGCCGTGCAGGCGGCCTTATATAGTGTGGGGCGTGTACTAAATCCCCTGAGCCATAATTGGCCAAAGCCTCCGGCTCTCTGTTCAGGCGGCGCTGTGATTGGCCAAGCATGCGGGTCATAGTGCATGCTTGGCCATTCATCAGCCAGCAATGCTCTGCGATGCCACAGTGAATTATGGGCCGTGACGCGCCACTCTAATTTGGCGCGAACGGCTCATATCGTTCATAATTCACCGAATGGTCGAACATGCGATGTTCGAGTCGAACATGGGTTCGACTCGAACTCGAAGCTCATCCCTAGTCACAAGCCATGAAAACAAAGTGATTGTGTGCATCACCGATCTGGTTTGTTAAGCAGTGTGTCCTCAGTGCTACAATGAAATTCACAGCTAATACTGGGGAATGGGGAGGAGAGACACATCTGTTACCTTTGTATATGTTTTCATATCTCAATTTTCATAAAACAACCATATTAATGCCCATGTACCTCTTCCACATATGTTATTTTATAATGTAACTGCTCTTATTGCTTGAGAATATTCAGCTAATGCTGTTTACATACCTAAAGTCCTGTCACTTTCATTTCATATGTCCACATATTTATCACAGAAGGCATAATGTTTTTTATGAAAACAAACAGATTTTAGCAACAATTAATGAGTATCCTGTTCTTGACATTCTATCTTCAGATATTGTTGCAATGCATTTCCAGGCCATTTCACAGGAGACTTGGGTTACTGTATTCTAATGATGCACAGAATACACTCTGTTATGCTATAGGCTCAGTTCACAAAGCTGACACACCATGATAAGGATACCTAAAGTGTATTCCCACTTTTTTTTATATGTGTCCATTAACATAGTATAACTTAAAAAAATATTTAAAAATTGCTAGTTACCTTTTTAAGTGCATTTTATTTGCCTAAATTTCTTAAATGCTTTGTAACGTTTAGAAGTGGGTTGTGGGATAATGTTAACCTGTTACTGACCGCACTATAGCAGAATGACGGCGACAGTGCGGCTCGATAACTCTGGGAGGGCGTACTATGACGTCCTCCCAGAATCTCGCTCCCGCTCCCTGGGGGCGTGCATACGGGAACATTCGTGTTAGCCGCGTCCACGGGACCCAGCGCAACATGGATCGCGGTAAAGGGCCAATGGCAGCGGCCCTTTACCACGTGATTGCTTCGTCCAATGATTGAGCGATCACAAATGTCAACACTGCAGGGTCAGTGGAATTTCAACGCTCTCCTCTCCTCACACCGATACAGTGTGAGTGGAGAGGAGAGCGACCGAGTGCCATATTGTAAGTTGTGATCAGTATAATTGTGCCCAGCAGTGCCTAGAAGTGCTATACAGTGCTCTCACTGTGCCACATCTGAGCGATCTGTGCCACATCTGTGACACCTGTGCACTCTGTGCCACCTGTGCCATCTCTGTTCCAGCTCTGTGCCACACCAGTGCCACCAGAGCCACACCAGTGCCACTAAAGTGCTCATCTGTGCCACACCAGTGCCACCAGTGCCCATTACTGCCACCAGTACCCATCAGTGCTCATCTGTGCCACATCAGTGCCACATGTGCCACATCAGTGCCGCCTGTGCCCATCAGTGCTGCCTGTGCCTACTGGTGCCACCTGTGCCCACCAGTGCCACCTGTGCCCATCAGTGCCACCACAGTGCTCATCTGTACCATCAGTGCCACTACAGTACAATGAGTGCCACTACAGTGCCAATCGGTGCCATCTGTGCCCATCTGTGCCACTACCGTGCCCATCTGTGCAACTACCGTGCCCATCTGTGCAACTCATTAGTGCCACTACAGTGCCCAATAGTGCACATCAGTACTCTGCAGTGCAGCCTCACCAGCACCCAGCAGATTAGCCTCACCAGCACCCAGCAGTGCACCCTCACCAGCACCCAACAGTACACCCTCACCAGCCCCCAGCAGTGCACCCTCACCAGCACCCAACAGTACACCCTCACCAGCACCCAGCAGTGCAACCTCACCAGTACCCAAATTTTTTTACCAGTGAAGAGGCCTACCAGATTCTCAGCCTAAGCAACGAGAGCAGCAGGGAGATCTCTGAGTCTCAGTCAGATTCTGATTCAGTTCAGTATGAACTCGTTACAAGCAGTGGGTCTTCTACAGAGGAAGAGGAATGTGTGCCGATAAAAAGAAGGGGTTCTGGCATGGAGCAGCAGCCTACTACCAGCAGCTCAGGGCCATCCACCTCAAGCGCAGTGCCATCCACCTCAAGCACAGTGCCGTCTGCCTCAAGTGCAACAAAGGCCAAGCACCAGTAGGGTGTCATCTCAGCCCCAAAGGGATAGGGGCCATGCCAGCCTTCCCTATGCCCTTCAAAACCCCCTTCGGCTTCCCCCTAATTCCGGAGCATCAAAAATCCCCCCTTTCACCACCTAGCCATGTGTCCAGGTGAACACTGATGATTTTGCCATGCTTGCTTTTTTTTCATTTGATTTTCACCGAAGACTTACTATCATCCATTGTGGCCCAGCGCAACCTCCATGCACAGCAGTAAGAAGTAAGCAACCCTGGCTCTAGTTATGCCCGTCCCTTTGGGTGGAGAGAGCTTACCATAGAGGAATTCAAAATTTTTTCAGGCTTAACTTTTACAATGGGCCTCACCAAAAAAAACAAATTGTACTCCTATTAGTCTACCAACCCCATCCACCACATGCCACACTTCTTATCCATTATGCCAAGATCAAGTTACCTTATGATCATGGGGTTCCTCCACTATAATGACAACACCCAGTGCCCTCCCCAAAATGACCCAGCTTTTGACAAATTATTTAAAATTCGACCACTCCCAAATTATTTCTCTGAAACATTCCCCCAGTTATATACCCCTGACCAGAATATATCCGTGGATGAGTTCCTTGTAAAATTCTCAGGCAGGCTGTGCATCAAACAGTTTATTCCGAGCAAAAGGGCCCGATATGGGGTTAAAATGTACAAACTTTGTGACAGAGCCACTGGGTACATTTACGCCTTCCTTGTGTATGAAGGGAAGGACTCCTGACTGCATCCCCCTGAATGTCCAGAGTATATTGGAGCCAGCAGCGAAGTTGTCTGGGAGCTTGTCTATCCACTCCTCGGAAAGGGATACCACCTTTATGTGGAGAAATTTTATACAAGCTTGCCCCTCTTCCGCAATCTTCACTGGAGGGACACACTAGCATGTGGTACAGTAAGAGGCAATAGAAAGGGCTTCCCGCAAAAACTCGTCAATGAAAGGCTGCAACAAGGGGAGACGGTGTCTTTGCAGAACCAGGAGCTATTGGCTGTCAAGTGGAGGGACAGACGAAACGTCCACATGCTTATGACAATCCATAATGACACCTACGTGAAAGTCTCCAGAAGAAACGGCCCAGTCCAGAAACCAACTTGTATCTATGCCTATAATTTGTTTATGGGGGGAGTGGACTTCAAAGATCAGATGATTGAACCTTACCTTCCCACAAAAAAATCCGGTCATTGGTATAAAAAAGTGTCCATTTATTTTTCAGTTTGGCCATGTACCGTGTATACTCGAGTATAGGTCGTTCCGAATATAAGCCGAGGCCCCTAATATACCACAAAAAACTGGGAAAAACTTATTGACCCTAGTATAAGCCGAGGGTGAGAAATGCAGCAGACTAAGCAACGAGAACAGCAGGGAGATCTCTGAGTCTCAGTCAGATTCTGATTCAGTTCAGTATGAACTCGTTACAAGCAGTGGGTCTTCTACAGAGGAAGAGGAATGTGTGCCGATAAAAAGAAGGGGTTCTGGCATGGAGCAGCAGCCTACTACCAGCAGCTCAGGGCCGTCCACCTCAAGCGCAGTGCCATCCACCTCAAGCACAGTGCCGTCTGCCTCAAGTGCAACAAAGGCCAAGCACCAGTAGGGTGTCATCTCAGCCCCAAAGGGATAGGGGCCATGCCAGCCTTCCCTATGCCCTTCAAAACCCCCTTCGGCTTCCCCCTAATTCCGGAGCATCAAAAATCCCCCCTTTCACCACCTAGCCATGTGTCCAGGTGAACACTGATGATTTTGCCATGCTTGCTTTTTTTTCATTTGATTTTCACCGAAGACTTACTATCATCCATTGTGGCCCAGCGCAACCTCCATGCACAGCAGTAAGAAGTAAGCAACCCTGGCTCTAGTTATGCCCGTCCCTTTGGGTGGAGAGAGCTTACCATAGAGGAATTCAAAATTTTTTCAGGCTTAACTTTTACAATGGGCCTCACCAAAAAAAACAAATTGTACTCCTACTAGTCTACCAACCCCATCCACCATATGCCACACTTCTCATCCATTATGCCAAGATCAAGTTACCTTATGATCATGGGGTTCCTCCACTATAATGACAACACCCAGTGCCCTCCCCAAAATGACCCAGCTTTTGACAAATTATTTAAAATTCGACCACTCCCAAATTATTTCTCTGAAACATTCCCCCAGTTATATACCCCCGACCAGAATATATCCGTGGATGAGTCCCTTGTAAAATTCTCAGGCAGGCTGTGCATCAAACAGTTTATTCCGAGCAAAAGGGCCCGATATGGGGTTAAAATGTACAAACTTTGTGACAGAGCCACTGGGTACATTTACGCCTTCCTTGTGTATGAAGGGAAGGACTCCTGACTGCATCCCCCTGAATGTCCAGAGTATATTGGAGCCAGCAGCGAAGTTGTCTGGGAGCTTGTCTATCCACTCCTCGGAAAGGGATACCACCTTTATGTGGAGAAATTTTATACAAGCTTGCCCCTCTTCCGCAATCTTCACTGGAGGGACACACTAGCATGTGGTACAGTAAGAGGCAATAGAAAGGGCTTCCCGCAAAAACTCGTCAATGAAAGGCTGCAACAAGGGGAGACGGTGTCTTTGCAGAACCAGGAGCTATTGGCTGTCAAGTGGAGGGACAGACGAAACGTCCACATGCTTATGACAATCCATAATGACACCTACGTGAAAGTCTCCAGAAGAAACGGCCCAGTCCAGAAACCAACTTGTATCTATGCCTATAATTTGTTTATGGGGGGAGTGGACTTCAAAGATCAGATGATTGAACCTTACCTTCCCACAAAAAAATCCGGTCATTGGTATAAAAAAGTGTCCATTTATTTTTCAGTTTGGCCATGTACCGTGTATACTCGAGTATAGGTCGTTCCGAATATAAGCCGAGGCCCCTAATATACCACAAAAAACTGGGAAAAACTTATTGACCCTAGTATAAGCCGAGGGTGAGAAATGCAGCAGCTATTGTAAGTAGAAAACAGGGTCAACAATGCCCATCTGCAGCTGCATGCCTCCTTGTGTCCTGTGCATGTGTCCCTGTGTCCTGTGCAGCCTACCTGTGTCCTGTGCATGTGTCCTGTGCAGCCTACCTGTGTCCTGTGCAGCCTACCTGTGTCCCTGTGTCCTGTGTAGCCTACCTGTGTCCTGTGGATGTGTCCTGTGCAGCCTACCTGTGTCCTATGCAGCCTACCTGTGTCCTGTGCAGCCTACCTGTGTCCCTGTGTCCTGTGCAGCCTACCTGTGTCCAGTGCATGCCTCCATGTGCCAATCTGCAGCCTCCATGTGGCGATCTGCATCCTCCGTGTGCCGCTCTGCAACCACCGATCAGCTTGTCATAATAACATTCGGCAGCCATTCCACTGTTCAAAAGCCGCGCCTCCTCCTCATCTGTGATAGGCAGAACACTCCATTTCCCAGCAGTCAGTGATCAGCCTATTACGGACATTCTCTCATCCTCATACCAGGGACGAGGATGAGAGAATGTCCGTGATAGGCTGTACACTGAATGCTGGGAAATTGAGTGTTCTGCCTATCACAGACGAGGAGAAGGCGCGGCTTTTGAACAGTGGAATGGCCGCCGTTTGTCTGCATGACATGCTGATCATGTAGGCAGACGGCGATGACTTGAGTATAAGTTGAGGGGGGCACTTTCAGCCTAAAAAAAAAGGGGCTGAAAATCTTGACTTATACTCGAGTATATACGGTATGTTATTTACCAAAAATCTACTGAGACCCCCATATCCTATCTGCACTACCAGGAACAAGTAATCTTCGCCCTTTTGTACCTTGAAAGCCCACCAGAAAATATTCCCTCTGATTCCGTGAGCAGACTCCACGAGTGCCACTTTCCTGAAAAAATCCACCCCGTGAAACAGGCCACAGACGTCAGAAGAAATGCTGGGTGTGCTCCAGAGGAGGAGTTAGAAGAGACACCACGCATTATTGTCCCCAATGTCCTTCCCAACCAGGCCTCTGTATAGGAGAATGTTTCCGCCGTTACCATACTTCTCTACATTATTAGGGAAGGATGGTAAACGTAATTCTCATTTCCTGTCATTTTCCTCCACACCCCTTATGCAACTGCACTGAACTGTACATACCTCTGCCTTCTCCGTAACTGACCCTGGCCTGTTATACGACCAAGCTTCTGCCTAACGCTAAACTGTACCTACCTCTGCCTGCTCTGGAACTGACCCTGGACTGTTTGACTACGTTTTTGCCTGCCTCTTGGACTGATCATTTACCCTGCTATGCTAGTGGGAACACAGGGGTCTCACATATGTGAGGGGCTCCAGAAATGTTTTTCTGGATGAAGAAAACTAATTTTTAAGTTTTCTCATTCCCGGATAAGGGTCTGGAGACTCAGAGGGAGAAGCCTCTACCCCTGTCCCCATTCTTTCCAGGCCTGCTACTTGGACCATGTTCCTGCTTACTACCAGGACCAATATTTTAGCACTGTTGGCAATGTCTCTACTTGCACTGACCCTGGACTGTATATGGACAGTCCCTCTGCCCGTACTGACTATAGACAATATTCCTGCCTGCTGCCTGGACAATTCCATTCACTGTCGCTGACCACGTCCCTGCCTGCTGCCTGGATCAGGGCTCTCCTCCTGTGGACAACTGCACTACTAAAACCACAGGTAATCTTTTCTTTACCCTTTGCTCAGCAGAATGTATTTTAAGGTGTTATTCTTGGTATGTTCATGCTATGTATTATAAATATGAAGGGCCTTCAAAAATGTGATAGATTGTAAGGAAATTAGATGTGTAATTTATGCTCCTAGAACGCCTGAATGTGCTACTTCAATGTTGGTCCTCTGTATGTGGCCAGGCTGTGTAAAAGTCTCACACATGTGGTATCGCCATACTCAGGAGGAGTAGCAATATATTTTGGGGTGTCATTTTGGCTATGTACATGCTCTGTGTTGGAAATATCTTAGAAATGGACAACTTTGTGTAAAAAAAATGCGTTTTCATTTTTTTCCACATTTTCCAAAAACTTCTGGAAAAAAAATGAAAAAAAGACTCATTATCCCTCATAGATTATACATTGGGGTGTTTGCTTTCCAAAATGGGGTCACTTTGTGGGTGTTTCCATTGTCCTGGTACTCCAGGGCCTTCAAAAGTGTAATAGGTGGTTGAGAGATTAGATGTGTAATTTATGCTCCTAGAACACCTGAATGTGCTACTTCAATGTAGGGCCTCTGTATGTGGCCAGGCTGTGTAAAAGTCTCACACATGTTGTATCGCCATACTCAGGAGGAGTAGCAGAATATTTTTTGGGGTGTCATTTGTGGAATGTACATGCCATGTGAGAGAAATAACCTGTTATAATGACAATTTGGTGTGAAAAAAAATAAAAAAAACCTTAATTTTGCAAAGAATTGTGGGAAAAAAATGACAATTTCAAAAAACTAACCATGCCTCTTACTAAATGCTTTAGAATGTCTACTTTCCAAAAAGGGGTCATTTTGTGGGTATTTGTACTTTCCTGGCTTGTTAGGGTCTCAAGAAATGAGATAGGTCTCAGTACATCAGGTATGATCAGATGTGATCAATTTTCAGTGATTGGCACCATAGCTTGTAGACTCTATAACTTTCACACAAACTAAATAATATCCACTAATTTGGGTTATTTTTACCAAAGATATGTAGCAGTATAAACTGTGGCCCAAAATTATGAAGAAAAATTAATTATTTGCAAAATTTTATAATAGAAATGAAGAAAAATGCTTTTTTTAAACAAAATTTTCGGTCTTTTTTCATTTGTAGCACAGAAAATAAAAAACCCAGAGGTGATCAAATACCACCAAAAGAAAGCTCTACTTATTTGAAAAAAAGGACGAAAAATTCATATGGGTACAGTGTTGCATGACTGAGTAATTGTCATTCAAAATGTGAGAGCACTGAAAGCTGAAAATTGGTCTGGTTAGGAAGGGGGTTTAAGTGCCCAGTGGTCAAGTGGTTAAACAGTTAGCCCTGAGTTAACCCTGTCTTTACTGTGCTCAGTAGCTGCTGTAACTAGATTTGAACACTGTCTGTCCTAAAAAAAGATTAAAAATTTAGAAATCATCCTGCACTGTATATTGATGAGGATTAGTTCAGTGTTAAGCTTTGAACACACTACCAGTTCTGACAGCTCAGATCGGAGCCACTGTACTAACAATCCTATGTTAGTACAGCAATCTCTCCTGCTGAGCTATCATATTCTGCGCTGATTGGGAGCCGCTCAGCAGACATTTTTCGGTCGCGAGCCTTCGTCAGAAGCTGGCAGAACAGCTGGCTTTTGTCGAACCGGCTGCCATACATACGGGCCGAATGTGGGCCAGTTTCTATTGAACCGGCTGATGCCGGCCGACATTTAGCACGTGTGTGCTAGGCTTAAAGCAGAGCTCCTCCCAAAAGGGAAAGTTCTGCTTTGAGCACACCCCCCCCCCCTCAAATATGCAACATTCGACATGTCATTTTTTTAGAGGAGGGGAGCAGGTACCTAGTTTTGACAGGTACCTGCTCCCACTGCCGCTTTTTTTGTAGCTGCTGACTTTTAATAAACACAAGAATTAGTGGAACTCCACTTTAAGGCAGTGTAAGGCAGCCCATACATGCTTATTTTTTTTTTAATTCAACCAGTGGGATGAGTGGAAAAAAAGACCCGATTTTCCATCGTGTTATATTCTGATGGTAGGGAGACTTTCCCACCATCAGAATGCACTGAGTAAAGCCGCTGGCTATCGCTGGCCGCACTGATCACGAAAAATCTGACAGGGTGGTTGTACAGAAGTCGACTGACTGCACAACCAGCCTACCCATACATGGTTTAAAATTCATCCAGTTCTTGATAAACCTACTGATTTTCGATCCATATATGGCTTGCTTTGAGCTGTGCAGAAATTCTTATGCCCCGTACACACGGTCGGATTTTCCGACGGAAAATGTGTGATAGGACCTTGTTGTCGGAAATTCCGACCGTGTGTAGGCTCCATCACACATTTTCCATCGGATTTTCCGACACACAAAGTTTGAGAGCAGGATATAAAATTTTCCGACAACAAAATCCGTTGTCGGAAATTCCGATCGTGAGTACACAAATCCGACGGGCAAAGTGCCACGCATGCTCAGAATAAATAAAGAGATGAAAGCTATTGGCTACTGCCCCGTTTATAGTCCCGACGTTTTACGCCACCGCGTTTAGAACGATCGGATTTTCCGACAACTTTGTGTGACCGCGTGTATGCAGACAAGTTTGAGCCAACATCCGTCAGAAAAAATCCTAGGATTTTGTTGTCGGAATGTCCGAACAAAGTCCGACCGTGTGTACGGGGCATTAGAATCAGCCATGACCATTTTTCCTAAGCTGGCCATAGATAGATTGAAAATAAGCCAGTTCAGCAAGGACCAGATGAATTTTGATCCATCCATGGCGATTCCCTTTTGAGAGAAACCAATCTAATGATCAGCTTGTCTCAAATGGGAATGTTGCAAAATTTGATCAGCGCATGTAGCCAATTGACAGCAGTGCTGATCAGTGTATTCTGACAGCAGAGGTGTCTCCACTGTCAGAATACAACAGTGCAGCAGGGAGGATTCCTCCATTAAAGTGAGGTTTTCTCAAATGTCACTGCAGAAATGGAAATACAAAAAGTATACACTTTTTTTTTTAAGACAATGGGCTAAATATAAAAAAATAAAATATTTCTCCATCCACACAGATGATGGTGGATGAAAGAATTCCCCTGCTGGGACATTGTATTCTTAGCAGCTGCAACTAATTGGCTGCAACCACTGATAAAAAAAATGAATAATAAAATAAATTAATAATTTAAAAAAAAAAGTAAAGTCCCCTCCGTCCCTCCGTGCTCATGTGCAAAGGCAAACACGTTGGTCCAGCACGCACAGAGATCTTCCCACCACGAACATTAATGGGCAGTAATCCTAGCACTAGACCTCCTCTCTACATCTAAAGTAGTAACCTACAAAGGCTTTTAAAGCGTTGCCTATGGATAGTAAAATCGTCATCATTTGTCGATGTTGCGCGGGCGTATGCAATTTTAAAACGTGTGATGTGTGTGCCACCGGCGCACTATTGTATGTGCTTTAATGTGAAATTCAATAATCAAAAAATGAAAATAAAATATAAATTAAAAATTGTAAACAGATAATAGAACTTTATTCATACAAGCTTGCAGGATAGGATCCATATGGTGTATAAAACTAGCTTCTATGTCTAGCTTGATTTGTTTTTAAACTTCCAAGTCTGTTCTTTGTCTTTTTGTACTTTAATAATAAAAATTTCAAAACAATACCTACTTTTTCATAGTTTAATACCGTTGTGCCCTTAAAGTCCTGTTTCTTAGATTTTATCTGTTTACAATTACAATGCTGGGGACGTTGGCACAAATTGTGACTAAGTACCTACATAGTCACCCTGTTTTTTGAGGTACTTCAAAACGAGGACCCCTCTTTTGATGATAAATTAAAAATTAAAAAACCCCTAGTTGCTGCAGTCAAAAAACTATTCCTCCAACTTGTGAAAAAATGTGTAAAATATGTGTATATCTGGTGTTGACTGCGCTACCATGTAAATCAATGATCTACATATACAAAAATCACTGATGTATATGTAGATCATTGATTTAGAGGGTAGCGCAGTCAACACCAGATATACACAATTTTAAAACGTGACATGTTTGGTATCATTTTACTCGGTGTAACAGCATCTTTTATATTTTACCCAAAAATGGGGGTTTTTTTGCATTAAAATTTAAAAAGGTGAAATTTTTCCCAAAAAATTGCATTTTGAAAACCGCTGCGCAAATACCATGTGACATAAAAATTTGCAACAACCATCCATTTTATTCTCTAGGGCCTTTGCCTTTAAAAAATATATAATGTTTTGGGGTTTCTAAGTAATTTTCTAGCAAAAAACATGTTACATGTAAACAAAACATGCCCGAGAAGGCCTGGTCTAGAAGTGGTTCAACTGTCAGAATTTATATCAGTGTATGACCAGCTTTATTTCCAAAAAAGTTACAGTCACCTGGCTAAAATCAAGATTATTTTCCTTGTGTTAGAGATTTGTGGATTGATCCTATTCCATTTTAAAATGCTGCTTTATTAACAATTGATGCACATCTAAACCCTAAAATAAAAACATAATATATTGCAGCTTATCAGTTGTTGAATCTGATAGTTGCATTCATTTCCTTTTTTTTGCAGGGTAAGAACAGTTTCTGCTAGTACAGAAAATACCAGATGATCTTGCCAGAAATGACATGCCCCTGACAATTCTGTGGGTTTAAAAGAGTACACACAGAACCTTATCTTTTGTGTTTAATCTACTAGTCCCATCAAGCCACCTTGTAATTGAGGGGAACAAAGGCAAACTTGTTTGTGGTTGAGACTCTGCGACACATATACATACATAACAATGAGACAACAAGTATGTTAGTTACAGGATTACCAGATGACAATAAAATGCCTGAAAAATAAATCTAATGAGGTCTCTACATCTAAGGACTAGCAAGCTACAATACTGAACAGTATTACATTATTTATTTAGTTATCAGGCTTAGTCTGAAACAAAAACACTCATTAATGCAATTATTGTTAATTAAATCCCATCTACAGCTGGGAAATAATATTCAACATAGCTGAGTTAATAGTAAACGTTTTAACCTAATATAACAATAAATAGCCATTGATAGATCTGAAAGATGTTTTCAGAAAAAAAAGGTTTTATAGAAGGTGAATAATCATTTAAATACATAATGGAGACAGACTTTGTTTTTCAAAAAAATCCCAGGATGAAGCACCCTATGAACACAATGGTGTTTATTTCTTATTAGACAATTTCTCATTGTCCGACTTTCCAGGCAAATAACATTTCAAACCATTTACTTTGTACTTTACTTTACTCTGTAAAGAAAAAAAAAAAAGATTTAGTGACTTAGTCATTTGTCATTAACACAGATGATTTCAGCAAGCTAAGGTCCACAAACAACAGAAATGCCTACCATACTTTCCATGACTGCTGCAGAAGATTTCCATAGATAAAAATGCCTTCTTTATTTTTATAAGCAAAGATTATTGTATCGTGTATACTCGGGTATGAGTCGAGATTTTCAGCCCTTTTTTTTAGGCTGAAAGTGCCCCCCTCGGCTTATACTTGAGTCACCGCCGTCTGCCTACATGATCAGCGTATCATGCAGACAGACGGCGGCCGGCGTGTGATAATACCATTCGGTGCCCATTCCACTGTTCAAAAGCCACGCCTCCTCCTTGTCTGTGATAGGCAGAACACTCTATTTCCCAGCAGTCAGTGTACAGCCTATCACGGACATTCTCTCATCCTCGTCCATGGTATAAGGATGAGAGAATGTCCGTGATAGGCTGACTGCTGGGAAATGGAGTGTTCTGCCTATCACAGATGAGGAGGAGGCGTGGCTTTTGAACAGTGGAATGGCTGCCGAATGGTATTATCACACGCTGATCGGTGGATGCAGAGCGGCACACGGAGGATGCAGATAGCCACACAGAGGCATGCACAGGACACAGGGACACATGCACAGGACACAGGTAGGCTGCACAGGACACAGGTAGGCTGCACAGGACACATCCACAGGACACAGGTAGGCTGCACAGGACACAGGGACACATGCACAGGACACAGGGAGGCATGCAGCTGCAGATGGGCATTGCTGACCCTCTTTTTCCACTTACAGTAGCTGCTGCATTTCTCACCCTCGGCTTATATTCGGGTCAATACGTTTTTCCCAGTTTTTTGTGGTAAATTAGGGGCCTCGGCTTATATTCGGAACGACCTATACTTGAGTAAGTAAATCTTATACATTTCAAGTGCTCATCCACTCAATGTTCATCTTTAATATCCTGGGAAGACACGAGACATTGGGGTTGATTTACTAAAGGCAAATAGACTGTACACTTTGCAAGGGATGTTGCACTTTGCATGGAAGTTATTTCCAGAACTTAATGAATGAAGGTCTGCTGGTTTCCATCATCATCCATCACGTGCAAGCAAAAATGCTAATTTTTTTTTTTTACTTCCCATGCATGTGATTGGGTGGTCTTTGCAAAGTGAAATTTCAGCACATTCACTAAGCTTTGGAGAAATTTCCTTGCAAAGTGCAACTTCGCTTGCAAAGTAAACAGCCTGTTTGCCTATAGTAAATTAACCCCAGTGTTGTCAACTAGCAAAAAGCATAGCAAGCGGTATTTTCATTACAATGCATAATTTTAACAATCACACGTTTAATATTGTTCTGTATATATAACTTAGCACACTTTACACTGGTCTTTGCTTTTTATAATATCATTAGCTTCTGACTTCGGTGCAGAGTGAGTTTCTGAAATGCGATGTACACACGACCAGTTTTGCCGTCAGAATAAACTCCGAAGGTGTCTCTGACGGAACTCAGATGGAATTCCATTGAAGTGGTCTTGCCTACACACGGTCAAACCAAAGTCCGACCGAAGTCCGACCGTCCAGAATGAGGTGACGTACAGCACGTACGACAGGACTAGAAAAAGGAAGTTCAATAGCCAGTAGCCAACAGCTATCGTCTCGTACTTGCTTCAGAGCATGCGTCATTTTTGGTCCGTCGGAACAGCATACAGACGAGCGGTTTTCCTGATAGGAATTTGTTCCGTTTGAAATATCTAGAACATGTTTCATTTCTAGGTCCGTCAGAATTTTCGAAAAAAAAAGTCAGACGAGGCATACACACGATCAGAATAGACGATGAAAAGCTTCCGTCTGACTTTTTCTGTTGGACATTCTGCTCATGTGTACTGCTCATGCTTTAGATGTCTTTTGAAGAGAATATAAAAAGAAACCATGTGAAGTGCAATTAAAAAAAATGTTTACAAGAAATAGAGGCTTTCCATAGTAAAATGTCCATTCCATGGGAAACGTTAATTGCACATTTTAGTCAGGTAAACTAAAATATTGCGTAAATATTTTGTGTGGTTTTCTATCCAGCCAGCAGGTAGTGCTTTAGGCTTCTACTTACATGTTTTCCTCAATCGATTTTCTTTCTGTTGAAGAAAGCTCATGTTTAAAGAGCTCAGTAGCTCAAGCTGAAATTTACACACCCTAGTGAATGGGTCTGAATGATGTCTCATCTCTTATTGCCTTGTGCCCAACCTGTGGCCCAGGGGCTGCATGTAGCACTTTGGCACTTTTTGACCTTCAGGACCTCTGCAGACAGTAGTTTTTGCTTACTCAAACCCTTATGCCGCGTACACACGATCGGACTTTCTGGCATACTTGGTCCGGCACACTTTCCGACGGACTTTGTCCGCCAGGTGCGCCAGACTTTAGAACGGACGGACTTGCCCACACACGACCGGACTTTCTGGCGGGCTAAGTCCGCCCGTCTTTCCGACGGACTTTCGCCGGAGTTACGGTGGACTTTCAGAATGAACGGACTTGCCCACACATGGACAAGTCCGTTCATTTTGAACGTGACTCAGGTGCGACGGGACTAGAAAAGGAAGTCAATCTTGCTGCTTTTATCGGCGAGATTGACACCTTGCGAGCCCCGTCGCGGGTCATACCAGGCCCTTAGGTCTAGTATGGATTTTAAAGGGAAACCCCCCTACGCCGAAAAAACGGCGTGGGGTCCCCCCTAAAATCCAAACCAGACCCCGATCCGAGCACGCAGCCCGGCTGGTCAGGAAAGGGGGTGGGGACGAGCGAGCACCCCCCCTCCTGAACCATACCAGGCCACATGCCCTCAACATGGGGGGTGGGTGCTTTGGGGGAGGGGGCACTCTGCGGGGCCCCTCCACCCCAAAGCACCTTGTCCCCATGTTGATGAGGACAAGGGCCTCTTCCCGACAACCCTGGCTGTTGGTTGTTGGGGTCTGCGGGCGGCTGGCTTATCGGAATCCGGGAGCCCCCTATAATAAGAAGGCCCCCAGATCCCGGCCCCCCCACCCTATGTGAATGAGTATGGGGTACATGGTACCCCTACCCATTCACCTAGGGAAAAAGTGTCAATAATAAAACAAAGGAAAAACAACAAGAAAGGCGCCTCTTAGTAAACTGTATATTTAATGGTATATTAGCATTAAAAACACTCACATTGAAAACTTAGATAGTCCGGCATGGGGAGCTCAGTATAGGCATACAGGATTGCGTCCTCCTCTGTCCCACAGTCTTATTCCTCTATTGCTGACGGCTGGTCCGTGTGGCAGAGGCTTCCGGTATCAGTGATTATCCAGAACGAGGCTTGGACACCGCCGAGTAGTCAATTGGGAGGCTGGGACGCTGGAACGCACATCCAAAGTATGTGCTGTACTACCGTAAGGCGACGCATTTCAGAGCATGCGCACTCGAGCGCGCTCCTTTCTCAAGCTAGCTGAAACGCGTCGCCTTACGGCAGTACAGCACATACTTTGTATGTGCGTTCCAGCGTCCCAGCCTCCCAATTGACTACTCGGCGGTGTCCAAGCCTCGTTCTGGATAATCACTGATACCGGAAGCCTCTGCCACACGGACCAGCCGTCAGCAATAGAGGAATAAGACTGTGGGACAGAGGAGGACGCAATCCTGTATGCCTATACTGAGCTTCCCATGCCGGACTATCTAAGTTTTCAATGTGAGTGTTTTTAATGCTAATATACCATTAAATATACAGTTTACTAAGAGGCGCCTTTCTTGTTGTTTTTCCTTTGCATACTTGGAGCGGCTTCACCTCCCATCTAAAGGCTGCCCTACCCATAGACTGTTTGCATCTCACAGAGAGCGCATTGCTCAAAAGGACATTTTTATAACAACATTAGAATATAATACGAACCATGTAACCTGCGCTATTTGTTTGTTTTTCCTTGTGTCAATAATAAAACACACTACTTTTCCTATTGCAGGGAGCGCGAAATGCAATACCCTGCCCTCACGTCGTATCTGGACCGTTGGACCAGCATACACACGAGCGGGCTTTCCGTCGGACCAGCACACAGACGAGCGGACTTTCCGCCAGAAACGGAGTCCGACGGAAAGATTTAAAACTTGTTTCAAATCTAGGTCCGGCGGGCTTTTGGGAAAAAGTCCGCCGGAAAAGTCCGCTGGAGCCTACACACGGTCGGATTGTTCGGCGGACCAAGCATGCTGGAAAGTCTGACCGTGTGTACGCGGCATTAGAGTAAAAGATTTTTTATGTATCTTTTTTAAATAGTTTGTTTTCTTTATTCCCACTACTTTACTTCTTCTGTTCTGTCCATTCCTTTTACCTTTTTTATGTTTTTATAATTTTTTTTAAGAGAAGTATCAAATGTGGCACAAGTCATTTTTAAAGGGGCTATAAAAAGCAACATTGTGACAGTATTGGTTTGTAAAGGGGCTGTAATAGCAATGATATCTAGCAGTCTTTTGTAATACACCTCCAGTCTATGATTTTCTCTTGATGCATGTCCCCACCCTCCGATTACTATAGTATGTTTGGCCATGCATGATCTCTGTCTTCTGTAGCATATATGTAGTCTCTGACCATTTCTTACTCCATGTCTGCACTGTCTAACAGCTGCCTGTAGCCTAACATTCATTGTCTAATATGTTCTGTACTTTGACAATGTCAGGGACCATGATCAAGGCCCCATTATATCAAGTAAGTTGGCTGCCACCGTTGTATTGGTTCCGAGATACAGAGAGAGAGCAGAGATACATCATCTTCTAAATAGATATTAATGAAAATTGTGTCTTACAATAAATGTCTTAAAATTGTCTTCAAGTGGCCCAGTTATCCAGAAAGCTCCATAAACAAATCTAAATTGATAATCAATTGTAGCGTAGTAACGTAGTGTATTTTCAAAGATCAACAAGGATTGAAACTACTTGAATAATGAATTTTAATGTATTTATTTATCTCTATTTAGATGCTAGAAAAAGCTGGCATCCTGAATGTCATCCCAGGGTATTGTATTTTTTTATACTGTATGTAATAGCTTTGCACATTTTTCATAATATATTATCTCATGATTCAGAATATTAAGGCATAATGTAACTAGATCTCTGCCTGGAACATCAAAAAATATGGGCATTCATTATTGTCTTTTTTGTAGTTAAGAGAACATTTCCATCATTTCTTGAAAAGAAGAAATTGCATTTCTACAGTATGTTAAATTGCTTGAAGTGATAATAAAGGGATTTTTTTTGGCTTAAAATAGAAATTATGTTATACTTACCTGTTCTGTACAATGATATTGCACAGAGCAGTTGCTTACCTCCTCTTTTGCAGTTCCCCTTTATAAGTTTACCTTTCATTACATGTTACACCCATATTCAGGGTGTACCATGTAACATGTTATGAACAAACAGCCCCCCCCCCCTCGATCCCCCGCTCTCTGACAGCTAGCAGGGATCTTCTTCCCTCGCTAGCTGTCATAATTAGAAAAAAAACGTGGGTGAGCAGGGCTCCGCCTGCCTGGTCATATCACTCATTCACAATCCTTTGTGAACGGAAAACTACAAGTCCCAACAGCCTTTGCAGCTGTTGGCTTGTAGTTTTCAATGAACTACCACAGTGGTGTGGATCGCCGTGGTAGTTCATTGAGTCTTCCTGGCAGATTGTATCTGCTTGCCCAGATGATGTATGCACACACAGATACACAGACAGGTCTGCAAACATCAGCGATCTACTGATCATTGGTGCTTTGGCTTTAGAGCAAGGGTCTCTAAACTTTCTAAACAAAGGGCCAGTTTATTGTCCTTCAGTCTTTAGGGGGGCTGGACTGTGGCCAGTGGGACTGGACATTTTTCTTGGCATCAGTGGGAGTAAACATCGCCACTTTTGGTATTAGGGTATTAGGGAGTAGTGCCCCATCTCTGGTATGATTGGGAGGAATAGTGCCCCATTATTGGTTCCAGTTGGCAGAATATTGTCTTGTATCAACAGGAAGAATAGTGCTCCAAGGGCCGGGTAAAGGCAAGCAAAGGGCCGCATCCGGTCCCAGGGCCGCAGTCTGGAGACCACTGCCTTAGAGTCTCCAGAAACAAAAAATAATAAATGCACATTTTTTTTACCTGCAAAAGAATGTGCATTTATTTTATTTTTTTTAAAAGGTGAACTTAACCTTTAACTTCTGACTTCCTGTACATTTTTTAAATCAAAATCAAAAGAATCTGTCTCCTGTAGAAATTCAGCAATTAGATGAATGTACATTTTTTTTCACAAAGCTGAGGACATTTTAGAAAGTCTTTGAGCTTTATGGAATAGGCACACAAGTGATCAGCATTCCCAATCACCCCACGATTCATCATTAGTGATCAATTTATTACACATAGGAAACAATGTAGTGTAATATGCAGTAGACATTAATGTCTATTACAGTGCAGTGCTCTATATCTGTGACATTAATCACCACACATACAGTTGTTAGTGATTTATCAGAGACTATCTCTGCAATTTTAGCAGTGTGATCACGCTAGCAAAAATCCCCAATGTGTACCCAGATTTAGAATTTACAAAGGTTGTAAAATTTCTTTTTGTTTTCAAAACCAAAGTAAAAGGTGTGGCTAGAGTTCCGCTGTAATCTTGCAAGGTAATGAATTTTCTCTAGATGTTGCCATGTTGACTAATTCCCTGCACGCACCCAGGCTCAGAGCACTGCTGACAGATCTGACTCAATGCAGGTTCTATTGAGAGAATATCTGAAGTCTCAGGCAGTCCAATGTGACCTTGCTTCATGTAAGAAACATTTGCTTTAAGTATAGTTGGCATTGTGTTTTTTCTATCATGAGTCCTAATTATTACACTTGTAATAGAGAGAATAGAATAATTTGTTTTAGCTCAGGTACAGTGTTTGCGAGTTTATAACTGTTCTGATTCTAAAGAGTCGATTTACGAAAGAATTGTGTCCTCAAAGAGAATTCAAGGTTTCACTATAATGAAGAGAGCAGCAATAAGCAAAACAAATCTTCCTGATTCTTTGTGGAAATTCACCATGGATTATTTACTGAGCAGCAGACAAGCAGTGCTACTTTTACAGGAACCATAAATTAGCTGTTTATTTCTGGTGCAGTCAAAAAGGAGGTTTGCTGTAAAGAAAAGGTTGATATTGTAACTATATTTAATATTGTAACTATATTTACATTTCTTTTTTGCTTTGACTTTGGTAAAGAACTCTGCTAAGTATTCTTAACTGCCAACAGAGACTACATGCAATTTCAGTTAAAGAGTACCTAAGCTCAAAACCAAAGACGCAATAAATTGCAGATTACTAATGCTTGGTGTGGTGGCTGCATTTGGTTTCTTTTCTGTTTTTTTCAAGCTTCCCTTGCTTTATTTTCATTTTGTAATCCTGCAAAAACACACCCTGCCCCTGGGTGTCTACATCACTCCTCCACTGAATCAATGGAGAAAGCCATGTTTGTCACCCAAGGCTGCTCTCCTGATATGCGCTCCAAACATTTCTTTATCTCTTCATCTCCATTACACGGAGGGCAGGGCAATTGGTGATTAACAGAAGATAGCTAGGAAGAAAGATATTCTTTGGTGTAGCTCACATGCAGTGACAAGGACACTGCATTGCTGGCAAGATCAACAATCAGGTATTTACTGAAAATGTTCTTAGCTTGAAAAAAGAGAAATATAATGCAGCTACCACATCTGAGGACTGTAAGTTGCAACACATTGCATTTTTGTTCTTGGGTTTAGTAGTTTTCCTTGACAACAGGAAACAGAGCCTAAAGGCCCAGCTTGTGGTTGCATAAACAGGAGCTAAGTGTCAGAGTTGAAGTTTGAGTAGCAGAGGTGTGGCCAAGGGCTTAAAAGAGAAGGTCGGGGTTTTTTTTTTTTCAAAGTTATACTTACCTAGGTGGATGCAGTATTGGTCTGATGTTGCATCTGTCCCCCGCCGGCTCTAAGACTGAGAACCAATCATGCACCGCTGATCGCTCGGTTCACAGAGCTCCGTGAGCAGAGAGCCGGTGACTGACAGTCACCGGCTCTCCGCTGTGCCCCTCCTCGCTCACTGGAATGCTGGGCTGTGGAGAGGGCAGGAGCGCTGGGCTCTCAACGGCTCGCTGAAAGGCTGAATCAGGTGCCAGTCCAGGGTTGTGGGAGAATCCTGACCATATTGTTGTGATCTTTTCCCAGCCTGGACCGGCTCTGTGACATTGGCCGACAGTGGATTTTAGCCCACTGTCTGCTGAAAACGGGTCACAGGAATGCAGAACGAACTGTATTCCTGTGATCCGCGGGAGAAGTATAGCCAAACGAGCTATGGCTGTACTTCTCCTTTTAAAATCGCCTTTTCATTTAAAAAAAACTGCTGAAAGAATAAAATGCAGATACCTCTACTTCCAGCAGCCTCCAGTATCTTGCTTTTCTGACTGAATGCTGGGACATTCTGACAAGCAATAATCCAACATTTCAGGGTAGTATTAGAGCTTACTATTACATTCCATTCCTACACATATGATTGGCTAACTTACTGCCCAATAGAAATGTGGAGGACACAGAAATGGGCGAGCAGTCTTGCTGCCTGAACTGTATGTCTATAGCTTTTTTTAATTATTATGTATAAGGAACATGGGACAAAGTACTATATGTACCCACACTTTGTCAATGAGGACAGAACTGTAAAAAATTATAATGATAGAGCTTCTTTAAATGCTTATTTTAGTGATAGGGTTACATGTACAGTTAATAAAGGTTTTAGAGTGGGGGTGCTTATCATTAGGGGCATATTTTTTTTGTTTGTTTTTTTTATCTTAGATTTTATTTTTAAGTTTTTTTTTTTTATAACAGATAAACAACAACCATGCTATGCTAAGCAATAACAGCAGCAATACATTTGGCACATTATCGTCTAGTCTTCCACAAATATTCAAAAATATTCTATAATATTCAGAAATATTAAAACATATTCAGGGGCATTTGTTGTTGCTTTTTTTCACTATTGGAGAGCTACAGCTTTTCTGTGCCTGTACTGTAAGCCTGTGCCCTATACCATAAGCTTGAAAAAATGTATTGCCAATTTTTAACATTAGTAATCCTCACAGTTTCAGAGGCTGAGTTAAATGTGTTAATAGTCTATTGTTTAAACCTAAAATCAATTTGTGTTTAAACCAGGGCAATTATTTTGTTACAGTTCGTTGCTATTTCATAATCCTGTGATCTGATTAAGTAGCCTACCTAATACATTAGAACAATTGATTTATTTCAAAATTGGTTTGCTCACATTTCCAAAGAGCAGCATGTAAACAATGATCAGAAACAATTGCTTCACTAATATAAAGCAGATTCCATATAGTAAGTTGTTTTGATTGTTAACTAGAATAGGGTTAGAAATGCTGGCACTTTGCACACAACTTTAAAATAACTAAGGAAGGTATCATGATCAAAAGGATTTTGTGTAATTTATGTGATGCTTAGCTTTATCAGCTGCGTGAAACAAAATCCTTGTTAAAAGTATTTGCGAAATAAGTATAAAGGGCAGAAGTGAAAATATCCACCACTCACCTGTGTCCTTTCTCACCTAGGTGCATGCAGGTATTTTAATGTATTGCATTATTGCATGCATTTTTTCTTATGTTTTTATCCTGCATCTATTTCCTTTGCATTTTGGTCCTAAATGAATTCTGCATAATAGCTGTAAATAGAGAACAATGATGGATCTCATATCTCAATCTGGCATCTATAAATCTTTTTTCCATAGGTGGAAAAAAAAAACCTGATGCATTGCAAAAATATCTTAAAAAATGATTCTAAAATGACCAAATATAACATATTTTTTATTATGTAACACAGTTATCATCATTTGCTGCTTTATCCATGATTGCTGTAAATTATACCTATCAGGGTAGAATTATAATACCTGCTATTGCTATATCTCATTCTGAAACAGATATATTGGCTTTTTTTTTGTTTTATAAGTATATGAAATTCAGAGAAAAGTCAAATCTCATTATATGTTCATTTTTCTCAGGTCTGTGATTCAGAAAGTATTGAGGCCAAAGCAACAAAATGACAGCCACCAAGCATTTTTAGGAAAGGTCATTTAAAGCCTACATATTTCTGTTGTGACAAGTTTTCTTTAGCATTTAACTCAAAATTACCCCTAAAAAAATGACATAGCCAACAAGCTATATCTCTTCTTTTAAAAACCTGACTGTTTGAAGTCTTTTATTAAATGTACACCATGAGCTCAGCATGTTGCCAGTATGCCAGGATAAGTGACTCTCATGTGCATCTCCTCTGGCCAATCAAGAGGCCAAAACACCAGCATGTAGAAGATGTCTAGGAGAAGATGTCAGTGGCTTGTGAGGGATTAATAGTAGCATTGCTGGCACGGAGGTGAATATTCTGTCTAGTTCAAGTTGAACTGGGCTGGTTATGAATGAGACACCCTGGTCTGCATGTGGAGAACTTGCTCTGATATAAAGCAGACTGTTTCAAGAACAAGAAAGATCCTCTTCATAATGTCATGAATGATAATCCAAGAATTAATATTTATATAATATATAGGAGGAATGATGGTGAGATTAATGCTTCTAAGGGCTCCTAATACAAGTAAAACACAAAAATACCTGTATGAGGCTAATGCACTCTTATCTCAGAGACAACAAGAAGCAACCACCGTTACCTAGGGGGGAACAGACTCCAACACAGGCAGCTGCACAAATCCTCCACGTGTTCAGAGCAGCCCAGATAGCAAGCAATTGTGCTGCAAGTTTGAAAATGACTTGTCAAGCTACTGCTAGACTTGCCAGGCTGCACAAGTATGTTGCACAATTGCAGCAAGTCAGCATTGCATTTCTCAAGATCAACTTTTTTTAAAAAATTCTGCAATTCTGCAGCAAGTTCTGGTTCAGTTATGTTGGGCAATAGTCATCCCACCACAGGGGTCACTGTGGCTGAATTTTCATGCTGTAGACTTGCAGAGCTCTTGCTGTAAACTCACTGCTACAACTTTGCTCTCGCTAGAGACTTGCCACGCACATTTGCTACAAATTAGAAAAGTGTCAACTAGAACTTGTGCTTTAAGTGCTCTGTAAGTGTACAACTTGTCAATGAAAATGTACCGCCACTTACCAGACTCACAATTCAACACTGCCACAAATTTTTGTCAAGTTATCCTTGCTATCTGGGAGGGAGAGAGAGAAAAGGGCCGGTTCCTCTTCCATTAAGCCCAGCCTGACAGTGCTGCTAGTTGATGGGCGGCAAACACTGCCCACTTCTGCTTCTCCCTGTGGACTCGGCACATCATCTGGCCTACCCAGTTACACGTCATGGGGAGGATAACTGATAAAGGAAGCAGAGTGGAACAGCCCACCCCCTATACAGCACACACTGCACACAGCCAGGTTGCAGAGGACAAACAAGTTGGAAGACCACAGTCTGAAAATATATGATATATTTTAAGCCCCACAGGTCTCAACCCTGGCACTCAAGGATACATTGTATCAGGGGGATTTACCTCCAACCAGAGGGTCTTCCAGCTCCAGGAAAGGCTGAATCTTGATGGGATACACAACAGGAAAGAGATCCAGATAGATTTAAAAAAAAAAAAGGTGCTAACAAAATCCAATGCAGGTGGCCTCGAGCAAGGGCCAAAAAGGAGATAACTTTCTGGGAGGGTCCTATGCTGTCTTATTTGGAAGAAGATGATTCTGTTGGATCAAAGGGGTGTACCTGATCTACTGTATGCTGACATGAGAGGAGGCAGGAAATGCCTCTAACAGTAACACAGACAAAGGTAAAGAGGTTTTTTAAGTTATTTATGGGGATACAAGAACCACCTGTCAGCTTTTAATTACTGTCTGTTTCCCTGTTGCAGCACGTAATCCAACATCCTGGATTGCAGTAAAACCTAACAGGTGTTCCAACATTTCCTCAGAAAAAAATAAATAAAAATAGGTACAGATACATTGTAACTTGACAACACACAAGACAATCCAATCATGCTTAGTGAATAACAATTAAGTGTTGCCCTTCAAGGCATATTCTGGAAATATAAGTGATAGAACATTAAATAATATTGAATAATTAATTTTTTAACATCATTAAAAAATATATATACTAGAAAGATCATTGGATGAAATATAACAGAGGTTTTTAGACAATCCCTGAAGACCCTCCTCTTCAGAGAAGCCTATCCTACCCACACCTAACAACTATATTTTCATTTTGTCCATCTGATCATCCCCCACAGCTACTACCCTTTGTTCCACTTGACCCTCCCTTCTAGATTGTAAGCTCTAACGAGCAGGGCCCTCTGATCCCTCCTGTATTGAATTGTATTGTAATTGTACTGTCTTCCCCGATGTTGTAAAGCGCTGCGCAAACTGTTGGCGCTATATAAATCCTGTATAATAATAATAATAATAATGTTTAAAGACTCTTTGAGTGCTAAAATTTACAAATTACAAAATGTGACCCTTCCGTTCATTTTCCTGTTGTCAAGAATGGAGTGTTAAATTACAATTGTAGTAATGGTACATATGGGCATAAACAAAAACAGCATGCTAAGGGCTTGTTTTTGGGATTTACTCCCACAATTTTTGTAAAAGAAGAAGTATGAGATTGGAGAGAAAGTGAGATTAGAATGGGGCAGTATGCAGAAGTATTGCTTTATATTCAAAATGGTATTGGGTATACATATGCAGCTTGCAAAAAATAGATGCTAAAAAAGGAGAGAATTTTGACATTTTTCTGATGTCTGTATGTGGCTGGTACATTTCTGCAGAGAATAGAAGTTGTCTGTGTTGTCTTATACTGCTCTCTGACTCTCTCTCGACTCTATTTTTTGTTTCAGAAATCTGTCAGGAGAGGCAAAGAAAACTGAGCAGCCATGTGCATGTAAATTAAGAGCCCATGCACACTAGGCAGCAGAAAAAGATGGCAGAACTGCTAGCAGAAAAAAAGCAGCAGAAAAAATTGCTCCGATGGAGCATATTCTACATATGTTTATGCACATTTGTTAAGGCACATCAAGTGTTTTTTATGCCTGAAAGCTCCTCTTAAAAGCGCACTTGTGATGGGTTTTTTCAGCTCCTCAACAAATAGGCCTGTAAACACCCAAATGTGCATGCACACATACGTAGGCAAACATAGAGTTGCTTCTGCAGGCTAAAAGAAGAAATGCCAAATGCCTGAATAAGCAGCATTTTAATGCCCAATGTACATGAGGCCTAAAACATCCTAATTGGTGGTATTTAAAGGGGTTGTAAACCCTCGTGTTTTTTCACCTTAATGCATCCTATGCATTAAGGTGAAAAAACTTCTGACACTGACCGCCCCCCCCCCCCCCCCCCCCGTTTTACTCACCTGAGCCATTCGTTCCCTAGGCGGAGACAGAGATGATCGGAGCCACACTGTGCAAAACGAACTGCACAGTGGAGGTAGGTATGACATGTTTGTTATTTTTACTTTTTTTTTAAACGATTGTTTACAAACCCTTTAAAAACAAGTTTGGAAATCAGCGTGAGAGTTATTAATACACCTAATGCAGGCAACAAGAGTTATATAACTAAGGAATGAGTAAACACCCAGGAAAACATTTTTTTTTACACTGTGCTAATTTACAAATGCCCCCCCCCCCCCCAATTAAGTTTTAATTAGCACAAATATAAGATTTACTTTTTCTTTTTTTTTCATTTTTAATCCAAAAATATACTTTACTTTATAAGGCTAGGTTTGCACTCATGTGTAAATCACACACATTCCTGCACCCACAGGCACCAGCACTGAAAACACGCTGTTCTTTTAACATACTGATTTGGCATTGGAGAGCAGCATGTGTATCCATTATTTGGGTTTACAATGGACACAGGACTATTTCAATTGTGGACTTGTTAACGGTACTTTTTCAAAACCTGATTATTACCCTAATCCCCCAATCGTAATGGTCACAGGCAAATGTAGACACCAAAATGAAAAAAAGGGGCTGATAGTGAAGTACAGTTTGACAAAGGTTTATTTGTGCAAATGCGGATGGGTACTTACAAGAAAAAAAACTGTTAAAATTGCATGTCATGTTGCAGAGATAAAACCAGGAAATGCCCCATCCAACGTGCGTTCCACCGAAACCGGAAGTGATGACGTTTGGACTCTAAACCAGAAATTACGTCAATGCGTTTTGCCCTCCCACAAGGCATTTTAACAGAGCCGTCACAACTCTGTGGACAGCAGCCGCAGATGGTTCCTTATATACCATCTCAGCATACACCTACCATCACAGCCCAGTGATCCTTATGGACTGCCTCTTAATCCCATGTCATTATATTTTTTAGAGACATTTCACCTTGGTTGGCTTGAATGTTTGAATGCAACTCCACGCGCCAGTTTTTCTCCTCCATTCCATAACTTTGCAATAGAGTATCTCATAATTGCTCCTGATGGAATGAACAGTTAGCTAAAGATGTAGTAGTACTGTTTTGCAGCAAAATAATGCACTGCTCGAAATCTGATCACTTTTAGGCTCTAGACAATGAGAATCTGGCCAGAAAAATCCAGTAGGATATCCCTCTGAAGTCTGTACTAGCTAGAATGTACTTTCACTGATTTCTTTCTTCCCAGACAGAACATTCCTCCTACTGATGCCACAAATTCTAAGACTGGCATGTGTGTCTCTCTTTTTAGTGGCCATCCTATAAAGGTAAGTTACAGCAGCCATTTTGGGATAGTCCAAAATCTATTGCTGGCAAGTTTTTATGAACAGAGTGGACTCTAATGATAGAAAATAGCCTGTGTGGAATGATAAGCAATTCTATCACGTAACAGGTGAATGTATCTGCTTTACTAATTAAACAATTTTTCAATAAATGTAAACAGTAAGCAACATAGTAAATACCTTTGAGGTGGCTACACTAAGAATTAAATTTAAGGTATTAGTATTAATAAAAACTAAAGGTTCTCCAAGCATGTACGCTGTCTAAATTACTGCTACCACTCTGTATGCCAGTCAGCAGTTGACTGGTGTCTTTTTTTGGTATGACTTCCCAAGGTATGATTTTTATGCAAGACTTTAGCTGTATGTAAAAATCCAAGGGCTCCATTTATGCACAGCAATCCATCAGCATGAACACTCACAGTGCCACTTGCTGTATCTCAGTAGAGAACTATTGCAACTGAATATTGTTCATGAAAGTGGATGGATAAGGATATTGGCCTACCCTTATAGGCACAAAATCTTCACCTATTCCAGTTGGGAAAAAAAGGCTTCATCTAATGTGTAATGGGAACTTTACCTGGCACCTATCAGGTGCTGTGAACTGGTATTAGCAGGTTTAGTTTAGATACTGTATAATTTTCCAACTATGTGTACTATGACCAGCAGTGCATTGTTAATATAAAGTAATTAGGCTAGCCTAAACTGTAGGGGAAAAATTAGAGAAATCAAAACTATGTTAAAATAGTTATGAGTGGCCCATGTAATATGTATTTTAATAGTTTTCTCTTTCAATATTTTTTTATTGAGATTTTCAGTACATAAATAACAAACAAAAGCCATACAGATACAGTATCCTCCTGTAGGCCAACATAGCCTACTCAGAGTATTGAACATAAAGGGGTTAAATATTGAGTATATAGTATTTGGTGTACATTTGTGTGTATATCTGAACATGTGATTCATTACCCAATATAAGTCGAGAATGTAACTTTAAGCTTCTCATTTTCAATACTTTCCCTTGTAAACAGATAGAACAGTTAACATTACCAACACTGTGTCATAGAGCTAGATGGGCTTATAGGCTATCATTAGACCCAACAATCATGTTGGCATGTAGTTGGTTTAGAGAATAAATGCGCATCCCCTGTTTCTAGGGATTTTCAAACTCTAGGTGTTATGTATTCATCTAGGCCTTCATACCCATTGCATATGAATATGGGTCGATCGATCAAATCCGTTGTATGGCATAGTCCCTGTGTAAAAGGCTCAGTTAGGATTTCACCGCGTCAGGGCCTCCGGGACCACCACCCCACCCCTATGGGTTCACACTGTGGAGTGACAGAGCCCGTGACCCCAGCCCGATGATGTATCCCACCCGCAACCCCCCCCCCATCCAGGGGATGCCCGTCCCGGCTGACTTCCGAGTCGCAGCATTCCCCCCAATGGGGTGAAGAGAGCTATGCGAGCGGGGGCAGTTCAAACACAGTCGAGAGACCAGCTATCAGGACAAACTACGAGTGGCAAATTGCTCTATGAAGATCGAGATGTAAAGCCCACGATATGCCGATAACAAATCTGATGTAATACATCATGAGAGATGTGTGAGAGAGAAAGTGAGGGAGAGTAGTAGGAAAGAAAAGAAGGAGGGAAGTGGGAGAGGGAAGTGGTCTTACTGGAAATTCCTTCATGTACATAGGTGACCCGGGTAAAGCGGGATCTTGATATGGCATGCCCATGGTTCCCAGACCCTTTCAAAGCGTTGGACCGTGTCCATCAGCTTCGCTACTATCTGTTCCTGTGTCATGATCCAGGATATTTTTCGTTTGGCAGCTAGCAGCGAAACCGCTGGTTTTTTCCAGGCTTTAGCTAAGGTAATCTTAGCTCCCAAGCACATAAAGAATATAAGTTGTTGAGTGCTCTTAGAGGCATTGTGCACCCTGCAATTCAAGAGAATGTACGCGGGGTCTTGAGGAACTTGGGTTTTTGTAACTCGTCGTAATACATGGAGGAATTTGTTCCAGAAGCTTCTTATACGGGGACAGGTCCACCATATATGGAGCATCGTGCCAACATGCCCGCATCCTCTGAAACAGAGGGGGGAGGCATCTGGGTAAATCTTGGAGAGCCGAGCTGGCACATAGTACCATTTAGTGAGTACTTTAATGTTAGCTTCAATCAGTGAGATGTTTAAAATACCTTTACTTGATCTGCGGAAGGCCTGGAACCATTGGGCGGGGTCCAGCTGGATGTCGAGATCTTCTTCCCAGGATCGAGCGTATGTCGGGGAGTCCTCCCTATCCGCCAGAGAAGCGTATATGATGGAGATTCCGCCTCTTTGAGCTCCAATGTTGGAACACCATTGTTCATATATGGTTGCTTTGGGAGGGCTCAACTTGTCAGACCAAAGCCTATGCAGGAAGTGCCTAATCTGTGAAAGTCTGAACTGTTCAGATGTTGGCATTTCCATCTTGCTCTGACAATGCCCTAATGTTATGGGACCGTTTGATGTTAGGAAATGTCCTATCCTGAAAAGTCCTTTGTTCAACCACCAGCGAAAGGCGTATATATTCATACCTGGGGGAAAGTCTGGATTGTGGAAGAGATGAGCAAGTGGTCTCAGGGGAGATATCAGTTTTGTGTGTGTATGTATCTTATCACAGAGTGTCAGGGAGTGAGATAATGTTGGTGCTAGGATAGCTGGTCTGTGTTTTGCCGGTCTCCATATTAAATAGTCGAGCGTGTAACGTGGGACTGCCTGCCTTTCTATGGAGACCCAGTCAGGCTTGTGGCCCCTAGAATATATGATGGAAAACTGAGCTAGTTGGGCTGCTTGATAGTAAAGCCATAGGTTGGGGAGTCCCAATCCGCCTTGGGTTTTAAGTCGGAGAAGAGTCTCTTTTGCAAACCGGTGACCTCGATCCCCCCAGACGAAGCCGACAATCTTGGATTGCAGTTTGGTCAGAGCGGATTTTTTTATAGGGATAGGGAGGGAGCGGAAGAGGTATAGTAAACGGGGCAGTAATGTCATTTTCACAGCATTTAGTCTGCCGAGCCAGGATAGTCCCCCCTTCGACCACCTTTTAAGGTCTGCTTCAAGAGAGCTAAACATATGGGGATAGTTGGCAGTATAGAGACTGCCTATACTTTTGGTTAGTTTGATTCCTAGATAGGGAATCGCGTCTCCTGCCCAAGCGAAGGAAAAGTGTTGTTTGAGTTGGTCTGTTAATTGTGGTCGTACAGATATGTTTAGGGCTATCGATTTGGTTACATTTACCTGGAGACCAGAAATATTCCCAAACTCCCTAAGTAGTCGGAACACATTGGGGGTGGAGATTAGTGGTGATGTTAGGAACAATAGCATGTCGTCTGCAAAGAGGGCGCACTTATGTTCCTCTTGGCCGCATTTAACTCCCTTTATATCCGTGTTTGTTCTGATGGCTATGGCCAGTGATTCTATCGCTATCGCAAAGATCAAGGGAGATAGGGGACATCCCTGCCTCGTTCCCCTGTTAATTTCAAAGGGCGCAGAGTAGTGCCCCATTAAACGCACTTGTGCCGTCGGGTTAGAGTAAAGGGTGTGTATTAGTCTAAGAAATTTAGCACCAAACCCCCATCGTTCCAGAATATCAAATAGGTACGGCCAGGACACGGAGTCAAAGGCCTTCTGTAGATCTAACGATAACAGGAAGCCTTCCTGATGTGGCCCCCCATCCCATTGGGATTGTAGGAGGGAGATCAGGTCAACTGCCCTACGAATTTGGTCCGGTCCCTGTCTCCCCGGGATGAAGCCCACCTGATCCCTGTGTATGTATCCGGCTATGAAGCTGGACAGTCTCGTTGCTAAGATTTTCGTCATAATCTTGAGGTCGTTATTTATCAACGAGATGGGGCGATAATTGCCCACCTCGCTCGTGTCTTTCCCTGGTTTGGGTATAACTGATATATAAGCTGTATTTGAATCACTATGTAGGGGGGCTCCATCCCGGAGAGAGTTAAAGAAGCGAGCCATGTAGGGAGCCAGGCGTACTCCGAATTTTTTATAGTAGCAGACCGAGAAGCCATCAGGTCCTGGAGCCGAGGCTAATTTTAACAATTTTATCACGTCTATTATTTCGTCTGAGGAGAAAGGTTTATCTAGTAGTTCTTGGTGGGTACGTTTTAGGTGGGGCAGATTGAGATTTTGGAGAAATGCCGTTCTTGTCTTGGGGTGTGATTGAGGTAGGGCCTTATAAAGGTGCGAGTAGAAGTCGTGGAAGGAGTTCATGACTCCCATTGGATTTTGGGTTAAATTTCCCGTCTTGGTGCGAATTTTTGGGAAGGCAAGGACGCGCGTCTTTGGGCTCAGTTTAGCTGCTAGTTTAGAGCCTATCCTGTCTTTTTGGTAATAAAAGCGAGCCCCTGTCCATCTTAGATGTTTCTCAGCTGAGGTAGTGAGGGAGAGATTTAGTCTGATTCGGGCTGAGTCAAGTTTAGCCAAACTGTCCGGGGTGGGGTTGCTTTTATGGCGTTTGCTGAGCACACGAAATTCTTCCGTCAACTGTTGTATTTCTGCTCTCCTTTCCCGTCTAATTTGGGATGAAAGCTGGATGAGTCTACCTCTCATCACTGCCTTATGCGCCTCCCACAAAGTGCCTGGTGAGATCGAATCAGTGTCGTTGTCCTGAAAGTATTCTGCTAGTGCTTTGTCTAGTTGAGAGCAATGAGCCGGAATGCTCAACAGAGCTTCATTGATGCGCCATTTGAAGGGCCCCCTCTCTCCGACTCCGCCCTTTAGGGTAAGGGTCATCATGGAATGATCAGATAACGAAGTATCGTGTATTTTGGAGGCCTCCACCCTTGGGATTGTATGTGAGAGAACAAAGATGTGGTCTATCCTGGAGTGTGTGCGGTGTGGGATGGAATAGTGTGTGTAGTCCCTGGTTCGGGGGTTCATTTCCCTCCATATATCAACCAAGCCATGAGATTGTATGGTCTGCGCTACCCGTAGGCTACGTTTAGGAGGTCTCTTGGCTTTTGGAGTCTGGGGGTTGGACTTGTCTGAGGAGAGATCAAAAGGTATGTTAGAGTCCCCACCCAGAACTACTGTGCCAAGAAAGTGAGGTTGCAGGGTCTGAAGAATAGCTTCAAAAAATTTGTCTTGGTTTGTGTTAGGGGCATAATAGGACACAAATGTGTACGTCTCCCCATTGATTGTACCAGTAATTAGGATGTACCGGCCATCCGGATCTTTAATTATTTTGGTAAGAGAGAATTGGACCTTGTTCGAGAGACATACTGCAACCCCTCTTGTCTTGTTGGCCGCGTTTGCTAGGTAGAATTGAGTGAAGTTTTTGTGAAGTAATGAGGGATTGTAGGTAACTGGGAAGTGTGTCTCTTGGAGCAACGCTACGTCCGCGTGCAGTGTGTGGAGCTGTTGCATAATTTTGCGCCTTTTTATTGGGGAGTTTAGTCCCTGCACATTATGGGAGAAGATCCTGATGATCGGGTTCAGTGGTTGGGCGTCAGTCATGGTGTAGTTGTAAGTTTGAAGCTGTGTGGAAGGTAAACTTACCCGTTGTTGACGCCTTCTCTGGCAGATGAGAGCCCCCCCGATCACCACTGCGATCCGATCTCAAGGTAGGAAGTCCAGCAAGACCCTGTAACCGAGGAAGGATAGGGGGGGTGGGGAGGGAAGAGGGGGTAGGGAAGAGCGTAGCAAGAAATGGAATAAGAGGAAGAAGAAGAGAGAGAAGATGTATTAGAAAAAACATTGTACAATACGAACCCAGTCCCACTAGGCCTGGGGAGGGACCCATCCCTGCCCCATCCTTTTCCCAGAGGAAATCCAAAACGTCCTAGAGTGGACGTGGAGATCTGACTCCGACAGGGGAATCAAATGAAGTTCACCTATCGGCGTCAGACAGAGGCGCACGGTGACCACTCCAGTCACCCCCACCTTAATAGGTAACGAGAACAGTGTAAGGAACTGAAAGTCTGAGCCCTGTGGGCGTAAAAATGGTGCGTATTTAGGTATGAATAATCTATCTCCCACCCCCCACTCGGCAATACGCGTCACCCCTTAGCGCGGTGGGTATAGATAGTAATAGTGTTGTGGTGACGACCGTTACCAATTATGGGAGAGGACGAGACACCCACAATAGACCGTATAGCCGATCATCTGGGGCAAAAAAAAAAAAAAAAAAAAAAAAAAAAAAAGAAAGGGGGAAAATTTAATACATTTAAAGTTTTTTTTAAAAATACCAGGAAGAGAGTCCTTAGTAAAGAACAAGAAAACTTGTATGTAAAAGGAACCAGGAAACCCGGGTATCTAGGAAGTTGCAGGACAAGCCAGTGGAATGGAACAATCCTCCCTTGTGGAACTTGGGGCCATTCCCGAAGTAAACTCAATTGGATCATAGCGTCATTCCAATGGCGAAAGATTGACCGCGAACACAGTTCCAAAGGGAAGCGGGAAGTTGAAGAAATGTTGATAGTAGTCAAGCCAGCTCATGGTGGAAAGGACTCTCGTGAACGTTTAGGTTGCTGTTTCAGCCACACTTGGGACAGCGGGCTAGCAGGCGGCGGACGTTTAGATGATTGCGCTCCCCTTTGGAACTGGAGAGGCGGCAGATCCTGGGTGATCAGGCCTAGATGTAGGAATAGTCGTTCACCTTCAGAAAAGGAGGAGAAGCCATAAGGTTTGTTGCGGTACGTAAAGTTCAGGCGAAGCGGGAAAGCCCATCTGTAAGTGAGATCTCTGCTAGCTAGGACTTGAAGCAGTGGTTTCAGCGATCGTCGCTTTTGTACCGTGTATGGGGAGAGATCCGTAAAAATTTGGATCTGGTGACCCATCATCTCCAGTTTCTCCGCCGAGCGGGATAGCTTCATCACTTCCTCTTTGACCGCATAGAAGTGCGGTTTCACTATAACGTCCCTTGGTAGGCCGTCAGGACGGGGAGGTTGGAGCGCTCTGTGGGCTCTGTCAAGCTCCAGGCGGTGCACCGGTATATCAGGTATTAGAGTTTTGATGAATTCCTGAACCGCCGAACGAACTTCTTTAACGGATTCTGGGAGTCCTCGTATTCTGAAATTATAGCGTCTCGACCTGTTCTCGAGGTCATCAATTTTAGAAGTAGCCACCTCTAGTTGGTCTTGGAGCTCCTGGATTCTGGCAGTATTCTGATTGATTCTCAGGGCTGCTTGGTCAGATTTCTGTTCAATCACCTCTATTCTGGAGCCTATTTGCTGCAGATCAGCATGGATGGAGGCTGTGATCTGTGCTGCATTATGGGATAGGCCTCTGGTCAGCATTTTAGAGAATGCTGTCATCATGGAGGGGAAGTCTGTGGGTGTGAGAGAGGGGTCCCATGTTTCCTGATCCCAGGGGTCAGGGCTGGGCAGCATCTGCTGCAGTGGTGTGTGGGTTAATCCTCCCAGTGTTCTCATCAATAGGGATTCAGTGGATGCAGGTGAAGGGGCCGCTTGTGGTGGAGTACTCACTGTGTCAGTCAGTGGATGTGAGGCAGGGGGATCGGCATGATCCTGGTCCGCAATGGATTCCTCAGTGTGTGCTGTGCCTCGTGAGGTAGCGGCCGCCATCTTGGATTGGCCGGGCCGCGCCGCTGCAGATTCTAATTCGCGGGCCAAATTTCTTCTGGCAGTGGCTGAGGACATCGGGCGGTAGTAGGGGGTGTCCCCGGTCGGCTGGTGTGGTTGCCGAGCCGGAACGAGGGCTCAGACTGCCGCGGTGGGGGTTGTTAGGCCGGAGTGGCGCGGAGCTCCCGGTCTAAGCGGCCATATTGGACGCTGCCGCGCATGCGCCCTCGTATTTTAATAGTTTTATGCTATATTTAGGTAATATATAAAAGGACTGAAAGTGAAAGAAAATCTAAAATGTTGGTTGTAACCAGAACAGGGATAGAGGGGAAATAGTCCATCGGGGATACTTTTTCCAGTGGCATCTGCCTATAAGAGGATTTTGATTTCATAGGAGAGATCTTCTCTTCCTTTCTGTTATGTCTACAGGACAGGAAGTGAAGAAAAAGCTACAAGTATGACACAGATGGCAAAAAAACGGACAGGAGTTTTAGCCATTCCTTACTCTAGCCAAAATGAAAAAAGTCACACAACGTAGTTTTAGATGCAGTTCAAATCTGAAATGCTCATATCATTTTACACTCGCATTGTTGCACCCTCTTTTTGGTGTGTGTCTTTGGTTTCTGTTCTGAGCACATGTAATTGCTGGAGCTAGACATACAGGAGCTGATTTATTAAAACTGGAGAGTGCAAAATCTGGTGCAGCTCTGCATAGCAACCATTCAGCTCTCTGTTTTTTTGTCAAAGCCTAATTAAACAAGCTGAAGTTAGAATTTTATTTGCTACTATGCACAGCTGCACCAGATTTGCACTCTCCAGTTTTAGTAAATCGACCCCACTATGATTTGTTTGCCTATCTGATGTTCATCTATGAAGATCTGCACTATTTTTGATTAAAGCTTTCGAAGATCTGCAAGATGCAATTTGGATCGAGTCACTGTCTGCCAATTCTACTGAGATTGTAAGTTACTGCTATTTTGTCACAACTGGATCAGTTATAGTGATTGCACTTCAGACTTCAGTGCTTGGAATGGAAAGGCAGAACAGTTTGTTTATATTTTTTTACCCAATATTAATGAATCGCCCAATTTTAGACTTGCAAAAAAAATCCAGAACATTTTATTTATTAGTATAATCCCGTTCTCCTGTTGCTGTGAGTTGAGGGGATGCATACCACCTTGAGCATATGTACTTGACTTCGGCAATTTTGGGTGTGCATAGTTCGGAACCACGTACATGTGTGTCATGAATCGCGCATCCCTTTTAGGGCTCATTTACAATAGCAGATGGGAGGCACTAAAACCTCATGGTTGAGCCGAGTTTTTGCTTCCTCTAAAGCACTCTCCCTTTAGCTGAAAAGGCAGCATTCAAGGGTGTACACATGGCATGGCCACAATGCTTTGCCTCACAGCTGCAGCAGTAATTATGCCCCCTTTTGTATTTGGAGGACACTACCACTTGCCGAACATTAACTATTCAAGTAATTGGGGCCTTGCTGCTACTGCCCCACAACTCTGCGCAATGCATGCATTTGCTATGCAGTAGTCCAGGATTTAGGGAATTACAACAGGCAGTAAGGAATGCAGGAATGCAGATTGCTCTTCAGAGAAGAACATAGGTGTAAACATCTTAGTAAATCACAGTCAGGAATCTCTGTTGCATCACCTGACATCATAAGACCAGTGGCAATACTTATTTATTAAAGTCGCTGTTTCTGACATTAAAAAACACTGCATCTAATGATTCTAATCAAAATATGTTACTTTCATCAAGTTAATTGGGCTTGCTAGGTTACTAAATATTTACACACATATTTTTTTAGAACTCAAATCCAAAATCCTTTTAATGTATAGTGTTGTGGTATAGTAAAGTTGTTCCTGTATTTAAGCATTCAGTCAATGTACATTGACTTCTCAGAATCTTCATTTTTAAATTCTGTGGCATACGTTTCCTCTAATGCCCCAGGTTTTCCTTTTCTCACGTGCCTACAAACTCTATTTTTTCCCTGAAGAAGTGTCGCAAAAAGGCACATAACTGCAGTTTACACAGCTTATCCGGCACTTGATGTAAAAAAAAAAAGCACATTTCACACTGTGCAGATGGCCTGTAAGGGAGATAAATATAAAAAGTGTACTTTATTTCATCTGAGAGCCTCTGTTTTAAAACCTATTTAATTCTACCTTTTCTAGGCTTACATGATTTGCTGGCTTCTTCCATTGACATATTTCTATATCGAGATGAATGCTAAATGTATGTGTGCCACATTTGGTAGTTTCTATAGTTACTGCAGTTAGCAAAGCCTTTCTGCTTCTCTGGTTCTGACAGCTTAAAGGATTATTAAATCCATCAGAGTTTACAGCAAGTTAAAGGGGTGTCCAGATTTATTGGTATGCTGTTCATAAAGGATGCTTTTAGCTGCAAGTCACTTCTACTTACAAAGCAAGACAAAGCTGACTATTACTATAATACTACATGACTAGTGAACTTAAGGGATCTCAAAACTAAAGTACATTGCTGATATATAAAACAAACAAACTACCAAGTAATATAAAATGCAAGGAAGCCAAAGCACATAATCTGTACTGATAAAATTAACCCAGACATGTAATTCTACGTTTCCCAAAAAATCTAGGAAGCTGGTAGGTATACATTTCAAATGTGTTCTCTTTAAAGGAGAAACAAAATTTTGAGTTTATTTTACTTTAAGACATTTTATTTTATTTTAGAACATTTACAGACTAGTATTTTATATAAAATATATTCTTATAACTTCATTACACACATAATAAAAAAAAAAAAAATATATATATATATATATATATATATATATATATATATATATATATATATATATATATATATATAATGTATATATAAGTATATATATATATATATATATATATATATATATATATATATATATATATATATATATATATATATATATATATATAATATAAACTCTGCTTTTCAAATGAGCATTTACTGTAATACATTACAAACAATTCCCAAAGTACTATGGGTTAACTTATAAGGCAGTGACTAAAACCTCAGACAGAGTTGTCCAGTAAAGGTTGAGACATTTTTCTGACTATTGTGTCATTTTTATGTGTTCATTTCTAGTTAAGCTACTGACTTCCGAAAAAACATGTCAAAATGAGCCTAAAACGAAAGCTCTAGCAATATTATATATTTATTTGACAAAAAGAAAAAACATTACATTGTGCTTTTTGGTATCGACCATAATAAGTAAGGGACTATGGCAAACCGACTATAAAGAACCCAAACATCCAAATAGAAAGTAGGGACTTTAAATATGCTGCACGGGAAAGTATAATTAAACACAGAAACATAAACTTAAAAATTCACTTCAATTTAGGCACACATTTAACCCTTTGTTCATGCTAGGTGTTTAACCCCTTCCCAGCCAGTGTCATTAGTACAGTGACAGTGCATATTTTAGCGCTGATCACTGTACTATCATAGCCCTCCTAAAAGTCGCTGATCGCCGCCTTTACTAGTATAAAAATAAATAAAAAAACCACAGACGCTATAATGTTCACATAAACCAATCAATACACACTTGCTGTGATTTCTTTTTACCAAAGACAGATGTAGCAGAATACATATTGGCTTAAATTTATGAAGAAATTTCATTTTTTTCCATTTATTGGATATGTTTTATAGCAGAAAATATTGGGTTTTTTTTATTTTTATTTTTCATTTATAGTGCAAAAAAAAAAACAGTGGTGATCAAATATTAACAAAAGAAAGCTCTATTAGTGGGGAAAAAATTATATAAATTTTGTTTGAGTACAGCATTGCATGACCATGCAATTGTCAGTTAATATAACGCAGTGACAAATAGCAAATAATGGCCTGATCATGAAGGGGGGTAAATCTTCCAGAGGGCAAGTGGTTACACTTGCTGATGTCATAATGTCAGTACTATGATTCCACTTGTATTGAACTTGATACACTGTTTGCATTTTCTTTTCTCTTATTTCAGCATGCTGCCACAGCTGAATAACATTGCCTACTATTTACAATTGTCTAATTCACTTGTCACAGCATTTTGAGGTAGTCAGGAGCTTTAACCTGCTTAATTATCAATCGCAGCACTTACGACTCCACTGTATTGTAACAGACAGAATGCATTTAACAGACATTGGTGTAGACTGGGCAGACAGCTGGGTAAGAAGATTTTTCTTTCCTGACAGGCTCCATGGCAGCATACGTGTGGGTTGACCCCGCCTCCATAACTACCCAATAGGACCCCTCCCTATAAATTTCAGCTGTGGGCTCTCAGCCGTGTTCCTTTTTTGTCCTCCTCCGTAGGACCTGATGTTTGGTTCTCCTACCTGAAGACGATGTCCCGCGATCGTATCGGCCGACTGATGTGATGTCTCATCCCTCCGATAAGCCTTGACTGTTAAGCAGGGTATGGAGTGTATTGCAGAGTAAGCGCTGAAGAGCTGGAGTCATTTTTGAATGAAAAGCGCGCACAGGCCGATTGCCTAGCAGTATGCAGGTGGCCATTATCTGCCAAAAGCCCGGTGTGTGTATGGATGTTCCGGCCGAGTCGATCGTAGGTGGTGGTGAGCATATATCGCCTTCATGGCAGCAGTGTATATATTTGTTGTTGTTGTTTTTTCTCTCTGTATGCTTTTGTCAAGATTGCCTATGCAGCGGCTGGTTCCCTGTGCGTTCCAGCCGCCGCTCCCTCTACTTCCGGGTTCTGTCTGCGTTCTGCGCAGGCGCAGTTCCGGAACGAAAGCGAGGCCTGGTTTCGCGCATGCGCACGACGACCGTGGGCCTGGCGCGGCCGTGACGTCACGCGGCGCCAATTTTAAAAGCCTGGGGAAGCTTGCAGAGCTCGGGAATGATCGTGGGCATAGCGGCGACTTCCCTGAGCATCTGCAGAGCCTTCCCCAGGTAAGTGCAGTACAGATGGGTCTGTGCTTGCTGTTTTGCTTTCTGGTGTATCTGACTTACTCTGTGTTCACCTGCAGTGATTCCCAGCATCAGCCATGGACTCTTCACTGCCTCCTGGTGGCCAGTCCTCTCGCAGCAGGTAGGATTTGAATGTATATTTCTTTACTTACCTGCTGGGGGGAAGAGAGCGGAGTGTAGGGCATCATTCTGACTTGTGCCTTTCTCTCTCTCTATTCCTGTCTTCCTTCTTTCCTTAGCCCTTCTAGGTCTGATCAAAGACAAAGTAGTTCCCGCAGAAGGAGCGGGTCATCTAAATCACACCACCGGCATTCCTCCTCTGGCTCTAGACACCATGGTTCATCCTCTAAGTCTAAAGACCACAGTAGAGGCTCTCCTCACCCCCCCTCATCTCATAGGGGACCGGAGAAAATATGTTGGGGATGCAGCGCCCCAGTTCCTGCCAGCAAGTCTCTCTGTGACCGCTGTTTTTCTAAAGCAGCTAATGAGAGGGAAGGTGCAGACCAACACCTGGAAACTCTAATCAAGCGAGTTGTGAAAGAATCACTGCAGGAGAGAGACGCTGCAAAGCCTCGTGATTCTCCTCAAGATCCACTGATTCCCCTGTCAGAAGAGGGTCCAGTTCCTGAGACGTGGGAGTCTTCTCAACCTAGCCACCAGTCTGCCCCCCCTTCAGATAGTGGGTCAGAAGCAGATGATCCTGGAATGGGCTTTGAATATGCCCTGGTTCCTTCTCTGGTGAAAGCGGTTAAAAACGCTCTGCTTTGGGAAGATCCAGTTATTTCTCCTGCCAAACAGAGAAAGTTTTTCAAACAGCTCAGCAAGGAGCGTCATTATTTTCCTTTCCTCACGGAAGTGGGAGCTATAATTTTTGAAGAATGGGGCAAGATAGATAAAAAAAGCTCTATGCAATCCAAAGTCGCAAAACTATACCCTTTCAAGGAAGAAGAGGTTAAACACCTTGAGTCAGCTCCCTTGGTAGATGCTGCATTAATGAGGCTTGTGAGATATGTGACTCTGCCTCTTGAAGATACAGTCTCATTTAAAGATCCGCTAGAGAGACGGATTGATGCCGACCTAAAAAGGATTTACCTGACAGCAGGCACAGTGTGCAAACCAGCTCTGGCCTTAGCAGCAGTCTCTAAAGCTTTGGAGGCATGGTCAGACAATGTGAATGATTCTCTTAGAGGTATCTCTGAAGAAGCGGCTAAGAGCTCCCCTATTCAGGAAATCAGGCTTGCCTCTGCCTTTCTGGGGGAGGTCTCTATTGACATTGTCCGCCTGGTGGCTCGGGTGATGTTGTCGTCGGTCACCGCCCGTCGGGCCTTGTGGCTGCGACCTTGGTTGGCGGACCCAGCCTCTAAACAGGCTTGGTGCCGTATTCCATTTGAGGGTTCATCCCTCTTTGGCAACAAGCTGGATAGCGCCATTACCCGGGCTAAGGGTGGTAAATCGGGGTTCCTCCCTCAAGACAGGCGTTTACAGAATCAAAAACGCACCTTTTCAAGATCGCAGAACACCGACCGTGCAAGGGAAGCACGTAGCTATAGGCCTGGTCGGGAATTTTCTAGATCCTGGAAATCCAGGCAGTCCTCTTTTAAAAAGCCCACAAAAGGGGCTTCCACCAGTAACCAGGACTCCACTAAGTCCTTTTGAAATTGGGCCCGCTCAAACATGTCAGGTGGGGGCTCGTCTGCTCCACTTCCGGCATGTTTGGGCGGCCTCAATTCGGGATTTCTGGACTGTCAAGACAGTGTCCTCAGGCCACACCTGGGTTTTCAACAGCACTCCCAGACTAAGATTTATACCAACAAATCTTCCAAGTTCAGAAGAGAAGAAACAAGTTCTTTTAGCTTACATAAGCTCTTTATTAGCTCAAAACGCAGCCATTCCTGTTCCAGATGGCGAACGAGGAGAAGGCATGTATTCTCCTCTGTTTCTGGTACAGAAGAAGAACGGCACATGGAGGCCTGTTATAGACCTGACTCATCTCAACCGGTTTATCCGAAAGGAAAAATTCAAGATGGAGTCACTATTAACGATTCAACAATCGATTCATCTAGGAGATTGGCTGGTGTCGATAGACTTGAAAGACGCCTACTTTCATGTCCCAGTGGCGGCAGACTTCCAAAAGTTCCTTCGCTTTGCTGTAGGCGATCAACACTTACAGTTTACCTGCCTTCCATTTGGTCTCACAACATCACCTCGGGTGTTTTCCAAGGTTCTGCTGGCTGTTGTTGCTCTGCTCCGAGTCAAAGGAGTTCGCCTTCACCACTATCTCGACGACCTCCTCCTTCTAGGCCAGGACAAGGGTCAGCTTCTAAAGCACAGGAGTCTAGTAATTTCCACTCTCCAAGAGTTTGGGTGGCTCCTGAATTTGGAGAAAAGTCACCTGATTCCATCTCAGTCTCTCATATTTCTAGGTGCCCATTTCAACACACTAGAGGGCACCATCTCGCTACCAGAGGAGAAGATCGTGGTGATCCGGGACAGGATCCGTTCGACGCTTGCTTCATCTCACCTTTCCGCTCTTCAATGTCTGAAGGTGATCGGCACAATGGCAGCCACCATTCCCATGGTGAAGTGGGCTCAATGGCGCACTCGCCCATTCCAGAAAGGGTTTCTCCAACAGTGGGATTCTCCCAGCAAGAATCAGCGCATCCTTCTCACTCCATCCATGAGAGAGTCTCTCCTTTGGTGGCTCCAGGGGAAAAATCTCCGCAATTGCCATTCGATTCTCCCCATCACTTGGGTCACAGTGACCTCAGATGCCAGCAATCGGGGCTGGGGCGCTCATTGCCTGTCAGAAGTGGCTCAGGGCAGATGGATCTCGCCATCCCAGAAGACTGTATCCAACATTTTGGAACTTCGAGCGGCCTTTCAGGCGCTCAGATCCTTCTACCATCTGATAAAGAACTCCTCAGTGATGCTCCGGTTGGACAACACAACCGCGGTGGCCTATATAAGGAAACAAGGTGGGACTCGCAGTTGGTCCCTCCTAAGGGAAGTGGAGCCAATCATGAACTGGGCTCAGAAGAATCTGTCCAACATCATGGCAGTCTACATTCCGGGGGTTCAGAATGTTCAGGCGGACTTTCTGTCCCGTGTTCAAATGGACAACAACGAGTGGTCCTTGCACAAAGAGGTGTTCAAGTGGCTCCTGACACTGGGAGTGTCTCCAGAAGTGGATCTGTTTGCATCCCCATGCAACTACAAACTCACCAGGTATTACTCGAGGTTCCGGGATCCCCAAGCATATGGGATAGATGCCCTCACGGATCGGTGGAGGTTCAACAAGGCGTATGCCTTCCCTCCGGTACCTGTGATACTCCAGTTTCTCCGCAGGCTCAGAACAGAGGAAGTGGAAGTCATGGCAGTGATACCGTTTTGGCCCAACAGGCCATGGTTTCCCCTCTTAACTCTCCTCAGTTATCGGGAGTCAATCCCTCTGCCTCTCAGGGCGGATCTTCTGTCCCAAGGTTCTATCCTGCATCCATGCCCTGCTCATCTACATCTCAGGGTTTGGTTTTTGAGAGGGGAAGGCTTGAAGCCTTAGGTTGTCCAGAAGAAGCCATCCCGACGCTTCTGAATGCCAGACGGAAGAGCACTAATAGAGTGTATGAACGTATCTGGTCCAAGTTCACAGAGCACATGGCCTCTAGACCTAATCCTTGTGGTTCCCCAAAAGTCCAGGATATCCTCAGCTTTCTGCAAACAGGGTTGGATTTGCCTCTAGCAGTAAGTTCCCTTCGTGTGCAAGTATCAGCCATCTCGGCATTCACAGGAATTTCATGGGCTAACCATGCCCTGGTTCGCCAATTCTTCAAGGGTGCTATCAGGCTAAGACCTCAAAGGAAACCGAGATTCCCCAAATGGGATCTTCCCCTTGTTCTAGATTTCCTTTCCACGCTTGGAACAGATCCTGATAATCCTCTATCAGTTAAAGACCTTACACTCAAGACCGTCTTCCTGGTGGCAGTAACTTCAGCCAAGAGAGTGTCTGAAATCAGGAACTTAGGTTCCAAAGAGCCTTTCCTGACCTTTTTCCCGGATAGAGCAGTATTAATTCCCATGTTGGGCTCAAACCCTAAAGTGACATCTATTTTTCACGAAAATCAGGAAATTGTATTGCCTACCTTTAATACAACAGAAGGTCAAGAAGTTCATCCCCTTGATGTCGGACATACTTTGAGTCAATACCTGAAAGCTACGGATTCATTTAGACAGACGGACTTCCTTTTCATTCTTCTGCAAGGGAAAAATAGAGGAAAACGGGCCTCAATCAGATCCATCTCTGCTTGGATAGTACAGGCCATTCAAAGGGCTTATAAAGCGAAGGGCTTGGCTCCTCCAGAGGCAGTGACTGCACACTCAACTCGGAGTATCTCAACCTCGTGGGCGGCTTCTCTTCATGTCGCACCCGAAGTTATATGTAGAGCGGCTTCCTGGTCATCTATCAATACATTTGTTTCTCACTATTGTGTTGAACCTGCCGCTTTGTCATCCATTAATTTTGGTTTGAAAGTGCTGTCAGTGGACAGTGTTAAATAAATTTATTTTCTCGCTCAGCATTGTGCCCACCCGGGTGTGTTTGGCGAGTTATTTCCCACACGTATGCTGCCATGGAGCCTGTCAGGAAAACGGAAAATTTATATCAAATACTTACCGTAATTTTCCTTTCCTGATAGGCTCCATGGCAGCAGGAGTCCCTCCCAATGCTTGGAGTAGGCTAGTTACGAAACACGGCTGAGAGCCCACAGCTGAAATTTATAGGGAGGGGTCCTATTGGGTAGTTATGGAGGCGGGGTCAACCCACACGTATGCTGCCATGGAGCCTATCAGGAAAGGAAAATTACGGTAAGTATTTGATATAAATTTTCCGTTTTTTAGTCACTTTTCAGAATTACAGTAAAATGTTATAATGTAATTTTTCACCTTGCGTCCTACTGTATGTAAAATACAAGCACATTATTGTACAGTGCCTTGCAAAAGTATTTACCCCCCTTGGCATTTTTCGTGTTTTGTTGCCTCACAACCTGGAATTAACATGGATTGTTTGAGGATTTGCATCATTTAATTTACAGAACATGCCCACAACTTTGTAGATGTTTTTTTTTTTAATTATTGTGAAGAAAACAACAAATAGGACAAAATAACAAAAAAAGTCAATGTGGATAACTATTCACCCCCCTAAAGTCAATATTTTGTAGAGCCACCTTTTGCGGCTATCACACCTCCAAGTCACGTTGGATAAGTCTCTATGAGTTTGCCACATCTTACCACTGGAATTTTTGAAAATTCCTCCTTGCAAAACTTCTCCAGCTCCTTCAAGTTGGATGTCTTGCGCTTGTGAACAGCAATCTTTAAGTCTGACCACAGATTTTCTATTGGATTGACTTGGCCATTCCAACACATTTGCATGTTTCCCCTTAAACCACTCAAGTGTTGCTTTAGCAGTGTGTTTGGGGTAATTGTCCTGCTGGAAGGTGAACATCCGTTCTAGCCTCAAATCACACACAGAGTGGTTTTGCTCAAGAATATCCCTGTATTTAGCACCATCCATCTTTCCCTCAACTCTGACCAGTTTCCCAATCCCAACTGCGGAAAAACATCCCCACAGCATGATGCTGCCACTACGTTTCACTGTGGGGATGATGTTCTTTGGGTGATGTGATGTGTTGGGCTTGCGCCAGACATAGCATTTTCTTTGATGGCCAAAAAGTTCAATTTTAGTCTCATCAGACCAGAGCACCTTCCTCCATACATTTGGGAGTCTCCCATATGCCTTTTCGCAAACTCAAAATGTGCCATTTTGTTTTTTGCTGAAAGTAATGGCTTCCTTCTGGCCACTCTGCCATAAAGCCCAACTCTATGGAACGTGTGGCTTATTGTCGTCCTATGTACAGATACTCCAGTCTCTGCTGTGGACCTCTGCAGCTTCTCCAGGGTTACCTTAGGTCTCTGTGCTGCCTCTCTGATTAATGCCCTCCTTGCCCGGTCCTTGAGTTTTGGTGTGCGGCCGTCTCTTGGCAGGTTTGCTGTTGTGCCATGTTCTTTCCAATTGGTTATGATAGATTTGATGGTGCTCCTAGGGATCATGAAAGATTTGGATATTTTTTTATAACCTAACCCTGACTTGTACTTCTCAACAACATTGTCCCTTACTTGTTTGGAAAGTTTTCTTGGTCTTCATGGCAGTGTTTGGTTAGTGGTGCCTCTTGCTTAGGTGTTGCAGCCTCTGGGGCTTTTCAAAAAGGTGTGTATATGTAATGAGAGGTCATGTGACACTTAGATTGCATACAGGTGGATATCATTTCACTAATTATGTGACTTCTGAAGGTAATTGGTTACACCAGAGCTTTTTATGGGCTTCATAACAAAGAGGGTGAATACATATGCACATGCCAATTATCAGTTTTTTATTTCTGAAAAATAGTTTTATGCATATATTTTACGTCACCAACTTAGACTATTGTGTTCTGATCCATTACATATAATTCAGATTAAAAAAACATTGAACTAAAGGCTGTAATGTAACAAAATAGGTAAAAAGCCAACGGGGGTGAATACTTTTGCAAGGCACCGTATGTGTAATATATGTAAACAGTATGTGTGTAATGTATGTGTATGTAATTACATTTTTTCCTGCTATTGACTGGCTTGTAAAGTGCAAATTTTTCACTGTATCTGTCACAGTTTTAATTACACTTGTTGCACTATATTTCAAACACATTTTAGTTAGCAAATTTCAATTAAATGTGGAAAAAGGAGAGAACATTTTTGCATCAGAGGATGCAAAAAATGATCTACATGTATTCCAGTGTTTTGCTTAGCCAGCAGCACAGTTTTGCATAGCGAGCACACAGCTACAGGAATAGAACGGAACTAAATATAATATTTGAATTTGCCTAGGGTCTAACTTGTTCAGTTTCTCCTTTGCTTGTTCAAAGCATAAACCAAGCCTGCTGATCTTGCCAGTGGTGATAATAAAGAAGCCTGGATGTGAATGGAGTGCTTGTAATTGCTTGCAGCTAAAGAGTTCTATATGTTGCGGATTGAATGACTTGGAGATATTTCTGGGTACACCCCAAGCAATGTCAGTATGCACTGGTCAATAATTTGTTGGAATAAAACAATCTCTTGGTGAAATTGCTTTTGTGGTTTCTTTGGAATACCACAGCTGGTATTAGATAGAAAAGGTTTATATAGCCTTGATGCCGAAATTGTTCTGTATCATTTATTTCCTAAAACCACCTTGCTGCAACTACATTCATAGAAATGATTATTGTTATTCTTAAAAGCTAACATTATACACTTTTATTTATTTCATTAAACCAATTCTAGATTATGTTTACAAGTTACATACATAATTTATACGATCATCAGTGGTGGCTGGTTCTCTATTTTTTTGGGGGGCAGCAAACAAACCCCCCAACCCCTCCTGCCTACTGGCTCGCCAGCCCCGCTTGCCCACTCGCCCCCTCGCCAGCCCCACACTTACCCCATCCAGGTCGCGGGTGGCTTCGGCGGCTTCCCCAGTTTCTCTTCCTGGCCAGTCCGGTCACTTCTCCTCCCGGTCAATCTGGTCTTAAGACTCGCTTCCTGTCCTGATTGGCCGGGAGGAGAAGCAGGAAGACAAAAGCGAATGTTGATTCGCTAATGTCACAAGTGGGTGGGCTCGAGCTCAATGTTTTTTAAGCCAATTAGAGCCTCCAGCCCTAATGTGCTTCAAAAAAGAAAAAAAAACTCGTAGAACTCTATGCGTCGGGTGCCCCACAAGAAGATTAGATGCATAGAAATTGGGGGGGGGGGGGGGCGGCACCACTGTGCCCCTTATGGACCAGCCGCCACTGACAATTGTGAATAGAGAATAGAGAAATGCATATATATATATATATATATATATATATATATATATATATATATATATATATATATATAAGCCAGATGGAGAGTATCACACAGTTCATTAATCATGTTTGTTGGGGTTCTCGGAATGTGTGATTCTTTGCAAATCAGATGGTTCTACATGGAAAAAATTCATAAGCATCAAAACCTGATACAGTAAATCTGTTATTCTCTAAATTCCACTATTTCTAGTCATTGAGTTCAACTGTTTATAAAACAGGCAATAAAATGGATTCAATGCCAAAAAGAAATCTGAACTGAAAGACTGCCATTTCTGTCCGGCTTTTGGCTGTCTGTGGATTCAATATTTCAGAGTCACTGACCCTGAGAGGTATTCAGCAAGAAAAGGCAAAATAAATTCAGAACTCCCTATCTGCTTCCTTTTGGGTCAGGGACTCAGGTACAGTAAATAATATGGGTAAAACAATATAGGTATATATTATGGGTATGTAATGATACAAAGAACAAGATGAGTGTTTAAACCTCCAATAGTTTGCATTTGATGTCACTGACCAAGTAGTGCTTTCTGTTTTTATTATTATTAAAGTGATTGTAAACAATCACCTTTTAAAACAACTCATTCCGTTTAAAATAGAAATGAAAGGCAAAATGTGTATAGATTTATAAAAAAAAAACAAAAAAAACATTCTAAATACCTTTTTTCTCTTTTTATAGTGATCACATTCCCTCCGTTCTCAGCTGCATAAGAGTTGGGGGAGGAGAAGCAAGAGCACACTGTGAATGGCTATGCAGGGGGTGTGTGTCAAGACAAGTCTGATCATTGGAGGAGAGCAGGCTGAGTTCCCAGCATAACTAAGGAACTGACCACGGTGTGTTCTCCTGCTTCGTGTGGTCAGTTTTTAATAGGAAAGCAAATGGACTGGCAGGAACACCAGAGATTTCACACAAAGGAAGCAATACAAAAAATAACAGGATACTTTCTCCACCAAAAGGAAGCTCTATTTGTGGTAAAAAAAGACATCACTTTATTTGGGTACAGTGTCGCATGACCACACAATTGTCAGTTAAAGCAACACAGTATCACAAAAATTGGCCTGGTCAGGAACGGGGGTGAACCTTTCGGAGCTGAAATGGTTAATAGGAAAGCATTGGGGACTGGCAGAAACACCAGGGATTTGACATAAAGGAAGCAATACAAAGAGAACAGAAGACTTTCTCATACAAGTACAGCAGGCACATATCAGGAATATGAAGTGATGGGGTAACAAACGCTTTAATATTTATAATTGTTCATTATTGTAAATTTTATTTTTATTCTTGTATATTCTAGTAGGAATACAGTATATGGCATATAATTTCAAGTGACATTTTTTTTTTTAAATGTATTGCTGTTGTCATATGCTGTCCTAGGACAAAATAATTCTTATATACAGTACATAAGTCAAAATAATAGAAGTACCTTAATTAGGTCTTCATTTTAATGAGGGTAAACCTAGTTTACTGTTGACTTTTTTTTACTTATTGCCGTATGATTTTGCTTATTAACAAAAGGTACGTAGGTATAGGATACACCCCCTGCCACGCCTCCTTAAAGGAGAATTCTACAAAAAATTATTAGGTAAACCCCCAAGTGCTTTTTTTACCACTTCTATTACTTTAGATTGGCTTTTGAAACTTACACATGCAGCAATTTAGAAATTGGATTAAAAGTTTAGCACTAGGAAACACTTTTTGAAAGATAAATAGTGCATTTTATATACAACTATAAAGATCAGACCAAAAATGAAGGACAAATGAGGAGGAATGAGGGACAGAGGGACATTGCTCCAAATCAGGGACAGTCCCTCGAAATCAGGGACAGTTGAGAGCTATGCTTATTGCAGTTTATATTTTCCTTAAGGTCATATGAGTCATGGGCTTGTAGGTGGGTGTTAGGTAGGTGGTTGTAGACTTTGGTAGTTTAAAAAGGAAAATAAAAATAAAATATGAAGTTCATTAAGTCCCTCATACAGTACATGAGCTTCATATGTTTCTTGTATTTTTGTTTTGGGTTGTTAAGTACAGCAGCTGATTCACTTTAATTGGGATTTTCACTAATTTTAATAATTATTTAAAGGGAGGTGTTTCCCAGCACAGAGTGGGATAACTATTTTAGTTTAAATAAAAGAACTTCACTCTTCTCTCTATTTTTCTCCTCCTCTTATGTGTTGTCCAGAGCTGTCCTCACGCCACGCTCCCTGCTGTGAGAATACATTAGCTCAGTAGGGAGAGTTCACCTATCCAGATCAAATGTGTGGGTGTGGGATCGAATGTTTTTTTTTCGTTCAATCTGCTGGTTGAAAAAAAAAAAATGGACCCAGCTATGGGCTGCATTAGGCTGGCCATACATTATACAATCTTCTTGTACAATTTACCTTTAGATTCACCAAAACCATATAATTTGAGGTCAAATTTAAACACTTTCCATTTGTATGCAATCAGGCAGAACCCTTGCACTAGATAGATAAAGGTAAATCTAAAGGAAATTGAATAAGAAAATTGCATAATGTGAGGCCAGCCTCTGTTATCATTCAAATATGGCCTTTTTCAGCCAGTGATTCCCTACACCATAAGAACGATCATAGCGGCTGTTCCGCCGCTTGATCGTTCTTACAGGCAGCGGAAGGGGACGCCCCCTCTCCCGTTGCCCTCCGGTGCTTCTACCCACTCACCTCTTCCATCGGTGAGTCGGAGAACGGATCCGCCGGCCCCGGATGGTGATCATAGAGATTTCCAGTGGACCAGATGGTCGCCGGAAGTCTCTATGGCGCCGCCTCAGCTGGGAAGTCGAGATCGTTTATTTATTTATTTTTTCATTTCAAGCTTCCCAGGGTAGGGGTGAGATGTGGGGTCTTATTGAACCCATATTTCACCGTAAAGAGGACCGATCGTGCCATATTCCTATTATAAGGGATGTTTACATTCCTTGTAATAGGAATAACAGTGATCAATTTTTTAATTATTTTTTTTAACGTGTCAAATAAAAAAAAATGAAAGTCAAATTGACAATAAAAAAAAAAAAATTAAAGTGCCCCTGTCCCCGTGTGATCGCACACAGAAGCTAACGCATGCATAAGTCCCGCCCACATATGAAAACAGTGTTCAAACCACACATGTGAGGTATCGCCACGAACGTGAGAGTGAGAGAAATAATTCTAGCCCCAGATCTCCTCTGTAACTCAAAACATGTAACCAGTAAAAAAATTTAAAGCGTCACCTTTTAAGTACGTCACCTTTTAAGTACTGAAGTTTGGCGCTATTCCACGAGCGTGTGCAGTTTTGAAGCGTGACATGTTAGGTATCTATTTACTCTGCATAACTTCATCATTCACATTATGAAAAAAAATTGGGCTAACTTTAATGTTTTGGGTTTTTTTAAGCAAAAAAAAAAAAAGTGTTTGAAAAAAAAAAAAAGTGTTTGAAAAATTGCTGCGCAAATACCGTGTGAGATAAGTTGCAACGAGCGCCATTGTGTTCTCTAGGGTCTTTGCTAAAAAAATATATAATGTTTGGGGGTTCTATGTAATTTTCTAGCAAAATAATGATGAATTTTACATTCAGGAGAGAAATGTCAGAATTGGCCTGGATGGGAAGAGGTTAATTAAGAAATACATTTTATTATTTTTTATTGAATAACTGTATAGCATAGTTTTCTTTTTTATTCTGCTTGGACTTCAGTTTCAAACTACATACAAATGTTTAATCATGCATGCAACCTTTCTTCTTTTCAGCTGAAACATACAACACGTTCAAGAAGAGATTAGTGAGATTGTCTAGAAAAGGTAGAGATTTAACCTCACGGAGCAGCCAAAGAGTTAAGTACTGTGAAAAATCCTCTAACCTTGAATGTAACCTCCAGTTTCTCTTGTTATGAAACACCAGCAGTCAATAATTTTTGCATGTCTTGCTGAACTTTGAAATGATATACGTAAGAGTTTCCAGGCATTACCTATTTCCGTCTATGCATTACACATGGATTTCTACGCATTTATAAAAAGACATTCAGTAGGCAGTATATGTCACCACCCTACTGTTAAGCTCTTTGATCATGCTAAAGATTACATCAATTTCTAATGAGGGTTTGATATATTTATACCACTGTGTCAGGGGAAAATGATTAGCTAGATAAATGTTGTAAATATCAGTTTGTATATATCTGATCTTAAAGCGTTTGTTACCCCAACACTTCATATTCCTGATCTGTGCCTGCTGTACCATGTACTTGTATGAGAAAGCATCCTGTTCTCTTTGTATTGCTTCCTTTATGTGAAATCCCTGGTGTTCCTGCCAGTCCCCTTGCTTTCCTATTAACCATTTCAGCTCCGGAAAGGTTCACCCTCCCCCCTTCCTGACCAGGCCATTTTTTGCGATACTGCTTCACTTTAACTGACAATTGCGAGGTCGTGCGACGCTGCATTCAAATAAAATTGATGTCCTTTTTTTTCCTATAAATTGAGCTTTCTTTTGGTGGTATTTGATCACCTCTGCCTTTTTTTTTTTTTTTTTGCGCTATAAACAAAAACAGACCGGCAATTTTGAAAAAAAAAAAAACAATATTTTTTACTTTCTGCTATATAACACATTCAATAAAAAAATGTAAGAAATCAAATCTCTTCATCAATTTAGGCCAATATGTATTCTGCTACATGTTTTGGAAAAAAAATCCCAATAAGAGTATATTGATTGGTTTGCGCAAAAGTTATAGCGTCTAGAAACGACGGGATAGAATTATGGACTTTTAATTTTTTTTTACCAGGCGGCAATCAGCAATTTTTAGCGTGACTGTGACATTGCGGCGGACAAATCAGACACCTAACTGACACTTTTTGGGGACCAGTACACTGTCAGTGTACTAATGAAACTGGCAGGGAGAGGGTTAACATCAGGGGTGATCAAAGGGTTAAATGTGTTCTCTGGAAGTGCTTTCTTACTGTGTGGGGGGATGGTTTAACTGTAGTAAGACCGTGATCCATGTTCCTGCTTAGCAGAAACACAAGATCTGCGTCTTCCTTACAAGCAGAACAGCAATCTGTTTTGTTTACATAGGCAGACCGCCACTCTGCCTCTCTCGGACCTCTCCGCCAGAAACGCTGATTGGCTCCCGCTGTGTCCAATCACAGAAAAAGAGGTGCTCCAGTGGCACATGCCCCAAAGCCAAAGAAAAAAAAATCATGTACGGGTATGTGATTTTGTGCTTAAGGGCTGCCCTGCCACAGTATATGTATGTGGGGCGGTCCTTAAGTGGTTAAAAACTTACCAAACTAGGCGAGCACAGTGTGGTCAGGTCTCTAGCTATGCTGGGAACTCAGCCTGCTCTCCTCCAATAATCAGACTTGTCCTGAGACCCCCCCCCCCGCTGCACAGCCATTCACTGGGAAGCTCAGTGTGCTACTGCTTCTCCTCCCCAGCTGTTATGCAGCTGAGAACAGAGGAAATGCGATCACTTATAAAAAAAGGAATAAAGGGTATTCATCTTTTTTTTTTCTTATATCTATACAAAAATGTTTTGCATTTCATCTCTATTTTAAACTGAACGAGTTGTTTTACAAGGTGATCGTTTACAATCACTTTAAGTTTAGATAATTAGTATCACAATGTCAAGTAATATATTACATTTAAAGTGTATCTAAACCCGAAGCCAAAAAAGTGTAATATATTGCAGCTTACTAGTCTTTTGTGTGGTGGCTGCATTAGTTTGCTTTTTTTCAAGATTCTTTTGCTTTATTTTCACCTGGTAATCCTGCAAGTAACACACTGCTTATCCTGGATGGCTCTGTCACTTTTTCATAGTACCTATGGAGAGAGCCATGGTTGTCACCCTAGGCTGCTCTCCTGATATGGACTACAAACATGTCCATATATCTTCACCTCCATTACATGGAGGGCAGGACAATTGGTAGTTTACAGAAGATAGGAAGGATATTCTTGGGTGACAAGGAAGCTCACAGGAAGTGACAAGGACATTGCATTACTGGAAAGATCAACCTATATTTTCTGTATTTGCTGAAAACATTTTCGTTTTCAGCAAAGGAAAGCAAATGCATCCACCACATCTAAGGACTGTAAGCCACAATATATTGCATTTATGTTCTTGGCTTTAGTTACCCTTTAATAGGTATTTCTATATGTTTTACCATTTATGGCATTGTACGCATGAGCCTCCTACTGACTATAAGGTCAATGCAACCTGCATAAATAAATGTCACTATTTCATTACAGCTATTGCAGTTGTTGCTGTGCATAATTTTAGGCTATCAGTATGATAATCAATATGCTTTTGAAATAAGTATGTTCCCAAATAATTATTTTTAAGCTAACAATCCAGACTATTATGATACATTTAAGAAGTAACTACTGTCCCCATCAGATGTACCCCCTGGGGGTATACATCCCACCTACAGAGAACAGCCTCTGTAGTCACAGAAGTGTAGGTTGGAGCCTTAGGATTTAGAGAAAAATAGCAATACATAGTTCCCAACTGTCCCTGATTTCGAGGGACTGTCCCTGATTTGGAACAATGTCCCTCATTATTCCTCATTTGTCCTTCATTTTGGTCTGATCTATATAGTTGTATATAAAATGCACCTTTTATCTTTTAAAAAGTGTTTTTCAGCGCTAAACTTTTCATCTGATTTCTAAATGGCTGCATTTGTAAATTCCAAAAGCCAATATAAAGGAATAGTAGTGGTAAAAAAAGCACTTGTGAGTTTAACCAATCTTGTTTTTTGTACAATTCTCCTTTAAGGGGGCGTGGGTTGGAGGCTGCATTCACATGTAACTGTTTAGATGAGTGATTACACGTGACCAACAATGGTGCCACCCATTGGTTTGCACAGAGTACTGATCTTGCATCAGCCACTGACAGCTGCAGCTGTTCACACACAGTGTGTGCCCATGCAGTGTTTATAATCGCAGGCGAGAGTCTATTTATCCATGTGTATATGTGTATATGTGTATATGTATATATGTAAATATATACAGAGAGAGTTAAGTATGACTGCAGCAGTTTGTCTAAAAGGTCGGTACAAAAGAGAAAGGATACCCTTCTGCTCTAAAAAACCTCATCAGACTTTATAGTCTCACCTAATGTTACATATATGCAAACAGCACCACCCAGATTAACCTCCCTGGCGGTATGATTATTTCAGATTTTTGATGCTCAAAGTGGTACAATTGTTTTGCATGGAAATTTGGCGTTTTATATTGTAGGCCTGTAATTCTTAGGAATAACACACTTAAATCTGTCCAAACAAGAGTCTAGTAGACATCCCGGGTATGATAAAGTTTGAAACACAAAATCATAAATTATAATATAATAAATAACTATAAATAATTATAACAAATAATAATAACAATAATAATAATAATTCAATAATATAATCAAATCAAAAACACTGAAATTTGCTCAGTTGCAGAATTGTCGCTGTCATTACTTTCAGTGTTTGATGACGGATTTCCCCACGAATCACTATCGCTCAATTCTGCAAGTGATTCTAATTTATTATCCCTGTTTTCTAGCTGGTCTAAAACCACTTTTGATGTAAAGGGACGCTTTTTGGTTGCTATGGACAATCTCCAGTTTCCAGGCAGAAAGAAAGAACAGTAGTTATATAAAACTGCATGCAGGGCACTGGACAAACCACTAGGGACAAAAGGGATGTGAAATAATTTGATACAGTAATGTAATCTGTAAGATTACAGTGTACTGTATGTATTGTGTGTTTTTTACTTTTTGAAATTGGCGCCATGCTCCATCCCTGTGCGTCGCAACGCTCGCAGGAAACGGAGCTCAGCACTGTGATGAATCGAGCGGAGACACAACTCACACACACAGCGGGGAGACATCGCAGGATCCTGGGGACAAGGAAAGTAACTTTGCCTGGATCCTGCGATGCGATCCCTAATGTGGCTTTTGGTACGGCAGCTACAGGAGCGCTTTGCCCCCCCCCCCCCCCGGTCCCATCTGTTCCCATCTGTGATAGGGGGCAGTGTTGTGAGCGATTCAGCACATCACACACAGCTCTGTCTTTTGTTTTTGTTTTTTGTAAAAAAACTTTATTTGAAGTGTACAAAAGCACACTCCATTCATGACGCTGCACAGCAGCCGTTACACTGCACTGTTGATTCTGTACAGCTTGCTGAGATAGAATACAACATGTCTGCCTTTTTTTTTTGCAGCATGCTGCAGTGAGGTGTCTGGCTACATTGCAGTGTGAATGGGACACACAGAAATGATTTTTTCCTGTGTGCTTGTGACGACAATTCAGTAAAACACCTGTCCCCGCACTGTGTGTGAATTCGCCCTTAGCTGGGAAGTCATTTTAAGTTGGAGCTACATGACAAAAGGTTTTATTGCAAACTTTGGGGGTTTGATAGAAAAGCATATCTTATATGTCTGATATAAAGACAGCAACAGATATTTTGGCAGAGCAGGGAACAGCCAAAAAGGAAATGGGTTTGATTTACTAAAGGCAAATAAACTGTGGGGATTTCCACTTAGCTTAGTGAATGAAGTAAAGCTCTGATAGCTTTTATCATTAAAAGCAGAATTACTGTTTTTACTTTTTTTATTTCCCTTGCATGTAAATGGGTGTTTTTTTGAAAATTGAATTTTCACCACAGTCACTAATCTAAGGGGAAATTCTCTTTCAAAGGGAACATCCTATTTATCTTTAGTAAATCAACCCCAATGCATCATGAACATCAGAAAAGATGATTATTTTTTTCTCAATTGAAAAAATGTAAGATCACATTACTCATTGAGGCCTGATTCACACCTATGCATTTTTTTAGTGCGTTTTCAGTTTTGCAGAAACACGCTGCAGTCCATTTAACATGGTTTCCTATAGGTCATGTTCACATCTGTGCATTTTATGGAAAGGGACAGGGACTTTTTACTGGCTTTTGGTTCCATAGACTTCAATGGATCGAAAACGTGTATTGAAAAACACAAAAATGCACCTAAAAATATGCAAACTGCAACCTGCATAGGTGTGAATCAAGCCTGAATGTACATCTGCTGCAGTTTGCACTATACAAGATTAATTATATTTTTTTAGTTAAACAATTTAAAACGGTAACTGTTCTTTTTAATCCTCACAAATATATTGGTGTTACTTGCTTAAACAGGCAGCGCTGTCCATCACAATCTAGTAACCTGGGAAGAACTATTTTATAAGCATTGAAGACATGCAATAATCTGAAGCAGTCAGGGTAATGGAGCACATTAATTTAATTTTGTTCAGCCATTATATTAATGGCATTTAACATATTTGAAGCACAGCTTCAGACATTGTTTTACTTCTTTGTGCAGAATCTTGATTAGGGGATCTGTACAGTACTTTGCACACTGGCTACATCTTTGTGACACCTCAGTAATTAGAGCCATGCAGGCTGCACAGAGCTGCTAGGTGTTAGAGCGCCACCTGCTGTTAGTATGCTCTTATTGTAGAAACTACTGAACGATATGTTGATATCAAAAAGTTTTCGCTTCCAATAAAATGTTTTTATTTTTATTTTTCCATTAGTAGAAAGGAATAACAGGTGGACATAACAACTGGATTTAAAATTAGGATACAACTATGCAAGGTGTCATGCATATTCTGAGTGTAGAAAGGATATGCTGCCTGTAAAAGGAAAGATCTAACGAGTAACTAAAGGCATTTTTATTTATTTATTTTTTGTTTTGGATAGAGTGGAAAACGATTAGAATGCCTGTTGGGTTTTTATTGCTGTCTGTGCCCTCGTTAGGGAGATTCACCTCTCTGTTTGTCCTGTTGCTTGTAGCAACTTTATAGAATTCTAATGAGAATTGCTTTTCATTTTCTGATTTATATTGCAAGAAAAACTCTTGGTGTTACTAAAGGATTAAGGATTACTCATAGTTCCCAACTGTTCCTGATTTCAAGGGACTATCCCTGATTTGGAACCAAGTCCCTGTGTCCCCCTTTCCTCCTCATTTGTCCCTCATTTTGCTCGGCTCTATATACAGTAGTTGTATAGAAATGCACTTTTTATCTTTCAAAAAGTGTTTCCCAGTGCTAAACATTTCATCCAATTTCTAGATTGCTGCATTTGCAAATTTCCAAGGTTAGTAAAAAAGAATAGTAGTGGTTAACCTGTTCCCGTCTGCGACATAGCCGAATGACGGCTACAGCGCAGACCTACATTGCTGGGAGGCCGTCAAGAGACGTCCTCCCCTTTGCACGCTCCCCATGTGCCCCCTGCAGGGTGAGACTCCAGTGATCACAGATCGAAGTAAGGGGCCGATCCCTGCCCCTTATCACGTGATTAGCTGTCAGCCAATGACAGCTGATCACGTGATGTAAACAGAAGACTGGTAATCGTTTTGTTTTTTTTGTCCCTTGTGTAAGGGACATTGGTCCAGAAGAGGAAGAGGCACAGCCGCCTCATCTGTGCCCACCAGTGCCACCTGCCAGTGCCCACACAAGTGCACACCAGTGTCACCTCTCAGTGCCAACCAGTGCCACCTTATCAGTGCCCACCAGTGAGGCCTCATTAGTGCCCATCAATGCAGCCTATCAGTGCCCATCGGTGCAGCCTATCAGTGCCCATCAGTGCAGCCTCATCAGTGTACATCAATGAAGGAGAAAAAATACCTGTTTGCAAAATTTTATAACAAAATATAAAACTGTTTTGCATTTTTTTTTCAAAATTTTCGGTCTTTTTTAATTTTGTTAACAAAAAAATAAAAACCCCAGAGGTGATCAAATACCACCAAAAGATAGCTCTATTTGTGGGGAAAAAAGTATAAAAATTTAATTTGGGTACAGTGTAGCATGACCGCGCAATTGTCATTCAAAATGTGACAGAGCTGAAAGCTGAAAATTGGTCTGGGCAGGAGGGGGGTTTAAGTGCCCAGTAAGCAAGTGGTTAAAAAATCACTTGTGGATCTAACAAATCATTTATTTTTCATAATTCTTCCTTAAGGGGGCGTGGCAGGGTGTATGTCCTATGTCTACATACTTTTGCTAATAGGTGTCCCTCGTTCCAATCTCAAAAAGTTGGGAGGTGTGATTACTTCCCTTACAATATATAGGCCAGGTGATGAGATCAGACCTTGGTGTTCAGGAGGGTAAGACTGTTCTGCTGTGAGTAGCACTTACTTGCACTAACTAGAAAGATACCAGTTACTATCATAAAGTCCAAATCCAGCCAGTCCATGTAGGGAGAAGTCTTCCAGGTGGGGACACAGACAGCATGTAAATCTGACAGATTTCCCAAACAGCGAATTTGTTTTATCAATTACTGTTATGCTCTAGAGCCCCTTGGGTAGCTAGGGCTCCACACAGGCTATTTGTTTCAAATGATGCCTTATCCCTGCAGTAGGTAACGATTCTGAACTTTGGGCTGCTGCTGGAGTGAAAATAAATAAAATACAGGTGTAAGGTGTTTCATAAGTTTTTATGCATTTTGCATTGGTTACATCAAGGTACAATTGGTCTATTGTAAAAGTTAAGTTCTTTTTTACCTTAATGCATTGTCTGCAATAGGGTAAAACAACTTGCACTGTCTGTTCCTCCCTACCTCTCCCTAACACTTACTTGAGTCCTTTATCGATCCAGTGCTGTGCCCAACTGCAAGTCTTCTCTCCCCTCTTCCTGGTCTCGCAGTCTTTGCTGATAGCCGCCAAATCCATTGGCTCCTGCTGCTGTCAATTAAATCCAGTAAGAAGGGAGTGAGGGTGGGGCTGAATCATTCTGTACTGTATGTGTCCTTGGACACGGTTCGGGAATGAGCCCACACTTCGGGAATGAGCCCACACTTTGGGAATGAGCCCACACTTCGGGAATGAGCCCACACTTCGGGAATGAGCCCACACTTTGGGAATGAGCCCACACTTCGGGAATGAGCCCACACTTCGGGAATGATTCCACACTTCGGGAATGAGCCCACACTTTGGGAATGAGCCCACACTTTGGGAATGAGCCCACACTTCGGGAATGATTCCACACTTCGGGAATGAGCCCACACTTCGGGAATGAGCCCACACTTCGGGAATGAGCCCACACATCTCTCTCATAGCAAGCAGCTTGCTATAGGGCAGGGATATGCAATTAGCAGACCTCCAGCTGCTGGAAAACTACAAGTCCCATCATGCCTCTGCCTCTGGGTGTCATGCTTGTGGCTGTCACTCTTGCTATGCCTCATGGGACTTGTAGTTCTGCAACAGCTGGGAGGTCCGCTAATTGTATCTCCCTGCAATAGGGGCAGACACAAAAGAAGTGAGGGGGGGGCATAAGAGGAGGTTTGGGCCACTCTGTGCAATACCAATGAGCAGGTAAGTATAACATGTTTATCATATGAATTTAAAATAAAAAGAGACATCACTTTAAGGTTTATACATTTTTTACTATTTTCTATCATTTTTTTTATTGCATTTATACAATCTTTGTTTTACAATTACACTCTTTATACATGACTTTTTTTTTTTTTTTAATTGGTTAAAGTAACATTGCCCCTCATATTTTTTAACATTTTTGGGTCAGTCTTGAAAACATGCATCCAAATGTTTCTTTTTCATTTCCTCCAGTGCTGAATTTCTGAACTCCCTGTCAGAAGAAAGCTCACTGTAAACATTATTGTACATATTCCCATCGCACACGTTCTTGTATTAAAGGCTCATCTGTAGTGGGTGCTACAGCGATCAACAGCTGGACACTGGATATATCACAGATAAATACACATGTTCGCCAGCACACCATGGATTTCAAAATTGCAGTCCAAAGCTTTTATTGCACAAAGATCACAACAGGATAAGTGCAACGTTTCAGAGCCACGCAGGACCCCTTTCGTCAGGCATGTTGGTGGAGGAAGTCCAATGACTGCTCGCAAAGGGGCTACATGTTCCATGGTCCTTAGGGCCATTTACACCAGCGCATGTGTGACCAGTATAGAATGTTTGCTGGTGTCCCAACCCACAGTTGCTAGTCAATCCCTGGAGGAGAATCTGGTAAATGAACCATTCATGGGTCTCCGAGCTGCCCATGCATGGAGCATCACAACGTCAGACTGCAATACAGGGCAGGGGCACATTCATAAAGGTGACTTCAAATCACCTGAAAAAAACAGAAGCAAAGGTTAGTAAAATTTTAACTGCAAATTACAGAAATATGACAGGAGGAAAACAGTAAACATCAAACAAAGTAAGTACAAATATATGCCATATGTCATTTTTCAAATGGAGAGTTTAAAAACACTTTCAATAAGAAGATAGCATAGCACTCATTATCTTCTTTTAAGCAGGCTGGATCTCAATGAAACCTCAGTCAATGGAGTCACAACAAATCACTATTCTGACTTATTCACTTGCGTGTAAATATTTCAGCTTGATCAATTGAGCTGTGTAAACATTTGGCTTTTTTCTGCAGCAGTAATCAGTCCTTCTGGATCTGCAGCTCCTAAGTGGGTGCGCTATATTCACCAATGTTGGTCAGTTGTTTACAGCATAATTAAAGTAAAAATAAATTGTATTCAGCTTTAAAGTTTAAACTGGTTAAAAGGGTTAAAGGAGAAGTTTTGGTTTTGTAAAAACACAAACACATATATTCGCCTCAATGCTGCAGCAACAATGTGAGGCTGCAGCTGACCCATGTCAATTTTAAGCCTGAGAACTGAGCGTTCAAGTGACTGATGATTACTCAGTTCCCAGTCTGCTTAGAGCAAAAAACAGTGACTGTCAGTTCACTGAAGAGCCAAGCTGGAGAGGGGCGGGTGCAGCTGGCTCTGGCTTTGTGCTGAGATGCTCAGCCTGCTGTCAATCAGGCAGCTGGGGGGTCCAGACAATATTGTCAGGACTTTCAGAGTCTGGGTCGGCTTTACGGCTTTGCCACATCAGCGGACAGCTGACTGTGGGCCACAGGAATACAAAAGGAAGTGCACACCTGTGACTCACAAGGGAAGACAAAAAATGCTTTGGACATACTTCTCTTTTACATTATATGATGGGGTTGCCTTTTCTGTACACCTCCTTTATTTGCTTTAGTTATACATCTGTTTTTGGATAACATACTGTATGTTAAAGAATGAATGAATGTTTTGGCAAATGCAAATTATGAGTAACTTTTTATACCTTTTACAAATCTTTCACAATAAATTTTTATCTAAACAGTTTAGCCTTTCTGAACATAGAACTTTTGGCTCAAAATCGCAAACTGTGCAGCAGGAGTCTTACTTATCTCTTAATTTGAGATAAAGAAAACAGTTTGAAACAAACGGGATTATCTATGGAAATAATCACAGTTCTCACTCATAGCATTTATGGATTTTTATATTAAATAACTGTGTATTCAAAGAAAAAATGAAAATCATAAGATCCTCTTGTTTCTAAATATTTTAAGATAGCGGTACCCTCAGATGCTAGAATTTATTATGTATCTATATTTCAGATTTTTCACATGTAATTTTCATAATTGCATTGGATATGTTATCAAAGGAATCACAGCAGATAATCTTAGGGTACGAATCTTAATCAAAAAGTAGATTGAGTTGTTAGTCAGAAATTAAAACCACAGCAACCATTCCTAAAATGCCCTAAACTCCTGTCAAATGAACAAAGAATATTCAGATAGTCTGAGCGTCAGTAGCAAACAATTAAAAGCTAAGGCCCATGGGCATATTTATTATACTCTTTGACATTAAATTATTGTTATAAATAAAAATGATCTAAAGATAGAGTGGTTCCAGTCAGTCTAGGCAGTCAGACTGCTCTGGGAGAATGGAAAAGTGAAACACAAATATATATATATATATATATATATATAATATATATATTGTATATATATATACACAGTATATACAGTACCTCCCTACCCTAGCTTAAATTTAAGCCCAGCTTGGCCCCCTGTGTCCTTCTTTTGTCCTTGTTCCTGGATTTCCTTATCTGTGTGTTTATTGCCAAGTAGAATTGGGCATGCCTGTATTAGAAGACATCTGTGCTTGGACATTGATTTCCCTCCCAAATTTCCCACACATGTTTAACCTCCCCTGTGCTGGAAGACCTGGGTGTTGGAGGTAAATCCTGCTGATTCTAAAGTACCTGTGGTGCCTTGGCACTATGGTATGGGCTTAAATGGCTTTTGGTAGCTTGTATATGGCTTACCATCCATATCTTCATGTGATGGATTTTGTGCAGGCAATCCTATTCCAAGATGGCGGCAGCAAAACTTCCACCCTTTTTCATTTCATTTCCCATGCTGGTATATTTGCTGATGTCATGCACTACTCTTGTGCACTGCTACTGTGGCATCATCCGGTAGAAGGTAGTGTCCTGTAGAAGTTCACACACCAGCCAAGTTTAGACAACAGTCACACAGGGGGAACCACTGCAGCACTGCAGGAATTTGTCCAGCCTTGCCAGGCAGGAGAGCTTTATAGAGGTTTACTTATCCTTACAGTATTCTGGGTTGGACTTTCTCTTCCACTGAGTTATTCCCCTTTTTCTGACCCATGGTGTTGTGCTTCTTTCTGTTTGTTTTCAGTATCCATTTGCGTTATGAGCCAGCCTGTTACTACCAGTGAGCAGAGGCACTGAATATCTAAGATAAGAGGTTGAAAGGGGGTCGGAGGTTGGAAGATATCTATGTTGTAGATCTCCTCAGTGTTTTGAGTTACTGGTCTGAAAAGGATTACAAACACAAATCCTCAGCCTCTTATCAGCGTTTAAAGTCTCACAGATGTAATGGATGCTCCAGATCCCACCAGTGCCACAGGTCACCTGCTCCTCCTCGGGTTTGCTTGATATGTGGTGCACCAGCTTTACTGTCTAAACCGGCCTGTGAATCCTACTTCATGGAGGCAACTCACAGTGTAGTCAACAGGTTGATTTACTAAAACTGGAGAGTGCTAAATCTGGTGCAGCTGTGCGTAGAAACCGGCCAGCTTCCAGTTCCTTTTTTTTTTTAAAGCTTAATTGAACAAGCTGAAGTTAGAAGCTGGTTGGCTACTTTGCACAGCTGCACCAGCTTTTGCACTCTCCAGTTTTAGTAAATCAACCCCAATGAGTCTCAAGAAGCCTGATCTTTTATTTGCAGGATCCCTGGAACCAGTTGCTCACGGAGCTCATGTAATGCTCAACAGTGCACAGCATGTTGAATCAATGTGCCTTTGACTTTGCCCTAATTCCTCTATATATAACAGCATTAAAGGAGGCACTACAGTGAATGGGAGAGGTGGTTCATGACAAGACTGTGCATAAATATTATCCAAGCTCACAAAAGTCTACCCCCTCCTGTCCACTTATGCCAGAAATAAGAGAGCTTATAGAAGTGGAGCAGCAGAATGTGGAAAATAAGTCTCCTCTTCTTGTGTCTACACTTTGGCCCCGCCACAGTCCGCAGAACCTTCTCAAAGATCCTGTTGGCCATAGTAGGAATTCTTTGCTTGCTGCACTTGCAAGTACTGTATATGTTTATCTAGACAACATCTTCCTTATGGCTCGCTCTCTGATGCCACATCGTCAAATAAATACTGTTATGCATACTAGCAAACTTTGGTTAGCTGGTAAATCTGGACTAGAGCCACTAGTTTCTGTTCACATTATTGAGTTTTGAGTATTTAGGGGTGCTCTTCAACACCTTGCTAAGTCAAGTCTTCCTTCTGCCACAAAGTATGCAAAATCATTCACCTATCCTATCCACCTATTGTTAACAACAGCCATCCTTAAAGGCTACTGTAAGTTCACTTTTGTTTACCTTCTTTTTTTTTTCTAAATTCCAGCTCCCCTATGTACCAATATAGCATTATTGTACTTATTTTACAAAATTAAAACAGCGTTTCATTAATTCCACACTGGCTTACCTCACTCTCTTCATAGCTGTTTAAACACACTGCTCATTTACTTTTGCCTTACTTCCTGGTCAGACTTTAGGTCAAGACACAGGAAGGAGTTGAAAAGGCTGATCTCATTAGCACACACCCTGCATCATCTACCCTTAGCTAGTCAACTCCTTCCTGTGTCATGACCTAAAGTCTGACCAGGAAGTAAGCCAGAAGTAATCGAGCAGTGTGTTTAAACAGCTATGAAGAGAATAAGGTAAACTGGTGTAGAATTAATGGAAAGCTGTTTTATTTTTGCAAAATAAGTACATATTGGTACAAAGGGGAGCTGGAATTTAGAAAAAACAAGGGGTAAACAAAGGTGAACTTAGCCTTTAAAGTAAAACTAAAGGCATTTTTTTTTATATTGGATAAAGTAAGGAAGAGTTATAACCCCTGCCAGTTTTTAATTTTTACCATCTGTTTCCCATTGGGGGTGGATTCCCGTTCACTTCTTTTTATAATTTAAAGTTTTATTTCGCACACCATCAAAACAATACAATTCCAGTATTGATTGAGGGTGTAATATTCAAAACTGTTACACAAACATATAATAAAAATTTCAGTACTCAGTAAAGAAGTGCAACAATATGTAACAATAGGCTCACCCAGAGGCCGATGTACAAGTACATTTTTTCAATAAAAATAGGATAGGAAAAAGCATGATATCATGGAGGTTAGATGACAAGCAAGCATGAGTGGGAAGGAGAAGAGAATGAACAGACTCTATAGGAAATGGCAGATAAAGAACAGGAAACTTGGAAAAAAGGGGGGAGTGTTGGTTATGCAGGCATAGTCACATACTCACAGTTGCTCATCTGGGGAGACCAAAAGGGTGTTGTGGGCTTGCGAGTACCAGAAATAATGCCAAAAAAAACAGGTTTTATTGAATTGTTCCTCTTTTCGTTTTAATGCAGCTGTTAATTCTTCCATCGGGTTGATTTCATTCACCACAGCTATCCACTGAGTAACTGTTGGGGGTTATGGGCATTTCCACCTTTATGCAATACATATTTTAGGCATTGAGAAGATAGATTAAGAGGGACTTCTTATATCTACACCCCGAAAGCGGGGTGAGGTGGAGCAAGCACTATGCAGGTTCATGTGGCTGAGGGAGGGAGGGAAATCCACTGGTACTCACCAGAACTAGTGTCCACATTGGAAGATTTCCTTTGTATGTTGGGTTCTGGTGACCACTCAAAATTCGGGTCACCTGGACAAATACAGGGACATAGTAGAAAGGTTCAAATCCCTCTTTACTATATCTAAAACTGAATAAAGTTAGCCTTCAGTTAATTCAACCATTAATTCAAAAAGTGCTGTTTGCAAATATAAAGCATATACAGTATATACTGAGCAGTGATGGTAATGGCAAGCAACAAATTATATTGTGCATAATAAAGTGGATACCAATGTGCATAATAAAGTGGATACCAAAAATCTCCTCTCAATCTCAGAAGATACCTGCAACAAGCCTTATGTACATGTACATAGTCACTTGGTCCTAAGCAGGATTGATCCTTTAAAGAGTTTGGTTCTGCGAGGCTGGAGCAAGCCTGAGCTGAATCAATAGTTTGCTATCTGTCAGTTGTAAGTTCTGGTTATTGTTTGCTTCAGCCTGCTGCTGGGGAGTGTCCCTTGCAATAGTTTAACAGGATCCAAGGGCCAGATATTTTGTGGTGACCTTCAGGAAAGCTCTCTTACCTCCCAGGCTCTGCCTGGGGATGAGGCGTGCTTCTGTTTCTGACCTCCCATGACTAGTGAGAACTACCATCTACTGAGATTTTATCCTTGGGCCTTGATTATTATGTCTTAAAAAATGGGACTTCCTGCTGGGAATGTGCTATAATCGATTACTGTCCTTGGTGGTGCCTGAGGATCCCCCCCCTTTGGGTTTGGCAGCTCTCCTTTGGCATGCCTATGCATCAACTGGATGCTCTTTGGCTTCTTGTCTCTCTCCGACATCCCCCCTGCTGGGGAATTAATGGTCTATCCTCCTTAACCTGGAGTAATTATATACAACTCTTGCTTTTAATTAATGGGTTTTACCGCATAGATTTCATCCACATCCCTCCTGATGAAACTGTATTACCATTTGAAATGCTTTGAGTTATATTGTGGCATGAGTTTTTAGACCATGTGTTATTGCAGATTATTTTGGTTAACCCTTTGTTATTAGACATGATGCTCATATGTGTTTTTAACATTTGTACTAAAAACTTTATACTTTTTATATAATTTTTTTTGTATGGTGCCACCACTTATATGCCCTCTAAAGTACCCTGCCACAACCAATTGGTGACTTTTGGTTTAACATACAGTATTTGATGTGGGCATATAACCCTTTTTCAAAATATTTTTCTGATGTTCACTCAATAAGCTGAATTTCGTCTCCCTTGGATTGGACATAATACACAAAGAACGCCTGAAGGAGCCAATAAGGTTTCAGCAGCATGTGGAGCCATATAAAAACTGGAATCCCAACGTGCAGTACTGGCAAAAAAATTGTTACAGGAAATCCCCAATCAATTGACATTGACCTAATAGATTCTTTATGCTTTCCAGTTTGTAATACTAGGTTGCCATACTGATGAATCCCTGCATGGTTTGTGCCATATGGCTTGTTGTTGATGATTCAAAGAGAGTACCAGACATCACTATATCATTTTATGGCAGAAATGCACACAAAGGAAATGTCATTTTCCCAACAGATTTCTTGTAAGCGCTTGTTTTACAGGTAACAAGAGGAAAATAACACTCACAGATGTTTTTCCAAGAAAAGGTTGCATTTTCAAAATGTGCTATTACAATAACAACACTATTACTTATAATCAGCAACGGAAGCTCCTTTTTTTTCTAACACACAAGGTTTAGTCAAACCAGAACTAAAAATTGTGCAAAGTTTGAGAAATCTGATAATGTCCAGCTTACTTTCACAGTTCCATTTTTCCCACCATCCTGGAAAGCAAAGATTTGCATAGCTCTTCTTTCATCGAAACTGCATGTAATTTTGTTCTCTCTGTTCTCTGGCTATATTCTCTGCCATGAATGTGTGAGTACACAAAATATTGCAATATGGCACCAACTATCATAGCTAATAAGTATGCTCATCAATGCCATCCAGTGGCTATAATACTTTTACATTCATACATTCAAATTGCAGAATATATAGCTGGAGAACATTCGATTTTGCCAAATTCACACTGAATAAATTTACAAGGCATTTCAGTGGATGAACAGCTATGCAATTTTCTTTTCAATAGATTCCTAAGAGTAGTGATTGATTTCTATTCAGATGGAACAAATACCACCCTATCGTATGAGATAACCAAGTAGCATGCCATGTACTAACACAAGGGTCTACAAACTTTCCAAACAAAATGCTGGTTTACTGTTCAATCAAATTTATCAGTGCCGGACTGTGGCCATTGGGGTTAGAAAATGCCTCAGTGTCAGTGAGAGTAAACAATGCCTCAGGCTTGGTGGTCAATGGAAGTGGAAAAAATACTGCCCCAGCACTTGTGTCAGTGGAAGGAATGGAAGAAATAGTGACCCACTGATATTGTCAGCGGAAGGAATAGTGCCGCATTGTCGGTGTCTGTGGAAGGAATTGTGCCCAACCATTAGGTGTCAGTGGAAGGAATGGTGGCTCATCATGGTTTCAGTGGGAGGAATAGTGCCCCAAGGGCTGGATAAAGGCAAGCAAGGGGCCGTATCCAACCCATTAAACACAGTTTGGGGACCACTGTACTAGCAGATGGTGACAAATAGTTGGACACATTGGTGATCATGTATCAATAATAGATACTACATTTTACTTGTGTAGCTGAGACCACATAGAGTTATCAATACTGTTAGGAGTCTATTTATCAATTTGGCTTACCCAAGATTTACACATTTTTTAATTGCACTTTGTGTGAAAAAAAAAATGTGTGAATTTCGGGTAAACGTTGGGTGAAAATATTGATAAACAGACCCTTGGTAATTAATTGCTAGCAAGCTTAATGGTTAGAAAAGTTGGCCATGTGCTCCTGCACTAGATATATTGCTGCTCAAAAGTGTCAAGCCATTTCAGAAAGTTGTCAAGTATTGACCCCCTGTATTATTTGTTGTTATGCTCATATGCTCTTCTGGTAGTGTTTGGGAGTTAACGTTGGCTATTTTGTGTTTTGGAAACAATAGTTTTAAAAGAATGAGCTAGAAGTTGGAGCGTCGGCTCCTGGGGGGATTCTAGTGTTGGTGCTTCGCTCCAGTCGGTTACTGCATGCTTTAATGGTGTTTTATATAAACAGTACAAAGTGACATAAAAACTCAGATAAAAACAATGCAGAGAACGATAAAAAAGTGAATAATCCTTTTTGCACTTAATGTGCAGAAGAGTTAAATGGCTATTTGATCTTTTCACAAAGCTCTCATTTCTGGTTTGCTTGTCACTTCACATCTGCCCCTTCAGCCAAAAAAGCAGCAGTGAGGCAGGCAGCTTTACACAACAGTTCTTTGTGTAGTCAAAGTAGATAAGGCTGATTAAATGGACAAAACATCTGAAAAAACATGCTTGCTCAGGAGTAAATAAGCAACGGCTACAGCGTGTTATGCAATGCTGCAGAAAACATCACCGCACTGCCTTTTGCTACGGTTTCCATGGCAACTGTTCAAGTGAAGGCAAACCTGTGTTAGTGAATACGCTCATTTACATGTTCATTTCTTCTTGATTATCAAGCTTTTGACCTTTGATATAGTTTAAGGAGAACATTTGGAGTTGGGATGCCGGTGGTGAACAAAACATTGACTGAGGCACTCAGTGGACCAACTGTAACCTCATTTACTGGGCAGTTCTGCTTCTGCAATTTAGTTGCCTTAACCTGAATTTGCAAAAACTTGCATCAAAACCCAAAACACAAAAATGTATATATTGCAACTTACGAATCCATAAATGTGGTGGCAATAGTTTCCTTTTTTGAACCTTTTTGCTTTATTTCCACCTGGTGATCTGGCCAGTAATCCACTTCCTGTCTTCAGATGTCTGCATTCTGGGTGGAGGAAGAACAGTAACTCCTTTGGGCGGCAGCATTGTCAATCTGGGGGGTGGGAGTAGTGTTGCATTAACAACTTTAGATGGACTTGACTAATAATTTAAAATGGTTCTAAAAGCCCAAGGTTAACCTTCATACATTCTATGCATGAAGGTAAAAAAGACTTCTCTCTGCAACAGCCCCCTAGCCCCCTAAGCAGGTAAGTATAACCTTTTTTTAATTATTTAAATATTGCCTTTATAATCACTTTAAAACTGAATTTAAGCCAACATTTTTAGTTAGTTGCATTTTTTCTCCCTTTAGTGATAAAAGTTTGACATAAATTAATAAAATCTGACCATTGTATGCACCCTTGTCAGTGATAAATGGTTTGTCTCAACCATCTAACTGACTTTTGCTGGTCAGCTTGGTCCGTTAAAGGAAGTTGAAAAACAACAGAATTACTGGCCAGATCAACAAGTGAAAATAAAGGGAAGAGAGCCTAAAAAAAGAAAACTAGTGTAGCCACCACGTCTAAGGATTTGTAAGCTGCAATATATTACATTTCTGATTCCGGAATCAGATATGCTTTAATACAATGCTTATACCAGGACTATGTTACCATGTGCTTGATTGTTGCAGTAGTTACTTATGCCTCACATGAGCAGATGAGAAAAGATGTTGAAAATATATTTTTACAATGTGCTGATGCAGAGTTAAGGTTAAAAATATGTTCCTAATTACTACAATAATTTAAGCTAAGAAATTAATAATTATAATGAAATGAAAATAAATTGAAAAAATAAAATCAGCATCTCATTTTAATTAACCTGTGTTACCAATCTACTTATATAATTAATAACTTTAGAAAAAAATTGCATCCTTTTATTCTGCTAAACATTTTCTGCATTTGTTTTTGCACATATTTTCAAATTACATTACAACCCCTTAAGAAAATGGGGTGAACGATTGTCTGCTTTTCCTTGTTGTTTCCCAGCAAGTCGGAACAGAGGAAAGAAATACAATGTACAAAAATGATTGTATGACAGAGGCTATTTTTTTCTGTGTATTATTTCTGATCGTGCGCAGTCTTACATTTCTGATTTTTACAAGAACATTTTTGGAGTTTGTCCCTTTAATTTGCAAAATCTAAATCAGATATCGAAAGTTGTATACACACTATACGAATGCACATGCCTCGTACCCCCCATTAGACTTCTATAGGTCCATATCTGATCATCTCTGCACAGTTGGATATATACCAATGGAAGCATGCCATCAGTCTGAGGCAAGTATGCATCTGTCGAGGAGGAGGGGGCTTAGGTTAGGTCAGGGGAAAGGAGGTAAAAGGGGATCAACGCTTTCCCCGACTTGTTCAGTCCCCGACTTGTTCATTCCTCAACTTAGTTGAGATAAACGGAACACTTTGGTGGGGGTGTGTCATCCACGCCTCTTGACCATTGACCTCTGGGGACCCGCCTGCTGACCTTTGACCTTTGGAGGAGGTCCCTATTCCATGACCTGAGTCCTAACATTGTTCTTCAAGGGAAACCCTAACCCTAACTCTAAGGCGAGGTGGTCCCTATTCCAATCCCTGAGTCCTAAGCTTGTTCTTCAAGGGGAATCCCTAACCCTAACCCCTAACCCTAACCCTAAACCTAACCCTAAAGCCTAACCCTAAAACCTAACCCCTAACCTTATCCTTTAAAGCCCAATTGAAGCTTTGGAAGAAAGCGCATGGAAAGATTTACCACTGAGGAAAAAGTGGCTTATGGCTTATAGACCTCTAGCTCTAAACAAATTCACCTGAAAAATTCAAGGAATAAGCAGCAGGGTGCAAAGAAGGACATCTGCTCTCTAATTGAAAACATTATTGTCCATACAGTGTTCTGAAACACTCCCCTGCCTTGTTAGTGCTACCACCATGAAATCAGTTCTTCTTTGCCCATGCTCTTGAGATGTGCCCTTCAACCACTGGTGGCAGGCAATCCCTTGATTGGAGTGACCCTATGGGCTTGTTCACACTTGCCTAAATTTCTAACGCGTAACAAATGCTCCTATAGCGTTTGCATGGCCTTAGTATGGGTGCCAGACAGGCGTCAATGAGCTTTAGTATGGGCATTAGACAGGCGTTTTACAAGCATTAATGAGGAGTTAAAAATGCTCCCCAAACGCCCTATGGACAGTTTTGAAGCATTTGACGAGCGTTAAAACTGCTCCACAAATGCCTATTCCATTACAGTAAATGAACAAATCTTAACGCCCCGCAAACGCTCTGCAACTGCCTGTCAGAGCATTTGCGAGGCGTTACCATAGACGTGAATGGGAGGTGTTGAAGCCTTTCAAACGCCTCCTTACTCAACATGATAAATATATATCTGGTATAAATATTTATCTGGTAAAAAAAAAAAAAAAATCTGCACAAAGCTGTCTCTGCAAAAGAAAAATGTAAATACCTCACTTTACCAAGAAGAATCTCCCTGTGAAGATCGCAGAGAAACCAATATTTCCAGAAGTGCTTTTCCCGTGTCCTCCACAGAGTTCACTGGGTCCAGACGCCAAACTCCACATTACCACTGGGGGGGGGAAAAGTTGTCATTCACAAAGTTTACCTTACCAAAATGATGCAATCACCCGACATTTTAGTTACCCAACACAGTTCTTTACATCTTTCCATTTTAGTGCTATACGGTCACTAGCTTGGCATAATCTGATTTTCTTTTATTCAGCTCTGTTCACAATATACACATAAAGAAGTATATATCAGAGAAGGGACATGTCCCCTCCCTCTCTAGCTTATATGAGTGTATGGATTTTTAATTATAGTGACATTCACACAGAGTAAGTAGAGTTCCTGGGCTCATTGTGGGATATGAGAAAATATTTTGTGATTTATCTTTCCAGCATCTACAAAAAACTCAAAGACATATTGAGGTTGGTTAATAAAAGCAAATAGACTGTACTCTTTGCCAATGCAGTTGCTCCAGAGCTTAGTAAATGAGGTAAAGCTTCACTTTACAAAAATACCCAATCACATGCAAGGAAAATGAAAAAAAAAAACATTTTTTCTTACATTTAATTGGATGATAGAAGTCAGCAGAGCTTCCCCTCATTTACTAAGCTCTAGAACAACTGCACGTGCAAAGTGCACAGTCTATTTGCTTTTAGCAAAACAAACCCATTGTGTTTGAACTGACCCTTTAAGGCAGGGACCTCCAAACTATGGCCCTCCAGCTGTTTCAGGAACTATACATCCCATGAGGCATTGTAAAGCTCTGACATTCACAGACATGACTGAGGCATAATGGGAATTGTAGTTCCTGAACAACTGGAGGGCCGTAGTTTGAGGACCCCTGCTTTAAGGTTTTATATCTGAACTGCTTGAGCCCTGACAGTGATGCAGCCTGAGAAACGCTGTGTGTTTCTTGCACTGCATAGCAATCACAGTGTGTTCTTGCGATCTGCTGCGGGTGTCAATGGAAAGTTAACTACACCCCAAAAACAGGTCGCAAACGCAGTGTGTTTGCCTGAACTGGATCGCACGGGTAAACACCCATGCAATCCGATTCCAGTGCGAAAAAAAACAAACAAAAAAACAACTGTCTGCATCTTTTTGATGCGAATGGGGTGCGATTTGAGCTATCCAAAATGAATGTGCTATGCGGTGCGATTAACATACAGTTTACAGTGTGACCCTAGGCTCAAGGCTGCTTCCATTAAAGACAATTCCACAGAAATCTAAGTGCCTAGATTAACTGTTTTCTTGTTTCCGTGATTAAAAAAAAGGCTTATTTTGACTCATGAAAAACAGAAACCAACCCTCTTTATTGTATTCCTTTATGCAAGAAAACGATCAATATAAATATCTGTCCTGTCATGCCAGCAGTGGAGCTTGTGTATAACTTTAGGTGACCAAATAACATGTTCTCTCCATTTTTGAGGCAGTAATACTTGTTATGAACAATTTTCTTTTTTGTTCAATAGGTGAATAATATTATTCTGGGCAATAAGTCTAGTACTCCAGTGTAAATTAGTATGCAGCCCCAGGACAGTTCAGGCTTATTACCTAGTTAATCATCTGAGTACATAAGCTAACATGGGTACTTAAAATATGGACCATTGACTGATGCACTGTTGCATATTAAGTGACTATAAAGAAATGTTGCTCATTTTTTTGTAAAATGTATGATCTGGTGGAGACAGTAACAATGTATTCTGCTATTCCCTTTGTTTATTTCAGTTGTGTGACTTGAATTAAGGTAATATAAAAAATAGCAAGTGACGTGTCCTGGTGACACTTTTCTCACAGGTACTTAAAGTGATTGTAAAGGAAAACATTTTATTAAAAAAAATAAGAAACATACAAAAATAAGAACAAATAAGAAACACACTGCTCTGTGTAGTGGTTTTGCACAGAGCAGCCCCGATCCTCCACTTCTCTCGTCCCCCCGCCAGTGCTCTGGGCTCCTCCCCCATTCCGAGTGTCTCCATTGCAAGCCGCTTGGGGACTCGTGCATGCTCGCTCCCGAGGTGGCTCTCTGCGTTTATAAGACACGGAGGGCGCAGCCCCCCCCCCCCCCCGCCTTACTGGTTGTGATTGAAAGCAGCAAGAACCAATGCTGTATCTCAGCCAATCAGGAGAGAGAGACCCGGGAGGTCCTCGGGTCTCATTCACATTGCTTGATTGAGATCTGGTTTAGGTAAGTATTAGGGGGGTTGAGGGGGGAGCTCCACACTGATGGTTTTTTTATCGTCATTCATAGAATGCATGAAGAAAAACCTTGAGCCTTTACAACCACTTTACATTTAGGGCATTATGAACCCAGGGGCAAATGTTTAGAACACAGATGTTTTGAGTTGAGAGCATTCATCCCTGGATGCATACAGTCCTAATGCTGTGTAAACGCTGGCCGAAACCAGCAACAGGAGCCTGTCAGTGTTAATTGTGTCGACTAAAACGACTAAAACATTTTAGTCGACTAAATTAATACTATTTTAGTCCATTCAAATACGACTAAAACTAAAACAATTGAGATGACTAAAATAAGACTTAAACTAAAATGGCATTTTAGTCAAAAGACTAAAATGGGACTAAAACTAAAATGCCATTTCAGTCAAAAGACTAATGCCGCGTACACACGGCCGGACTTGCGAACGGTCTAAACTCTGTAGGAATTTCCGATGGAGAGATTTAGAACATGTTCTATATCTGAGTCCGTCAGAAATGCCGACAGAAAAAGTCCAATGGGGCATACACACGGTCGGAATGTCCGACCGAAAGCCCCTATCTGACTTTTTCTGTTGGGAAGTCCGGGTGTGTGTACGTGGCATAAGACTAAAACTAAATTGAAATTTTACTTCAAAATGAACACTGGTCTGTAGTGCATGTTCATACCTCAATACCATAAATAATAACATATTGGATTTTTCACTCCAGCAGTATATAATGAGTTTGGAAATTGTAGAGACATGCTTAACTAATGCTTTACAATTTAACTACAGCCATTCGATTTTAGACGACTAAAATGAGCTTGTCGTCTAAAATGTACTGGAGATTTAGTCGACTAAATACGACTAAAACTAAAACAACTGCAGAAGACTAAAATGGGACTAAAACGCCATTTTAATCCTAAGACTAATGCTGTGTACACACGATCGGAAATGCTGCCAGCAAAACTCCAATGAGAGCTTTTTGTCAGAAAATGCGACCGTGTGTATGCTCCATCGGTCTTTTGCTGGCAGAATTCCAGCCAGCAAAAGATTGAGAGCAGGTCGGGAAAATGCGTCTATATATATATATATATATATATATATATATATATATATATATATACACATACTGTATATATAGACACACTATATTACCAAAAGTATTGGGGCGCCTGCCTTTACAGGCACATGAACTTTAATTGCATCCCAGTCTTAGTCTGTAGAGTTCAATATTGAGTTGACCCACCCTCTGCAGCTATAACAGATTCAACTCTTCTGGGAAGGCCGTCCACAAGGTTTAGAAGTGTGTCTATGGGAATGTTTGACCATTCTTCCAGAAGCGCATTTGTGAGGTCAAGCACTGATGTGGACGAGAAGGCCCTGCTCTAATATATCCCAAAGGTGTTCTATTGGGTTGTGGTCAGGATTCTGTGCAGGCCAGTCAGTTCCTCCACCCTAAACTCGTTCAACCATGTCTTTATGGACCTTGCTTTGTGCACTGGTGTGCAGTCATGTTGAACAGGAAGGGGCCATCCCCAAACTGTACCCACAAAATTGGGAGCATGAAATTGTCCAAAATGTCTTGGTATGCTGATGCCTTAAGAGTACCTTCACTGGAACTAAGAAGTCAAGCCAAACCCCTGAAAAAAAAAACCCACACCATAATCCCCCTTTCACCAAATGATTTGGACCAGTGCACAAAGGTCCATAAAGACATGGATGAGCGAGTTTGGGGTGGAGGAACTTGACTGGCCTGCACAGAGTCCTGATCTCAACCCAATGGAACACCTTTGGGATTAATTGGAGCGGAGACCGTGAGCCAGGTCTTCTCGTCCACATCAGTGCCTGACCTCACATATGCGCTTCTGGAAGGATGGTAATATAGTGTGTATATATATATATACACACAATTCATGTGCCTTTCATGTCTTTTAATATTCTATATGCTATGATGCAGTGTGTCCAAATAGTGTGCCTTCCTGATAAAGCTATATGTTGAAGCCACAACGAAAAGCAGGGATGTAAGTCACAGCACTATTTTTTGTTAAAAATGCCTTTTTCTGCTAGTAATTAAAACTCAATGTAACCTGCAGAAAGAGACAATGTAATTCCATATATACTGCATTGCATGTTAGATTTTTCTTCTAACATACTTGCTAAGTTATGTGAAAAGTTGCATCATATACTGTTATCAGTACAAACACTGATGTTACCTGAAATAGACAGGCTTGAGGTAAAATATGTAAAGGTCCAGGTTTCTGTGCTGTAGCTTTTATTTGAAGGAGCATAAAGCAGCTTGTTAAATATTAACTTGCATGAACTGTATTACCAGAACTCAAGTGTGGGGAATTATACCTTGGGATTACTTTAAACAATAGACTGCACATAGTGTAACATATATATATATATATATATATATATATATATATATATATATATATATATATATATATATATATATATATATATATTACTGTGCAAAAGCTTTAGGCACATGGGGAAAACTGCTGTACCAGTGAGAATGCTTTAATAAATAATGCAATGGGTAGTTTTTATTTTTTTAATTAACAACCTGCAAAGTGCATACACATGCAAAAGAATAAAAGAATAAGGATACAAATTGTATATCATTGATATTAAAAAGGAAAACACCTTAGTTTGCCACTAGATGGAGCTAAGTACCATAGGAATTTCCTATAATACTTAACTCCATCTAGTGGCCAAATGCAGTATTCAATGATTTACACTCAAAAAGCACAGGATATAGCTTAATAACATTTGTTTTTTGCCCCTATCCAAACAGAATAAATGTACAAATGTAAAGTCTTTATAAATAAACCCCTTAGGGCTTGCTAGTACATTTCAGCAACGAGGAGATAATTGATACAGGCCTAATCCCCGACTCTATGTGCTGAAATGCATCTATAAATCCTGCACCACCATACTTCATCGTTGCCTGCAGTCACTCATCCTTGTACTAATCTTAGGGTCTTCAGCAAAAACATTTTCTTCTATTACAGCCAAATATTTCAAATTTGGATGCATCAGTCCAGAGCACCTGCTTTGTATTTTCATGGATAGGCCAGTCGAATGTCCTTGTTTCTGGGAAAGAGAAATGGCTTTCTAGTGGCAAGTCTTCAATAAAAACCACACCTGACCAGACTTCTCCAGACTGTACATGGGTATATCAGAGTCACTGGTTTCTGCCATGTCTGAGCTGATGGCAGGGGCGTTGTTAGGTCTACAAAAGATCTGGGGCTAGAGCCCATAGCAGCGTAGTAAAGAAAGTCATACGCTTGGGCTGGCATACACATGTATATACAGTAATATATGTGTGTGTGTGTGTGTGTGTGTGTGTGTGTGCATATCCCCAGAGAGCCCCCCACTTACATCAGGGTCCCCAGAGAGCCCCCTTACATCAGGGTCCCCAGAGAACCCCCCCTTACATTAGGGTCCCCAGAGAGCCTCCCCCTTAAAACCAGGGTCCCCAGAGAGCCTTCCCCTTGCATCAGGGTCCCCAGAGACCCCCCCACTTACATCAGGGTCCCCAGAGAGCCTCCCCTCCCCTTGGGGACTCCTGCAGAGACTCAGGGCTATGGGCCCCAGATTCAGTGCTATAGCCCCAAAAGCCACCCCCTAGCGACGCCACTGGCTGATTGTATCACTGGACATATTGTGAAGTCAACACAATTGTGTTTTCATCTGTTGAACTATGTTTACTTGGCATACCACTCTATTATCATTCATCGGTGTTGTTCGTTTCTTTGTGCTTCTGCAGAAGAGTTTGGACAGCACATCTCAAAACACGTCTTCTTTAAAACGTTTACCAGTGCTCAGCATTGTGTAAGATCTTTTTATACTGACCTTTCTTTAGCCGCCTCTACTTGTAATAGAACATGGTTTTTCTTCACCCAGTTTCCTTCCACCTACAAACCGGATTCTGTTCTTTTTAATGATTTAACCTACATAATTTCTTATTGATCTTTAGCACTTGTTTGGTAAATCAGTCCATTTATGCACTGGACCGTGTACCTGGAAAATCCTTAAAGTGACACTAAGGGGTTGATTTACTAAAGGCAAATAGACTGTGCACTTTGCAAATGCAGTTGCTCCAGAGCTTAGTAAATGTGCAGAAGCTCTGCTGACTTCCATCATCCAATCATGAGCAGCTAAAAATGCTGTTTTGTTTTTTTTCATGATTGTGATTGGACATTCTTTGTGATGCTTACCCCATTTACTAAGCTCTGAAGCAACTACACTTGTAGACTGCACGGTCTATTTGCTTTTAGTAAATCAACCCCTAAACCTTTCCGCCTCCTTGTAATGTCCTCCGTGAGCTCCCAAGCCTTTTCTTTCCCCCCCTCACTTTAGTTTGTTTGGAACAGCATACAATAATTGCTGTCATATGAGCTGCACTATGCACACTACAAATCCCATAGTTCATAGTCCATCTCGGGAATGAGCAGGAGAAGGTGGTTACCTTCCTTCATACAGTGTGATCCTGGATAATAAACATGGCCACCCTCTGACAGCAAGTCAGATCACAGCAGCAAATATAATAAATATAGAGATTTGGAAGAGGTTGAGGTTGATAGCAACAGAAGGTCGTTTTTTGAGTTAAAAATACATACTTAAATACAATGTTATATACTTAAAGCAGAATTTAATGTCACTTTAACTGTGTGTAAATGTACCTGAAAGAACTGACGCTGTTTTAAAGGGAAAGGATGGACACACCAAATATTAATCTGATTTAATTTTGTTTTCTGTTTATACACATTGTAGGTTGTTAATAATAAATAAAAGCTATTCATTTTTTTTTTTTTTTTTTGTGAAAGCATCCTCATTTTGCAAGTGACTAAATCTTTTGCACAGTACTGTATTCTCTTACAGTATTTTTTCATTATTTTTTTACAGTATTTTCCTTCAAAATTCAGGTTAAAGGGACTGGACATTACATTGAGTAGTGAGGCCGTTATGGTAATGGGTTATTTAAGGTTCAACCTGTATAAATAGACGTTCATTCATGTCATTTTTCCAAGCATATGAGATTTCCAGTAAGGCACATGCTCTTCTTGTATAGATAGACTAAACGTTTGCCCTGTGCTTATAACTTCTATGCTGCTTATATAAGAATTACATAATAAGCTTTTTCATGCTGCCTTATGATGGAAAACTAGCAAAATAGACAAAAAAAAAACATGCTGCACTAACACATTTCAATACGCTAAGAAATCTCACTGATGTAAGAACCTGAGATGACTGAAATCATGCTTTTAGATGCTGACATAATAGTTTTTTTCTGATCAGGATTAGTAAAGTGTATGTAAACCCTAGCAATGAACTTTTTATTTGTACCCTTTTGGTTTGCTAAATATACAATTGAAAACGTTTTGTTATATCTGTTTTTTTTTTAAAAATTGTATCCGTGGTGGTGCTAACAAAGAAACAAAAACCGTTAAGTGAACAAAAAAATGTGCATGCCTAAGGGTAAAACAACTTTGACCCTTTTGCAACTTTGCAACTTTGACATGTGTTAGTAAAAAGTTTTTTTTCAGGACAAATTGGGCTTTCATTTGGTGGTAAATGGTAATAGATATCGCCTGTTTTTTTTTTTTTATCAAAGGAAAATGGCAAAAAAAAAATAGTTAAAAAATCATTATTTTTTTTAATTTAGCTGTATATATCTTGGTACTACCATAACCTTCCACCAAAGAACAACCCAAATTAAATTCTCCTGCTCATGACGATCGCAGCGATACCACATATGTGTATGTTATTTGTTGTTTGTACCCGTAGTACAGCCCAAAAACAATAGTGCACATTTTTGCTTTTTTTTTTTTTTTTTTTTTTTTATCCTAACTAAAACACACTGACACTAACTGACAATGATACTAATTATATAAAAAAAAATTCTGTCCCCCCCAAAAAAAAATACTGACCCTGACCTTTGACCCTGACCTTTGACCCTGACCTTGACCCAAACACTAACCGTTGTACTAACCTAGATCAAACCTTAAACGATTTTTTTTTTGTATTTTTTTATGTTATTTTTTTATTATTATTATTTAAATTATTTTTTTTTTACATACATGTATTTTTTTCTGGAAGGAGAGAAAGAGAACACGGGGATGGGCTTCACAGTGACTGATCACTGTGATGACCAATCAGAGGCTATCACAGTGATCAGGTGACCCAGAATCTCGAGTTCTGATCATTAGTACGGGGCCCAGGGCTCACCAAGAGAGGTAGGAGCGCACCGTTTGACCAATTAATATATAATATATAAGAGGCAATTTACTAAAATTGAGCAGAACAAGAAGACAGCTTATCTTCTAGCTTCAGCTTAATCAGTTAAGCGTTGAAAAAAAAAAAAAAAAAGGTAGAAGCTGATAGGTTGTCATGCACAACTGCTCCAGATTCTGTCTGCTCCCATTTTAGCAGATTCCCCCATTATATTGTCATGTCAAAGAGGAAGGTAGGAGCACACTCTATTTCTGGCACATCATTGGATATTCTTCTTTACTTGCTGCATGTTTAAAGATAAAATATGGTATACAGTACACAATCTACACTGTATTACCAAAAGTATTGGGACACCTGCCTTTACACGCACATGAATTTTAGTGGCATCCCAGCCTTAGTCCATAGGGTTCAATATTGAGTTGGCCCAGCTTCAACAGCTTCAACTCTTCTGGGAAGGCTGTCCACAAGGTTTAGGAGTCTGTCTATGGGAATGTTTGACCATTTTTCCAGAAGTGCATTTGTGAGGTCAGACACTGATGTTGGACGAGAAGGCCTGGCTTGCAGTCTCCAAGTCAGGACTCTGTGCAGGCCAATCAAATTTCTCCACCCCAAACTCGCTCATTCATGTCTTTATGGACCTTGCTTTATGCACTGGTGTGCAGTCATGTTTCTAACAGGAAGGGGCCATCCCCAAACTGTACCCACAAAGTTGGGAGCATGAAATTGTCCAAAATGTCTTGGTATGATGATGCCTTAAGAGTTCCCTTCACTGGATCTAGGGGGTCAAGCCCAACCCCTGAAAAACAACCCCACACCATTATCCCCCCTTCCACCAAATGATTTGGACCAGTGAACAAAGCAAGGTCTCATATTTTGAGAGATAATACACCTCAAAAATCCCACTTTTTTTGCTGTCTTGAGGGACAGATGTGTATTTTTAGACTGGGATGATGTTATTAGTCTGCTGCATGGAGAAGAAAATATTTCCTCAGTCTCCTCTCCCTCACTGATCAGATTGTATCATTGTTGCTTTGCAGAAAGTCACAAGATGAGAAGATGCAGAAGGTGGCTGACCTGTATCAGATATTTGTGAACAGCCAAGGACTACACAGGAATCGGTATTTAGAAGAGTCATCTCTAGCCAGAATCACAGCATTCCAACAAATATGACTTCCTCCTTCTACAGTGAAAAACAGATGTACAGGAACAAATGTGGTCTCTGTCATACTTACATGTTACTTAAAATGGAACTTTAATCAGAAAATGAAGTCTTGCTAGATCACTTAATGCTGGCCTCTCCTATCCTTTACAGCCAAGGAGGCTGCTTCTGTTTGATCTGCAACTGCCATGATGCTGCACATGTTATCAGTTATGACACCAGCCATTTGATAGTTTGACAGTTTGGTTGTAGACACATGATAGTTAGCAATCCCGGCATTCCAGAAATGTAAATGCTTGTTGAAACTGTTTAATCGATGGGTTTAGTTCTGGTTTATGATTTACTGCTGTTCAGGGGTTCTGGGCTTCAGTAAAATGGCAGCCTCCAGAAGGAAGAAACAGGCGCAATGCTGTAGGCAATTTACAGCACACATTAATGTTGGTTGCATAATTATTAATGTGTTAAGTTGTTATGTTTTAACATGCACGCATCTAACATGCAAAATATACCTGTGACTAAATCCATTTATTTAACTTACAACTGTACTTTAGGAGCGTGTTATAAACTGGTATGCACGGATTGTCTAATATCAACTAATCAGATGCCACTCATAACTGTTCTGACATCATTGCACTAAATTCTAATCGGTTGTTCTGGATTACAGCACATTTCTAAGGGCTGCCTTTTGAAATAAACCAGAAAATTGAAAATATGTCTTTCCAGAAAACTAAAAAACAAAAAGATCTGCATCAGGATATGGGCAGCTCTGTGACCCACTTTCATAAAAGTTCTGAACTTTTCCAACTCACAATTCACAACTCACAAGTCACAATAACCTTTCCTAATAACACATGCAACCAAATGAGCCAGCTTTTGCAGTATCCAAGTGCTTGCTTGTTAACTCGACTGACCCAGCACACATATATTCAGCAATGTGACAGGTCCTGTAACCCTGCGATGGCACACGGTTCGCAAATCAAAGAACTGTGTTGGCACAGAGTAATAAAAAATGCGAAGGTTCTGCAACAGCTAACCATTTGATTTACTCGCCTTTATTCTCTGTCTAATCTGCTGAAAAATAAACTTTAGAGAATATCTGCCATTTCTGTAATATCTTCTTTTTTGCCCAAATTAATGAAAAGTGTGAAGTTTTTGTGTTATATTTTACTGAACTATGATGTGCACTTTAGGATACTCTTCTTATATGACATTTCACACAGATAGTCTAGTGAATAAATTATGTGATTTGGACAGGAAAAGGGTGAAGAGGCTGAGCTGTAGCTTGCAGCTTTCAGAAGGAAGGGGGTGGTTTTGCTGAGTAAAAGGGAGGTTAGAGGAAAGGCATATTGAAAAAAAGGCTCATGGAAACTCTTGATCATGAGTCAAGTCAACTATTTCAATGGAAAGTTATTTTCAGGAAATTTTTTACGAAAGTTATTTTCAACAAATGTTTTTCAGTGGTTGGTTACCACTAGTTACTAACATCCACCAAATCACCCTGCTTCCAGACCCCCATCTATCACCTCTGAGACAATGAGCAGTCATTTGTGTAGTTTTGTTGTGTTTATCGCAGGATACAACTTGGTTGGGGTAAAGGAAGATATGGGATGCCCATAGCACTTATTGAATTGTCATCGAATTTGTAGAACATTGATTAGCAGCTTTAGCCCTGAAAATGATGCACTTCTAACAGTCACAGTCTGTTCTCCTGCATATCTCCACTGCAGACTATTGCTCTTCTTCCTCCTCTGCACTGACTCCTGCAGAGTATCACTACCTCGATCTCCTCTTGTACAAATCCTTTACTGCAAAACTGTTAGATTCCTGTCTCATCACTTCCAGTAAGACAAAAAGGGATCACTCTGAATAACCCCAGCTTGCTGGCTGTACTTTGTTACTGTAATAAAGTCTCTTAAATGGTGTTGCTTTAGCAAATCAATAAGCCAGAGGCATACAATACCTCTCTCCAGCGGCTCAGTGAATTTGGTAGCTACACAGTCTCTTGGATGGTATTACCAGAGTGCTTTACCAGGCCAGAGATACATGGTACCTCTCTCCGACGGCTTAACACACGGTAATAAGCGGACTACTGCTCCCAGCCAGTCCATAACTGCAAACGCTGCATTCCCCGGCCACAACACTACTCTCAACAATTCTCCTTCTGGTTCTTTCACACTGACCTTCTCCAAAGGGCAAGTTCTGTGTTCCCCGGTCACAGAACTTTGTTCTACTCTCCTCAGTCCTACTGTTTCTTCTCCTTCACGGATCTTCTTCAAAGTGCAAGTCCTGTGTTCCCCGGTCACAGCAGCATGACACCAACTCCATGTTGAAGATCTTTATCCAGGAATACATCCTAGCAGCTCCTCCAGCCCGCCTCCGCGCTCAGCACGCCCCCCACGTGGGGACGCCCTGCGGAAGCTACCTAAAACTCCATTTTCCTTTTTCCTGCAACGTCAGAATTCCCTTAGCAGCATGTGACCCCAGCATATATGGGAGGCCTGCCCCCTGCCAATACCAAATGGTAATTGGTCAGAGCTTCTCACATGAGCTGCCTGCCATTCAAACATCAGGTCCAACCTCTGTTCCAGAACAATCTTCCTGAAAGCAGGGGAGGTGCCTCTGAGTCAAAGCACAGGTGGTCACACCCACCACTACACTAAACACTCCCAATCTCAAATCAAAACAAACAGGCCTAAACTAAAGCACAGGCCTGTCTAAATTTGCCTACACTGATATCTTAAACCCAGAAAAATCCTATTCTAGCACCTAACTAAAGGTAAAGGGTGCTACATCTATTTAAAATGTGACAGCTTGTTTAATATGATTGCAAACTCTATGCTTGGGAAAAGGTCCAATTTGACACACAATTCGACACATACTAACCAGATTGTATGCTTTGCTTTTAGAAGACCATCATACCTCCTGACTACCATCTATACAACAATGCGCAGATGATCTGCATTTTAGCTGTACACCTGAGAAGGAAGACAGAACCATCTACTTTTCACATTCCACATCCTGCAGCACAAACTATTATGAAACCAATTATAAGTTAATGACAAGATGGTACAGGGTTCCTAAGCTCATGCATTATATCTCTCCTGGTATACCCTTGGTGTGCTGGTGATGTGAAGAAGAACAGTTTTTGGTCATGTCTACTCTTTATAGAATACTGGAAAGTTGTAGTGATTATGCAAAACGGATTTCAATGTCCCTCGTGACCCAGTGCCACCACCATTGTAAGTACCTGAATAGGTATTTGTTTCTTCCAATCCTCCATACAGCAGTTCTCAAACTTGAAAAGGATGGGGAAAGGCTGGGAGCCAATGAGATGTGGTGCATACAGATGAGTAGAAAAGGAACATGGTGATAGCAAAAAGCAAAATAAGCAGCTGATGACCTTATTAGCCAGCTCCTGCTCTCTTACTGACCAGTCAGCAGGCTGAGGTAGAGAGAGGGCATTACTGTATTCTTTAATCACTTGTGTATTAACCTGTAGTATCCCCTTTAATAACGGGCCATTTTCAGTTTTCTGTGCTATGATAATTTGCCTGACAATTACTCATATAACAATATACCAAAATTAATTCTATACAATTTTTTTTGAGACAGACAGAACTTTCTTTTGTTGGTATTTGATAACCACTGGGCTTTTTTTTTTTTTTTTTACAGTAATAAGAAAAAAGACCAAACATTGAAAAAAATAAAACATAACAAAATGCCAGGGAAGTATGACAACTCCAGAAATGACCCCTTAGAAAGTAGACACTCCAAGGTGATTTTAATTCTTGCCACTTTTTTTTTGTAAATGAAGAAACATGCTCGTATTGAGGGGGTTAAAACATGGGGCCAGGGGCGTAACTATAGGGGTCGCACAGGTCGCAATTGCGACCCTGCCCCATGCTGCAGGGGGCCCATGCAGCTCCCCTGTCGCATATGTCTACACCTGAATAGGAGGGCTGGTGGCATATAGAAGGACCAATCCCACTCCTGCAGCCACTGAAAGCCTTGCAGGAGCCTGCCCCCCTGCCGTCACACTGCTCCCCCTCCTGTTACTCTGCCCCCCTCTTGTCATACTGCCCTCCTCCTGTCACACTACCTCCCTCCCATCACACTGCCCTCTCTCATCACACTTCCCCCCTCTCATCACCCTGTCTCCCTCCTGTCACTCTGCCCCCCTCTTGCCCTACTGCCCCCTTCCATCACAATGTCCCCCTTCTGTCACACTGCCCCCTCCTGTCACACTGTCCAGTTACCTGTCTTAGATGGGGTGGTTGCATTAGTTTTCTTGTTCAGATTTTCTTTCTTTTATTCAACAGAACAATGTATCCTGCAAAGATACATTTTTGTACAGTTCATACACAGCAGAAGGAAGAGTTTAAGGGGTTCATGTACAGGTTGCATACAGCGGCAGGGTGGAAATGAAGGGGTTATTGTGCAGTTATGCAGGATAAGGGAGGTGAAGCATTAATGTACAGATCAATAGAGAGACAGACACAAGACCATATGTGCAAGAGGGGAGAAGGAGGACATGAAAGGGTTAAAGAAACTAAGTCCAGGGTCAGTAAAACAGAATAAGTAGGTTTGTAGCTCCTGATATATTAGTTATTTCTTCTTCTTCTTCTTCTTATTATTATTATCTCTTTCCTTTCTCTTTTGAAAGAGGAAAAGGAAGGAACGGTGATGTATACAATAGCCCTTGATCACTGCGATGACCAATCACATCAATCACAAGGTACCAAGCCCCTCAGACTGGATAACTATAGTGTTTCTGTGTACTGAGCTATCAAATTAGTGACTTTTTTTTATATTTGGATAGTGTAGAAAAGTTGTAAAACTCCTGGTAGTTTATTTTTTTCTGTCTATGTTCCATTGAGAAAACATTTCTTCAATTCATGTCCCAAAGAACCAACAGAAAGGAAATTTCTCAAAGTAATGGGACTATCCTTCTAAGATTGGTCCCCATTGAAAGATTTCCCCTCACATCTCCTGGGGAGGACTCTAAAATTTAGGACTTCCCCCCATTTTCTTTCTTGATGACCAATCACAAGGTACTAAGCCCCTCAAATTAGCCGAGTATAGTGCTCCTGTGTACTGAGCCATCAATTTTTTTTTTCATTTGGATAGCATAGAAAAGGTGTAAAACTCCTGCTAGTTTACCGTAATTTTTTTGTCTGTGCTCCATTGTGAAAACATTCCTTCAATTCACATCTCAAAGAACCAACAGAAATTTAGAGGAAATCTCCCAAAGTGATGTGAATATGCTTTTTAGATGGTTGTTCCCCTAAGATTGGTCCCAATTAAAAGAATTCCCCTCACATCTTATTCTGGGGAGGACAAATAAAGAGATGACTCTCCCCAATGGCGACACAGACAGCAATAAAACTTGACAGAGATTCTAACCTTTCTAAACACCATCCTCCCCCCCAGATACACTTTAACTCTAAATGGAGTCATCCACCTGGCTGTGCTGTCTGGCTCAGCTGTGTAAGTCAAAGGACTGGATAAACAGAAATACAAACCCTTTGGCAGTTAGAATAGCTCTCTTATATGTATTTCATCTGTATGTTTAGCTGTTTTTCTGAAGTTGAGCTTTTAAAATGGTTACATACTGGAATAGTATAAATAAATTATCCGTGTTTGCATATTTTCTTTCACAGGCTAAAGTCTGATTTATCAAATGTCCACCAGTTTATTCTAAAACACTCTTGTATCGCTATATTAATATGCTTTTTTTATCAAAGAGTACATCTATAAAACATGACAACATTCAAGTGAGAGTTTTAGTGGAGTGCATTGTAAACAAAAGCGCATTTACTGTGGCTAAATAGGGGACTGAGAAGCATTGCTAGAACAGAGGCTTTGCATTCAGGCTTTTCAAATGAGTATCTAATTTAAGCTCGCAATAAAAATCAATGCGAGGCAGAGACTGAACAGAGTCCTTTTATGCTGTTTGGTAGTGGGTAAACACTGCACTCCTAATGTTTCATGTGAAGGTACGCTGAACAACAAAGTACAGTTCCTTGCTCCTCAAAACACACATTTATGACTCTTTTTTGAAAAGTTCTTTATAATGCAGAAGCTGGTGTGCAAGAAAAAAAAGAGTTGTGTTATTATCTAAAATAAAAGACATCTTTCGTTTTAATCTATTTTCTTCTAGGTCCGTGTTTCTCTTATTTTTATCTATTTGGAAGCTGGCTTTGGAAATATCCGAGAATAAATTATCTTTGCTTGAAAAATGAGTAAATAGGAATACTATTAGATACAAATATTACTATACTCAATATCATACAAATGTACAAGTGAGTTTCTTTAAATTAATTACAATAAGAAAGGTTTATAGACTTTTTCCAAACATGATATAACATTTATCAAGATTTTCCTGTTTCCATTTATATAATAAACTCCAAAAAAATAAAAAAGATAATTGAGGAAAAATAACTCAAGGTATTAATATCGTTTCATATTACTCTCCAATAAAATGATCCCCACCATACACACAACAGAGAATTAAAATCAGAAAATATTTAATTAGCTTATTATACCGATACCGAATAGTATGGACACTATAACATACTACAATATAAGTTCTTCAAGGGTACCACTCCACAATGTACCATTAGTTAACAAGAGCACCCATCAAGGAGAAACCAGGATTTTAAATGTACCAACGGAGAAAAAGAAGCACAAACCTCACATATCAATATACTAAAGCCATAAAATTGTATTTTATTCAGTTAGTTTAAAAAGAAAGGTGGGCTCATAAGTGGTTAAAATACTCCCTGGAGATATAGTTAATAGTAAATATTCTATTAATTATCTTCTATGGAGTGTTTTAACCACATGTAAATATTATAAGACTTCTCATTGTTCTTAACACCTAATGTATATAGATTTTTCAATTTAGTCCCAAGATATTGGTTAGGTGTTAGTTTCGCATGAGGAGCAAGGTCATTCTCATCAATAATAGCTGTTTCTGTAAATAGGAAGTCATTTTCATATGTCACCTTAGAATATTTTCACATGGTTTCTTGTTCATTTCATTCACTATACACCACAAATAAATGGCTAGGAACTGATATGGTTCAGAAACAGACAAAATAAAGGTGACTAAGGCACCTTATCTAGGTGGTTTACAAAGCCATTGTTTCTACATTTTGGTGATTGTTTAATGACTGACACAGTACCACTAAATTGGTGCAAGGCCCACATGGTGCCTATATCTAAAAAAAAGGCTGAAAATCTTTACCAAGTAACTACAGACCTGCAAGTTGAACTTCCATATCCAGAAAGATATTAGAAAGCTTAAAAAAACACATAGAAGATTTTTTGCTAGAAAATAATATTCTAAGCAATAGTCCACATGGCTTCTCAAAAGACCGAAGTTGTCTAGCAAATCTACTTTCTTTTTTTATGAGGAAGTAGACAAAGGAGTGGCTTTGTTAGCACAAACAGCTAATATGTAAGTTGAAGTTAGAAAATGGATAGAAAACAGGCTTAAAGACAGTATTTGGAGAGTAGTGATTAATGATTCATAATCTGAATGGTCTAAGGTTAATAGTGATATACCACAAGGTTCAGCATAGTGACACTTATGCCGTGTACACACAGGCGGACTTTTCGACCAGACTGGTCCGACGGACCGAATCCGGCGGACAATCAGACTGTGTATGGGCTCCATCGGACCTGCAGCGGACTTTTTCGGTCAAAAATCTGATGAACTTTAGATATGGAACATGTTTCATGCTTACGGATGAAAACCCACGCTAGGGCAGCTATTGGCTACCGGCTATCAACTTCCTCATTTTAGTCCGGTTGTACGTCATCACGTATGAATCCGTCGGAGTTTGGTGTGATCGTGTGTAGTCCATTCATTCAAAAGTCCGTCGGAAGTCCATCAAAAGTCCGTCGGAAAGTCCGCCGGACCAGTCCGGTCAAAAAGTCTGCCCATGTGTAGGCGGCATTACTTTTTATTATTTTTAGAAAGCATATAGAGTTTGGGATTAAAGACATAATTGCTGTGTTTGCAGAGGACACAGGGGTTGATTTGCTAAAACTGGAGAGTGCAAAATCTAGTGCAGCTCTGCATAGAAACCAATGAGCTTCCATGTTTTTTTTGTCAAAGCCTAACTGAACAAGCTGAAATTAGAAGCTGATTGGCTACCATGCACAGCTGCACCAGATTTTACACTCGCCAGTTTTAGAGTGCTTTCACACTGAGCCGCCCCGGTCATCGGCGGTAAAGCTGCGATATTCTTAGCGCCGATTTACCGGCGCTTTAGCGGCACTATTCGGCCACTATCGGGGCGGTTTTAAACTCCCGCTAGCGGTCGAAAAGGGGTTAAATCCGGCCACAAAACGCAACTGTTTTCAATGGGCAGGAGCCGTGGAGGTGCGGTGTATTCACCGCTCCTACACTGCTGCAAAGAAGCTGCTGACAGGACTTTTTGTGATGCCCTGCCAGCGCAGTGCCCCAGTGTGAAAGCACTCGGGCTTTCACACTGGGTTTGCAACTGAGGCTTTTTTAATGCGCTATGCGGGTGCTATTTTTAGCGATGTAGCGCCTGAAAAACGCCTCAAGTGTGAAAAGGGTCTTAGTAAGTCAACCCTTTACACAGTGGAATAAAGTCCTTACAAGATGTCTCCAACTTACAAGCAGAACTGACCACACTGGATGTAACAAAGTGCAATCACATGTGTAATTTTATCATAAATCAGTTATTATTCATGTAATGGGGTGTTCCTCACTTATTTAATGGCCTTAAATTTATGGCAAAAATGTCTTTATTTACCAGAAATCGACAGTGCCTTCTTAGATTTCATTTCCAACCATACTTTAAAGAAATGAGGTATGTTGTATTTTTGTGATATATGTTTAAGTTTTAATGGAGTATCTTTCTTTATCTTCCTTGGAGTTCATTACATTGCCTCATATAGCTAAACCCTGCCAACATGATGACTGATACTTGTTCCTTCACAATCATCCATGATAATAAAGCTCCACCTTAAGTCAACTCAGAAATTGTCTATCTAAACATAACAGCTTTTTCTAACCACCTCTTGTGGCAGACCACATCCCTGGATGATGAAATCACACCCATTTCGCCCTCCTCAAGGCTTTGTTAAGGGTTTATGCAGGGTGCAGTACCTATGGAATCTAATTCCTTTTTATGCCACCTTTTTTTTTTTGCCACCTCATCCCTTTAAACCCAAACACATATGAAACACACAGGTTCTGAGGCTAATTTAATGCAGATAAGGCACCAAGTGAGTTTAATTATCACCTTAGTCAGCCACAGAACCTGTGTAATTGATATGTGTTTGGTTTTAAAGGGATGATGTGGCAACCCAACCTTGCACCCAGGGCTTTTATTTCAGCTGGAACTCCGGGTCTCACCCTTCTCTCACCACTGTAACTTGTAAACACAGAAGCTTTCTGTGTTTACAAGGACAGCTTTCCTCTCGGCGGCTCTTAGAGATATCTACTTGCTTTGCACTCGCACTGGGGACAAGGGAGATGCAGGTGCAGTGTGGGATGGAGCATCATGTGGTAAAATGTTCTTAGATTGCACTGTGATCAACATTTGTGCACAAAAGCCAACCAATGATCTCCCTGCAAGTGAGAGAGAAAGGCATAGCCACCTACACTGCCAGGAGGTACTAGAGTTGAGCTGAGTAGATGAGATGCGAGGAAGCTTTTGGGATGGGGGGAGATATGGGCTGTGGCAGGAGATGTGTGCAGAGGCTGGGGATGGGGGAGAGTGGTGCAGAGGTCAGATCTGGGAGGGGTGGAAGTGAGATGTGGACAGCCTGTGAAAGAGAGCTGTACCCTGCACACTGTGCATAGCACACCCCTAAACCCGCACTCTGTATGTAGCACACTCCTCAACCCTGCAGTCTGTAGATGGCGCACCCCTGAACTCTGCATGCTGTGCATTGGGCACCCCTGAAATTGTATTCTCTACACACCTAAAACCTGCACTGGGTGCCTAGTACACACCTGAAATCTGCACATAAAGCACTCCTAGTATTTATTGCCCTTTTAAGATCCTTCTACTGTGCAATTTGGCCACACCCACCGTTTGATGTAGTTCGGCAAAGGGGCATGGTTGAGTTCCTGCACCTATTCACTGAAAAAAAAAGCCCTGGATAAACTTATACAGTCTTATGTATAAATGCAACCAGCCCTTTGAAGACAACCCTAATGCTGATGTGGCCCGCAAGGAAATTGAGTTTGACACCCCTGGTCTAGACAGTACCCTGAAAAATGCAACCTTGTTTCTGGAACTCCTGAAATATAGCAATGTACTTCCTGGTATGTGAGTGGGCCTAAGCACCACTGTATCTGCAGTGTGAGATGCAAGGCACTGCTTGCTACCTCTGTCTGATAATCTTATGACTTTTAGAGTAAGACTTGGTAATGTCACAACTGTACTGCTCACTATTCTCTTTGTTGAAAGCTCTGACATGAGGAAACAAAAGTCTTGTCTGTACCTGGATGTCTGCCTCCACATAGAGACACAATACAAGACAAAGGTATGGTAAGTAAGTAAAGATCAGTTACACACGGACTACAGGCAATAGTTGTGACTAGTCCTTTGCCTGTTTTTTGATCATAGATCATTTTTGATAATTTTTGATCATCCAAAGTTCAGATCCTCTTTCAAGGGCTGGTCTCCACAAAGGTGATTTTTTTTAGTTTCAGATGGTAAGATTTGGCTTTTTCTGTAGTTCTCAGATACTCCAGTAGCACAATTTCTCTTCAATAATTCCTGACTGGTTCATGTGGGAGTTTTGTGTGTTTTTGTCCACCATTGTGTGTTTCTATTAAATTCTCCATCCCATAGAATAATTAAAAGAATCCAACAAGGAGAGTGGAAACCTCTAATAATGCCCACACCAGACCTGGAAATGGGCAAATGTCACCAATAGATTCCCCCAAAGATATGAAAAATGATCAGGTGGGTTAATTCTCCAACATCTACCAAAAGCTGAAATATTTGTGTGTAGAATGACCCTTTAGATAACCTAGTTTCTCTAGTAAAAGCAGTTACAGGATGTTCACCTTCAAGCCATCTTACATCTTGTGGCTTAATTCTGTCATGTACTTAGTATTTCAAAGTGATATGTTATTTTGTGCCTTTGATTTTTACCAACCAAAACTCTCTATTGTCAACCGAAGGAACGCTTAGAGAAAAGGATGTCAGTAATGAATGCGTTTATTTCCTGTGTTTCATATGAGTCAAAGCACTGTTGTAAAAACCATATTGTTAAAGAAAGCTGTTTCACTTCTTGTAAAACCAGATTTTTTTTTTTTTTTTAGAAGCTTTGCCGTGCTGAATAACATCTGGTAAAATAAAGCTATCAGCTAGTCTTGTTCTGCCAGTGTTCATATTTGCATTCTGTAGTGAAACAAATGCCTACAAACCATAATAGTAACTGACATCTGATAATGCTCCTGGGAAGCGTCCTTTTTATTTTCATGTGGTTAAATTGACGTTTCTGTTGAAGGTTTAGATAATACATTACACTAAGGCTTTAGTCTGAATTCATATTACTACCATTTTGTGGGATAAATGGAGAACCGGTTGTTCTGACCTGCTCTACTATACAGAAATATCTCATAAAGTATTTGTAGTTTATCCTGTGTTCCGGTGAGATTCCTTTTCATAAACACATATACAATGGAATTAAAAAAAATGAAAAATCAAAAGAGCTGTGTGAAAAATTGTCGGCTGACCAATGACTGCATCCTATCAGATGCAGTCACTGTTCAGGTATTCAGACAGCAAAGGCTGCTGTGGCTGTCTGAATACAATAGCTGGAAGTACATATTCTTTCATACAAACCATTGGCATTTCCCTGAAATACCACAATCAGGAAAACATTGCATTATGACCACTAGATGGAGATGATAATCATAGGAAATACATTTATTAGACATAATGCAGGCATTATTTGCAACAGCTGTATGAATGCTTAGGCATTTGCACAGTGAATTTTTAGAAATACATTTTGGGAAATAACGCTGTGGATAATAAAAAAGTGAAATGCGACTACCATCCAGTGTTGAAAAACATGGCTACACTTTGACTCTCTGATCCTGCAAGTGGAGCTTGCTCCCAAAACCTGGTTTGATAGAATAAATAACAGTAATAGTAGGCACTTGGATGGTTGGAACTTGTCGCGTTTCAGGATGTAACCCTTTGCCCTATTAAAGTGGAACAAAATCCATCCGTTTAATGGTTTCCCAAAACAGAGATCATGAATGATAACTGTCACAGCTGCTTGTACATGCAACCGAACTGTCAAGTTATCAAATGGCTGGTGCCATAACTGATCACATGTTCAACCCCATAGCAACTGCAGATCAAATGGAGGCTGTGAAAGCAGCTTTCCTGGCTGTGAAGGATAAAAGTGTTTCATAACGCTTTAAAATAGATCTACCCATTAATTCAATGATTTCCCAAAACACAGGCCGTGAATGATAACTGTCACATTTGCTTGTACATGCAACCAAACTGTCAAGCCATCAAATGACTGATCCCGTGCAAAACCATGGCAACTGCAGCTCAAACAGAGGTTAATATGGCAGCTTCCATAGCTGTGAAGGATGGAAGGGTTTAGTTCCTTTTTAAGATAGATCTATCCTCAATATTTGTATTGGGAAATCCAAAATTATACAGCTGTCACTAGAACAGGGGTAGAAGGGTAGTCTCCCGAAGTAGACACAGACATCCACAGTGCTTCACTTTTTCCACATTTTGTTATCTTACAGCCTTACTCCAAAATGGATTACATTCATTATTTTCTTCAAAATTCTACAACCAATACCCCATAATGACAATGTGAAAGAAGTTTGTTTGAAATATTTGCAAATTTATTAAAAATAAAAAACAAAACAAAAAATCACATGTACATAAGTATTCACAGCCTTTGCCATGACACTCAAATTTGAGCTCAGGTGCATCCTGTTTCCACTGATCATCCTTGATCTACAACTTGATTGGAGTCCACCTGTGGTATATTCAGTTGATTGGACATGATTTGGAAATGCACGCACCTGTCTACTGTATATAAGGTCCCACAATAGTGCATATCAGAGCATAAACCAAGCCATGAAGTCCCAGGAATTGTTTGTAGACCTCCGAGACAGGATTTTAATGAACACAGATCTGGGGAAGTTTGCAGAAAAAATTCTGCAGCATTGAAGGTCCCAAATGAGCACAGTGACCTCCATCATCCATAAATGGAAGAAGTTTGGAACCACTAGGACTCTTCCTAGAGCGGGCCGCCTAACCATCCGAGCGATCAGGGGAGGAGAGCCTTAGTCAGGGAGGTGACCAAGAACCCGATGGTCGCCCTGACAGAGCTCCAGTGTTTCTCTGTGGAGAGAGGAGAGCCTTCCAGAAAAACTACCATCTCTGCAACACATTACCAATCAGGCCTGTATGTTAGAGTGGCCAGTTGGAAACCACTCCTCAGTAAAAGGCATATGACAGCCCGCCTGGAGTTTGCCAAAAGGAACCTGAAGGACTCTCAGATCATGAGAAACAAAATTCTCTTGTCTAAGGAAACAAAGATTGAACTCCTTAGCCTGAATGGCAAGCGTCATGTCTGGAGGAAACCAGGCACCGCTCGTCACCTGGCCAATATCATCCCTACAGTGAAGCATGGTGGTGGCAGCATCATGCTGTGGGGATATTTTTCAGTGACAGGAACTGGGAGACTAGTCAGGATTGAGGGAAAGATGAATGCAGCAATGTACAGAGACATCCTTGATGAAAACATGCTTCAGAGCGCTCTGGACCTCTGGAATCCGATTGAACATCTCTGGAGAGATTTAAAAATGGCTGTGCACCATGCTCCCCATCCAACCTGATGGAACTTGAGAGGTCCTGCAAAGAAGAATGGGAGAAACTGCCCAAAAATAGGTGTGCCAAGCTTGTAGCATCATACTCAAAAAGACTTGGGGCTGTAATTGGTGCCAAAGGTGCTTCAACAAAGTATTGAGCAAAGGCTGAGAATACTTATTTACATCGGATTTTTTTTTTTGATCTTTAATAAATTTGCAAAGATTTCAAACAAACGTATTTCATGTTGTCATTATGGGGTGTTGTTTGGAGAATTTTTAGGAGAATAATTAATTTAATCCATTTTGGAATAAGGCTGTAACATAACAAAATGTGGAAAAAGTGAAGCGCTGTAAATACCAGGTGCACTGTATGAAGCAGGTAAACTTCTACTGTATATAGAAAGAAGCTCATTTTGTTCCTGATGCAGAATATTTCCACATGTGTATGACTTCTAATACTGTATAATCAGTAACAGTAATATTTCATGATATCATTTAGCAGGGTGTTAAAGCGATGTTTTTGCAACGGTCAATACAGAGGAGAAGGGTGGGATTCCCCTCCTTGTGGTAAGTGCGTCTCGCTGTGCAGTAGTGAGACATACTAACCACAAAGGCCCAACGGAGGACGGCTTAGCAATTAAACCTATTCCCACAAGTTCACCAAGATCAGCTTTCAGTAATGAATTCTAATTCTCAAAACTAGACTCTTCCAGATAATTACTATATTTGATTATATTACATAAACATCTCATTACTTTCCACCAAACTTACTGACCTCTGCAAAGCAGGACTTTGTCTTGTTATTACTTCTAGGTGCATTGGTATCATTCTGTTTTTTAATTTTGATTTATATTTTGTTTTGTACATATTTTCTACTTAGTTTAGACTACAGGCCAGACAAAAACATCACATGATGTGCAGTGACTCTTCTGTATTGCCCCCCGAGGTCTGGAAGAGTAAAGTAACTTCTGGTAGCCGCACTGTGCAGAAATTGACCAGCCCTCCAGAGAAGTGCAGAAAAATCGCAGAAATACAGAGCTGCCAAAACATTACAAAAAATAAGGACGAGTTAGTCCCCTGCTGCAGTTATTAAACTGACATCCTTTGATTGTGTTGTTAAAAAGACAAGAAGTCAGATCACATGTAGAAAGCCTTATTATCTTCTGACACCTTGTGGTAATGTGTTGTTATTACATGATGATTCATGATGAATTGCTTTATTGCTACCATAATCATCGTCAAGGGAGAAGTAGAGAGAGAAGCAATTCTTCAAGATAAACTGCTGGGTTATATTAACACATGCATCCTTTATGTATAAAAGTATATCTGCGCTTAGTGAGTAAAGGTTAAAATAAGACAGCAGCTGAACACTATAACCCAGATATTGGGCACTAAACCCAAATATAAAATGTAAAGTGATGACACAATCCATGTGTAGCATGTTATATCTGTAAAGTGCAAATGTGCAATACCAGCTGTAACTAATATGTAATAGTAATACAGGCAAAAAGAATGCATGTATAACCAACACAATGCATAAAAAACACACGTTATACTGTAAAGTGCAATAACATATAAAGTGCCAAATATGGTTAAAATAACAGTGCAAAATGTGAAAAGTTCTTATATGGCTGTAATTCAATGGAGGGTATCCCATGTGAAATATGGAGTGTGGATCAAATGCTTGACAGCGTGATACCCATCACCACAGTAAGATAAAAGGCTTACCAGAAAGCCTGCAACCACCCTTATGCTGGCGATACACTATACAAAAAATCGGCCAAACCCATTTTCGAAAGACAAACATTCGGTCGTGAGCGCAAACAATAGTGCTATCATGTAATGATCGATAAATCGTTCAGTGGACATAAATGAATGCATTTTTTTACATATACCTAGTGCAGACAGTTCGGACGGGAAACACATTAACCTTTCAATTTATCGTTCGTTCAGCAGAAAATTTCCAAACTTGTCCTTCGTTTTTTCAGCTCAAAAACATCCTAACAATTATCGATTTTGTGCCCATTAACTGGCCGAAAAATAAACAAACTGTCTGAATGATCGAAAATTTGGTCGATTTTTTGTATAGTGTATGGCCAGCATTACTCAAGGGGGGTCACAAAGCACTTTGTTGGAGCAAAGATCCACTGCAAAGAATATTCCGATGTCCTGGGCGTCGCACACCAAAACCCTCTACAGACACTGAGCAATGATCAGATAGCCTCAATACCAGGAAATGCAGATATGCAAGGAAACAAAGACTCCTATAGTGTGATAATATCTCTTTAGGTGTTTTTTAATGGCAAATGCTGCAATGCTGCATACACAAATTCTGGCTCAAAATGAGTCTCCAGTACAAACAAACAAAAAGGAATTCCTTAGAGGTAAAAAGTCCATAAAACTTGCATAAAGGCAATCGCGCATGTGCAGAGCATGTGTGCGTAGCGTCCCGGCGATCGTTTTGTCATAAATGATGTCATCAGGGGTACGCCTACACGCCTGCACCCACACTATATATATTTCATCGGCAAGACAAGGGAGTGCTGCCATTGGTCAAACAAAATGACCCAAAGGCACCTATTGGATAAAAAAGGCTAGCCCATCATGGATAAAGTGAATAGAGTATTCCATGCAGCCATTGGTAGAGCCACATGTCCATCGTCCTGGGAAGGCACAGACTGAATTAAAACTACAGACCCATGGCAAAGAGGCACATGCTGCCATCTTGTGGTGAAATTAAAGACAATTATCCACACAGATGATTACAATGGCTTGCTTCCACGTGTTGCCAACAAACCTTCATTGTTCAACAATATGTATATTATTAAAAAATGATTATTTAATACAAAAATTATTACATTTAATACATAAATTCAAATAGTAATACATGTGTATTAACAATGTTAAACACATGTAAGTATGCAACATCAAAGAGTAAATAGACTCCACCTGTGTATAATTTAATCTCAGTATAAATACATCTGTTCTTTGAAGCTTTCAGAAGTTTGTTAGAAAACCTTAGTGAACAAACAGCATTATAAAGGCCAAGGGACACACCAGACAGGTCAGGGATAAAATTGTAGAGAAGTTTAAAGCAGGGTCAGCTTATAAAAAAAATATCTCAAGCTTTGAACATCTCACAAAGCACTGTTCATCATCCGAAAATGGAAAGAGTATATCACAACTGCAAACCTACCAAGACATTGCTGTCCATCTAAACCGACAGGCTGGGCAAGGAGAGCATTAATCAGAGAAGCAGCCAAGACGCCCATGGTAAGTCTGGAGGAGCTGCAGAGATCCACAAATCAGCTGGGAGAATCTGTCCACAGGACAACTATTAGTCGTGTACTCCATAAATCTGGCCTTTATGGAAGAGTGTCAAGAAGAAAGCCATTGTTGAAAGAAAGCCATAAGAAGTCCCGTTTGCAGTTTGCGAGAAGCCATGTGGGGGACACAGCAAAAATGTGGAAGAAGGTGCTCTGGTCAAATGAGACCAAATGAGATGGGACCAAAATTGAACTTTTTGCCTAAAAGCAAAATGCCATGTGTGGTGGAAAACTTAAACTGCATATCACCCTGAACACACTATTCCCGTGAAACATGGTGGGGGCAGCATCATGTTGTGGAGATGCTTTTCTTCAGCAGGGACAGTGAAGCTGGTCAGAGTTGATGTGAAGATGGATGGAGCCAAATACAGGGCAATCTTAGAAGAAAACCTGTTATGCCGCGTACACGCGGTCGGACTTTTCAGCTACAAAAGTCCGACAGCCTGTCCGACATACTTCCGGCGTACCTTCGGCGGACTTGCGGCAGACTTTCTAACGAACGGACTTGCCTACACACGACCACACAAAAGTACGACAGCCTAGTACGCGGTGACGTACACCAAGTCCGACGAGACTATAAAATGGAAGTTCAATAGCCCGTACGACACCCTTTGGGCTCCTTCTGCTAATCTCGTGTTTATCTCGTGTTAGTAGAAGTTTGGTGAGAGACGATTCGCGCTTGTGAGACTCGTATTTTTCAGTTCGTTTTAACTGTTGTTCAGTCTGTGCTTGTGAGGTTTGTATCTGCTTTTCAGTGCGTTTGGTCAGTTGGCATTGAGAAATCTTTGTTTTATTGTCCGCTCGTTCCTGATTTTCAGGTCGCTCTTCACAGGCCTTGCTGTTCTTCAGTGCGTTCTGTTTAGTGCGTTCTGACCAGCCGACCGTTTGGAAACCATGTTACCTGTACGTACTCGTCGTCGAGCTCGTGCATTGTATGTGTTTGGTGCTGTAGTTTATTTTTCAGACCAAGACCAGTCCATGAACAGGGCGAGGAGGAGTTCATGGACCAAGAATTGGTTGCTCCAGCGTGACCAGTTCTGTCACATGCCATTGCTCCGTGAGATCCGTGAGAATAATCCTGAGGATTTCAGGAACTTTCTCCGGATGACGGACCCCGTTTTTGACCGTTTGTTGGCTTTGCTGACCCCCTATATCAGCAGGCAGGATACCTGCATGAGGCAAGCCATCACTCCGGAGCAGAGGCTAGTTGCCACGTTGCGGTACTTGGCGACAGGGAGAAGCCTGCAGGACCTCAAGTTCTCGACAGGCATCTCCCCCCAGGCTCTGGGGATCATTATCCCAGAGACCTGTTCTGCCATCATCCAGGTCCTGTAGAAGGACTATATTAAGGTAAGATATTTTTCTTTTATTAGCATCAGATGTTCTTTTATGTAATCTTTGATAATGTAATGTATTTCTTGCTTCAAACACTACTTACCATCATTGCAATATAGTGTGAATGTCCCCTTTTTATCCTCACACATGCTGGATTTTTTTCCTGTTCTTTTTTGTCATGCATGTATATTTTCCTTCAATAACCTCCCCAGCATGCAATGATGGGAACATATCCACCTAGTCTACTCATTTTGAATGTATTTTGTTTGAGTGTATTTAGTGTGCTTATAATTAGCAATTAGCTAGATTTCCCAACCCCCCACCCCCCACCTAAACTCACTCCAAATAGTGTGCTGATAATTAGCAATTAGCTAGATTTACCCACCCCCCACCTAAACTCACTCCAAATATTGTGCTGATAATTAGCTAGATTTCCCAACCCCCCACCCTCCACCTAAACTCACTCCAAATAGTGTGCTGATAATTAGCAATTAGCTAGATTTCCCAACCCCCCACCCCCCACCTAAACTCACTCCAAATAGTGTGCTGATAATTAGCAATTAGCTAGATTTACCCACCCCCCACCTAAACTCACTCCAAATAGTGTGCTGATAATTAGCAATTAGCTAGATTTCCCAACCCCCACCCCCCACCTAAACTCACTCCAAATAGTGTGCTGATAATTAGCAATTAGCTAGATTTCCCAACCCCCCACCCCCCACCTAAACTCACTCCAAATAGTGTGCTGATAATTAGCAATTAGCTAGATTTCCCAACCCCCCACCCCCCACCTAAACTCACTCCAAATAGTGTGCTGATAATTAGCAATTAGCTAGATTCCCCAACCCCCCACCTAAACTCACTCCAAATAGTGTGCTGATAATTAGCAATTAGCTAGATTTCCCAACCCCCACCCCCCACCTAAACTCACTCCAAATAGTGTGCTGATAATTAGCAATTAGCTAGATTTCCCAACCCCCCTCCCCCCCGCACCCTTGTAAAAATTTGCTTTAATGTTCTGTGGTGTTGATTTGTATAAAGCAAATATATGTTGCACTTTGCAAAATGCATGTGCACTCTACAAGTGCATTTGTTCCAGTGCTTTAGTAAATGAGCAGAAGCTCTGCTGATTTCCATCATCAAATCATATGCAAGCCACAAAGTGTTTTCATTAATTGCCCTTGCATGTGATTGTGTACTCCTTGCAACATGACTGCCTTTTTACCTTACCTCATTTACTGTAAGCTGGTTAGCAACTGTACTTGCAGAGTGCGACAACTGCAGTCTTGTAACCTTTTTAGTCCCTAAATTCCTGCGTGTCCTAAAAGTAATCTTTTTTAGGGATTTCACAACCCCCTAAAATGTAATCAATGTTCCATCAGAGGGGGTGAGCAATCTGATAAGTGTGCCTTTCCATATTAGTTATTCCAGAAGAATTAAATTATTTAATGTTATACTGATGCTGGGGAATAATGTTTTTAATTGTATAATTTTCTTGCAATGTTAGCTTCCAAATTAATGATTTTGGTTTTCTTGTTTGATTCCCCAGTTTCCTTCAACGCCACAGGAATGGCAGACTGTGACATCCCATTTTGCCAGCCGTTGGGACTTTCCCAATTGTGGAGGGGCTATAGATGGGAAACATGTCCACATCGTGCCACCACCCCATTCGGGGTCATACTATTTTAATTATAAGGGGTTCCACAGTATTGTTTTAATGGCGGTGGTGTCGGCACACTATGAATTTTTATATGTGGACGTGGGGAAGAATGGCCGGATGTCGGATGGAGGAGTATTTGCCCAGACGGAGTTCTGCCAGCGTCTCCAGAGTGGTGGCCTGGGATTGCCACCTGATGCGGATAACATGGAAGGACTCCCCTTTGTCTTCATTGCCGATGAAGCCTTCGCTCTGAGCAAGCACCTCATGAGGCCATTCCCCCAAAGAACCCTCATCCCGGAGAGGAGGGTTTTTAATTTCCGGCTGGCCAGAGCTAGAAGAGTGGTTGAGAATGCGTTTGGGATTCTGGCCAGCCGGTTCCGCCTGTTTCAAACATCCATTAATTTGGCGGAATACAAACTTAATTTTATCATTTTATCGTGCTGCATTCTGCACAACTTTTTACACAAACATTCTCAAAATTATATAGGAACAGTTGGGCCTGAGGCCGTACTTATAGATGACAACCTTACGGGCCTGGATACTGTCCGTACTGGCTTGGCCCCCCAAAGTGCCCGTCAAGTTAGACAGCAATATGTTAATTATTTTATGGGTAGGGGGGCCATTGCAATGGGCCAGGATATTTAATTATTTTAAATAAAAAAAATATTGATGAAATCTGGAATTATATTTATTGCTTGCCTTTCTTTTGGGCTTTCTCCTAGGTTATGGTCGAGCAGTTGTAGTGCCAACTGTATTTTCCTTTTAAATGTCTAAATAAGCTCTATTGCCACTGTAAACAACTTTTTTACAATTATAACCAAACTGATACTGAGCATTGAAATAACAAACCACACATTTATTTAATTCCTATAAGGAGATGTTTTTATTAATCGTTGTTATGCATTCAGTTATGCATTTAGTATAAAATGTTCCTAGCCAAAAATATAATGATATCTTAATAATTTCGAAAAATATAATTATATTTAAATATTTGTACATAATCCACCAAAAAATTTTTTGGGCTTTTTGATTTTCGCAAACAGGCTTTTTTTTTTGTTTTTTTTTTAAATCCTTTTTTTTTTGTTTTTATTTAAAATCAATTTTTTTTTTTAAAATCCTTTTTTTTTTTTTGGTTTTTTAAAATCCTTTTTTTTTTTTTTGTTTTTTTTTTTTAAATCAATTTTTTTTTTGGTTTTTTAAAATCCTTTTTTTTTTTTTTGGTTTTTTTTAAATCATTTTTTTTTTTGGTTTTTTAAAATCCTTTTTTTTTTTTGTTTTTTTTTAAATCAATTTTTTTTTTTTTGGTTTTTTAAAATCCTTTTTTTTGGGGGGGGTTTTTTTTAAAATCAATGTTTTTTTTTTTTTGGTTTTTTTAAAATCCTTTTTTTTTTTTTTGGTTTTTTTGGAAAATCAAGTTTTTTTTTGTGGATTTTTAAGGTATTTTCTATAAACAGCCCTCCTTTTTTAAATTATGTTAAACAGCCATATAAGTTCAGCAAAAATAATAAAAAGAAGGCCCAGAATGGGGTCAGCAAAACAGGAAATGAAGGACATGATCGATGTTTTGGGGTTTCAAAAAGGGCATTTAGATTCGACCCAAAACATCAATCATGTCCTTCATTTCCTGCTGCATACGATCCAGCCGATTCCGCATTTCATCGATCTCCCCATTCCAGGCCATTATTTGACCAATTAGCCGTTGGGCACTGTCTGAGGTAAAATATTCAGTTCTTGTACCTAAAGTGGAATGAAACCAAAAAATGTGTTTAGAAATATGCACACATACATAGTTTACCTTACCATAATAAAGCTGTTGTCTCAGACACTGACCTGGTGGGGTGCCCATGTCGCATAATTCCTCCACATCCTCGGGGGTGGCGCTGTTGCTTAACTCAAGCACAACCAGATCACCTAAAATAGAGTAGAAAAATTACATAAAAGAAAAGGCAGCCATGCATAGATTACCGTAAGCTGGTGTGTCAGACACTCACCTGGTGGGGTGCCCATGTCGCCCACCTCTCCTTCCTCCACATCCTCAGTGGGGCTTGGGCTGATTTCCCAAGTATGTTGTTTGGCTTGGGGTGGACTGTGTTCTTGTTGGCTGAGTGATTTTTCCCCTATGTGAACAAAAAAATTAATCTTCTTAGCACACAGATATTTTAGTACATAGTAATTTTCAAACATTTGTAGTGAAGTGGTGTACAAATGTTCTGTTTGTGTAGAGTTCCTATTTTACCTCAATATTTAAAATTATAAAGACATATCGGATAGATAGATATCTAGATATCAATATCTCGAAATATAGTTAATAATCTTTTGATCTCTCTCTCTCTCTCTCTCTATATCTGGAACAAAATATAAATATCTAACTAAATGTAAAGAAAAAAAAAAGATAACTTAAAATATTCCAAAAGAATGTTTTACATTTCTATATCTATCTATCTATCTACCTATCTCTATCTCTATCTCTATCTCTATCTATATATATATATATATATATATATATATATATATATATATATATATATACACACACACACACATATATATATATAGATAGATATATATATATTCCTACATACATATATATAGATATATAGATAGATATATCTATAGATATGTAACGAGGTTTAAACCTCGTTACATATCTATAGATATATCTATCTATAAAAGATCGTTTGAAACGATGAGCAAAAAAATCGTATAGGAATGAAAAGCACATGGAGCAGTATACAAGGTAATAAACACAAGAGAAAAACACGACAAGTACTTACTTTTTTTCAGCACTTTACGGATCCGTCTGTATTGATCCGACTCCCTGAGCTTGAGGTCAGACCATCTTTTGCGAATTTGATCCTTGGAGCGCTGGACCCCAAAAGAAGCCTGTAAAGTGTCCACCACCTTCGCCATTATTTTGGCCTTGCGCAAATTTGGCCGGGCGTACGGCCCATACTTCCCATCATAGTCCTTTTTTTGAAGAATGGCCACCATCTCCACCATCTCTTCAAAACTCATATTGGAGGCCTTAAATCTAGGCCTCACAGATCTTGTTGACGTTCCAGCCTCCGGGCTTTTTTCGCTACCTGAGGTAGTTAACATGTCATGTGTCTCCGCCATTATTCACCCCACTACGCGCCGTAACTAAAAATGGGCGGAGAACATGAGTTAAAATCGAACGTCAGGGGCGGGCGACGCAGGCGGAGTTTCACACATGCGTAGTGTATAAAGAGGGGCCTTGTGCATGTGTCGTACGTACGTTCTGTGCGTCGAATTAGGGGGCGGAGAACATGAGTTAAAATCGAACGTCAGGGGCGGGCGACGCAGGCGGAGTTTCACACATGCGTAGTGTATAAAGAGGGGCCTTGTGCACGTGTCGTACGTACGTTCTGTGCGTCGAATTAGGGGGCGGAGAACATGAGTTAAAATCGAACGTCAGGGGCGGGTGACGCAGGCGGAGTTTCACACATGCGTAGTGTATAAAGAGGGGCCTTGTGCACGTGTCGTACGTACGTTCTGTGCGTAGGTGATAGTGGACCAGGACGTTACAAAACGAAGGTAATTTTAATTTTTTTTTGTTTTTTTGTTTTTGTTTTTTGTTTTTATGGTCATGACTTTGTAGCAAGCGGCCTATATGGCTTGATAGATTGATGAGGCCTACATAGGGAGAAGATGATGAGGGGTTAGCAGAAACCTAATAAGTATTTTTTGTCTTGTGACTTTATCTTTTCCAGATATAATGAATCCCCTATTTAAGGATCCAGAGTTCCTTACAGCTTTCATATCTAAATATCGAGAGATGAGGAATTTGTGGGAGGTGAAACACCCTCAGTATTATGCAAAGCATGTGAGGAAGTCAACGCTGGAGAGACTTCTGTCCTTTGTCCAGGCGACCATCCCGGAAGCAACAATGGAGACATTGCTCAAGAAAATTGGGGTCTTGAGGAATATGTATAAGAGGGAGCATAAGAAGATCCAGGAATCAATTAGATCAGGAGCATCAGCAGATGATGTTTATGTACCCAGGCTGTGGTACTACAATCAACTCCGTTTTCTTGATGACCAGAATGAAGCCAGGGCATCACTTTCAACCCTTCCCTCCACCCTTCCCTCCACCCTTCCCTCCACCCCAGCAGAGGCTGATGAGGAGCAAGCTGGGTCTTCCATCCTGGATGAACCGGATATGACCATCTGGAGTCAGGTAAATTATATTAACAAATATTTACTGTACTAATATTAATGATGTTAACTGGATGTTATAATTGTCTAAAATAATTTTGCCCTCAAAATTGTGTATACATATCAATTGACAGGAGTGGCTAAATATGTTTGGCACCTGCTCTAAAAAATTAGGGTGTCTGATTAGACTCTTTTATTAAAGAGATGTATTCACATTGAATTTGCTAGTCATGAGAAGCAAATTGTGTGTCATTGATGAACCCCAAATAAATAAATAAAACTATGTCCTTTTTTTATACACAGGATGAGTCCATCCAGGAGGAATGTGTGGAAAGTGGCAGGCAGGAGGAGACCGGGCCCATGGACAGCCTGGAGGAGGCCGGATTCTCCATCATCCTGGAGGAGGCTGGGCCCAGTGTCAGGCAGGAGGTGGCTGGTCCCAGTGAGGTGGCTGGGCCAAGTGAGGTGGCTGGGCCCAGTAGGAGCATGACCCAATCCCAAGTGCTTCCCCTCCACCTTCCCAAAAAAAGGGCCAGGAAGGGGACGGTCACACGGGAGGCATCCCTGCGCCTCATGCAAGAGGCCACCCGTTTTTTGAGCAGCCCCCCCGAAGCAGAAGAGTCCTATGGCTGCTACTTAGCCAGCAGGCTTCTTCAAATGGATTGGGAGCAGCGTCTCATTTGCGAGCGCCTATTTGGGGAAACTATCCAGAAGGGGCTGCAGGGCACGCTAACCCGAAACACCCAACTACATGAGGCAGCCCCTCCTCCTCCTCCTCCTCCTCCTCCTCCACCTCCTCCTCCTCCTGCCACAACTGAAACACCACAGCCACAGCCTCCAAAGAAGGCTGCAGGGCAGCGTGGAGGAAAGGCTGCAGGGAAGAGAAGAAAGTGATGACCTGGGTTCAGTCTGGTCTGACAGAAGACGCAGGCTGTTGTAGGACCACAGTCTGGGGACATCTATATCATCTGCTGGTGCTGTTGATCTCTGGGATTCTTGGACCAGATTGTGCTCCCTCTTATATGGACTCCTCAAGATCCCAATTTTCTTGTACACCGACTTTTTCCAGCGTTGACTTCCTCTTTATTTTATATTGACCATGAATAAATGGATCTTTTTTGAGTTTAGCAAAAGACTTTATGTGTTTTCTTTTAAATCATTGATTTTACACACAATGTTAAATTAACAAGGGACAACAATCTCATTGAGTTTGAAAAAACACACCAAAAATACATTACTAATGTTAATAATGTTCGAGTGGTAAGTCTTGAAAATAAAAAAATCTACATAACCAAAAACGGTGCTTTGGGTTAACTTTATCTAAAAAATAAAAAATAATCACTAGAAAAACAAAACTAGAATAATGGGTTCTTTGTGGTAACTTTACAAACCTAAAAAAAATAAAAATAAAAAAAAAAGGTAAAAAGTATTATTAGTATGGAAACATTGTTTTTAAAAAGCATACTATATCATTCATGAGATCAAAGAGAAAAAGAATCCAGAAATCAGTTTGGGAGAACTCTGAATATGAACAGCAAAACACCTTCGTTCTTTAGAGCATTCGTAAAGAAGAAATAAAATGCGCTGCATTCAACGATCACAGATTTTGCAGCGTGAGGAATGTGCTACCTACAATACGAACACTAGTTTTACTAGACCGAGTGCTTCCGTTTAGTTTTTGCTTATGAGCATGCGTCGTTTTTTTGTCCGTAGGACTAGCATACAGACGAGCGGACTTCGGGGTCCGTCGTAGTTACGACGTAAAGATTTGAAGCATGTTTCAAATCTAAAGTACGTCGGATTTGAGGCTAAAAAAGTACGTTGAAAGTCCGGAGAAGCCCACACACGATCGGATTACCAGCCAGCTTTAGTCCGTCAGCGTCCGTTGGACTTTTGTAGACGAAAAGTCCGACCGTGTGTACGCGGCATTAGAGTCTGCAAAAGACTTAAGACTGGGGCGGAGGTTCACCTTCCAGCAGGACAACAACCCTAAACATACAGTCAGAGCTACAATGGAATGGTTTAGATCAAAGCAAATTCATGTGCTAGAATGGCCCAGTGAATGTCCAGACCTAAATCCAATTGAGAATCTGTGGCAAGACTTTAAAAAATTGCTGTTCACAGATGCTTTCCATCTAATCTGACAGAGTTTGAGCTATTTTGCTATTTTGCAAGAAGAATGGGCAAACATTTCACTCTCTAGATGTGCAAAGCTGGTAGAGACATACCCAAAAAGACTTGCAGCTGTAATTACAGTGAAAGGTGATTCTACAAAGTATTCAGGGGGGCTGAATACAAATGCACGCTACACTTTTCACATATTTATTTGTAAAAATAAAATAAAACCATTTATCATTTTCCTTCCACTTCACAATTATGTGCCACTTTGTGTTGGTCTATCACATAAAATCCCAATAAAATACATTTACGCTTTTGGTTGTAACATGACAAAATGTGGAAAATTTTGAGGGGTATGAATATATTTTTAAGGCACTGTAAGTGCAGGTAATCTTCCTCGCTCATGGGTCATCCTTGTCTCCCCAACCAGCCACCCCTGAGTGCTTCCCCTGTACCTGTCCCTAGTCAACTCCCAGCAGCACCCCCCAAAAAAGAAACTGCAAGCAATGAAGCGGCTTGCATAACATGCCAGTGCAACTGGTGGGTTTATCAAGATTGCATAAACATTAAAGCCGGCCATAGACGGATCTAAATTTGGCCAGTTCAGCAGAAACTGGATGAATTTTGATCTATCTATAAGCAGGCTGGCTGTACTGATGTCAATCTTTAATTTGACTTCAGAATAACATGCCTGTCAGGTTTTTATCCTGCGATTACTGCCATTGGCTATAGCTGGCATAAGTTATCATTGTAGTTTGACAGTGGAGAAACCTCCTGCTATAAGAATACAATAGTACAGACGGAGGAATTCCACCATCAACACTGAATGTGTTTACATCCTTTAACACCAGGAACATCTGGATCCCCCCATTCACATGAGGACCCTCCCTTCATGTCAGAGTCCACCCTTACAAATCAAGCTCCCCCTTCCACATCTGAAGCCCCCTTGACATCAGGAGCCCCCTGCCCTTTTACATCTGGATCCCACCATCATATCAAAGTCCTCAGTACCCCCTTCATATCTGGAGCCACCCCTAAGAAGTGTCCCTTCTGCATCACTGAGCAGACAGTCTAACATCCTGGTGTGAAATACCTTAGTTGCATTTCAACTACAGGGAAGAGAGGCAGCATGGTACAGCAGAGGGAGGTAGTCAGGAAGGTCAGAGCAGGTCTCTATGGGTTCTCTCACAGAGTAGGATTTCTATGACAGAAGTTCAATCCTCTTCTTAGGCAAGCCTTGCACTGTGCAATGCAGAGTGGTGTGATGTCACAGGCAGAAGACACAGAGAACAAAAGCAGACTGCAGCCCTTACTAACCTTGCCAATTCCTCAATCATCAGCACATTTATTGAACTGTGTTGAAGGTGCCAGGATGGAGTACTGGCACGTTTCAGTGAAAAAAAAAGTCCAATGCAAGAGACTCAAATGCGGGAGCGCAACTCCATGCTGTACTAACTTTTCACCACCCCACCTGACAAACTCTCTTACCAGGTAGCATGGGAGATTGATCTGGGTATAGCTCCTGAGGCAGAAGATTGGCGGTCCTGGAATTTGCATATTTACAAAGGCATTATGAATGTTGCCCCAAATGAAGCAGGGTATAAAGTTTACACCAGGTGGTGCTTGGTACCAGACAACGTTTCAAAGATGTACCTGGGCTCATCGGCTTCCTGCTTCAGGGGTTGTGATCAGGTGGGCACAGCTCTATGCATATGGTGGACATGCCCTAAAGTCTAACGGTTTTGGATGAGGATTCATTCCCTTATATATTCTGTCACCATATTCAATATCACTAAAGACGCCTGCATTACCCTGTTAAATAAACCAGTTTAAAATATCCCTAGACACATGAAAACTTTAATTTACTTTATGTTTTTAGTGGCTAAAATTGCTATTGCTGCCCGATTATCGATTTAGCCCTGATGAAACGTAAGCTCATCTGGATTATGTGGAATATTGTGAGAGTCTTGCAGGATAAACAAACCCTTTTTGAAAAGGTTTGGACCCCCTGACATACTTATTTACAAGTTCTGGACACGCGGCGCTGACTCCAGGGTTCGTGAGAGATGGATTCCCAGTCGGACTTACTTTCTTTACCTTAAATTTTTCTCTTTCTTTCCCTTTTGACTTTTTCCTGCCCCCTTTTTATTTCCTCTTTATTTTTTGTATAGTAACCTTAATCTAGCTGAGGGGTTATGTTTTGGTACTACATAACACAAGTTATGCGCGTTAATATTTTGAAGACAATCTTGTAGAAGCTTGTAATATTCAATAAATTTAATCCTAAATATCGGTTGAATACCAACAAACACCGACACCTAGGATAAATTAGCAGGCGCTCAAAGACAATCCAGATGTAACTAGCTATACCCCCATAAATGACATAGTCTGGTGATAGACACGTTCTCTGGATATAAAGGATATACGTGTATGTGTGAAACAAATATACAATGTGCAATGATGGTGATACCTTTTATCAAAGACTCAATCACCCATAAGTGACACACCTCTAATAATAAGGATAAAATGAATCACTATATGTATATATATATAATGTGATTGTATACCTTGCAGTATACAATAATGGTGACACCCTCTAATAGTATTAATAATCTGAGTGTGACACACTAAATAACCAACATCCCTCAGAAGTAAATAGAAACATAATTAAATATGTGACTACAGAGTAAAACAGTGATGTGATCTAATAAGTGAATCTCTCATCTGCGTGTATCACATCCCTATTTAGCCAAAAGATTGACTAGATATAATTGATCAGGGTGTGACTAGTAATATAATGGTGACACCCTCTAATAGTGGGTCAATTATCTATGTATGGTATACCGCATAAATGGCGGACCACACAAACAAAAAACCTAAAGTAAACTGTTAGAAATAAAACCTCTTATAATGCAAAAATTGTGGTGGAAAAGCATATATATGAGTGACAGCAATAAAAAATCGTGCATGTGGTTCAATTCATGCTGCTAAGTTCAACAACTCCAAAAACAGTTCATGAATGGAACTAGCCCTTAATAGAGGCTGTACGTGATTAAAGCTGGTGACGAAAAAATATTCAATCAGATGTCCCACACAAATGATTCCTCAGTGATAGATGTCAAAGATGATGAGTGGCTCCGTGCTCTTTCCACCTCACCACTGTGCTAGTGAATCGCACTCTCCAGACATGCACTCACCAAAATAAAATGCCAGCACTTTCATGCAAGGCTAAACAAGCTTTCTTTACCACACTCCTGGGTAAATATTGCATACGAAGCTCACAGGAACTTCTGTCCAACTTCTGTTGGACAAGACATTCTACCTGAACCAATTGTTGGAATTGGTAGGAGATAGAACTACATATAGAAAATTACCGGCAGACCCAACGGACGCTTATAAGGTGCAATTATCTGCTCTTGTAGATTGGGGTTTTAAGATGGATGCATTGAATGTTAAAGAAAAGAGATATTTAGTCCCTAGCGCATGTCGAATCCCTATCATCTACACCCTACCTAAGGTGCACAAGAATATACAGTGCCCTCCGCCTCGGCCAATTGTGAATGGAATTGGTTCTGTCACGGCGAGATTAGGTGAATATCTTGACACATTTCTTCAACCGAGTGTCAAGGACACTAGGGCTTACTTGAAAGATACCAGTGATTTATTGACATTGCTTAGTGATGTTAAATTGGAGACCTCATCGACAGTGTATTTGGTAACGGCTGATGTAGCCTCCCTATACACTATTATTCAACACGCAGATGCTGCCTTAGCCCTTAATTGGGCCTTAAGTAAGAGAGAGGATATCCCAGATGTACAGAAGAGATTTTTGGGACAGGCATTGGATTTTTGCATGTCCCATAGTTATTTTTGGTGTGATGGACACTTCTACTCCCAGCAGGTTGGCATGGCGATGGGAGCCAAATATGCTCCCAGCCTCGCCAACCTGTTTATGGCAGAGTGGGAGGATAGAAAAGTGTTCAGTCAGAGAAGACCCCAACTGTTATTCTACCGTCGTTTCATTGACGACCTCTTGTTCATTTGGGAGGGGACAGAGGAATCGGCCATTGATTTTGTACTAGAGCTTAATAACAACTCTAACAACATTAAATTGGAGCATCAGATCAGTAATATATCGGTCAATTTTTTGGATGTGACCATTGAGAGACAGGGCAACTCACTGAAAACCAAGGTTTATTTCAAGCCGACTGATCGAAATAGCTACCTATCAATTAGAAGTGGCCACCATCCGACTTGGATAAAAAACATTCCAAAGGGGCAGTTATTACGTGTACGTCGAAATTGTACAGAATTGGAAGATTTTTTTGAGCAAGCAGATGTTCTTAAAAACAGATTCATACAAAGAGGGTATCGGGAGGATGAATTAAATAGAATCACTCAGGAAGTAGCATTAGTACCTAGGGAACAATGCCTAAAAAAATCTGACTATGCACCCAGTGATGGCAAGCATCAATTTGGCTTTATTTCAGGATTTCACTGCCAATATAGAGACATTGAGTATATTTTTAGTAAACATTGGCATGTTTTATGTAAAGATAGGCATTTGGGAGAGGTGTTACCGAGTCGGCCTACTTTATTTATAGAAAAGCCCCTAATTTTGGGGACCGTGTGGTCAAAAGGATTTTGAATCCACCTGGGAAGAACCTGTTGAAATTTGACTTTAGAGGTTTCTACAGTTGTAGAAAATGTATTTGTTGCAGGACTGCTAGAATCAACCACAGGGGAATAACTCATGTAACCAATAGGGATGGAGAATCCTTTGAAATTAAGGAATTTATCACATGTAATTTAACGCATGTGGTTTACCTTATGTGGTGCCCGTGTGGCCTTCTGTATGTAGGGAGAACGAAGAGACTGCTGAGGGTTAGAATCTCGGAACATCTAACCAACATCAAGAACGGTTACAAGTACCATAGTGTCTCCCTACATTTTAAAGAAAAACATCAACAAGACCCATCACTATTACAATTCTGTGGGATTGATACTGTACATCCCTCCTGGAGAGGGTCCAATAGAGTGAGGGACCTATCCCAGCGGGTAACTAGATGGATATTTTTGATGAAGAGTTTGACTCCTAGAGGATTGAACATTGAATTAGATTTAAACTGCTTCATCAATGATTTTTAGATCCGCCATCTAAGTTGTGAATATTATAATTGGGAGGATGATGTCATTTCGAGGTTCTGACCTATGTTGGTTTTTCACCTAGGAGAGCCCTGGAGTCTTAGGACATTGTACCCAGGGTTTTCATGCATGTTAGGGAATTATTTAGGGAGTGTACTCTATATACATTTTCCCTTTCTTTCCTTCTTGGTATCTGGGGGATTGCGTTTTTGATGCATGTTATGTTCAATGACTTTAAGATGGCGATTTCCCCCTGGTTATCATTGAGCCTTGTGTGGAATATTAGGTAATATCGCCGACTATCGCCAGTAGTCTAGAGTTGGTATCCTTATAGACTTTATAGATTTTACATATATACCACTTTTTCACATTTTTTTGGTACCTATCCTAGAATCAGAATTCAGCATCGGAGCATATTTAGTTTTTAATAGAGTTTTATCAGAGGTCTTTTTAGATATTGTAGCAATGTTTAAGTTGTATTATATTCAATATTTTGTTCTTTTCAGTTTAGCTTTCTATATATGATTATGATATATAGCCAGAACGGAGCCTAAAATATGAGAACGGACCTTTTAATCTTAATTGTATTTTAATTTTAATTTATATATTTTCCGTATCAATTGGGGATTATGATCAACAAATGAGCAAAGCCAGATTGCCCTGTAAGGGGGTTATCACACATCAGTGGGCTAGCTATGTGAAAGATCACCGTAACTGCTGAATGAAAGAAATGGCAACTGCATACATGTAGAGCCGTGTATGTTATATTTATATAAGTATACTATCGGATCTGATGTCCATTATCTTGTTAACTGCATTTTCGATAGTGGAATTGTGTATGTGCCTGATTCCCGTGAGTTTTTCTGCTATGTGAGACATCATTGTATCCAGCGTACGGGGACGCGAGGTGTGCGCATGCGCATGACGTAATCCAGTGGGCGGATACTTGAGAGTAGATAAAAGCTGAGTGGCAGCAAACACAGCCAATCCCATGAATAAGTCGTTCCATGACGAAACATGTCGGGGCGTGGCTGTGAGTTGTGACGTACTTGCTATCGGCCACACAGGAGAATAGGATACGAGCGCACGGAGGGACGGAGGTTTCCCGAGGGAGGGGTGAGACATCCAGCAGCTGTACACCTCGGGTCCGCCGTGACCATAGTTATTGTTGAATCCACTGAGTTGAAGTTTGCTGTGCATTACACGGTTTGAGCTTGTTTTAAGGTTTACACAATGTGAGTGCTATGTGTGAAGTTTGCATGATTTTTAATAAATTTTCATTGCGGAATTACACTATTGGAGCATTCATTCTCTTTTATGTGGATCCATTGAACATCATTCCTGTGAGCTTCGTATGCAATATTTACCCAGGAGTGTGGTAAAGAAAGCTTGTTTAGCCTTGCATGAAAGTGCTGGCATTTTATTTTGGTGAGTGCATGTCTGGAGAGTGCGATTCACTAGCACAGTGGTGAGGTGGAAAGAGCACGGAGCCACTCATCATCTTTGACATCTATCACTGAGGAATCATTTGTGTGGGACATCTGATTGAATATTTTTTCGTCACCAGCTTTAATCACGTACAGCCTCTATTAAGGGCTAGTTCCATTCATGAACTGTTTTTGGAGTTGTTGAACTTAGCAGCATGAATTGAACCACATGCACGATTTTTTATTGCTGTCACTCATATATATGCTTTTCCACCACAATTTTTGCATTATAAGAGGTTTTATTTCTAACAGTTTACTTTAGGTTTTTTGTTTGTGTGGTCCGCCATTTATGCGGTATACCATACATAGATAATTGACCCACTATTAGAGGGTGTCACCATTATATTACTAGTCACACCCTGATCAATTATATCTAGTCAATCTTTTGGCTAAATAGGGATGTGATACACGCAGATGAGAGATTCACTTATTAGATCACATCACTGTTTTACTCTGTAGTCACATATTTAATTATGTTTCTATTTACTTCTGAGGGATGTTGGTTATTTAGTGTGTCACACTCAGATTATTAATACTATTAGAGGGTGTCACCATTATTGTATACTGCAAGGTATACAATCACATTATATATATATACATATAGTGATTCATTTTATCCTTATTATTAGAGGTGTGTCACTTATGGGTGATTGAGTCTTTGATAAAAGGTATCACCATCATTGCACATTGTATATTTGTTTCACACATACACGTATATCCTTTATATCCAGAGAACGTGTCTATCACCAGACTATGTCATTTATGGGGGTATAGCTAGTTACATCTGGATTGTCTTTGAGCGCCTGCTAATTTATCCTAGGTGTCGGTGTTTGTTGGTATTCAACCGATATTTAGGATTAAATTTATTGAATATTATTTCTGATTATTATTTAAGTGGGCAGCTCCTTATTTCTTATATATATTTTATCACTTTCACCAGTGTTTATTTATTTTCAATAGCTTTTAAGGGGATTTTGGCGCGGTGGAGGTGTTCCTCGTGCAGAGGGTGAGAGCACTTAGGACACTTGGTTGTTACAGTATGAATTGCTTGTGCTACAGGCCCTTTGGGTCCTAACTATTTTTATAGTCGGATCTGCCATATAATTTTCCCATGTGGGCCTATTGAATAATTGAGCTGGAGTAAGCCGGTCTGACCCCATTATCTAATTTCCTTAATGGAGATGTTGCATAGGTTGAGGCAGCAAGCTTTGGACAGTGGGGCTAAAAGGATAGTTCAGGGTCCAGGATAACTGGGGAGAAAGCACAAGCACCATACTAAGTTTAGCGTTTATAGAATTTGATACCAGGAACAATAATATTACTCAAAAGGGTAAAAGCATCAAAAGCATAAAGCACTGTAGATCATCCCCGTCAGTGGAGCGGTGTGTCAGGATAGCCTTCTGTGGCTTGGTGCTCAGAGGGATGCTGCTGGTGGATTCCTGGCACTTCCTGGAGTGCACAGGCTGCTACTCGTGACATCACTTCCCAAATGTGATGGGCTGTCGTAGGCAATGTGTTTGCGGAGCATGCGTTCCTTCTTCTCCTTCTTCAGGCCTTTACAGTGCCCTCTTGGATAAGGGCTTATATGGCTATAGAAGCAGCCACAGGTTCCTAAGGCCTTACATCAAATTCCATATACGCTACACTTAGTATTGTGCTTGTGCTTTCTCCCCAGTTAGCCCCAAGCTGCTTCTTGCTTGTACACTGGGCTGCCACCCAAGTGAGCGCATCTATGGACATTTTTGGACTTTATGGACTGTTCTATAGATTTTTAACTCATTTATTGATTGCATTGGGAACTCCAGAGATACACCACCTACAATTTTGGGCCAATTACCAATGTTCAGGTTCCAGGATAACACCTAGCACCTTGGCATTGGGGGACAGGTTGATAGTTGTGTCATTGATCTAGACAGAGAAATCAGGGGAAGGAAATATTATGAGCTCAGTTTTTAGGTAGATTGAGTTTGACTAAGTGGTGTGACATCTAGGCTGATATTTCTGTCAGTAAATTAGTGATGCGTGTGAAGACTAATGTTGTGAGCTGAGGGGTAGAGGGATAAATGTTAATGTCATCAGCATAGAAATGGTATTGGAAGCTAAATGACCCAGGGAGGAGATGTAGATGGAGAATAAAAGAGGTCCAAGAACAGAACCTTGGGGGACCCCAATGGAGAAGGAAAGAAGAGAGGAGAATGTAAAATTGTAAGTGATGCTGAAGGTGCAGTGGGATAAGTAGGATAAATACCAATAAAGATTACAGTCATGGAGACCAAAGGAGTGGAGTTTTTTGAGGATGGGGGATGGACCACTGTGTCAAAGGGACCAGAGAGGTCCAGAACTAGAAGTACAGAATAGTGTCCATTGTGTTTTAGCCATTAGTAGATCATTTGTGAGTTTTAGGAGAACAGTTTTTGTGGAGCGTTGAGGACAAAATACAGTGAGATGGTTGCTCAGTTAGAAGTAGACTAGATGTTCAAAGACTTTGGAGGAAAAGGGGAGCAAGGAGATGGGGAATAGGTTGTTAAAGTGGTTGTAAACCCTTTATAACCACTTTTTTCTACAGGCAAGCCTATAATTAGGCTTACCTGTAGCTACCCTGGATATTTCCTAAACCTGCACGGTTTAGGAGATATCCCCTGTATTTGTATGTGTCAACGTCTTCAGCACATGCGCACTGAAGCAAACTGAAGCAATGGCACATACATGCAGTTGCCTCAGTTAGCCTGTGCCATTACCGGCGGCTCCTACGCACATGCGTGGGAGTGAAGTCATTGCGACATTGCTGCCAGAGCGGGGAATAAGGACCACTGCGGGGGCTTCGTTCTCAGGTAAGTAATTTATAATGAGCTAGTATGCTATGCATACTATCTCATTATGCCTTTGTCTTGCAGGGTTTTTTTTTTTTTAAGGTTTACAACCACTTTAAGACTGGTGGGGTCCAATGAAGGCTTTTTAAGTATGGGGGTGACTAGTGTGTGTTTTACAGAGTTGAGGGTACCACATGTAAATATCGAAACAAAGTGTGCCCAAACGAATAGCTGAATGTTATATAGTAGAATTTCTCCACATGGCTTTTTGAATTCAAACACTTGATATAGTTTACCAATTTAGCTGAAACATTTATTTAACATTCACATGTTCCCTGAATGAAAGATAAGCTTTGTACAATGATGTAAAGTTAATTGTTTTCCACGACTAGAGTCTAGATTTCAGTCCTTTAACAGGTTTTACTCGTGTCTAAATAGTATTTTTAGTTTAAATATACACGTCAGATGAAGTAACAAGTCTTGTATCAGTGGCATTGAGATAAGTAAACCATCTGTAGCTTATCACTCTGACGTATTGGTTTCCACCTGAATTCGCATAAATACTCCTCACTGACTCTGCAGCATTCTCATCTTCCACCATGAAACTTCTGCTCCTCACTGCCCTGGTGGCAGGCGTTCTATCCAAGAAAACATTTATAGGGTAAGTATGCGAGATGGCAGAGTGCATATTTCTTGTGTCAAGCTGATATTCAAAAATGTTAGCATTTTTGTGTAGTTTAATAGACATGGGTAGGTACTAGATTAGGTTTTGAAGATGTTTCCTAGAACTAATCTCACAAAGTCTTTGACACACAACCAACCAGATTTTAGCTGCCACGTTTGCAGATGTTATAAAGTTAAAGACAACATTTAAAAAACTATTAGCAATAGGTTTTTAGTTCCTCTTCTTAAAGTTTTACTAAGGGTCATTGTCCCAGGCAAATTTCAGTACAGAAACCTTTAGTGGCCAACTAAAGCTAAATGAATGTGTAAACTATGGAAGTATTGAGTACTACAGTAACGAGAGATACAATTTTAGTTAGACTAGGCATACATTTCAGCATACAATTCTGAGATATCTGCCCTCTTTATGAGAGGGCAGATATCTCAGAATATGCACAGATAGTCAACAAAAAATAAGGATCACAAGATACAGCAGTACTCCTTGTTGCCTTTATATGAATGGACTACTATTTATTTTCTTATAAGTTGGTATACGGCACTTTGTGCCTTCAGTGAACATTTCTTGGCATGCAGCTTTTCATTTATGGCAGCACATTTTATCTTGCTGAAGTTTTGTTTTTAGGAAAATTTAGCTTTACACGGGAAAGAAAATTTCCTTCTTTTTCTTCCTGTAAGTATCCAGGTATCCAGGTATCAGCCTCTTGCATTCCTTTTAGAGAGGTTCAAGTGTGAGAGGAAGCAGCAGAAAGAACCAATTAGTTTTTGTGCTGAGAAGGAACATACTGATAAATAAAAAAAGCAAAGTGACAAGGAGGTGAACTTAACACTGGCTGCCTCTGCTTTTCAGTGGCGGCTGTTTTTTTTTGGGGGGGTGGGGTGGCTAACAACCACTAGCAGAAACCCCCCCGGTCAGTCATCAAGCCCGGCACTTACCCCATCTAGGTTGCGGGCAGGTTGCGGGCTCCTACAAGCAGCGGGCAGCAGCTCCTGTGCCCTTTCCTATTCTTCTGCATCACGGGGCTTCCGCTGTGTGTCTCCTCCCTCCTCCTCCTAGGTGTCCAATAGGTCTCAAGACCCACTTCCTGATTGGCTGGGAGGAGGATCAGTGTGACGATAGCGAATATCCATTCGCTATTGTTACACAACTGGGTGGGATCAGAGCGCAGTGCTCTGCGCCCCGGGCACACCTTTTTTTAAAGCCCATTAGAGCCTCTGGCTCTAATCACGTGCTTCAAACCCCCCCCATTGGAATTCATGGTCCGGCACCCTGCATGTAGATCAGGTGACTAGAGGCATGGATAGGGGGGAGGCGCCCACGCGCCCTGAATAGATGTGCCGCCGCTGCTGCTTTTACTGTTGAGTCAGGGGTGGGTCTAGGACAGTCTGGGCACAGAGAAAATGGGTTGAATTGTGTTGGCCATGGAGAGAGATCTAGACTAAAAGTGAATATTGCAAAGAAAAAAAATAATTTTCATTTTATCTTTTAGTGGACTTTTTGGTTGGAGTTCTACTTTAACATTACAGATTACAGATAACAAAGAGCAAGCAACAGAAAAGTGACATAAATGCCAAATATCTTATTTTGTACATATTTGACATTTTTTTTTTTCTGCACGGTTGGGAATTCTATAAATAGCTTTTTTTGTAATGGCTCTTAAACTACTATACAGTACAGGAATGGAGCTGAAAGGAAAGTTAATCAAAGAGAAACATGCTATAAAAAGATTTTAAATAACTGGCATACGCCTTTTTAAATATTTTATCATATGATAGTCTAAGTTGTAGTTTAATTTTTTTTTCAAAATTAATAAATTGTTGTTGCTCATGGCTAGGCATAGGTATCTTGGTGAATCCAAATCTCACAATTATCCATGGATAACAAGGGATATAGCCACGTTTTAAGCAATAAATCACCCTATCATCCTAGCATCCATTCTGGCTACTGGAGTAGCCTACCTGCCTCCTTATGCACCCAGTTAACAGGGGGGAACTCTCCCCATATAAAATCTTGGATACAGGCACATTTTGTTAAAAATGGAAAGGACAGGGAAGGGTAGACTGTTAGGCAGGCAAATTGCAAGTACATATACTTGCTCACTACTTTTTGTAGAACCTTAGGAAGAAATCATTTTTATGACAACATAGTTTAATGTATGTTAAAGTCCCAGCAGCTGACAATTAATTTACTACAAATGTATTAAAGTCAGTATTTTTATGGGTAAAACAAGAGGTTTGTTTCAGCAAAATACATTGCTGTTAAAGTCCCAGGAGCTGATAACCTACTCCCAATCTTAGTACATGAAGAGCCCATTCATAGCAGGACCTTTCAATCATCTACCCATACTCCATTCATAGATCACATTTCATTCATAGAAGCTGTAGTACAGCTTCTATGAATCGCGGAGCTGGGCGGAAAGGGCAGGCATAGTCTGGCCTCTTAGTTCTATTTACCACCACCACACCAGAAGATTACAGTGTTGGTGGTATAGATGGAAGAGGGTTTTTCCAAAAAGAAGAGGCATCAGCACAACGGACACATCCTACTGATAGTAAGTTAATATTTCTTGTGCAGATTTTTCATTTTTTTTTAAATTTTGGATACACTTAGGCTTTAATTTCTACCTGAGACCTATTACTCTACTATATATTGTGAGTTAAAAGTGATATAAAATATATATGAATGGCTGTCCTTGTCTTTATAACAGAGAGATATTCAGTTTGACTTGGTGGTGCAGGTGGATGCATCGTACCATATTTTTAAATTACACCCTTGAGAAAACAAGGTATAGTAGCATAATGGTCAAATGTAGTAAACTTTGTAAATTTCTCCTTTGCAGAGAGCAGGTGCTGCGGATCAAGGCAAACAGCAATGAGCAACTCGGTCTGCTGCAAGATTTACAATCTTTTACACATCTGCAGGTACAAACATTAGCACGTTGTATGCAAAAATGTTCTTTTCAGTATATAACTTTAAAACATCCCCCCCCCCCAAAATTTAAAGATTAAGTTTTTTTTAGTTTTTTTTTAAGTTTTTTTTTGTATGAAGGGGCCTAGTTTGTCAACCTTTTCTCTATTACTTGCACTACAAGTGATATTATAGTCTACCAGAGATGCTGCAGCCATAATAATATGTAAGCTGTCCACCTTTCCTGCCTGTCAGGAAAGAATTTTAGGAAACTTATTAACATAACTCCTGCCATAGGGCTCATATAGGTGTAGGTCTATTACGGTAGACTTGCATTAGAAATTAACTTTCCTCACATTTTTTTAAATTTACCCTGACTATGTAGATTTGATTGTTATTCTAAGGTACTGTTTGACATTTCTTTGGGAGCTGCCAGGCCTATTGAAATTGTTTCCTACTGCTTCACAAGTTCTTCAAGCATGAAAAAAACAAATAAAATTAGGGCTTTGCTTAAATTTTAGCATTTGGCTCTGGTTGCTGTTGACAATGGCCTCTGTCTACTCTTCATACTATTATTCTATTTCCTTCTATTTTTTTCTATTCTATTCTATTCTATTCTATTCTATTCTACTATCTCTACCCAGATACTACTCCTAGCCTTTTCCTGATAACTGGTACTTTTCCTTAGCTTGTTTAGCTGCCAGTCTCCACTAACTAAACTATTTCAGCTGTCGCCAGGTGCTGGGCTACAGCAATATGGATATGGAGAGATTGCCCTTTATTCTTCTCTCCCTTTACTGAGATACTGATGTTAGGTTGCACCATCCTCCCACCAGCAGGGGGAGAGCTAAAGCCAAGCAAGGCCTTGGACCTCTATGCAGAGTGACGAGAGTCCTGGGAGTTGTGGTTTGAGACAGAAGCCATGTAATGGCTACACTATTAAACTGCCCTGGAAAGTTTTTCCTTTTGGCACAGAGGGGGTTAGAGAGAGAGAGAGCATCTCTGTCTGTATATTCACCTGCTAGCTGGAGTCCATACCAGCGGTGATCTGAGCTTGAGGCTGGGAGGGAAGACACCTGGGGCAGTGCAGCACCGCCCAAATCAAAACACAGCACACGCCCCTCTGCCGCTGGCAGACTGGAGCATCCACTCATTCTCTGTTTCCCACCACCGATGGAAGGCTTTCGAATAGAAACCAAGGGGGCCCATCTTCTGCAGGGAGAGTTCACTCCAGCATCCTGGGGACTGGTGAGAAGGCTATTTGCCCATTACTGATACCACTAGCGGGGACTGGGCCCCTCAGCTCAAGACAGCAAGTGTACCCAATTCATGCTTCACCCATGCTGCACTCTATACTACACTTATTTCAAAACTAGACTGCACCTTTAGAAACCTATACCGCATTATACTGAATCTTTACCGCATTTGGACCACATCCACCCTTGCACCTGTGCGAAAACTATACCATACCTATACTTTACTTATACTGCATGCAGATTTACTGAGACTGTTGTTAAGTGCACTAACACCCTTAAAGGGCCCCAGCGATAGTCAGCAGAGGAACATCCCAAATGACTGCCCCACCCATAATAATTACTCTGTGAACCCCCCCCCCCCCTTTGTCCCCCTGCCACCTCCACTATCACCCTCCCTTTCTTTTAGACAGTGCATACCCAGTCACAATAGGCCTAGCATCACCACCATGAATGCACTCTGGCAGTATAGTTCCAGCTCTTGGTAGATTAAACTCTACTTCTGCTCACTGCTGCACTTAAGGTGGCCTTGTTACTGTTTATGGATGCCAAATGTCATCTTATGCCTAGTCAGTACTGTGTTATTACCATTGTTAATCCTTTGTATGCTTGCCTAGATTCCAACCAAATGGGGTAACATCATATTAGGCTTGTCTTTACTACAGTACCTGGTTTGGTGATTGTTTTCTTTCATATAGCAGTAAATTGGGTACTAAGTATTAGTAGCAATACAGAGCTTAGCTGGGAGTACTCTGTACCAGAGCTTGCACCTTACTAAAGCTTATTGCCATTATACTATGGCTTTAGGCATCCTTGCACATTCTAGCAAGTCTGCACCTAATTTTCACTCAGGGTCTTTAAGAACAGTCCCCTTTCCCAGTCCTCAAATTTGCTGAATATGCCTGACACACCCTGCCTCTAAAAGATCCAGCATCTAAATCAGACACTGTTCCTCCAAAAGTGATTCTTATTTCTTTTAAAGGTTAACTTTTTTATTGTTTTTATAAACATAACAATAATAGTTACACAGGAGTATAATCATAGTGAGCATCTCTTCAGTCATAGTGCAATACATTGATCAGGTATACAGGTGAACATTATGCAATAATACATATATAATATCATTCAGCACAATTTACTGTAGTCAGTGCTTAATTTCTGATAGTTTCCAGACCATAATATCTCTATCATTTGCTACAACTTAGTGGGCAGGTGGTATGGTAATTTCTGAGCTCACCCATGAGTTCCATATTTTAGAGAACTTTTTGGGGCTTCCTCTAGCTTCGTATGTTAACTTATATAGTGGTATTGCTTGGTTGACAATGGTGAGCCAGAACTTTATAGTTGGAGTGGAGTGAGATTTCCAATGCATGGTTCCAAAAGTGATTCTTACTAGCATAAATATATGTTCCCACATTTGATTCTTCCAATGGCTTCCAGTGACTTTCAGTGACTTCCAGACATGTGCCATGCAGAGTCAGTATATGTACCACTAGTGATATGTGTCACATATTACATAGCAATATTTATTTTTAACTTTGTAGTGACTTAACCTTGTATCAGATACCCTGACTGGTGATATGCATAACAAGTCCCTTTTTACATTTTAAAGCTTGATTTCTGGACTGAACCTGCCAAACCTGATATTCCAGTTGATGTCCGAGTTCCCTTCACAAGTCTTCAGTCTGTGAAAGCCTATCTAGAATACAACAACTTTGACTACTCCATCATGATAGAAGACCTGCAGGTAAGTTACTTAAACTTGAAAAGTGCGTAATGATTATAATAATATTTGAATGTGATTATTGGATTTGCTTTTTCTAGTTATTGATTGGTACATATTTCTTGTAGCAAGTGATCAACAAAGAGAAAGAAGAATTGGAAAGCAATGAAAGAAAAGAACGCGACTCTGGCTCTTTTGACTTTGGAGCTTATCACACCCTGGATACTGTAAGTGGAAGTCCACCCTAACACTTCAATTCTCCCCTGCAATCATTAATGTGAGCTAAGTTCAGCCTTATGTCTCAAAATGAAAAAATCCCAGTTTTTCTACCTTTATTTTGCAGTATTCAGTGCCGTCACATGACTTCAATTCTACGTCCTTCTTTCAAGTCTAAAATCAGCCAGTGGGTGTGGTTACCGAAAGCTAGTGACATCACTTCCAGGGAAAATATATTACAGCGCACACATACAAGAATTACATTTCCTGCAAAGGCTAGTTAAAAACACCTGAACATATTCAAAAAATATGGGGGGTTTGGTCACACTATATGGTCATATAGTGCTAAGCCCACTTACTGCGACAAAGTATATATATATATATATATATATATATATATATATATATATATCAGCACCATCTTGAATTTAAACACATTTTAGGGTGTGCCCCCCAAATATGTTCTTGTATATCACTTCCAGGGAGGGACACTGTTCCTGTGTAGCCAGTAAGCATATACAGGATGGGAGGAGCTGATCATAGGTTCCCGCCCAGTGTTCTCTCATTGTACATCCTAATTCATGACAAAATGAAAAAATAGCTGTTCACAGGAGACAGGAGCTGGACACGGGAGGAGGGACTGTCAGTGCAGCTGGAAGTGCTCTGGGGTCTCGGCTCGCAGTCTACAATTATTACAGTACAGGCAACCACACTGAGGCTCTGCCTCCACTAGTGCAACTTGCCATGCGACTTTGGACACATAAAGTTGCATGACAAGTCACAGCCCATTGATTTCAATGGCACCAGTTTCCATCTATGTGACTTTAAAAAGGTACCTGCAATGCTTTGATGCGACTTTTGATGCAACTTAGATCCAGAGAGTGTAAAGTTGGATCAAATCTGCACTCAAAGTTGCATCAAAGTCACACTCCAAAGTCGCACTCTAGCCTTAGGCTACCTTTCCACTAGTGGGACTCCAAAGCTGTGTGATTTAGAGTGCGAGTTTGAGTGCAGCTTTGATCCAACTCTACACTATCGATCAAAGTCACATCAAAAGTCGCATCAAAGTAGTGCAGGCACCTTTTCAAAGTCGCTGATTTTCAAAGGCGCATAGATGGGAAAGAAAATAATTTTTGACTGGAATTCCCCTTTAAAGTTGAAGCCATATAACGGTTTGTAAAATGTGTGTGTGTGTCTCTGTGTGTGCCATGTGCTGCTGTGAGCAGAACATACTTACCATGCTTGCCTGTTCTCTGTCTCTCTCAGGTAGCTAGGAACCAAAACAAGGAAGTTATCCTTCTCTGCCTGACCAAGGAGAGAAGGGATGAGGTGGAGCTGGGTAAGACAGGGGCAGTTAGAATAAACAGTAGGTATGCCTGTGTAGAAGAGAAGGACAATGTTTTCAGGAAGTGAGAGGCAGCATGCAGAATTCAGATAAAGGGAAATAAGGTTGTCGCTGAAGAACAGGAAGAAGCTGATTGTCTGGCTTTGATTAGACTTTCTAAGCCTGGCATTCAGCTATACAGAAAATGAATAATGTCAAAGATAATGATATTTTACATATAATTAATAGAACATTTTTTATTTTTGACTGGACTTCCACTTTAAGGCCCATGCATGAATCAGTTACATATCATGTACCATTACTTTTACTGTATACTTTAAACAGGATAAAAATAATACTGCCCAAAAATGACTCACTTGAGCTGGTTTTCCGTTGCTGGCAGCAGAACATTATTTAACATGCAAACTGCAGGAAAAGTTTTATTATTTGCCATCTCTATGTACAGGTCAGATATGTCTAATGCCCCGTACACACGGTTGGACATTGATCGGACCTTCCGACAACAAAATCCATGGATTTTTTCTGACGGATGTTGGCTCAAACTTGTCTTGCATACACACGGTCGCACAAAGTTGCCGGAAAATCCGATCTTTCCAAACGCGGTGATGTAAAACACGTACGTCGGGACTATAAACAGGGCAATAGCCAATAGCTTTAGTCTCTTAATTTATTCTGAGCATGCGTGGTACTTTGTCCATCGGATTTGTCTACACACGATCGGAATTTAAAGGATCGGATTTTGTTGTTGGAAAATTTTATAGCCTGCTCTCAAACTTTGTGTGTCGGAAATTCTGATGGAAAAAGTCCAATGGAGCCCACACACGGTTGGAATTTCCGACAACAAGCTCCGATCACACATATTCCATCGGAAAGTCCGACCGTGTGTACAGGGCATAACTCTACAACAGGCTCTGGCATTAAACAGAATCATTTATGCTAAAATATATATATGAAAGGAATACCATTTTCTTTTCTTATGCCGCGTACACACGGTCGGACTTTTCGTCTACAAAAGTCCGACAGCCTGTTCGACAGACTTCCGGCGGACTTTCGGCGGACTTGCGGCAGATTTTCTAACGAACGGACTTGCCTACACACGATCACACAAAAGTCAGACGGATTTCTACGTGATGACGTACACCGGACTAAAATAAGGAAGTTGATAGCCAGTAGCCAATAGCTGCCCTAGCGTGGGTTTTCGTCCGTCGGACTAGCACACAGACGAGCGGATTTTGGGGTCCGTCGTAGTTACAACGTAAAGATTTGAAGCATGTTTAAAATCTAAAGTCCGTCGGATTTGAGGCTGAAAAAGTCAGCTGAAAGTCCGGGGAAGCCCACACACGATCGAATTGCCAGCCAGCTTTAGTCCGTCGGCGTCTGTCGGACTTTTGTAGACGACAAGTCCGGTCGTGTGTACGCCCCATAATTGTATTAATCAAACTCTAATTAAAGTAAAGTATATCAAATGCCAAACCCTTATCAGGGTGTTTTTGCTGTCTCTGCTGTGAAGAGGGGAGGATTTACCCCCATTACTTGTTCTGACCACTGTCACCAGATCTGAAAGTGAAGGAAAATACAACATTTTGATTTGTCACTAGAACAGTAATAAAGTAGGAATCCTCCAATAGGGATATTTATCTAAAAGGGGATTTCCCTAAATTTTTTAAAAAATTTTTTTGCGTTGTCTACAAAACAGTAAGTGAGGGAAAAATCTATGGAATGAGACACATAGAAAAAATATTGATTCATTCCCTATGTTTTGGCTTGAGGTATACATTCAGTCATTTTACTCTTGAACATAATATGTGCATATATGTGCAGCTGTGATGAAAATTAAATGTAATATGTTTGTTAAATGTATGAAGCGATGTATTTTTCCGGTAATCTCTTTTTTGTCTTTTTTATTTTAGATAAACTATGCCATTGACCTAATTATATCAGATTACAGCTATATTGTCAGCAAACAACAGATTGGTAACTCATTTGAAGGGCGTCCCCTTAATGTTCTTAAGGTGATTATATTATTATGCTTGAGATACAGTATGAAGTAGATAATAATTATATATTTATATATTCAATAATTATTTTTTTTTTAATTGACTTTCTACAGCCATAGTTGACATAAGCCGTGTGTAGTACATGTTTAATAGCAATGCACATAACAAAGTTAGATTTTCTAGGGAAGGAAACAATATTTAAACACCAAAAAATGAAATATGCATTACATGACCTAATTGATAGGTTGTAAAAAAATTATTAAATTACATAAATCCTGCTTACAGTTCAGCACTGGAGCTGACCACCCTGGCGTTTGGATCGATGCTGGTATTCATTCACGTGAGTGGGTTACTCAAGCTACTGCCCTTTGGACTGCACGTAAGGTAACTACAATCTACACAATGGGGGGTAACAAATATTGTTGTGCTTCCCATAATCCAATAACAGTGAGAACCATTACTATGACATAGGTATAAAGAATTGTATAGGTTAACTTATATATCATTTGGTAAACTCAAACTTTTTAACCTTTGTAAATCTCCTAGTACCTCAACCAACCGGTAAAATATGGGAGAATGATTTTAAACAAATCAAAATACTTAAAAAAAACAGAATGTAAAGGCCCCAGACAATAACTCCCTGCCAATACTCCCCTGTTTTAAAGGTACATTTATTTACATCGAAATCTGATTTGTATTTTTAAAGCTTGCTTCTGACTATGGAAAGGACGCATCTGTTACCTCTTTGTTGGATAATTATGATGTCTTCCTTATGGTTGTCACCAATCCTGATGGATATGTCTACTCTCACACAACAGTAAGTATCTAACCTTAATGATATTTTCTGTGTGGTATCAGGTTCAATGTAATAATATCAAATGTAGTTGTTTTCTAAGTATTTCAAAGGTGATATGAGAAGAAAGCATAAAATAATACTTTGTAAATTGCTGTGACAGTACAAACATACATGCAGTATTCTTCAGTGAAATAAATTGAGATTCCTTTCCTTAGTTGCCTTTCTAAAGGAACTGGATTTATAGCAGTAATGTATTTTGGAAAATATTAAGGGGAGCATTTCTAAGTATATTGTATTGCAGGTTAGGCTGGTTGGGTAGAAAGATTCATGTGGAATTTCAGCTAACAGTTTTTGTTTAAGGTTTATTCTATAAATTATGCCATTACTAAGACCAAACTTACTGTTATTCCTCGTGCATTATTTATTTATATATTTATTGAGTCTTCTATTGGTTGAACATGATTGATTTATGTCCTTTTCAACCTAACTAATTATATTACCATGTAACTATTTGCTATGGCTGTATTAAAAATAAACCTTTACGTTACCTTTTAAAATAATGTTCTTTTTTTTGTTTTGTTTTTTTAGTTTATGAGTTATATGTATATTTACTTTACTTACACAGTCTTTGTTTTAGAAATAAACATTTAATGCATTACAAAAGGATGTTCAGAGCACTATGGGATAACTAAAGAGGCAATGCAAGAGCCTGTCTTGTGGCTGTCCCTACAGACTGAGCTGTCTGATAAGAGATTAGCCACTTTAATAAGTTATTCAGTTCTGTGCGCAATTGCTGTTTTGTAAAACAGTAGGCTTTTTACCATAGACTGATAAGCAACTTCAGACAGATATGTGAAAGGGAAATTAGAGCTCCATCCGCTGACTAAAACAAATACAACATATTATTTCTAAACATATTACTATTTATTATTTTTAGAACCGTATGTGGCGCAAAACTCGTTCCATCAATAAAGGTAGTGCATGTGAAGGTGTTGACCCCAACAGAAACTGGGATGCAGGCTTTGGAGGTAACTACAACTTTACAAACCTTGGATTATATCCACATTTCAGTCACTGTTTCCCATTACCCTACCCCAACCCCAAAATATTCAAAGGTGGTTTTGAAAAATTGTTATCATTGTTATCAGTCTGTTTTGTAAACTATTGATTTCATATTTTACAGAGGATAAGATAAACCACAACAGTAGGGTGTGTAATATTACCTAATATGGGATTCAGATTCTCAAACACACTAGTCAATATGTTCAAAGAACCATAATACGAATTATATGCAACCTGCAAAATTATAATGAAAGTATAGCTATTGGCTTCAGTTGTCATTTGTTTGTCATTCAGTTGTCATTCAGTTGTTTTTTTTTACAAATGTTTCACATGAAAAACCTGATGTTGACATATAGGCATTTTATTAGTTCTGTAATGACCAATCTACAACCAACAAATTAGCATGTCATATCTAAAGAAGGGATAGAAAAATAAATAAATACATAAATAAATAACTGAATAAATAAATACTGTACATAGATAAATACCCGTATTTATCGGCATATAACACGCACAGGCGTATAACACGCACCTTCATTTTAAAAGGGAAGTTTCACGAAAAAAACTTTAATTCTAAATAAAGAACTTTGAAGCAAAATAAGGGTCAGTGCCCATCAATGCAGCCTGATCAATGTTCATCTGCAGCCTCAAAATAGCCCATCAATGCAGCCTGATCAATGCCCATCTGCAGCTTCACAATTACCCATTAATGCAGCTTGATCAATGCCCATCTGTAGCCTCACAATTGCCCATCAATGCAGCTTGATCAATGCCAATGAGCAGCCTCACAATTGCCCATCAATGCAGCTTGATTAATGCCCATCTCAGGGAGGGGGGGCGGGATGAGCGCCATCAGATTACATACAGGAAAAATCTCCTGTTTACTCGGCGGCCTCTTTAATACAAAGTCCCACCTCCTGGACCAGATTCTATGATAGACAGAACACTGGTCCAATGCTGGCCCAAGAGACTGGACTTCCTATTACAGAGGCCACTGTATAAACAGGAGATTCTCGCTGTATGTAATCTGACGGCGCTCGTCCCGCCCCCCTCCCCGTTCTCTCCGAGGCAGCCCAAATTGAAGTATTGGCGTATAACATGCACACACTATTTGCAACCAATTCGCAAGGTGAAAAAGTGAGTGTTATACGCCAATAAATACAGTACATGTTTTATTCAGTCAGTTACACTGAATTGTTTGAAAACTAAGACTAAATGTCTATGTGTGTGGTCTAGAAATTCAAATTTCATACATGCAGCAATAATGTATTAACTATTATTTTTTCAATGTAGGTCCAGGAGCTGATTCTGACCCCTGTTCTGAAACATACCATGGACCCAGTGCAGAATCAGAGGTGGAGGTAAAGTCTATTGCCAACTTTATTAGGAGTCACGGCAAAATCAAAGGATTTATAACCATCCACAGCTACTCTCAGTTTCTGCTTTTCCCTTATGGATACAAGCGCACCCCTCCTGCTGACTACACTGAGCTGGTAAGTCTGTCCAAGTCTAAGATTCAAAACACTTAATAACATTGCCCTACATACAATATGTATTCAAAGTCATCAGTTCTGTTGGCTTGCACATTGAAATGAAATACCGTAGATACAGAAAGCAGTCTTTGATGACTAGAATTATAAATACTGGCAGATCAGCTCTAAAGAGATGGTAAAATTGGTGACTCAACTTACCTGTTATTTATCCTGCATTTGTTATTGCTATAGAATTAGTAAGAAAAGGTAACTTTTTCTTACAAGCTGCATTTGAAGTGATATCATGACCTTTCTACATTGTATGAGTAGAGTTGGGATAAACTTAACATAGGTTTTCAGATAAAAACATTTCTTGTTGTTTTGGAGTGGTAATAGGATAAGGACTTCTGTTTAGTTTTTTATTTCTTATTTTCCACTTCCTGCCATGACACTGGGATAGATTGGGGAAATTTCACTAATCAGAACATAGACAGACAGCGACAAAGGCCTAATAGAGCTTTTCTACGCAGTGATAAAAAAGGACTTTGCTTGGAGTTCTACTTAACTATTTGAGCCCTGGTCTTTGGATAAGTAAGTGCATTTTTCCTCTTAAAGAGTTACAGTAAGGAGTTTAGATGAGCATTTTTTTTTCAGATTATCTCGTTCCTGGGGAAAATACAACATTTTTTCATTTTTACTAGCTACTAACATTCCCTGTAAGATGTGAGCAAAATTACTGTGAATGTCACATGGATAGATGTAAAATAGCAGTTTGATTATGGTCATTGGCATTATAACCCTCGAAGACTCCCCACCTCCTGCACTATTTGAGCCTATTCTACACTATCCATCACTCTCTCAATCACTAGGTTATGGCCTTCAGCTTAAGTCTTAAATCCTCTTGCAGATTAAAAATCTCTTTTGGCCTGGTTCTGTTCCTTCTGTCTGGATTTTCTCAGAAGCCTTTTTCAAGATGCTTTCTCCCTTTCTTTTTATATGGCCAAGCGGTCTGTTAGGTCTTCTAACCTCTGCTTTTTAAGTACAAGTTCCTCTGCTCTATCTGCAACAATGGGCTTAGAAAGAGTACTTTGAGTCCAAAATTTTTATTTCTGTGGCAAAATCCTTGCTTTTATAATACTTTAGTGAATATTATCTATCCCCTGCAGTTTCACTCATTTTTATGAATGCGGTATTGGCCATAATTAAAGTGACATTTTATATCTGGCCATGTGACAATCTTCACAATAACTATACTCATATTTAAAGCGTATGTTTGTGTATGTCTATGTAGCATTTCAAAATGATAGGAGGTATACATCCACTGAATTGTTTTTAATTTCTAGTCTTCTCCAAAAAAATCTGTTAGTCCTAGCTAATAAGGCGATTACAGAAGTTATCTCAGCCTACATAAATGAACGTTAAGTGAATATGTTTTACTCTTTCTAGAACACAGTTGGTAAAGCTGCTGCTAGCGCATTAAGCTCTCTCTATGGCACCCAGTACAAAGTTGGAACAATCGTCTCCACTATCTGTAAGTCAAATTTACAAAATCACTTTACACATCTTTAGATCTCTTCTAGGCACAGGACTACTGTATACAGTATTGCCTTCACATGGCATGAATATAACTGAATGTAATAATTTTGGATGATAGTGTGTATTGCATTTAGACTAAACCTGCCAGCATAAAGAATTCTACTTTGCAAGAAGAAAGCAAAAAATATTGAATTGTAAAATTGAATTTGTTTTTTGATACTCTAAACCAGAGTTTCTCAATCAGGATTCTATGGAACCCCAAGGTTCTTCCAGAGATTGCTAGGTGTTCCTTGTGCATTGAGCAATTCCTGCCTGTCAGATAAGTTCCCACTGACCATGGATTTTTTTTACCTATCTGTAAGGAGGTAATTCTTTGCAATGTCCACAAGTGTAAAGAGTATTCTTTCCACTGAACATCATGCTTATATATCATCAGTTGTAGAGTAATTTTCAACAGGGATTATCTGAGACCGTAAAGTTATTTCAAGCGTTCCACAGTATACACATATAATAAGTATCAACACAAGTCAATTTCAACAGCAATACATATACTAAAGATGAAAAATATATTCAAAGTCCAGTGATATAAATTTCTTCAGCGTGCATTTACTCAAATAGAAATTACAAATGTCCCAACAAGATGAAAAGCAACAAATGTCCCAATACAATGGAATATGACATCATCCACCACTGAAGTGAATAAATCTTGCAGAAACAGCCAGGCACACCTTGTGCCCTCCAACACAAGTAAAAATGGCCTTATACCAGATGGTATTGATCCCTTTCAAAGTAATCAACAAGCATGTAGATAACAAGCTTCTATACAGTCATACATTGTACAATTTTCCTATACAACTTATGTTCAATTTCCTTTAGATTTAACTTCAAACTATGTCGTGCAAGGGCCTGCCTGATTGGATGCAAATTAAAAGTGTTGTTAGGTCTGACCACAAATGATATGTTTTTTGGTAAATCTAAAGGAAAATTGTACAAGAAAATTGTATAATGCATGGCCTTTTTTTTTTTTTTTTTAGGCTAAGAACAGAATTGATATTGCAACCAATGTTATCAGCTTTCCCAGCTATTTTCTGTTAACAACAAAGCAACTCCCCTTTTTTTATTGTACTATTTCTTTTTAAATATGCCCCTATGTGCCTCCATGTTGTATGAGTATGTTGAATGTAACAAAACGAATTTTGTTCTGATAATTATTCTTATTCTTATTATTTTCAGATCAAGCTAGTGGAGGAAGCATTGATTGGAGCTATGATATTGGAATTAAGTATTCATTTGCCTTTGAGTTGAGAGATCAAAGACGCTATGGCTTCTTGCTTCCAGCTTCTCAGATCATACCAACTGCACAGGAGACCTATCTGGCTCTTAAAAAAATTCTGGAGCATATTCGTGATAACCCTTATTAAACAAGGCATAGCTGTACAAGGTGTTTAGATAGTATATATACCATGTCAATAAATTAAAACATGAATTGTAATATAAAACCCCTTTGAGTGTTCATGGAAAATTTCTGATGTTGAATTTCCTCTTCTTATAGCTCTTGGAAGATATTAAAAATTACTAAAAAATGCAGTTATGTATGTTTTAATCATGAAATACATTTTAAATTAAACTATTATAAATGCTTGTGTTAGACTTGATTTTAGCTTCCTGAAATCCTTTACAGCAGCACTCAAAGTGGAATAGTAAGTATTTTGTCCCAATCAGACGTCTTGCATTCTAGTGGATTTCCTAGCGTAGCTGATTACCCAGGGCAGATTTTTTTTAATGCCCACGCCCCATACTCCTCCATGCATCAAGCTAATGTTATTGGTAATAATGAAATTAAATGAACAATAATAATGTATAGAAACAAATAGTGGCAGTAAAGACTTCTTTAACTGAATGTTTTATATATAATCATGTTGGGAAAAAAACACATTGCAGAATTTAAACAGTGTTGAAACAGGGAAAATAATGGCACACTAAATCAAAATCAAACAAAAAAAGGGGTTACTAGCGGTGCATATGGTGAAACGAACATAATAACTATATGCCTTGATAGTGAGAAGTCTACAGAGGGCCCCACTAAAGTTGTTGGTAATATATAATGTATCTCTTCTTCCTGATGGGGGGAGTGTACAGGACTCTGTTCAGACACTGTGCAATACAGCATGTCTGTATTCTATAGTCTGTTCAGCCTGAGGCAACATGCAGGCTGTGCTTCAGCAGGGGACATATTCAAGAGGTAGACTCTGAGTGGAAGAGGGTGTGAGCCAGAGGCTGTCTGTGATTAGTCAGGGAAGTGGTGGATGAACAATCTACCCAATGCAGCCTTCCCGTGTGTAAGCACAGTGTCCTGTACCTCTGAATGGCCATCCAAAAGATACAAACTGACCATACAAGCACAAATCAGCTTCTGTGCTTTGTGTGGTCAGTTTAGAACAAAGAAAAAAGGTGACTGGCAGGATCAACCAGGTACTTCAGATGGAAGACGTACATGAATATAAAAAAGACTATGATTTATAAAATGCCCACATGTGAGCACACACAAAGAAACAAATAAATATTTAGGGTGACATACACTATAATTGTGAAAATATGTGGGCAAAAAAAAAGGGCATTTCTGACTATGAAGGGATAACAAACAGTCAATTGGAACAATATATGAACAACAAACTGGTGCTTGTGGCACTATGTAAACAATAAACTGGCAATTGTGACAATATATAAGCAATTGTGACAGTAGGCAGGCACCAAATAAACAATCATGGCAATATGTAGACAACAAATGGGCAACTCTGACATTATACAGACAAAAATGGGCATTTGTATACAGCTCAACATTTTTCCTACCCTCCTCCCATTTAAAATTCCTTCCCTATATCCCACCCCACTCCAGCAAAAAAAACCTTCCCCTGCAAAATCTCCAACAACCTCTTTCCTAGCAACTCCTCCCCCTCCACCAACAAAAATTACCATTCCCTAGCAACTCCCCCCACACACACACATGCATGCATTTCCCCAGAACCCCCCTTTTAAATACTTTTTTAAGTTTGAAGCCTGAAAAATGTAACAGTTTTGAAGGAAATTTTTTAAGCCTTTTTCAGATAGGCTGCAATTTTTGGAGGAAGAGGGAGACATTAGATTGCACCTTGAAATCTAAAATTTGTATCTTCTTTTGAAGACTGAACACGGACAAAATCCTGACAGTTTTGCAGTACAGTTATGAAGCCTGTATAAACAGACCACAATTCAGCGATTTAACAGGCATTTAGCATTCATTAAGAAAAATAATGTTTTTTTTTTGGATACTGACAATAGAAACATCAGATTTGCCACACAAATAAAAATCCCAATCTTTTGGTGATTGAGCAAACATTTAGCATCCGAAAAACAAATTGTCTCTTTATTTTGAACACTAACGGAAATAGCATACAGGTTTGCACCACCAGCTAGAAAGCCTCTTTAACCACTTTAGTCCCCAGCCCAGTTTTAGAGCGGTTGAATTCCCGCACAGAAAGAAAAACCTGAAAGGCAAAGGCATAATGAGCTAGTATGCAGCTCATTATGAAATACTCACTGATCCTGGTCCATGCCGAGGGAGCTGACATTTTGCCCTCTGCATTTCTTCCGGGTTCGCAGCTCCAACGCTGTGAGTGGCTGTAGAGTCTTCTTCCTGACGCTGCTGGACCTTCAGCCAGGCCTTCACGGCACATGCGCTGCTGACATCAGCGGCTGCATGCAAAGTAAATATCTCCTAAACCATACAGGTTTAGGAGATATTCATTTTACCTAAAGGTAAGCCTTATTATAGGCTTACCTGTAGGTAAAAATTAAAACAAAGGGTATACATCCACTTTAAAGCTGTGCTGGGATAGTGGCTATTTGTCCCAGTGCTGTTTAAAATGGCAGTGGGGATCAGCAGCTTCTGCCGAAAATGGCACTAAAATGGCACTAAAACTCTCTCACAACTGGATTGATATTACTATAAGCTGGTACTAAATAGCACCGTAGACTAGATGGTACAATCTAAAACATATAGTTTAGCCAGTTCTTCTCAACATGTTTTGCAGTCCTTCTGCTTCATCAGAAGTATTTGAGAGAGCAAGATATCCACAAAAAAATGTATATGACATAATACACGTATATAGCAATATGAAAACAATATATATGTACAACCAACATGTTAGGAAAATCAACTTATCATTGGAGAGGTTGAGCTTACCCTAAGATCCGGATGAGAACCAAGCACACTAAAGAGCACCAGAATCAAATTCCCCGGCAGGTATGGAAACAACATACAGGGGAGAAGTGGAGGTCTGTTCAATTGGATAAGCCTATTAGATGAGTATATGAAATTCAATACAAAGATAACTGCAAATTTGCAAACGTCAGTTAAGTTTACATATGTAAAGCCAAAAAACATACACACATTCTTAAATATCCCAGGGCATTCCAAAGGGGGCGGTGTACAGTGATTACCATATAGGTGACGCATACATTGCATTTAGCAGCTTCAAAAAGTTAAGGCCACTGTGGTATACTGTAAAGATCTAAACAAAAAGATAATGAAATTATTTTTATATAGAGAGATCGTATAGAGTGCCTAAAACCATCAAACTGAAGTATATATACACACATAAAATGAAGGGAGTCCATATACTGTATATCTCTCACAAAGTAGCATGTAATATGTTCAAAAACTCCAAACTTTTAACTTTGCAGACCATACAATTAGTGGAGACAAAAAACTGCAATGGGCGCTAGGGTAACTGCGGTTTTCTCATTGATAATAGCGCACGCCCAATACAATTGGTTAATTTCATCTCATTGGATGTGTCTTGTTAGGCAATTAGTAGGTGTTCTCAGTTAATTAACCCTTTTGATGATAATCTCATTTCTATCACTTTTAATATATCTTTGAAATATGTTTTTTTCTTTTTTTACCCAAATCTTTCAATACATTACAAAGAACAGAGAAGTGTTTCTAAACCCAATAAATTAATATTTTCAGATCTTGATCTTTAAAGGTGACAATGCACTGCAATCAGTTAGATCTTAAATAAATTATATTTAGTGCAAGTGCCTGTTTGATCTCCTATATTTTGAATTACTGTATTTATTGTCGTATAACACTCACTTTTTCACCCTAAAAATTGGGTGCAAATAGCATGTGCGTGTTATACGCCAATACTTCAATTTTAGATGCCTCAGAGGGGACAGGGAGGGGCGGGCGGGATGAGCGCTGTCAGATTACATACAGTGAGAATCTCCTGTTTACTTGGCGGCCTCTGTAAAAGAAAGTCCCGTCTCCTGGGCCGCCCCTCTCCCTGTCCCCTCTAGGCTGCAGATGGGCATCGATCAGGCTGCACTGATGGCAATGGTGAGGCTGCTGCATTGATGGCAATGGTGAGGCTGCTGCATTGATGGAAATGGTGAGGCTGCTGCATTGATGGCAATGGTGAGGCTGCTGCATTGATGGCAATGGTGAGGCTGCTGCATTGATGTGGACTGTTGAGGTTGCATTAATGGCACTTGTGAGGCTGCAGATGGGCATTGATGAGGCTGCATTGGTGGCAATGGTGAGGCTGCAGATGGGCATTGATCAGGCTGTATTGATGGCAATGGTGAGACTGCAGATGGGCACTGACCATTATTTTGCTTCAAAGTTCCTTATTTAAAATTAAATTTTTTTTTCCTGAAACTTCCCTCCTAAATTTTATGTGTGTGTTATACACCTGTGCGTGTTATACACCTGTGCGTGTTATACGCCGATAAATACGGTAATTGTTCAAGTGCGTCTTCATATTACCTATTTTGCCTAAATATCTAGTTTTTCAGAGATTGGCCAATCACATTGCATAGTGCATGCCCATCTTAAGTGCCAAATTTGGAATGTAGATGTGCCATGACCCACTTGTACTTTCCTAATGATATTTCTTGGGCATTATACAAGGCACATGAAAAAACACCTTTTTTCAAGACATCCTAGAGTGATCAGGAATCTTCAAACTATAGCTCTCCAGCTGTTGCAGAACTACACATGAGGCATTGTAAAACATCTGACATTCACAGATATGACTAGGCATGATGGGAATTGTAGTTCCTGACCAACTGCAGGGCCATAGTTTGAAAACCCTGTGCTAGACCATTATTATGCCTCCAAAATTGGGAGTGTGGCATCTACCCAACTTATCTCTGCTAGTGGACACAATAACCTACATTTATAGATATATCTATATATACACACACACACACACACACACACACTGAAGCAGGAAGCAATATACATTGGCCTGTAAGTGAATCTGTACACAGGAAGTAGGTGTGTGTTTTTGAAGCCAAATCATTTAGACATACACACATGACCCACACAAACACTACCCCATGTAAAAATAAATAATTTGGGGTGTACACAACAAAGTGCTAGAGTGCAATTTGCCTAATGGGGACACTAGTTAGATTGACCTGTGTGCCCCCAAGGAAAGACATTAGTAGGGTTTTACCCTCATTTCCTGTTTGGCTATGTGACAAGAAGTGAAGCCAATTATCAGAAAAGGGACACAAAGCCCAACCTAAAAAAGACAACAGGGGTTCTAACACTCACTTGGTTTCCTTCAAATGCCACAATTAGAATAAGATTGTCTTGAGCTAGATTTTCTAAATCAGTGGTTCTCAACCCTGTCCTCAAGTATCCCCAACAGGCCATGTTTGCAGGTCTACCTTCATCTTGCACAGGTGCTTTAAATCACAGTCAATGGCTTGGTATTTTGGACAGCTATTTAACTAAGATAGACTCCCAAAACATGTCCTGTCGGGGGTACTTGAGGACTGAGGCTGAGAACCACTGCTCTAAAATGGAAAATTAAATGCTTACCTCACTGTAATTTTCCTTTCCCGGTGCCTATCCATAGCAGCATACGCATGCATATGCCACCATGAAGGCACCAGGATAGTAGCTTTTAGGAAAATCACACCTTTTTTTGTTTTGCCATGCCAATCAGCCTAGTTAAGCTTCAGCTGGGAAATCGGTTGCATGAAAATTGATTGGGGGGGGGGGGGGGGGTATAAAATGCATTACTTGGATTAAGCATGCATCTGCAAAACAAATTATTAACAAAACACATAAAACATAAAAATGTGCTACAAATTGTATTGGTCAACAAAACAGGACTTGGAAAAGAGCAAGGAAAGCAAAAAACACATGTATGTTAATTTGAGACACTAACAGAATATGGTTTTGAGGTCTGACCATTATGCAGAGGAAATTAACAGGATTTAAACATTTAGTAGTCACAACAGCTTGAGGAAGATTTTGCAAAATAATGCAGCACAGACAATTAAATCAAAGTGAAACTAACAACCTACAAACAACAAACTTTGACAACATCAAAAATATTTCAGTGAAAAATATCCCCCCCCCCAAAGAAAGAAAAAAAAAACTTGCTCTAAAACACATATGTTTTGCAAAGACATACCAAACAAAATACAAACTCTATAAGGACACCCAAATGTACTCTCTTGCAATGCATGCACGCGCGCATGCATATATAACATGGGTTTGTGTGCAATTGAAAACACATGCACAGTCCATGAAACACACTAAATGCAAGTTCACCCAATGTAGAGACAGAACTTCATAGTGGGTACACCTGTTAAGGATGTCCTTAAATTACTAACCCAAAAAACACTCTCTCTGAGCATGCCCAGAAAAATCCAAGTGCTGTTCACACACAAAAAGCACAAAAAAAACAAAGTCCCTGAGCATGCCCAGACCAACACAAATTCATTTCACACACAAAAAGCCACAGCAAAAAACCAAAGTCCCTGAGCATGCCCAGAAAAACTCAAATGCAGCTAGCACAAAATAAGCCACCCCCTGTCTAAAATTAAGCACATCATCCAGCATGCTACAAAATTACAGATGGGACAAACCCCCCCCCCCCCGGTCGAGGGGGGCAAACAAAGAGCCTAACATGGGCAAAAGTTATACAACAAATACCATTGCAGTCTATGGGAACTGACTTGTTAATTTTGCATGTAGTAGTAGGCTGCAATAAGATGTGTATGGGTCCTCAGGGTACGCCGCTCCAGCTGTAAGGTATGAGTGTCACTCACTCTGTACCGAACTCCTGAAGTTTTCACTATTAATGGCTACTTCGTTATTGTATGTGCCGAGCTCCGTGCGGCTAACACTTCATAAAGCAATGAGGATTAGGGATGAGCTTCGAGTTCGAGTCGAACTCATGTTCAACTCGAACATTGGCTGTTCGCAAGTTCGCCGAACAGCGAACAATTTGGGGTGTTCGCGGCAAATTCGAATGCCGCGGAACACCCTTTAAAAGTCTATGGGAGAAATCAAAAGTGCTAATTTTAAAGGCTTATATGCAAGTTATTGTCATAAAAAGTGTTTGGGGACCCGGGTCCTGCCCCAGGGGACATGGATCAATGCAAAAAAAAGTTTTAAAAACGGACGTTTTTTCAGGAGCAGTGATTTTATTAATGCTTAAAGTCAAACAATAAAAGTGTAATATCCCTTTAAATTTCGTACCTGGGGGGTGTCTATAGTATGCCTGTAAAGGGGCGCATGTTTCCTGTGTTTAGAACAGTCTGACAGCAAAATGACATTTGGAAGGAAAAAACTCATTTAAAACTACCCGCGGCTATTGCATTGCCGACAATACACATAGAAGTTCATTGATAAAAACGGCATGGGAATTCCCCACAGGGGAACCCCGAACCAAAATAAAAAAAAAAATGATGTGGGGGTCCCCCTAAATTCCATACAAGGCCCTTCAGGTCTGGTATGGATATTAAGGGGAACCCCAGCCAAAATGTAAAAAAAAAATTGACGTGGGGTTCCCCCTAAATTCCATACCAGACCCTTCAGGTCTGGTATGGATTTTAAGGGGAACCCCGCGCCAAAAAAAAAAAAAAAACGGCGTGGGGTCCCCCTAAAAATCCATACCAGACCCTTATCCGAGCACGCAACCTGGCAGGCCGCAGGAAAAGAGGGGGGGACGAGAGTGCGGCCCCCCCCCTCCTGAACCGTACCAGGCCACATGCCCTCAACATTGGGAGGGTGCTTTGGGGTAGCCCCCCAAAACACCTTGTCCCCATGTTGATGAGGACAAGGGCCTCATCCTCACAACCGTGGCCGGTGGTTGTGGGGGTCTGCGGGCGGGGGGCTTATCGGAATCTGGAAGCCCCCTTTAACAAGGGGACCCCCAGATCCCGGCCCCCCCCCTGTGTGAAATGGTAAGGGGGTACTTACCCCTACCATTTCACTAAAAAACAGTCAAAATGTTAAAAATGACAAGAGACAGTTTTTGACAATTCCTTTATTTAAATGCTTCTTCTTTCTTCCTTCATCTTCTTCTTCTTCTGGTTCTTCTGGCTCTTCTGGTTCTTCCTCCGGCATTCTCGTCCAGCATCTTCTCCGCGGCGTCTTCTATCTTCTTCTCCTCGGGCCGCTCTGCACCCATGGCATGAGGGGAGGCTCCCGCTCTTCTCTTCATCTTCTTCTCTTCTTCATCTTCTTCTTCATCTTCTTCTTCATCTTCTTCTTCTTCTTCTCTTCTTCATGTCTTCTCCGGGCCGCTCCGCAGCCATGCTGTGGCATGGAGGGAGGCTCCCGCTGTGTGACGGCGTCTCTTCGTCTGACGGTTCTTAAATAACGGGGGGTGGGGCCACCCGGTGACCCCGCCCCCCTCTGACGCACGGTGACATGACGGGACTTCCCTGTGGCATTCCCCGTGACGTCACAGGGAAGTCCCGTCAAGTCACCGTGCGTCAGAGGGGGGCGGGGTCACCGGATGGCCCCGCCCCCCGTTATTTAAGAACCGTCAGACGAAGAGACGCCGTCACACAGCGGGAGCCTCCCTCCATGCCACAGCATGGCTGCGGAGCGGCCCGGAGAAGACATGAAGAAGAGAAGAAGAAGAAGAAGATGAAGAAGAAGATGAAGAAGAAGATGAAGAAGAGAAGAAGATGAAGAGAAGAGCGGGAGCCTCCCCTCATGCCATGGGTGCGGAGCGGCCCGAGGAGAAGAAGATAGAAGACGCCGCGGAGAAGATGCTGGACGAGGACGCCGGAGGAAGAACCAGAAGAGCCAGAAGAACCAGAAGAAGAAGAAGATGAAGGAAGAAAGAAGAAGCATTTAAATAAAGGAATTGTCAAAAACTGTCTCTTGTCATTTTTAACATTTTTGACAGTTTTTTAGTGAAATGGTAGGGGTAAGTACCCCCTTACCATTTCACACAGGGGGGGGGCCGGGATCTGGGGGTCCCCTTGTTAAAGGGGGCTTCCAGATTCCGATAAGCCCCCCGCCCGCAGACCCCCACAACCACCGGCCACGGTTGTGAGGATGAGGCCCTTGTCCTCATCAACATGGGGACAAGGTGTTTTGGGGGGCTACCCCAAAGCACCCTCCCAATGTTGAGGGCATGTGGCCTGGTACGGTTCAGGAGGGGGGGGGCCGCACTCTCGTCCCCCCCTCTTTTCCTGCGGCCTGCCAGGTTGCGTGCTCGGATAAGGGTCTGGTATGGATTTTTAGGGGGACCCCATGCCGTTTTTTTTTTTGGCGCGGGGTTCCCCTTAAAATCCATACCAGACCTGAAGGGTCTGGTATGGAATTTAGGGGGAACCCCACGTCAATTTTTTTTTTAAATTTTGGCTGGGGTTCCCCTTAATATCCATACCAGACCTGAAGGGCCTTGTATGGAATTTAGGGGGACTCCCACATCATTTTTTTTTTTAATTTTCCCATGCCGTTTTTATCAATGAACTTCTATGTGTATTGTCGGCAATGCAATAGCCGCGGTAGTTTTAAATGTGTTTTTTCCTTCAAAATGTCATTTTGCTGTCAGACTGTTCTAAACACGGGAAACATGCGCCCCTTTACAGGCATACTATAGACACCCCCCAGGTATGAAATTTAAAGGGATATTACACTTTTATTGTTTGACTTTAAGCATTATTAAAATCACTGCTCCTGAAAAAACGGCCGTTTTTAAAACTTTTTTTTGCATTGATTCATGTCCCCTGGGGCAGGACTCAGGTCCCCAAACACTTTTATTGACAATAACTTGCATATTAGCCTTTAAAATTAGCACTTTTGATTATTCATGTTCGTGTCCCATAGACTTTAATGGTGTTCGCGTGTTCGAACGAATTTTTTTCCTGTTCGCATGTTCTGGTGCGAACCGAACAGGGGGGTGTTCGGCTCATCCCTAATGAGGATATACTGAAGGATACCTTACAGCTGGAGCGGCGTACCCTGAGGACCCATACACATCTTATTGCAGCCTACTACTACATGCCTACTACCCCTGCAGGGGTGTAGGGAGCTGGTGAATGGGGATCTTTGAGGGGGAGCACCGCAAGTCACTGGATTTGATCAGCTGTGTTCACAAAAAATTCACCTATCACAGACGTTTTTCACTTCCTGCTATTGGACTTTGTTATAATTTTTACACTATTTTTTTCATCTATTTTTTCCACAAAGTTGTTCATCATTTTTTACTAACTTTTCACCAGTTCTATATTATCTAATGTGCAATTCTGCACTATATGTCTAATGTTGGGACTATTCAAATTCACTTTTATGCCTATAAGCACATTTGGACACATTTGGGGATTAATATAATTTTGTACTGTGGCTTATTTAATTTTATTTACTTTATGTAGGTTTGGTTTATCACTATTGACTTTTTATCAATTGTCACCTAATTAATTTTTGTTGATTAACCACATGGTGTACACCTGCATGTAGGTATGAGAATGACCTGCTAGCACAGTCTACTCAGGTAACGCTGGACATCTAGATCCACCACCTAAAGAGGGATTAAGGGGGTGCATTTACTATTATATTTTTCCTGATTTCTTTGAGGCTCATTAAATTGTAAATCAAGGTACCCTGATAAGGTAGCGCCACCCACCCCCAATCAATTTCTCTGTATTATTAACTCACCCCTTCGGGGGTAAGTACAAGGGGAGGCTGCAAGCCTTCAGGTCCGTTAGCGCGGAAACCCTTTCCTTAGTTTAGGTATGGAATATGCATACTCACATTGGTCTAAACAGTACAAACGCAACTTCACTATAAAACCCATACCAGGAATTCAGCTGTAATGAGGATCAACTCATCCTTGGCTGATCTTCCAAAGACCATTGCTATATGGTATCATCCAGCAGGAAATCTCTTACACTCCCTATAGCAGGGCATAGCTTCTACTTCTTACTCACTTCTCCAAAGTAATTTTATAATCATGAAAATGTGGAGCAAACCAAGTGAGGATTTCCCATGAAATTCCCAGGCAGTCTCTACTAACACTAGTCAACTGTCTTAGGAAATTTCAGCATTTTCGTTTGCAGTTAATGAGCGTCCACCATTACAGGTGCAATACTTATACTAGGGGTCCTGAAAATACCACATTATCTATATTATTATTATTTTATTATACAGGATTTATTTAGCACCAACAGTTTGTGAAGCGCTTTACAATCTGAGGGCAGACAGTACAGTTACAATACAATTCAATGCAGGAGGAATTAGACTGCCCTGCTCGTTAGAGCTTACATTCTAAGAGGGAGGGTCAAGTGATACAAAAAGTAATAACAATGGGTATGAGCTGATGGAGAAAATAAAAGTACAGTTATTAGGTTAGAGGCAGGATAGGCTTCTATGAAGAGAAGCGTTTTCAGGGATCGTCTAAATGCTGATAGATTAAGAGACAATCTTACAGATTGGGCTAGGGAGTGCCACAGGATGGGACAAGCTCTGGAAAAGTCCAGAAGGTGAGAATGGGAGGAAGTGACAAGGGAGCTAGAGAGCAGGAGGTATTGGAAGGAATGAAGAGAACGATTTGGTTGGTATTTTGAGATTAGATTAGATTAGATTGATGTAGCTGGGGGCAAAGTTGTGGATGGCTTTGTAAGTTGTTAGTATTTTGAATTTATTTTGCTGTGTGAGCAGAAGCCAATGGAGGGATTTACAGGGAGGAGTAGCAGACACTAAATGGTTTGTATGGTGGATGAGCCTCGCAGCCGCAGCAGCATTTCTATTGGACTGAAGAGGGGGTAGCCTCTGTTAAGGTAAGTCAATGAGGAGGGAGTTGCAGTAGTCAAGGCGAGAGATGACCAGGGAGTGAATTAGAAGCTTTGTTGTGTCATTGGTTAGGAAGGGGCATCATAGATGTTGCGTAGGTTGAGGAAGCAAGCTTTGAACAGTGATTGGATGTGGGGCTGAAAGGATAGTTCAGGGTGCAGGATAACACTTAGCACGTTGGCATGCGGGGACGGGTTGATAGTTGTACCATCGATCTTGATGTAGAAGGCAGGGGAAGAGACATGTGGGGGAGAAAATATTATGAGCCCTGTTTTAGATAGATTGAGTTTAAGTAGGATGAGAACTAGCAAAGAGTACAGTCACGGAGACCAAAGGAGTGAAGTTTTTTGAAGAGGAGGGGTGCACTGTATCAAGGGGAGCAGAGAGGTCCAGGAGTAGAAGTGCAGAATAGTGCCCATTGGTTTTAGCCATTGGTAGATCATTTGTGAGTTTTAGGAGAGCAGTTTCTGTGGAGTGTTGTTGCAGACTGAAAGGGATCAAGAAAGTTATTTTTAGTGAGATAGTCACAGTTGATTGTAGACTAGGCGTTCAAGACTTTGGAACAAAAGGGGAGCAAGATGATGGGGTGTAGGCTGTTGGGATTGATCGGGTTCAATGAGGGCTATTTAAGTATGGGGGTGACTAGTGTGTGTTTTAGAGAGTTGGGGGTTCCAAATGTAAATGTGGAAACAAAGTGTGTCCAAACTAATGGCTGAACATTTCATAGTGGAATTTCTCCACATGGCTTTTTGGATTCAAACACTTGATGTAGTTTACCAATTTAGCTGACACATTTGCTTAACATTCACATGTTTCCTGAATGTAAGATAAGCTTTGTAAAATGATGTATGGTTGTTTTTTTTTTCCATGACTAGGTTCTAGTTTTTAGTCCTTTAACTGGTTTTGTTTGTGTTTAAATAGTATTTTTAGTTTAAATATACACGTCAGATGAAGTAATAAGCCGTGAATTAGTGGCCTTGAGATAAGTGAACCATCTGTAGCTTATCACTCTGACGTATTGCTTTCCATCTGAATTCGCATAAATACTCCTCACTGACTCTGCAGCATTCTCAACTTCCACCATGAAACTTCTTCTGCTCCTCACTGCCCTTGTGGCAGGCATTCTATCTAAGAAAACATTTATAGGGTAAGTATGCTAAATGGCAGAGTGCTTAATTCACCTCCCAAGCTGATATTCAAAAATGTTAGCATTTTTGTGTAGTTTAATAGACATAGGTAGGTACTAGATTTATTTTATTTTTTTTACTTTATAATGTTATTCATTGAACTATCAAGAGATTTACAAAGTTGTATTAAGGCATCCGTGTTCAATATTGTAAACAATAACACATGTTCTATAGTATAGCCTAATAGAAACATATATTATACCTGTCTTATAACAGAACGTCAATAACAATTTTTTTTTTTGTTATTAACTACCAGCTTGCCCCAATGGGATCAAACTGTAAGCATGTAATAACTTTACATCAAGCATTTATGAATGTTAGAACTTATAAAAACCAAACATCAAAACCAAAAACTTAACAGTTATAAACGTCAAGAGACCAGTTAGTAATTAGGAAGTTACTGAGCATATACTGTAACTTTCAATGGTAGGCTAGTACAGTTATCAGTTAGGTGGTCAAGTTATATTCTTTCAAGGAAGTAGCAGCTCTAGGGTGAGAGATATAGGCTTGCTAGGACTTCTTGAATTAAGACATGGTATAGTTTTTGCAGGTCAGCATTAATTCATAATGGGCTTGTGTATACAATCTTATAATGATGTCTGAAAGGTTTGGGGCATCATTCGATTTCCATAAGCTGGGAATAGTAAGTCTTGCTGCTATTAATGTATTAGCAACTATTGCTCTATATCTTAGTGGATATAAGTGTAAATTGATACCTAGAGGGCCATGGCTGGAGTAAGGGAGATTAAATTCCCTGTGATGGAAGTTAGGAAAGAAAAAATTGATTTCTAAAATCTCCATAAGGTGTGGTAAAGAGTACCCACTTGATCGTTACAGTGCCAACATTTTGGTGATAGGGATGGATATAGCTTTGCAAGTTTGTAAGGAGTTACATTTCATCGGTTTCATTTTTCTGGGCATTATCCCAGTGTTCAATACATGAGGAAAATGTACTATTAATTAGAATAGCTTTTTGCCAAATATCCCAAGGGAAAGTTTGGGGTAGTTCTTTTTCCCATTTGATCACATTGGGAGTTTTTAACATTTTTAGGATATATAGAAAGGAAATTATAGAAATAAGATATCCCTTTCATTTGACTATGATTATTAGTTGTAAAAATTTTCCATATCGATAGTGGGATTCCTATTAGAGAGTCTGGGTTGAAATCGCTAATCTAACAATTACCTTATTCTTATAAGTCATTGGCAAAGTGTTATAATAGTTGTAACCTTGTTCCAACCACTGACGCACCTTAAATCGAGCTTTACAATAGTCTAGTACTTTTAAGGGAAAAGGTACCATATATACTCGAGTATTAGCCGAGTTTTTCAGGACATTTTTTGGTGCTGAAAATGCCCACCTCTTTTCCACTTACAGTATCTGCATTATTCTCACCCTCGGCTTATACTCGAGTCAATACATTTTCCCATTTTTTTTGTGGTAAAAGTAGGTGCCTCGGCTTATATTCGGGTCGACTTATACTCGAGTATATACGGTATATTAGTTAGATTGCCTAAATCTTTAGATTTTGACAGAATGTGCTTCTAGGCTATCAATGTGGATTTTATTGTAAGTAATTTAGGTATAATTATCTTGGGTAGTAGTACATATACAGTAGCTAGGGGAAACATGTCATTACCTATAGTAACTTCTTTTTCAACGTTTACCCATAATTTATAGGTTGTAGATGAAAACTAACATTTAATTTGGTCAAGAAGCGATGCATAATAGTAATAACGGATGTCTGGTAGACCCAAACTTCCACTGGATTTAGGGAAGGTTAGTATCGAATATGCCACTCTAGGCTTTTTGCCATTCCAAATAAAGTTCCTTAGTTTCGAGCTTACTTGAGTTAAGAATTTAGAAGTCTCCGGGAATGGAAATAATATAGAATTTTAGGTATTTATTTTATTTATTTAGTTAAGGTACTTATATAGCACCATCAATTTACGCAGCGCTTTTACATAAACATTGTACACTCACATCGGTCCCTACCCTCAAGGAGCTTACAATCTAAGGTCCCTAACTCACATTCATATACTAGGGCCAATTTAGACAGAAGCCAATTAACCTACCAGCATGTCTTTGGAGTAGGGTTTGCAATTTAAATGCTGCTATTTTTCCATCCCAAGAAAGTTGTGTTTTACAAATATGTGTAAGGTCTTTGGCAATTTGGTCTAACAATTTAGCACAATTGCCATTATACAATTTCGAGGGGTACTAGATTTGTTTTGAAGTTGGTTCCTGTAACAAATCTCACAAAGTCTGTTACACACAACAAGTATCCAGACTTTAGCTGCCATGTTTGTGGATTTTATAAAATTAAAGACAACATTTAAAAATTATTAGCAATAGTTTTTTTTCTCCCTCTTTTTAATGTTTTACTAAGGGTCTTGTTCTAGGCAAATTTTAGTAGAGAAACCTTTAATTGTTAACTAAAGCTAAATTAATGTGAATATTATAAAAGTACTGAGGCCTGCGGTAAAGAGTGATACATTTTTAGTTAGACTAGACATACATTTCAGCATAGGATTCTGAGATATTTACCCTCTTTATGAGATCAAAACAGAGCTGAGCAGCTTTGCCAAGTCACAAGCCAGATCTCCTACATTTTATCTTTTTTCACAGAAAAAAGAATGTACTTCTTTTTCTATGAGGCATGATGATATTCCTGCCACAAACCACAGCTGAAGAGAATCCAACTGCATTAATACACATTGGTGTGAACAAAACCACTGACACATTAACTGCAATTTAAAGTAAGCTAAATAAAAAGACAGTAGACAAAGTAAAAGTAAAGCTGTGTATGGCTCTGCCCACCCCAAGACAGCCTAAAAAGGCCAATGAGCAGGCCCTCACACTGTCATATAGGGTGGGGCACTAAGCCCTATTGGATTACTTTTAGCAGGGGAATACTGTAAAGGTAGGAATGGGCATGTTCCTTTTAAGATGGAGGAAAATATGCCCAATGCACAAAACTGTCAATTGGACCAAAAGATGTTTTTAGAATATTCATGTATGAATGTTTCAAAATGTTCTAAATTGTAGAGGATTATCCAAACAGAATACATTTAAAATGCTGTTGGTGGCCACAGTTAATTTCTTGTCCAAAAACATGACAAACTGGCAATTTCATTGTATTTTAAAGCTGGAGGCTAGGCAGGTATAATAGATACAGATTTATGCAGCTCTGTAACCATTAAAACATCATTAACCACTTAAGGACCGGGCCTATTTTTTAGATGTGTTTAAGTTAAAAACAGTTTTTTTTTTGCTAGAAAATTACTTAGAACCCTCAAACATTATTCATTTTTTTTCTAACACCCTAATGAATAAAATGGCAGTTGTTGCAATGCTTTCTGTCACACCGTATTTGCGCAGCGGTCTTATGCCCTGTACACACGACCGGTTTTGCCGTTGGAATAAACTCTGAAGGTTTTTCCAACGGATTTCTGACGGAATTTCACTTAAGCTGTCTTGCATAGACACGGTCATACCAAATTCCGACCGTCAAGAACGCGGTGACGTACAACACGTACGACGGCACTAGAAAAAGGAAGTTTAATAGCCAGTGCGCCACCCTTTGGACTCCTTCTGCTAATCTCGTCAGAAGAGCATACAGACGAGTGGTTTTTACGATAGTAATTTGTTCTGTCGGAAAAAAAATAGAACATATTCTCTTTGTCTGTCTGAATTTTCGATGGAAAAAGTCTGATGGGACATACACGCGATCAGAATATACGATGAAAAGCTCTCATCCGACTTTTTCTAATGGAAATTCCGACCGTGTGTACGCGGCATTACAAGCACACTTTTTTTAAAAAAAAATACACTTTTTTGAATTAAAAAATAAGACACAGTAAACAGTAAAGTTAGCCCAATTTTTTTTTTATATTGTGAAAGATAATGTCACGCCAAGTAAATTGATACCCAACATGTCACGCTTCGAAATTGCGCCCACTCGTGGAATCTTTTACTCTTAAAAATCTCCATAGGCGACATTTAAAAAATTCTACAGGTTGCATATTTTGCGTTACAGAGGAGGTCTAGGGCTAGAATTATTGCTCTCACTCTACCAATCTTGGCAATACCTTACATGTGTGGTTTGAACACCGTTTTCATATGCGGGCACTACTCACGTATGCGTTCGCTTCTGCACGTGAGCTCGGCGGGGTGGGGTGCGTTTACATTGTTAAAAAAAATGTTCTTATTTATTTTACCTTTAATTTTTTATTTTTACACTGTTTTAAAAAAAAATTGTGTCACTATTATTCCTATTACAAGGAATGTAAACATCCCTTGTAATAGAAAAAAGACCTCAGATCTCATATTTACACAAAAAAAAGAAAAAAAAATTTGTCATTTAAAAAAATGAAAATAAAAAAAATGACCCTTTAAGAGCTATGGGCGGAAGTGATGTTTTGACATCGCTTCCGCCCTGCAGTGTCATGAAGATGGGTGGGAGCCTTCTTCCCCTCACTCGTCTCCATGCATAGCCACGGGAAGGAGCCAATTGCCTCAGCCGCTGCCGGCGGCTCCGGTAAGCGGCGGAGGGCATTGGATCACGGCGGGAGGTGCCCCCTCCCGCCGCCAATAAAAGTGATCTTGTGGTGAATCTGCCGCAAAGACCACTTTTATCTTGTACTAGACCGCCTGTCGAACGCAGCGATACTGGGGTTATGGCAGCTAGCTGCTGCCATAACAATGATATCCGTCCTCAAAGTGAGGACGTATATTGGCGTGCGGTGGTCTGGAAGTGGTTAAATATATTTTTTCTTAAATCCGAGCAATACCTGAATTTGAACAGTCTCTTGCATTCCCTGTAGAGAGGGGTTAAAATGTTAGCAGAAGAAGCAACAGAAAGAGCCAAACAGTTCTTGTGCTGAGAAGCAGCATGCTGATAAAGAAAGCAGACTGACAGGGAGGTGAACTTAAAGTGGATGTAAACCTGATTCATGAAATTTGACCTAGGCACATATATCTGTAGTGTTTACTTATCTCTTTCCAAAGCACTAAGTCCTTTCTGCTGTTTCCTTCCTCTGTTATCAGCATGATAACTTCTGACAAGGTCTCCGACAACCGAGATAAAACCAGCCTGAAATTGGTGTCAGGGTGGGTGCCCATCTACCCATACTTCACTCATAGATCACGTTTCATTTATAAAAGCAGTAGTACGGCTTCTATGAATGGCAGAGCTATATGGAAAGGTGAGGCATAGTCGGGCCCTCTTGATGAGAGCATGTGACAGCCACTTAGTTCTAATAACCACAACCACACCAGAAGATTATGGTGTTGGTGGTATGGATGGAAGATAATTTTTCTAAAAGAAGAGGCATCAGCACAAGAAACACATCCTACTGATAGTAAGTTATGTTTCTTGTGCTGATTTTTCATTTTTTAAAATTTTACATGCATTTAGGATTTAATTTTTACATGAGACCTGTTGCTGTATATTGTGAGTTAAAAGTGATATAAAATATATAAGAATGATTGTCATTGTCTTTATAACAGAAGAATATTCATTTTGAATCAGTGGCGCAGGTGGATGCACCGTAACATATTTTTAAATGACACCTTTGAGTAAACAAGGTATAGTAGCATGGCCAGCACAGTGGCTAATTGGTTAGCACTTTCACCTAGCAGCACTAGTGTTGTTGGTTCAAATCCCAACCACAGCACTACTTCCAATATGCCTGTGTGGGTTTACTCCCATACTCCAAAGTCATGCTGGTAGGTAAATTGGCCCTAGCATGTGAGCGTATGAATGGGAATTAGGGACCTTAGATTGTAAGCTCCTCGAGGGCAGGGGCTGATGTGAATGTATAATACATATGTAAAGTGCTGTGTAAATTGATGGCGCTATATAAGTACCAATAATAAATAAATAGTAGCATAATGGTCATACAGAGTAAACTTTGTAAATTTCTCCTCTGCAGAGAGCAGGTGCTGCGGATCAAGACAAACAGCAATGAGCAACTCAGTCGGCTCCAAGATTTACAATCTTTGACACATCTGCAGGTACAAACAATAGCATATTGTATGCAAAAATGTTCTTTTTTCACATATATACTGTAACTTTAAAACATTTTCTCCCAAGAATATTAATATTGAATTAAAACAAAAGTTCCTTCTTTGTATGAAGGGGCCCAGCCTGTCAACCTTTTCTTTTTTGCTTGCACTAAAAGTGATATTATGGCCTAGCAGAGATGCTGCAGCCACAATAATAATGTATGCTGTCCACCTTTCCTGCCTGTCAGGAAAGAATTTTTGGAAACTTATCAACATCACGCCTGCCATAGGGCTCATATAGGTGAGCTTTGTATTTTCACAGTAGACTTGTCTTACAAATGTACTTTTCTTTAAGTTTTTTTAAATATACCTTAACTATGTAGATTTGATTGTTATTCTAAGGTCTGTTATAATGTTCTGTTTGACATTTCTTTGGGAGTTGCCAGTCCTATTAAAATCTTTTCCTAGCGCTTCAAAAGTTCTTCAATCATAGAAAAAGTAAATAAAATGAAGGTTTTGCTTATTTTGCTCTGGTTACTGTTGGCAATGGCCTTTGGTTACACTTCGTTCTTTTATTCTATTCTATTGTGTTCTATTTTACTTTCTCTGCCCAGATACTATTCTTACCCTGCTCTTGATAACTGGTACTTTTCCTTAGCTTGTTTAGCTGCCAGTCTCCACCAACTAAACTATTTCAGCTGTCGCCAGGTGCAGGGCTACAGCAATATGAAGATGGAGAGACTTCCCTTTATTCTTCTCTCGCTTTACTGAGATACTGATGTTATGCTGTACCATCCTTTTCCGGCCAGCAGGGGAAGAGCTAAAGCCAAGCAAGCCCATAGACCTCTATGCAGAGCGCTGAGAATCCTGGGAGTTGTGGTTTGAGATGGCAGCCATGTAATGGCTACATTCAAATTGTTACACTACAGATCCCAACATGCACTATGCAGTAGGAGGAGTGGAGAAAGGATTTCTTTTAAAGTGCCCAGGAAAGTTCTTCCTTTTGGCACAGAGAGAGTTAGAGAGAAAGCATCTCTGTCTGAATATTCACCTGCTAGCTGGAGACCATATCAGTTGAGATCTGAGCCTGAGACTTGGATTGAGGACACCTGTGGGCAGTATAGCACTGCCCAAATCACATCACAGCACACGCACAGCTGCCACAGGCAGACTGGAGCATCCACACACCCCCTATTTCCCACTGCTGACCACACAGGCTTTTGGAGCGAGGTTGAGGGGGCACCCCTTCTACAGCAAGAGTTCACCCCAGCACCCCAGGGACCGATGAGAGGGGTATTCACCAATTGCTGATACTTCCAGCAGGTACTGAGCTTCTCAGACAACGACAGCAAGTATAAACAATCCACACTTCACCTGTGCTGCACTCCATGCTACACTTATTCCAAACCTAGACTGCACCTATACCAACCCTATACCGTATTATACTGAACCTTTACCACATCTGAACCACATCCACCCTTGCACCTGTGCCAAGACTATACCAAATCTATACTTTATTTATACTGCATGCAGGTTAGCTAGGACAATTGTTAAGTACACTGATACTCTTAAAGGGCCCCAACGATAGCCAGCAGAAAAACATCTGAAAGGACTGCCCTTCCTATAATAATTATTCTGTAACCCCACGTTGTCCCCCTGCCAACCCAAAAACTACCACCCTGCCTTTCTTGCATACCCACAATGCATACTCAGTCAGTCTAGGACTAGCAACCCCACCAATAATGCACTCTGGCAGTATAGTTCCATCCCTTGGTAGATTCAACTCTACTACTGCTCAATGCTGCACTTGAGCCTTGTTACTGTTTATGCTGATCTGGACACCAAATGTCATCTTATGCCTTGTCCTTACGTTTAACCATTTTAAATGCTAAATTGCATTATTACCATTGTTAATCCATTTTATGCTTGCCTAGATACCAACCAAATTGGGTGACAATATAATAAGTTTGTCTGTACTACCTGGTTTGGTGCCTATTGTCTTTGATATAGTAGTAAATTGGGTACTAAGTATTACTTTCAGTAATTTTCTATATATTTTATGTTTGTATATTATGCATATATTGCATGGGATATTGTATGTTTGTACACTCAACTTGGTGTGTCAAGGAGGTTCTTGAGAAGGTTGAGGCACAGAAGTGAGGACTCATCCTATCCAATGGCTCTTATGGAGGTAGCGCTGCACAGCTATGCTGGGAGTACTCGTTACCAGAGCCCGCACCTTACTAAAGCCTATTTCCACTATGCTATGGTTTTACACATCCTTGCATACTCTAGCAAGTCTGCACACATCCTAATTTTCATCCAGGGTCCCTAAACACAGCCTCCTTTCCCAGTCCTCAGAATTGCTGAAGATCCATATGCCTGACACACACTGCCTCTAAGAGATCCAGCATTTAAATAAGACACTGTTCCTCCAAAAATGATCACTGTGAAACAGTAATGTACACTACCAGCCCATAGTTTATTTTACCACCTCTAGTGATTCTTACTAGCATTAATATATGTTCCCACATTTGATTCTTCCAGTGGCTTCCAGACATGTACCATGCAGAATGAGCATTTGTACCACTAGTGAAACATGTCTCATACTCTGAGAAATATTACACAGCAATATTTATTTTTAACTTTGAAGTGACTTAACTTTTTGTCAGATACCCTGACTGGTAATATGCATAACAAGCCCCTTTTAACTTTATAAAGCTTGACTTCTGGACTGAACCTGTCAGACCTGATATACCAGTGGATGTCCGAGTTCCCTTCACAAGTCTTCAGTCTGTAAAGGCCTATCTGGAATACAACAACATTGACTATTCCATCATGATAGAAGACCTGCAGGTAAGTTACTTGAACTTGACATGTGCATAATGATTATAGGAATATTTGAACCTAATTACAGGATTTACTGAAATCCTATTGTGAATGGCGCCAACCATGTGTGCCTCCGTGCATATATGTGACAGCTGACCCTTAAAGTGTAAATCACACTAAAATATGAGTTGTAAAGTAAAGCGCTATTCACGTGTGCAAAAGAATTAGTGTAAACTATACCATGTGTTCTATAGTGGAATAAATCCCCATTCAATCCATGCTCAAATTCTCAGTATTAATAATAACATAGACTGTTACAATCAGAAATTGAATTTGTTGTGCAAAAAATAAAAAAAGCAAACCATATATAAGAAAAAAAAAGAAAAAAAGCTGCACATTTGATTTGTAATGCAAGCAATACAAAAAAATGTAAATATAAAATATATGCTAAAATAAGAAGTTATATAATAAAGTTCAGTGTGGTAATCAATCAATCTTTAAGGCCCATCCACTATACTGTGTATAAAAGATCTTGGAAAAATATATATTGCTCCACTCTCCAACAAACAGATGCTCCACCACGTGTGACAATACAGATGCACTCACCAGAGCCCTAAGGTCTTAAGGACCAGTATAGCCTTTTATTACACCAATATGATCAGATGTAGTGATCAGGTTTTCTTCTGCAAAGATAGTATTCTCCCATCAATTGGTTAACACCAAACACCAAAAAGTTAAATTACAGTATGATCGTGCAATACTGTTTATGAAAATGAATCCCTAAAAGTATCTCATTATAAAATGCTCTTACATTAAAACATGCCCAGATCAGCACCAGCTTGATGAGCTTGTTTAGTAACCTCTGGCAATCAAAATACTACTACAGAGTACTGTCCGCCCCGCCGTTACCTCCTGGAGCTAGGCATGCGTTCCACCAAGACCAGATGTGATGTCACTGGTTAGCCACGGCAACAGGCAGTAACCCGACCTCTATGCATTTCGCCAGATAGGCGTCATCTGGAAGAGATTTTGAGCATGGATTTTGCTTTGCTATTTTTTTTTTTGACTCATGATTACTGGATTTGCCTTTTCTAGCTATTGATTGGTACATATTTCTTGTAGCAAGTGATCAACATAGAGAAAGAAGGAATGGAAAGCAATGAAAGAAAAGAACGCAACTCTGGCTCATTTGACTTTGGCGCTTATCACACCTTGGATAATGTAAGAAATCAATTCTATTTCACAAACTAAAAAAATCTATGGAATGGGACACATAAAAAAAAAAATATTGATTAATTCCCTACATTTTGGCTTGAGACATACTTTCAGTCACGTAACTTTCGAACATAATAAGTATATATATATATATATATGTATATATATATATATATATATATATATATATATATATATATATATATATATATATATATATATATGCAGCTGTGATGAAAATTAAACGTAATATTACATTTGTTAATTATATGAAGCAATGTATTTTTTTTCGGTAATCTCTTTTTTGTCTTCTTTATTTCAGATAAACTATGCCATTGACCTAATTATATCAGATTACAGATCAATTGTCAGCAAACAACAGATTGGTAACTCATATGAAGGGCGTCCCCTTAATGTTCTTAAGGTGATTCTATTATTATGCTTGAGATACAGTATGGAGTAGATAATAATTATATATTTATATATTAGATAATTATATATTTTTAAATTGACTGTTTACAGCTGTAGTTGACATAAGCTGTGTGTAGTACATGTTTAATAGCAAAGCACATAAGTTCAATTTTTTAGGAAAGGAAAATATATTTGAGCACTAAAAAAAGTGAAATATGCATTACATGATCTCATTGATAGGTTGTAAAAAAAATATTCAAATGCATAAATTCTGCTTACAGTTCAGCACTGGAGCCGGCCACCCTGGCATTTGGATAGATGCTGGTATTCATGCACGTGAGTGGGTTACTCAAGCTACTGCCCTATGGACTGCACGTAAGGTAACTACAACCTACACAATGGAGGGTAACAAATATTGTTGTGCTTCTCATAATCCAATAACAGTGAGAACCCTTACTATGACATAGGTATAAAGAATTGTATAGGTTAATTTATGTAATTTGTTAAACTTTCAAATTTTGTAACCTTTGTAAACCTCTTAGTACCTCAACCAACTGTTGGGGTATGGGAGAATGATGTTAAGCAAATGGAAATACTTAAAAAAACAGAATGTAAAGGCCACAGATAGTAACTCCCTGCCAATACTCCCCTGTTTTAAAGGTACATTTATTTACAGCAAAATCTGATTTATATTTTTAAAGCTTGCTTCTGACTATGGAAAGGACGCATCTGTTACCTCTTTGTTGGATAATTATGATGTCTTCCTTATGGTTGTCAGCAATCCTGATGGATATGTCTACTCTCACACAACAGTAAGTTATGTTAAGTACTATTAAGTAAGCCTTAATGATATGTCCTTTGTGGTACAAAGATCAGTTCAACATAGTAATAACAAATTCAGTCTATTTCAAAGGTGATATGAGAAGAAAGCATAAAATAATACTTTGTAAATTGCTGTGATAGTACAAACATACATGTAGAATTCTTCATTGAAATAAATTGAGATTGCTTTCCCTAGTTGCCTTTCTAAAGGAACTGGATTTATAGCAGGAATGAATGTTGGAAAATAACAAGGGGGGGCATTTCTAAGTATATTGGTATTGCAGATTAGTTTGGATGGGTAGGAGGATCTTCTATTGGTTGAACATGATTGATTTATGTCATTTTCAACCTAACTATATAACCATGTAATTATTTGCTATAGCTGTATTAAAAATAAACCTTTACTTAAAGGTAAATTATAATGGTTGTTTTTTTTAGTTTATGAGTTATATGTACAGTATATATCAGTTACAGAGCTTTGTAAACAGGGCTCAACTCCTGCAGCAACGCATGGGAGCGGTGTTCCTGTACTTTTTCCACAGCAGGAATTCCATTGCATTTTGCACCCCTCCTGCAGGACGCGGCTGCTATCAGTGGCCTGGTGTACCAACGGGGGAGCGGGGTGTTGGTCCGCCCCGTGTCACACATTGCAGGGATTGTCAGGCCAGGCAGCATGTCCAAGTGGGGAAAGTAGCTGGGCAGCTCCTTCAGCCCGCGCCGCTCACCCGGACGCTTATTTGGTTTAGCAGGCGGGGCGGGAACTACCCAGCTGCCCCGTGACCATGAAGGGAGAAGGAGCTGCGATGGATCCGAGCCCATTGCCTGATGCCGCCTGAATGGGAAAAAAGTGAGTGTTCACCCGTGCAGCAGCCTCCCTGTATGCATGGATAGGAGAAGCAGTGGGACAGCTGCATATAGAGGAATTGATCTTTGCATATTCCCCCTGCAGCTGCTGAATGCTTGATTCTCTTCCTCTCTCCCCTGCAGGCATTCAGCGGCTGCAGGAGGAATATGCAAAGATCAATTCCTCTATATGCAGCTACCCCAACGCTGCTCCTATTCAAATTCTTTTGCTGCCCCCCCCCCCCCCCCATGCTACTGAGTAATTTAATTCAACACATAATTTATTTTATTTTATCTGGGGTTGTTCTTGTCTCCCATTACTTAACCATATTCTCAGCTCTTTGGTGATCAGTGGCAGTAAAATATCAAAACATTCTGGAAACATTTAAGAACATTGTGAGTGATTGATAACATGCATTCTAAACATCAGTGCTGGACCTAACTTTAGGTGTAGAAAGTTTGTGTCTAAAGGGGGTAAAAACTAAGAGGCTTTTTTTTCTTTTACTACTAATTGGTCATTCATTTTTTAATACCATAAGATATAATACAGACATCTCATGTAAGCTTTTTTTTTATTTTAACATAATGATATAATACTATAAACCAGGTTAGTAGGTCAGAAAACTACAAGTGATTTGTAACATCTTTGGGTTTCATGGTTAAAAAGACAATCAGGGCAAAATGCTATCCTCACTCACTGTGTAAGCTCTGCCGTCCACTGGTATTTAGACAGGGGGATGATTTCACACTTGCCCCTCCTCATACTTTACACTGTTCAGGCATGGTGACTGACTGCTCAAGCCTGAGAACTGTCACACAGGTGCTCACTCTCCAGTCCCCCCCCCAGTGCTCTCCAATTCCCCCCTGCTCTCCATTTCCCCTGCTCTCCAGCCCTCCCCCAGTGCTCTCAAGTCCCCCCCAAGTGCTCTCCAATCCCCCCCAGTGCTCTCCAATTCCCACCAGTGCTCTCCAGCCCCCCGGTGCTATTCATTCCCCCTCCCAATGCTCTCCAGTTCCCTGCAGCTCTATCCAGTCCCCCCTCAGTCCTATCCAATCCCCCCTGCTCTCTAGTTCCCCCTTCAGTTCTCTATAGTTCCCCCCTCCAGTGCTCTCTAGTTCCCCCCCAGTGCTCTTCAGTTCCCCCCAGTGCTCTCCAGTCCCAGACCCAGTGCTATCAAGTCCCCCCCAGCCACAGTGCTATCCATTCCCCCCCAGCCCCAGTGCTATCCAGTCCCCCCAAGCCCCAGTGCTATCCAGTCCCCCTAAGCCCCAGTGCTCTCCAGGCCCCCAGCCCCAGTGCTCTCCAGCCCCCTAGCCCCAGTGATATCCAGTCCCCCAGCCCCAGTGCTATCCAGTCCCCCAGCTTCAATGTTATCCTGCCCCCCCAGTGCTCTCCAGTCCCCCCCCCCAGTTCCCTCCCAGTGCTCTCCAGTCCCCCCCAGTGCTCTCCAGTTTCCCCGTGCTATCTAGTCCCCCGTGCTATCCAGTCTCTGACCATCTCCTGTGTCATGTCCTCAGTCTGTGACCATATCCTGTGTCATGTCCTCAGTCTCTGACCATCTCCTGTATCATGTCCTCAGTCTCTGATCAACTCCTGTATTATGTCCTCAGTCTCTAACCATCTCCTGTATCATGCCCTCAGTCTCTGACCATCTCCTGTATCATGCCCTCAGTCTCTGACCATCTCCTGTATCATGTCTTCAGTCTCTGACCATGTCCTGTATCATGTCCTCAGTCTCTGACCATCTCTTGTATCATGTATGCAGTCTCTAACCATCTCTTGTATCATGTCTGCAGCCTCTGACCATCTCCTGTATCATGTCTGCAGTCTCTGACCTTCTCCTGTACCGTGTCTGCAGTCTCTGACCATCTCTTGTATTATTTCCACAATCTCTGACCATCTCCTGTATCATGTCTGCAGTCTCTGACCATCTCCTGTATCATGTCCTCAGTCTCTGACCATCTCCTGTATCATGTCCTCAGTCTCTGACCATCTCTTGTATCATGTCCTCAGTCTCTGACCATCTCCTGTATCATATCCACAATCTCTGACCATCTCCTGTATCATGTCTGTAGTCTTTGACCGTCTCCTGTATCATGTCTGCAGTCTCTGACCATCTCTTGTATCATGTCCTCAGTCTCTAACCATCTCCTGCATGTCCTCAGTCTCTGACCATCTCCTGTATAATGTCTTCAGTCTCTAACTATCTCCTGTATCATATCTGCAGTCTCTGACCATCTCCTGTATCATGTCCTCAGTCTCTGACCATCTCTTGTACCATGTCCTCAGTCTCTGACCATCTCCTGTATCATGTCCTCAGTCTCTGGCCATCTCTTGTATCATGTCTGCAGTCTATAACCATCTCTTGTATCTTGTCTGCAGCCTCTGACCATCTCTTGTATCATGTCCTCAGTCTCTGTCCTTCTCATGTACCGTGTCTGCAGTCTCTGACCGTCTCTTGTATCATATCCACAATCTCTGACCATCTCCTGTATCATGTCTGCAGTCTCTGACCATCTCCTGTATCATGTCTGCAGTCTCTGACCATCTCTTGTATCATGTCTGCAGTCTCTGACCCTCTCCTGTATCATGTCTGCAGTCTCTGACCATCCCCTGTATCATGTCCTCAGTCTCTAACCATCTCCTTTATCATGTCTGCAGTCTCTGACCATCTCCTGTATCATGTCCTCAGTCTTTGACCATCTCCTATATCATGTCCTCAGTCTCTGACCATCTCCTGTATCCTGTCCTCAGTCTCTGACCATTTCCTGTATCATGTCCTCAGTCTCTGACCATCTCCTGTATCATGTCCTCAGTCTCTGACCATCTCCTGTATCATGTTCTCAGTCTCTAACTATCTCCTGTATCATGTCTGCTGTCTCTGACCATCTCCTGTATCATGTCCTCAGTCTCTGACCATCTCCTGTATCATGTCCTCAGTCTCTGACCATCTCCTGTATCATGTCCTCAGTCTCTGACCATCTCTTGTACCATATCTGCAGTCTCTAACCGTCTTGTGTATTAAGTCTGCAGCCTCTAACCACCTCTTGTATCACATCCTCAGTCTCTGACCTTCTCCTGTACTGTGTCTGCAGTCTTTGACCATCTCTTGTATCATATCCACAATCTCTGACCATCTGCTGTATTATGTCTGCAGTCTCTGACCATCTCCTGTATTATGTCTGCAGTCTCTGATCATCTCTTGCATCTCTTGAGGAATGCAGATAATTCTGGACAGGAATGGGGATACATTGTGGGAGGGATTGATAATGCTGGGCGGGGATGGGGATGCATTGTGGTGAGGGATGGATGATGCTGGGCGGGGACGGGGATACATTGTGGAAAGGGATGCGGATTATTCTGGGTGGGGATGGAGATACATTTATTTTTTTTAGGGTGGGGGGGATCTTGGGTGAGTTCCCAGACTTTTTTTTTTCAGGACATGACCCCTGTTTGTAAACAGCAGGCTTTTTACAACAGAGTGCTAAGCAACTTCAGACAGATATGTAAAAGGGAAATTAGAGCTCCATATGCTGACTAAAACTCATACAACATTTTTTTTTCAACATATTACTATTTATTATTTTTAGAACCGTATGTGGCGCAAAACTCGTTCCATCAATAAAGGTAGTGCATGTGAAGGTGTTGACCCCAACAGAAACTGGGATGCAGGCTTTGGAGGTAACTACAACTTTACAAACCTTGGATTATATCCACATTTCAGTCACTATTTTCCACTGCCACCACCCCAAAATATTAAGATGGTTTTTACAAGATTGTTATCATTGTTATCAGTCTGTTGTTTAAACTAGTGATTTTATCATGTACATTGCAGCTCAAAGAAGCTGCTCCAGGCTTTTGAGCTTTTTTGAGCTTTTTTATACTCTCATCATTTTTTCTGCCTGGAAACTCCCCTCCATGTTAGCCAATGTGACCATGCACAGTATAGTTTTTTTCAGGCGTTTACAGGCATATGCTCTTACAGGCAAAAAAAAGTGCCCAAAAACATGCAAAAAAGCATGAAAAAGCTCAAAAAAGCTCGAAATCACACAAAAAAATAAAAATAGGAAAGGGGAGGGTTTGTGAAAAAAAGGCTTATACTCAAAAAAGCTCAAAGAAGCTCAATACAAATGTGCAAAAGAGCCCAGAAAAGTACAAGCTTCTTCAAGCTGAAATAAAAGCTCAAATGTGTGGAAAAGCAGCTTTTTTTGAGCTGCGGTGTACATTAGCCAAACAGTAGGGTGTGCAATATTACTTAATATGGGATTCAGATTCCCAAACACACCAGTCAATATGTTCAAAGAACGACAAGGCTCCGTTCACATCTCTGCGTTCTGAATCGCGGGCGGATTTGCCACGATTCCACTCACAATTTGAAATAGCGGCAGAAGCTCTTGTACTTATTACATATTTACATAGTAGGTGAGATTGAAAACAGACACAAGTCCATCAAGCCCAACCTATGTGTGTGATTATATGTCAGTATTACATTATAAAACTTCTTTTGGGCGAAAGGGATCCCACGATTCTGTTTGCGCGATTTTACTGTGATTGACGCCCGCCAAATCGCAGTAAAATCGCGCAGTGATTGGGGTGCCATTGGAAGTCACAGAGAATACACGGGTGTGCCGTGATTTGCCGCTATTTCAAATTGCGCAAGGAATCGTGGCAATTCCGCCCGCGATTCAGAATGCGGAGATGTGAACGGAGCCTAATACTAATTGTATGCAACCATCAAAATTATAATGAAAGTATAGATATTGGCTTCAGTTGATTTTGTTTTTTACAAATGTTTCACATGACTAGTGTAAGTAAAACTTCGTGTTGACAAATAGGCATTTTATTACCTCTGTAATGACAGTCTACAACCAACAATTAGGATGTCGTATCTAAAGAAGGGATAGAAATTAAAATAAATAAATAAATAAATAAATACGTAAATAAATGCATGTTTTCTTCAGTTAGTTACACTAAGGCCAAATGGTCTATGTGTGTGGTCTAGAAATTCAAACTTCATACATGCAGCAATAATGTAGAAATACCAAACTATTATTTTTTTTAATGTAGGTCCAGGAGCTGATTCTGACCCCTGTTCTGAAGCATACCATGGACCCAGTGCAGAATCAGAGGTGGAGGTAAAGTCTATTGCCAACTTTATTAGGAGTCACGGCAAAATCAAAGGATTTATAACCATCCACAGCTACTCTCAGCTTCTGCTTTTCCCTTACGGATACAAGCGCACCCCTCCTGCTCACTATACTGAACTGGTAAGATTCAAAACACTTAATAACATTGCACTACATACAAAATTTATTCATAGTAGTCAGTCCTGTTGGTTTGCCCAATGAGATAAAATACTATACATACAGAAAGCAGTCTTTGATGACTAGAATTGTAAAATACTGTCAGATCAGCTAATCGTGTCAATATTGGTGACACAACTTTCCTGTTATTTCTCATGCATTTGTTATTGCTGTAGAATTAGTAAGAAAAGGTAACTTTTTCTTACAAGCTGCATTTAAAGTGATATCATGACCTCACTTCCTGTCATGACAATGGGATAGATTGGGGAAATTGCACTAATCAGAACATAGACAGAACATAGACAGCGACAAAGTCCTAATAGAGCTTTTCTACTCTGTGATAAAAAAAGGACTTTGCTTGGAGTTCCACTTAACTATTTTAGCCCTGGCCTTTTTATAGGTAAAAGCATTTTCCTTCTCAAAGAGTTACAGTAAGGAGTTTAGATGAGTTCACTATTTGCAGATTATCTGTTTCCTGAGGAAAAAACTAAAAGTTTTTATTTTTTATTAACCAATAACATTCACTGTAAGATACAAGTGAGATTATTGTGAATGTCACATGGCTAGATGTAAAATAGCCGTTTGATTATGGTCAATATTGAGGATATTTGCCGACACACCATGGATCGACAAGTAGCGTCCAAACGATTTTTAATGAAGCATTACCACATCACAGAACAGGTAGTGCAACGTTTCAAAGTCACACAGGACCCCTTCATCAGGCATGTGACATGCCTGGCGAAGGGGTCCTGCGTGACTCCGAAACGTTGCACTAGCTGTTCTGTGATCATGCTTCATTAAAAATCATTTGGACGCTACTTATTGATCCGTGGTGTGCTGGCAAATATCCTCATTGTGGCTTTCTGATCCAGTATCCAGCTGGTGGTTGCTGCAGCACCCAAATCTTCTAGAGCTTTATCCAGGAACATGAGCGATAGGAATATGGAGTATTACTGATTATGGTCAATCTCACATGACTCTTAAAAACTGACACAAAATCAATAAAAATAACTTTTTATAATAATAGTACAGAGGACAGTGTGCCTTACTCGTCAGATTCTAAAAAAAATCTATGAAGAAATCTCTCTCTCTGTCTTTGGCATTAAACTCTTTGGAGACTCCTCACCTCCTGTACAGTTTGAGCCTATTCTACACTATCCATCACTCTCAATCAATAGGTTAGGGCTTTCAGCTTAAGTCTTAAGTCCTCTTGCAGATTGATAACCTTTTTTAGCCTGATTTTGTCCCTTCTTTCTGGATTTTCGCAGAAGCCTTTTTCAAGATGCTTTCTCCCTTTTAAATGACCGTTCACCTGATTTGGATGTAAATACCCTCAAATTAAAGCTGAAAGTCTGCAGTTAAAGAACATCTTGTTCGTTTCATTTCAAATCCATTGTGGTGGTGTATAGAGCCAAAAAGATTAGAATTGTGTCGATATCCCTGACTGTATGTAACAAAAGCTTAAGAATGAGTACTTAAAGTCCAATTTTGACATTTCTGTGGCAAAATCCTTGCTTTTATAATAGTCTTGTGAATATTATCTCTTCAGCAGTTTCACCTGTTTTTATGAACTGAGTGGCATTGGCCATAATTAAGCTGATATTTTATATCTGGCCATATGACACAATAATTATACTCATATTTAAAGTATATGTTTGTGTATGTCTATATATATATATATATATGGGAGGTATACATCCACTAAATTGTTTTTAGTTTCTAGTCTTCTCCAAAAACAATCTGTCAGTCCTAGCTTATAAAGTGAGTGGACTGAGTAGGTATTACAGAGGTTATCTCAACCTACATAAATGAATGTTAAATTAATATGTTTTACTCTTTCTAGAACACAGTTGCTAAAGCTGCTGCTAGTGCATTGGGCTCTCTCTATGGCACCCAGTACAAAGTTGGAACAATCATCTCCACTATTTGTAAGTCAATGTCTAAAATCACTTTACCCATTTTTAGAGCTCTTCTAGGCACAGGACTGAATGTAATCATTTTCTCTGGATGCTAGTGTGTATTACTGTTACAATAAACATGCCAGCATAAAGAAATGCTACTTTGGAAGAAGAAAACAAAAAATATTGCATTGTAAAATTGAATTTGTTTTTTGATACTCTAAACCAGAGTTTCTCAATCAGGGTTCTAGGGAACCCCAAGGTTCCTCCAGAGGTTGCTAAGTTTTCCATGAGCAATGAGCAATTCCAGCCTTTCAGATAAGTTCCCACTGACACCATTGATCTTTTTAGATATCTGTAAGGAGGTAATTCTTCCCAATGTCCACAAGTGTAAGGAGTATTCTTTCCACTGACCATCATGCTAATGTATCATGAGGTGTATGTATAGTCATTTTTAGCAGGGGTTCTCTGAGACCAGAAAGTGCATATCAACACAAATCAATTTCAGCAGCAATACATATACTAAAGGTGAAAAATATATTCAAAGCCCAGTGATATCAATTTCTTCTGCGTGCATTTACTCAATGAGAAATGACAAATGTCCCAACAAGATGAAAAGCAACAAATGTCCCAATACAATGCAATATGACACCATCCACCAGTGGAGTAAATAAATCTTGAAGAAAGCCAGACACCTTGTTGTGCTCTCCACCACAAGTAAAGATGGCCTCTTACCAGATGGTATCTATCCCTTTAAAAAAGATCAACGTGCATGTAGATAACAAGCTTCTAGACATCCACCAGTATTCACAGCAAAAATGCCCACTTTTGCAATTCCAAAGGTCAGCATACCAGGTCAGACAGCATGATCATTTATAGGAAAGAACAGAGGCTGCACATAGTGTAATTCCGCTATACCATCTTTATTTAAAATAAGACAGGTACTTATCTGTTCCCCTGACAACGCTGTTTGACAGTGAAACGCGTTGGGAAGGGCCTGACCGGTGATCTCATCACGCCCACCGAGTCGCAGGTGGCAATGGTTTATCTGCTGTTTGTTTATGTACTGTACCTCTGTAAGTACCTGTGCTATTTCAAATAAAGATGTTATAATGGTTTTACACTGTGTGCAGCCTCTTTTCCTTCCCATGAATGTACGGCCTGGTATGCCTGGTATGCTGACCTTTGGAGTCATGGAAGTGTACAAGTGGGCACTTTTGCTGGGATTGATACCCATCTGGTAAGAGGCCATCTTTACATTTGGTGGAGGGCACAACAAGGTGGCTGGCTGTTTCTTCAAGATTAATTCACTTCACCAATGGATTATGTCATAATCCATTGTATTGGGACATATTTTGCTTTTCATCTTGTTGGGACATTTGTCGTTTCTCATTGAGTAAATGCATGCTGAAGAAATTGATTTCACTGGACTTTGAATATATTTTTAACCTTTAGCATAGGTATTGCTGTTAAAATTGATTTGTGTTGATGCACACTTATTATATGTGTATTATAGATTATTTTGACATCTGGTATTCAGGTGGTCATGCACGCATATTTATACACTAAGCACAAAATATTTTTTTATATATAAGTGTTCCTCTGTGTTGAAAAGGTTGAGAAAGCCTGCTTTAAGCTGCTGTAGTGGCAGCCTTAGGTTACATTATACAATTTTCTTGTACAACTTCTATACAATTTCGTTTAGATTTAACTTCAAACTATGTAGTGCAAAGGCCTGCCTGCTTGGATACAAATTAAAAGTGCTGTTAGGTTTGACCTCCTATTATATGGTTGTTGGTAAATCTAAAGGAAAATTGTACAAGAAAATTGTATAATGTATGGCCAGCCCTAGTTTTTGCTGTTTTTTAGGCTAAGTACATTTTCTGTAAGTAAAATACCTCTCAGAAATCCAGTGTGCTTGTAACTTCCTGTGAACTGAATTGATATCTCAAACAATGCTATCAGCTTTCTCAGCTATCTTCTCTTAACAAAAAGCAACTCTTCTATTTTGTATTGTACTATTGAGTGTTGAGTGTGACGAAACTAATTTTGTTCTGATAATTATTTTTTCTGCAGATCAAGCTAGTGGAGGAAGTATTGATTGGAGCTATGATATTGGAATTAAGTATTCATTTGCTTTTGAGTTGAGAGATCAAAGACAGTATGGCTTCTTGCTTCCAGCTTCTCAGATCATACCAACTGCACAGGAGACCTATCTGGCTCTTAAAAAGATTCTGGAGCATATTCGTGATAACCCTTATTAAACAAGGCAAAGATGTACAAGGTGCTTAGACAGTATGCATACTATGTAAATAAATTAAAATATGGACTGCAATGTAAAACCCCTTTGGGTGTTAATGGAAAATTTCTTATGTTGAATTTCCTCTTCTTATAGCTCTAGGAAGATATTAAAAAAACACCAACAAATGCAATACATTTTCAGTGCAACTATTATAAATGCTTGGGTTAGACTTGATTTTAGCTTCTCCTTTACAGCATCACTCAGAGTGGAATAGGAAGTATTTTGTCCCAATCAGGTGTCTTGCATTCTAGTGGAGTTCCCAGCATAGCTGACACCTGGGGACATTTTTTAATGCCCACTCCCCATACTCCTCCATGCATCAAGTTAACTGAATGTTTTATATATAATCATGTTGGAAAAAAACACATTGTAGAATTTGATCAGCATTGAAACAGGGAAAACAATGGCATACTAAATAACATTCAAATAAACAAAGGATTTAATAGCGGTGCATATGGTGAAACGAACATAATAACTATATGCTTTGATAATGAGAAGTCTACAGGGGGCCCCACTAAAGTTGTTGTTAATATACAATGCTATAGACATTTTCTAATACAGTTATACCTTTGCAGGCACCATAACTATTTTTCTTAGTTTCAGGAATTATCTTTCTTACCATTTTTACATAGTTATAAAGTTCTTTCATTTGACCATGTATCTCTACTTCCTGATAGTGGGGAGTTACAGGACACTGTGCAGACACACAACATGTCTGTATTCTATAGACCAGTGGTCATCAATCCTGTCCTCAGGGCCCACTAACAGGCCAGGTTTTATGTATTACCTTGGGGAGATGCAGACTAGAATACTGCAATCACTGAGCAGCAAATGATATCACCTGTGATGTATTTCAGTTATCTTGCAAACCTGGCCTGTTAGTGGGCCCTGAGGACAGGGTTGATGACCACTGCTATAGACTGTTCAGCCTGAGGCAACATGCAGGCTGTGGTTTAGCAGGGGTGTGTTCAAGAGGTAGACTCTGATTGGAAGAAGGTGTAACCCAGAGGCAGTCTGTGATTAGTCACGGGGAGTGGTGGCTAAACAAACTACCCAACTACCCAGCCATGCCATGTGTCAGCACAGTGTCCTGTACAGCTACGAAGCCTGTATGGACAGACCATAATTCATGAGCAATTAAAAAAAATAATCTTTTTTTGGATAGTGACAATAGAAATAGCATACAGGTTTGCCACACAGATAAAAAGTCTTTTTGGACAGGCCACAATCTCTTAGTGATTGAGCAGGCATTTAGCATCTGGAAAAAAAATGTCTCTCTTCTTTGGACACTGACAATGGAAATAGCATACAGGTTTGTACCACCAGCTAGAAAGCCTTTTTAACCACTTAAGTCCCCAGCCCAGTTTTAAAGCTGCACTGGGATAGCGGCTATTTGTCCCAGTGCTGTTTTAAAATGGCAGCGGGCATCAGCAGCTCCTGCGGGTCCCAGCAGGCATAAGTGCTGGGGCTGCATCCAGCATCCACCAGTGCTAAGCCTAGGAGCTGAAACAATCAGTTCCTGGGCCTCAAATGCTTTCACAGAGTGCTCCAAAGGAGTGCTTGGTGAAAGTGGAGGTGAACACAGCACTTCCATATATATATATATATATATATATATATATATATATATATATATATATATATATTCCTTCCCAGAATAATTCCTAAGACTTCGTCCAGACAGGTGCAGAGACCATCCCATGTGTGCAGCCTCCCTTTATTTTTGCTCCTGCATTTGCCACAAGCTGGGTGCGGGCAGCCTACAAAGATGGATGCAGGGGCAGCGGCTGCTTGGATACAACTGCATGTCAAAACTTGACATGCCGGCAGGAGTAGGTGCACCCAAAACACCTAATGTCTGTGTCCGCTGCAGGTGCAAAATCAAAGACTGATCACAGAAGGGGTCTCCTGCCCATCTAAATGAAGCCTAAGTTGTAACAATGATGTTGGGTGATCTGGATGACATTTGTGTTTACTGCACAAGCATAGTGCTTTTGTGAGCAAACACAAGGTCATTTAAATCTTTAATGATCGCATACATGTAAAAAAAAAAAGTAGTGGTCAGGCTAAATTGTACCCTCATCAACCCAACTTAATGTTATCCCAATATTATACTTACTATTTACGTAAACCATTGTTTTTTCTCCACACGCATCGCAATGTAGCATCAAAAGGGAACACAACTCTTTTAGGCTGGGTTCACACCATTGCGAATTGGATGCGGGTTACTCGCATCCAAGTCACAATAGCAGGAGATTTTGACCGGTTCTCTATGGAGCCAGTTCACATAGTTCCTCTACAGCTCCAGTACGAATGTGCACAGGAGCCCTGTGTGTCTTTTGGTCCATTTCAGGTCCGAATTAAACCAAAAATTCAGGCTGAAATCAGACCTGAAACGGTGAATGGAGACACACCAAACTCCTGCTGGGAGCCGCATCAGTATTAGGTGTGAACCCAGCCTTAAAGTAAGACACGTACACTTGCTTTGAGCTTTACTATTCTGCTATGGTACATAAAAGTCACACTAATGTGATATTATTTTAATTAACAGACTTTGCTGATTATGTTGTAGGGCAAGTTTATGAGGGTGCGCAACTTACGTTGCAAAATTGGGAAAATTACAGAAAAAATATTTTTTACATTTTTTTAATTCCTTTTTCAATTTTTTTTATTTTCAATAAATGCTTAGGAATTAAAAATATATATCCATATTTGTCAAGCTGGTTTGTAAATCCTTTTTTTCATCAATCAATGATAGCAGTTGAGCAACATTATAAACCTCTCCCTTTTTTAGGGAGTGCTCAAATATATTCGGAATCTTTGTTTTCTAGTTTACAGATTTTATACTTGTGACATCCATTCCTGAAGAAGTGAAGATACATTTATGAAACGTGTAGAGTTTTAGGATGCAATCCTTTTTAACAATTTGGTTATGTGGGAATATCTGTATGGACTAATTATATCAATATAATATGTACCCTAAGCTGATGTATGCTGGATATAATGAACCAGTTTGTTATTTTAATTTATGAGCTTTTCATGTATTGGTCAATAAACTGACATTTTACATATACTTACTTCTTATGCCTCATTTAAAATCCCATGGGCAATTGATCTGGTTTGAGTACTTATATGTGTCCAGATTTCCTACCAAACCAAAGCCCCATTTGTCCTGAAAAAAGTGATATATAATGCTTTAGGGTAGACTACAAAACCTAAAATACATCATTTGTGGTACTGAAACATTGCCACAACAGGGTCCTGGCATTTCCGAGCCACATTATATGCAATACATTGCCAAAACAAAAAAAATGACATGACAATTTTCAGCTTTAACAGCTAGAATGTGCTCCCTTCATTGCCCTGCCATGTTTCCACCAAGTGTCTAAGGCAGGGGTCTCAAACTGGTGGCCCTCCAGCTGTTGCAAAACTACAAGTCCCATCATGCCTCTGCCTGTGGGAGTCATGCTTGTAACTGTCAGCCTTGCAATGCCTCATGGGACTTGTAGTTTTGCAACGGCTGGAGGGCCGCCAGTTTGAGACTTATGGTCTAAGGCATGCTTACAGTATAAAGTATCATTGTGCGTGGGAGAGGTAGCTGAACAAATTGTTGGATGCAGTTTTTACTGTGCCTTCCATGTATATGTAAAATCCATCACTAAATTAATGCTTTTGTTAAAATGTCTAAATTTAAATGTTTTCCTAATTATGCTGCCAATTGCATTCTGAAAATTTGGGGTTCAAAGCCCAAGTTATACTCCTTGCCAAACACTTTGAGGGGTTTACTTTTCTAAATAGAGTAATTTGGTTGTAGTTTCTGAGGTCCTGCCAGTCCTAAGCCGCTGCAAATGCAGTTTAATGCCAAAAATCGGACATGTCAGTTTTCAGCCATTGACAGTAGAATGCCCTTCCTTGTTTCTGGGCGCTGCTATGTTCACACCATGTGACTGAGACATACTTAGTCCCCTTTCACAGTGAGGCACTTTACAGGCGCTATAGCGCTAAAAATAGCCCCTGCAAAGCGCTTGTAAAGTGACTCTCCTGTCACTTGAACTTGAGCTGTTTTGCAAAGAACAATGAGCAAAAATTTCACTCTCCAGATGTGCAAAGCTGGTAGAGACAAAAGACAAAAAGACTTGCAGCTTTAACTTCAGTGAAAGGTGGTTCTACAAGTATTGACCCAGGGGGGCTGAATACAAATGCATGCCACACTTTTCACATTTTTATTTGTAAAAAAAAAAAAAAAATATAATTTTTCTTTCACTTCACAATTATGTGCCACTTTGGTCTATCGTATAAAATCCCAATAAAATACATTTATGTTTTTGGTTGTAACATGACAAAATGTGGAATGAATACTTTTTCAAGGCACAATACATAAGAAACTGAAAGAAAAAAACCTGAAAACAACAATATTAAAAAAATTTCCTTGAATTTCAAGTAACACTAATATAAAAAATATGAATTACAATTGCTCAAAACATTCAAAATCTCACAGTTCAGGCTGTTTGCCTTTTTAAATGTGCAAATTTTGGAGTCCTTCAATATTTTTTTAAAGACAGGGCCTTTGTTGTCAGTGCATGAAAAAAGCTTCATATATCTAATATATACACCATTGTTGCTGCACCATATATTTTCCCCATAACTCAGAAAAAAACATGCAAGTTTGGTTTTGTTTGATTCCAAACAAAGTAAAAAAAAAAAAAACACAGTGCCTTGTTCTTTACATTTTCATGTGGTCAAAATCACCAGAAATCGCCTTTTTTCATATTTTTTAACCATTTTTTCCCCTCATATCCAAGAAAAACAAAAATAAATTATGTGGGCAGGACTCATCTCCCAATGGGGACACCCTTAGGAATGTGGCCGCTAAGACACATGCACAGTTCCACTTGATACACTGATAACTTAACTGGAAAGCACTTGTCCCATGTAACCACACACCATTTCCTTCCATGTAAATACAGCATTTTGAGGGGGAAACCACAGATCTGTGTCCCAGCACAGTCATAACTGCCACCTCACTCCCAGTGATAATGTGAGAGTCACACCATTCATACAGCGCAAACCTCTGTTTTTTGACGAGCCATATACTTTACTTGGATCCACTTCTGTCTCTCCTCTTACACCTGCAGGCTAGGTCCATAGGTTCCCTGTGCCATGATTCTGGTCCCAAGTTTGGGGTACTGATTCCTAGGGAGGGGGTCAGGCTCACTAATCCCCCTTGCTACCAGGGTTTCCAACTCTAATGGCAAGTACTAAGTTCCTGCTGGTTGGATGCTAACATTTTTCATCACTTCCCCTGGAAGTGATGGCAACGGCACTCCAACTCCACAGCACAATTAACCCTTCTGTAGTGTCCCCCCTTGAATGTTTTCTTTATCCCCTGTTGTTCAATCCCTAGTTCTTATGATACACCATTATATGCATCCCCTTTATAAGAACTTCACACCAGACACCTTTTGAGTTAACTTGGAACTTTTACTGAGAAGTATTTAGTTGATATAGCAAACAATCTCTTTACAGTTAATTATTCTCACTCGTTCTCTCTATCCAACTCAAGGTGTTTCCTACCCAGGCTACCATCTCATACCTCAGAGTAGTGCAAAGTCCAGAAAGTCCTTAGTCCTCTTCAGGACCCCAACTGAGTACCCTTTCAAGGGAGAAAGCAGACATGCCTAAGTAGAGCCCATATCATGCAGAGCCCTTCTGGCTCCTTCCCATGTGGAGGTATCCTCTTTTCTCTCGAAAAGCTGCTTCCTCTTGTGTTTATGGCCCACCACTGAGTGGCTGAACAATGAACACCTGGGGGTTAGCAGACTTAACCCCTTACTAACTCCCTGGATACCTCACTGTACAAAGATCTATCAACACACATACAATGCAGTACAGCAACAGAGGCAATGTGCACCCCAAAAGCAGGCACCTGCCTACAAGTATATAATTCAAAGTATGGTATTAAAAGATAGTACTATATGTCTGCAAAAACAATGTCAAGACTGGCTAGGTTGACTGCAAAGCAGCAATTATAAGACAGTCCCATGTCCAAAACCTTAACAAATCCCTTATGGACTCATGGAGGGTTTATATTGGTTAAAAGTGCTGGGACTCAAGTGGTTAAACAGGCTTTCATTTCTGAGAGATCGGGCAGGCATTTAGCATCTGAAAAAAATGTGTCTTTTTTGGATACTGATAGTGGACATACTTTATAGTTTTGCACCACGGCTAGTATGCCTTTTTTAACAGGCCACAATTTACATATTTCTATACTTTATAATGTTAAAAAAAGGCACAGGTCTATTCAGTTCAACTAATGTGTGTATGTACATGTGTATGATTTTTATTACTTGTGTATTCTGCCTCCTGAGGAAGACATCTACATTTTTCTGAACTTGTCAACACTCTCAGCTAGTACCACCTTCTGGGGGTGGGAATTCCACATGTTATTGCTCTAACAGTAAAGAAACTTTCTGTAATCTAAGGGTTAACCTCTTCTAATCTCAAATCCTATATGTTCTCATCAGGGACCATAGAATAAATTGTTTATTACAGTTACTGAAGTCACCTTTGATACATTTATACATTGTAATAATTTCCCTCAAAGTGCTTCTTCCCCAAAGTGAATAACTATAATCTATGTAATCAAGCCTCATAACTGAGGTCCTCCATCTCTCTAATAATTTTGTTGCCCTTTGCTGAACTCTTTCCAATGCAACAGCGTCTTTTCTAAAGACCAAAACTGAAATGTATATTCAAGATGAGGCTAAACCAGTGTTTTTCTAAAGCAGTAAATTTAGCGATCTACCTCTGGAATATACGCCCTTTTAATGAGAGTCTTTTGCTAGCTTTGGTAGCTGCAGCTTGGCATTGCATGCTATCGCCAAGTCAGTGATCTGAAAGCACCCCAAGGTTCTTCCAGGGAAGCCTCTCCTAATATACAATTTGAATGTGTATTTTTGGTACCCAAGTGCATAACCTTACATTTCTCAATATTGAACCTCATATGTCACAGCCCAACCCCCTTTAATATCAAGGGTGTCCTGTAATAATGCCGCATCGTGTGTAAGAACTCTTACAGCATTTATTATTTACACAGATATATACTGAGTAGTGCCCTACCACTAACTAAACACAAATGGTTAGTGCATTAGAAATTCAACCAAATTGCAGGTCTTTATTGTTGCTCATCTGTAAAAGCACAGGTTTCAGACATTTGCAATCTAGAGTTGAAGCATTATCCTTTCAAAGACAATCCTCCAGCAGAATTAATAGCATAACTCAATCTATAAGCCTAAAGCATAGTGCTTAAAGTCCATGAACCTTGTTCTTTGTTTGTGTTGCCAAAATATTGAAGTGCCCCTAGTGAGCACGCCTGAAAGGAAAAAAACATTACACCTGGGAAAAAAACTGAAAAATCAACTCCACCTGTCCGGTTGATTTGGGGTTTTTTCCTTATTTTTGGTGTTGCTTCATTCTGATAACTCCAGCAACTCAGGTATAATGACAGAGGACCCTCTCTGCAGGATCAAACAGGGGCAGAGCAATTTCTCCAACTGGAATTTGCTCTTTACATTGAGCAACAGTTCAGTATAACTTTAACAAACAATGCAGCAACAACAGAACATGAACAGAGTATCTCCACTGCAGGTTTCAACAGCAGTAGTAGTGAATCTTCAAATAGAAAGTGCCCCCTAATTTAGGTAGCAGTTCAGTTCCATGGGCAGTTTCATGCCAAACAGTAACAATCTTTCTCATAGGAAAATGCAGTAGCAGACAAAGAACTGTATCCAGCTCACCTGTAGAAATGGAGGTCTGGGATCTGAATCATTTTGCCATCCAAACCCCAGATATTTGCAGACCAGACCAGATCCCAAGCCCAGCCTTTTTAATCACAACTCTATCTTTGTAAATGGAATGTCCCAAGCTCTATTCATTTTTAATGTCCAGACATCTCTTCCCATACATGGGGAATTGTGGATTCCTGCAGGGCTTGGGGACATGTAAGAATTCCCAGAAATTTTTGTTACACCATTCTTGGCGACATTCTTCCACTTTCTCCATATCCACTATGCCCAGATGCTCCAAACCATTGACTGTACCGAGGGCTAAGTATGCTTTGTATGCTGTGTGCACACCAGTGTCTGTGAATGACTCTGTTGCCCCACCAGCTAATCTGGGTACCTTCGAGCAGTAGTGCTCTCGGTGGTCATCGTGGCCCAGTAACCGTAGAATATCACGTACGCCATTATGCAGTGTAGTGTTCCATGTGGAACCTCTCTCACTGACCTTTACTGACCTTCACATTTACTGCAGTGAAGATTCACCTGAAGCCTCTGGAGATGCATGACATCAGTATGCCATTATACTGGGGGCTGTCATTCTCACCTGAGCAAAAAAAGCTGGAAGTGCGGGGCTGGGACCTGTTAAAAAGGTACTCTATCCCCAAAAAAGAATTAATACCTATTTGTTTAAGAGTAAAGGGGAGGAAGAAAATCATTGAAAGTCATAGATGAGGGTGATGGTCTGCTTTAAAGTTTGGGGACATTAGCTTAGGGGCTTTAGGGTTTCATTTTGGGGTCTAGAGCTTTAGTTTAGGGGACTTTAGTTTGGGGGACTTTTGCAGTTGGTAACTTTAGCACATTTTATATATATATGGGTAGTGGATGGAGAACAAGAATAAGCACCCCCCAGTTTACAGAATTTGTCAAGTTATAAACGATAAAGGGATTTTAACCCCTTCCCGACCAGCCGCCTCAGTTATACTACGGCAGGTTGGCTCCCCTGCACGAGCCATCGTAGCTGTACATCGGCTCTTTAAGATGACCGCCAGGCACACACGATCGCTCGTGACAGAGTGAGAACCGGGATTTGTGTGTGTAAACACACAAATCCCGGTTCTCTTATGGGAGAGGAGACAGATCGTGTGCTCCTACTAAATAGGAAGACCAATCGGTCTCCTCCCCTAGTCAGTCCCATTCTCCCCACAGTTAGAACACAGATAGGGAATGCAGTTAACCCCTTCATCGCCCCCTAGTGTTAACCCCTTCCCTGTCAATGACATTTATACAGTAATCGGTGGCTATTTTTAGCTCTGATCGCTGTATAAGTGTCACTGGTCCCAAAAAAGTGTCAAAAGTGTCCGATCTGTCCGCCGCAATGTCACAGTCACAATAAAAATCGCTGATCACCGCCATTACTAGTAAAAAATAAAAATAAAAAAAATGCCATAAATCTATCCCCTATTTTGTAGACGCTATAACTTTTGTGCAAACCAATCAATATACACTTATTGCAATTTTTTTACCAAAAATATGTAGAAGAATACATATCGGCCTAAACTGAGGAAAAAAATAGTTTAAAAAAAAAATTGGGATATTTATTATAGCAAGAAGTACAAAATAATGGGGTTGATTTACTAAAGGCAAATCCACTCTGCACTACTAGTGCACTTGGAAGTGCAGTCACTGTAAATCTAAGGGGAAAATCTGAAATGAGGGGAAGCTCTGCTGGACTTTATCATCCAATCATGTACAAGCAAAAATGCTGTTTTTTTATTTTCCTTGCATGTCCCCCTCAGATCTATATGGACTGCACTTCCAAGTACACTTGCAGTGCACTTGTAGTGCAAAGTGGAATTGCCTTTAGTAAATAAACCCCTCTGTGTTTTTTTCAAAATTGTCCCTCTTTTTTTGTTTATAGCGCAATAATAAAAACTGCAGAGGTGATCAAATACCACCAAAAGAAACATACATTTTGTTTGGGTACAATGTTGCAGGACCGCGCAATTGTCAGGTAAAGTGACGCAGTGCCATAAAGCAAAAAATGGCCTGATCAGGAAGGGGGCAAATCCTTCCAGGGCTGATGTGGTTAAAGGTACAAATGAAACAGACAAATTCACAAAAGTGTTTTAGAAAAAAATAAATCATTACAGCTTTTAAAAATACATTATTTAAAATGACATAAATAAAAGGCTGTTTATATCAAATATTCTCTTTTGTCATCATTTCATAGCGGTCATGACAATGTTGTTCTCAGCATGTTTTGCCAAAGTAGGCTTCTTCAGGGAAAAATGCTGCTAATGGATTTAAACTGTGTGAAAATACAGTATATACAAATCAGTAGGTATTAACAAAACAACAAACATATACCAAAGTATTTGTATACTGAATAAAGCTTACCTGAGCATTTGTGGGATTTATTTCAAGCAAAATGACCATACAACCAGATATTCTGGATCAATCATTTTGTTGATAGTAAGGAACCTCTGGTAGTGACCAAGCAGAAGGTTATTTAGTGGCCACAGGAGGAATAAAGGGATCTTAGCTACACAAAAAAAAAACAAGATCCTTAATAACTAAATAACTTGGAAATCTTCAATGAGTTTATCCATATAAATATTACGCTTACAACAAACAGTATGAAAAAACAACCTCCAGAGGGCGCCCAACTTCTTCTGTTTAATCTGCTCCAATGTTGTGGAACTATCCAAAAGCAAAGAGCCTCATTAGAAACTCCTGACACAACAAATTACCATTATGTCTACCACAGTTTTCCATAATGTATATATGCAATGCCTAGTTGATATCAAGTAACAGAAAGGGGTGCCAAATTAACTAAATGCTTATACTTATATCAGAGGGTTAGAAGGTTAAAGAGGAACTGCAGTCTGCTCACATAATTTGTAATAAAAACATCATTGCCATTCTGAAGCTATCCTCCAACCACTTTGCATATTATTTTATATATACTGTGATTCTGTACTTGCCAAATATGATGCAGAAATCTTCTTCCACTAAGTCTGGCTGCATTCATTTTAAATCTGGGCAGCTGAAGCTGCTGCCAGTTCACTTCCTGGATTTACACAGACACACAGAGGCACACTTCCAGCTCTGCAGCCCTGCAGCTCTCATTGGCCCTGTTATGACTCACCCCCTCCTTTTCTGGAAAACTCTCACGAGAGTTAGAGAGAGAGCTGTGTATGATATCATAAGCCTAGGCTAATTACCAGACAGAAAAGAGGAATTGGGCCGTATAAGGTATTTACTGGCAGAAAAAGAAATGTTTTACTATCCAAAGTTAAAACAACAAGGCCGGAAGATTTAATAGATGGAAAAATGAAAAAATGACTAAAGGTCCACTTTAACATTAGAGACTCCACAGCAAAAAGTCAAGCAGAAAACATCAATAGATACAAGTAGAGTTGGGCCGAACACCCCCTGGTTCCATTCAAGCCAGAACTCTCGAACATCGCAAACGTTCATACCTGAACCCCAAACCCTATTAAAGTCAATAGGACCCGAACTTAATGAAAAGTGCCCATTTTGAAGGCTTAGATGCAAGTTATTGGCCATAAAAAGGGTAATGGGGCCCAGGTACTGCAATAGGGAACATGTATCATTGCAAAAAAAAGTTTTTAAAAAAGATATATGAAACAATAAAAATGAAAAATTATTTTAAATCATTTTAAATAATTTTAATAATTTGGAAGCCCCCTTTAACAAGGGGGGCCCCAGATACCGCCGCCCCCATGTGAGTGAGTATGGGGTGCACTGTACCCATACTCATTCACCAAAAAAAAGTGTAGAAAATAAATAAAAACACACACACAGTTTTTGACAATTTGTTTATTTAACCACTTCAATACAGGCACTTTCGCCCCTTTCTGCCCAGGACAATTTTCAGCTTTCAGCACTGTCGCACTTTGAATGACAATTGCGCGTCATACAACACTTTACCCAAACTAAATTTTTATCATTTTCTTCCCACAAATAGAGCTTTCTTTTGGTGGTATTTGATCACCTCTGCGGTTATAATTTTTTGCTAATCAAACTAAAAAAGACCGACATTTTTGAAAAAAAAAAGTTTTTCTTCGTTTCTGTTATAAAATTTCGTTTTCTCCTTCACTGACTGGCACTGATGAGGCTGCACTGATGGGCACTGAAGAGTTGGCACTGATGAGGTGGCACTGATGGGCACTGATGAGGAGGCACTGATATGTAGAACTGATGGGCACTGATAGGTGGCACTGATATGCAGCACTGATGGGCACTGATAGGCGGCACTGATATGCAGCACTGATGGGCACTGACAGGCGGCACTGATGAGAACTGACAGGGGGCACTGATAGGCACTGACAGGCAGCATTGGTGGGCACTGACCAGCGGCACTGATTGGCACTGATAGGCAGCACTGATTGGCACTGACAGGTGGCTTTGATGGACACTAATAGATGGCACTGATGGGCAGCACTGATTGGGCAGGTACTGACAGATGTTAATGTTGGGCACTGATTGGCACTGTGATGGACACTGATTGGCACTATGGGGGGCACTGATTTGCACTGTGGTGGGCACTGATTGGCACTTTATTGGGCACGGGCAGGGGGTTATGATGTGGCACTGACTGGGCACCGATTTGCAGCTGATGGGTACATTTGATGGGGGCTGTGCTGATAATCAATGTGCTGATTATCAGCACAGATCCCCCCTCTGACAGGGAGAGCCGCCGATCGCCTCTCCCTGTCAGCGAGAACCGAGGAATGCCGTTTACCGGCACTTCCTGGTTCTCGCATTGACCATCTGTGATTGGTCACAGCTGATCACGTGGTAAGAAGCCTCTGTCAGAGGCTTCTTATCACGATCAGAGATGCAGCATGTCAGACTGTTATAGGCCGGGCGGGAAGTGGTTAAAATAAAACAAAGTCCTCCCCGATATAGATCCATCATCAATGATAATGCCCGTGACACCGCCGGACCTGAAAAAATAAAGAAAAAAAGCTCTGTCCGCGAGGAAGGCTACCACCATCTGCCTGTTCTGCCATGTGACAGTTCTTAAATAGGTAAGGTGTGGGGCCACCTGGCAACATCACCTGGTGGCACCACCCCCTTGTGATGTCACCAACCCAGCATGCACTGGTCGGTGATGTCACATGGGGTGGTGCCACCAGGTGACGCCCCTTAGATATTTAAAGCGGTTGTATACCTGCACTTTTTTTCTTAAACAAAGGCAAAGGCATAATGAGCTAGTATGCAGTGCATACTAGCTCATTATGAAATACTCACCTTAGAACGAGGCCCCGACATCTCATCCTGGTCCACGCCGAGGGAGCTGACATGTTCCCTCAGCGTTTCTTCCGGGTATCGCGGCTCCGGCGCTGTGAGTGGTCAAAGTCGCGATTACGTTACAACCACTTTAAGAACTGTCACACGGTGGAGCAGGCAGAGGGTGGAAAACTTTTGTCAAGGGCAGAGCTTTTTTTTCTTTTTTTGGTCCGGTGGTGCAGAGGGCATCTTGATTGACAATAGATCTACATCGAGGGACTTTTTTTTTTTAAAGGAAATGTCAAAAACTGTGTGTGTGTTTTTATTTCTTTTTAACACTTTTTTTGTGAATGAGTAGGGATACAATGTACCCCATACTCATTCACATAGGGGGTGCCGGGATCTGGGGGCCCCCTTGTTGTTCCATATTCCAACAAGCCCCCCGCCCACAGACCCCCACAACTACCCCCCCAAGGTTGTGGGGAAGAGGCCCTTGTCCCCATCAACATGGTCACAAAGTGTTTTGGGGTGGGGGGCAGGGGGGGCTCTCGGCATTTAACATATCCCCATACATGTACGGGGTGGGGGTGTTGATAAAAATGTACTTCAACGTGAAAATAGGTGACTCTATGATCTAAAAGTTACCAAATACCCAAGCTGATGAGTTTTAAACCATTGTTGTAATCCTCCTCTACAATTTCCTATCATTTCCCAGAATCAGCTATTTTTTTATCCATCCTTAAAAATCCTCCCTTTGTATCAATTGTTTATTATGGTTAGCGGGTTTGTGTATATAATAAAATGTTAGAGATATATAACCAATTTGTATGTGAACCTAATAAATTTATTCTTGTTGTGTAAATCACCACACTGAAATTTTGATATTTGTAAAGTTGGAAGTATAAACCTGTGACTAAACTGGAAATGCTGCCCCTGTAAATATTCATGAGATGCCTACCTGAATTAGTGTCACTTCAAATTGTGGATTTTATTTGCAAATGGAGATACCCTGGATGTTGTTGACCTCCAGGTTGTGTTTGTGTGACCGTACAGACACCCAGGGCATTAGCACGGGGAACGGGAGAAATCCTGTCCCCTCTGCTGCGCCAGTTTTTGTCTGGTTTTTTCTCTTGCTCAGACGGATATATGCCTCCTCCTTTAAATTGCCCCTCTGCTGTATTGGCTCTTCTGTGGCAACTTGAGACTTGGACCAGTTAGTTTTGCTTTGTTGAAATAACATTTCTGACCAGTGGAGGCGCTCGGCTGCCTGAGTTTGTCCCTAGAAGTATGAGATGTGGACTCTTTGGATGAGTTGCACCTCCCACAATTGGTGGAGCTGTAACCCTGCTGTTCTCCATCCGAGCCCATGGTATATCTATGGCTCTGTACGTGGGAGCTGACAGTTCCAGTGTACAGGGTGGATGAGGATACCTGCTAGGGCATGTGCACAGTAGACTAACAGCATCTGCGTCCTGCCGGTGATGTCAAATGCCGGCGGGGTATGAGGTATAAAGGGTCGGCATCAACAGCGGCCATCTTGTCAGAGTCATGTGGTTGTCCTTGTTTTTTTGTTATAGAAACATGGTTGTCGCCCTTGGGACTTCGAATGAGGTGTGCACAATTGGCCGATAAACTTGACAAATGTAAATACAGTAAAGTATTTATTACAGAAATAGACACACATACAGTGGGGCAAAAAAGTATTTAGTCAGCCACCAATTGCGCAAGTTCTCCCACTTAAAAAGATGAGAGAGGCCTGTAATTGTCATCATAGGTATACCTCAACTATGAGAGACAAAATGTGGAAACAAATCCAGATGATCACATTGTCTGATTTTTTAAAGAATTTATTTGCAAATTATGGTGGAAAATAAGTATTTTGTCAATATCAAAAGTTCACCTCAATACTTTGTTATATATCCTTTGTTGGCAAAGAGAGGTCAAACATTTTCTGTAAGTCTTCACAAGGTTGTCACACACTGTTGCTGGTATGTTAGCCCATTCCTCCATGCTGATTTCCTCTAGAGCAGTGATGTTATGGGGCTGTCGCTGGGCAACACGGACTTTCAACTCCCTCCAAAGGTTTTCTATGGGGTTGAGATCTGGAGACTGGCTAGGCCACTCCAGCACCTTGAAATGCTTCTTACGAAGCCACTCCTGTGTGCCCGGGCGGTGTGTTTGGGATCATTGTCATGCTGAAAGACCCAGCCACGTTTCATCTTCAATGCCCTTGCTGTTGGGAGAAGGTTTGCACTTTAAATCTCAAGATACATGGCCCCATTCATTCTTTAATGTACACTGATCAGTTGTCCTGTTCCCTTTGCAGAGAAACAGCCCCAAAGCATGATGCTGCCACCTCCATGCTTCACAGTAGGTATGGTGTTCTTTGGTTGCAACTCAGCATTCTCTCTCCTCCAAACACGAGTTGTGTTTCTATCAAACAGTTCTACTTTGGTTTCATCTGAACATATGGCATTCTCCCAATCCTCTTCTGGATCATCCAAATGCTCTCTAGCAAACCTCAGATGGGCCCGGACATGTACTGGCTTAAGCAGGGGGACACGTCTGGCACTGCAGGATCTGAATCCCTGGCGGCGTAGTGTGTTACTGATGGTAGCCTTTGTTACGTTGGTCCCAGCTCTCGGAAGGTCATTCACTAGGTCCCCCAGTGTGGTTCTGCGATTTTTTCTCACCGTCCTTGTGATCATTTTAACCCCACGGGGTGAGATCTTGCATGGAGCCCCAGATCGAGGGAGATTATCAGTGGTCTTGAATGTCTTCCATTTTCTAATTATTGCTCCCACAGTTGATTTCTTCACACCAAGCTGCTTGCCTATTGCAGATTCAGTCTTCCCAGCCTGGTGCAGGTCTACAATTTTTTTACCGGTGTCCTTCGACAGCTCTTTGGTCTTTACCATAGTGGAGTTTGGAGTGTGACTGTTTGAGGTTGTAGACAGGTGTCATTTATACTGATAACAAGTTCAAACAGGTGTCATTAATACAGGTAATGAGTGGAGGACAGAGGAGCCTCATAAAGAAGAAGATACAGGTCTGTGAGAGCCAGAAATCTTGCTTGTTTGTAGGTGACCAAATACTTATTTTCCATCATAATTTGCAAATAAATTCTTTCAAAAATCACACAATGTGATTGTCTGGATTTGTTTCCACATTTTGTCTCTCATAGTTGAGGTATACCTATGGTGACAATTACAGGCCTCTCTCACCTTTTTAAGTGGGAGAACTTGCACAATTGGTGGCTGACTAAATACTTTTTTGCCCCACTGTAGTCACCGAATCGGTTGGTAAGCTATGTAGCATTTCTGTAATTTTTAAACACGTATTTTATTTGGAGCAGTGTTTAAAACCTTGTGTCTATGGATGTTTTCTGCCTAACTTTTTGCTGTGGGATCTCTAATGTTAACCTTCTAACCCTCTCATATAAGTAAAAGCATTTACTTAATTGTAATTGGTACTTTGGTAATTAGGCTCCCCTTTATGTTGCTTAATATCAACCAGGCATTGCATATAGAAATTATGGAAAACTGTGGTAGACATAAAGCTAATTTGTTGTTTCAGGAATTTCTAATGAGGCTCTTTGCTTTTGGATAGTCCCACAACATTGGAGCAGATTGAATGGAAGCAATTGGGCGCCCTCTGGAGGTTGTTTTTTTGTACTGTTTGTACTGTAAGTGTAATATTTATATGGATAAACTCATTAAGTATTTCCAAGTTAATTAGTAATTAAGGATCTTGTTTTTTTACTTTTTATTCATCCTGCAGCAACTAAATAACCTGCTGCTTGGCCACTATCTGGGGTTCCTTACTACAGTATCAACAACAAGATTGATCCAGGATATATGGTTGTATGATGCATTTGCTTGAAATGAATCCCATGAATGACTGGATAAGATTTATTCAGTGATCTTTACAGGTAAAAATACTTTGGTATTTATTTGTTGTTTTGTTTTCACTTACTGATTTGTATACTGATTTCACACAATTTAAATCCATTAGCTGCATTTCCCCCTGAAGAAGCCTACTTGTTGAGAACAACATCGTCATGACTGCTATGAAATGATGACAAAAGAGACCATTTTATAAAAAAGCATTTTTCTTCATGCCATTTTAAATTATGTATAATAATAAAACTGTAATGATTACATTTCTCTAAAACAAATTTGTGAATTTGTCTGTTTCATGTGCACCTTTAAAATCCCTTATTGTGTATAAATTGACAACTTTAGTTAAAGGGCTATAAAATAAAGGGTAATAGGGTTTGATTTTAATTTAGGGGCATTAGAAGCTACAGCAAGTCAGAGAGAGTCCACCTCATTTCCTGGCTGGAGGACGCCCCACAAATGTACATTACTATATGAGTGACTTTTTATACCCTTTACAATTGATTTTTAACTGAACAATTTAGCCTTTCTGAACATAGAATTATTGGCTCCAAATTGCAAACTGTGCAGCAGGAGTTTTACTTATCTCTGAATTTGAGATAAAGGAAACAGTTTGAAACAAAAGGGATTATCTATGGAAATAATCACAGTTCTCACGTATAGCAGTCATGGGTTTATATTAAATAACTATGTATAAAAAAAATAAATGAAGTTCAAGAAAATCATAAGAGCCTCTTGTTTCTAAATATTTAAAGATAGTGGTACCCTCAGATACTAGTTGTTTTACCTATCTATATTCCAGACACGTAAATGTCATACTTGCATTGGATATGTTGTCAAAGAAATCAAAGCAGATAATCTTAGGATACCAATGTAGATTGGGTTGTTAGTCAAAAAAAACAAAACAGCACCATATTCTAAAACACCCTAAACTCCTGTTGAATGAACAAAGAATATTCTGGGAGAAGGTATAAATATTTTGGGTGACCTTCAAGAAGCTGTCTTTAACTACCAGGCTCTGCAGGAGGATGCGTGTTGCTGTTTCAGACCTCCCAGGTGCATGGGAAGGCCATATGTGCCTGGAGATGCTGGAGAAGCTGTAATTTGTCTGGGACCTCGCAGGTAGTTTGGTGTACTGCAGGGTGGATTTGATTTAAATCATGTCGATTTAAATTACGATTTTTTAAAGAGTAACTGTCATCTCTGTCCTGCAGCGACTCCTCCTTTGACCCACTCTTGACTCTCCTACAGTCCCATTCACTTTAATGGGATGGCTGGTGATGCGGCAGTGACACAACAAGGTGAGGGGCGTGATGGCAGCAGGTGAGTGGATGCCCGCTAACAGACGCTGCCATGATGGATCTGAAATGACAGGTGCTCTTTAAATGTAATGACTCATTCTTGCTGGTAGTTAGAATCTTTAATATTTGCAAACAAAATTAAGCTTTCCTATTTAAAATAAAAAGCTGTCAGGTTAGTAAAACAGTGATATCAGATCCAATTTTAGGTTAATAGGTTAATCACATATGTTTGGAGAACTACTCAAATTATTTTATTTAATTAAAACAATAACATTATATTATGTATTCTTGTAGTTGCTTAAACATCAGTGTTTAATAACTGAAGTGCATAAACAAAATATCTTTGAAAAAACAAACAAAATAACTTAAAACCTTGGATTGAGAGTAACTTTAAGAGTGTTTTGCAAGACAAGTAAATTTTCTTTATAAAATTTGACTTTATAAACGAGCGATATCTTGATATACAAGTAGCGTCATGTCACAACTGAGTATAAAAGAGAAGAGAGGTGCCTCTAAGTGTAGCAATATGGTTACATTTAATGAAGATACAATATTTAGCAACTCACATGGTTGTGGTTGATGATTAAAACAGGCACATCTAAGTATGCAGGCACCTGGGGTAAAGCTGTCCACATAGACCATCCTCCTCACCACCATTGACGTCATCCCTTCCATGCTATGCTCCACGAGCTATTCAAGCTTTGCTTTCAGATCAATCTACTGCGGGGTAGTCTTCTCGGTCATGATTTCAGACTGTAAAAGTGTAAATATTACACTAAAAAATTATATATAGATATATCTATCTATATATAGATAGATATATCTATCTATATATATCTATCTATATAAATATCTATCTATCTATATATATATATATATATATATAATAAACAAATGAACTGCAGCAATTTTATTTTTTTCATTGCTTTTTTTTGTTTTTTCATTTTTCTCAGTTTGTTCATTTTTGCAATTTAGGTTTGTGTGGTTTTCATTATTCACTCTGCATAAATGTAAACACTATAGAATTTACTTACTATAGTGTCATAGCACTAAAACACTTATTAATTTTGTTTTCTGCTTGAATCCTAATTTTCACAATTTTTTTTGTTTTACGATTGCAGACTGACAGAGTTGGTGGTGCGGAAGATGCTCTATGTGGACAGCTTTACCATATCGCTATAATCTTTTTTATATGGACTATAAACTGAAGGATTTAGGAATAAATGGTTGTGGAATGAATCATCTGAGTTTCCATTATTTCTTTTGGGGAAATTCACTTTGATATACGAGTGCTTTGGATTACAAGCATGTTTCCGGAACGAATTACGCTCACGATCCCCTCCCGCCGCGATCCGGTGCCCTCCGCCGCTTACAAGAGCCGTCGGTAGCGGCGAAGGCGATCGCTTCCTTCTCCAGCTGTGCCTGGGGACGAGTGAGGCTAAGATGGCGCCCACTCGTCTCCATGACACTGCTGGGCGGAAGCAATGTCACTTCCGCCCACGCCTCTTAAAGGCATATTTTTTTCAATGTCATTTTTTTAAATGACTTTTTTTTTTTCTTGTTGCATTTTAGTGTAAATATGAGATCTGAGGTCTTTTTGACCCCAGATCTCATGTTTAAGAGGACCTGTCATGCTTTTTTCTATTACAAGGGATGTTTACATTCCTTGTAATAGGAATGAAAGTGACACAATTTTTTTAAAGCAGTGTAAAAATAAATAAAATTATGTAAAATAAATAATAAAAATTAAAAAAAATGTAAAAACCCCCCGTCCCGACGAGCTCGCGCGCAAAAGCGAACACATACGCGAGTAGCGCCCACATATGAAAACGGTGGTCAAACCACACATGTGAGGTATCGCCGTGACTGGTAGAGCAAGAGCAATAATTCTAGCCCTAGACCTCCTCTGTATCGCAAAACATGCAACCTGTAGAATTTTTTAAACGTCACCTATGGAGATTTTTGAGGGTAAAAGTTTGATGCCATTCCACAAGCGGGCGCAATTTTGAAGCGTGACATGTTGGGTATCAATTTACTTGGAGTAACATTATCTTTCACAATATAAAAAAATTGGGCTAATTTTACTGTTGTCTTATTTTTTTATTCAAAAAAGTGAATTTTTTCCAAAAAAAGTACGCTTATAAGACCACTGCGCAAATACAGTGCAAAAAAAAGTATTGCAACGACCGCCATTTTATTCTCTAGGGTGTTAGAAAAAAAACATATATAATGTTTGGGGGTTCTAAGTAATTTTCTAGCAAAAAAAAACAGTTTTAAACATGTAAACACGTAAAATCCAAAACAAGGCTGATCCTTAAGTGGTTAAGCATCTCAAATGTTTATCAGAAAATTGGAATTTTGAAAAAGAATGGACTTTTTAGGCATGCTTTAAAAGGGTTTTTCAGAAATGTTATTTATAACAAATATAATGGACATAGACAAGTATAAAAAACCTATACATCTGTGAAAGTGAATAAAAGGAATTCTCAAGGGCCTATCGGCTGTCCAGAGTCCTTAATAGACTAAGCTAGTCGGCCAGAGAAGTCCTGAATGTAGCAATTGCCCCAGTACAATAACATACAAGGTAACCTGGATAGGTATAATCCTAAAATGGTTGATAATGGGTAACAGGAGCCAACTAAGGAAGTATCAGTTCTGCTTTTCATAGGTACAAAGGTGTGCTCAACTAGTTTTGCACTTATTCACATGCTTCTTCTGGAGCTAGGTCAATAAATATGTCAAAACAAAATTTGCTGTCAATGAGGCAGAACGGCTAATTGGACAGCACTGCGTCGTTTTAACTGACAATTGCATGGTCATGTGATGCTGTTCCCAAACAAAATTGAAGTACTTATTTTCCTACAAATAGAGCTTTCTTTTGGTGGTATTTGATCACCTTTGTGGTTTTATTTTTTGCGCTATAAACAAAGAGCAACAATTTAGAAAAAAATATATATATTTTTTTACGTTTTGCTATAATACATATCCTAAAAAAATATATAAAAAAAATGTATTCATCAGTTTAGGCCGATATATATTCTTCTACATATTTTTGGAAAAAGAAATTGCAATAGGGGTATATAATGATTGGTTTGAGCAATATCTATCGTGTCTACAAACTATGGGATAGATTTTGTTTCTACTGGTAATGGCGGCGATCTGCAATTATTAGCAGGACTGCAACATTGCTGTGGACAACTCTGACCCCAAATGACACTTTTTTGGGGACCAGTGACATTATTACATTGATCAGTGCTATAAAAATGCACTGATCAATGTAAAAATGACACTGGCAGGGAAGAGGTTAACACTAGGGGGCAATCAAGGGGTTAAGTGTGTTCCCTAGGTGTGTTCTAACTGTTGGGGGAATGTGCTGCCTGATACATGACAGAGATCACTGCATCCTCCTCCATGCCCCCTCCATTCCTCTGTGCCTCTCCGCTGTCCCCTCCGTTCCTCTCTCCTTATCTGTGTCTCTCTGCTGTCCCCTCCGTTCCTCTCTCCTTATCTGTGCCTCTCCGTTCTCCCCCTCCATTCCTCTCTCCTTATCTGTGTCTCTCCGCTGTCCCCTCCGTTCCTCTTTCCTTATCTGTGTCTCTCCGCTGTCCCCTCCGTTCCTCTCTCCTTATCTGTGCCTCTCCGTTCTCCCCCTCCATTCCTCTCTCCTTATCTGTGTCTCTCCGCTGTCCCCTCCGTTCCTCTCTCCTTATCTGTGTCTCTCCGCTGTCCCCTCCGTTCCTCTCTCCTTATCTGTGCCTCTCCGTTCTCCCCCTCCGTTCCTCTCTCCTTATCTGTGTCTCTCCGCTGTCCCCTCCGTTCCTCTCTCCTTATCTGTCCCCCTCCGTTCTCCCCCTCCATTCCTCTCTCCTTATCTGTTCCCTCCGTTCTCCCCCTCAGTTCCTCCGCCCCCCTCCTCCTTCCTTTGTGTATGGACAGAGTCAGCTGACTCTGTCCATTCACATAACTGAAACATTGTAATCTTCTGTGATTACTATGTGTCAGTTTATGAATGGAGAGAAGCCGCTGTCTTCTCTCCATTCATTCTCAGTGCAGCTGACGCTGCAGAGAAAGGGACTGGGGAATCTCTATCCTCTGTCTCTTTCTCTGTCTCAAGGGGGAGATTTCAGAGGTCTGTTAAGACCCCTGATATCTCACCAAAGCCCCCCAAAAGGGCTGATTAAAAAAAAAAAAAAAAAACAATAAAGAATAAAAAAATATTATTGTAAAAAATAAAAATTGTAAAAAAAAAAAAAATAACACACACATACAACGTTCACCCCCCCCCCCCCCCCCCAAAAAAGCACTGTTAAAAAAAAAAACTGTCACGTGACATTAAAAAAAAAGTATCGGTAATTGGTATCGGCGAGTACTTGAAAAAAAGTATCGGTACTTGTACTCGGTCCTAAAAAAGTGGTATCGGGACAACCCTAATGTAAGGTATACGTGAGGCATGCCCTCCTGGGACCCCAGAGAGGAAACATGATCTTATGGGCCTTCTTGACTGAGTCTTGATACTTTTTTTTGAACCTCTATACCTTTGTATGGTTATACTTTAAAACAACGATCCACAGACCTAGCAGACTTACATGCCCTAAATAAATGGTCTTATATAGATTGAATAATATTAAAGACCTTAAGGTAGTGAATACTTACCTTAACCATCTGATTGAGGAATACCCACCTCACATATAATCTTTAAACATATTATAGACCTCAGAGTTACCCTGCTTTTGTATTGAGCCCCCATACCCTCCTTGTATGACCAGGTGTTCCCACCAGTTTCTGTCCAATTAGCCGTTCTGCCTCATTGACAGCAAATTTTATTTTGACATATTTATTGACCTAGCTCCAAAAGAAGCATGTGAATAAGTGCGAAACTAGTTTAGCACGCCTTTGTACCTATGAAAAGAAGAACTGATATTTCCTGAGTTGGGTCCTGTTACTCATTATCAACTATTTTAGGATTGTACCTATCCAGATTACCTTGTATGTTATTGTATTGGGACAATTGTCACATTCAGGACTTCTCTGGCCGACTAGCCTAGTCTATTGAGCCTGTAAGGACTCTGGACAGCTGTTGGGCCCTTGAGAATTCATTTTAGTCACTTTCACAGATGTATATGTTTTTATTGTCCATTATATTTGTCTATGTCCATTATATTTGTTATAAATAACATTTCTGAAAAACCATTTTGAAGCATGCCTAGAAAGTCCATTCTTTTTCAAATTCCCAATTTTCTGATTAATTATAGGATGTGACATAGTGTAGCTTGTGCTATCCACAGCGTCACCCTGTGGTGACAACACCAATAATATCTATCTACATCTCAAAAGTTTATACTAATGCCGCGTACACACGAGCGGACATTACGGCGGACTTTGCCCGGCGGACTTTTCGACGTACTTTCCGACGGACTTTGTGAATGAACGGACTTGCCTACACACAATCCACCAAAGTCCGTCGAATTCGTACGTGATGACGTACGACCGGACTAAAACAAGGAAGTTCATAGCCAGTAGCCAATAGCTGCCCTAGCGTGGCTTTTTGTCCGTCGAACTAGCATACAGACGGCGGACTTTTCGACCGGACTCGATTTCAACGGATAAATTTTAAACAAGTTTCAAATCTAATTCCGTCCAACTTTTGAGAAAACAAAGTCCGCTGGAGCCCACACACATCGAATTGTCCGACGAAATCCAGTCCGCCGGGCAAAGTCTGCCGTAATGTCCGCTCGTGTGTACGCGGCATAAGTTGCCATACTGATGAGTCCCTGCATGGTTTGTGTCAATTTGGCTTATTGTTGATGATTCAAAGAGAGTATCAGACATCACTATATCATTATATGGCAGAAATGGCCACAATGGTAATGCCATTTTCTCAACAGCCTTCTTGAGCTTGTTTCACAGGTAACAAGAGGAAAATATCACTCACAGATGTTTTTCCATAACAAGGTTGCATTTTCAAAATGTGCTATTACCATAACCACACTATTACTGATATTCAGCAACAAAAAAGTTTTTTTTCTAACTTACAGGGTTTAGTCAAACTATAAATTGTGCATAATTTCACAGTTCTGTTTTTCCCACCATCCTGGAAAGCAAAAATTTGCATAGCCGTTCTTTCATTGAAACTGTATGTAAATTTTTTCTTTCTGTTTTCTGGCTATATTCTCTGCAATTTGAATGTGTAAATACAGAAAATATCGCATTATGGCATTTAGATGGCACTGAATATCATAGGTAAGCCCATCATTGCCATCTGGTAGCTTTATTTCAGGATTTTTTACATTCATACATAAAAATTGCAAAAAAATATAGCCGGGGAACATTTAATTTTGCCCCATTCACACAGAATTAATTTACATGGAGTTTCAGTGGATGAATAACTATGCAATTTTTTTTAACTAAAAAAACTCCTTAGAGTAGTGATTGATTGTTATTCAGATGGAACAAATACCTCCCTATCAGATTAGCTAACTAAGTAGCATGCCATGCACTAGTACAGGGGTCTGCAAACTTTCTAAACAAAGGGCCAGTTTACTATTCTTTAGACCTTTGGGGGCCGGACTGTGGCCAGTAAGGTTTGTAATTGCCCCACTGTCAGTGGGAGTAAACAATGCCTCAAGCTTGGTGGTCAATGCGAGTACAAAAAGTACAGCACAAAGTGTGCCCAAAGTAATAACATTTCATTGAGGAATTTCTCCATATGGCTTTTTGGATTCAAACATATAGTTTACCAATTTAGCTGAAATCTTTGTTTAACATTCACATGTTTCCTGAATGGAAGATAAGCTTTGTACATTGGTATATTGTTGATTGTTTTACATAACTAGATTGTAGACTTCAGTTTGTTAACAAGTTTTACTGGTGTAAAAATAATATTTTTAGTTTTAACTATACAAGTCTGATAAAGTAATAAGTCTTATATCAGTGGCCTTGAGATAAGTAAACCATCTGTAGCTTCTCACTCCGAGGCACGTATTGCTTTCCATCCTACTTCACATAAATACTCGTCCCTTACTCCGCAGTATTCTCGGCTTCCACCATGAAACTTCTTCTGCTCCTCACTGCCCTGGTGGCAGGCGTTCTATCTAAGGAGACATTTATAGGGTAAGTATGCTAAATAGTAGAGTGGATATTTCTCCTGCCAAGCTTTAAAAATGTTTGCATTTTGTGGAATTTAATAGACATAGGTAGTTAGATTAGTCTTGAAGATGTTTCAGATAACAAATCTCACAAAGTCTGTTATACACAACAATCAATCAGATTTTAGCTGTAATATTTGTAGATGTCAGAACGTCAAAGACAACGTTTGAAAAACTATTAGCAATAGGTTTTTTTCTGTTCTTTCTGCTTTTAAACTGTTTTCAATAAGGGTTATTGTCCCAGGCAGATTACAGTAAGAGAAACCTTTATTAGCCAAGTAAAGCTAAAGTATTGCATAGATTATGGAAGTACTGAGTCCTGCAGTAAAAAGTGATACATTTTAAGTTAGACTAGACATACATTTCAATATAAGATTCTGAGATATCTACCCTCTTTATGAGGTCAAGTCAATAAGACAGATCTCACAGATGACACAAGTCATTCCTATGGAAAATATTCCTGCCAGAAACCACAGCTGAAGAGAATCCAACTGCATTAATACACACTGGTGTGAACAAAACCACTCAAACTTTAACTGACGCTGTGTATGGTTCTGCCCACACCAGACCAACTGAAAAGCAAATGAGCAGGTCCTCACAAAATGAGCAGGTCCTCACACTGTCACATAGGGTGGGACACTAACCCCTATATAGCAGGGGAATACTGTAAAGGTAGGAAAGGGTATGTTACTGTATCTACTATAGAGCATTACTCTGCCTATTTTCTTCATAGTAAAGGTTTCTTTTAAGATGCAGGAAAACATGGCCAATGCACAGAACTGTAAATAAGCCCAAAATGTTTTTTTAGCATAATCATATAAGTACCTGAAACTGACCAGATATCAGCCTCTTGCATTCCCTATAGAGATGGATTAAAATGTGAGAGGAAGAAGCAACAGAAAGAGCCAATCAGTTGTTGTGTTGAGAAGAAGCATGCTGATAACTAGGGATGAGCTTCGTGTTCGAGTCGAACCCATGTTCGACTCGAACATCGGCTGTTCGACCGTCCGTCGAATTGCGAACGATATGGGCCGTTCGCGCCAAATTCGTGTGGCGCGTCACGGCCCATAATTCACTGCGGCATCGCAGTGCATTGCTGGCTGATGATTGGCCAAGCATGCACTATGACCCGCATGCTTGGCCAATCACAGCGCCGCCTGAACAGAGAGCCGTAATTGGCCAAAGCCAAGGAGGCTTTGGCCAATTATGGCTCAGGGGATTTAGTACACGCCCCACACTATATAAGGCCGCCTGCACGGCGGCCCTGTGTAGTGTGTGTTCCGGCGTTGAAAGAGATAGACAGAGAGACAGTGTTTGATTTGAGTTAGATAGATTAGGCAGAACAGTCAGTCAGTTAGCTGCACTTACAGTGTATTGTGTATATATATGCATCCCAGGTGTTGCATATATATATATACACTGTATTCAGTTTAGCTAGATCCGTTCCTGTTATCTTCTATCTAGACTATTTACATTCAGTGCAGTGTGTCCTGCTCACAGTGTTCAGCTAGATCCGTTCCTGCTATTTACATTCAGTACAGTGCTTCCTGCTCACAGTGTTCAGCTAGATCCGTTCCTGCTATTTACATTCAGTGCAGTGCGTGCTGCTCACAGTGTTCAGCTAGATCCGTTCCTGCTATTTACATTCAGTGCAGTGCGTGCTGCTCACAGTGTTCAGCTAGATCCGTTCCTGCTATTTACATTCAGTGCAGTGCGTCCTGCTCACAGTGTTCAGCTAGATCCGTTCCTGCTATTTACATTCAGTGCAGTGCGTCCTGCTCACAGTGTTCAGCTAGATCCGTTCCTGCTATTTACATTCAGTGCAGTGCGTGCTGCTCACAGTGTTCAGCTAGATCCGTTCCTGCTATTTACATTCAGTGCAGTGCGTCCTGCTCACAGTGTTCAGCTAGATCCGTTCCTGTTATCTTCCTACTGACAGGCAGGCTTGTCTGGTTACAGTATATAAAGCTACCTGAAGAAAATTACAGGTGTTCTTTTTGATCCTATTAGTACCACGGTCAGGCAGCTAGACTATTTACATTTAGTACAGTGTGTCCTGCTCACAGTGTTCAGCTAGATCCGTTCCTGTTATTTACATTCAGTGCAGTGTGTCCTGCTCACAGTGTTCAGCTAGATCCGTTCCTGCTATTTACATTCAGTACAGTGCGTGCTGCTCACAGTGTTCAGCTAGATCCGTTCCTGCTATATACATTTAGTGCAGTACGTCCTGCTCACAGTGTTCAGCTAGATCCGTTCCTGTTATCTTCCTACTGACAGGCAGGCTTGTCTGGTTACAGTATATAAAGCTACCTGAAGAAAATTACAGGTGTTCTTTTTGATCCTATTAGTACCACGGTCAGGCAGCTAGACTATTTACATTTAGTACAGTGTGTCCTGCTCACAGTGTTCAGCTAGATCCGTTCCTGTTATTTACATTCAGTGCAGTGTGTCCTGCTCACAGTGTTCAGCTAGATCCGTTCCTGCTATTTACATTCAGTACAGTGCGTCCTGCTCACAGTGTTCAGCTAGATCCGTTCCTGCTATTTACATTCAGTGCAGTGCGTGCTGCTCACAGTGTTCAGCTAGATCCGTTCCTGCTATATACATTTAGTGCAGTACGTCCTGCTCACAGTGTTCAGCTAGATCCGTTCCTGTTATCTTCCTACTGACAGGCAGGCTTGTCTGGTTACAGTATATAAAGCTACCTGAAGAAAATTACAGGTGTTCTATCCCAGCTTAGTGCAGCTACAGGCCATTAGTATGTCTGGAAGGCCAAGAAGGAGAGGCAGACAGTCACAAGCCAATAAGAGAGGGCAAGCAGGCTCTGTGTCTAGTGCTGGTCGTGGAGACGGTGCATCCTCATCAGCACGTGGCCATGGGACACGCTTGGCCTTTTTTTCGGCAGCTGGCCGTGTTGAGCCGCAACATGCGGAAGACTTGGTCGAGTGGATGACCAAGCCGTCCTCATCCTCCTCATCCTCTCTCACCCATGCCCAGGGTGCTTTGTCTGGCAAAGCAGCGGCCTCTTCCCTCAGCTCAATGTCATCAGTGACTCCTTCCCTAGCCCCACCATGTCCTCCTGAGGATTCCCTCGAACTGTTTGACCACAGTGTTGGGTACATGCTCCAGGAGGATGCCCAGCGTTTGGAAGGCTCTGATGATGATACTGAGCTCAATGAAGGCAGTAACATGAGCACGGACAGAGGGGGTGCCCAAGAAGGACAGCAATCTGGCAGTCATGCTCCCCCTGCTGCAGCATACTGCCAGGTTTGCTCCAGTGATGAGGAGGGAGGGGATGATGAGGTCACTGACTCAACGTGGGTGCCTGATAGGAGAGAGGAGGAGGAGGAGGAGGAGGAGGAGGAGGAGGAGGAGGTGGCACATCACCAACTAGGCAGGATGCCCTCCAGGGGCCAGCCTAAGGGCAGCACATTGACTGCATCACACCCCAAAGCTCCACATGTGCAGGGCGCTGCAGTCTCTGCGCGTTATTCAAAAAGTTCTTTGGTGTGGGCCTTTTTTGAGACGAGTGCATCAGATCGCACCGCTGCTATTTGCAATATATGTCTCAAGCGTATCTCGCGTGGCCAAAACATCTCCCGCTTGGGTACCACATGCTTGACCAGACATATGTTGACCTGCCATGCAGTTCGTTGGCAAGCGTATCTAAAAGACCCACACCAAAGAACAAAGACGATCTCTCCTTGCTCCTCATCAGCTGAGATTTCCAACCCCACTAGACCTTCAGTCCTCTCTGCGACCTGCAGTGAGAGGAATGAAGGTGTAGAATTAGGTGTGTCACAGCCAAGTACTTATGGGCAATCTGCTTTTGGTACACCGACGTCAGATTGTACCAGGCAAATTTCCCTGCCCCAGCTGCTGCACCGCCGAAAGAAGTTTGCTCCCAGCCATCCACATGCCCAGCGGTTGAATGCTAGCTTGGCAAAATTGCTAGCACTTCAACTGCTGCCTTTTCAGTTGGTAGACTCTGCCCCCTTCCGTGAGTTTGTGGAATGTGCGGTTCCTCAGTGGCAGGTACCCAAACGCCACTTTTTCTCACGGAAGGCGATTCCGGCTCTCTACCGGCATGTGGAAGGCAATGTCCATGCCTCGCTGGACAGGGCGGTCAGCGGTAAGGTGCATATTACCGCTGACTCATGGTCCAGCAGGCATGGACAGGGACGTTACTTAAGTTTCACGGCGCATTGGGTGACTCTGCTGGCAGCTGGGAAGGATGCAGGACAAGGTGCAGTAGTGTTGGAGGTTGTTCCGCCACCACGCCTCCAAAATGCTGATTGTGACACACCTCTCTCCTCCACCCCCTCCTCTTCTTCTTCCTCCATGGCCTCTTCCTCGGAACCAGCGGTGCTCCGTAGGCGTTCAAGGGGCTACGCAAGTACGCAGGCCAAAAGATGCCATGCGGTGCTTGAGCTGGTGTGCTTGGGGGACAGGAGCCACACTGGGGCAGAGGTTCTGTCAGCTCTGCAGGGGCAGGTTCAGAGGTGGTTGACGCCACGCCAACTTAAGGCAGGAATGGTGGTTTGCGACAATGGCACCAACCTCCTCTCTGCCCTCCGACAGGGACAACTGACCCATGTGCCCTGTTTGGCTCACGTCCTTAACTTGGTGGTGCAGCGGTTCTTGGGCAGGTACCCGGGCTTACAGGATGTCCTGAGGCAGGCCAGGAAAGTCTGTGTGCATTTCCGCCGGTCATATAATGCCAGTGCTCGGCTGACGGACCTCCAAAAGGAGTTTAACCTGCCCAAGAACCGCCTAATCTGTGACATGCCCACCAGGTGGAACTCGACGTTGGCCATGCTGCAGCGGCTGCACACGCAGCAGAGGGCCATCAATGAGTACCTGTGCGACTATGGCACCAGGACAGGGTCAGGGGACCTTGGTTTTTTTTCCCCACGCCAGTGGGCCATGATCAGGGATGCATGCACTGTCCTGTCACCATTCGAGGAGGCCACGAGGATGGTGAGCACTGACAGTGCATGCATCAGTGACACTGTCCCCCTTGTCCACCTGTTGGAGCACACGCTGCGTGGGATAATGGACAGGGCACTTGAGGCAGAACAGAGGCAGGAAGAGGAGGACTTCCTTAGCTCTCAAGGCCCCCTTTATCCAGACAGTGTTCCTGCGTGCCCGCCGATCACACAGGAAGAGGACGAGGAGGAGGAGGAGGAGGAGGAGGAAGATTGTGTCAGTATGGAGGTGGAGCCTGGCACTCAGCATCAGCAGTCTTTAAGGGATCAGTCCCAAGGAACACATGGACTTGTACGTGGCTGGGAGGAGGTGGCTGCGGACGTTGTTGTCCTTAGTGACCCAGAGGACTCCGGACCGAATGCCTCAGCAAACCTACGCTGCATGGCCTCCCTGATCCTGCAAAGCCTGCGTAAGGATCCTCGTATTCGTGGTATCAAGGAGAAGGACCAATACTGGCTGGCAACCCTCCTTGATCCACGTTACAAGGGTAAGGTTGCGGACCTTATCTTGCCATCGCAGAGGGAGCAGAGGATGAAACATCTTCGGGAGGCCTTGCAGAAAGGTCTGTGCAACGCGTTCCCAGAGACTGGGAGGTTACAAACTCCTGTTTCTGGACAACGTGTTGCTGAGGCTTCGGTCAGTCAAAGAAGGAGCGGTGGAGAAGGTGGCCGTCTGACCGATGCGTTCAGACAATTTTTTGGTCCGCAGCCCCAAGGTATGATCGGTTCCAGCAACCATCGCCAGCGTCTGTTTTACATGGTGCAGGAATACCTAGGGGCAAGATCAGACTTGGACACCTTTCCCACCGAAAATCCTCTGGGTTACTGGGTCTTGAGGATGGATCACTGGCCAGAGCTTGCACAGTATGCAATTGAGCTACTGGCCTGTCCTGCATCCAGCGTTCTTTCGGAACGCACATTCAGTGCTGCTGGAGGCGTGGTAACCGATCACAGGGTGCGTCTGTCCACCGACTCGGTCGATCGGCTGACCTTCATAAAAATGAATCAGTCTTGGATCACCACCAGCTACCAAGCACCTGATGCAGATGTAACCGAATAATTTTTTTTGAAATCTCAGATCCCTTCAAAGACTGCCTATGCTGATGCTGAGTGACTATCCCTGAGTAATTATCCTCTTCCTCCTCAATCATCACGCTGATAGCTTGTAAGAACATTTTTGGTTCTGGGCGCCACCACCAGTGCCTAAGGCACAATTTTTCAGCCCCTGTTTAACAGGGGCGTGTAATTACAATTTTTGATGTAATACTTTGCAGCAGGGCTCGTTCCTGCATTCCAACTAGAGTGTCTGTGAGGGGTTGCAGTGTTGTGGCACCAGCACCAGTGCCTAAGACCCAATTTTTCTGCCCCTGTCTAACAGGGGCGTGTAATTACAATTTTTGATGCAATACTTTGCAGCAGGGCTTGTTCCTGCATTCCAACTAGAGTGTCTGTGAGGGGTTGCAGTGTTGTGGCACCAGCACCAGTGCCTAAGACCCAATTTTTCAGCCCCTGTCTAACAGGGGCGTGTAATTACAATTTTTGATGCAATACTTTGCAGCAGGGCTTGTTCCTGCGTTTCAACTAGAGTGTCTGTGAGGGGTTGCAGTGTTGTGGCACCAGCACCAGTGCCTAAGACCCAATTTTTCAGCCCCTGTCTAACAGGGGCGTGTAATTACAATTTTTGATGCAATACTTTGCAGCTGGGCTTGTTCCTGCGTTTCAACTAGAGTGTCTGTGAGGGGTTGCAGTGTTGTGGCACCAGCACCAGTGCCTAAGGCCTAATTTTTCAGCTCCTGTTCAACAGGGGCATGTAATTACAATTCTTGATCTAATATTTCACAGCAGGGCCCTGTGAGGGCTTACAGTGTTTTGGCCACAGCAACACCTAAGGCCCAAATTTCTGCTGAGTATATAGGGCAGGACCCTACTTTCAAACATCTAACTTACAAACGACTCCTACTTGCAAACGGAAGGAGACAACAGGAAGTGAGATGAAATCTACCCCTAAGGAAGGGAAATTCTCTCCTGTAAGAGTTAATATGGGAAAACAATTTTTCCTTTCCACTGATGCTTTCCAATCCTTGTTCCACAAAAAAACCCAAATTTTCAAAAAACATTTTTCATTGGGACAAAAAAGTGAGGTGAAATCTTCTGAAGAGGAGGAAAGACGCAAAACAAATGTCACAGGGGTGATAACCCTTCCCTATGTTTTCCAAAAAGCTTAGAAAAGATTTTTTGGCTGGAGCTAAACACATTAAAAATGTTCAAAATTACAAACAGATTCTACTTAACAACAAACCTACAGTCCCTGTCTTGTTTGCACCGCCTGTATACTGCTGTTCAGAGTATATAGGGACCTTTCCTTATTTTAATTTGGGTGCGGGGTTCCCCTTAATATCCATACAAGACCCAAAGGGCCTGGTAATGGACTGGGGGGTACCCATGCCGTTTGTCTCACTGATTTTCATCCATATTGCCATGACCCGACATGACATTAAACCCGCAAGCAGTTTTAAATGAGATTTTTTCCTTTAAAAATGACATTTGGTGCAGGGACTGTTCTAAACATGGGAAACACGCGTCACTTTACAGGCATACTATAGACACCCCCCAGGTACGATATTTAAAGGAATATTTCACTTTTTTTTTTTTTACTTTAAGCATCATTAAAATCACTGCTCCCGAAAAAACGGCCGTTTTTAAAAGTTTTTTTTGCATTGATACATGTCCCCTGGGGTAGGACCCGGGTCCCCAAACCCTTTTTAGGACAATACCATGCAAATTAGCCTTTAAAATGAGCACTTTTGATTTCGAACGTTCGAGTCCCATAGACGTCAATGGGGTTCTAACGTTCGTGCGAACTTGCGGTCCGTTCGCGGGTTCTGGTGCGAACCGAACCGGGGGGTGTTCGGCTCATCCCTACTGATAACTAAAGAAAGCAGAGGGAAGTGCACCTAACACTGAATGCATCTGCTTTTACTGTTAGGTCAAGGGTGCATCTAGGACAGTCTGGGCACAGAGGAAATGGGTTGAATGGTGTTGGCGATGGAGGGAGCTCTGGACTGAAAGTGAACATTGCAAAAAAGCTAGTTTTTATTTTATCTTTCAACTACTTGACCACTGGAAGGTTTTACCCCCCTTCATGAACAGGGCTTCTTTTTTCTATTCAGCACTGTACTACTTTAACTGGCAATTGCTCAGCCATGAAACACTGTACACAAATTAAATTTTGATAATTTTTTCACACAAATAGAGCTTTCTTTTGGTGGTATTTAGTCACCACTGCGTTTTTTTAAATGTTTTGCTATATAAACAAAAAAATACTGAACATTTTAGGGAACAAAAACGAATAATCTTTCTTCATAGATTTAGGCCAACATGTAGTCTGCTGCATTTCTTTGATGAAAATAACCCAAATCAGTGTATATTATTTAGTCTGTATGAAAGTTATAGAGTCTACAAACTATGGTGTATATATCTATTTGAAAATTGATCAATCCTGATGTACTGATGGCCTTACTTCTTGAGGCCTTAAAATGGCAGGACAGTACAATATCCTACAAATGACCCATTTTTGGGGATTTAGTTAGAGGCATGGCAAGTTCTTTGAAGTTGTTTTTTGTTATTTTGTCACAATATTTTGGGAAATGAAGAAATTAATACAAATTAGTTTTTTTTCAAATTTTTTTTACATATTGTCACCAATGCAGTACAGCATCATCTGACTTGTGTACAAACTCTATGTGCACATAGTGCAACAAAAAACCCTCATGGATTTTGGAGGCAAACTAATATATGAAACTGTATTAAAAATATAGTTTCCTGACAGATTCTATGGAAGCATACATTTGGGTAGCCCCACCCTCGCTCCTACCCCATAGGACCCATTCCAATACATTTTTCAGGCTGAGCCAGAGGCACCGTTCCTTTTCTGTCCTCCTTCCTCATAGAACTATTTTGTATGAAGTTTCCTACCTTTTTGGAAGCTGTGGTGACCAGGTCTCAGGCGGGACATTGGGAGCATCCTGTGGTGTCCTGTGGTGTCCAGAAGATTGACACCTGTGATAATGAAAGCTCTGCCAATGGCGAGCAGTTGCTCCAGGTCAGATGCCCTGCTAACAGCGGGTGACCTCTAAAGTGTGCCCAGCATGATGGTGTGCCTAGCTCTGGGATCCAGGTCGCCCTGCAGATGCCAGGATACATGAGTATGTTTGCCTTGAGGTCAGCAGAAGGGACCAGACGCCATGCGGGCTGCTGGGGAGTAACTCCACTCACGTTAAAAAAGTATGGAATCTCTTTCAGTCCAGTTCTGAGTAAAGTCTGTCACAGAGGCAGACTTTTTATGCGTTCTTTTTCCTCAGTCAGGAGGTTTGTCATGATCAGGGCCTTGTGCTAAGAGGGATCCTTGTGGCTTTCTGCCCAGTATGGGTAGTGTTTATATCCATACTGGGTGGCAATCTGAGGTGGCTACGGCATTCTATGAGAACAAAGGATTTGTTCCTCCTATTATTATTATTATTATACAGGATTTATATAGCGCCGACAGTTTACGCAGTGCTTTACAACATTAGGGCAGACAATACAAATACAATATAATTCAATACAGGAGGAATCAGAGCGCCCTGCTCGTTAGAGATTACAATCTAGGAGGGAGGGTCAAGTTATACAAAAGGGTAATAGCTGTTTGGGATGAGCTAATGGAGAAAATAGTGCAGTTGTTAGATGGAGGCAGGTTAGGCTTCTCTGAAGAGGAAAGTTTTTAGGGATTGCCTAAAGGTGGATAAATTTGGAGACAGTCTGACAGATTGGGGTAGCGAATTCCAGAGGATGGGCGAGGCTCGGGAGAAGTCCTGGAGGCGGACATGGGAGGAGGTGATGAGGGAGCTAGAGAGCAGAAGGTCTTGGGAGGAACGGAGATGGCGATTGGGTTGGTATTTTGAGACTAGGCTAGTGATGTAGCTGGGGGCAGAGTTGTGGATGGCTTTGTAACTTATTGTTAGTATTTTGAATTTAATTTGTTGGGTGAGTGGTAGCCAGGGGAGGGATTGGCAGAGAGGGGTAGCAGACACTGAGTGGTTTGTAAGGTGGATGAGTCTGGCAGCAGCATTCATGATGGACTGAAGGGGGGATAGTCTATTTAAAGGTAAGCCAATGAGGAGGGAGTTGCAGTAGTCGAGGCGAGAGATAACCAGGGAGTGAATCAGGAGCTTTGTGGTTTCATTGGTTAGAAAGGGACGCAGTTTAGAGATGTTGCGGAGGTTGAGGCGGCAAGCTTTGGAAAGTGATTGGATGTGGGGCCGAAAGGAGAGTTCAGAGTCCAGGATAACACCTAGCACCCTGACATGTGGGGACGGGTGGATGGTTGTGCCGTTGCTCTTGACAGAGAAGTCAGGGGAAGAGGCACGTGGGGGAGGAAATATTATAAGCCTATATGCAGGACCACCAAGAATAACTGGTTCCATGTCATGGATATTCAGGTACTTCAAGCATGCTCTCAAGCTACAGCTTTGCTCAGAGTTTTAGGACATATTTGTCACTCTCTCTAGCAGAATCAGTGGGGCTACGGACTACAGAAGCAGTCACCACACACTCATCCAGGAGTGTGTAGGCTTCTTGGGCTCCCTGTGAAAGGGCGCCAGGAATAGTTGTAGGAGGAAGACATGTCTTCCATTAAAGCTGTTCTGGCTCTCTGTGGGGTGTAGCTAACTTCCTTATGCTGTTATTATCTATCCATAGGGTTTCTGTTAGCTATGATTGAAACCCTACTTTTCTGATATCCCATCCTTTTTTTGGGCTGTTCATTCTCAAACGTATGCTGCCATGGAAGTCTGTCAGGAAAACTGAAAATTTACTATCAAATACTTACTGTAATTTTCCTTTCCTGATGGACTCCATGGCAGCAGGAGTTCCCTCCTAGAGTCATGAGCAGGTTACTTACGGAATGCGCCTCTGGCTCAGCCTAAAAATTTATGGGAGTGGGGTCCCATGGGCTAGGAGCGAGGGTGGGGCTACCCAACAAATGCTGCCATGGAGTGAATCAGGAAACAAAAATTATGGTAAGTATTTGATAGTAAATTTTCCATTTTTATTAAACAAATTCATAAAAAAAAGGGGACATTAGTCCTAGGAAAAAAGACATTACAGCAAATGTGCATACATGTATCGACATATCATCATGACATGACATCTATACCCTGCACATATCAGACACAACCATAGGGCTACCCATGTGCAATTCCACATTGCTCCAATGAACAGTTGTGATGACTTGTAGTCCTTCCTCAGGGAATATATATATACTGGGTGTTTTAGCTTCTAAAACATAGATACATAATGAACATTAATTACATAGGAAATATAGCTTCATTATACATATATCAAATTGTATCTTGCAAAACACAGGCTGCTATGAAAACTTACAGAAGTCAATCATAGAAACACATATGATTGGTAAAATCACAAAGATATCTGCTTGATGGGATGGCTACATGGGGGGTCTTCCACAAGGAGCACCAGAAAGGATCAACAAAGTGGCCAGAAGTGCTTACACAAGGACTCCTATTGGGGCAAAAAGCCCCTGTAACACCAGCCCGCAAAGATGTATAACTGAAAATAAAAACAATAATATAGGACTCTCTTAGTCATGATCCCTAATGACAAAAGTACAGGGTCAAAGCCAGGACTAGGACTAACGTCCCCTTTTTTAAGAATTTGTCTAATAAAACTATATATGTTTAATACAGTTACATATATTAGTTTGCCTCCAAATTCCATTAGGGGTTTTTGTTGCACATAGAGTTTGATGTCTTATAGGATGTTGGTAGATTAACTTTTACCACACTCCACCTCTAGAATAGTCTATTTGTCATATGACTTGTGTGGTAGTGACCATGTATATTGACTAGTGACAGTAGGTAAAAAAAAAGTATTACATTTTTATCTTTTACATTTTTTTAAAGATTTTTTTTATACTATTATTGCTTATAACAGTGAATATTACTGTTTTAAGCAATAGCTTTAGCTGTCATAAATGGTTAGGTACTAAGCACTGTGATCCAGTGAACACAGCAGCGATGGGATCACACCACTGTGTGCCCCAGGGGTCATTCAATTGCTCATGTGCACCAGTACGTCGCTAAGCTGCCGCCCACTCACAGTGAAAGTACTGTGGGCAGATGGCAAGTAGTTACAGCAGTAGTAAACTGTAAAAAAAAAAAAATAAATAGCCCCACTGCAAGTTAATGTCAAAATGTGCTGGTATTCAAGACAAACTAGCACCTTTTGACTGACTTACTTATAAAACAGATTCCTCCAACAGTCATTGTCCCCGCAGACAGGACTCCATTTTCACCTGGTTTTCCTTCTGGGTTCGCAGTCTTTAGCCATTTCAGTGGCCGATCCGATATGACATCACTCCTGTGCATGTGAGCCTGAGTCACAATCACGGCACATCACTTTCAATGGATGAGCAGATCTCACTCATATTTATGGATAATAGATGATATAGAGTGTAATTTTTGAAGCAATAAACCTCCTTATCATCCTAGTGTCCATTCTGACTCCAGAAGTAGCCTTCCTGCCTCCAGCAGCCAATCAGCAGGAGGGAACTCTCCCCATATAAAAATCTGATATGCAGGCACTTTTGTTGAAAAGGGAGAGGACAGGGAAGGGTAGACTGTTAGGCAGGCAAATTACAAGCACATACACTCACTCACTACCTTTTGTAGAGCCCTGGAAACAAAACATTTCTATGACACCATATTTTAATGTATAGGAGTAATCTACTCCATTCATAGATCACATTTTATTCACAGAAGCTGTACAGCTATTATGAATAGCAGAGGTAGGTGGAAAGGGCAGGCATAGTCAGGCTCTCTTGATGAGAGCCTGTGACAACCAATTAGTTCTATTAACCAGCATTACCACCCCAGAAGATTACGATGGTAGAGGGGTAGGGGGGATATGGATGGAAGAGGATTTCTCCTAAAAAAAGAGGCATTAGCTCAAGGGGCACATACTACTAATTGTAAATAATTTTGCAGTGGCGGCCCGTGCATTGTGGTCGCACGGGTCCTCCCCCTAACACTGCCTCTGCCCTACCTATCCATGTGCCTGGCCCCTTTCAGGACGCCGGGCCCATGAATTCTTATGGTGGGGATGGGGGGGGGTGTGTTCTCTGAAGCACATGATTCAAAAAAGGGTGGGCTCCGGGTGCAGAGCACTGCATCCTGATCCCACCGATTGGCCAAATTTCTAGGTGATCATATTGGACACCTGATGTGGAGTCAGGGATGAAGCCATTGAGACAGAGAGGAAGCCCGCCAGCCTGGAGAAGCTGCCCGAACCCCACACACGCTAGCCTGGAGCTGCTGCCCAGACCCTACACCCACTAGCCTGGAGCCGCTGCCTGGACCCCACACCCACCAGCCTGAAACTGCTGCCCAGACCCCACACCTGCCAGCCTGGAGCCGCTGCCCGGACCCCTCACCCACTAGCCTGGAGCCGCTGCTCGGACCCCGCACCCGCTAACCTGGAGCCGCTGCCCGAACCCCGCACCCACCAGCCTGGAGACGTTGCCCGGACCCCGCCTCGCTGGATGACACCCCCCATCTAGTTGGATCTATCTATCCAGCTAAGTGCCGGATCAACTGGCAGACGCGTGCGGGGGGTTGTTAGTGCCGCACCGCCGGGGGATGGTTATTTGCCGCCCCCCTGAACAAAAGTCCCACCAGCCGCCAACAGTTTATTGTGCTGATTTTACATGTGACCTATTGCTCTATACTGTAAGTTGAAAGTGATATAAAATACAGTACTGTATATAAGACTGGTTGTGATATTCTATATAACAGAGGGATATTCATTTTGACTTAATGGCGCAGGTGGATGCATTGGAACATATTTTACAATTACACCTTTGAACAAACAAGATACAGTAGCATTTTGGTCATGCATAGTAAACTTTGTAAATTTCTCTTCTGCAGAGAGCAGGTGCTGCGAATCAAGGCAAACAGCAATGAGCAACTCAGTCTGCTGAAAGATTTACAATCTTTGACACATCTGCAGGTACAAACATTAGCATATTGTATGCAAAAATGTTATTTTAACACATATAAAAGTAAAACATTTTCCTCAAAAAATATTAAAGCGGGGGTCCACCTATCTATCGTTTTTTTTTTTTTTTAGTTCATTCACAAACTTTTCTTCTCAGCATTACATACTCACATATTGTGTGTAATATGTCCGCCTGTGTCAGATTTCGTCGGAAAGAATAACCTATATTATTCACTGCAGGCGGTTTCCATCTTCATTGTGGGCATTTGAAGCCCACAAGCATTTATTTCCTGGATATGGTGAATGCTGTGCTCCCAGCATTCACTGCTCGTGCCCGCACATGCTCAGTGGCATCCTGGGAAGCCTGAGACTAGCTCCCAGGAGTCTGGGAGAGGCTAGAAACACGCCTACTCCCTTGGGAGGAGAACCAGGAGGTGCAAAGAAGAATAGAAAAATAAAAGGTAATTACGGCGATTTAAATTTTTTTAAACGGCATGTCAGCATCTAGGCAAGGAAGAGAATACATACAGATATTGTTCAAAATTTGGGTGGAACCCCGCGTTAAGATTAAAGTGAAAAAGTTCCTTTTTTTGTCAACCCTTTGTCCTTTACTTGCACAAAAAGTGATATGGTCTACCTGAGATGCTTCAGCCACAATAACAATGTATGCTGTTCAGCTTTCCTGCCTGTTAGGAAAGAATTTTAGGAAATGTATCAACATCACTCCTGCCATAGGGCTCATATAGATGGGCTGTGTTACAAGAACATCCTGAACATCTCACTGGTGGAATCCAGCGTAAAGGTCATCACGAGATGGTACCTCCCACCAGAGAGACTGGCCAGAATGTTCCCCTCCACGGACTCCAGGTGCTTTAGGGGTTGTCTTCTTAGGGGCTCATTGACCCATATCTTTTGGGAATGTCCACGGCTGAGGTCTTTCTGGCATAAGATTTTCCAAAGGATTAAAAAAGTCACCGGAGTTCAGGTCCCAAGAACCCCCGCCATAGCGCTCCTGAACGACCATTTACCCAAAACTCCAAAAATGTCACGCAGATTGATTCACTTTATTTTGCTGGGAGCTAAGTTATCTATAGCCAAGGCATGGAAACAACCCAAGGTACCCTTCAAAGCGGCTATCCGTAAGATTTCATGGATCATGGCCCAAGAGAAGGTGGCCAGTACCCTAAATAACACCACAGAGAAATTTGAAGCTATCTGGGAACCATGGGCTAATTTCTTGGGCACCTCCTTGATCCCAGGGGTTAAACCCTGACGAATCAAACAGTATCTGGGCTTGGAGGACCTCCTCCCGTGGTTTGGCTTCCTTCCTCCTTCTCCTCCTCTTCTATCTCCCCTCTCTCACCTCTCTATTTTTTCCCCTTTTTTTTTTTCTTTTCCTTCATCTTGTTTCTTTGCAGGTTGATCTGTCAAGTAAATGATCTCCAGCCTTATTTGAGACCATTGCAGAGATCTCAGGGAACCCAGTTCCCAAGGGCAGCATAGAGGGTAGACCGTTACTCTCTGTTTTGTTATCCAGAGACATGAAGCATCAACTAAGGGAGTGTCTGGGGCAGGTGGGAGAATTCCGCTCAGGCACAGTGTGTTCCCAGTTGGGGTGCAGACGGTCTCTCCTACCTCCCCCTCACCAAACGCACCCTGAGCTACGGTTCTCCAGATCTATGCGATCTAACTTTTTCATATGTAGGTTCTCATGCAAGGACGCAATTTTCTTTATGGTATGTTTTGTTAGTGCCATATCTAAGGTCATAAGGTATATATGTAGACCCCAAGGGGTTTCATTTGTTTTACTATGTACGCCTGCATTTAAAGCGATGGTTATGTATTTTTGTTTTTGATCTAATGGAAACTTAATAAAATATTTTGAAATAGATGGGCTGTGTATTTTCACAGTAAACTTGCATTAGAAACGCACTTGTACTTTCCTATAAGTTTTTTAAATTTATCTTGACTGTGCAGAGTTGATTGCTATTCTAAGGCCTGTTCTAAGGTTCTGTTTGACCTGTTTTGCTTTATATTTCTTTGGGAGCCGACAGTTCTATTGAAATCTTTTCCTACAGCTTCAAGAGTTCTTCAATCACAGAAAAAGCAAAAAAAATGAAGGCTTTGCTAAAATTTAAGCATTTGGCTCTGGTTGCTGTCGGCAATGGCCTCTGACTAGACTTCATACTATTATTCCAATTTATTCTATTGTATTCTATTCTATTCTGTTGTATGGTACCATCTCTGCCCAGATACTATTCTTAGCCTGCTCCTGATCACTAGTACTTTTCCTTAGTTTGTTTAGCTGCCAGTCTCCACCAACTAAACTATTCCAGCTATTCATAGAGTACTCAGTGTCAGAGCTTGCACCTTACTAAAGCCTGTTTCCACTATACTATGGCTGTACGCATCCCTTCAGATTCTAGCAAGTCTGCACACATCCTAATTTTAATCCAGGGTCCTTAAGCACAGCCTCCTTTCCCAGTCCTCAAATGTGGTGAAGATCCATATGCTAGACACACTCTGCTTATATGGGATCCAGCATCTAATTAAGACACTTCTCCCCACAAAATGCCATGACATGTACCATGCAGAATAAGCATAATGTACCACTAGTGATACATGTCTCATACTCATGTATTTTTCACTTTGTAGTTACTTAACCTTGTATCAGATACCCTGACTGGTAATATGCATAACAAGTCCCTTTTTACATTTGAAAGCTTGACTTCTGGACTGAACCTGCCAAGACTGATATTCCAGTTGATGTCCGAGTTCCCTTCACAAGTCTTCAGTCTGTGAAGGCCTATCTAGAATATAACAGCATTGACTACTCCATCATGATAGAAGACCTGCAGGTAAGTTACTTGAACTTGACATGTTCATAACGATTATAAGATATTTGAACATGATTACTGGATTTGCTTTTACTAGTTATTGACTGTTACATATTTCTTGTAGGAAGTGATCAACAAAGAGAAAGAAGAAATGGAAAGCAATGAAAGAACAGCACGCAACTCTGGCTCTTTTAATTTTGGCGCCTATTACAACTTCGATATTGTAAGAAATCAAATCTAGATTTCACAAATTAGTGATCCATAACCTTCTGTGCATGGTGTCCAGCAGCATATTATCAATACTATGCTTCTAACAGTCAAAAACTATAATGGTCCATTTATGAATCGGTTACATATCATTTACACACATTTCCCTAATTTTACTGTATGCTCTACACAGAAAAAAAATAATACTGCCCAACAAATTACTCATTTGATCTGGTTTTTCATTCATCGCTGGTAGCAGGAAAAGTTGCCTTATTATTATTTGCCATTTCTGTGTACAGGTCAGATATTTGTAACTCTACAACAGGCTATGGCAAACAAAATAATTTATGATAAAATATAACTTTTTTCAAATTTTATTAATTAAACTCTAATTAAAGTATATCTAATGCCAACCCCATATTGGGCCACTGTCACCAGATCTAAAAGTGAAGGAAAATCCAACATTTTGAGTTTGTCACTGGAACAGTAAAAAAGTAGGAATCCTCCAATAGTGACATTTGTCTAAAAGGGGGATGTTTATTTTATTGTGTTGTCCACAAGACAGTAAATGAGGAAAAATCTATTGAATGGGACACATAGGCAGCAAAAAAAAAAATAATTCCCTACGCTATCTAAAATGCAAACAAAAAAATGTTTGGCTTGAGATATACTTTAAGTCTTATTTCTTTTGAACATAGTATACAGTATGTGTGCAGATGTGATGGGAATTGAATGGAATATTATATTCTTTAAATGTATGGAGCAATGCTTTTTTCATAATCTCTATTTTGTCTTTTTTCTTTTAGATAAACAGTGCCCTTGATCTCATTATAGCAGATTACAGATCACTTGTTAGCAAGCAACAGATTGGTAACTCATATGAAGGGCGCCCCCTCAATGTTCTTAAGGTGATTCTTCTAATAATGCTTGAGATACAGTATGAGGTAGATAATAATATCATATTTTTAGGATGACTTAAACGTTTTCTATAGCTGTAGTAGATGTAAGCTCTGTGTAGTACATATTTAATAGCAAAACACATAACAGAGTTACATTTTCTAGAGAAAGAAATGATTTTTTGACCTCCAAATTGCCAACAGATTTGTTTATTTAGTTAAAATATAGTAGCCCTACCTTCATTCATACTTTGTGTATTATTAAAGCAACTATATTTACAACCGCAGCACAAAACAAGTGTTACAATCAAATTTTTTTAATGCAATTTATGCAAAAAAATTAAAAAAATTAAGGCACATATTTTTGGCACTTTATTTACTGTAGTTTCAAATACCACCGTTCTGTTCTACTTTTGCTTTTGCAAATTCTGCTTTGTATCAGGGATTGTAAGTTTAAAATGTAAACGGTGAGATCTAAAAAAGTTAAATATTCATTACATGACTTTAATGATAGGTTAAAAAATGATTAATATACAATATTCTGCTTACAGTTCAGCACTGGAGCTGGTCGTCCTGGCATTTGGATAGATGCTGGTATTCATGCACGTGAGTGGGTTACTCAAGCTACTGCCCTGTGGACCGCACATAAGGTAACTGCAATCTACATAATGTAAAGTACCAAATATTGCTGTGCTTCACATAATCCAATAACAGTGAGAACCCTTAAAATAACATGTATATGAAGAATTGTAGAAGTTAAAGTGATTGTAAAACCTTGCATTGTAAAACAACAATTTCAGTTTAAAATAGAAATGAAAGGCAAAACATTTGTTTTGTATATACATATTAAAAAAAACTTTATAAATAACCTTTTTCACATCCCCTCTGTTCTCAGTTCTCAAGAGCTGGGAAGGAGAAACAGCAGCACACTAATCTTCCCAGAAGAGCCTTCCTTCTTAGAGAACTGACCACACTGTGCTCTCATGCCTAGTGCAGTCAGTTTTTGATGAAAGCAGAGGGACTAGCAGGAACACCAGGGATTTCACACAAAGGAAGCAATACAAAGAGAACAGGAGACTTTCTCATGCAAGTACATTGTACAGCAGGCACATATCAGGGATATGAAATGTTAGGTTTATATACTCAAATATTTATATAATTTGGTGAACTTTCAAATTTTTTGTCTTTGTAAACCTCCTAGTACTTCAACCAACTGGTAAAAAATGGGGAAATTATGTTAAAGGAGTTGTAAACCTTCAAGGTTTTTCACCCTAATGCATTCTATGCGTTAAGGTGAAAAACCTCCTGTGCTGCAGCAGCCCCCCAGAGCCCCCCTTTTACTTACCTGAGCCCGATCTTTCCAGCGACGGGGACAAGCACACCAGCTCCAGCCGGTGTCTCCGGTCCTCATTGGATAGATTGATAGCAGCAGGAGCCCTTGGCTCCCTCTGCTTTCAATCAAATCCAATGATGCGGGAGTCTAGGGGCGGGGCCGAGTCCTGCTGTCTGTGTCTATAGACGCAGCAGCACAACATGGGAGCGCGCCTGCTCGAGTGCTGAGTGCCTCCAGGGAAAGCCCTTCTCCGTGGGGGCATTCGATGTAGGGAGAAGCCAGGAGCTCACTTGCACAGAGAAAGTAAGCATGGCATGTTTGTTATTAAAAAAAAAAATTGATTTTACAACCTCTTTAAGCAAATCAAAATACTTAAAAAAAAACATGTAAAGGCCACAGATAGTAAATCCCTGCCAATACTTTCCTGTTTTAAAGGTACATTTATTTACAGCAATATTTGATTTGATTTTTTTAAGCTTGCTTCTGACTATGGAAAGGACGCATCTGTTACCTCTTTGTTGAATAATTATGATGTCTTCCTTATGGTTGTCACCAATCCTGATGGATATGTCTTCTCTCACTCATCAGTAAGTATCTAATATTAATGAAATTTCCTGTGTGGTGTCAATTTCAATCCAACACAATAATACCAAATTTAGTCTATTTCCAAGTATTCTAAAGCTGATATGAGAATAAAGCATAAAACAATACTTTTTAATTTGCTATGACAGTACAAACATACATGTAGTAATCTTTAGTGAGATAAATTAAGGCTGTTTTCCCTAGTTGCCTTTCAAAAGAAGCTGGGTGTATAGCAGGAATATACATCGTAAAATGACAAGGGGAGCATTTCTAAGTATTAAAATATTGCAGGTTAGGCTGATTGGGTAGGAAGATTCATGTGGAATTTTTAGCCAGAAGTTTTTCTAAGGTTTATTACTTAGACCCAACTTACTCTTATTTCTTGTGCCTTATTTTGTTATATATTTATTTAGTCTTCTATTGGTTGAACTCGATTGATATGTGTCCTTTTCAACTTAACTAACTATACAATATAGCCATGTAACTATTAGCTATGGCTGTAGTAAAAATAAACCTTTCCTTTTCTTTTTTAACAAGATAAGTTATCTGTATATTTACTTTGCGTACACAGTCTCTGTTTTAGAAATAAACATTTAATACATGAGAGAAGCATTTTCAGAGCACTATGGGATAACTAAAGAGACAATGCAAGAGCCTGCCTTGTGGCTAGCATTGTCTAATTGAAGCTTCAGACTAAGCTGTCTGGTAAGAGATTAGGACCTTTAATTTGTTTTTCAGTTCTGTGTGTAGTTGCCGTTTCAGTACAGAGCTTTGTAAATAACTGGCTTTTTGCAATAGACCGCTAAGCAGCCTCAGAAAGATATGTAAAAGGGAAATTAGAGCTTCATCTGCTGACTAAAAATCAACAAGATATTAGTATGAAACCTGTTACTATTCATTATTTTTAGAACCGTATGTGGCGTAAAACCCGTTCCGTCAATAAAGGCAGCACATGTGCAGGTGTTGACCCCAACAGAAACTGGAATGCAGGCTTTGGAGGTAACTACAACTTTACAAACCATGGATTATATTCACATTTCATTCACTATTTCCAACCACCACCACCCCAAAATATTAAAGATGGTTTTCAAAAATTGTTATTGTTATCAGTCTGTTGTTTAAACTAGTGATTTCATATTTTAGAGAGGATAAAATAAACCAAAAGAGAATGGTGTGTAATATTACTTAATATGGGCAATTCACAAATACTCAAACACACTTCACAATATGTTCAAAGAACAATAATACTAATTATATACAATCTGAAAAATTATAATGGAAGTATAGCTATTAGCATCAGTTTTTTTTTAAAAAGTTTCACATGATTACTGTATGTAAAACCGTGGTGTTAAGATATAGGCATTTGATAAGTTCTGTCATATCCTTAGTCTACAACCAACAATTAGCATGTTAGATCTAAAGCAGAGCTAAATAAATAAATGTATGTTTTCTTCAGTTAGTTACACTGAATTGTTTGAGAGCCAAGGCTAAATGGGTTATGTGTGGTCTGGAAATTCAAACCTCATACATGCAGCAGTAACACAGACATATTATTTTTTTTTATGTAGGGCCAGGAGCCGATGCTAACCCCTGTTCTGATGCCTATTATGGACCCAGTGCAGAATCAGAGGTGGAAGTAAAGTCTATTGCCAACTTTATTAGAAGTCATGGCAAGATCAAAGGATTTATAAGCATCCACAGCTACTCTCAGCTTTTGCTTTTCCCTTACGGATACAAGTGTACCAATCCTGCTCACTTCACTGAGCTGGTAAGTCTGTCCAAGTGTAAAGCTCCGTACACACGATCGGATTTTCCGACGGGAAACGTTGGATGTCAGGCTGTTGGTGAAAAATCCGACCATGTGTATGCTCCATCAGACAATTGTTGTCGAACTTTCCGCCAACAAATGTTGGCTAGCACGTCTTAAAATTTTCCGCCAACAAATGTGTGTTGTCGGATTTTCCAATCGTGTGTACACAAGTCTGTCAGAAAAAAGTCCAAAGTACAAACACGCATGCTTGGAAGCAGAAGCGGTCGGTCTTGTAAACTAGCATTCGTAATGGAGAATAAACATTCGTGATGTGGCAAATTATGAAATCTCCAAATGTAGCGCACAATTCTCTTCTTCTTTAATGGGATAATAATGAAGCTGCTTTGCTGGTGATACTGATGGAGTTATTGCAAACAAATTTTCCAAGGCTTTTTTTTCTATTGATATCAAGAATAATATTATTATGTTTTATTTTTTTTTTTTTATTTGTGCAAGTTACCACAACACCATTATTCCCTAACTTATAAGATCAAAGATATAACTATATTGGCCTCCCTTGGTAATTTTACATTGTATTGCATTTTTTAAAATGTAACTGTCTACTTCCAAACTGTCATTTGAAGTAAAACACATAGCCAAATATTATTCTCCACAATTTTTTTATAGTGCATTAAAAAAAAAAAAATTAGACATGATATCTGCCAATAGAAATATACCATACCAAATCATTATTCAACCAAAAAAAATGTCAAAGCAATAACTTCAAGGTCAATAATAAATAACACGTTATCTCCTCCGATTCCGCAACATGGCTGGTTGACGAACGGCCGTTCAGAAACGAACTGAAAAGCATGAAATGAAAAATGTGAAAAGAAAAGCAAGAATCAACCCCTTTACTAAACTTCAATTAACACGAAATTAGCAGAAGGAGCCCAAAGGGTGTTGCTAAAGAGCTGAAAAACCACGTAGTACATCTAGTATGTCACTACGTTCGTAATTGTTGGCCAACATTTGTGTGACCGTGTGTATGCAAAACAAGTTTGAGCCAACACCCTTCAGACAAAATTCCACGGTTTTGTTGGCGGAAAGTCAGATCATGTGTACGAGGCATAAGATTCAAAACACATAATAACATTGCACTACATACAATATTTATTCATAGTAGTCAGTCCTATTGGTTTGAGCAATGAAATTATATTATGGGGGAAATTTCACCAAGCAGGACATAGAAAGCAACAAAGACCTAACGTAGCTTTTCTACTCTGTAATGAAAAAAGGACTTTGCCTGGAGTTCCACTTAACTGTTTAAGCCCTGGTCTTTCAATAAGTAAGTGTATTTCCCCGTCAAAGAGTTACAGTAAGAAGTTTAGGTGAGTTCACTTTTTGCAGATTATCTGACTTTAGGGCTACAAAGGAACAGTTTTGAAAATAAATAAGTTTGTATTTTTACTAACTACTAATATTCATTGTAAGATGTAAGATTATTGTGAATGTCACATGGCTAAATGTAAAGTAGTAATTTGATTATGGTCAATTTCACTCGGCTCACTTATATTAAAACTCTTTTAGAAATTAGCACAAAATCGATAAAAACAACTTTTTAGGATAATAATAAGAGAATAGTGTGTCTTATTGAGTAGTTAATAAAAAAATATATTGTACAGTATATCAACGAGGAAAACCTCTTTATCTCTCTTTGGCACTATAACCCTTGAAGATTCCTGACCTCCTACCCATTCCACACTATCCATCACTCTCAATCAATATATTCTGGCTTTCAACTGTCTTAGGTCCTTTTGCAGATCAATAATCAATGTCTATTTTTGCCTTGCTCTGCTTCTTCTTTCTCCTGTTTTAAGACGACGTCTTCAAGATGCTTTCTCCCGTTCTTGTCACATGGTCAAGCAGCCTGTTAGGTCTTTTAACCTCTGCTTTTTTTTTAAGTGCCAGTTCCTCTGCACTATATGTAACAATAGCTTAGAATGAGTACTTTAAATCAGAATTTCACATTTCTGTGCCGAAACCCTGGATCTCATAACAGTCTAGTGAATATTATCTCTCCTCAGCAGATTCCCTTGTTTTTGTAAACTGATATTTTATATTTGGCCATGTGACATCCACAATGACTATACTGATATCACTTGACCTCCAGAAGATTGACGCCCCCCTTCATTACCAGGCCATTTTTTCTGATACGGCACTGCGTTACTTTAACTGACAATTGCGCGCTCATGCAGCGATGTATCCAAATAAAATTCATGTCATTTTTTCTCACAAATAGAGCTTTCGTTTGGTGGTGGTATTTGATCACCACTGTGTTTTATTTTTTATTTTTTGTGCTATAAAAAAAGAAAAAAAAACAATTTTTTTTACTTTCTGCTATAAAACATGTCCAATACATTTTTTTTAAAAATCAATTTTTTTTCACTAATTTAGGCCAATATGTATTCTGCGACATATTTTTTGATATGACAAACTGTGAGATATATACTGGAATTTTGTATTCTGTTCCATTTTTTTGGTAAGAAAAAAATCCCAATAAGCATATATTGATTGGTTTGCATAAAAGTTATAGCGTTTACAAACTATGGGATATAGTGAATAACGAAAAGTGTTTGAATCACATACAATTTTTCCCTTTTCTTGCAATCATAGCGCTGCACTTATTTATTTTCTAACTATGGGATATAAACTGGAATTTTTTCTTTTTTCTTATACTAGTAATGGTGGCGAATCGGGATTGCAAAATTGCAGCAGATGTTTTGACACTTTTGACACTTTGTGGGAACCAGTGACTAATACAGTGATCAGTGCTAAAAATATGCACTGTGCTAATGACATTGGCTGGGAAGAGATTAAACAGCTAGGGCAATCAAAGAATTAAATGGGTGCCTATCTAGTGTTTGTGTTCACTATGTGTGGTGCTTTTACAAAGGGAAGTGATGGAATGTATTCCCTGCTTAGCAGGGAAAGAAAGTTCATCACTTCCCCTCTGTTAGGACAAAGCTCTGCCTTGTTTACATAGGCAGAGCTCCATCTTGTGTTTCTCCTTGGAGATCAGCGGGTGCCGGCGGACATCCACTGACTGGCACACGCTGATCAGCTTCTGCTGTGACAAATCACAGCAGAAGCGGTGTGCTGCCTACCCAGAAGTGCAGGATCATGTATATATAGGTGATTCTGCACAGCACGGCTGCCCTGTAGCAGTAAATCTGCTATAGGGCAGTTGGCAAGTGGTTAAAGTGTATGTATACATCTATACAGTAATAATACAAATATCATTATAGTGGTTGGGTAGAGCAGGCAAGGTTTCATGAATAGATGTCTAAGGTTAATAATGACTTCATGGTATACAGTATTTGAAACTGATGTGAGGTATATGTCTACTGAAATGTTTTGCATTTTTAATCTTTCCCAAAAAAATGTGTTAGTCCTAGCTTAAGAAGTGAGCAGACTGAACATCTGTTGAAGAGGTGTCTTAGCCTACATGAATGAACTTTAATTGAATATGTTTTACTATTTCCAGAACACAGTTGGTAAAGCTGCTGCTAGTGCATTGAGCTCTCTCTATGGCACCCAGTACAAAGTTGGAACAATCTGCTCCACTATCTGTAAGTCAAATTTCTGTCATTACTTTACCCATCTTTAGATCTCATTCAGGCACAGGACTATGCATGGATGCCTTCACATGGATGAATATAATTGAATGTAACCACTTTCTCTGGATGTTAGTGTGTATTACTTTTACCCTTACATTGCCAACATAAACAACATAAAAATGCTACTTTGGCAGAAGAAAACGCAAAAAATAGGAAATAGTAAAATTGCATTTGTTTTTTTTATACTCCAAGCTATGCTTTCCAGCAATGTGCAAAGTATACTTGTGCAATTTAACCTATAGAATGCTTTCAATAGTCTATCTCTAACAAATTGGCACAGCCTCAGATTGCTTGTGCTGCATGTCAGCAGGCAATACATTTTGCTGCTGGTGCCTGTGATTAAATATTAGAAATAATAGTGTTTATACCAGGGGTGTCCAAACTTTTTTCAAAGAGGGCCAGATTTGATGAAATTTCCTGACATTCTTTGAACCATTAAATTTCGGTCTAAGTGTGTTCATCCGAGCACTAATACACTGCCCAACAAGAATTCTCTTGCCTTTGTGGGGCTGTGTGTGGTAAAAAGATGAGCTTGGGTGTGTTATTTGGATATATATCTTTTGTGGCCCTTTTGTATATACAGTACATATTTTTATCTTTATCAAAAAAAAATGTTGGCACATATATTTATTTGGTTTAGTGCAGTGGTTATTGGTATTGTTTTGTTAAACCCAAGAACAACATTTAAATATATTGCAGCTTGCAAGTCCCTAGATGTAGTGGCAGCATTAGATTTTTGTCTTTAGGCTAAGTGCAAGAAAAAAATCTCTCAGAGATCCAGTTTCCTTGTAACTTCCCGTGGCTTCTCTCAGCTTCTGTGAACAACAAAGCATTTGCCCTTAGTGTAATGGAAATCAGGAAAGCAGACTAAGACAACACTGGTCCTCCATATATACTGTACAGTTAATGAACGTTGTCACCCTAGGATGGGAGGTGTGTTACTGGCAATATCACCTGGTGAAAATAAACAAATAAGGGCCTGAAAAAAAGAAAATGAATGCAGTCTCCAAATCTAAAAACAGTAAACTGCAATAGATTACATTTTTGTTTTTGGATTTAGATACACTTTAATACATAGTTGTAAAAATGTGCATAAAATCTAAGGCAAGGCAAGTCAGAATATAAATTAATAATGCTGCTTGGCATGAATGCTCTTGCTAAGCAACAGAATTCATCCCTAGATTTGCCAAGAAAATATAGAACTTGATTGGATGAACTAGTTTTCTTTCGTATTACAATGTGTTGATAATAAGAAGAGAGAAGTTATCTAAATTAATGTTGTCAATATATACCGTATTTATCGGCATATAACACGCACTTTTTTCCCCTTAAAATCTGCGGAAAATCGCGGGTGCGTGTTATACGCCGAACCGCTGCCTCCGAGGGGAAGGAGGGATCGAGCGCCGTCGAAATAGACCAGGCCAAGTGTACTGTGTACTTGGCTAGGCTCAGCTCCACTCAGCTCCGATCGCAGTCCCGCCCAGTCCCGCCATTGGACCTGTGTTGTGTCCATCATAGGAGTCGGGCCAAGGGGCGGGACTGCGAGATGAGCTGAGAGGAGCCGAGTACACAGCATATCCGGCTCTGTCTATCTTGGCGGCAGTAATTTAAACAATCATGCTGCAGATGACACTTGGGTAAGGCTGCAGATGGACACTTGGGCAAGGCTGCAGATGGACACTTGAGCAAGGCTGCAGGCGGACACTTGGGCAAGGCTGCAGATGGACACTGATCATTCTGCAATGATGGGCAAGGCTGCAGATGGACACTGATCATTCTGCAATGATGGGCAAGGCTGCAGATGAACACTGATGAGGCTGCATTGACAGGCATTTAAATGTAAGTTTTTTTCCTTAAACTTCCCTCCTAAAAGTTTTTTTCCTTAAACTTCCCTCCTAAATTTGGGGTACGCGTTATACACGGCGTGTGTTATACGACGATAAATACGGCAGTTAAAAAAATGAATAATGTTCTTAATATATAATTCAAAAATGAATAACATAGGTAGAGCATAGTTATGTACAATAACCAATATAACAAAACCAAAAACAACTTTTGCCAACTTTAGGAGGGCAGCTAAAAAAAAGCCTGTTTGTAATTTTGTTTTTACTATTTTTTGTAAAAAGATCCTCATGGACCTCCTTGCTGTTTGAGTATGTTGAGTGTAACAAAACTAATTTTGCTCTGAAAATTATTTTTTCTTCAGATCAAGCTAGTGGAGGAAGTATTGACTGGACCTATGATATTGGAATTAAGTATTCATTTGCCTTTGAGTTGAGAGATACAGGACGCTATGGCTTCTTGCTTCCAGCTACTCAGATTCTACCAACTGCACAGGAGACCTATCTGGGTCTTAAAAAGATTCTGGAGCATATTCGTGATAACCCTTATTAAAAAAGGCAAAGTTGTCTAATTGCCTGTCATAGTATTTAGGTAGTAATAAAGTTCATGTACAAAACTTTTTTGTCTGTATTTTGTTTCTGTTTTTTATTTTTTTTAAATATATAAATGTTAGACAGTACAAATCCAAAACAGATAGAGTCACGCACGAGTCTTACAGGGGAGTTAGATCAAACCAGCAGCATTTTTAGTGTAGACGTTTTAATGAAGCTTGGCCCATCGATCTCAAGCAAAGATGGACTGAGCTTCATTGAAACGTCAACAATAAAAATGCTGCTGAATTGTGCTGCTGCTGGACATGTCTGAAAGACCTAGGAGTGCCTCTATACCTGTTTTATATTAGCATAGATTTCTTTGTGGGTGAACACCTGGGCATTTACCTCAAACATAAAGTCTAGTGGCTACCCTTGGGAAAGTTAGATAGAGGACATGTGCATGACAAATTTGTTTTGTTTGTTTTAGTCTAGTTATTAATTTGGTTGATTCGTTCAATTCGTATTCGGAATTTGTATTCGGAATTCGTATTCTGAATTTTCAAATCTTGTTCGAATTTACCAATTTTTTTAGATTCGAAACTGTCAAATCGATAAATTTTCAATTCGGTCTAAATGAAAGTGTTAAATTGTTTTCGATTCAAATGCAGCAAAGTGAACAAATAAAAGAAAAATCTTCATCAAATGATTACAATGACTCTTTAAATCACCTTTGGCTTAACAAAAACAGCATTATTTCCGAATGGTACTCTAATAACACACACACAGGGGGTGATTTACTAAGACAAATGCGCTGCGCCAGTTTATACATTAATTGGTGCACCGGAAAAATCATTAATTGGTCATGTGAACCGGCGCACGCGGACACGCAACACGATAGTATATATAATATTCAACTGGCGCTATGGTAAATACAATTTTATTGTTGATAACAGCGCATGTCGAATGCAATTAGTTAATTTAATCTAATTACATTAATTGGTGCACCTGAAAAATCATTAATTGGTCATGCGAACCGGCGCACGTGGACACGCAACACGATAATAAATATAAAATCCAACTGGCGCTATGGTAAATACGATTTTCTTGTTGATAACAGCGCATGTCAAATGCAATTAGTTAATTTCATCTAATTGGGTGTGTCTTGCTAGGCAATTAGTAGCTGTTCTCAGTTCATTACCCCTTTTGCTGCTAATCTCATGGGAATGCAGATTGCACTTTCTCCCTTATTTATAGTCTAACTTAAATTTACCAAATAAATAACACAGACACCATTGAGTGGCAAAATTATGGCCGCAGCACATTAACTGGTCTTGAATAAAATTTTCGATGAATAACAACTATATATATATATAAATATATTATTTATTAGGAAATTTCCTTGAACTTTATTAATCTGCAAAATATAACTTTGCTCAGCCATAAAACAACTCGAGCACAAATCTCATGAATCATAAATACCAGTCCCCAACCGCTGGACTTGCATCTTCAAGTCCGGCCCCACCCCAAGACTGTGGCCGACTCAATACTAGACTGTCACCCTAAATTAATTACATCCAGCCCTACCTCAGATAAGTGCACGCCATCTGCCCTATAAAAGCCACTAAATCCTCCTTCAAGATCTAGGTGTCTGTATGAAAATCTGCCTATAATAGGCATACATTTTTCCATTGTTTTATTTATTCTATGTCTATTTTTTTTTTCAAAATTTTTTTTTTCAAAAGTTAGGATTGCTTAACCACAAAAGTCTGGGAACAATTTCTAAAAAGATTACTCTAGTATTTGGGGACGACATGGTGAGACTGTGTAAATCCCTCTTCATTTTATACATGAGATCCAGGGTGTTGACTTTACCCACATCATCCCCCCCCCAAGGTGCCAAGGTGGATGGTTACAATATCAGGAGTTGGCCAAACTTCAAACAACCTGCAAATATGAAAAGACAAATTAGCCCAGTGGAGATCCCGGGTGCCTTTCCAGAATACTTGAAAATTAGCACAATCCAAGGACAGATCAGATGTGTAGCAACATTAGTGTAGTGCAGCTCTTTAAAAACGCCCAGTAAATAAATGAGTGTCCTAGAATCCAAACAATTCTTCTATCACCTGGAATTTCAAAAGAAAGGTCAGGTCTCACGTACATTTTGAAACATTGAGCTTCCCATCTGCCCAGCCTTTGTATGATGGAGATGTCAAGTCCCATTCCTGCAGGCTTGATACGAAAAGAATTAAAAAAAGAAAAGCCCCCATACGAAAAGAATGGGATGTAACTCTCAATTGTAATCCTAAGCTTTTCATGCAACCTTTCAAAACAAAATTAAACTGGTACCTGGGGTCATAGGAGAACTATCGGCATGAATAAGAAATAGACCTGAGGCTTAATGCGAATGTAATTCCTTACAAGGACTAATGGGCCTATCATTTTATCGCCACGTGTATGTAGATTAATCCACTTACCTCTACAAATGCTATCTGTCTTAGACAATGGGATAAACAATTTAATCCCTGCACCCAAGACTTCCCCATGCTGTAGCAAAAGACCAGCATGTGCTAATTTATTATTTGGAAGCAGTTCTGAGATTCGTAATGCTCAAAAAAACACTAAAACAAATGCTACCTTAAATAGCTCAGATTCGAATTCTGAGAAACATACTTCTGAAGTAGTCATACAATGCTTTCTCAAAAACTAAATTGAAATAGGTCTCCTATTATCAGCAGTATAATGGCTCTTCTTGTAACCTTTCAGAGCATTTCTGAATTTCGAATTTTGGAATTTCGGAAATTCGGAATTATGGAAATTAGGAATTCAGAATACTGAAATTCGGAATTTAGGAAATTTGGAAGTTGGGAATTCGGAAATTTTTGAAATTGTAAATTTCAGAAATTTGAACATTTCGGAAATTCGAAAATTCGAACTCAGAAATGAGAAATTTCGGAACTTTGGAAATTAGAAATGAGGAAATGAGGAAATGAGGAATTTCGGAAATTTGAAAAATCGGAAATTTGGAAATTTGAAAATCAGAACATAAGAATTAAAATCTAGAAATTCAAAAGAATGGAAATCCGAAAATCCTTTTAAAATTTGGCTGTTAGTGAATGTAACGAGTACGAATTTATCCGAAGTTGCGAATTATCTGAAATAACGAATGCTGTATCTAAAAGGATGAAACGTAACCATCTAATAATAATGAATAACAATAATAATAATAAGACCTTTTTATTATTATTATTTATTATTCATTTGTTCCATTCCATTTGTTTAGATGCGGCATTCGTTATTTCGGATAATTCGTAACTTCAGATAAATTTGTATTTGTTACGTTCACAAAGAGCCAAATTTGAAAGGAAATTCCAATACCTATAATTTAATGAGTTATTATTTAGAATTTAACTGATTTTCTTTCTTTTTTTCAGATTTTCGAATTTTCAGATTTTTGAATTTTTGAATTTCCAAATTCCGAAAATTTGGAAATTCGGAATTTGAAAATTCGGAAATTGAAAATTCGGAAATTCAAAAGTTTGTAAATTCTAAAATTTCAGAAATTCGAAATTTGGAAATTTGAACATTCAGAAATTCAAAATTCGGAAATCCAAAAAATAAAAAATTCGGAAATTTGGAAATCCAAAAATTCGGAAATTCGAAAATCCCAAAATTTGAAATTCGGAAATCTGAAAATTCAGAAATCCGAAAATTCGGAAATTCCAAAATCTGAAAATTCAAAATTCGGAAATTCAGAAATCCGAAAATTCGGAAATTCAGAAATCTGAAAATTCGGAAATCCAAAAATTCGAAATTCAGAAATACGAAAATTCAAATTTGGATTTTGGAATTTCCGAATTCTGAATTTTCAAATTTCAGAATTTCCGAATCTTAGAAATTTTTCGAATTCCAGAATTTCCGAAAAAATCTAAAAAATGAAAACGAACAATTTTTTTTGTCAGTGAACATGTCTAATATAAATAATAACTATATATGTTTATGTGTGTATATGTGTGTTTTTTTTATATATTATATATATATATATATATATATATATATATATATATATATATATATATATATATATATATTATTTTTACAATATATAAATATATATATCCACATAGTACAAACACACACAGTATAGTTATAATGTATTTTCTTTTAGGACCCATTCACATCTGAGCAATGTAGAATTGTTGGCAGAATTACGCAATTCTTGCCATGATTCCAAATTGCTGTAAAATTATGTCAAAATCTGCAATGCGTATTTGGGTGACATTCATTGTTAATGGCACCCCAAATGCAGTTAGCAGACATGCATTTTGCCACACATTTGACAAATACACTACCAACATGCCAAAATGCGCATGAAAAAATGCACAATGCCCCATGCCCTTTGGCCCTTTTTTGTGCGCATTTTGGTACAGTTTTTGATGCACTTTTTACTGCTTTTTTCAACACACATTTTGGCGTGTTTTTTAAAACTCATTTTAGCACATTTTTATGTGCATTTTGATGCTTTTTTAATGTGTATTTTGGCTCATTTTTTTACCTGTGTTTTTGTGTGCATCCCGGTAACCCATGCAAAATGCATAATATGCTTGTGGTGCCATTAATTGTTAATGGTACCCCAAAAGTGGATAGCAAATGTGCTGTTTGCCAAAATACGCATAAAAAGCAAATCAAAATGCACGTTAACAAAGTGTCAAACTACATGCTAAAAGAAGCGCCAAAATGTGCATTACAAACCACACCAAAATGCGTGTTAAAATAACCTGTGCCAAAATGTGCGCTAAAGGGCCAAAATGTATATTTAAAAAAGCGCCAGTGCTTATTATTTTCATGTAATTACATGGTCTTTTTAACTCACACAGGTGTATCAGGAGATCACAGGCAGTCCTCATCCTTCTACAAAGATCTCCGATATTCTCAGAGGAAAAACTTCTCCTCTCATCTCCTTCTGAGAACAAATGTTCTCCGCTTCATAAATAGTGTGCCAGAGGAGAAGATTTTTCACTGAGAAACGATGAAGACTGAAATGAGATAAATGATCTCTGTTTGATAAACGTACACCTAAAGAATTTATTTCATTTCAGTTTTTTTTTTATTTCACTACTATACGTGTTTTCTTTGAAGGAGTATTTAGGATCTTATGTGTAGAATTGTTATTTCACTGAAAATGTATATATTTGACACTTTTACTGGTGTTTCTGGAAATCTTTTAGGTTTGTGTTGATTTAAGGTCTGTGTCTGTTGGACAGCGAACCATTTTTTCATTTTATATATTATTGTTTTAGTGGTTGGAGTTCACTATATCAGTGTTGCAGCAGTTCAGCAATCTTGCACATACAGTATCTCACAAAAGTGAGTACACCCCTCACATTTTTGTAAATATTTTATTATATATTTTCATGTGACAACACTGAAGAAATGGCACTTTGCTACAATGTAATGTAGTGAGGGTACAGCTTTTATAACAGTGTAAATTTGCTGTCCCCTCAAAATAACATACAGCCATTAATGTCTAAATCACTGGCAACAAAATTGGGCCCAATTAGCCATTTTCCCTCCCAGGTGTCATGTGACTTGCTAGTGTTACAAGGTCTCAGGTGTGAATGGGAAGCAGGTGTGTTAAATTTTTTGTTATCGCTCTCTCTCTCTTATACTGGTCATTGGAAGTTCAACATGGCACCTCATGAAGAAGAATTCTCTGAGGATCTAAAAATAAGAACTGATGCTCTACATTAAGATGGCCTAGGCTATAAGAAGATTGCAAATACCCTGAAACTGAGCTGCAGCACGGTGGCCAAGACCATACAGCGGTTTAACAGGACAGGTTCCACTCAGAACAGACCCTGCCATGGTTGACCAAATCATTTTTTATATGTATTCTTTCTTCTTCTTTCTATTCTTCTTTTGTCTTCTCTTGTAACTAGTTCTTTTGTGATTGTCTACTACTGAGGGATTACTTCTTTTATTTTTTATGTTTTTTTACATGTTCAAAATAAGCTAAAAATATCAAACTAACTTACATGTCAAAAATCACCAATCCATCATTCTAATGCCGGCATTTGAAAAAGAGGGCTGTGTCCCTTGAAACACATTATGCTCACCCCCTCCTGACATCACCATAGGATTCTGACAGCTGTCATCTTCACAGTGCAACTGAAGATGCCGCTGGCTCTTTCTCTCCATACTACCTGCTGAAGCTTTGGAGCCATCTGTTGCCTCTGTGTACCTTCAGCTGACTGGCTCTGGTGTCTCAACCTGCTATGTTACTATCCACTGGTAGATTGATGATTTTTGACATGTAAGTGTGCTGCTTTGAATAAAGGTGTTTTTTGCTTGGTATTATCTTCAGAGCCCTGCTTTTTGCTGTTTCCTACTTTATGAGGTGATCCTGCCAGTGGCGGCCAGAGCACCGCACCCTCTATCCACGGCCGCCACCCCCATGCGCTATCCACAGCCGCTATTTTGAAAGAACACCGCCACCCCCTATTCATGCATCTTTCCCATTTCAGAATGCTGGTGCATTAATTACAGTGGCCGGGGGTGTTTTTTTGAAGCACCTGATTAGAGCCAGAGGCTCTAATGGGCTTCAAAATAGAGTGGGCTCGTATTGCGCCAGGAGCCCACCCAGGTCTTACAATAGCAAATTAATATTCGCTATTGAAACACTGATCCTCAATCTGGCCAATCAGAAGCGGGTCTGAGGCCCGTTTTCCGATTGGCTGAAAAGAGAAGAAACCCAATTGGCCTCCGAGGAGAAGGGAGGAAACAGAAGCCGCCGCGATGCCTGTGGAAAGGAAAGCCGTCGCCGCTGACCACCATAGATGGAGTAAGTGCACCAGACCCACCCGACCGGCCGGGGGGTGGTACTGTTTGCCACCCCCCAAAAAAATTACGACCATCCACCACTGGATCCTCCCCAGATCTTATGAGAGCTGCAGAGATGAACCACATTCCATTCACTCATCCAATCTTCATCCATCCATCATTCATCCATACATCTATTTTTCATCCACTCTTCTACCATTCATCTAGTATTGCTACAATTGATGTTGTACCACAGACTCTCAATGTGTTTATCCATGGGCTAGTTGTCATTACATTGTACAGAGGAGCGCTGGATGTTTTGTGTAATTTTTACATGTTTCTTTTGTTTTTGCTTATGCAATGTGAGATCTATCAATCCCTGAAAAAATGTCCAAAGTCAAAAGCTAATGCTTTGAATGATTAATTTGTTAATAACACAGAAGTTCAGCTAGGATTATTCCAGTAGCATGAGGAATTGACCTGTTAGCCAGTCAGGGCAAAGTTTCAAGTTAACTGATTAACCTGCTTAAGCCTAGTACACACGGGCAAATGTCGGCCGGCATCGGCCGGTTCAATAGAAACCGGCCGACATTCAGCCCATGTGTATGGCACCGATTTGGCTGGCCTCTGTCGAAGGATCATGACCAAAAAGGTCTGCCAACCATCTCTCGGTCAGCGCTCAGCCAATGGCTGAGAGCGCTGACCAGAGTGAAGCTTGAATGTAGTGTTTATATGTATATTATAAAATCCCAAGGACTGGTTACAGTTTGCTAAAAATAACTGCAAATGCATGAGCTTATACCATAGCATCAATGCTTTTACAGACAATTACCTTTAATAGTTAATTTTTCTTTCCTGTTGTAATGTTTGTTTCCTGGCAGTATCCTTATAGGACAGCAAACAAGCTAATAACACAAGTTCAGAGAAAGGAATACACTGAGTACAGCTTTATCTCTATGTCCTAAAATGATCACAACAGCTGTGAGCTTTCACTCATGTCTTTACACAGGTATGGCAAATACGATCTGACTTGCTAAGTATGACAGTATGCGGTTGATTCACTAATGGAGTACAGACTGCCCACTTAGCAAATATGGGTTCACTTCAATCTTACAATCATTTGCAAAAGCCTACCTTTTTTATTTCCCGTGCACATAATTGAGAATTCAGAGTCAAAGCTAACAATGCAAAGTGGACATTCACTTCCGCATTACTCTAGTCAATGTGTCAGGAAAGCAGTTACATAGTTACATAGTTAGTCAGGTTGAAAAAAGACACAAGTCCATCCAGTCCAACCATAAAAAGAAAAAAAAAAAAAAAACGTACAATCCAATATACCCAATACTATACCCACAGTTGATCCAGAGGAAGGCAAAAAACCCCAGCAGAGCATGCTCCAATTTGCTACAGCAGGGGAAAAAATTCCTTCCTGATCCCAGAGAGGCAATCGGATTTTCCCTGGATCAACTTTACCTATAAATGTCAGTACCCAGTTATATTATGTACATTTAGGAAAGTATCCAGGCCTTTCTTAAAGCAATCTACTGAGCTGGCCAGAACCACCTCTGGAGGGAGCCTATTCCACATTTTCACAGCTCTTACTGTGAAGAAACCTTTCCATATTTGGAGATGAAATCTCTTTTCCTCCAGTCGTAAAGAGTGCCCCCTTGTCCTCTGTGTTGACCGTAAAGTGAATAACTCAACACCAAGTTCACTATATGGACCCCTTATAAGTAGGGAGTCCTTTCCTAAATGATTGATAGGATGCACAGTGTTATGGGAGCTTTATGTCATTGTTTATCTAATAAAGATTTTACTTTCAAAAGACCCTTTTTCCAGTTCATTTCAGAAAGTAAATTGAACCCAGCAGGGGATCTGGTCTCTACAAATCTTTCCTGGTCCAGCTAGAGGAATCTGCACATATCTAATCAGAGGCATTGCTAGGATTGTAAAAGGTCTGCAGCAGTCCTTGGCACCTGGAGGAGAGCAATGGTATGGTGCGCTTTTGGGTGAATGGTCAGTGTGAAGGGGCTTAAAAGACTAAGGTTAAATCAAACCTGAGCCTACTCTGCTCTTGGTCAAGAATGCTTTATGCACAAAGTTCAGGGTCAGGAGTGCATGCCACAGAGACTGCAGAGAACAGGTGTGCATAATGTGCAAAATGCAGGGGTCAGAAGTGCGTACCACACTAAGTGCAATGGTGACAAGTAAGTAATGCACAGAGTGCACAGAGTGCAGAGATTAATAGTCAGCAATTCCACCCAAGCAAAAACTCCCCTTCTCTTTTTGTACAACCTACCCCCCCCCCCCCCGTGACTAACTGCCTTCAGCTTCAGCTCCTTAGCATTGCATTGCATCTGCTGGTGAGTGCCCCAGGTCCATATGCTGCGACCACCCATGTTTTATTTTTCTATGCCGCTGCCAGCTTCTGTCCCTACCCTACTGCCTATCAGAGCCAAGGAAAGAGCTCTGAATTGCATCCTCAGCTCTGTGTAGGTCTAACAGGTGTCAGCAATCAGGGTATTCACCAGCAGATGCAGGGCATGCCCCAGGTGCCTGGCACTGGCATTGCCCTGCAGCTAACATTGGAAGAGGGTGAAGAAACAAACCGAGCACCAGCTTTCTTGGGGAAAACAATAACCTAGCACATTGACTTTCATCATGTGAGTTATTAACTAAGGTGCTTGCTGTTACTTAAAAAATGAAACACATTCAAAATACCGGTAAGTTTCACTGAGAAGCAGTGTCCTCAAATTATTTGGCAGCTTAACTCCTTAAAACTCATTTAAGCATTATCTACTAGGTAAGTCATAAGGGTTGAAATGAGTAATGACTGCTGATATAAAAAGACCTTGATAATTCAAATAAAGCCTTATAAATAAACAGCATTTTTGCTGGTGCATTTTACAACAAACAGTAGCAGATATGAATACTTTGCTAGTCATCTCCATCCTTCTAGTGGCTGTGTACAGCCAAGAGCTTTTTGTTGGGTAAGTCATTTACTCATTTCATTGGCCTAGAGGCAAAGTTAACTACCATGTCACTGAGAAGAGCGTATACTTATCAAAATGTATTAATAACAATAGAAAAAACTTGCTATAGATGCATCTGGCACATATGTAGCCCTTTATGACTTTTACATCCATGCAGTTGCTAATATTGCATATCAATCTTCAGTAATAAAAGAAAAAAAATCAAGATATACTTTTTGTAAGTTCAGAATGGTTTTGTTGCTAATTGCAAATAATTGATTAACGGGTTTAAATGTTTCTTATTGCACATGTGTATATGCCTAACGTAGTATATCATACTTTATTTTATTCTTGTGTCATTGATAATGCATGCAGTCTGCTATATGCATAGTATATCTAAATAGTAGACTCTTTTGGAATCTGCATACTGTTTCTCTCTCTCTCCTATATCTATATATATATCTATATATAGATAGATATATCTCCATATTGTGCATGTGTATGTTTTTGAGCATAACAAAATAAAAACAATATATTATAGAGATCAAGTTCTACGTGTTGAAGCCAAAGATGAAACTCAGCTTTACATATTGAGACAGCTGGAAGCTTTGAATCATTTACAGGTACCAGTATCAATTCCTACACCTTCTTGACACTAATATTTAAACTGCAACTAAAGATTAGTAATGCACAGCAATCAATCATTTCTTTTTGTTGAAGTCAATTTATTGACAAACGACTTCTTATTGACCTGAGCTAACACTCAACAGAGTGAAGTGTTGGGCGAAGCAAGATTTTCCATCTTGAAAACAAGGATATTTGTCTGTACTTCCATCTCTAAGGGCCAGTGTAATATGTGTACCATTCACTTTCTAGCTGAGATTTCTATTGCACATTTCAATGTTAACACAGCCCCTACAATAAGCCTCTTGTTGTGATAAGCAGTTGTGGCTTTGTTTTTTATGTTTTCAAATACAATTTAATTTAATGTAGATGCAAAGGATTCCACAACAGCTATTTTTTGAGTGAGGAAACAAAAATGTGACTACATTGTAATTCCCAATGTTGAGCAATCACATTTCACCCTATACTCTAAAAAATGCAAAAATAAATAAAAAACTTTACATAAAAATTTAAAAAAAAAAAAAGAATAAAAGGGGAGGAAGAAGTATAAAAAAATATTTTAGCAAATACAAGTTTGCTGAAACTGATATTATGTCACATTTTAGTCATGAATGAAGCCTGTAATAACTGTTTTAAGATTTCATTCATACATTAGCTGCTGTCAACACTCCTAATATACAGAGCAGGATAGGTTGTCATACTGACAGCTGGGAACTGCAGGTTATTCTGTGAGAGGTTCTCTCTGTAATCTGTATAAGAAATGGGTCCACAAACCAGGTGCACCTTTCCTACTGTGGCATCTGATGTGCCTCTGCTTCCTTGTCATTGGCCAGGCCCTGGAGGTACAACTAAACAGTCCATTTTGCTGAAAAAGGGGCACGTATTTTTTTACATCAAAATATGGTGTTTTTATCAGTCTGTTCTTCAACTCCCTACAACATTGGGTATATTTAGCCGGTATTTGCTTCTTGTGTATGTAATATCATATAATTGCAGTCTATACATCAATATTATCCTAACTAAGTAGCTTTTATGCTGGCATAGAATAAACCTTTATAAAATTTTACTTACTATGTAAATTCTTGCTCTATTGTTGACTAATCATATAAATTCTTTGTATTTCAGATTGATTTTTGGCGCAGCCCTACAAGACCTAAACTTCCTGTAGACATGAGAGTTCCTTTTCCTGTTTTACAAAACGTTAAAGTTTTTTTAGAATCCAACAATATTGAGTATTCCATAATGATAGAAGATGTTCAGGTAACAACTATGTGGTTTAAAAATAGATATTGTGAAAATATAAAGTGCAGCGCTAAAAATACAATTCAAAATAATGCAAATGTGACTATAGCATATAATAACTATAAAGTGCAGATGTGCAAAAGTAGCTATGACTACTATACAATAATGATTTCATATGTGACCAACACAATACATAGATGCACACGTTTTATTATAAAGTGCAGTAACATATAAATAATAGTTCATTCAACAGTGCAAATGTGAAAAAGACGCTCAAGACATCTGGGCATCCTTTCATGGGATCCTTGATCCAACAAGGACTTTGTTACCCCCCTGAATAAGGGTGGTCGCTGGCTTTCTGGTAAGTCTTTTAGCTCACTGTGGTGATGGGTATCACGTGGTCAAGAATTTGATCCATGCTTCATATCTCACGTGGGATCTTTTTCATTAAATTCCAGCCATTAATTATTTTTTTTCACATTTGCACTGTTGAATGATTTATTATTTGGCACTTTAAATGTTACTGCACTTTATAATATAACGTGTGTATCTATATATTGTGTTGGTCACATATGAAATCATTATTGTATAGTAGTCATAGCTACTTTTGCACATCTGCACTTTATAGTCATTATATGCTATATTCACATTTGCATTATTTTGACATGTATTTTTAGGGCTGCACTTTATGTTTTCACATGTTGACTTAGTGCCCAATATCTGGGTTATAGTGTTCAGCTGCTGTTCTTGTTTAATTTTTACTAAGTGCAGATAATATTTTTTCACTTGTTCATAAACGATAGTCGAGTTTGTGGAAATTATTGTTCAGATTCACCAACCGCTCTATATGTGAAGTTTGGTCCTCTTATGCTATGTACACACAATAGGATTTTCCGACAACAAAAAAGTGGATTTTTTTCCGATGGATGTTGGCTCAAACTTGTCTTGCATACACATGGTCACACAAATGTTGTCGGAAATTCCGAACATCAAGAACACGGTGACGTACAACACGTACGACGAGCCGAGAAAAATTAAGTTCAATAGACAGTGCAGCTCTTCTGCTTGATTCCAAGCATGCGCAGACTTTTGTGTGTCGGAGTTGTGTACACATGCTCAGAATTTCTGTCGGAAAATTTGAGAACCTGCTCTCCAACATTTGCTGGCGGAAATTCCGACAACAAATGTTCTATGGAGCATACGCACGTGTTGGCGGAAATTCCGACAACAAATGTTCTATGGAGCATACACACGGTTGGACTTTAGGACAACAAGCTCACATCCAACATTTGTTGTTGGAAAATCCTATCGTGTGTACGGCCCATAACAAGGCAAAGTTATATCCTGCGCTTTAGCAATATTATATTTAGTACTGAAGCGGGAAATTACACTTACCTCTTTTTGTGTGCTACTCATGCCCCACCGCAACTATTTCTTTAAAGCCCAAAAAACAATAGTCCAGTCTGTGAAAATATTTGTTCAGATTCACCAACCACTCGATACGACTAGTTTGGATTTAAAGCAGTATCTTGTAGCAATATTATATTTAGCACTGGAGTGGGAAATTGCACTCATTTTCTGTGATACTCCAATTGGCCACCCAGTATGTGGGATTTTTGACATCTGAAATCTGCAAATCGATTCCCCTCTCTGCTTGAAATGTTGTATTTGAAGACCTTAACATCCAATATATGGAATTATATCAGAGTACAAACTATCCTATTCCAAACAATTGTTTCTATTTGTATGTTTATGTTACATACAGTGCCTTGAAAAAGTATTCATACCCCTTGAAATTTTCCACATTTTGTCATGTTACAATCAAAAACGTAAATGTATTTTATTGGGATTTTATGTGATAGATCAACACAAAGTGGCACATAATTTTGAAATGGAAGGAAAATGATAAATGGTTTTAAAAATGTATTACAAATAAATATCTGACAAGTGTGGCTTGCATTTGTATTCAGCCCCCCTGAGTCAATACTTTGTAGAACCACCTTTCGCTGCAATTACAGCTTTTATGGTCTTTTTGGGGATGTCCCTACCAGCTTTACATCTAGAGAGTGCATCTAGAGATTGAAGTTTTTGCCCATTCTTCTTTGCAAAATAGCTCAAGCTTTGTCAGATTGGATGGAGAGCATCTGTGAACAACAATTTTAAAGTCTTGCCACAGATTCTCAATTGGACTTAGGTCTGGACTTTGGCTGGGCCATTCTAACACATGAATATTCTTTGATTTAAATCATTCTATTGTAGCTCTGACTGTATGTTTAGGGTTGTTGTCCTGCTGAAAGGTGAACCTCCACCCCAGTCTCAAGTCTTTTGCAGACTCTAAGAGGTTTTCTTCTAAGATTGCCCTGTATTTGGCTCCATCCATCTTCCCATCAACTCTGACCAGCTTCCCTGTCCCTGCTGAAGAAAAGCATCCCCACATCATGATGCTGCATCCACCATATTTCACTGTGGGGATAGTGCATTCAGGGTAATGTGGAGTGTTAGTTTTCTGCCACACATAACGTTTTGCTTTTAGGCCAAAAAGTTAAATTTTGATTCTTTCTTCCACATGTTTGCTGTGTCCCCCACATGGCTTCTCATAAACTGCAGTCAGGACTTCTTATGGCTTTCTTTCAACAATGGATTTTTTCTTGCCACTCTTCCATAAAGGCCAGATTTGTGGAGTGCATGACTAATAGTTGTCCTGTGGACAGATTCCCCACCTGAGCTGTGGATCTCTGTAGCTCTTCCAGAGTTACCAAGGGCCTCTTGGCCGCTTCTATGATTAATTCTCTCCGTGTCCAGCCTGTCAGTTTAGGTGAATGATGTCTTGGTAGGTTTGCAGTTGTGCCATACTCTTTCCATTTTCGGATGATGGCTTGAACAGTGTTCCATGAGATGTTCAAAACTTGGGATATTTTTTTATAACCTAACCATGCCTTACATTTTTACACAACTTTATCCCTGACCTGTCTGGTTTGTTCCTTAGTCATAATGTTGTTTGTTCACTAAGGTTCTCTGACAAACCTCTGAGGGCTTCAAAGAAGAGCTGTATTTATACTGATATTAAATTACACACAGGTGGACTCTATTTACTAATTAGTGGACTTCTGAAGGCAATTGGTTCCAGAAAATTTTAGTTAAAGGTATCAGAGCAAAGAGGGCTGAATACATATTCACGTCACACTTTTCAGATATTTATTTGTAAGAAAATGTTGAAAACCATTTATCATTTTCCTTCCACTTCACTATTATGTGCCACTTTGTGTTGGTCTATCACATAGAATCCCAATAAAATACATTTATCCTTTGGGTCGAAACATGACAAAATGTGGAAAATTTCAGGGGGTATGAATATCTTTTCAAGACACTGTAATGAGTGTATGTTATATAGTGGGTAAGGTTGAATAAAGACACCAGTCCATCCAGTTCAACCTGTGTGTGTGTGTGTGTGTGTGTGTGTGTGTGTGTGTGTGTGTGTGTCACTACCATTTTTTATATCCCTGTACATTGCATTCACTAAGAAACACATCTAAAAGGTTTGTGAATTACACTCCTCGCTGACACTACCAACTGTTCAAAGGAGCTCCATATTCTTGCTGCTCTAACAGTAAATAACCCCTTAGGCAGTTTAAAATAGTACTAACCGTTTGTCCAACTTCATTGTTTGGGCACTTGTCTTCCTTAGAGACCTTTGGTTAAACAGTTTCCTCTCAATGTTAGAGTCACCATTTAAATACCGTATATGTACAGTATCTCACAAAAGTGAGTACACCACTCACATTTTTGTAAATAGTTCATTATATCTTTTCATGTGACAACACTGAAGAAATGACACTTTGCTACAACGTAAGGGGGGAGAACTACTGAATGAATCAAGGATGAAAAAGGATCTGGGGGTCCTAGTAGATGACAGACTCAGCAATAGCTGAGGTGTATTTGGGGTCATTAAGATGAATATTGTTCAGTGTTGTCACATGAAAAGATATAATAAAATATTTACAACAATGTGAGGGGTGTACTCACTTTTGTGAGATACTGTATATTGCGATCATATCCCCTTCTAAGCGACTTTTCTCCAGGGGGGAAAAAAACGTTAATGTGTATAGTCGTTCTTTATAACTGAGGTCAGCAAGTCCCTTTTATTAGCTTTGTTGCCCATCTCTGGACTCTCTCCAGTTCAAGAACATCCTTCCTGAGGACCAGTGACCAAAACTCAATGGCATACTCAAGATATGGTCAAACCAGAGTTTTGTGAATTGGTGGAATTATAGTTTTATCTCCAAATAAATACCCTTTTTAATTCATGCTAATAGTCTGCTAGCCTTGCTTGCTGCAGCTTAGTCTGTCATTGCTGAGTCTGTCATCTACTAGGACCCCCAGATCCTTTTTCATCCTTGATTCATTCAGAAGTTCTCCCCCTTGCATTCTTTCTTTTAGCTCCCAAGTGCATTACTTTACATTTTTTTTTTAATTAAACCTCATCTGCTATATAGCTGCCCACCCCTCTATTTTAACTAGGTCTTCTTGTAAAGTTGCTATGTCCTGCTGTGAAGTTATTGCCCTGCTTGGCTTTGTGTCATCAGCAAATACTGAGATCGAACTACTTATTCCAACCTCTATATATCGTTTATGAACAAGTTAAACATAATTGGTCCCAGGTTGGTGCCCTGGGGAACCTCAGTCATAACTCTAGAGCATTCAAAAAACATGCTATTAATTACAACCCCCCGGATGCACTCCTGCAACCAGATTTCTATCCAGGTACATACAAAATCATCAATGCATAAAAACCTTGATTTGTAAATTAAGTGAGGTGTTGTATCAAATGCATTATCTAGATGAAAACTAGATACACTACATCCACAGTCCTTCCTCTATCCAAATCTATATTTTAACTCCACATAGAATGTTTTGTCTGGCAAGAACGGACTTTCATCGAATTCTACATTGGTTACTACTAATGAGACTGCTTTCATCAAAAAATTATTGGATGTGGTCCCTTATCATTCCTTCCAATAGTTTTCATACCATTGATGTTACGCTGACTGGCCTGTAGTATCTATCTATCTATCTATCTATCTATCTATCTATCTATCTATCTATCTATCTATCTATCTATCTATCTATCTATCTATCTATCTATCTATCTATCTATCTATCTATCTATCTATCTATCTTGCCCTTTTTTGAATAATGGTACCCTGTTTGCTTTTCACCAATCTGCTGGTACCATTCCAATCAGTAAGCTGTCCTTAAAAAATAGGATTAATAGTTTGGCTATAACATGGCTAAGTTCTTTGAGAACTCTCAGGTGTAAGCCATCTGGTTCTGGATATTTATTCACATTAAGTTTTTTTAGTCTTTTTTGAACACTGGTCTCTGTCAGCCACAATGGTACATTCAATGTAATGTTATTAACATTACTGTCTTGCTTATTTTACTCCTCTTTGTAGTTCATAGAAACTAGAATAATGTCTTTAATAAAATTGCTTTCTCCCTGTCACTTGTGACCAGTTGGTATTCATCTTTCTTCATCTCCACTGGTGATCACCTTTTATGGGGCTAATATGTTCTGACCTAAATTTTGTTACTAGTAATATACTTAAAAAAATGTTTTAACTTCTTTTATATTTGTTGCCCATTGTAATGACATTGTTTAATATGTCTTTAAAACATTCCCACTTTTTACAGTGTTCTTTTTCGCAAGAATGTGATACTATTCAGTATGAATATACTATTGGCCTGCCTCCCCACCCACAATTAATTTACCATTTGTTTTGTCCCTTTGAAGCTTTAGCCATAAAAACCCCACCTCATCATTAGCCCTGTTAACAATGTCAACCCCTTCATATTCACTATCAAATCACTCTTGACATACAGGCACACCCCTCCCCCTCTTCTACCTACCCTCTCCCTCAGATTCAGAGAGTACCCTTGGGTAGTCACAAGCCAGTCATGTAAGATGTCAAAAAAGGTTTCTGATGTTCTCACAAAGTCAAAATCCTCCTCATGTATCAGAAGTTCTAGTTCTTACATTTTATTAACCAAACTTCTAGCATTTGTGGACACGCCTTTTGCCTTTAAATTTTGTACAAGTGCATACTATTTTATTCTTGAGGGCTCGTACAGTATAATAAGATTCAGTACACTGATTCACTTGTTCACTGCACTGTATAACTCTGTATCCCCCCCACACACACACACACACACACACACACACACGCACACATTCTTCTTCCCAACAGAGCTGCACCCTCCCCATTTACTGTACTGCAGTCTGTAGAGCTGTAGAGCAGGTGACTGACAGCAAGTCAGCCCAGTCCCCATGAACCTAAAACCCTACTTCTTACACCAGTTCCTTAGCCACTTGTTTAGCTCTTTAGGGTCCTGCTGCCTCTTTGGCGTGGCTTGTGGTACAGGAAGTATTTCTGAAAATACTATTTTGGAGATGCTTTTCTTTAATATAGCACCTATTTTCCCTGAAATCACTAAGGACTATCCATATTCCTCTAACTTTGCCATTTGTACCAATATGTACCATAACAGCTGAGTCTTCCCCATCCCCACCCAATCTGCCCATCTGATCTGCAATATGCTGAACCTTATCGCCCAGTAAATAACATACACTTTGGCAATCATAGTCTACGTAACAGATTGCCCTATCTGTCCTTAAAAAAAAGGGGACCTTACCATCAACATCTTTGTATCTTTGCTTGCTGTCCTGCCCCCATCCTCATTGGAGTAACTGTTCCCCTAGCAGCTAGAGGAGGTATCCTGCTTTAGCAATGCCACTCCTGAGCTGATATCCCCAAAACCACACAACCAGGCATATTTATCAGGATGTATCCTAAGGACTAACTTCTCTAATATTTTAATCTTTCTTCAGGAATTACTGGATCAGGAACAGAAGGAAATGAAGGAGTCAAAATCCCGGGAAAGAAGTTCTAACAGTTTTATTTATTCTACATACCATGCACTGGATGAGGTTGGTATAATTCCAGATTTGAATAAGCATGTGAACACCACAAGTAAAATAAATGGTGGCTCCAATACAGCAATACTGACATACAGTAGGCAAAACAAGCAAAGTATGGGCTCCATAATATACATTTTTCATATCTACCCACCTCTGCATGTACTATCTGTACATTCATCAATTATAAGTACATCAACAGACAGTGTACAGTAACTAGCACACTAAACAGAACACAAGCAAATTACTTTTGCTGGGTAGGCACCTATGGTTGCAGTATGAGCTGACATGACATTAGTTGTCACAGTAATAAAAATATCAGAGCACTTTTTAAAGTGCTGGTTTCCAGACTGTCATCCTTATTCTGACTCTACCTAGTCTGTCCCCATTATACAGCCAGTCAGTGTAAACTTTTACAGCATGTAATGTCAAAACCTTTTTTTTTTTTTTTTTTGATATATTAGGGAAGGGATAGAAGTCCTCTTGGGTTTTTATTGCAGCTTGCATCTATGTTGGGAATATTCACTCTCTACTTGTTCTGCTAACTTTTGTGACTGATAGAGAAAGTGAGAGGAAATCCAAAATTTAGTAAGCTGACACCAGAACAGATGGTAAGGAGAAGTCTTCCAATGGGTGAAAATGTTCCAATGACAACTGTTTAAGATGTAAATTCCCCTCACAAGGAGTCAAGGGAGATCTCTCTACTGAAACTCAGATAGAAAGAAAAAAAAATGAATGCCTTTATATATATTGTAGTGTACCTGGTAGACAAAGATGACTGTGGTTTTGTCATTGATGTGTATATTATTAACTTTAACACAAAAAACACCTATTCTTCTTTGCCTTTCCCATGCTATCATAGCCCTCCTAGATGCACCCTTTCCTTGCAATTGCATCCTTTGGCTTTGGAGGTTCGTTTACACCCTGTTATTGATCTTCTGCGCACCAGTGCCACGCTTACCCCTAATGCAGCTGGCCCGTCACTATTGCTGGCTACTGTATTCTTCATATATAGCAGCCTCCTTTTCCCATATAGCAAGCAGGCCTACCCATACTCGGTTTTCCCCAGGACTTCTACACAATGCTATAGTGCCTGGCTACCACTGAGCAAAGCAAAGAGGTACTTGCGGTTGGCAAGAAGAAAGAAATGGCTGCACATCCAGAAATCCTGATGCCATTTCGTAAAGATTAAGCACAAGATGTATGTGTGAAACGCGTCTACATGACCATATGTTGATGTATTTGGTGTTATCCTTGTGAATAATAAAAGGCATCGGGATTTCTGGATGTGCAGCCATTTCTTTCTTCTTTCCAAGTTTCCCAGACTCTCCAATTAGTCTCTCATCACACACCTGGAGCAGTGGTTCTTTTTCTTGTATACTTGCGGTTGGCAGACAGGCAGAGTGGTTCACTGGCAGTCCTCTTAAAAGGCAGGCAGAGTTCAGAGAATATTCATTATCCGATCTGAGGTCATACACAGGGAAATCCAATCTACCAGAGCAGGGCAGACAGACAGAGAGCTTGATCAGGTATTACACACGTTATCACACTCTAACACACTCTATTACAAGCATGAGACTGAAGGTTTGGCTGGCTTAAATCAGATTTGATCTTTATTCAGAGACTGGCCACATTAACCACCTTGCAAGTGGACAGACAGACAAGGAAAATGTCACAGCCTAAACCAAGGATACTGGAATGAGAAGCTATGATGGAGCAGGAGCGCATAACCTCCTGACAACCAGCCGCATCTGCATAGTAGCATCTCATAGGGTTTTTGACACCATGCTAAAAAACTAATTTCTAAGTAAAAAAAGCACAAAGTCTTCATATTTTTATTTACCCAGGACATACCAATTTATTATGTTGTATTCATTTTTTGCAGATTTACAGCTGGATAGACAATTTCATAATGGAATACCCAAAATTGGTCAGCAAGATTGATATTGGTTCAAGCTCTGAAGGTCGTCCAATATATGTATTGAAGGTGAATGACCTGTTATTTTCATTTCTACAGCTTTACCTCTTGGTAGCCAAACAAAAAATGTTTCTTGCCTAAAACTAAAAATGGAACAGATGTAAACGGATGGCATCGATTTACACCCGCTCAGATCTGTCTAAATAGAAAAGGACACAGATTTGATCCATTTAATAAAACAGACCTGTACAGACATGGAAGTAGGCAGAGTAAAACAGACGATCATCCGTTTACATCCACCCACAAAAAGACATACATTGTGGTTTAATCTGGATCCGTCTAATAAACTGACAGATAGATCCAGACTGATGTGAAAGGGAATTTACAGTTACTATCATTCAAAATGAAGAACTTGGAAGAAGTGATTAAATGCAACAAGTATCTTATATAAAGAGAAAACTCACACACTAGGGCCTCCACAATGTGTAAAGTGAGCTGCTAGCACAATACCCCAGCAGCGTATCACAGTGCAATAAACAAAAATATAAACAAAAATATGTGCAGCGCAAAAATGAAAAATTATGATGCAAATAATGGATGTAGACAAAAAGCATGTGATACTAAGGCTATGTGCAAATGGATTTACCCATAATAATCAATAAAGAGACTGTGCATAAATATAACAATTCATAAGTGAAAAAATACACCAATAGGGATGTGGAAAAAATGTACAATATATATATATATATATATATATATATATATATATATATATATATATATATATGTATATATATATATATTAGGGATGCAGCGATACCATTTTTTTTACAACGAATACGAGTACTTTTTTTTTTATTGCTCGCCGATACCAACTACCGATACCTACAGCAACTGTTTTGTTTTCACTTCAGCTGTCAGCAATGGTACAAAGCCTTGAAAAGTTATTTACAAATGAATTTTTTTTATTTTGCGCTTTTTCAATGTGAAATGTATAAATATATGTTAATCTATATGTGTAAAAATATTCACTAACAAAGCAAACAAAAAAAGTTTTAATTGTTTATCATTTATAAGATAGATGTGAAAAAAAAAGCAGGAAAATAATAATTAAATGGAGGAAAATAAGGAGTTAATTAAGGCTGATTAGAGTAAATTAATAAGGGGTTAACAGAGGAACATTTGTTCATGCCTTTGATCTGCAGATGAAGAAAGAGAAAGAACAAAAAGAAACAATGTTTCTTTTTATTTTAGTGTTGGTAATAAACATTGCTGGCTGCTTTTTTTGACAGCTCCAATTACCCAACTTCTTTAACACTTCAGCTGTCAACAGGGGAAACCCACTGACAGCTGAAAAAACCGAGCCTGAAAGTATCGGTTTCAGGAATTGACGAATTTGCACGAGTACCGATACTTGTGCAAATACTCGGCATCTGCACCAATACCGATACTAGTATCGATGCAACCCTAATATATATATATATATATATATATATATATATATATATATATATATATATATATATATATATATACATATATATATATATATATATATATTATATATATATACACATAGTGTGTGTGTGTATATATATATATATATATATATATATATATATATATATATATATATATATATATATATATACATACACATACTGATCGCTAAAATGTTAACTGAAATTCAAATATATATATAAAATTATGAATATAATGAATATCAACTCATATAAAGTGCTATAAAGTGCCAAGTGCATAAGAATAACAAGTTTATGAAAATACATTACTGTAAAAATAGAGAGATAGTAGAGGATATCCAGATTCCCAAAATAAATGAAAAGAGATCAGGCCACCCTAATGTGGTAAAAAGAGGCTTACCAGAAACTTTTGACCACAATAAAGCGGTCAATGTAGGCCTTATTACACTATACAGCTCCAATCCCAGTCTCCCAGAAGATACAAGGCAACCACTCAGCAAGATAAATCCAAATAGTTCACCAATTCATAGGTATGGGGATAAAAAGAAGAAGAAGAAAAAAAAGAAGGATTGTGAAATCCCACAAGTAAAACCAATATTTATTCAAAAAGTAATGCACAGTAATGTACAGCATGCCAGTGTTAACTCCACATGTAAGTAAAATATCCAAACGCCAGGTTCCAAAATGACCGCCATTTCTAAGTAACTACAATTCCAGTCTGGGAGATGGAACTCACTGGGCATTGGCCATCGTGCCTTATATACAGCATAGAAAAGGTGAAATGAGGCTTTCAACCATGTCCAGCATATCAGAGACACTTCTTGCTGTCAAAGTCAAATGTCACTGCCCTCTGCATAAGTCAGTGTCCAGGAAGATTAGTCACAGATGGAACTAAAGGCTTAGCTGCTGATTTTTAACAGCAAAACAAACTTTGCATATCAGTTACAGTGTTAGTAAGTCTGCTTAAAATACACATTTTGGGCCAAGAAGTAGTACATTTGAAAGAATTTATAGAGTTGATAATGAAGGTAACAGTATGTTTACATGCTTAGGTCACTGTTTAATGTATACATGGACACTGGACAAAAAAATCAATTATGGAATCCTGTTAATTTTTCCTTGTCAAAGTATTTTATTGAATATTCACAGATAATTTATACAGATGTACGATATAATCGATTCTTAAACAAATTAATGAAGCTCAATTATATAAATTCAAAGCATAGTTTAGATTACTACTATATGTTATTAAATAAAAGTAATAATACTACAATCATCTTTTGATCCGTATTTAAGTAAGATATTTAAACCTCTATAGTTATGATATGAACAAAAAACAGTTATTTTTGTAAAAGCTCTATATAAGAATAAATATCATGCATGGGAGCTTCAAAAATCACAGGATAGATATGGATAAAGTAAAGATAGGAAGGGAGAGGAGAAAGAAAGGAATGTATAAAGAAAGGGGTAATGAGGTCCGCAGAGTTCAGTCGGGAGCCACCTTAACGACCTGAAACAACAATATTTGAAACAAATCCTATCTAGAAAATTACCAAGGTAAAAGTACTTTCTTATCAAATGCTGAGGGTATAAAATTATCTATCCACGGTTGCCACAACTTTTCATATCTAGTGATCCTGTCTGTTTCAATAGCTAGCATTTATACTTGTATCATTATATTATACATTCTATGTATGGTTTCCTTTGCTACCAGAGTCGGGGATTGCCAAGCTTTTTGCTAGTGTTTGTTTTCCTGCCGTGAAAAGCTGTATCAGTAATTTGAATTGTGTATGTGATAAAAATTCTGATTTTAAGTTAAGTAGCGCCATTGTAGGGTCCAGAGATAAATTTATATTGTGTAGTTTAGACGCAATATGAAATATTTCCTTCCAATAGTTTTGTGCAATAGGGCAAGTCCACCAAACATGAAACTATGTACCCAATTCTGTACACCCGCGAAAACACTGAGCCAAATAGTTCTGTGTATATTTAGTCACCCTGACCGGTACCAGGTACCATCTTGTTAATACCTTGCAGTTGGCCTCTACAGCCAGCATATTAGGAGATGCTGATTTGGTTACTGACCATATTAAATTCCAGTCTGCACTCTCAAGTGTTTTCCCTAGATCCTCTTCCCATTTTTGCACATAAGATGGATTTTCTGAGTTGGGTTGGGTCAACCCTTGAGAGTACAGAAGGGATATCAATCCTCTGGCATGTGGTTCATCTTTACAGATAACTTCGAAATGAGTTAATTTGTTTAGGGCAGTGTTCGTGCTTAAAAAGGGCGAGAAAAAGTTTTTCATTTGGCGATATCTGAAAATCTCTGAATTGGGTAAGCCATATATGTCACAAAGAGTGCAAAAGGGAATGAAGGATGAGGAGTCCGCAAACTTATGCATGGTAAGAATATTTAATGATACCCATTCTTTAAAAGATTTGGGAGAAAAGCATGCAGGGTAGAATGCTGGATTTCTATAGAAAGACAATAGAGGATTATGAGTAGATTGCAAACGATTTCCTTTTTTAAATCTATCCCAGAAAAATATGTAGTGTTTAGTGACAGGATTTCGTAAATTTCTACGATCTCTAGGCGGGATCCAAAGAAGGTTCGATATTGATACAGGGTCACACTCAGCCGCTTCAATAGAAACCCGCAATGGGATTTCTTTCTGTGCATGGTATTTAGTTAGACTAGCTAAGTGTGCTGCCCTATAATAACATGTAAAATTAGGACATCCCAATCCTCCATTAAGTTTGGGGAGAAACAAAGTACGTTGTTGTATTAGATGAACTCCATATGAATGCCATTATTCTCTTCTGTAATACCCTGTACACACAATCGGACATTGATCAGACATTCCGACAATATAATCCATGGATTTTTTCCGACGGATGTTAGCTCAAACTTGTCTTGCATACACACGGTCACACAAAGTTGTCGGAAAATCAGATCGTTCTGAACGCGGTGACGTAAAACACGTACGTCGGGACTATAAACGGGGCAGTAGCCAATAGCTTTCATCTCTTAATTTATTCTGAACATGCGTGGCACTTTGTGCGTCGGATTTGTGTACACACGATCGGAATTTCCGACAACAAGGTTCTATCACACATTTTCCATCGGAAAATCCTATCGTGTGTACAGGGCATAAGAGTCTTAGGAAATAGGCAGGGACAGGGATTGGTAAAACACGAAAGAAATACAAAATTTTTGGTAAGATTGTCATTTTTATAGCATTAATCTTTCTAAACCATGACAGCAAGAGGTGGGACCAGGATTTTAGTAAGTTTGTAATATTTCTCAGAATGGATGGATAATTATCTGAAAACAAGTTTGACAAGGAAGCTGATAAATTAATCCCTAAATAAGGGATCGATCTGTCTGTCCAAACAAAAGGTAGACCCATCTTTGTTGAACTTAGTTCCACATTTGAGAGGGATATGTTTAAGACATGACATTTTTAAGGATTAATATGTAGACCTGAAATAAATGCAAATTGATTAAGTAATGAAATAAAGTTGGGGCCAGATATTTGTGGGGAAGACAGAAAAAGAAGGATATCGTCTGCAAATAGACATAATTTATGTTGATATCCACCAATTTCAATTCCCGTTATAGTGGGATCCAATCTGATCATTTGAGCTAGTGGTTTGATTGAGAGGGCATATAATAGGGGAGAGAGAATAAAGTAAATGTAAATAAGGCCAAGAAATGGAATCAAATACTTTCTTTAGATCTAATGAAAGGAAGCAAGCTGGAATACGATGTGATCTAGCAATCTGCGGCAACAGTACCGCTCTACGTATATTATCGCTTGCTTGGCGTGTCGGCGTAAAGCCAACCTGATATCGATGAATTAATGTTCCTATGGCATTTTTTAGACGAGTTGCTCGAATTTTCGCTAAAATTTTAATATCAATATTGAACATTGAAATAGGGTGGAAATTTGTGCAAGATGTTTCATCTGAATGTGGTTTTGGAATCATACAAATGATAGCCATTAGTGAATTATGTCTAAAAGATTTGTTATCCAGGATATTATTAAATGCTTTAGTCAATAAAGGGGAAATTATATCAGAAAAAGTGCGGTAATATAAAGCAGAGAAGCCTTCGGGGCCCGGTCTATTATTTAATTTTAGCTCTTTAATAGCTGTTATTACCTCTACTACTTCTATGGATTTTTCCAAATTTGTGTTATGAGAAGGAGATATTTGGGGCAGAGTTATCTTCGAGAAGAAGGATTCTAGTGTGTTTGGTTTCTGAGTATAGATTACTCAAATGTGAGCTGAATTTTTTAACTATTTTTAAAGGATTACTCATATATATATGTTTTTAGACAATTTAAGTTTAATTGGTTTAGAGGATTTGTTTATGGAATTAAGTGCCCACGCTAGGTAGGTACCAGGTTTATTAGATTTTATGTAGAATGCATGTTTAGTGTGTTGCAATGTTTTTTCAGCAGATTCTGTGAGAAATAAATCATATTCCAGTCTTGCTTTTTCTAGTTTATTTTTTGCCGATAGAGTGGGATTAATTTGAAAGGCTGTCAAAGATGAGTTAAACCCATTTTCCAATTTCCGCGCCAGATTTCTGCGTTCCCTCTTAAGTATTCCTATTTGTTGTTGGAATATCCCCCTCAGGACAGGTTTATGTTTTTCCCAGAGGGTTAATGGGGAAACTTCTGGGCATGTATTGTGTTTTAAATAATCTTTTATAGCCTGTTCTATATTTGTATGGTAAGAAGGGTGTTTCAATAATATATTTGGTAAGTACCATGTTGTATCATTTGCTTTGAGTATGAGGGATGCAATAGAAGTGAAAACTACATTGTGATCTGACCATGGGATAGGGATAATATAAGATGTGATTATTTCTGGTAACATTCCTGCTGTCAAAAATATATGATCAATTCAACTGAATGATTGATGTGGATGTGAGAAATATGTACCGGTATATCTCATTTTTTCTGAATTGTTTTCTCTCCAAGAATCAACTAAATTATAATTAGAGGGGAGATGAGAAAGAGATTGTTTGGTTTGATTCCGAGATGGGATATAAGGGGATCTATCTAAAAATGGGAGTATGACCTGATTGGAATCCCCACATACGATGAGTGTGCCCATTTTGTGAGATTGTACTATCTGAAAAAGGTGTGATAAAAAGGGTACAGGATTCTTGTTGGGTGCATAATATGAAACAACAGTTATTGCCATGTCCAAAACATATCCAGTAAGTATTAGGTACGTGATGGAACGCTATTAGAATACCCCTCTGTTTAGTTTCTGTTGAAGCTGTGAATACTTGTGGGTAGGAGGAACTAAAAAATTTGAGTGTAGATTTATTTGTGAAATGGGTTTCTTGTAAACACACTATGTGTAGGGATCCTGTTAATTTTTGACTATTATTTAGAACCAAAAAAATAAAGAGTTTGCCCTAAAATGCTGTACAGATTACCAGATAATTACAAATAGGTATGTAGCGCCACCCCAGCAGGAGCCCCTGGTGAATGTTGGTTATCTCCCACCCTGCACAGCCAGGCACTTTAATTTCTCAATCATTTTCTGAGACAAGAAGCAGTCCTTGCAGCTTTGTTTATTTTATTTATTTAGAGAAATTGAACTTGGATGGGGAAGGGTTATTATGGGATGCCCACTTGATCAGTAGAAGCATTTCAGGGACACCACTATATGCATCCGGTATATACACACTCCTCTTCTACCTCCAGCACAGACTTGCTTGTAGAACTACAACTCCCAGGACCGACTAGCACAGTTGGTCTGATCTAACACAGACTCAGTTAGATCCATGTGAATGTCCTTTGCAGGCAGGGACCACAGGCCCCTTTGGTGTAGCAAAAATACAGGTCTAGCGGTGCTAGCTGTCCTTCTCCTGTGGCTACTGCTCCCAGTACAACCTTTTCAGGCACTGCCAGCTGGCCTGTTTGCAGCTGCCCCTTTCAATAGCCCTCCTGGCTACTTCACCCCAGTCCTCCCAGACTGACTCTGCATCTATCCCAGACTGCTTGCACCCAGTCCCTTCAGGCATGCCTCTCAGTCCTCTGACTATATCACTCACCAGCCCACGTGGCTGTCTTCCTCTCTGGAAATTTGCCTGGCAGTGTTCTCCGGCTGTACTCTCCTTGCTCCCATGCCTCCTGGTCAGGATCCCCCATGTGTCATGAGAAGAGTCCCTTCTGTACATGAGCCCAGGTCTGAGTTCACCCCCAACAAAGGCTCCAACAGCCTAACACTCCATCTCCATTGTCCACCCGAACTCCACACTGCCCAAGCTGGGCTGACCCTGAGTATTTGAGGGGGCCTGCTTCCTGCCAACCCTTCTGTTGGGGTTTGGTCAGGGCCCTCAGGACACTCCAGCTAGCTCCTCCTAAACCCCTCCCAACTGCTTCTGGAATCTTCTCACAATTTCCAGATGGCAGGGGGAGTCACCAGAGAAGCTGCTGATGAGTCATCCAACCTACCTGAATCACTCAAACAGTGACCCAAAAAAACACACAGGCTTGGCTGCCAGTCATGTCTGAAAATGTACCTACACTAACATACACAAAAATCCTATCACTAGCACTCTAGCAATGCTAGGGGGTGCTACAGGTACAATTTCAAAGGCATTGCAGAATAAACACACTTTGGGAGAATGAGAAGAGAATGGCGCCTTAGATATGATACTACAGTATTTTTTACCTCTGTTATCTCTCAATAAGTCAAAATGTTTAAATGTAAGGAGCACTCTTCCCACAGGCCATCATTGTGAGGAACATTCTTCCCACTGGTCACCAGCGTAGTGGGGCCCCTCTTCCAATAATCACCAATCTAAAGTGGCAATACTGCCACTGAACCACAACCTAAGGAAGCCCTTCTCTACTGATCACCAAAGTAAGGGAGCTCTTCACTGACCATCAATGTAAGGGGACACTTTTTCACAGACCACCAATATATAGGAAGACTACAAACTGCATTTCTTATCTGACAGTTATGAATAGTTTCCCTTCATTATTATTATTGAAATTAATTTTGTAATATAGAGCAGCCCTGGGTGTGAAATTTTAAGTTTTAGCATGTCACATTTATTCTTGCCAACGTTCTTGTAGTTGTAAATATTAAAGTGGTTCCAAAGACAGAATTTTTTCCTTTCTGCATTAGGAATGGACGCAGGTAGCACGGCTTGAGATCGAGCCCTCTTGTGTGCCATCATAAGAAATGGCTTATTATGATGGCACACAGAGATGAGAAGGAGCCTGGAGCGCTAGCTTGGGACCCTAGAAGAGGAGGATCAGGGCTGCTCTGTGCAAATCATTGTACAGAGCAGGCAAGTATGCAATGTATATATACTGTATGCATATATATTTATTTTATTCTATTTTTTTAAATAAGGTCTACAATCACTTTAATTATTAGCACAGGTTCCCCGAGACCCACTTTTTTTTCATGGGTTTTTCTGTGTTAAAAGAGAAAAGTTATTCTGAGGTCACCAGATTATGAACAAAAGCTTATTGGGTGGACTGTAATGCCTGGATGAATGACTGAGCAAGAAGACTATGCTCCCTGCATGCGTCTCAAGTCTTTTTTCAGTTTTAACTAGAATATACCTATTCTACATGGTTATATGTTTGCATTTGATATTCTTGCTACTTTTTTTAAGCTGTATAAAAGATCTGATTAATTGATATGTTTTATTTCCTAGTTCAGTACTGGAGGGAATAAGCCAGCCATTTGGATTGACACTGGAATTCATTCTCGTGAGTGGATTACTCAGGCCACTGGAATATGGACAGCTAAACAGGTTATAAGCAAGCACTAATCAATTCAAAATGATATGCATCTGAGATTGCATACTGTACAGGTTTCTTATTCTTCTTTAATCAAGAATGGTTTAAATACCAAAAAAAAAAATGATTTACAATCCAACTTGTTGTGTGTGTTTACAGATAGCAAGCACTTATGGGGTTGATCCATCACTTACTTCTGTATTAGACAATATGGATATTTTTCTAGAAATTGTGACAAACCCAGATGGATATGCATATACCCATAACAAGGTAAGGTTGAATCGAGCTCTCAGATATTATTGGCTTTAAACTTGTTAAACAGTTTTAACAGTTTAAATATAGGTAAATTCCACCAGCTGTGGTACTTTGTTCACCTTGCTGTACACACATGTAGCTTTCTGTTTCAGGTGGGAAGACAGTTGCTAGGCAATGTTATATATCAATTTATATCTGCAGTTTGTTTCTGACTTCTATTGTTATCGAGATCGTTAACACACAAAAATGGCCTGTGGTTTTCAAAGAAGTTTTGGTGTGTCCTCATAGGATCTATCACTTCACAAAATTTTATATATTCCCAAACTGCTGAATGCAACTGTTTGTAAGATCACCTCCCGACACACCTCAATACCTGCCGCACAATCTTACTATCCTCATGGTCAACAATATATGGCAGTATATATTCTCTTATATTCCGCCAAGGGCATACTAAAAATATAAAAGAGCAGCATAGATACACTGCAGAGTCACCTCTTCCATATATAAAGAAATAGAACTCTCATTCAAGGTGTTTCCCAAAAACTTGCATCTGTTATGAACATTATACATTACTATATGTTAGAGATAAAAACTAATATATACTTTTGCTACACTTCATTTTTCATTGATTAACTAGAATCGCATGTGGAGAAAAACCAGGTCTATCAATGCCGGATCTTCTTGTGTTGGGGTGGACCCAAACCGGAATTGGGATGCTGGCTTTGGAGGTACACAGTCAATTATTTTCCTAGTTTTTATTTACTATCTTTTTGTGAATTAGTAACAAGGAATACTATGTACCCTGTACTCGTTCACCGGGGGGGGGGGTTTGGAATGGATATCTGGGGGCCACCTTATGCTAATAATATGTCTTATAGCTAATAAATATCTAATAAGCCCCCCTGTAGAGACCCATATGTGTGGGGGACAGGATGTGAGGATGAGGCCCTTGTCCCCTCAACTTAGGGACACTGTGCCTTGCAGGGGGGAATTATTCAATTAGACTGTTTTAGATTATTTTTAAATATTCATTGGAGTTTCTGAGGAAGTTGTAGTGTTACCTGGTTAGTTCACATATAGACTATACCTATTGCCTGGGGTTGCTATTTAACTAGGCTGCTAGGATGATAGGTAAATTTAGTTATTATTGACTCTTCTGTAGTCAGCAACTATTGTTTCCTTTGGGCTGTTCTGGATCTTGCAAGTTGCAGGTTTGACAATTTCCCCCACCTTCTAGCAGCTTCAAGAACACAGTGGCTGGGAAAGTCAAATAGGCAACTTGCATATTTATTGTGCATCAGCCAATCCCTCGGTAGGTGTGCCTAGTGGGTGGCTGAGGAGAACATAAATAGTTTGGGGTCTAAAGCAACCCGGTTCTTGTCCTTCTGGAGAACTTCTACAGCCTAAGGCAGTGGCTTCCCCTAAGCATCTGGTCTAGAGAACTCACTGAAGAGTGCCTGTGCAAGCTGGGAAGTGCATAGTTGTCCTGTGGTATTAACCGCTCCCTAATTAAAGAGTGTTTAGGTAAAAGTGTGCTGCACTTTTATTTAAACATTTTTTTTGTGCTTGATATCTGGGTTATAGTGTTCAGCTGCTGGCTATTTTATGTACTAAGCGCAGATATCTCTTTATGCCTAATTGAAGAGTGTCTGGTGGAAGCTAGGAACTGAGCAGTTGTCCTGTGACATAGAGATGTCCAGTAGAGACTGGGGAACGATTAGCTGTCCTGTGACCTTGGGAGTATTGAACTGAGCTCAAGATCCTGGTTACTGTATGCTGCTTTACTTTTGGGGTATCTCTCTCTGAGATAGCTCTTATAGTGTCTCAGTTCTGGCCATCCCCTTTGTACTTGTCACAGAGACTGTTTAGAGAAACCTAGCCTAGTAAATTGTGTCCTCCTGCTACATTTCAGGCTTTCCAGAGTATCCTATACCACCTCAACCCCTCTCCTGTTACAAGTTCTGAGAAATATTAAATTACAAAAAGACAATCCCCAGAGTGTTTATTGGAGCCAGAGTGAAAGGACTGTTACTTGGGTGATTGGTCATCTCTTTACTGTTTGGGGAAGAACCAGTTAAAACTAGAGGCTGCTACATGGGGGTAGTGCTACAAATGGTATTATAAAGCCTAGGTTTGTAACCTTTAATTGGGTCATCAGATGATATCTATCAAAAATGGATGTTAGGTGTGATCCTTTATCCTTCTGATTTTGGAAATTATATTAATTTGATAAGGAGTTTTGTAAACATATTTATTGGGCCCCAAAACTATAACAAAATGATAGCTGGAATCCCATAAACAGGACCCTGAAACTTAAGGCCATATCAAAATACAGTGCCTTGAAAAAGTATTTACACCCCTTGAGATTTTCCACATTTTGTCATGTTACAACCAAAAACGTAAATGTAATTTATTGGGATTTTATGTGATAGACCAGGCATATGCAATTAGCGGACCTCCAGCTGTTGCAAAACTACAAGTCCCATTATGCCTCTGCCTCTGGGTGTCATGCTTGTGGCTGTCAGAGTCTTGCTATGCCTCATGGGACTTGTAGTACTGGAACAGCTGGAGGTCCGCTAATTGCATATCCCTGTGATAGACCAACATCAAGCAGCAGAAAATTGTGAAGTGGAAGAAAAATGATAAATGTATTTCAAAATTTTCTACAAATAAATATGTGAAAAGTGTGGCATGCATTTGTATTCAGCCCCCTTTACTCTGATACCCCTAACTAAAATCTAGTGGAACCAATTGCTTTGAGAAGTCACCTAATTAGTAAATAGAGTCCACCTGTATGTAATTTAATCTCCATATAAATACAGCTGTTCTGTGAAGCCCTTTGTTTGTTAGAGAACCTTAGTGAACAAACAGCATTATGAAGGCCAAGGAACACTCCAGACAGGTCAGGGATAAAGTTGTGGAGAAGTTTAAAGCAAGGTTAGGTTATAAAAAAATATCCCAAGCTTTGAACATCTCACGGAACACTATTCAATCCATCATCTGAAAATGGAAAGAGTATGGCACAACTGCAAACCTACCAAGATATGGCCATCCACCTAAACTGACAGGCTGGGCACAGAGAGCATTAATCATAGAAGCAGCCAAGAGGCCCATGGTAACTCTGGAAGAGCTACAGAGATCCACAGCTTAGGTGGGAGAATCTGTCCACAGGGCAACTATTAGTCATGCACTCCATAAATCTGGCCTTTATGGAAGAGTGGCAAGAAGAAATCCATTGTTGAAAGAAAGCCATAAGAAGTCCTGTCTGCAGTTTGCGAGAAGCCATGTGGGGGACACAGCAAACATGTGGAACAAGGTGCTCTAGTCAGATGAGACAAAAAATTTTCTTTTTGGCCTAAAAGCAAAACCCTATGTGTGACAGAAAGCTAACACCGCACATCACCATAAAAACATCATCCCCACCATGAAACATGGGAGTGGCAGCATCATGTTGTGGGGATGCCTTTCATCAGCAGGGGCAGGGAAGCTGGTCAGAGTTGATGGGAAGATGGATGGAGCCAAATACAAGGCAATCTTAGAAGAAAACCTGTTAGAGTCTACAAAAGACTTGAGACTGGGGCGGAGGTTCTTCTTCCAGCAAGACAATGACCCTAAAAATACAGACAGAGCTACAATGGAATGGTTTAGATCAAAGCATATGCATGTGTTAGAAAAGTCTAGACCTAAATCTCAATTGAGAATCTGTAGCAAGACTTAAAAAAATTGCTGTTCACAGACGCTCTCCATCCAATCTGACAGAGCTAGAGCTATTTTGCAAAGAATAATGGGCAAAAATATCACTCTCTAGATGTGCAAAGCTTGTAAAGACATCCCCAAAAAGACTTGCAGCTGTAATTGCAGCGAAAGGTGGCTCTTTAAAGTATTGACTCGGGGGGGGGGGGGGGGGGTATCATTTTACTTCCACTTCACAATTATGTGCCACTTTGTGTTGGTCTTTCAAATAAAATCAAAATAAAATACATTTTTACGTTTTTGGTTGTAAAATGACAAAATATAGAAACTTTCAAGGGGTGTAAATACTTTTTCAAGGCACTATAGGTTGAACATCTCTAGTGTAAAGCACACTAAAGTACAATAGCTTATAGTCATTTGACTAAAAAAGCTTACCTGCAATTAGTTGCTATGAATAATTGCATATACTCTACAGTATATTCTATTATGTTACTGAATTATATAAAAATTTTATGTGCAATCCTCTCATAAAGGTGTAACTTAGCAAATGCTAAATAATACATTTATGAATTACTAACAGATAGAGGAGCAGACACACATCTGCAGTGTTAAAAGTCAAGAGCAGAGTAGGAAAATGTGCACACAACCACTTAGTTTCTGTCCCTCCAGTGTCCCTTTTGATCTATTTCTCCTTTCAGGTTGAGGTAAAGTAGAGGTTAGATGGAGGTTCAAACAGAAATAATTGATTTCAAGATGAAGGTTCACACAGAAATCGTTGATCTCTATTGATCAGCGCAGAATATGGTTACTAGCGAAAGGCCAATGTCCATAAAGAATAAGAGAAATGTAAGCATCCCTTTTCCTTTTTCCTTCACTGAAAATAGAATAAGGTGGGGGAGTTTAAATCCAAACACCTGCGTGTCCAGCACTTAATCGCAAAGGCTAATGAATTACCTTGTACTGCAACTCTATAAATAAAGAAAAGGAAAAGTGTTAAGAATAATAAACATGTTTTACTGCAGGTCCCGGATCTAGCAGCAATCCTTGTGATGAGACGTACCATGGACCAAATCCTCATTCTGAGCCTGAAGTTGGTGCTATTGTGGACTTTATCCTAGCACATGGGAATGTGAAGGCTATGCTCACTATACACAGCTACTCTCAGATGCTGCTGTTTCCTTATGGCTACACAAATAATCTTGCACCTGATCACCAGGAGCTGGTAAGAATGTGCAACAAACAGGAATTCTGTACAGACTGTATAGATTCCAATGTTGTTTTTGCTAAATGCTATACATAGATTAAAATTATTGTTTTCTTTTCTTTAGGTGCTTTTTGGTAAGTGGTGGCCCCATTAGGGAGGCTAATGCCCTGTACACACTATAGGATTTTCTGACAACAAGTGTTCGATGTGAGCTTGTGTGTAGGCTCCATCGGACATTTGTTGTCGAAATTTCCGACAACAAAAATTTGAGAGCTGGTTCTCAAATTTTCTGACAACAAAATCCGTCGAAATTCCGATTGTGTGTACACAATTCCGACGCACAAAATTCCATGCATGCTCGGAATCAAGCAGAAGAGCTGCACTGGCTATTGAACTTCATTTTTCTCGGCTCGTCATACGTGTTGTACGTCACCGCGTTCTTGACGTTCGGAATTTCTGACAACATTTGTGCGACCGTGTGTATGCAAGACAAGTTTCAGCCAACATCCGTCGGAAATAAATCCACGGTTTTGTTGTCGGAAAATCCTATCGTGTGTACACAGAATTACTCTCGCTATTTGTCCTGGTGACCATTATCATCAAAAGTGAAACATAATCCAAAATTTTAAGTGTTCAACAGAATAGGAATAGAGGGGAAATCTTCCAATGGTCTAGTTCTGTAGTTCTGGCGACCCTGGTGAATATCAAAGATTTCCCTCACTTTGGAGGAATTTTCTTTCATCTCTGTTGAGGTCCAATGTCCCTCATCAGTGTCTTAAAGAAATAGGTTAGACATGACACTTTCAACTAATGAGAATTAATTTACAAATTGAGCATAGTATTTGAAGAACCCTACTTCCTCACTCTAATCTGTCCAGCACTAGTGACCAGGTACTGTAGGTGTGGAGATCCAATATTTTATATTTACCTTCATAGAGTAATGTTTTATTTTCATAATTTATTGCATTTTGACTATGATGTGGGACCACCTTTGCATGATTTCATTTTAGAATTTTAATCATGACAGTTCTCACTGAGAGTAGTTGATAGACATTCAGCAGTGGTATTGAGTCAGTCAACAGTCAACAGTAAGTGGATTCAATTCAATAGTAGTAATAATATAATAACATAATTAGAAGCATGGGAGTGAAGGAAATACAACAATTAGAGGTGTGTTTCAACGACATAATCTACACTAGAATTGGGAAATACTGAACTAAATTACTTGCTTTGATAAACATCTACATTGTTCTTTGAACCACAGAATTCATCTGTAAGATAAAAGCATTAAGTCTTTTATATGTGTATGTGTTGCTATGAGGCCCAATCAAAAGTATGTGGGTGAAGGGTGGCTCACTTACATGTGGCCATCACATACAGCCAAACCCCGACCCAGTAATTGCACTTTACCGGGCTCCACCAACTGTACAGCCCACCACATAATGTCCGCTGCAAAGATGGTGGCCAGAGGCTTACACTTCCCATGGTACTCATGGTCCCTACATTGACCCTGGTACAAAAGCCCAGCTTCTTGGACTCACTGGCCAGGTTTGTACTCCTCTCAACCCATCTCATCTTCCAGGCATTGTCTGTAAAGGCACTTCTCTCTTAGATATTTACATGGAGGCAAGATCTTGCAACTGTTACTGTTTTAAATCAGTAGTTAATGCAGAGTAATCTATATAATGCCATAAGGTAGACACTGTCCAGATACTGGATGAGGTGAAGGAAGGATTACTTCAGTCTGGAGGTTTTTGTAACCCTGGTAAGAGTTTAAGGTGATTCTTCCTACTCTCCACAGCCAGATCACTATCTTTACCATTCACCTGACCCTAAAGGGAAGAACCAAGGGAAACACCAGTTCTTGCTTGGCCCAATGTGCCTTTTAGAGATCTGCTCCAATAGCTGCCCCAGAGTCCCAGCTCCACCCACCTTATAAAGTGACTCCCAGAAGCCCTCCACAAACAGTAGAAGGAACCCTTATAGTGACCTAGGCCAAACTCCACCTGCCTAAGCAGTAGAAAGCAGATAAATAATTACACTGATTCACATCATTCTACAGAATAAAAAAAGTACATTATAAAGTAAATGGGCGTTAGTCATTTTCAACTTGACTTGATTTTAATGTTGAACTGAGTTTTTGTGATTATCTACTACTATGACCTTTACAGACACACTGTACCTGTTACTTAGAGTGATAGTCTATATACAATTCAAAATATGTTTTCAGAATGAACTGGCCAAAGAAGCAGCTTCTGCTTTATCATCTTTACATGGAACTCGGTATAGATATGGCACCACCATTGCTACCATTTGTAAGTAGACACACTGGAAATTGTGCATGTTCAATTCAATTAGGAACTTATAAATGACTGTTTTTAACATAAAGATTAATTGTGTCACGTAATTGTGGTATTTGTGGATGGAAAGGGTGACAGTTAGCTAATATATTCCAGTACTAACAATGTGGGAGGCTGTGTGGAACTAGAGTAGTCAATTTTTCAGTCTTATCCAGCAATGCAAAGAGCAAAGTGTAGGCGTAAAACCTTTAGGAACCTATGAAAAACCAAGTTGTACTGTCTGGATTTCTTAATGTGAAATCTAATTTGTTGATGTGGCTAGCTGTACTTCATACCCTACACTATAATTAAGCTGGTTTGTTTCAAAAGCTGAAACTAATGTACTATTTGCTTGCTGCTTCTGCTGTTAATTCACTCTCTCAAGAAGTAGCTTTACTTCCATTTAAAACTGGAGTTTAATCTGCTTACATTTTGCCTTCCCTAGTACCTTCCTACCTAATATCAACATGCTAATGAAATTTTTAAGTAACACTTCTCTGTTTCATTACATATATTATTTTATACACAGTGATACAATTACGTGGTCTCTGTGCTTTTCTATGTAATGCAGGCTAATTATGGCTGGTGGGAGGGGCTGGCAGAGTGCTGTACATAGCTGCCTCAATACTTCTCTCGAAAGTTCTCAGCCCTGATGCAAATAGTGGACTGGCTTTCAGGATGAATTATGTAAATATCAAAATGCCTTGATGGGTGAATGTCAGTCTGGAGGAGTGCTTAAAGGTTGGAGATCGCGCTGGACTGGCTCACTCAGTTGAGGGTCTGTGAGTGTGTAATGGCAGGGGCGGGTTGGAAGAGTTCACTTCCAATGAATCCGGCCCAACCTAACAAAAGGGTGGCGGTGAGCCCTTTTAAGTGGCTTGGGCTGCTAACTCTGGGTACGGCCTGAAGGTCATCTCCGCGTATTTGTAAGGGTAGGTAAAAGGAGCGCCTGATATCCAATTAGAAGTAAATTGAAGGTGAATATGTAGTCGTTTTATTGAAAGAAGCAAAACATGATAAATCCAACGTGTTTCAGGGGAACAAAGACTCCACCGTCTTCAGCGCTATCAGAGACAAAAAATAAAAGCGTACAGAAATAAATATGTATATAGCATGATCTGCATATGTAAAAATAAAGGTTAAAAGATGAAAATCGTTTACATGACTTAAATCAGAACATTGTATAAAGGAGTGAAGCTGTGTTTAAAAAGCGTATATATATATATATATATATATATATATATATATATATATATACACACATATATACATACACACACTTTTTTGCATTGTATTTAAAGACTAATAAAAGAGCCAAAGGGAAGGAGTAGCAAAATATTAAAATGGATAAAAGGAGCTTCTTAAAAAGTGATGCGGTCTAAAATTCATCCAAAAGATACTTTAAAAAAATTACTTTAGCAGAAAAATGGATCAGTAACTGACCTGCTGCTAAACGCTAATGGAGAGTGGGGATATATCCCAAACTGGTGTGACACGGAAAACTGTAGGAAAAGAGTCAGTCTAATGTTAGTGCTGGTTAAAAGAAGGGGGAAAAATGGGAAAAAAGAGAGGGGGGGGGGGGTTGGCATAATGGGAGACTGGGAGAGGGAGGGGGAAGGAATAGTAAGGGAAGAGGGGGGGCAAAGGTTTGACAGGGATCCTTTTTGAAAGTATCTTCTGGATGAATTTTAGACCACATCACTTTTTAAGAAGCTCCTCTTATCCATTTCAATAATTTGCTTCTCCTTCCCTTTGGCTCTTGTTATTAGTTTTAAGATATAATGCAAAAAAAAATAAAAATTATATATATATATATATATATATATATATATATATATATATATATATATATATATATATATATATATATATATATGTGTATGTATGCTTTTTAAACACAGCTTCATCCCTTTATATGATGTTCTGATACATAAGTCATGCAAACGATTTCTATTGTCTAACCTTTATTTTTATATATGTTCATCATGCTATATACATATATGTTTCTGAATGCTTTTATTTTTTTTCTCTGAAAACCCTGAAGAAAAGGGAGTCTTTCTTCCCCCAAAACGCGTTGACTTTATCATAGTTTGCTACTTTTAATAATACGACTACATATTCACCCTTATTTTGCTTCTAATTGGATATCGGGCGCTCATTTTACCTACCCTTACAAGTCTGGGAGAGTGAACATTCCTTTGCAGGCTGTATTTGCATGCAGACCACCCTTGGCAACTCCCAAATATAATGTTGAGCCTCTATGTTTGAAAGAACAGAAATCCACTGAATAAAAGGTGTGGGGAGGCACAGACAATAAATCTGAGGAGAAAAAGGCTAGAAGATGCTGAATGTCCCCCAGCCAGGAAATGAGGAGGGCTTTGTCTGACTTGCTGCAGCTGCTGATGCACATTTTAAGACGTTCACTGTATTAGTGTAACTGGTTTCCACAAAGTGTCAAAAGTGTCACTTAGTGTCTGATTTGTTTGCCGTAATATCGCAGTCCCGCCATAAGTCTCTGATTGCCGCCATTACTAGTGAAAAAAAAAAAATATGTCCCCGTATTTCATTTTAAAAATCTGGTCACCTTAGCGCAAAGCAGATCCCTGATTTGTGTTCATAGTTTGCCATTTAGTGAATAAAATCATACTTTGGGGTGCAGACCCTAATGCAATAGGCAAGGCACATCTATGGTGCCTAGCTTTATAATCCCCCTTGTGTGTTTGCATCACATAAACAACTAGGTATAAATGTTTAAAACACATATGTTTTTGACAGTGATGTAAGCAGGCTTGTAATATTCCTAATTTCTGTGTCCTATATAGATCAGGCAGATGGCACAACAACTGACTGGGCATACGATAATGGCATTAAATATTCCTACACCTTTGAGTTAAGAGATACCGGAAAATATGGCTTCCTCCTTCCTGCTGAGCAAATCCTACCTACAGCTGGGGAGACATGGCTGGCACTAATGACAATCATGGAGCATGTCAGGGATCATCCCTACTGACACTCCATTCATGGCCTTTTTACATAAAGTAATATCCTTAGTCTATGTTTTAAGCATCTTTAAATAAACACATTAACTGCTTTTATCACTGCAGTGTGAATCATTTGTTTTTCTAACAGGTGCTTGTAAGGTTATCAGCACACAACAATATACTGCAAAATGCTTCTTTCTTTTTAACTGTTTATACGTGGGGTCTTCAAAAAGTTTAGTGTATATCCAGATAAAACTTTTTTACTTAGATAAAATGGGGAGGGGTTATGTTTAGGAGATTTGCCCTCACATCCTGTACTGCTGACAAACAGGAAGTGAGGAGACCTCTCCAACAGCAACACACTCAAAAATAAAAATTTATTTTTTGGTGATTTTGGCAATTTTTTTATTTCCATCTGTATCCCTGTAGCAGAATTTCCCTAAATTTTTTAAGCATCCGCACCCTTAGGTCTGGAAACTCAGTTCCCTGCACACTGTAAAACATACCAGCCACATGTCCTTGGGCTCTCCATACTCTTGGCTCAGACAGCACAAAGCTATTTCTCCTGGGTGGTGTTCCAGCAAACAGCAGCAGGCCCTAACCCCTGTACACAGGCTCATGGACGCTCATGTCCCACAGTCCTGAGTCCCCTTGTAGACGGGGCCTCAGCCAAGATACCCAAACAGGGAGTAAACACATACACAATCTTTGGTGCACTGAATTTTCTTGTATTCATTTGTACAGGTTGCTAGTATCAGCATAAACACTTTTGTGGGCACCAGTATAAGGCCATCCAGAAATTGCAATATCTGTCTTTAACTTGTGTTACCGGATGACAGCTTCCGTTGGAGGGGTGGTGGTATAAGATGTACCAGGGTGGCACTATCTTCACTGTATGAAGAGACTTCACGCTCCTGTTCCGGGCACCAGGTAGTACAGCAGGCATTCTCCCTATGCTGTGTCTACTGGTTAGGAACCTTTCACTGCGCTACTCTCTTTCCCTAAGGAGAAGGTACCTGTCCTTGACCTACCACTTGCTTCAGGAGCACCCAACACCCTGCACAGGCTCACTATATTCTCTGGGAACAAAGCAGCCCCTGAGTTCTGGTAAAGTACTATTCCCTGACCTTATCCCCAGGCTCTTTGTGTCCTCTGTTCAGGCAGAGTTATCCTTTGGTCATGGTGGCAGCCAATCAGAGTCCTCCCTGCCCCATTGCAGCCAATCAAAGTCCTTCAGTGTCCTCCCATTCCCCTGCACTCTGCCACTGACAGAGAGCAGTACCAAGGTTCAGCCAGGGAGGAATGTTCTGCTGGGTGCCTTAAAGAGGCAAACATCCAGTGCAGAGATGTAAATAGAACCTTCAGGACCCCAGTGCAAGAAACCATGAAGGGCCACCCTGACCCCTCCCCCCTTCCATCTGAGCCCTGGGCTTCCATTTGATGCCCTCCAGTTGAGCCCTCCCATGGAAGCCCTCCCAGAACCCTGCCTCCCGCGTGCCCTCTGGGGCATGCATCCAGCGTGCACTATGACTGCTGTGTCCTTCAGGAACAGCTGATCATAAATCACGTTAAAGGTCCAATCACAGCAGCCCTTTAACATTTGATCAGCTGATCATGTGTAATCAGACTTGCCAGTTATTGGCAGTCCTTTGTCAATACATTGTTTATATTGATAATCAGTGCCCTGATTATCAGTGCAGCCCCCCATCAGTGCCACCTATCAGTTTTGCCTATCAGTACTCATCAATGCTGCCTAAAAATGTCCATCAGTGCCGCCTATCAGTTCTGCCTATCAGTGCCACCTATCAGTGCTCATCAGTGATGCTTTTTAGTAAAGCCTATTGGTGCTGTCTATCAGTGCGGCCTGCCTGTGCCCATCAGTGCCACAGTACCCATCAGTGTTGCCTATCAGTGCCATCTACCAGTGCCTCCTCATCAGTGCCTCCTTAGAAGGACTCTCAGCTGAGAGCGTCTCCTTCATACAATCCAGAGCCTGCACTGACAGTTCCCTCTCACTTCTCCCTTGCACAGATGGGAGAGGAGAGAGCTGATCTGCTCTTTCTTCTCCCACCCCTCTCCTCTTGTGTGCACCGCAGGAAGTGTGAAGCCCAGCAGCAGAATGATAAAATTCAGCTGCTTAGCACTTCCCATGGTGCACACACAGGAGGAGAGTGGCAGGAGGAAAAGAAGCAGATTGTCTCTCTTTTCTCCCATCCATGCGAGGGAGGGGGGAACTGTCAGTGCAGGCTGTGGGCTGTATGAGAGAATGGCTCCCAGCTCATAGCTCTGCAACTTGCAACCCCGCTGGGGCCCCCAGAGAGTGGCAGAATGCCAGGACCTGGTTGCAAGTGTGACCTTTGCGACCTTGATAGTTTTGCCACTGGGCTAGTACTTGAACTGGGTTTTTTTTTGGTTTTTTTTATGACATGCAGTTTAAAAGGTAATTACACTCCAAGTGAATACATTTTTAGGGGTGAACAATTGATGATCTGCCCACCAGCTTCTTACATATCTCACAGATTCAAGCTGTAAGATCTTGCCATCTGCATTTGAGTTCTTCCTGCGGTGCCAAGAGGTCTCATCAATTGAATTTTAAAAACTGTGATAAAAGCAGCAGCACCTGAATGACACCATTTACAGAAAACCCTTGCTCATGCTGAGGAAGGTATGGGGTTTGCGTCAATCCCCAATGCGTCTCTCCCCAGCGTATACTCAATTTTCCTTCAATGCCCCTTCCTTCATTCAGAGCATGTAACTAATTCAATGTGACAACACTGGTCCAATCAGCTGAATGGAGCAGTGAATAAGCAAATGCAAGGAAAGTATATGCTTCTGGGTTTCTTCCCAACTAGATGTGCTGGTAGGTTAATTGACTCATGTATAAACTGGCCCTTGCAGTGGCGGCTGGTGCTCAAAATTTTCGGGGGGGGGGGGGGGGGGGCGCAAACAAACTGGGCCACTGGGCCCTTTTATGTATATGTATAGTAGCGACCTTAGATTGTAAACTCCTCAAGGCCAGGGACTGATGTGAATGTACAGTATGTAAAGAGCTGCATAATTGTTGGAGTTATATACTGTAAGTACTTGTAATAAATACCAGGTAATTACATGAATTTGGTCTTTTAGATTTTCAGTACACTATGCAGTACAAGGGCAGAACAGTAGAGGGAACCAGCCAACCACATATTTTAACATTTGCTGGTTACTTCACATCATTTATGGTTTGCTTTAATCAACAAAAAAATCGTATGTGTATATTCACTATATTCCATATTTTAAGAAAACTATAATTTAACTATAGTGCTTTGCTAATTGCTGGAAGAAGTTTCAAGCACACAATATCTACATTAACAATAACCTACACATTATGATGATGCCTATATGGGTATGTTGTGGGATATAATTTAGTTTTTCAGTACAAAACTTAGCATATATTAGCACTTCAGACTTGCAGCACTGGGGTCCACAGATCAAATCCTGGTCAGGCCACTATCTGTATAGAGTTTGCAAGTGTAATCTGCGAGTGTCATTTGGTAATAGTTCATTGTTACATTGTATTTACTATTTTATTCATACAGTATAGCTCAGAATGTGACCAGGTAGTCTGTTTCATACTAGTGCGATTTCAGATGTGACGGGTCACAAAGAATCGCATGGCAGTGGAAATCACAATAGTGTCCGTTATGTTCAATAAACTCAGCACATAGCAATTTTTTTAAAAAAGGTTCCTGCACTACTTTGGTGCTATTCCAGTGTGATTTTGGCCCCACAGACTATGCAAAACATACCCATGTAGCATCCAAGTAGCAATACATAATTGCACTGTTTTCTATGTGTCCTATTCACACCATAATGCTGCATATAAATGTGACCGCAGCACAGCTTGCAACATATAGTTGAATGAAATGTAATCTTGTGACAATATAATAAAAAAAATAAAATAAAAAGGTAAACAGTGAGATGCATTGCAGCAATGCATCACAAAACGCTTTACAATGCATATCAGTGTACCCACCTTATATGGAACATAACACATATAGAACAGGTGTAAACAAGCCCCTAAATAAACCTTACAAGTAAAGAATATATATAGTTTTTTTTAAAGATGATGGGGTTGAGTTATTAAAACTGGAGAGTGCAAAATCCGGTGCAGCTGTGCATGGCAGCCAATTAGCTTCTAACTTCAGCTTGTTCAATTAGACCCCAGATGTCTCAATAAAGAGAATATGTCACCACAAATTCATCACATAGGACACCTTTTGTCCTCTATATGATGAGAAAAAAAACCTAAGTAAAAAAAAAAATTATTGCAAAATTGGAAGTTACACCACACATAAAAAATCTCCACCCCCCCCCCAAATTTTTTTTGAGGCTCCCCACCCCCACATACACGCACATAAAAACATAAACGCATGCATTGGGGGCGCCAATGCATAAAGAGGTCGATTGCAATATACATGCTACATATATATCACTGCACACTTCAGAGTGAGAGTAATATTTCTAGCACCAGAACTTGACATGTTGGGTATCCATTTACTTGTTGCAACTTCACCTTTTATATTTTACCAAAAATAGGGTAATTTATTGCATTTGTGTGCCCTAAACTAAATTTTAGTGTATTTTTTACTTAAATTTTGCTTTACCTTTGCGCTAATATTGTGTGATATAAAAAATTGGAACTACCACTATTTTTTTATCCAGGGTGTCTGCTTTCAAGAAATATATAATGTTTTGGGGATTTTGTGTAATCTTTTGGCCTAAAAGGATTTTATAAACATATGTGCAAAAATGCAAAAATGGCTCTGACAGCGTAAGGGTTAATGCATGCCAGTATTTTGCTAGCTTTGTTATCTTCGGTATATCATTTCAGGCTAAGAATAAGTCTGTGATCTTCAAGTACCCCCAGATAATTTTCCGTAAATGATTCTCCCAGGAGAGCTCCCCCTGATGTATAATTTACATGTATTTTTGATACCCAAAACTTTACATTTCTCAATATTGAACCCCATCCCCCAGATAGATGCCATAACCACTTAACGACTGCCCTATAGCAGATTTACTGCAGGGTAGCTAGTCTGTGCAGAATCACACACATATATATATATATATATATATATATATATATATATATATACATATATATATATATATATATAGGTGATTCTGCACTTCCAAGTAGGAAGCGCAACTCTTCTGCTGTGATTAGTCAGAGCAAATGCCGATCAGCGGGTGCTGGCCCATGGATGTCTGCCAGCACCCACCTATCTTTGGGAAGACAAATAGGACGGAGCTCTGCCTATGTAAACAAGGCAGAGCTCCGTTCTGACAAGTGATGGAGTGAGGGAATAAAACCCATCACATAGTAAAAGCACCTCACACAGTACACAAAAACACTTGTTAGGCACACAGTTAACCCTGTGATCACTCTAGATGTTTAAGCACTTCCCAGTGTCATTACTACATACAGCACCTTGAAAAAGTATTCATACCCCTTGAAATTTCCCACATTTTGTCATGTTACAACCAAAAATGTAAATGTATTTTATTGGGATTTTATGTGATAGACCAACACAAAGTGGCACATAATTGTTAAGTGAAAGGAAAATGATAAATGGTTTTCAAAACTTTTTACAAATAAATATCTGAAAAGTGTGGCGTGCATTTGTATTCTACCTCCTTTACTCTCATGCTCCTAACTAAAATCTAGTGGAACCAATTGCCTTAAAAAGTCACCTAATTAGTAAATAGAGTCCACCTGTGCATAATTTAATCTCAGTATAAATGCAGCTGTTCTGTGAAGCCCTCAGAGGTATGTTAGAGAACCTTAGTGAACAAACAGCATCATGAAGGCCAAGGAACACACCAGACAAGTCAGGGATAAAGTTGTGGAGAAGTTTAAAGCAGGGTTAGGTTATAAAAAAAATATCCCAAGCTTTGAACATCTCACAGAGCACTGTTCAATCCATCATCCGAAAATGGAAAGAGTATGGCACAACTGCAAACCTACCAAGACATGGCCGTCCACCTAAAGTGACAGGCCGGGCAAGGAGAGAAGCAGCCAAGAGGCTCATGGTAACTATGGAGTAGCTGCAGAGATCCACATCTCAGGTAGGAGAATCTGTCTACAGGACAACTATTAGTCGTGCGCTTCCCAAATCTGGTCTTTATGGAAGAGTGGCAAGAAGAAATCCATTGTTGAAAGAAAGCCATAAGAAGTCAAGTTTGCAGTTTGAAAGAAGCTGTGTGGGAGATACAGCAAACATGTGGTAGAATGTGCTCTGGTCAGATGAGACCAAAATTGAACTTTTTGGCCTAAAAGCAAAACACTGTGTGTGGCAGAAAACTAACACTGCACATCACCCTGAACACACCATCCCTACCGTGAAACATGGTGGTGGCAGCATCATGTTGTGGGGATGCTTTTCATCAGTAGGGACAGTGAAGCTGGTCAGAGTTGATGGGAAGATGAATGGAGCCAAATACAGGGCAATCTTAAAATAAAACCTGTTAGAGTCTGCAAAAGACTTGAGACTGAGGCGGAGATTCACCTTCGAGCAGGACAACGACCCTAAACATACAGCCAGAACTACATTGGAATGGTTTAGAACAAAGCATATTCATGTGTTAGAATGGCCCAGTCAAAGTCCAGACTAATTGAGAATCTGTGCCAAGACTTTGAGAAAATTGCTATTCATAGACGCTCTCCATCCAATCTGACGGAGCTTGAGCTATTTTGCAAAGAAGAATGGACAAAAATGTCACTTTCTAGATGTGCAAAACTGGTAGAGACTAGGAATGAGCCCGATGTTCGAGTCGAATGTAAGTTCAACTCGAACATCTGGTGTTTGTCTGTTCGCCGAACAGCGAACAATATGCGGTGTTCGCAGAAAATCCGAATGCTAATTTTAAAGGCTTATATGCAAGTTATTGTCATAAAAAGTGTTTGGGGACCTGGGGACCCTCCCAGGGGACATGCATCAATGCAATTTTTTCTTTTAAAACGGCCGTTTTTTCGGGAGAAGTGATTTTTTTAACGCTTTAAGTGAAAATATGAAATATTCCTAAAAAATACATGTCCCCATATTGATGGGGACAAGGGACTCATCCCCACAACCCTTGCCAGGTGGTTGTGGAGGTATGCAGGCGGGGGAGCTTATTGGAATCTGGAAGCCCCCTTTAACAAGGGGACCCCCAGATACCGGCCTCTCTCCTGTGTGAATTGGTAAGGGGGTACAAATGTGCCCCTACCATTTCACAAAAAAAGTGTCAAAATGGTAAAAAAGACAAGAGACAGCTGGGGACAAGTCCTTTATTAAAAAATAAAAAAATAAAAATGTCCCACGGACTGAGAAAAAAAAAGCCGCAGCCGACCCGCCTCCCGCTGTCTGACGCGTCTTCGCTGTGACAGCTCTTATATAACTGAGGGCGGCGCCACCCGGTGAGGTAACCGGGTGACCCCGCCCCCCTCTGACGCACGGGGCTTACCCATAGCTTCCCCGTGGTGTCATAGGGGGGTCGGGGGTCACCTATTTATGTCACCAGGTGGCCCTGTCCCCTCTGACCTAAAGGGTCTGATATGGATTTTGGGGGGACCCCTACGCCCTTTTTTTTAAAATTTGGTGCAGGGTTCCCCTTAATTTCCATATCAGACCTGAAGGGCCTGTAATGGATTTTAGGGTGACCACCACGCAATTTTTTAAAAAAATTTGAGATTGGGGTTCCCCCTAATATTCATACTAGACCCAAAGAGCCTGGTAATCGACTGGGGGGGACCCTATGCTCTTTTTTTCAATGAGTTTTATCTATATTGCCGAGATCCGTCAATTCATTACAGATCAGTTTTAAATGACAATTTTTCCTTTAGAAATGTAATTTTGCTGTGGTACTGTTCTAAACACAGGAAAAATGTGCCACTTTACAGGCATACACCCCCCCAGGCATAATATTTAAAGGAATATTTCATTTTTATTGTTTCACTTTAAGCATTAAAAAAATCACTGCTCCCGAAAAAACGGGCATTTTTAAAAAAAAATTTGCATTGATCCATGTCCCCTGGGGCAGGACCCGGGTCCCCAAACACTTTTTATGATAATAACTTGCATATAAGCCTTTAAAATTAGCACTTTTGATTATTCATGTTCGTGTCCCATAGACTTTAACGTGTGTTCTGACAAATTTTTTGCCTGTTCGCATGTTCTGCTGCGAACCGAACGGGAGGGTGTTCGGCTCATCCCTAGGAGACACCCCCAAAAAGACTTGCAGGTGTAATTGCAATGAAAGGTGGTTCTACAAAGTATTGATCCAGGGGAGCTGAATACAAATGCATGCCACTTTTCAGATATTGATTTGTAAAAAAAATTTGAAAACCATTAATGATTTTCCTTCTACTTCACAATTACGTGCCACTTTGTGTTGGTCTATCACATAAAATCCCAATAGAATGCATATTTTTGGTTGTAACACGACAAAATGTGGAACCTTTCAAGGGGTATGAATACTGTTTCAAGGCACTGTACATGCATATTTTTAGCACTGATCACTGTATTAGTGTTACTGGTTCCCCAAAGTGTCAAAAGTGTCAGTTGGTGTCCGATTGTCCACAATATCTCAGTCCCACTAAAAGTCGCTGATCATCGTCATTACTAGTATAAAAAAAATATATATTCTAGTATACTGTATATCCCATAGTTTGTACACGCTATAACTTTTGTGCAAACCAATCAATATACACTTTACCAAAAAAATGTTGCAGAATACATATTGGCCTACATTTATGAGGAAATTCGATTTTTTATTTGATATGTTGTATAGCAGAAAGTAAAAAATATTGTTTTTTTTTAATTATTTGTTTATAGCACAAAAAAAAAAAACTGTGATGATCAAATACAACCAAATGTAAGCTCTGTCTGTGGGGAAGAAATGACATTAATTTTATTTGGGTACAACATTGTATGACCTCGCAGCTACTTCCTCATAAAACGATTATGGTCTTTGATAAATCCATGCTGGTTGTCACTTATAGGAGATCAGCAGCACTGCGATACCACAATCAAAAAATGTCAGCTGTTTATGAACCACATTTATTTGTCAAACTAGTAATTATCATTCAGTTAAGGTTTTCATCTCTTTTCCTGAGGATGCCACTTAGGGTTGCCACCTTTTCTTCAAGTCAAACCCGAACACTTTAGGGGCACACAGCAATTTTTTTAAAAGTATAAACTATACATATATTTTGCTATTGAATAACATTACTAATCATATAAAGTTAATAACAAGGGTCCCCCTTTGCATTAGAGTCCACAGAGTTCCCCTTATACATCTGAATCCACAGAGTTCCCCTTTTACATCTGAATTTGCAAAGTTCCCTTTCACTGTAAGGGGAGACTCTGCAGGCTCTGATGTAAGGGAGAACTCTGGGGACTCTGACATAAGGGATGCTCTGAGAACTCTGATGTACGGAGAGGACTCTGATGTAAGGGGGAACACTGCAACCTCCTGTGTAAAGGGGAACTCTGATGTAAGGGGTGCTCTGACAACCCTGAATTACCTTAGTTTGCTCACTCAGAGGCAGGAGAGAGAAGGAGAGAGATTTCAGTCACAGACCGGAATGGCAGTCAGACCCTTGGCAGTCAGCACCTCTAATCCAGATGTATCTGGAAGCCATAGTCCGGTCTGAATAATGTGTCCGGGTTTTAGGCAGTCTGAAACCCGGACGCACAATTCCGAACCCGAACTGTCTGTGTGAATCCAGGACAGGTGGCAACCCTAATGCCACTGTGTCATCTCCTTCTGCAAATCTTAGTGTCTTGTCACGTTAACCCTTAATGATTTGTGCAGCGTACCTGAAACAATTCTTCAGATATGGATGCCGGACTTTACAGATATGTTTCTGGTCAGTGACACAAACCTTACTAAACCCATTAGGTTAGTTTACTAACCAAACAACTAGCATCTTCAAAAGGAATTGATAAAGGCAACCTGCATATCTTTCTTGGGAATAGTTAACCACTTCAGCCCCGGAAGAATTTACCCCCTTCCTGACCGGGCCATTTTTTGCGACACAGCACTGCGTTGCTTTAACTGACAATTGCGCGGTCGTGCGATGCTGTGCCCAAACAAAATTTATGTCCTTTTTTCTCACAAATAGAGCTTTCTTTTGGAGGTATTTGATCACCTCTGCATTTTTTATTTTTTGCACTATAAACAAAAGAAGAGCGACAATTTTGAAAAAAAACACAATATTTTTTACTTTTTGCTATAATAATTATCCCGTCACATCCGGCCTCGGCCTTGGCTTCCCAGCCACCTCGGCTGGGAAGCCAAGATGGTTTTTTTTTTTTATATCAGGCTTCCCAGCCTAGAGGTGAGATGTGGGGTCTTATTAGCCCCATATCTTACTGTAAAGAGGACCTGTCATGCCATATTCCTATTACAAGGGATGTTTACATTCCTTGTAATAGGAAAAAAAGTGATCACATTTTTTTTTTTTTAAAGTGTTAAACTAAAAAAAAATACAAGTAAAATTACCAATAATGATTAAAAAAAAATTTAAAGCGCCCCTGTCCCCGTTGTGCTCGCACGTAGAACGAGGCCATATGTAAGTCCCGCCCACATATGAAAACGGTGCTTAAACCACACATGTGAGGTATCGCCGCGAATGTTAGAGCGAGAGCAAAAACTCTAGCCCTAGACCTCCTCTGTAACTCAAAACATGAAACCAGTAAAAAAAAACAGAAGCAAAGGAAGTGATGTCATCTTGCCTCATGAAGCCTTTTCGCTCCGGAGCCCGAGGAGAGAAGACATCACACCAGTACACGTAGGCACACAAATCACCCCCAAATCACCCCGCGATCACCCCCCCCCGCACCCCCTGTCACCCCCTGTCACAGTGACACCAATAGCAGTTTTCATTTTTTTACTGATCACTGCATTGGTGTCATTTTGTGACTGTTATAAGTGTTAGGGCTGTTAGTGGTAGGCCCCTTTAGGTCTAGGGTACCCCCTAACCCCCCCTAATAAAGGTTTAACCCTTTGATCGCCCCCAGTTAACCCTTTCACCCCCTGTCACCAGTGATCACCGTATAAGTGTCACAGGTGACGCTAGTTAGCCAGTTAGCTATTTAGGTTTACAGTCAGGTTTTTATAGCGTCAGGTACCCCCATATATTATCTAAAAAAGGTTTTAACCCCCTGATTGCCCCTTAGTTAACCCTTTCACCCCCTGTCACCAGCGATCACCGTTTAAGTGTTACGGGTGATGCTGGTTAGTTAATTTGTTTTTTATAGCGTCAGGATACCCGCCATTTATTACCAAATAAAGTTTTAACCCCCTAATCGCCCGCCTGGGTGATATCAGTTAAGTTTTAGGGTCAGTTAGGGTCTGCGTCGCCCCTGGCAGCATCAAAATAGTGCCAGTAGCGCTAACACCCACACACGCAGCATACACCTCCCTTATTAGTATAGTGTCTGAACGGATCAATATCTGATCTGATCAGATCTATACTAGCAGTTTAGGGTCCCCAAAAACGCAGTGTTAGCGGGATTAGCCCAGATGCGTTTTGCCCCTCCGCCCAGCCCAGCCCACCCAAGTGCAGTATCGATCGATCACTGTCACTTACAAAACACTAAACACATAACTGCAGCGTTTGCAGAGTCAGGCCTGATCCCTGCGATCGCTAACAGTTTTTTTTGGTAGCGTTTGATACAGTTGCTGACAGCCTAGGAGCTTTTTTTCCTGTGAATCTTACGACTATACCAGTAAATTTAGAGCCCAAAATGGCAAATCGAAGGTACACTAGTGAAGAGGCTTACACGTATCTGAGCATGACAGATAGTGAAGAGGAAGTCACTCATTTGTCAGATTCAGGCTCAGAATATGATCGTGTAGAGGACAGTGGCTTCATGACAGATAGCTCTGACGACGGAGTTGTGGTCCCTGCCAAGGTCAGGCATACCCGACCCCATTCTTCTGCTGTTGTTGAGGTGCAAGAACTGCAGGGCTCTCATATGGAGCAAAGAAGTACTAGTGCTGCTCATCCTTCTGGTGAACTGGCAAGCACCAGCGGCCTAGTACACCCTGGTTGTACATCCAGCACTGAAGTATCACATGGTGACGTGGCAAGTCTCATAAGTGCAGTTCAAGCTGGCGAAGAGGCAAGCACAAATAGTGCCCCGCTGCCACCAAGAAGACAAAGACATGCCCGTCGTGCCCACAGTGTCCTTCTGGCAGAATTTGCCAATCCTAATTGGGAGCCCACCACTTCTCCAGCACCCGTACTTCCCCCATTCACCGGCCAACCCGGAATTCAGGTGGAAACAGTAGTGTATTTTTTCATGTAAACAAAAAGTGAGAGGCATGTCGAGTCCATGAAATATTTTATATTTTGACATAAGTTGCGGGAAAAAGACTATTTTTTTTTTTTTTGCACAAAGTTGCCAAATGATATATTGCTCAAACATGCCATGGGCATATGTGGAATTACACCCCAAAATACATTCTGCTGCTTCTCCTGAGTACGGGGATACTTTTTGCGACTTTTTGGGAGCCTAGCCGCGTACAGGACCCCAAAAACCAATCACCGCCTTCAGGCTTTCCTCAGGTGTAAAATGGTGATTTCACTTCCTCACTACCTATCAAAGTTACGGAGGCCATGAAATGTCAAGATAGCACAAACCCCCCCCCCCCCCAAATGACCCCATTTTGGAAAGAAGACACTTCAAGCTATTTGCTGAGAGGCATGTTGAGTCAATAGAATATTTTATATTTTGCCACAAGTTTCTGGACATTTTTTTCATTAATCTTTTTTTTTTTTTTTCTCAAACATGCCATGGGCATATGTGGAATTACACCCCAAAATACATTCTGCTGCTTCTCCTGAGTACGGGGATACTTTTTGCGACTTTTTGGCAGCCTAGCCACTTACAGGACCCTGAAAACCAAGCATCACCTTCAGGCTCTCTAAGGGCGTAAATTTTTGATTTCACTCCTCGCTGCCTATTACAGTTTCGGAGGCCATGGAATGCCCAGATGGCACAACCCCCCCAAATGAACCCATTTTAAAAAGTAGACACCCCTATTTGCCGAGAGGTATGGTGAGTATTTTGCAGATCTCGCTTCTTGTCACAAAGTTTTGAAAATTGAAAAAAGAAAAAAAAATACATTTTTCTTTTCTTTCTTCATTTTCAAAAACAAATGAGAGCTGCAAAATACTCACCATGCCTCTCAGCAAATAGCTTGGGGTGTCTACTTTCCAAAATGGGGTCATTTAGGGGGGGTTTGAGCTATCTTGGCATTTTATGGCCTTCGAAACTGTGATAGGTAGTGAGGAGTGAAATGAAAAATTTACGCTCCTATGCCATGTACACAGGGGCGGACTTTTCGACTGGACTGGTCCAACGGAACAAATCCGTCGAACAATCTGACCGTGTGTGGGCTTCATCGGACCTTCAGCTGACTTTTTCTGTCGAAAATCAGACGGACTTTAGATTTGGAACATGTTTCAAATCTTTCCACCAGAACTCCACCGGACCCAGTTCCTATCGAGGAATCCGCTTGTCTGTATGCTAGTCCAACGGACGAAAACCGACACCAGGGCAGCTATTGGCCACTGGCTATGAACTTCCTTATTTTAGTCCGGTTGTATGTCATTACGTGCTTTGTTTTCAGGGTCCCGTACGCGGCTAGGCTCCTAAAAAGTCTCACACATTCCCCGTACTCAGGAGAAGCAAAAAGTCCTCTGGTCTTTAGGCAGCCAAATGGTCCGGGGCTGAAGTGGTTAAGTACCGAAGTTTAGCGCCGTTCCACGAGCGTGTGCAATTTTGAAGTGTGACATGTTAGGTATTTATTATTTACTCGGCGTATCTTCATCTTTCATATTATGCAAAAAAATTGGGCTAACTTTCCTGTTTTATTTTTTTTTTAAGCATGAAACTGTTTAAAAAAAAAAACGCATTTGAAAAATTGCTGCGCAAATACCATGCAAAATAAAAAGTTGCAATGATCGCCAATGTATTCTCTAGGGTCTCTGCTAAAAAAAAATATATAATATTTGGGGGTTCTATGTAATTTTCTAGCAAAAAAAATGATGATTTTTACATGTAGGAGAGAAATGTCAGAATTGACCTGGGTGGCAAGTGGTTAAGGGCCAACAATATGTGTTAAGGTTTTTGTTGTTAAAGACAAAAGTAGCATGCATTAATGGCAAGGAATGAAGCTGAGAGTCCTTTTTTGGTCCACAAATCAGTGCAAATAGATACTCTCTGAGCAGCAGCCAGTCTCATTTGAATTTTTGTTTTTCATCTTCATACTGCTTGTCAATCAGATTGCTTATTTTAGTTTTCTTTGGAACAGTCAGCTTCCTATCTACTGTCTCCATCATGCTAACAAAGTCCTCATCTTCAGTCGTTCTGACTGATAATCCGGTGCGCCCAATCCATCTTGCTATGGCCTTATCCCTGGCATGTTGTTCCTTAGAGTCAATTTTGTATTTTGAAGCACCTAAGAGAGCAGTGCAAATAGTTTGCTGTGGTTGTGCACGGCCACTGGCTTGACTTGGCCCATCATTTGAGGTTTTCTGTATCTGTGGGGTTGAATTAGGGGGAAAAATTAAAGTTATTCTTGTTTTACGTTCTCTCTCACCCCACACAGTCAACGCCAAGTTGTCTCTCTATAACAGGGGTCTCAAACTAGTGGCCCTCCAGCTGTTGCGGAACTACAAGTCCCATCATGCCTCTGCCTGAGGGAGTCATGCTTGTAACTGTCAGCCTTGCAATGCCTCATGGGACTTGTAGTTTTGCAACGACTGGAGGGCCGCCCGTTTGAGACCCCTGCTCTATAATATACTACACATAGCGCCCTTCCCATGGCGAACCTTAGGCCTTTAGGTGCCTGTGCTGTGCCAAAATTGACAGTGCCCCAGCCCTTCCCAGTGACCACTGATCACACCCTTCTACATATATTTTGATGAGATACTTAAATTTGGGGAAAGCAGCAGCTGATAGATATTATAAAATCAAATCACTCCCATTAAAATTCAGTGACTAAAGTGCACAATATAGACAGATAAACAAACAGCTATTACTTCAGGATAACAAAAGGTATGAAATCTGCAAGAAAGTTTGTAAAAAAATATCCCTGCAATGCCAATGTACATAAAACGGTTCCCAACAAAAGTAGAATTGAGTGTTGCTGTGCTTACCTTTGTATGAATTTCAGGATGAGTTGTCCGCAAATGATGCTTCAGGTTTGTTGTATTTTTATCAGCGAGTGTCGCTCCACATGGTTTGCAAAGAGTCTAGTTGTCCTTAACATCAAATGTAAAATACATCCATAGATCTTCTCTTCTCTTTCTACCAGTGACAGCCACAGAAGCCGACATTTCCGGTATAGTTTGGAGTCATGGACGTCAATATGATATTCCAATCGCACACGTTCCCGGTACAAAAGGAACAAAAGTATTGGGTGCTGCAGCGATTACCAGTTGGGTTCTGGAAACATCAAGCAAACGTACATTTTCGCCAGCACACCATGGATCAGCAAAAAAGTTGTCCAGAAAGGTTTTTAATGGAAAAAAAGTCACATCACAAAAGGGGTCCTACGCGGCCCCGAAACATTGCACCCCTTTTGTGATGTGACTTTTTCTCCATTAAAAACCTTTCTGTACAACTTTTTTGCTGATCCATGGTGTGCTGGGGAAAATGTACGTTTGGAGTCATGGACAGACGTCGGACGGACGGTGGGGAGGAACTGGAAGCCTGTATTCCTCACAGTGCTCTCTGGATGACGGTTGTCTGAGTAGAAAAGGCCTGTAAAATTTGGAAATTAATGCAGCACACACAGTGCTAGATGGTGGTCTGAGGGATGGCCTGTAATTGACAATGCCCTGGGGGCTGGATGCCACTGCCAGTGGTCAAACATAGCTCCCAACTGTCCTTGATTTCGAGGGACTGTCCCTGATTTGGAGCAATGTCCCTCTGTCCCTCTTTCCCCCCTCATTTGTCCCTCATTTTGGTCTGATATAAATAGTTGTATATAAAATGCACTTTTTATCTTTCAAAAAATGTTTCCCAGTGCTAAACCTTTCATCCAAATTATAAATTGCTGCGTTTGTAAATTTTAAAAGCCAATATAAAGGAATAGTAGTGGTAAAAAAAAGTCCCTTGTGGATTTAATTAACCTTTTTTTGGTTAATGCTCCTTTAAGAGGATGTGGCAGGTCCTATGCCTAAATACATTTGCTAATAGGTGTCCCTCATTCCCATCTCAAAATGTTGGGAGGTATAGGTCAGAGCCTCAGAGGAGGCCTGCACAGTTGCACTGTTGCACAGTTGCACAGTTGCACAGTGTGCTCTGGACAGACAATGGTCTTCTGAGGGGAGACCTCAGGCCTGCTGTACCACAATACACTGAGCACTGCACTCACACAGTCTGCTCTGTCTCTGGGCGCCTGGCACGGCGTCAGGAGGAGTCGGGAATCGGGAGTTGGGAGGCCTGCAATACACACAGTGCCGCTCTCACACTCTCTGGCACTGGCACTTTCAGATTCGTCGCGGTGGTACGGTGCTTGCTGACCACAGATTGCGGAAGTAGGCACAGCTTCATAAAAAAACGGAAGTGGGTAAACATCCCTCCTTGCCATTTTTGTCTCGTTGTCGCTCGATAAATAAAACGGATCGGATTTTCGGCATAGTTTTCAATAGTAGGCGAAAATGTGCTGTATTTTTCGTTTCTTTTTCGGCACTGTAAAAATGCAGCTGACGAAATCTAATTTAACTTCAGACAGTGTTTTATAGCTTTCATAGGCTCAAGGTCAGTGTATCTATATCTGTGTGCAGTCACAGTTTATACAGAAAACAGGTGTTTTTGCAAAGCAGAAATCAATCACAGTCTATCACAGTACAGTAATTTCTGCAGTAGATTATAATTTGAGAAAAAAAGTGCTTGTAATTCCTCAAGTAAACCAAATATACAGAAAACTCCTATGCATGCACAGCCGTGGCGGCTGGTGCTCACAATTTTTTTTGGGGGGGGCGCAAACTAACTGAAACATTCTGAAAAATACTGAAACAAAAACATCAATTGCAGCCACTGTGCTATCAAATGCAGCCACTGTCCCCTTGATATGCAGCCACTGTGCCCATCATATGCAGCCAACTGTGCCGAGCAAATGCAGCCAACTGTGGCCATCATATGCAGCCAACTGTGCCCAGCAAAATCAGCCAACTGTGCCCATCATAGGCAACAAAGGTGCCCAGCAAAAGCAGCCAACTCTGCCCAGCAAAAGCAGCCAACTGTGCCCATCATATGCAGCCAACTGTGCCCATCATATGCAGCCAACTGTGCCCATCATATGCAGCCAACTGTGCACATAATATGCAGCCACTGTGCCCACCATATGCAGCCAACTGTGCCCATCATATGCAGCCTCTGTGCCCATAATATGCAGCCTTTGTGCCCATAATATGCAGCCTCTGTATCCATCAAACGCAGACAACTGTGCCCATCATACGCAGCCACTGTGCCCATCATACCCAGCCACTGTGCCCATCACATGCAGCCAACTGTGCCCATCATTTTCAGCCTCTGTGCCCATCATATGCAGTCAACTGTGCCAATGATATGCAGCCACTGTGCCAATCATATGCAGCCAACTGTGCCAATCATATGCAGCCAACTGTGCCCATCATATGTAACCGTGTACATCATCCTATGGCTGTAATCAGGTGCTTCAAAAAAACACCCCTGCAGCTGAAATTCAGGCGCCCGACATCCGAAAAGAGGCCAGACGCCTGAATAGGGGGTGGATACAGCGGCCATGGATAGATTCATGCAATGCATGAATCTATCCATTGTGCATACAGGGGGTGGCTGGAGAGAGAGGGCGGCGCCCTTAATGGACGCACCGCCACTGATGCATGGTGTTCTAAACTGTAGAAAGGTTTTCTTCTAATTAGTGAGAGCAAACATGTGAAAACGGTGTAGCAGACTGCAGTGTTAATTTTGTCGACTAAAACGACTAAAATATTTTAGTCGACTAAATGAATACTATTTTAGTCAACTAAAATGCGACTAAAACTAAAACAATTGAGGTGACTAAAATATGACTAAAACTAAAATGGCATTTTAGTCAAAAGACTAATGCCCCGTACACACGGTCGGACTTTGTTCGGACATTCCGACAACAAAATCCTAGGATTTTTTCCGACGGATGTTGGCTCAAACTTGTCTTGCATACACACGGTCACACAAAGTTGTCGGAAAATCCGATCATTCTGAACGCGGTGACGTAAAACATGTACGTCGGGACTATAAACGGGGCAGTGGCCAATAGCTTTCATCTCTTTATTTATTCTGAGCATGCGTGTCACTTTGTCCGTCGGATTTGTGTACACACGATCGGAATTTCCGACAATGGATTTTGTTGTCGGAAAATTTTATATCCTGCTCTCAAACTTTGTGTGTTGGAAAATCCAATGGAAAATGACCGATGGAGCCTACACACGGTCGGAATTTCCGACAACACGCTCCGATCAGACCTTTTTCATCGGAAAATCCGACCGTGTGTACGGGGCATTAGACTAAAACTAAATTTAAAATTGACTTCAAAATTAACGCTGGTCTGTAGTGCATGTTCATACCTCAATACCATAAATAATAACATATTAAATTTTTTACTCCAGCAGTATATAATGAGTTGGGAAATTGCAGAGAAATGTTAACTAATGCATTACAATTTATTAAACCCATTTGATTTTAGGCAACTAACATGTACTGGAGATTTTAGTCGACTAAAATGTACTGTAGATTTAGTTGACTAAATACGACTAAAACTAAAATAAATTACAGAAGACTAAAATGGGACTAAAACTAAAATGCCATTTTAGTCCTAAGACTAAAACTAAATCGAAATTTGCTGCCAAAATTAACACTGGCAGAATGTAATCTCATCCTCAGCTGCTTCTAAGCAGATCTCAGAGTCTGTAATGCAGCATGCGTTTACACAGAGTGCAGACAAGACCATGTGCTTACTGAGGCACAGGAAAAACTTCACAACAGATGCAGAAAAGAGTATAAAGACTTTAGAAATTGGCTTATTTATTTTCTGTTTCAAATGCCACTTTATGCAGTGGCATACATACTTAGACCCAATCAATCTGTACAGTATTGTAACCTGCTGACTTGGCACCATGCACAGGCTGCTTAACTCTTCAATAAGACACAGAAGTTGAATCCAACACAATTTTACTTCAGCTAATTGCAGTACAAAGAATGTTTTTTCTTTTGAAATGTAAGAGGACAATGACTTTCCTAAGCCCCATCTCTGTGAATAACTAACACTGACCGAGGAAACGTGGATGAAACAGGTGGTCTAGCAGGTACTAAACTAACTAGCACTAAACAGGAGGAGAGGACAGAGAGAGACCAAAAATATAGTAAACAAGATGTAGTGTCCCAAAACCTCCACTAGATGTCAGCATACTACAAAACAATATTAATCTGATGCAGGTCAATACAACACATAAACATCATATGAAAGTGGGACAGAACAAGAGTTCGCAATCAAGTGACAATGGTACTCCCCTTCCATTCTCCCTTGGCAGCTACTATGCAGTTTTACAGCTTCCTGCTCAGGACTCCTCTCAGCATCTTAACAATGGGGACAGGCTGACAGTTTGGTCACTACCTAGGTTCGGACTGAACTCTGGCTCTTTGGGCATTCATGGGAACCTCATGCTTTTGTTTCTTGTTTTTTTTGTATGGGGTTTCCCTTAAATTCTATTCCACACCTTAATATGCATATCATACACCCACCAACCACCATATCCGATCCTACCACTTCACTTGCACCCATTGAAATCTCCAGTCCTCTCTACAAAAGGAAACAAAGAGCTTCTGAGTGACATAATTGATCAAATATGGACATGATCATTTTTGCTCAGTGACATCACATGTCCACACTTGGTCAATGATGTCACCTGAGGGATCAAACCCTTTTGTTTACAATGCATGGCAGGGACCAGAAGCACATTGCATCAATGGTTGGTGGTTTTTTCTTTTGGTGGGTTGGCGGGTATTGTTAGTGGGTTGGCAGGCATTATTATTGACATGGATGTGCATCACTGGATGATAGGATTGATGGTGGATTAACATTTTTTTTATAAAAGAGTAGGAGTACCCCTTATTTACATGAGGGGTCCAGTATCTGGTTGAAAGCCCATTGTCCTCATCAACATTCAGAAAAGGTGCTTTGCCAGGGGGGTGCCCCTTGGCAGGATAATCACCCCATGTTTGGGGTATGTGGTCTAGTATGGTTCAGGCGACGGGTTGCATGCTCTTTTCCCCCACTTCCTGGCTAGCCAGGCTGCAGACATCAATAAAGGTCTGGTATGAAATTTCTTTCCTGTTGTCTGTGGGTTTCCAGCAGTGCTGCTAAATGTTTCACTTCCCACTACATTTGTAGGTTCATTTGGCCAAACACCCATTAGTTCTTCCATTTGCCAAACCATTGAACAATGGACAAACCTACAGCTCATCCCTAGAGAACACAGAAATCTCCATACACTTTGTACACAGTGCAGACAGAGGTTTCCTTCGTATTATTTCGTCTTCTGGTTGAATATTCTTAGCCTATAGTTTTGGGCTATTTTCTCCACTGGTCAAATGTTCTTCAACTCTTCTAGTTAAATATTCTTATGGGTAATTTTCTCTTATGCCGCATACACACGATCGGACTTCACGTCCCTTGCATGCACACGATCACACAAAAGTTTGCTGAACTTCCGACCATCAAGAACGCAGTGACGTACAACACTACGACGAGCCGAGAAAATGAAGTCCAATGCTTCCGAGCATACGTCGAATTGTTTCCAAGCAGGCGTAGGAATTTTGTGCGTCGGAATTGCTACAGACAATTGCATTTTCGGAGAGGAACTTTTTCCGACCGAAAAATTGAGAACATGCTCTCAATCTTTTGCTGACTGGAATTCGGCCAGCAAAAGTCCGATGGGGCATACACACAGTTGCATTTTCTGACCAAAAGCTCTCATCGGTCTTTTGCTGGCCGAATTTCCGATCGTCTGTACGCGGCATTAGAATCAAATGTTAGGGGATGTTACCTTTGCCAAGTGACAGGCAACAAATAGAAACTGAAATTACACACATATTACAACCATTGAGGGCACTAATCATGATTTTTGCTTGAATTCTGACACAGGGAAAAGGACTTGAGGGGAAGGGTGAAGATGCTGAGTTACCAAAGAGAGTAGACATTTCAGAAGAGAAGCGGTCTATGATGTGCAAGGAGAAAGGGAACTGTGCAGGCTAATTGACTTTCCTAAGGTAGTCAGATTTTCTGGCACATTCAAAGATGCTGCAAGTAATAAAAAAATAATTTATAGAAAGAAAAAAACTGCAAGTAAGCAGTTAAAATAATTGATTTTGCTTTTTCTGACATTTTTTAGGTTGGTGACAAGATCTCTTTAAAGACGTCTCAATAGTGTTCTCCTACACAGCAGTGCAAACCAAATAACAAAATTTGTTTGCACACCAAATTACAAATTTTACAAATTACAAATTAGTTTTACAAATTACTTACTATTTTCTTTTCATTACTTTTTTACACAGCACTTAAACGAATACTGGTGTAAGTAGAATTAAATATGGTAAATAACAGATCTAATAACATGTAAAAAAAATAAATACATTTCAATGCTCTTAAGTGTGAGAAAACAGCACCTTGCGAGTTTTCAGATCAGTAAATTATATTTTTGCTCTTGACCTGTTATTTCAAGGACTTGTTATGCAGGAGCTCAAGAAAACAAGCCTCCTACAGATAAGTGTTATATTTTGTAGAATTGAAGGATATATTATGAGGTTTATTTAAAAAATAAATAATGACATTTAAAAACACACATACACTGTATATATATATATATATATATATATATATATATATATATATATATATAATATATTATAGTATTGAGCGGGGGTTGGCAGCTTACAAAATAAAATAAATACGTCGCTCTAGCTTCTGACTTTGTGTAGGCTTCCGGTTTTCTTTGGTAGACAGGCTGTGGAACGAACGCCGCTACCGCGCTACTGTCGCGGCCATTGGCTTGTAGCCAGCCGGCTGAGCACTGTCAGCTCCCATTTTTATTTATTTTTTATTTTATTTTGTAAGCTGTATTGTTTTGATAAACTTTTTTGGATTTACGCTATGAGGCTCCTCTCTTCTCAGTATATATGGACACCTTCCGGTGGATACCATTAAAAGGACAACGGTGACACAAGTGGGAAAGAGACCACAGAGTCGGTGCGAGGGACATCGATCATTTAGGATTCCGGTTACTGGATCTACATACACATGCCCATTACCCCTGCAGGGGTTGAGCGTTCCGGTGAGTGAGGGCACAAGTGGGTGTTCCACTAAAGACGGTTAACATCAGCCACAGCAAACCTGTCTGGGATCGTTTGGATACATACACCTTTGGCTCACAGGGATTTTTTTCACACACATAGGACAATTTTTATTGGACATATATATTTCTTTGGTATACATATATTTTTTTGGAGCATTTGGTTGCACGGAAGATTATCACATAAACATTCACCATAGAATTAATCTAATTTGAATATTTTTTGGTATATTTTTTGGTTTGTTTTGTATCACTTTTTGGGATTGTTCCAGCCAAGATCAGAAGGTTTTTTTTCTGTTTTTTCTGTCGTTTTTAGGTGTTATATTTCTTTGAACTTTTACTAGTGAAATTTTCAATGGGGATATAATTGATGTTTCAGCTTCACCCATATTAGCTTTCATTTCACTTTATACTTTTTGTGGTGATTTGCACACCTACATCTTATATGACACATATATTTTAATAGGTTTTTTAGTATTTTTTACAGAATTTCCACCTAGTTTGTTGATATACCCGGATGCACATATATATTTTTTCATGGTGAGGTATTAAACGATAATTTGATTTGTGAACAGCGCCAATTCCCCTATCAGAGTTTTTTTAGCACTTGGACTTCACCTTGGTGTTTTCCTTTTTTTGGGGGGCTGCAGTTCTTATTAGTGTTTGTCCTAAGCGCGGAATATTTGAATTTATAACCCTGGTATCTGTGGTACCTAACTCTAGCTTATAGGTGTCCCCACAGTGGAGGCACATGCATTCTGATGGATAGTTGAGAGCAGGTGGACTGAAATGGAGCCACCCCTTCTTAAAGGTAAAGGGGCACACTGAACACCCAGCATATAGCACAATGTCTGCAAAGGTATCAGTGCGTTGCCTGACCATAAAACACAACTGTGATACAAAAAAGGGACGCCACTTGCCCCCATCTATAGCTGGCTATAGCAATAAGAAGCATTGGAAGGCTAATAATAGGTATAAACAAGGCCAAGGATAAATCCAAGGAAAAAAAAAAAGCTTCAGTGCGGTGTCCAATGCTTCTTACTGCTATAGCCAGCTACAGATGGGGGCAATTGGCGTTCCTTTTTTGTATCACTGTTGTGTTTTATAGTCAGGCAACGCACTGACTTCTTTGCAGCCATTGTGCTATATGCTGGGTGTTCAGTGTGCCCCTGTAACTTTAAGAAGGGGTGGCTCCCCTTCAGTCCACCTGCTCTCACCTATCCATCAGAATGCATGTGGCTCCACTGTGGGGACACTTATAAGTTAGTGTTAGGTACCACATATACCAGGGTGCCTTGACGAGGCTCTGTGGCTTACACATGCATTTGAAAATGTGTGCAGACTAAACCCCTACTAGGAACCGGAATTGCTTCTGGATGAAGAATTCTCCACTTACCTCCCTCTAATTGTAGCCTACTGTGGGGCAGAGGCGGCAGATGGTCTGCCTACCATCTGGTCTGCTTCCTCTCTCCAGTCACCCCCTCTATGACCAGTGGATAGATTCATGCATAGATGTGAGCTTGTTGTCGGAAATTCCGACCATGTGTATGCTCCATTGGACATTTGCTGTCGGAATTTCCGACAACAAATGTTTGAGAGCAGGTTCTCAAATTTTCTGAAATTCCGAGTGTGTGTACACAATTCCGAGGCACAAAATTCCACGCATGCTCAGAATCAAGCAGAAGAGCCGCACTGACTATTGAACTTAATTTTTCTCAGCTCGTCATACGTGTGGTACGTCACCGCGATCTTGACGTTCGGAATTTCCAACAACATTTGTGTGACCGTGTGTATGCAAGACAAGTTTGAGCCAACATCCTTAGGAAAAAAATCCACGGTTTTGTTGTCGGAAAATCCTATCGTGTGTACAGGGCATAAGATGTTCGATGACTTGTAGGGATGAGCCAGATGTTCATCCGTGTGAACATCGGGTGTTCACCCGTTTGTCACACAGCGAACATTATGGGGCGTTCGTGGCAAGTTTGAGCTCCGCAGAATGCCCTATATTGCACTGCGAGATTGCAGTGACCCTGCTCCTGCCTCTGCCTTGTTCCAGTATACACATCTGTGTATGACCCAGCTTGTCTGACCCTTCTGAGTTACAGCCCTGTGGGAATTTCCTCCCAGTCTGTTCCAGCCTCCAGTCTGCTGTTCTAATCAGCTGACCACCCTGCACAGTGCCATCTGAAATTCGGGATTGACCTCCTTGCTGTTGATCCTCCCAGGCACTCGTGCTACTCTACACTCCTGTGCCTCCTGTTTACTCTATCAGGGGCCTCGAGTCAGAGGCGTAAGAGAGACCTTCCTCTGCAGCTCGGGCTCATCTACTAGGTACTTGACAGTATATAATACAGTACAGCTGGTGTACAGTTTCTAATACAGTGCAGGCGGTGTACACAGTATATAATACAGTGTGTTCAGTTTCTAATACACTTCAGGTTGTGTACACAGTATATAATACAGTGCAGCTGGTGTACAGTTTCTAATACATTTCAGTCGGTGTACACAGCAAATAATACAGTGCAGCCGGTGTACAATTTCTAAAACAGTGCAGGGGGTGTACACAGTATATAATATAATGTGTACAGTTTCTAAATCACTTCAGGTGGTGTACACAGTATATAATACAGTGCAGCCAGTGCACAGTTTTTATACAGTGCAGGCAGAGTAGACAGTATATAATAGTGTGTACAGTTTCTAATACAATTCAGGTGGTGTTTACAGTATATAATAGTGTGTACAGTTTCTAATACATTTCAGTTGGTGTACACAGTATATAATACAGTGTGTACAGTTTCTAATACACTTCAGGTGGTGTACACAGTATATAATACAGTGCAGCCAGTGTACAGTTTCTTATACAGTGCAGGCAGTGTAGACAGTATATATTACAGTGTGTACAGTTTCTAATACACTTCAGGTAGTGTACACAGTATATAATACAGTGCAGCCAGTGTACAGTTTCTAATACAGTGCAGGCGGTGTACACAGTATATAATACAATGTGTACAATTACTAATAAACTTCAGGTGGTGTACACAGTATATAATACAATGCAGCTGGTGTACAGTTTCTAATACACTTCAGGCGGTGTACACAGTAAATAATACAGTGCATCCGGTGTACAGTTTCTAAAACAGTGCAGGCGGTGTACACAGTATATAATACAGTGTGTACAGTTTCTAGTACACTTCAGGCGGTGTACACAGTATATAATACAGTGTGTACAGTTTCTAATACACTTCAAGTGGTGTACACCGTTAATAATACAGTGCAGCCGGTGTACAGGTTCTAATACAGTGCAGGTGGTGTACACAGTATATAATACAGTGTGTACAGTTTCTAGTACACTTCAGGCGGTGTACACAGTATATAATACAGTGTGTACAGTTTCTAATACACTTCAAGTGGTGTACACAGTATATAATACAGTGCAGCCAGTGTACAGTTTCTAATACAGTGCAGGCCTAGTACACAGTATATAATACATTGTGTACAGTTTCTAATACACTTCAGGTGGTGTACACAGTATATAATACAGTGCAGCCGGTGTACAGTTTCTAATACAGTGCAGGCGGTGTCCACAGTATATAATACAGTGTGTATAATTTCTAATACACTTCAGGTGGTGTACACAGTATATAATACAGTGCAGCTGGTGTACACTTTCTAATACAGTGCAGGTGGTGTACACAGTATATAATACAGTGTATACAGTTTCTAGTACACTTCAGGCGGTGTACACAGTATATAATACAGTGTGTACAGTTTCTAATACACTTCAGGTGGTGTACACAGTATATAATACAGTGCAGCCTGTCAGTTGCATATCAGTGGCCATCGGGCGAACATGCATGCGCGCAGGTGCACGAGGGGCCTTCCCAGGGTAGTTCTGCTGAAATCTCCACCAGGGGGCGCCGGAGCGCTCCCGTGCGTGCCCGTTCGCGCGTTCACGCATGCGCGCCCATTCGCGCTAGTGCTGTTTTGGCGCCAAGGGCCCTTTAAAAGACTGTCATATGCTGCCATCAGGTGCTGTTCGTCTGCAGCTCTGCACCTGAGTTCCTGTATCCTGCCTGTTGTTGTATTGCTAGTGACCCGGCTCTGTCTGACCATTCTCCTGTCTCCTATCCGACCCGGCCTGCCTGACCTCGCTTTTATCTTGTGACCCGTTGCCGAACTCCTGCCTGACTGACTATTCTTGGATTATCCCTCCTGCTATATACTTGCCTGATCTCCTGCCAAACGGACTGTCTGACTCTGCTTTGCCTGTGTCCTGTGACGCTGCTTCCAGCCTGCTCTGCCAAGCTCCAGGTTCTGCTGCTGCCAAACCATCCACCTGTCTGCCTACTGATCCGCTTCAGCCCACCTGCATCCGCAGCTCAGCCGATCCGGAGGGACGTCTTCCCAGTTCCAGTGTTTGCTACCGCAGGAGCCTGCATCAGGCCCTCCTACCCACTGTGCTCAAGAGACCACTGTTCCCACTTAGTGGTCCTGGAAGTGTGGCCTCTGCCTCCGCAGCTGCTCCAGCACAGGCTGCTGCACCACCCTCTGTGGTCATGCTCCCACCTGAACCAAGGGTCCCCATCCCTGAGAAGTTTTCTGGTGACCGAACCAAGTTTCTGGCCTTCCGCAGCGCCTGTCAACTTTACTTCGCCCTGCAGCCATGGACTTTTTCCTTAGAGGCTACAAAAGTGGCATTTGTCATATCCCTACTTCAAGGGGAACCCCAGACCTGGGCCCACCGCCTGCTTGAAACCAACTCTGTACAGATCCAGTCTTTGTCCGCCTTTTTCGAAGCCATGACCCAGATGTACGAGGACCCTCAGCAGACTACCACCACTGAGGCAGCTTTGTTCGCGCTCCAGCAACGCCGCAGGCCGGCCGAGGACTATGTTACGGACTTCCGACGCTGGAGCGCGGACACTCAATGGAACAACGCAGCTTTATGTCATCAGTTCCGCATGGGGTTATCTGAGAGTCTTAAAGATGAGCTTGCCCGGGTAGGGATGCCCGATACCCTTGAAGAACTCATCGCTCTTACTATCCAGATTGACCGGCGCCTTCGTGAGCACCGGTCTGAACGCTCTTCCCAGCAAACGTGCCCTATGTGGATGACTGCAAAAGTTCTGGTTCCTGCCTCCCGGTATCTACCTCCTGCCTGCCCAAGTCCGGCCACCCAAACACCTGATGCTCCTGAGCCAATGCAACTGGGACTTATGCGCTCTACTTTTCCCCCAGAAGAACGGGCGCGCAGACGCCGGCTAAACCTCTGTCTCTACTGTGGTGGGGCGGGCCACTACGTGAACAACTGTCCAGTCAAGACTCGTAAGTGTTTTCCTTCTACTCCGGCCAGTTTATCCGCCTTAACCACCAATGCAACTCAACTTGCTCTCCCTCTCTCATTACAGCTCCAGGGAAGAACAATCCAGGTCAACGCCATTATTGATTCCGGGGCATGTAGCTGCTTTATTGACTCTTCTTTCGCTACCCGACAAAATCTTCCCCTAAAAGACAAGACACACAGACTCTCAGTTTTTCTGGCCGATGGGTCCCACATAAAATCAGGACAAGTCTCTCAAGAAACCCTTCCTCTGTCTGCCACCTGTTTATCTCAACACAAAGAGATCCTAACTCTGGACGTTATCTCATCTCCATTATTTCCGATCATTTTGGGCATGCCCTGGCTCCAGGCCCATAACCCTCACGTTAACTGGTCTACGGGTGAAATCAAGTTTCGGTCACCCTACTGCCAAAAACATTGCTTACGTGAACCCTCTAAGTCTGCTGCTACTTTACTTTGTATGAACATTTACCAAGACCTGCTTCAAACCATACCAGAGGCCTATCGGGAATTTGCGGATGTGTTCAGCAAGAAGGGAGCGGACTCCCTGCCACCCCATCGTCCCTATGATTGCCCAATTGAGCTGCTCCCTGGGGCTGAGATTCCTTTCGGGCGCATCTTCCCGCTGTCTGAAAAAGAACAAGAGGCACTTAAGATATACATAAATGAAAACCTCGAAAAGGGCTTTATTCGACCTTCTACTTCCCCAGCTGGTGCTGGAATATTTTTTGTCTCCAAAAAAGATCAGACTCTTCGTCCATGTGTGGACTATCGGGAGTTAAACAAGGTTACGGTCAAAAACCGCTACCCGTTGCCTCTGATACCTGAACTGTTCCAGAAATTGAGGTCTGCCATCATCTTCACCAAGCTGGATCTGAGAGGGGCCTACAATCTGGTTCGTATTCGGGCTGGAGATGAATGGAAGATGGCTTTCCGGACCCGTTTCGGACACTATGAGTATCTGGTCATGCCCTTCGGCCTATGCAATGCTCCTGCCACTTTCCAGCATCTGGTCAACGATGTGTTCAGAGATTTCCTGGACATCTTTGTAATTGTCTACTTGGATGACATCTTAATCTTCTCCATTTCACTCAATCAACATAGGGAACATGTCTGTAGGGTCCTGGACCGTCTTCGTTTGCACGGACTGTATGCTAAAGTGGAGAAGTGCGAATTTGAACAAGAGGAGATTCAGTTTCTGGGGTTAGTGATCTCCCCAACCGGCATCAAAATGGACCCTCAGAAGGTGTCCGCTGTGCTAGATTGGCCAGCTCCTCTGGACAAGAAGGGCGTGCAACGCTTCATTGGATTTGCAAATTTTTATAGAAAGTTCATTAGGGGGTTTTCTGCCATTATCTCCCCCATCATGCAGCTAACCAAGCAGAACTCTCGTTTCCACTGGAACCCGGAGGCTCAGGGGGCCTTTTGAAGAATTAAAGAGATGTTTCACTTCAGCTCCGATCCTTAGCCATCCTGACCCATCCTTACCTTTTATCCTGGAGGTTGATGCTTCCGAAGTGGCCGTGGGTGCTGTCATTTCTCAACGACAGGGCAACAAGGACCTGATGCACCCCGTAGGGTTCTTTTCTACAAAACTCTCACCGGCTGAGCGGAATTACGATGTGGGAGACCGGGAACTACTTGCTATCAAGACAGCTTTAGAAGAATGGAGGTACTTGTTAGAGTCTCGAATATTTAAGATCTGCTAAGAGACTGAAACCCCGACAGGCCCAATGGGCTCTATTCTTTACACGTTTCTGTTTCCACATCACTTACCGGCTTGGATCTAAAAACGTAAAACCAGACGCGCTATTGCGCATGTTTGACAACCCTAAAGACCTTTCAGTACCTGACACCATCCTGCCGGCAAAAAGCTTCCTACTTCTTCAAACGGATCTCCTGTCCATGATCAGAGAAGCATCACCAGAACCTTCAAGTCCCCAGGGATCCTCTTTAACACCCCGAGATGGATTATTGTGGAGAGGAAGTCAAATATTCGTACCGGAGAGCGCCCGAGTCAAGGTGCTGACATTATTGCATGACCACCCACGTGCAGGACATTTTGGGGTCCGCAAGACCCTTGAGCTTGTGCAACGCACTTTCTGGTGGCCTAAACTGAAGGAATTTTGCAGAAAGTATGTTCTGTCTGCATTCAGAATAAAACTTCCAGGAACAGAGCTTGGGGACTACTGAGACCGTTGCCTATACCAGATAGACCCTGGAGGATGATAGCAATGGACTTTATAGTTGAACTACCATGCTCTGAAGGATGTTCGGCGATCTTTGTGGTCGTCGACCGGCTGTCCAAAATGGCCCACTTCGTACCCCTAAAAGGAACACCTTCTGCTGTTGAAACGGCCCGTGTGTTCATCAAGGAGATTGTTAGGCTGCACGGAGTCCCCGCAAATATAGTGTCTGATGGGGGGTGCAGTTTACTTCACGTTTCTGGAAAGCCCTATGTGAGTTCTTGAAAATTGAACTAGCCCTGTCCTCAGCATACCATCCCCAAACGAATAAGCAAAGTGAAAGGACAAACCAGACACTGGAGCAATACATTAGGTGTTTCACATCTTTTGTGCCAGATGATTGGGTGTCCCTGCTGCCCCTAGCGGAGTTCGCTTATAATAATGCTAGTCACTCTGCCACTGGTCAATCTCCTTTCTTTGCCAAATATGGTTTTCATGTATCTTTTTTACCAGATTTTCTTCCAGAGTCCTCAGTTCCAGCGGTCCTGGACACAGTTCAGTTCCTCAATCATAATAACCGGATGTTACAGGAAGCGGTATCCAAGGCACAAGCAGACAGCAAGAGGATCTTCGATCAAAAAAGAAAAGGAGATCTAAACCTTCAGCTTGGTGATAAGGTATGGCTGTCTACCAATAATATTAGGTTGACTTGTCCTTCCAAAAAGCTTGCTCCTAAATTTATTGGGCCCTTCCCTGTGAAAAGGAAAATCAACGAGGTATCCTATCAACTGTGTTTACCTGACTCACTTAAAATCCACCCTGTGTTTCACGTGTCACTTTTGAAGCCTGCTGTAGATGATCCCTTTCCTGATAGGGGCACCAGGGTCCCTGAACCTGTCTTGGTGGACGGAAATGAGGAATACGAAGTGGAGGCCATTCTTGATTGCAGAAAGAGATCTGGGCAAGTACAGTTTTTGATTAAATGGAAGGGGTATGGTCCGGAAAATAACTCATGGGAACCTGACAGTAATATTCATGCTAAACGTTTGATCCATGCCTATTTCTCTGCTCATCCTGAAAAGAAAAGTTATCTGGGCATCCGGAGGCTGCCCGTTGGGAGGGGGCAATGTCAGGGGCATATCAGTGTCCATCGGGCGAACATGCGTGCGCACAGGTGCATGAGGGGTCTTCCCAGGGCAGTTCTGCTGAAATCTCCACCAGGGGGCGCCGGAGCGGTCCCGCGTGCGCCCGTTCGCGCTAGCGCTGTTTTGGCGCCAAGGGTCCTTTAAAAGACTGTCATATGCTGCCATCAGGTGCTGTTCGTCTGCAGCTCTGCACCTGAGTTCCTGTATCCTGCCTGTTGTTGTATTGCTAGTGACCCGGCTCCGTCTGACCATTCTCCTGTCTCCTATCCGACCCGGCCTGCCTGACCTCGCTTATATCTTGTGACCCGTTGCCGAACTCCTGCCTGCCTGACTATTCTTGGATTATCCCTCCTGCTATATACTTGCCTGATCTCCTGCCAAACGGACTGTCTGACTCTGCTTTGCCTGTGTCCTGTGACGCTGCTTCCAGCCTGCTCTGCCAAGCTCCAGGTTCTGCTGCTGCTAAACCATCCACCTGTCTGCCTACTGATCCACTTCAGCCTACCTGCATCCGCAGCTCAGCCATTCCGGAGGGACGTCTTCCCAGTTCCAGTGTTTGCTACTGCAGGAGCCTGCATCAGGCCCTCCTACCCACTGTGCTCAAGAGACCACTGTTCCCACTTCCAGTGGCTCCTGAACCAGCGTTTAAGAGAGGTCTCCTTCTACCAGTCGGGCTCAACTACCAGGTACCTAACACAGCCAGTTTAGTTTCTTATACAGTGCAGGCGGTGTAGACAGTATATATTACAGTGTGTACAGTTTCTAATACACTTCAGGTGGTGTACACAGTATATAATACAGTGCAGCCAGTCTACAGTTTCTAATACAGTGCAGGCGGTGTACACAGTATATAATACAGTGCAGCCGGTGTACAGTTTCTAATACAGTGCAGGCGGTGTCCACAGTATATAATACAGTGTGTATCATTTCTAATACACTTCAGGTGGTGTACACAGTATATAATACAGTGCAGCTGGTGTACAGGTTCTAATACACTTCAGGCGGTGTACACAGTAAATATAACAGTGCAGCCGGTGTACAGTTTCTAAAACAGTGCAGGCGGCGTACACAGTATATAATACAGTGTGTACAGTTTCTAATACACTTCAGGTGGTGTACACAGTATATAATAGTGTGTACAGTTTCTAATACATTTCAGGTGGTGTGCACAGTATATAATACAGTGTGTAACGTTTCTAATACACTTCAGGTGGTGTACACAGTATATAATACAGTGTAGCCAGTGCACAGTTTCTTATACAATGCAGGCGGTGTAGACAGTATATATTACAGTGTGTACAGTTTCTAATACACTTCAGGTGGTTTACACAGTATATAATACAGTGCAGCCAGTGTACAGTTTCTAATACAGTGCAGGCGGTGTAAACAGTATATAATACAGTGTGTACAGTTTCTAATACACTTCAGGTGGTATACACAGTATATAATCCAGTGCAGCCAATGTACAGTTTCTAATACAATGCAGGCGGTGTACACAGTATATAATACAATGTGTACAGTTTCTAATACACTTCAGGTGGTGTACACAGTATATAATACAGTGCAGCCGGTGTACAGTTTCTAATACAGTGCAGGTGGTGTACACAGTATATAATACAGTGTGTACAGTTTCTAATACACTTCAGGTGGTATACACAGTATATAATACAGTGCAGCCAATGTACAGTTTCTAATACAGTGCAGGTGGTGTACACAGTATATAATACAGTGTACAGTTTCTAATACACCTCAGGCGATGTACACAGTATATAATACAGTGTGTACAGTTTCTAATACACTTCAGGTGGTGTACACAGTATATAATACAGTGCAGCCGGTGTACAGTTTCTAATACAGTGCAGGTGGTGTACACAGTATATAATACAGTGTGTACAGTTTCTAATACACTTCAGGTGGTGTACACAGTATATAATACAGTGCAGCTGGTGTACAGTTTCTAATACACTTCAGGTGGTGTACACAGTATATAATACAGTGCAGCCGGTGTACAGTTTCTAATACAGTGCAGGTGGTGTACACAGTATATAATACAGTGTGTACAGTTTCTAATACACTTCAGGTGGTGTACACAGTATATAATACAGTGCAGCTGGTGTACAGTTTCTAATACACTTCAGGCGGTGTACACAGTAAATAATACAGTGCAACCGGTGTACAGTTTCTAATACACTTCAGGTGGTGTACACAGTATATAATACAGTGCAGCCGGTGTACAGTTTCTAATACAGTGCAGTCAGTGTACAGTATATAATACAGTGTAGTGCATTGTTAAAAAAAGTATCCCCATCATGTCCAGAAGGCCACCAAGGAGAGGCAGACGCTCACAGGCCACTAAAAGACGGCAAGGACTCTAAGTGTTGTGGAGAGTCAGCCTGGGGCAGGGTTAAGAAAGGGTTAATTGAAGAGGGAAGGTACTTCCCCTTTAGACCTGCGTATTGCCAGCTGAGTTGAAAATGTCAGAGAGGAGAAGTGTGTTTGGAGAGAGATGTTGAGCTATCAAATCTGAGAGGAGCTGGAAGGACCCCTGTTACCTACCCTGTTTCCCCGAAAATAAGACCTAGTGTGATTGTCAGTGATGGCTGCAATATAAGCCCTACCAGCCAAATAAACCCTACCCTGTTTCCCCAAAAATAAGCCCTACCCTGAAAATAAGACCTACAAGGACTTTAACTAGGGCTTATTTGGGGGGTAGGGCTTACATTGCAGCCATCACTGACAATCACGCAAGGTCTTATTTTCGGGGAAACAGGGTATGAATTGATCCTGCTGGGTGAGCTTGCCTGGACTGGGACTTTACTATGTTATATGCTGTGGCTGGGATGCTGAGCATTATTTAAAAGAACTGTCTTATACTGCTAAGAAGAGTTTTGTGTTGTTTGAACTGCCTATAAAGACAAAGCTTGTCAATTTTCTGTTGCTTTTTGCTGAATAAAGCCTTTTAAGTTGACTGAACTGTCTGAGCCGGCTTGTCACCCCCTGACAGTGTCTACAGTGAACAGTGGTGGCCGTGGACATGATGCATCCTCTGCAGGTGGCCATGGGCCATGCTTCTGCTTTTTTCTACTGCTGGCCATGTTATTGAGCCACAACATGCAGAAGAGTTGGTGGAGTGGATAACAAAAAAACAATTTGTTGCGCTAGTATATGTCAACTTATAAGCAATGCTGTATTGTTTGTAGGATGGGAGGGAGGGGTTAAAAATGTCCAGGGATAGGACACAATTAAAATAGCAGCAGAGAGTCAATAGACAATTGAATAGAAGGTGACTCATGGTGAGAATTCAGTCAATTGAAAAAGGGGGACAATCTGTAGCCTGGGTGTATTACCACAGGGAAAGGTTACTGGCACAATGCAGGAGGCAGCATGCTGAAGGGTAGAAGGCACCTTTGGAGAAATACAAAAAAAGAGAAAAAAAGCAGCGCAGTATTGTTATCACACGTTTTAATTTTAGTAGAAATGCACTCACTCTGAGTAGAATAAAAGCAGGCACATCATAATAGAGTCCACTGGACGGCAGGATGGACAGCAGAAATGGACAGCAGGGCTCCACGGGGACGATCTTCTAGCGCTGTTTTGTATTCGCCTGACGGCGCGATGGCTTCCAGTGACTCAGGCTCAAACAAGCAGGGCGCAGGGAGAGATCTTCAGTCCCGGAGTTCCTGGTTGTGGTTGGATAATGCTATTAGCGTGCACGCATTTGGAACATGCGTGCTTCTTCGTCAGGCATATCGATCCGCCATCTTGGATGTGGTAAAAGAAGGGAATGATAGGGCGGGCCACCCAATCAGATCGTGGCTCCGCCTTATCCATAGTTCACTAGGACTGACATACTCCAAGGGGCCGGAGGGATTGGGCATGGATAGGCCATGAATAGGTTATAGAGTTTGTCGGTCATTATATATTAAGACAGATGATGCGAAGAAGGAAATGGGAGAGGGGAAGAGGCTAGAAATGGGGAAAAAACATGGACACAAAATAAACAAGAGAGAAGAAAAGAAAAAAATATATAGGGGATTATATAATATATGGACAGTCTGTGTGTACAGTATGCAACAGAGCGTGATAAAAGAGTAATAATGGTAATTTGGATGAAAAAATACAGAAAATGCATACAAATATGGCTTATTTTTGGGTGGAAATAAAGACTAGGTGGAGAATAATTGTAAAGAAATAATTAAATTAAAATTAAAAAATAATAATAAAATCATTTTTGTATTATACATAGAATGATCAATTGGTATAGGATTATCGATGGAAAAGAAAATTGTATATACATGTATGCAAGTCTGGGAGAGGTATGAAAAAATGCACAAAAATATGGAAGGTTATACATACATGTGTATAGACACGTAAGTATGATAATTATTGGGATTAAACAGAAGCATATGGGCACAAAAGTATGCATGTAAGAAAAACACACATACATGTATGCGCATAGAGTTATGCTGACCTAAAACAGGGGGAAAAAAAGGGGGGGTTTGGGAAGAGGGGAGGAAGGAAACTATGTAATACATATAATGTGTACTTTGGCCATTTTTTATGCAGAGTTTAAAGATAATTCAGACTATAATAATCCTGTGAAAAAATATGATGGAAAGGAAATCGTGGTAAATTGGAATATACATATATATAAACATACATACATGTATATATACACAAGTACCGTATTTATCGGCGTATAACACGTGTCGGCGTATAACACGCACCCCAAGTTTAGGAGGGAATTTTAAGGAAAAAACTTTTAGGAGGGAAGTTTAAGGAAAAAAACTTACATTTAAATGACCATCAATGCAGCCTTATCAGTGTCCATCTGCAGCCTTGTCAGTGTAGCCTTGTCAGTGTAGCATTGTCAGTGTCATTTGCAGCCTTGTCAGTGTAGTCTTGTCATTGCAGCATTGCTCCAGTGTCATTTGCAGCCTTGTCAGTGTAGCCTTGTCATTACAGAATTGCTCCAGTGTCTTTTGCAGCCTTGTCAGTGTAGCCTTGTCATTACAGCCTTCCAGTTTAAAAATGGCGCCGCCGAGATACAGAGCCGAATGTCCTGTGTATCTCAGAGGCTCTCGGCCGCTCTCGGCTCCTCTCGCAGTCCCGCCCAGTCCCGCACTATGGTGGACATAACACAGGTCCAATGGTGGGCGTGACTGCGAGAGGAGCCGAGAGCCTCCGAGATCATAGCCGAGTGTACTCGGCTCCACTCACAGTAACGCCCAGTCCCTGTGTTATGTCCATCATAGGGCGGGACTGGGCGTGACTGTGAGCGGAGCCGAGTCTAGCCAAGTACACTCGGCTATGTGTATCTTGGCGGCTCGCTCCTCCGCTTACAATCAGCGGGGGATCGGCGGGGGATCTGCGGGGGGATCGGCGTATAACACGCACCCACGATTTTCCCCTGATTTTTAAGGGGGAAAAAGTGTATGTTATACGCCGATAAATACGTTATATAAAGTTTATATAACTGAATTAATTTATATACTTGTGTGTATATATATACATATATGTCCTCATCTTCCTCATCTTCTGTCACCCATGCTCAAAGTAGTTTGCCTTCCAACGTAGCTGCCAAAGCGGCCTATTCCACTGGCTCCTTGTCCACAGTTACTCCTTCCTTAGCCCCACCATCATACATGGAGGAGTCACCAGAATTATTTGACCATAGTGTCGGTTACATGCTGCTGGAGGATGCGCAGCAATTTGAAGGCTCTGATGTTGGTTTCCAGGTTGAAGAAGGGAGTAACGTGAGTTTAGAGAGAGGGGGTGCCACAGAAGGACAAGAAACTGGTAGTCATGTTCCCCAAGCTGCAGCATGCTGCCAAGTTTGCTCCAGTGAGGAGGAGGGAGGGGATGATGAGGTCAGTGACTGTACTTGAGAGAAGAGAGGAGGGAAGTAAGGAGGAGGATGCACAACTCCAACGAGGCAGGATGTCCTCCAGGGGGCAGCTTAAGGTCAGCCACCCTATTGCATCACACAACAGAGCTCCGCAGGTTCAGGGCACTTCTGACTCCCTGCTGACTTGCAAAAGTTCCTTGGTGTGGGCTTTTTTCGACACGTGTGCAGCAGATTGCACTGTTGCTGTTTTCAACCTATGTCTGAAGCTGATCAAGCGTGGCCAGAACAGCAGCCGCTTGGGCACCACATGCTTGACCAGACATATGAGGACCTGCCATGCAGTCCATTGGAAACAGCACCTGAAAGACCTACATCATAGAAAAAGGCAGACTTCTCCTTGCTCCTCATCTGGGATCTCAAATCCTACTATACCTCCAGTCCTCTCAAAAACCTGCACTGAGAAGAATGAGGGTATTGCAATAGGTGCCACAAGTACTTGCAGCCAATATGGTAGCAGTACACCACCAGTTTATTTCAGTAGGTAAATTTCACTACCCCAGTTGCTGAACTGTAAAAAGAAATTTGGTCCCAGGCATCCACATGCTCAGCATCTAAATGCTATTTTGGCCAAATTGCTAGCACTGCAACTGCTACTTTTCAGCTGGTAGACTCTGCCCTCTTTTGTGGATTTATGAATGTGTACCACACTGACAGGTTCCAAAATGGCATCTATTTTTTTTTAAGCAAGGCCATTCCGGCTCTCTACCGTCACATGGAAGGCAATATTTTGGCCTTGTTGGACAGGGCGGTCAGCAGCAAGGTTCATATTACCGCTGACTTATGGTCCAGCAGGCATGGGCAGGGACGTTACCTTTCCTTCACAGCGCACTGGGTAACTGCTGGCAGCTGGGAAGGATGCAGGACAGGGTTCAGTGTTGTTGGAGCTTGTTCCGCCACCACGCCTCCAAAAAGCTGGTGGTGATTCTGCCACAGCTCTCTGCTCCACCACCTCTTCTTCTTCTTCCTCTATGGCCTTTTCTGCCAAATTGTCCTCTGAACCAGCAGTGCTCCATAAACGTTCAAGGGGCTACGCAAGCAGTTAGGCTAAAAGACGCCATGCGGTGCTCGAGTTGGTCTGCCTAGGGGACAGCAGCCACACTGGGGCAGAGATTCTGTCACCTTTGCAGGGGCAGGCTCAGAGGTGGTTGCCTGCACAAACAGCAGAGGGCCATAAATGAATACTTGTGCGAGTATGGCACAAGGACAGGGTCAGGGGAGCTTGGCTTCTTTTTGCCATGCCAGTGGCTACTGATCAAGGATGCATGCACTGTCCTGTCACCATTTGAGGAGGCCACAAGGATGGTGAGCGGAAACAATGCATGCATCAGTTACACTGTCCCTCTAGTCTTCCTGCTGGAGCACATGCTTCATGGAATCATGGACAGGGAACTTGAGGCAAAACAGCGGGAGAAGGAGGAGGACTTCCTTTCCTCTCAAGGCCCCCTTTATGCAGATAGCATTCCTGTGGGGCCACCAAACACACAGGAAGAAGAGAAGGAGGAGGATTGTGTCAGCATGGATGTAGAGGATCACACGCAGCAGTCTTCTTCAAGGGATGGTTTTCTGTCTCCAGAAACCCAAGGAGTTGTAGTTGGCTGGGAGGAGGTAGTTCCGGATAATGTCATCCTTAGTGACCCAGAAGATTCAGAATTGAATGCCTCTGCAAACTTACGCTGCATGGCCTCCCTGATTCTGCAAAGCCTGCGAAAGGACCCTAGGATTCGTGGTATCAAGGAGAGGGATCATTACGGGCTGGCAACCCTTCTTGATCCACGTTATAAGGGGAAAGTTGCAGAACTACAGATCCTGTCTTGGCAGAGGGAGCAGAGGATGAAACATCTTCAGGAGGCCTTGAAGAAAAGTTTGTGTAACGCCTTTCCAGACCCTGGGAGGTTACCATTTCCTGGTGCTGGACCACATGTTTCTAAAGCTTTGTACGGTCAGAGGAAGAGCGGTGGAGAAGGTGGCCGGGTGACCGATGCCATTAAACAATTTTTAAGTCCTCAGCGCCAAGGTCTGCTAGGTTCAAGCAACCATCGCCAGCGTCTACATTATATGGTGCAGGAATATCTAGGGGCAAGAGCAGACTTGGAGACCTTTCCAACAGAGCATCCACTGGGTTACTGGGTCTTGAGGATGGACCACTGGCCAAAACTTGCTCAATATGAAATCGAGCTACTGGCCTGTCCTGCATCCAGCGTGCTTTCTGAATGCACATTTAGTGCTACTGGAGGGTTTGTAAGGGATCAAAGAGTGCGCCTGTCCACAGACTCAGTTGATAGGCTCACATTTATGAAAAGGAATCAGTCCTGGATCAGCAGCTATCAAGCCCCTGATGCTGATGTAACTGATTGAATTTGCTATGGATCTGGGATCCCTTGAAGACTGCCTATGCTGCCTATCCTATTCCTCTTGAATCTTCATGATGCTAGCTTCCAACAATATTTTTGGTTTAGGGCACCACCAACACCCAAGGCCCAATTTTTTTGTCCTTGTTTAACAGGGGCATGTGATTACAGTTTTTGAAATAATATTTAACAGCAGGGCCTGTTCCTGTGCCCAACAAGAGTAATTGTCAGGGGTTACAGTGTTCTGGCACCACCAAAACCAAAGGTCCAAATTTTCTGCACCTGTTTGACTGGGGCATGTAATTACAATTTTTGAAATACTATTTAACAGCAGGGCCCGTTTCTGTGCCCAACAAAAGTAAGGCCCCTTTCACATGGACGTTCCTCTTTTTTTTCGTTCAGTTCCTTTTTTTTGGGGTGAAAAACGGATGCGGATGTCAATTTTGACATCCGTTTTCATGTCTGCAAACGTCCATTTTACATCCGCGAACATCCGTTGTACATCCGCGAATGTTCCATTGTACATCCGCGAATGTACGTTTTTTCATCAGCAGACATGCATTTTTTTTCACAGACGTCCGTTTTTCATTTTCTATTGCTTTTTCTTAGGTTTCTAATCGATTTTTCATCCTTTTTTTTTTCAACTCTCCGAAGACACTTTGCTCTTCCCAGCATGCATTGTGTTCCCCATGCTGCTTTGTGGTGCCAGTTATAGTGTGCAGACATATTTTTTGTCCTGTTACCTGTCTCTGTGCATTTGTAGCATTTGTAGCAATGTTTTTTACCCGATTCTGGGACAAGGTGACATGTGTTGTCCTTATGGAGTATGTGAGGAGAGTCAAGAATCGAACCCGGATAGTTTGACAATTCATGTTTTTATATATTTTTTTATATGTGATTATTTCACAAAGTCTTATCCGTGTGTTTTATTTTAGATAGTGAGACCCATTCTTTCCAACAGCCCCTGAATGTATCCTGACGAAGCAAAACAGAGAAACGCGTTGACGCACAGGGGTTCACTGTTTGCACGGTGCATATATTAATTTGCGCCATGCACTTTCGTCCATTATGTGATATGTATTTTTAACTCTTTATCATTTTTGCCTAATGAATTGTTATCAATAAAATATATTTTTATATTCCATCAGTCGTCCAAAGTGCTTTTAAAGTCCGACCTTGGGGCAGTCTTTGCCCTTTCCCCCTTGTTCTATGTACAAATTTTCAAAACTGATGTGGCCATAAGAGTGTCCTCTTTCTATATTTATAACAGTGTTACTATAGTAACATTGTACTACCCTGGGGATGTGATCAGGATTTTTTTTTACCTAATACATTCAATTCACTCAGTGTTTACTATTGTGGTTAGCTGTGATTGGCCATAGCTAATCACATGGTACAGATAAGCTGTGATTGGCCCAGTCTGTACCATGTGATCAATCACAGAGATCAACACGATAGTACATGTAGCGGCATCCCCGACCTCCAAAGGCCTAATGGTGACCTCCAGAGTCAGGGAAAGCTGACATCCTTCCTTGTAGTGTGGGTTATTAGGCATAGTGGGTGTATTGCAAGTTGGAAACATGGGAGCCAGTCACTTTTTGTAATGCAAGAAAAGAGATTTATTATCTCATAAACAGAACTGGGGGAGAGAGGGTTAGGGCCAGGACACCCTTAGGCAGATGCAATAGTAATTGGCAGACTCTGAGACAAATAATAGGCAGACAGCTATACAGGTAGAGGGCCTTTAAGCTGGATGCAGCAACTGTTTTGTAGAACTGCTGTCTCCTATGGCAACTGAACTTTGAACAGTCAATATCGATCCATACTTGTAACTCACAGTAACCCGTTATAGATCTTCTCTCACATCTCACAGTATCCCACTGTAGATCTTCACCCACTGAGATCCCGGTCTTTCACTAGACTTCAAGATCCCAGACGTCACTGGATCCCCTGAGCTCTTCTACAGCTAACCCGCTGTAAACTCCTCAAGCTTCACCCAGGCTAATCAGCTGGGTCCCTGGCTTGGCACTCTGCTGAAGCTTTCCCACTTCTTCACTGTCCCCGGCTGGTGAAAAGGCTGCCCTGGTACTCCTTCAGACTTCAATATACTGACCTCTGATAACAGGAATGGTTGTCCCCTGCTGGCGACTATTCCCCCTTTTACCTCTGGCCTTGATCATCACTTGCCCCTGGTGACAGGAGTGGTCGTCCCTTGTGGCAACTGCTTCTCCCTCACCGCTGGCAAAGATCCAGTGCCCCCGTCCGGTGGATCCTCTGCAACTTTGTTGGGCTTCCAGCCGGAAGCCCCAACCCCGCGCTGCCACTCTCAAACCTGGATAGGCCTCAGACGGCCTAGCAGCCAGGTGCTCCTGGGATAGGCCTCAGGATTCTGGGCTAGCAACCCAGAGTCTTGTGACACATGTCCACCCAGACAACCATCCAGGTGGCACAGAACACTGATCACCTGACTCCTCCCGAATAAATAGTTGCTCCCAGCAGGCCAAGGGACCAAAGAAGAGGTGGGCTCCCTTCAGTCCACCTGCCCTCACTTATCCATCAGAATGCATGTGCCTCCGCTGTGAGGACACTCAAATTTTAGTGTTAGGACCACAGATATCAGGGTGCCGTGACGTGGCTCTGTGGCTTACGCTTGCATTTGCAAATGCGTGCGGACCAAACCCTTTTTTTAACGCATACTGTTAGACAGGTCAATTGATTGTCTGCAAGCTGGTGGTAAGTAGGCTTGGATTTTTTCCTAGGCATTCCCCAAGTTTTGGTGGTATCTGTTTGTAGCCTTCCAATGTCGCTTACTGTGATAGCCAGCTATAAATGAGGGTGGTGGCAAGTTTTTTGTGATCACATTGGTGTGTGTATTGGTCCAGCAACGCACCAACACCTTTGCAGCCATTGTGCTACCTGCTGGGTGTTTAGTGTGCTCCTGTACCTTTAAGAAGGGGTGGGCTCCCTTCAGTCCACCTGCCCTCACTTATCCATCAGAATGCATGTGCCTCCACTGTGGTGACACTCAAATTTTAGTGTTAGGACCACAGATATCAGGGTGCCGTGGCGTGGCTCTGTGGCTTACGCATGCATTTGCAAATGCGTGCAGACTAAACCCCTGTTTTTAATGCATACTGTTAGACAGGTCAGTTGGTTGTCTGCGAGCTGGTGGTGAGTAGGCTTGGATTTTTTCCTGGGCATTCCACAGGTTTTGGTGGTATCCAAGGGACCAAAGAGTCTCCTGCCAATAGGCTGAGTCAACCTATTCTCTCCTAGTCTGGATTCCCTATGCGCTTATCATTCCACTGCCACAGGCAACAATGCCACCTAGTGACAGAAGAGATAGGTGCATCAAATCCAGGATTAGAGAGGAAAGCCAGTGAATCCCCTATCAATTAGCCAGGGTAACTACCACCTAGCAAGCTAAATTTGTTAGCAACCCTGCCTACTATCAGGGTGTTACATACACAGTGGATGGAATGAATGAAAGCTATTCATTGTTTACAAATGTCTGTTAATCGACTGTAATTGGTCACAGCAATCACATGGTACCGGCAGCGGACGATACACTGATCAGATGGACATAGTGGGTAACAGATTGTCCCTTCCATCAATCATTTGTTTATAGGCTGGATGGGAACTGGTTAAGGCTTCTGTTAAATCTCTCAATATCTCTTTTTGCTTGGAGGTAATAGTTTTTCTCTTTCTCCAGAAAGATTCAAATTTAGGTGAAACAAATTCTATTCAATTGTCAAAGTTACCTTCTCTGCTGAAGACTGTCAATAGAAATTTAATTACAATAGCAGATGTTCTAGCTGAGACAAATGCAATTTCTGGTCCTTTACTGTAAACTGTTAGGCTTCAGGTACACGGGACGTTTTTACAACCTCTCCTGAACAATTTAACTTGACAGATAGCAACCCACGTTTAAAACGTCCGTTTTGCTGCGTTTAGCTGCGTTTTTTGCATTTTGCCACGTTTGTGTTTAGAAGCGTTTAAAAAAAAAAAAAAACTTTTTTTTTTTCAAAATAGCCAAAAATGAAAAACACCTGTAAAGGAAATGTGGCTAAACATGAGTTATTGTGTTTAGCTGCGTTTAGTATCGCTTGGCGCTTGAAATGCCTCTAAACTCAGCTTCTGAACCCATTTTTTTGCGTTCCAAAAAAGCCTCTAAACTCAACTGCCTAGAAATGACCGTAAATGACCCTGTGTACACGTACTGATAATATAACATAGAGGAGAGTTCAGGAGCAGTTGAAATAAATGTCCAAATGCTCCTAAACATCCATTTAGCAGCAGCAGTGTACATGAGGCCTTAATGATATAGAAAATTGGAAGTCCACAGGTGCCTGTGTGAAAAGACCTACAATTCAATAGCAATTTCTCCCAGGCAGAATCAGGTAATGGTGAAGTATGTGTGGAAGGAGATGTGTGATGAATTTGACAAGTTGTGCACGATTAACCACTTCAGCTCCAGCCCATGTCTAGCACTAGCACATGTAACAATCAAAAATGTCTTAGAACATCCAAACATTATATATTTTTTTTAAAGTAGAGGTCCTAGAGAATAAATTGATGGGTCTTGAATTTTTTTATGGCATGTGTTTTTCAAATGCAATTTTTGGGAAAAAATACTTTTTCTTAAACTTTAATGCAAAACACAATACATAACACACTTATTTGTAAAATTTAAAAGATGATGTTACACCAAGTAAATAGATACCAAACATGTCATACTTTAAAATAGTGCACACCCGTGCAATGGCGACTAATATTGTAAATTTTACTATCCCATCCATCCATCCATTCATGTCTCCAAGTTTTATTTTGCTGAGAAATCACTTTGAAACCCCCCCCCCCCAGCATTTCTGGCCGTGGCCACTTTGAATAAGGGCAGATGATTCACCTAGCATTAACTTCCTGGAGTCTAACTGCCCTTAGCTAAGGCATGCAGACAGGAGGGTGTGCTTAGCTAAGAAAACCCATCCTCCCCTCCTGAAGACTCCTGGGATGTATGACATCATTTGCCTAGGAAGAAATGTAAACATGTTGAAAACAAGTAAATATGATATACTTCCCTATCAATTTACTTAGCAGCATAAGGATTGCAAATAGTCAATGTTGATTAAAAGAGTGAAGTTCCGCTTTAAGTATATTTTAAAGCTAAATTTATATACACACACACATCTTCTATGTGCCTTTTTTAATGTATTTGAAAAGTTGCAGTTTTATGAATGTTGTTGCAGATTGCAAAGTCACTGCCTCAAAAATCTGTAGTACTAACTCTCAAATTAGCATGAGAGTTGACAGTGCTGGTCTCCATAATCCTAGGTATTTTGCTCGGATCTTTTTGTGGCTGATAAATGACTTTGTTTAGTTGGAATTTATCATGTAAATGTCATTTCTAATGGAGGCCATCAGGAAGTTGTACATGTGCAAAGCTAATCCTAATATTATCCATAATCGTGACAATTTTCAGTTGATAGATTATCCTTTCTCACATGAAAGTTCATAAACTCCTTAACTGTGTAATTTATCGTCAGTTCACCAAGTGGTGCAAGGCTCAGGCAAGTTTACTTCTGTATTGCATCATTAAAATATACACACTCTATGTATTTACAAAGAAAACCAAAAATGTAATCAAATTAATGATGTCTCTATTGAAGTCTGTCTTGGCTAGTATTTATTTAATTATTAAACCATATTTTACTTGTAAATTCATGTTTAAATAAAATAGGGGTTGATTTACTAAAACTGGAGAGTGCAAAATCCGGTGAAGCTCTGCATAGAAATTATTCACTTGTTTTGTTTTCTCAAAGGTTAATTGAACAAGCTGAAGTTAGAAGCTGATTGGCTACCATGCACAGCTGCACAGATTTAGCAGTTTTAGTAAATCAACCCCAAGGTGTTCACTGAATGCCTTACATCCTCCCTACACCAAGGGGAATGGATTCAGGATTTCCAATTCAACGCTCCAAATAGCAGCTTGTCCCTTGGCCTCCTGGAAGTGTTCATAGGTAACAGCCACCCACAGTAGAATCCTCAACACACCCTGTTATCATCTCAAGAAGTTGAATTCCCAGCAAACATGGGGGCAATCTCCAGCCATGGGGTATCTTGCAGAATGGCAGCTCAGTCCCCCACACACTCCTGCACCCACTGACCACATGTGTGCACTCTCCTCTCATTCATCCAGCTCCTCTTTTAGATAGAACCAGACACCTCCAAAGATGGCTGCCACATTTCTGAATCATTAAAAGAGAAGTTTAAGAATTAAAAAAATAAACAGTAATAATCACCTAGGTGGACGCAGCCTCGGTCTGATGCTGCATCTGTCCCTCGCCATCTCTGCGCCCAAGACCTGAGCAGTCACAGACCACTGATCACTCAGTTTTCGATCTTCAGTGAGCAGAAAGTTGGTCGCTGCCAGTCACCGACTCTCTGCTTTGCCCCTCCAGTGCTCACTGGAACACAGGGGGCTGTGGAGGGGGCAGGAGTGGCTGGTTCAAGCTCTCAGCGGCTCGCTGAGATGCTGAGCTAGCTGCCGATCAGGAATCTGGGTGGATCCTCCTGACTAAAGTCAGGATCTCTTCAGAGGCTGGACTGGCTCGGTGAAGTCAGCCTGAAAATAGGTCACAGGAGTGTAGAACAAAGTGCAATACTGTGACCTACAGGAGAAGTAGGGCCAAAAGAGCTTTGGACCTACTTCTCCTCCTTTAGATGTTCAACAAATGGTCTTTTTAAAGATGGCGGTTGCATTTGTATACAAGCAACTGTTCAAATTAACTCTACAAATCCCATAGAAGTATAATGCAGCAACAACAGGTGGGAAAGCAAAGTTCGGTTCGCAGCAGAACATGCGAACGGACCGAAAGTTTGCACGAACATTTGAACACCGTTAAAGTCTATGGGACCCGAACGTGAAAAAAAGTGCGAATTTTAAAGGCTAATATGCAAGTTATTGTCCTAAAAAGTGTTTGGAGACCCAGGTCCTGCCCCAGGGGACATGTATCAATGCAAAAAAAAGTTTTAAAAACGGATGTTTTTTCAGGAGCAGTGATTTTAATAATGCTTGAAGTGAAAAAATAAAAGTGAAATATTCCTTTAAATATGGTACCTGGGGGGTGACTATAGTATGGCTGTAAAGTTGCGCGTGTTTCCCATGTCCCCCCCCCAGCTCATTACCAGGCCCTTTGGGTCTTGTATGGAAATTAAGAGGAACCCCGCACCCAAATTAAAAAAAGAAAAGGCGTGGGACCCCCAGGCCCTATATATTCTGAACAGCAGTAAACAGGCGGTGCAAACAAGACAGAGACTGTAGGTTTGTTAAGTTGAATCTGTAATTTGGAACAGGTACATTTTGTAAGTGTAGCTCCAGCCAAAAAAAATCCATTTTTAAGCTTTTTGGATAACATAGGGAAGGGTTATCACCCCTGTAACATTTGTTTTGCTGTCTGTGCCCCTGTTCAGAAGATTTCACCTTACTTTCTGTCCCAATGACAATTGGATTTAGAAAATTTGGGGTTATTAGGGAAACAAGGATTGGTGATAAAGCATCAGTGGAGACACCTTTTTCCCATATTAACTCTTACAGCAGAGAATTTGATGTTTTATGTTTGAAAGTAGGGGGCCGCCTGTACATAGGGATGAGCTTCGAGTCGAACCCATGTTCGACTCGAATATCGGCTGTTCGAATTGTGAACGTTATGGGCCGTTCGCGCCAAATTCGAGTGGCGCGTCACGGCCCATAATTCACTGTGGCTTAGCAGTGCATTGCTGGCTGATGATTGGCCAAGCATGCACTATGACCCGCATGCTTGGCCAATCACAGCGCCGTCTGTACAGAAAGCCGTAATTGGCCAAAGCCAGGGTGGCTTTGGCTAATTATGGTTTAGGGGGTTTAATACACGCCCCACACTATATAAGGCCGCCTGCGTGGCGGCCTTGTGTAGTGTGTTGCGGCGGAGAGAGATAGACAGAGAGACAGTGTCATTTGATTTAAGTTAGAGTAGGCAGGCGAGTCAGTTAGCTGCACTTACGGTGTATTGTGTATATATATATATATATATATATATATATATATATATATATATATATATATTGTATTCAGTTTAGCTAGATCCGTTCTTGTTATTCTCTTCCTACTGACAGGCAGGCAGGTGTTTTTAAAGTATTTACAGTTAGTGTACTGTGTCCTCTGCACAGTGTGCAAGCTACCTGAAGAAAATTGCTGGTGTTCTCCTGATCCTATTAGTACCACAGGAAGGCAGCTGCAGTATTTACAGTTAGTGTACCGTGTCCTCTGCACAGTGTGCACCTAAAGCTACCTGAAGAAAATTGCTGGTGTTCTTCTGATCCTATTAGTACCACAGGCAGGAAGCTGCAGTATTTACAGTTAGTGTACTGTGTCCTCTGCACAGTGTGCACCTAAAGCTATCTGAAGACAATTGCTGGTGTTCTCATACTAATAATACTACAGGCAGGCAGTTGATTCTGCTAGCTGCAGTATCAGTATATATATATATACATCCCAGCTTTCTGCAGCTACATCTCACTGCAGGCCATTAGTATGTCTGGAAGGCCAACAAGGAGAGGCAGACAGTCACAAGCTAATAAAAGAGGGCAAGCAGGCTCTGTGTCTAGAGGCAACAGTGATGGTCGTGGAGACAGTGCATCCTCATCAGCACGTGGCCGTGGGACACCCTTGTCCTTTTTTTCGGCAGCTGGCCATGTTGAGCCGCAACATGCGGAAGACTTGGTAGAGTGGATGACCAAGCCGTCCTCATCCTCCCTCACCCAGGCTCTGGGTGCTTTGTCTGGCAAAACAGCTGCCAACGCGGCCTCTTCCCTCAGCTTAATGGCATCAGTCACTCTTTCCCTAGCCCCACCATGTCCTTCTGAGGAGTCCCCCGAACTGTTTGACCACAGTGTTGGGTACATGCTCCAGGAGGATGCCCAGCATTTTGAAGGCTCCGATGGTACCCAGCTAGAGGAAGGCAGTAATGTGAGTCCAGAGAGAGGGGATGCCCAAGAAGGACAGCAATCTGGCAGTCATGTTTCCCCAGCTGCAGCATACTGCCAGGTTTGCTCAAGTGATGAGGTGGGAGGGGATGATGAGGTAACACATAGGTCCACATGGGTGCCTGACAAGAGAAAGGAGGAGGCACATCTCCAAGGAGGCAGGATGCCCTCCAGGGGCCAGCTTAAGGGCAGCACACCAACTGCATCACACTGCAGAGCTCTGCATGTGCAGGGCGTTGCTGTCTCTGCGCGTTATTCCAAAAGTTCTTTGGTGTGGGCCTTTTTTGAGATGAGTGCATCAGATCACACCGCTGCTATTTGCAACATATGTCTCAAGCGTATCTCGCATGGCCAAAACAGCACCCGCTTGGGCACCACATGCTTGACCAGACATATGTCGACCTACTATGCAGTTTGTTGGCAAGTGTACCTAAAAGACCCACACCAAAGAACAAAGTGGACCTCTCCTTGCTCCTCATCAGCTGGGATATCCAACCCCACTATACCTTCAGTCCTCTCTGAAACCTGCACTGAGAGGAATGAAGGTATAGAATTAGGTGTGTCACAGCCAAGTACCTACGGGCAATCTGCTATCGGTACACCGACGTCAGATTGTACCTGGCAAATTTACCTGCCCAGCTGCTGCACAGCCAAAAGAAGTTCTCTCCCAGCCATCTACATGCCCAGCGGTTGAATGCTAGCTTGACAAAATTGCTAGCACTTCAACTGCTGCGTTTTCAGTTGGTAGACTCTGCCTCCTTCCATGAGTTTGTGGAATGTGCGGTTCCTCAGTGGCAGGTTCCCAAATGCCACTTTTTCTCACGGAAGGCGATTCTGGCTCTCTACTGACATGTGGAAGGCAATGTCTTGGCCTCGCTGGACAGGGCGGTCAGCGGTAAGGTGCATATTACCGTTGACTCATGGTCCAGCAGGCATGGACAGAGACGTTACCTTTCTTTCACCGCTCACTGGGTGACTCTTCTGGCAGCTGGGAAGGATGCAGGACAGGGTGCAGTAGTGTTGGAGATTGTTCCGCCACCACGCCTCCATTCTACTAGTGGTGATTCTGCCAAACCTCTTTCCTCCACCCCCTCCTCTTCTTCTTCCTCCATGGCCTCTTCCTGTGCTGATTTGTCCTCGGAACCAGCGGTGCTCCGTAGGCGTTCAAGGGGCTATGCAAGCACGCAGGCAAAAAGATGCCATGTGGTGCTTGAATTGGTCTGCTTAGGGGACAGGAGCCACACTGAGGCAGAGATTCTGTCAGCTCTGCAGGGGCAGGTTCAGAGGTGGTTGACGCCAGGGCAGCTTAAGCCAGGAATGGTGGTTTGCGACAATGGCACCAACCTCCTCTCCGCCCTCTGACAGGGACAACTGACCCATGTGCCCTGTTTGGCTCACGTCCTTAACTTGGTGGTGCAGCGGTTCTTGGGCAGGTACCCGGGCCTACAGGATGCACTGAGGTAGGCCAGAAAATTCTGTGTGCATTTCTGCAGGTCATATAATGCCAGTGCTCGGCTGGCTGACCTCCAAAAGGAATTTAACCTGCCCAAGAACCGCCTAATCTGTGACATGCCCACCAGGAGAAACTCAACATTGGCAATGCTGCAGCGGTTGCACACGCAGCAGAGGGCCATCAATGAGTACCTATGCGACTATGGCACCAGGACAGGGTCAGGCGACACCAGTGATGATCAGGGATGCATACACTGTCCTGTCACCATTTGAGGAGGCCACAAGGATGGTGAGCAGTGACAGTGCATGCATCAGTGACACTGTCCCTCTTGTCTACCTGTTGGAGCACACGCTGCATGTAATAATGGACAGGGCACTTGAGGCAAAACAGAGGGAGGAAGAGGAGGACTTCCTTACCTCTCAAGGCCCCCTTTATCCAGACAGTGTTTCTGCGTGTCCGCCGATCACACAGGAAGAGGACGAGGAGGATTGTGTCAGCATGGTGGAGGTGGAGCCTGGCACTCAGCATCAGCAGCAGTCTTCAAGGGATCATTTACAGTCCGAAGAAACCCATGGACTTGTACGTGGCTGGGAGGAGGTGGCTGGGGATCATGTCGTCCTTAGTGACCCAGAGGACTCTGGACCGAATTCCTCAGCAAACCTACTCTGCATGGCCTCCCTGATCCTGCAAATCCAGTGGAAGGATCCTCATATTCGTGGTATCAAGGGGAGGGATCATTATTGGCTGGCAACCATCCTTGATCCACATTACAAGGGTAAGGTTGCGGACCTTATCTTGCCGTTGCAGAGGGAGCAGAGAATAAAACATCTTCGGGAGGCCTTGCAGAAAGGTTTGTGCAACGAGTTTCCAGAGCTTGGGAGGTTACAATTTCCTGGTCCAACGTGTTGCTGATGCTTCGGTCAGTCAAAGAAGGAGCGGTGGAGAAGATGGCCATCTGACCGATGCGTTCAGACAATTTTTTTAGTCCGCAGCCCCAAGGTCTGATCGGTTCCAGCAACCATCCCCATCACTAGGTAATGGTGCAGGATTACCTAGGGGCAAGATCAGATTTGGACACCTTTCCCACCGAAAATCCTCTGGGTTACTGGGTCTTGAGGATGGATCAATGGCCAGACCCTTGCACAGTATGCAATTGAGCTACTAACCATTTTTTTTTTATGTGAGATCCCTTCAAGACTGCCTATGCTGACGCTGAGTGACTATCCTGTTATGCTGAGTGACAATCCTCTTTCTCCTCAATTTTCATGCTGATAGCTTGTAAGAACATTTTTGTTTCTGGGCACCGCCACCAGTGGCCCAGTTTTTATGCCCCTGTTTAACAGGGGCATGTAATTACAATTTTTGATACTTTTGATACTTTGCAGCAGGGCTCATTCCTGCGCTCCAACTATAGCATCTGTGAGAGGTTGCAGTGTTGTTGCACCAGTGCCTAAGGCCCAATTTTTCTGCCCCTGTTCAACAGGGACATGTAATTACAATTCTTGATCTAATATTTCACAGCAGGGCCCATTCCTGCACCCACCAAGAATAGCTGTGAGGGCTTACAGTGTTGTGGCAACACCACCATCACCACCAAAGGCCCAATTTTTCTGCCCCTGTTCAACAGGTGCATGTAATTACAATTCTTGATCTAATATTTCACAGCAGGGCCCATTCCTGCGCCCACCAAGAGTAATTGTAATGGCTTACAGTGTTGTGGAAACACCAACACCTAAGGGCCCAATTTCTGAAGAGTATATAGGGCAGACCCCTACTTTCAAACATCCAACTTACAAACGACTCCTACTTGCAAACGGAAGGAGACAACAGGAAATGAGATGAAATCTACCCCTAGGAAGGGAAATTCTCTCCTGTAAGAGTTAATATGGGAAAAACGTGTCTCCTCTTCACTGATGCTTTATCACCAATCCTTGTTTCACTAATAACCCCAAATTTTCAAAAAAAATTTTCATTGGGACAGAAAGTGAGGTAAAATCTTCTGAAGAGGTGCACAGACAGCAAAACAAATGTTACAGGGGTGACAACCCTTACCTATGTTTTCCAAAAAGCTTAAAAATTGATTTTATGGCTGGAGCTACACTTTAAAAATGTACCAGTTCAAAATTACAAACAGATTCTACTTAACAGCAAACCTACAGTCCCTGTCTTGTTTGCATTGCCTGTATACTGCTGTTAAGAGTATATAGGGCCTGGGGGCCCCACGCCTTTCCTTTTTTTAATTTGGGTACAGGGTTTGCCTTAAAATCTATACAAGTCCCCAAAGGGCCTAGTAATGGACTGGGGGGGTACCAATGCTGGGACCCAACATTACATTAAAGCCGCAAGCAGTTTTAAATGCCTTTTTATTCCTTTAAAAATGTCATTTTGTGCAGGGACTGGGACAGGGACGGGAAACACGTGCCACTTCACAGGCATACTATAGACACCCCCCAGGTACGATATTTAAATATTTAAAGGAATATTTCACTTTTTTTTCACTTTAAGCATTATTAAAACCACTGCTCCCGAAAAAAAAGGCCGTTTTTAAAACTTTTTTTTGCATTGATACATGTCCCCTGGGGCAGGACCCGGGTCCCCAAACCCTTTTTAGGACAATGACTTGCATATTAGCCTTTAAAATTAGCACTTTGATTTTGAATTTTCGAGTCCCATAGACTTTAATGGCATTCTAAAGTTTGCGCGAACTTTCGGTCCATTCGCAGGTTCTGGTGCGAACTGAACCGGGGGGTGTTCGGCTCATCCCTACCTGTATATACTATACAGTGGTGCCACAACACTGTAAGCTCTCACAGTTACTCTTGGGCGCAGGAACGGGCCCTGCTGTGAAATATTAGATCAAAAATTGTAATTACACGCCCCTGTTAAACAGGGGCAGAAAAATTGGGTCTTAGGCAGTGGTGGTGGTGCCACAGCACTGTAACCCCTTACAGATTCTGTTGTTGAGAGCAGGAATGAGCCCTGCTGTGAAATATTAGAGCAAATATTGTAATTACATGCCCCTATTAAAGAGGGGCAGAAAACTTGGGCCTTAGGCGGTGGTGGTGGTGGCACAACACTATAAAGCCTAACAGATACTCTTGTTGAGCGCAGGAATGGGTCCTGCTGTGAAATATTAGAGCAAAAATTGTATTGCACTCCCCTGTTAAACAGGGGCAGAAAATGTGGGCCTTAGGCACTGGTGGTGGTGCCCTGAAACAAAAATGTTCTTAGAAGATATCAACATGAACATTGAAGAGGAATAGGATACTCACTCAGCATAACAGGATAGTCACTCAGCATAGGCAGTCTTCAAGGGATCTCATCACATTCATGGAAAAATTAATCGGTTACATCACCATCAGGTGCTTGGTAGCTGGTGATTCAAGACTGGTGAGCCGATAAACTGAGTCTGTGGACAGGCGCACTCTGTGATTGGTTGCAAAGCCTCCAGCAGCACTGAATGTGCGTTCAGAAAGAACGCTGGATGTCCATTATTCCTCAAAGTGTGTGCTCCAACAGGAAGACAAGAGGGACAGTATCACTGATGCATGCACTGTCACTGCTCAACATCCTCGTGGCCTCCACAAATGGTGACAGGACAGTGCATGCATTCTTGATCAGTAGCCACTGGCATGGCGAAAAAAAAGCCAAGCTTCCCTGCTCTCTGCCTTTGGCCAATTATGGCTCTCTTTGCTGACGGCTCTGTGATTGGCCAAAGCATGCGGGTCATAGTGCATGCTTGGCCAATCATCCGACAGCAATGCACTGCGCTCCCGCAGTGCATTATGGGCCGTTACGCGCCGGTCGAATTTGGCGCGAACGGCCCATAATGTTCGGTTTTCGACTAACGGGTAAACAGCAACAATTTTGAAGATGCGCACAAATTGAGAGTCAAAATGGGGATTTCCCTCCTGATCCCATGCCTAATGTCAACATGTGCTAGCTCCCATCATGGGGGATCAATGTGCGTGTTTGGGGGTGCAACCCCTTCCTCTCACCTACTTGAGTTGCGAGGAAGGGGTTGCACCCACCAAACGCGTACATTGGTATCTCGTGATGGCAGATAGCACATGTTGACACACTGTGCGCATCTTCAAAATTTGGCTTTCAAGATACTTAAAAAATTGGTGAAAAATATTTAAATTAAGACTAGGTGTTTTTAAGATTCGGCCTAAAACATCAATGATGTTTTTGAGTCTTTTTTTCAATATCATTGATGTCTTCTTTGATCCTTTGTAAATCACGTTTGCACACCATGATCTCCCCGATGAGGACGTGTGCACTTGTGAAATGTGAATCTTCTTCCACAACATCCACATCACCTAAAATCAAAAAACGCACCATGTATTGTAAGTATGCAGGCATACATCTATTACCTGAAACCTGTTGTGGTCACAATTTCGCCAACTTCCAAAACCTCTCCTTCCTCCACATCCTCTGGTTGTGTTGGTGGTATTTTCCCTTCTTTAGGAGGTTGTGGGGCCCTGGTGTCCTCAGATGTCCCGAGTCTTTTCTCCCCTATGTGAATAAAAAAAAGGTATACTTAGCACAAAGATATTTGATGCCAGAAATAGTAATATGAAACATTGCTTGGAAGTGTCGTACAATTGTCTTTTTTGGCAGAGTTCCAAGCTGAAGACATATTTTCTTTTTAACTTTCTAAAGCTGGAATGCTTACCTTTTTTTGTTCAATTTTCACACATGGAGACACCCCTAGTATACACTGGTGAACCTGTGTGGGGCACCCTAAAAACTTTGTTCTGGTGTCCCACACTAGTGCGTCCAGATGTGTAAACAGCTGCTGATTGTCCTCTCCTTACACTGAATCCAAGTTTGCATTTCATTCTAGTACAAACCCATAAAGACAACAATGTACTAAACTTCTTTTACTACAAATAGGCCTGAACAAATGTAGTTAACCTGGATCTGCCAAAAACAGCGAACGAACAATGTTTACTGCAAACGATTACTGTGCCCACGAACCTGAAAGTTGCCATTTTAAACTGTACAACACAACTGTACAAAAAAAAGCACATAGAGCAACATGCAAGTAATAATAATAATAGGAATACACGACAACTACTTACTTTTTTGAAGAACTCTCTTGATCTTTCTGTACTGATCGCGCTCCCTCAATTTCTGGTCTGACCAGTGTTTCCTCAGTTGATCCTTGGATCGTCCTACCCCAAAATTCCTGTGCAGACTTTTCATAACTTTAGTCATGATCTTGGCCTTTCTCACATTTGGGTTTGGGTAAGGTCGGCCCTCTTCGAGATGTCCACCATGCCCACTATCTCTATAAAAGACATATTTGAGGCCTTAAATCTCCTCCGAGATCGGGACGTTCGTGGCTCCAGGATTTCTTCATTGCTGCTCTCCTCTGCATGCACTTTCTCTATCTCCACCATGTGCTCTCCCACTGCGCCGAAAGAGAGGGGGCGGGGAATAGACTATAAAGAATGTCAGGGGCGGGTGCATCAGTGGCCTATACCGCTTATAGATTGAGGCCTATATTGGGTCAAGATTAGGAGAGTTTAGCCTGACATTAGGGTTTGTCTTGTATTGTGTCTTGCAGAGAAAATGGATCTATTGAATGATCAGGACTTTATCCCCATATTCATTGATATGTACAGGGAGCTGCCCTGTCTGTGGCAGATAAACCACCCCTTTTATAAAAATAAAACAAAGAGGAAGGCAGCGCTGGATCAATTGCTGGAATTTGTGAAGCCGGTGATGCCCACGGCAGACATCCCCTATTTGAAGGCCCTAATTGGTTGCATGAGGAGCACTTATAATAGGGAACGCAAGAAGGTCCAGGATTCTCAGAGATCAGGAGCTGCAGCAGATGACATTTATGTCCCCAGACTGTGGTACTATGACAGACTGCATTTTCTGGCAGGCCAGACTGAACCCAGGCCAGCACTCTCCAATCTTCCTTCAAGGCCTCCTTCCACCTCAGCTGAGGCTTCCGACGTCCAACCTGGGCCTTCCAGCCAGGAAGAAGTGGAGGAGCCCAGCTTGAGCCAGGTATAGCATTGTTCAACATATTTCTTGTCAAATAATTAAAGATGTTAACTAGATGTTATTATTGATCATTAATTTCTAATTTTACAAAGTGTTTTACATATCAATAGACAGTAGTGGCACAAATGATTGGGACAAGAATGAAAAATTCTGGGGTCAGAATGATAGTGTTTTCTATTTATTAACATTCAGCTTGCATAAATCATGAGCTGAAAATTGTGTGTGATTTATGAACCAAAAACTAAAACTGTCCCTTTTTCATACACAGGAAAGTCTCAGCCAGGAGGAGGGTGTGGAAAGTAGCAGCCAGGAGGTGGCGGGGGTAAGTGGCAGCCAGGAGGTGGCCGGGCCCAGTAGCCTGCCCGAACCCCAGGTCCCTCCACTCCACCATCCAAAAAAAAAAAAGGCCCAGGAAGAGGAGTAACCTGGAGGAGGCAGCACTTGGCCCATTTCAGAAGGCTACTGTGGCCCTCAGAACCCCCCCAATATTCAACAAGAGGACTATGCCTACATGGCAGCCTGCAAAATGCAGGAAGGGAGGAGGGCCAACGCCTCTTATGTGAGGAAGTTAGATTACAAGCCCTAAATAAGGGGTTGAGGGGCGAACTCACAAGCCAAAGCCACATTTGTGAGTTCAACCATGGTCCTCCTCCTCCTCTTCCTCCACCTCCTGCCACAACTACAACACCAGAGCCACAGCCTGGAAGCAAGCGTGGAAGGAAGCGTGGAAGGAAGACAAGAAAGTGACGTCCTGGGTTCAGTCTGGTTTGACAAAAGAAGCATGCTGTGGTAAGACCACAACCTGGTGACAGATATGTCATCTGCTGCTGTTCCTGATCTCTTGTAGTCCTGGTCCGGATTGTGCTCACTATTATAAGGACTCCTCAGGCCACCAATTTTGACTGTAAAAGAATTGATGTCTTCCCTGGAGTACAAAGGCTTCGCAAATGTCACCAGTTTCTCCAGCGTTGCCTTCCTCTTTATCTTGTTATGACCCATAATAAATGGCTATTTCTTTATCACAAATACTTGCCTATGTGTTTTACTGCAAAAAGGACAGTTTGTGAGTAGGCAGGTACATTTCCTAAATACATGGTCAAATTAGCAAGGGATAATAACACCCACCTCCTTGAGGTTAAAAAATACCAGATAATAATGGTGTTGTGGTAACCTGACACAAAACAAAAGAAAAAATTATGGAGATCACTATAAAAAACAAAATAAAAATAGGATAAAAAAAAATACATCTAAACAAAGATTCAAAACATTATTATGGAGATCTGACGAAAAAAAAAAAAAATTATTCATGAGATCACGAAAAATACTAAAGAAATTAGTTTGTCAGAACTCTGTGTGAATATGAGCAGCAAAACAACTTCATTATTCTAGCATTCTAAAAAAGAGGAGAATGCGCTGCATTAAAAGATTTTAAAATTTGCAGCGTGACGAATGTGCTATCTCCATTACAAACGCTCGTTTTACCAGAACAAGCGCTTCAGTCTCGTACTTGATTGAGAGCAAGCGCGGAACTTTGTGCGTCGGAATTGTGTACACAAGATCGGAATTTACGAGAAAGGATTTTGTTGTCGGAAAATTTGAGATCCAGATCTCAATTTTTGTGTGACGGAAATTCCAATGGAAAATGTCCAATGGAGCCTACACACGGTCGGAATTTCCGACAACAAGCTCCCATTGAACATTTTCTGTCGGAAAAGCCGACCGTGTGTATGCGGCATTACTGTGAGGGCTTACAGTGTTCTGGCACCACCAAAACCAAAGGCACAATTTTTCTGCCCCTGTTTAACAGGGGCATGTAATTACAATTTTTGAAATAATAGTTAAGCAGGGCCCATTCCTGCGCCCAACAAGAGTAACTGTGAAGGCTTACAGTGTTCTGGCACCACCAACACCTAAGGCCCAATTTTTCTATAGTATATAGTGCAGTCCGTATAGTATATACAGTGGGGACGGAAAGTATTCAGACCCCCTTAAATTTTTCACTCGTTGTTATATTGCAGCCATTTGCTAAAATCATTTAAGTTCATTTTTTTCCTCATTAATGTACACACAGCACCCCATATTGACAGAAAAACACAGAATTGTTGACATTTTTGTAGATTTACTAAAAAAGAAAAACTGAAATATCACATGGTCCTAAGTATTCAGACCCTTTACTCAGTATTTAGTAGAAGCACCCTTTTGATCTAATACAGTCATGAGTCTTTTTGGGAAAGATGCAACAAGTTTTTCACACCTGGATTTGGGGATCCTCTGCCATTCCTCCTTGCAGATCTTCTCCAGTTCTGTCAGGTTGGATGGTAAATGTTGGTGGACAGCCATTTTTAGGTCTCTCCAGAGATGCTCAATTGGGTTTAAGTCAGGGCTCTGGCTGGGCCATTCAAGAACAGTCACGGAGTTGTTGTGAATCCACTCCTTCGTTATTTTAGCTGTGTGCTTAGGGTCATTGTCTTGTTGGAAGGTAAACCTTTGCCCAGTCCTGAGCACTCTGGAGAAGGTTTTCATCCAGGATATCCCTGTACTTGGCCGCATTCATCTTTCCCTCGATTGCAACCAGTCGTCCTGTCCCTGCAGCTGAAAAACACCCCCACAGCATGATGCTGCCACCACCATGCTTCACTATTGGGACTGTATTGGACAGGTGATGAGTAGTGCCTGGTTTTCTCCACACATACCGCTTAGAATTAAGGCCATCTTGGTCTCATCAGACCAGAGAATCTTATTTCTCACTATCTTGGAGTCCTTCAGGGTTTTTTGGCAAACTCCATGCAGGCGATCATGTGTCTTGCACTGAGGAGAGGCTTCCATCGGGCCACTCTGCCATATAGCCCCGACTGGTGGAGGGCTGCAGTGATGGTTGACCTTCTACAACTTTCTCCCATCTCCCGACTGCATCTCTGGAGCTCAGCCACAGTGATCTTTGGGTTCTACTTTACCTCGGTGACCAAGGCTCTTCTCCCCCGATAGCTCAGTTTGGCCGGATGGCCAGCTCTAGGTAGGGTTCTGGTCATCCCAAACATCTTCCATTTAAGGATTATGGAGGCCACTGTGCTCTTAGGAACCTTAAGTGCAGCAGAATTTTTTTTGTAACCTTGGCCAGATCTGTGCCTTGCCACAATTCTGTCTCTGAGCTCTTCAGGCAGTTCCTTTGATCTCATGATTCTCATTTGCTCTGACATGCACTATGAGCTGTAAGGTCATATATAGACAGGTGTGTGGCTTTCCTAATCAAGTCCAATCAGTATAATCAAACACAGCTGTACACAAATGAAGTTGTAGAACCATCTCAAGGGTGATCAGAAGAAATGGACAGCACCTGAGTTAAATATGAGTGTCACAGCAAAGGGTCTGAATACTTAGGACCATGTGATATTTCAGTTCTTCTTTTTTAATAAATCTGCAAAAATGTCAACAATTCTGTGTTTTTCTGTCAATATGGGGTGCTGTGTGTACATTAATGAGGAAAAAAAATGAACTTAAGTGATTTTAGCAAATGGCTGCAATATATTAAAGAGTGAAAAATTTAAGGGTGTCTGTCTGAATACTTTCCGTAACCCCCTGTATACTCTATTAAGAGCATATAGTGTCTGGAGGCCTGGGGGACCCCCACGCCATTTTTTAAAAAAATTTTGGTGCGGGGTTCCCCTTAATATCCACACCAGACCTTAAGGGTCTGGTATGGATTTTGGGGGCGACATCCACGCCATTTTTTGGGGGGTATTTTTGGTGCAATCGATTTTTACCTATATTGCCGGGATCCGACAATATATTACAGCCGCGAGCAGTTTTAAATGACATTTTGTCCTTTAGAAATGTAATTTTGCTGTGGTACTGTTATAAACATGGGAAAGATGCTCTACTTTACAGGCTGACTAAGGAGACCCCCCCCAGGCACGATATTTAAAGGAATATTTCATTTTTATTGTTTCGCTTTAAGCATTATTAAAATCACTGCTCCTGAAAAAACGGTCATTTTTAGAACTTTTTTTTGCATTGATAAATGTTCCATTGATACATGTCCCAATTTTTATGGCAATAACTTGCATATAAGCCTTTAAAATTAGCACTTTTGATTTTTCACATTTGCGTCCCATAGACTTTAAACGCTTGCCGACCGCATTCACGCAGATATAATGCGGCAGAAGGGCTCGTACAGGCAAAATCACATACCTGTACGTTGCCCTTTAAGAGGCAGCCAGCGGGCGCACGAGCGCCCGCGGCAAGCTCCGTGAGTCGGATCGCGGGTCGCGCGGACTCGATCGCCGCAGGGATACCCGCGATCACCTCACGGGGAGGAAGAACGGGGAGATTCTGATGTAAACAGCATCTCCCCGTTCTACCTAGTGACAGTGTCACTCGATCTCTGCTCCCTGTCATCAGAGCAGAGATCCGTGACGTCACACATACAGCCCATCCCCCTGACAGTTAGTAATCACTCCCTAGTACTGATTTAACCCCTCCCCGCCCCCTAGTGGTTAACCCCTTCACTGCCAGTGTCATTTACACAGGAATCAGTGCATTTTTATAGCACTGATTGCTGTATAAATGACAATGGTCCCAAAAATGTGTCAAAAATGTCCGATGTGTCGCAGTCATGATAAGAATCGCTGATCGCCGCCATTTAAAAAAATTATTAATAAAAATGCCATAAATCCCCTATTTTGTAAACTCTATAACTTTTGCGCAAACCGATCAATACCGACCGTGCAATTGTCAGTTAAAGTGACTCAGTGCCGAATCGCAAAAAGTGCTCTGGTCAGGAAGGGGGTAAATTCTTTCGGGGCTGAAGTGGTTAACGGTGTTCGCGTGTTCACACAAATTTTTTTCCTGTTCGCATGTTCTACAGTTTCACACCCCCCCCCCCGGACCGGGGGGTGTTCAGCTCATCCCTATTTTTGTGATTGCAGCGCCCGCAATATTATTTGTATTTTTTCACATGCATCACCTAGAGCAGAGTTATTTATTTAATATATAACTCACAAATCTTTGTCAGGAATTCATCAACCAGAATTAAATCAATATCTGTCTTACACATTCGACATGATGAAATACAAGGTAGTTTATTTAAGTATACTACTGTAAGTGCTCCACAGTGCTGCAAAAGAGAAAAAAATAGTGAAGAGGGCCTCTTGATAAAAGAGAACTTAAATATAGTAACCTGGCTAACAGTCGCTATGTTCCCATCATATTAATCAGGTATGTGTGGGAATAAAGTCAGGTGCTCTTCAGCCAGTGGCAGAAAATTTGTCAGCACAATGCACTCACCGAACAGAAGAGAGTATAAATATAACGACCTGGATGTTAAAAAATTTGAAGGATTCCAAGATGAAGGGTGCACTGGTATTCCTTGTCTTGGTGGCTGCCGTATATGGTGCCGGGGATTTCAGTGGGTATGTAGAAAATTGTTAAAATATGAAAGTTTATGTATTCAAACCTCTAGCATAGCTAGTGTATTATAGGTCCTGTGTTGACAGGCTTTGGGCTTGTGTTGTTGGGCAAATGCAATGCATTTTTAATATCTTTTAGAAAAGCTTTTGAGATCATTCAGAATTAATTAAATTAATTGGGACCAGATGGCTTGCACAGGAGGATCCTTAAGGAACTCAGTCAAGTAATTGCCAGACCATTGTTCCTAATTTTTACAAACAGTCTACTGACTGGAATGGTACCAGCTGATTGGAGAAAAGCCAATGTAGCACCAATATTTAAAAAGGGACAAGATACATCCCTGGGAATTACAGACCAGTTAGCCTAAAATTAATTGTATGCAAGCTCTTGGAGGGGATGATAAGGGACTATATACAAGAGTTTAGTAATGACAACGGTATCATTAGCAGTAATCAGCATAGATTTGTGAAAAATCATTCTTGCCAAACCAATCTATTAACCTTCTATGAGGAGGTGAGTTGCCATCTAGATGTAGGAAGGCCCATAGACGTGTATCTGGATTTTACAAAAGCGTTTGATTCAGTTCCCCATAAACGTTTGCTGTAAAAACTTAGTTACGTTAGCATGGACCATAGGGTGAGTACATGGATTGAAAACTGGCTACAGGGGCGAATTCAGAGGGTATTGATAAATTGGGAGTACTCGGAATGGTCCGTCTTGGAAAGTGGGGTCCCCCAGGGTTCTGTCCTGGAACCAATCCTATTTAATTTATTCAAAAACGACCTGGAGGATGGGATAAACAGCTCAATCTCTGTATTTGCGGACGATACTAAGTTAAGCTTTAAATTAATTGGGTGGGCAACTACATGGCAAATGAGGTTTAATGTAAAATAATGCATTTGGGTGGCAAAATATGAATGCAATCTACTCACTGGGGGGAGAACCTCTGGGGGAATCTAGGATGGAAAAGGACCTGGGGATCCTAGTAGATGACAGGCTCAGCAATGGCATGCCAAGCTGCTGCAAGCAAAGCAAACAGAATATTGGCATGCATTAAAAAGGGGATTAACTCCAGAGATAATTCTCCCACTCTACATGACTCTGGTCCACCTGCACCTGGAGTATGCCATCCAGTTCTGGGCACCAGTCCTCAGAAAGGATGTGCTGGAACTGGAAAGAGTCCAGAGAAGGGCAACAAAACTAATAAAGCGACTGGAGGACATTAGTTATCAGGAAATGTTACGAGCACTGAACTTATTCTCTCTGGAGAAGAGACGCTTGAGAGGGGATGTGATTTCAATGTACAAATACCATACTGGTGACCCCACAATAGGGATAATACTTTTCTGTGGCCTTTCACTAAAATTAGAAGAAAAGCAGTGTAAACTTAAACTGCATAGAGGGTTCTTTACTGTAATGCCACGTACACACGATTGGATTTTCCCACAACAAATGTGAGTGTCACGCACCTGAAGGGAGCCTGAATTGACGAGGTCGGCCTGTCTTGTATCTCCAGCCCAGGTCCCACTGATGATGGAACAGAAGGAGCCAAGGGCCAGGAGGAACACGAGTGCCTGCAGATGAAGAGCCGGAGACCTGTTGAAGGAAGTCACAGCTAGTCGCAGGACTGTAGCTGCAAAAGTGCTGAGCCAAGCAGGAGGCAGGAGCGAGGTCATAGGGAAAGCCGGGTTCATTAACAGACAGGCAGTATGGCAACAGGACATCAGGCAAAGGCAAGGTCAGATGAGGAGCCGGAATCAGGAGCCAGGAATCAAGTAAACACAGTCCAGAAGCAGGGTCAGTGGAGAGCCGGAATCAAAAGCCAGAGATCAGACAAGCAGGATCCAGAAGCAGGGTCAAACAGGAGCCAAGGTCAGCAACGGGTATTCAGACAGGAAATCACAAGTTCAGGGTATCAGAAGCACAGCTGAAAGACCAGTCAGCACAGAACAGTGGTTAGGGAACTCCTTAAATAGGCTGTCTGGCGCCAATTGGTACCAGGGATGCGCTCCTGCGCATGCACGCAGGTCGCCGCGCATGTGCAAAAGCGCACACGGGCGTTCACAGTTGCCCGTGCACGCGCGCGAATGCGTGCCAGACGATTACCACTGGTTTTCATTACATTGCTCCCCCCTTGAGGGCAGCCTCCGGATGCCCACTAAGGAACTCTTCTTAGGGTGGAGGCGAAGGTAGGCTTGAATCTGTCGTAGAGCGTGAACATTGGAGGAGGGTTCCCAAGAATTATCTTCAGGGCCATAGCCCCTCCTTAATGAGGAACTGAGTTTGGCCTCTTCTCTTCCGACAATCCAGGACAGCTCCCACCTCAAATTCCTCATTACCATCAACCAGTAATGGGGCAGGGGTCTCGGGTTCACAATCAGGAAACGGATTGGCCACAGATCGTTTCAAGAGGGACACGTGAAATACTGGATGAATTTTTAGACTTCCTGGCAAAGTTAACGCGAAGGCCACGGCATTATTCCTCTTCTTTACAGGAAAAGGTCCAATGCATCTTGGCACTAATTTCTTAGAAGGGCAAGCTAGCTTAAGGGTTGTGGTAGATAGCCATACCATGTCTCCCGGTTTCAGATCTAGATTGCCTTTCCTTCTTTTGTCATAGAACCTTTTGTAGTTTATTTGGGATCTGGTGATAGTCTCTTGCAGGAGCCGATTGTTAGCCCCCCATAATTCAAGGCGATCCTGTACTGCTGGTACCAGAGATTCTTGGGGAACATCAGGCAAAAAGGATGGGTGAAAGCCATAGTTAGCAAACAAGGGAGTCTGTTTGGTGGAAGAATGTATAGAGTTATTGCACGCAAATTCTGCTAATGGTAAAAGAGAAACCCAGTCGTCTTGTGTGAATGAAGAGAAACAACCAAGGTGTTGTTCCAAGGTCTGATTTGTTCTTTCAGCCCATTGGTCGGAGGGTGATAAGCAGAAGACAAGCAATGTTTAATGCCCAAGACTTCACATAGGGATATCCAAAATCTGGAGGTAAACTGTACTCCGCTATCAGTTGGCAGGAATACCATGTAGATGCTCTACAAAGGAGGAAGCGGTCTCAGTAGCAGAAGGGGTACCTTTTAGGGGCACAAAGTGGGCCATCTTGGACAAGCGGTCTACTATTACAAAAATGGTGGTAAATACTTTGGACGGGGCTAGTTCGACAATAAAGTCCATGGAGATCATGCTCCATAACTTCTCAGGTACAGGAAGGGGCTCCAACAGACCCCAATTCTTAGTTTTAGATTTGTTCCATAGACATGTTGTGCAAGACCTAACATAGTCCCTGCAATCTTGTATTAGATTTGGCCACCAGAAAGAACTAAGGGCTAACTTAGAAGTTTTATGTGCTCCGAAGTGTCCTGCCAGGGGATGATCGTGGCACATGTAGAGTACTGCTGTCTGTAACTGTTCCAGAATAAAGATCTGCTCACCGTGAAAGTAGAGACCCTCTTTAAGTTCAAGAGGAGGAGGATGATCCAGGACTGCTGTCTTGACTTGGGAGACAAGATCAGTCTGTAACAAAAGAAAATTTTTAGCAGGTAAAATGGTATCTGGTTCAGAGAATACTTGGGTGTCTTGGAACATGCGTGAAAGGGCATCCGGCTTCCAATTCTTGGTTCTGGGCCGGTAGGTAATGTGGAAGCAGAATCTTCAAAAAAAGAGGGCCCATCTGGCCTGGCGGGGTCTTAATCTTTTGGTCGTTCTCAAGTATTCAAGATTCTTGTGATCGGTGAATACAAAAATAGGGTGTGCAGCCCCCTCAAGCAGGTAACGCCACTCTTCAAGGGCTGACTTAATGGCGAGTAATTCCTGATCACAGACATCGTAATTTCTTATGGGGCACTTAAGTTCCTGGAGAAGAAGGCAACAGGGTGAAGCAAAGATTGTGTCCCCTGTTGCTGGGACAGTATGGCTCCTGCAGCTATTACCGAGGCGTCAACCTCAAGGACATAGGGAAGAGCAGGATCTGGGTGCTTCAGAATGGGAGCTGTAGTAAACAGGACCTTTAGTTTCTAAAATGCTGTTTGAGCTTCAGAGGTCCATGAGAAGGTCAGGTGTTGTTTAGTTAGTTGGGTGATAGGTGATATAATATTGGAAAAGTCTTTAATGAACTTCCTGTAGAAATTGGCAAACCCCACAAATCGCTCTACAGACTTTTTATCAGTGGGGGCAGGCCAATCGAGTACTGCTGACACCTTTTGTGGATCCATGGAAATCCCATCTGCAGAGATAATGAGGCACAAGAATTGGATGGTGCTTTTCTCGAACTCACATTTTTTGGCTTTGGCATAAAGGTGATGTTTCCTCAGTCTGCTTAATACCTTCTTTACATGGACCTGATGGGATTCTAGAGAAGTGGAAAAGATCAGGATGTCATTCAAATAAAGGATAGTAAACAGGAAAGTCCCGAAACACATCGTTTACAAAATGCTGGAAGGTGGCTGGCGCATTGCAAAGTCCATAGGGCATCACCAGGTACTCAAAGTGCCCGAAACGAGACCTAAATTTTGTTTTCCACTCATCACCTTCCCTTATGCTGATCAAGTTGTAGGCTCCCCTTAGGATTAGCTTGGAAAATACACGAGCCTCTCTAAGTCTCTGGAACAACTCAGGGATAAGAGGCAAGGGGTACCGGTTCTTAATGGTCACCTTGTTTAAGTCCCGATAGTCAATACACGGCCGAGTGGTCCTTCTTCTCAAGGAAGAATATTCCCACACCAGCAGGGGATGAAGATGGCCGGATAAACCACTTGTCAAGGTTTTCATTAATATATTTCTGCAGTTCTTCCAGTTCAAGTTCCAAGAATGGGTAGATCCTGCCAAAGGGAATTTTAGCACCAGGTAAGAGTTTGATGGGACAGTCGTAAGGTCTGTGGGAAGGAAGAGTATCAGCATACTTTTTTATTCAAAACGTTCAGGAACTCATGATAAACAGAGTGCACAATTTTCATTGTTTCAAAATCCATATCAATGCAGAGGATGGAAACTCCAGGACTGGGTATAGGAGGAAAGCAAAATTCTCTGCAGTAGTTGGAAGAAAAGGACACCTCCCCCGTGGACCAGTTCATGAGGGGATTGTGTGCCTTTAACTAGGGCTGTCCAAGGATGACAGGAAATAGGGGAGGAGTAATGACATCCAACCATAAGAGTTCCCGATGTCCAGAAGCTGTGTTGCACAGGATGGGCTTAGTCTCTGAGGTGACAGGTCCTGATTTGATGTTAGAACCATCCGCCAAGTGAAGCGTGAAGTTGTTTCTTTTGGCAAACAGGGGCAGGTTATGCAGGGTTGCAAAGGAACAGTCCACAAAACAGCTACAGGCCCCAGAATCCACAGTGGCAGAAATAGAGAGAGTTCTTCCATCCAACTGAAAACAGACTGGCAGCAGGATGTGGTTCTGGCTAGAGTTTAGTGCCGTAACTGCAGGAGGAGATCTCCTATGATGTCTCTGGAAACAAGTCTGTAAGAAATGCCCCTCGTCGCCACAGTAGAGACAACGTTTATTATAGCTACGGAGGAGGTCTTGGAAAACTGGCATGAGGAACCTTCTCGACATCGGATGAATCTTTAGGTGAGGCAGAGGCAGGTGGAGGGTCCACGGAGCAGACAGGCATTAGGTGAAGATTCCTTTTCGAACTGCCTTTCCCACAGGCAGTGGTTGATTTGAATACAAAGTGAGATTAAGTCATTCAGAGAGGCGGGGGTTTCCACCCTGGCAAGCTCATCCTTGATGGCGTTGGATAGTCCCAGGCAAAATTGGAAATGTAGGGCTGCGTTATTCCATTCTGTATCAGCACTCCACAGGCGAAAGTCAGAGACATAATCCTCCACCGGCCTGGGGCCCTGTTGCATGTATGAGCAAGGTCATAGGGAAAGCCGGGTTCATTAACAGACAGGCAGTACGGTAACAGGACAACAGGCAAAGGCAAGGTCAGATGAGGAGCCGGAATCAGGAGCCAGGAATCAAGTAAACACAGTCCAGATGCAGGGTCAGTGGAGAGCCGGAATCAAAATCCAGAGATCAGACAAGCAGGATCAAGAAGCAGGGTCAAACAGGAGCCAAGGTCAGCAACAGGTATTCAGACAGGAAATCACAAGTTCAGGGTATCAGGAGCACAGCGGAAAGACCAGTCAGCACAGAACAGTGGTTAGGGAACTCCGTAAATAGGCTGTCTGGCGCCAATTGGTACCAGGGACGCGCTCCAGCGCGTGCATACCGGTCGCCGCGCACGGACGTTCATAATTGTTGGCCAACATTTGTGTGACCGTGTATGCAAGACAAGATGGAGCCAACAACCTTTGAACAAAATTCCATGGTTTTGTTGTCGGAAAGTTCGATCGTGTGTACATGGCATTAGAGTGGTAAGGATGTGGAATTCTCTTCCACAGGCAGGGAGCATCGATAATTCAAAAAAACTATTAGATAAGCACCTGAACGACCACAACATACAGGGATACACAAGGTAATACTGACATAAAATCAAACATATAGGTTGGACTTGGTGGACTTGTGTCTTTTTTCAACCTCGCCTACTATGTAAGTATGTAACTAATTGGCTGGTGAATTGGCCTGCCCTATCTATCGGATCTGCATTTGACCTGCTTCAAGTTAATTAGAAGGATAGCTGAACAGAATCACACATATATTTGCAGGAAAAATGTTCTTATAAATTGATTTCAACTGCATATTTACCTTCTTGGTCAGAACTCTGCTTTAAAGAATCCTGTAACAAGGGAAATGTGTAGTAGATTGTCATTTCAGAACTGTCTTACTGGAAATGTTTGTTTCCAGGCTCTCAATAGCTTTATTATTGTACATTTGTGGAGCCCTTGCATTCCGATTTCACTGGCTATATGATTGTTCTGGGATAGTGACTCATACTAATGAAGCCAGAGACAGACAGGTAAATATCATGTTCACAAGAAGGTCAGCAGTGTCAGTCCATGTATTTCTCTGATTACACATTTCCTTTAATGCTTTCTGTAAAAGTGTATCTAAAGGCAAGAGCAAACATGTAATATATTGCATCCTACAGGTCCTTATATGTGGTAGTTGCATTGGCTTTCTTATTTCAGGCCTCTTTTCCTTCATTTTTATGTGGTGTTCTTGCCAATAACACATTTACTGTCATAAAAATTACAAACCCCATTCCCTGTGCTGTATCTTCTCATCTTCATAAGGGGATGTTGTGTAGTCCTAACAAACTTCCTGATAACATTTCTTGAGATAAAACTGCAGAGTACACAGAACACCACTAGATTTTTGACAGGTTCAATGGGCATTTTTGCAATTGTTTGCACTTGTTGAAAATGTTTAACAAAAGGGAGTAAATACAGTTCATTTTTAGGCTTTACACACATTTTAAAACTAAGCTGCAGGTACAGCCCCTAGGTAAGTTTTAAGAAATATCCTAAATGCTCAACATACGTGCCTAAATCTGTGGTCTTAGTATTATTTCTCTTTATTATTATTCAATTTAAGCATCTAAAAAACACAAATATATTACAATTAAATAGCTTCACTTCAAATCACCCATAATCCATGGTTTTATGAAGAGTAAAATGGATTCTTTTTCTTCCCCGCTAAGCAAGAGGATCCTTCTTTGGGTGTCCACATTAATGGCTGTGCGATATGGACAGACAGTTCCTATTGACTTTCCGCAGCGAGTTATCTCAGGAATCAGGATCCAAAACACTGCAGTGGCATGATAATGTCACAAGGTGGTGACCCCTTGATTGCAGCTCTTGATTCACCAGTCATCTTTTTAGCTCAAACTGTCTATATGCCTGTATCTTGGTAAATGTAGACACTGTGTTTGACTTTTTGTAGACACCGAGTTTGACTTTTGCAGTCTGCTTTCAAAGCACTGACGGTTAATTGTTCCTGTAATATTTTGGAAATTAGAATAACTTGAGGTTAAAAACCAAATCTGCAGTATCAATCCATTTTTTAATCTTGAGATTTAATGCAGCAGTATTGTCATCATAAAGTCTTCAGTTTACCTGTTTTAACATTGTTAATGTGTAATTTACATTATTATTTCACCTACTTACAGACAGCAAGTCCTGAGAATTCTTCCCACCAGTGAGGATGAAGTAAGCTTGGTCCGGGAACTGGAAAAGTTTGAGAACCTGGGGGTAATTAGATACTTTTTTCATCTTTCCAAATTGACATATGTGTGCGTATACAGATATACAGTACAGTATCTCACAAAAGTGAATACACCCCTCACATTTTTGTAAATATTTTATTATATCTTTCCATGTGACAACACTGAAGAAATTACACTTTGCTACAATGTAAAGTAGTGAGTGTACAGCTTGTATAACAGTGTAAATTTGCTGTTGCCTCAAAATAACTCAAAACGCAGCCATTAGTGTCTAAACCACTTGCAACAAAAGTGAGTACACCCCTAACTGAAAATGTACAAACTGAGCACAATTAGCCATTCCCCCCCCCGGTGTCATGTGACTCGTTAGTGTTGCAGGGTCTCAGGTGTGAATGGGGAGCAGGTGTTTTAAATTTGGTGTTATCGCTCTCACTCTCTCATATTGGTCATTGGAAGTTCAACATGGCACCTCATGGCAAAGAACTCTCCAAGGATCTGAAAAAAAGAACTGTTGCTCTACATAAAGATGGCCTAGGCTATAAGAAGATTGCCAAGATCCTGAAACTGAGCTGCAGCACGGTGGCCAAGACCATACAACGGTTGGGCAGGACATGTTCCACTCAGAACAGGCCTCGCTATGGTCGACCAAAGAAGTTCAGTGCACATGCTCAGCATCATATCCAGAGGTTGTCTTTGGGAAAAAGACATATGAGTGCTGCCAGCATTGCTGCAGAGGTTGAAGTGTTGGGGGGGTCAGCCTGTCAGTGCTCAGATTATATACTGCACACTGCATCAAATTAGTCTGCATGGCTGTCATCTCAGAAGGAAGCCTCTTCTAAAGATGATGCACAAGAAAGCCAGCAAACAGTTTTCTAAAGACAAGCAGAAGGACATGGATTACTGGAACCATGTCCTGTTGTCTGATGAGACCAAGATAAACTATTTTGTTTCAGATGGTGTCAAGCGTGTGTCGCGACAACCAGCTGAGGAGTACAAAACAAGTGTGTCTTGCTTACAGTCAAGCATGGTGGTGGGTGTGTCATGGTCTGGGGCTGCATGAGTGCTGCCGGCACTGGGGAGCTACAGTTCATCGAGGGAACCATGAATGCCAACATGTACTGTGACATGCTGACATGCTGAGGCAGAGCATGATCCCCTCCCTTCGGAAACTGGGCCGCAGGGCAGTATTCCAACATAACGACCCCAAACACAGCTCCAGGACAATCACTGCCTTGCTAAAGAAGCTGAGGGTAAAGGTGATGGACTGGCCAAGCATGTCTCCAGACCTAAACCCTATTGAGTATCTGTGGGGCATCCTCAAATGGAAGGTGGAGGAACGCAAGGTCTCTAACATTCACCAGCTCCATGATGTCATCATGGAGGAGGACTCCAGTGGCAACCTGTGAAGCTCTGGTGAACTCCATGCCCAAGAGGGTTAAGGCAGTGCTGGAAAATAATGGTGGCCACACAAAATATTGACACTTTATACATTTTCACTTAGGGGTGTACTCACTTTTGCTGCCAGCGGTTTAGACATCAATGGCTGTGTTGAGTTATTTTGAGGAGACAGAAAATTTACACTGTTATACAAGCTGTACACTCACTACTTTACATTGTAGCAACGTCTCATTTCTTCAGTGTTGCGACATACTGTATATACAGCGTGTGTGTGTGTGTGTGTGTATATATATATATATATATATATACATACACCAATATAGTAGGTACTTGTTGGTCTTTGAAAAGAAAATAGAAGCATTAGTAAGGTTGTTTTATTATATTTTTAAAATAAGTTTAGTATTATCTCGGTTGTCTTTTGGAAGACCTGCGAGTGCCTACTATATATTGTGTTAAAGTGGTTGTAAACCGCTGGAATTTTTGTTTTGCTTTTGTTTTTTGCTAACCTGCAAGGTAAAGCCATAATATGCTAGTTTTCAACTTACCTGGAAACGAAGCATTACAATGATGTGATGTCATCGCTGGAGGCCGCTTTCATCTTCAACTGTCTTGTTTCTGTGTTCACAGACTCCGGATCTGTGACTGGTCGAAACCGTGATGACGCCACTCCCGCGCATGCATGCGGAAGCCACTGTTTACAGCACAGGGATCTGAAGGAACGGCACACGCAGCCATTCCTTCACAGCGCATGCGCCAGTGATGTCACTGGCTGCATGTACACTAAATATCTCCTAAACGGTGCACGTTTAGGAGATATTTACACTACCTGAAGGTAAGCCTTATTATAGGCTTACCTAAAGGGAACATTTAACATTGGAAGTTTACTTACACTTTAAATGCTGATACCTTGTGGTTTTGTGTGTGTCTGTGTGTAACTTGTTCTTTTTTTCTAATTGTGTATTTTCAAGACCCAACAGGCTTTTATTACATATAGTCACATTTGATCATCGCATAAATAATTGTGGGACTGAGAACAATTTTTTTAAAACAATGCTGCTAACAAAGTCCTTATGACTACTTTACATTATTTACTTTATGTTTTGCAGCTTGACTTCTGGACATCACCTTCACATGCCAAAAGACACATTGACATCCGTGTGCCATTCTACAGCCTCCAGGATGTCAAGGTCTACCTGGAGTCCAACAACATCCAGTACAGTGTCATGATCCAGGACTTGCAGGTGACTGGTACCACAATCATTAAGGACGGCTCTGTCTTCATTTGGAAATAAAAAAATATTAAATCTCTACATGATCTAATAAGATGAAGTGAAAACATTGATAAAAGCCAATAGAGTAAAGTCTTTATTAAAAATGCCTGTTGAACTGCTAGTAGGCAGGGCCATACCAAACATGTGTTTACTTTGGTTTGACGTCTATTTCTTAGAATATTTGTATAATTTTTAAGTTATTACTGACAAAATATTTAATTGCATGCTGTAAAACAATATATCTCCTTCCAAAAATGCTAGTTAACTAGCTATAATGGCTTGAGTTATTTCTGAGTCACTTGCCAAGAACAGTTTCGAAAATAAGTTTTAATTTCAGTTACTGCATGCTTGTTCAAGGTCAGTGAATCAGGCAGAAACAAAAGTAGAGACAGTCAGGCAGCTGGTATTTTTGGAAGCAGATCGGCAATGGAAATTTCTATATTTTTCCAATACATCTTACTATAACTCTGCCCAGAATATGCACATTAAAGTATTATAGTATTCCGAAGAAACAGTAAAAGCACTTCTAAACAAACTCTCATTCACATCTGTAGCTGTAAGGATTTTGGAAAAATTCATATTCAAGGTTCACAACACAGGCATTTTGAATCACAGCTCCTTTCCCTTTTATTTTGTATATAGAGCAGAAATGTAGTCTTCTAATGTAAACACACATAAGAAATAGCATTACATATTAAACACAAGCTTAAGCACTTGAGTCCAGTGTGCAAATTTAAAATGACAACAGCTGTTTGTCCTAGGGTCATTTTAAAATGGCAGATGGACTTCAGCAGCTCCTGTGAGTCCCGGTGGCTTCTTGTGCTAAAACTGATAGCTATCAGTGACAGTTGGGGTCCAGCACTAAGCCTAGAAGCTGGAGTGATCAGTCTTTGGGCTTCCATTTCTCCTACAGATCACTGCAAAGGAGCACATTGTAGTAAAGAATGTTAAAACAATGCTTCCACGTTGTGTTTACATTGGGAGTATAGTGACCTAAAAGTACTTCTTATCAGTACAGAGGTTTAGGCAGAGCTGTTGCAGCTATTTCTTGCTTCTAAATGCAGCAGTGAACCTAATATTTTGCTGTATAGTTAAGCCTGGCACACACTATTAGTTTTTCTCCCAGCGGGTTGAACGAAAAAAAAACTGTCAAGTGTACAATGCAAAGTTAGTACAGTGATCTCCCCCAGCTGAGCTAATGTGTTCTGACAGGGACAAAACTCCAATCAGCACTCTCTGCCATTGGTTGAGAACGCTGATCAGGAGTCAAACAGCTACTGGCTTTCCAGCATGCACGTCCAACAAAAATACACATTTTTTTTAACCTGTAAATGTGTTCGTTTCCACTGACCAGACCCAGACTCCTCATGAAGGAAAAAAAAGTCCCCCCCCCCCATATATTTGTTACACAATATAATCAACAAAGACTACTGCTTAAAATAATATCACATTATATCTTCCAGATCATCACATCATTGTTGTGACCTGGGGAAAATTTTGGAAGGGAATTATATACACACACACTGCCTATTTATTTATTTTTATATATTTTTTTACACTTTTTAAACTTTTTTGTTACAATTTGTTACTCTTTAGTAGTTGCCAAATAAAACAAGGAAATAAAAACATTTGTATCCAAATTTGCTAGCAAATTAAAACCTTATCTGTTCCAAAAAAAAAATCACTTAAACACCCCAAAAAAAGTACTTTGGGTAGACTACAAACGCTAAAAGTTTTGATGTACAGAACTGAGGCATCACTAAAACAAACAAAAAGGCCTTGAGGGGATTTAGAGATTTAGCAAGATAAATCAACTGAAGACTTAAGTGGTTAAAACCAATCTATGGGAAAAAATCTTATTTTAAATCTCTTTTACTGCTTGTTAAAAATTAAAATAACATAATGTCCATCGTCTGGACACAGGTGCGCTTTCGATTTTTCTAAAATTAGCAAACCAGACCACTCCTTTTTGGTACATAGTGAGGCTCCACTAAATGTATTTTTGACTTGAAAAAAATTGCTTTTTTAAATTGTTAGCTTAAAACAGACCTTGCGATAAAATTCAAAATCCAATCAAATTGTTTGGGACCCTCACCCTTTTAAAATCTCCTACTGTTAGTAGGTGTAAAATGTACCTGTAAAAAAAACTATAATTATACTTTCTTTGCCCTTGTGTATCCCATTGCTGTGCAAGTCAACACTATCCTGAGATTACTAAGGAATCTGCAACAGAAATTCCTTATTGGAATACAGTATATTACTCTACTATAAAATAGATTTTTTTTTTACAGGTTTGAATACATAATCATCTGTTTTTATATTATGACAGGCTTTGCTGGATGAAGAAGAGAGAGAAATGAAGATTAGTCGTAGTCGTTCAATGGAAAATGCCCGTTCCACTAACACCTTTAACTATGCTACCTACCATACCTTCGACGAGGTATGATTGTGTTTAACTTTGTAAAGAAACATTTAGCTTGTCATAGCTAAACAGATAGTCCTTGTAACCAATAAATGATTATCTACTTGCAAAATCTTACAACCATATAAATGTAATTTTAATTCTGTCATTTAACCATTCAGCCTGACAACTTGGTGATCTTTCTGTCTGCTCTGTACCCAACCATACATGGACAATTGTCTTCATAAATCATAGTTTCTTACTCTGATCTATCATATGACTGTGTTTTTGAAAATCGTACACTATTATCATATCTACTATGTGTTCCTTCAGATTAACAACTTTATTGACACACTGGTGGCTGAAAACCCTGGCTTAGTGAGCAAGATTGTGATTGGCAAGAGCTATGAAGGTCGCCCACTCAATGTCCTCAAAGTAAGTGACATATGGTTTTTGAAAATGAATTTATGTTGTAGTAAATTGCAAATTATGTTGTTTCTATTGAAGGCATGCATGCTTGTGTAGTAGGGTCAATGATTGTAGCACTCAGTGTAAGAAAGAGAAAAAAGGTAAGCTAAAACGCAGATTTTAACAAATTTTAAGAGTCTTTTCATCTACAAGTTTTACTTCAGTGACAGAAAGAACCTGGTATGATGAGCCAACCTTTGCTTTCTTATAGTTCTTGGAGACCCCAGTAGTATTATGTACCTGGCATATTTTCTGGCTTTATTCTTGCTTGCCTTGGACAGCTGGCTGCTTTCATTCACATTTGATATATTATAAAAAAAAAGAAATCCAGAAGACAGAATGAGAGTTTCCTATATTATCTGTAGCTGCCATGCAGGACTGAGAACTAGCCATGAAGGTTTCCCTCCAAAGACCTTAAGATACTAGAATTTGTAGGAGGGTTTACCTTTCCATCAACCAAAAACTGAAATTTGAGTTTCAGGACGACCGACTCTGTAAGAATCAGTACACAAAGTATATTTACCAGTGATACAGAATAGGGTTGTCAAAACTCTACTGTATGTACAGATAGGGATGACAGATCTCTATATATAGGATAGGAATGTCAGATTCATGTCATGAAGTTTTCAGCATCCAACAGACCTTATTCACATGATCATAAAATAGATCATATAGTGGTACTTATTGTGACAAGTAACTAACATTTGCCAAATGACACATGCTGTCAAATATTGTTTTTGTCAAAAATGTGTTGCTTTCTTTTTTAGTTCAGTACTGGAGCCAACCGTCCTGCTTTCTGGATTGATTTTGGAATTCATTCCCGCGAGTGGGTAACTCAGGCCACTGGAATCTGGACTGCTAAAAAGGTATATACCCATTACTCCTTATTTCTTATTCTGGATTAGAATAGTGTATAATTAAAGCACACATTTTGAGTATGACACTAAACTAGTCTGCCAACACAAAATGTTACTGGTTTAGGTGATGATCAGGGAGCTTGAAGTACTGTGAAGTACTGGTATGAGAGTACTGTGCTAGTATCCTCATCTGAAAATGTTAATAGCCTGGCTAACCTTCCAATCCTCCATCTTTGTTATTGAGTAACTGACCTGGAATAAGTATGCAGTTTCCAGGTTCTGACTTATTTGGCTTCCTAATTGTCTCAGGTTAGTAGTAAAGCTTGATGATCAGAATGATAGCCAATCAGCTAGTGGTTTCAGAAAAGATGTCAGGTAATCTCTAATGACAGGATAATTTTAACCACACATAGCAGAATTTTTTTACAAAAAATGAAATTAGAAGGTTTTTTCAAAGTAAAAATGTATTGATGAAATGACAATAGAAGAAACTGAAAGAAACATATTATTTTATCAGTATAAGTCCAAACCATTAGGGCATTCCTTTAAAAACATGGAGACTGTACCCATAATTTAAAGTCTAATAAAAGTAATGCATAAAGAGAATATATAATATTATGTATCTTCCTATGCAGATTGTCTCAGATTATGGCAAAGATGCTTCTCTCACTGCCACCCTGAACAAACTGGATATCTTTGTGGAAATTGTCACTAACCCTGATGGCTATGTTTACACCCACACCAGGGTAACTATGCTGTGTTCTCTTTTGTGTTCTTAATCATCAGCAAGAAATTTAGCAGTTCCCTATTAAATAATCCTTTTTTTATTGTTACAGGACCGTATGTGGCGTAAGACCAGATCCCCTAACAGTGGCTCTACCTGTGTAGGAACTGACCCCAACAGAAACTGGGATGCTGGCTTTGGAGGTAACATTTACTGGTTTCCCATATCAGTTTTCTATAAATTATTTAATCTTCTAGGTAACAATTTAAACAAGAGGCTAAAGCTAGTAGCAGTAGGGGAAGGGCTTGAGGTGTCAAAAGCTGAATGGCTAAAGGTCCTTTAGAATATAAATGTAGCTTGTCATTTTTCATTGCAGTTTGATTTGCTTTCCACAGGCCATCTTCAATCAGTTTGAGGAATTACATTGTAATGTACATTGAAAAGGAGCACGTCTCTACTGTCAGAGACTGTTTTTTGTTTTTTTTAAATTGTAGTCCAAGCCAAGACTAGAATCTTTAAATCCAAATTTAAATGGCAAATTAAAAGACTACATCCCACTAAATGTCAAAACTTCATTTTTTCAGTTTTGAAAAGAATGAGGAAGTTCCATTACATCCTGACCTACAACAGGACAAAAGGACATATCTTCTCACTGTGTACAACAATAAAAATATGCCAAAGGCTGTGTTTCTGTTGCAGATATTTTCCTCACTGCCTCTTCCCCTATTGCCAGGAAATATAGTAAGGGGAAATCCCCCAGTAAGGAGAAATCAGTAAAATCTAGAAAGAGGTTCTAATCCTTTCCACTCTATCCAAAACAAAAATATCAGCTGGACTTGGCCTTTAAACAGCAAACTAAGCATATAATCATTTAAAACACCAACTACTGGAAACTCAGGAATATTAAAATTGATGAATTGTTGAATTGTTCACCAGGTGGTGGATCCAGCAGCAACCCTTGCACTGAGACATACAGAGGACGCGCTGCCCATTCTGAGTCAGAAGTCAAGGCTATTGTGGACTTTGTGAAGAGCCATGGCAAAATCAAGGGATTTATTTCAATCCACAGCTATTCTCAGATGCTTCTCTACCCTTATGGATATACTACTGCTCCTGTCACTAACCAAGCTGAATTGGTATGCTTAATGAGCTTTACTTATCAATATTTCTATGTATTACTTCAATGACAGTCAACATATTTTGCCTTCAAAAGTTGCTTCTAGTAGCAAAATGTCTGTAAACAATTTCTAAAAAATGTTTGCCTTTTTTCTCTTCAGCATGCAGTTTCTAGAAATGCAATTAATGCTTTGGCCTCCCTCTATGGCACCTCATACACGTATGGAAGCATCATTAGCACCATCTGTAAGTATTTCCCTAAAATACTTGGCATTGCCTCAATGGTAGTTAACAAAGTGTCAGAGAATCCTTTTTTGAAAATATCTTGTAAAATATAATACTGATCATGCTGTTTGACTGTATATGTTCTCTCTCTGCTCTGTCTAGCATATACTGTAAGATCATTTTAAAAATTCAAAACCCTTATAATTTCCAGCACCATCAGCAATTTTTTTGTTCATTCTTCTTTGCAGACCAAGCCAGTGGTGGAACCATTGATTGGACCTACAACCAGGGTATCAAGCACTCCTATTCATTTGAGCTTCGTGACACTGGTCGCTATGGATTTGCTCTTCCAGCTAACCAGATCGTCCCCACTGCTGAGGAGACCTGGCTGGCTCTTACTGTTCTTATTAATCACACCCGTGACAATCTCTATTAAACTATAATATAGTATGTACAATAAAAATCCATAACCATCCTGAACTGACTTGAGTTTGCTTTCACTTTAGACGGAAACTTGGTGTTTGGTCAGTAAAATGGTGTTTGGTCAGTTTTATTTTTTTTAGTTTACAAGTAGTTAAACTGATTTTGTATTTGTATAAAATCTTTATCTTGCACCAAAAAATTGAAGTATATTTAAACCCAAAATTTTTTTTTACATTGTGGATAGAACGATGAAGGGCTAGAAACTCTGTCAGGTTTTTATTGCTATCTGTGTACCTGATAGGCAGATTCACTTTCTCTATTTGTCCTGGTAATCATTGTCACGTGGAATAAATGTAGGAGAAAATCCAAAATGTTTAGGTTGCCAGAACAAAAAAAGAGGGAAAATCTTTCTTTGAGGACACTTGTTCCAGTGACAACTGTCTGAGAGGAGAGTTACCTCTGTTTGGAAAGTTTTCCTCCTACTTCCTATTGTGTCTACAGGGACACAAGTGGAAAAAAGAAGAAACTGGACAGAGGTTTAAACCATTCCCTACACTATCCAAAATAAATAATGAAAATTGTTTTGACTTTAGATATACTGTACTTTAAACATACCCTCACACATTTGCCCCATTACACTCAGTTTTCAAAGCATGCTAAGCTTAATGCCCCGTACACACGGTCAGATTTTCCAATGGAAAATGTTCGATCGGAGCGTGTTGTCGGAAATTCCGACCGTGTGTGGGCTCCATCGGACATTTTCCATCGGATTTTCCGACACACAAAGTTGGAGAGCAGGAGATAAAATTTTCCAAAAACAAAATCCGTTGTCGGAAATTCCGATCGTGTGTACACAAATCCAACGGACAAAGTGCCACGCATGCTCAGAATAAATAAAGAGATGAAAGCTATTGGCCACTGCCCCGTTTATAGTCCCGACGTACGTGTTTTACGTCACCGCGTTTAGAACGATCGGATTTTCCGACAACTTTGTGCGACCGTGTGTAGACAAAACAAGTTTGAGCCAACATCCGTCTGAAAAAAATCCTAGGATTTTGTTGTCGGAATGTCCGAACAAAGTCCGACCGTGTGTACGCCCTATTATAGTTAGAAAGCCCAAAACTGCCTTCTTGCTTGTTGGCCATCTGTGTCTCTGATAGGACAGAGAGAGGGGGGGTTGTATCACACTCAAATTCATTTATGTGTATTTAAGAACTGCTATCTCAGGCTTGAGAAAACTACTGCTATTGCACAGAATTTGCGGTCTAATGAAAGAAAATAGTAAAGATTACATTTTCAATTATAATATGATTAAGAAAAAGATAAACATATTTTATATTTTTAAGCTTAAATATTGAACATTTTAAAGAAAATATATTTTAAAACACTATATAGTACTTTCCCTTTAAGGGTCCATGCACACTGGACATAAAAATATTGCTTATACAGGCGTTTTTTCTTCAGCCTGTAAAAGCAGCTTTATGTTAGCCTATGTGTCCATGTACGTTAGGGAGTTTACATGAAATATTTTTATAGGAGCTTTTAGAGACAGAAAAAAAAACCCCTTCAGAATTTTTGAGGGGAGCCTTCGGGTGTAATTACCTTCAGACTGGATGAAAACAAAGGTATAAAAAAGACAAATAAAATAACAATACAATATACTGTATAGTAACAGATAAGCCAAAAAGGGTTCTACCTCTTGACCACTGGTTAGAAGCATAGATAACATGCTTGCAAACATTATCAGTTAAATGAACAAAGTCTGTACTGTATTCAAATACTTGCAGTTCTTTGTACAAGGTGGCTGAAATGTCTCCCTTTCACAACAGTGAACTGCTTGCAGAGGATGACCCAAGTAGCTAAGGACAGGAACCCTGCAACAGGCTGTACACTGATATGGCTGAAGAAGTCTCTTAAAGAGTAGACCAGGTGGCTGAGAGCAACTCCACATCACTGGAATGGCTGTACTTGGGAGTCTTGCTGGGCTATGCCAACCAATGTGACTGGGCATTAAGTTGATGCTGCATGCTCTTGTGCCTTTCAGTGACCTGTACACCGGCACTGACACTAGTCCAGTCACATCTGCTCCATCAGGCACTGTCCAACCAAGCCCAGAAAAGAGGGAGGGGCTACACTTTATATTCCTTGGGTGTGTCCAGGACTTTAAGGGCTAAGGGCAGCCCAGGGAATTGTGGGAGCCCAAGGGATTGTGGGAAAAGGAGACCTGCTTGCCCTACTTGAGCAGATGGGCAAAGCGCCAGTCCACTACTTCCCACCCCACTTGAACAAGAAGTCCCTGACAAGTTCGCAGTTCAGACAAAGTGTTCCTGTGTAAAATGTTCAAGGTGTTTCTAAAGGGTAAACTTCTGCCAGCATCGCAGGGATAGAGTTTCAGTTCTGTCTTCCAAGGCTTGAGTTGACACAGCCTCCTTCATATCGGACATATCAATAGCTAGTCAATCACGGGGTTCTATTGTAGTTCCAAGAACCTGAGATAATTGATTATTGGGTTCTGCAGTATTGCTGGGGTCACTTGACTTCTGTGGGAGGTCTGTGAGCCAGTGAGATAGAGGCCAGGGTCAAAGAGCATACTGATAGGAGGAGAGAGTGGAGTGACAGAGAGATTGGCTTATTAACATGTTACTTCTCCTTTTACTATCCAGTCACAAGGTGGGAGTGGAAAGGGGAGCAGCAGAAAAATAGCAGGTCCCCTCCCCTACATATGCTGTGGACAGAGCTGTGTGAAACTCAAGACTGGATAGGCAGAAATATGAATTATGTGTGAATCATATTTGTAATTCATATGTATATTTAGCTGTTTGCCTGGCGTTTAAGCTTACACAAGTCTCTGTTTCCTGCTTAATTGTGCTGCACGATGGTTATGTTTTACTTTTCTTCTCTTACTGCAAATATATTAGTCTATTCACACTGAATGAAGACTCTCTTTGCAGAATATTAATCCAAACTCAGTAGTTGGTTGTACACGCCATGTTGTCTCTAGATCTGCCCAACTTCTTTTAGATGGGATAGTCACCTACCTGTTGTTTTGGGAGATACTCCACCATATTGTATTACTCTTCTACTGGCCTGTGGCCCGCCTCCTCCATATTCCTGTCCTAAGGCTTGTTACCCAGAATAAATGAATGTCCAGTCCAGTTACATGCATGTTTTACTGCACAACTTCACTTCAGCACAGCTCTTGTAGTTACAGTCACCTTACAGTACAGGTACATTAACTCGACTCACTGACAGAAGTCCACAGTACAGAACATGGAAAGTCCTTCTCATGACTTTCCATTCAGTGGTCCCTTAAGTGCAGAACACTCCAATACTTCACAGAATCATTGCAGCCTTCTTCCCCAGATGTTATATTCTCTTATCACAGTTGCACCTCACATAGGGTGTACCTTCCTCTCACACAAAAGGGTGCTCCTCTTTAGGCCCTGAGGCCATTCTAAACCAAATCACTGGACTCGCTAGATGAGGGTCAGGAATGGCAAGGTTTCTCTTTCTTTCCCCCATGTCCTCCTCTAGATTCCTCCGTGATTCAGCCATGCAGAATATCTCTTTCTTTCTCTCTCTCTCCTCACAGCAAATCATTTTATAGATCAAGGGTGTTCTTTTCTCAAACCCCAAGTGCACTTGCCCCCACTCACAGCTGGCATAAAAGGGGCAATATCTCCATCCATTACATCACTACAAGTGGGGGTAACAATTAAAGGGCACTAATACCTACCAACATGTTATTTACGAGGACTGCTGACAGTATGGCTATGTACATATAGTGAAATTACAATCAACAAATCGTAATACTAAAGTAGAACATTTTACTTTATTTTGGCTAGAGTAAGGGAGGGTTATATAACCCCAGTCATTTTTTGCCACCTGGGAGAGATTTACCTTAACTTTGTGTTCCATAGCCAAAACAGTTAGTAAGAATACATTTATCCAAAGTGAGGGAATCCCTGGTTGTCACCAGGGTCACCAGAACTAGTGTCCAAATTATAATATTTCTCCTCTATTCCTGTATTAGTGACAAACCAAAATATGTAATTTTTTTTCACTTTCTCTCCCAATGATAATGATTAACAGGACAAATATAGAAGGCTGGGGCAAAGACAGCAATAAAAACCTGACAGGGATTCTCCAAGGTTAATGTTTTGCCTTTAGTTGTACTTTAAATAGAGCATTAAAATATAGAACAGTAGGCTTGTGAAAACTATAAAAGTGATGTAACACTCTATTGGAGGGGGGTTTTGAGAAATGATCCCCCCCATCTCCCCAAACAGGATATTGCACTCTTGACTAAGGCCTTATAGGCTGAAACACGTCAACTGATTTTTTCTGCGCTTGTACACTGTGGTTTCTAAATAAAAATTAAGATTTTTTAAGAGCAACAACTGGTCTGTGGATCATGTCTCTGCATTGCTCACAGCCTGTAGGTAAAGAAGAGAACAAGAACCTTTGCTAAGTGGAAGAGTGAGTTTCATAATAAAGTTGGAAGTGCCAAAGCAGGGCCTACGTGAGCAGAAGGGATTCCCTTCCAGGGAAATTTACCAGTTATCTAATCAAAGTAATTGGGAGAAGAAGAACTACTGCAGCCAGCGTATAACATTAACCATAGGTATATAGATGAACACCAGAATTAAAATAATACAAGCATTATATAATAAAAGATGGACAATAGTGCATACATCTAATGTACAAACAAGTAATATCAGCAAAGGGCCTGAAAGAAGTCCTGGTGGAATTGTGATTGTGAACATATTGAAGACCTGAGGACAGGATCAGCCATGATAGGGATGTAACACCACCACCGTAGGAGCAGTTTGCCCCTCAACCCCAAGAACAGTCCCGGCTCCTCTGGCACACCTGGTTAAACAAATTTTACTAGGCCTGTATGATCCCAAAAAGAGGACTGCCATTTTCACCCACTGTGATTTGTTTGCAGGAGACGCATCTCACTAAGGACACCACCAGATTGTTACACCTCTCGAAGTATGCTGTACAATACCACTCTGTACATACCCGTTCTTCTAGGGGTGTCAGCGTGCTGTTTTCTAGGACTACCTCATTCACAAACTTGATGCCCAAGTAGATCCAGAGGGCAGATTTATTTTTCTAATGGGCACTTGCGAATCTCATGCTTGTGTAATTGCTAATATTTACATACCTCCCCCATTTAACTTGTGTTAAGTGTTACAATGCCTGTCTGGGTTTTTAGCTAAACATCCTCAGATTCCGGAATATGTGTTGGGAGATTTTAACAGTGTTCTTGATATGTCACTAGATGTACATAAAAAATACTGTCCGCAGGGCCCCAGAACATATACTGCCTTTGCCAAATATGGAGCAGAAATTAGATTACTTGATTTATGGAGATGTAAATTTCCCTTTAAGGCCAAGTTCTCATGCCACTCACTAACTCGGACCTTATCCCGTATAGACTTCGCACTGGACAACGCGCTGACCCACTGTTATAACCCTAAGGTCTCCTATCTTACCAGGGACTACTCACCAATACAGTTTAACCTCAAATTCAACTTGGGGGAGACCTATATTTCATGGATCAAACTGCTGGACAAAGCGCAGAAGGCTTGCATTAGAATCAATAACACCTTATCCTCTCTCTTTGATCTCCAACAGGGACCGAGACAGGGCTGCCCGCTGTCCCCATTGCTCTTTGCTCTGGCCATAGAGGCTCTGGCTGCAACCATTAGGGGGAACCCGGCTATATGTGGTTTTAAACGGGGTGATGTGGAAGATAAATTAGCCATGTATGCGGATGACGCGCTCCTTTTTTTGGGCAACACATCTACCTCTCTACCTCTCGGACAAGACTCATTTAATTAATACAGAGAGAGGTTTGGGACCTTTTCAGGGTTTAAAATAAATTGGGATAAATCCACATTATTAGCACTTGATCCGCTTGCATTGCCTCTTCCCCAGATAGCTAAACAGATTAACGTGGTAGACACATTCCGGTACCTAGGTATAATTATCCACCCCAACTTAGACCTTTGTGTTAAACTCAAAATAAACCTGCTACTTCAAAAATTTCAGAAAAAAACAGCCAGTTGGATTAAATTACTCTCTCGGTGGTGGGCCATTGTAACCTGATAAAAATGATATGGAGCCCACAACTCTTGTATGCGCTTCACAATGCACCCATCTTGATCCCTATCCATGTGTTTAAAAAGTGTAATACCATATTCCATTCCCTGATATGGAGAAAACAGGTACCTCGTATCAAGCTGGAAACACTACAAGAAGCAAAGGACTCGGGTGGTTTGGCAGTTCCAAACCTATATTATTATTTAGCGGCTCAATCACAGCAGGGACCGTTTCTGTGTCCAACAAGAGTAAGGCCCCTTTCACATGGATGTTCCTCTTTTTTTTTTCCGTTCAGTTCAGTTCCTTTTTTTTGGGTGAAAAACGGATGCAGATGTCAATGTTGACATCCGTTTTCATGTCTGCAAACGTCCGTTTTACATCCGCGAACATCCGCTCTACATCCGCGAACGTTCTATTTTACATCCGCGAACGTCCGTTTTTTCATCACCAAGCATCCATTTTTTTTCACGGACGTCCATTTTTTATCATTTTCTATTGCTTTTTCCTCAGTTTCTCATCCATATTTCATCCTATTTTTTTCAAATCTCCGAAGACGCTTTGCTCTTCCCCAGCATATATTGTGTTCCCCATGCTGCTTTGTGGTGCCAGTGATAATGTGCAGACATATTTTTTGTCCTGTTACCTGTCTCTGTGCATTTGTAGCATTTGTAGCGATGTTTTCTACCCGATTCTGGGGCGACGTGACATGTGTTGTCCTTATGGAGTATGTGAGGAGAGTGGAGAATCGGAGGTGGAGAAGATTGCAGGGAAAATGTTGCACCTAATGTTCACATCCCCTGCTGCTGAAGAGGCCATGTGAGGGTTTCGTTGCTCTGCATTATGCCATTTTGTGAAGATACCCAACAAAATTCTACCTTTTTACCCGGATGACTATCCCCACGTTTGATTTTATCCTAGAAAAACTTCAACCACATCTGCATCGTTTGGACACAAACATGAGAAGTTGCGTGCCCCCTGAGGAGCGTCTCCTACTTACTCTCAGGTACACCTGCCTTGCTGCTGTTCGTCTTAGATTATGAGCCCCCCTACACCCCTGAGCCAATAGTCAAAGCCCTCCCCCCGCCACTCACTTAGACCCCGGAGTTCCACCCTATTAAAAGTCAGCAGCTACAAAAAGTGTAGCTGCTGACTTTCAATAAACAGCCACTTACCTGTCCCACGGTCCAGCGATGTGTCTGCCCGATGCCTCGCTCCTCTACCCCTCTCCTTCGTGGCACCAGCATAGCAAGTGTGGGACCTGTGATGTGTCCACAAAGATTGCCGGGGGGGAGGTGAACTTCCTTCTGGCTCTGCAGCGCTAGAGAGGAAGTGGGAGCTGGGACCCTGTGAAAACAGGGTCCCCATCCCACCCCCCCCAAAAAATGACATGCCAAATGTGGCATGTCAGGGGGTCACCTTGGTACGGAAGTTCCACTTTTGTACCATATTTAGTAGTGCATTTGCATGTGAAATTTTGAAATGCCCCTTGAAAAACTCTCCAGCCACTTTATTAATTACCAGCCAAGCACATGGCAGCAACGCAATGCATATTGGTAGAGGTGGGAGGGTGTTGTGTAGTCATAGCATAGTTGCAAAGAAGAACCTGGTATTGGATGTATAGAGCTCATGAACATCTACCATTGTGTCTAGTCTAAAATTTGTTTATATTCTTCTTAGGTTTCTTGCCAGGGGTCAAACCTTCACCAGTTTGAATCACTATTTTCTGCTGGGTATATCAACAATATCTGAAATGGTACATGACATGTATTACAACTAAATTTTCTGTGGTTCTGAAGGCAATATTTGATAGTAACTACAAATGTGTTGCAGTGGATATTGGTGCATATGGCAGCAGTGCTGACACCCAGGTGTTCAGGGCATCCAGAATGGAAAGAAGGCTTCTAGAGGGCAGGCTGAACTTACCGGCTGACAAACCACTTGCTGGAACATCTGGACCTGATATGCCTCATGTCCTCGTGGCTGATGAGGCTTTTGCATTTTCAAGGCACCTTTTCAAGCCATATGCAAAACATAATTTAAACAACAAAAAGAGAATCTTCAACTACCGACTCAGTAGAGCAAGAAGGTTCCTCAAATGCACATTTGACAGACTAAGCAGCAAATGGCACATATTCCACAGCGCCTTACAACTGAAACCAACAAATGCTGAAGGTGTTATCCAAGCATGCTGTGTGCTGCACAATATAATTCATGAGAAGGAAGGCATCAGCAAGGAAGAGGAAAATGAGATCCATTTGGCCTCTGTCAATTTTTGTGGACTGTGCCCAAGCAACTCTGTCCTTGCTCTGCGTGACCAGTTTGCAGACTATTTTATGTCCCCTGATAGAGAGGTTTCATGGCAGTATGCTCATGCCAACATCGCCAATCACTGCCTATATAATCCATAATCTACTTTGTCTCAAAATTCTATATGTAGTGTATAGAGAGTACAAAAATAAAATGCAGTTTTCCATGCAGTCAAATATTTTTTATTCATGTCACAGAAAATAAGTGACCACAATATACCATATTTATCGGAGTATAACACGCACTTTTTTCCCCTTAAAATCAGGGAAAATCGTGGGTGCATGTTATACGCCGATGCCCGCCGATCTCCGCTGATTGTGAGCAGAGCGATCGTCGCTGACATACACATAGCCGAGTATACTCGCCTCTTCTCGGTTCCGCTCCCAGTCCCGCCCAGTCCCGCCATTGGACCTGTGTTATGTCCATCATAGGGGTGGGCGTAACTGTGAGCGACGTCAAGAAGAGCCGAGTACACTCTGCGATCTTGGCCGCTCCATATTTAAATCTGTCCAAGGCTGTAATGGACACTGGGGGCAAGGCTGCACTGGGGCAAGGCTGCAATGGACACTGCGGGCAAGGCTGCACTGGGGCAAGGCTGCAATGACAAGGCTGCACTGACTACTGGGGCAAGGTTGCACTGGGGCAAAGCTGCACTGACAAGGCTGCAATGACCACTGGGGCAAGGCTGCACTGGGGCAAAGCTGCACTGACAAGGCTGCAATGACAAGGCTGCAATGGACACTGGGGCAAGGCTGCACTGGGGCAAGGCTGCACTGACAAGGCTGCAATGACACTGACAAGGCTGCAGATGGACACTGATAAGGCTGCATTGATGGGCATTTAAATGTAAGTTTTTTTTCCTTAAACTTCCTTCCTAAAAGTTTTTTTTCTTAAAATTCCCTCCCCCTAAATACGGTATATCTCAGAAGATATTATGTGCAAACATATATTGTGTAACAAGAAAAAATAACATATATACAAACATATTTTTCTAGATGCACCAGATACTGTGGGTTCCAGTGTTGGTAAGTCTCCCCCTTTTTGTGTCCCTTTGGTAGGCACACTGATCACAATGACACTATAGGCAGGAGCTCAAAGATGAAGCTGTTGCAGGAGCGATTTTAACAAATAAAAAGCCCCTTTTTGTGAATTTTAGAAAAGTGATGAACTTAAGACCAAAACTAATAAAGTCCACAAAATTAAATCAGTTGAACAAAATAGTCCAAATATAGACTCCTTTGAATAACACACATGGATACATGTATACCATTCCCACATTTCAGGGACAGAAGAGGAGAGGGAAGCATGGTTAGAGGATAAAGATCAAGAGCCAGAGGTAGAGATGGGAGTTCAGAACAGTCTTCCAATTGGACATACCCAAAATTACTTATAGTATCTCACAAAAGTGAGTACACCCCTCGCATTTTTAGACAAGCAGACTAAGGACATGGATTATTGGAACCATGTCCTGTGGTCTGATATGACCAAGATTAAATTATTTGGTTCAGATGGTGTCAAGCATGTCTGATGGCAATCAGGTGAGGAATACAAAGACAAGTGTGTCTTGCATACAGTCAAGCATGTTGTGGGAGTGTCATGGTCTGGGGGCTGCATGAGTGCTGCCGGCACTGGGGAGCTACAATTCATTGAGGGAACCATGAATGCCAACATGTACTAAGACATACTGAAGCAGCACATCATGATCCCCTCCCTTCGGAGACTGGGCTGCAGGGCAGTATTCCAACATGATAATAACCCCAAACACCCCTCCAAGATGACCACTGCCTTGCTAAAGAAGCTGAGGGTAAAGGTGATGGACTGGCCAAGCATGTCTCCAGACCTAAACCCTATTGAGCATCTGTGGGGCATCCGCAAACAGAATGTGGAGGAACGCAAGGTCTCTAACCTCCACCAGCTCTATGATGGCGTCAAGGAGGAGTGGAAGAGGACTCCAGTGGCAACCTGTGAAGCTCTGGTGATCTCCATGCCCAAGAGGGTTAAGGCAGTGCTGGAAAATAATGGTGGCCACACAAAATATTGACACTTTGGGCCCCATTTCACTTAGGAGTGTACTCACTTTTGTTGCCAGCAATTTAGACATTAATGGCTGCGTGTTGAGTTATTTTGAGGGGACAGCAAATTTAGATGAGTGAAAATTTGCCTAGCTAATTGAACATTTGTTTTAAAAGTGAACATGATCTCCTCTTTTAGCAGATCAGGGTCAATGTATATTTCTAATAACGGCCATAAATGCGGTGGTTTACAGGGAGTGTAATTCCATTCAGGAATTCAGGGAAGGTATTCTAGCTTGACAATGACCCAAAACACACAGCCAAGCCAACAAGGGAGTGACTCAAGAAGCAGACTAAGGGGACCCCCCCAGGCACCATATTTAAAGGAATATTTCATTTTTATTGTTTCACTTTAAAGCATTATTAAAATCACTGCTCCTGAAAAAACGTCCGTTTTAAAAACTTTGTTGGAATTGATACATGTCCCCTGCCTCTCCTACAGCCTTCAGCCATCGTTCGGAGAACAGTGAGTACTCTATCACTAAGGCTGACTTGGAAAACAGCTTATTAGTGATGATAAAATTCCAATCTGAGCTAGATAAAAAGATGAGCTGGCCGACACAGGACCCCCCAGGCACCATATTTAAAGGAATATTTCATTTTTATTGTTTCACTTTAAGCATTATTAAAATCACTGCTCCTGAAAAAACGTCCGTTTTAAAAACTTTTTTTGCATTGATACATGTCCCCTGGGGCAGGACCCGGGTCCCCAAACACTTTTTATGGCAATAACTTGCATATAAGCCTTTAAAATTAACACTTTTGGGGCCCATGCGCGGTGCAATGAGAGATGGACGTTTCTTCTGAGAGCTCCAGTGGACAGCGAGAATGACTCCCACAGGGCTATTCAGTCACTATTTCTCACCTCTTACCTCTCGCATCCCTCTGGGACCACAAGGTGCATGCCGTCCAGCAAAAAATCCAAACGAAAGCGCAAGCCACAGCGGTCCCTTACCACCTATCTTCTGCGGGCCTCAGAACAGGCCAGGATGACCAAAGATGGCGCCCAAGCCCAGCGTGGCTCCACATCACTGGCTCCTTCCAATACTGCCTCTCCTACAGCCTTCAGCCGTGAGTACCCTACCACTAAGGCTGACTTGGAAAACAGCTTATTAGTGATGATAAAATTCCAATCTGAGCTACATAAAACCATGAGCAGGCTGACACAGGAAATCACAGTACTGGGCAGCCGCACAGATCTTTTAGAATCGAAACACGATGAGCTAGCCTTTGCTCATACTGATCTCCGAAAAGATTTTGAATCCGTGGCAGAGAGTTATTCATTCCTGCAATCCCAAGTCGAGGACCTGGATAATCATAATCGCAGGAACAACCTGCGGCTGAGAGGTATCCCTGAGTTGGTTACAGATCTCACATCTGCAACTATCAAGTTGTTTTATTCCCTTCTCCCAGATACACCCTCTAAAGCATTTACATGCGACAGGCTGCACAGAGCATTGCACACGAAACCTCCAGCAGGTAAGCCCCCACCGCGATGTGATACTCTGCATGAAGGATTTCCTGACAAAGGAAGAAATCCTGAGAGCCTGATGGAATACCAACCACATTGAGTTGGATGGGGTTAAAATCCTGATCTACCCTATCCTGTCCCAGACCACTCTCGACTGTTGACGCAAAATGAAAGAAGTCACAAGGGTGCTACAACCAGCCCATATAAGATACCGCTGGGGATTCCCGTTTAAACTCACAGTGCCTCATAATGGCACCACATATACGGTCTATAACATCACGGAAGGCAAAGATCTCCTGATCAAGCTTGGACTGCTGGAATCAGATGCTGTTCCCCGCAACCCCTCTACTCCTCGGCCTAACCCTATCTGGGCAACACCTTCCCCTCGCCGCGATCGGAGAAGATGGCGCCAACCTTTCCATGACCTTCCAACCTAATCTGCTTGTTTTTTGCTTCACCACTTTTGCCTTACTGATACAAACTGATTCAGGTTCCTTCATAACGATGTTGCTGGCTTTGCCAGATTGTTATGTCACACAGAGAGACGTGGCATCCCACTGGGCCTTCTGGAGAATTCCTCCCTTAACTGACTACACCATATTATCGTCCCTCTTGATAGCCAGTCTGGTAACGACCTTTATTGTATAACCGGATTCATTTACTTTTCGGATGACATAATTTTCAAGATATATTGTCTCATATGGACACTTACTGTCTGACAAGAAGTCTCCTCGCCTACACAGTTATTCCCCCTACTTAAAATTAATAAAGTGATTTCATGCAAATCGTGATAAATAATTGAAAATATGAACTTCAGGAGAGTGTTCGAGTCCAAGTTCGGAGGACGTAGAGAGGAGACATTACTGGAAGTGGCAGCAGAGGAGGTAACACCCTGTACTGTGTGATTGGACAGTGGACCACTGCAATCTGAGAAGAAATACTGATGTAATATACCATCCAGAGGGACCACATCCTTTATCCAGGGAAGTTGGGAGATCCCCCTAGTGGTGACTGCATGTTATAGCCAACATTGAGGTAAGAGTTCTGGGAGACCAGACTATTAAAGAAGCCACAATAGGACTACGAGAAAAAATTACCTGCACTATTGAACCTCATTATTCTACATTCATTCCAAGAATTATTGGACTTTTTTATTATTATTGTGTATGCAATTTGAAGTGTATTTATTTGTTGTAACTCCACCAGGTTATATATACTTAATTATATTCATACCAGGTCATCTTTAATATATGCACAAAGATACTAAGAACACTGTGAGCTAACACACAATAAAAATGAAATTTATTGTTCACATATAGTAATTTTATTTCATTGTATCTCAGCTATCACCCATTTTATTTCACCTTATTATTATCAACACTCTCCTGAAGTTTATATTTTGAATCATTTATCACGATTTGCGCGAAATCACTTTATTAATTTTAATTGCTGAGTGTTCTGTGTTACACTATAGATTTTGCTGCACATATTATTTATATTTACACCATACTTTGTTCACTTATCCATAGTAGCGCAAGAGCACTTTTAACATTATTATTCCCCCTACTTACTCCTTGATCCACCCCGGGATGGCGTTCAATGCAGCGTGTAATATTTGGCTGCGTGGTTCTCCATCATGGATTGGCTCAGCTCTGGTGGTAGGTATCAGAAACCTTGGTCTGAAGTATGTCATGTTTTGATCAGTTTGGAAGTTCTCCCCTGACCCCCTCGTTCAATGTTGGTTTCTATTTTTTGGGTTTTGAGAGAACAAAATAAGTGTAGCGCTAAAAAGGTTTTAAAATGTCCAACATTAGAGATGACAAAGTAAACCAGCAGTCCCAAACATGGAATATGGGAGGAAATCATCCATATATATTAATCCCAATGTTAGAAAGTCCTCTGAAGGTATATGACTTCAAACACGGAGCAAATCAATAGGTGTATGACATCTAAGGTGAAGACAGACACACCACTACCAACAATGAAGAGGCTTACCAGACTGAATGGACCCAAAGGGGCATACGCCAGGTTGGGTCAGACAAAGCTTAGGTGGTCAGTGGCTGTAGATGGCCCGGAGGGGTGATGTTTATGGAATGAACCGTAAGTTGTTGTATCCCTCCTCTGCCGCCAGATAATGCAATGGAGAGAAGACATTGCATTATTTGGCGGCAGAGGAGGGATACAACAACTTACGGTTCATTCTATAAACATCACCCCTAAGGGCCATCTACAGCCACTGACCACCTAAGCTTTGTCTGACCCAACCCGGCGTATGCCCCTTTGGGTCCATTCAATCTGGGAAGCCTCTTCATTGTTGGTGGTGGTGTGTCTGTCTTCACCTTAGATGTCATACACCTATTGATTTTCTCCGTGTTTGAAGTCATATACCTTCAGAGGACTTTCTAACATCGGGATAAATATATATGGATGATTTCCTCCCATATTCCATGTTTGGGACTGCTGGTTTACTTTGTCATCTCTGATGTTGGACATTTTAAAACCTTTTTAGCGCTACACTTATTTTGTTCTCTCTTTACTTGGCATATATCTTGTTGGCCGTGTTAGCTGCTGTTTTCTCTTTAGGGCAGCGCAGCATTATTTTGTACATTTTTCCTCTGTATTTTTTGGTTTTATTTGTTCACATCTTATGGTTATGGAAGATTTAATTTCACAGTTCCATTGTACTATATGCTCCTCCATACTGTTAGTGCATATAACAATTGTTAACACTGCTTGACAGGTATAACTACAGGATTCTGGCTGCTTCACTGAGGCTTTCACATCTCTTGTATGAGAGTTCTTGCACCCACTTCCACTTATCCCCCTCCTTTGATGGCTTACTATGGCACGTAAAATATTTTCCCATAATGTACAATGTTTCAACCTTCCTCAGAAGTACAAAAAGGCTTTTCGCCATTATAAAAGTTTGGGAGCTGATATCCTACTAATGCAGCAGACCCGTTTCTCAGTCTCTAATCATCCTCAATACTTTGACAAGGCCTTCAAACAATTTATTGCACTATTCATGCAGCTAAGTCCAGTGGAGTAGTCATATTCATACGCAACACCCTGCTGTTTGTGTGGCATGTATATAAAGACCCTGAAATAATCCTCCAAGGCACGATACAGGGCTGTGATACCGCGATAGCCTCTGTTTATGCTCCGAATGAGGCCCAGGCATAATTTTTCCAACGCTTCTTTGACACTTTGGATCGATATCTCTCCCCACACTTGGTTGTTGGTGGTGATTTCAGTCTTACAGCACACCCAGTGTTGGATAGAAGAAGAGTTTCTCCATCCTCGAAAGTCTTTCCTAAGTCACTAGTCGGTTCCCTCAATGCTTTACAACTAATTGACGATTGGAGAGCGCACAATGTAGGCACTAGATCATATACCTTTTACTCTAACCCACATGATAGTCATGCCCGCCTCGACTATATCTATTGCACCCCGGTTGTCCTCACCAACTCCACTGCTGCTGAGATCCATGTGTGCCCTTGGTCGGATCACCACATGGTGGCGTTCTCAACGGCTCAAATAGGCCTCAATCCCTCTACGCACACATGGAGACTCAACAATTCTTTGCTTACTGATACTGCAATTATGGACTCACTTACCGATCATTTAGACAACTATTTTGCTAAGAATTCATTACCTGACATATCCCCTACCACATTGTGGACAGTCCATAAGGTGGTCATGCGGGGTCACCTCATTCATCTAGCATCTAAAAAGCATAGAACTAAACTGGCAGATCTACGTTCCCTTACAAAGACCCTAGATCGTTTGTACAACCACTATAACCAATCTCCCACCCTCAACCTCCTCGTACAAATGAATTCCAAAAAGTGTGTTAGACTTATTACTTTCAGAAGATACGGAGAGGGCTTTTAGATGCTCCAGGGCTAAATTCTTGCTGTTTAGTAACTCTGCTTCTACGATGTTCGGTAGGAAACTTAACCATATGGTTAAACCACCTCATGTGTATAAACTGCGTAACTCTTCTGGCTCTTTGGTATCTCACCCCAATGACATTCTTGGTATTTTTGTCAACTACTACCAAAAACTATTTTCAAAACCAGCGGTGACTGCTGACCCGGCCTCTCAAGCATGGTTTGCTGAATTAACACAACCCACTCTGTCTGAAAAGCAGCTGGAAACCTTGAACGCTCCGTGCACTAGTTCAGAAATTGCAGACATTATTAAGTCCCTTAAATCACCCACAGCCCCTGGCCCAGATGGCTATACCACCACTTACTATAAAAAATTCTCCTCTACACTGACCCCAAAATTAGTCACTCTCTATAACCACATCTTGGAGGTCCGCCACTTTCCATCAGAGATACTTTTGGTCACTATGTCCCTTATCCACACAAAGGTCATTCCGCCCCCCAAAACTTTTGTCCCATCTCAGTCATCAATAATGACTTAAAAAGTTTTGGCAGGATGCTGGCAGACAGACTGGCCTAGGTGATAACCACGCTTATTTCCCCAAACCTAACTGGCTTCATACCGGGTAGACAAATTACCGATAATATTCACTTGGTTACGAACATTATCCAAGATGCCAACATAAACTCTACGCAGGTACTGCTCCTCAGCCTCAATATACACAAGGCGTTTGACAGTGTGAGCTGGTCATACCTTATTCACCTACTGCTTAGATTCCGTATTACAGGAGCTTTCATAGAAGGTTTTCACGCCCTATATCAAGAACCCCAAACATGTATCAGGTTGCCGGGCAATAATTCCCAATTCTTTCCACTTTATAGAGGCATGAGATAGGGCTGTCCTCTGTTCCCTCTTCTATTTGCCCTGGCAACAGAACCTTTGTCTAGAGCCATCGCAAATAGTGTTGACATTAAGGGCTATAGTAAGGGACCTGAGGAATTTGAACTTAGCCTTTACGCAGATGATTGCACTGCCAAATTTAATGTCTCCTCTAGACTCTTTCCAATCATTCTCGGGTCTAGGGGTGAATCTGTCTAAGTGCACCGCTTTGCCCATCAACATTTCTGACGATTTAGCAAATTCTTTGCAACAACACTTTGAGTTCTCTTGGTGCACTCGTTCATTTCGCTATTTGGGAATCCAACTCACACCCACTTTCCAAGATCTTTTCCACCTCAATTATAACCCAATAGTTGCCCATATAAGAACCCTTTTAAAAACCTGGTCTACATACTTAATCTCCTTTTTAGGCAGAATAACAGCCATCAAAATGGCGACCTTACCGAAAAATATTATTTTTCTTTAGGACCCTTCCAATCTACGTCTCTAAGTTCTATATAGATTCTATCCAAAGAGATATTAATACATTTGTATGGCACTCCAAACACCCGAGATTTAATAAATCTTTGCTGTACAGACCCCAACCTCTCGGAGGTTTGGGCCTCCCAGATTTATGGCGTTATTATTTAGCGGCCAGACTCACCCAAACCGCACAATGGCATGCCCCAATATCTGATGTCCCATGGTTACATTTTGAAATGCACTCGGTGTTCCCATATCAACTTCCTGGTTTATTGTGGTCTAGATCCATACGCACATGTAATATAGCTCCCCTTAACAGTATCACAGGTCATTTCCTTTATCTATGGTCTCTCTACCATGGCAAATACAAATTAGCCTCCCCACTCGCACCCCTTTACTCCTTTTTAGGCGAACCCAACTTTCCCTCAGCTTTTCAACATAGGGACAGTGTGGTGAGGTGGAGCTCTAAAGGCTTAACCACCTTTGCATCCTTCAAATTTGGCACGCACTTCAAATTGTTCGCCCAACTCCAAACCGAACACAAATTACCTTCCTTGGAGCATTATCGATATCTCCAAATACGATGCTTTTATCTTAGTAGAGGTACACTATCATCCTGCACTCAGAACACTCAGTTTGAACTTATCTGTGAACACAATTCCAGAGATAGAGGAGTAATCTCACGCATATACAGGATTCTTTACGAGGCATTTCTGGACCAAAAAACTAGCCCAATGACCAGTTGGGAGTTGGAGACTAATCTCACATTCTCACCCCCTAAATGTGGGAAGAGATGTTGGAAAAAATGTAAAAAAACATGAGATCTCTGTCTACCCGTGAATCTGCAATTAAATTACATACCAGATGATACTTGACACGTTCTAAGCTCCACACCATATTCCCAGCTGTTTCTCCCCTTTGCTTTCGCGGCTGCCCTGAATCAGGTTCCTTCCTTCACATTTTTTGAAGTTTCAAACACCCAATTTCGCAACAGGCAGCCGCGAGGGCATCCAATATAGCTGGACACCTTCTTAAATTGACAGTACAGATGTGCATTCCTTTACTACCATCCCGCACGTTCCTGTTCCATGTCAAAGATTGATGCAAACACTTTTTGTAGCCATTCATTGGGTGACTGCCCTGAATTGGCGTTCCTCCTCTGTATCCTGGTCACAGGTTTTGGCCAGAATAGAGACAATTAAACTCTGTGAACGTATTCATCACACTCTGTATGATACAATTCACCTCTCTGACAGGAAATGGGAGTGCTGGGACACCCCATTTTGATCATACTTTGTATTGTACATCACGCTGAATACATTATGCCCAGAGTTCTGTGTTGAAGACACCATTTTTATATTGAAACTACATTTGCATTTACCTGTGAAGTTTTATGTTTTATTTGCTTACCACTACATGTACAGTGGGGGTGGAAAGTATTCAGACCCCCTTAAATTTTTCACTCTTTGATATATTGCAGCCATTTGCTAAAATCATTAAATTTCATTTTTTTCCTCATTGATGTACACACAGCACCCCATATTGACAGAAAAACACAGAATTGTTGACATTTTTTTTCAGATTTATTAAAAAAGAAAAACTGAAATATCACATAGTCCTAAGTATTCAGACCCTTTGCTCAGTATTTAGTAGAAGCACCCTTTTGATCTAATACAGCCATGAGTCTTTTTGGGAAAGATGCAACAAGTTTTTCACACCTGGATTTGGGGATCCTCTGCCATTCCTCCTTCCAGATCCTCTCCAGTTCTGTCAGGTTGGATGGTAAATGTTGGTGGACAGCCATTTTTAGGTCTCTCCAGAGATGCTCAATTGGGTTTAAGTCAGAGCTCTAGCTGGGCCATTTAAGAACAGTCATGGAGTTGGTGTGAAGCCACTCCTTCATTATTTTAGCTGCGTGCTTAGGGTCATTGTCTTGTTAGAAGGTAAACCTTCGGCCCAGTCTGAGGTCCCGAGCACTCTGGAGAAGGTTTTCGTCCTGTCCCTGCACTAGCAAAACACCCCCACAGCATGATACTGCCACCACCATGCTTCACTGTTGGGACTGTATTGGACAGATGATGGGCAGTGCCTTGTTTTCTCCACACATACCGCTTAGAATTAAGGCCAAAAAGTTCTATCTTGGTCTCATCAGATCGGTATAATCAGTATAATCCTAAACAGTATAATCAAACACAGCTGGACTCAAATGAAGGTGTAGAACCATCTCAAGGATAATCAGAAGAAATGAACAGCACCTGAGTTAAATATATGAGTGTCACAGTAAAGGGTCTGAATACTTAGGACCATGTGATATTTCAGTTTTTCTTTTTTAATAAATCTGCAAAAATGTCAATAATTCAGTGTTTTTCTGTCAATATGGGGTGGGTGCTGTGTGTACATTAATGAGGAAAAAAATTAACTTAAATGATTTTAGCAAATGGCTGCAATATAACAAAGAGTGAAAAATTTAAATGGGTCTGAATACTTTCTGTCCCCACTGTATGTCAATTAATCTTACAATAAAAACATTTGTAAACATAGAATTAACACTTTTGATTTTTCACATTTGTGTCCCATAGATTTTAACAGTGTTCGCACAAATTTTTTGTATGTTCGCATGTTCTGGTGCGAACCGACAAACTGACTGACTTGTAACTCTAAAGCTGGCTACTAGGGATGAGCTTCGTGTTCGAGTCGAACCCATGTTCGACTCGAACATCGTCTGTTCACCCGTTCGCCGAATTGTGAACGACATGGGCCGTTCGTGCCAAATTCGTGTGGCATGTCATGGCCCATAATTCACTGCGGCATCGCAGTGCATTGCTGGCTGATGATTGGCCAAGCATGCACTATGACCCGCATGCTTGGCCAATCACAGTGCCATCTGTAGAGAGAGCTGTAATTGGCCAAAGCCAGGGTGGCTTTGGCCAATTATGGCTCAGGGGGTTTAGTACACGCCCTACACTATATAAGGCTACCTGCACGGCGGCCCTGTGTAGTGTGTTCCGGCGTTGAGAGACAGAGACAGAGAGACAGTGTCATTTGATTTAAGTTAGATAGATTAGGCAGAACAGTCAGTCAGTTAGCTGCACTTACAGTGTATTGTGTATATATATATGCATCCCAGGTGTTGTATATATATATATATATATATATATATATATATATATATATATACACTGTATTCAGTTTAGCTAGATCCGTTCCTGTTATTATCTTCCTACTGACAGGCAGGCTTGTGTTGTTACAGTATTTACAGCTACCTAAAGAAAATTGCTGGTGTTCTTCTGATCCTATTAGTACCACAGTCAGGCAGCTAGACTATTTACAGTTAGTGTAGTGCTTCTTCCTCACAGTGTTCAGCTAAAACTACAAGTTAGTGTAGTGCGTCCTCCTCACAGTGTTCAGCTAAAGCTACAAGTTAGTGTAGTGCTACCTCTGCACAGTGTTCAGCTAAAGCTACAAGTTAGTGTAGTGCGTCCTCCTCACAGTGTTCAGCTAAAGCTACAAGTTAGTGTAGTGCACAGTGTTCAGCTAAAGCTACACGTTAGTGTAGTGCGTCCTCCTCACAGTGTTTAGCTAAAGCTACAAGTTAGTGTAGTGCGACCTCTGTACAGTGTTCAGCTAAAGCACCAAGTTAGTGTAGTGCGTCCTCCTCACAGTGTTCAGCTAAAGCTACAAGTTAGTATAGTGCGTCCTCCTCACAGTGTTCAGCTAGAGCTACAAGTTAGTGTAGTGCGTCCTCTGAACAGTGTTCAGCTAAAGCTACAAGTTAGTGTAGTGCGCCCTCTGCACTGTGTTCAGCTAAAGCTACAAGTTAATGTAGTGTATCCTCTGAACAGTGTTCAGCTAAAGCTATAAGTTAGTGTAGTGCACAGTGTTCAGCTAAAGCTACAAGTTAGTGTAGTGCGACCTCTGTACAGTGTTCAGCTAAAGCACCAAGTTAGTGTAGTGCGTCCTCCTCACAGTGTTCAGCTAAAGCTACAAGTTAGTATAGTGCGTCCTCCTCACAGTGTTCAGCTAGAGCTACAAGTTAGTGTAGTGCGTCCTCTGAACAGTGTTCAGCTAAAGCTACAAGTTAGTGTAGTGCGCCCTCTGCACTGTGTTCAGCTAAAGCTACAAGTTAATGTAGTGCATCCTCTGAACAGTGTTCAGCTAAAGCTATAAGTTAGTGTAGTGCACAGTGTTCAGCTAAAGCTACAAGTTAGTGTGGTGTGTCCTTCTCACAGTGTTCAGCTAAAGCTACAAGTTAGTGTAGTGCGTCCTCTGAACAGTGTTCAGCTAAAGCTACAAGTTAGTGTAGTGCACAGTGTTCAGCTAAAGTTACAAGTTAGTGTAGTGCGTCCTCCTCACAGTGTTCAGCTAAAGCTACAAGTTAGTGTAGTGTATCCTCTGAACAGTGTTCAGCTAAAGCTAAAAGTTAGTGTAGTGCACCCTCTGCACAGTGTTCAGCTAAAGCTACCTGTAGAAGGTTGGTGGTGTTTTCCTGATCCTATCACTACCACAGGCTGCTATTTTAACATTGGTGTAGTGCGTCCTCTGCACAGTGTTCAGCTAAAGCTACAAGTTAGTGTAGTGCGTCCTCTGAACAGTGTTCAGCTAAAGCTACAAGTTAGTGTAGTGCATCCTCCTCACAGTGTTCAGCTAAAGCTACAAGTTAGTGTAGTGTGACCTCTGTACAGTGTTCAGCTAAAGCACCAAGTTAGTGTAGTGCGTCCTCCTCACAGTGTTCAGCTAAAGCTACAAGTTAGTGTAGTGCGACCTCTGCACAGTGTTCAGCTAAAGCTACAAGTTAGTGTAGTGCATCCTCTGAACAGTGTTCAGCTAAAGCTACAAGTTAGTGTAGTGCACAGTGTTCAGCTAAAGCTACAAGTTAGTGTGGTGTGTCCTCCTCACAGTGTTCAGCTAAAGCTACAAGTTAGTGCAGTGCGTCCTCTGAACAGTGTTCAGCTAAAACTACAAGTTAGTGTAGTGCACAGTGTTCAGCTAAAGCTACAAGTTAGTGTAGTGCGTCCTCCTCACAGTGTTCAGCTAAAGCTACAAGTTAGTGTAGTGCATCCTCTGAACAGTGTTCAGCTAAAGCTAAAAGTTAGTGTAGTGCGACCTCTGCACAGTGTTCAGCTAAAGCTACAAGTTAGTGTAGTGCATCCTCTGAACAGTGTTCAGCTAAAACTACAAGTTAGTGTAGTGCACAGTGTTCAGCTAAAGCTACAAGTTAGTGTGGTGTGTCCTCCTCACAGTGTTCAGCTAAAGCTACAAGTTAGTGCAGTGCGTCCTCTGAACAGTGTTCAGCTAAAGCTACAAGTTAGTGTAGTGCACAGTGTTCAGCTAAAGCTACAAGTTAGTGTAGTGCGTCCTCCTCACAGTGTTCAGCTAAAGCTACAAGTTAATGTAGTGCATCCTCTGAACAGTGTTCAGCTAAAGCTACAAGTTAGTGTAGTGCGTCCTCTGAACAGTGTTCAGCTAAAGCTACTAGTTATTGTAGTGCACAGTGTTCAGCTAAAGCTACAAGTTAGTGTAGTGCGTCCTCCTCACAGTGTTCAGCTAAAGCTACAAGTTAGTGTAGTGCAACCTCTGAACAGTGTTAAGCTAAAGCTACAAGTTAGTGTAGTGCACCCTCTGCACAGTGTTCAGCTAAAGCTACCTGTAGAAGGTCGGTGGTGTTTTCCTGATTCTATCACTACCGCAGGCAGCTACATTATTTACACGTTAGTGTAGTGCGACCTCTGCACAGTGTTCAGCTAAAGCTACAAGTTAGTGTAGTGCACAGTGTTCAGCTAAAGCTACAAGTTAGTGTAGTGCGTCCTCCTCACAGTGTTCAGCTAAAGCTACAAGTTAGTGTAGTGCGTCCTCCTCACAGTGTTCAGCGAAAGCTATAAGTTAGTGTAGTGCGACCTCTGCACAGTGTTCAGCTAAAGCTACCTGTAGAAGGTTGGTGGTGTTTTCCTGATCCTATCACTACCGTAGGCAGCTACATTATTTACACGTTAGTGTAGTGCGACCTCTGCACAGTGTTTAGCTAAAGCTAAAAGTTAGTGTAGTGCACAGTGTTCAGCTAAAGCTACAAGTTAGTGTAGTGCGTCCTCCTCACAGTGTTCAGCTAAAGCTACAAGTTAGTGTAGTGCGTCCTCCTCACAGTGTTCAGCTAAAGCTATAAGTTAGTGTAGTGCCACCTCTGCACAGTGTTCAGCTAAAGCTACCTGTAGAAGGTTGGTGGTGTTTTCCTGATCCTATCACTACTGCAGGCAGCTACATTATTTACACGTTAGTGTAGTGCGACCTCTGCACAGTGTTCAGCTAAAGCTAAAAGTTAGTGTAGTGCACAGTGTTCAGCTAAAGCTACAAGTTAGTGTAGTGCGTCCTCCTCACAGTGTTCAGCTAAAGCTACAAGTTAGTGTAGTGCGTCCTCTGAACAGTGTTCAGCTAAAGCTATAAGTTAGTGTAGTGCCACCTCTGCACAGTGTTCAGCTAAAGCTACCTGTAGAAGGTTGGTGGTGTTTTCCTGATCCTATCACTACCGCAGGCAGCTACATTATTTACACGTTAGTGTAGTGCGACCTCTGCACAGTGTTCAGCTAAAGCTACAAGTTAGTGTAGTGCGTCCTCGGAGCAGTGTTCAGCTAAAGCTACAAGTTAGTGTAGTGCACAGTGTTCAGCTAAAGCTACAAGTTAGTGTAGTGCGTCCTCCTCACAGTGTTCAGCTAAAGCTACAAGTTAGTGTAGTGCGACCTCTGAACAGTGTTCAGCTAAAGCTACCTGTAGAAGGTTGGTGTTTTTTTCCTGATCCTATTACTACCACAGGCTGCTACATTATTTTAACATTGGTGTAGTGTGTCCTCTGCACAGTGTTCAGCTAAAGCTACAAGTTAGTGTAGTGCAACCTCTGCACAGTGTTCATCTAAAGCTACCTGTAGAAGATTGGTGGTGTTCTCATACTACAGGCAGGCAGTTGATTTTGCTAGCTGCAGTATCAGTATATATATATATATATATATATATATATATATATATATATATATATATATACAGTATATATATATATATATATATATATATATATATTATATATATATCCCAGCTTAGTGCAGCTACATCTCACTACAGGCCATTAGTATGTCTGGAAGGCCAACAAGGAGAGGCAGACAGTCACAAGCCAATAAAAGAGGGCAAGCAAGCTCTGTGTCTAGAGGCAGCAGTGCTGGTCGTGGAGACGGTGCATCCTCATCAGCACGTGGCCGTGGGACACGCTTGGCTTTTTTTTCAGCAGCTTGCCGTGTTGAGCCGCAACATGCGGAAGACTTGGTCAAGTGGATGACCAAGCCATCCTCATCCTCCTCATCCTCTCTCATCCATGCTCAGGGTACTTTGTCTGGCAAAGCAGCTGCCAACGCGGCCTCTTCCCTCGGCTCAATGGCATTAGTGACTCCTTTCCTAGCCCCACCATATCCTCCGGAGGAGTCCCTTGAACTGTTTGACCACAGTGTTGGGTACATGCTCCAGGAGGATGTCCAGGGTTTAGAAGGCTCTAATGATGATACTAAGCTAGATGAAGGCAGTATCGTGAGCACGGACAGAGGGGGTGCCCAAGAAGGACAGCAATCTGGCAGTCATGCTCCCCCTGCTGCAGCATACTGCCAGGTTTGCTCCAGTGAGGAGGAGGAAGGGGATGATGAGGTCACTAACTCAATGTGGGTGCCTGATAGGAGAGAGAAGGAGGAGGCACATCACCAACAAGGCAGGATGCCCTCCAGCGGCCAGCCTAAGGGCAGCACACTGACTGCATCACACCGCAAAGCTCCGCATGTGCAGGGCACTGCTGTCTCTGCGCGTTATTCCAAAAGTTCTTTGGTGTGGGTCTTTTTTGACACAAGTGCATCAGATCGCACTGCTGCTATTTGCAACATATGTCTCAAGCGTATCTCGCGTGGCCAAAACATATTCCGATTGGGCACCACATGCTTGACCAGACAAATGTTGACCTGCCATGCAGTTTGTTGGCAAGCGTATCTAAAAGACCCACACCAAAGAACAAAGAGGACCTCTCCTTGCTCCTCATCAGCTGAGATCTCCAACCCCACTGTACCTTCAGTCCTCTCTGAGACCTGCACTGAGAGGAATGAAGGTGTAGAATTAGGTGTGTTACAGCCAAGTACTTGTGGGCAATCTGCTTTCGGTACACCGACGTCAGATTGTACCAGGCAAATTTCCCTGCCCCAGCTGCTGCACCGCCAAAAGAAGTTCGCTCCCAGCTATCCACATGCCCAGCGGTTGAATGCTAGCTTGGCAAAATTGCTAGCACTTCAACTGCTACCTTTTCAGTTGGTAGACTCTGCCCCCTTCCGTGAGTTTGTGGAATGTGCGGTTCCTCAGTGGCAGGTACCCAAATGCCACTTTTTCTCATGGAAGGCGATTCCGGCTCTCTACCGGCATGTGGAAGGCAATGTCCATGCCTCGCTGGACAGGGCGGTCAGCGGTAAGGTGCATATTACTGCTGACTCATGGTCCAGCAGGCATGGACAGGGACGTTACCTAAGTTTCACGGCGCATTGGGTGACTCTGCTGGCAGCTGGGAAGGATGCAGGACAAGGTGCAGTAGTGTTGGAGGTTGTTCCGCCACCACGCCTCCAAAATGCCACTACTAATGATTCTGACACCCCTCTCTCCTCCACCCCCTCCTCTTCTTCTTCCTCCATGGCCTCTTCCTGTGCTTTGTCCTCGGAACCAGCAGTGCTCCGTAGGCGTTCAAGGGGCAGTATGCAGGTCAAAAGATGCCATGCGGTGCTTGAACTGGTGTGCTTGGGGGACAGGAGCCACACTGGGGCAGAGGTTCTGTCAGCTCTGCAGGGGCAGGTATCAGAGGTGGTTGATGCCACGCCAACTTAAGGCAGGAATGGTGGTTTGCGACAATGGCACCAACCTCCTCTCCGCCCTCCGACAGGGGCAAGTGACCCATGTGCCCTGTTTGGCTCACGTCCTTAACTTGGTGGTGCAGCATCTCTTGGGCAGGTACCCAGGCTTACAGGATGTCCTGAGGCAGGCCAGGAAAGTCTATGTGCATTTCTGCCGGTCATATAATGCCAGTGGGCCATGATCAGGGATGCATGCACTGTCCTGGCACCATTTGAGGAGGCCACGAGGATGGGGAGCAGTGACAGTGCATGCATCAGTGACACTGTCCCCCTTGTCCACCTGTTGGAGCACACGCTGCATGGAATAATGGACAGGACACTTGAGGCAGAACAGAGGCAGGAAGAGGAGGACTTCCTTAGCTCTCAAGGCCCCCTTTATCCAGACAGTGTTCCTGCGTGCCCGCCGATCACACAGGAAGAGGACGGGGAGGAGGAGGAGGATTGTGTCAGTATGGAGGTGGAGCCTGGCACTCAGCATCAGCAGCAGTCTTTAAGGAATCATTTACAGTCCCAAGAAACACATGGACTTGTACGTGGCTTGGAGGAGGTGGCTACGGATCATGTTGTCCTTAGTGACCCAGAGGACCGAATGCCTCATCAAACCTACGCTGCATGGCCTCCCTGATCCTGCAAAGCCTGCGGAAGGATCCTCGTATTCGTAGTATCAAGGGGAAGGAACAATACAGGCTGGCAACCCTCTTTGATCCACGTTACAAGGGTAAGGTTGCGGACCTTATCTTGCCTTCGCAGAGGGAGCAGAGGATGAAACATCTTCGGGAGGCCTTGCAGAAAGGACTGGGAGGTTACAAACTCCTGTTTCTGGACAACGTGTTGCTGAGGCTTCAGTCAGTCAAAGAAGGAGCGGTGGAGAAGGTGGCCGTCTGACCGATGCGTTCAGACAATTTTTTAGTCCGCAGCCCCAAGGTATGATCGGTTCCAGCAACCATCGCCAGCGTCTGTTTTACATGGTGCAGGAATACCTAGGGGCAAGATCTGACCTGGACACCTTTCCCACCGAAAATCCTCTGGGTTACTGGGTCTTGAGGATGGATCACTGGCCAAAGCTTGCACAGTATGCAATTGAGCTAGTGGCCTGTCCTGCATCCAGCGTTCTTTCAGAACACACATTCAGTGCTGCTGGAGGCTTTGTAACCGATCACAGGGTGCGTCTGTCCACCGACTCGGTCGATCGATTGACCTTCATAAAAATGAATCAGTCTTGGATCACCACTAGCTACCAAGCACCTGATGCTGATGTAACCATTTAAATTTTTTTGAAATGTCAGATCCCTTCAAAGACTGCCTATGCTGATGCTGAGTGACTATCCTGTTATACTGAGTAATTATCCTCTTCCTCCTCAATGATCATGATGATAGCTTGTAAGAACATTTTTGGTTCTGGGCGCCGCCAGTCCCGCCACCAGTGCCTAAGGCCCAATTTTTCAGCCCCTGTTTAACAGGGGCATGTAATTACAATTTTTCATGCAATTCTTTGCAGCAGAGCTAGTTCCTGCCCTCCAACTAGAGTATATGTGAGGGGTTGCAGTGTTATGGCACCAGCACCAGTGCCTAAGGCCCAATTTTTCAGCCCCTGTTTAACAGGGGCATGTAATTACAATTTTTCATGCAATTCTTTGCAGCAGGGCTAGTTCCTGCGCTCCAACTAGAGTATCTGTGAGGTGTTGCAGTGTTGTGGCACCAGCACCAGTGCCTAAGGCCCAATTTTTCAGCCCCTGTTCAACTGGGACATGTAATTAGAATTCTTGATCTAATATTTCACAGCAGGGCCCGTTTCTGCGCCCTCCAAGAGTATCTGTGAGGACTTACAGTGTTGTGGCACCAGCACCACCACCACCACCAAAGGCCCAATTTTTCTGCCCCTGTTCAACAGGGGCATGTAATTACAATTCTTGATCGAATATTTCACAGCAGGGCCGTTTCTGCGCCCACCAAGAGTATCTGTGAGGACTTACAGTGTTGTGGTACCAGCACCACCACCACCACCAAAGGCCTAATTTTTCTGCCCCTGTTCAACAGGGGCATGTAATTACAATTCTTGATCTAATATGTAGCGCTGGTAGATTTGCGATCTACCATCTGATAGGTAAATTTAGTAAATTGCTCGTTAGGGGAAGTTAGATTTGCCTCTGTTCCAGCTTGGCTGACGTTGCATGTGTTTCCATACTGGGCCGGTGGGTGTCGTTATTATCGGCTAGTGTTGGAAAGGCAACGTGTCAAAGCGAATGGATGCTCTTCTGTCCCGGAGACAACTCGGTGGAGGTGGTCCTCCGAGTGGGATTCTGGGAGAGGGTATTTATGGGACAGACGCCATGTTCTAGGGTCGTTTTTACAGCCACCTGCTGGCCCTCCTGGCCGACAGGTATGCATTAGAGTGCTACCTCGTGGTCCTCCGTTCCGGAGGCCCACATCCCTGCGGCGCATGGGTGGGCCCAGAAGCTTGTCTGGGGCCTACCACAGCAGCAGAGGAATGGTCCTGAGCTGTCTATCCAGAGTGAAGAAGCTGGACAACCAAGGAGATCCCAGGGGAGGACCCGTCATGGAAGGATCATGCAGAGTGCTGGTGTGGAGAGGGGCCTGGTGACTCGGTTGGAGGACGTATCCTAAAGTAACTTTACAGCATAGTGTTGCCGGGTTTGGCTTAAAGGTTCAAGCACTGTGACTGACATTCACCGCAAAACCAATACATCCTGTGGCAGAGGATCGTACGAGTTCATCCCAAGCAAGTCTGTGGCAGAGACTTTTGTTCGTGCTACGTACTGGCAGCTAGGCAAGTGAAGGAGAGGCCTATCCAGGCGAGCAAAGAGTGTGTCCCACAAGGGGAGCGCATTCTACTGTAATATTCAACTCTAAAGGACAGTTGTCAAGAATCCTACAGAAAGGGTATTTGAGCTTTCCCTGCAGTTTCCCTTCTGCCTTTTTCCTGCTACTTCCTTCGTTAATTGTTCAATAAAGCATTGAAAACGTACTCAAGTGTTGGTGCTTGTGTCGTCCGGAGGTGGACTCAGTGGAACCCTAGACCCGGTGGTGGTGAAACAGAGGGAAGGAGAGTGAAGGTTACAAGCCCGCTTAAACCAGCAGCTCCGCCGAGAGTTATTGCTACAAATATTTCATAGCAGGGCTCGTTTCTGCACCCACCAAGAGTATCTGTGAGGACTTACAGTGTTGTGGCACAGCACCACCACCAAAGGCCCAATTTTTCTGCCCCTGTTCAACAGGGGCATGTAATTACAATTCTTGATCTAATATTTCACAGCAGGGCCCTGTGAGGGCTTACAGTGTTGTGGCCACAACAACACCTAAGGCCCAAATTTCTGCAGAGTATATAGGGCAGGCCCCTACTTTCAAACATCCAACTTACAAGCGACTCCTACTTGCAAACGGAAGGAGACAACAAGAAGTGAGATGAAATCTACCCCTAGGAAGGGAAATTCTCTCCTGTAAGAGTTAATATAGGAAAAACTTTTCTCCTTTCCACTGATGCTTTATCACCAATCCTTGTTTCACAAAAAAAAACTAATTTTCAAAAAACATTTTTCATTGGGACAAAAAGTGAGGTGAAATCTTCTGAAGAGGAGCACAGACAGCAAAACAAATGTCACAGGGGTGATAACCCTTCCCTATGTTTTCTAAAAAGCTTAAAATAGATTTTTTGGCTGGAGCTAAACACGTTAAAAATATACCAGTTCAAAATTACAAACAGATTCTACTTAACAACAAACCTACAGTCCCTGTCTTGTTTGCACCTCCTGTATACTGCTGTTCAGAGTATATAGGGCCTGGGGGCCCCACACCTTTCCTTTTTTAATTTGGGTGCGGGGTTCCCCTTAATATCCATACAAGACCCAAAGGGCCTGGTAATGGACTGGGGGGTACCCATGCCATTTGCCTCACTGATTTTCATCCATATTGCCAGGACCCGACATTACATTAAAGCCGCAAGCAGTTTTAAATGAGTTTTTTTCCTTTAAAAATGACATTTTGTGCAGGGACTGTTCTAAGCACGGGAAACACACGCCACTTTACAGGCATACGATAGACACCCCCCAGGTACGATATTTAAAGGAATATTTCACTTTTTTTTTTTTACTTTAAGCATCATTAAAATCACTGCTCCCGAAAAAACGGCCATTTTTAAAACTTTTTATTGCATTGATACATGTCCCCTGGGGCAGGACCCGGGTCCCCAAACCCTTTTTAGGACAATACCATGCAAATTAGCCTTTAAAATTAGCACTTTTGATTTCGAATGTTCGAGTCCCATAGACGTCAATGGGGTTCTAACGTTCGTGCAAATTTTTGGTCCGTTCGCAGGTTCTGGTGCGAACCGAACCTGGGGGGGTGTTCGGCTCATCCCTACTGGCTACACATTATACAATTTTTTTTTTTCAATTTCCTTTAGATTTATCTTCAATTATGTAGTGCAAGGCCCTGCCTGATTGTATACAAATTGAAAGTGTTTAGGTTTGACCTCATATTATATGGTTTTGGTAAATCTGAAGGAAAATTGTACAAGAAAATTGTATAATGTATACCCAGCTTTAGGGAATGTGAAAATTTGAATTGTATCTGTTTCAGTAAGCCAGGATTCTTAACTCTAAGGCCCCTTTCACATATGCGGATCGTTCGTTTCATCAGTTCAGTTACTTTTTTTCAGGGCCAGTTCACACCAGATGCAGTTCTTTTCAGTTCCGTGTGCTTTTTTTCTGCACTAAAAATGCATGCACAATGTTTTCCATGTATTCCAATGGCTCTAGTTCACACCAGAAACTGACCAGAAACTGACTGCATGGTGTGAACTAGAGGCATTGGAATACATGGAAAACACTGTGCATGCATTTTGTGCAGAAAAAAAGCACACGGAACTGAATGGAACTTTTTTTATTATTATTATTATTTATTTACATCCACCAGCTACACCACTTGAGTCCTATTCTTTTATGCAAAAATGGACCATTTGTCCGCTTACATCCATTTTTCCTCCAATCCGTTTTTTTAGCAGAAGAAAATAAGAGCTTTGATCCGTTCTGTTCCAAAAAATGGATGTTGACAGAAGTGGATGTAAACGGATGTAAATGGATGACCATTTACATCTGTTTTTCCATAGAGATGCATCAATGTCGGGTTTTCATTCATTAACGGATGGATGAAAAACATAAACAGTCTACATGTGTAAAAGGGGCCTTAGTAGCGTTTTAGACTGAAAGTTTTTTCTCTTGCAAAACATTTCAAATTAATATATGACTTACTTTTATCATGTCAATCTTTAACAGTCTTAGCAATTCATGATTTCTGAAACACTGGACTTTGTGGAATTTGTATGTCTGCAACATGTAGTTTAGTGCACAAGAGTCTGAAATGTAGTAGTTTAGCTGATAATGCTTGTGCAGTTGCATTTCTAGTCAATCTGTAGACAAGTGAGAACTCGCTTTTCAGCTTTTAGCACTGTTGCACTTAGAATGACAATTGCGCGTTCATGCAACACTGTAGCCATATACATTTTTTATCAATTTTTTCACACAAATAGAGCTTTATTTTGGTGGTATTTAATTACCACTGAGTTTTTGTTTGCTAAATAAATGAAAAGAGACCAAACATTTGTTTTTCTTTGTTTCTGTTGAAAACTTTACAAATAAATAATCTTTCTTTGCAAATTTGGACCAAACTCAGTGGCGGCTGGTGAAGTTTTAGCATGGGGGGCCCCAGACTCCGCCCTTTCTTTTTACCCCTCCCACTTGGTGAAAATGGGCGTGGTTTGAGCGAAATAGTGGGCGTGGCTCTAAAGGTGGTGTGGTTAGCGTCTAAGATGAACGAGGGATGGAGGGAGAGAGGGATGGTGGACAGCAGGCCCAGATCCTACACAACAATATAAATATGTGTATTCTAGAAAATGTAACAATCAGCAGATAAAGATACTCCAAACACCTGGTGTTAGCACTTCAACCATCCCGGCACCATGGTTGTTATGGTGTCAGGATGATTGAAGCACATTATTTCTGTTATTACATTGTAATAAAAAAAATTAAATCATTCAACTCACCATAATGCAGAATCAGTGGGAGCCCTTAGCGTGTCGCCTGCCACCAGATGTCATCAGGCGACCCCGCAGAGTCCGTCCTTACATCAGGTGCCCGCAGCGGAGTCCCTCCATACATGCAGCCTGTGTCCCATCAAATGCAGCCTGTGTCACATCAAATGCAGCCTGGGTCACATCAAATGCAGCCTGCGTCACATCAAATGCAGCCTGCATCCCACCAAATGCAGCCTGCATCCCCCCAAATACAGCTTCTGTCTCCCAAATGCAGCCTCTGTCCAATGCAGTCTCTGTCCCCCAAATGCAGCCTCTGTCCCACCAAATGCAGCCTCTGTTCAATGCAGCCTCTGTCCCCCCAAATGCAGCCTCGGTCCCCTCAAATGCAGCATCTGCCCCCCAATGCAGCCTCAGCTCCCCAATGCAGCCTCTGCCCCCCAATGCAGACTCTGCCCCCCCAAATGCAGACTCTGTCCCCCCAAATGCAGACTCTGCCCCCCCAATGCAGCATCTGTCCCCCCAAATGCAGACTCTGTCCCCCCAATGCAGCATCTGTCCCCCCAAATTCAGACTCTGTCCCCCCTAATGCAGCATCTGTATCCCCTAATGCAGCATCTGTCCCCCCAAATGCAGACTCTGTCCCCCCTAATGCAGCATCTGTCACCCCTAATGCAGCATCTATCCCCCAAAATGCAGATTCTGTTTCCCCTAATCCAGCATCTGTCCCCCCTAATGCAGCATCTGTCCCCCCAAATGCAGCTTGCCTGTGTCCCATTAAATGCAGCCTCTATTACTCCAAACCCCCCATCCCGTTCTCTGCACAGCTGTACTTACCTTGCTGTTGTCCTCTCCTGCGGTGTCTCCTTCCACTTTCAGCGGCGATGGAGTGGCCTACTTCCTGTTTCCTCTCCCTCGGCGCAATGGGAGAAAGAATCAGGAAGTGACATCAAACTCAGATGTCAATCAAATCTGAAGCACCAAGTAGCTTCCGCCCGGCGCCTGTAGTATATATTACTATAGGCGCCGGGCGGAAGCTACTCGGCTCCCCAGAAAGCGCAGCAAGGCGGGCTAAACGACCACAAATGAAGCGCCACGTCTGCAATCTCGTGATTGCATAGACGTGGCGCTTCCCATAAGCGCACTGTGTCTGGCATCGCACTGTGTCCGGCGTCCGAACACAGTGCACTTAAAGAACTTTTTTTGGATTTTTTTTTTTTAAAGGGCCAGTTTTAAATTTTTTTTTCTCATTTTTTTTTTTTTTGTGGCTGCCTGGAGGGGGGGCGGCGCCCATGCACCCCCTATGGACGGGCCACCACTGACCAAACTGTATTCTGCTACATTTCTTTGGTGAAATTAACCTAAATCAGTATTTATTAGTTAGTCTGTAGGAAAGTTATAGAGTCCATAAATGATGGTATATATCTGAAAATTGGTCAGTCCTGATGTACTAACAGCCTATCTCATTTATTGAGGCCCAGAAATGCCAGGACAGTACAAATATCCCCCAAATTATCCCTTTTTGGAAAGTAGACAGTTCAACGTATTTAGTAAGAGGCATGGCAGTTTTTTTGAAGTTGTAAATTTTTGTCACTATTTTTTGTAAAATTAAGAAATTAAAAAAACTTTTTTTCACATTTTATTTTTTTACATACTGTCACCAGTGCAGTACAGTATCATTATATAACTGGTGTGGTGGTGATCAGAGACGCTGACTGGTGACAGTATATAAAATAAAAAAAGTACTGTAACCAGAGCCAGTGTTACCATAAGGGGGAAAGGCCAAAGACTGCCCCAAGGTCGGACTTTAAAGACACTTTGGACGACAGATGGAATGATAACAATTCATAAGGCAAAAATATAACAAAAAAGATAAAGAGTTAAAAATACAAATCACATAATGGATGAAACTACATGGCGCAAATGAATATATGCACCACATAAACAACAGTAAGCCCCTGTGCGTCAACGCATTTTGCTGTTCGTCAGGACACATTCAGGGGTTGTTGGAAAGAATGGGTCTCACTATCTAAAATAAAACACATGTATAATACTTTGTGTAATAATCACATATAGGAAAGTATATAAAAACATGAAATGTCAAACTATCCATGTGACATGCATCGCACACATATAGCTACCTTATCAGCAGAGTTCACTGAAGAATCCACTAAACATCAAGTGACACCATATAAAATGTTAGAATTTATGTGACCACTGGCAAGCTGGAATGATTTGTATAACAGTGTATATTACCATCATGTATTTCATGTGATGATATTTTAATAAAAAGTGAAAACCACATGAACATACTCACTAGCCAACAGTATCACTCCAAGCATAAATTAGTGCAATAATTTTCCTCCAAAGTAGGTAAGGGGAAAAGAAACACACCAAAAACAAAAGAGAGGAGGGGGTGGTATGGACACAACTATAACGGGCTACCATTCAGCCATAATGCTAATGGTGTTCATATGATATATATATATATTTATTAGTTGGCTCGGCAGAACCACATTTATTAAGCAATGAACAACCTGACCTGCAACTGGTAAGTATCATAGAATTTACGGAGAGGGCGCATGCACGGGACTTCCGGACCACCACGCTAGCCGGGAGCTGCGCACTGCTCCTCCAGCGCCCCTTACACCAGCTACATCTAGCGGGACCCCTCGGAGACCCCACCATCTCTGGACAGTGCAGGGCACCCGCCCATATGTCGGGGGTCCACCCAAAGGAGGACGTTAACCATCAGCTCCACTTCGGCCTGGCTACCCCTGAGCTTTCCAAGATAGCAGACGCAGTTCATCCACGCGCAGACACAGAAACCCAGGACAGCATAGCTTTCTTGCCTCCCTAGGCTCCATTGAATCACTTCTGGGCAGATCACTGGCAGGCATTCCACACTCTCCCCTGATTAACAGTCCTAGCAGCCTGGCTGATTCACTACAGGCCTCTCCCATGCTACACAATCACCCCCCCCGAAATGGCCCAGCTATTAAGCAGCTTCTCTGATATGTTGGCTGCTGGCCTAGCACAAAATGCAATGCAGATTACATCCTCAATTAAAGCAGACCTACAGAGCCTGGGGGCCGAAATGGATGCAATTGAACAGGCTGTAGATGACTCTGCAGCACGCACGAATCAAAACACCACATGCATCCAGACACTACAAGAACAACTTGAAACTGCTCTCTCCAAAATAGATGATTTAGAGAATGGGAGCAGACGTTACAATTTTCACATCAGAGGAGTACCCGAATCTATCAGTGACATACAAGACACCGTCAAATCATTTATAAAGGATATCATCCCAGGTTCATCCCAGGATCACAGGCTGGAATTGGATAGGGTCCTAGGGTCCACAGAGCGTTGCAACCCCCCCCCCCCACAAGATGGTCTCCCACGGGACATTGTGGTAAAACTCAATTTCTACGGGGTGAAGAAGGAAATAGTAGGTGAGGTTGAAAAAAGACACAAGTCCATCAAGTCCAACCTATGTGTGTGATTATGTGTCAGTATTACATTACATATCCCTGTATATTGCGGTCATTCAGGTGATTATCTAATAGTTTCTTGAAGCTATCAATGCTCCCCGCTGAGACCACCGCCTGTGGAAGGGAATTCCACATCCTTGCCGCTCTTACAGTAAAGTCATGAAGAAATCTCGCAATCGGGATAATCTCAACATACATGGCAATAAAATCCAAATTTTTGTGGATATCTCCCCCCCGCCACATTTCAGAAGAGGAGATCCCTCAAACCTCTCCTTGACATTCTCTCCCAGAAAATGATAAAGTACAGCCTTCCCCTTCCGCCTGCAGTTCCAGTACAAGGAAAAATCCCACAGCTTCACCAACTTCCAAAACGGTTAACGTCTCCTTTATGATGAACTTTAACTCGGGTTCATCTCGCAGGAACTACCTCCTCACCAGACGGAGAATCGCCCAAGCTCCTCCAAGAGGCCTTCACCGAACAGCCCCCTTACTTTGCTGTGGGTGAAACAGCAATCGAAAAGACATTGTGACTCTATACCCCCAAGGTGAGCGCCTGGGCCGACTGGCCCCTAAGGGTCTGATTCCAATCCTTCCGATTTAGCCTTAACCCCCAATGGTGTAGTAGCTACTCCTACACTCACTTGGTCCTTTTCTGGATCTTTTGGACTGGTCCTCCCTATGCAGCTATACCCTTATCTCCACCCCCCCTCCTCTAATGTTTTCCTTTTTCATTTTATCCCAAGGTCCACTATTCTATACTACTCACCTTTCCACGAAGGCTGCAGTTATTCATTTAAGACATGGACTAGGACCGAAAGGACTGGTACAGTTTACATCCTACAAATATATTTCCCCTCCCCCTAACCCTTAGCCATTTCCCCCTTCCATTACCCCCCCAGCCCTCCCCCTCCTCTCCCCTACCCTTTCCCCTCCTTACCCTCCTTGTTACTGTTGCCTTAAGGCTGATTTAAATGTTTGTTATGTAGACTCAGATCAGGAGATATATGTTTATGTGTTTAGTACATTTGCAACTCCTACATGATGTCTATCCCTACCCGGGGTCCTTCCTTAACTTTGTTTTTCAAGGGGCCCTGTGGCTGGAGCAGGGCCGCTTGCCACTCCACCTGCTGTGACCTTGAAGAGTTATCCTCTACTGGTCACACCAGGAATGCAACCCCTTTTAGGGTTGCCCTTAAACCGATCCCTACAATTTATAGGGCTTCGGAACAGGTCTTGGTTGGCCAAACCTGCTTACAGAGAGTCCAGGATATCTAATACACTGGACTTGTCTTCTCTCAATCACCTCCTCTCTTTTCTCCTTTTCTGTTCTTTCCTTACTTCCTCTGCCCTTCTTTCACCCCCTCATATCCATGGCTGACACTACCCCTAAACAGGCGTCCCTTAAGATAGCATCTTATAACACACAAGGTTTGAATTCCCTGATTAAAAGACGTAAGGCCTTCTATAACTACCACTCTAGGGGATTAGACATCATTCTAATCCAGGAAACCCACTTCTCGAAGAGTTAACCCCACCTTTCTGCACCAAAAGTACCCTACCTTTTTCCTAGCTAATGCAGATGATAAAAAAAGAGGGATAGCCATCCTCATCTCCAAACGCACCCCATTCACTCTCTTTCAAACCATCAAGGACAGTGAAAGACAGTATTTTCTGGTCAAAGGCCATATTAATGGCGCCCTATTCTCCCTCATTTCTTACTATGCTCCAAACAAAGGCCAAGCTTCCTTTTTCTCCTCCATGCTGACCTTCCTTTCCCCCCACCTTGAAGGTAATTTGATCATGGGCGACGATTCAAATGTCGCCTTTGATCACCTTTTAGATAAGTCGACACAAGGCAGAACCCACCTGAAACGGCCCCCAAACAGAGCCTCCATATAGCCCGCCTCTTTCACTCCCTAGGCATGATAGACACTTGGAGGTAAATACATCCTACCGCTAAGGGTTTTTACACATTTCTCTGCACCTCAAAGGACATATGCACGCATAGATCATACAGTCAGGTCCATAAATATTGGGACATCGACACAAAAAATCTTTCTGTCTCTATACACCACCACAATGGATTTGAAATGAAACGAACAAGATGTGCTTTAACTGCAGACTGTCAGCTTTAATTTGAGGGTATTTACATCCAAATCAGGTGAACGGTGTAGAAATTACAACAGTTTGTATATGTGCCTCCCACTTTTTTAGGGACCAAAAGTAATGTGACAATTGGCTGCTCAGCTGTTCCATGGCCAGGTGTGTGTTATTCCCTCATTATCCCATTGACACGGAGCAGATAAAGGGTCCAGAGTTCATTTCAAGTGTGCTATTTGCATTTGGAATCTGTTGCTGTCAACTCTCAACAGGGCCGGACTGGGCATAAAAACCAGCCCTGGAAAAAATTTCATACCAGCCCCATAGCATTATTATACCAGCCCAACAGCATAACTTTCTTGTTCATGGAAGGGAAAACCATGTAGTTTAAAGCACATAGGGCAGATATGAAAGCACATAGGGCTTTATATATATATATATATATATATAAAAGCAAATTCCAGTTGAAAGTGGTCAATCATCAAGGGGGACACCATGAACTCGAAAACGTGTGGGGGGGGACTCTGTTGACCAGAGACCACCTTCTGCAGAAAGAATACACTAAGGTAAGGGGGGGGTTACTGATATAAGGGGGAAACCTTTATATCAGATCAGTGCCCCCTTACATTATTGCATTCACGCCCCCCTTACATCAGTGACCCCCCTCAGACTGTCCTGGCGATTCTGTCACTGACCTCCTCTTAGGTGCACCGTGCAGGGCTCAGTCAGTCGGCTCCAGCTCGGTGGCTCTGTTTTTATGCTATAGTCTCCTCACCACAGTCCACACACGTCTGACTTCTCCCATGACCCCCATCCTGCTCCCATTCTTGACTTCTCTCCAGACTCCCTCAGAGACTGCAGACATGATACAGGAGATGTCAGAGGTTGCGGACATGATACAAGAGATGGTTAGAGACTGAGGACATGATACCAAAGATGGTAAGAGAATGCAGACATGCTACAAGAGATGGTCAGAGACTGCAGACATGATACAGGAGAATAATGCAGCCTCAGCAGTTCTGAACAAATGCAGCCTCATTGTGCCCATCAAATGCAGCCTTATTGTGCCCATCAAATGCAGCCTAATTGTGCCCATCAATGCAGCCTCACTGTGCTCATCAATTGCAGCCTCACTGTGCCAGTGAATGCAGCCTCACTGTGCCATCATTGCAGCCTCACTGCCCATCAATGCAGCATCACTGTACCCATAAAATGCAGCTTTACTGTGCCCATGAATTCAGCCTCACTGTTCCCACCATTGCATCCTCACTGTGCCTGTGAACGCAGCCTAACTGTGCCCACCATTGCAGCCTCACTTTGCCCGTGAATTCAGCCTCACTGTGCCCACCATTGCAGCCTCACTGTGCCTGTCAGTGCAGCATTACTGTGCCCAACATTGCAGCCTCACTGTGCCCGTGAATGCAGCAACACTGTGCCCACCATTGCAGCCTCACTGTGCCCACCATTGCAGCCTGTGCCCGTGAATTCAGCCTCACTGTGCCCATCATTGCATCCTCACTGTGCCCATGCATGCAGCCTCACTGTGCCCACCATTGCATCCTCACTGTGCCCATGAATGCAGCCTAACTGTGCCCACCATTGCAGCCTCACTTTGCCCGTGAATTCAGCCTCACTGTGCCTACCATTGCAGCCTCACTGTGCCTGTCAGTGCAGCATTACTGTGCCCACCATTGTAGCCTCACTGTGCCCGTGAATGCAGCAACACTGTGCCCAACATTGCAGCCTCACTGTGCCCACCACTGCAGCCTGTGCCCGTGAATTCAGCCTCACTGTGCCCATCATTGCATCCTCACTGTGCCCATGAATGCAGCCTCACTGTGCCCACTATTGCATCCTCACTGTGCCCGTGAATGCAGCATCACTGTGCCCACCATTGCAGCCTCCCTGTGCCCGTGCATTCAGCTTGTGCCCGTGAATTTAGCCTCACTGTGCCCACCATTGCAGCCTGTGCCCATGCATTCAGCCTCACTGTGCCCACCATTGCAGCCTGTGCCCGTGAATTCAGTCCTCCTCCTCATCACCTCCCCTCTCATCTCAAACCCTAATGTCTTACAACTCCTTCACAAATTTGGACAGGTCTCAGGTTTGCAAGTTATGTCTAAATCTGTCGCCCTCAATGTTTCTTCTCCCCCGTCCCTAGTCGATAGACTACGGAACCATTTCTCCTGCTCTTGGAGTACCACCTCCATCCCATACCTGGATGTCCACCTGACAACCAATATAGACCAACTTTATAAATACAACTACCCACCCATGTTCAAAAAGCTTAAGAATGATCTTAAGCAATGGTCACTACACAAATTGTCCTGGCTTGGAAGGGTCAATGCCATTAAAATGACCCTCCTCCCAAGATTACTATACCTCTTCGCTCTCTCCTCATACTGGTCCCCAAACTCCATATCAATAACTTACAGTAATCGATAATCCGATTTACATGGGGCAAATCAAATCACAGACTTCCTAAAAAGACCCACTTTAGACCCAGACGGAAAGGAGGTTTAGGACTGCCCAATCTCTGGTGGTACTACCAGGCAGCACAACTAAGCCAAATCTCAGCCATATACTCCAGAGGCCCTAAACCTGACTGGATAGGAATGGAAAGACAAGCTATCCCTAATTTTACTATTGACTTCATTATATGGCGCCCCCCTAGATCTAGGCCCCCGATCCTATCCCCTACCCTATCTCACTCAATGGCATTATGCGACTCACTACATAAATTAAACACCATAACAGCATTGCATCTTCACTGTGCCCACCATTGCAGCCTGTGCCCGTGAATTCAGTCCTCCTCCTCATCACCTCCCCCTCAACATCACCCGGTGACCACGCCCCCTAAAACGTCACAGTCCCAGCATGCCCAGGGACTGTGACATCATAAGGGAGCGGGGTCTCCGCCTATATAAGTCACAACGGAGCCCTCAGAAAGCAGTCCAGCCGGAGAGAGCGTCGTGTCAACATCTGGAGAAGAGAAGAGGGAAGAAGACAAGAAGCCCAGAAGCCCAGAAGTCCGGACCTCTGCTGGCAAGAGAGCGTCCTGAAGACAGAGGAGGAGCCGGCCGAAGAACTGGAACACCGGGAGTAGAACCAACCAGACGCCGGGAGAAGAGGAACCGGAGGGACCCCCGAAGCCGGAAGAAGACCCCCGAAGCCGGAAGAAGACCCCCGAAGCCTGTGTAGTGTGTTTTATTATTGACACTTTTTCCCTAGGTGAATGGGTAGGGGTACCATGTACCCCATACTCATTCACATAGGGTGGGGGGCCGGGATCTGGGGGCCCTCTTAATATAGGGGTCTCCCGGATTCCGATAAGCCCCCCACCCGCAGACCCCAACAACCAACAGCCACCCCCTTTCCTGACCGGCCGGGCTGCGTGCTCGGATCAGGGTCTGGTATGGATTTTAGGGGGGACCCCACGCCGTTTTTTCGGCGTAGGGGCTTCCCTTTAAAATCCATACCAGACCTAAGGGCCTGGTATGCCCTGCGACGGGGCTCGCAAGGTGTCAATCTCGCCGATAAAAATGGCAAGATTGACTTCCTTTTCTAGTCCCGTCGCACCTGAGTCACGTTCAAAATGAACGGACTTGTCCATGTGTGGGCAAGTCCGTTCATTCTGAAAGTCCGCCGTAACTCCGGCGAAAGTCCGTTGGAAAGACGGGCGGACTTAGCACGCCGGAAAGTTCGGTCGTGTGTGGACAAGTCCGTCCGTTTTAAAGTCCAGTGCACCTGGCGGACAAAGTCCGTCAGAAAGTGTGCCGGACCAAGTATGCCAGAAAGTCCGATCGTGTGTACGCGGCATAACTCTCCCTCTTCTTTTCTATCCCTATTCTCATATTTCCTATCAGCACCTGCTGGTGGGATGTTGGGATATGAACGTAACAAAAATCCCTCTTCCTCTCACAATTGCACTAGTTTGTTTTTGGTACAAGTTGTTAATGTTAGTTACATTGCACAGGTTCAGATGTCCTTAGGGCATATCTATTATATATATGTACCTGAGGGTAATTCTCCTAATAGGTTACCAATGGTTTTCTTAATACCTCCTGTGAGTGCACTTAGAAGTAATCAACAACCAGAGGCCGGAAGGCCTCGATGCCCTGGCACAGTCTGAACCCATATAGGATGTCGGGGTTTCAGGGCAACTGGCGGCTTTTTAAATCAGTTGTCACTGTGCCTTACGTTTCTATAGCAAGTATAATTCCCTCAACACTATCCTCTGCACTCGTGGCAGAACCGCCCAGATGATGTTTGTCCCTGAAAATCCTCTTTGATAGCAGATGTTTCTATGTTTGTTACTCTATATTTTTTGAATCCCCTGCGCGGGAGAACTATTTCTTATCATTCAATAAAAATATCATTCAATAAAAATATTTTAAAACTTAAAAAAAAAAAAAAGAATTTTGCGGAGAGTGACTAACACCTTAAAGCCATCTGAAAAAAGAAAAAAAGAGAAGAGGGAAAAGATAACGGCAGACTGTTAGTATGAATAGCTAAGTCTGAAGGACTCTAGCAATATCTATGTCTGTTAGGTATAGCTGTATAGCTGATAAAGCTTGCCATAGCTAATGTTGTGTCCAGTCTGCCCCCTCACAAATACAGCATGTCCACCACACTGAAAGTATCACACAGGGAGCTATTTATGGCTATGAGCGCGTGGCACGGATCACACGCCATATGTCATGAAAGGGTTCACCTGTTGGTGGCGCTGTCGGTCTCTTGGATTGCAGTACCAGTGTCCACCAGCGGGACCCAGGACATGTAATAAGAGGACTCATCAGCTGGTGGCACTGTTGGATCCTTGGGCCGTAGTACCAGTGTCCGCCAGCGGGTGTATTCCGGAAGTGTGGAGCAGACAGCACCTCCTGCACTCAGGTGTTACATGAGGTCAATTACTGTCAGTCTCCTAAATATCCGGCAAGCCCTCACATGCTTGCCTTGGTATCTCTCTCCCTGCACCCTGACCTCGCTGCCTGTAATCCTGACCTTGAGCCTGCATCTGACCTGACCTGACCTGATCTGATCTGTTCCGATCCCTATCCCAAGCCCATCCTGGACCTGTCCCTCCTGTTACTTGATTACCTTGGATCCCTGCCCTGCATCCTATCCATCCATCCTCTCCCTGTCCTGTTGGTTTCCCGTCCTTACCCATCTGCTTATCTCCCTCTGTATGACCCTGGCCTGGCTTTTGTTTCCGGTATCTCCCATTTATTGTATATACTATTTGTTGCTTGTGGGCCTTGTGGTTTGGTTATGCACTGTTTGTATTCACTTACTTGTCACCATTTAAATAAACACCATTATCATTCACTTACATGCGTTTTTAGTTTCCTCTGTGCAGTCCACACAGTCTGGTCTACTAATTCCCTGACAGTATAGCAAGGCCATCCCTGACCAGACGTGGCTGCACCGAGGAACCATCCTGGTTCAGTAAGATGGATTTTAATGAAATTGTCTATTATTCTCTGCTGGCGGTAGAGGATGGTGAATATTGCCGCCAAACCTTGAAAGATTCGACCAGTGACCAACTGCTAGAAACGATCCGATCAGCTCATTCCCTAGTGGATCAGGGGTATATGTTATTTGAGGATGTTCAGCCCTTAATCCAGTTATGTGCAAAGCCAGCCCTGTCACGTATTCCCGAAGGAAGTGACGATTTTTCTGCCCCCTTCAATTATGGCCAAGTCGCCAAGACGAATCTTTGGTATGGTTGTTAGAAGATGATCCAGCCTTTTTCATGGAACATTATTCCTCTTTTCCCCAGCAGGTGTTTTCTGATTGCATCCATTCAGTGCAATCCCTGGTTAGTCAGGCTGTGTGTGAATCAACGTTTGTTCAACCTGTGCTACAGGCATGGTCAGATCTCCTGTATTCAAGCCACAACATTCCAGCCCTGCCATTAATCACCTGCCTTCCCAAGAATCTATCTCCTTGTCTCCCATGGCTACCTCAGCTACAGCCCAGTATAGACAGCTTCCCACCAAGTACTATTACCCAGTCTCTACTCACTGCACCTATCCTGCTTTCAATCCACCTGCTTCTTCTCTACCACCTGTGACAATTCCACAAAACCCTCCTCCAGACACTGTTCCCTGGTCTTCATTTTGCCCAGTTACATCTTTTGCTTACAGCCCTGCAGTTACCTACAAAACTGCAGTGGCTAAACCAAAAAAGAAACAAAAGTTTTTTTCCCACCCACACAATTCTGCCAGTAACCAATTCTGCCTCCACAACGACCAACCTGCCCCAGTCCACCTTCACGCCAGTTGAACCTGATGACCCACTTAATTCTGTCAACCCAGTGCCTGCTACCCAGTCTGATGTCCCAGTGTCCCAGTGCCTGCTACCCAGTCTGACGTCCCAGTTTCCCAGTGCCTGCTACCCAGTCTGATGTCCCAGTGCCTGCTACCCAGTCTGACGTCCCAGTGCCTGCTACCCAGTCTGACGCCCCAGTGCTTACTACCCAGTCCGATGTTTCAGTACCTGCTGACCGGTCTGATGACCTTGTGTCCATGTTCCAGCCTAAAGTTTTGCTGCCAGTGTTCCAGTCTGATGTGCCCGCTTTCCAGTTTGATGTGCCTGCAGTCTGATGTCCTGGTACCTGCCTTCCAGTCTGATGTCTCGGTGCCTACCTTCCAGCCTGATGTCTCGTTGCCTGCCTTCCAGCCTGATGTCTCATGGCCTGCCTTCCAGCCTGATGTCTCGGTGCCTGCCTTCCAGCCTGATGTCTTGATATTGATGTCCCAGTCTGAAGTCCCAAAGTCCCAGTCTGAAGTCCCGCGTCCCAGCATGAAGCTCCGGCATCCCAGCTTGAAGAGTCGGTGTCCTAGCCTGAAGTTTCAGTGCCCTTGTCTCAGCCTGAAGTTTCGGTGCCCGTGTCTCAGCCTGAAGTTTTGGTGCCTGTGTCCCAGTCTGCTGAACCGGGGCCCGTTACCCAGTCTGCTGAACCGGTGCCCATTACCCAGTCTGTTAAACCGGTGCCCTTTACCCAGTCTTCTAAACTGGAGTCCGTCACTTGGCCTGTTAAACCAGTGCCCGTTATTCAGCTTGCTGGACCAGTGCCCGGTGTCCAGCTCGCTGAACCGGGACCCGTTACCCAGCCCACTGGGCCAGGGCCCATTAACCAGCTTGCTGAGCCAGTGCCTGTGATCCAACCTGCCCTTACGTTGCTCGCTGTTTGGCCTAATGTCCCGGAGCCTGCTGCCTAGCCCAATGACCCGGAGCCTGCTGCCCACTCTGGCGGTCCGGGGCCTGCTGCCCGGCTCGACAACCCGGAACCTGCTGCCCAGCTCAACGACACGGAGCCTGCTTCCCAGCTCGACGACCAGGAGCCTGCTGCCCAGTTCGATGACCCGGAGCTTGCTGCACAGCTCGATGACCCAGAGCCTGCTGCCCAACTTGATGACATGGAGCCCGCTGTCTGCTCTGATGTGCCCGCTGTCTGCTCTGATGTGCACGCTGTCTGCTTTGATGTGCCCGCTGTCTGGTTTGACATATCCACTGCCCAGTCTAAGGTGCCTGATGCCCAGCCTGAAGTACCCGATGCCCAGACTGATGTGCCCTCATGCGTTGTTCGGTTTGAGGCCATAAACTTTGGACAATTACATCTAGTTGGAGTGTCTGGAGGCTGTCCTTTGAGGGGGGTACTGTCATGAAAGGGTTCACCCGTTGGTGGCGCTGTCAGTCTCTTGGATTGCAGTACCAGTGTCCATCAATGGGTGTCTTCCAACACCCAGGACCTGTAATAAGAAGACTCACCTCCTGGTGGCACTGTTGGATCCTTGGGCCGTAGTACCAGTGTCCACCAGCGGGTGTATTCCGGCAGTGTGGAGCAGACAGCACCTCCTGAGCTCAGGTGTTACGTGAGGTCAATTACTGTCAGTCTCATAAATACCCGGCAAGCCCTCACATGCTTGCCTTGGTATCTCTCTCCCTGCGCCCTGACCTCGCTGCCTGTAATCCTGACCTTGAGTCTGCATCTGACCTGACCTGATCTGATCTGTTCCGATCCCTATCCAAAGCCCATCCTGGACCTGTCCCTCCTGTTACCTGATTACCTTGGATCCCTGCCCTGCATCCTATCCATCCATCCTCTCCCTATCCTGTTGGTTTCCCATCCTTACCCATCTGCTGATCTCCCTGTGTATGACCCCGCCTGGCTTTTGTTTACGATTCTGGTATCTCACATTTATTGTAGATACTATTTGTTGTTTGTGTGTCTTGTAGTTTGGTTGTGCACTGTTTGTATTCACTTACTTGTCACCATTTAAATAAACACCATTATCATTCACTTGCATGCGTTTTTGGTTTCCTCTGTGCAGTTCACACTGTCTGGTTTACTAATTCCCTGACACCGTGTCAGAGGTGCCACCGAGTGATGTCACATATCTGTATGGCGGCTGACACGTCCCCCGACTGACATCAGTGGGCTCTGGGCTGCCAGTGTGAGTGGGATGGCAGTATCGAGAAAATGGGGGGAGGGAGGAAAAATCCACCATCTTACACTACCCTATCAGTACACAACAATAGAAAAAAGGGTGGAGGGAGGGGCGGACACAATCAGCCCATGGATCAGAGCACATCCTGATCGTAGACAAATACAAGAATAGAAAACAGCCCGGCTGCATCGAAGAGCACACATAAAGACATAGATAAACAAAAATATAAATAACAAAAAAGAAATCAGAGGTTATCAATGTAATTAGCTAGTAGAACAAAAAGTGGCTAGCATGGTATCCAGTAGAGATGAGCCGAACACCCCTCGGTTCGGTTCGCGGCACAACATGCGAACAGACTAAAAATTTGTGCGAAAGCGCTAACGCCGTTAAAGTCTATGGACTTGAACGTGAAAAATCAAAAGTGCTAATTTTAAAGGCTAATATTCAGTTTATTGTCATAAAAAGTGTTTGGGTACCCGGGTCCTTCCCCAGGGGACATGAATCAATGCAAAAAACTGTTTTTTTGGGTACATTTTGTAAGTGTAGCTCCAGCCAAAAAATCTATTTTTAAAGTGGTGTTCCACCACAAAAAAAAAAAAAGCACGAATGTGCCTAAAAAAAATATTAAAAAAAACATTTGGAATTTTTTTTTTTACTCACTTCTAAATGCCTGTTGCTAGGGGGTCCCTCGTAGTCTGCCTCTTTCAGTGCCTGGGCTGGTGACATCACTTCGCCGCTCGCGCATGCGCAGTGGGTGCCCGGCTGTGAAGCCACAGCCTGGCACCCACAGTTGCAATGCTGGCGCCGCCGAATGGAGGGGGAGACGAGCGGGGCTTCGATCCCCCACATCGCTGAACCCTGGGACAGGTAAGTGTCCAATTAAAAGTCAGCAGCTGCAGTATTTGTAGCTGCTGACTTTTATTTTATTTTTTTTTTAAATGGGAAGCCCACTTTAAGCTTTTTGGATAACATAGGGAAGGGTTATCATCACCCCTGTAACATTTGTTTTGCTCACCTCACTTTCTATCCCAATGACAATTGGATTTTGAAAATTTTGGGTTATTAGGGAAACAAGGATTGGTGATAAAGCATCAGTGGGGAGACACCTTTTTCCCATATTAACTCTAATGCCGCGTACACACAGTCGGACTTGCCAACGGGCTAACCTCCGTTGGCATTTCTGACAGAAAGATTTAGAACATGTTCTATGTCTAAGTCCATCGGAAATGCCTAGAGAAAAAGTCTCATGGGGCATACACATGGTCGCAATGTCTGACCAAAAGCTCCCATCGGACTTTTTCTGTTGGGAATTCCGACTGTATGTAGGCGGCATTACAGGAGAGAATTTCCCTTTCTATCGGTAGATTTCCTCTCACTTCCTGTTGTCTCCCTCCATTTTTAAGTAGGAGTCGTTTGTAAGTCTGAAAATAGTTTGAAAATAGGGGACCGCCTGTATATACTATACGGCCTGCCCTATACACTCTGCAGAAAATTGGGCCTTAGGTGTTGGTGGTACCAGAACACTGTAAGCCCTCACAGCTACTCTTGGTGGGTGCTGGAACGGGCCCTACTGCGAAATATTATTCCAAGAATTGTAATGACATGCCCCTGTTAAACAGGCGCAGAAAAATTGGGCCTTAGGCGGTGGTAATGGTGGTGGTGGTGGCACAACACTGTAAAGCCTCACAGATACTTTTGTTGAGTGCAAGAACAGGCCCTGCTGTGAAATATTAGATCAAAAATTGTGATTAGAAAAATATGTGTAATGGCTGCGCTTAGGACTAAAGATTAAGGTGTGCAGCCCCCCAGTATAAATAATCCACAATGGGGTAGGCGCTCCCTATAGGATTATATGGGATGACCAACTACAGTGAGGGGGGGGGGGGGGATTTTCTCCTATTGTCCTGAGACGTAGTAGTGTAAACTAAAATAAGGTTTGTAAACACCACGTAGGCCCTAATGGTGGTCCATGGAGACCACAAGTAGATTGTGCCAAAATAATAACACTCTTAAGTGATAAGAAAAATCATAGTGAATGGTGAACACATGAATATAAACGGTGTGACCTAGACAGCTATATTTGATAGTGATACAATTTCAAAAAGAGGCCACTATATAGTATAGTGATTTAGCATTAAACAGACACCTAAAATTGCACCTCTACCTACTAATTCAGGTATATGCAAATAACACCAAACAAATTATAAATAGTGATCGTAGTCCATAAGTTGATAGATTTCTGCAGAAAACGTGTATAAATTTTCTTCAAACAAAGCCGTGATTGAAATGTTTTTAAATGTTCTTAGTGACTTTTGTGCTCCCCCTCAAGGGTCCCCACTCACCGAATCCAACAACCCCAAAGGGGAAAACAGCATATGATTGTATCATCCACGATCTCCTCACCACCGCAATCATGTCTACGTCTACGTCTCAGGACAATAGGAGAAAATCCCCCCCCCCCCACTGTAGTTGGTCATCCCATATAATCCTATAGGGAGCGCCTACCCCATTGTGGATTATTTATACAAAAACTGTAATTAGGCTCCCCTGTTAAACAGGGGCAGAAAAATTAGAAGCTATCATCATGAAAATTGAGGAGGAATAGGATAGTCACTCAGCATAATAGGATAGTCACTCAGCATATGCAGTCTTCAAGGGATCCCACATCCATAGAAAAATCATTTGGTTACATCAGCATCAGGTGCTTGGTAGCTGGTGATCCAAGACTGATTAATTTTAATGAATGTGAGCCAATAAACAGATTCTGTGGACAAGTGCACTCTGTGATTGGTTACAAAGCTTTCAGCAGCACTTAATGTGCATTCAGAAAGAACGCTGAATGCAGGACAGGCCAGTAGCTCAATTGCATATTGAGCAAGCTCTGGCCAGTGGTCCATCCTCAAGACCCAGTAACCCAGTGGATGTTCTGGTGGAAAGGTCTCCAAGTCTGATCTTGCCCCTAGATATTCCTGCACCATTTAATTCAGATGCTGGCGATGGTTGCTGGAACCGATCAGACCTGGGCGCTGAGGACTGAAGAATTTCCTGAAGGCATCGGTCAGCAGGCCACCTTCTCCACCACTCTTTCTGTGACTGAACGAAGCCTCAGCAACACGTTGTCCAGCACCAGGAAATTGTAACCTCCCAGGCTCTGGAAACGCATTGCACAAACTTTTCTGCAAGACCTCCCGAAGATGTTTCATCCTCTGCTCCCTCTGCGAAGGCTGGATAAGTTCTGCAACCTTACCCTTGTAACGTGGATCAAGAAGGGTTGCCAGCCAGTAATGATCCCTCTCCTTGATACCACAAATCCTAGGGTTCTTTCACAGGCTTTGCAGGATCAGGGAGGCCATGCAGCATAGGTTTGCAGAGGCATTTGATCCTGAGTCCTCTGGGTCACTAAGGATCACATGATCTTAAACCACCTCCTCCCAGCCACGTACAACTCCATGGGTTTCTGGGGACTGCAAACGATCCCTTGAAGACTGCTGCTGATGCTGAGTGTTATCCTCCACCTCCATGCTGACACAATCCTCCTCCTCCTCCTCTTCTTCTTCCTGTGTGATCGGCAGGCCTGCAGGAATACTAGTATCTGGATAAAGGGGGCCTTGAGAGGTAAGGAAGTCCTCCTCTTCCTCCCGGTGTTCTGCCTCAAGTGCCTTGTCCATTATTCCACGAAGCGTGTGCTCCAACAGGAAGACAAGAGGGACAGTATCACTGATGCATGCACTGTCACTGCTCACCATCCTCGTGGCCTCCTCAAATGATGACAGGACAGTGCATGCATCCTTGATCAGTAGCCACTGGCGTGGCGAAAAAAAGCCAAGCTCCCCTGACCCTGTTCTGGTGCCATAGTCAAACAGGTACTCATTGATGGCCCTCTGCTGCATGTGCAGCCACTGCAGCATTGCCAACGTTGAGTTTCACCTGGTGGGCATGCCACAAATGAGGCCTTTCTTGGGCAGGTTGCATTCTTTTTGAATGTCGGTCAGCCGAGCACTGGCATTATATGACCAGCGGAAATGACCACAGACTTTCCTGGCCTGCCTCAGGAGATCCTGTAAGCCCGGGTACCTGCTCAAAACCGCTGCACCACCAAATTCAGGACGTGAGCCAAACAGGGAACATGGGTCGAGTGTCCCTGTCGGAGAGGAGGTTGGTGCCATTGTCGCATACAACCATTCCTGGCTGAAGCTGGAAAGGCGTCAACCACCTCTAAGCCTGCCCCTGCAGAGCTGACAGAATCTCTGCCTCAGTGTGGATCCTGTCCCCTAAGCAGACCAATTCAAGCATAGCATGGTATCTTTTTGCCTGAGTGCTTGAGTAGCCCCTTGAATGCCTACGGAGCACCGCTGTTTCAGAGGACAAATCTGCAGAGGAAGAGGCCATAGAGGAAGAAGAAGATGAGGGGGTGGAGGAGAGAGCTGTGGCAGAATCACCACTAGCATTTTGAAGGCGTGGTGGTAGAACAAGCTCCAACAATACTGAACCCTGTCCTGCATCCTTCCCAGATGCCAGCAGAGTTACCCAGTGCGCCGTGAAAGAAAGGTAACGACCCTGTCCATGCCTGCTGGACCACGAGTCAGCAGTAATATGCACCTTACTGCTGACCGCCCTGTCCAACGAGGCCAAGATATTGCCTTCCACATGCTGGTAGAGAGCCAGAATGGCCTTCTGTGAAAAGAAATGGCGTTTGGGAACCTGCCACTGAGGTACCGCACATTACACAAATTCACGAAAGAGGGCAGAGTCTACCAGCTGAAGAGGCAGCAGTTGCAGTGCTAGCAATTTGGCCAAGCTAGCATTCAGACGCTGAGCATGTGGATGGCTGGGACCGAATTTCTTTTGACGGTTTAGCAACTGGGGAAGGGAAATTTGCCTGCTAAAATCCGATGTTGGTGTACCGCTAGCAGATTGGCCGCAAGTACTTGGGACACCTATTTCTATACCTTCATTCCTCTCAGTGCAGGTTTCTGAGAGGACTGAAGGTATAGTGGGGTTGGAGATCCCAGCTGATAAGGAGCAAGGAGAGGTCTGCCTTGTTCTTTGATGTGGGTCTCTTAAGTGCTTTACCAACGGACTGCATGGGAGGTCATCATATGTCTGGTCAAGCATGTGGTGCCCAAGCGGCTGCTGTTTTAGCCACGCTTGATACGCTTCAGACATATGTTGCAAACAAGCAACAATGAGATCTGCTGCACACATGTCAAAAAAGGCCCACACCAAAGAACTTTTCAAAATATGTGGGGAGTCAGCAACGCCCTGGACCTGCTTAGCTCTGCGGTGGGATGCAATAGTGGCTGCCCTTAAGCTGCCCCCTGGAGGGCATCCTACCTCGTTGGAGATGTGCCTCCTCCTCCTCCTCTCTTCTATCAGGCACCCAAGTTGAGTCACTGACCTCATCATCCCCTCCCTCCTCATTACTGGAGCAAACTTGGCAGTATGCTGCAGCTGGGGGAACATGACTGCCAGTTTCTTGACCTTCTTGGGCACCCCCTCTCTCTAGGCTGACGTTACTCCCTTCCTCAACCTGGGTACCATCAGCCTTCAAATCACTGCACATCCTCCTGCAGCATGTACCCGACACTGTGATCGAATAGTTCGGGGGACTCCTCCGTGCATGATTGTGGGGCTAGGGAAGGAGTGACTGTTGACATGGAACCGATGGAATAGGCCACTTTGGCAGCTGCATTGGCAGGCAAACTACTCTGAGCCTGGGTGACAGAGGATGGGGAGGATGAGGACGGCTTTGTTATCCATTCCACCAACTCTTCTGCATGTGGTGGCTCAATAACACAGCTAGCTGCAGGAAAAAAGGACAAGCGTGCCCCACGGCCACGTGCTGAGGATGCACCGTGTCCACGACCAGCACTGTCAACTGTAGACACAGAGCCTGCTTGCCCTCTTTTAGTGGCCTGTGAGCGTCTGCCTCTTCTTGGTGGCCTTCCGGACATGCTGTAAATTTTGTTTAGCAAAAAAAAACACTACACTGTATTGTGTACTGTGTACACCACCTGGAAAGTAGAAGCAACTGCACTAGGGGTGCACGGTACTGTGTACACCAACAGAAGTTTAATAACAACTATGGGTGCACTGTATGTATTGTGTACACCACCAGGAAAGTAGTAGCAACTGCACTATGGGTGCACAGTACTGTGTACACCAACAGAAGTTTAATTACAACTATGGGTGCACTGTATGTATTGTGTACACCACCAGGAAAGTAGTAGCAACTGCACTAAGGGTGCACGGTACTGTGTACACCAACAGAAGTTTAATAACAACTATGGGTGTACTGTATTGACCACCAGGAAAGTATGAGCAACTGCACTATGGGTGCACAGCACTGTATACTGTGTACACCGCCTGAAGTATATAAGAAACAGCACACCAGGAATGGACTGCAGTTAGATCTAGCTAAACTGGATACAGTGAATATATATATATATATATGAGACTGACTATATATATATATATATATCAAATACATTACAGCTAACCGGATTGCAGATAATCTGCCTGCCTGCCTGCCTGCCTGCTCAATCTAAATTACACTCTCTCTCCGTCCACGACAACGACACACTACATGAAGCCGACGTGCAGGCAGCGTTATATAGTGTGGGGCGTGGACTTAGTCCCCCTGAGCCATGACTTTTATACAGCAATCATTATACAGCAATGCACTGCGCAGTGCATTATGGGCCGTTACGCGCCTCTCGAATTTGGTGCGAACGGCCCATAATGTTCGTTTTTCGACAAACAGGCGAACAACTCATGTTCGACCCAAACAGAGAGCTCATCCCTAGTATCCAGAAAGTAATATAATCAGTGAAAATCCATGAGTCTAAGCAGTACAGCATGCCCCACATGTCAACCGGATATGGAGAACGATCTCAGAGGAAACATTGTTTGCTCAATGCCATCATTAATTTGTTCTAACTTGATACAGATCATCGTCGTAAAGTATGTATAATGACATATCAAATAATTTATATGCTAAATACTTGTTTATATTGTCGACACGTTAATTTTATACATAGCAATAATGTTGGTATACTCCAATGCATTGGCATAAACTTAAACATAACAAACAAAACAAACAAAAACAAGAAGGGCTATGAGCAGAAGTAAAGCATGGGACTGGTCCCTATAGTTCATATACAATTGAAAGCCAGTGTATATAGATTGAACCATATATATAGACCATCCCCAAATACAAAAATGGTTTGAAACTCAGAACATTGTTCAAACCTGGGAATGATCTAGTGTGTAACTTTTGGTCAAAATTGCCCCCCTGTGGGTCCTCATAGACCCTCTCGAGGGCGGCAAATTTGAACACATGGGGATTGTATTTATGTTTAAAAGCCACATGATGGCCTATAGCAGTAGACAAGGCCACATTTAGCATAGTGCATGTGGTCCTTCATTCTTTTCCAGGGATGTCTAAAGAACTCTGCTGATAAGGTAGCTATATGTGTGCGATTCATGTCACCCAGATAGTTTGACGTTTCATGTTTTTACATACTTTGTTATATGTGATTATTACATAAAATCTTATCCATGTGTTTTATTTTAGATAGTAAGACTCATTCTTTCCAACAACCCCTGAATGTGTCCCGACGAAGCAAAACAGTGAAACACATTGCTGCACATGGGCTCACTGTTGTTTACGTGGTGCATATATTCATTTGTGCCATATTCTTTTGTCCATTATGTGATATGTATTTTTAACTCTTTATCTTTTTTGCTCTATTTTTGCCTTATGAATTATTATCAATAAAATATATTTTTATATTCCATCAGTCATCCAAAGTGACTTTAAAGTCCGACCTTGGGGTAGTCTTTGCCCCTTCCCCTTTTTCTAAGTACAAATTTTCAAAACTGATGTGGCCATAGGAGTGCTCTCTTTCTATATTTATAACAGTGTTACCGTAGTAACACTGTACTACACTGGGGATGTGATCAGGATTTTTTTTTTTTACTTAATAAATTAGATTCACTTAGTGTTTACTATTGTGGTTGGCTGTGATTGGCCACAGCTAATCACATGGTACAGATGAACTGTGATTGGCCCAGTCTGTACCATGTGATCACCGTGATCAATCACAGAGATCAACACAATAGTACATGTAGCAGCATCCCCGACCTCCAAAGGCCTAATGGTGACCTCCAGAGTCAGGGAGAGCTGACATCCTACCTTCTAGTGTGAGTTATTAGGCATAGTGGGTGCATTGCAAGTTGGAAACATGGGCGCCAGTCACTTTCTGTAATGCAAGAAAAGAGATTAATTGTCTCTTAAACAGAACTGGGGGAGAGAGGGTTAGGGCCAGGACACCCTTAGGCAGATGCAATAGTAATTGGCAGACTCTGAGACAAATAATAAGCAGACAGCTATACAGGTAGAGGTCCTTTAGGCTGGATGCAGCAACTGTATTTGTAAAACTACTGTCTCATATGGCAACTGAACTATGAACTTTGAACAGTCAATAGCGATACATACTTGTAACTCACAGTAACCTGTTATAGATCTTCTCTCACATCTCACAGTATCCCACTGTAGATCTTCACTCACTGAGCTCCCGGTCTTTCACTAGACTTCAAGATCCCAGATGTCACTGTATCCCCTGAGCTCTTCCACAGCTAACCAGCTGTAAACTCCTCAAGCCTCACCCACGCTAACCCACTGGGTCCCTGGTTTGGCACTCTGCTGAAGCTTTCCCACTTCTTCACTGTCCCTGGCTGGTGAAAAGGGTGCTCTGATACTCCTTCAGACTTCCATATACTGGCCTCTGATAACAGGAATGGTTGTCCCCTGCTGCTGACTATTTCTCCCTTTACCTCTGGCCTTGATCATCACTTGCCCCTGGCGACAGGAGTTGTCGTCCCTAGTGGCAACTGCTTCTCCCTCACCGCTAACAACGATCCAGTTTCCCCGTCCGGCGGAACCTCTGCAACTTGCTTGGGCTTCCAGCCTGAACCCCAACCCGCACTGCCTCTCTCAAACCTGGATAGGCCTCAGACGAACCCCGATCACCTGACTCCTCCTGAATAAATAGGTGCTCCCAGCAGGCCAAGGGACCAAAGAGACCCTATTCTCTCCTAGTCTGGATTCCCTATGCCCTTATAATTCCACAATTCTTTCTCCAGAAAGATTCAAATTTAGGGGAAACAAATTGTGTTCAATTGTCAAACACTAGTTACCTTCGCTGCTGAAGACTGTCAATTTCTGGCCCTTTACTGTAAACTTATTAATGATATAGAAAATTGGAAGTCCACAGGTGCCTGTGTGAAAAGACCTACAATTCAATAGCAATTTCTCCCAGGCAGAATCAGGTAATGGTACTGGTAAAGTATGTGTGGCAGGAGATGTGTCATGACTTTGACAGGTTGTGCACGATTAACCACTTCAGCTCCAGCCTATGTCTAGCACTAGCACATGTAACAATCAGTATTTTTTGCTAGAAAATGTCTTAGAACATCCAAAGATTATATATTTTTTTAAAGTAGAGGTCCTAGAGAATAAATTGGTGGGTTTTGCAATTTTTTTATGGCACGTGTTATCAAACGCAATTTTGGGGAAAAAATACTTTTTCTTAAACTTTTATGCAAAACAACACACCACATAACACACGTATTTGTAAAATTTAAAAAATGATGTTACGCCAAGTAAATAGACACCAAACATGTCATACTTTAAAATAGCGTACACCCGTGCAATGGCGACTAACATTGTAAATTTTACTATCCCATCCATCCATCCATTCATGTCTCCAAGTTTTATTTTGCTGAGAAATCACTTGAAACCCCCCCCCCCCCCCAGCATTTCTGGCCGTGGCCACTTTGAATAAGGGCAGATGATTCATCTAGCATTAACTTCCTGGAGTCAAACTGCCCTTAGCTAAGGCATGCAGACAGGAGGGTGTGCTTAGCTAAGAAAACCCATCCTCCCCTCCTGAAGACTCCTGGGATGTATGACATCATTTGCCTAGGAAGAAATGTAAACATGTTTAAAACAAGTAAATATGATATACTGCCCTATCTATTTACTTATGCTAGCAGCATAAGGATTGCAAATAGTCAATGCTGCTTAAAAGAGTGAAGTTCCGCTTTAAGTACATCAAAGCTAAATTTTTATACACACACGTCTTCTATGTGCCATTTTTTATGTATTTGAAAGGTGGCAGTTTTATGAATGTTGTTGCAGATTACAAAGTAACTGCCTAAATAATCTGTAGTACTAACTCTCAAATTAGCATAAGAGTTGACAGTGCTGGTCCTCATAATCCTAGGTATTTTGCTCGGATCTTTTTGTGACTGATAAATGACTTAGTTTAGTTGGAATTTATCATATAAATGTCATTTCTAATGGAGGCCATCAGGAAGTTGTACATGTGCAAAGCTAATACTAATATTATCCATAATCGTGACAATTTTCAGTTGATAAGTTATCCTTTCTCACATGAAAGTTCACAAACTCCTTAACTGTGTAATTTATCCTCAGTTCACCAAGTGGTGCAAGGCTCAGGCAAGTTTACTTCTGTATTGCATCATTAAAATATACACACTCTATGTATTTTTACAAAGATAACCATACTTTTACTCAAATAAATTAATGGTGTCTTTATTGAAGTCTGTCTTGGCCAGTATTTACTTATTAAACCATATTTTATGTGTAAATTCATGTTTAAAAAAAAAATAGTAAAACATTGATTTACTAAAACTGGAGAGTGCAAAATCTGGTGAAGCTCTGCATAGAAATTATTCACTTGTTTTGTTTTCTCAAAGGTTAATTGAACAAGCTGAAGTTAGAAGCTGATTGGCTACCATGCACGGCTGCACAAATTTAGCAGTTTTAGTAAATCAACCCCAAGGTGTTCACTGAATGCCTTAAATCCTCCCTACACAAAGGGGAATGGATTCAGGATTTCCAATTTAACGCTCCAAATAGCAGCTTTTCCCTTGGCCTCCTGGAAGTGTTCATAGGTAACAGCCACCCACATTAGGATCCTCAACACACCCTGTTATCATCTCAAGAAGCAGAATTTCCAGCAAACATGGGGGCAATCTCCAGCCATGGGGTATCTTGCAGAATGGAAGCTCAGTCCCCCACACACTCCTGCACCCACTCACCACATGTGTGCACTCTCCTCTCATTCATCCAGCTCCTCTTTTAGATAGAACCAGACACCTCCAAAGTGTTGCCCCCAGTCGTCTCTTTAAAGATGGCTGCCACATTTCAGAAGTTTAGGAATTCAAAAAAATAAACAGTAATAATTACCTATGTGGATGCAGCATCAGTCTGATGCTGCATCTGTCCTTCGCCGCCTCTAAGACCAAGACCTGAGCGATCATAGACCACTGATCACTCAGTTCTCGGTCTTCAGTGAGCAGAAAGCCAGTCACTGCCAGTCACCGGCTCTCTGCTTTGCCCCTCCATTGCTCACTGGAACACAGCGGGCTGTGGAGGGGGCAGGAGCTGCTGGCTCAAGCTTTCAGCGGCTCGCTGAGAGGCTGAGCTAGCTACCGATCAGGAATCTGGGTGGATCCTCCTGACTAAAGTCAGGATCTCTTCAGAGGCTGGACTGGCTCAGTGACATCAGCCTGAAAATAGTTCACAGGAGTGTAAACAAAGTGCAATACTGTGACCTACAGGAGAAGTAGGGCCAAAAGAGCTTTGGACCTACTTCTCCTTTAGATGTTCAACGAATTGTCTTCTTAAAGATGGTGGTTACATTTGTATACAAGCAACTGTTCAACTTAACTCCACAAATCCCATAGAAGTATAATGCAGCAACAACAGGAGGGAAAGCAAAGGTCCACAACAACTGTAGTCCAGTCTGCATTTGTAAAAAAAAATTAAACTCTTCCATTACATACTGTATACTTTTTCACACAGCCTACTTTGAAGAAGAATTTCATTAAAAGGCCGTGACTATTTAGCAACCAGCAACTGTTGTAGAATAAAACATAGAGTTTGAAGGAGTCATAAGTACATGATGTACTTAGACTGCAGAAGTCAGGAGTATATCATATACTGTACAGACTAATGTACAGAGTGCAGTGTTCAGTGAAAGTAACCTATTAGAAATATTCGTGCTGGACAGACTGGCATCACTAGGCTATGAACAATGTGAATGTGCATAAGATCATATAGAAAATACTATCCAACTATACAACAACTATACAAGCTGTAATATAACCCACAGCAAAACACATGCACAGCATTCCCCAAGAAGCTAGTGAATCTATAAGATCAGAATGCCAGGCTTAGTATGAACATTTACAATGCCCACTACAGATCTGTCGGCTGAGGCTAGTTGCTGTGTAGGGGCTGTGAACAAATGCTCAGAGCATTTGGACCTCCACTTCCCCTTCTTTCTATCCATGCCCCAAGGTTAAATGGAGAAGACCCCCCCTAACATTGCTGGTTAGTTGGACAAAGACTCCCTTAGATTGGTGTTCTGAAGAAAAGGGCCCTCTTGTATTGGTGGTGACTAGAGAACTCCATCAGTGAATACGTGCCCCCTTATATTGCTGGTCAGTGCAGTGTCTTCATTTATTGGTAGTCAGTAAAGAAGAGCTATCATACATTCCTAGCAACAAACAAAGAATCTAGTGCGCAAAAACCAAACTCTATAAAAGACACGGGAAGCTGCCAACATAAAAGAGTGTAGTCACAGAGCTGAAGACAAAACTGAAATAAATAAATATGTGGCGCTACCTCATCTAGAATAAGATAACAGATAAAAACGGTATGTAATGAAAAGGTAAAATGAAACGAACTAAACAATCTTCCAAATGACTAATAAAAAGAAGATAAATGACAATGGCATAAATCAATGTGCAAATCAAAGAATGATAAATAACGTGAGCTCTCTAATAAAAGTGCATAAATATATATAATGAACAATTAATGATGCCTCATCTCAATAAGTAGTGACAAATGGTAAAAGAATCAATATTCAATCCAAGTGGATATAGACAACAGTCCTCATTATAACGTGATGGTAAATGGTAAAAAAGCACTTGTGGGTTTAACCAATCATTTTTTTCTGTACAATTCACCGTTAAAGGGGGCGTGGCAGGGGGTGTGTCCTATGTGTCCTATGCCTACATACTTTTGCTAATAGGTGTTCCTCATTCCCATCTCAGAAAGTTGGGAGGTATGGACCGCAAAAGGTTTTCATCTGATAACTACCATATTTATCGGCGTATAACACTCGGGACTACGAGTGGAGCCGAAAGTGAACGAGAGCCGCCGAGAAGAGCCGAGGACCGGCTCTGTGTATTTCGGTGCCGGCAGCGCCATTTTCAAATCGCGGTCGGCGATTTTGAAGCCCAGGATGGCAAGGATCACAGGATTGAAGGCTGCACTGGGGCATGGCTGCACTGGGGCAAGGCTGCACTGGGGAAGGCTGCACTGACAAGGCTGCACTGGGGAAGGCTGCACTGACAAGGCTGCACTGACAAGGCTGCACTGAGAAGGCTGCAATGATGGGCATTTAAATGTAAGTTTTTTTCCCTTCAACTTCCCTCCTAAAAGTTTTTTTTCCTTAAAATTCCCTCCTAAATTGGGGTGCGTGTTATACGCCGATAAATACGGTATATTTTTCCACCTTGGCAAACTACACAGATTACGTTAGATACACCCTAAGCCATCAGATTGCTTGTTTCCAAATAAACAACTGAATGTGTTTAAAGTCTGCCATATTTTTATGAATGTTTTCTAAAACATTTTCAAACATGGTTAGGTATGTGCAACAAATTTATATGTTTTGTACATTTTAACTGACCACTGTTCAGCCTGTTCTGGCAATGCTATATTTATTTAAAACCACTCCTTGTTATATAATTTTTAAAGAGCCAGGACTGAACATAACAATGCCAGAAAGTGATTTTTGTCACTGTACCCGATTTTTTCATATATAATTATTTAAATAGCAAGCAAAAAAAAATTGGCCAAGTTGGCCTAAAGTGGAAGGAATTGGAAACCTCCTCTGACACATGGTCAGATTTTTATCATATATAAAGACACATCACATGTGCTCAATATGCAATATCAGATGGGTTTACTATACCCCCAGATTAAATAATAACTTGCAACGTAAAATCTTTATACTCCAATTTACTACATGTGGCAACCTGTGAAGCTCTGGTGAACTCCATGCCCAAGAGGGTTAAGGCAGTGCTTTAAAATAATGGTGGCCACACAAAATATTGACATTTGGGCCCAATTTGGACATTTTCACTTAGGGGTGTACTCACTTTAGTTGCCAGTGGTTTAGACATTAATGGCTGTGTGTTGAGTTATTTTGAGGGGAGAGCAAATTTACACTGTTATACAAGCTGTACACTCACTACTTTACATTGTAGCAAAGTGTCATTTCAGTGTTGTCACATGAAAAGATATAATAAAATATTTACAAAAATGTGAGGGGTGTACTCACTTTTGTGAGATACTGTATATACTCTGCATTAGTGTAGCCTATATATACAGTGCATTCGGTGGAGTATAGTTTCTAATACACTTCAGGCGGTGTATACAGTATATAATACAGTGTAGTGTGGTGTTGCAAAACAAAGTATACATCATGTCCAGAAGGCCACCGAGGGGAGGCAGATGCTAACAGGCAACTAAAGGAGGGCAGGAGCCTCTGTGTCTACATCCTCTGCAGGTGGCCATGGGGCACGCTTGCCCTTTTTTTCTGCTGCTGCCCGTGTTATTGAGCCACAACATGCAGAAGAGTTGGTGGAGTGGATAACAAAGGCATCCTCATCCTCTGTCACCCAGGCTCAGAGTAGTTTGCCTTCCAACGCAGCTGCCAAAGCGGCCTATTCCACCGGCTCCTTGTCCACAGTCACTCCTTCCGTAGCCCCACCATCATACACGGAGGAGTCCCCAGAATTATTCAACCACAGTGTCGGTTACATGCTGCTGGAAGATGTACAGCAATTTGAAGGATCAGATGTTGGTTCACAGGTTGAGGAAGGGAGTAACGTGAGCCTAGAGAGAGGGGGTGCCACAGAAGGACAAGAAACTGGCAGTCATGTTCCCCCAGCTGCGGCATACTGCCAAGTTTTCTCCAGTGACGAGAAGGGAGAGGATGATGAGGTCACTGACTGTACTTGGGTGCCTGAGAGAAGAGAGGAGGAAAGTGAGGAGGGGGAGAAAGAGTAGGCACAACTCCAATGAGGCAGGATGTCCTCTAGGGGCAGCTTAAGGGCAGCCACCCTATTTCATCACACTGCAGAGCTCCACAGGTGTAGGGCGCAGCTGACTCCCCACTGACTTTTAAAAGTTCCTTGGTGCGGGCCTTTTTCAACACGTGTGCAGCAGATCACACCGTTGCTGTTTGCTACCTATGTCTGAATTGGATCAAGTGTGGCCAGAACAGCAGCCGCTTGGGCACCACATGCTTGACCAGATATATGACAATCTGTCATGCAGTCTGTTGACAACAGCACATGAAAGACCCATATCATAGAAAAAGGTGGACTTCTCCTTGCTCCTCATCTGGGATCTCCAACCCTACTATACCTCCAGTCCTCTCAAAAACCTGCACTGAGAGGAATGAAGGGATAGCAATAGGCGCCCCAAGTACTTGCAGCCAATCTGCTAGCAGTACATCACCAATTGATTTTAGCAGGCAAATTTCCCTATACCAGTTGCTGAACCGTAAAAAGAAATTCGGTCCCAGCCATCCACATGCTCAGCGTCTAAATGCTAGCTTGGCCAAATTGCTAGCACTGCAACTGCTACCTTTTCAACTGATAGACTTTGCCCCCTTTTGTGAATTTGTGGAATGTGCTGTACCACAGTGGCAGGTTCCAAAACGCCATTTCTTTTCACGGAAGGCCATTCTGGCTCTCTACCGGCATGTGGAAGGCAATGTTTTGGCCTCGTTGAACAGGGCGGTCAGCAGTAAAGGTTCATATTACTGCTGACTCATGGTCCAGCAGGCATGGACAGGGATGTTACCTCTCCTTCACGGCACAGTGGGTAATTCTGCTGGCAGCTGGGAAGGATGCAGGACAGGGTTCAGTGTTGCTGGAGCTTGTTCCTCCACCACGCCTCCAAAAAGCTAGTGGTGATTCTGCCACAGCTCTCTCCCCCACCTCCTCCTCTTCTTCTTCCTCTATGGCCTCTGCAGATTTGTCCTCTGAACCAGCAGTGCTCCATAAGCGTTCAAGGGGCTATGTAAGCAGTTAGGCTAAAAGATGCCATGCGGTGCTTGAGTTGGTCTGCCTAGAAGACAGGAGCCACACTGGGGCAGAGATTTTGTCAGCTCTGCAGGGGCAGGCTCAGAGGTGGTTGACGCCATGCCAGATTCAGCCAGGAATGGTTGTATGCAACAATTGCACCAACCTTCTCTCCACCCTCCACTAGGGACACTTGACCCATGTTCCATGTTTGGCACACATCCTTAATTTGGTGGTTCAGCGGTTCTTGACCAGGTAACCAGGCTTACAGGATCTCCTAAGGCAGGCCAGAAAAATCTGTGGTCATTTTCGCCAGTCATACAATGCCAGTACTCAGCTGGCTGACATTCAAAGAGAATGCAACCTGCCCACCAACTGCCTCATTTGTGACATGCCCACCAGGTGGAACCCAACGTTGGCAATGCTGCAGCGGTTGCACACACAGCAAAGGGCCATCAATGAGTACCTGTGCGAGTATGGCACCAGGACAAGGTCAGGGGAGCTTGGCTTCTTTTTGCCATGACAGTGGCTATTAATCAAGGATGCATGCACGGTCCTGTCACCATTCGAGGAGGCCACAAGGATGGTGAGCAACGACAATGCATGCATCAGTGACACTGTCCCTCAAGTCTTCCTGCTGGAGCACACGCTTTGTGGATACATGGACAAGGCACTTGAAACAGAACAGTGGCAGGAAGAGGAGGACTTTCTTTCCTCTCAAGTCCCCCTTTATCCAGATAGTATTCCACACAGGAAGAAGAGGAGGAGGAGGATTGTGTCAGCATGGATGTAGAGCAGTGATATACAATTAGCAGACCTCCGGCTGTTGCAAAACTACAAGTCCCATCATGCCTCTGGGTGTCATGCTTGTGGTTGTCAGAGTCTTGATATGCCTCATGGGACTTGTAGTTCTGCAACAGCTGGAGGTCCACTAATTGCATATCCCTGATGTAGAGGATAACACTCAGCACCAGTCTTCAAGGGATGGTTTTCAGTCCCCAGAAACCCAAGGCGTTGTAGGTGGCTGGGAGGAGGTAGTTATGGATAATGTGGTCCTTAGTGACCCAGAAGACTCAGAATCGAATACCTCTGCAAACTTACGCTGCATGGCTTCCCTGATTCTGCAAAGCCTGCGAAAGGACCCTAGGATTCATGGTATCAAGGAGAGGGCTCATTACTGGCTCGCAACCCTTCTTGATCCACGTTACAAGGGTAAAGTTGCAGAACTCATCCTGCCTTCACAGAGGGAGCAGAGGAAGAAACATCTTCAGGAGGCCTTGAAGAAAGGTTTGTGTAAAGCATTTTCAAACCCTGGGAGGTTACCATTTCCTGGTGCTGGACAATGTGTTGCTGAGGCTTCTTTCAGTCAGAGGAAGAGTGGTGGAGAAGGTGGCCAGCTGACTGATGCCTTTAAACAATTTTTCAGTCCAAGCCAAGGTCTGATCGGTTCAAGCAACCATCGCCAGCGTCTGCATTATATGGTGAAGAAATATCTAGGGGCAAGAGCAGACTTGGAGACCTTTCCAACAGATCATCCACTGGGTTACTGGGTTTTGAGGATGGACCACTAGCCAGAACTTGCTCAATATGCAATCAAGCTACTGGCCTGTCCTGCATCCAGCATGCTTTCTGAATGAACATTCAGTGCTGCTGGAGGGGTTTGTAACAGATCAAAGAGTGCGCCTGTCTACAGACTCCATTGATAGGATTTGATTTCATAAAAATGAATCAGTCCTGGATCAGCCTATGCTGCCTATCCTATTCCGTAGTAAAAAACGCAATGGGCGGGGTCCTGATGACCAGTATCGTTGGTCAATTCAGGTAACAGGTTACCGGCTCACCTAATAGGGTGGTGTTCCTTGTCAGAACAGGAGAAGTAGTCAAAATAAAAGGGGAGTGGGAATAGGACCCAAGATGTCCTTACCTTCAGTGAAGGAAAAGGAACAAACTGCGGTTTAACCTGATATAACTTTATTAGAACAATTAGTAGAAAAACATTTGAATCATTGAAAGGAAAGCATAAACAATAGGAGACTGCATAAGGTAAAAACTGACAACGTTGTCACTTAAAAACGCATGCCCATGAGCTCAGCCATATCCCAGTCATCCACACGTGTCAATCATCTCAAGTCATAAAGTGTGACTTAATATATAATGCTTACATGTGTTTAGGTGAGGTGAGTTCCGGGAAACCTTGGTAGCACAAGTCGGTACCCGTATTGTGCTTAACCATGGACCTCCAGACTCCCTATATGCCTATAGATCTGCTGCATTAAGTCTTTAAAATGTTGAAGAAAGCATTGGTTATCTCAGACAAATAAATGCAATTCTGGCTAGAAAGTATTCCTGATAGTTAGTGAACAGGACAGGTTTGATTTCTGGATGTAGCACTGTCAGTCATAGAGATAATATATAAAAAAAAAAAATGCAGCACGCAGTGATGCAAGCATGCGACTTAAGTCAAGGAGAAACAATAGATCCACAACAAGCCTGTTAGTCATTCAGCACCATGTTTCCATGAAACATTAAAGATAGCACCGCATATAGTTTGGATAGGAAAATATAGTTAGCTGAGTCAAAACACAGAGCCTCCAAAATAATAAAAAAATAAAAAAACATTTGATTGCTTGCTGGATATACCAGTTGAAGAGAGACTCACTGTTTAGATGGTATTAGATTGGTCCTCAATTGCAGCGACAAGGTGGTCAATCCACAGTCCTTTGCAGGGGTCCACAGGTGTGCAGGATGCAAATCTCTGTATTCCTAGTCCTGGTGACACGCACAGGATGTTATCCACTCAAAACCAGCATGGGGCCGCCTGGCCATTTACTTCCAGTTTTCGGTTGTTTGTGGATTTCCAGTTTGCGGAGATAGGATGAGGGCTAAATAGTGATGAAAAGCCCAAGTTGGCTATCAGCGGAGGGCATGTGTAGGCACACACACCGACATGTTTCACCCACTTGTGACGTGGGTTTCTTCAGGGTAAGTTCACTGAAGGTAAGGACATCTTGGGTCCTATTCCCACTCCCCTTTTATTTTGCCTATCCTATTCCTCCTGAATCTTGATGATGCTAGCTTCCAACAATATTTTTGGATTTGGGCACCACCACCACCACCCAAGGCCCAATTTTTCAGCCCCTGTTTAACAAAGCCATATTGTTAAAATTTTTGATATAATATTTTACAGCAGGGCTCGTTCCTGCACCCAACAAGAGTATCTGTTAGGGGTTACAGTGTTGGGGCACCACCACCACCCAAGGCCCAATTTTTCTGCCCCTGTTTAACAGGGGCATGTAGTTACAATTTTTGATATAATATTTCACAGCAGGGCCCATTCCTGCGCCCAAAAAGAGTATCTGTGAGGGCTTACAGTGTTCTGGCACCACCAAAACCAAAGGCCCAATTTTTCTGCCCCTGTTTAACAGGGGCATGTTATTACAATTTTTGAAATATTAGTTAAGCAGGGCCCGTTCCTGCACCCAACAAGAGTAACTGTGAGGAGTTACAGTGTTCTGGTGCCACCAAAACCAAAGGCCCAATTTTTCTGCCCCTGTTTAACAGGGGCATGTAATTACAATTCTTGATATAATATAACACGCACCGGCGTATAACACGCACCCCAATTTAGGAGGGAATTTTAAGGAAAAAAAACTTTTAGGAGGGAAGTTGAAGGGAAAAAAACTTACATTTAAATGCCCTTCATTGCAGCCTTGTCAGTGCAGCCATGTCAGTGCAGCCTTGTCAGTGCAGCCTTGTCAGTGCAGCCTTCCCCAGTGCAGCCTTGTCAGTGCAGCCTTCCCCAGTGCAGCCTTGTCAGTGCAGCCTTGTCAGTGCAGCCTTCCCCAGTGCAGCCTTCCCCAGTGCAGCCTTGTCAGTGCAGCCTTCCCCAGTGCAGCCTTGCCCCAGTGCAGCCTTGCCCCAGTGCAGCCTGGGATCCCCTGTCCCTGCTTCCAGGGCTTCAAAATCGCGGTCCGCGATTTGAAAATGGCGCCGCCGGCGCCGAAGTACACAGAGCCGGTCCTCGGCTCTTTCCGGCGGCTCTCGTTTACTTTCGGCTCCACTCGTAGTCCCGAGCGGAGCTATCCGAGTAGGTTCGGATAGCTCCGCTCGGGACTACAAGTGGAGCCGAAAGTAAACGAGAGCCGCCGGAAAGAGCCGAGGACCGGTTCTGTGTACTCCGGCGGCGCCATTTTCAAATCGCGGTCCGCGATTTTGACATTTGGACAGCTCGGGATCAGCGTATAACACGCACCTGCGACTTTCCCCTGATTTTAAGGGGAAAAAAGTGCGTGTTATACGCCGATAAATATGGTACTCTGTTCAGAGTATATGGTGCCTGGGGGCCTGGGGGACCCGAACGCAATTTTTTTAAAATTTTGGTGCGGGGTTCCCCTTAATATCCACACCAGACCTGAAGGGCCTGGTATGGATTTTGGGGGGGGAATCCATGCCGTTTTTTGGGGTATTTTTGGCGCGATAGATTTTTATCTATATTGCCGGGATCCGACAATATATTACAGCCGTGAGCAATTTTAAATGACATTTTGGCCTTTAGAAATTTCATTTTGCTGTGGTACTGTTATAAACATGGGAAAGATGATCTACTTTACATGCAGACTAAGGAGACCCCTCCAGGCATGAGATTTAAAGGAATATTTAATTTTTATTGTTTCGCTTTAAGCATTATTAAAATCACTGCTCCTGAAAAAAATGTCCATTTTTAAAACTTTTTTTTGCATTAAAACATGTTCCAATTTTTATGGCAATAACTTACATATAAGCCTTTAAAATGAGCACTTTTGATTTTTCACGTTCATGTCCCATAGCCTTTAACGGTGTTCGCACAAATTTTTTGCCTGTTTCAATGTTCTGCTGTTTCACAACCCCTGAAGCAGGGGGTGTTTGGCTCATCCCTATTTTTGTGATTGCAACGCCTGCAATAGTATTTGTATTTTTTTACATGCATCACCTAGAGTAGAGTTATTTATTTAATATATAGCTCACAAATCTTTGTCAGGAATTCATTAACCAGAATGAATTCAATATCTGTCTTACACATTCGACTTATTATGAAATACAAGGTAGTTTATTTAAGTATGCTACTGTAAGTGCTCCACAGTGCTGCAAAAGAAAAAAAAACAATAGCGAAGAGAGCTTCTTGATAAAAGAGAACCTAAATATAGTAACCTGGCTAACAGCCGCTATGTTCCCATCATATTAATCAGGTATGTGTGGGAATAAAATCAGGTGCTCTTCAGCCAGTGCCAGAAAAATTGGCAGCACAGTGCAATCACCGAACAGAAAAGAGTATAAATATAACGACCTGGATGGTAAAAAATTTGAAGGATTCCAAGATGAAGGGTGCATTGGTATTCCTTGCCTTGGTGGCTGCCGTATACGGTGCCGGGGATTTCAGTGGGTATGTAGAAAATTGTTAAAATATAAAAGTCTATGTATTCAAACCTCTAGCATAGCTAGTGTATTATAGGTCCTGTGTTAAGAGGCTTTGGGCTTGTGTTGTTGTGCAAATGCAGTGTGCTTTTAATATCATTTAAAAAAGCTTTTGAGATCATTCAGATTTAATTAAATTAATTGGGACCAGATGGCTTGCACCTGAAGGTCCTTAAGGAACTCAGTGAAGTAATTGCCAGACCATTGTTCCTAATTTTTACGAACAGTCTACTGACTGGAATGGTACCAGCTGATTGGAGAAAAGCCAATGTAGCACCAATATTTAAACAGGGACAAGATACATTCCTGGGAATTACAGACCAGGTAGCCTAACATCAATTGTATGCAAGCTCTTGGAGGGGATGATAAGGGACTATATACAAGAGTTTAGTAATGAGAACGGTATCATTAGCAGTAATCAGCATTGATTCATGAAGAATCGTTCTTGCCAAACCAATCTATTAACCTTCTATGAGGAGGGGAGTTGCCATCTAGATAAAGGAAGGCCCGTAGATGTGGTGTATCTAGATTTTGCAAAAGCATTTGATTCAGTTCCCCATAAACGTTTACTTTAAAAAGTAGGGTCCATTGGCATGGACCATAGGGTGAGTACATGGATTGAAAACTGGCTACAGTGGCGAGTTCAGGTAGCGATAAATCGAGAGTACTTGGAATGGTCCGGGGTGGAAAGTGGGGTCCCCCAGGGTTCTATCCTGTGACCAATCCTATTTAATTTATTCAAAAACAACCTGTAGGATGGGATAAACAGCTCAATCTCTGTATTTGCGGACGATACTAAGTTAAACAGGGCAATAACTGCAGGATGTGGAAACCTTGCATGAAGATCGAAACAAATAATGGGGTAGGCAGCTACATGGCAAATGAGGTTTAATGTAGAAAAATGTCAAATAATGCATTTGGGACGCAAAAATATGAATGCAATCTATACACTGGGGGGAGAACATCTGGGGGAATCTAGGATGGAAAAGGACCTGGGGGTCCTAGTAGATGACAGGCTCCGCAATGGCATGCAATGCCAAGCTGCTGCAAGCAAAGCAAACAGAATATGCATTAAAAAGGGGATTAACTCCAGAGATAGAACGATAATTCTCCAACGCTACAAGACTCTGGTCCGCCTGTACCTGGAGTATGCCATCCAGTTCTGGCACCAGTCCTCAAGAAGGATGTGCTGTAACTGGAGAGAGTCCAGAGAAGGGCAACAAAACTAAAAAAGGGACTGGAGGACATTATTTATGAGGAAAGGTTACGATCACTGAACTTATTCTCTCTGGAGAAGAGACTCTTGAGAGGGGATATGATTTCAATGTACAAATACCATACCGGTGACCCCACAATAGGGATAAAACTTTTTCAGGAAAGGGAATTTAATAAGACACGTGGCCATTCACTAAAATTAGAAGAAAAGAGGTTTAACCTTAAACTGCGTAGAGGGTTCTTTACTGTAAAAGTGGTAAGGATGTGGAATTCTCTTCCACAGGCAGTGGTTTCAGCAGGGAGCATTGATAGTTTCAAAAAACTATTAGATAAGCACCTGAAAGACCACAACATACAGGAATATACAAGGTAATACTGACATATAATCACACACATAGGTTGGACTTGATGGACTTGTGTCTTTTTTCAATGTCGCCTAACGTAACTATGTAAGTAATTGGCCGGTGCATTGGCCTGCCCTAACTATCGGATCTCCATTTGACCTGCTTAAAGTTAAGCAGAAGGATAGCTGAACAGAATCACACATATATTTGCAGGAAAAATGTTCTTATAAATTGATTTTAACTGCATATTTACCTTCTTGGTCAGAACTCTGCTTTAAAGAATCATGTAACAAGGGAAATGTGTAGTAGGCTGCCATTTCTGAACTATCTTACTGGAATTGTTTGTTTACAGGCTCTCAAAAGCTTTATTATTGTACATTTGTGGAGCCCTTGCATTCTGATTTCACTGGCTATATGATTGTTCTGGGATAGTGACTCATATACTATTGAAGCCAGAGACAGACAGGTACATATCATGTTCATAAGAAGGTCAGCAGTGTCAGTCCATGTATTTCTCTAATTACACATTTCCTTTAATACTTTCTGTAAAAGTGTATCTAAAGCCAAGAGCAAACATGTAATATATTGCATCTTACGGGTCCTTATATGTGGTGGTTGCATTGGCTTTCTTTTTTCAGGCCTCTTTTCCTTTATTTTTATGTGGTGTTCTTGCCAATAACATATTTACTGTCATAAAAATACAAACCCCATTCCCTGTGCTGTATCTATGGGGAGCAACCTTGTTACCCTAGGACAGGAAGTGTGTTCAGACTACAGAACACCTCCCCCTCTTCTCATCTTCATAGGGGGAGATGTTGTGTAGTCCTAACAAACTTCCTGATAACATTTCTTGAGATAAAACTGTAGAGTACACAGAACACCACTAGATTTCTGACAGGTTCAATGGGCATTTTTGCCATTTTTTGCACTCGTTGAACATATACAGTATATAACAAAATGTTTAAAAAAAGGGGGTAAAAAAAGTTCATTTTTAGGTTTTACACACATTTTAAAACTAACCTACAGGCACAGCCCCTAGGTTAGTTTTAAGAAATATCCTAAATGCTCAACATACTTGCCTAAATCAGTGGTCTTAGTATTATTTCTATTTATTATTATTCAATTTAAGCATCTAAAAAACACAAATATATTACAATTAAAAAGCTTCACTTCAAGTCACCCATAATCCATGGTCTTATGAAGAGTAAAATAGATTCTTTTTCTTCCCTGCCAAGGAAGAGGATCCTTCTTTGGGTGTCCATGTCAATGGCTGGGCGATATGGACAGATACTTCCTATTAACTTTCCAGCAGCAAGTTATCTCAGGAATCAGGATCCAAAACACTGCAGTGGCATGATAATGTCACAAGGTGGTGACCCCTTGACTGCAGCTCTTGATTCACCAGTCATGTTTTTAGTTCAAACTGTCTATATGCCTGTATCTTGGTAAATGTAGACACTGAGTTTGACTTTTGCAGTCTGCTTTCAAAGCACTGACAGTTATTTGTTCCTGCAATATATTGGAAATTAGAATAACTTGAGGTTAAAAATCAAATCTGCAGCATCACATAAAATCAATTTTTTAATCTTGAGATTTGATCCATCAGTATTGTCATCATAAAGTCTTCAGTTTACCTGTTTTAACAGTGTTCATGTGTAATTTACATTATTATTTAATCTACTTGCAGACAGCAAGTCCTGAGAATTCTTCCCATCAGTGAGGATGAAGTAAGCTTGGTCCGGGAACTGGAAAAGTTTGAGGACCTGGGGGTAATTAGATACTTTTTTCATCCTTCCAAATTGAAATATGTGTGCATATACAGTACAATATCTCACAAAAGTGAATACACCCCTCACATTTCTGTAAATATTTTATTATATCTTTTCATGTGACAACACTGAAGAAATTACACTTTGCTGCTATGTAAATTAGTGAGTGTACAGCTTGTATAACAGTGTAAATTTGCTGTTGCCTCAAAATAACTTAACAACACACTTAATGTCTAAACCACTTGCAACAAAAGTGAGTACACCCCTAAGTAACAATGTCCGAATTAGGCCCAATTAGCCATTTTCCCTCCCTGGTGTCATGTGACTCATTAGTGTTACAAGGTCTCAGGTGTGAATGGGGAGCAGGTGTGTTAAATTTGGTGTTATCGCTCTCACTCTCTCATATTGGTCATTGGACGTTCAACATGGCACCTCATGGCAACAAACTCTCTGAGGATCTGAAAAAAAGAATTCTTGCTCTACATAAAGATGGCCTAGGCTATAAGAAGATTGCCAAGACCTTGAAACTGAGCTGCAGCACAGTGGCCAAGACCATACAGCGGTTTGACGGGACACGTTCCACTCAGAACAGGCCTCGCTATGGTCAGCCAAAGAAGTTCAGTGCACCTGCTCAACATCATATCCAGAGGTTGTCTTTGGGAAATAGACATATGAGTGCTGCCAGCATTGCTGCAGAGGTTGAAGTGGTGGGGGAGTCATGATCCCCTCCCTTCAGAAACTGGTCCGCAGGGCAATATTCTAACATGATAACGACCCCAAACACACCTCCAAGATGACCACTGCCTTGCTAAAGAAGCTGAGGGTAAAGGCGATGGACTGGCCAAACATATCTCCAGACCTAAACCTTATTGGGCATCTGTGGGGCTCCTCAAATGGAAGGTGGAGGAGCGCAAGGTCTCGAACATCCACCAGCTCCGTGATATCATCATGGAGGAGTGGAAGAGGACTCCAGTGGCAACCTGTGAAGCTCTGGTGAACTCCATTCCCAAGAGGGCTAAGGCAGTGCTGGAAAACAATGGTGGCCACACAAAATATTGACACTTTGAGCCCAATTTGAACATTTGCACTTAGGGGTGTACTCACTTTTGCTGCCAGCGGTTTAGAAATGAGTGTTGAGTTATTTTGAGGGGACAGCAAATTGACACTGTTATACAAGCTGCACACTCACTAATTTACATTGTAGCAATGTGTCATTTCTTATATATATTTCTTATTATATATGTGTGTGTATATATATATATATATATATATATATATATATATATATATATATATATATATATATATATAGTAGGTACTTGTAGGTCTTTGAAAAGAAAATAGAAGCACTAGTGCATTAGTAAGGTTGTTTTATTAGATTTTTAAAATAAGCTTAGTATTATTTCTGTTCTTATTTGGAAGACCTACAAGCGCCTACTATATATTGTGTTAAAGTGGTTGTAAACCGCTGGACTTTTTTTTTTTTTTTGCTAACTTGCAAGGTAAAGCCATAATGTGCTAGTTTTCAGCTTACCTGAAAATGAAGCATTCCAGTGATGTGATGTCATCGCTGGAGGCTGCTTTCATCTTCAACTGTCTTGCTTCTGTGTTTACGGACTCCGGATCTGTGACTGGTCATAGCTGTGATGACGTCACTCCCGCGCATGCGTGCATTAGCCGCCGTTCACCGGGCATGCGCCAGTGATGTCACTGGCTCTTGTACACTAAATAGCTCCTAAATGGTGCACATGTAAGAGATATTTACACTACCTGAAGGTAAGCCTTATTATAGGCTTACCTAAAAAGAACATTTAACATTGGAAGTTTACTTACACTTAAAATGCTGATACCTTGGTGGTGTGTGTGTGTGTGTGTGTGAGTGTGTCTGTGTGTAACTTGTTCTTTTTTTCTAATTGTGTATTTTCAAGACCCAACAGGGTTTTATTACATATAGTCACATTTGACCATCACATAAATAATTGTGGGACTGAGAACATTGGGTGCAATTTTTTAAAACAATGCTGCTAACAAAGTCCTTATGACTATTTTAAATCTTTACTTTATGTTTTGCAGCTTGACTTCTGGACTTCACCTTCACATGCCAAAAGACACATTGACATCCGTGTGCCATTCTACAGCCTCCAGGACGTCAAGGTCTACCTGGAGTCCAACAACATCCAGTACAGTGTCATGATCCAGGACTTGCAGGTGACTGGTACCACAATCATTAAGGAAGGCTCTGGCTTGATGTCATGTGGAAATTAAAAAAATATTAAATCTCTGCATGATCTAATAAGATGAAGTGAAAACATTGATAAAAGCCAATAGAGTAAAGTCTTTATTAAAAATGCCCGTTGAACTGCTAGTATGCAGGGCCATACCAAACATTTGTTTACTTTGGTTTGACATCTATTTCTTAGAATATTTGTATAATTTTTAAGTTATTACTGACAAAATATTTAATTGCATGCTGTAAAACACTATATCTCCTTCCAAAAATGCTAGTTAACTGGCTATAATGGCTTTAGTTATTTCTGAGTCACTTCCCAAGAACAGTTTCGAAAATCAGTTTTAATTTAAGTTACTGCATGCTTGTTCAAGGTCAGTGAATCAAGCAGAAACAAAAGTAGAGACAGTCAGGCAGCTGGTATTTTTGGAAGGAGATCAGCAATGGAAATTTCTATATTTTTCCAATACATCTTACTATACCTCTGCCCAGAATATGCACATTAAAGTATTATAGTATTCTGAAGAAACAGTAAAAGCACTTCTAAACAAACTCTCATTCACCTCTGTAGCTGTAAGGATTTTGGAAAATTTCATATTCAAGGTTCACAACACAGGCATTTTGAATCACAGCTCCTTTCCCTTTTATTTTGTATATAGAGCAGAAACGTTTCAGCCTAGTAGTCTTCTAATGTAAACACACATAAGAAATAGCATTACATATTAAACGCAAGCTTAAGCACTTGAGTCCAGTGTGCAATTTTAAAATGACAACAGCTGTTTGTCCTAGGATCATTTTAAAATGGCAGATGGACTTCAGCAGCTCCTGTGAGTCCCGGCGGCTTCTTGTGCTAAAACTAATAGCTATCAGTGACAGTTGGGGTCCAGCACTAAGCCTAGAAGCTGGAGTGATCAGTCTTTGGGCTTCCATTTCTCCTACAGATCACTGCAAAGGAGCACATTGTAGTAAAGAATGTTAAAACAATGCTTCCACGTTGTGTTTACATTGGGAGTATAGTGACCTAACAGCACTTCTTATCAGTACAGAGGTTTAGGCAGAGCTGTTGCAGCTCTTTCTTGCTTCTAAATGCAGCAGTGGAAATAATATTTTGCTGTATAGTTAAGCCTGGCACACACTATTAGTTTTTCTCCCAGCGGGTTGAACGAAAAAAAACTGTTAAGTGTACTATGCAAAGTTAGTACATCAATCTCCCCCCACTGAGCTAATGTGTTCTGACAGGGGAAACACTCTGATCAGCTCTCTCTGCCATTGGTTGAGAGCGCTGATCAGGAGCCAGTCGGCTGGTTTTCCAGTATGCACGTCCAACCGAAATACACATTTTTTTTTTTTAACCTGCAAATGTCTCCCGACATTTGGCCCATGTGTAGATGGCTTTAGATTAGGTCTCCACTGACCAGACCCAGACTCCCTATGAAGGAAAAAAAGTCCCCCCCACCATATATTTACTGCACAATATAATCAACAAAGACTACTGTTTAAAATAATATCACATTATATCATCCAGATCATCACATCATTGTTGTGACCTGGAGATCATTTTGGAAGGGAATTATATAAACACACACACACTGCCTATTTATTAATTTTTATATATATTTTTTACACTTTTTAAACGTTTTTGTTACAATTTGTTAATCTCTAGTCCAGGGGTCTCAAACTGGCGGCCCTCCAGCTTTTGCAAAACTACAAGTCCCATCATGCCCCTGCCTGTGGGAGTCATGCTTGTAACCTTCAGCCTTGCAATGCCTCATGGGACTTGTAGTTTTGCAACAGCTGGAGGGCCGCCAGTTTGAAACCCCTGCTTTAGTACCCAAATACAACAAGAAAATAAAAACATTTGTATCTAAATTTGCTAGCAAACTAAAACCTGTCCCCAAAAAAATCACTTAAATACCCCCCCCCCCAAAAAAAACCCAAAAATTACTTTGGGTAGACTACAAACGCTAAAAGTTATGATGTACAGAACTGAGGCATCACTAAACAAACAAAAAAAGCCGAGGGGATTTAGAAATTTAGTGAGAAAAATGGACTGGAGACTCAAGTGGTTAAAACCCATCTATGGGAAAAAATCTTATTTTAAATCTCTTTTACTGCTTGTTAAAAATGCAAATACTATAATGTCCATTGTCTGGACACAGGTGCGCTTTAGATTTTTCTAATTTTTCAAACCAGGCCGCTTATTTTTGGTACATAGTGAGGCTCCAAAACAGTCACTAAATGTATTTTTGACTTGAAAAAAATTGCTTATCTAAATTGTTAGCTTAAAACAGACCTTGCGATAAAATGCAAAATTCAATCAAATTGTCTGGCCCCCTCACCCTTTTCAAATCTCCTACTGTTAGTAGGTGTAAAATGTACCTGTAAAAAAAACCTATAATTATACTTTCCTTGCCCTTGTGTATCCCTTTGCTGGGCAAGACATCAATATCCTTGATGTGAGATGACTAAGGAATCTGCAACAAAGGTTGTTATAATCCTTGCAATGTACATAGATCACCCAGGGGGGAATGTTTATTTTTCAACAAAAGTGGAGTTACGCTTTAAGGCCTGTTCCTTCTGAAATTTATAAACACTTGCAGAACCCCAACAAATATTTCCTTATTTTGTGCAATTTAATTATCTCCTATCATCATAAGAGCCAAAATGTGTTATTTTTTAACTACCTCAATCAGTGAAAAAATTGCATTATGGTCACTAGGTGCTTAAAATCATAGGAGATAGATTTTGGGGCTGTGCGAATGTGTCTCACATTAAAACAGCAACATTTTTAAACATAGACCAATCAGGTTTGTGTAAATATGAATTGGTGTCCTGTGCTGTTTTTTTCAAATCTTCATCTAAAAAAATGCTTGCATGAGAATTTAATGCAAAGTACAAATGCCAATGAGAATGATGCGTATACATGGGGGTTAATGGTGGGGTGTTTGTTTTTTTTTTTTTTACCTATTTGCTTATTGATATGTGTTTATTTTTATTATTTCTCTTGTAGTGTTAACATTTTTACATAATAGTGGGGGAGGAATAAAAATAAAAAATATCTTTTAATTGTGATTTACTTTTTGTTTATCATCCATCAATAAATACATTTGTGGTAATACGTTGCTGCAGGAAGAGGCAGGGTAGAAATTGATCAGTTTTTTGCACTTCCTTATTTAAAAAGTCCTTATTGGAATACATTTTATTATTCTAATATAAAATAGACATTTTTTAGAGGTTTGAATACATAATCATCTGTTTTTATATTATGACAGGCTTTGCTGGATGAAGAAGAGAAAGAAATGAAGATTAGTCGTAGTCGTTCAATGCAAAATGCCCGTTCCACTAACACCTTTAACTATGCTACCTACCATACCTTCGATGAGGTATGATTGTGTTTAACTTTGTAAAGAAACATTTAGCTTGTAATAGCTAAACAGATAGTCCTTGTAAGTAACCAATAAATGATTATCTACTTGCAAAACCTTACAACCGTAGAAATGTAATTTTAATTCTGTCATTTAACCATTCAGCCTAACAACTTGGTGACCTTTCTCTCTGCTCTGCACCCAACCATACATGGACAATTGTCTTCATAAATCATAGTTTCTTACTCTGATCTATCATATGACTGTGTTTTTGAAAATCGTACACTATTATCATATCTATTATGTGTTCCTTCAGATTAACAACTTTATTGACACACTGGTGGCTGAAAACCCTGGCTTAGTGAGCAAGATTGAGATTGGAAAGAGCTATGAAGGTCGCCCACTTAATGTCCTCAAAGTAAGTGATTATATGGTTTTTGAAAATTAATTTATGTTGTAGTAAATTGCAAATTATGTTGTTTCTATTGAAGGCATGCATGCTTGTGTAGTAGGGTCAATGATTGTAGCACTCAGTGTAAAAAGGAGAAAAAAGGTAAGCTAAAACGCAGATTTTAACAAATTTTAAGAGTCTTTTCATCTACAAGTTTTACTTCAGTGACAGAAAGAACCTGGTAAGACAAGCCAACCTTTGCTTTCTTATAGTTCTTGAAGACCCCAGTAGTATTATGTACCTGGCATATTTTCTGGCTTTATTCTTGCTTGCCTTGGACAGCTGGCTGCTTTCATTCACATTTGATATATTATTTAAAAAAAATTAAAATCCAGAAGACAGAATGAGAGTTTCCTATATTAGCTGTAGCTGCCACGCAGGACTGAGAACTAGCCATGAAGGTTTCCCTCCAATGTCCCCAAGATACTAGACTTTGTATGATGGTTTACCTCTCCATCAACCAAAAACTGAAATCTGAGTTTTAAGGATGACTGACTCTGTAAGAATCAATACACAAAGTATATTTACCAGTGATACAGAATAGGGTTGTCAAAATTCTACTGTATATACAGATAGGGATGACAGATCTCTATATATAGGATAGGAATGTCAGATTCATGTCATGAAGTTTTCAGCATCCAACAGACCTTATTCACATGATCATAAAATAGATCATATAGTGGTACTTTCTGGTACTTATTGTGACAAGTAACAAACATTTGCCAAATGACACATGCTGTCAAATATTGTTTTTGTCAAAAATGTGTTGCTTTCTTTTTTAGTTCAGTACTGGAGCCAACCGTCCTGCTTTCTGGATCGATTTTGGAATTCATTCCCGCGAGTGGGTAACTCAGGCCACTGGAATCTGGACTGCTAAAAAGGTATATACCCATTACTCCTTATTTCTTATTCTGGATTAGAATAGTGTATAATTAGAGCACACATTTTGAGTATGACACTAAACTAGTCTGCCAACACAATATGTTACTGGTTTAGGTGATGATCAGGGAGCTTGAAGTACTGTGAAGTACTGGTATGAGAGTACTGTGCTATTATCCTCATCTGAAAATGTTAATAGCCTGGCTAACCTTCCAATCCTCCGTCTTTGTTATTGAGTAACGGACCTGGAATAAGTATGCAGTTTCCAGGTTCTGACTTCTTTGGCTTCTTAATTGTCTCAGGTTAGTAGTAAAGCTTGATGATCAGAATGATAGCCAATCAACTAGCGGTTTCAGAAAAGATGTCAGGTTCTCATGACAGGATCATTTTAACCAAACGTAGCAGAATTCTTTTACAAAAAATGAAATTAGAAGGTTTTTTCAAAGTAAAAATGTACTGATGAAATGACAATAGAAGAAACTGAAAGAAACATATTATTTTATCAGTATAAGTCCAAACCATTAGGGCATTCCTTTAAAAACATGGAGACTGTACCCATAATTTAAAGTCTAATAAAAGTAATGCATAAAAAGAATATATGATATTATGTATCTTCCTATGCAGATTGTCTCAGATTATGGCAAAGATGCTTCTCTCACTGCCACCCTGAACAAACTGGATATCTTTGTGGAAATCGTCACTAACCCTGATGGCTATGTTTACACCCACACCAGGGTAACTATGCTGTGTTCTTTTTTTGTGTTCTTCATCATCGGCAAGAAGTTTAGCAGTTCCCTATTCAATAACCCTTTTTTATTGTTACAGGACCGTATGTGGCGTAAGACCAGATCCCCTAACAGTGGCTCTCTCTGCATAGGAACTGACCCCAACAGAAACTGGGATGCTGGCTTTGGAGGTAATATTTACTGGTTTGCCATGTCAGTTTTCTATAAATTATTTCATCTTCTAGAGAACAATTTAAACAAGAGGCTAAAGCTAGTAGCAGTAGGGGAAGGGCTGGATGTGTCAAAAGCTGAATGGCTAAAGGTCCTTTAGAATATAAATTTAGCTTGGCATTTTTCATTGCAGTTCATTTTGGTTTCCCCAGGGCATCTTCAGTCAATTTCAGGAATTACATTGTAATGTACATTGAAAAGGAGCATGCCTCTCTTATCAGAGCCTGTTTTTTAAAAAGAAAAACATTGTAGTCCAAACCAAGACTAGAATCTGTAAATCCAAATTCAAATGGCAAATTAAAAGACTACATCCCACTAAATGTCAAAACCTTATATTTTCAGTTTTGAAAAGAATGAGGAAGTTCCATTACATCCTGACCTACAATAGGACAAAAGGGCATATCTCCTCACTGTGTACAACAATAAAAATATGTCAAAGGCTGTGTTTCTGTTGCAGATATTTTCTTCAATACCTTTTCCCCTATTGCCAGGAAATATAGTAAGGGGAAATCCCCCAGTAAGGAGACATCAGTAAAATCTAGAAAGAGGTTCTAATCCTTTCCACTCTATTCAAAACAAAAATATTGGCTGGACTTGGGCTTTAAACAGCCAACTAAGCATATAATTATTTAAAATACCAACTACTGGAAACTCAGGAATATTAAAATTGATGAATTGTTGAAATGTTTACCAGGTGGTGGATCCAGCAGCAACCCTTGCACTGAGACCTACAGAGGACGCGCTGCCCATTCTGAGTCAGAAGTCAAGGCTATTGTGGACTTTGTGAAGAGCCATGGCAATATCAAGGGATTTGTTTCAATCCACAGCTATTCTCAGATGCTTCTCTACCCTTATGGATATACTACTGCTCCTGCCAGTAACCAAGCTGAATTGGTATGCTTAATGAGCTGTACTTATCAATATTTCTATGTATTACTTCAATGACAGTCAACATATCTTGCCTTCAAAAGTTGTAGCAAAATGTCCATAAACAATTTCTAAAAAATGTTTGCCTTCTTTCTGTACAGCATGCAGTGTCTAGAAATGCAATTAACGCTTTGGCCTCCCTCTATGGCACCTCATACACGTATGGAAGCATCATCACCACCATCTGTAAGTATTTCCTTAAAATACTTAGCATTGCCTCAATAGCAGTTAATACAGTGTCAGAGAATCCTTTTTTGATATCTTGTGAAATATAATACTGATCATGCTGTTTGACTGTATATTTTCTCTCTGCTCTGTCTAGTATATACTGTAAGATCATTTTAAAAATTCCTTTCAAATTCAAAACCTTTAGAATTTCCAGCACCATCAACAATAGTTTTTTTTTTGTTCATTCTTCTTTGCAGACCAAGCCAGTGGTGGAACCATTGATTGGACCTACAACCAGGGTATCAAGCACTCCTATACATTTGAGCTTCGTGACACTGGTCGCTATGGATTTGCTCTTCCAGCTAACCAGATCGTCCCCACTGCTGAGGAGACCTGGCTGGCTCTTACTGTTCTTATTAATCACACCCGTGACAATCTCTATTAAACTATAATATAGTATGTACAATAAAAATCCATAACCATCCTGAACTGACTTGAGTTTGCTTTCACTTTAAACAGAAACGTGGTGTTTGGTCAGTAAAATGGTTTGATCAGTTTTATTTTTTTTTAGTTTACAAGTAGTTAAATTGATTTTGTATTTGTATAAAATCTTTATCTTACATAAAAAAATGAAGTATATTCAAACCCCAAATTTTTTAAAATTTTGGATAAAACGGTGAAGGACTAGAAACTCTGTCAGATTTTTATTGCTATCTGTGTACCTGATAGGTAGATTCACTTTCTCTATTTGTCCTGGTAATCATTGTCACCGGGATTAAAAGTAGGAGAAAATCCAAAATGTTTAGGTTGTCAGAACAAGAAGAGAGGGAAAATCTTTCTTTGAGGACACTTGTTCCAGTGACAACTGTCTGAGAGGAGACCTTCCTCTGTTTGGCAAAGTTTCCTCCTACTTCCTATTGTGTCTACAGGGACACAAGTGGGGAAAAAAAAGAAACTGGACAGAGGTTCTAACCATTCCCTACACTATGCAAAATTAATAATGAAAATAGTTTTGACTTTAGATATACTGTACTTTAAACATACCGTCTCACATTTGCCCCATTACACTTAGTTTTATGTTTAGTTTATGTTTAGTTTAGTTCTATGTCTCTGATAGGACAGAGAGAGGGGGTTGTATCACACTCTATGTCATGTATGTGTATTTAATCAATGCTATCTCAGGCTTGAGAAAACTACTGCTATTGCACAGAATTTGTGGTCTGATGAAAGAAAATGGTAAAGATTAATTTTTCAATTATAATATAATTTAAAAAAAGATAAACATATTTTATATTTTTAATCTTAAATGTTGAACATTTTAAAGAAAATATATTTTAAAACACTATATAGTACTTTCCCTTTAAGGGTCCATGCACACTGGGCGTACAAATATTGCTTATACAGGCGTTTTTTCTTCAGCCTGTAAAAGCAGCTCTATGTTAACCTATGTGTCCATGTACGGAGTTTACAGGAAATATTTTTATAGCAGCTTTTAGAGGCAGACAAAAAAAACTCCTTTTAGAATTTTTGAGGGGAGCCTTCGGGTGTAATTACCTTCAGACTGGTCGAAATAAAGGTATAAAACAGACAAATAAAATAACAGAGTACAACATACTGTATAGTAACAGATAAGCCAGAAATGGTTCTACCGCTTGACCACTAGTTAGAAGCATAGATAACATGCTTGCAAACATTATCAGGTAAATGAATGTATTCAAATACTTGCAGTTCTTTGTACAAGGTGGCTGAAATGTCTCCCTTTCACAACAGTTGACTGCTTGCAGAGGATGACCCAGGTAGCTAAGGACAGGAACCCTGCAACAGGCTGCACACTGATATGGCTGAAGAAGTCTCTTAAAGTGTGGACGAGGTGGCTGAGAGCAACTTCACGTCACTGGAATGGCTGTACTCTGGAGTCTTGCCGGGCTGTGCCAACCAATGTGACTAGGCATTAGGTTGATGCTGCATGTTCTTGTGCTTTTCAGTGACCTGTACTCTGACTCCGACACTAGTCCAGTCACATCTGCTCCATCAGGCACTGTCCAACCGAGCCCAGGAAAGAGGGAGGGGCTACACTTTATATCTTCTGGGTGTGTCCAGGACTATGGGAGGCCTGTGAGCCAGTGAGATAGAGGCCAGGGTCAAAGAGCATACTGATAGGAGGAGAGAGTGGAGTGACAGAGAGATTGGCTGATTAGCATGCTACTTCTCTTTTTACTGACCAGTCACAAGGTAGGAGTGGAAAGGGGAGCTGCAAGTGAAAGGTCAACAGAAAAAGAGCAGGTCCCCTCCCCTACATATGCTGTGGACAGAGCTGTGTGAAACTCAAGACTGGATAGGCAGAAATATTAATTATGTGTGAATCCTATTTGTAATTCATATGTATATGTAGCTGTTTGCCTGGCGTTTAAGCTTACACAAGTCTGTGTCCTGCTTAATTGTGCTGCATGATGGTTATGTTTTACTTTTCTTCTCTTACGGTGCAAATATATTAGTCTATTCACAGTCAATGAAAACTCTCTTTGCAGAATATTGATTCAAACTCAGTAGTTGGTTGTACACGCCATATTGTCTCTGGTTCTGCCCCACTTCTTTTAGATGGGATAGTCACCTACCTATTGTTTTGGGAGATACTCCACCTTATTGTATTACTCTTTTACTGGCCTGTGGCCCGCCTCCTCCATATTCCTGCCCTAGGAGTTTTTACCCAGAATAAATGAATGTCCAGTCCTGTTACAGGCATGTTTTACTGCACAACTTCACTTCAGCACAGCTCTAGTAGTTACAGTCACCTTACAGTACAGGTACAGTAACTCGACTCACTGACAGAAGTCCACAGTACAGAACACGGAAAGTCCTTCTCATGACTTTCCATTCAGTGGTCCCTTAAGTGCAGAACACTCCAATACTTCACAGAATCATTGCAGCCATCTTCCCCAGATGTTATATTCTCTTAACACAGTTGCACCTCACATAGGGTGTACCTTTCTCTCACACAAAAGGGTGCTCCTCTTTAGGCCCTGAGGTCATTCTAAACCAAATCACTGGATTCCCTAGACAAGGGTCAGGAGTGGCAAGGTTTCTCCTTCTGTCCCCCATGTCCTCCCCTAGATTCCCCCATGATTTAGCCATGCAGAAGGGCTCTTTCTCTCTCTCTCTCTCTCTCTCTCTCTCTCTCTCTCTCTCTCTCTCCTCACAGCAAATCATTTTATAGATCAAGGGTGTTCTTTTCTCATACCCCAAGTACACTTGCCCCCACTCACAGCTGGCATAAAAGGGGCAATATCTCTATCCATTACATCACTACAAGTGGTGGTAACAATTAAAGGGCACTAATACCTACCAACATATTATTTACCAGGACTGCTGACAGTATGGGTATGTAGATATAGTGAAAGTACAATCAATAAATCGGAATACTAAAGTAGAACATTTTAATTTATTTTGGCTAGAGTAAGGGAGGATCATAAGCAAAAGATTGCCGCTCCAATCTCTCAAATCCATAACAAGACACCCACCCTAATACAACTCACAGGTGTTGGCTCTGCACAAGCTTGAGGAAAGAAAAAGATCCTGGACGGCCGCACACCATAAAAGGCATCTTTATTGATATGAAGAAATAAAATCCAAATGCAGTCACCTCATGTACAGGGAGGAACAGGAAAAATATCTAACGCGTTTCACGCCCTATCATGGCGCTTATTCATAGCTAAATGATTAAAGTTTGATCATGGGTATATATAGGGACTTCAGGTTTTGATAGCCAATCAAAAAATGGTCTCAAATGGAGACCTACCCACATAATTTAACTCTAGAGCAACACCCAAGAGATAGGAGACAACTGGGATGTGAAGTTTTAAATCAAAGATTGAAGACAAGATAATATGACAATATAATAATGCCTGTAAAGGTCCACCAAACTAGAAATGTTTATTAAGTGAACCAATACACACATAGATCTATCTATCTATCTATCTATCTATCTATCTATCTATCTATCTATCTATCTATCTATCTATCTATCTATCTATCTATCTATCTATCTATCTATCTATCTATCTATCTATCTATCTATCTATCTATCTATGTGTGTGTGTGTTAGACACATGATTATGACACATGATTCTAATCCCTGTCTGCTCTATGTAAAGCAAATGTTTTGCCTTTAGTTATACTTTAAATAGAACATTAAAATATAGAACAGTAGGCTTGTGAAAACTATAAAAGTGATGTAACCCTCTATTGGAGAGGGGTTATGAGAAATGACCCCCCCCCCCCCATCTCGCCAAACAGGATATTGCACTCATGACTAAGGCCTTATAGGCTGAAACACATCAACTGATTTTTCCTGTGCTTGTACTGTGGTTTCTAAATAAAAATGAAGATTTTTTAAGAGCAAAAACTGGGGTGCGGATCATGTCTCTGCATTGCACTCAGCCTGTAAGTAAATAAGAGAACAAAAACTTTTACTAAGTGGAAGAGTGAGTTTCATAATAAAGTCGGTAGTGCTTCCACCCAAGGCAGGGCCTACATGAGCAGAAGGGGGAAATTTACCAGTTATCAAATCAAAGTAATTGGAAGAAGAAAAACTGCTCCAGCCATCATATAACATTAACCATAGGTATATAGATGAACACCAGAATTAAAATAATACAAGCATTATATAATAAAAGATGGATAATAGTGCATACATCTAATGTACAAACAAGTAATATCAGCAAAGGGCCTGAAAGAAGTCCTGGTGGAATTGTGAACATATAGCTAGGTATACAGTATATAGTTATCAATAAAGATACTTCTAGCTGAATGTTGCAAAAAAGAATACGTTGCAGGGGCCCCGAGAACGACAGTGATGTGGCTCCTATCTTGGTTTGAAGACCTGAGGACAGGATTAGCAATGATAGGGATGTAGCGCCACCACCGTAGGAGCAGTTTGCCCCTCAACCTGAAGAACAGTCTTGGCTCCTCTGGCACACCTGGTTAAACAAATTTTACTGCAGACACAAGGTAATGGGACACCAGACTGTAGGAGATCAAAGGAGTATTTTAGAGGTTTAGCAGCAAACAAGACAGTAATGACTGACACAGGTAGTTGGTTATCTGTGGTAAATTCAGATATTTGGCAATTGAGCACAAAAGAGGTATGCCATACAAGTAAATGCAATTTATCCAACCCACAGGCCCTGAAATGAAAGGGGGAAAGAATGACTTCCTGTATGTCAATCTACTCGCTTTAAAATCCTGAGACCACGGGTCCAGAAACATAACTGCACAGTGTAATAAACAACAATATTTAAAGAATGCAACTTTAAACTTTTAAATAGGAGTTTCCCCTTAACACCTTCCTGCCTGGCCTATAGCAAAATTACAGGCGTGCGGTGGTTTAATTGCTGTGACTGGGTGTCATTTGTCGTCCTTCACAACATGCCACAACATGCCTATAACGTAGGCTCTTTACCATGTAAACAGCTGTGTCCAATCACAGCTGATCACAGTGTAAATAGGAAGTTCCGGTTATCGGCATTCCTCTATTTATGCTGACAGCACGTGAGTGGAGGAGAGCCAATAAGCGGCTCTCCTGACAGGGGGGATCTGCGCTAATGATGAGTGCATTGATTATCAGTACAGTCCCATCAGTGATGCCTGTCATTGCCCACCAGTGATGCCCACCAGTGCCCACCAGTGCCCCCCAGTGATGCTAATTAGTGACCACTAGGGATGCCAATCAGTGCTCATTAGTGATACCAATCAGTGCCCATCAGTGCTGCCTTTCAGTGCCCATCAGTGATGCCTGTCAGCACCTCCTCATCACTGCTGCCTATCAGTGCCATCTATCGGTGCCCATCAGTGCCTATAAAGGCTGCCCATCAATGCTGCCTATCAGTAATGAGATAAAGATGTCTGCATGCAGGGCCTTTTTTTGTGTGTGGACAAGGTGGGCTTCCACTCGCTCACCAGTCCTGAAGATACCAAAGCTCAAAGTAATGGGAGGTCCTGGAACAGGTTCTTCAAGGATCTATAGATAACAGATGCCTGACTGGCAACCCGATGACGCAGACATCTAGCAATGTCTGTGACAATCTGTCTGCACCCGTGGTGGAGCCACCATCGGTAATGGGCTATCGTTCGGACCTGGTTGCGATATCTTCTTCTCAACAGGCAAGCGACAAAAGTTCCTACTCCTGCCACCAGTCTCTCCAGCCCCTCGTGATCTCTCTTCCCCGTGCCCCCTGGCAGCCTTGTGGTCTCTCCCCACACTCAGTCAATCCTCCTTCCTCTCCCGGCACCTCAGCTCTCCTCCCCTCTATTAGCAAGGCATCCTGGTTGCTCCCTCTGGCCGCCAATGAGGAAGCCAATGAGAAAGCAGAAGATAGAACAGAGTGGGAGGCTGTCTGTGCCAGCGCCACTCTGATTTGTTGTGTACATGCAAGAGGAGGGGGGAGAAGAGCCCGCTGTCGGTTCCTCTCTTCCTCTGCTGTCGGCTCCTCCCTCCCCGAGTGGCTTAGTTCACCTGATGTCGGCAGTGGCTGGCTGGCTGGGGGGGGGAATTAGCACCCACTACAGGGAAATTCTCCAACCATTATCCAACAAGTCTGGAATGCCGCTTCTTACAACAAAAACCATGGTGTGATATTGAAACTCTGAGTCAGCCTGTTTACCTTGCCTCTTAGTCCCTAGTAGATTCTAATGCAACCTGACCTCTTAATACCTATGGTTCATTGAATGCTTAACCTGACTTTAGCCTATGCTGATTACTGGGCCCTGAGCTAAAACTAGCTGTAGAATCCCAGACAAAATGGGTCAAAAATAACTAAAATAACAGGAGGTGCATATAAATGCTATCACACAACAAATAGGTTCACCAACAAACATAAAGGTGACCACTACACACGCAAACAGCAAACAGACAATAGTAAACTGTTAAACATAGGAGCACTTGCCTAAAAATCCCTGATTCCTGTCTGGATCAGCCGCAGCCCCTCCATGGCAAGACATGTGGTCCCAGACTCTCTCTCTCTTCACTTCCCCCTTTTTTAGTTTCCAACCCAGCCCTTCAGAGACAGAAAGTGCTGTACATAATTAACTCTAAGGCCTCATTCACATGAGGCAGATCCATTTAGCGTAGTCTGCCAGCTCAACAGTAGATCGCTCTGATGACAGGTCCATCTCTGCTCACTGAGTGGGGAGGGGGCCTGTCAGAGCACCGCTTATTTCTATGGAGACATCGAACAAAAACGGACAGCATGTCTGTTTTCATCAGATCTCATCCAATCCACCAAGACGGATGGTGAACGTATCGTCATACGTCTGTTTTTAGCGGATCAGATGGCAGACGGGTGTCAGCGGACACATCTCCACTGACATCCGTCTCCCCATAGGAGTCAATGGATGGCTCGCTCTGATACGCCTGAAAAATGGACCGTGTGAAAGGGGCCTTAGGCTAAGGTGACCAGATTTTTAAAATGAAATCTGGGGACATATTTATTTTTTTTACTTGTAATGGCAGCAATCGGCGACTCTTTTCCCGTCTCCACCGCCGCCTCCCGCCTCACAGCCTGTCAAGTCTAAAGCCCTACACACTATCAGATTTTCTGCTGATTTTTTCCTTCAGATTTACCAAAACCATATAATAAGAGGTCAAACCTTAGGAGGTTCAATTTGTATGCAATCAGGCAGGCCCTTGCACTACATGGTTTTGGTAAATCTGAAGACAAAAATCAGCAGAAAATCTGATAGTGTGTATGGGGCTTTACTCTTCGGGCCCCGGCAACTACTGGGTGGGGAGCAGAGGAAGATCACTCCACCAGGGAAGGCAAGGAAGTAAGCAGGCAGGCGGCTGGCTGGGACTTGAGCCAAGGCAGAAGAACATGCGAGTGGAGCTGAATGGGCATGCGCCCGAAACTGAAGAAATAGTCCCTCCGCTCCGACCAGCACATGATCATCAGAAAGGGGCACAGATAATGGAAAAAAATAAACCCCCATAAGCTAGTAGGAGCGGCAGAGGAGGGGGGGTGTAATTCAGATTATTTCTTTTTATTCTGCACGGGCTGTCTTTGAAATTGCCCCAGCCCCTGTTCAAATCCAATCAGGGGACAAAACTGGGGACAGACTTGGTCCAGGGACAGTGTCCTCAATCCGGGGACTGTCCCCAGAAACCGGGGATGTCTGGTCACCCTACCTTAGGCAGCAAAGCTATTTACAAATATAGTACAAGATGGTGTAAAGCAACAGATCTCTACAAATTTGTTCAAAGTCTGCCATATTTTTTTAAAAGGTTTTTCTCATAGTTGGTTAGACATGCAATAAGTTTATATTGTTTTGCACATATCAAATGTCCCTTGTTCTATCTGTTCTAGCAATGACCTGAATCACAAGAACTTCAGGTTTATATAGTTTTTATAAACAGCAAGAAACTGAACTAACCAATGCCAAAAAGTGTTTTTTTTTTCACCATACCCCTTTTTTTTACATAAAAAAAGAAAATTCACAAAGATAGTCCATAGTTTTAGGAATTGAAAGCTTCCTGGTAGAAAACTTTATATTTGATTTTATATTTGATTTTTACAATGACAGGGTCAGTTTTCCATCACATAAAAATGCACATCACATTTGCTCAATAAACAGTATTAGATGGTTTCCCCACATTGAATAACTTGCTATTTAGAATCTTAATACACTAATTTATCACAAGAAAAACATTCTAGCCATAGAATACTCAGTTAGAGGTAGAGGACCATTTAGGCCTGGATAACTTAAGTGTTAGTGATTCACAACTTTGTAACAATTCACAGAAAATTAGGCCAGGGGCATACCTAGAACATTTGGCCCACGGGGTGGATCCTATATCTGGCACCCCCCCCCCCCTCAACTTTACATTTTGATACAAGAAATGGTTAGAGACTGCGGACATGATACAGAAGATGGTCAAAGACTGTGGGCATGACACGGTAAGATGGTCAGAGATTGCAATTCCAGGCTGCCTCTCACAAAAGATCACTCTATTTTTACGCTGGATTATTAAGTTTCAGCTCACAGGGAAGAGAGCACTTGTAGAACAATTCTGATTTACAAGTTTTTTGTGCACATATACATGTATTATTTTCCTACCCTCAACCCAGTCTGTGTCACAGATGTCGGTTTTCAAGGTCAGTGGGACAGGGTCCAGGGCAAAGCTGCCCCGCCTCCTGTTCAAGTCCTTGTTAAGCCTGCCCAACTCCCGAGTCCTGCCTGATGAGCACGCACGAGCCCAGCCTGCAGTTCCAAAGTTGGTGTGAAGCCATATTTTTTAAAGGCTGCTCCACCTGCAGACCGGGAGCCTGTAGCGGCCCACCGGGCAATGCCCAGTGTGCCCTATGGCCAGTCCAGGCCTGCCTTACACCCCTAAACGATGCCAGTCTGACACCCTCCCAATGTGTGGCACCCAGGGAGGACCGCCCCCCCCCCCCATTGGTACGCCACTGAATTAGGTCCAGAGTAGCAGATAGCAGTTTAAGCAAATGTATTATATTAGACCAGGTAAACAATACAAGATATGGTATCAAGCAAGTAAAACATATCAAAGTGACAGAATTGAATAAAATGAGCACTGGCCTGCAACAGGAAAGACTAACTGAACTGCAGCAGTGTTGAACCAAGTCTTAACTGGAACAACTACTATTGAGCTAGATCAGACAGATGTGGGTATTTGTAAGTGTTCCTGAGCAGGGTACCCCGCAAAGGTGGTGGCACAGTACCTGGCACCTTAATCCTAGCATTGGTTGGCTTGCAGTGGGGCCTTTCTGTCAGCGGTGCTCAAGGGTCTATCCCTAAAGGAGTAAAGGGCGTATAGCTTCTGGGCTGCTAAGCAATGAGTGATTTATATTGTGCAATGTATAGCAAGGAATTAAGCACTGTCCTTTCATCACTCCTGATAGGCAAAAAGTCCCAATCTTGGTGATTATGGACATCAGGTCCCAAAGGTTCAGTCCCTCAGCTCTGTTATACACTTATGGCACAGCCTCCCATCTCCGGTTCACCAAATGCCATCTTTGGCAAGCTCTGGTAGACATGGTGGCAGGTCTGTCCTCTGTGCAACACTCTCTACCCCCGATTCAGCTATGAGAGTGTCCTGCTACTGGTCTTTTTAACACAACATACCCTCAGTGTGTCTCTTTTGCCTGGAGAAAGCAGCCCCTGTCTCTCCTCCTATATTTCAGTAATCCTGCCTCCTGTAGTTTAGAGTCCATCTGTCTCCAATTCACTTGCATTGAGCTTTGCCCTCTCAGAGATTACAACTCCCAGCTTCCTTTGTGTCATCCTGAATTGGAGGAGGGAGGGGGAAAAAGAGAGTGAGTTGGGGTTTCTCACTGGCACAGCTGCAGCTGTACACACACAACTCACTTCATACAGATCATAGTTGGGGGTGGGATTTGGGGGGAGGATGAGTCTGCACACAGAGAGCTGCAGAGTCTCCTCACACAACACAGACATCCACTTTACGCAGTTTGCAGCAATAGCAGAAGATCCTAGAGCCAGGTGCATCTCTCATTCTGAAAGCAGCCTGGCAGGGGAGGAGTGGTGATCAGCGGCACAAAGAAAATATAGTAATTTTCTCTTAGGTTTCACAAATCTCTTTGTCAAGAATTCATCAAACGGTTAAAAAAAAATTAATTCAGTAGTATTTATTTGATCAAGCTATAGTGCTTATCAGTACTGCAAAAGGAAAAAAACATTTGTGAAGGCCTCTTGATAAAAGAAAACGTAAATATAGTGCTCTGGATAACAGCTGCTATGTTCTCACTAAATTAATCAGGTCTCTGTGGGAATAAAGTCAGGTGCCCCACCACAACCCAAAAAACCCACTTTACTCGACTGTACAAGCCACTATTGCAGCATGGGCCTCCTAAAAACACTTTACTGACACACCAATCTGCAAATAAGGATCCCACTAGCAACATATGAATATCTAATTCCTGGTTTGTCGACCCAAACAGGGAGGAAACTAGGGGTACACTTCTCCATATCTGACATAACTGAACAAGACACGATGGACAGCTACAAAATGTTCCAAATAAAGCACTACTCATCAACTAACAAAATAGGCCCCGCAGAAATACCCCAAATACTTTGGAACTACTTGATAAATAAAAACCCAACTAAACACAAGGGGATATCCTTATTCTATAAATTCTCTACCCCACTGAATATGCAGAGTAAACTACCCAACATGGTAAAATGGGAAAAAGAACTACAAACAGAATTCCCCATACACCAATGGCACTCAGCCATAAAGTACAATAGTAGATTGTCAGCCCTGCCAATGTGAAGCATTACCACAAGCCTTGACGACTCAAGGGGCGTATGCCCTTTGGAGTCCATTAACTTCGGTAAGCCTTCTCATTGTCAGTGGTGGTTATTTCCATACTTAATTTCCTCGTTTTCCCATTGATGTTCCAATGATGTCATCCAGCTGACTTCATACACAACTGCCAGGACCAACTTATAGGCTCAACCCTCTTTTGACTTAATTTTTTCATGCACTTTGCTTATATTTTGATTAATTTTTTCACCTACAATTTTTTTTTCACTTATCACGTTGGTGAACATTACTTCACTGTTTATGTTCATTTTTATATTTAAATTAACATAAGAGTTATTATATGCATATGTATTTTTCGTCACTTATACGGTCTCTTAGCATTTAGTAACTGTTCGTATTAGCACTGCACTTTTACCAGATAATATTTGTTTGCAACCGTCTTGTGCTGGCTGCTGTATAATATTTAGAGCGACAGCGCGGTATTTCACCTTTATTTTTTTTGTTTACAAAAGTTTTATTTGGAAGTTTGGATGAACAGACATTAGGTATAAAATGACATCAAAATATTGCATTAAAGTGATTGGTTGTATACAAAGAAGGAGGTTATTTAACATCGTATAACAGATGTGGTCATATACAATGAATGAAGGTTTGTATATATAAAAACAGAAAAAAAGTAAGACATAACATAGCATTCTCATAGGGTAGTGAGAGAAGATGATAATAGTATGTTAAAGACAGTTAGGTTGGGTTCCAATTGGCCCATTTCTTTTTGTGAATGTGGATAGTATCATTAAGGGTGTGATAAATCCACTCAGATAGTCTAAGGAGTTCCATTCTATTTATTACTTGTTGCCATGACAAATTAGTGGATTTCCAATTATAGGCCGTCATCCAGTGTATGGAACTGCATAGGGAGTGGAACAGTCTCAGACAGGGGGTAGGTATGCCTGGTATATTAGCATACAGCAAGCATATCTGAGGGGAAAGGGTGATTTTTTGTCTTGAGGATTGTTCTATTAAATCAAATGCTTTGTGCCATATACTGTTTATATGGCTGCAGCTCCAAAAAATGTGTAAGAGGGTACCGGAATCCGAGCATCCCCTAAAACAATTGGGGGAGATGGATGGGTAGAAAGTGTGAAGTTTTGAAGGGGTAAGGTACCATCTAGAAAAAATCTTAATTGGAGTTTCTCTAAAGGTGATAGCTCTATTACATTTGCGTAGATTTTCTGACAATGAGTGCCAATCCTCAACATTAATCGAGACATCCATATCCTCTTCCCATTTGAGCATTTGAGTAGATTTATCTGGGACTCCAACACAATTAATATAACTATACAACCTGGAGATAAGGCCTCTGTCTCTAGAGGATAAAATACATATATGTTCAAAGGTTGTGTATGAAGGGTGTGTTTTTAATGCAAAATATTTAGCATAGAAGGATTTGATTTGCTGGTATCGTGGGAGTTCATCTGCAGGTAAATTGTGTGTGGCTTGAAGTGCGGGGAATGAGATAAATTCCCATTTTTGCTGAAGAGATCTCAGTGTAATTAAATTTTTGTCAATCCAGGTAGAGAAAGATTGTCTGTTATTATAGGCACATATGAATCTAGGATCACCTAAAAGGAGGCCAAAGGTGGTGTGTCTGAGGAGAGTTTGTAAATGTCTTTATATTTAGTCCATAACTGATAAAATTGAGCTATTATAATGTTTTGTTTCATAAGTCTGCTATATGAGATAGCGTTGGACCATAGAATTCCTTGTAAATGGAATGGGAGGATTGAGATGGATTCAAACAACTTCCATGGGGTGCTTATTGAGGGAGTGAACCACTGGGTAAGTTGTGTAAGTCTTGTGGCTAGGTAATAAAGCCACAAATTTGGAAGGCCTAAGCCACCCATAGTATGTGGTCTATGCATTAAAGCATAACTGCATCTCGGTTTTTTATCTGCCCATATGAATTTGTTGATTTCTCTTTGAAGGGAAGTTAGTTTAGATTTGGGAACATTGATAGGTAGGGCACGAAAATAGTACAGAAGATTAGGAAGGATCGTCATCTTGATAGCGCATATTCTACCAAGGAAGGAAATATGAAAGGAAGACCATGATTTTAGGAGGGATGTGATGTGCCAGAACAATGGGATATAATTAGATTTATACAGAAGGTTGTGAGATGACACCTAGGTATTTGAATGAGTTGGAACACCAATCAAATGGGAAATTTTTTGATAATAGGGATTGGAGATTTTGGGAGTAATTAATTGGTAAAGCAGAACATTTATTGGAATTGATTTTGAGGCCTGAGATGGATTGGAAAGATTTAAGTTCTTTTAGGAGGGATGGAATAGAAGTGAGGGGGTCTGTGAGGAATAGAAGAGCATCATCTGCGTATAGGCTGAGTTTGAATTCTCTATCACCTTTAGTGTAACCTTTTATATCAATGCTATTCCTAATCTTGTGGGCTAAGGGTTCAATTGCCAAAGCAAACAGTAGAGGTGAAAGGGGGCAGCCCTGTCTGGTGCCTCTACTGAGGGGGAAAAAATCAGAGTTGTGTCCTGGGAGTCTAATTCTAGTTTGAGGGTTGTGGTAGAGTGCATTGAAACCTTGTAAGAATTTTTCTGAAATTCCGTATTTGGGTAATAGATAATTTAGATATGACCAGCTAACGCTGTCAAACGCCTTATGAATATCTAGACTGAGAAGGCATATTTTGTGGGAGGTTAGGTTGGCATCTTGGATAATATTGGTGACTAGTAGGGATGAGCCGAACACCCCCCTGTTCGGTTCGCACCAGAACATGCGAACAGGAAAAAAATTCGTTCGAACACGCGAACACCGTTAAAGTCTATGGGACACGAACATGAATAATCAAAAGTGCTAATTTTAAAGGCTAATATGCAAGTTATTGTCAATAAAAGTGTTTGGGGACCTGGGTCCTGCCCCAGGGGACATGAATCAATGCAAAAAAAAGTTTTAAAAACGGCCGTTTTTTCAGGAGCAGTGATTTTAATAATGCTTAAAGTCAAACAATAAAAGTGTAATATCCCTTTAAATTTCATACCTGGGGGGTGTCTATAGTATGCCTGTAAAGGGGCGCATGTTTCCCGTGTTTAGAACAGTCTGACAGCAAAATGACATTTTGAAGGAAAAAACACATTTAAAACTACCGCGGCTATTGCATTGCCGACAATACACATAGAAGTTCACAGGGCAACCCCGAACCAAAATTAAAAAAAAAAAATGATGTGGGAGTCCCCCTAAATTCCATACAAGGCCCTTCAGGTCTGGTATGTATATTAAGGGGAACCCCAGCCAAAATTTTTAAAAAAAATTGACGTGGGGTTCCCCTAAAAATCTATACCAGACCCTTATCCGAGCACGCAACCTGGCAGGCCGGCAGGAAAAGAGGGGGGGACGAGAGTGCGCCCCCCCCCCTCCTGAACCGTACCAGGCCACATGCCCTCAACATTGGGAGGGTGCTTTGGGGTAGCCCCCCAAAACACCTTGTCCCCATGTTGATGAAGACAAGGGCCTCATCCCCACAACCCTGGCCGGTGGTTGTGGGGGTCTGCGGGCGGGGGGCTTATCGGAATCTGGAAGCCCCCTTTAACAAGGGGACCCCCAGATCCCGGCCCCCCCCTGTGTGAAATGGTAAGGGGGTACTTACCCCTACCATTTCACTAAAAAACTGTCAAAAATGTTAAAAATGACAAGAGACAGTTTTTGACAATTCCTTTATTTAAATGCTTCTTCTTTCTTCCTTCATCTTCTTCTTCTTCTGGTTCTTCTGGCTCTTCTGGTTCTTCCTCCGGCGTTCTCGTCCAGCATCTCCTCCGCGGCGTCTTCTATCTTCTTCTCCTCGGGCCGCTCCGCACCCATGGCATGGGGGGGGAGGCTCCCGCTCTTCTCTTCATCTTCTTCTCTTCTTCATCTTCTTCTTCATCTTCTTCTTCTTCTTCTCTTCTTCCTTCTTCTCTTCTTCATTTCTTCTCCGGGCCGCTCCGCAGCCATGCTGGCATGGTGGGAGGCTCCCGCTGTGTGACGGCGTCTCTTCGTCTGACAGTTCTTAAATAACGGGGGGCGGGGCCACCCGGTGACCCCGCCCCCTCTGACGCACGGGACATGACGGGACTTCCCTGTGGCATTCCCCGTGACGTCACAGGGAAGTCCCGTCAAGTCACCGTGCGTCAGAGGGGGCGGGGTCACCGGATGGCCCCGCCTCCCGTTATTTAAGAACCGTCAGACGAAGAGACGCCGTCACACAGCGGGAGCCTCCCACCATGCCAGCATGGCTGCGGAGCGGCCCGGAGAAGAAATGAAGAAGAGAAGAAGGAAGAAGAGAAGAAGAAGAAGAAGAAGATGAAGAAGAAGATGAAGAAGAGAAGAAGATGAAGAGAAGAGCGGGAGCCTCCCCCCCCATGCCATGGGTGCGGAGCGGCCCGAGGAGAAGAAGATAGAAGACGCCGCGGAGGAGATGCTGGACGAGAACGCCGGAGGAAGAACCAAAAGAGCCAGAAGAACCAGAAGAAGATGAAGGAGAAAGAAGAAGCATTTAAATAAAGGAATTGTCAAAAACTGTCTCTTGTCATTTTTAACATTTTTGACAGTTTTTTAGTGAAATGGTAGGGGTAAGTACCCCCTTACAATTTCACACAGGGGGGGGGCCGGGATCTGGGGGTCCCCTTGTTAAAGGGGGCTTCCAGATTCCGATAAGCCCCCCGCCCGCAGACCCCCACAACCACCGGCCAGGGTTGTGGGGATGAGGCCCTTGTCTTCATCAACATGGGGACAAGGTGTTTTGGGGGGCTACCCCAAAGCACCCTCCCAATGTTGAGGGCATGTGGCCTGGTACGGTTCAGGAGGGGGGGGGCCGCACTCTCGTCCCCCCCTCTTTTCCTGCGGCCTGCCAGGTTGCGTGCTCGGATAAGGGTCTGGTATGGATTTTTAGGGGGACCCCACGCCGTTTTTTTTTTTTTTTTTGGCGCGGGGTTCCCCTTAAAATCCATACCAGACCTGAAGGGTCTGGTATGGAATTTAGGGGGAACCCCACGTCAATTTTTTTTAAAAATTTTGGCTGGGGTTCCCCTTAATATCCATACCAGACCTGAAGGGCCTTGTATGGAATTTAGGGGGACTCCCACATCATTTTTTTTTTTTATTTTGGTTCGGGGTTGCCCTGTGGGGAATTCCCATGCCGTTTTTATCAATGAACTTCTATGTGTATTGTCGGCAATGCAATAGCCGCGGGTAGTTTTAAATGAGTTTTTTCCTTCCAAATGTCATTTTGCTGTGAGACTGTTCTTAACACAGGAAACATGCGCCCCTTTACAGGCATACTATAGACACCCCCCAGGTACGAAATTTAAAGGGATATTACACTTTTATTGTTTGACTTTAAGCATTAATAAAATCACTGTTCCTGAAAAAACGTCCGTTTTTAAAACTTTTTTTGCATTGATCCATGTCCCCTGGGGCAGGACCCGGGTCCCCAAACACTTTTTATGACAATAACTTGCATATAAGCCTTTAAAATTAGCACTTTTGATTTCTCCCATAGACTTTTAAAGGGTGTTCCGCGGCATTCGAATTTGCCGCGAACACCCCAAATTGTTCGCTGTTCGGCGAACTTGCGAACAGCCAATGTTCGAGTAGAACATGAGTTCGACTCGAACTCGAAGCTCATCCCTAGTGACTAGTCTAGTATTATCGACTATCTGCCGACCGGGGATAAAACCGGTTTGGTCTATATGTATTAAATTAGTAATGACTGCTGCTAGTCTGTCTGAAAGCAACCTACCAAACATTTTAAGGTCATTGTTAAGGACTGAAATAGGTCGGTATTTTGGGGTAGAGAATGGTCTTTAAGTGGTTTGGGCATAAGGGAAAGGTTTGCTAGAAGCATTTCATCTGGGAAATGATTACCGTTAAGAATATGGTTAAAGAGTTTGGATAGATATGGGGTTAGGAGGGAGGAATATTTTTTATAGTATGAAGATGAGAAGCCATCTGGGCCAGGGGCAGTAGATGTTTTAAGAGATTTAATAATTTTGCTTATTTCTGCTTCTGTGCATGGTGCGTTAAGGGATTCTATTTGAAGAGCATTAAGAGTAGGTAGTTGAATGTTGTCTAGCCATTATTTAGAGTGTTGATCAAGAGATGGTTGTGGGCTACAAAGTAAGTCTTTATAGAAAGAGGAAAAGATTTCCAGCACACCTTGCGGATGGGTGATCATATTTCCAGAATGATCTCTAAGCTTATATGTATGAGGGGGTTTATGATCATTGTTAAGTTTTTTGGCGAACATGGCAGAGGGGGAGTTACTGTGTAGTAAGAATTTAGCTTTTGAGAATCTCAAGGATTTTTCTGTGTTTGCTGATAATATTTGATCTAGAGCTTTGCGTTTATCTTGAATTTGTTTTGTGATTTCTTGGGTGGAGTTTTGTTGTAACTTGTTGTAGAGAAGGTTTAAATCTCTGGTAAGATTTTTATGTTTGTGAGTTTTTCTCTATTTCTTTTGGCTGCTATGCTGATTAGATGGCCGCGTAGAACTGCTTTGTGAGCTGTCCAGAGAGATGTAGGGGAGATATCATCAATAGCATTTTCAGTGAAATAGTTTTCAATGTGTGATGAGATAGTTTGTGTTATTAAAGGGTCAGTTAGAATAGAATCGTTTAGTCGCCAATTGTAGGGGGAAGGAGATAGTCCTATGTGTGATGTTTCAAAGTAGGTAATATCATGGTCAGACCAGGGGCAGGGATGGATAAGGGCGTTGGAAGAATTAGCCAATAATATGGGGTACAAAAGATATAATCCAGTCTAGCATAGACGTCGTGGGGGTAAGAATAGTGTGTATAGGCCCTAAGCCCTACATTGTGGGATCTCCATGAGTCTATAAGTTGAAAATTATTTAAATAACGGTTTATAGATTTGGAGAATGCTTTAGAAGAGGGGGAAGTTTTACTTCTGTCCAGGGTTGGGTGTGCAGTTAGGTTAAAATCGCCACCTAGAATTATATGAGGTGAGCTGTACTGGTCAAGCTTATCAAAGAAATTTGTGAAAAAGGTAGATTGAGATTCGTTTGGGGCATAGACTGAAGCTAGTGTTATTGCTTTATTATCAACAAGACCTTTGATGATAATATATCTACTATTGACATCTTTATATATGTTTTGTATGTCTAGGATAATGGTGTTGAGTATAAATATGGCTACACCTCAAGTTTTATTGTGGAAGGTGGTGTAATAAAATTGATTGTATGTCTTGTCAAAATAATTGGGATGGTTATTGGATGAAAAGTGGGTTTTCTGCATAAGGATAATATCTACTCCCAATCTTTTATAGTGTTGGAAAGCTTTTTTACGTTTGTGGGGTGAGTTAAAGCCCTGGACGTTATGTGATATTACTCTAAGGACCATTATATGTGAGTGGGGTAATAAGCTTATGAATAAAATCCAACTTGAGCATGAGATGTGCTATATACAAAAATATTTTTGGTGTGTGTTTAGTAAGTGTAATATTAATGTTTCTGGAATGGAGGGGAGAAAAGTAATGTGAATATACAAGGAATATTATGTATAGTAAAACATACCATGAGAGTAATGTGCCATAATAAGAGCAATTATACCAACATTCAGATCTTTGTGGTCGTAAGATGTCATGAAAACTTCCATTTTTTAACAAAATTATGTTTTTTGCCTTAAGGGCATTAAAAATGAGAAAAAACTAAATATAAAATAGTAACAAAGGGACAAGAAACATCCTGTCACTAATAAATGAATTAACTTCAAGAGGACAATACAGTCCTAGTCCTGCGAGTGCCACCAGGCGCGACAACAAAAATCAGTGGTGTCGCAACTGATAACACAAGCAGGATGGGGAACAATCCAGCGGCGGCGGATGTCACAGGCCTTAATACTGAGATCATTTAAAGTTTCAAATACAAAACCATATAAAGTAACCAGGGGGGAAATGAAGATTGCAAAGAATGGGGGGGAGGGGAAAGGGGGGAGGAAGGGGAGGAGGGGAAGGGGGAGGGAGGAGGCGAAGGGGGAGGGAGGGGGGAGGGGGGGTAAGGTACCAGATGGGAGGCGATGTTGTCACCTCCCCTCTCAATGATGTGTATGAGAGATATCAATTAACTTATAACTCTAAACGAAGGAGGAGGTTTAAAGTGAAAGTCTGTTTAGATAAACAAAAAGAAAAAATAAAGAAAATCCTTCTCTCTTCTTCCCTTTTCCTCTTATTTCTTCTAACCCAAATTTTGAGGGGGATATGTGTTGCTGGGGACTACTCGACTTCGTCCGGGGGGGAAAAGAAATTCCTGAGGGAAGAGGAGGGGTCTTGGGATTCCAATTCTAGAGGAAGAGCTATTCAAGATGCCAATTGGACAAGGACAAACTTGATGGCAGTCAATTGGATCATGTTGTGTGAGCATGAAAATCCATCCTCAAAATGAAAAAAAGAAAAAAAGAAAAAATAAGTCACTTCCCCCTGTCTACATTACAAGGGGAAAGAAATTCCTATACAACAAAAGGTTGGAAATGTGTTGTATGTGGTCATGAGGGGTCCTCTTGGAATGGTTGACGCCATCTTCTTTGGTTGTTTGCGATTCGTCTGGAGGAAGGAGTGGACCAGATTGGGGAAGGTCTAGGAGATGATGGGAATCTGTTGGGTGGTTCCGGGTCCAGAAGGCCCAGCTTTACAAGCAGTTCTTTGCCTTCAATTAAATTGTAGACTGTGTATGTGGATCCGTTGTATGGGATAGTGAGCTTGAATGGAAAGCCCCATCTATATTTTATTCTTGCTGCTTGTAAGATGCTAGTGACATCCTTCATCCTGCGTCTCCTATCTAGTGTAGTAGGGGAGATATCTGGGTATATCTGCAGCTTTTTACCATCCAGAGAAATGTCAGGAGAGTTTCTTGCAGCACGCATGATGTCCTCTTTAACCAGGAAGTCCTTCATGCACATGATAACATCTCTGGGTGGCTTGTCAGGGGTGGGTTTGGGGCGTAGTGCCCTGTGGATCCTATCACAGACAAATGCTGATAAAGGTTTATCTGGTAGAAGGTTATGAAATATTTTAGAAACTGTAGGCATAAGGTCTGTGACCGATTCTGGAACGCCGCGTAATCTGATGTTATGGCGCCTATTTCGGTTATCAAGATCCTCAACCTGGGCTTGCATAAATGCAAAGCTGTCTGCTAATGTTTCATAATCCTTCCTTAGATCATTATGGGCAAGCGACAGTTCATCATGTTTTGTTTCTAGTATGATAGTACGAGTGCCAATGCTAGCAATCTCTTGTGACAGGGCTGTAGTGAATTTATGGACCTCACTTTCAATCTTGTCCACTAACTTCTCAAAAATGGTAGTCAGACTAGCATCTAAGTTTGCTTTGGAGAGGGGAGATGTGTACTCACTGATCCCAGCGTTAGATGAGAGACTGGATGGGATGAATGCAGATTTTCTTGAGGCCGCCTGTGAGCTGGTGCCGGCGCCATCTTGAGACATTCTCCTGTGCTTTCTGTCTGCAGCGTCCAGCAGAAAGTTAGTTAAGTGGTGTTTGGAGCGTTTAAAATGTCCCGATTCTCTTCCAGGCATGGACCGCTGTGTCCTCTAGCCGATGGTGTCACCTTCGCCTGGGTATGAGCGATGTAGCCCTGGTGTTTTAGGCCTGTGATAACCGGGACCGACGGAGCTGTGATCACCCACGTCCGTTCCGCATCGCGCCGCGCATGCGCCCCCATTTCACCTTTATTTTGCACTGCAAGCTCTGGTTAAGTTATGTTGTGCAATAGTCATCCCATCACAGGGGTCACTGGGGCTGAATTTTCATGCTGTAGACTTGCAGAGCTCTTAAAATAGACTTGCCACGCAAATTTGCTACAAATTGGAAAAGTGTCAAATAGAACTTGTGCTTTAAGCATGCTCTGCAAGTGTACAACTTGCCGTTGAAAATGTGCAGCAAGTGACTTACAATTCAAAACTTTTGTGGCAAGTTATCCTTGCTGTTTGGGGTGTTGACAGGCTTTGGGTTTGTGTTGATGGGCAAATGCAGGGTGCTTTTGATATCAGGTAAATAAGCTTTTAAGATCAGATATATCGGCAGGTGCATTTGATCTGCAGTTGGCCTCTATCTGATCTGCATTTGGCCTGCTTCAAGTTATGTTTGCGTTCCAAAAGACTTGTATTGGGAGAGAAGCCGTTCTGATGTGAACAAAAAACATTGTATACAAACCCTTAAAAGACAAGTATGGCCAAGTATTGGGTTACAAAAGTTACAGAAGTGCACCTACTTTTGCTCTCCTGTGACCCAGAGTCAGCTGATAGCAGGCTATTGCCCACTATGACCTGACATCAACAATTGCAACAATATTGTTGGGATCCACCCGGATGCCTAATCGCCCGCTGGTTCAGCCTTTGACTATGTGATAGTTGCATTAGTTTTCTTTATTCAGACTTTTTTTTTCTTCATTCTTTTAACTTAGTGATCTTACCAGTAACACATTTCCTGTCCTAAGATGACAGTGCTCACTCATTCTACTATATATATGAGGTAGCACCCCTGTCACCCTAGGGCAGCAAGTGTGTTAACAACACCCAAAAGACAGGTTGAAAACGCAGTACTTTTGTACCATGCGATCTGCCTGAACTAATTTTGGTATGATGCAGTGCGATATGAGCCCATTCAAAAGGAATGAGCTCAAATCACACCACACTGCATGTATGCGAATCGCACAGGAATGTGCAGCGCCTTCCTGTGCAATTCATACTGTGAACCGGGGCTTAGATAACATTGCAGAGTGCAGGGGACACTGGTGGATTTCCTGCATGATTAACAGGTATTTTTGCACCATTTGAACATTGAAAAGTATATAACAAAATGTTTTCATTGGTATATTTAACAGACTAAAGGGAGTAAACCAAGTTGGGTTTGCATACATTTTAAAACTGAACTATTGGCACAGTCCTTTGACTCCCCCACAAGGAGACAACCTTTTGACTACAGTGCTGGTTACACTAACTGTTGCACTACTAGAAAAAGGTTATGTGTAAGGTATAATAGAAGCCAGCATCACCAGTGTAGTAACCGTGTCAAAATATAAACAAAAAATAATAAATGCAGCGCTAAGTAGAATGGGAAAAAATGTGCATAAAGGGGTGAGTGACCACCCTAAATAAATTTATATTATATGTAGTAGCAAAACATGTGCATAGTGATGATTATAAATCACAATGAATAACGTAAAGACACAAATTGAAGTTGTTAGGAGCAATGTTCATAGTGCAATATAAACTAATTGACAAAAACAATGTGATATTAATAGTGGGAGGGAAACATATGTGAATTCTTGGGTCAAGTGGGTGATCTTCATGTGTTCGGAGTCCACACGTAAATAAAGGGGGTAAATGCACTTACCAGAGGGGGTGGACACTCTCACCATACGGCGGGGTGTCATACAGGCTTGTGGATCTACCGATCCTGGGGATGAAACCAAACATACAGCTGCCAAAGTAGGACACAAAAAACACCCCCTGATTAAGGAGGGACGATCCCACATTAGTGTATAAACGTGTCCCACATCGGCAGTGTTATAGGGCCACACTAATTAGCATTATGCTATAAAAATAAATATCTGCGAAAGATGTCATGTAACATTAAAATAAGCATAGATGTCCCATAAAAATAGCTACAGTAAACTTAATAATGGTCAAAGAACATCTATAGAATTAGACCAATGGATAAAATATATATATGGATCTGAATTTATAAAAGGGAAAGGAAAAGGAAAACAGGAGACCTCCATATCCAATCATCTAAGGTGGATGGCCCATAAGCCATGAAAAGTGTCCAAGCCACACCAATATACACAAATATAAAAATACCCGTCATACAACTCTGGGGGTCCGAACAAGGGTACAAGGGGTGGGCAGAAGGGACACTTGCCCTAGGCGGTGTCTTAATCTGTGGAGAGGGAAGGTGCACTGGGAGCTTCGGTTGCTTCTCCTGCCTTACTGATAAGAGTGACTGTGCCTTATATTTGCCACAAGATCTACTGATTCCCAGCTCCTCCATTGATCCAACCATGCCAAATCTGCAGCTATAAATCAGCTATAATACAGCTATAAATCACTCTATCCTCCAGCAAGCCATACTATTGCCCTCACCTTGCTCTCTTTCCCGGGACACCTCATTTTCTTCCTTGCTAATAATTTCACTTGTTCCACTCATCTCTGCTCCGCCTCAGCTACACCTCTCTCTACCTTGCCTGCACGATCATACAGTAACTAAGCACCGATCCTCCTTGCTTCTCTGCCCTGTTGATTTTTTTCATGGTCCTTCTCTTATCTGCTATCCCTTCCATAAGTCTTCACTACACACATCCTGCAGCCTCTGGTCTCAGCTCAGCATTCCACACACCGATATTACACCCTTTCCATCCCAGTTTGCTTTTAGCTGCACCAAACTGTGTGGTTTGGTGCAGCACATTTTTAGAAAAGGGTCATGGACTTAACTGTTGCAAAGGCATGGAAGACTCCTGTTCTTCGTTTTGAGGTGATCAAAAATTGTATGAATGATATCATGGTGAATGAGAAGCTGACAGCTATCCTCTCGGACACACATGATAAATGTCTCCGGGTCTGGCAACCGTGGGTTACATATATCCAACCTTCTAGGTTTGCTAATGCACTTCTCTCGATTTAGCACTTCTCTGGTGTATACCCCGTGGACTCCTCTCCTCCTTTTCTCTTTTTCCTCATTCCCATCTTCCTCTTATCACCAAAAATGTAATGGCTTACAAATTTGTGTATAAAACATCCAGACATGAATATCATGATAGTATAGCGATCCTCTGCTTGTAACAGTGCGTATAGTGTCCAAACCCAAAATACAGGATGTGAGTGAACCCAAAACCAAATCCAAATAAAAATGCAAAAAAAAAAAATCGCACCAAAATGTAATTGTCGCACCATATAAAAAAACATATAAGTGTATACATATAGTGTCCCAATCATAAAATCAAGGTGTATATAAACCCAAGATGCAAAAAAAAAAAAAAATGCATCTTGGGTTTATATACACCTTGATTTTATGATTGGGACACTATACCCTGTTCCAAATTATTATGCAAATTCTATTTCAGTGTCACAAAGATTAAATATTTTGTTTTTCAGTTTAACTCATTTAACTCTTGGCATTGTGTCTCAGGGCTCTTTTGATCACTGAAAACAATCTCGGACACCTGTGGTAATTAGATAGCCAGGTGAGCCCAATTAAAAGGAAAAACTACTAAAGGAGGGTGTTCCACATTATTAAGCAGAGCACCATTTTCAAGCAATATGGGGAAGAAAAAGGATCTCTCTGCTGCCGAAAAGAGTGAAATAGTTCAATGCCTTGGACAAGGTATGAAAACATTAGATATTTCACGAAAACTTAAGCGTGATCATCGCACTATTAAGAGATGTGTGGCTGATTCAGAGCACAGGCAGGTTTTGTGCAGATAAAGGCACATTGAGGAAGATTTCTGCCAGATCCATGCATCAGATCAAGAGAGCAGCTGCTAAAACACCATTACATAGCAGCAAACAAATATTTGAACTGCTGGTGCCTCTGGAGTCTTATGGACATCAAGGTGTAGAGTCCTCCAGAGTCTTGCAACTGTGCATAAACTTTCCATTCGGCCACCATTAACCAATGCTCACAAGCAGAAACGGCTGCATTGGGCAGAAAAATACATGAAGACTAATTTTCAAACAATCCTGTTCACTGATGAGTGCCGTGCAAACTTGGATGGGCCAGATAGATGGAGTAGTGGATGGTTGGTGGACGGCCACCATGTTTCAACAAGGTTGCGACGTCAGCAAGGCGGCGGTGGAGTCATGTTTTAGGCCAGAATCATGGGAAGAGAGCTTGTCGGCCCCTTTAGGGTCCCTGAAGGTGTAAAGATGACCTCTGCAAAGTATGTGGAGTTCCTGACTGACCACTTCCTTCCCTGGTACAGAAGGAAGAACTATGCTTTCCGTAACAAAATCATCTTCATGCATGACAATGCACCATCTCATGCTGCAAAGAATACCTCTGCATCAATGGCTGCTATGGGGATAAAAGGAGAGAAAGTCATGGTGTGGCCTCCATCCTCCCCTGACCTCAATCCTATTGAGAACCTTTGGAGCATCCTCAAGAAAAAGATCCATGAGGGAGGGAGGCAGTATACATCCAAACAGCAGCTCTGGGAGGCTATTCTGACATCTTGCAAACAAATTCAAGCAGAAACTGTCCAAAAACTCACAAGCTCAATGGATGCAAGACTTGTGAAGCTGCTATCAAATAAGGGGTCCTATGTTAAAATGTAACGTGGCCTGTTAAAATGTTTAAAAAGTTAAAATGCTGTTCAAAGTTTGATTGAAATAGCTTTTGATTTCAGTAAATATGCTGCAAACACAACAAATGACAATTTTCAGTTCTTTACAACCTATAAGTGTTTTGAAACTTATGCCCCGTACACACGATCGGACATTGATCGGACATTCCGACAACAAAATCCATGGATTTTTTTCGACGGATGTTGGCTCAAACTTGCTTTGTCTACACACGGTCGCACAAAGTTGTCGGAATTTCCAATCGCCAAGAACGCGGTCACGTACACCACGTACGACGAGACTATAAAAGGGCAGTTCAGAACCAAGCGCGCCACCCTTTGGGCTCCTTTTGCTAATCTCATGTTAGTAAAAGTTTGGTGAGAGACGATTCAAGCTTTTTCAGACTCGTGGCTTTCAGATCGTTTTATGCTGTTCAGTTTGTGCTTGTGGGTTTGTATCTGGTCTTCAGTGCGTGCAGCGAGTACAATTGGCTTGTCATTGTGTTCTTGTTTGTTTGTTACTGATTTTCAGGTCGTTCTTCACAGGCTTTGCTGTTCTTCAGTGCGTTCTGTTACTTCGTTCTGAGCAGCCGACCGTTTTCTAGCCATGTTGCGTATACGTACTCCTCGTAGAGTTTGTGCTGTGCGGGGGCTTGGTGTTGGGGTCCTTATCTTGACACAAGCCCAGTCCATAAACAGGGTGGGGAGGAGTTCATGGACCAAGAATTGGTTGCTCCAGCGTGACCAGTTCTGTCACATGCCTTTGCTCCATTAGAATAATCCTGATGATTTCAGGATTATTCTCAGAATGACGGACCCCGTATTTCACCGTTTGTTGGCTTTGCTGACCCCCTATATCAGCAGGCAGGATACCTGCATGAGACAAGCTATCACTCCTGAGCAGAGGCTAGTCGCCACCCTGCGGTATTTGGCGACAGGGAGAAGCCTGCAGGACCTCAAGTTCTCGACAGGCATCTCCCCCAGGCTCTGGGGATCATTATCCCGGAGACCTGTTCTTCCATGATCCAAGTCCTGCAGAAGGAGTATATGAAGGTAAAATTTGTATCCTTTAACATCACATTTATTTGTATTTAATGTTTGCTATTGTATTGTATTTCTTTCCTCATTCCCTAATTACCATGATTGTAATATGCTGTGAATGTCCCCTTTGTCCTCATGCATGCTGGATTTTTATCTAATTTTTTTTGTCCTTCATACATATTTGCCTTCACTAACCTCCCCAGCATGCTCTCCTGGCCCTATATTCACCTCGCCTAGTCACTTAACAATGTATTTTGTCAGCTCCATAGTAGTGCTTTACCCTAAAAACCCCCTAAAATGTTAAAAATTGTGATGTGTGCTTTAAATTCAGGCAGAGTGCCAGAGGCTTTTGTTTGGGTTCACAAAATCATTTGGAACCCTCCCTCCCCCCAACTGCTAACTCAGCTGATACCAATCCTCTATCTGCTGACTTTGCCAAACCCATACACACTATACCCACCTCTTTTGTGGTCAGATTTATGGATGAATTTCCCAAAGCATGTAGTGCAAGGGCCTGCCTGAATACTTTTAAATGGTACTGTTTGAAGTTTTTGTATCCTATTATTATCTTGATAGGTAATAGCAGAATGTAAAAATGTGCTAAAATGTGTACAGTGTGTATTTATCTCTTTGTATTATGACACTTCTTACCTGTCCAGTGGGCTGCCAATAATGTAAGTAAGGAGGGGCTGGCCAAAGTAATACACATTATTTAGGCATTCATCTCTCAATGAAGTGAGAGGGGGGGAGGAATCTGATAGGTGGACCTTATACCTTGGTCTTTAAATACTCAATAAAATAAATGTTATACTGATGTTGGCCAAGAAGGTTTGTGTCTAATCTGCTTTCCATGTTTATGTGCAAAATGATTAATTTATTTTTCGTGTTTGACTCCACAGTTTCCTTCCAACACACAGGAATGGCAGACTGTGGCCTCCCACTTTGCCCAGCGGTGGGACTTTCCTAACTGCGGAGGGGCAATTGATGGGGAATACGTCCTCATCGTCCCACCACCCAACTCGAGGTCATACTATTACAACTATAAGGGGTTCAATAGCATTGTGAAGTTGGCGGTGGTGTCGGCTACTTACAAGTTCCTGTATGTGGACATGGGGAAAAATGGCCGGATGTCAGATGGTGGAGTCATCGCCCAGACCGAGTTCTACAGGCGTCTCTAGAATGGCAGCTTGGACTTGCCACCTCCAGAAGACAATGCGGAAGGACTCCCATTCGTCTTTGTTGCCGATGAAGCGTTTGCGCTGGGGAACCATCTTATGCGGCCATTCCCTATGAGGACCCTCACCCCGGACCAGAGGGTTTTTAATTACCAGCTGGCCAGAGCCAAAAGAGTGGTGGAGAACATGTTTGGAATAATGGCCAGCCGGTCCCACCTATTTCTTACACCCATACATATGGCGGAGTAGAAACTCAATCATATCATCCTGGCTTGCTGTGTTCTCCCCATTTTTTAAAGGAGAAATTCGGTGAACTATGCTGGCTCAGTTGGGCCTGAATCCGGAATTCATGTAAATGAACCAACCCTGATGGAGCTTGAAGCTGGCTGTCCTGGCTTGCCCCCCCTGAGTGCCCGCAAGGTCCGTCTAAGATACATGGAATACTTTGCGGGTAGGGGGGCAATCAATATGCCAGACAATGTCTGAGACATTTTTTAAATAAAAAAAAAATGTAACTACTAAAATATTTGCTGACATTTACTGCTTGTGTTTCTTTTAGCTGACCCTGGCTGAAATTTGGGGAGTTGTGAAAATGGCGTGATTGTGTAACATTAGAAAGCACTGTTGGGTGTTATTTACTAAAGGCAAAGGCACTTTGCACTACAAGTGCACTTGAGCCTGCACTGAAACGGCACTTGTAGTGCAAAGTGGATTTGCCCTTATGAAATAACCCCTATTGACACAGGAAACACCAATTTTACCACAAAAAAAGTTTCGGAGCACTAAAAGAAGAATACACACATTCTTGATTATCAACATTTTTAATACAAGCACAATCACATGTGCATTTATAAAATGTTTTTAAAACAAACCAACATGTTTGTTGTATAACAATTTTTTGGGTCACATTAATAAAAGTAGAAATGTTCATTTAAGGTAAAACAGGCATGTTTAAAACCAACAAGAAATACACAATTCTGGAACTTACAAAGTTCAACTTTGTTATAAATTGAAGGCAATATCAGACATGAGTATTTATAAACTGTGTTTGATATTGCGTTCAGCAGATGGGGTGAAGTCCCCCCTGGAAAAGCCAAATTTTGAAGATGCACACAAATTGCCGAATGTCAACATGTGCTAGCTGCCATCATGGGGGATCAAGGGACGTGTTTTGTGGGTGCAACCCCTTTCTCTCAGCTACTTTATTATTGAGGAAGGGGTTGCACCCCCAAAACGCGTCCATTGATCCCGTGGTGGCAGATAGCACATGTTGACACACTGTGTGCATCTTCAAAATTTGGCTTTTCGAGAATATGTCAAAAAATTTGAAAAATTGTTTCAGTAAAAAAAGCACTTCAAAGTAATGGATTTGGAAGTGTTTTAAATTCTCCCTAAAACATCAATGATGTTCTTCATTTTGTTTTGAACATCAGTGATGTGTTTGCTATATGTTTTCCAAGTCCCTAATACACCCCATGATCTCCCCGATCAGGATCTGGGCACTTTCACTGGTGAAATGACCCAGATCCACAACATCACGATCACCTAAAAAGAAAAAAAAAACACCATGTATTATAAATATGTCGGCATCCATCTCTTACCTGAGCCTGTGGTCGCAGACACTCACCTGTTGTGGTGACAATTTCCACCACGTCTCCATCCTCCTCCTGCTCTGCTTGTCTTTGTGGCATTTCCACTTCTTCCTGAGGTGGGGGGTCTGTTGTCTCCTCGGATGAGTGGTGTCCTCCGAGTCTTTTCTCCCCTATGTAAAAAAAAAATAGGTATACTTAGCACACAGATATTTTATGACAGAAATAGGAATATGAAACATTGCTTGGAAGTGGGGAACAATCGTCTATTTTGGCAGAGTTCCAAGATGAAGAAATATTTTTGTCAAGCTTGAATACTTACCTGTTTTGTACAAGCTTCACAGATGGAGATACCCCTATAGTATACACTGGAGCACCTGTGTAGGCCCCCTAATAAAAAGGGTGTTCTGGTGTCCCATACTAGTGCTCCAGTGTCCAGATGTGTAAATAGCTGCTGAGTGTCCTCTCCTTACATAGAATCTAGTTAGCATTTTATTCTAGTTACAAACCCATCTAGACACCAAAATTATTTTAAGAGAAGTAGGCTAGCAAAAATGTATTCAAATGCATATGGCCAAAACATGGTGTTTTCTATGCCGAACGAACAATGTTTCATATGAACGAACAATGTGCCCATGAACATGAAAGTTGCCATTTTAAACTGTACAACAGTTAAGAAAAGCACATGGAGCAGCATGAACGTTAGAAAAATAAAGAATAGGAACACAGGACAACTACTTATTTTTTGCAGCAGTCTCCTGATCCTTCTGTACTGCTCGTGCTCCCTTAATTTGAGGTCCGACCACCGCTTCCTGAGTTGATCCTTGGATCGAAGTACCCCAAAATGCCGGTGCAGACTCTTCACAACTTTTGCCATGGTCTTGGCCTTTCTGACATTGGGGCTGGGGTAAGGTCCATACTTCCCGTCATAGTCGGTCTCCTCCTCCTCCTCGTTGCTGTAATTAGCACGCACCTGCGGTGTCTCCGCCCGGTTCTCTTCCCCACTGCGCCGAACGAGAAGGGGCGGGGAATAGACTAGAAAGAACGCCAGGGGCGGGCGGAGTTTCACGCATGTGCAGTGTATATAAAGCTAAACACGCGTGCGTAGTACGTACGATCTGTGAGCGGAGGAAGGAGTATCGGAGGCACCGATCGTGATAATGAATGTAAGATTTAAAATTGGGCCTATACTGCTTCTAGACTGAGGCCTGTATTGTGACAAGATTAGGAGACTTTAGCCTGACATTAGGGTTTGCCTTGCAGAGAAAATGGATATCTTGAAGGATCAGGAGTTTATCAGCATATTCATAGATATGTTCAGGGAGCTGCCCTGTCTGTGGCAGGTAAACCACCCTGATTATAAGAAACCAAACAAAGAGGAAGGCAGTGCTGGATAATTTGCTGCAATTTGTGAAGCCGGTGATCCCCACGGCAGACATCACCTATTTGAAGATCCTAATTGGTGGCATGAGGAGCACTTATCAAAGGGAGCACAAGAAGGTCCAGGATTCCCTGAGATCAGGAGCTGCAGATGACGTTTATGTCCCCAGGTTGTGGTACTATGACAGACTGCATTTTCTGTCAGGTCAGACTGAACCCAGGTCAGCACTCTCCACTCTTCCTTCCACGCTTCCTTCCCCCCCCGCTGAGGCTTCTGACACCCAACCTGGGCCTTCCAGGCAGCAACACGTGGAGGAGCCCAGCTTGAGCCAGGTATAGCATTCTTCTAAATATTTCTGGTTGTCTAATTAATGATGTTAAATCTATGTTAGTTTGGAGTACTAATTTCTGATTGTGATTAATGAACCAAAAACTAAAACGATGTCCCTTTTTCATACACAGGGAAATCTCAGCCAGGAGGTGGCCGGGCCAAGCAGGCTACCCGATACCCAGGACCCTCCCCTCCGCCTTCAACCAAAAAGTGTCAGGAAGAGGAATAACCTGGAGGAGGCTGCAATCGGCCTATTTTGGAAGGCTACTACGGCCCTCAAAACCCCCCCACAGTGTGGAAGAGGATTTTGCTGCCATAACAGCATGCAAAATGCTGCAAATGGAGGAGGGCCAACGCCTCTTATGTGAGTTTGTCATTTTAGAAGCTCTACAGAAGGGGTTGAGGGGCCAACTCACATGGCGAAAGCCACATTTGTGAGCTCACCCATGGTCCTCCTCCTCCTCCTCCAGGTCCTCCTCCTCCTTCAGGTCCTACTCCTCCTCCTGCCACACCTCCAACACCAGAGCCACAGCCGGGAAGGAAGCGTGTAAAGAAGGCCAGAGAGTGATGACCTGGGTTCAGTATGGTCTGGAAAAAGATGCAGGCTCTTGTATGAGCACAGCCTGGGAACATACATGTCATCTGCTGCTGTTCACGATTCTGTTGGACTTCTGGACCAGATTGCACTCGCTTAGATATGCACTCCTCAGGCCACCAATTTTGCTGTAAAATAATTGATGTCTGCCCTGGGGGCCAAAGGCTTCGCCAATTTCTGATGTTTATCCAGCGTTGCCTTCCTCTTTGTTTGGTTATGAGCCCTTAATAAAGGAATTTTTGTTTCAATTATACTTGCCTATGTGTGTTTTCCTTCAAAAAAGACAGTTTGTTTGTTAGGAGGCAGGTACATTTCAAAAATACAATGTGAAATTAACAAGAGACACCAAACAATCTCCTTGAGATAAAATAATACAAGATAATAATGGTGTTGTGGTAACTTGACACACATAACACGCCCAAAAATATTCTGGAGTAAAAAAAAAAAAAAAAAGATCAGGCTTGAAAAAAATACAAACAAAAAGTATTAAAAAAATTATAATTTTTTAGTCAGATGTGACAAATCAAAATATATTGATGAAATCACGATAAATAATAAAGAAAGAAGTTTGTGAGAAGTCTGTGTGAATATGAGCAGCAAAACAACTTCATTCTTCTCGCATTATAAAGAAGAACAGAGTGCACTGTATTAAACAATTTCAAACATTACACCTAGATGAAAGTGCTATATCCATTGCGAACGCTAATTTTACCAGACCGAGCAGTTCCGTCTCAGAATTTATTCTGAGCATGCGTGGCACTTTGTGCGTCGGAATTGGCCACACACGGTCGGAATTGACGCGATCGGATTTTGTTGTCGGAAAATTTTATAGCCTGCTTTCAAACTTTGTGTGTCGGAAAATCCGAGGGAAAAAGTCAGATGGAGCCCACACACAATCAAAATTTCCGACAACAAGCTCCGATCGCACATTTTCCGCCGGAAAATCTGACCGTGTGTACAGGGCATTACTGTGCGTAATAATTTGGAACAGTGCATTGTAAGTTTTTGATTTTGAAAAAAAAAAACTGTTATCATTAGGAGGTTTGTTCAATAAAATTTGAATTGTACTCATGAGAATTATGCTGACTGTTGTTTACATCAATTATTTAGGTAAATAAGAAATAAGAAAAATATCATTGGCATAATAATTTGGAACAAGGTGTATATGTATACACTTATATGTTTTTGAATATGGTGTAACAATTACATTTTGGTGCGACTTTGGTGCTATTTTTTTATAACTTTTTGTTTTTTGGAGCGATTTTTTGCATTTTTCATTTGGATTTGGTTTTGGGTTCACTCGCATCCTGTATTTTGGGTTTGGACACTATACGCACTGTTACAAGCAGAGGATCACTATACTATCATGATATTCATGTCTGGATGTTTTTTTACACTAATTTGTAAGCCATTATATTTTTTGTGATAACCTCTCCTGTGTAGGATTGGTGTCCACACCTAGAGGGTTTTAGTACTCACCTACAGGGGCATACCTAGAGTATTTGGCACCCAGGTGGATCCAATATCTGGCACCCCCTTTACATTAAAATGTAAAAACACCCCACTGTGCACCTTGCATACCCCTGCATCCTTCAATACCTCTTTGTTACTACTGTGTACTCCTTCTTCACAACTGCACCCCTGGACCTCTTTACATTACACAGCCCCCTGCACCTCTGGACCCCTTTACATTACACAGCACCCAGCACCTCTGGACCCCTTTACATTACACAGCCCCCCTGCACCTCTGTACCACTGTACATTACACAGCATCCTGCTTCTCGCGACCCCTTTTCATTATACAGCCACCCACAGCTCTGGACCCCCTGCATGTTACACAGACCCCCCTTCAGTGCAGACCCCTTTAGTGCAGACCCCCCTCTTCAGTGCAAACCCCCCCTTCAGTGCAGACCCCCCTCAGTGCAGACCCCCCTGAGTGCAACCCCCCTCAGTGCAGACACCCCCCCTCAGTGCAAACCCCCCTCAGTGCAGACACCCCCTTCAGTGCAGACCCCCTCAGTGCAGACCCCTCCCTCAGTGCAGACCCCCCCTCAGTGCAAACCCCCCACAGTGCAAACCCCCCCCCTCAGTGCAAAACCCCCCCTCAGTGCAGACAACCCCTTCAGTGCAGACACCCCCTTCAGTGCAGACCCCCCCTCAGTGCAAACTCCCCCTCCCCATTCAGTACCTCAGATCAGCGTGGCAGCACATGCACAGAAGGTCCCCTCCCCCCCTGTACACATAAACAGAGAGGAGGGGGAGGCGGCTTCACTCGGCTGTGCCTGTGTGACATCAGGTGTTCTATTGAGAAGTGCAGAACACCGGTGACCGGGACCGCTCAGACAGCCCGCGACCACGAAAGGAGGACTTTGTATCGCCACTGTAGCTGCCTCTCCCTGCTGCTCTTATCTGCCGCTGCCTAAAGCCACCCGTGGCGCTGTCACCGCTTCAGTCACGGGGGGGCGCCGGCCTGACACCCCCCCCAGTGTGTGCCACCCGGGGCGGCTCGCCCCCCGCCCCCCACTTGGTACGCCACTGCTCACCTACTGGGGTAGGTGAGGTGTGATAACTATTACACTATCACCTTTATGGTAACAGTTTTGTTATAATTTATTTCACAATAACATTGTGTCTTTTAATACTTAGCCACTATAGAGTGATTTGGTAGAGCACTATTTGACATATAGGTAGCACCACTCGCCCCTTCACATCTTCTTTCTTTCTATATTCTAGAGCCCTCTTACGGGTTTTTTTTTTAGGAGGCTGCAACCTTCACACATGTCCTAAGCGCAGACCTTCCTAATTAATTTGTTTACTAGATCCCCAGAATGCCTCAGATAGTGACATTTGGACTTTTGCAGATTCAGGATGTCACGCTTGCGCAATTTCCTTATACATTTCGTTTTATTCTGGTTCTTTATGCTATGTAACTATCTAGCTGTTGATTCTATATGTTGAATTGCATATTAATAAAATCTTTTGTAAAAGAAAAGGGTCATGGACTTATTTTCCCAATTTTTCACCCATAGGTCAGCCTATTGAGCAAAACATGCATGTGTACACTTGTAGGTGTGAACCTAGCCTAACTGATTTTTTTTTCTATTTTCATATTCAAATATTTTCACCCACAATCTCTGTGAAGCCTTAACACAGGTCCAAGTCTTAAATGGGTCACATTTAGCAGGCAGTACAGCCCACCAAGCGTGATAGGGGGATAATTTTATTTGAGATGCATAGCATCACAGCTGCATCATGTGCATATCTCCACCCCTCCCAGCACACGTTTTAGAAAGGCCATAGGGCTCATTCACACAAATGAGAGGGAGGTAAAAACAGGCAGTTGAGCTGCAGTGTTAGTGCCCCAACCGCCCACCTGAACAAGGAGATGCTGCCAGCCAACAATCCATGCACTGCACACAATAGAATCACAGTAGGTCAGCATTTTTAGAGTTAAACAGGTGGTAGCAATATATGGTCCCCTCACCACCTGTCAAACACTAGCAAAGATAGCCGCATGTCTGAATGAGCCCTTAGAGACCTTTCAGCCCCACTGACTCCGTTAGAGCCCCCTAGCGCCCTTTAGGTCCTTGCACCCCTCAGAGTCCACCTCCTCTCCCTCATCCCACTGACATAGATGCCAATCAATCCTCCTTAGATTGACACCAACAGCATAGCGGCATATTTTCCTTTGGGGGATACCGTCAACACAGGGACATTTTCTCCTTCTAGTGACACTACAGACGGAGGGACAATTTTCCCAAGGGATACCACCACTGCTGGGACATTTTTCCTTCCAATGACACCACCGACCTCTACTCCATATGTGTGCACCAATTTTAAACTCTCCAGGTTACTGCAGTGTAACACTGTAAGTACTATTCAGTGCATGCCACAAACATTCCAGACCTTACACCACCTTTAGTCCAATTCCGAGGTGGGGGGCGCAGTTTGCCATCTTTGCCTTGGGCGCTGGATGACCTTGTCCCAGCACTGACCAGACATCGCTTTTTTTAATCCAAACTGGCTATTTACCTGTAACTCGGTAACTGGTCCCATTTTTGAAAAATATTTGAATCCTGCACTCTGCTATCAAAGTAATGACAATTAATTGTTCCTATAAAAACTGCTGGATTGGAATTCAGAATAACTTGAGGTTAAAAATGAAATATGCAGCATCTCATAAAATCAAACCATTTTTAATCTAGAGATTTGCTCCATTATTGTAGTACTCATAAAGCCTTCAATCTACCTTTTTTAACAATGTGAAAGTGGTATTTACATTATGATTTCACATGTTTGCAGACAACAAATTCTCAGACTTCTCCCCATCAGTGAGGATGATAAGCTTGGTCTGGGAACTGTAAAACTTTGAGGACCTGGGGGTAATTACATAACTTTTTTCATCCTCCCAGTTTATTATATGCATCAACAAATTAACATACACTAATCTGTCATAAAATTGCAAACACACAACAACAATGGCAGCGCTCGGTGCCCTCAGTGGTCACAGTGGACTGCAGAAATAGGTATATCTGAGGGATGACATCAACCAGGCCTGTGTCCACAACATTCAGTGTCTACAACATGTGGAAAAGAATCAGAAGTAGTGATTGAAAATTGTCAGAAATAGAGATTAAAAAGCCAACGATAAGGCAAAGAGAAGAGTGGCGGCACTTCCAGCATTAAAAATCCATGTTTATTGAAAAATGATTAAAATCCTGGACAAGACATGAACTAACACAGCTCTAGGAGCAACAGAAACCCAGCCAATATCTCCAGGCATTGAAGGGATGAGGTCATTCAGGGCCACGGTAGGGGCTGCTGAGGGGGGCGCAAATCCAAAAGCCCTTAAAGTGGTTGCAAAGCCTTAATCGCTTGCCGACCAGCCGCCATCATTCTACAGCAGCAGGTCGACACAATCCTGCGAGCCGTTGTAGCTATAAGTCGGCTTGTGGGATTGAAATAGCAGGCGCGTGTGCCCGCTGCACTGTAGGGGTGCCTATGCTCGTGGCCAACGCTCACAATAACCGCCGGCCACAAGCAATCGCGGGCACGAGAGGCAGAACACGGAAGTGTGTGTGTGCAAACACACAAATCCGTGTTCTGCCCTGTGAGTAATGACAGATCGTGTGTTCCTAATAGATAGGAACCACGATCTGTCACTTCCTCTAGTCAGTGCCGAATTGCAGTGCAGTGCCGAATTGCAAAAAATGGCCCGGTCATTCATCAGCCAAATCTTCAGGGGCTGAAGTGGTTAAAGTGTTACTAAACCCACAACAGTAAATCTGTCCGTATATATGCAGAATAGCATGCCTGTTATACTCACTGTGGAACTTAAGTGATTAATCCTCTGTATTGTGTAAAAAGGCTCTTTGATCCTGTATGGACAGATACTCCTACTCTTGCAGGGTCACTCTGGACATTCCAGATAAGATACAGTCAGAGATTAAGCCTGCTGCACGTGCTCAGTTTGGTCTCTATTGCTGGAGAGAATATTTCCTGTTTGAGCTTAGCTAGTCAGGTCACATGATATTGACATCACACATTTGGGCGTGTATACAGATCCTTAATGACAGCCCAGTCCCTCCCTCCTCCTCCATACCCAGCAGCTAAAAAAGAACACAGTGGGTGGGATGTCACATCTTGATTGATGGATTATCCGCCTCCCATAAAAGCATGACGATACAGACTGTAGTGGATTTCAAGAGGCAGTGATTCTCATTAACGAGATAACACCACTGTACATGTTTTTGCAGCATAAGTTACAGCCTGCAGACATGCATATTGAGGTAATAGATATTTCGAAACTTTTAAAAATACATTTATTTCCCAATTTCTAAATTCATAAATAATACAGATTGTGCCAAAAATGTGTTAGGCCCCTTTCACATGATTGGTCCGCCTGTCCATTTTTCAGGAGTCCGATCGAGCCACCCATTGACTTATATGAGCAGGCAGATGTCAGCGGATATGTGTCTGCTGACTAGGGATGAGCTTCGAGTTCGAGTCGAACTCATGTTCTACTCGAACATTGGCTGTTCGCAAGTTCGCCGAACAGCGAACAATTTGGGGTGTTCGCGGCAAATTCGAATGCCGCGGAACACCCTTTAAAAGTCTATGGGAGAAATCAAAAGTGCTAATTTTAAAGGCTTATATGCAAGTTATTGTCATAAAAAGTGTTTGGGGACCCGGGTCCTGCCCCAGGGGACATGGATCAATGCAAAAAAAAGTTTTAAAAACGGACGTTTTTTCAGGAGCAGTGATTTTATTAATGCTTAAAGTCAAACAATAAAAGTGTAATATCCCTTTAAATTTCGTACCTGGGGGGTGTCTATAGTATGCCTGTAAAGGGGCGCATGTTTCCTGTGTTTAGAACAGTCTGACAGCAAAATGACATTTGGAAGGAAAAAACTCATTTAAAACTACCCGCGGCTATTGCATTGCCGACAATACACATAGAAGTTCATTGATAAAAACGGCATGGGAATTCCCCACAGGGGAACCCCGAACCAAAATAAAAAAAAAAAAAATGATGTGGGGGTCCCCCTAAATTCCATACAAGGCCCTTCAGGTCTGGTATGGATATTAAGGGGAACCCCAGCCAAAATTTAAAAAAAAAATTGACGTGGGGTTCCCCCTAAATTCCATACCAGACCCTTCAGGTCTGGTATGGATTTTAAGGGGAACCCCGCACCAAAAAAAAAAAAAAAAAACGGCGTGGGGTCCCCCTAAAAATCCATACCAGACCCTTATCCGAGCACGCAACCTGGCAGGCCGCAGAAAAAGAGGGGGGGACGAGAGTGCGGCCCCCCCCCCTCCTGAACCGTACCAGGCCACATGCCCTCAACATTGGGAGGGTGCTTTGGGGTAGCCCCCCAAAACACCTTGTCCCCATGTTGATGAGGACAAGGGCCTCATCCTCACAACCGTGGCCGGTGGTTGTGGGGGTCTGCGGGTGGGGGGCTTATCGGAATCTGGAAGCCCCCTTTAACAAGGGGACCCCCAGATCCCGGCCCCCCCCCTGTGTGAAATGGTAAGGGGGTACTTACCCCTACCATTTCACTAAAAAACTGTCAAAAATGTTAAAAATGACAAGAGACAGTTTTTGACAATTCCTTTATTTAAATGCTTCTTCTTTCTTCCTTCATCTTCTTCTTCTTCTGGTTCTTCTGGCTCTTCTGGTTCTTCCTCCGGCGTTCTCGTCCAGCATCTTCTCCGCGGCGTCTTCTATCTTCTTCTCCTCGGGCCGCTCCGCACCCATGGCATGAGGGGGGAGGCTCCCGCTCTTCTCTTCATCTTCTTCTCTTCTTCATCTTCTTCTTCATCTTCTTCTTCTTCTTCTTCTTCTTCTTCTTCTTCTTCTTCTTCTTCTTCTTCTTCTTCTTCCTTCTTCTCTTCTTCTCTTCTTCCTGTCTTCTCCGGGCCGCTCCGCAGCCATGCTGTGGCATGGAGGGAGGCTCCCGCTGTGTGACGGCGTCTCTTCGTCTGACGGTTCTTAAATAACGGGGGGCGGGGCCATCCGGTGACCCCGCCCCCCTCTGACGCACGGTGACTTGAGGGACTTCCCTGTGACGTCACGGGGAATGCCACAGGGAAGTCCCGTCATGTCACCGTGCGTCAGAGGGGGGCGGGGTCACCGGGTGGCCCCGCCCCCCGTTATTTAAGAACTGTCAGACGAAGAGACGCCGTCACACAGCGGGAGCCTCCCTCCATGCCACAGCATGGCTGCGGAGCGGCCCGGAGAAGACAGGAAGAAGAGAAGAAGAGAAGAAGGAAGAAGAAGAAGAAGAAGAAGAAGAAGAAGAAGAAGATGAAGAAGAAGATGAAGAAGAGAAGAAGATGAAGAGAAGAGCGGGAGCCTCCCCCCTCATGCCATGGGTGCGGAGCGGCCCGAGGAGAAGAAGATAGAAGACGCCGCGGAGAAGATGCTGGACGAGAACGCCGGAGGAAGAACCAGAAGAGCCAGAAGAACCAGAAGAAGATGAAGGAAGAAAGAAGAAAGAAGAAGCATTTAAATAAAGGAATTGTCAAAAACTGTCTCTTGTCATTTTTAACATTTTTGACAGTTTTTATTGAAATGGTAGGGGTAAGTACCCCCTTACCATTTCACACAGGGGGGGGCCGGGATCTGGGGGTCCCCTTGTTAAAGGGGGCTTCCAGATTCCGATAAGCCCCCCGCCCGCAGACCCCCACAACCACCGGCCAGGGTTGTGGGGATGAGGCCCTTGTCTTCATCAACATGGGGACAAGGTGTTTTGGGGGGCTACCCCAAAGCACCCTCCCAATGTTTAGGGCATGTGGCCTGGTACGGTTCAGGAGGGGGGGGGCCGCACTCTCGTCCCCCCCTCTTTTCCTGCGGCCTGCCAGGTTGCGTGCTCGGATGAGGGTCTGGTATGGATTTTTAGGGGGACCCCACGCCGTTTTTTTTTTTTCTTTTGGCGCGGGGTTCCCCTTAAAATCCATACCAGACCTGAAGGGTCTGGTATGGAATTTAGGGGGAACCCCACGTCAATTTTTTTTTTAAATTTTGGCTGGGGTTCCCCTTAATATCCATACCAGACCTGAAGGGCCTTGTATGGAATTTAGGGGGACTCCCACATCCTTTTTTTTTTTTAATTTTGGTTCGGGGTTGCCCTGTGGGGAATTCCCATGCCGTTTTTATCAATGAACTTCTATGTGTATTGTCGGCAATGCAATAGCCGCGGTAGTTTTAAATGTGTTTTTTCCTTCAAAATGTCACTTTGCTGTCAGACTGTTCTAAACACGGGAAACATGCGCCCCTTTACAGGCATACTATAGACTTAAAGGGATATTACACTTTTATTGTTTGACTTTAAGCATTATTAAAATCACTGCTCCTGAAAAAACGGCCGTTTTTAAAACTTTTTTTTGCATTGATTCATGTCCCCTGGGGGAGGACCCGGGTCCCCAAACACTTTTTATGACAATAACTTGCATATTAGCCTTTAAAATTAGCACTTTTGATTATTCATGTTCGTGTCCCATAGACTTTAACGGCGTTCGCGTGTTCGAACGAATTTTTTTCCTGTTCGCATGTTCTGGTGCGAACCGAACAGGGGGGTGTTCGGCTCATCCCTACTGCTGACACCCGCCTGTCATCCAATCCGACAAGATCCGCTGAAAACAGACGGATGGCGATACGTTCGCCATCCGTTCAGGGGATCGGATGGGATCGGATGATAATGGACATGCAGTCCGTTTTCATCCGATCTTCCCATAGAGGAATGCACAGTGAGAGGAGACGGACCTGTATTCTGCCTGCTCAGCGGGGATCAACGGAGAAATCTCCCCCTGAGCAAAGCGGAGTCAGTCAAAACGGATCCGCCCTGTGTGAAAGGGGCCTTATGCTTTATTTTTTTCATATTTGTGATCCTTCTTTATGTTTTTCTTTGCCTTTCCACTCTTTCTCTCTCTCCCCTGGCATCCTCATCCCATCTGGCACACCACTGCCACCTTGCTAACAGACTACCCCCTGTCATCCTCATCCTCCCCCCACCTGGCACCCCACTGCAACCTTCCTAACATCCTTCCCCCTGTCATCCTCATCTTCATCACACCTGGCACCCCACTGCAACCTTCCTAACATCCTTCCCCCTGTCATCCTCATCTTCATCACACCTGGCACCCCACTGATACCTTGCTAACACCCCACCCCCTGTCATCATCATCCTCATCTTCATTACACCTGGCAATCCACTGCAACTTTGCTAACACCCAACCCTCTGTCATCCTCATCCTCATCTTCATTACACCTGGCACCCCACTGCAACCTTGCTAACACTCCACCCCATGTCATTCTCATCACACCTGGCACCCCACTGATAGCTTGCTAACACCCCACCCAGGGGTCATCCTCATCCTCATGTTCATCACACCTGGCACTCCACTGATACCTTGCTAACACCCCGTCATCCTCATCTTCATCTTCATCACACCTGGCAACCCACTGCAACCTTGCTAACACCCTATCCCCTGTCATCCTCATCCTTATATTCATCACACATGGCACCCCACTACAACCTTTCTAACACACTACCCCCTGTCATCCTCATCCTCATAACTCCTGGTACCCCACTGCAACCTTGTTAACACACTACCCCCTGTCATCCTCATCCTTGTGTTCATCACATCTGGCACCCCACTGCAACCTTTCTAACAACCTACCCCCTGTCATCCTCATCCTCATCACACCTAGCGCTCCACTGCAACCTTGCTTACATCCCACCCATGGTCATCCTCATCCTTATCACACCTGGCATCCCACTGCAACCTTGTTAACAACCTATCCTCTGTCATCTTCATCACACCTTGTATTCCACTGCAACCTTCCTAATACACTACCCCCTGTCATCCTTATCCCCCCCATAACCCATTGCCAGCTTCCAAACATCTGCATTGACAAAGCAGCTTATTACAATGTTGAGAGGACTCAATGTTGAAGGGTCTCTTCCCCACAAATGTGTGGTGCCTGGTAACATAGTCTGTGGATGGGAGCTTATTGAAATATGGAACGTTATGTTAAAAATAAAGATGCCACCCCAGGTGAATGATTAAAGTGTTACTAAACCCACAACAGTAAAATCAGTCTGTATATGCAGTAAAGCATGCTTGTTATACTCACTGTGGAACCTATGGGGTTAATCCTCTGCATTGTGTAAAAAGGTTTTGTTCTGTTTCCTCTGATCATCTCCTTCTTTCACAGACTCCAAAAAATAACCTGATATTTACAGAGTCTATAGAGTCTGGCTGCTTAGTTTGGTGTGTATTGTTAGCAGGGCCAGTGCTACCACTAGGAAAACTAGGCAGCTGCCTAGGACGCACTGCTGCCTAGGGCTCCCGGCCACTGGTGTTCCTACTCTCTTCTCTCTGCAGCAAGCAACTAAGTCTCAGCATCAGCAGGCAGCTGCTGCTCCATTCGCACATAGTGTCAGACGCGCAGCGGCGGCGGAGGACTGTGTCTGTCCCTGGAATAAAAGGAAGCAAGTAAACATTCATTGATGAGCACTGGTAGGCTGCATTGATAGGTGCTGGTGAGGCTGCATTTGATGGTTGCTGGTGAGGCTGCATTGATGGGCTCTGGTGAGGCTGCATTTGATGGGCTCGGGTTGGGCTGCATTTGATGGGCGCTGGTGAGGCTGCATTTGATGGGCGCTGGTGGGCTGCATTTGATGGGCGCTTCATGAAAAAGGTGGGTTATACATTTGCAGGGCAAAGGGGGTGGAGTCAGGGGTGGAGCCAGGGGGGACGGCAAAATTAGGTTTCGCCTAGGGTGTCAAAAATCCTTGCACCAGCCCTGATTGCTAGGGGGGTTTTTTTCTTGGGAAGGTGCATGTGATCGACACAGGGCCAATCAGTGCTGTTCAGACATGTCCAGACAAGAGGATCAGGGGTCTTGAAGCCTAATAGGATAATCGTGGTAGAAATGAAAACTCCTTCTGCAAGCTATCAGCATACACTGATAGAAGTCACAAGATTGCTCTAACTGCTATATACAGCTGATGAAAAAAGGTATTTATCAGTTTATATTTACTAAAATGATTGCATTTCCATGTTCTGTGTACTGTGGGAGACCAGATATAGTGAAAGAAGGTTCCTGGGTTTAGTAACACTCTATGCATCAAGGTGTAAAACCTTCTGTGCTGCAGCTAAGCCCTGTACGTTCTTGGTAATGCTAGCTCCATAGCCACAGGGTTGATAATTCTCTTGATGGGGAAAGGACCAATGAACTTGGGCCCCAGTTTCCGAGATGGCACAGATAGTTTAAGGTTGGTGGTGGACAACCAGACCTCCTCCCCTATATTAAAGGTTGGGTTCTCCCTCCTGCCCCGGTCATACTGTTCCTTGTAATCCGCTTGAGCTTTCTGCAACATGTCTTGAATCCTCTGGAAATTAGCTTGTAAAGAGGTTATTCTGTCATGCACTGCGGGGACTGCTATCTCAGGAACATCGTTAGACAAAAACGTGGGGTGGAATCCGCAATTTGCCCAGAAAGGCATTTGGTTGGTAGCAGCGTGAACGGAATTGTTATAAACGAACTCCGCGTATGGGAGAAGACTTGCCCAATCATCCTGGGATCCTGAGCAGAAACACCGGAGGTATTGCTCTAGGGTCTGGTTCGTCCTCTCCATTTGGCCGTTGCTCTGAGGGTGGTAAGCTGATGAGAGGCAGACCTTGATATCCAAGGCTTTGCAGAGCTCCCTCCAGAATTTGGACGTAAATTGTACACCCCTGTCTGACACAATACTCTTTGGTACACCATGGAGCCTGATGATTTCTTTCAGAAAAATATTGGCCGTCTCCATGGCAGAAGGGGTGCCCTTCATGGGCAAAAAATGAGCCATCTTGGAGAGACGGTTGACCACGACAAAAATAGTGGTAAAACACCCCGAGGCTGGCAAGTCCACTATGAAATCCATGGATACGTCAGACCATGGCCGTTCTGGAATGGGCAGGGGTTTTAGTAGACCCCAGGACTTGGCGTTTTGACCTTTGTTCCGCTGACATAGAGGACAGGAGGCCACATATTCCTTGCAATCCCGTCTCCACCCAGGCCACCAGCAGGAGCGAGAGACCAGCTCAGAAGTCTTCCTTATCCCGAAGTGCCCTGCGAGTTTATGGTCATGGCACATCTTAAGGGTTAGTGACCGTGTCTCCCGTGGTACAAAAATTTTCCCACGGATCCAAAAAAAATTCCGATTTCTTTTCAAGGAATGTATCTCTGGTTCCGTACATGAGTTAGACAAGGATTTGATGGATGACATCAAGTCCACCTGTGCCATCCCAAGGAAGTTTTGAGGAGAGAGGATTGTACTAGGTTCTGAAGTCTGGGAATCTTCCGAGAACATCCGCGAGAGTGCGTCTGCCTTTCCATTCCTTGCACCAGGTCTGTAAGATATGTGAAAGTTGAAGCGAGAGAAAAAGAGAGCCCAACGGGCTTGTCTAGGTTTTAGCCGTTTTGCTGTCCGTAAGTACTCAAGGTTCTTATGATCTGTAAAGATCATCACTGGGTGTAATGCGCCTTCAAGCAAATACCTCCATTCTTCTAGAGCGAATTTTATGGCCAGCAGCTCCCTGTCACCCACGTCGTAGTTTAATTCCGGCGGGCTGAGTCTCCGGGATGCAAATGCAACGGGGTGTAGGATGGCTTTGGGCCCTTGTCTTTGGGAAAGAATTGCTCCTGTTGCAATTTCGAGGCGTCCACCTCCAATACAAATGGCTGAGAAGGGTCGGGATGGCGAAGAATTGGAGCAGAACTGAACAGGGTTTTCAATTATCAGGAAGGCTTCTTGTGCGGCTTCGGACCACCAGAAGGAACCGTGCTGGCGGGTTAGCTGGGTGATGGGTGCCACTATGGCCGAGAATCTGATAATGAATTTCCGGTAAAAAAGTTGTCGAATCCTATGAACCGTTGGACCCCTCTTTTATCGGACGGGACTCCTGAATGGCTTGTATCTTTTGGGGATCCATTGCGATCCCATTTGCTGATATGATGAACCCCAGGAATTGTACCACTAATCTTTCGAATTCGCACTTCTCCACTTTCAAATAAAGCTTGTGCTGCTTCAATATGGTAAGAACCTTTTTAACGTGCCCCTTGTGTAGCTCAATCGTGGAGGAGAAAATAAGTAAATAGTCTAGATAGACAACAAGGAAATCATCCAGGTATTCTCGGAATATATCACTAGGTGCTGAAAAGTGTCTGGAGCATTACAAAGCCCGAATGGCATCACCAAGTACTCAAAGTGTCCAAACCTGGACCTGAAGGCCGTCTTCCATTCATCCATTCATCCTCTGATTCTGACAAGGTTATAGGCACCCCAGAGGTCTAATTTGGAAAAGACTTTGGCGGATCGGAATCGTTGGAAAAGCTCCAGGATAAGCGGCAGTGGATACCTGTTCTTGATGGTGATATTATTAAGCTGCCGGTAGTCCACACATGGTCTAAGGGATCCATCCTTCTTCCCAACAAAGAATATCCCCGCTCCGGCAGGTGAGGACGAGGGACGGATAAAACCTTTTTCCAGGTTCTCATTGATGTATTGTTTGAGAGCCTCCAGTTCAGTCTCTGAGAGGGGAAATATACGACCGAACGGGATCTCTGATCCCGGCAGCAGATCGATCGGACAGTTATAAGGCCGATGAGGTGGTAGACGGTCGGCCATCTGTTTATTGAAGACCTCTTGGAACTCAAAGTATTCGGGGGGAATCTGTTGGAGCTTGTCTGATGGAACAGTAACCGTAGCACAAACTTTTGGGATCGAAGGGAGGCAATGTTCAGAGCAATACGGAGAGGAGAAGGATACCGCCTTAGTGCTCCATTGGATCTGTGGATCATGAGCCTGTAACCAGGGCAGGCCTAAGATGACTGGAAAGATGGGAGAATGAATGAGGTCAAGTCGTAGGAGCTCTTGATGCCCGGAGTCAGTGGTTACTAAAATAGGCCGAGTTTCCTGGGTGATTGGACCCAAACTGGGGAGAGACCCATGAGCCAGATGCACTTGTAGACCTTGGGCTTTAGTTTGCAAGGGAATACGTAGGTTGCGGGCCAGGGCTGCATCCATGAAGCAACTACAAGCACCCGAATCAATGATGGCTGGTAGGCGTGACTCCCCTTCCGGTAGCTGCAGAGAAACAAACAACATCACGTAAGATTTTGGAGCATTATTGTCTTGGCAATTCATCAATTTTGGCTGAAGAAACTTACTGGGCCTTATTGGACAGCTGCGCAGGAAGTGTCCGGCTCCCCCGCAATAGAGACACAAGTTGGACTGCCGTCTGCGTTGCCTCTCTTCTGAGGTTAGTGGAGCTCGGACCAGGCCAAGCTGCATGGGCTCGGCCTCGGGAGGTGTCGTAGACCCGGCTGCCGTAGGAGATGGTGACTGCATGGGTGAGGTTCTGAATGGCATCCACGTAGGGCGTGGACCCTGGAACCGCTCTGAGCGACGTTCCCGCAGGCGCCTATCCAGTTTCGTGGCTGCCTGAATTAACTCTTCCAAGGAAGCGGGAGTCTCCATTCTGGCTAATTCATCCTTAAGGAGTTCGGACAAGCCTTGACGGTACTGATAGCGCAGAGCCGGCTCGTTCCAATTTGTGTCGGCCGCCCATTTACGGAATTCCACCGTATAGTCTTCAATTGGTCTCTTCCCTTGGGACAGGTGGTATAAGATGGCTTCAGCTGTAGCCATCCGCTGTGGGTCATTATAGAGTTTGGACATACTCTCGAAGAAGGTATCTATGGTGTTTAACACAGGACTTCCCTGTTCCATTAAGCCGTGAGCCCAGGCCTGAGGTTCTTCTGACAGCAGTGATATCGCGAATCCCACCTTGACGATCTCTAATGCGAACGTCCGGGGCTGAAGGGCAAAGTAGAGAGAGCATGCGTTCTTAAAAGCCCTGAATTTTTTACGGTCCCCTGAGAACCGTTCGGGTGTAGGGACCCTAGGTTCTGGAAGCGCCATGACAACGGTGGGACTGGTGGTGGCCTGGGGAAGCGGACCTTCACTGCTGGGTGCGGGAGCTGCAGCAGCAGGAGGGAGTACCCCGGTAATTTGTTGGAGGCGGTTGTCAATCTGAGTGTACCCCTCCTGTAGCTTCTGAACTGAGTCGGCCAGAGTGGAAACCTGCTGACACAGGATCTCCAAAGGAGAGCGCGCTCTGTCGGCCTCGGACATCTGGCTGGTTTGTACTGTCACGACTATACTCACCGAGGCCAAGATGCCGAGAGCGGCTCGCCCTTACGACCACGCGCACTCGAACCCCTGGAAGTGATACAGGGAGTTGAAGGCACGCGGAGGCACGGGCTTCCGGTAGTAGCAGGGTTCAGAAGAGCCTGAGGGAAGTCCGGGTTGCCGTTTGGTACTGAAGAACTGAAAGACAAGAAGTTAGATCCGAACCGGGGTATCAGGCAGAGCAGAGTCCGTTAATCAAGCAGAGGTCAGAACCGGGGTATCAGGTAGAGCAGAGTCCGTTAATCAGGCAGAGGTCAGAACCGAGGTATCAAGCAGAGCAGAGTCCGTTAATCAGGCAGAGGTCAGAACCGGGGTATCAAGCAGAGCAGAGTCCGTTAATCAGGCAGAGGTCAGAACCGGGGTATCAAGCAGAGCAGAGTCCGTTAATCAGGCAGAGGTCAGGGGTATCAGGCAGGCAGAGTAATCCGTGGTACAGGCAGAGGTCAGGGGTATCAGGCAGGCAGAGTAATCCGTGGTACAGGCAGAGGTCAGGGGTATCAGGCAGGCAGAGTAATCCGTGGTACAGGCAGAGGTCAGGGGTATCAGGCAGGCAGAGTAATCCGTGGTACAGGCAGGTTCAGCACAGGGTCAATAGGATAGACAGGAAACAGCAGAGGTGCAGGGAACAGGGCACAGCTGACGACAAACCAGCAACCCGACTGGGTGCTGGAGCCGTCAGATGTAGCCCTCCGGCGAGCGCGTCAGCGTGACGCGCTACCAGGCACCCGCACGGCCACGGCGCGCACACGGGGACCGCCGTGCACCCGCGCGCGCCGCACCATCGGGCCGCGAACGGGTGTACGGCGTAGAGCGAGTCCACCGCGCATGCGCCCTGAAGCCCGGCGGACGGAGGCGGCCTGTGCCTCCTGACACTCAAGCAGTATAGACTTCCTGGAGGCCACAAAGAAATTGGGGAGACCATTCAAGAACTGTTGAGAGTAGGGATCCTTAGACCTGCTGTAAGTCCTTTCTCGTCTCCGCTGTTCCCAGTAAAGAAACCTGATGGGACATATAGAATGAGTGTGGATTACAGAGGTCTAAACAGAGTGGCACTTCCATTGAAGTCAGCTGTACCAGATATGATCTCAATTCTTGAGAAAATTGCTAAAGAGGCAGGAGAATATCATGCTGTGATAGACCTGGAGACCTGGCTAATGCTTTCTTTTCACTTTTGATAGACCCAGAGTGTCAAGACCAGTTTTGCTATGGTGTGGGACGGCAACCAGCACACTTTCACTGTCCTTCCGCAAGGCTATCTTCATTCTCCAACGATTTGTCAGGGACTGATTGCCCGAGATTTAAGTACCCTGAATTTGAAAGTCGCTGTGTTTCACTACATTGCTGACATCAAGATCTCTGGGACAAAAGAAGATGTAACTGAAGCCCTGCACCTGCTGATAGAGTAATTGGAGAACAGAGGGTGGGCTATCAACAGAAACAAAGTCCAAGGACCTACCACAGAGGTGAAATTCCTAGGAATGATGTGGACTGGGCAACAGAGGAAAATTCCAGAGACAATTGTGCAAACTATCCAGGTGCTGTCGCCCCCCCTACTACCAAAAAAGAGGCACAGAAGTTCATTGGAGTTGTGGAGTTCTGGAGATTGTTCATCCCACATCTTGGACTGATTCTGAGGCCTATGTATAATGTCACCAGAAAAAAGACTGAGTTCTCGTGGGATTCAGAGCAGTGGACTGCATTCCTGGCTGCTAAAGAAGCTATTTTGCAGCATCAGAGATTAGGACCCGTGAGACAAGGTGTACCATTTCAGCTGGATGTAGTGGAGCAGAATGGTACCATATCTTCCAGTCTGTGGCAGCCAAATAAAAAGAAAGGACTACCCATTGGATTTTGGTCCAAACAACTGACAGGGGCACAGAAGAGATACACGCCCCTAGAGAAGTACCTGTTTGGGGCCTACACAGCACTTCAACATGTAGAGACCATTACAGGAAAGGACACAGTCACCATCCATACTGCATTGCCAATAGCAGGATGGGTGAGAGATAATGGACTGACCACTAGGGCAGCTGTAGCCCAGAACCAGTCACTGATGAAATGGAAGTGGTACCTTCAAGAAAGAGGGGGTATTGCAGCTGAGGATGTTAGAGACATTTCAAAACAGTTGGCAAGGCTTGTTACTTTTACCAGCACTACGTCACAACAGGACGTAGTCATCCCGTGACCACGTCCTGTTGTGACGAAATGATGTAGGGAGGAGGAGCTACGTCCCGACGACACCGCGATACACAGACCCGGAGGACACGGGTTATCTTGGAGCCGGCCGGCTTTCTACATACATGCTTGTAATCTACCATGTCTCTGTAAGTGCAACCTTTACTTTTTATTCAATAAATCGCTGGATTTTATGCTATGTGGAGCAATTTATTTTTTACATGGTAATATTCCCATAATTGCTGAGGCTGGTTGGAGTGAGTCCCTGGACCTGGACGTTGAGTGCCTGCTTAAAGATCCCTGGCTGGGGTTGCAGCCATCCGCCTCCTGGGTCTCCTGTAATTAAGAGACCATTTCCATCTGGTAAGAGGCAGCAATTTTTCTTAGAGGTGGAGGTTTATCTACGCACTCTATTTCTCACCACAGCGAGATCCTGTTACATTACTTCACAGAGCACCTGGAGATCAGTTTTAATCTATGCATGTCAATTCAATACGGATGGACTTTATTCAATACTGTCCTCTTTGAACTACGGATTTTTTTTGGTTTTATTTTTCTTATGTTGTTACACCATTTTCCTATATTAATTATGGTTTAGCTCTGCAGTCACAGTTAAGGTATATTATCGTATCTATTGACACTAGAGGAACTCACCATTTATTGATTGTGCCATGCAATATTTGTTTTTCGCCACAGGCATAGTTATTACTATCTATGTCTTACCCACATATTAGCATTTTTTAGTTTTCTTTTCATAGTGCTTGACACTTTCACTTAATGATCAACATCCAATCCTCATATTTTATTAGTTTTTTTCTAGGCATTTGCCTTTTGTCACTTTTAGCCTTTAGCGCGACTTTTTGAGGTCTACACAGTCCTGCAGGAGACCGTAATTGGAGGGTCCAGTCAGTATGCAGAGTTGAAAGCTGTAGCGATGACTCTTCAGGAGCATCCTTCTTCCCATGTCACTATCTACACTGACAGCTGGGCGGTTTTTAAAGGACTGACAACTTGGATGCCCACGTGGAAGTCCAATGAATGGATGATTCATGGAAAGGTGTTGTGGGGAGGCAAGGAAGTTTGGGACTACATCTGGAAGGAAGCACACTCCCGCACCATAAAAGTGGGGCATGTTGATGCACATGTGCCCCAAGTCCCAGACTTTGAAAACTATAACAGAGTTACAGATGAAATCGCCAAAGTAAAGGCAGTTGTGCCAATTGATCCTGTTTTGATGAACTTGGCCAACTGGGCCCACAAGCAATCTGGACATTTGGGGCAGAAAGCAACATATGAATGGGCACAGCAGAGAGGATTGCCTATATCCATGGACATGATAAAGACTGTAATAGGGAACTGTACAGTGTGTGGAGAAGTGCGACAATGACCATTGCAAAAGTACTCCACCGGGTCAATTAAGAGGGGTGAGAGGCCTGCAGAGATCTTGCAGATTGACTTTATCGTTCCCCTGCCCCGGGGAAACAATGGACTGAGATATTGTTGCACTGCAGTGGACACCTATTCAGGACTTCTGCTTGTTCAAACAAAAGAAAGGAACAAAAAAGTCCCAAGAAAGCAAAATTGGAGGGAAGGATCAACCACGGCTTATAATACAAAAATACAAAATAGGCTTTATTGAAACGTAGGGGGAGGGATTACATGTACAGCAATTCTACCCCCCACCCCCCCTCCCATTTCCCTTCCCCCCCTTCCCTCCCCCTCCCCCACCTCCTCTACCCCCTCCTCCCCCCCCCCTTGCTTGTTTTCCACCTATTCTCCCCGGGACTATTTGGGACAATTACCTGGACTATTGACCAGGAATAAGGTTGGGACTATGAAGGCCATCCTATCATGTGAGGAGATGTTTTGCTATGTTTATTGTACTCATGGTTCGAAGTGAAATAAAATGGCAAATTTTTTTTCCCCTTTCTTTTCCTATAAAGAGTGCTCTACTGAGTATATAACAGGCACCTTTTCTTTTTAAATGACTGCATTATTTAATGTGACCACAAGATGGCAGAAGATAGCTATTTGGCACGTATTGATTTGATTGGACATTGTTCCTTATTTAAAGTAAGACTTTATTCCATGCCAAATTGTTCTATAGAAGTGCATGGAGGTTAGGGATGAGCCGAACACCCCCCTGGTTCGGTTCGCATCCAGAACACGCAAACAGACCGAAAGTCTCTGAAAATGGGACTCAAACGTGAGAAGTGATTTTAATGATGCTTAACATGAAAAATAAAAGTGAAATATTGCTTTAGATATCGTACCTCGGGGTGTCTATAGTATATCTGTAAAGTGGCACGTGTTTCCCGTGTTTAGAGCAGTCTGCACAAAATGACTTTTCTAAAGGAATAAAAGTCATTTAAAACTGCTTGCGGCTGTAATGTAATGTCGGGTCCCGGCAATATGGATGAAAATTATTGAGAAAAACGGCATGGGTAACCCCCCAGCCCATTAACAGGCCCTTTGGGTCTTGTATGGATATTAAGGGGAACCCCGCACCCAAATTAAAAAAAGAAAAAGAAAAGGCGTGGGCCCCAGGCCCTATACACTCTGAGCACCAGTATACAGGCGGTCCCAAGAAAGACAGGGACTGTAGGTTTCTTCTTAAGTTGAATCTGTTTGTAATTTGGAACAGGTACATTTTGTAAGTGTAGCTCCAGCCAAAAAAATTGATTTTTTAACTTTTTGGAAAACATAGGTAAGGGTCATCACCCCTGTAACATTTGTTTTGCTGTCTGTGCCCCTATTCAGAAGATTTCACCTCACTTTCTGTCCCAATGACAATTGGATTTTGAAAATTTGGGGTTTTTAGGGAAACAAGGATTGGTGATAAAGCATCAGTGGCGGAGACACCTTTTTCCCATATTAACTCTTACAGGAGAGAATTTCCCTTCCTAGGGGTAGATTTCCTCTCACTTCTTGTTGTCTCCCTCCGTTTATAAGTAGGAGTCATTTGTAAGTCAGATGTTTGAAAGTAGGAGCCTGCCCTATATACTCTGCAGAAATTTGGGCCTTAGGTGTTGGTGCTACTAGAACACTGTAAGCCCTCACAGTTACTCTTGGTGGGCACTGGAACGGGCCCTGCTGTGAAATATTATATCAAGAATTGTAATTACATGTCCCTGTTGAACAGGGTCAGAAAAATTGGGCCTTTGGTGGTGGTGTGGTGGTGTTGCCACAACACTGTAAGCCCTCACAATTACTCTTGGTGGGTGCAGGAACAGGCCCTGCTGTAAAATATTAGATCAAAAATTGTAATTACATACCCCTGTTGAACAGGGGCAGAAAAATTGGGACTTAGGCACTGGTAGAGGTGCCACAACACTGCAACCCCTCACAGATACTCTAGTTTAGCGCAGGAGCAAGCCCTGCTGCAAAATATTACTGCAAAAATTTTAATTACACGCCCCTGTTAAACAAGGGCAGAAAAATTGGGCCTTAGCCACTAGTGGTGGTGCCCAGAACCAAAAATGTTCTTACCAGCTATCAACATGAACATTGAGGAGGAATAGGATAGTCACTCAGCATAACAGGATAATCACTCAGCATCAGCATAGGCAGTCTTCAAGGGATCTCACATTCATTAAAAAATTAGTCGGTTACATCAGCATCAGGTGCTTGGTAGCTGGTGATCCAAGACTGATTCATTTTTATGAAGGTGAGCCGATCAACCGAGTTGGTGGACAGGCACACTCTGTGATTGGTTACAAAGCCTCCAGCAGCACTGAATGTGCGTTCCGAAAGAACGCTGGATGCAGGACAGGCCAGTAGCTCAATTGCATACTGTGCAAGCTCTGGCCAGTGATCCATTCTCAAGACCCAGTAACCCAGAGGATTTTCGGTTGGAAAGGTCTCCAAGTTTAATCTTGCCCCTAGGTATTCCCACACCATGTAAACCAGACGCTGGCGATGGTTGCTGGAACCGATCAGACTTTGGGGCTGCGGACTAAAAAATTGTCTGAACGCATCTGTCAGACGGCCGCCTTCTCCAACACTCCTTCTGTGACTGACCGAAGCCTCAGCAACACGTTGTACTGGACCAGGAACTTGTAACCTCCCAGGCTCTGGAAACGCGTTGCACAAACTTTTCTGCAAGGCCTACCGAAGATGTTTCATCCTCTGCTCCCTCTGCGACAGCTGGAAAAGTTCCGCAAGCTTACCCTTGTAACGTGGATCAAGGAGGGTTGCCAGCCAGTACTGATCCCTCTCCTTGATACCACGAATCCGAGGGTCCTTTCGCAGGATTTGCATGATTAGGGAGGCCAAGCAGCGTAGGTTTGCTGAGGCATTCGGCATTCCGCTGTGTCACTAAGGACGACCTGATCCGCAGCCACCTCCTCCCAGCCACCTACAAATCCATGGGTTTCTGGGGACTGTAAACGATCCCTTGAAGGCTGCTGCTGATGCTGAGTGCTAGTCTCCACCTCCATGCTGACACAATCCTCCTCCTCCTCCTCTTTCTGTGTGATCAGCGGACCCGCAGGAACACTGTCTGGATAAAGGGGGCCTTGAGAGGTAAGGAAGTCCTCCTCTTCCTCTCTCTGTTCTGCCTCAAGTGCCCTGTCCATTATTCCACGCACCATGTGCTCCAACAGGTAGACAAGAGGGACAGAATCACTGATGCATGCACTGTCACTGCTCACCATCCTTGTGGCCTCCTCAAATGGTGACAGGACAGTGCATGCATCCTTGATAATGAGCCACGGTCATGGCAAAAAAAAGCCAAGCTCCCCTGACCCTGTCCTGGTGCCATAGTCACACAGGAACTCATTGATGGCCCTCTGCTGCGTGTGCAGCCGCTGCAGCATGGCCAATGTTGAGTTCCATCTGGTGAATGAATGAATGAAGATTTGTATACTGCTGCAAATGTGAACTGAATCGCCTCAAGGCGCTAGATCCATCCTGTGTTGTCCAGCTTCTTAGAAGAGGTAGGTCTTGAGTTTTTTTCTGAAGGCCTGATGGTTTTCTTCCATGCGAATGTGAGTAGGTAGAGCGTTCCATAGCCGTGGTCCTTGGACTGCGAATCTTCATTCTCCCTTTGTTTTGTAGCGGGGTTTTGGAATAAGGAGGAGATTTCGGTTAGAAGATCGAAGACTGCGATTAGGTGTGTAGCGTTTTATTTTCTCGCATTGGTATTGAGGGGCGTTTCCTTCTATACATTTGTGGGTGAGGCAGACGGTCTTGAAAGTGATTTGATTCTTTACGGTTAGCCAATGTAGGCTCCTCAGGGAAGGGGAGATGGATTCCCAGGGTTTTTTTTCCTGTTAACAGTCTTGCCGCCGTGTTTTGGATGAGTTGTAAGCGCGCAAGCCAAGCTGATATTGGGGTAGTCCTATGTAGAGGGAGTTTGCGTAGTCAAGTCCTGAATTGATGATTGTTCCAACTACTGCTGCTTTGTCCTCTTCTGGGACGAAGGGGATGAGTCTACGTAGCAGTCGGAGGAGATGGTGAGATCTGCTGACTACTGATCCTATTTGTGCATCCATTGACATTTCTGAGTCAAAAATTGCTCATAGACTCTTGGCTTTGGTGCTTGGAGAGATGGTCTGTCCAAAGATGGTGGGAAGTGTTCATGGGGTCTTAGTTTTGGAATTTTGGTTTGCGTGTAGGAGAAGAAGTTCTGTTTTTGATCCGAGTTTGAGAGAGCTAGTGGTCATCCAGTCGTCTATCAAAGTGAGGCATTTTTCTAGTCGCTGATGATGGTTTTTTCTCCGGTGATGTGGAAGTAGAGTTGAGTATCATCAGCGTATGAGTGGAAGCAGAGGTCTGATTTTCTAATGATTTTGAGGAGTGGGCGGATGTAGATGTTGAAGAGCACTGGTGACAAGGGTGAACCTTGAGGGACTCCACAAGAGATTGCGTGGGTTTCAGAGGTGAATGCTCCTAGTTTCACTGTCTGAGAACGATTTCCTAAGAAGGATGCGAACCATTGTAGATCTGAGTCTGTGACTCCTGCTACTTCTGTGAAGCGGATGAGTAGAGTATTGTAGTCCACTGTATCGAACGCTGCACTGAGGTCCAACAGTACAAGGAGACATGATTCTCCGTCATCAGCTGCTTCGAGGGCGTCGTCCCATATTTTGAGAAGTGCCGTTTCTGTGCCATGGCCTGGGCGGAAGCCTGATTGCAGAGGGTCCAAAAGTTTCTGTGTGTCCAGGTGGTGTTGTAGCTGTACTACTGCTTTCTTCATAATCTTGGACATGGTGTTAAGGCTTGTTATCGGTCTGCGATAGTTAGGGTCCTTAGGGTCGAGGTTGGGTTTCTTTAGCAGGGGTTTGACGATGCCATGCTTGAGGGTGATCGGAACAGTCCTTTCTTTGAACGACTGGTTTATGAGATGTGTTATAGTAGGAGCCAAGATGTCGGAGCATTCTTTCAGGAGTTTTGTGGGAATGATGTTGTTTGGTGATGTGTGTCTCTGAAGCTTCTGATGATGTTTTTGGTGGTATCAGTGGTGATTGGGATCAGAGAAAAATTTGGTGATTGTGTGATGATCGTATCGATTTTTTCTTTTTGCTTTAGTTGAATGAGGTTGGTTGTTTTTTTCTGTTGAATTGTTTTCCGGATGTTGTCGATTTTGTCGTTAAAAAAATCTGATAATTAATTGCAGAATTCTTGGGTTTCGTTTCCTGGGGGCTCTAGGCAGGTAGGGTTCATAGTCTTGGCGACTATTTTAAAGAGTTCCCGAGGGCGGTTTAAGGCTGTTGAGATGGTGTTTGAGAAATGTTCCTTTTTTGCTTTGAAGATTGCTTTGTGATATTTCTCCGTGAGTGCTTTGTAGTTTGCGTGGTTTTCCTTTGTGGAGTTTCTTATCAAGGCTCTTTCAGCTCTTCTGCGTTCCTGCTTTAGTAAAGTAAGAGTTCCATTAAACCATCCACAGTTTATTCTGTGGATGTGTGTTCTACGTTTTGGAGCCACTGAGTCCGCTGTTTGTAGTAATTCCTTGTTTAAGGAGTTGAGTGTTTGTTCCGTTGAGTGGTTTAAGTTTACCATTGCTATTTTGTTTGATAATGTGGTTTTGAAGAGTTCGGAGTGTAGTTTCTTCTGAGATCTTGTCCAGCATGTTGTTATTGCGTGTTTCCGTTTTTGGAGGGTGGTGTTGGTAGTGATTTTAAATTTGATAGCGTGGTGATCCGTCCATGGTAGCGGTAGGTTGTCGAATATGTTAACGTCCATATTTTGTTTGAAGATGAGGTCCAGAATGTGTCCTGAACCATGCGTAGGAGCATCTATCAGTTGCTGAAGACCTAATTCTTTCAGTTGGTTAATGCAGGCAGTGGCGATAGGGTCTTGGGTAGAGTTTGCCCAGAGGTTGAAGTCTCCAAGTGCCAAAAAGTTTTTGGTTTTCAGGGTGTGAGTTGAGATGAATTCTGTGAAGGGTGTAAGGAGATTGGTCTTCGGTCCTGGTGGTCTGTAACATAGAAGTATGTGGATAGTGTCTTGGGGTGTTGTTTGAAGTGGGCATGTCACAGATTAGGCGGTTCTTGGGCAGGTTGTATTCCTTTTGGAGGTCAGCCAGCCGAACACTGGCATTATATGACAGGTGGAAGTGCACACAGACTTTCCTGGCCTGCCTCAGGAGATCCTGTAAGCCCGGGTACCTGCACAAGAACCGCTGCGACCACCAAATAAAGAATGTGAGCCAAACAGGGAAGTGTCCCTGTCAGAGGGCGGAGAGGAGGTTGGTGACATTGTCGCAAACCACCATTCCTGCCTGAAGCTGGCATGGCGTCAACCACCTCTGAGCCTGCCCCTTCAGAGCTGACAGAATCTCTGCCCCAGTGTGGCTCCTGTCCCCTAAGCATACCAGCTCAAGCACCGCATGGCATCTTTTTGCCTGAGTGCTTGCGTAGCCCCTTGAATGCCTTCGGAGCACCACTGGTTCCGAGGACAAATCTATAGAGGAAGAGGCCATGGAGGAAGAAGAAGAGGAGGGGGTGGAGGAGAGCGGTGTGTCAGAATTACTAGTAGCATTTTGGAGGCATGGTGGCAGAACAAGCTCCAACAATACTGCACCCTGTCCTGCATCCTTCCCAGCTGCCAGCAGGGTCACCCAGTGAGCCGTGAAAGATAGGTAATGCTCCTGTCCATGACTGCTGGACCATGAGTCAGTGGTAATATGCACCTTACCACTGACCGCCCTGTCCAGTGAGGCCAAGACATTGCCTTCCACATGCCGGTAGAAAGCCAGAATCGCCTTCCGTGAAAAAAAGTGGCGTTTGGAAACCTGCCACTGAGGTACCGCACATTCCACAAATTCACGAAAGGGGGCAGAGTCTACCAGCTGAAAAGGCAGCAGTTGGAGTGCTAGCAATTTAGTCAAGCTAGCATTCAGCCGCTGGGCATGTGGATGGCTGGGACCGAATTTCTTTCGCCGGTTTAGCAACTGGGGTAGGGAAATTTGCCTGCTACAATCGGACGTTGGTGTAGCGATAGCAGATTGCCTGCAAGTACTTGGCACACCTAATTCTACACCTTCATTCCCCTCAGTGCAGGTTTCTGAGAGAACTGAAGGTATAGTGGGGTTGGAGATCCCAGCTGATGAGGAGCAAGGAGAGGTCTGCCTTGTTCTTCGGTGTTGGTCTTTTAAGTACGCTTGCCAACGGACTGCATGGGAGTTCGACATATGTCTGGTCAAGCATGTGGTGCCCAAGCAGTTGCTGTTTTGGCCACGCTTGATACGCTTCAGACATATGTTGCAAACAGCAATGGTGCAATCTGCTGCACACGTCTCAAAAAAGGCCCACACCAAAGAACTTTTGGAAAAACGCGCTGAGTCAGCAGCACCCTACACATGCAGAGCTCTGTGGTGTGATGCAGTCGGTTGGCTGCCCTTAAGCTGGCCCCTGGAGGGCATCCTGCCTCATTGGAGATGTGCCTCCTCCTCTCTCCTATCAGTCAACCACGTAGAGTCAGTGACCTCATCATCCCCTCCCTCCTCGTCACTGGAGCAAAGCTGTCAGTATGCTGCAGCTGGGGGAACATGACTGCCAGTTTGTTGTCCTTCTTGGGCACCCCCTCTCTCTGGGCTCACGTTACTGCCTTCCTCAATCTGGGTACCATCATCTGAGCCTTCAAAACGCTGCACGTCCTCCTGCAGCACGTACCCAACACTGTGGTCGAACAGTTCGGGGGACTCCTCGGGGAATGATGGTGGGGCTAGGGAAGGAGTAACTGATGAAATTGAGCCGATGGAAGAGGCCGCTTTGGCAGCTGCATTGGCAGTACACTGAGCCTGGGTGACAGAGGATGAGGAGGATGAGGATGGCTTGGTCATCCACTCTACCAACTTTTCTGCATGTTGTGGCTCAACACGGCCAGCTGCTGAAAAAAAGGACAAGCGTGCCCCGCGGCCACGTGCTGAGGATGCACTGTGTCCACAACCAGCAATGTTGGCTGTAGACACAGAGCCTGCTTGCCCTCTTTTAGTGGCCTGTGAGCGTCTGCCTCTCCTTGTTGGCCTTCCAGACATACTGTTTTTGATGTATTTGTAATGTATTTGAATAGGTACACCAGGAATGGCCTGCAGTGAAATGTAGCTGCACAAGGCTGGGATGTATATATATATATATATACTGAATATACTGCAGTATATTAGGAAGAGAACAACAGGAACGGTCTGCAGCGAGATCTAGCTGCACAGGATACAGTACTGAATATACTGCAGCTAACTGAATGAACTGCCTGTCTGTAGTATACTAGGAACAGAACAACAGGAACGGTCTGCAGCGAGATCTAGCTGCACAAGATACAGTACTGAATCTACTGCAGCTAACTGAATGAACTGCCTGCCTGTAGTATATTAGGAAGAGAACAACAGGAACGGTCTGCAGCGAGATCTAGCTGCACAGGATACAGTACTGAATATACTGCAGCCAACTGAATGAACTGCCTCCCTTAGTATAAAATACTAAGGGAACAACAGGAACTGTCTGCAGTGAGATCTAGCTGCACATGATACAGTACTGAATATACTGCAGCTAACTGAATTAACTGCCTGCCTGTAGTATATTAGGAACAGAACAACAGGAACGGTCTGCAGCAAAATCTAGCTGCACAGGATACAGTACTGAATATACTGCAGCTAACTGAATTAACTGCCTGCCTGTAGTATATTAGGAACAGAACAACAGGAATGGTCTGCAGCGAGATCTAGCTAAACTGGATACAGTATATACTGGTAATTATATATATACAAAGCCTGGAATGTATATTTATACTAAATATACTGGAGCTAACTGAATCAACTGTCTGCTCAATCTATCTAAATGAAATTAAATGACACTCTCTCTCTGAACGCCGGAACACACTACACATGGCCTTATGTAGTGTGGGGCGTGTACTTAATTCCCTGAGCCATAATTGGCCAAAGGCACCCTGCCTTTGGCCAAATATGGCTCTGTTTGCTTACGACGCTGTGATTGGCCAAAGCATGCGGGTCATAGTGCATGCTTGGCCAATCATCAGCCAGCAAACCACTGCGATGACGCAATGCATTATGGGCCGTGACGCGCCGCTCGAATTTGTTACGAACGGCCCATAATGTTCGATCTTCGTTGAACGATTGAACAGCCGATGTTCCAGTCGAACTCGTGTTCGACTCGAACCCGAAGCTCATCCCTATTGTGGATGGAATCAGTATTTGATGAGGATTGTCCTCAGTGATTATATCTTATACAGGCCAGGCATAGAGGTCTCACAAGGGATAGTCGTTTCACAACAATCGGAGTCAGAATACTGAGCTTATATAGTGAAATACAGTATTTAGAAATCCATCAGACTGTTTGATGTTGTTTTGGTGTCCAAGAACAGGATACAATCGCACAGCAATTGCCTCACACATGCAAGATATCATCACCAGTGGTGGCTAGTGCTCGATAATTGTGTGTGTGTGTGTGGGGGGGGGGGGGTAGGGAGACTAGGCCGTTCCACAGCAAATGAATGTGGGGAAATAATGGTTGCGGTGAACTCACCCCCCCTTACCTGCCCGGGATGATTCAGATCTCCCCTCCTCCACCCTCCCCTGCCCGAGCCAGGGAGTGTTGGATGGCATCCATGTCACAGTGGCGACTGGTGGGTCAGTTGGTCTTCTCCTTCGGCCGTGCTCTCCTTTTTTCCTCCTAAGCGTCCAATAGGATCGTCTAACATTTTGGCCAATCGGGAAACAGGTCTCATGACCTGCTTCCTGATTGGCGGTGAGGAGATTTAGTGTAAACATAGTGAATATTAATTCGCTATTGTCACACAACTGGATATGATCTGCGCCATGAGACTACCCTTTTTGAAGCCTATTAGAGCCTTTAGCTCTAATCAGGTGCTTCAAACCCCCTATTCTTTATGTCTGGTGTCCCTGTATATAGATCAGGGGGCCGGATGTATGAATGGGGGGGGGTGGCACCCGTGTGCCCCTAATGGACAGGTCGCCACTGATCATTATGAACATTCTAGATTGTAAGCTTCATAAGCAGGGCTCTCTGATTTCTCCTGTATTGAATTGTATTGTAACTGTCTGCCCCCTCATGTTGTAAAGCGCTGCGCAAACTGTTGACGCTATATAAATCCCGTGTAATCATAATAATAATAATAATAATAACATTGGAGTGAGAGCAATAATTATAGGTCATAGGGCCCTAATTTATAGTAATTCTAAACTGATAACCTGTAAAGACATTAAAGTGTCATCTATGAAAATTTTTAGGTAACGTAGTTTTTCGCCATACATTTTTGAGTTATGACATATTTGGTACTCCGCATAATCCTATTTTTTTATATTTTACAACAAAATTGGATACTATATTGTGCTTGTGTGCCCCTAGAATATATTTTAGTGTATTTTGTCCTTAAAATGAGTTTGATGAACAGTTGTGCAAAGATCATGTTATATAAAAAAACATTATTTTATTCTCCAGGACCTCTGCTTTGAGAAAATACTGTATATAATGTCCGGAGGCCATAATTAATTATCTAGCAGAAACAAAAATGCTGATTTTAACTGATTTTTCTGTGGGGAAAAAATGTCCCTGTAGACAAGTGGTTAACGTTGGTTGGCATCGTTTTTCAGCTGTATCGGATTCCATAATACTGTGATCAGGTAGGTGAAAGAAGATATTGATTTGATGACTTGTGACATTGTGATTGCACGTTGCTGCTCGCCACCTTTGCTATTCTAGAGAACAGAGTGAAGGAACGCTGCTCGGCCATGTCTCTGTACAGAACAATGGACTCTGATCAGGGATCAGCCGATGCGGGAAAAGGCAGCCCGAGCATCACTACTGAGCCCCCGGGCGGACAGGCGGGAACAGGCCGGACCACAAAAGCCGGCAGACCACGGCGTCTCCGTTACTTAGCAACTACAGCGAACTGTCACTAGCCGTGCAAGCCACGCCTACTTACGTAGGAAGGTCGTTATTCACTGGCTGTAAGAGAACACGGAGCCAATGGTCGGACGGGTTGTAGAAGAGTGGTAAACCAGAGGCGGCAGAGAGAGGGAGGCCGAGAGATTGCTAGAGATTGGAGCTGTTGAGCGGCTTGTGGTCTAGTTATGTCTGCCAGGAGGCACATCGGGGACCCGGAGGTGAGACTGACACTAATGGGGGCTTCTAGGTCTGCTATGGCAAAGAAGGACACATAATGTATACACAGGCTTTACCGCTGTTATAGGGTTCTGTTACTTGTATGAATGGCTCATTTCACTGGATGACTGAGAGCATAGGTAGAGCTACATGTGTGTGTTCATATATAGACTGTATATAATGAGAGATCTGTGCCCTACATGTGTGTGTTCATATATAGACTGTATATAATGAGAGATCTGTGCCCTACATGTGTGTGTTCATATATAGACTGTATATAATGAGAGATCTGTGCCCTACATGTGTGTGTTCATATATAGACTGTATATATAATGAGAGATCTGTGCCCTACGTGTGTGTGTGTGTGTGTGTGTGTGTGTGTGTGTGTGTGTGTGTGTGTGTTCATATATAGAGACTGTATATAATGGGAGATCTGTGCCCTACATGTGTGTGTTCATATATAGAGACTGTATATAATGGGAGATCTGTGCTCTACATGTGTGTGTTCATATATAGACTGTATATAATGAGAGATCTCTGTTCTACGTGTGTGTGTGTGTGTGTGTGTGTGTGTGTGTGTGTGTGTGTGTGTGTGTGTTCATATATATGTAGCGCTGGTAGATTTTTTTTTTTTTTTTTCAATCTACTGCTGATAGGTAAATCTTGTGGGTTACTTTTTTAGAGGAAGTTAGATTTGCCTCTGTTCCAGCTTGGCTGAGTTGCATGTAGTTCCACACTGTTCGGTGGGTGACGTTGTCACCATGGGCTGGTGTTGGAAAGGCAACGTGTTGAAGCGTATGAGTGCTCCTCTGTCCCGGAGACAACTCGGTGGAGGTGATCCTCCGAGTTGCATTCTGGGAGAGGGTATTTATGGGACAGACGCCATGTTTAGGGGTTCGTTTTAAGTCACCTGCTGGCCCTCCTGGCCGACAGGTATGCGTTAAGAGTACCACCTCGTGGTCCTCCGTTCCGGAGGCCCACGTCGCTGTGGCGTGTGGGTGGGCCCAGAAGCCTGTCTGGGGCCTACCACAGCAGCCGAGGAATGGTCCTGAGCTGTCTATCCTGAGTGAAGAAGCTGGACGACCGAGGAGATCCCAGGGGAGGACCCGTCATGGAAGGATCATGCAGAGTGCTGGTCTGGAGAGGGGCCTGGTGACTCAGTTGGAGGACGCATTCCGAAGTAATCTTACAGTATAGTACTGCCGGGTTGGCTTAAAGGTTCAAGTACTATGTCTGACATTCATTGTAAACCAATACATCCTGTGGCAGAGGATCGTACGGGTTTTATTCCAAACAAGTCTGTGGCAGAGACTTTTTTGTTAATGCTACGTACTGGCTGCTAGGCAAGTGAGAGAGGCCTATCCAGGCGGGCAAAGATTGAGTTCCACAAGGGGAGTGCATTCAACCGTGAGTGTTCAAGTTCCAGAGTATGTCCTAAAGAATACTAAGGAAAGGTATTTGAGCTTCCCTGCAACTTTCCTTCTGCCTCTTTCCTGCTACTTCCTTTATGGTTTGTTCAATAAAGCATTGGAAAAATCTACTCAAGTGTTGGTGTCTACATCGTCCAAAGGTAAACTCAACGGGACCCTAGACCTGGTGCTGGTGAAACAGAGGTATCGAGAGTGAAGGTATCAGCCCGCTTTAAACCAGCAGCTCCACCGAGAGTTAGTGCTACATATAAACTGTATATAATGAGAGATCTGTGCCCTACATGTGTGTTCATATATAGACTGTATATAATGAGAGATCAGTGCCCTACGTGAATGCTTACTGAGTGCTACAATCAGACAGGTGATCAATTAACTATAGATCAGGCAGAGTAATGTTGTGTGTGTGTGTGTAATGCAGAGCTGCAGGATTCTGGATAAAATGAGAAACCTTTTTTTTTTTTTTTTTTTTTTTTTTTTTTTTTACCAAAAAAGTGCGTTTGAAACACAGCTGCGCAAATACACTGACATAAATTATTGCAACAACCGTCATTTTATTCTCTAGGGTCTCTGCTAAAAAAAGAAAAAAATTAATAAATACATACACAGTATCTCACAAAAGTGAGTACACTCCTCACAACACTGAAGAAATGACACTTTGCTACAATGTAAAGTAGTGAGTGTACAGCTTGTATAACAGTGTATTTTTGCTGTCCCCTCAATAACTCAACACACAGTCATTAATGTCTAAACCGTTGTCAACCAAAGTGAGTACACCGCTAAGTGAAAATGTCCAAATTGGGCCCAAAGTGTCAATATTTTTTGTGGACATCATTATTTTCCAGCACTGCCTTTTAACCTTCTTGGGCATGGAGTTCACCAGAGCTTCACAGGTTGCCACCGGAGTCCTCTTCCACTCCTCCATGATGACATCACGGAGCTGTTGGATGTTAGAGACTTTGCGCTCCTCCACCTTCCATTTGAGGATGCCCCACATATACTCAAATAGGGTTTAGGTCTGGAGATATGCTTGGCCAGTCCATCACCTTTACCCTCAGCTTCTTTAGCAAGGCAGTGGTCATCTTGGAGGTGTGTCTGGGGTCATTCTCATGTTGGAATACTGCCCTGCGGCCCAGTCTCTGGAGGGAGGGGGATCATACTCTGCTTCAGTATGTCACAGTACATCTTGGCATTCATGGTTCCCTCAATGAACTGTAGCTCCCCAGTGCCGGCAGAACTCATGCAGTCCCAGACCATGACACTCCCACCACCATGCTTGACTGTAGGCAATACACAGTTGTCATTGTACTCTTGACCTGGTTGTCGCCAAACATGCTTGACACTATCTGAACCTAATACATTTTATCTTGGTCTCATCAGACCACAGAACATGGTTCCAGTAATCCATGTCCTTGGTCTGCTTGTCTTCAGCAAACTGTTTGCAGGCTTTCTTGTGCATCATCTTTAGAAGAGGCTTCCTTCTGGGACGACAACCACGCAGACCGATTTGGTGCGGCGTATGGTCTGAGCACTGACAGGCTGCCCCCCCCCTTCCACCTCTGCAGCAATGTTGGCAGCACTGATACGTCAATTTCCTAAAGACAACCTCTGGATATGACGCTGAGACTGTGCACTCCACTTCTTTGGTAGACCATGGGGAGCCCTGTTCTGGGTGGAACCTGTCCTGTTAAACCACTGTATGGTCTTGGCCATCGTGCTGCAGCTCAGTTTCAGGGTCTTGGCAATCATCTTCTAGCCTAGGGCCATCTTTATGTAGAGCAACAATTCTTTTGTGCAGATCCTCAGAGATTTCTTTGCCATGAGGTGCCTTGTTGAACTTCCAGTGACCAGTATGAGAGAGTACACCAAATTTAACACACCTGGTAACACTAACGAGTCACATGACATCAGGGAGGTAAACTGGCTAATTACGCCCAATTTGGGTATTTTCACTTAGGGGTGTACTCGCTTTTGTTGCCAGCGGTTTAGACATTAATGGCTGTGTGTTGAATTATTTTGAGGGGACAGCAAATTTACACTGTTATACAAGCTGTTCACTCGCTACTTTACATTGTAGCAAAGTGTCATTTTTTCAGTGTTGTCACATGAAAAGATATATAATAAAATATTTACAAAAATGTGAGGGGTGTACTCACTATTGTGAGATACTGTATGTGTTTTGTTTGCGGGTCATTTTCTTGCAAAAAACACTAATTTTAACTTGTAAGCAACAAGTGTCAAAAAAGGCTTGGTTCTTAAGTGGATTATAATACAAAGAAGATGCGGCGCTAATAATAATTGAAACCAGTGAAATAAATTAATATAATAATCAAAAATAATAGTGCAAGTTAAATAATATCATACTCCAATGTCCCAAGATTACAGACAAGTAAGATGAACGGATAGAATCCAAAAAACGAAAAAGGAAAGTCCGTGATAGATCAAGGAAGAGTGCCAGAATGGGCCACAACATAGATGAGGATGCAGTGGAGAGAATCTTCTGTGGTTCCTCACACCCGAGGTGGAATATCAAATATGCTTACCAGATCCCATTGACCGCCATTACAGCGGTCTAAAACAGCACAGGGAAATTTTGGGGCTCCCCACAACCTCAGCTCAATGGTACCGATGGGCGACAGATGGCATCTCAGGATTCAAAGAGAGAAAGGACAAACCATCGCATAATATAGTCTGCACAATCGTTTTATTTAAAAGGAATTGCACTTACAAAGCCTTGTTGTATAAAACAGCATATCGCGTACAACTAACAGTCAGCGCCTCCGTCTGCTGCCTCCGCCTTCCTGGTTCGTGTACAGCCCTACACAGAATACGGACGTGGTGACGTCGTAGGCCACTCCCTACGCGTTTCGTCACTAGCGGACGTCAAGTGAATAAAATTATATTCCACTAATGAGTCTGTAATATTTTGATATTTGCCTTGGTGTCACTTTTGCTATTCTGAAGAAATCCATGGGTGTTTGTCTGTGTCTCTTGGCTTTGGAGATGACTCCAAAGCAGTTGATAAGGTGGCAAACTTGATATATTAGTTCATCAATTCCAATCTGTAAGTGATCTCTTAGTGCAAGTGTTTATGGTATCGAAAGGTGATAATCTAAATTACAGTGACTATGCACACCACTGTGCCCTCCACCAGTCACCCTATGCGCTCACCTCCACAGAAAGACCCACAATAGGATCCAATGGCACCTTCCCCTTAGAGGAACGGCAGATTGTTGGATTAATTACCCCTATCAGGGCAAGGGCTCCCAAACTCTCAAATGGCGTTCCTCATAAGTAGATGTCATAAGGGTAGGAAAGAACTGGACATAGTGTTTACCGTTTAAAAACAAACTTTGAATAAAACAAATTAAACAACTCGCGTTTACAGATGCACTATTTTTGGTGCACACAGGTGAATCGCATGTATGGTTAAGATAAAGAAACTTCCCGGCTCATTAAAACATCTGCAGATCCTTGGGCCTATGTCCCCAGCGGCTCGCTTTCTTCTTCCTGGATGTATGCAATGACGTCACAAGCGCCGTCCGGTGCAAGTCGGATCAGTTAAGATGATGATTCAACTTGGATGCGACTTGCATTCAAATCAATGGGCTGAAATCGTGCCAGTACAGTAGCCTTTTTCAAAGTCGGACCGACACATGTCGGACCAGTTAAGACGGCTCTTGTAGGGAACCATTGATTTATACACCTCGTGCTCCCAAAGTCGGAGCGTATGTCGCATCAGTGTGAACGGGGCCTAAGGCTCAATTTCCCCCATCAACACAGTCAGTGTTGATGGGAATCCGTCCGATGGAGCCATTGTGTTCTCCCAGTGGGGGAAGCTGTCTCGGCCAGGAGAACACAGTGAATATTGCAAGAGGCTATAACAGCTGCTAGCGATAATCGCATGTAAAATCCAGCAGGCTGGTTGTATCAAAATTGATTGATTAACTTGGGTACATTTAGCCTGCCTATTAACGGTTCAAATCTTGGCTGGTTCCTGCTGAACCGGCTGAAATTTGAACTGTCTATGGCCGGCTTAAGATGTAGTGTTTGTAGTATATCATCACAGAAAGTGGGTGAGGTTGATTCTCATCATCCATTTCATTTACTGGTATTACAGACCGGCATGGCTGCTGCATGTTTATGTGGGTCTGATGAACAGATTAGGAGACAGTCTGTCTCTGTATTTTGAAGACTAACCTATTTTTGCTAGTACATTTTATTTTCACTCTTCAAGATTTTTTAATTTATTTTTTTATTTTTTCCTCTTTTAATCAAGACTATTTTCTACATCGCTGTCAGAGCGTGCCTTTTGGATCACAGCTATCCATTGCAGTTCTTTGATCTTTGCAGTGTCGTGTCCTGATCCCACTAGACTGGACGATGGGCAAATAGCCTGGAAGTGACCTTCAGTCACCTGGGCTATCCACCTAGGGTACTTTCCACATTAGCATTTAATCAGCCCTCGCCAAGACTCTACTCAGAAAATGAGTCAAACCAGTAGGGCCAAGCATCAGGAGATACCCCAAGTGCATAAGTTGCTGGGCCCTTTTAAAAACTCCCCGTTTTTATGCTGATTTCAAGTGCAGAAGGGGTTAACGTTGTTGGACCGAGTGCTAACGTTCATCACTGGGTGGAGTTTTGCACGCATTCTTTCCCACCATACAGCATTGAGGAAGCATGTCCGTGCTACTGTTTTTGCTTGTAAAGCACCACGTTGACATTTGATCTGTTCCTGCTGCCGCCTCCAGCCACCTGACCATCACCTGCTACCAGTTGTCTGTATTTCATGAGTACTGGAGGCCTTGCCTCATATCTTGAGCCTTAAGTTGTCTTCCTGCTATGCGGTTGCAACATGTCTGATTCTAGACACAGGGGAATAGTCCCATTGTAATGGGTTCCCCCAGCTCACACACTACTAACTCCTGGGGTTGTTTGCAGTGTGCCACTTGATGATCCTATATCTGCAGTCTGGATCGTGTTGCCTTCTGCTCCTTGAGTCTGTTCCTCCATTGCAGTCCACTTTATCTCTGTCAGGTGTGGGGGGGGGGGGGGGTTCCTCTGCCCTTTTGGCCAAGGTTTTTACTACAGTCATGCTACACTTCATGGCCCAAACCACCCAGTTATTTGCTGACTCTGACCACAAGTGCTCCCCTGTACTTTCTCCCACTGACCTGTGGCCTTGGTGACATCTGGGCCCTCAGCCACAGAGACTGAGTCTCTGCAGTTTGTCATGATGAGTTTACCCCTGGAGTCCCAGTCCACTGGTATTACTCCAAGGTTAACAGAGACCATTTTGGCTCCCATTCATGTGGTATGCACCACTCTGAAACTAGAGGATCAGCTTGTTGCTTCTACCGGTGTACTTTCCAGTCTTAGGTCATTTAGGGCCCATAAGACCACATAGACTTTCCCATTTCTCATGGCATCTCTTCTGTGGAATATTTATACAGCCTCTTGTTGAGGGTACGGTCAGCATGGGCCCGGTTGGACAATGTGGATTTGGCTGTCCAGATGGTCCAGCAGTTTTTGGATGGATCCTGACCATTCAAAAATCAAATTGACTTGCCAATTTGAATATCCAGGTCTGAGTCCTTGACATGGCTCTGGCCGAGAGTGTCTTCCACCAGACCCTTAACCAACTATCTGCCATTAATAAGTTTAAAGTAAGCAAACCCTTAAGACAGGTTAAAAGTTCTTTATGCCGCTCGGGATTGAGCCTGCATGTGTGCCACCATAGGAAGAGGCTATAAAATGTTTTTTTTTAGGAACCTTTACAATCACTTTAAGCTCAATTTGGGCACTCAAGAAGTTCCCTGTGCCCAGGGAACTCTGGGGACATCACTACCCATATTTTGTACTAGTCCTTATTTGGCATTAACCTTTCAAAGCCCTACTAATGCTGGGAATGTGAGTTGGTATCAAAAGAGCAGGGGGGGCTGCACACTCAGCACTTCCTTACTGTGGGGATATCAGCCCACTTGCTTGGTGTGCTGAGCTGGTTTGCAAGAAGTCTGTATGATCGTTTTTATTTGATTTAAATCTTTAAAAAAAAATCTAAAAAAAAAAAAAAAAGAGAGAGACAAAGGCTGAGACAGTATAAACATTGCTTTGGTACCATGGAGAGCTCCTGTGGGCAGATTTGGCTTTTTAGGCCTTTTTTTTTTTTTTTTTTTTTTATTTGCATTTGCTTAGTGCACATCTTTTTTGTAAATGGGTTGAATGTGACTGTTGAATGCTTTTGAATCTCACTTGAGTGAATGTCACATGCCCATTTTTTATTTACTGTCTGACTGAGTATAAGTTGGGGTTATAGGTCATCTGAATTTAGACAATGCCTATCCTGCTAATTACATATATTCAAAATAGATGCAGCGCTAGTGATATGGCAAGATTATAAAATTTACAAGTGGGGAAAAAAAAGGTAAAAAAGACAGAGTCCCAAAAATTTTAGTCCATATATATGTTTTTCTGATAGTCAGTTCTAGCGCAGCGTTAGCCTTTGGGGCTTTCCTTTTTTACATTTGCTATCCTGGCCATTTACAAGTGCCTGGCCTCGTGAATTGCAGACAAGCTGAGTGACCTATAAAAGGTTTATATTAGAGGTTGACTGATATGGGTTTTTCTCTGGCCGATGCCGATATTTAGAAATCGTGGTGGCCGATATATGATGCCTTTTTTTTTATTTTTTTATTTTTTTTTTCACCCCCCCCCCCCCCCCCCCATCTCATAAAATCTAACAGTTAGACCCCTTTCACACTGGGGCGTTTTTTCAGGTGCTTTTGGGCTAAAAATAGCGCCTGTAAAGTGCCTGTAAAACGGCCCCCCCGCAGTCTGTGTGAAAGCCCGAGTGCTTTCACACTGAGGCGATGTGCTGGCAGGATGTTAAAAAAAAAAAAAAAAAAAAAAAAAAGTCCTGCAAGTAGCATCTTTGGAGCAGTGGATACCGCTGCTCCACCACTCCTGCCCATTGAAATGAATGCGTACCGCTGTCAAAGCGCCTGCAAAGCGTTTCAGCAGCGGCGATTCAGGGGCACATTTAACCCCTTCCTCGGCCGCTAGCTGGGTTATAAGCGCCCCGCTAGCAGCCGAATAGCGCCGCTAAAATGACGGTAAAGCGTTGCTAAAACTAGCAGCGTTTTACCGTCAACGCCTGCCCGCTCCAGTGTGAAGGCAACCTTAAGTAATAAGTGATACAGAAAATGTTTTACATTTAAACATTTATTAAACAAAACAAACCTCCAATCAGTTCACTTGTATGTAGAATTTAGAGAACAAAAAAAAAAACTATATCTTAAATATTAAATGCACAAAAACAGGTAATCAAAACTTTTGGACGAAAAAAAATGGGCTAACTTTACTGCTTAGTATTTTTTTATTTATTTATTTTTTTTTAAATTGCGTTTGAAAGACCGCTGCGCAAATACCGTGTGACATAAAATATTGCAACAACCGCTATTTTTATTCCCTAGGGTCTCTGCTAAAAAAATTATATCTAATGTTTGGGGATTCTAAGTGACTTTCTAGCAGAAAATACAGGATTTTTACTTGTAAGCAACAAGTGTCAGAAAAGATTTAGTGTTTAAATGGTTAAACTGAGAGCTTTTTTCTTTTTTCCCCCCCTTTAGAAATCCAATTTTGTGCAGGGACTGTTCTAAACACAGGAAAAATGCGCCACATTACAGGCATACTATAGACACCCCCTAGGTACGAAATTTAAAGGAATATTTCACTTTAAGCATTAATAAAATCACTGCTCCTGAAAAAACGGCCGTTTCTTAAAACTTTTTTTTTTTTGCATTGATACATGTCCCCTGGGGCAGGACCCAGGTCCCCAAACACTTTTTATGACTTGCATATTAACCCTTAAAATTAACACTTTTTTTTTTTTGTTCGTGTCCCATAGACTTTAACGGTGTTCAGGTGTTTGAACAAATTCTTTGCCTGATCGCGTGTTCTGCTGCGAACTGAACCGTGGGGTGTTTGGCTCATCCCTACTGATAACACATTTGTTCCAGCTTCTATGAGAACTGCGTTGAATACAAATCAGACTCAGAATTCGTTACTCCCACAGTTCCATAGTTGGGCCCACAACAAAGCAAAACATTGTAATAGTCTGTGCAACCAAAAAAAAAATCTAACATTGTGAAGACATGAGAATTTGTGTTTACTACTTAATGTATGTCAGGGCAAAAAAAAAATGCAATTCTACGCAAATGCCTGTTGGACACACAGCATTTTTGTGTACTGAATGGTGGCAGTCTTGCACAGTTGTCTTTTGCTAAACTACCAAGTCACCCCCCCCCGCTCCCATCTTTACAACATAGGATTGTTCTGTAGTTCAGGATAAGAACTGGGAGGGCTAATCAGACTCCCTGAGATGAAGCACACAATATACACAGGGGTGCTCAGCATTTTTATTCCATCATCATACTGTGCAGTTGCCTTGCAGTTTTCAATAAAAAAAAAAAAATTAAAAAAATGTCAACGGTTTACTATCGCTGTAATAATGTGCAGTCATTGACATCTCCGCTTCTAATTTATTCACTATTATTGTTTATATGTCGACCCTGAATGAGTCATGCATGCACAGATTGACTGGCCTTCAGTAAGTTGAGACTTAATAAATGACTTCTGAGACCAGTCCACACATGCGCCAGCAGTGCATAAACGACTCATTGAGCAGGGGCGACCAATAGAGTACATTTGTACTCTAGAAATGTCACGTTATCGTGTATGTTATATGCATGCAGTGTACAAACAAGGTTTTAAGATTTTTAAAGTGATTGTAAAGTCTCAATTTATTCTTTTTTCTATTAAACCAACAAACTTGTTATACTTGCCTGCTCTGTGAAATGGTTTTGCACAGAGCAGCCCTGCTCCTCCTCCTCTTCTCTGGTCCCTGGCTGGAGTTCCTGACATACCACATTTGGCATGTCATATTTTTTTTTTTTTTGGGGGGGGGGGGGGGGGGGAGTGGGTACCTGGTGTTTTTTTTTTTTTTTTTTTTTTTTTTTTTTTTTTTTTCCACAGGTACCCAGCTCCCACTTCCACTCGGGCCGCCTAGGTGATGACTCCTCTCCCCCTAGGCGGCCCCTCCCTCCAATCTTCTGAAGGTTCCAGAAGATTGCGCCGCGACTCGCACAGTGCACGCCCGGCTGTGAAGCCACAAGCTGTCCGTCGGGTGCTCACAGTAGTAATGCCGGTGCTGCGGACAGGCGGTGGAGAGGAGCGAGGCTTTGGGCACCCGCGTCACTGGACCGTGGGACACTTTTTGTAGCTGCTGACTTTTAATAAACGCCGAACCGGGTGGTACTCCACTTTACCAATTGTATAACACTAAAAAAAAAAAAAACCTTCCCGTGAGAAGGAAATGCTTCTTGTTTCAAAGTTGCAGTAGATGTGACTTGACTTTTTGTTTTGTTTTTGTTTTGTTTTGTTTGTAGCTTTTGTATTGCAGCTGCCTTGGAGTAGTAACCTCCTCCTTCTTCTTCTTCCTTTTTTTTTTTTTTTTTTTTGTTATAAGTTAAATTGATTAATGAGGTTGTCAGCCGGTACACTAAAGTATGAATTGTATCCAGCGTGTGGAAAAAAAAAATCATTTTTTCAAACCAATAATAAAATAAGTATTGTGTTAAAGTAAACCTTATGTAGGTAGGGGGGTGATTTCTCAGCAAAATAAAGTATGAAGACATGGATGGATGAATGAATGAATGTCTAAAACGCTGGCAACAAAAGTGAGTACACCCCTAAGTGAAAATGTCCACCCTGGGTCCAATTAGCCATTTTCCTTCCCCGTTGTCATGTGACTCGTTAGTGTTACAAGGTCTCAGGTGTGTAAATTTGGTGTTATCGCTCTCACACTCTCTCATACTGGTCACTGGAAGTTCAACATGGCACCTCATGGCAAAGAACTCTCTTAGGATCTGAAAAATAGAATTGTTGCTCTACATAAAGATGGCCTAGGCTATAAGAAGATTGCCAAGACCCTGAAACTGAGCTGCAGCACGGTGGCCAAGACCATACAGTGGTTTAACAGGACAGGTTCCACTCAGAACAGGCCTTGCCATGGTTGACCAAATAAGTGTTCTTTGGAAAGGAAAATAGACTTATGAGTGCTGCCAGCATTGCTGCAGAGGTTAAAGGGGGGGGGGGGGGGCTTGGGGTCAGCCCGTCAGTGCTCAGACCATACGCCGCACACTGCATTAAATCGGTCTGCATTGCTGTCATCCCAGAAGGAAGCCTCTTCTAAATATGATGCACAAGAAAGCCCGCAAACAGTTTGCTGAAGACAAGCAGACTAAGGACATGGATTACTTGAACCATGTCCTGTGGTTTGATGGGACCAAGATAAACGTTTTGGGTTCAGATGGTGTCAATCCTGTGTGGCAGCAACCAGGTGAGGAGTACAAAGACAAGTGTATCTTACCTACAGTCAAGCATGGTGGTGGGAGTGTCATGGTCTGGGGCTGCATGAGTGCTGTCGGCACTGGGGAGTGGGGGAACCATGAATGCCAACATGTACTGTGACATACTGAAGCAGAGCATGATCCCCTCCCTTCAGAGACTGGGCCGCAGGGCAGTATTTAAACCTAACGACCCCAAACACACCTCCAAGACGACCACTGCCTTGCTAACGAAGCTGAGGGTAAAGGTGATGGACTGGCCAAGTATGTCTCCAGACCTAAACCCTATTGAGCATCTGTGAGGCATCCTCAAACGGAAGGTGGAAGAGCGCAAGGTCTCTAACATCCACCAGCTAAGGAGGGTGTCTATGGGAATGTTTGATCCAGAAGCACATTTGTGAGGTCAGGCACTGATGTTTGCCTAGCTCTCAGTCTCCACTTCATCTCCAATTTATCCCAAAGATTTTGGGTTGAGGTCAGGACTCTGTGCAGGCCAGAAAAGTCCCTCCACCCCAAACTTGCTCATCCATGTCTTTATGGACCTTGTTTGTGCACTGGTATGCAGGCATCTTGGAATAGGAAGGGGGTCATCCCCAAACTGCTCCCACAAAGTTGGGGGCATGAAATTGTCAAATGTTTCAGTATGCTGACGCCTTAAGGCAGGGGTAGACAACCTCGGCCCTCCAGCTGTGGTTAAACTACAAATCCCATCATGCCTCTGCCTCTAGGAGTCATGCCTGTAAAAGCCCATTCACACAGGGGCAACTTTGGATCCGACTTTAAGTCGCCCCAAGTCGTCCCTAGTCGCCTCAAGTCGCGCTACATGAAAAAATCAATGTAAGTGAATGAATCCATCTTAATGGACACTACTGCAGTCGCTCCGACTTCAGAAAAGGTTCCTGTACTACTTCAATCCGACTTGAAGGCAAATTGTACCCATTGATTTCAATGGAAGTTGCCTCCAAGTCTGATCACTGTTCATACTGAGGCAACTTTACAGGAAGCAGAAAGGAAACAAAGTAATTTCCTCCACTAAACAGCCAGCCCCCTCCTTCTCACACACAGCTGATAAGCTCTGATTGGCCACTTGTAAAGTTCCCTGTCCTGCAGGCGACTTCAAGTTGTGTTGTAAGTTGCCCCAAGTCGTGCTGTGATTCATACTCAAGTCGTGTCCAAGTTGCCTCCCAAAGTCGCGCTGGTAATCGTGTTGCCCCTGTGTGAATGGGCTCTAATTGTTAGGGTCTTGCAATGTCTCATGGGACTTGTAGTTTCAAAACAGCTGGAGGGCCGAGGTTGCCTACCCCTTCCTTAAGGGTTACCTTCACTGGAACAAAGGTGTCAAGCCCAACCCCTGAAAAACAACCCCACACCATAACCCTTCCTCCACCAAATGATTTGGACCAGTGCACAAAGCAAGGTTTATAAAGACCTGGATGAGTGTTTGGGGTGGAGGAACTTGACTGTCCTGACCTCAACCTGATAGAACACTTTTGGGATTAATTAGAGCGGAGACTGCGAGATGGGCCTTCTTGTCCAACATCAGTGCCTGACCTCACAAATTTGCATCTGGAAGAATGGTTAAATGTTCCCATAGACACACTCCTAAACCTTGTGGACAGCCTTCCCAGAAGAGTTGAAGCTGTTGTAGCTGTAAAGGGTGGGCCAACTCAATATTGAACCCAGAATAAGACTGGTAAAGGCAGGTGTCCCTATACTTTTGACAATATAATATATATATATATATATATATATATGGTGGTAGAGAAGAGGTTAAAGGGACTTTCCAAACTGCATACAGCTGTTTCAGGCTTGTTGGCAATCATCACTGCAGTACACAGAAACAAAAACAAAAGCTCCTGGAGTAGGGCTTGGGAAGCAATAAGAAAGTATAACGTTATGGTGGGGTCCTTCCACTAAACCAGTGCAAAACATAGAGGTTTCTTTAACCACCTCCCACCTGGCCACTGTACATAAACGGCCGGGTGGGACAAGCGATGTACGTCCCTCAGAACTTGGGTGCGGCCTTGTGGGCTTGCAGCTGCGCAATCCTGTGATGGCTGTGTGCCTCAGACACGGCACATCACAGATCGGGATATGTGCTTTCTGATTGGCCCTCCAGATCATGTGATGGCTTTGTTCAATCACAGCCATCACACAATGTAAACAGAGGCACATGCCTCTGTGTCGGCTCTCCTGAGCTCAGTGAGGGGGATTGCTGCAGCCGGTCAGTGATCTGTGTGTTGCTTATGATTTTACTTTTCAGCTACACATAGATCACACAGACTGCAGCCATCCCACACCAGTGCACCAAGAACTATCTGTACTAGTGTCCTATCAACATCTGTCAGTGTACCAAATAATACAAAATTTAAAGTGCCCCCGTGGCAAAACTTACCATTTTATTCTCTATTCTAATGTTTGCAAGTATACCTATACCTGTGTGTGAGAAATAACTTGTTTTAATATGACATTTTCGTGCAAAAAAAAGCCAAAAATGTTATTTTATTTTTATTTTCCAAATAATTGTGGGAAAAATTACGACTTCAAAAAACTAATCTTGCCCCTTACTAAATACCTTGGACTGTCTACTTTCCAAAAATGGATAATTTGGGGATGTTTGTCAAGAAATGAGACAGGCCGTCAGTACAGGTGTGATCGATTTTCAGTGGTTGGTACCATTGTCTGCAGACTCTATAATAATATGCACTGATTTGGGTTATTTTTACCAAAGAAATGTAGCAGTATATATTTTGGTCAAAAAATTTCTGAAGAAAAATTACTTATTTTATTAGATTTTATAACCGAAACTAAGAAAAACGTGTGTTTTTATAGTGCAAAAAAATTACCACCAAAAGAAAGATCTATTTGTGTACTGCATGATCGAACAATTGTCATTTTGAGAAGTGTGTGACAGCACTGAAAGCCGAAAATTGGCCTGGGCAGGAAGGGGGTGAAAGTGTCCAGTATTGAGGTGGTTAACCACTTCAATACAGGGCACTTAGACACCTTCCAGCCCAGACCAATTTTTAGCTTTCAGTGCTGTCGCAGTTTGAATGACAATTGCGCGGTCATCCATCACTGTACCCAAAGTAAATTTTTTATCATTTTATTCCCACAAATAGAGCTTTCTTTTGGTGGTATTTGATCAGCTCTGCGGTTTTTATTTTTTGCGAAACAAATAAAAAAAAAAAGACCGAAAATTTTGAAAAAAAATAAGTTTTGCTCTTGTTTCTGTTTAAAATTTTTGTAAATAAGTAAGTTTTCTCTTTCACTGATGGGCACTGATAAGGCGGCACCGATGAGGTGGCACTGATATGCGGCACTGATGGGCATTGATAGGCGGCACTGATGGGCACTTATACGCGGCACTGATAGGCGACACTGATGGGCACTGAAAGGCTGCTAAGATGGGTTCTTATGGGTGGCACTGAAGGGCCCAATCAGCACAGACCCTCCCCCTGTCAGGAGAGCAGCCGATCGGCTCTCCTCTACTCGCGTCTGTCAGACGCGAGTGAGGAAAAGCCCATCACCGGCTCTTCCTATTTACAACGTGATCAGCCGTGATTGGACACGGCTGATCACGTGGTAAAGAGTCTCCGTCAGAGACTCTTTACCTAGATCGGTGTTGCGGGGTGTCAAACTGAAACACCGCAGCAACGATCGCCACGATGCGCGCCCCCGGGCCGCGCATCGGCTCAATATCCTGGGGACGTCATATGACGCCCAGTCAGGCTATTGAAACCACTTTGCCGCCGTCATTCTGCTATATGGCGGGCGGCAAGTGGTTAAACAAAGTACCAGCATGTGTCCCCTACATTAAAAATCCCAAAAATAAGGTGTTTAGGCCACGTTCACACTTGTGGGACTTGTCATGTGACTTTCGACCCCAGAGTCGCATGACAAGTCGCACCCCATGTTTTCCAATAACTGTTCATATATGCAACTTCAAACTAGTTCCTGCACTACTTTGGTCCAACTTTCATGCGACTTTAGGTTTATAGACCTCAATGTAAACCCTCAAGTCGCACCTGCATGATACAGATACGATTAGGATGCGGCTTGTGTGCGACTTGTGGATGCCAGCAATAGAGGGGAAAAATACTGCATGAGGTCCCTTTGGGTCTGGTATGGATTTTAAGGTGGAACCCAGCGCCAAAATAAAATAGATGACATTGGGGCCCCCCAAAATCCATACACGACCCTTATCTGAGCATGCAGCCCTCAGAAAAGGGGGGGGGGGACAAGCGAGCACAGATGCCCTCAACATGGGGGGGTTCTGAAAATTTGGGAATTTGTTAGGAGACCAAACAAGACGTTCTGCACATGTGCAACGACTTTGTGCCACATTGGTCAAAGTCACAACAAAGCCGCATCCATCCAAATTTGCAATGGAAATGGTGCGATTTTTAAGCCGCACAAGTGTGAATGAACTCCGAGTCCTAGTTTTATCAGTATCAGTACCTAGTATGTCAGTAAATTCATACAAATCATCTTCCTTTTTTTTTTTTTTTTTTTTTTTCTTCCCAGAAACGCTGGTTTATTACACCGACGCAGCCTTGTATTCGAGCCATGTGTTCTAAATTGAATACAGCTGTTTTTACTTAACATCAGCCATCTTTAAGTACTTATGTTCTACCATATGCAGCATTTCAATTTTTTTCTAATGCTGTAATCTAAAACTCTTTCAGATTTTAAAGAAAAGAATTCCTCAGAATCCAAAGTACCAGCATGTCAGGACAAGGCTTAATACAGGTCAGTTTTCAATGTTTACTGTATGAAAAGTATTATCCAGTCTTCCTCACATCATACTGTATGCAAACAGAGCCATTTTTGGACTAAAATGGGCAATTTGACCTTCTTTTGAAGGTTCCTTTTGAAATGTCAGTTGATCTCTGTTCACTTAGCAATGAATTATTGTAGCCCAGTGATTACTGTATTATGAATGCAAAAAATGAAGCCTTGCAGTGTCTAGCTGAACTACAGTATTTTGGCGCTTCCATCATTATTCTTGTCAAGATAGACCGCACTCTTCTAATATTAAATTGCTATATAATCCTACAGCAGATGATCTTTGGGAGACTGGTCTCAAGAGATCAGTGCTGTGAAAAAGTATTTTGTCTCCTTCCTAAATTTTTTTTTTTTTTTTTTGCATATTTGTCACACTTTAAATGATTTAGATCATCAAACAAATTTTAATATAACACTAAGATAACCAGAGTAAATCCAAAATGCAGTTTTTAAATGATGATTTCATTTAAGGGACAAAAACTGTCCAAACCTACTTGGCCCTATGGGGAAAAAAGTAATTGCCACCTAAACCTATTAACTGGTTGTGCAACTCTTGGTGGCAACAACTGCAATCAAACATTTGCATTAACTGGCAGTGAGTCTTTCACATCACTGTGGAGGAACTTTGGCCCACTCTTCATTGCAGAATTGTTTTTAATTCAGCCACATTGGAGGGTTTTTGAGCATGAACGGCCTGTGTAAGGTCATGCCACAGCATCTCAATCGGATTTAAAGCGGAATTCCACTTAAAAAAAAAAAAATTAAAAGTCAGCAGCTACAAATACTGCAGCTGCTGACTTTTAATAGTCGGACACTTACCTGTCCCAGGTTCCAGCCATGCAGGGAACGAAGCCCTCCTCTCTGTGGCGCCGGCATTTTCCCTGTGGGCGCCCGGCTGTGGCTTCACAGCCGGGCCGCATGGCGCGCTGTGACTGGCGGGGCAATCATCTGGGACCTGTGACGTGTCCCAGATGATTGCCGAGAGGGAGGTGGGAGAGGAGAACTGACTTGCGGAACCGCGGACCCCTGGGAGGAAGTGGGAGCTGGAACCCTCTAAAAAGAGCTTCCGCGCCCCCCCCCAAAAAAAAATGACATGTTGGGGGGGGTCACCTTCCCTTAAAGCAGAAGTTCCATCTTTGGGTAGAACTCCACTTTAAGTCCAGACTTTGACTAGGCCACACCAAACCTTAATTTTGTTTTTTTGAGTGGAGATCATTGGAGTAGTAGTGGCTTCCAGGGGCAACGGCCAGGTATGGTATATACATGGTTACATTGGTCCAATCTGGACCAATGTAACAATGCCAAAATATACCATATCTGGAATTCTCCTTTTAACCCCTTCCCGACCGCGCTATAGCGGAATGATGGCTACAGTGCGGCTGCACCTTGCTGGGAGCCATCGCCTTGCCATAATATGACGACCTCCCATGCTTGCGCGCCCCCAGTGGCACGCATCGGCAGTGATCTGTGATTGCTGCGTCTTTAGGACGCAGCAGATCGGGGTAAAGAGCCAATCACGGACGCTCTTTACCACGTGATCAGCAGTGTCCAATCACAGCTGATCACAGATGTAAGTAGGATTTGCCAGTTATCGGCATTCCTCCCCTCATGCTGAGAGGGAGAGAGGAGAGCCAAAAACCGGCAAATCCACATGGGACATCTGCACTGACAATCAGGGCCCTGATCATCGGTGTCCTGATTATCAGTGCAGCCCCAACAGTTCCCACCAGTGATGCCTGTCAGTGCAGCATGTCTGTACAGTCTCATCAGTGAAGGAGAAAAATTACTTCTTTACAAAATTTTATAAACTTTTTTTTTTTTTTTTTTTTTTTTTCAGACTTTTTTTGTTTATCAAAAAAACAAAAACACAAGTGGTGATTAACCATTTGCTCACTGGGTACTTTCACCCCCTTCCTGTACAGGCCAATTTTCAGCTTTCAGCGCTGTCACTCTTCGAATGACAATTGCACAGTCATGCAACACTCTACCCAAATTTAAATTTATCATCCCCCCCCCCCCCCAAATAGAGCCTTCTTTTGGTGGTATTTAATCACTACTGGGTTTTTTTTATTTCTTGCTAAAAAAAAAACAAAACAAAAAAAATGAAAATTTTGAAAAAAAAAAAATCAATATAGTTTTGTTATAAATTTTGCAAACAGGTAATTTTTCTCCTTCATTGATGTGCACTGATGAGCAGCACTGATATGCATTGGCAGGTGGCACTGGTGGGAACTAGCAGGCCGCACTGGTGGGCACAGATGCGGCAGTGGCTCACCCCGTCCCTATGACTGAAGCCGATGATCGCTGATTACTGATCTTCTGTTTACATCATGTAATCAGCTGTCATTGGCTGACAGCTGATCACGTGGTAAGGGGCCGGGATTGGATACTCCGATCTGTGATCAGCCGAGTCTCATTGACTCGAAAGGAGCGTGCCGGCAGCTAATGCACAGGAGGACGTCCATTGATGCCCTCCCAGCAATAAAGGCCCGTGCCGTAGCCATCTTTCAGCTATACTGCGGGCAGGAAGTGGTTAAATACCACCAAAAGAAATTTTGTGGATAAAAATCACCTGTTAAAGCTGAATGCCAGGCAGATATCAATACATGAATTATGTCAAATGCATAAAAACACTAAATGCAAGCGGTGACAGTAACTGTATTTGAGTGATATCACTTTATTGCAGTCCCCTGTAACACTCTGGGGGAGGGGAAGACAATACAATGAGCCAGTCAGGTGTTCTGCATTGCAAGGTGCATTCTGATAGGAGAAAGAAGAGTGACGGAGAGATGGGTTCATCGGTGTGCTACTTTTCCTTTCACTGTCCAGTCACAAGCTGAGAAAGGCACCTCTACTGTTACTTAATTGCCGCAGTGAAAACTTGTTTCAGGACTATGCTGTGTAGTAGAGCTGTGTAAATATCAGGAATGGATAGAAAAACACAAATCAGGTGAAATGGCACCCTGTGGATTTTATCTGTGTGTTTTTGGTGTTTTGGTGTCCGCTTTAAACCATAAAGGAGAAGGAACAGGCCCAGCTGACCCCTGACGCAAGGACCTGGTCTGTGCCTCAATCCCTTTTTCCTAATGGGCTCTTTCATTTACACAGCCAATTTCAGTGTACAACAAGAAGTAGGGCTTTCACTAAGAGAATGCTCTGTACCTTGGGACCATTGCATTGTAATAATGATACTCCCAAATGGATGGAGTGTCATCAGTGTACTCGCAAAAGGCTTATTTGTGAACAGCAACTTGTTGATATCTTACAAATAAACTATAATTATCTTCAGCTCAGGTTTTATCGTGAGAGCGGCTCAGCGTTGTCCTCAGGTCCTGCATTTTTTTTTTGTTAATTTAACTTTGAGCACATTCATGGAATGGGCAAAACCTTCCATTTGTCCTGTGCTGCACAGTAGACTTACTTTGCACCGTCATCAAACAGGTTAAACTGTTTGGCATTTTTGTGTGTTAGCTGATGATGGCGTATTAAAAGCTACTGGCTACTGTTGCTAGTGTGCTCCAACAAACAGGCCATTAGACAGAGCTTGCTTGACTGACGAATAAAGAGACTCTTCTCTGCAATTATCTCAGGTCATCTTACAGTACTGCAGAGCACCTCGAGAGATGACAAAACCCTTCAGTTCAGTCCTCGTATTCTTCTCAAATGTTATTGGAGCTTGTGCCTTGTATTTTACTATAGTATAGTTTACCCATGATTGGAAACCATCTTCTAGTCTTCTTTTATTGTGCGTTAGTTGTATATTTTGGAGGGCGATTTTTTTTTTTTTTTTTTTTTTTTTTTTACGTGAAAAGTAAAGTTCTGTTGAAAGCTCGGGGAATTTGACAACTCCTTACATACAGTTAAAATAGGTGTGTGTGTTTATTTAAAAAAGAAAAAAAAGAAGAATCCTACTTACCTAGGTGGATGCAGCATGGGTCCGATGCTGCATCTGTCCCCCTGGTGTCTCTAACGCTGAGAACCGAGCGCTCAAACACAGTTGATCGTTTGGTTCTCAGGGCTCCCTGAGCAGAGAGCTGCTGACTGTCAGTCTCCGGCTCTTTGCTCTGCCCCTGGGCTGTATCTGGAGCGGCTGGCTCAGGCTCTCAGCGGCTCGCTGAGCCAGGTGCCAGTCCAGGCATGTGGGCAAATCCTGACTTCATTGTCGCAATCTTGCCCAAGCCTGTACCACCTCTGTGACGTCATCTGACAGCAGGCTTCAGCCCTCTGTCTGCTGAAAGCGGGTCACAGGAGTGCAGAGCGAACTGCACTCCTCTGATCCACAGGAGAAGTACAGCCAAACAAGCTTTGGCTGTACTTCTTCTTTTTTAAATGACTTTTGCATATGAAAACCTAAAGCTTTGTTGTACAAGTAGTAAACAGATATTAGAACATCTGTCAATATTAAGATCTTGGTAGGTTTGATATTTCCCCACATTGTTGCTATGTATAATTTCAATAAAGCACATATATGGACCAAGGTTTGCTCAATCTATTTGTATAAGGATACCAACATCTCAGGCATAGGCGATACACATGAGAGAAAGCTTAAGGGGCCAAAGAAAGGTCGTAAAGCGCACACACACAATTTAATAAGAATGAATAAGGTTTCATTGCCACGGGGTGTACACCCACAGGTATCAATTTGAACGCAGCTGCCGCACACACAGATGCTGCTTCCAATCTGACATCTGTGCAGATAAGGGCCCCGAATGCAGAAACGGCCCTCCACTGTACACTTTAATACATGTGAATGGGGCCTAACTTAAATTTGTACAATTTTATGACTGCTCAAACCAAGCACAATGCAACTAGACTTCCATATTGCAAAAACCATCTTAAAAACAACACCACCGTACTTATGTTCCCCATATTGCGTGTTTCATGGTCCAAGTGATGAGAACACCATCTTCTGAGAGGACATTGTGTACAATATAATTGCTACAGTATTGGAGAAAGAAATGAACAACCCATTCAACACTCCATTGAATATTTAACTTTTTCAGGTGTTAAAGGTGTGTAAACAATCCAGAATAATTCTCTAGGCTAGTGTACAGTTGACTACATTTCGGAGCTGAGCAATCTGTTGAGGGCTTACTTTAGGAGTTGGGTTAAGGTGTAACTATTATAAAATAAAAAAAATACAACCTGTATACAATTCGCCCTGTCTGTAGCATTAATAAAATATTTTTTTTTCTGAGTCCCCCCCTGTAATATAATATAAAGCCACAGTTCAGGACCTGTACTGATTTAGCATTTCAAGGAGAGTATTGAAGCTGTTTTTAAAGTAGGTTAGGGGGCATGCTCCTTAGAGGATATTTAATGCCTAAAGCTGAACCCTAGCCTGTCCGCCCCCCCCCCCCCCCCAACCCTTTCTCTCAACCATTCATTAACTTTAACATTGGCAAGGAGAAAGGAAAAACTACCGAAATTCTCTTTTTGCTCACTTAAATCTGAAGTTCCCGTGCCAAGTAATCTTTTCTTCCATATACAGGGGGAGCATCATTGCCTACGTGATGTGGGACACTTTCTATTGAATGTCCATTGGTTGGATCCTCATAAGATCCTGATAAGGAGTTTCAGCTGTGACATCCGCAAAAAGGGCGCTGGCTGGCATGGGCACATTACTGGTTCCCCACACCTAGAAGCAGCATTGGCATTTGTTTTAAACATTATCTAGCGCTTTAAAATTTTGCTGTAAAATTGCCCATAGCGTTTTTTTCCAAAAAAATGTTGCAATTCACTTAAAATACCAGACCCTCTCGGTCTGTAATGGATTTTGGGAGGAACCTCACAACAAAAATTGGTGTGGGGTCCACCCCAAAATCCATACAAGACCTTTATCTAAGGTTGTAAAGGACGCCAGCGGGTGCCAACTCCTTAACAACAGCTATCAGTATTTGTTAAATAACAACTTACCATATTTACTGGTGTATAACGCACACTTTTTCCCCCTTAAAATCTGGGGGATATCGTAGGTGCGTGTTATACGCCAATCCCTGCTAACTGTGAGGGGGAGAGAAGCGAGCGCTGCCGAAATACACATAGCAGAGTGTACTGTGTATTTGGATAGGCTCAGCTCCTCTCGGCTCCGCTCACAGTCGCGCCTAGTCCCGCTGTTGGACCTATGTTATGTCCATTGTAGGAGCCGGGCCAAGGGGCGGGACTGCTAGAGGAGCCAAGTACACAGGACATCCGGCTCTGTGTATCTCAGGGGCGCTAATTTGAAAAATGATCAGGCTGCAATGAGACTGGGCGGGGCTGCAATGAGACTGGGCAGGGCGGCCAATGGACACTGATCATTCTGCAATGATGGACAAGGCTGCAGATGGACACTGATATGGCTGCATTGATGGGCTTTTAAAAAAAAAAAAAAAAAAAAAAACTTAAATTTTTTTTTCCCTTAAACTTCCCTCCTAAAAGTTTTTTTTGTTTCCTTAAAATTCCCTCCTAAACTTGGGGTGCGTGTTATACGCCAATAAATGGGGTATTTAATCAATGCTTTTGCTTTCATTCTATTTTTAGTGAATTGACACTTAACTAGATTTATGCGATGTTTAACACGCATTTCCTATTTTTTTCAGTTAATACCACATATAAGGAATTGAGCTTTTCAATATCCTGTGCGATATTTGGATACGTGACCCAAATATCGCATGCGATCTTTAGTGAATTGAGCTGATTGTCTTTTGCAGTAGTCTATTGCTAGTTGGAGAGTAAAAGCTCAGTTTTCATGTTTTTTTTTTTTTTTTGTTTTTTTGTTTTTTGTTTTTTTTTTCTCCTCACCAGGTAGCAGCATGACCAAGTATTTGGAACGGATTGAAGAAATAAAGAGAAGTAAGTAGAATGCCGTTATAAAATATTGCTTTATTTGTCATATTTTGTCACCGTGTACTGTCTTTTTTCTTCTGCCTAATCCATGCTTCAATGGACTCCTAAATATCACTAAATTATAAACCGGTTCAGTAGAAATAAGGCCATTAACTGTAGGCAATTAAAAACCTCAGATAAAGGACTCATGCACATGGGCATAAAAAAACTGGTGTACAGCATTTATTTTTATTTTTATTTATTTATTTTTTTGGGGCCTTTAAAGGCAGTTTTATGTTCGTCTATGTGGCCATGCACTTTGGGTGTTTTAAATCCAGTATTTTAAGAGGAGTATTTAGAGGTTTAAAAATAAATGTTCCAAAGCTTTGTTTAGAGAGAAGCTTATGCATATAATTTATACACGTAAATTTATTCCAGTGGTCAGTAGAATGAGTGGCAGAAAGATCCAGCACAGATAGGAGTGTTATAGTATGCCCGTGTGCATGAGGTCTGGTGTGAATGGACCCTTAAAGGATAAATTCACCTTTGGGAACATGTTCTTTGTTCCACCTGATTTTAGGGTGGAATGTGTAACATGTTCCCAGTGCTGCAGCTGCCGCCTGCTCCCCCCCCCCCCTTTCCTGTCTAGCTGGAACTGCTTGAAAACTGTGGCGGGGCTCTGCCCACACGGCCGTGTCGTTCATAAACCTAGTTCTGTGTGTTCCCAGTAACTACAAGCCCCGCCATCCTTAGCAGCTCTCGGTTTGTAGTTCTCAATGAACTACTATGGCGTTGTGGAGCACTGTGGTAGTTCTTTGAGTCTTCCTGTCGGCAAGTATCTGCTTACCTGTATGATGCAATGCTTAACAGGCTCCTACTACAAAAAATAATAAATGCACATGTTTTTTGTTTGTTTTTGTTTTTTTACCTGCAAAAAGATGTGTATGTATTTATTTTTTATTTTTATTTTTTTGTTGAAAGGTGAACTTTATCCTTTAAGCTTAATCTGAAGTCTAAATGTTGTTTTTTAAATAAAATGTTTACATTATTAGGACAGAAGATTGAATTACTTACTGTAACCTTTGCATTGCTTTAAAACCGTAGGCTCATGTGTGACATTTAGACCACTGAGGACTGCAGAAATGGACCTCTCGGGAGCTTACGTGTTCCCATTCACACTGCATTCTGAAAAAAAAAGTTAAATATTTTCTTTCCTTTTTTAGTTTCTCAGGAGAAGGCCGTATAGCTGATTCTGCACAATTTTTGAACAATATCTGAGTGAGTCTGTCCTAAGGACAGGGTGCGCTGCCTTGCAAACCAGAACAGTGGTGGAAGCTCAGCAGAGATGGAATCCATGGGGTCAGAGCAAGGAGTGGACTTTGAGTACCATCCCCTGCTCTGACCAAAGGCTGTACCTCAACCATCTTAATGGTGCTATGCATGACAACTAACACTGGCAATACATTTTCATTAAAGTCAGCAGTTACCTTTTCAACATTATTTATACCTAAATTGTGTAACTGTGCAAGTAGGGTGGTCTCTCCTCCTTCCCCAGGAAAACCACTGCATTTCTTCTATTCTTCCCTTCTACCTCTATCCATATTTCAGTGGCCCAGATATAACCCCCATATCTTTACGCAGGTGAGAAGGAAAGAAGTAAAGTTCCTCTTTAACAAGTTTCCTGGTCTTTTTTTATTCTAGCAGAGTCTGGTTCAGTGTAGCCTAATTCTGATTGGGTATATCGTAGTCCCTTTTTTTTTTCCCTCAGAATGGCTTGCGTTGCGTTTGGTTTTTCAGAAACTCCTAAAAAAGGCGTTTACCAAAATTACCTAAACAATGATCCGAAGAGGGGCTTAGGGGTGTGGCTCTGTTTCGTGGTAGTTCAGCAGACCCTCTTTCAGTTACAAAGTTCCTAACTGTATCAATATTTCCCTATGATTACATGCTACAGTCTAATGACCCATATTTTCTTGTTCAGCATGAACGTACCTTTTGAACAAGACCAGACAGTGTACCTCCTATCGGTGCCATTCTCTGTATAATCTGCCACCTTAGCTTCCCACACTGCTTGGTGCCTATGACCAGTATTTTCTTATACAACCGGATATATTCTTGTTATTAAAGCGGAACTAAACCCTCCTATTTCAGCCAAGGAAGTTGCTCTCCTAGCCCCTGTTTGAAATGCATTTGCCATGGTGTTGCACGTGTATTCAGATATGACACCAGCCATTTTATGGTTTGGCAGTTCGATTGAGAGTAGGAGCAGCTATGACCCTTAACATTCATGGCATGCCTTGAATGTAACAGTTTTGGGAAACCATTAAATCAATGGGTTTAGTTACACTTTTAAAGAAGAACTTTATTCTAGTTAATGAAAATGGGCCAACACGCAGGATTTTTAATGCAGAAGAGACATGCTTTTGTTTCTTCTTCTGCAATAAAGCTACTTGCCTGCTTGTCTGCCCCTGTACAGTAAGCTGTGCATGGCAACTGCACAAATTCAGCAATGATGAAGCTGACGGAACTCCTGCGCATGTGCTGCGTCATCTTGGCCCAGCCAGTGACCGCAGCCATCGATTGAGACCTGGAAGCCGGCCGCTCAAAGATGTTAGCGGCCGGTGGGGAGTTTCAGGATTGCGTATCTATGGATTAAAGGCGAGTATAGTTCCACTTTAATGTAACTCTTCTAAGTCAGGGTTTATAAATTATGGGTGGATTTTGGATCTGCAGTGAGAAATAAACAAGATGGGAATGTGGCTGGCTGGTAAGCCATCCAAACAAGAAGACTCTCTGGTCCAGGTGAGGTTTTGATGGCCTGATGATCTGGACAGGTGCCCGCCTCGGCTCGCCTCTGCATATAATTCTTCTTCTTCAAAAGAAGAATTGGCCGCACTCTGTACTCGATCTAAATTATTTTATTCAGAACATCCCCAAGGTAATAACTAAGCACACTTGGAGTGTGTGAAATGCATCTACCAGCTTTCTGTCAACACTTGGGGATGTTCTGAATAAAAGAATTTCGATCGAGTACAGAGTGCGGCCATTTCATCTTTTGGCTGGTAAGCCAGCCATGGATGGATTGAATCAGCAAGGACTGGCCAAGATTCGATGCACCTATGGGTGGGCTTTTTGTACTTGAGTCGACCTATTGATCAACTTTGGTACAACCAGCATGCTAGATTTTTAGCATGTGATTATTGCCAGCAGCTATAGCTGCTACCAGTAATATTTGTGTTATCCAGGCAGAGATGGCTCCCCCTGCCCCCCTGCTGGGAGAACATGATTGCTCTGCGGGAGGGATTTCCCCCATCAAAACTTACTGTGTTGATTGGGGAATCAAGTGAGTTTCTTTCTTGCAGGAAAGAAAATCGCTTAGCCCGGTTTCACACTTGTGCCGTGCGAATTGAAGCTCAGGTTTCACTGGGAAGATAAAAATCTGTTGTTCAAAGGCTTCTCTGCGTTCTAGCTGCGGATCAGTGAGCAGGGAGAGGGGGAGGTGTAGTGAGGAGAAGGAGAAAATCCTTGTTCAGAACGCAATGCATCTGCGAATCAGATGCGTTCCCATAGGAGGTAATGGGCTTGTAATTCGCACCGCAATGCCCAGAAAACGCACACGTTTTTTGTGCAATGCGCAGTGCGAATGCAATGCACATATGTGAACCAGATACATTCAAATGAATGTATTTTAAAATGTCCTGCGAATTGGATGCGGTGTAAGCCGCATCTAATTCGCATAGGTGTGAACCCGGGCTTAATCTATGACCTGCTTAAGTGTCATGCCATAAAGCCTTTGCTAATGAAGGTTTAAAGTGCTATCAATAGACTGGCTTGGCTAGGAGCAGCACACCCAGGAGTGACAGGTGACCTAGACAGGCTGCCTGCAAAGGGGCTGGACGCTACACCTGTCTCCCCCGTGCTCCCTAAAATGCCAAGAGGAACACACTGCTCCATGTGCAATGGGCCTAATGGGTTTAATTGCCCAAGTCTTCATTGTGTCAACTAGATTGACACACTTCTTGCCATTCTCAGGGTTTCAGCGTGGTTATCTAAGACGGTGCTGATGATGACTATAGATTGTGTCTTATGGTATGGTTATGATGCCTAATAAAAGTTATTTGAAGCTTAATGGAAGGTCTGTGCTAGATGGTTTGTGTATTTAATTTGTGTTCTGGTGGGCAGGAGGGGTAGAGAGAATGTCTTTAAAAAAAAATGTCGCTAACTGGGGCCACAAGCAAGAAACTTAAATCTATTTTAGAGGTCTCCAAACTTTCTAAGCAAAGACCAGTTTACTGTCCCTCGGACTTTAGGGGGGTGTACTGTGCCCAGTACAAATATACAATGCCCCTTGTTTGGGGAAGAAATAGTTGGTATCAGTGGGAGGAATAATGCCCCATCATAGGTGTAAATGGGAAGAATGATGCCCCATCTTTCGCTTCAGTGGGAGGAATGGTGCCCCATCTTTCGCTTCAGTGGGAGGAATGGTGCCCCATCTTTCGCTTCAGTGGGAGGAATGGTGCCCCATCTTTCGCTTCAGTGGGAGGAATGGTGCCCCATCGTTGGCATCTGTGGGAGGAATGGTGCCCCATCGTTGGCGTCTGTGGGAGGAATGGTGCCCCATCGTTGGCGTCTGTGGGAGGAATGGTGCCCCATCGTTGGCGTCTGTGGGAGGAATGGTGCCCCATCGTTGGCGTCTGTGGGAGGAATGGTGCCCCATCGTTGGCGTCTGTGGGAGGAATGGTGCCCCATCGTTGGCGTCTGTGGGAGGAATGGTGCCCCATCGTTGGCGTCTGTGGGAGGAATGGTGCCCCATCGTTGGCGTCTGTGGGAGGAATGGTGCCCCATCGTTGGCGTCTGTGGGAGGAATGGTGCCCCATCGTTGGCGTCTGTGGGAGGAATGGTGCCCCATCGTTGGCGTCTGTGGGAGGAATGGTGCCCCATCGTTGGCGTCTGTGGGAGGAATGGTGCCCCATCGTTGGCGTCTGTGGGAGGAATGGTGCCCCATCGTTGGCGTCTGTGGGAGGAATGGTGCCCCATCATTGGCGTCTGTGGGAGGAATGGTGCCCCATCGTTGGCGTCTGTGGGAGGAATGGTGCCCCATCGTTGGCGTCTGTGGGAGGAATGGTGCCCCATCGTTGGCGTCTGTGGGAGGAATGGTGCCCCATCGTTGGCGTCTGTGGGAGGAATGGTGTCCCACCGTTGGTGTCAGTGGCAGGTATGGTGCCTCAAGGGCCGGATTAAGGCAAGCAAAGGGCCGCAGAAAGGTGTGCGCCCAGACTACTCCCTTCAGTTTGCACCCCCAACCAACCCCCCCCCGCCTGTAAAGTTCTCCTCCTGAAAATAATGTGCTGGTCCGTAAAAGATTTAATTGCAGATCTACGAGCATCTCTCACAATCTTTAAAAAAAAAAAAAGTCCATATTTCATAAGTTTTTAAAAGGAAATCAGATTTTCTAGGTCATTATAATATTTCTGGTAATTATATCCAGTAATATTCCTGCATTCTTCTTCTCTGTCCTGACAGACACTGTTTTGTTGCATTAAATTCCCTTGGTGCTCATCAAATTTCGTTTTATTTTTCTACTCTTGTGCGGGAGAAGGATGAGCACACACAGATCTTTGTCTCTTCCCATGTGCTGTATAATCTAAAGCTTCTAGGGATGCTAGAATAGCTACTTTTGTAACACCTGGTAAGGGTACCCCCTATCCATGTGTAATCAAAGCCTAAGTACAGTAATTCTGTCCTATGAGAACAATGGAGGGAATATGATGTCTGAAAGTATACAAATCTGATAAAACACAGCACAATGGGTCTGACTGTTTCAGGCCGAGGCATAATGAGTGAATGTGGAACAAGGTTCAGGCCATTTGCTCCACTTTCACAGTCCTGCCGAGTTGGTTCTGTCTGCAGACCAGATTCTACCTTTGCTGGTGTATATGTACCCAATTCATCAATAATGTCCCAAAGCTCTGATGAAGCTTTCTGCCAAACAGAACCAGGTAATCTCTTTGAGAATTTTATGTGATTGATCCTCTAATGTGCATGATTAACTTGGAGATCTAATAGGCTCCCCTGTTGTGAATGGATGGATGCATTTTTATAATATGGTTGGATTTATGCTTATTGAAGATGAAGTGCTGCCGTATTTAGATTGCAGAGGAGCAAAACTACCACGGTGGATAATATATGTATGCTCTAAATGAATGGATAATGAAATGTGCAATAATGGTCTTTTTATTTGCTGATTTAAATGCGTTTTCACACTTTTTCTGAGATTTGAAACCTGCAAGTGAACATGGCAACCTTTTTATATTTTATTATGAATTTACACTTTTTTATATTCCCAGGTTGAGCCATACAGATACTTAGAATGGCTATTATTGTAGGGGTTGTTTCAACTCAGCTGACAATACTATTTTTAAGGTTTCGGCTTGCCAGTCCTGGTAATACGGCACTGGTAGTGTTCTAAAGAAAGGGAAATAAATTGCTATGAATTATTTGAAAATATGCTGAATGTGGCCATTTAAAGATTTATTTGGTTTTATCAACCCAGGGCCAGATGCATCTGTAAATTTTGATTTGATAGAATCTGTTAGATTACCGAAGATGCAAGAGGTAGGAGATGCAACAGTACAGTCATTGGACATACCCGTATGAATGGACATTGTACAAGGACTTTAATTGAGTACATGTACCTTGATTTGTATAGCCAAAGCTGTTTAACAATCTGTCCAAGTATACTTGTTTGCAGGTGCTTTATTGTCTTAAAAGGAATCTCTTTAAAACCCATTATGCTTTGCTACAATTATACAAATTATTTTTGGCAATATGTATACTTTAACTTAGATTTCTTTATGCCTTTACGATTATTTTTAGCATTGTTTAAAAAAAAAAAAACCTTTCCTGCTTTTTTATTTCAGATTACAGATATAAAAAAGATGAACTTTTCAAGAGGATCAAGGTTCCTACTTTCGCCCAGCTGGTTCGTAATCTACCAGTTTTTTGTTTTTGTTTTTTTTTTTTTTTTTTTTTTTTTTGCTTGAAAATGAAAATAAATGGAGATAAAAACAGGACAAACAGCTATGTGATTAGTTCCACTGTGTCTTAATTGGGAGCCTCATCTGGACAATATGATGGCACTGGTTTAGAAATGAGTGGGTTAGAAAGATCATCAGAGTTAGTGGTTAGAAAAGGTCCAAAAAAGGCATTATTACCCTGTGAAGAAAACTGCTTCATACTTTGGTTTTTTCTAACCTCCTACACTTTAAGTGGCTTGTTAGTTGTATTAGATCAGTGGTTCTCAAACCTGTCCTCAAGTACCCCCAACAGGCCATGTTTGCAGGTTTTCCTTTATCTTGCACAGGTGCTTTAAATCGGCGTCAATGGCTTGGTATGTTGGACAGCTATTTTATCTAAGAGAAATTCCCAAAACATGGCTTGTTGGGGGTACTTGAGGACAGGGTGAAGAACACTGTATTAGAACACTTGCAACAATACAGCTGAGTGAAAACTTTTCGGGACAAGCTTTTGTTGGTATACCCCCTTCTATGTCCAGGTAGTACTGATACTCTGAGGTTTAGCAAATTGGTAAGACAAATCTGCAATTCTGATAATCTCTGGAAGGGCAAAAAACACCCCCAAAAAACAAAATAGGCCTACAGATTGATGTCATTAGACAAAATAGCAGGGCACAGGGGTATTTATTGCAGAGTAGAAGGCAATACGTAGCAGACTATGGGACCTTTTTTAATGCTGCACATCTAGTAATTGTATTTATTTGGTTTTTGAGTGGTAAATGATTTTCAAGGAGTTGCCCATCAAAGCATAGGTGCTCATTAAAGTGGACCTTTCTCCTTCCAAAACGAAACATTGCAGGTGCATGTGCCTGGGAATGCAGTTCACAAAACATCTGCAAGCCGTTTGTTCAATCAAAACTTTATTGTGCTGCTTACATTTACTTGCATTCTACTTCCTTGTCTATTGAGGCACTGGTGGCATAGCTTGGGCCTTACAGCTGCCTCCTGGGAAGGCTATGTCACCAGTGCTTCCTGGGAGAGCTCGCCTGTAAGCTGTGAGATTTAGCAAAATTGTGCGGGATCTCAGGGGGAGAGGGTGTGGTGTGTTTGTCTCCCCCTCGAATGGACATGTATTATCAGACCTCTGAGTGTGCTGACGTGGGATTTGCCAAGCGTCGTCATGGCACTAGGATTACTATTTCGGGAAGTAAAATGAGAGATTATCTTCTGCCATTAGTAAAAAATAGCCTTCAAGATAACACTGAGGAGAATAAGAATAATATGGCCTTTAAGGTAATTAAAAGCCTGCTTGTTACTGTACAATTGTTGTTTTAATTCTAGGCTTACCTGTAGTAAAAAGTGGTTGTAACCCTTTACATCCATTTTTTACTACAGGTAAGCCTATAATAAGGCTTACCTGTAGGTACCGTGGATATCTCCTAAACCTACACGGTTTAGGAGATATCCCCTGTATCAGCATGTGCCAACGTTAGCGGCACATGCGCACTGAAGCAATGGCTCATTCGTGCCGTTGCTTCAGATGACGTGCCGTTACCGGAGGCTCCCGCGTGCATGCGCGGGTGTGACATCATTGCGGCTCTGGACAATCGCAGCACCGGAGCCCGCGATCCCCGGAAGTAACTCTGGGAGTCATGTCATGGGCAGAACAGTGTGCTGAGACCGCTGCGGGGGCTTCGATCTGAGATGAGTATTTCACCTTAGTATGCTAGGCATACCGTACTAGCTCATTATGCCTTTTGTCTTGAAGGTGTATTTTTTTTTTTTTTTTTTTTTTGTTTTGTTTTTTTGTTTTTTTTTGGGGTTTTTTTTGTGGGTGTACAACCACAAATGACAGTCTGGGAGTCTGGGTGATCTCTTTAATATGAGGAGACATTTTGGGAGGCAGTAGAGCAGATTTCTAACAAAGTATTGTCGACAAATCTTAAATGGAACCCACAGATGGTATTGCTCTCAGTGATTTCTGGCTCCATGTCCTCAATTTAAAGTGATACTAAAGTCTCCTAATTTTTAAAAAAAGAAAAAAAAACAAAAAACAAACCTGTTATACTTACCGGTTCTGTGCAATGATTTTGCACAGAGCAGCCAAAAGTAGTCCTCCTCTGGTCCCTCGCTAGCACTCCTGGCCCCTCCCTCCTGTCAAGTGCCCCTACAGCAAGCAGCTTGCTATGGAGGCACCTAAGCCGCAGCTCTGTGTGTCCATTCAGACACAGAGCTGCGCTTTGGCCCTGCACCCTCTATCTCCTCATTGGCTAACTGACTTTGACAGCAGCGGGAGCTGCCACTGCTGTGTCTTAGCCAATCAGGAGGCAGAGTCCCAGATGGCCGAGGCACTCGTGCACATCGCTGGATCTAGAGGGACCTCGGGTAAGTATTAGGGGGGCTGCTGCACACAGAAGGCTTTTTATCTTGATGCATAGAATGCATCAAGATAAAAAAACCTTCTGCCTTTACAACCGCGTTAAGAAATCACTACTTGGGTTCGTTCTTTGTGCAGCTAGAACCTTGAAGTGGTTGTAAAGGCAGAAGGTTTTTTTTTTTTTTTTTTTTTTTTTTTTTTTTCCTACTGTATTAGGATAAAAAGCTTTCTGTGTGCAGCAGCCACCCCAGCACCCCCTAATACTTGCCTTACCCTCTCCAGCAATGTCCACAAGTGCCCCGGCCATCCGTGACTCTCACTCCCTATTGGCTGAGACACAGCGGCTGCGCCATTGGCTCCCGCTGCTGTTAATCAGATTGAGGGGGCGGGACCGACCTGGGGCTCCATGTCTGAATGGACACACAGAGCTGCAGCTCAGCTTAAGTGCCTCAATAGCAAGCTGCTTGCTGTGGGGGCACTCAACAGGAGGGAGGGGCCAGGGGAGCCGAAGAGGGACCCGAGAAGAGGAAGATCTAGGCTGCTCTGTGCAAAACCACTACACAGGGCAGGTAAGTATAACATGTTTTTTTATCTTTATAGAAAAAAACCCCGTCACTTTACAATCACTTAAATTCCTAGGCACTGGCAGTCTATAAAACCTCTGGAGGTGGGAGAATAAATAGCGGAGATGTGTCATTTGATGGGGATGGAGGAAATGACTGCCCAACAGGATTGCCACAAGGAGTTTAGGGTCAAATGGAGCTAGTGGGTTTTATATATGGACACATGGAATTAGGCTTCTGACCTGAATTGAATTTATTTTGCGTTTAAAGAATTGGAATAGATAGGTAAGCATTGCTGATAAATTTTCTGAAAATGTAAGCGTTCTTTCTTTTTTTTGTTTTTTTTGTTTTTGTTTTCTACTTTCTCTTCTTTTCTGGTTTATGTATTAATGTACGGTGGGGGGGGGGGGGGGGGGGGAGAGAAAAGAAAATATGGGAGACACAGCAACTGTTATGCCCTGTACAAACGATCGGACATTCTGACAACAAAATCAATGGATTTTTTTTCCAACGGATGTTGGCTCAAACTTGTCTTGCATACACATGGTCAAACAAATCCTGTCAGAAATTCTGAACGTCAAGAACGCGGTGACGTACAATACGTACGATGAGCCGAGAAAAATTAAGTTCAATAGCCAGTGCGGCTCTTCTGCTTGATTCCGAGCATGCGTGGCACTTTGTGCGTCGGAATTGTGTACACCCGATCGGAATTAACGACAACTGTTTTTGTTTTCGGAAAATTTGAGAACCAGCTCTCAAATTTTGTGTGATGGAAATTCCGATAGAAAATGTCCGATGGAGCCTACACACGGTCGGAATTTCCGACAAAAAGCTCCCATAGAACATTTTCCGTTGGAAAATCCGACTGTGTGTACGGGGCATTAGAGTTCAGCATCATTGCTCAAATCCCCTTTTCACTGTTCTTCCCTTACTGGGATGATCTGTTCTGCTGAATGAAGAGTAAAAAGTCTTAGTAATATAATATCATCATATACAGGTAGTTCAAGTGGCATCTGTGTCAGAAGAGAGCGATGCTGAAATTACCAGTGAGGAGTTGCGGAGGCTGGAAGGTAATAAAAATTTAAACAGTTTAAGTATTGGATGTCAGTCACTTGATTCCCTGGAGAAAATACTAGTGATGTTGAACTATGTTTTCAGCTTATTTCATGAACTATCTTTTTAACTCCCAGCACATTTTATTCCCAGCTGCCCTCTCTAGAACAAGGCTGACAATGTAATGCTGGCTTCTTACTGTACAATTTTTGTGTCGGTATTGTAGGTGTATTGACCCATCATGCATTACACATTTTCAGAAAACAGCCTTAGGGCTATTCTTCTGGGTAATTGCTTACCTGCCAACAGATTCACAAAATTGAATTTAATAAACTCTTCTCACAAAAATTTTAACCATGTATGGAGTGGAGATGCTTGAAGTGAAGAAAACCTAGCTGGATGGATCAGGAAATTTCTGTGTTGCTGATTCTGCTGTCATTACCATGTGCCTATGAGCAGACTGACCAATAAACCATGGAGGAAAAAATTATTTGATCCCCTGCTGATTTTATAAGTTTGCACTCTTGCAAAGAAATGAAGGGTCTAAAATTTTTATCATGGGTGTATTTTAAATGATCGAGACAAAATATCAACTAAAAATCCAGAAAAAACACATGATACAAATGTTATAAATTGAGTTGCAGTTCAGTGAGTAAAATAAGTATTTGATCCCCAAGCACAACATGACTTGGTACTTGGTGAAGAGACCTTTGTTGGCAAACACAGAGGGTAAGACGTTTCTTGTAGTTGGTTACCAGGCTTGCACACATCTCAGGAGGGATTTTGGTCCACTCTTCTTTACAGATTTTCTCTAAATCCTTAAGGTTTCTTGGCTGTTGCTTGGCAACTCAAAGTTTCAGCTCCCTCTATAAATTTTCTTTAGGAATAAGGTCTGGAGCCCGACTAGGCCACTCCATGACCTTAATGTGCTTCTTCTTGAGCCACTCCTTTGTTTCCTTGGCAGTATGTTTTGGGTAATTGTCATGCTGGAAGACCCATCCACGACCCATCTTCTGTGTTCTAGCTGAGGGAAGAAGGTTCTCATCCAAGGTTTTACAATATATGGCCCCGTCCATTGGCCCCTAAATGCGGCAAAGTCAGCCTGTACCTTCAGCAGAGAAACAGCCCCAACGCATAACGTTTCCACCTCCGTGCTTGACTGTAGGGATGGTGTTCTTAGGGTCATAGTCAGCATTTTCTTCCCCCAAAAATGGCGAGTCGAGTTAATGCCAAAGAGCTCAATTTTGGTCTCATCTGATCACAGCACTTTCTCCCAATCCGTCTCTGAATCATTTAGGGCACTTTCACACTGGGGCAAGAGGGCGTCGGCGGTAAAGCGCCGCTATCTTTAGCGACGCTTTACTGTTGTATTTGTGGCGCTTTTCGCACGCTAGTGGGGCACTTTAACCCCCGCTAATGGGCGAAAAAGGGTTAAAAGCGCCCTCAAAGTGTCGCTGCAGTGGCGCTTTGCCAGGGCTGCCCATTGATTTCAGTGGGCAGGGGCGCTTTAGGAGCGGTGTATACACCGCTCCTAAAGCGCTCAAAGATGCTGCTTGCAGGACTTTTTTTAGTGTCCTGCCAGCGCACCGCTCCAGTGTAAAAGCACCCTGGCTTTCACACTGGAGTGACAGGAGAGGCGCTTTACAGGTGCTTTGCAGGCACTATTTTTAGCACTATAGCTCCTGTAAAGCTCCTCAGTGTGAAAGGCCTTAGATGTTCATTTGAACTTCAGACTGGCCTGTACATGTGCCATCTTGAGGGGGGGAACCTTGCAGGTGCTGCAGGATTTCTGTTTCAATGTGTTTTATTGGTTTTAAGCCACAGTGTAAGAAATGAAAAGCAAGCATATAGGTCGCCCGCGCAGGGGCTAAGGAATTATGAGGTATTACAGAAGAATCCAAAAGGAATAAAAACATAACAATTATAGTTAAACCTTCATGCGATTTGGGATGCTATAGAAGGATAATTAAGGTGATAAGGGAAGGGAAAAAGGCCATACATCACAACCTACTCTCAGTCCTCCCAAGGGTGACCCCATTCCTGAGACCAACCCCAAAGGATGGAGTCTGCAAGAGCAAGAAGAACCAGAAAGACGGTAGGAGGGCATAAGGAAAGATGTCTAGAGAAGGAAGGAGAAAAAGGAAGAAAAAAGACACACTCAGACACGCGGTGCTGCAGGATTTCAATCCATGGGGGCGTATTGTGTTACCAATGGTTTGTTTGGTGACTTTGGTCCCAACTACCTTGAGATCATTCACCAGCTCCTCCCGTGTAGTACTGGGCTGATCTCTCACATAATCATCCTTACCCCATGAGGCAAAATCTTGCGTGGAGCTCCAGACCTAAGGCGCTTGATGGTTATTTTTGTATTTCTTCCATTTGTGAATAATCGCTCCAACAGTTGTCTCCTTCTCACCAAGCTTCTTGCTGATGATCTTGTAGCCCATTCCAGCCTTGTGCAGGTCTACGATCTTGTCCCTGACGTCCTTTGACATCTCTTTGGTCTTGCCCATGATGGTGAGGTTTGAATGGAAGAAAGAGATTCTATGGACTGGTGTCTTTTTTTTTAAATACACATAACAAATTTTTGCTAGTAGCACCTTCTTAAAGCGGAGGTCCGCCATAAAAAAAATATTAAAAGCCAGCAGCTACAAATACTGCAGCTGCTGACTTTTAATATATGGTCACTTATCTGTCCAGGGAGCCTACTGCGCATGTGCAAGTCACGCTGCGCGTCCCCTCTGGTCCCTGCTGTGTTCTGTGTCTCCCAGAATACAGCAGGGGAGGACAGTGTAGGCGCTGGAAGTGGCGTAGGTCACCGCAAGCGCTGCGGTGATCTATGCCAGGAAGTGGGAGCAAATACCTGTATTAGACAGGTATCTGCTCCCTCCTCCCCCCTGAAAGGTGCCAAATGTGACACCGGAGGGGGGGAGGAATCCAAAAAGTGGAAGTTTCATTGTTGGGTGGAACTCCACTTTAAAATTAACAGGACTGTGTACCACATGAGCACATACTGTAGCCAGTCTGTGGGAGCCAGAATTATTGTGGGTTGGTAGGGGATCAAATTCCTATTTTTTTATTTACTCACTGAACTGCAACTCCATTGATAACATTTGTATTGTGTTGTGGTTTTTTTTTTTTTTTTTTCTCTATTTTTGTTGATATTTTGTGTCATTTAAAAATACACCTATGATAAAAATTATTGACCCTTCATTTCTTTGTAAGTGGGCAAACTTACAAAATCTGCAGGGGATCAAATAAATATTTTCCCTACTGTACAAAGAACAGCTAATGCCCGTATAGAGTGAACAGGGGCTTTCTGAAGGTGTCCGTTTTTATGAAGCAGTGAACAGCGGTGATCCCCAGGAATGCCGCTGATCACAGTCCATAAACTGTTTATGAGCCAGAGATAGTCGGGGGAGAAAGTGTTTGAACTTGTTCTCCCGCCGATGATCTCCGCACACTGAGAATCCTCATTGACTGACACAGAAACAGCCAGTTTATGATGCTGCGATCTCAGCGCTTCACTGGCGATCTTAGTCAGAATTCACACTCCCTGATTCACCAGCTCAGAGGTGGAGAATCGGGGAGTGAAGAGAGAATCTCAGGGGATCTGAGGGGGAAGGAGGAAGATTTTTAACTTCCTTATACCTCGTTCAGACCCCCCAACACTGTAACCATGTCCCCCTGTCATATTTATGTGTGTATATATATATATATATATATATATATATATATATATATTATAGTGTGTGTGTGTAGTTAATAAAATAACCACGCCGTCTGTCAGTGTACTGAGCGGTGATAATTTATCACTGCTTAATAAACGGACATCTCGGTGTTTCTGTGAATTTCTGGTGCTATATAGTCTCACAAGATTCCAGTATCAGGGGCCGTTCTCCACTGTTGGAAGCGTTTTGTAGATCTCTTCACTCCTCGGAAGGTGAAGCGATCTACACCGCTTCATAAACAGGCACACTGAGGTTAAAGATCTCCTTTGTGAATGCCGGAGAATGAAGCAGTGAATAGATTTCACGGCTTCATAAATAGAAATACAGTACATGAGCACTTTGGTGTCCGAGTCTCTCGTGTACAACTTTAAGTGGCTCAGGTAACAATCTGTTTATGGGGCACCCTCAAAGTCCTACACAACCAGGAGGATCCTGTGATCAGAATGGCTAGAAAATAGAGTGTGAAATCATGCCTCCTCCTTTTGCAGCCCATACACGGAGCAAAATTATTTTTTTTCCTGCAACAATGGATTAATAAGAATCTCTCCCACCAAGCCATTGTATTTTCTGAGAACTCGGTGATTATTGCTAAGTGGCTATATCAGCCGCTAGAGTTAATTGCATGTAAAACCTGGCAGGCTGGTTGCACCCAAGTTGATCGTTTGATCAACTTGGGTACATTCAGCCTGCCCATACATGGTTCGAATCTCGCTGGTTCTGCTGAATTTGAACCGGCCGAGATGCGAATCATCTATGGACAGCCTTTACCTTCTCAATGTCCAAACAGAAATGCTTGTATGATCTGAGTGCTTGTGTTTGGTTTAGGACAGAACTCTGCAGGTATCCTAATCTGATTTTGTAAACCTCTCCAACTGTTCTGAGATCTATGGTCAGTTTAGGGAACTTTTTTTTTTTTTTTTTTTGACAAATCTACTGTAAAGGTGCTAGTGGACTAAGTAGTTATCATGGCAGATTGGTTAGAATTTTATCTCTTGAAGAGTGAAACTCCAGGCAAACTGCACAATACACAGTTGAAATGCATATGTTGATAGGTTTACCTGCCAGAAGTATACTGTACGGCCAGTCTTGTGATTTACAGACATTTTCCACAATGTAAAACAGGTGACATTTAGTCTGAATTAAAAGCCTAAGTGCAGCCAAAATCAAAAACAGAAAAACTAGCACAAGGAACATAACTTACAAGTCAGTAGTATGTGTTTCTTTTTTTGCTGATTCCTCTTCTGTTACCAATAATCTTCCTCCGTCCTGTATCCCCCATCTATCCCCGCCTCTGTAATCTTCCGGTGCAGCGGGGGTTAATACAACTAAGGGGCTGTCACAGGCTCTTTTGAAAGAGCCTAACTATGGTCTGCTCTTTCCACCTAACACTGCCATTCATAGAAGCCATACTACAGCTTCTATGAGTGAATGGAGGGGGGTGGAGCCATCAGTCGTTCGTTGGGGGGAGGGGAGGCGGGGGGGCAGGACAGTGGACAAATTATAACTGTAAGTTATGTCCCCTGTGCCAATTTTTTTGTTGATTTTAGTTGCACCTAGCTTTCAAGCAGGAACACAAGGGGGCACCAGCTAAGTGCAGCATCAATGGGTTTATTGCGATTAAATGCCAAATGCAAACTCGCAGAAATACAAGATCAAATGGCTTATCTGCAGCCAAGACAGAGCTTGCCTGTTTATGATTTTCAATGGTTTGAGAAAGTGGTTCTCCTCGACTGACAACACACTGTTTGCTGTCTTCCGGTGGATGGCTTCCATCCAGTGTGGCATGGCTGCAGATAAGGTCTTTGATTTTTATATTTCTATGAGTTTGCATTTGGCTTACAGTGGTTGTAAACCCTTTACAACCACTTTTTACTACAGGTAAGCCTATAATAATGCTTACCTGTAGCTACCGTGGATATCTCCTAAACCTACACGGTTTAGGAGATATCCCCTGTGTCGGCACATGCCCACTGAAGCATCAGCTCGTTCGTGACGTGATGTCATCGCGGCTCTGGCCAATCACGGCGCCGGAGCCCTCGTTACCTGTAAATAACTCCGGGAGACATCTCGTTGGGCAGAGCAGTGTCTCGGGACCTCTGCGGGGGCTTCGATCTAAGGCGAGTATTTCATAATGAGCTAGTATGCTATGACTTCTAGCTCATTATGCCTTTGTCTTGCAGGTGTTGTGTTTTTTATTTATTTTGTGGGTTTACAACCACTTTAATTGTAATAAACCCATTGATGCTGCACTTTGCTGGCGCCCTCTTGTGTTCCTTTTTGTAATTTTAGAGATTCCATACCTGTCTCAGGTGTAGCTGCCTACTGGAGTACTGTACCTTTCCTATGGGGTTTTTATGAACACCCTTTTGAACATTTTATGAACTTAGAAATTGTAAGCTTGCAGAAACAGGGCCCTCCTAACTGTTGGCGCTATATAAATCCTGTATAATACCTGTGCTACACAAGTGTATCTGCACATTTTTGTAGGGGGGGGGGGGGTAGAGGCAAACTTTTATGTGGCTGGTGCATTAACATTTGTTTGCACCACAATTTGATTTGTTACTTTGCCTTCAAGCAATTATCTTGCTGGTGACTTCCTATGTCACTTTTGTGCCTCCAGCCTGTTCATTGGGTTGTGAAATGATATTGGTATCCACCATCTCCTGTGAGCAGAGAGCTGACCCAGAAAGCAGTAATGATAAGCCACGAAATAGCAAAGTGATCTTATGAATGTTTGTATGACAAGAATGGCTTGCCACAATTACAAATCCTTTGGCAAGTACAACAGTAAGCATATGTCAACGGTGTATTTAGCTTTTGCATGGCGTTACACTTTAATGTGTATGAAGCAGGTGCTGATTAGGGTTGCCACCACATCCCTTTAAAACCAAACACCTATTAAATACACAGGTTTTGTGGCTGATTAAAGCAGTTGTGAACCGCTGGATGTTTTTTTTTTTTTTTTGTTTTTTTTTTCCTAACCTGCAAGGCAAAGGCATAATGTGCTTATATGCAACGCATACTAGCACATTATATGAAACTTGCCTGCAAATGAAGCCTTCCAGCAATGCGATGTCATTGAGGTGGCAACCCTAGTGCTGATCAATATCCAAACCACTAAAACAGAATATGAAATGTCAATGGTCTTAGATATTGGCTTCAGTTGCCTGTATTATGCAGAGATCTGTGGTCTGGCACTGTTCTGGCTGTTGTCTCAGGCTGGGTTTACACTGGTGCGACACGACAGCCGTCCTACTTTGGATCCGACTTTGCCCTGCGACATGAAGCCGGCATGTGTCCGACTTTCAATGAACGGGGATCCGACTTGGATCCCCGCCAATACCCGGCATTGTGTTTGGTATGAATCTTTAGGGGGAACTCCGCGCCAAATTTTAAATAAAAATCCAGCATGGGTTCCCCCTCCAAGAGCATACCAGGCCCTTGGGTCTGGTATGGACCTTGAGGGGAACCCCCTACGCCGAAAAAGCGGCGTGCGGGGGGTCCCCCCAATCCATACCAGACCCTTATCCGAGCACGCAGCCCGGCCGGACAGGAATGGGGGTGGGGACGAGCGAGCGCCCCCCCCCCCCCTCCTGAACCGTACCAGGCCGCATGCCCTCAACATGGGGGGTTGTTGCCTTGGGGGAGGGGGGCGCGCTTCTCCGCTCTCTTCTGCTCTTTTGCTATAGCGAAGGAGCCCGGTCTTCAATCTTCTGCCTTCTGTTTGTTTTTTGAAATTTTTTTTTTTTTTTTTTTTTTTTAGATAACAGTTCAGTCATGTCAGAGGCGGATGCAGAGCTTGCAACAGACCGGACCAATGGCAAACACAGTCCTGGCAGTGTTCCTTTAAGCCCCGTCGAGCTGATTGATCATGTGGGAGGTGGGGAATCCTTGAGCTCGGCGCGGTCCACTTTGCAGAGGTGAGTGATACTAAAGAGCTTTATAATTTGTGTGTAGTAATATATTACAACTGTACATATTGAGCGGACTTGAAAATCGCTGTTCTAGTTTAAAGGAGAACCCCCACTTCATGTTACCAGAAGGAGCACCTTTACCTGTATTACTCTTTCCAGACACCTGAGTATTAGACCCCTTTCACACGATCAGACCGTTCAGGACAGATCTCCTGCTGAGCCGGCGGACCACGTAGAAACGGAGTCCGCCTCGTGTGAAAGGGGCCTTATCCACATCACTACTTTTATGTTTATAAATACTATTGCTCCTTCCTCTCCTTCTCCCTTTTTTTTTTTTTTTTTTTTTTTTTTTTTTTTTTTTAGTTTTAAATGTACATTTTTCTCATTTAGTGTTATTAGTGGAGTGGGAGAATTGGACCTGGATAATGATCCCAAGAAAAAATCAAAACCTGCACCCTCTCCAAGCTCAGGGCCTCTTGACAAACCATACCCAGATTGCCCATTCTTGCTGCTGGATGTACGTGACAGAGATTGCTATGACCAGTGCCATGTTATTGGGGGTAAGTATATGAGCAAGATATCACATACAGCTGTTAATGTTAGCTTTAGTAATGTGCTTTTTTTTTTTTTTTTTTTTTTTTTTTTTTTTTTTTAATACAAATAAATTTGTTTAGACTTGGTGTAAATACGGGGACCTTGTAATAGATGTAAAAGCTCTGCATGCCACTGCGCTAAGTTATGTGACCTGTTTATAATTTTATGAATCGCTGAATGAGGAAGGTGACCGTTTTTTAAATGATGTGACAGGCAGGTTATAGACAAGAATCAGCAGGCACAGGGTGAGATTTACTAAAACTGGGGCACACAGAATCTGGTGCAGCTGTGCATTGTAATCAATCGGCTTCAAACTTCAGCTTGTTCAGTTAAGCTTCGACAATAAGCCCCTGTTCACATCAGGCCGATTTGACATGCTAAATCGGAGCCTATTGCCGGCAACCGCACCGTCTCAATCAGTGCGGCACTGCACCAATTCCCAAAAGTAGTTCTGGCACTACTTTTGGCGACTTCGGGGGAGATATCAAAAGACATCTGTGCATGAACCCACACAGATGTCTCTCAAATCGCCCCCGAAGTCGGACTGAAATGGCGCTTTGAAATCGTGCGAGTTCAGCTGAACTCGCACGATTTCAAACCCGCAATCATCGTGAACCCAATCTAAAACCTGGAAGCTGATTGGTTACTATGCACAGCTGCACCTGATTCTGTGTGCACCAGTTTTGGTAAACCGCCCCCACAGCTTTTTTTTTTCTCTGATTGTGCTACTATTGTCTACAGTATTTTTGCATGTTCCTAAAGTTTAATTCATACACACTATAAGAAAATGGGGCGAACCTTTTTGTCCAAAGAATTTTCGTACGATTTTCATATAGTGTGTGTACACAACTTTCGACAGCCGATTCCGAATTTTCGTACGAAAATTCCCTAAGTGACAAGCTCCAAAATTTTTCTCAAAGGGGAACAGAGCGAATGATTTTTGTTTAATTGTGTACCGTTTTTTGTACGATTTTCGTACAAGAAAAATCAGAAAAGCGAGGCTGCGCATGATCAGAAATAATAAACCACTAAATAAGCCTTTGTCGTATGAGAATATTCGTAAGAATTTTCGTACAAATTTTCTTTCAGCGGTTCCGATTTGCTGTGAAACCTCATGAATAATCAAACAAACGTTTGTATGATTTTCTTGGTGTGTACCCCATTTAAGTAGTGAAGTTGTGGCAGCTGCTAAACCCAGCAAAATCTTTGAATTTTTATAAATGGCATGATGTGCACTCGTGGACAAAGAATAAAAAAAAAAAAAAGTTCAATCAGCGAACGAAGCAAGGGGATGTGAAGAGTCACAAAAAGACAAGTGAAGTATGAAACAGCCTGCATTGTGAGTTACAGATAGAGGGGAAAAAAATCCAGTGCTGTACATTAGTGTTGGCCAGCAATGTTTTAGAACTGCCTAGGGTATTACAACTCCTATGGAGTTTATATAAGGAGCAATGTGGAGGTATGGAAAGGGTTTACATGGTTTTTTTTTTGGTTTTTTTTGGTTTTTTTTACCAAAGCCCTTTTTAGAATATATTTGAAATAGTTTTTGCCTATAGTTCTACTTTAACTGAAGTATTCATAAATGCCAGAAAGGTAGGGTCCAATTTTTTGTCCAGTACGATATGACTGTCCCAAATCAATATGACAAGCAGGTGATATTGCTAATATTGTGAATGAGAGATGGGTTTATTGTTGCTGGCAGAGATTCTCTGTAGGTCTCTGTGACTAAGGGCTAAAGCCTATCCCTCGCAAGAAAGTAAAAATGCTTTTATTGTGCATAACATTAAGTCCAGTAAAGGATGAAGCTGTGGTCGGGACCAAGACCAGATCAGGGAGGCTGTGGGTGGGCGAACTTCCAGAAGCTTGACTCTGGTCTGGATGTCCAAAACTGTTGCGGTTAAGGAGGAGACCAAAGCATGCAGCTGGGCAATGGCACTGGAGATGGATTGCAGAGATGCCTGCTGGGTGCTGGGCCTGGCTGCAGCTGGAGATGGGAAGAGGAGCCTAAAAATCTCTGCCTTCTTGGCCGTAGCGGGAAAGGGAATATCCCTGCGCCTCAGCTCGGAAATTTAGTTTGGGGATGGTCCATCCCTAGAGGGACTGTACGCTGCCGCGCTCTGAGCCTGCAGAGGGTGACAGAGGGGCAGGTGTGGGATCCTCGCTGCCAGACTGTGACATGGCTCCGGCTAGAAGACAAAAGCCTGGGGGTGCTCATGTTAAGAAGAGACCTAGCCGAAAGATAGAGAGCGGAGTGGTAAAGAGAAAACTCAGAGAAGAAGAAAAAAAGAGAAGTACAGGAAAGGGAATGATGGGCATGGGAAATATAGTCCAACCTGGTACAGGATGGAACCTGAACTCGACTGACCTGAGGGAGAAAGACAGACGGAAAATGAGTGGCTGGTATGAATGCTACTGGAGACAAGTGGCCGATTAAGTGCTACTAAAATGAAGTGTGGCTGTGTGAGCGTGCTTGCAGCAATTTGCAAGAAGTTATGTTGAGATGTATACTTGCAGCGTTTGCAAGGAGTTTAGGCTGGAGAAGCCTGTTTGTAGCAAATGCAATGGGTATATGCTGAGATATTTACAGAGATTGCTAGATGCGTATTCTTGCAACAAAGGTAAGCTACTGATAGGCAAAAAGAAAAGGATAGCAGAAATAGTATGTGTAGGAACGAACTGTAAAAATGGCTTACGTAACGAATTGTAGATTTATGATAGGGGGTGCTAAGAATTGGTGTGTGGAATACTCATGATGCGAACCGTTGTGCCGCCAGTGCGACTAGCTTCGGTTTGGAATGTGATGCATGTAGCTGCTGATGCGATCCGAATCGGTCAGAATAATGTGAATAACGACTCGTAGGGTATGGTACAAACCGCTACGAATCGGTGCGTGGGATGTGAGTGATGTGAAGTATTGTGCTGCCAAGGCGACTAGGCTTGAATCATCGTATGGCATGAAGCGATATAAACCGATGAGTGAGACAACGAATCGTTAGTAGGGTATGGGTGTGAGCGGTATGAATTGGTGCGGGATGTATCCGATGCAGCTGATGTGACTAGGTACGAATCAGACTGTGGTAAGTGTGCCATGCATCCGATGTGAATCAGAGAAGAAACAGCAAACGGGCCTGTAACTGCTGCATACTGGAGGCCTATGAACGATTCGTAAGCTCCTCGGCAGAACCGAACACGGAATGGGGAACATAATGTGAAGTAAGCTGGTTGAACATGATACGACGGGGGGGTTACAAATCCTACCTATGACGGCAAGCAAGACTTGATTGATAAACCACAGATAAGCAACCTCAACGAACTGTATTTGGAACATCAGACTCACGAACACGCAATGTGGTGAAGAGTTGGCCTGGAGAATCACGCACTGGAACCGACAGAGCAAGGGCGTGGTCAGCTTAAATACCCACTGGGCTCCTCTCATAAATTCAGGCCACCATACTGGCCTTCATATACATAAAAAAAAATAAATGTGTGATATGTGTGTGTGTGTGTGTGTGTGTGTGTGTGTGTGTGTGTGTGTGTGTATATATATATATATATATATATATATATATATATATATATATATATATATATATATATATATATATATATATATATATATATATATTCTAAATAAATTATTGTGTGTGTAAAATAAGATGGATATATATAATTGTTTTTCACACCTGTTTTATAGTGTAATGTTTACTGAGATTCACTATTCATATGTACATGCATCTTCTCGTGTATTCTTCATGTTTTCTTTTTTGTCTTTTTTTTTTCTTTGCAGCTTATCACTATCCCATCGCCATGCTCTCCAGGACAATGAATCCCTTCACACAAGAAATCCTGACTTATGTATCCATTATATTGTTATCTGTGTTTTCAGCCTAATGCCTGGTACACACATTCAGTTTTCTTGTTCGAACCCAGCGGGGCTAAATGGGGAAAAAAAATAAACCCCAGGGAGATCGCTGTACTAATTAAGCAATGTTGGTGCAGCGATTTCTACCATACTGCCTTTGTATTCTGACAGGGGGACAAATCTCCCCAGTGGTGAGACTGGTTAAAGAAAAAAATCTGACCAAGGTTCTGACGCTTTCCACACTATGCAAAAAAAAAAAAAAAAGGTTTAAGATGAAATCGGACTTTAAGGATTGTTTCTATTTACCATGATAGAGAAAACAATTGAATGGCTCATTGGGAAAACTTTGTAACACTGCATGGTATGATTGTCTCTAGCACCCGTCCAGCAGGTCACATTGCTTGCAACAGTTGCATATCATATCATATCATATCGCTAGGCTATGATTTAATACTTGCTATAAAGGTTTACCTTAACTTCTGTGTTTAGAAAAATGCACAAGGCAAAATCATTATTATTTATGATGAAGATGAGAGGATAGCCAGTCAGGCAGCTACAACCATGTGTGAAAGAGGATTTGAGAATCTCTTTATGCTTTCCGGAGGTAAGAATTATTCTGTTTAGTTAAAATAAGCAACATTCAAATGCATGACCGTGATGAAAGGGTTTAAGTTGGCATAGCCAAGGTTGATCTAATACCAGTTTTGTTTGACTTCTGTGGATATTCTGATGTCAAAATGTCACCCTGCTGCCCCCTCAGACCTTCGCATCCTATGTACTTACTGTGATGACAATTCTAAAGATGGGGTAATGATGCATCCAGTGCCACTTTCGAGCAGCTTTGCTGGGAAAGAGATGGATGTGCAACAAGAAACCGCATGCTAAGGGGTTATGGGGGTGCGTGTAGCCCTAAATATTAAAGCTCAACGCCAGGAATTTAAAAACTATTTACTCTTGTGGCAGGCCCACCCACAGTGAAAGGATTAAAGTGGATGTAAACCTCAGACATGAAATATGAACAAAGCATTTCCCACTATAGTGTGTACGTATCTCAATTAAGCGTACTAAGTGTCATTTCTGTCTGCTGCCATGTTCCTCTGCTATTAGCCTGAATCACTTCTGACAAGTTAACCTGACACCAAGAGAAAAATGGTGACAGGATGGACCTTCAGGGGCAAAATGGTTCTCCACTGCAAGGATGATATAAAAAAAATAATATATACAGTATCTCATAAAAGTGAGTACCCCCTCACATTTTTGTAAATATTAATATTTTATTATATCTTTTCATGTGACAACACTGAAGAAATTACACTTTGCTACAATGTAAATTAGTGAGTGTACAGCTTGTATAACAGTGTAAATTTGCTGTCCCCCCAAATTAACTCAACACACAGCCATTAATGTCTAAACCGCTGGCAACAAAAGTGAGTACACCCCTAAGTGAAAATGTCCAAATTGGGCCCAATTAGCCATTTTTCCTCCCCGGTGTCATGTGAATCGTTAGTGTTACCAGGTCTCAGGTGTGAATGGGGAGCAGGTGTGTTAAATTTAGTATTATCTTTCTCACACTCTCATACATGTCACTGGAAGTTCAACATGGCACCTCATGGCAAAGAACTCTCTGAGGATCTGAAAAAAAGAATTGTTGCTCTACATAAAGATGGCCTAGGCTATAAGATGATTGCCAAGACCCTGAAACTGAGCTGCAGCATGGTGGCCCAGACCATACAACGGTTTAACAGGACAGGTTCCACTCAGAACAGGCCTCGCTGTGGTTGACCAGATAAGATGAGTGCACGTGCTCAGCGTCATATTCAGAGGTTGTTTTTGCTGCAGAGGTTAAAGGGGTGGGGGGGTCAGCCTGTCAATGCTCAGACCATATGCCGCACACTGAAACAAATTGGTCTGCATGGCTGCCGTCTTAGAAGGAAGCCTCTTCTTCTAAAAATGATGCACAAGAAAGTCCGCAGTTTTCTGAAGACAAACAGACTAATGACATGGATTACTGGAACCATGCCCTATGGTCTGACGAGACCAAGTTAACCTTTTTTGGATTAGATGGTGTCAAGCGTGTGTGGTAGAAACCAGGTGAGGAGTACAAAGACAAGTGTGTCTTGACTACAGTCAAGCATGGTGGCTGGAGTGTCATGGTCTGAGGCTGCATCAGTGTTGCCGGCACTGGGGAGCTACAGTTGATTGAGGGAATCCTGAATGCCAACATGTACTGTGACATACTGAAGCAGAGCATTATCACCTCCCTTCGGGGAGACTGGGCCGCAGGGCAGTATTGCAACATAACGACCCCAAACACACCTCCAAGACGACCACTGCCTTGCTAAAGAAGCTGAGGGTAAAGGTGGTGGACTGGCCAAGCATGTCTCCAGACCTAAACCCTATTGAGCATCTGTGGGGAATCCTCAAACAGAAGGTAGAGGAGTGCAAGGTCTCTAACATCTACCAGCTCCGTGATGTTGTCGTGGAGGAGTGGAAGAGGACTCTAATGGCAACCTTTGAAGCTCCGGTGAACTCAATGCCCAAGAGGGTTAAGGCAGTGCTGGAAAATAATGATGGCCACACAAAATATTGACACTTTTTGGACCCAATTTGGACATTTTCACTTAGGGGTGTACTCACTTTTATTGCCAGCGGTTTCAACATTAATTGCTGTGTGTTGAGTTATTTTGAGGGGACAGCAAATGTACAATGTTATACAAGCTGTACACTCACTTATATAATATATATATAATTTATTTTTTTTTTTTTTTTTTAAATCCTGGAGTTGGGCTATTTTTTTATTCAATTGGCTCTTGCAGTTCAATTTCTCAGCACCCCCATTAACACTTATGTCCTTAGGCACAAATCTCTAGGTCTAGCTAGTCAGGTGGGCACAATTCACTCAAATACAGCACACGTCTTATTTGCCATAGCAAACATTTATATTTTCCATGTGATTGCTTAAAGCCGTAGTAAACCAGGTGGTTAAGAAAAACAAAAAAAAAAAAAAATTCCCTGCAAGGCAAGAACAAAGCCCTCCAGCACCGCAATGTCACTGCTAAGAGGGCTGACATCTTCCCCTAGACTTCTTTCTGGGTTCGCAGCCTCTGGCTACATGAGTGGCCGGGAGCACGATGACGTCACTCCCGCATTTACGGCACAGGCACTGAAGGTTCGCAACTGTAAGCCGGACCTTCAGAGCACATGTGCTGTGATGTCATCGGCTGCGTGCACTCTGAATATTTCCTAAAGTTTAGGAGATATTTCCAGCACCTACAGGTAAGCCTTATTGTAGGCTTACCTGTAGGTACAAGTGGTGTAACAGAGTTTACTGCCACTTTTAAATTGAGCCATTTTTCCTGATACTATCTCTCTGTTATGACCTTTTCCTACTAGGAAGACAGTTTTTGGGTTTTACTGCCGATTGTAAGTATTACAAAATCCGTTCCATGAAATTTCCAGGCTGTAGGGATGATCACCAGGGCAGTGTATTTTGTGAAGCCAGTGTTTTGTGGTCACTGTGCTTACCTTCCAGGAAGAGCTGTACAGAAATTCACCACGGCAGCTTCTTTATTGTTCCAGTCACATAGGATCACTAAGAATGTGTCCGTAAACACATCAAGGTGACCTTACATCCTTTTAACGATGAGTGTCCTGTCATATTCCGGAACTCATGCATAGCTAATGTGTGTTTGTCACCATCACAGTTACTGTCAACGTGCGGTGTACAGTTGGTGTTAATCAGAGGTGTAATACTAAATATTCAGCTTATTGTTTGAAAATAAAGGATAAGGGATGAATTCTGTGCTAAAACTGCCATACTAGACTTAAATTGGAACTTTAGTCAGAAAAAGAAGTCCTGCTAGATAACTTCAGGCTAGTCCCCTATGTATATATGTAAAACGTTAAATATAAGTTACTATTTTGTTTAAAATCCAGTAATATGCTGTCTCACCCTGCTCTGCACATGCTCAGTTGCTCTCCATTTATAGGCACTGCTGAGTTTGTAGAGGCCAATCTACTGACAGCCTTAAAGCGGGATTAAACGCTCCTATCTTTTACAGCTGTTTGATCTGCAACTGCCATGGCGCTGCACATGTGATCAGTTATAACACCAGCCATTGGATGGTTTGAGAGTTTGGTTGAGGACACAAGAAAATGTGACTCGCAATCTCTGCATTCCAGGAATGTACCGTAACTGTTTTTTTGAAAATGTTAAATCGATGGGTTTAGTTCCACTGCAGGGGCTCTGGGCTTCATCAAAATGGCAGCTTCCAGCAATAAGAAACCAGAGCAATGCTGGAGGCAATTTAAAGCACACACTAAATTATGGTTGCATAATTATTAATGTGGAATATATGTTCCTTCCTGAAGAACATTATTTTTTATCACGTTGTTATGGGTAAAGTTCTGCTTTAAGCAGGCCATACATTACTTGTTTTTTACGGGTTCCCCCATCTACCTATTTAAAGTGGATGTAAACCCAATGTCATCCTTTCTAAACTACTGCCATAGGGGTTATCTATAAGGATATACATGCCTCCTGCATGTATCTTTACCTGTAAAATGTCTCCCCTCTGTCTGTTATGAGACCCGAAAAACTGCAGATTCTGTGGGTGGGTCTGTTGTCTGGAGCTCGGTGGGTGGAGTCGTGATGTCAGTAGACTCCCCGCCCACCTCTACACTCCCCTTGTCAATATTCATTGTCTCCTGTGTATTTCTTACACTGAACTTCTGCTATGATCTCTAACATCCAGTGAAAAGACAGGAAAGTAACCACATGACTTCAGCATGCCAAATCATGCTGAGCTGTGGAACAGCCAATCCTTGCAAAGCTGCTAAAGAAAGGAGTGTGGGAGGGAATAAAAAAATACTGCATGTGTCTTAGGCTGTCACTCACAGCAAGGTAGAGTATTTGACAAAGTTTTTCTCAGTTTGTCAAGATTTTTCTCACTGAACAATAAGAGGATTGCTCAGAGATGGATTAACTCTGTGTGGCAAGACTGGGCTCAAATGATGGAAATGATAGGAAATCTTATACTCTACAGTATGATATAAAAAAAAAAAAAAAAAAAAAAAAAAAAATTTGGGTTTATATCCACTTTAAGGTGGGTGGGAGAATCACTCCCGCTGTGCTATTTTGTTCTGGTAGCAGGGATCCATTCATTGTTTATGGCACCCCATATGTAGCAAGCAGACGCATGTTTTGCACATGCAAAAAAGCCAAAGTGTCCCAAATTACCAGGTGCAAAAAACTTGCAAAACTGAATTCAGCATAGAGTTACTTTGTCGCATATAGGGCAGCCCATTAAAATGATTGGGCTGCCCTATGATTGTCGCGCAAAAAAAAAAAAAAAAAACACCCATTCTTCAAATGATATATGTAAATGGGGCCTTAGTGTATCTTCCCATTTTCTTTGATTAAGTGTATAAAAGATTTCAAAGAATTCTGGCCAATGCTATATTTTGACAACAATGCACAAATTCTTCATTACCTTACATCAATGCAGTATTAGGATATATTCATATAAAATGAGCGCATGGCAACTATCCTGCATGACAAAATACGGATGGTTTGAGAGGGTTTGGGACCCATGGGTCAGATATTTGAACGGAGATCCTCAATCCCATACCGGTTTAGCTCGGACTTGTGATGATGAGATTCGGTGTGTGGGATCATACCTTATTCCTTTTTCTTCCTTTTCCTTCTTCTTCCCTCCCTCTCAGTCCTTGCTACAGTTTTGAGTGGATTTCTTTCATTTACATTGATAGCAAGGATTTTATTATCTTTTTATCATATGATGGACTTTATATATGAACTATTTCATTGAACCTTTTTATATTTACTAATTGTATTTGATACCATCTGGTTAACGCCCCATTTTCTGCACTTATAACCATTAACATGAGTGCCCCTTTGTACAGCATCCAGCTGCTGCATATTTTGGTCTATCATAAGTTTTGATAAGCTGCTGGCAGTGGGGCTGGACGCTGCACCTGTGCCTCCCAGGCACCTGAAAACGCCAGGATTGGCCAAAACTGCCTATGTGCAAATGAAGCCTTCTATACATGTACCTTGGGGGGATGTCTGTGAGTTGATGTGGAATCTGGGTAATTCAATTATTGATTTTTTTTAAATATAAAAACTGTTTTTTTACAGGTCTAAAAGTGTTAGCACACAAGTTCCCAGATGGACTTACAACTGGAACATTCCCAGTCACCTGCTTAACTCAGCCAGTCCAGCCTAAGTCTGCACGCAAGCATACCACCCCAAGGGAACCTATCCTACCTGCTGAGAACAAATGGAGATTTTCCAACCAAGACTTGGAAAAAATTGAACAACATCTGGAGAAAATGCTCATGCCAACAGACACTGCCAGTAAGTAATTAATTCCATTAGTATTCAAGCAGTCTCGCTCATCTATGTGAACCTGTCATTTGCTAGAACAGTTTTTTTTTTTTTTTTTTTCGGTTAGAGGGCGGCAGAAATTTCCACTGATAGGCGAAAACATATAAAAATTTTAAAGATTCCCCCGTGTTTGTTTTTTTTTGTTATTTTTCTTTAGCACACTTTAATATAAAGAGTTCTATTGACAGTGTCCTGATGACAAATCAGGCAATATAAGAAAGCATTTTATCAGAGAAAAAAAATACATTTTATGCAGGAATTTGTTCACAAAAGTTGTGTTTTTTTTTTTTTTTTTGTTTTTTTGTTTTTTTTTCCCCCTCCCTCTATTCTTCTCAAGGAGTAGGTCTATTTCTTGTAACCATGGCAACAATATTCAGTCTGTATATACGATTGCTGCATGCCTAAGGGGACTTCTGGGAGGTCCAGATATTTAGGCTAAGCACAGACTGTTTTTTTTATTTGTCTATAGATATTATAGCAGGAAAGGGTCTAAAAGTTAATTTTCTAAAGTTACTTGACCTACAGGGGACTGTTTCTATCTTTCAACAAAGCAGGAGTTCCACTTTACTTTGCATGCTCTACAATACCTTTTTTAAAGGACAACTGTATGCTAGAAATTAGTCGTTTCTGTTTTTTGGTAGAATGTAATGTGCATCCTGCTTTAATATTTACCTGTCACTTTTAGAATTGATCCACCTCCGGAACCGCAGCAGGGGAGTTTAATAAAGAGTGGCACAAGCATAATGCTTGCACTACTCTTCTAAACGTTGGAAACAAAGCAGATCCTGCTGCTAATTAACAAAAGAGGTGCAGTTGTTAATTGGGAGTGATTCGTTTTCTGTTCTATGCTGTGTCTGTGACAGACACAGCACAGCTAGAGCTGTACGCTTCAGATTCCTCTGCCCTGCCCAACTCTGTTAAGATTAGGAGGGAGGAGGGCTTGCAGGCACTACTCCTACCAGCAGAGAAAGGGATGTGAGCTGTTTGCTGACAGTTTACAACACGTACACCAGGTCTGACCTGGTAGGAATCTGCGGCAGTTTTCTGCTGCTGCATTCCCTTTGTTAGTTTGGAGCAGACTCTGTCCCGGCTTCTACATTACTCTGATATAAGAACTGGTGTCTGCTTTTACTACATCATTCTGCATTCATTACTAAAAGGAATGTAATAGGAGGCATCATTGTGATAAAGTTTAATGAGTTATTTTTTTTGTTCAACCCAGTGGGCTGAACAGAAAAAAAAAAACTGAGAGGTCGCCATATTAACTGAGCGAATGTGTTGTAACGGGGGACTGACCCCACCCCCGCCAGAACACACGGATCAGCGATCACAGCTATTGGTTGCAAGCGCTGATCATATACTGGTGTTCCAGCATGCCGCTTTTGATAGAAGCCAGACGTTAGATCTGCTTCTGTATGACAGACTGCTGTACACAAGAACCAAATATTAGACGATTTCTGTTGAATTTGCCGATATTTGGCCTGTGTGTACCAGCCTTAGGTTTCAATACAGCAGATCTCAATCATCAAACTGATCGCCTGTGCTGGGTGCAGTTTTCTTAGAAGGAAATATTATCTTATTCTCTTGCTGTTTAGTTATTTGTAATTCATATTGCCATGCATCTCCCTCTGTCATCCACAGGTCGTCTCAGCCGTTTATCCACTGGTAGATCAGAGTCAAAAAGTTCCTACTCAAGAAACAGCCAGGTTCCATCTTCTGCCAGCTCTGTCAGCTCCCGATCCATCCGTAGCATCAGTCCACAAGGCAAACCCTGGAAATGATTTATGTACAATCTCAACAATCTTCAGTCATTCCCGTTAAATCCCTGGTCTACTTGTCTAGTAGAACTTTTCTTCTTCATGCTACAGCAGTATTTCTAGCTAGACAGAAGTTCTGTGGCGAAAAGCTGATGGAAGTAGAATGTTGTTTACAGGTTGTTACAATTACTGTGTAGAAGTTTCAATTTAAAAGGGGGGGGGGGGGTTATATGTATTGGTTGGTTATAGTGCATAAAGCAGTTCCCTAAGAGGTATCTCTACTAACTTTATTGTAGATAACATTTGGAAATATTGGTGCAGATTACTTTAAATATTTTCATAGCTGCCCATTGGAAACTATGATGAGAAATCACTGGTTTAGAAAACAACCAAAATTTGTGTTACAATGTCTGTGAAAACCTATCATGGGCACATTCCACATCTTGTGAGACCAATTGCTCTTTTATCAACGCTTAGGAGTACATTTATAAAACATTCCTTGGGCGAATAACAAGGATGCTTCCAGGCTGCATAGAAATTTCCCCAAATTTTCTCTAATACTATGACTTTCTATGATTTTCAGCTTCATCTAGTAACCAAAATGCTGTATTTTTTTCTGAAATACTCCTATGGTTTTTTGCTGTGCTGTTTTAAGGGCTCGTTCACACCATGCGTGCATGAAAACTGGTGGGAAAACCGGGCATATTTCCCTTGCAAAGACATAAATTTACATCCGTTTTCATGCACATTTTAGTGCACTTTTATGCACGTTGACATCAGTTTTCATGCGTGTCAGTTATGTGCCCTGTTCACACCAATTTTGATGTCGTGTTAGTTTGTTCCCCATGCAGAAAACTGCATACACGTTGCAGATTCCTGCTCAGAAAAAAATCTGCACGTGATGCCATTGTTGTGGTGTGAACTGACCTCTCTGCACCATGGTGTGAACGAGGCATAAATGTTATCTTCATCCACACTGTGTGCAAAGTCTCCCCACTGCACCATTCCCATGTTTAAAGCACGGTTGCCTAAACTCAATAATGAGTTAAATGTACAAAGTGTCAGTTTTCCCAAAACAGATATTTCAGTTTCAGAGTTAAACCACATATCAGTTTCTTCTATTTGTAGGGAAGTTGTGCTATGTGTTTATTGAATGTTATAAAAAATGTAGTATGAGAAGTGGGAGAACCCGGAGGTGGCTGATAATTATGACAGGGAGATCTTTCGATTGGAGCCCCCAAGAGAATGATCGTGAATAACTAAGATCACTAGACCCATCTCTAAATGATATATTGGGTTTGGGTGAATTGATCTTTTGGTTGTGTAATGAACCCTAAAATCAGCTGTGGGTACATTTTTATTATTTTTCATAAATAATAGTAGGAGTTTGTATATTCATTGGAAAGTAATATGTTTGAATATCAGTTACAGTCCTCTTTAAAGCTATGCATTCCACTTGCTAGCTGTAGGTATTACATGGTATCGTCTCTTGTAACTTACAATAGAGTTCCAGCTAAAGCCTTGTACACACAGGCCAAAATTGTACAGTTCGGCAGGAACCGGCTGACTTTCGGCTTGTGTGTACAGCTGTCTGTTCTACAGAAGCTGGTCTTACGACTGGCTTCTGTCGAATGGGCATGCTGGAAAACCACATCCGATTGGCATCCAGTCAACACTGGTATCCAGTGGCTGTGAGCGCTGATCAGTGTGTACCAGGCTTACCTGTAGCTGGAGTGACCACTGACAACGGCTCCACCATGGGAGCCTATTGGTGATGCCATCCAGCTTTCATAGCCATTGTCGGGACTCTCTCCACTCCCCTACAGCTGTTGCTGACTGACACAGGGGATCATGTGGAATCTTTTACACACAGGTTAGGTATTATAGGTGTCAGGAGTAGGGATGGAGCATTTTTAAGACTATTCTTTAGCTGAAATTCTACTTTAAACTTGCCTTTAGAATGGAGTATAGATTTAGAGATTTTTGTGCATAGATCTGGTTCCCTGTGGGCACTTCTGGGCTAAACTAGGGTGTACCACACTTGCCAAATATACTTGATGTATTTGTGAATAATTGTGTGACAAGCAGTGTGAAGCTGACCTAAACACTCCTTATTATAAAGTTAATTCTGTTTAGTCACATATGACGACGTATTTGAGCAAAGGAAAGATAGTGCTGTTATTCATAGCAGCCAAACAAGTGTTAGCTTTAGGGCCCATTCACACTATATGTATTGGGGAGCTTTACCCAATGCACAGACAGGGCAATTTGCCTTATATTCTTAGTTCATTCAGGTCATGTCAACACAATGTGTTGGTGTGCGCCGAAAAAAAAAAGTAGTACCTGCTGCATATTTATGCCTTGCATTATACCACATCACAACACGCTGAAGTGCTTAGAAATGAAAATTTAATTTTGTGACATTTAAACAAGTTAAAAAAAAAAAAAGGTAGCAATAAACTGCACCAGCTATTCACAGCGCACATCGGCAGGTATGCTTTATACAGAGCATAAAGTGTACCTGCTGGTGTGAATAGGCCTTTAAACTGCACTAGTGAAGTGAAATAAAATGTGGATGCTGTGCGCAGCACATAACTTTACTTAAGGGTTTATGAATTAGACCTTGTGTATTTTACTATGATGTATCTTAAAATATATTTCCTATGGGTAGTTTATGTATTAAAGAGGGAACCCATGTAGCATAGGTCTACACTCAGAATGTGCAATACACCTTTTTTTTTTTTTTAAGCCATTTCATACTGTTTAGCATGGTGGCTCAGCATGAGAGCATACAGTAGTGGTTCTATAAATAGGTGCAAATGGGATGTGCAGAGTTCAGTAATCCATATCGACCAATCAGCAACATTGGTGAAATCGGATTGATTGTCTATGACTCACTTCACTTTGCACGTGCTTGTTGCTTTTGTTGAATAAACCTAATTGGAAGGGTTTTCTAATTAATCGGATCTTTGACTAAAGATGGCCTATGTTCAGTAGTCCTGTATGAATATCTTTTGAAATGTGCCAATACCGTACAACCTGCTGCATAAAAATATTAAGCAAGTTGCCTGAATGGTAGTTAAGCACATTGCTTTTTAAACTCATGGTGGATCACATTGTAACACATGAGAGAGAGAGAGAGGAGGAAAACATTTGTGATCATTGGGAGAAAAAAATACACATTCCCATATGATGTCACCCTTCTTAAAAAAAAATGTTATGTTGCTTTTTGATGAATAGGGATCTTGAATCCTTTTTTTTTTTTTTTTTTTTTTTTCTTCTCTTTCTTGTTTTTACACTGCATACTTTCTGCATACTACTTTTATTATATAAGGTACTGCTTCATTCATTAACTTCCAGGTCATAATTTTTGTAGAAATATTTAAGTTACAATGGTAGCCTTAACTTATTTGTTGCATCATTTTTGCAACTTGGTCAATATTCACAGTTCTGTATTTTTCATGCAGAGAATTTTAGCCCTCCATTCACAATTGAATGGTTTTAGGTGATTTTGAAGCATTTTATTTTGCACTCTTGAATGCACATTTTTTAGGTTTTTCTGTGTGGTGTTGTGGTGTCTTGTGCTATCTGAGCTCTTGAACCATGTCTGCTATGCCAATGTCTTCCCAGGCCCTCTACCACTTGCTACAGTTCGTGTACTGGACATCACAGGGGTTCTTATGGGCCCTCACTAGGTGGAATAAAGCATTTACATCCAGTGTGGACACTCCTGAATCCTTCATTTTGTTCACAGGCCTGAGGTTGTTGGGTGCAAATACAAGCTAAAACACTTGTGTTGTACCTTTTCAGGCAACCCAGTTAAAGTCTATAGGGTCAAAAATGTGTGATTCTTTAAAAAAAAAAGTTAACCTACTTTTCCACATTACAAGTAGCAGCACCATGCAAAGGTGTGAACGGGCACAATTGTATATAACAGGAATCTTCATGATGAGTGTTGTCATGCTTTGGGAAATGCACACCAATTTGCTCAGGTGTGAAATAAGGGCTAGCATGCTATAATTTATCCCTATGGCGGATGTGATTTGCTGAAATTCACACAAGATTAAGTAATCTAGAAACACTACATTGAAACACTTGGGGTGGATGGGCCCTTATACCCATAATGCAGTGCAGGAGAGCTGCGTTCCCGCATGGTGTCCTGCACCACATTCTGATCCCAATGCCTTTGCGATCTGCCGCGGTGGTCAGTTTGATTCAACGACAGGCCAAATGCAGGTCGCAAATGCATTGCGTTTCCTGCACTGGATCGCATGGTACAAAAGTACACCTTCAAAAAGTAGTGCAGCGCGTACAGTGTGGTACAATATCAGCACGTTCAAAATGAATGGGGCTGAAATCGCACTGCACAGAACTGCATGTGAAACGCTCCTGTGCGATTCACATGCAGTGCTTAGTGTGAATGGGCCCTACATGTAGCCTGAATTCATTTATAAACATGAGGAATGTGCCTTTTCATAGAATTTTATAAACCTGCATGTTGGTTACAAGAGGTAATTCAGACCTAAAATACATGCTAGTTTCTAAACTCTGACTCATTTTTTTATATGTGTAAAAACTCATGGAGAAACATATTTGGGATTACAGTCATCATTTGCTGTGCCCCAGGGCATGTCCAAAGTAGTGACTTAGTAGGTATAATCAAGTGTGTTCCATGATGTAAAATGTCCTGTTAATGAACTCTTTATGTACTGTTATGGAAGCAGGCTTGTAGGAAGAGACACCTTATTTTGTGAATGTTTTATTGTTTTTAAATGTTTGTTTTAATAAATTGCATCTGCTGCTACTGAAGGCAGTGCTGACTTTTGTGTTGTCCGTTTTCATAATTTATTCTTTTTCTACAAAAGGTCTTTAACCTCCCTGGCGGTATGATTATTTCGGATTTTAGGTGCTGAAAGCGGTACAATTATTTTGCATGGAAATTTGGCGTTTTATATTGTAGGTCTGTAAATCTTAACAATAACACACTTAAATCTGTCCAAACCAGAGTCTAGTAGATATCCCGGGTATGATAAAGTTTGAAACACAAAAATCATAAATTATAATATAATAAAAATAAATAATTAAAAAAATAAAAATAAATAGTAATAAAATAAATTTCCCCACAATTCACTATCGCTCAATTCTGCAAGTGTTCTAATTTACTATCGCTGTTTTCTAGATGGTCCTAAAGCCACTTTTGAGGTAAAGGGACACTTTTTGGTTGCTATGGACAATCTCCAGTTTCCAGGCAGAAAGAACAGTGTATATCATGTAAAACTGCATGCAGGGCACTGGGCCAAAGCACTGGGGACAAAAGGGATGTGAAATCATTTCATACAGTACTGTAATCTGTAAGATTACAGTACTGTATGTGTTATGATTTTTACTTTTTTTAATTTGCCGCCAGGCTCCGCCCCCGTGCGTTGCGACGCTCGCAGGGAACGGAGCCTGGCAAGGAGAGGCTTCGGAGGAGGACTGAGCCCTCGGACACTGCGGGGGACATCGCAGGATCCTGGGGACAAGGTAAGTAAGGAGGCACCAGGATCCTGCGATGTAATCCCGAGTGTGGCTCGGGGTTACCGCTAATGGTCCTGAATTTTAACCCCGAGCCACACTCGGGAAAACCGCCAGGGAGGTTAAATTATAAAAAAATAAAAAAAATAAAAAAATAAAAGCCAGAGTGCATTTTCTATGCTGTCCATTTTACAGGTAATAGAGTTGTGAAGGCAATAAAAGTTTAAGGAGTCACAACTGAGCTTATATAAGAATAATAATAATACAGGCATACCCCACTTTTAAGTACATAATGGGACTAGAGCATGTATGTAAAACAAAAATGTACTTAAAGTAAAGCAATACCTTTTTTCAGTGTTGCCAACCTACCAGATTGAAATTTACAGACGCGACACCCAAATTTACTGGCACAGCCAAATTTTTTTATTTTTTTTTTATGGCATTTACAAAAGTTGCAAAACTACAGTTTTAGGTGCAAATTTCAGTATTTAGGGCACAAACGGGTAATATGTGCAATTGGCAATATGATTTGAGGTAGATATTAAGGCAAAAAGCGTTTTTTTTATTCTTCTTTTATATTCACAATAGTAACTAAATGGTTTAGGGACAGGACTCAGGAGGGCAAGACATTAGAATGGGCAAGGACACACACATGAAATTGACTCTAATGCCCCGTACACACGGTCGGATTTTCCAACGAAAAATGTGTGATAGGACCTTGTTGTCGGAAATTCCAACCGTGTGTAGGCTCCATCACACATTTTCCATCGGATTTTCTGACTCACAAAGTTTGAGAGCAGGCTATAAAATTTTCCAACAACAAAATCCGTTGTCGGAAATTCCGATCGTGTGTACAAAAATCCAAAGCACAAAGTGCCACGCATGCTCAGAATAAATAAAGAGATGAAAGCTATTGGCCACGGCCCTGTTTATAGTCCCGACGTACGTGTTTTACGTCACCGCGTTCAGAATGATCGGATTTTCCGACAACTTTGTGTGACCGTGTGTATGCAAGACAAGTTTGAGCCAACATCCGTCGGAAAAAATCCTAGGATTTTGTTGTTGGAATGTCCGAACAAAGTGCGACTGTGTGTACGGGGCATAACAGTAACACAGACAGCAGTGTGCAGCAGCACAGATGATGAGGACACTTTGCTGACATGACACGTCCCCTCCTGAGTCACAGTGACAGTCTCTTCATGCCAGTTGGTCCCTTCACTCCACTCCAGTCCAAACAGCACTGACAGTCCTGCTCTTGCCTTGCTCCCATCCCAGAGACCCGCACAAGAGGCTCTGGCTACTGTGCTCGGCTCCCTTGTACCATGACATCACATGACGCTCAGGCACTGCTTCTGCCAGACCTGCCTTCCGCCAGTGCCGCCCGAACACACTTTAGCAGGCACTCGGATGGTCTTGCCCAGCTCCGGACCAGAACTGCGCATGCGCAGTTCTAAGCCGAGGGTCACAACCATAATTTTTTTTTTTTTTTTTTACTGGCAACCATTTCCTGTGACTGGCAGGAGAAAAGTGCCTGGTTTTTACTAGCTGCCAGTAAAAAAATACTGATATAGCAAAAATATGAAGAATGTGGGACTTTATAGGTACATCATATAAACAAAAACACAATTGTATAAAACTGTACAAATATTTATTAGAGAGGAATAATTTTTTTAAAAGAGTAGGGAGTACAGTTTACAGCCACAGGTATACACACATTACCTATCATTGACAAATGAAAGAACTGTAGTCACATACAACTAAGCATAGCCACGTCCAGAAATTTCAACATGTTTTGCTGAGACAGCTTCATCAGGAAAAGGACGAGGGCATTTAATTAGTAAATATAAAAATACATGATATGTTCAACCTTAGATGAAAAAGGAGAAAAACAAAAAATGTATATTTCATACCGCACAAAAATATATAACTTACATAAGCATGGCTTCACCATACTACCATACTCACTGAGCAACAACCTCCCCTGAAAAAAAAAAAAAAAAAAAACACCACACCCCCCAAACCACCGCAGATACCCCAGCCACGCAAGCTCCATACCTCTTGGGAGACTTCCGGAGAGAGAGCGTAACTGGAAAAGTGACCAAAGGACCCCCCCCCAAAAGGCCTGCTTCCAAACCGGTCTGGTGCTAACAAGAGTCGGTGTCTGCAAGTGACCATGCCAATTTTCCATGATCATTTTGAGCTGGACCAAGCCAAGTGTCAAACAGATCAAAGTATATGAATCCATCTTCCTGAGCATTCACAGAAATGCCTGCTATCATACCAGAACTTAACCACACCTCAAAGTAGATAATTTCCTCTACATCCCTTCCTCCTTAACCACTTGTTTACTGGGCACTTATACCCCCTTCCTGCCCAGGCCAATTTTCAACTTTCAGCGCTCTCACACTTTGACAATTGTGTGGTCATGCAACACTGTACCCAAACCAACATTTTTATTTATTTTTTTTTTTTTGAGATAGGACTTTCTTTTGGTAGTATATAATCACCATTGTTTTTTATTTTGCTAAAATAAACAAAAAAAGACAAAAAGAAATTTTGGGAAAAAAAAAAAAAACTTTTATAACCTTTTTCTCCTTCACTGATGTGCACTGATAGATGGCACTGATTAGCAGCACATGCGGGCGCTAAGGGCACCGATGTCACTCTAACAGAAGCCGCTGATTTTTTTTTTTTTTCTCTTCAAGCTGACTTTGTGAAGTAAGAAAAAAAACAATAACCGGCATCTGTTTATTTCCATGATCAACTGTCATTGGCTACAATCAGCTGAGTCTTACGGACTCGGTGATCACAGAGCATGCTGCCTGCGCACCCCAGGGGAGCACGAGAATGGGAGGAAGTCCCCCCTGGCAATTTTAGCCCACTTTGTAGCCGCCTTTCGGCTGTAGCATGGGTGACAAGTGGGTAAAGTGAAACAAGTTCCGTAAAACAGTGAGCAGGCAGGCTTTTATTGTAAAGCAGACATGCAATGTCTCTTCTGAGATTGAATCTCCCTACCTGCCTGCTCACCGTCCTCTCTGGTGCTCTAACCATATGCAGCTCCACTTACAGTGCTGGCGCAGTCAGCACATGTACAGGAGTGATGTCATACCCTGTCGGCCAATGAAGAGGCCCGAAGATTGGCACCCTTAGGAAGATGTCGATAAGGGCTCTTTGACAGGTAAATATTCACCCTTTTGTTCCACGTTAAGCCCTTCCCACTAGAAAAACAATCCTTTCATAGGTATTTTAACAAGCTTTTTTGATGATTTTTCAAAAACGCATCATAAATGCTATAGGTGCATTAATGAGCGGTGCTTTATTGTTCATAATCAACTCACTGGAACAATCCCTTAAAGGCACAATAAACTGCTTATGCAGGTTAGGGGTGTCCATAAATGAATACAACCTGTGCAGCTTTGACCAAAGTTGAATAATGCCCTTGCTGTAGGTGTAGGCCATTTACATACTTCATGGGTCCTGACTGAAAAATTCCCAGAGATGACATAACCCTCTCTTGCCTTATTGCTAGGATTTCGCTAAGAGACTCCCAGTTGTTACTCTTCACCTCCATCATAACAAGAGACAGCTCTCAAACTCAGAGCTACTGCCACAGGGGAGAGGCATGTGAGGGGGTTTGAATCGGAAAAAGCTCACTCCTGTGATAGTGAAGGTAAACAGTAATAGCTGTGAGGTCCTAGCAACATGGCAGGACGGGATGATGCAATTTCTGGGAGTTTTTCAATCAGGCTTCAGGAGGCATGTAAATGGCCTACACCTATAGCAAGGGCATTTAACTTTTATTAAAGCTGTACAGTTTGTTTTTATCTACAGAAAACTTGACTTGATTGAACTCTTGACCCCAAGATCTAAAAATACATTGAACTTTTGACCCCAAGAGCTAAAAACAGATTGACCTCTTAATCCCAAGATTCAAAAATAGATTGACCTCCAAGATCTAAAAATAGATTGAACTCTTGACCCCAAGATCTAAAAATAGATTGAACTCTTGACCCCAAGATCTAAAAATAGATTGACCTCTTGACCCCAAGATCTAAAAATAGTTTGAACTCTTCACCTCAATATCTAAAAATATATTGACCTCTTGACCCCAGGATCTAAAAATAGATTGACCTCTTGACCCCAAGATCTAAAAATAGATTGACATTTTGACCCCTAAGATCTAAAAATAGATTGAACTCTTGACCCCAAGATCTAAAAAGTGATTGACCTTTTGACCCCCAGGATCTAAAAATAGATTGAATTCTTGACCCCAAAATCTAAAAATAGATTGACCTCTTGACCCCCAAGATCTAAAAATAGATTGAACTCTTGACCCCAAGATCTAAAAATAGATTGACCTCTTGACCCCCAAGATCTAAAAACAGATTGAAATCTTGACCCCAAGATCTAAAAATAGATTTACCTTTTGACCCCTAAGATCTAAAAATAGATTGAACTCTTGACCCCAAGATCTAAAAATGGATTGAACTCTTGACCCCAAGATCTAAAAATAGATTAAACTGTTGACCCCAAGATCTAAAAATAGTTTGAACTCTTAACCCCAGGATCTAAAAATAGATTGACCTTTTGACCCCCAAGATCTAAAATAGATTGAACTCTTGACCCCAAGATCTAAAAATAGATTGACCTTTTGACCCTCAATATCTAAAAATAGATTGAGCTCTTGACCTCAAGATCTAAAAATAGATGGAACTCTTGACCCCAAGATCTAAAAACATATTGAACTCTTGACCCCAAGATCTAAAAGTAGATTGAACTCTTAAACCCCCAAGATCTAAAAATAGATTGAACGCTTGACCCCAAGATCCAAAAATAGATTGACTTCTTTACCTCCAAGATCTAAAAATAGATTGAACTCTTGACCCCTAAGATCTAAAAATAGATTTACCTTTTGACCCCTAAGATCTAAAAATAGATTGAACTCTTGACCCCAAGATCTAAAAATAGATTGAACTCTTGACCCCAAGATCTAAAAATAGATTGAACTCTTGACCCCAAGATCTAAAAATAGATTGATCTTTTGACCCCCAAGATCTAAAAATAGATTGAACTCTTGACCCCAATATCTAAAAATAGATTGACCTTTTGACTAACAAGATCTATAATAAATTGAACTCTTGACCCCAAGATCTAAAAATAGATTTACCTTTTGACCCCCAAGATCTAAAAATAGATTGAACTCTCGACCCCAAGATCTAAAAGTAGATTGAACTCTCGACCCCAAGATCTAAAAATGGATTGAACTCTTGACCCCAAGATCTAAAAATCGATTGACCTTTTGACCCTCAATATCTAAAAATAGATTGAGCTCTTGACCCCAAGATCTAAAAATAGATTGAACTCTTGACCCCAAGATCTAAAAATAGATTGACCTTTTGACCCCCAAGATCTTAAAATAGATTGAACTCTTGACCCCAAGATCTAAAAATAGATTTACCTTTTGACCCCCAAGATCTAAAAATAGATTGAACTCTTGACCCCAAGATCTAAAAATAGATTGACCTTTTGACTAACAAGATATATAATAGATTGAACTCTTGACCCCAATATCTAAAAGTAGATTTACCTTTTGACCCCCAAGATCTAAAAATAGATTGAACTCTTGACCCCAATATCTAAAAATAGTTTGAACTCTTGACCCCAAGATCTAAAAATAGATTGACCTTTTGACTAACAAGATCAATAATAAATTGAACTCTTGACCCCAAGATCTAAAAATAGATTTACTTTTTGACCCCCAAGATCTAAAAATAGATTGAACTCTCGACCCCAAGATCTAAAAATAGATTGAACTCTCGACCCCAAGATCTAAAAATGGATTGAACACTTGACCCCAAGATCTAAAAAAAGAATGACCTTTTGACCCTTAATATCTAAAAATAGATTGAGCTCTTGACCCCAAGATCTAAAAATAAATTGAACTCTTGACTCCAAGATCTAAAAATAGATTGACCTTTTGACCCCCAAGATCTAAAAATAGATTGAACTCTTGACCCCAAGATCTAAAAATATTTACCTTTTGACCCCCAAGATCTAAAAATAGATTGAACTCTCGACCCCAAGATCTAAAAATGGATTGAACTCTTGACCCTCGACCCCAAGATCTAAAAATGGATTGAACTCTTGACCCCAAGATCTAAAAATAGATTGACCTTTTGACCCTCAATATCTAAAAATAGATTGAGCTCTTGACCCCAAGATCTAAAAATAGATTGAACTCTTGACCCCAAGATCTAAAAATAGATTGATCTTTTGACCCCCAAGATCTAAAAATAGATGGAACTCTTGACCCCAAGATCTAAAAATAGATTCACCTTTTGACTAACAAGATATATAATAGATTGAACTCTTGACCCCAATATCTAAAAGTAGATTTACCTTTTGACCCCCAAGATCTAAAAATAGATTGAACTTTTGACCCCAAGATCTAAAAAATAGATTGACCTTTTGACCCCTAAGATCTAAAAATAGATTGAACTCTTGACCCCAAGATCTAAAAATAGATTTACCTTTTGACCCCCAAGATCTAAAAATAGATTGAACTCTTGACCCTAAGATCTAAAAATAGATTGAATTCGACCCCAAGATTTAAAATGGATTGAACTCTTGACCCCAAGATCTAAAAATAGATTGAGCTCTTGACCCCCAAGATCTAAAATTAGATTGAACTCTTGACACCAAGATCTAAAAAATAGATTGAACTCTTGACCGAAAATCTAAAAATAGATCATACTCTTGACCCCAAGAACTAATAATAGATTGAGCTTTTGACCCCCAAGATCTAAAAATAGATTAAACTCTTGACCCCAAGATCTAAAAATGGAATAAATACTAATACATCTACAAAATGCTCAGAAATGAAATAACCAATAGGGTCATTAGTCCACAATAGGAATGCAACAATGCTTAAAATGCAATAAAAATTGTGGAAAAAGGGGTTCAAAGGCTACTTCCAGTTTTGGAAGCTACATCTCTGGTTTCATAAATGGCAATTTCCCAGTCATTGTTTGGATTTTTAAGCCTGGAATCAACTTATTTGAAATCCCTACTGCATGTAAGAATTGTTTTTAAAGCCTCATAACTGACCTTTCATGCCTGCCATGAATATTTCAATGGAAACCACACAGGTATGGCAGTGTTAAAAATTAAGCAACATGTTGCTTTCATGTGGCATCAACCATTGTCAAGTGCCTCCATTCATTGGAATTTAAACGTGCTATAACTGCACCTATAGCATTTATGGCATGTTAATGAAGCATTTCTAAAGTGTTGGATGGGTACTGAGGGAGAGCCAGTGAAGGCTCCTGTCTCCCAAAATGCACTAAGTTATAGAGAACTAGGACAGAGCAGCTGAGTGGTAACACAATTTGCTTCTGTGTGCAGGAAAAAGCATCAAGCTGCCAGCAATACTAACAGTGGCAGGTAGGAGCAGAGGCATTGAGAATTATTGCCAGTGGCAAAGCTTTTTGTGTCAGCAGTGTTGGTGCCAACCAGTGTTGCCAACCTACCAGATTGAAATTTACTGACACAACACCTAAAATTTACTGGCGCAGCCAAGTTTTTATTGCCATTTTCAAAAGTTAGAAAACTACAGTTTTAAGTGCTAATTTCAGTATTTAGGTTACAAACAAGTACAATATGCAATTAGCAATGTGATTTAAGGTAGATATTAAGGCAAAAAGCATTTTTCTTACTTTATTTTCAATATAGTAACTAAATAGCTCAGAGACAGGACTCAAGAGGGCAAGAAATTAGAATGGGCAGGCACTCACACATGAAATTGACTCTCAAAGTAACACTGACACCAGTGTACAGCAGCACAGATGATGACGACACCTCGCCAACTGACACGTCCCCTCCTGAGTCACAGTGCCAGTCTCTCTCCATGTCAGGTGGTCCCTTTACTCCACTCCAGTCCAAACAGCACTGACGGACCCACTCTTTGCTTGCCTTGCTACCATCCCACAGACCCGCACAAGAGGCTCCGGACACTCCACTCGGCTCCCTTGCACCATGTAATAACATGACACGCTCATGTTAAAAACCGGGAGCAGTGCCATGTCAAGCTGACCAAGATTTTCCATAGATGCCAATGTGTCCGTACTCGTGAGGGTACGTAAAGCGGGGTATGCCTATATTCCATCTTCTATCAGAAGTGTGGAGGCTTATGGCATCCATGTCATTAGGATGAAGGTAGGGAGCTGGGAGGTTAGGGTAGAGGGAAGCTCTTTGGGATACACCAAGCTAAGATACCCTGGGTGGCTCTAGGGGAGATAAATGGGCTAAAGGACACTGACATCTGTACTGGTGACTAATTATTATACAGTATTTATATAGCGCCAACAGTTTACGTAGCGCTTTACAACTTGAGGGTAGACAGTACAAATACAATACAATTTGATACAGTAGGAATCAGAGGGCCCTGCTCCTTAGAGCTTACAATCTAAGAGGGGAGGTCAAGAGATACAAGAGGTAGTAACTGTGGGTGATGTGCTGATTGAGAAGATAAATGTACAGTTGTTAGGTGGGGGCCAGATAGGCTTCTCTGAAGAGATGAGTTTTCAGGGATCGTCTGAAAGTGGATAAAGTAGGAGAAAAACGGACGGATTGGGGTAGAGCATTCCAGAGGATGGGGGAGGCTCTGGAGAAGTCCTGAAGGCGAGCATGGGATGAGGTGACAAGGGAGTTTGAGAGCAGGAGGTCTTGGGAGGAGCGAAGAGAACGATTAGGTTGGTATTTTGTGACTAGGTTAGAGATGTAGCTAGGGGCCAAGTTGTGGAGACACGGTGACCTATACCAGTCAACTACCCACCCTTGTCAGTGTATGTCATACTGTAGCACCGGTCTCTCTACACTGTGTGTCCCAGTCCCTATCCTGCCTCTGCAGCGTAGTAGGCCACAGCATTGTGAATGAATTCAGGTATCCCTATGCATTCCAAGGCAAAAAAATTATACAGTGCCCCATGGCAAAAGATGGGTGTGGCCTCACTGCACTGACAGTGGGAGGAACTTAAAGGGCATATGTAAATGCCTACTCACTATGTAGCACAGCCCCCTTAGGGACTGCTTGGATTTACCTGCTCATCTGCACCACCATGATCTGATGAACATTCCAACCCACCTGACACTCTGGGTTCCGACACCTTTGCACCACCTTAAGGTAATAAGTCAGACAACTCTGTGCGCTTATGTTTTGATAATGTTTACTAGAACAGTTCAAAGAGGATATTGTCACAAATATCTATGGTAATAGATCTGCTGAGTTTTGGGCAACAGCGCCAACTCAGCAAAGGAATTCTTCTGAATAACACAAGCCAAGATATTGGTAGGTAAAAAATCAATTATATACACATGTACAGTGGAATGCTACTTGCACCTTAAAGGATAAACAAAGATTAAGTAGTTATACTGACAGATTTCTAAAAGGGAAAACCTCAGCCAGCCTATAAATCTTTTTTTTTTTAAATAGTTTTTATTTGTTTTGATAGAAAATAGTTTACAGGTGCAAATTTTACAGATGTATCCATAAACAAGTCTCTTTTACAGAATAGAAAAGAAAGTGCAATGGCCCAACAGGGGCCAACTGTTATAGTTGTACATCATATTACCAGATTCCTCAACGGAGGAATGGACTTTACCACTGGTTATGTAAGGTTAATGAGCGTGGACCATGTAGGGCCCAAAAAACAGTAAAAAATTCAATGCTATATGCAGTAGAGATATTTCTGTTAACACAACATACACACCGAACACTCACCCATCCACACACTTTCACACAAAAAGACAAACATTGTCCAGCCCTACCTCCTCCACACCTCCACTCTAGGTACACGAAAGGGCAACCTTATGGAGGCCGCAGCCTCCCATAGATGCCAAATTTCGTCAAGGGGAGACCAGAGTCAGTTATTGTTGTGAGAGCGGGGTATCCTTCCAAAAGGAGTTTGCTATATCAAGCCAGGGCTGCCAGATCTTGGTAATTTTTTTGGGCAGGCCCTACCCTTATAAACCAGTTTAAAAATTGGTATAACTTTACTCATCATACGGTACAGAGGGCTGAGGAAAGAGGGCTGTTAGGATTGATGGAGATGATTATCCATATATAAACCTGCTGTTGCTCCTTCAGTAATTTGGTCTCCCAGAACTCTTACCTCAATTCTATAAATAGCAGGCAATCACCATCTGGGATATCCACTGACCTCCCTGGATAGTAGGTGTGATCTCTCTGGATGGTGGATTTATCAATATTTCTTCTTAGGGTGCAGCGGTGTGTTCCCAGATCAGAATGGTATAAAGAGGTACCTCAGTGTGAGAAAGGGGACAAAGAGGAAGAGAAGCCTCCAATAGTGCAGTATGTCAGGGCTAAAAACGTATTTATTTAAACATAATACCTTGGACTCTTACACAGACTCGGTTAAATTGATGATAGGCAACTACTATCCTCATATTGATTAGTGGTTCCAAATTAATAATAACTACTGCAGTAGGGAACAGACACAAAAGATACGCTCAGCATCTTTCCAAATAACTGTTCTGCTTTAATATGACACAATTGAAGGTTTTTATACACATGATTACGTAGGTATCACATTAATATTACAATTGTACGTTTATGGTAACAAGGGGCGTTACATAGGCAGGCTAATTCTAATCAGGACTCGAAAGAATGTAAACATTTACTGAAAACATTATTAGTGCTGTGTGCACAGTAAGGGCAGTATGCAATACATACAAAATAGAATACAATTATATACAGAACGTACAAATTTCCATTACAGTCTCCCCTCTTTTGATCAATATTTTGATCACTAACCATACCTGCTATCACCTTTAACCTGGAAACTCCACACGCTTAGGTGGAGGTAGTCCTGGCCAAAGAGGCAAAAAAACTCCATTGTGGAGAAAATAATAGCTGAGCAAATTTTTCATTACAAAATGACTTTTCATTGTGAAAAACAAATGATTGATAAGACATATTTACAGAGTACTGGCTGTACACTCCTGTGGCCAGAATGGCCTTCTAGCTGAATTGTGGGCATGCTGACTTATCAGCATATGTAAACACAGACAATTCTACATAAAATGGAAGACGTACAAAAGACAAATATGACTTCAACATGGCTAAACTACTTTTCAAATATATATCCCTTACAATTAAAGTAATTGAATCAAAAAGTACCCTAGACTGTGATCACAAGAGGGAAACAAATCAAACACAGAGATTTCTTTATTTTAGTAATTTTTGCAGTGTCTGGTGCGGATCCAGGTGACTTTTCCTTCAAGTTTTGCAAAAACTGTACATGAAATAGATGCTGTATTGAGTCCCCAAACATTTCCTTACATATAAATGTCTCTTAACAATCCACAGGTCACCTGGCTTTAGTTTTAGATCCTTCCAAACTTTTAGGATCTGGAATTGGGGAGAAAACACATAAATGAGTTTGTCAAAAACCTTAAAAGATCAGCGACATTCTCTGTGAGATCCGAATGGAGGACTTCAGCTGCTGAGACAAAATATAAGCAAGTGAGTAACACACTACCAAACCAAATCCCACAGGGAGAGAGTCCAACATCCCCCTTAGGGGCTTGATAAAATATAACAAAACATTCAGGCAAAAGTTTTCTAGTTTCTTACTCTACTTCTTACGCTACATTGTAGACAGTAGGGGGTGTAAAAATAAAACCTCAAAACTTCTAGTAAGGACTCTCCTATAAAAATGATTTCCTCTGTTACTCTCTGTAGTTTCAACACTCTGTACTTACAAACTACTTCTGATAACACTTTTTACTGTGGCCTTTTCAGTAGCATTTGCCACTGGACATCCAAAAAACATGTCCATACAGACAAAATGCATGCTTGTGAGATCCTAACTTGGGCATCTGGATATATCTTTTTGTAATCTCTGGAAGGGATTTTCAGCCTGATGATTTCCTTAATAAATATGTTGGCGGTACCTACCACAGAGGGTGTGCCCATCATGGGTAGGAAGTGGGAAATTTTAGAGAGGCGGTCAACTACTACCAAGATGGTAGTGAACCCTTCTGAGGGTGGTAAGTCTACAATAAAGTCCATAGAAATCTTTCTCCAGGGCAATGGGCAATGGTCTTAATAGATCCCAAGATTTGGCATTGGACCCTTTGTCCTGTTGGCAGATAGTACAAGAGCTTACATACTTCTTGCAGTCTCGACTCAGACTGGGCCACCAAAAAGAGCGTTGGACTAGTTCAGAGGTTTTTCGACTTTCTGAAATGTCCGGCAAGTTTATGATCATAAAAAGTCCTCAAGACCTGAAGTCTGACTTGCTGTGGGACAAAAATTTTATCTTGGTACCAAAGTAGACGTTCCTGGTTTCTTAGAGAAGACACCTCTGGCTCTGTACAGTGGGTAGATGCCTGTCTTATTGCTGTTCTCAAGTCAGTCAAGATCAGTAAAAAATATTTTGCAGACAGGATGGTGTCAAGTTCCGTTATTTCAGGGGTATCTGGGAACATCCGGGAAAGTGCATCCGCTTTCTCATTCTTGGAGCCTGGTTGGTATGAAATATGGAAATTAAATCTGGAGAAGAACAGTGCCCAACGGGCTTGTCTGGGTCTTAACCTTTAAGCTGTTCTGAGATACTCCAAATTTTTGTGGTCCATAAAAATCAAAATTGGGTTTGTGGCCCCCTCCAGTAAGTATCTCTATTCTTCCAGAGCAAATTTAATAGCCAGCAACTCACGGTCACCCACATCATAATTCCTCTCTGGTGGACTCATCTTTCGAGGGGTGAAAGCTATGGGATGCAGCAGGTCTTCAGGTCACTGACACTGGGATAAAATTGCACCTGTGGCTAACTCTGAGGCATCAACTTCTAGCACGTAAGGCAAGGCCAGGTCTGGGTGCTATAGGACTGGTGCAGAGATGAACAGCTTCTTAAGTTTGTCAAAAGCTATTTGAGCCTCTTGGGACCATTGGAATCGCACCTGTTGGCGAGTCAACTGGGTGATGGGTGGGATTATTGCAGAAAAGCCTTTCACAAATCTCTGTTAAAAATTATCAAAGCCAATCAATCGCTGGATGCTTTTCTTGTCCGAAGGGGCTGGCCATTCTAAGATTGCCTTTATTTTCTGGGGATCCATGGCAATCCCATCAGTGGAGATGACAAGTACCAAAAACTGGATAGAACTGGATCAGAGTGCTGGGGGGAATATCTGGGGTGTAGAGGGGTCAGAGTGCTGGGGGGATATCTGGGGTGTAGAGGGCTCAGAGTGCTGGGGGCAATATCTGGGGTGTAGAGGTTTCAGAGTGCTGGGAGGATATCTTGGGTGTAGAGGGGTCAGAGTGCTGAGGGGGATATCTGGGGTGTAGAGGGGTCAGAGTGCTGGGGGACATCTGGGGTGTAGAGGGGTCAGAGTGCTGGGGGGATATCTGGGGTGTAGAGGGGTCAGAGTGCTGGGGGATATCTGGGATGTAGAGGGGTCAGAGTGCTAGGGGGATATCTAGGGTGTAGAGTGGTCAGAGTGCTGAGGGGGATATCTGGGGTGTAGAGGGGTCAGAGTGCTTGGGGGATACCTGGGGTGTAGAGGGGTCAGAGTGCTGGGGGGATATCTGGGGTGTTGAAGGGTCAAAGTGTTGGGGGGATATCTAGGTTGTAGAGTGGTCAGAGTGCTGAGGGGGACTATGGACTTACTATGGTATGGCAAAGATTGGAAGACTGCTATGGGTCACCTGAAGTAATTGAAGATGCACTTTTGAAGAAAATTGAAAATTATCCAAAAATAACAAAGACAATCAGAAGCTGAAAGAGCTTGGACATATACTTTTAAAACTGAAAGCAGCAAAAGCTGGTGGATACATAAAAGCTGGTGGATACCTGCCAGGCCTCTCATATTTGGATACAGAACGTGGAGCCGACTCGATAATCGAGAAGCTTCCTTCAAATTTGAAAACTTTTTGAAAAGTATTCCAAAATGATTCTAATTTTGGACTAATTTATTTTTCGTTATTTCGGATTTGTTTAAATTCGGTACTGTTGTAATTCAGAAATGTGCATACATCTGAATTTCCAAAAATACGTCCGAATTTTAATTTGGAACGAAATGAACGGCACATGTCTATCTGTTTCTCCCCTTGTTAAACAGTCACCAAACCATCTCCTGATAGTACAGAGCCTTGGGGACAAGCTGCACATGCTCAGTTTGGTGTGTATTGCTAAAGAGTTTTTTTTTCTTGGGAGAGTGCATGTGATCAACACAGGGCCAATCAGCACTGTCCAGACAGAGGTTCAGGGGTCCTGCAGGAATATAGTCCTGTCATGGAACCTTAGCACCGAACGGATTGTTTTCCTTGATTTGGACATCTCAAGGGAGGGGAATCAGTTTAAACTGACTAATCATTTCAAGCCGACTGACCGTAATGCGTTCATCCCCTTGGGAAGCTGCCACCACCTCCAGTGGTTGTGCAATATCCCAAAGGGACAATTTGTGCGCATTAGACGCAATTGCACACAGGAGAGTGATTATATCTCACAATCACAGGTGCTTGCATCCCGCTTCATTCAAAAGGGGTATGACAAATCCAGCATAGATAGGGATATAGAATCCGTCCGGGTGCTTGACAGAAACACGCTAGTGTCCAACTGCCCCAAGGTCCGACAGGATGCACCAGGGAACATTAAAATGATCCTTGATTTTAATGTCCAGTACAAACATTTCGAAAGGGTTGTTCGCAAACATTGGCCTATTCTCAGACGGGACAGAGTGCTTGGTCCTGTCCTCCCCCAGTTTCCTCAATTTGTTTACAGAAAGGCCCCCTCTTTGCGCGACAGGTTGGCCCCTGGGGTGATCGATCCACCTGTTTCGTTTGAGAATAGAATCTTCAATGTACTGACAGGTTTTTATGCCTGTGGACGGTGTCCACCATGCAAACAGGCTAAATTTAATATTAAAAAACGTAAAGAGTTTGTCGCCACAGCAACCAAGAAATCATATAAAATTAAAGACTTCATCACATGTTCCACCACAGGGGTAGTGTACATGATGGAGTGCGAATGTGGCCTCCAGTACATAGGCAGGACATCTAGACCTCTGCATATCAGAATAGGAGAACATGTGAATAACATCAAAAAAGGCTTGGTAACTCATAATGTTTCCAAGCACTTTCGACTATTCCATGCTCGAAATCCAGCTAAATTAAAATTTTGGGGGGTTGAAAAAGTGACCCCTCATTGGAGGGGGGGGAACTTTATTCGACAATTGAGCCGGCGTGAGTCATTTTGGGTTTATGAGACCCAAGTGGGGGTACCCACGGGACTCAATGTCGAATTCGACTTAAATTGTTTCATCTCCGACAAATAACGCTCATGGGGTAGCTTTCGGGTTACTGTTATTGAACTAGAGAGCTAGTCTTTGCATGGCGTACTAATATAGATGGTTAGTTGTGCACACTCTAGTACTGATACTCATATTGCATATGTGGGCGCCTTTTATATTTTTCAGTCTGGAAATCGATTTATACCTTATGTACATAATTGACATGGGGGGTTGTGTGCAATTCGATTTTTCCGGTTTTATAATATTATAACATGTATATCCTACGGATTGTAAAGTATAGGGTGGGTATGTTATGGTGGCTGCGGTGAGGTCGTTAGCATAGCACATGGGGATGTTTTCCATGTGCTGATATTATAATCATGAATTTTTTCTATTAATATAATTTTTAAATCCTTTTCCCATTCCTCTAGCTGTGGGCATATAATGTGAACAGGAATACAGTTCTATTCTTGAGCCCAGTAATTGACAATAGAGTGGAGTGAGTGGGGTGTTATAACCAATCAATATTAAACAGGCTTAAAAAAGGATGAAGCCCCAACTTGCAGATCGCTATAGGGACAGCCTGAGCAGGAGGCTACTGGGGACGGCGCTATGTATGTGTGTGCGTTCCAGCCCTGATAGGGGGATCACATGACCAGCCGTCCTGGCGATGGTGACGTCATGACGGCCGCTCTAGTTGTCAAGGAGAGCGTCCTGTCTCTGGAGCGTCTGTTTTTTCGTTTCCTGCCTGTAGTAACACGCTGAATTGAGACCATATGACTGGCCGTCCTGACGTCAATGACGTCACGGCGGCCGTCCTAATACACACCCATAAGGGGCGTTCTTAGTGATTGACGGCCTGAGAGGGAAGCTCTGAACACTGGGGGTGGGGCTCTGCGTCAGAGGGAGTTCCAGTGTCAGATTATACTAAGGAATAGAGGGTCACATGATCGGCCGTCCCGGCGGTGGTGACGTCATGACGGCCTGTGTAATCCCATTTTTTTGCTAATAAGGGTTTCCTATGTTTTTTATGTCACATGACCGGGCATCATCACACATGAACCTGGGTTACCATAGTGATTTGATAAGCTTGATAGGAAGCAATCCCTTTGACCCCTTGATAGCTGGAGCTGATTGGACGGTTCCCTAGGGGGGTGTCTTACCTTACAGGAAATAGATTTTTTGGGCTCTATATATATATAGATGTGATGTCTTTTATCTCCATTAACCGCTGATGAAGTCCAGAGGAGGACGATACGCGTGCGGGAGCTTTTTGACATCACTGCAGCTGCCATTTAACCCACGTTATCCTTTGATGATATTTTACCTGTATCCCAGCACTAGGGCTTAGTGCTGTGCTTGTGAGTACCTTATATTTTTAATAAATGACATTTATTTTAGCCACGCAGTGTGCACTATGTATCTTCATTTGTATTACATGTGATATGATCTGCAATTTGGAGTGCCATCTCCACTACCGTGGGACCATCTCTCCAGACAAGTCTCCATTCCCTTCCACCTAGCGTGGTACATGCTGGTTTGACCTACCTGTTAGTTCAGGGGTCCATTTGCTGAGGTGAGCGGTTTGGCTGGCCGGTGGTGGTATCACGGATGCGTAGCACTGCATGGAATACTTTTGAGCACCTTTATCATCACAGTGGAGAACTGTTTTCCTACCTACAACTTATCTTAAAGGGACTGTGTCAATAGACTTTTAGTTTAGCGCTGCACTGCTTTATTGCATTATATATTTCCAGAGGTTTTATATGTTTACCTTCAGTGCACAGCAGCTTATATTTCGTGTTAGTTTCATTTTTGCGCTGACTGTATTATTTTAACAGCCTTTTTGGACAGTCAGAGTAGAATGAAAACTCCTCCTTCAAATTTTAATCAGAAGCATCTAGAAGTCACAAGACTGCTATATACTGCTGATGAAAAAAATATTTAGCAGTTTATATTTACTAAAACTATTGCATTTTCATGTCCTGTGTACTGTAGGAGACCAGATATAGTGAATGCAGGTTCCTGGGTTTAGTAACACTTTAACCCCTTCGTAGCCAGTGTCATTTGTACAGTGTACAGTATTATCACTGATCACTATATTACTGTCACTAGTGATGTCAGTATCAGTTAGTCAGTATCCCGCCAAGCCAGTATCAGTTAGCACCAGATTGCCCACCACATTATCACAGTCACATTATAAGTCACTGATCACCGCCATTATTAGTATAGTGTCTGTATGGATCAGTATCTTGATCACGATCAGAACTATACTAGTGTCCCCAAAAACGCAGTTTGTTTTTTTTTACCAAAGGCATATAGCAGAATACATTTTGGCCTAAATTTATGAAGAAATTTTTAAAATTATTGCTCATTTTTTTGTGTATAAAATGTAGTTTATGTAATAAAAAAGAAAAAAACGCAGTGGTGATCAAATACCACCAAAAGAAAGCTCTATTTGTGTGAAAAAAATGATATAATTTTCATTTGGGTACAGTGTTGCATGACCGCCAGGTAAGTAGCACAGTGCTGAAGAGGGTAAAAACCTTCCAGAGATCAAATGGTAAACCTGGAGATCAGATTTACAGAAATATTTTCCTGGGGAACAAAGCTGAGGGTTTGCCATTCGCTGCCAGGTACTACGTCGTACGGATCTGACAGTGGGGGGGTTTCACACACAATCCGGTTCCTGCAGCCACCTGAATTGTGTGTGAAACTGACAGGCAGACTCTTACCTGTCAGGTGAAAGCATTCAGGCATCAGTGCTGCCATCCAATTGCTCACACAGACCCCTGGTACTGGCGCCCCCCTGCGCTGCCATGCTTTCTGGGCTCTGCTTGTCCATCTGCGGGACTGGGACCAACATGGCGGGTGCCAGCGGCTGGAGGGGAAGGAGAAGAGCGGACACACGTCCGCTCTCTTCCCCTTCTTGTTGTGACCCGGAAAGCATCATCCGTGGCGTCACGTCTGCGTCAGCCTCTCCATGACCCCGGCTAGCATAGCTGGGAAGTAATGTATTGCGAAACATTTAGTGGGTCAGTGGAGACCCTGCAAGTGTCATTAAAGAGAACCCGTCACCTATTTATCCCATATGTGATGAAAAAAAAAAGTTGAAGCAGAACTCCGGGATTTTCAAAAAATCACCCATTAGTACACCCCCCACACAAAACACTAAACAGTTATTACATTTGTGAAATTTCTTACAGTTTAAGAGAGATGACTGATTGAATTTTCAGGAAGTCAGCTTTGTGATTCAAAAAATACATCATCTTTTCTGGCAGGTAGGAGGTGTTAGAACAGTGATCGCATCATATCCTCTTCTCTCTCTCTAAACTGTAATCAGCCTACATTTCCCATGAATCCTTGGGATGAGAGTGAATGTGGGAGGTGCACTAGGCTTGTACATGTACATGTGAACTCGCCCACTTCAACATAAATTACACCCCTCATTCTAAAGCCAGCAAGCCATACATAACACAGTATGATAAGTTACAGCCCTATAAATGCATATTAATATAATATTAATCTAAAGCGGAGTACTGCAGCTGCTGACTTTTAAAATAAGGACACAATCCAGGGCACCCGTGATGTCGGCACCCGAAGCTGATCTGTCCCTCGGCTCTCGGGTGCTGCCGCCGCCATCTTCGGTAAGGGAATCAGAAGGTGAAGCCTTTCGGCTTCACTTCCTGGTCCCCTACTGCACATGCATGACTCGCGCTGCGCGTTCCCACTGGTCCCTGCTGTCTCCTGGGACCCTTGTGTCTGCCAGAAGACAGCGGGGGGGGGGGGGGGGGAGTGGTGTAGATACCTGTGGGTGGCGCGGGTATCTATGCCCGGAAGTGGGAGCAAGATACCTGTATTAGACCGGTATTTGCTCCCCCCTGAAGGTGCCAAATGTGACACCGGAGGGGGGGAGGATTCCGAAAAGCGAAAGTTCCATTTTTGTGTGGAACTCCGCTTTAATGCATTTAATAAATACATTTAAATTAAATTAATAAATGTAATGCATTTAATATAAATGCAACCAGTGCAGCTTATTAGTGTCCACCAGTGCCGCATGTCAGTGACCACCAGTGCTGAATGTCAGGGACCACCAGTGCAGGATGTCAGGAACCACTACCGCCACTCCTCAAGGACCACCATGTCAGGGACCACCAGTGCCGTATATCAGGGACCACCATGTCAGGGTCCACCAGTCAAGGACCACCAGTGCAGCTTGTCAGGGACCACCAGGTCAGGGACCACCAGTGCCACATGTCACGGATCACCATGTCAGGGACCACCAGTGCCGCATGTCAGGGATTACTATGTCAGGGACCACCATGTCAGGGACCACCAGTGCCGCATGTCAGGGACCACCAGTTCCGCATATCAGGGACCACCATGTAAGGGACTACCAATGCTGCTTGTCAGGGACCACCACCATGTCAGGGACCACCAGTGCCACTTGTTAGGGACCACAATGTCAGGGACTACCATGGGATCAACATGTCAGGGACCACCAGTGTAAAGCAGGGATTATTATCAGAAATCACTTGTATGACACTGCACGGATCTCCCACTGTGTCAGGTATTGTATATGAGAACATCGATCGCTGATGCCCCACCTCCTGCCATGATTATGATTGATAGCGCACTGTTCCTATACAGGTGGGAGGCGGACATCAGCGAGCGTTGTTCTCGTATACTATACTGTACCTGACACAGTGGGAGATCCCTGCTGTGTCATACAAGTCAAAATGGGCATAGTTTACGTGAAATAGTGGGTGTGCCTTAAATGGGCGTGGCTCAAAGGGGGTGTGGTTAGAGTCTGAGATGAATGAGGGATGGAGAGGGAAAGGGGGGGGGAGAGATGGAGGGACAGCAGCCCCAGATCCTACACAACAATGGAAATATGTGTATTCTAGAAAGTTTAACAATCAGCAGATAAAGATACTCCAAACACCTGGTGTTAGCACTTCAATCATCCTGGCACCATGGTTGTTATGGTGTCAGGATGATTGAAGTGCATTATTTCTATTATTACATTGTAATATAAAATGAAATCATTCAACTCACCATAATGCAGAATCAGTGGGATCCCTGAGCGTGTCACCTGCCACGTCGCCTGCCACCAGCCGTCCATCCTTGCATCAGGTGACCCTAGCAGAGTCCGTCCTTGCGTCAGATGTCCCAGCAGAGTCCGTCCTTGCGTCAGATGTCCCAGCAGAGTCCGTCCTTGCATCAGGTGCCCCCAGCAGAGTCCGTCCTTGCGTCAGATGTCCCAGCAGAGTCCGTCCTTGCATCAGGTGCCCCCGGCGGAGTCCGTCCTTGCATGAGGTGCCCCCAGCAGAGCCCCCCTTACATCAGATGTCCCCAGCGGAGCCCCCCCTTACATCAGATGTCCCCAGCGGAGCCCCCCTTACATCAGATGTCCCCAGCGGAGCCCCCCTCACACCAGGAGTCCCCAGCGGAGCCCCCCCTCACACCAGGAGTCCCTAGCGGAGCCCCCTCTCACATCAGGTGTCCCCAGTGCAGCCCCCCTCACATCAGGTGTCCCCAGTGGAGCCCCCCCTCACATCAGGTGTCCCCAGTGCAGTCCCCCTCACATCAGGTGTCCCCAGCGGAGCCCCCCCCCTCACATCCGGTGTCCCCAGTGGAGCCCCCCCTCACATCAGGTGTCCCCAGTGGAGCCCCCCCTCACATCAGGTGTCCCCAGTGCAGCCCCCCTCACATCAGGTGTCCCCAGTGCAGCCCCCTCACATCATGTGTCCCCAGTGCAGCCCCCCTCACATCAGGTGTCCCTAGTGGAGCCCCCCTCACATCAGGTGTCCCCAGTTGAGCCCCCCCACATCAGGTGTCCCCAGTGCAGCCCCCCTCACATTAGGTGTCCCCAGTGGAGCCCCCCCTCACATTAGGTGTCCCCAGTGGAGCCCCCCTCACATCAGGTGTCCCCAGTGGAGCCCCCCCTCACATCAGGTGTCCCCAGTGGAGCCCCCCCTCACATCAGGTGTCCCCAGTGGAGCCCCCCCTCAAATTAGGTGTCCCTAGTGGAGCCCCCCCTCACATCAGGTGTCCCCAGTGCAGCCCCCCTCACATCAGGTGTCCCCAGTGGAGCCCCCCTTACATCAGATTCCCCCAGCGGTGTGCCCACCCCACCTCAGGTGTCCTAGTAGTTTCGTAGACAGTGTATACTGTCTCCCTCCACCGGCCGCATGGCTAGAATCCCCACCTCTTTCTATAACAGACTGGCAGCGGGGCGGGGGGTAGGCGGGGCGAGGCGGAGCAGGTCGGAGGGTGGGCGGCGACGCAGGAGCTCCGTCTAGCCCCCCCAACCGTCTTCCTGGTCTTCTGAAAAATGGCGGCCGGCGGATTTCTCGGGACATTTACCGGTAAACAACAAAATCGGGAATGGAGTCTAAATCCCGGGAATGTCCCGGGAAATCCGGGACAGTTGGCAACTATGAGACTGGGGGGCTATGAGACCCCCTCCACCCACAACATGTCTGCTTCCTCCCTGCTTGCTTTCAGAGGACTACAAGGGGGCGTGTCAGACCGCTGGCCTCAGATGAGGAGAGGAATAGGAGCCAGCAGTCTTACAAATAGGAAGTCAGCAGCCAATAACGGTTTTTCACCAAGTTGAGCAGCCTATTACAGTAAGGTGGCCAGATTTTTAAAATTTAATCCGGGGACATTTTTTAGTTTTTTTTTTTTATTGGCAAATGGTAAACTATTTTATAAGCATATTTCCTAAATGATATGCAGTGTATGTGGTATGTGATTATGGAATGATTGTATGATATATACGTTATTTCTCACACTTCCTCCATGAGATAAAAAAAAGATACTTCTTAGAATATTTTGGGATATGACTACCAAAGAAGATAAGAAGAAGATAACTTGGAGGGAGGGATGGGGCGGAAAAATTCAAATCCAATCCGGGCAGGGGCGGCTCCAGACAGTTTTTTTGGGGGTTGCGTTACCTGTGGGCGTGGCCAAAAGTGGTTTTGGCCAGCAAGTTGACGCGATCACAAAGTGGAGGTTTCTTCATGGCGTACAATGGTGATCAGTATGTTCTGGCCTCTATATACCAATAAAAAGCCAAAAAACGCATTACTGTGAAAAACGCCTACGGTTTACTACCCCTCTAAGCCAATACCACTGATTGAAAGCTGGAATACATATCAATGGACTGCGGGAGCACTCATCAGCACCCCTGCGGCCCATTGATAACTACAAGTCCATATGCCATGGTGGAAGATGGTACTTAAGGGTTTATGCATTCACAGCAATCTGTAAATGAATGATGCAGCTATGTGGGTGGAGCCCCGTATAGCCATGCTCTTTTAAAAAAGTGACAGTGGGTGCCTCTGTTCACTGCCATGCAAACTGCTAACCTTATCTGCCCTGCTGGCCCTCTGTAGACTGGCCTGCTGATCTCCCATCCTCTGCCCTCTCACAATTTTTACTGCACCCCAACATCAGACAGGCTAGATCTGGCCCTGTGCCTTCCTCCTGCCACCTGCCTGCTATGTGGTGGCAGATTAGGCAAACTAAAATGTCCATGTTGCACCCAGTAGGAGAGAGGGTGCAGCGTTAGGGAATGAAAGACTGGTATTTTAAAAATACAAATACCCAACAAGTGGCTGAGGATTTGGATTTAAAAAAAATAAATAAATCACCGCTGTGGGTACATATACACTAGTAACAATTGGTCCTGTCCCCTGCCACCTTCCTCCCCGCCCACCAATGCATAAACTCCTGCTGTGTCACTGTGACCGTACGCTCCTGGCTTGCCCACCAATCCAAACCACGCTGGATGGATATTGACATTGCTGCATGTCCTGCTGGGGCTAGGCTGTCAGCAAAAAGTATAGGCACCCCCCCTGAATCCGGGGACAGATCCAGGGACAGACGTGGTCCAGGGACAGTGTCCTCAGTCCGGGAATTGTCCCAGGAAACAGGGGATGTCTGGTCACCCTATATTACAGAAGAACTACAGAGCTCAGAAGAAGATGGATGGCAAAGTTGGTGAAGGTAGGAGATAAGCAACAACAAGGACATGGAAAAAATTTTTGTCCGGAGTTCTGCTTTAAGTAAAAAATAAAGTTACACCCAAGCACATAAACCCCCCCCCCCAAACATTTTTTAGGCCGCCCACTCCCACATATACACACATACAAACGTAAGCGCAAGAATGGGGGGGCACCTACACGTGAAAACATCAAATGCGTTACACATGTTGCATATCGCCGCACATGCCGGAATGAGAGCGATAATTCTACCACCAGACCTCCTCCATAACACTAAACTGATACCTATAGGGGGCTTTTGAAACATCACCTATAGAAAATATAGGGTACTGAAGTTTGTTGCCATTTCACAGGCGCACACAAATTTAACCATTAGCCTACTGGGCACTTAAACCCCCTTCCTGCCCAGGCCAATTTTCAGCTTTTAGTGCTGTCACTCTTTGAATGACAATTGCGCGGTCATACAACACTGTATGACATTTTTATCATTTTTTTTTTCACACAAATAGAGCTTTCTTTTGGTGGAATTGAATCACTACTGTTTTTTTTTTTTTTGCTAAACAAACAAAAAAATACTGAAAATCTTGAGGAAAAAAAAAACAGTTTTTTAGTTTGTTATAAAATTTTGCAAACAGGTGATTTTTCTTCTTAATTGATGTGCGCTGAGGAGGCTGCACTGATGGGCACTAAGGCAGCACTGATAGGTGGCACTGATGAGGCGGCACTGGTGGGTACTAATCAGGAGGCACTGATGAGGTTGCACTGATAGGTGGCACTGGAGGGCACTGATAGGCGGAACTGATGGGCATTGATAGGTGGCACTGATCGACAGCACTGATGATGAGGCACTGATTGAAAGCACTAGTGAGCACTGATATGGACATTGGTAGGTGGCACTGGTGGGCATTGGTAGGGGACACTGAGGCAGAGGGAAAAAAAGCAGATTACTGGCTTTTGTTTACATAACATGATCAGCTTTCATTGGCTGACAGCTGATCACATGGTAAGGGGCTGGGATCGGACTGGCTGATCACAGAGCGTACGGCCCGCAGGGGGCCGCCCGGGCAGCTCATGCACGCGAGGACGTACATGGATGCCCTCCTGGGAATTTAGGCCCATGCTGTAGCCATCTTGAGGAGGTTAAGGTTTGACATATTGGGTATCTTTTTACTCAGTGCAACCTTGTCATTTAAATTATACCAAATTTGGGTAGCTTATTGCGTTTGTTTGCCCTAAAATTCACTTTAGTGTGTTTTTAACCTTTGCTTTAATAACATGTGACATACAAAATTGCAATTACCACTATTTTATTCTCTATGGTGACTGCTTTCAGAAAATATATAATGTTTGCTGGTTTTGTGTAATCTTCAGGCGTAAAAAGATTTTTTAATGTGTGCAAAAAAAAAGCAAAAACAGCTGTGGCAGAGAAAAGGTTCCATGCTCTTCCCCATGCTGGAATGCCCAGGCCAGAATGGTCTAGAATAGGAGGACAGGTATGGTCACTGAGAAAGCCTCCATGAGTACATGTGGTGACAATTATTTGAAGTCATTTTTGTTTAAAAGTCCCTTGACCATGCAGTGTTCAGAGAGTATCTTTCCCTCAAGACAGGAAAATCACTTGTGAAAGGACAAAGGTTTACAATGGGCCCAGCTATAGCTCCTGTGCGCGCGCCGCGCAGTTGTCTACTCGCCCTGCCACTTGCTGATTTTGTAGGTATATGATCAGAATATATAATTTTGCCAGAAAGAAAGATGGCCGCCCGGTTATCCTAGTCTATGTTTCCGTGCTCTTCCCCCTCAGACATGCACACATAAGGCAGTCTTGCTGTAGCCGCGGGAGCGCGCTGGAGCTAGTCTTGGCAGTATGATGGGAAGTTGAGCGCAGGTAAGAGGGAGAGCGAAGTGTTCGGGGGTGGGCGGAACGGATTAGTGGAGGCTCCACATGTGACTTCTTTATGTCTAGATGTCTGTCTGCTGCTACGAGGAGGTCACTAGACGTGATAACATAGCGGGGGCTGGGACTCTTCATATAGGGGGGAGTCATTGGGCACCTTACACGTTACACCCCCACTTCTGTGTGTGCACATTACACCCCCACTTCTGTGTGTGCACCCCGCATGTGTGTGTGCACATTACACCCTCCACTTCTGTGTGTGCACATTACACCCTCCACTTCTGTGTGTGCACATTACACCCTCCACTTCTGTGTGTGCACATTACACCCTCCACTTCTGTGTGTGCACATTACACCCTCCACTTCTGTGTGTGCACATTACACCCTCCACTTCTGTGTGTGCACATTACACCCTCCACTTCTGTGTGTGCACCCCGCATGTGTGTGTGCACATTACACCCTCCACTTCTGTGTGTGCACATTACACCCTCCACTTCTGTGTGTGCACATTACACCCTCCACTTCTGTGTGTGCACATTACACCCTCCACTTCTGTGTGTGCACCCCGCATGTGTGTGTGTGTGTGCGCGCATTACACCCCCACTTCTGTGTGTGCACCCCGCATGTGTGTGTGTGTGTGTGTGCGCATTACACCCCCACTTCTGTGTGTGCACCCCGCATGTGTGTGTGTGTGTGTGCGCATTACACCCCCACTTCTGTGTGTGCACCCCGCATGTGTGTGTGTGTGTGTGCGCATTACACCCCCACTTCTGTGTGTGCACCCCGCATGTGTGTGTGTGCGCATTACACCTCCACTTCTGTGTGCGCACATTACACCTCCACTTCTGTGTGCGCACATTACCTGTGTGTGCACATTACACCTCCACTTCTGTGTGTGCACATTACACCCCCACTTCTGTGTGTGCACCCCGCATGTGTGTGTGTGCACATTACACCCCCACTTCTGTGTGTGCTCCCCGCATGTGTGTGTGTGTGTGCGCATTACACCCCCACTTCTGTGTGTGCACCCCGCATGTGTGTGTGTGTGTGCACATTACACCCCCACTTCTGTGTGTGCACCCCGCATGTGTGTGTGTGCGCATTACACCCCCACTTCTGTGTGTGCTCCCCGCATGTGTGTGTGTGCGCATTACACCCCCACTTCTGTGTGTGCTCCCCGCATGTGTGTGTGTGCGCATTACACCCCCACTTCTGTGTGTGCTCCCCGCATGTGTGTGTGTGTGTGCGCATTACACCCCCACTTCTGTGTGTGCTCCCCGCATATGTGTGTGTGTGTGTGTGTGTGTGCGCATTACACCCCCACTTCTGTGTGTGCTCCCCGCATGTGTGTGTGCGCATTACACCCCCACTTCTGTGTGTGCTCCCCGCATGTGTGTGTGCGCATTACACCCCCACTTCTGTGTGTGCACCCCGCATGTGTGTGTGTGCGCGCATTACACCCCCACTTCTGTGTGTGCACCCCGCATGTGTGTGTGTGTGTGTGTGTGTGTGCGCATTACACCCCCACTTCCGTGTGTGCACCCCGCATGTGTGTGTGTGCGCATTACACCCCCACTTCTGTGTGTGTGCGCATTACACCCCCACTTCTGTGTGTGTGTGTGCGCATTACACCCCCACTTCTGTGTGTGTGTGTGCGCATTACACCCCCACTTCTGTGTGTGCACCCCGCATGTGTGTGTGTGTGCGCATTACACCCCCACTTCTGTGTGTGCACCCCGCATGTGTGTGTGTGCGCATTACACCCCCACTTCTGTGTGTGCACCCCGCATGTGTGTGTGTGCGCATTACACCCCCACTTCTGTGTGTGCACCCCGCATGTGTGTGTGTGCGCATTACACCCCCACTTCTGTGTGCACATTACACCCCCACTTCTGTGTGTGCACCCCGCATGTGTGTGTGTGCACATTACACCCCCGCTTCTGTGTGCACATTACACCCCCGCTTCTGTGTGCGCACCCCGCATGTGTGCGTGCACGTTGCACCCTACTTCTGTGTGTGGTGTACACGTTGCATTCTACACCCCGCATCTGTGCGCGTTACACCAAGCACCCTACTTCTGTGTGTGCAGGCGTTACACCCTACTTCTGTGTGCACGTTACATCCCACACCCGTCTTTTCTGTGGGTACCATGCACCCAACTTTTATGGACGCTCGTCATGACGGTGTGCAGTGTATAAGCTATTGTTTTAACCACCTCAACACGGGTCAATTCTATCTACTGCTTTTCCTTTTTTTTTTTGCTACAAAATTACTTAGAACACCCAAACTATATCTATATTATATATTAGATATAGATATAGATATAGATATAGATATAGATAGATAGATATATAGATAGATAGATAGATAGATAGATAGATATAGATATATAGATATAGATATAGATATAGATATAGATATAGATATAGATATAGATATAGATATATATATATATATATATATATATATATATATATATATATATATATATATATATATATATATAGGCCCTGGAGAATAAAAAGTTGGGTGTTTTTATATCACACGATATTTGCGCAGAAGGTTTTCAAACGCAAATATCAGGAGGGATAGTTCCAGATGGTTGAGGCACTCGTGGACATCGCTGGGTCGAGCGGGGGCTCAGGTAAATATTGGAGGGGGTGCTCTGTGCAAAACCCTGGACCCAAACATTCAATGTTTTGTTCCCCAAGCCACTTGGTTATCACTTTTGCCGTATGGCAAGGTGCTCCATCATGCTGGAAAAGGCATTGTCACCAAACTGTTGGTCAGATGTCTTTATGAAACCTACAGTTCTACCTTTCACACATAAATGTTCTCTGGTATGTATATGGGAAACTGTTTGCAGACTTGCACTATGCACATTATATGCACTCTGCCCCTATTTATTGCAGGTGGAAAAAAAAAATCTCCTTGATAAGTTATACAACCTCTTTATGGTGACTATATCTGACATCAGTTGTAAAATGTGGGTCAACTAGATTTTGTTCTGACCCAATCATCTAAAACAATAGGGAGACCAGGGCCCAGGATTTTCTTCCAAAATCTTCCACGCCCTAACATGGCTGTGATCGACTGGTAGATTGCAATCGATCTGTTGCCGACTCAAATTCTAAATCTTCCCTTCTCCATCCATAACAAACAAAAAAAAAAAAGTTTAGGCTATAGATGCACTTTAAATTTGTAATGTATTTTCATAAGAAGCAATAGGACTGATCCATTTAAACTGAAAAAAAGAAATGGCATACAGCATCTAATCAAAATCCTATTGGTTTCCTGAAAAATACAGTGAAATCTGATTGGTTCCTATTAGTTACAAGTCCAGTTCTCTACTTGCTTTTCATTCTCCTCCTTTTTTTTAATTTTTAGGCCTCATGCACGCTGCAAGTGTGTGTGTTGTGTTTTTTTTTTTTCTTTTTCTTTTCTTTTCTGCCGCTAAATGCCCCTGCATGTTAGCCTATGTGTCCATGCTTTTGGCAGAATAAAACGCTTGATACACCCAAATGCACCCAATGGCCAGTGAAATGAATTGATCCCCGAGTGCCTGGCACGTCTAAACACGTCAGTAGTTTTTTTTTTTTTTTTTTTTTTTTTCTGCCAAAACTCTGCTGCCAGGAAGAAAAGTTAGCAATACAGGGAAGTCCAGTGTGCATGAGGCTTTGTTATAGGTAGAAAAAAATTGCAAAAGTTATCTTTCTGTGTATTATAGGCCAGCTACGCCACATCTTGAGGTTGAAAAAAAACCTCTAGTTGGTGAGATTTGGCACACGTTAGTTGGTTTCTTTGCCACCTGATGCAAGGTTTTAACCACTTGACCTCCAGGCCTTTTTCTGACACTTTTGTTTACATGTAGAATTCTGTATTTTTTTGCTAGAAAATCAGTTAGAACACCTAAATATTATTATTATAATTATTATTATTATCGCAGGCTCTAGAGCAGTGATGGCGAACCTTGGCACCCCAGATGTTTTGGAACTACATTTCCCATGATGCTCAACTACACTGCAGAGTGCATGAGCATCATGGGAAATGTAGTTCCAAAACATCTGGGGTTCCAAGGTTCGCCATCACTGCTCTAGAGCATAAAATTGTGGACTTTGCAATTTTTATTGCGCAGCGTTTTTTTAGGAATACAAAGAAGGGCAACAAAGCTAATAAAGGGTCTGGAGGATCTTAGTTATAAGGAAAGGTTGCGAGCACTGAACTTATTCTCTTTGGAGAAGAGACGCTTGAGAGGGGACTTCAATATAAAAATACCGTACTGGTGACTTTACAATAGAAATAAAACTTTTTCGAAAAAGAGTTTAACAAGTCTCGTGGTCACTCATTAAAATGAGAAGAAAAGAGTTTTAACCTTAAACTACGTAGAGGGTTCTTTACTGTAAGAGCGGAAAGGATGTGGAATTCCCTTCCACAGGCGGTGGTCTCAGCGGGGAGCATCGATAGCTTCAAGAAACTATTAGATAAGCACCTGAAATCCCTGTATGTTGTGGTCAATGTAATGTAATACTGACACATAATCACACATAGGTTGGACTTGATGGACTTGTCTTTTTTTTTTTTTTTTTCAACCTCACCTACTATGTAACTATATATACTTGGTCTGTGTGAAAATTAGTCTACAAGCTATGGTGCCAATCACTGAAAATTGATCACACCTGAAGTACTGATGGCCTAGCTCATTTCTTAAAACCCTAATAAGCCAGGACTGTACAAATACCCCCCCAAATGACCCCTTTTTGGAAAGTAGACATTCAAAGGTATTTAGAAAGAGGCATTGGGAGTTTTTTTGAAGTTGTAATTTTTTTTTTTCTTTTTTCTCAAAAGTGTCATATTATCAGGTTATTTCTCACACACAGCATATGCATACCACAAATTACACCCCAAAATACATTCTACTACTCCTCCTGAGTATGGCGATACCACATGTGTGAGACTTTTGCACACCGTGGCCACATACAGAGGCTCAACATGCAGGGAGCACCATAAGGCGTTCTAGGAACATAAATTGCACATCTAATTTCTTGACTACCTCTTGCACTTTTGAAGGCCCTGGGGCACCAGGACAATCAAACACCCCAAAAAATTACCCCATTATGGAAGAAAACACCTCAACTAATAATCTATGAGGCATATCAAGTCTTTTGAACATGTAATTTTTTTTTTCTACAAGTTTTTGGAAAATGTGAAAAGAAAATGAACATTCATTTTTTTTTTTTTTTTTTTTTTTTTATTTTTTTTACACAAAGTTGTACATTTTTATAATATTTCTAACACGCGGCATGTGGCAAAAATTACACCCCAAAATAGATTCTCCTACTCCTCCTGAGTATAACGATACCACGTGTGAGACTTTTACACAGCCTGGCCACATACAGAGCTCCAACATGCAGGGAGCATCGTCAGGCGTTGTAGGGGCATAAATTTCAAATCTAATTTGACTACCTATTACACTTGGAGGCACTGTAGTGGCATGGAAGAGCCTAGGATGGGGATGGCTAAACATGGTTGAGCCATGGATGGGATGGCTGGGTCGGGTATGGTTGAGTGTGGATGGGATGGCTGGGTATGACTGAGTGTGGCTGGATGAGTATTGCTGGGATGGATTAGTGCAGGAATGGGCACAGATAAGCGCTGTGGGCACTACACATCCAGCCCACAGCGCTGCAGCACTTAGATCTCTCCACTCTCCGCTCACTGTACCGATCGGTACAGAGAGTGGCGAGTTGAACCGGACATGACGTCGGTTTGTTTACAAGTGATCGCTCTGTCACCTGACGGAGCGATCACATGGTAAACTGCCACTATCAGTGGCCATTTACTGTCATCTGTGGTGCGGTCACGGATATTCCCGGGTGCGCGCCCCAGGGGGCCCGCGGGAGCAAGATTCCAGGAGGACGTCCATGGACGCCCTCCCAGAATAAGCCGACCGTGCTGCAGCCATCTTTTGGCTATGGCCTGGTCGGCATGTGGTTAAAGGATCTCTGTGTGGTACAATGCAGGGGACTCGCTGCTTTGGAAACAGTCTGCCAGACGCAGGGCAGGCTAGTTTAGCAGTGCAGTGGCGGTCAGAGGAGTCTCGCCAGCCTGCCACATTCTCTTCTATGGAACTTGAGGACAGGACTGCAGATGGAGCACCTGCTCGAGTTGAGCCAGCGGTAGCATCTGGGTCCAACACTGCCCCCAAGGTAAGCCCTTGTCTGTGGATAAAGAGCTACTGCTGCTGGGGGGTCTGTATAAGCCTTTTTTTATGGTTTTGTTTTCTGGTTTTTTATTTCGTTTTTTTTTTCTAGGGTGACAAACCTGTAAAGAAAACATGTGGGAACTGTAGAGCCAGGCTTTCTGATAAATACCAAAAATTACCGCGCTACTCACTATAGTTGATGATAAAAAAAGCTGCAGTCATTAATGTGAGGCGTGCACATACTAAACAGAAATATTTAAAAAAGACCGCGCTAAAGGCAATACCATGTGATATGACTAATGAAAACATATACAATTGTTTAAAATGAATTAATACAAAATTAATATATGTGAATAAAAAACACCAAAGCTCTATAGAAAAAGTGACTGAAAAATATAAGTCCCAAATGGAGATAGCAGAAGTCCCAAATGAAGGTAAGAAAAGTGACTGGCGTCACAAAAGCACACAGTTCATGAAGCCAAGACAAATGTAAACAGTGATCATGGACATGTAACGCAGTCCTTGGAGCCAAGGTAGGTGTATTCAATGTGCATAGACGTGAAACACCCAGTGAAAAATCCTCCACCTAATAAGATGTCCGCTTACCAGAGGTAAGCTGTGAAACAGCTTAGTAATAATCTCTGTACGGGGAAGATCAGCTCCTCAGGTCTCCAATAGGGAAGAGGGTGGGCAGGATCTAACGATGTATTGAGCTCAATCCACACAGTAGGAGGACCCAAAAGGACAAAACAAATTCTCCATAGTGTAAAACTGTATTACAATTTATTGAGGTATAAAACTGGTCTGGAAACGTTTGGAAGGTTGACGCGCTGACGTCATCGTTTTTCGCCTGAACGGGTGCATGCAAGCCAGCCGGCTGTTCCTACTTTATGTGCCTTTATATCGTGATTTTAAATGTAAGTGTGACCAGTTTTATACCTCAATAAATTGTAATACAGTTTTACACTATGGAGAATTTGTTTTGTCCTTTTGGGTCCTCCTACTGTGTGGATTGAGCTCAATACATCGTTAGATCCTGCCCACCCTCTTCCCTATTGGAGACCTGAGGAGCTGATCTTCCCCGTACAGAGATTATTACTAAGCTGTTTCACAGCTTACCTCTGGTAAGCGGACATCTTATTAGGTGGAGGATTTTTCACTGGGTGTTTCACGTCTATGCACATTGAATACACCTACCTTGGCTCCAAGGACTGCGTTACATGTCCATGATCACTGTTTACATTTGTCTTGGCTTCATGAACTGTGTGCTTTTGTGACGCCAGTCACTTTTCTTACCTTCATTTGGGACTTCTGCTATCTCCATTTGGGACTTATATTTTTCAGTCACTTTTTCTATAGAGCTTTGGTGTTTTTTATTCACATATATTAATTTTGTATTAATTCATTTTAAACAATTGTATATGTTTTCATTAGTCATATCACATGGTATTGCCTTTAGCGCGGTCTTTTTTGAATAATTCAGGCTTTCTGATAGTTGTAAGAAACTATTTTGTGAGGATTGTATTCCCTCAAAGGCAGGTTCTGGGTCTACTGCCTCAGTTAATAACTTCTATGAAAGGTAGTGGCCTCTTTTGGGTCCTTTAATGACAGAGTAGCCAGGCTAGGACCTTCCACTTCTAAACCTGTGACTCAGGAGCCTTCAGTCTCAGCTAGGGCTCTACCTCTTTTTAGTATCAAAGACCAGTAGTTCATGTAATGTTTCTGTCCTGGAAGAAGGTGAGAATCCGGTATCTATGTCTGATGAGGAGTCTGCATCGGAGGATGAAGATACTGGTAGCACAACTAGGTATCTTTTTCCAGTTGAAGATATTGACAAACTATTAAAGTCAATAAATACTTCTGAACAGATCGAGATGCCTGAGCAAGCCCAATCTGTTCAGGATAAAATGTACAGGTCTGCAAGGATAGGAAAACTAGGTCTTTTCCTGTGCATCATTCACTCAAGGACATGATCCTTTGAGTGGAAAGATCCTGAAAAAAGGTTATTCCAGTCTAGAGGACACAAGAGAAGGTTTCCCTTTCAGTCTGATTTTGAAGAAGTTTTTTTTTCAAATGTTCTAGATTGGATGCTCCTATGTCACAAGTATCTAAAAAGTCAGATCTTTCATTTTGAGTACACTGGAGTCCTTAAGGAACAGATGGATAGGAAGGCCGACTCTTTATTATGTAAAGCCTGGGATGCGTGGGCCTTTTCTTTAGGACCAGCTGTAGCGTCCACCTGTATTGCTAGGAATTTAGATGTTTGGGTCCAACGTCTGGATGGCCTCCTCTGTGCGGACAGCCCCATAGAGATCAGAGATTCTCTACCCCTTATTGCCAAGTCTGTTGCTTTTTTGACTGATGTGGCAGCAGATTCTGCAAAATCTGTGGCCAGAACTTCAGCACTCATTAATTCTGCTAGACGGGCCATCTGGCTGAAATCTTGGGAAGGTGATCTTTCCTCCAAGAATAAACTCTGCGGCATACCCTTTGAGGGCAAACTCTTATTCGGTTCTTCCTTAGAGGAAGTCCTAGCTTGTTCCTCCAAGAAGAGTAAACCATTTCCATCTTCTCAAAATAATGAGCCCCAGAATAAGAGGCCTTTTTCGTAGCTTTCAGAACAAAGTAAATCTTAAGGCCAACAAGTGGTCATGTAACAAAGACCAGCAAAAAGGAGGGCACTCTTTTCTCCTTCAGACCAAAAATATCCAGTGATGCTAGAGTGGGGGTAGGAGGGAGATTGTCCCATTTCATCAATCCTTTTTTATCTTCCAAATGATAGGAGGTTACAGGTTGGAATTCAAAAGCTCCCCACCCCAGAGGATTTTGCTTGCCCATCTGCCGAGGGACTGAGAGAGACGACAGGCCATGGTGAATCTGATTGCAATGTGGGAAACAGAGGGTGTTATTTCTCCTGTTCCGGAAGATCAAAAATTCAGAGGATTACTGGTAAGGAAGGCTTCCAGCGGGTTTTGGATGGTCTTCAATTTAAGCGTCCTGAACAGATTCATAGTCTACAGACGATTCCGGATGGAAAACATTTATTCTGTAAGGAATCTATTATTGCCAGGAGTATTCATGGTAACCCTGGATTTTCAGGATGCTTATCTTCATGTACCAATTTGCCAGAGTCATCAAAAATTCCTCAGATTTGTAGTTCTCATGGAGAACGGTCATTGGCAGTTCAGAGCCCTCCCTTTTGGTCTCTCGGCAGCACCAATGATTTTCACGAAAATCATGGGCGAAGTCATGGCCTATTTTTGGATACAGAGGGTATCGTTCCATATTTGCCCGAGAGAAAGAGAGCCTTGTTCAGGATCTACAATTGATCTTACCTCAGACCTTTCAGAAATTGGGGTGGAAGGTCAATCAGCAGAAGTCTTGCCTGGTTCCCTCCCAAAGCATGCCCTTTTTGGGTTATCTAATAGACACTGTTGCCCAAAAGATTTTTCTTCCGGGAAGAAAAGATTTTAAACATTCTTCTCTCCGTGCAGAGCTTCAGGTTGCTCCCGAAGGCCTCCCTTCGTCAGATCATGCAGTTATTGGGCTTTATGACTGCAGCCATTCCGGGGGTGCCATGGGCCCAATTGCATTCCAGGCCCCTTCAGGCGTTTCTTCTGCGTCATTGGGATCTCAGCAAAAGCTCTTTGAATCAGCTCATACAGCTTCCAAGAGAGGATTTACTCAATCTGTCCTGGTGGGAACATCTGCAGGGAGGGAAGGACTGAGCACAGAATTCCCTAATGAAAATTACTATAGATGCCAGTCTGTAGGGCCAGGGAGCTCACTCAGGGGACTGGCAAGCCCAGGGAGTCTGGCTGCCGGAGAAGACATGCCACTCATCGAATTTCAGAGAACTGTAGTATGCAAGACTAGATTCTGGCACACGCCCTTTTGAAAAAAAATCAGACGCTCGGTTGACCAACAATCGTACCGTTTGTACGAGGCTTTAAGCTGGATACACAAGATACAACTTTTGTTGTTAGATTTCCTTTAGGTTTACCTTTTTAACTATGTATGCCTGAAAATTGAAAATGTTAAAGTTTGACCTAATAGAATGGTTTTGGTAAGTCCTAAAGGAAAAAATCTAAATTGTATAGTGTGTATCCAGCTATAACCCTTTCATGACTAAGCCTATTTTTGAAATTTGGTGTTTACAAGTTAAAATCCATATTTTTTGCTAGAAAATTACTTAGAGCCCCCAAACATTATATATATTTTTTTAGCAGAGAATCTAGAGAATAAAATGGCGACTGTTGCAATATTTTTTTATCACACGGTATTTGTGCAGCGGTGTTTTAAACGCAAATTTTTGGAAAAGGGACACTTTCATGAATTTTAAAAAATCCAAACAGTAAAGTTACCCCAATTTTTTTGTATAATGTGAAAGATGATGTTACGCCGAGTAAATAGATACCAAACATGTCACCCTTTATAATTGCACGCACTCGTGGAATGGCGACAAACTACGGTACCTATGAATTTCCATAGGCGACGCTTTAAAAAATTTTTACGGTTACCAAGTTAGAGTTACAGAGGAGGTCTAGGGCTAGAATTATTGCTCTCGCTCTGACGATCGCGGCGATACCTCACATGTGTGATTTGAACACCGTTTACATATGCGGGCGCGACTTCCGTATGCGTTTTCTTCGCTGCGCGAGCTCGCGGGGACAGGGGCACTTTAAAAATTTTTTTTTTTTTTTTTTTTATTTATTTATTTTTTTTACTTTATAAATTATGTTTTAAATTTTTTTTTTTTTTTTTTTTTTTTTACTTTTATTGCTGTCACAAGGAATGTAAACATCCCTTGTGACAGTAATAGGTGGTGACAGGTACTCTTTATGGAGAGATCGGGGGTCTAAAAGACCCACCATCCCTCCTTTACACTTCAAAGTATTCAGATCGCCGAAAACGGCGATTCTGAATACTGTGTACTTTTTTAAATTCGGCGCCATTGGCAGCCGAGTAAACGGGAAGTGACGTCATGACGTCGCTTCCGCGTTTACAACAAGGAGGCTGGAACGAAGCCGCTCACAGCTTCGTTCCAGCCCGCCCCCAACCGCCGAAAGTTCCCGATTGGATACCGAGCTTCCCGATCGCACGGGAGGCCCGGTAACAGCGGCGGGAGGGGGGGATGTCCCCTCCCGCTCCCCCGGTATAACAACCGAGCGGCTTTTAGCCGCATCGGTTGTTATACACGGGTAGCCGATCGCCCGCTGTAAACAACGGTACCGGGATGATGCCTGCAGCTGCGGGCAATATCCCGGTATAACCCCGGAAAGCCGAGTACGCATATGTGCGTACGGTCGGCGGGAAGGGGTTAATGTTTACTATCCATAGGTGACGATTTAAAAGCCTTTACAGGTTATCACTTTAGATTTACCTAGATCTAGTGCTAGAATTACGGCTGCAGGCATCATCCTGGTATAACCACTTTGAAGTCCAGCGACGTACAGGTATGTTGCTGGTCGGCAAGTGGTTCATGAAGGTGAGATGGAATGAGGGGAACAAAGCATTTTCCGTAGGTACAGCAGCCTGTTCCAATGAATGGGCCTCTGTGCCCACACAAATGTGGCTGCAGGGAAAGCAACATAGTGTTAACCTAGCCTTTGGGGGTTTAAGAACCAGAAAATCCACTAGCATTTAAGATGCACAAGCATTGTAATTTGTACTCTCTGTAAGAATGCGTGGAATACAAAGGCAGGGGACATAAACTAAGCTCAAATGTTGAGGAGTCAGCTGGTGACAGTGGTTTCAGGGGATGGGGATGAACAGTAGTAGCGTGTTTTAAGGGAATTAAAACATGCATTGAGACATTTATTTTGTTGCTCTTCATCCTGCTTCTCTGAATAGCTCAAAGCACATCAAGAGTCAGCTTCCCATAGGTCGAGTGTGAGAATGGCAGGTGTACATTGAAATCAACACTGGAAACCACACTGGGTGGTATACATCTGCCACAATGTTGATTTGCAGCAGAACACTTGGGGACCACCAACATTTTCTCGTGGTCCATGGATCACAGGTTGGTGACCGCTGTTCTAGACCTCACATAACTGTTATATTACTTACTGGAATAACTATATTTTTATGAAAGCATTACAATAGAACAACCTCATCACTATTGTGAAAAAAATAGTGTATCTATTTTACCTTGGTAAAAAGCAAGTGTTATGTTTTACTCTAAGCTGGCCATAGATTGATCGAAGTTCATAAGACCCCTTTCACACTGGGGCGGTGGGTGCGTCGGCGCTATTTTTAGCGGCGCTTTACTGTCAATTTTGCAGCGCTATTCGGCCGCTAGCGGGGTGCTTTTACCCCCCACCTGCTAGCAGCCAAGAAAGGGTTAAAACCACTGCAAAGTGCTGCTGCAGCAGCGTTCTAGCCGCGCTGCCCCATTGATTTCAATGGGCAGGAGCCATTTAGGAGTGTTGTATACACTCCTAGATGCTGCTAGCAGGACTTTTTTTTTTTTTTTTGCCGTCCTGCTAGCGCACTGCTCTCTCTGGGCTTTCACATTGGAGAGACAGCAGCGGCTTTTTCAGGGCGCTTTGCAGGCGCTATTTTTAGCGCTCTAGCGACTGCAAAGCGCCCCAGTGTGAAAGGGGTCTAAGGGACTGGAAAATTTTTATTCACGTGTGGCCTCTCAGACGTCGCTCATTAGTCGAACGGCTTGTTGAGTTTCTCGGTCAGCAGCTGCAGCCGCTGATCAGTGTATTCCGACAGCAGAGAATACCCACTGTAAGAACACAATGGGGGGGGGGTTGGGTGTTTACTAAAACTGATGCACACCGTAACTGGTGCAGCTGATTGGTTACTATTATCAGCTGCACCAGTTTTAGTAAATCTCCCCCAATGTCTCAACGGGGAGAATTCCTGTATCTGCTGACTGAACAAGAAGGGGGTAATATATGGCCAGCTTTACCTTCTGCCTCTAAAGGATCTGAGGTTGCAATCGAATGACATCCATCTGAGAGATTTTCGTGCCTGGTGTCAGCTTATCTGACCAGAGGATCTTGTTCCATGTAGTACTGTGACATGGTGTTCTACAGCTTGCAAAACTCTTGGAAGGAGTAACTGGGTGGTCTGTTTTGTCATTGACTATTGCAAACATTAGGAAAATCTTCCTTTCATGAACCTGTACTTGCTATTTGGTGTTGGTGCCAGGCAAAATAGTGTGTGTAAAGCTGTATATACACTAGTAGGATTTGTTTAGTGTTTCATTTTAAAAATGTACTTTTGTTCAATTTTCTTTGTTTGGATCAAATCAACATTCATTTTCTACTGGACTGATGAGAAAACTGGATGGAATTTTTTTTCTCAAACGGACAAATTTGTATGTAGTTTTTGTTCAGTAAAGTCCATACACTCCAAAATCAAACATTAAAAGCAAACTACATTTTGACTTTTAAAATATTTGTGAAGTGGAACCTTCAACAACTCCTTTGGGCACTCTATTGGCTTTTGGAGTTTGACCCTCAAAACAATTGTCTGAAGTGCATATTCTTTTATATCTGGGACCAGGCTGTACGCTCACTGATTAGATTCAAGGATATCCAGTCACCCAGGAATGTATCAGACAGCCGAGTTTAGACACAAGGAAGAGATGTATAGCTCTCCATAATTATAGTTATTTTTAGGTTTCTAGTTCACACCAGATGCAGTTCTGTGCGCTTTTTTTCTGCACTAAAAATGCATGCAGTGTTTTTCATGTATTGCAATGGCTCTAGTTCACACTGGTGCAGAAAAAAAGTAGAGCGTGCTGCATTTTTTTTTTTTCTGCACAGAACTGTACTGGAACCTAGCAAAGTGTATAAAACCACTGGAACTGCGTGTGGTGTGAACTGTAAGCAAAAACTGTTTCGGAATGTATCCAGAGTGCATTTTTGTGGTATGAATTGGCCTTAAAAATGCATGCACAGTGTTTTTCTATGTATGGCAATGGCTCTAGTCCACGCCAGTGCAGTCAGTTCCAGTCTGTTTCCGGTGAAGAAGCTGACAGCATTGGCCGACGGCTCGCCCCCCCCATCGCCAGCAACTTGGAACGTCAGTGTTGAATTTTTATTTGCTACGGGGTGGTAACAGGTAAAAACAGTTTACATGTTTCGGCCAACGGCATTCGTCATAACAAAGTGTGGCAAATAAAGATACGACCCGAATGTTTCGAGTTGCTGGCTTCCTATAATTGTCTGCATTTGGTGTAAGCAGACACTGAAAGCTTGAGCACCATTACTTGCAGGACTCCAGATTCTGGATTTACCAGGATTTTGATGTGAGCGCCACTCCTCCTCCCCATACCTGAAATTAAACAGTTGAGAGAACTGGCTAGACACAATATAAAAGCAATAAGGCAAAAAAGAAACCAGTTGGGGAGGACAAAGATGGACAAGAAAGGGCAAGGCGAGAGTCCAGGGTTGCAAGTTTCATGATCTATGAAATAAAGCTAGCGGCATGGGAGAGCAGCAAACCACAAAGGGCCAGAGGATGCAGGATTGGAACCAGACCTCACAATCTATTCATATGTCTGTATGTGTTGTATTGGACATCAAGGTCAGAAGATGCATCCTTTTTGAACATGAGGCTGGTGTTTCTAAATTTTGGGGATGAAAAAACAAAGTGGGAGATTGCATTAAGTGTGTATTCTACTGTCGCCCACATTTTGTATCCCCCTTATTATACATGTTTTGGACTTGCATCTACATCTCTTATCTTCCCTATGTGGTGTATGAGCCACGTACAAGTCTGTATGGGAATCAACATATTCCAATGGTAACTGTAGTTTGTGATCTCCACAACCACCCCCTCCATTTTCATACCTCTCTTTTAAACAAGAGAAAGAGGGAGGCCTTGTAAAAGAAGACCGTGAAAATGGCATGGCTAAATTGCGCTGATTGAGTGTGGCTTAAAGGCGCATGTTTAAGTAGTCTAAGCCTACATACTGTATACACTGGGCACAGTCTGTAGTCCTTGTACCGCAACATCACTACTGTGCTACTAGTGAATCTCACTTAAACTGAAATGATCAATAAATGGGAGGGAAAAATGCCCAATGTATGTTGCCAAGGAAAGAAAAATTGGCTGGTGTGATGGGAGGGGGGGCCAGGCAAAATGTCTGTCATTGGTGGTCGGTGGTAGAAAAATATCCAGTGTTCCAGTGTCTGTGGAAGGAAGAATGCCCTGACGGTGCTCAGTGTTGGGCAGAATTGTAGCTAGTTGGAGTAAAATGTGTACTTGGGTAATACTTTCAAAAGTCCCAGAAAGCAATCAATCACCACTTAGACTGACCTGATGGGGAACTGCCATAATTCAACATGCCACAGGGGACCTTGCGGGCGCTGCAAAATTTCAATCCCTGGCGGTCTATTGTGTTACCAATGGTTTGTTTGGTGACTGTGGTCCCAACTACCTTGAGATCATTCACAATCTCCTCCCATGTAGTTCTGGGCTTATCTCTCACTTTTTTTTCTCATGATCATTTGTACCCCATGAGGCAAAACCTTGCATGGAGCTCGAGACCAAGGGTGATTTTGATGGTTATTTTGTATTTCTTCCATTTGCAAATAATCGCTCCAACAGTTCTCTTCATCAAGCTTCTTGTTAATGATCTTGTAGCCCATTCCAGCCTTGTGCAGGTCTACAATCTTTGGTCTTGTGTGTGTGTGTGTGTGTATGTGTGTCTGTGTCTTCTTTTTTTTCCTTTTTTTTTTTTTTTTTTCCTTTTTTTTCCTTTTTCCTTTTTTTTTTTCTTTCCTTTTTTTTTTTTTTTTTTTTTTTTTTTCCTTTTTTTTTTTTCCTTTTTTTTCCTGTGTCTACCATTTAGGCTGCATTCACACCTGAGCGTTTCAAAGTCACACATTTTGCCGTGATTTTGTGATCTGCCCCAGAAGTTCATGTTCGTTGTTTGTTGTTTTTTATTATTTTTTTTTATTTTTTTTGAGCTTAGGGCGTTTTTCAGGCGTTTTGCTTCAGGTGTGAACAGGTGCCATTGAAATGAATGGGATTTTGCTTGTTGGGCATTTTTCGGGCGTTTTTACAAGCATTTTATGAGCTGAAAATGCTCAGGTGTGAATGCAGCCTAAAAAAAAGATGACAATTGTCGACCCTTTATTTCTTTGTAAGTGGGCAAACTTGCAAAATCTGCAGGGGATCCAAAAATTGTATAAAAACATGTATGTAAAAAATACTTTAGGTTGTCTGGCATTGCTTTTTTTTTATTTGATTGTGTTGTGGTTTTTTTTTTTGCTGTATTTTGTTTCTGGTAGCTTTAGGTCTGTTGCAGTTCTTTGGTATATGCTCATAGCTGCTTCTTTATATTGGGTAATAGGTTTATATACTGTACGTTTTAATAATCAAAAATATAAAGGGGGAGGGTGTTGAATGCATTTAGGTAGACAGTAGTATGTAAACCCTTTCACTAAAATCTTATATAAGCTTGTATAGTTTATAAACATGTTAAAGGCATTTATAATCACAAAATCTGTAGCTGTCATTTAAAATGTAATACCTGAAGGTCTCTGTTCAGGGACTTCCTGTTGTAGGATGAGAGTAGTTTGTCCCAGTCTTCAATTTTTCTTCCCGGGTTGTCACCCTGCTACATGCTCTCCTAACCTACGTTGATGTACCATCACCATAAGGGGGGAAAAAAAAAAGAACTCTGAGAAATGTCATGCATCCCTCGTCCCCCAGGTAGACAGACATTGACTGCAAAGAGGCTGCTGTAGTCCAGCAGTGTTTAGGATTCAACAAAAGATGAAACCACAGAAACCAGATTTTATTAACAATTGTTTGATACATGGTGCGTTGGCTAACTAAAGTGCTGTGTAAACTGTTGGTGCTATATAAATCCTGAATAACTAAATGCCATTCAGGTAGGGCTTACATGTACTTATAATTACCATATCCTCATCACTCTAATACAACAAATTAGTTTTTAAAAGTAATTTTATTTTTAAGGAATATCCTTGTCTTGTCTTAGTTTGAACTATTTGTACAGCATATTTCTGCGCTGCATCCTGAGTAAGCAGAATCACTAAGGAGATTAAATGTCCAAGTTATTAAAGCTGATTAGAGCCACTTGGAGGCACAGGCGTTATGACTTCATTTTAAGTATACATTTTAAGTTTAAATTATTGTCTATTCGAAAATGTACTGCACTGAAGTGTTATTTTCTTGTACAGGATTTAAATGGTGCCAACAGTTTAAGCTACGTTTTCATAACAAAAGGGAAGACAGTACAAATATAATTTTAAAGAGAAAGTAAACCATGGTGGGTTTTACTTCCCTTCAAAGTAAAGGCATTTCTTTGCAGGGACACAGAGCCACAGTAATTACTGATGGGTTATTTAGGGTATCACTGGTGATTGGACACTGGCACACCCTATCAAAGTTCAACCCCCTATATAATCCCTCCCCTTGCAGGGATACTTCAGTTTTTACGCCAGTGTCTTAGATGATGGACGTGTAAAGATGTCCTGTGCTGAGCTCCAAGGGGAATATCCCATATCCTATACTGGGGGAAGCCAGGCGAACCGGATCCATTCAAAGTGTCCTTTCGTGGCCGAATTGGATGGTACCCGGGCCTCGTGTCTGAAGAATTAAGGTTTTGCCTGTAACGCTTCTCTTTTTAGAGAGCTGGACCCCGCATATTAGAAAATTGTTTTTCTAGCCGGGTGCTTTACAGGTCCAGAACTGCAGGATCCCCCTATTCGTAGGGGGCCCCCAGTCTCTGATGATTTTCCAAACGGAGCCCACCGTGAGAGGTGAAGATTGGGTCTGTATAACAGAACCCTGCGGCTGGATAAGGTAAGAGGAAATTCCACAGAATTTTTTTAATTCTAGTAGATTTTCTCCTTTAAGGTAAATGCATGCTATGCCTATTGTTATCACCGGGGGCTGCCAAGAGCACATGCCTTCACATGCTGGATTGTCTGTCTCAGTGTTCATGCTGTACAGCGTCTCCGGCCGGCTCCAGGTAGGATGAGATGGGGGGGGATTTCTCATGCATGAATGTTCCCCCCGGGCTAGGGGGAGGCCACAGGGGTTTGAAGAGCGGTTATACACCGCTCGAGCACCGCCGCCGCTGCCATTGCCGCCATTACACAGGCCCCATCACTACCGGCCTCTCTCTCCTGCCTCCCCCAGCCTTCCTCCATATTATTTCTGGAAGGTCGGCCAGCGCGGGAAGCGCTAGTTTTTTTGAAATTCGAGGGGGGGGGGGGGGGGCGGTAGAGGGGTGCGGGGGTGTCGGCACAGGTGCTTAGACGCCCACTCAGGCCAGCTGCAGGCTATTTTTAAAGCACTCTGTACAGGTGCACACAGCCTTTGGAGGGACACAGAGCTGACGGTCGCATGTAAGGTGGGACACAGACATTCACCTAGGCAGCATTTACTAAGGTAACACCAGACTGGGCATTTGGTAGCAGGGCTTTTAGCCGGACTACATCACTCAGCAGTCAGTGTTCATTTTGTGATACCTCCACCTTGTTGCTTTGCACTATGGGTAGAAGAGGTTCAAACACCCCAAGAACCAGAGATTCTAGGGGATCTCGGTCGGGTTCTGAGGACCCCCTTTCTGCAGCATCCCCCCCCCCCCCCCCCCCCGAGGGGCCAGGGACGGCTAGCCAAGGGGAGCCATTAGGCTCAGGGGCTATACCTGCCTCCGGCACTTCAGCCCCTGTATATATTACACAGGAGGTTTTTTCCCTCAACCATTAGTGGTTTAGAGGAAAGATTAATGGCCGTGATTACATCTTCACTCAGTGGAAGAAAACGCTCTAGGCCTTCCTCTGTTTCCCAAGACCCTCAGGAAGAGGAGCCCTGGGATAAGGGAGATGAATCTTTCAGAGGATCGGGATGGGACAGATGATTCCTCTTCAGAGGAATCAGGTGGAGAGGGACCCTCTGCGACTTCTCAGGAGGAGAAAGTCTTAGTGCAGATCCTTACTGAATTGGTCCGCTCCACATTCAGGTTGCCCGTATCTGAGTCGGTTAAAGAACCCTCTTCTTCTTTAGGGTCACTAAAGCCTTCTCAAACAGCACATGCTTTTCCTGTTCAAAGTTTACTTGAAAAGCTCATTTTATTCTGAGTGGGACAAACGTTTTTTTTCCGCCGAAAAAGTTTTCAACACTTTATCCGAAGGAAGAAAAGTTTATGAAAATGTGGGAAATACCGGCTATTGATGCCGCCATTTCTTCCGTAAATAATAGTCTGACTTGTCCTGTAGACAATGCTCAGATGCTCAGGGATCCTGTAGATAAAAAGATGGAATCCCTATTGAAGGATGTTTTCTCCTTGGCAGGTTCAGTGGCTCAACCTGCAGTTGCAGCGATTGGAGTCTGTCAATACTTAAAAGACCATGTTAAGCAGGTTATCAAAGTATTACCTGAACAGCAGGCCCAGGTGTTGGCTAACCTTCCTGCGGCCTTATGTTACATTGTTGACGCCATCAGAGATTCTATCGTGCAAACCTCTTTCACTGGGGTTGGTGCATATACGTAGAATCCTATGGTTAAAAAATTGGTCAGCCGAAGCACCATGTAAGAAGCTGCTGGCTGGGTTTCCATTTTGTGGTGCAAGTTTGTTTGGAGAAGACTTGGATGACTATATCAAGAAAATCTCTGGTGGGAAAAATACTCTTCTCTGTCAAGAAGAGTAAGTGTCCCTCTTTCAAACGGACTCTTTCCCCAGCGCCAGGGGCTTCAGCCTCCAGGCAGTCTCGATGGATGGCCTCCTTCGTCTGGGTTCAGAAACAAGAGTCAGCCCCAGGAACAAAAGAAGTCCTGGGGGAAGAAGCCTACTAGGCAAAACACTAAGATCTCTTCATGAAGGGGCGTCCCCGCTCCCTCGAGTGGGGGGAAGACTGCGACAGTTTTTAGAGCTCTGGCAGGAGGACTTCCAGGACAGATGGGTAATCTCCACAGTAACCTTAGGGTACAAGCTGGAGTTTTAGGAATTTCCCTCTCCTCTGTTCCTCAGATCAAGTGTTCCCAGAGACCCAGAGAAGCAGCAGTCGCTCCTTCTAGCGTTAGAGCGACTTTTGTCGCAGGAGGTCATTATGATGGTTCCTGCAAAGGACCAGGGATTGGGCTTCTATTCCAACCTTTTTACGGTCCAAAAACCAAATGGGGTTGTCAGACCCATTCTGGATTTAAGGGGTCTGAACTGATTCCTAAGGATTCAGTCCTTCCTCATGGAATCAATTCGGACAGTAGTCTCCACCCTGCAGGGAGGAGAATTTCTGGCATCGATAGACATCAGAGATGCATATCTGCATGTGCCCATTTTTCCTGCTCATCAGAAGTTTCTGCGCTTCGAGATAGGAGGGCGCCATTTCCAGTTTGTGGCTCTGCCTTTTGGGATAGCCACTGCACCTCGAGTGTTCACAAAGGTCTTGGCCCCTCCTCTGGCCAGATTAAGGGCTCAGGGTATAGCTGTCATAGCATACCTAGACGACCTGCTACTGATAGACTGGTCGGTAGCCACCTTGAACGGGAACTTGAGAACCACAGTCAAGTATCTGGAACACCTAGGTTGGATCCTCAACCTAGAAAAATCTTTCCTAAAACCAGTAAGAAGACTGGAGTATTTAGGTCTGATCATAGATACAAGCCAGGAGAAAGTATTTCTACCTCAGGCAAAGATCACTGCTTTAAGGGAGCTGATTCTGGCAGTCAGGACCAAGAAGGGTCCTTCTGTCTGCCTTTGTATGAGGCTGCTAGGGAAGATGGTGTCTTCATTCGAAGCAGTTCCTTTATGCTCAGTTCCATTCAAGACTACTGCAACACAGTATTCTGTCGGCCTGGAACAAGAAGGTTCAGGCGTTAGACTTTCCAATGCACCTGTCGCATGCGGAGCTTCAGAGTCTCAATTGGGGGCTCATACCCGAAAACCTGCGGAAGGGGAAATCCTTTCTACCGGTTACCTGGATGGTGGTAACAACAGATGCCAGTCTGTCAGGTTGGGGAGCAGTTCTGGAACAGTCTGCGGTTCAGGGGGTGTGGTCCAAGATAGAGAGGACCTTACCCATCAACATTCTGGAGATGCGGGCAGTATACCTAGCCCTAAAAGCCTGGACTATCAGGCTACAGGGTTGCCCGGTCAGGATCCAGTCCGACAATGCCACAGCAGTGGCTTATGTCAATCATCAGGGAGGCACCCGGAGCCGAGCTGCTCAAAAGGAGGTGAACCAGATCTTAGTCTGGGCAGAGATGCATGTGCCATGCATATCGGCAGTTTTCATTCCAGGGATAGAGAACTGGCAGGCGGACTATCTAAGTCGCCAGCAGTTACTTCCAGGGGAATGGTCTCTGCATCCCGACGTCTTTTGGGCCATATGCCAAAGATGGGGAGTTCCAGATGTAGATCTCTTTGCAACCCTTATTCATCAAAAAGATAGACAGATTTGTGGCAAGGACGAAAGATCCTCTTGCATGCGGGACGGATGCGTTGGTGATTTCGTGGCATCGGTTCTCACTGATTTATGCATTCCCGCCTATTCTGCTACTGCCGCGACTTCTTCGCAGGAAAGGAAGTCAGTACTTCTGGTGGCCCCCACTTGGCCCAGAAGGACGTGGTATGCGGAAATAGTAAGGATGACGGTGGGTTCCCCGTGGACACTACTGGTACGCCCAGACCTGTTATCTCAAGGTCCAGTGTTCCATCCTGCCTTACAAACGCTAAATTTGACGGTTTGGCTATTGAGACCCACATTCTGAAGAGTCGTAGGCTTTCAGGTCCTGTGATATCTACCTTGATCAATGCAAGAAAGCCAGCTTCCAGAATGATTTATAGAGTCTGGAAAGCTTATGTAGGCTGGTGTGAATCCAGGGGTTGGCATCCCAGGAAATATGTGATGGGTAGAATTCTTGATTTTCTACAATTGGGTTTAGAGATGAAGCTGGCCTTGAGTACCATCAAGGGCCAGGTCTCGGCCTTATCAGTATTATTTCAACGGCCACTTGCTTCGCATTCTTTGGTTCGAAACTTTATACAGGGGGTGACGCATCTTAATCCTCCGGTTAGGGCGCCCCCAAACCCCTGGGACTTGAACTTGGTCCTGGCTGTGTTACAGAAACAGCCTTTTGAACCAATAAGTCAGATTCCTTTGGTCTTGACAAGGAAGTTAATTTTTCTGGTAGCCATCTCTTCTGTTAGAGTTTTAGAATTAGCAGCCCTTTCCTGTAAGGAGCCTTATTTGATTGTACACAAGGATAGAGTGGTACTGTGCCCTCATCCTACCAAAGGTGGTTTCTGATTTTCATTCAAACCAAGACATTGTTCTGCCTTCCTTTTTTTTCCAGATCCCTGTTCTCCGCAAGAGAGAGAACTACATTCGTTGGATGTAGTAAGAGCAGTCAAGGCCTATCTCGAGGGAACTGCTCAGATTTGCAAAACGGATGTTTTGTTCGTGCTGCCAGAGGGTCCCAATAGAGGACAGGCAGCATCAAAAGCTACCATTTCTAAATGGATTTGTCGGTTGATTTATTCAGGCTTACAGTTTGAAACAGAAATTTCCTCCGTTTCAGATCAGGGCACATTCCACAAGGGCTATTGATGCTTCTTGGGCAGTGCATCACCAGGCCTCTATGGCTCAGATCTGTAAGGCCGCAACCTGGTCTTCAGTCCATACATTCACCAGATTCTATCAGGTGGACGTAAGAAGGCATGAGGATATCGCCTTTGGGCGTAGTGTGCTGCGGGCAGCGGTACAGGGTCCTCAGGTCTGATTGCACCCTACTTGATTGTGGTCCTCCTCCCCCCTCAGATAGCATTGCTCTGGGACATCCCATCAGTAATTACTGTAGCTCTGTGCCCCGTGATGTTCGAGAAAGGAAAATAGAATTTTTTTTTTAAGACAGCTTACCTGTAAAATCCTTTTCTTTTGATGGACACAGAGGTCCCGCCCCTCTTCTAATACACTATATTGCTTGGCTACAAAACTGAGGTATCCCTGCAAGGGGAGGGATTATATAGGGGGTTGAACTTTCTGATAGGGTGTGCCAGTGTCCAATCACCAGTGATACCCTATATAACCCATCAGTAATTACTGTGGCTCTGTGTCCCGTGATGTCCATCGAAAGAAAAGGATTTTACAGGTAAGCTGTCTTAAAAAATCCAATTATTGTGCTAGTATGCCTCGCATACTAGCACGTTATGTAACCCTTGCCTGCAAATGAAGCCCACTTCTTCCCCGCTGCAGGCCGCATACATCTTCGGCCACTTTCTTCCAGGGCTATGGACTCCAGCTTTGAGACTGGCCGGAGCCGCGTGACATCACTCCCGTGCAGGGTCACGGCACACGCTCCTGAAGAAACGGCGTGGGCGGCCGTTCCTTCAGATCGCATGCGCCGATGACATCAGCAGTGCAGTAATAGAGTAAGAATGTTTAGAAGCCAAATACAGTACCTATAGATGAGCCTTGTTCTATAGGTACAACTTACACTGGGAGGTTTACAACCTCATTTAATACAGTAGAAGTCGGAGGGCCCTGCTTGTCAGAGCTTACAATCTAAGGGGGGGGGGGTAAAGAGATACAGAAGGTAATAACTGGGGGATGAGGTAATGGAGAAAAGTAGAAAAATAAAGTCCAGTTTTTAGGTGAGGGCAGGGTAGGCCTCTCTGAAGAGAGGGGGTTTCAAGGATTGTCTAAAAGTGGACAGGTTGGGGTAGGGAGTTCTAGAGGATGGTAGAGGCTCAGGAGAAGTCCTGGAGGCAAGCATGAGAGGAGGTGACAAGGGAGCTAGAGAGGTCTTGGGAGTAACAAAGAATACCCTGCGGGCAGAGTTGTGAATGGAGACTGTGTATAATATTTGACTGCTAGAATACTAAATATGGTTACATATTTTTAATGTACTATATTTGATTTAATTTCATCTCTCTCTGCCATACATACGAAGCTTTGCATAAAAAAAATATTGCTAGTTTATTGTGCAGACAAATGAATGTGCCCTTTTGGCTAATAGCATATCTATGGTCAAAATGTCATTTATTTTGGCTTCCACAATTATTTCTTTCCTACTCCTGTTAATCTGCACGATATTAAATTTTGTAAACTTACTTTATGTAGATCCCACACATTTTACTTCTGGGATTCTGTGACCCATATTTGCTATGTCCTATGTAAGCACTGCAGTGTCATGTAATTCGAAGAACCTACTTTCTGGGGTGCTGAGGGAAGAAGTTTTCAGGAGGGGGAGTCAGTACAGAAATCACTGCTTGCAGGGGGCCAGGGGATATGTAGTCCTTAGAAATCAAAAGCAAAGCAATGGTAAAAGAGAAGCTGCAAAGCATGAAGGGAATCCAGGAAGTTGTGGAAAGAGATGGCCAGCAGATAGGCAGCAGTCACAACATGAAAGGAGATTTTTCAAGTAACATTATATTGGATTGTCAAAAATAACTATTGTTTGTATTGGTTTTACAATGCTGGTGTAGTTGTATGCTGTGACCATAGAACTCTTTTTTTTAAAAAAACAGAAGAATGTGTGTGTGTTGTGTGTGTTTTGTGTGGTGTGTGTGTGTTTTGTGTGGTGTGTGTGTGTTTTGTGTGGTGTGTGTGTGTGTGTTTTGTGTGGTGTGTGTGTGTGTGTTTTGTGTGGTGTGTGTGTGTGTGTTTTGTGTGGTGTGTGTGTGTGTTTTGTGTGGTGTGTGTGTGTGTTTGGTGTGTGTTTGGTGTGTGTTTGGTGTGTGTTTGGTGTGTGTTTGGTGTGTGTTTGGTGTGTGTTTGGTGTGTGTTTGGTGTGTGTTTGGTGTGTGTTTGGTGTGTGTTTGGTGTGTGTTTGGTGTGTGTTTGGTGTGTGTTTGGTGTGTGTTTGGTGTGTGTTTGGTGTGTGTTTGGTGTGTGTTTGGTGTGTGTTTGGTGTGTGTTTGGTGTGTGTTTGGTGTGTGTTTTGTGTGTGTTTTGTGTGTGTGTTGTGTGTTTTTTTTTGTGCTGGACTAAGGAAGGAGTGCACTAACACTATTAGTACATCCAACACTGACCACTTGATGTGCCAGACATAGAATAACAGGATTGCATGAAAGTGTAAACATTTGCTGGCTAACTTTTGGAGGTTTTGGGTACTGCAATCTCTGCACTCGTGTTTCCTTGTCCGCCCCCCTCATTGACATTGCAAGTTTATTCCCTTGTTGGGTTTTTCTTTTATATTACATTGCTGATTTTGGAAGAATCTTTATATTGCTCCGAGTTGAGTGAGACCCCATGGTTAGGATTGCAGAGAGTACTGAAGGGAAATATCAGAAGCCAGTTGACTACCCATACCTAATCCAAAGGAACCCTGGTTTGAGTGCTCTACAAATACAGTAGCTTGACGTAAGGCAGGTCAGATGTACCACCCTCAAGATGGCCATCTTTTAATCTGCAAATAAGGTCATGGGGGGGGGGTTGTCCGTGTCTGCACATAACCTTCACGTAATTTTCAGCAACCCCAAGTCCCTTTAGGATATGCTTAAACACTTGGCTGTTTTAATGGGTAGAGCTTTGGCACTTAGAAAAAGGCGAGCCATGCTTGAAACTTTCTTCCTCATGTGTATTGCCATTGGCCTGTGAGGCAACCAATCCTAGTAATGGGCTAGTAGGACTGTATGGAGTGTTAACCTTTGACACTTCTAGGAGGTGTTGGAGCTTTTCCTGTCAGAGTACCCCAGCATTCAAGGGTAACAGCAGAGACCTGGGGCTTCTGAAGGTTCCTTGTAGCAGTCCCCCTCTCTGTAAGCCATAGGTTAGTATTCCATTATTACTGAATACAATTTATTAAAATCTGTAATGTAATAGCAATTTTGTCAGAATTCCTTTATTTCCCTTTCTTGCAGGATGAAGGAATGGTGGATTCAGGTGGGCCTTCTTACTTTTCCCCTCCTTGCTGTGTATCTGAACATTCCTCCTCCTAACCTCTCCCCTGCACTCTTTGCATGGAGATCAACTGGAGCATTCTTCACCTTCAATGAGCAGCAGATTTTCTATAGAGGTACCTGGCTACCCATTCTCCTTCAAAATCACTTGTGGAATGAGTGTGTTCATGGAATTTCTGAATTTAAAGTGGTTGTAAAGCCTAAACATTTTTTTTACCCTAATGCATTCTTTTGTTTGTTTTTTGTATTTACCTGAGCACTCATTTGATCCAGTGCCATGCACATCTGCAGCTTTTCTCTCCCCTCACTTCCGGGTCTCGCTGGCTTTGCTGGGGCACCGGGAGTCATTGGCTCCCAGTGCTGTCAATCAAAGACAGTGACGACGGAGTGGGGGCGGGTCAATGGAAACACTGGACAGAGGGTAGGGGCCAGCAGCGCCAGTGGGGGACCTGAAAAGAGGAGGTTTGCGGTGCTCTGTGCACAGAGCATGTAAGTATAGATGTGTGTGTTATTAACCTTTTTACAGTCTTTAACCACTTGACGACCGCCTCACGCCGATGTACGTCGGCAAAGTGGCACGGACAGGCAAAATCACGTACAGGGTACGTGATTTGCCTTCCGCGGGTGGGGGGTCCGATCGGACCCCCCCCCCGGTGCCCGAGGCGGTCGTCGTTTGTCCAGCGGCGATCGGTGATGAGGGGGAGACCATCCGTTCGTGGCCCCCCCCTCGCGATCGCCGCCGGCCAATGAGAATCTTCCTTTGCTGCTGTATGCTAAACAGCAGCAAAGGAAATGATGTCATCTCTCCTCGGCTCGGTAATTTCCGTTCCGGCCCGAGGAGAGAAGACATCAATGTGAGTGCACAAACACACACACACACAGTAGAACATGCCAGGCACACAAAACACCCCGATCCCCCCCCCCGATCGCCCCCCGATCCCCCCCCAATCACCCCCCCCCCCTGTCACAAACTGACACCAGCAGTTTTTTTTTTTTTTTTTTTTTTTTTTTTTTTCTGATTACTGCATAGTGTCAGTTTGTGACAGTAAGTGTGTTAGGGCAGTTAGTATTACCCCCCTGTAGGTCTAGGGTACCCCCCTAACCCCCCCTAATAAAGTTTTAACCCCTTGATCACCCCCTGTCGCCAGTGTCACTAAGCGATCATTTTTCTGATCGCTGTATTAGTGTCGCTGGTGACGCTAGTTAGTGAGGTAAATATTTAGGTTCGCCGTCAGCGTTTTATAGCGTCAGGGACCCCCATATACTACCTAATAAATGTTTTAACCCCTTGATTGCCCCCTAGTTAACCCTTTCACCACTGATCACCGTATAACCGTTACGGTTGACGCTGGTTAGTTTGTTTATTTTTTATAGTGTCAGGGCACCCGCCGTTTATTACCGAATAAAGGTTTAGCCCCCCGATCGCCCGGCGGTGATATGCGTCGCCCCAGGCAGCGTCAGATTAGCGCCAGTACCGCTAACACCCACGCACGCAGCATACACCTCCCTTAGTGGTATAGTATCTGAACGCATCAATATCTGATCCGATCAGATCTATACTAGCGTCCCCAGCAGTTTAGGGTTCCCAAAAACGCAGTGTTAGCGGGATCAGCCCAGATACCCGCTAGCACCTGCGTTTTGCCCCTCCGCCCGGCCCGGCCCAGCCCACCCAAGTGCAGTATCGATCGATCACTGTCACTTACAAAACACTAAATGCATAACTGCAGCATTCGCAGAGTCAGGCCTGATCCCTGCGATCGCTAACAGTTTTTTTGGTAGCATTTTGGTGAACTGGCAAGCACCAGCCCCAGGCAGCGTCAGGTTGGCGCCAGTACCGCTAACACCCACGCACGCAGCATACGCCTCCCTTAGTGGTATAGTATCTGAACGGATCAATATCTGATCCGATCAGATCTATACTAGCGTCCCCAGCAGTTTAGGGTTCCCAAAAACGCAGTGTTAGCGGGATCAGCCCAGATACCTGCTAGCACCTGCGTTTTGCCCCTCCGCCCGGCCCACCCAAGTGCAGTATTGATCGATCACTGTCACTTACAAAAGACTAAACGCATAACTGCAGCGTTCGCAGAGTCAGGCCTGATCCCTGTGATCGCTAACAGTTTTTTGGTAGCGTTTTGGTGAACTGGCAAGCGCCAGCGGCCTAGTACACCCCGGTCGTAGTCAAACCAGCACTGCAGTAACACGTGGTGACGTGGCGAGTCCCATAAGTGCAGTTGAAGCTGGTGAGGTGGCAAGCACAAGTAGTGTCCCGCTGCCACCAAAAAGACAAACACAGGCCCGTCATGCCCATAGTGCCCTTCCTGCTGCATTCGCCAATCCTAATTGGGAACCCACCGCTTCTGCAGCGCCCGTACTTCCCCCATTCACATCCCCAACCAAATGCAGTCGGCTGCATGAGAGGCATTTTTATGTCCTCCCGAGTACCCCTACCCAACGAACCCCCCCAAAAAAGATGTTGTGTCGGCAGTAAGCGCGGATATAGGCGTGACACCCGCTATTATTGTCACTCCTGTCCTGACAATCCTGGTCTTTGCATTGGTGAATGTTTTGAACGCTACCATGCACTAGTTGAGTATTAGCGTAGGGTACAGCATTGCACAGACTAGGCGCCATTTCACAGGGTCTCCCAAGATGCCAGCGCATTTTGAGAGACCCGAACCTGGAACCGGTTACCGTTATAAAAGTTAGTTACAAAAAAAGTGTAAAAAAAAAAAAAAAAAAAATATGAAATAAAAAAAAATAGTTGTTGTTTTATTGTTCTCTCTCTCTCTATTCTCTCTCTATTGTTCTGCTCTTTTTTACTGTATTCTATTCTGCAATGTTTTATTGTTATTGTTATTGTTATTATGTTTTATCATGTTTGTTTTTCAGGTGTGTAATTATTTACACTTTACTGTGCTTTATTGTTAACCATTGTTAACCATTTTTTTTGTCTTCAGGTACGCCATTCACGACTTTGAGTGGTTATACCAGAATGATGCCTGCAGGTTTAGGTATCATCTTGGTATCATTCTTTTCAGCCAGCGGTCGGCTTTCATGTAAAAGCAATCCTAGCGGCTAATTAGCCTCTAGACTGCTTTTACAAGCCGTGGGAGGGAATGCCCCCCCCCCCACCGTCTTCCGTGTTTTTCTCTGGCTCTCCTGTCTCAACAGGGAACCTGAGAATGCAGCCGGTGATTCAGCCAGCTGACCATAGAGCTGATCAGAGACCAGAGTGGCTCCAAACATCTCTATGGCCTAAGAAACCGGAAGCTACGAGTATTTCATGACTTAGATTTCGCCGGATGTAAATAGCGCCATTGGGAAATTGGGGAAGCATTTTATCACACCGATCTTGGTGTGGTCAGATGCTTTGAGGGCAGAGGAGAGATCTAGGGTCTAATAGACCACAATTTTTTCAAAAAAGAGTACCTGTCACTACCTATTGCTATCATAGGGGATATTTACATTCCCCGAGATAACAATAAAAATGATTAAAAAAAAAATATGAAAGGAACAGTTTAAAACTAAGATTAAAAAAGCAAAAAAATAATAAAGAAAAAAAAACAAAAAAAAAAAAAACACCCCTGTCGCCCCCTGCTCTCGCGCTAAGGCAAACGCAAGCTGCGGTCTGTCGTCAAACGTAAACAGCAATTGCACCATGCATGTGAGGTATCACCGCGAAGGCCAGATCGAGTGCAGTAATTTTTCCAGTAGACCTCCTCTGTAAATCTAAAGTGGTAACCTGTAAAGGCTTTTGAAGGCTTTTAAACATGTATTTATTTTGTTGCCACTGCACGTTTGTGCGCAATTTTAAAGCATGTCATGTTTGGTATCCATGTACTCGGCCTAAGATCATCTTTTTTATTTCATCAAACATTTGGGCAATATAGTGTGTTTTAGTGCATTAAAATTAAAAAAAGTGTGTTTTTTCCCCAAAAAATGCGTTTGAAAAATCGCTGCGCAATTACTGTGTGAAAAAAAAAAATGAAACACCCACCATTTTAATCTGTAGGGCATTTGCTTTAAAAAAAATATATAATGTTTGGGGGTTCAAAGTAATTTTTTTGCAAAAAAAAAAAACTTTTTCATGTAAACAATAAGTGTCAGAAAGGGCTTTGTCTTCAAGTGGTTAGAAGAGTGGGTGATGTGTGACATAAGCTTCTAAATGTTGTGCATAAAATGTCAGGACAGTTCAAAACCCCCCCAAATGACCCCATTTTGGAAAGTAGACACCCCAAGCTATTTGCTGAGAGGCATGTCGAGTCCATGGAATATTTTATATTGCGACACAAGTTGCGGGAAAGAGACAAATTTTTTTTTTTTTTTTTTTTTTTTTTTTGCACAAAGTTGTCACTAAATGATATATTGCTCAAACATGCCATGGAAATATGTGAAATTACACCCCAAAATACATTATGCTGCTTCTCCTGAGTACGGGGATACCACATGTGTGAGACTTTTTGGGAGCCTAGCCGCGTACGGGACCCCGAAAACCAAGCACCGCCTTCAGGCTTTCTAAGGGCGTGAATTTTTGATTTCACTCTTCACTGCCTATCACAGTTTCGGAGGCCATGGAATGCCCAGGTGGCACAAAACCCCCCCAAATTACCCCATTTTGGAAAGTAGACACCCCAAGCTATTTGCTGAGAGGTATAGTGAGTATTTTGCAGACCTCACTTTTTGTCACAAAGTTTTGAAAATTGAAAAAAAAAAAAAAAAAAATGTTTTTTCTTGTCTTTCTTCATTTTCAAAAACAAATGAGAGCTGCAAAATACTCACCATGCCTCTCAGCAAATAGCTTGGGGTGTCTACTTTCCAAAATGGGGTCATTTTGGGGGGTTTTGTGCCATCTTGGCATTCCATGGCCTCCGAAACTGTGATAGGCAGTGAAGAGTGAAAGCAAAAATTTACACCCTTAGAAATCCTGAAGGCGGTGATTGGTTTTCGGGGCCCCGTACGCGGCTAGGCTCCCAAAAAGTCCCACACATGTGGTATCCCCATACTCAGGAGAAGCAGCAGAATGTATTTTGGGGTGCAATTCCACATAGGCCTATGGCCTGTGTGAGCAATATATCATTTAGTGACGACTTTTTGTAAATATTTTTTTTTTTTTTTTTTGTCATTTTTCAATCACTTGGGACAAAAAAAAAAAAATATTCAATGGGTTCAACATGCCTCTCAGCAATTTCCTTGGGGTGTCTACTTTCCAAAATGGGGTCATTTGGGGGGGTTTTGTACTGCCCTGCCATTTTAGCACCTCAAGAAATGACATAGGCAGTCATAAACTAAAAGCTGTGTAAATTCCAGAAAATGTACCCTAGTTTGTAGACGCTATAACTTTTGCGCAAACCAATAAATATACGCTTATTGACATTTTTTTTACCAAAGACATGTGGCCGAATACATTTTGGCCTAAATGTATGACTAAAATTTAGTTTATTGGATTTTTTTTATAACAAAAAGTAGAAAATATCATTTTTTTTCAAAATTTTCGGTCTTTTTCCGTTTATAGCGCAAAAAATAAAAACCGCAGAGGTGATCAAATACCATCAAAAGAAAGCTCTATTTGTGGGAAGAAAAGGACGCAAATTTCGTTTGGGTACAGCATTGCATGACCGCGCAATTAGCAGTTAAAGCGACGCAGTGCCAAATTGGAAAAAGACCTCTGGTCCTTAGGCAGCATAATGGTCCGGGGCTCAAGTGGTTAAAAAATACACTGCTAAATGCATACATTTATATATTTGTGTTCAGCAGCGCTGTTTTGAGTCAATTAAACCAATAATGCTGGTCACAAACGGGATGATTTTTATACTTCCTTTATTTGTGATAATTGGCCATTGTATGGCTTGAAAGTACACGTCATGGAAGGGCAATAACCTAGATAAATTTGACAGATCTTTTGTATGCAACATCAGAAAAAAGTAGTCTACCTTAATGAGAAGGAATAGCTTGAGTCGCAGGTAAAAAAATTCTGTTGGCACTTAGAATTTTCAAATAAGAAAACGTTTATGTCCTTATGATGAACAAAGAACTGGGATTTTAAAGGTACAGTAGGTAACGCACAAATCTTATCAAATATCATTTTATTTAGAAAGATTTAATAAAAACACATCAATTTAAAAAAGGTTTTCATCCAATATTACAGAACTGTTTCAAGTAGTGCTATGTTTCACTATCAAGTAGGATATGTTTCACCACATGCCGTGGCTTCCTCAGGAGAGTAGTATTCATCAGGCACTAAAAGTGATAATATGCAAAAAAATTACAGAATAAGCAAACCATTTCGAACAAATAATAAATAGATCAAAATACAAATATGGAATAATAACACACATCTAATCTGCCAATGCAACACCCAAGCCAAGGAAATGTATTTACCTGTAAATAGATGTATCAAAAATTTAAATAAAAAAAAAAAAAAAAACTTTGTTTAAACCCAATGAGTCAGAAGGCGGGCCACCCTGATGGATCATCTGATAACCATAGCGGGTAAGTAAGAGAAACATGTCTCACGTTTTTACGTTATTAACTGGTGGAGAGAGGACCTAAAATAGAAATGGAAGGACAAGTAAACAATTTTTGTTGGGGGAAGAAAAAAAAAAGTCAACAAATAGGAGGTGTGTAAACAGGAATTTTACCTGTATGGATAGACAAATTTAATACATTGATCAATATCACCCCCAGAGCAGTCCCGGAAGGGAAACAAAAAACCTGGGGGTGGGGGAGGGGGAGGATTCAAGTCACTCAAAAATGTGGGCCAAAAGTGGCCACTAAATAGATATCCTAAAGTTGGTTAAGATGATGATTAACTACCTAGACAGAGTTGTATGCAGAGATAACGTCCTCCTCCTCAGGCTGGCCCTCAATCTAAACAACCACCAGAGTACCTAAATACCCTCCCCCTCTCCAAAAAAAAACGGCGCCAAAGAATAGGGGAGGGGCGGATGCTGTGAAGGCGTCTGCCATTAGGTAGTTGCACCGGAAGTGACCTATGAGGGTGACCCAGAAAGAAAATTTCTATTGGCTAGATTAGTATCATCAGTGGTGCAGAGCGTACCGGAAGTGATGAGCATCACTTCCTGGAACTATAAGCAAAGATGTGTGAACATCAATGGAAACCACATAAATTGCCTCACATCTAGTAAATATATTGGCACCACATCCCTTACATATTAATCTATATAATGATGAACAAAGAACTGGGATTATAAAGGTGCAGTAGGTAACACACACATTATATCAAATATCATTTTATTTAGAAAATTTAATAAAAACCTATCAATTTAAAAAAGGTTTTCATCCAATATTACAGAACAGTTTCAAGTAGTGCAACTGAAGGATTTGTTTCTCAACATGTTTCACTACATGCCGTGGCTCCCTCAGGAGAGTAGTATTTATCAGGCACTAAAAGTGATAATATACCAAAAATTACACAATAAGCAAACAATTTTGAACAAACAATAAATAAATCAAAATACAAATATGGGATAATAACACACATCTAATCAGCCAATGCAACACCCAAGCCAAGGAAATGCATTTACCTGTATATAGATGTATCAAAAATTTAAATAAAAAAAAAATGGATAAAAAACTTGATGTTTTAAACCGAATGAGTCAGAACGCGGTCCACCCTGATGGATCATCTGAAGACCATAGAGGGTAAGAAAGAGAAAATTATTTTTTCTAAAAAAAATTATATTTTTGATATCATGTGTTACCTACTGCCCCTTTATAAAATCCCAGTTCTTTGTTCATCATTATATAGATTAATATGTAAGGGATGTGGTGCCAATATATTTACTAGATGTGAGGCAATTGTCTGTATTTCTCTGCTATGTCCTTATCTACCACAGATGGCCTTTTATATCTGGAGCTCTCTTTGATGAGTGGTTTATGTAAGGCTGCCAAGCAACCCTAATGCCGCGTACACATGATTGGAAATGCCACCAGCAAAACTCTGATGAGAGCTTTTGGTCAGAAAATGCGACCGTGTGTATGCTCCATCGGACTTTTGCTGGCGGAATTCCAGCCAGCAAAAGATTGAGAGCATGTTTTCTATTTTTCGGTTGGAAAAAGTTCCTATCTGAAAATGCGATCGTCCATCCAATTCGGACGCGCAAAAAATCATGCATGCTCAGAATCGAGTACGAGACGGAAGCGCTCGGTCTAGTAAAACTAGCGTTCGTAATTGGGGTAACACATTCGTCATGCTGTAAATTTTTGGATCTTTTAATGCAGCGCATTCTTTTGTTCTTTATAATACTAGAATGAATTTGTTTTGCTGCTGATATTCACACAGAGTTCTGATAAACTTATTTCTTGTGATCTCCTGAATAATCATTTTTGTTTTTAAAGCCAGATCTCCATAATGTTTAGAATTATTTTTTATAGTCAACTTTATTATTTTTTTATTTTTTTAATCAAGATCTGCTTTTTTTTTTTTTTTTTTTTTTTTTTTCTAGTGATCTTCATAATATTTTTTTTGTGTCAAGTTTCCACGACAACATTATTATCTTGTATTTTTAAAGCTCAAGGAGGTTGGTTGTTGCCCCTTGTTAATTTGGCATTGTATTTTTGAAATGTACCTGCCTACCCACAAACAAACTGTCCTTTTTGAAGAAAAACACAGGCAAATATTTTCATATAAAAAAAAATCTCCATTTATTCTGGCTCATAACAAAATAAAGAGGAAGGCAACGCTGGAGAAACTGCTTGAATTTGCAAAGCCTTTGTACTCCCGGGCACACCAACTCATTGTAACTAAAAATTGGTAGCCTGAGAAGTCCATATAATAGGTAGCACAATCTGGTCCAGGACTTCCAGAGATCAGGAACAGCAGCAGATGACATATGTCCCCAGGCTGTGGTACTACAACAGCCTGCGTCTTCTGTCGGACCAGACTGAACCCAGGCCATCACTTTCATGTCTTCCTTGCAGCCTTCCCTGCAGCCTTCCTTGGAGGCTGTGGCTCTGGAGGTGGACTTGTGGCAGGAGGAGGAGGAGGATGGGCAAGCGCACATAAGTGCATGTTCTCACTAATTTGGCCCCTTTAACCCCTTCTGAAGGGCCTGAAAAATAATATTCTCACACTTAAGGCATTGGCCCTTCTCCATTTGCTGCAATTTTGCAGCTACATATCAGCCATAGGCCTCTTCAGCATTGGGGGGGGGGGGGGGTGTTATCAGGTCCGCATTGGTGTCCTTAATGAGGCCCAGTGCTGCCTCCTCCACTTTACTCCCCTTCCTGGCCCTTTTTGTTGTAAGGTGGAGGGGAGGGACCTGGGATTGGGTGAGGCTACTGGGCCTGGCCACGTCCTGGCTGACACTTACCCCCACCTCCTCCTGTCTGCCACATTCCAGAACCTCGTCCTGTCTGAGGTCTTCCTGTGTATAAAAAAGGGACATAGTTTTAGTTTTTGGTTCATCAATCACACACAATTTTCAGATCATGACTGTTGCAAATTGAATGTTAATAAATAGAAAAGACTATCATTCTGAGCCCAGCATTTTTCATTCTTGTCACAATCATTTTTGGCCCATACTGTCTATTGATATGTCAAACACTTTTTGTTCAATCATTCATTTGCTATCAATAATAACATCTAAGTAACAACAATTAATTTTCAGACAATAAATATGTTCAAAAATACTATACCTGGCTCCAGCTGGGCTCCTCAACTTCTTCCATGATGGAAGGCCTAAGTTGGTCCTTGGAAGCCTCAGCTGGGGTTGAGGGAACGGTGGATGGAAGTGTAGAAAGTGATTCCCTGGCTTCAATTTGGTCTTCCAGAAACCACATCCTGTTGTAGTACCACAGACTGGGTACATACACATCCTTTGCTGCTGCTCCTGATTTCATGGAAGCCTGGACTTTATTAAGCTCCTTCCTATACGTGCTTCTGAAGCTACCAATTTTCTTATCCACAAACTCGATGTCTGCGTCAGGGACCTGCGTCTTCACAAATTGCAGCAGTTTCTCCAGCGATGCCTTCCTAGCTGGTTTATTTAGATATATAAGGGGTTTTTAACCTCCCACAAATTTCTCATATCCCTGTATCTGTCTATGAACTGGCCCATGAATTCAGGGTCTTTGAATTGTTTCATATTTGCTGCAAGACAAAACACAAGACAAACACTAATATCAGGCTAAACTCTCCTAATCTTATCCCAATATAGGCCTCAATGTCGAATCAGTATAGACAACTGATGTCCCAAGTTAAAATGTTACCTTCGTTCTCACGATCAGCACTTCCTCTACTCAGATTGTACGTACGACACACGCGTGTTAGCTTTATATACACTGCACATGCGTGAATCTCCGCCCTCGTCGCCCGCCCCTGACTATCTTTCTAGAATATTTTCCACCCCTTCTCTTTTGTTGCAGTGGGAGAGGAACATGGCGGAGACACAGCAGGTGCGTAATAGCAGTAACGAGGAGGAGGAAAGCCCGGAGCAAGAAACGTCCCAATCCAGGAGGTGATTTAAGGCCTCAAATATGGCCTTTGTAGAGATGGTGGACATCTTGAAGAGGGCCGACTATGACGGGAAGTATGGACCTTACCTAAACCCAAATGTGAGAGAGGCCAAGATCATGTCTAAAGTTGTTAAGAGTCTGTACAGGAATTTTGGGGTATGACAATCCAAGGAGCAATTGAGGAAACGCTGGTCAGACCTGAAATTGAGGGAGCAGGATTAGTACAGAAGGATCAAGAAAGTGCTTCTAAAAAGTAAGTACTTGTCCTGTGGTGGTAATAATAATAATAATAATTTGGATGCTGCTCTATGTGCTTTTCTTTACTGTGCCCATGAACATGAAAGTAGCCATTTTAAACTGTACAACAGTAATCAGTCGTAGGGAACATTGTTTGCCAACTAAATACAATGTTTTTGGCAGATGCAGGGTTAACTACATTTTGTTCATGCTAATTTGTATTAAAAGTTTAGGATATTGTTGTCTAGATGTGTTTGAAACTAGAAAGAATTGCAAACTTTTTATTCAGTGTAATGTAAGGAGCACTAGTGTGGGACACAAGAACAAACTTTTTAGGGTGTCCCACGCAGGTACTCCAGTGGATACTTGGGGTGTCTCCATGCGTGAAACTTGTCCAAAGAAGGTAAGTATTCCAGATTTGGTAAGGGAAAAAATCATGTCTTCAGCTTGGAACTCTGCCAAAACAGACAATTGTACCCCACTTCCAAGCAATGTTTCATATTCCTATTTCTGGCCTCAAATATTGGTGTGCTAAGTATACCTATTGTTTCATTCTCATAGGGGAGGAAAGACTCCGGACATCTGAGGACACCCGGAACCCTTTACCTGAAGAAGGGGAACAGAGGACACCACAACCAGAGGATGTGGAGGAGGGAGAGGTGGTTGAAATTGTCACCACAACAGGTGAGTGTCTGAGACCACGGATTCAGGTAATAGATGTATGCCTGCATATTTATAATACATGGTGTGTATTTTTTCTTTTAGGTGATGTGCATGTTGTGGAAGAACAATCTCCTCATTTCATGAGTGACAGTGCACAAAGGCTAATCCAGGACATAATGTTCTGTAGTCAGGATTTAGACATCACAAAGCAAAAAACAAATGACAGAACAAAAACTGAAAAACATGATTGATGTGCTAGGAAGAATCTAAATAACAACAAAATGACACATGAATTTTTTTCTAACTAATTTGACGCATTTTAAAAGCCAAATTTTGAAGATGCACACTGTCAACATGTGCTATCTGCCATTAGGGGGTATCAATGTATGGGTTTTGTGGGTGCAACTCTTTCCTTGTAACTCAAGTAGGTGAGAGGAAGTGGTTGCACCCCCGAAACACGTCCATTGATCCCCCATGATGGGAGATGGCACATGTTGACATTAGTCATGGGATCAGGAGGTAAATCCCCAGTTTGACTCCCAATTTGTGTGCATCTTCAAAATGTGGCTTTTACAGGGGTGACATTGCCTCATCTGATGAAGGAAATATCAACACCTTTTTGACACTATAATGTCTGATATTGCCTGCAGTTTTTCAATGTTGATCTTTGCAAGTTCCTGAGTTGTGTATGTTGTGTTTTGAAACATGCCTGTTTATGTACTAAAAAAAATATTTTCAAGGTAAAACTTTATAAAAACAAAATTTTCTGTTTTTTTTAAGTTTTACAACGCACATGTGACTGTGCGCAGAGTAAAAGGTTTTATACTCAACAATGTGTGGCTTCTTCTTTAAATGCTCCATACCAGTTTTTGTATTAAGTTGGTGTTTACAGTGACAATGGGTGTTCTTTAATAATGGAAAAACCACTTGGCACTACAAGTGCACTAGGAGACAGCTAAAAGAAACACAAGCAGTAAATCAAAATCAAGATTTTATCAGATCAATTTTTTTTTTTTATATCTAAAATAAATAAAGTGCTGGCATAGCAATGGGCCCCCCCTACCCGTAAAATAATTCACATATTTTTGACGCACTTCATGGGCGCTTTGGGGGGCCAAGCCAGGAAAGCCAGCTTCCAGGGCCGTCATTGTAGTTTCTGGAAGTCCGGCCTCAGGCCCAACTGAGGCAACATAATTCGGAGCATTTTTCTTTTAAGAAGTTGTGAAATATGCAGCATGCTAGAACTATGTGGTTCAGTTTGTACTCCGCCATAGTTATTGCTGTAAGAAATGGGCAGAACCGGCTGGCCATTATCCCAAAGGCATTCTCTACGATTCTTCTGGCTCTGGCCAGCCGGTAATTTAAAAACCCTCTTCTCCGGGGTGAGTGACCTCTGGGGAATGGCCTCATCAGGTGATCACCCAGACCAAATGCTTCATCAGCGATAACTACAAATGGGAGTCCTTCCACGTTCTCTTCCACAGGTGGCAATCCCAAGGCACCACTCTGGAGACGTGTGTAGAACTCTGTCTGGGCGAAGACTCCACCATCCGGCCATTCTTCCCCGCGTCCACATAGAGAAACTCATATGTCGCCGACACCACCGCCATCAACACCAATACTATGAAACCCCTTATAGTTAAAATAGTATGGCCCTGAGTGGGGTGGTGGGACGATGTGGACGTGCTTCCCATCTATTGCCCCTCCGCAGTTGGGAAAGTCCCAACGCAGAGAAAATTGGGAAGCAGTCTGCCATTCCTGTGGCGTTGAAGGAAATGAGTCAAAAAAGCTGAGTTAGACTTACCGGTAACTCCTTTTCTGAGAGTCTTCCAGGACAGCCCATGAGACCTTGGGCTCCTCCTACCAGGACAGGAAACACGTCACCCCCACCAGATAAAAGGGCGGTCCTCCAGGCCCATGTCAGTATTCTCAAGAACCGAAGGACCCTGCAAAACATATGCATAATACACATAACTTCAGACAATACCGGGTGGGAATCTGGCTGTCCTGGAAGACTCTCGGAAAAGGAGTTACCGGTAAGTCTAACTCAGCTTTTCTCCAAGCGTCTTCCAGGACAGCCCATGAGACGATGAGCCAGAACTTACCAGTCTAGGGAGGGACAACTGCCTGAAGGACCTTACGACCAAACGCCTGCTCCTGAGCTGATAGGAGATCTAGGCGATAATGTTTAATGAAGGTCGAGTAACTGGACCAAGTGGCAGCCCTGCAAATTTGTTCCGGTGAGGCACCAGCCCTCTCAGCCCAAGACATAGACAAGGCTCTAGTTGAGTGCGCAGTAACAAAAGGTGTAGGGACCTCCCTAATTTTGTAAGCTTCCAAGATGGCTTGCTTTATCCATCTAGCCAATGTGGCTTTAGATGCACTATTCCCCTTGTGAACTCCAGAAAAGAGGACAAACAAGGCATCAGTTTTTTTTTCTTCGTGACCTCAAGATAGACCAAGAGAATCCTTCTTACATCTAGAAAACTAAATTTTCTTTCTAAGTCGCCCTGTGGCGAACTACAAAAGGTTGGCAATACAATGTTCTGAGATCGGTGGAATGTACTTGCCACCTTGGGCAAAAAACCTGGATCGGTTCGTAACACAACTCGATCCTCAAAAATCGTGAGGAAGGGCTCCCTAACTGATAGGGCCTGCAACTCACTTACCCTACGAGCTGAGGTAACCGCTATAAGGAACACAGTTTTTAATGTAAGTAACTTAACTGACATACTTTCCAGAGGTTCAAACGGAAATTCTACCAGAGTTTGAAGTACTAGGGACAGATCCCACGTTGGACAACTTCTCACTACTACTGGTCTGGCCCTAGAGATAGATTTGAAAAATCTGGCTATAGTGGGATTTTCCAGGAGAGAAAACTGGAGGAACACACTAATAGCTGCCGCCTGTACATTTTAAGGTACTAACAGAAAGACCTTTGTCGACACCCTCTTGGAAAAATTCCAAAATAGACGGAATATCATGAGCTAATCTATCATTTTCAGATAACCATGAGTTAAACCTTTTCCAAACTTTGGAATATATGGCTCTAGTAACTGGCTTCCTGCAATTAACGAGAGTCCTGACTACTTTGTCAGAGAACCCTTGGGCGCTCAGTATCTTTTCTTCAGATACCAGGCCATCAAGTTTAAGGAAACCACCTGAGGGTGTGATACTGGACCCTGCAATAATAGGTCGTCCCTTTTCGGAAGACTCCACGGAGGCTCTGAAACCAGAGACTGTAGCAGGGAAAACCATGACCTCTTGGGCCAAAACGGGGCAATTAGAATCAGATCTGTCTCTTCCAGCCGAAACTTCCGGAGGACTTCTGGAATCAGCCTGATTGGCGGAAAGACATAACATAGGCCTGGAGGCCACGGGTTTGCCAGAGCATCGATCCCCAAGGCTTGGTCTGCCGGGTTCATGGAAAAGAATATCTCCGTCTTGCGGTTGTTTCGGTTTGCGAACAAATCCGCTACCGGATAACCCCATCTCTTGGTGAGGTCTGCAAAGACTTCGGGATGAAGGGACCAGTTGTCTCGGTCTATCCTGTGACGGCTGAGATAATCTGCCAGGCAATTGTTTTTCCCCTTCAGGTGTACAGCAGAAATGGAGGCTAGATTCCCCTCTGCCCATAAAAGGATCTCCTGGGCAATGGACTGAAGCCTCCGGCTTCTCGTGCCTCCCTGCTTGTTGATATACGCGACTGTTGCTATATTGTCTGACAGGATTTTGAGGTTGTTACCCCTGACCTCCATCTGAAAAGACTGGAGGGCTCTCTGGACTGCAAGCAGCTCTCTTTGATTGGATGAGGCCCTTGCCTCCTCTGGGGACCACTCTCCTTGTGCTACTGCATTGCTGAGGTGGGCCCCCCATCCCCAGGAACTCGCATCCGTGGTAATCCTTCGGGAAATGGGAAAGGACCATGGGAGACCTCCTGCTAGGTGCTGACCAGCTCTCCACCACCACAGGCTTCTTTTTATCCTGTCGGGAAGCCAGATCCTTGACTCCAGGGACCTTACATCCCCGTCCCAGTTTCTTAAAAGAAACCTTTGTAACGGACGCTGACGGAATCTCGCCCATGGTACTGCGGGAAAACATGAGGTCATAAGACCCACTGCCCTCGACACCTGTCTCAGAGAGACCGACTGGTTGGTCTGCAATGTTGACATAGTCTGGAACACTTTGGTAATCTTTTCCTGAGGAAGAAAAACTCTTTGGTTCACGGAGCAAAAATCGTAACCCAGATAAGTTACTTTCTGGGCCGGAATCAAGGACGATTTTTCTTTGTTTATTAGCCAGCCTAGGGACTGTAAGAAGTCCTGTACAACCTGGAGATCTTCCAAAAGCCTTTGGTATGATTTTGCCACTATCAGGAGGTCGTCTAAGTAAGGGATAACCGTTATTGCCTTTAATATTAGAGGAGCCAGCACTTCCCCCAACACCTTCGTAAAGATGCGTGGGGCTGAGGAAAGACCGAAGGGGAGGGCCTGAAATTGAAAATGTCGGGTCCCCATACCCGTCTTCACTGCCAATCTCAAAAACTTTTGGAAGGCTGGATGGATAGGGATGTGAAGATAAGCATCCCTTAAGTCCAACGTGGCCATAAAGCAGTTTGGGTATAGTAGGTTTTTGATTGTAAAAACCGTCTCCATACGGAAATGCTTGTATCTGATGGACTTGTTTAAGGTCTGGAGATTCAGGATAAGTTGAAACTTTCCTGCCGGCTTTCTGACCACAAATACATGGGAATAGAATCCCTTGCCCCGCTCCGATCGAGGAACAGGAATCAGGACTTTTTGATCTAATAAGTCTCCGATCTGGAGACCCAGAGCCCTCGCTTTCTCCCGATCTTGTGGAGGAAATGTGACCAACAAACGTTCTGGTGGTTGGTGAACAAACTCCAGCCTGTACCCGTTGGTCACTAGGTCCAGGACGAAGGGGCTCAGAGTGACTGCTGCCCACTGTGGGATGAAGGCCCTCAATCTCCCTCCCACCGGGGAACACAAGTCACTGCGGCTTGGCGGGCTGTTGAGGAGGGTTAAATAGCACTCCCCCTTTGCCTCTGCCTTTGTGCCCAGTCCAATGCTTTTTCGGCCTGCTGTCCTTTTCTCTAGGACTCTGTTGCCTGTTTTGGCCACGAAAAAATTTTCTGGCTGTCTGAACTCTCTTTTTTTTTTTTTTTTTCTCTGGAAACGCCTTTTTCTTATTAGCCGTGCGTTCCAGTGCCTCCTGTAGACCTGGGCCAAATAAATGATCGCCAGTTAAAGGAAGGCCACAAAGGCGCAACTTGGAGGCCGAGTCCCCTGACCAGGTCTTAAGCCAAAGGCTTCTCCTGGCCGAGTTCACTAGAGCCCAAGTCCTGGCTGACATTCTTACTGACTCAGCGGAAGAATCTGCCAAAAAACCCACTGCCTGAAATAGGAGAGGAAAAGACTTTAAAATTTGCTCTCTGGAGGTACCTGCTGACAGATGTGACTGAATCTGAGTCAACCAAACCTCCAGATTTCTGGCCACACAAGTGGAAGCCAAAGCTGGTTTCAGGTTTCCAACTGCTGAGTCCCAGGCTCTGTGGAGAAGGATATCCCCCCTCTTGTCCATCGGATCCTTAAGCGTACCCATATCATCAAACGCCAGGTCCGAGTTTTTTGAAAGAGGTGCGTCTAACTTGGGATTCTTATTCCATGGCTGCGCAGTGTCCTCATCAAAAGGAAAACCTCCTTTTTAGGTTACTAGAGAAGAATGGTTTTCTTTCAGGATTATCCCATTCCAGTTTAATAGTATCAACCAAAGAACTATGAACTGGAAACACTCTTGATTTTCTCTTATGTAATCCTTTATACATAAGATCATGTTTGGATAACTGAACCTCTTCCTCTTTTAATTCAAGGGTAGTATAGATGGCCTTTAATAAGTCATCTACATCCTCAACAGATAACTTAAATCTCGAGCCTCGAGTGGATTCTCTATCTCTGGGCTCTGTATCTGACCCTGATTCTTCCAGAGAAGAACGGGTAGATCTGACCTCAGCCTCAGAGTCTTCACTCTCTGCCTGCTGCGGAGTGCTTACTGACGCCTTCAGTGAAGACGGACTCTCTGCTGGAGTCTGGAGCTTGTCAATAAGCGTTCTAAAGGAACTGAAGGTGGACGCAAGCTCATCCCTAACAGAAGTAAGCATCTTCTGGCAAGAGGCAACCGGGTCATCCTTTACTAGGCCTTCTATACAGGTGCGACAAACTGCTTTGCTCCATGAGGAGCTCAATTTGTTTGCGCAAACCGCACATTTCCTTTTAAGTGGCTGCGCTTGGGCCTTGTCTTGAGTCTTGGTCTGCAAGACAAAATAAATGACCCACAATGTAATTAAAGCCACACAATCACTCCGTAACACCACGTGCAGGAGGGAGGAAATGTGTCCCCTTACACCCACTACTACAGAGGGGGGAGGGGGAGGGAACACTCACAGGGATAGTAAGGTGGTGACAGAACACCCCAGGCTTACCTGTGAGGTGCTGGTGTTGGGAACTGCATCCGCTGCCTGTGCAGGTACTGCAGGAGGATCCATTCTGCCCCTCTTGGTCATCCACAGCCTGGCTGCTTAACACCAAGAAACACCAGCAGCCAGCGTTCTCTGTTCGCGCCGTTTATGAAGACTGGAACCTCGTCTCCGGCGCCCGATGATGATGTCATATGCCCCGGAAGTAACCCTCTCCAGGCACTTCCTGTGGGCCAGCTTGGAGCGCAATAGCTCCGCCCCCTCGAACGCTGCGGCTTCCTCCATTCCTTGCTCAGATCAGCCAGGCTGTTGGCAGGGAAGGACAACCGAAGCTCAGCTGAGCTAGAGTGCAATGCACTGCGCTAGGGGCACAACCTCACACCGGTCCTGGCCCTCCCCAGGCACTGAGGACAGAGAACAGCAACACAGCCTACCTCCCCAGCGGTGTGCTGCTTCTGGCAGAGGAAGAGGTAAGTGATATGCCCCAGAAAAAAGCCATACAAAGCCCCTGCTTATAAGGCCTATGGGAGCAGGTTCCATGAACATGTTACCCCCCCGTCCGGAGGAAACACAAATAACTGACATGGGCCTGGAGGACCGCCCTTTTATCTGGTGGGGGTGACGTGTTTCCTGTCCTGGTAGGAGGAGCCCAAGGTCTCATGGGCTGTCCTGGAAGACGCTTGGAGAAAAAATTTTAGTACTTTTGCACATAACATTGCAAGCAGATTAGACGCAAACCTTCTTGGCCAACATCAGTATAACAACATTTATTTGAAGGAGTATTTAACCAGTTACCAACCGGCCCATAGCCGAATGAAGCCTGCAGGGCGGTTGGATAACTCTGGAAGGGCGTACAGTGACGTCCTCCCGGAAAACCGCTCCTGCATGCCCCCCGGGGCGTGCCCACGGGAACATCCGTGCTTGCCGGGTTCACGGGACCCGGCGCAACACAGATCGCGGAAAGGGCCGATGACAGCGGCCCTTTACCACGTGATCGCTCCGTCCAATGACTGAGCGATCACAAGTGTAAACAATGCAGGGAAAGCAGGGTCATCAGGAGTTCATCGCTCTCCTCTCCTCACACCGATGCAGTGTGAAAGGAGAGCTTTACGGTGCCAATGTGTAAGTTTTTGATATATATCTGTGCCACTACAGTGCACATCAGTGCCACCTGTGCTCATCTGCGCCACATCAGTGCTGCCTGTGCCCACCAGAGCCACGCCTGTGCCACCTCTGTGCTCACCTGCACCACGTCAACCTCACCAGCCACCTGTATGACAAAAAAATTATTTGCAACCGAGGAGGCCTACCAGCGTCTCAGCATGACTGATGAGAGCAGCGGGGAGCTCTCTGAGTCTGTCTCAGTCCGATTCGGATTTGGCCTATGAACCCGTGACAAGCAACGGGTCTGATACAGAATCGGAAGAGGAACGTGTGCCCGTGAAAAGGCGTTCTGGTGTGGAGCAGTGCTGTCCACCTCGAGAGCAGTGCTGTCCGCCTCAAGCTCAGTGCCACTGCAACAAAGGCCAGGCACTAGTATATTGTCCTCTCAGCCCCAAAGGGATAGGGGCCATGCCAGCCTTCCCTATGCCCTTCAAAACCCCCTGTGGCTTCCCCCTAATTCCGGAGCAGCACATATCCCCCTTTTACCGCCCAGCCAGGTGTCCAGGTGAACACCGATGATTTTGTCATGCTTGATCTTTTTCGTTTGATTTTCACCGAAGACTTACTGTCGTCCATTGTGGTCCAGTGCAACCTCTATGCACAGCAGAACATAGTAAGCAACCCTGGCTCTAGTTATGCCCGTCCCTTAGAGTGGAGAGAGCTTACTATAGAGGAATTCAAAATTTTCTTAGGCCTAACTTTTACTATGGGACTCGCAAAAAAAAAAAAACGAAATTTACTCATTGGTCAACCAACCCCATCCACCACATGCCACGATTATGCCAAGATCAAGATACCTTTATGATTTTGCGCTTCCTCCACTACAATGACAAAACCCAGTGCCCTCCCCCTTTTTACAAATTATTTAAAATTCGGCCACTCCTAATTTATTTCTCTGAAAAATTTCCCCAGTTATATACCCCCGACCAGAAAATCTGAGTCCCTTGAAAAATTCACAGGCAGGCTTGACCTCAAACAGTTTATCCCCAGCAAAAGGGACCGATATGGGGTTAAAATGTACAAACTTTGCGACGAGCCACGGGTTACATTTACGCCTTCTGGGTGTACGAAAGGAAGGACTCCCAACCGCATCCCCCTGAATGTCCAGAGTATATTGGAGCCAGTGGCAAAGTTGTCTGTGAGCTTGTTTATCCACTCCTTGGAAAGGGGTACCACATTTTTATGTGGATAATTTTTATACAAGTTTGCTCCTCTTCCGCAATCTTCACCGGAGGGACATCCCAGCATGTGGTACCATTAAAAACCAATAGAAAGGGCTTCAAAAACTGGTCAATGAAAGGCTACAATGAGGGGAGACGGCGTCTTTGCGGAACCAGGAGCTATTGGCTGTCAAGTGGAGGGACAAACGAAACGTCCACATGCTGACGACAATTCATAATGACACCTACGTGGAAGTCTCCATAAAAAACGGCACAGTCCAGAAACCAGCTTGTATCTGATTATAATTTGTTTATGGGGGGGAATGGACTTCAATGATCAGATGATTGAACCCTACCGTCTCACAAGAAAATCCTGTCATTGGTATAAAAAAGTGTCCATGTATTTTTTTCAGTTTGGCCATGTATAACACTTATGTTATTTACCAAAAATCTGAGACCCCCGTATCTTATCTGCACTACCAGGAACAAGTAATCTCCGCCCTCTTGTACCCTGAAAGCCCACCAGAAAATATTTTCTCTGATTCCGTTAGCAGACTCCACAAATGCCACTTTTCCTGACAAAATTCTCCCCCCCCTGTGAAACAGGCCACAGACGTCAGAAGAAATGCCGGGTGTGCTCCAGAAGAGGAGTTAGAGACACCACGTATTATTGTCCCCAATGTCCTTCCCAACCAGGCCTCTGTATAGGTGAATGTTTCCGCCTTTACCATACTTCTCTACATTATTAGGGAAGTATGGTAAATGTAATTCTCATTTCCTGTCATTTTCCTCCACACCCTTTATGCCACTGCACTGAACTGTACATATCTCTGCCTTGTCTTGAACCGACCTTGGCCTGTTATACAACCAAGCTTCTGCAGAACGCTAAACTGTACCTACCTCTGCCTTCTCCGGAACTGACCCTGGCCTGTTATACGACCAAGATTCTGCCTAATGCTAAAGTGTACCTACCTCTGCCTGCTCTGGAACTGACCCTGGACTGTTTGACCACGTTTTTTGCCTGCCTCTTGGACTGATAATTTACCCTGCTATATGCTAGTGGGAACACAGGGGTCTCACATATGTGAGGGGCTCCAGAAATTTTTTTTCTGGATGAAGAAAACCAACTTTTTTTTTTAGTTTTCTCATTCCCAGATTTGGGGTCTGGAGACTCGGAGGCTTCAAAGAGATTTGGGTGGGAGTAGCCTCTACCCCTGTCCCCATTCTTTCCTGGCCTGCTACTTGGACCGTGTTCCTGCTTACTACCAGGACCAATATTTTGGCACTGCTGGCAATGTCTCTACTTGCACTGACCCTGGACTGTATATGGGCAGTATCCCTGCCTGTACTGACTATGGACAATATTGCTGCCTGGACAATTCCATTCACTGTCGCTGACCACGTCCCTGCCTGCTGCCTGGATCAGGGCTCTCCTCCTGTGGACAACTGCACTACTAAAACCATGGGTAATCTTTTTTGTTTTACCCTTTGCTCAGCAGAATGTGTTTTAGGGTATAATTCTTGGCATGTTCATGCTATGTGTTAGAAATATGAAGGGCCTTCAAAAATGTGAGATTGTAAGGAAAATAGATGTGTAATTTATGCTCGTGGAACGCCTGAATGTGCTACTTCAATGTTGGGCCTCTGTATGTGGCCAGGCTGTGTAAAAGTCTCACGCATGTGGTATCGCCCGCCATACTCAGTAGTAGCAGAATATATTTTGGGGTGTCATTTTTGCTATGCACATGCTACATGTTGGAAATATCTTAGAAATGGACAACTTTGTGTGGTTAAAAAAAAAACGTCTCACACATGTGGTATCCCCATACTCAGGAGTATCGGAATATATTTTGGGGTGTCATTTGTGGAATGTACATGCCATGTGAGAGAAATAACCTGTTATAATAACCTGTTATAATGACAATTTGGTGTGAAAAAAAAAAAAAAAAAAATCTTCATTTTTTGCAAAGAATTGTGGGAAAAAATAACTTAAAAACTCACCATGCCTCTTACTAAATACCTTGGAATGTCTACTTTCCAAAAAGGGGATCATTTTGTGGATATTTGTACTTTCCTGGCTTGTTAGGGTCTCAAGAAATGATAGGCCTCAATACATCAGATGTGATCAATTTTCAGTGATTGGGTTATTTTTACAAAGATATGTAGCAGTATAAATTTTGGCCCAAATTTATGAAGAAAAATTACTTATTTGCTAAATTTTATAATAGAAATGAAGAAAATTTTTTTTTTTTTTACCACATTTTTGGTCTTTTTTTTTTTTCATTTATGGCACAGAAAGCCGCCCCCCCCCCCCCCCCCTCCCAGTGTATAGATTGCATTAGGCTCAGCAATGACATGCAATGCCAAGCTGCTGCTAACAAAGCAAACAGAATATTGGCATTGATCAACTCCAGAGATAAAACGATCATTCTCCCACTCTACAAGACTCTGGTCTGGCCGCACCTAGAGTATGCTGTCCAGTTCTGGGCACCAGTCCTCAGGAAGGATGTACTGGAAATGGAGCGAGTACAAAGAAGGGCAACAAAGCTAATAAAGGGTCTGGAGGATCTTGGTTATGAGGAAAGGATGTGAGCACTGAACTTATTCTCTCTGGAGAAGAGACGCATGAGAGGGGATATGATTTCAATATACAAATACCGTACTGGTGACCCTACAATAGAAAGAAATAAAACTTTTTTGCAGAAGAGTTTAACAGGACTCGTGGCCACTCATTAAAATTTAGAAGAAAAGAGGTTTAACCTTAAACTACGTAGAGGGTTCTTTACTGTAAGAGCGGCAAGGATGTGGAATTCCCTTCCACAGGCGGTGGTCTCAGCAGGGAGCATCGATAGCTTCAAGAAACTATTAGATAAGCACCTAAATGACCGCAACATACAGGGATATACAATGTAATACTGACACATAATCACACATAGGTTGGACTTGTGTCTTTTTTTTTTTTTTTTTTTTCCAACCTCACCTACTATAACTATGTAAAAAAAAATAAAATAAAATAACCCAGAGGTGATCTAATACCACCAAAAGAAAACTTTTTGTGAGAAAAAAGATGAAAATTTCATAGGGGTACAGTGTTGCATGACTAAGCGTAATTGTCATTCAAAATGTGAGCACCGAAAGCTGAAAATTGGTCTGGTTAGGAAGGGGGTTTAAGTGCCCAGTGGTTAAAGACAAAAATATAAGGCCGACTTATCGGATTCCTCACCCCCCTCTGCCCCATTGGAAATTTTTTTTTTGGGGGGGGGGGGGGGTTTATAAATGAGTTTTGGACCCCAAAAAAAAGCCTTTGGCACTCTGCCTGAATTTAAGCACAACAATAACATTTGGACACATTTTAGGGGGTGTTTAGGGTAAAGCACTACAATGGAGCTGACAAAATACATTAAGTGACGAGGCTAGGTGTGTATGGGCCCAGGATAGCATGCTAGGGAGGTTAGTGAAGGCAAATATGCATTAAGGACAAAAAAGGAGCATTAAAAGCTTACAGCATGCATGGGCACAAAGGGGACATTCACAGCATATTACAATCATGGTAATTAGGGAATGATGAAAGAAATGCAAAAAATTAGCATACATTAAATACATAGAATGTGATGTTAAAGGAGAAAACTTACCCTAATATAGTCCTTCTGCAGGACCTGTATGATGGCAGAACAGGTCTCTGAAATAATGAACCCCAGAGCCTGGGGGAGATGCCTGTAGAGAACTTGAGGTCCTGTAGACTTTTCCCCGTCGCCAAGTACCGCAACATGGCGACTAGCCTATGCTCCGGAGTGATGGCTTGCCGCATGCAGGTGTCCTGCTTCGTAATATAAGGGAACAGCAAAGCCAACATGATGAAAAAGGTGGAAAAAAGATACAAACCCACAAGCACAAACTGAAGAGCAGTAACAGACTGAAAAGCACGAGTCGTCTCTCACCAAACTTCTACTAACACTAGATTAGCAGAAGGAGCCCAAAGGGTGGCGCACTGGCTATTGAACTTCCGTTTTCTAGTCCTGTCGTATGTGTTGTACCTCACCGCGTTCTTGACGGATGGAATTTGGTGTGACCGTGTGTATGCAAGACAAGCTTGAGCGGAATTCCGTCCGAAAAACCATCCAAGATTTTTCTGATGGAAATTCCGTGTACGCGGCATAATGCTACTACTTCTTCGAGCTTATTGGCTTGCTTTGCCACCATGTAGCCCCTACAAATATTGCAGAAAACTAGGCCACAACTGACACTGTTCAAACCGTTAATGGGGAAGAGCACTGAGTTGGGAGCACCCCATCAGCAATTAGTGGATTGACATACCACCATTTCCCACTTTTTGTCTGACAATTGAGAACTACTAGTTTTCAAATTACCTTTTTTTTTTTTTTTTTTTTTTTTGGGGGGGGGGGGGAATTGGGTGTTTTTTGATGTTTTGCTGTAAAGATTGAAAGCTCTCCTTATGGTTCAACACCAGAGATATTACTGTGGGGGAAGAGTAGAGTAATTTTTGTGTTTTTTAGTTGTACAGAATGATAAATCTTGCGCAAATATAAGTACCTTGTAAAGGCTTTGGGAAAATTTACCATCAGGGTAATATAGACTTGTCATTACTGCCACTTCTGAAAATGTTAGAGTTGCTTGGCTGCCCTGGCGATTCAGCACCTTTTTTTTTTTTTTTTTTTTTTTTTTGTCACTAACCCAGTACAGGTATGCTTATCTGTAGCTCTCGTTTTTAGGTTAATGACTCAAGCTACTGGATCAACGTGACTGCCAGTGGCTAACGCTTTCAGAAGGTCATTGGTTACAGACTACATATTTCTCTAATGATAGATTTTTTTTAACTACCGGTATTTCTTCCAGAATCATTGGGAGCAGTCGGAAGCTCAGATGTGGTCATTCTCTTACATGGATTTCCAACCTCAAGCTATGACTGGTACAAGGTAACGTTCTTCTCAATCTGTACTTTTTATGGTGCTTCCAATATTAATGACTTTTGTCTATGTATTTATTTATTTTTTTATAAATTCAAGATCTCGTCACTTTAAAGGTGGCCACATGTTTCAATCTTCTTGCACAATCTCTGCCCACGCGGCCGCATCAATTATTCAGTTTTCTGTGAATGAATAGACTTCAAGTACCTCTTGTAGCTCTCAATGAACCGTGAGGGTGCTGGTGAGCGCTCTCGTAGTTTGTGGCACATAATTGTGAAGTGGAAGGAAAATAATAAATGGCTTTTCAAAAGTTTTTTTACAAATAAATATGTGAAAAGTGTGGTGTGCATTTTTAGTCAGCCCCCCCCCCGAGTCGATACTTTGTAGAACCACCTTTCACTGCAATTACAGCTGAAGGTCTTTTTGGGTATGTCTCTATCAGCTTTGCACATCTAGAGTTCAATTTTTGCTCATTCTTTGCAATATTGAATGGAGAGCATCTGAACAGAAATTTTCAGGTCTTGCCACAGATTCTCAATGCGATTTAGGTTTGTACTTTTGACTGGGCCATTCTAACACACATGCTTTGATCGAAACCATTCCATTGTAGGTCTTGGTGTATATCTAGGGTCCTTGTCCTGCTGGAAGGTGAACCTCCGCCCCCTCAAGACTTTTGCAGACTAACGGGTTTTCTTCTAAGATTGCCCTGTATTTGGCTCCATCCATCTTCCCATCAACTCTGACCTGTCCCTGCTAAAGAAAAGCATACCCACAACATGATGCTGCTACCACCATGTTTCAGGGTGATATGTAGTGTTAGTTTTCTGCCACACATGGCGTTTTGCTTTTTGGCCAAATAGATCAATTTTGGTCTCATCTGACCAGAGCACTTTCTTCCACATGTTTGCTGTGTCCCCCACATGGCTTCTCACAAACTGGACTTTTTATGGCTTTCTTTCAACAATGGCTTTCTTCTTGCCACTCTTCCATAAAGGCAAGATTTGTGGAATGCACGACTAATAGTTTTCCTATGGACAGATTCTTCCACTTGAGCTGTGGATCTCTGCAGCTCCTCCAGAGTTACAACGGGCCTCTTGACTGCTTCTCTGATTTTATGCTCTTTGCCCGGCCTGTCAGTTTAGTTGGATGACCATGTCCTGGTAGGTTTGCAGTCATGCCATACTCTTTCCATTTTTCAGATGATTGATTTAACGGTGCGCATGAGATGTTCAAAGTTTGAGATTTTTTTTTTTTTAACCTAACCCTGCTTTAAACTTCTCCACAACTTTATCCCTGACCTGTCTGGTGTGTTTTTTGGCCTTAATGATGTTTGTTCAATAGAGGTTCTCTATCAGACCTCCTGAGGGCTTCAGAGAACAGCTGTATTCCTACTGAGATTAAATTACACACAGGTGGACTCAATTTACGAATTAGGTGACATCTGAAGGCAATTGGTTCCACTAGATTTTAGTTGGGGGTTATCAGAGTAAAGGGGGCTGATTACAAATGCATGCCACGCTTTTCACATATTTGTAAAAAATCTTGAAAACCATTTTTCATTTTCCTTCCACTTCACAATTATGTGCCATTTGTGTTGGTCTATAACATAAAATACAATTACATTTTTAGTTGTAACATGACAAAATGTGGAAAATTTCCAGGGGTATAAATACTTTTTCAAGGCTGTGTGTGCATGCATGCATGCATGCATACATACATACATACATACATACATACATACTTGTGATGCCGGCCTCATCAGCAAATTCTTAATTTTGAGACTACGAATGACTATCCCAGAACGGATGCAGGCACATGTAGAAGTAGAACCCACTACATGGGGGGCATTGACCTACAAACACTGCAGCCACAGAGTAGCATGATTGAGAAATTGCTTATGTAGTAGAGTGCTACAGGTGAAGACTGGTGTTTTTTCTTTTATTAAAATTATCTAATAATCAAAAGGCATTTTGGAGTGACTAGTTATAAAACCTCACATCAAATCTGGGAGTATTGCTGTCCTTTTATCAGAACTGTGGGGGAAGATTGGAGGCAGTGTATCGGTTTAGTTTATGGCTGTCTTTACCTCCTTATTCCATTGCAGATCTGGGAAGGGTTAACTGAGAGGTTTCACAGAGTCATTGCACTGGATTTCATAGGATTTGGTTTCAGTGACAAACCGGTGAGTATAGCAATTATATTCAACATATTTTCCAGCATATTTAAGAAATAAATTTTATTGTCCGCTTTTATTTTTTACAGAGGTTCCACCGCTATTCAATTTTTGAGCAGGCCAGTATTGTAGAAGCACTTGTCAGCCACCTGGGCCTAGTTGATCAAAAAATAAACTTATTGTCTCACGATTATGGTGATACTGTAGCCCAGGAACTACTGTATAGGTGAGTGCTGCAATCTCTACAAGGACAGACAAAATATAAACATTGAGTATGCTTGAATATTATGCTGTGCATTGTTCCACATCCTCCAAATATTACACTAATATTACACTGGCTACAGTGTCTCAGATACTTTTTCCTAAGTCCACCCACTCTGGCATACAGCTACCGTTCTGTGGCTGCTTCTTGAAATTCAACTGTAAAAAAAATAAAGGCTTGTTTTTATAGGTGCTGACTCGGGCTCTTTACTATGCAGGTTTGATGCCCACTGAACAGCCCCCATGGTACTTAATGCTCTCCTTCAAGATGTGTTTTTTTTTTTTTTTTTTTTTTTTTTCACATTACTTCAACTTAATGTTGCATACAACATTTGGCATTCTAGGCCATAAAAGTAAATTTTCTCTTTTGGCAGGTCTCCTGTTCCCTGCACAGTGTTTCTGGAATGAGCCAGAACAGTGCCTGAGATAACATTGGTGTTGGATGCTCTCATGCATCCAAGTACCCTTATGTACAAATCCTAAGAGTGACAGATTGCTTTTCTCAACATTTATCTACTACTCGTTGGTTTTTACTACTCAGAGAACAAGGGTGGGTTTAAAAAAAAAAAATCTCTCTATATCTATATCTCTGTATCTTCACACAGTGGGGACGTAAAGTATTCAGACCCCCTTAAACTTTTCACTCTTTGTTATATTGCAGCCATTTGCTAAAATCATTTAAGTTTTTTTTTTTCCTCATTAATGTACACATAGCTCCCCATATTGACATAAAAACCCAGAATTGTTGACATTTTTGCAGATTTATTAAAAAAGAAAAACTGAAATATTACATGGTCCTAAGTATTCAGACCCTTTGCTCAGTATTTAGCAGAAGTACCCTTTTGATCTAATACAGCCATAAGTCTTTTTGGGAAAGATGCAACAAGTTTTTCACACCTAAATTTGGGGATCCTCTGCCCTTCCTGCTTGCAGATCCTCTCCAGTTCTGTCAGGTTGGATGGTAAACATTGGTGGACAGCCATTTTTAGGTCTCTCCAGAGATGCTCAATTGGGTTTAAGTCACGGCTCTGGCTGGGCCATTCAAGAACCATCACGGAGTTGTTGTGAAGCCACTCCTTCATTATTTTAGCTGTGTGCTTAGGGTCATTAAGAAAATGTGAATAAATTCAGCGCTGATTGATTAGAAAATATAAATGCAAGCAAGCACAAAGGTCAACTCAAAAAATACCTCAGAAACATGTACATATAGAAAGTGCTGCGCAAATAAAAGTCCATACAAAGATAATAAAAAGAGCAGAGACCACCGGTGACAATGGATATCTGGATGGTGACTTTATCCCTCCACCACTTTAAGATGGCCCCTCACCTCAGATATTCGACCTGAAACAGGTCACACCGCTTGTAAAGATTGAATGGATCTGTTTACTCCTTTACTCCCTTCAGCTCTCAACGCTCAGGAAAGCCAGATGGTATATAAAGTAAAATAGAAAGCGACAGACCATCCCGCCCCACGCCGATGAAGTCCCGCCCACAGGACGTAACGCGTACGGGGGTTAGGAGCGTGTGACGTCACCCGCGGTCATCCGACAAGATACGATCACAAGCCTGCTGGCCGGCACTCGGAGCGGAGTGCCGGTTCGATGTGAGTGTCATTGAAGTTTTTTATTCGATTTGTTATTCGATTCTTCATTCATTATTTATTTATTAAACACTGTTATACGGAGAACACTATGGTCTGTCGCTTTCTATTTTACTTTATATACCATCTGGCTTTCCTGAGCGTTGAGAGCTGAAGGGAGTAAAGGAGTAAACAGATCCATTCAATCTTTACAAGCGGTGTGACCTGTTTCAGGTCGAATATCTGAGGTGAGGGGCCATCTTAAAGTGGTGGAGGGATAAAGTCACCATCCAGATATCCATTGTCACCGGTGGTCTCTGCTCTTTTTATTATCTTTGTATGGACTTTTATTTGCGCAGCACTTTCTATATGTACATGCTTAGGGTCATTGTCTTGTTGGAAGGTAAACCTTCGGCCCAGTCATAGGTCCTGAGCACTCTGGAGAAGGTTTTCGTCCAGGATATCCCTGTACTTGGCCGCATTCATCTTTCTCTCGATTGCAACCAGTTGTCCTGTCCCTGCAGCTGAAAAACACACCCCCACAGCGTGATGCTGCCACCACCATGCTTCACTGTTGGGACTGTATTGGACAGGTGATGAGTAGTGCCTGGTTTTCTCCACACATACCGCTTAGAATTAAGGCCAAAAAGTTCTATCTTGGTCTCATCAGACCAAAGAATCTTATTTCTCACCATCTTGGAGTCCTTCAGGTGTGCTTTTTTTTTTTTTTTTTTTTTTTTTTTTTTTTTTTTAAGCAAACTCTATGCGGGCTTTCATATGTCTTGCACTGAAGAGAGGCTTCCGTCAGGCCACTCTGCCATAAAGCCCCGACTGGTGGAGGGCTGCAGTGATGGTTAACTTTCTACAACTTTCTCCGGACCACATCTCTGGAGCTCAGCCATAGTGATCTTTTGGGTTCTTCTTTACCTCTCTCACCAAGGCTCTTCTCCCCCGATAGCTCAGTTTGGCCAGACGGCCAGCTCTAGGAAGGATTCTGATCGTCCCAAACGTCTTCCATTTAAGGATTATGGAGGCCAGAAGAAATGGACAGCACCTGAGTTAAATATGAGTGTCGCAGCAAAGGGTCTGAATACTAAGGACCATGTGATATTTTAGTTTTTCTTTTTTAATAAATCTGCAAAAATGTCAACAATTCTGTGTTTTTCTGTCAATATGGGGTGCTGTGTGTACACTAATGAGGGAAAAAAAGAACTTCAATGATTTTATCAAATGGCTGCAATATATCAAAGAGTGAAAAATTTATCTCCAGAGACCGAAGTGGAAAAACTAGTATGGTGTCCAGGCAAGAGTAAATGGCATATAAAACCCAAAGGCATACTATCTCGTGCAATAACCTTTTTATAACCAAATCGTACAGAGGGTTGTAATCCAGGGACAGGGTTTTTTTCAACTATACTTCTAGTTTAGGATGAATTAATTTTGAAACATTGGGATGTATTTTATTGAAATGAATTGATCATCCAATCTCAGCACAAGTGTGAGATTATTAGAAGCTAGAATGGCACATTCTTCATAGTTTGGCCTTTCACATGGGCACTGTCAGGTGGCAAAAACGGGCAACTGAGGCACATTCGTAACTTGCTTTTGTCTGTCAAAACCAGACAATGACCTTTTTTAAATGGTGCAGCAAAAGGGCATGTACATTTGACAGGCGATACTGGCTCCATTGAAGTGAGGAGAGATTTCAGTGTAAAATGTTATCCTCAAACAGTATCAGCGACGGCATCTTCCTCCTGATCACCTTCAAACCCTGAGGTCAATGACTGTGATCAACTGGCTAGGCCCATGTGAAAGAGGCCTTTATTTTAATGGATAGATATCTTGGCTCTTTGTTTTCTACCTGACATAAATGTCATGAAAATAGTGTTTTATCTACTAGTCGTCACACCTATACATTATTTCTTTGAAGGTATAATAACAGAAAAAAAGGACACATTAACATTGGCAGTCTTTGTCTTTCCAATGGAGGTGAGTGGATGTGTATATATAATAGGAAGGCCATATCGTCTAAAAATGCTCCTCAAAAGTAATATGACCAGTATATGCACCTATCCCTAAAGGATTCTGAATCCCCTTGGTGGTGGATGATGAGCAGCACAGTATCTGGCAGTGTGCTATGACTGATCCAATTTAGGGGCACACTTGATGGATCCACCTTGGTGTCTTGTCTCTGTTTTCAGTTTTTAAAAAATAAATAAATCTAGCGAGAGAGTTGACCCATGTGCGCTTTGTACACTGACAAAATTACTGTATTTGCCGTACTTCAAAAATACGAGCGCCAGAGTAGTTTCAGCAGTTGTGCTCCAGTTGCAGGTTTGCACTAAAGGGTAAACCAACCCCCAGCTCCAGATCTAAAAATCTTCTAAAGTTCCAATTCTGGAACTACTCCAGAGATTACACCAGTGAGCCATAACTTTGAGTGAATAACAACATTTTAATTTGTTTATTACATTGGCGTCTGAAAGTCAAGGGCTGTGTTGGGCAGTAAGTGAACATGTTATCCCTAAAGTTGATATGTTGAAAGCATGAGCATCAGAACTGGACCATGGAGCAATGGAAGAAGGTAGCCTAGTCTGACAAATCGTGAACAATGTGGATGGCTGGGTGCCTGTGCATTGCTTACCTAGAGAAGAGATTGCAACAGGATGCCATATGGGAAGAAGGCAAGCCGGCAGAGGCAGTGTGATGCTTGGTGCAATGCTCCTCTAGGAAACCTTGAGTCATGCCATTCATGTGGCTGTCACTTGAAATGTACCACCTACCTAAACATTATTGCTACCTTTTCAGAGGTCTAATGGTGCCCATGCCTTGATGGGTCAGGACTGCTTTGGTAGCTCAAAGGGGACATACTCAATATTGGGTGGGTGATCATAAAGTTATAGCTGATCAGTGTACCACTGCAGTTCAAATGCATTTTTTAAAGTAAAAGGCAAAGCAACATAACTCCCCAAATTATACATATGGTATTGGTTTGTTTAAACACTTTTTTTTTTTTTTAATCTGGTTTCTCTGCAGTCTTGTGTCCATTAGGTTAACGCAAGTCCCTTGCTTAGTTAACGGGGCAGAGATTTATTTCCGCACTTAAAGTGGAACTCTACTTTAAGCACTCCTTACCCCCTGACATGCCACATTTGGCATGTCGTGTGTGTTTTTTTTTTTTTTTTTTTTTGAGGTGGGCAGGCGAGCAGGTGTACCTAGTTTTGACAGGTACCTGCTCCCAACTTCCGCTTGGTCTGCCTAGGCGACGTGAGTCAAAGTTCTCCTTTCCCAGTCCCATTTTCTGGGACATGTTGCAGTTCCCACAAGATTGCCTGGCCATTGAGAAGGCACGGCTCGACTCGCACAGTGTGCACCCGGCTGTGAAGCTGCAAGCTGTCAAAGCTGGGTGCCCACACTTGCAATGCTGAGGCCGGGGAGAGACAAGGGAGAGCTGAGGGTTCGGGTGGCCGCATTGCTGGATCATGGGACAGGTGTGTGTGTGTGTGTGTGTGTGTGTGTGTGTTATTAAAAGTCAGCATCAGCATCAACCCAAACATTCTAATTTGGGTTGATGCTCCTCCTTGACGTGCATAGCTCATCCACCCGCTCAACAACGTTTAGCCCTGGGTTCTGAGCAGGCCTTGATTCAGGCTGGTGTAGATTTTCTTTAACACCCTGGTTTTTGCACTGTTTGTGCTTCCCTGTTGCAAAGTTACTCCTTTGCAGTAAGAGAAGAGAAAAGTAATATCCTTACTTCCTCACAGGGGCGAGGTTATATGACTGTTTTCTCTAGGGGGTGTTCCCGGCAAAGCTTTGCAAGTGTTCAATCACCTGAAGGTAGTGCCGTAGTGCCATATAACTCATGATCTAAGAATAAAGTGTATCTTTCAGTGACAGAATATCATACAGAAAAAATGCACGCTAAAACTTGTCCATCTTCAAAAATGGCAAACTCCTCTGGCTCCAGACCATGGGGCTGGAGCTTTGCCACAATAACGGGAAATTCAGTCATAGACTGTACATATTGATATTTTCTTTTCCATACTGGTATCCAAACCAAAACATCTGCTTTTTATTGGTTCAAGTGATTTAACGCTGCAATAGAATGAACACTGTTAGGCATTATTGTAGGCAATAAAATGGCAATGGTGTTAAAGCACTAATCTAGGTTTTCACGTGGTAAGTATAAAAGATCTAGTTCAACAAACTGCTCATTACAAAATTGATGAATTGCTCTCAATTCATTCCTTTTTAATTATTACGGTGTCAGATTGACAATGTTATATATATTTTTTTTATTTTTTATTTTGAGTAATTATTGAAGGAAGTTGTTTTGCTTTTTGCTAAGGACATTTCTAGAAACATTGTTAAGGTGTGTGGGTTTTTTTTTTTTTTTTTTTTTCCCCGATTTCATTCAATGTACTGGCAGGGCAAATTGGTTCAGCATAATTGAATCACTATGAAAGAACATTCTATGTGCTTAGACCCTAAAAGGACTCTGTCAACAGATTGTAATTTTATTTAATACCCTTGCAGCAGAAAACAGAATTATTACAGGCTTCTCAAGGTTATTTTTATTTTCTAATTTTTGTTCTGAGCAAAGCAAGTATAAAATGAATTTGATACTTCCATACCTGGCTTTCCTGCATGGACGCACTCCCTGTTGACAGTGGGAGGATGTCCTGGGAGCTAAATGCTGAACCCAGTTACTGACCAGCAGCATTTCCAGCACTTGTGTTGTGTGGTGTTTTTTTTTTTTTTTTTTTTTTTTTTTTTTTTTTTATATACCATACAGTGCCCAGCACAGAAGGAAGCTTACATGTCTAAAAGGATTCCAAAGAAAAACTTGTTTCTTTTTAACAGGGCATAAGCTTTGCTGCCCATAATACTGCCTAATCTGCAAGGGGACTGCAGGGCTACTGCTCTTCGCTATAGATTAGCTCCGGATGGTTGTGATAGGGTAGCGACTCTCATATCGTACTGTGATGATGGGTGTTTTAATGAGCAATGCAGGATTTGCATAACCCTGACTGTTTTCTCCTGGGAAAGTATTTTGCGATCTTACCTTTTATAGACAACCCAGTTGTCATGTCGTGAGCACCTGTTACATTACATATAGACTTGTTGATAAATTTGTATATTGAGGTAGCCATTTGGTTGGAAATCCAGTGTTTTTGTCTTTTTATAATTACAGGTATTTTTCCAGAGACTCACCACCCCAGACTAATACAAAAGGTTAGTTGTGTGTGTTTTTTATATTTTTTATCAAGATATAAATTACCAGTACTGTATTTGTTCTTCCTTCATTAAGGGACACAGGATTCAGACAATTTGGATCCATCTACGGGAAGATTTGGATACTGGCAAAAAGTATCCAACCTGGTATAATCCCTCCCACTCTCAGCATGCCTCAGCTTTTTTTTGCACATGTCCTATTAAAATGGATTTTTTTACTGAGAGGTTTTTCCTTCTAGCCATTTTTTATTTTTATCAATTCTTTATTTCTTCAATCAAGGCGTCCTCTACATGCTGCTTGGGACAGCCTTTTCTGCAGCTATCCTGATTCGCATAATTTCAGCAATAGCGTTGGAGGCCATACCCAAACCATGCTGGATTGGACTATCATTGTAGCATTTTCCAGACCTCTGTGTACTAGGTTAATTAGCCGCAAAGCGATTTTCAGGTCCAGAGCTGTTGCCATGTCCTCTGCCCTAACCCAGTGTCTGAAGACAGATCCTGTAAGTAGGCCACCTGGGCTGAGCACAGGGGGCTACTTGGTTTATTAGAGCGGTTAGGCTCCATTGTTACTAATGCTGTGGAACTAACTACTGTGTCATTCAATGGAGTGTAAAACTCCAGGCTCCTGTTCCTACCATTCAGCCTTAGGTAGTAGCACCTTCCCGCCGCTGCTCCTGCTCATGTTCCATTAACATTTGCGGGGCATACTGTAGTATTTCCTCTCAAGGATCTGACACAAATTGCCTGGAACATTGTCCCCTGCTTGAGACCCTACATTCCTGAGCGTTTTCCCTAGCTCTCATGTGTCGCCCCCTCCTCGGTTCCTCTGAAAGATGATTTCACTGCAATTATGCATTATTTCATGGGCCAACTTGCAGTATTTATTGCTAAATGTGGTCAGAGGTGATAAATGTGACCTTCTCCTGCGAATCATTATCAGACCTGGCTGCAGCCCTAGTGACTTCCTGGCATTTGGCTGTGGAAACTCTATCTGTATCACAGATTCTTGTAGGATAATTGTCCCTGGGGAGTCATAGGCAGATATGATTTGTGATAACCTTAAGATGGAGTAGCCTGCAGCTACAGCTGATGCTACTACCAGTCTAGGATAACTTGGACAGGGCACAACATTTAAAGTCCAGAACTACTAGCCAGGCCTTAAGAGTTACTCCCCACCGGTTGCCCTGCCCAACCCCTACTTCAATTCCCCGGTATCGGACCAGTGTACTGTCTATCATAGGAGCTGACCCAGGAGGCGGGACTTTGACAGCTGCTGCCGGGCAATTCAAATCCAAGCTGTCAGAGGGATATACTGTAAATCCTGACTGGACAGTCTTCCGATCCGGATTTGGTGAGACAATGCCTCAACGGTTACTTGCATTCAGCCATCGACCAGGAACTATAAGGCTTTCCAAGGCAAGAGAAGCGGAAAAGATTCAGGCCTGGGCAGAACTTCACATTTCAGTTGTGGACATATCCCAAACTGACTACCTCAACCAGCAGAGGCTGGACCCAGGGGAATGGTTCCTACACCCAAAGGTGTTTTCAGATCCTAGGACTCAGGAGGGGCACACCAGATGTGAACCTCCTTTTTAATCACTGAATCATCCTCTGGTGGAAAGAGATGGAAGGCATTCCAGTAACTCACTCACTCGCTCAGAGCTCCAGACTGGTCCAGGCATGTGTGGTACACTGATCTGATCAGCCTCGGGGCAGACACTCCGTATGCTCTTCAGTGAAAACGGATCTTTGGTCCCAAGGACCAGTTTACCACCTGCTTTACAGTCAATGGCTTTATCTTCATGAATGTTGAAGGCCGATTCTTGAAAGAATGGCCTCCTGAATATTATTCCTTTCGTAAGGTCTACCATTGCACATACAAGAACAGAAGTTTTCATCTATGGAAATACTCCATGGCATCAATACAGATCTTTTTTTGCAATGCAGCCAGGATCAGCATTTTACCCTATGTTTCATCAAGGGGCAAATGTCAGCATTTGCAGTCTTTTACTAAAAAACACTAGCTTCCCATTCTTTAGTTAAATCTTTTGAACAGGGTGTCTTATGTAACTTCCTTGTGCAACCATCTGTAACTCTGTTGGATCTGAATTGGGCTCTTTTGGCACCAGTGTTTATTTTGATTTTAAATATCGAATTAGTTTTAGTCATCTTTACCTAAATGCTATTTTGGTTTTAGTCGTATTTTAGTCATCTGAACAGTGTTAGTCGTATTTTCGCCAACTAAAATCTCCAGTACGTTTTAGTCGACTAAAAGTGAATGGGTTTAGTGAAATTGTAATGCATTTTTCTAGAATTTCCCAACTCATTCAATTTTTACTCCAGGAGTATATAATAACGTTGTTTATAGTATTAAGGTTTGAACATGCACTACAGACACAGATTTGGCCATTGATCGTATTTAACCAGTGTTAATTTTAACATCAAATTTCAATTCCGTTTTAGTCATCGTCTTATGATTTAAAATGCCATTTTAGTTTTAGTCGTATATTAGTCATCTGAATTGTTTGTCATATTTTAGTAGACTAAAATGGTGGTAATTTTATCTATGAAAATTACACTGTTTGGCACATGATAAACTGCTCTTTGACCCTATTGGGGATATTCTTTCCACTCTCACAAAGTTGTTTCTCTTGTTTTTTCATCACCTCTGCAAGTTGTCTGCTCTTGTGACCTTCTTCTCCTGTAAAGGACATTTTCCCTTCACTGCTTCTATCAGGACTGACTTTTTTTTTGCATTACTAATTGTCGCTGTAAAGGGGAGCCTGCTTCTCATTACACTTTTATTTCAGGTACTTGTATAGCACCGTCAATTTATGCAGCGCTTTACATATACATTGTACATTCACATCAGTCCCTACCCTCAAGGAGCTTACAATCTAAGGTCCCTAACTCACATTCATACATACTAGGGACAATTTAGACAGAATCCAATTAACCTACCAGCATGTCTTTGGAGTATGGGAGGAAACCAGAGTACCTGGAGGAAACTCACGCAGGCACAGGGAGAACATGCAAACTCCAGGGAGGTAGTGACATGGTTGGGATTCGAACCAGTGACCCTTCTTACTGCTAGGCGTAAGTGCTATCCACTACACCACTGTGCCGCCCACTTTTTCTCGGTAGTGCAGACCAATCCTTGTTCAAGTTTATGGTCGTATGGATCGGGTTATATCCTATCAGAAGGCCTTTTTACTAGATCAGTGAGTGCCACTTGGTATTTTTTGTATCAAATAGTTGTCCAAAATTTTCAAGGGTGCCACCTGGTCCTCTGTTCACATGGTCCTATACCAGGCAGTTATTCACACCTCATCTAATGCTGGTTTCAGGCATAAGGTCCTTCAGACAGCTCTTTGAGCTGCAGGCAGACGCCAGTTTTGTTGCCATCCCTCAGACTGTTTTTGGACGTCCCAATGACTCTGAATCTTGTGTCCCTCAATGAATAAGAAAGAAAATGGGATTCTTGTACTGAAAATCAGTTTCTTGGAGCTCATCCAGGAACATGGGTTTTATTGCTTTGTCTATTACTCTCTAGTTCCCAATTCCTCCTCCTTTAGGCAGCAGTATAACCCAATTGTATTTGTATCCTGTGTCATTGTAAAATTCGTTATTGAAGTTCATCAAATAAGTACAAAAATCCTGTTTTTCTATGGCTTAACTAAGGCATTTTGTTATCTGATAATGTGTGCTTATTTGTTGCCTGCTGCAGTGTGGTGTTCTACACTGTACTGTAATAGTGCATTGGGTTGCTACACAAAATAAAAAAACTGAATGGGCCCTCAGTGATATGAAATGTAGAATTTACCAGCAGAGCTAACTTTGTTTGCATCAGTGATGATATGCTTTCTTCTTCTTTTTTTTTTTTTTTTTTTTTTTAAGTCAATGGTAGAAAACCTATGTTGCGTAACCAAGTCTGTTTTTAACCTCCTTCCAGCTGCTGAAAGATGGTGGTATTTTTTCCTCAATACTTACTAGGCTGATGAACTTCCTTTTCTTCAGCAAAGGGTGAGCAGGTGTAAATATGAGATTTATGTGGGTTATTCAGTTTTAAGTAGTAGTTTTCCAAGATGTGAATGCATCATCCAATAGATATGCTCTTGCTATCCAATAAAGTGATTATTATTAATTTTGGAACTAAAATTGATAATTGTATGTAAAACTATAGGACTTGTAACATATTGCACATATGTTTGACATCTTATTAGTTACTTATGTATGTTACACCTTTAATTTTGCTCTAATCTAGGATCGGTGAGGTGTTTGGTCCCTACACACAACCCTCAGAGGCTGAATACTGGGACATGTGGACAGCACTGAGGATCAATGACGGCAATTTGGTTGTAGACAGGTATACTACTGTAGAGAAATGGCTTAGGGTGGTTTTTGTTTTGTGTATGGTTTAATACAAATCCCCTTTAAAATAGACTGAGCAGCACTCTAGTCTACTTCCTACTCCATTCATCTGTAATATTGCTCACCGATAATTCAGATGACTAAAGCAGCCCATAGCTTATGCGATTTTCGTTCCTTCCAGAAAGAATCGCTCGCTTTCCCTATCAACACTGACTGTTGCATCCTTGCAGTGCTTCTCTGTTCTGTCGGCGGGAGTCTTCCTGACCTGCAGAACACGATGGCCACCAGCAGTAATTGCATGTAAAAAAAAAAATCCAACAGGCTGGTTGGATTGATGGATCGACTTTTGGGTACAACCAGCCTGCCCATAGATGGATCGAATCTCAGCCAGTCCCTGCTGAACCAGTCAAGATTCAATCCATAGTCGGCTTTAGTAGTAATTAAAAACCTCCTGTAACTGATGGATATCTGCACTTGAACCCAGAGTATCTGCATATTTGTTTTGTATGTTAATATGTATAGTTTGAGTAAAGGCTTTTTACACCTATATTCCCAGTTGGTGTGACATCTTTTCCTAACTATTTTCTGGCAATTAGTATTTTGCAGTATATAAACCAGCGTAGAAAGCACAGGGAACGTTGGGTGGAATCCCTGACCAACTCATCAGTCCCTTGTAAGTATTGTTTCCCTGTGTAACAAAAAAAACACTTCTATACTGAGATCATGTAGTATGTTATAGCAGTTTTACAGTATCAGTAATTTTAAACCAGATCACTAGAGTTGACACTAAGCTCAAAACTTTACTTAAAGTGGTTGTAAACCTCAGACATGAAATCTGAACAAATCACATTTTCTAAAGTGTTTTACTTGCCTCTCTCCAAAGCAATATGTATCATTTCTCAATGCATTCTCCTTCCTCTGCATGAGTCACTTCTGACAAGTTTTCCTGACGCCAAGACCCAGCCTGTGATTGACAGCCTCAGGTCTGTTGTGAGCTATGTGAAGGGGGCTGTCCCTTCCCTCCAATCAGCTCTCAGAGCTCTTATACAGTGTGTAACTGTAGCTCCCCGCCCCCTGCTTTTGTGAGTCTGAAAAATCCTTTTCATCTGAGTTTTACATAGATGTACAGGACAAATTGCTGTAAATGGGTACAACTTGTGTAGGAGGATTTGTTTAATCTGTGAATCACCTGAGGCCAGTCACTTCACTGGGTATAGGCAAGGGTTTACAACCACTTCTGGACCAAGCCTATTTCTGACACTTGTAGTGTGTGTATATATATATATACACTCTGGAGAATAAAATGGCGGTCATTGCGATATTTTATGTCACGCGAGGATTCCACATGAGCATGCTGCAGCTGCATGCATTGTGTGCTTTGCAGAGTGGCCCTTCACTTGAATAGGTCGTGATCAACCACCAAAAGCAGCAGGGGGTAAAATTCATGCCACAGCAAGTGTACATTCTCAGCTGCTGCCCCTCCAGCTAGAGGTTGTAGGGACGAAGGTATGTAATGTGTGTCAGGGACACACATTACATGATCTCCCCCATGATCTCTTATTGCCCGGGGGCCCCATGGGTTGTCAGTCCGCCCCTGCTCCTATCCTGTACAGCCAAGAAAGCTGCCATCTTGGCCTCTGTTTGTTCTGCAGTTGCCATGTTGCTGCACATGATGGATTGTTCGGTTAGGAGCAACAAGCAAGTGTGACGACATACACTGCATGCCTTGAATGTAACAGTTTTGGGAAGCTGTTAAAGCAATGGGTTTAGTTCCACTTTAACCCTTTCACTGCCAGGTCCGTATGGCGTACGGACCTACATTACTGCTTCCAGCTGGCCAGGTCCGTACGCCGTACGGACCTACATTCCTCCTCTGCTATAAGCTCATGGTCACTTCAGTGACTATAAACTCATAACAGAATTGTACAGCAAATGCTGATTAAGAAACCAATGGCTCTGATCAGTGGCTGATAAGCCACTGATCAGAGTGATTTATCTAACATGTCACCTTCCCCCTCCCCTCGTTGCTGCTTCACCTGTTATGCTGTTGTCTTAATTGCCCTTCTACCCCTCTCTCACCTTGAGGATTGAGGTGTGTTTGTGTGTGTGTTTTTTTTTTTTTTTTTTTTTAACTCTGAAAGCTGTGGGAAAAATTGCAAAAAATGGTCCGGCCAGCTGAGTTTAAAAGTGGAATGCAGGGCCTGACCACAAAAAGGTTAATGAACCTATACCTGCTAAGAATTACCCCATTTTTGCCATGCCAGTCAGTGCCCAAAAGTGCTGCCTCATCAGTGCCCATCGGTGAAGGAGAAAAATTGCTTATTTACAACATTTACTGACAAACCAACTTTTTGAAAAAAAAAAAAGTTTGGTTTTTATTTTTTACTTAAAAAAAAAATGCAGTTTAATGCCACCAAAAGAAATCTTTGTGTGAAGAAAATGATGATTCCAAATGGTTACAGTATAGCATGACCGTACAATTGTCATTCAAAGTGTGACAGCGCTGAAAGCTGAAAAATGGCCTGGGTAGGAAGGGGGTGAACGTGCCCTGTATTGAGGTGATTAAAGCAGTATTAAAGACCATAAGAGAATTTTTTATTATATAGCCGCTTACCAAGACTTTGATGTGGTGATGGCTGCACTTGTTTTTTTTTTTTTTTTTTTTTTTTTATAGGCTTTATTCTTTTTTCATCTCATGGGTCTAGCCAGTAGGTCTGTGTGGGTGTTTTTTTGTTTTTTGTTTTTTTGAAGAGAAGAAAAAAAAAGCTTTCCTGCAGATATTTCAGTTACAGGGATGAAACAAATCATGTAACACTAACCGGAATGACCAGCTTTTATTTCCGCAACACCTTTATCTCAAAAGTGGGGGGGGGGGGTTGCTGTAATTGCTTATGATATTGGAGTTTGGCTTCAGTCAGTGTATTTAAATCTGGGCAGCACAATGGTGTAGTGGATAGCACTTTCGCCTAGCAGTAAGAAGGGTCGCTGGTTCGAATCCCAACCATGTCACTACCTGCCTGGAGTTTGCATGTTCTCCCTGTGCCTGTGTGGGTTTCCTCCCTTACTCTAAAGACATGCTGGTAGGTTAATTGGATCCTGTCTAAACTGTCCCTAGTATGTATGAATGTGAGTTAGGGACCTGAGATTGTAAGCACCTTGAGGGTAGGGACTGATGTGAATGTACAATATATATGTAAAGCGCTGAGTAAATTGATGGCGCTATATAAGTTCCTGAAATAAAATAAAAAATCTGCTAGTATGTCTAGCACTCCCCTTCCCCCAAACTAACAATGCTGCTGTCCAAATGTGTCCCCTATGCTCTTTCATTTAGAGTGGTGGCACCAATACAGGAGGTGTTGAAAACCAGAGGGGAAAAAAGCCTAAAAGAGAACGGATGCAGCCATCACATCTAATGACTTCTAAGCTGAAATATATTTGGGTTTAATATCGCTTTTAAAGCAGGCTTTCCACCAACAATAGGATAGAAAAATGGAAGTTGTCAACAGTTTACTGACAAATGTGGTCACTGTCTTCCCATTCAAACATTACACTGGAAATGAGAAGTAAGACCCCTTTCACACTGGGGCGTTGCGAGTGTTGGTCGTAAAGCGCCGCTTTACCTCTGTTATAGCGGCGCTTTTCGGCCACTGGCGGGGCCGCTTTTAACCCCTGCTAACAGCTGAAGAAAGGGTTAATGGCGCCCATGTTGCTTTGACAGCGCTGCCTATTCATTTCAATGAGCGGGTATAAACCACTCCCGCACTGCCCCAAAGATGCTGCTTGCAGGACTTTTTTCCTGTCCTGCAAGCGCACCGCCCCAGTGTGAAAGCACTCGGGCTCTCACACTGGGGTGGCTTGAGAGGCGCTATTTTTAGCACTAAAACGCCTGTAAAGAGCCCCAGTGTGAAAGGGGTCTAAATGTAAATTGTAGATTCTAATTTTCACTTTGTAATTCTAGTGCACATTATATATGGACCACTGGACCCAGTTAATCCCCATCCTGAGTTCATGGAGCAATACAAGTAAGTTAAGCATTTTATAGTAATTGCGGATGAAGTAGCAGGTATCTAGGTTAAACATCTTGGCTAATAAAGGGGTTATTGGGTTTAGTAATTTTTTAGCATTTTTGGAAGGTTTTTTTTTTAATTTTTTATTAAAAACTGTGTTTTATTTATTTTATCTAAATTGTATACAATCCTTTGACAAAAATTAACACAGGGCAGTGGCGGTGCATCCATAAGGGCGCAGGAGCGCCGCCCCCCTCTCCTGTCACTTTTTAATCACCATAGCTGGATAGATTAATGCATTGCATGAATCTATCGATGGTCACTGCTGACACCCCCTATTCAGGTGTCCGGCCCCTTTTCGGTCACCGGGCACCTGAATGACAGCGGTGGGGGTAGTTTTTTTTTTTTTGGGGGGGGGAAGCACCTGATTAGAGCCGTAGGCTCTAATAGGCGTCCAAAAAATGTGAGAAGCGGGCGCAACGCTGTACGTTCCTTGTCACTCAGCTCTCAGCCAATCGGGTTGCCGGGTCTGTTACCGGTCGCCAGCCATTAATGTCTAAACCACCGGCAACAAAAGTGAGTACACCACTAAGTGAAAATGTCCTAATTGGGCCCAAAGTGTCAATATTTTGTGTGACCACCATTATTTTCCAGCACTGCCTTAACGGGCATAGAGTTCACCAGAGCTTCACAGTTCTCTTCCACTCCTCCATGACGACATCACGGAGCTGGTGGATGTTCGAGACCTTGCGCTCCTCCACCTTCCGTTTTGAGGATGCTCCACAGATGCTCAATAGGGTTTGGGTCTGGATACATGCTTGGCCAGTCCATCACCTTTACACTCAGCTTCTTTAGCAAGGCAGTGGTTGTCTTGGAGGTGTGTTTGGGGTCGTTATCATGTTGGAATACTGCCCTATGGCCCAGTCTCTGAAGGGAGGGGATAATGTTCTGCTTCAGTATCTCACAGTACATGTTGGAATTTATGGTTCCCTCAATGAACTGTAGCTCCCCAGTGCCGGCAGCACTTATGCAGCCCTAAACCATGACACTCCCACCACAATGCTTGACCGTAGGCAAGACACACTTATCTTTGTACTCCTCACCTGGTTGCCGCCACACGCTAGACATCTTCTGAACCAAATAAGTTTATCTTGGTCTCATCAGACCACAGAACATGGTTCCAGTAATCCATGTCCTTAGTCTGCTTGTCTTTAGCAAACTGTTTGCGGGCTTTCTTGTGCATCATCTTTAGAAGAGGCTTCCTCCTGGGACGACAGCCATGCAGACCAATTTGATGCGACGTATGGTCTGAGCACTGACAGGCTGACCCCCCACCCTTCAACCTCTGCAGCAATGCTGGCAGCACTCATACATCTATTTCCCAAAGACAACCTCTGGATATGATGCTGAGCACGTGCACTCAACTTCTTTGGTCAACCATGGCAAGGTGTGTTCTGAGTGGAACCTGTCCAGTTAAACCCCTATGGTCTTGGCCACCGTGCTGCAGCTCAGTTTCAGGGTCTTAGCAATCTTCTTATATCCTAGGCCATCTTTATGTAGAGCAACAATTCTTTTTTTCAGATCCTCAGATAATTATTTCCCATGAGGTGCCTTGTTGAACTTCCAGTGACCAGTATATGTGAGAGAGCGATAATAACACCAAATTTAACACACCTGCTCCCCATTCACACTTGAGACCTTGTAACACTAACGAGTCATATGACACCCGGGAGGGGGGATGGCTAATTGGGCCCAATTTGGAAATCTTCACTTAGGGGTGTACTCGCTTTTGTTGCCAGCGGTTCAGACAATAATGGCTGTGTGTGTTTTTATGTATATAAAATGGAGATCATTGCAATACTTTGTCAGACCATATTTGCAAAGCGGTCTTAAAGTGTGTTTTTTTCAAAACAAATTGCGTTTGTGAGTATTTGTATTGTGAAAGATAATGTTACGCCGAGTAAATTGATACCCAACATAACCTGTCATGCTTCAAAATTGCGCCCACTCCTGGAATAGTGACAAACTTTGGCACTTAAAAAATCTCCATAGCACTTCTGCGCTCAGGCTAAAGGGACGGGACGCTTTAAATTTTATTTTTACACTGTCCCTTTTTTTGTTTTTTGTTTTTAAAAAAACAAACATTTTTTTTTTCTTTTTTGATCACTTTTGTAATGTAAACATCCCTTGTAATAGAAAAAAGCATGACAGGCCCTTCTTTTTTTAATGTGAGATTTGGGGTCAAAAAGACGACTTCTTCCTCCTTCCTCCTTTCTTCTTTCTTCTTTCTCCTTTTTTTCTTATGTATTTGCAAGCTGGATCAAGAATTTCTAGAACCTGTAATAAAGTGCTGATGATATATTGTTACACTAGAAGAAATTAAAAATGTACAGTGGTGCATTCTATGTCAGAAATGTGGAAAGCCAGACATTGATATTTTTGTACATAAAAGCATGTATAATTAGTTTCCATAGATATAAACTTAATTAGTATAAGATTGTATTGAGCATTACATTTTAGTATAAAATTGTATATAACCTTATGAGTATCAGCAAATCAATCATTCCAAATTAGACCAATCCCTACGATTTTTCAGAAGTGTTCATAATCTTGGCCACGCTGTAGATCAAGGCTTTCACTGCTTGATATGAACTGTGGCGCCAATCACTTCCAGTCAATAGTAAATACAAACACTGTCGTTGATTTATTAAAGAAATGAAGCGTTCAAGTAAAGTGAAAGGTTACCGTGCACTTGCAACATTTTTTTTTTTTTTTTCCTTTTGCACATGTTTGGTTATTCATACACAGGTTTACCTTGTTTGTTTACGGTCATTCGCTTTGGTACGTGAACAGCTTTCACTCATTTAGCAAATCAGTCCCAATATTTTTCGAACCATTAAACATATTTGAAGTGATGATTTTCCATTCTGCCTACAGAATATTTTCAGTATATAGTTGAAATCTGCATGCTTGAAAAAGCTTTTAATTTCAGGCTAAAATATGTTATTTTATCCACAGAAAACTGATACCAAAGTCAACCTTCACTATTCTGGACGACCATATTAGTCACTACCCCCAACTGGAGGATCCTACTGGCTTCTTAAATGCCTATCTAAGTTTTATCCATTCATTCTGAGGGCTCTTCAGTTTCAGATGACAAGCTTGTGGTGTGACTAAATGCAATAATCATTTTCATGACATTACTCCTCAGCTGCCACTGCATTCACATACAAGTGACTAAATATCTCAGGGATGGCAATTCAGTCGCTTTGTCTAAGCACGTACTGAGCCATTTTACATTGCTTTCCATTTGAGAGCGTGACATAAAGCTGACTGATCAGTTTTAAGGGAATACTACCCTCTCTATTTACAGAGTATGTCTGCTGAAACGTAATTAAGTTATCATGGTTAGGTGGTGCTAGCAGATAACGACCTTGTGAGACAATACATTATCGCAAGCAAAAAATAGATGGGAATTTTTGGTAATCCCCTCTAACTTGGAATATTGCAGGCTATAGGGGCACTTATTGAAACAGTGACAATCAAACATCCGTTTTGTTCTATCTTCAGGCTCAGTCACAGAACATATTGTTGACATAGAACTTTGAAGTCCACTAGTTAAGAACTTTTGAAGAGTTTGGCCAGCCATAGACTGTTCGAATCTCAGCTGGATCAGCGGGGATCGGCTGAGATTCGAACTAATGTATGGGCAGGCTGGTTGTACCCAAGTTGTACAAGAAGCCTGTTTGATTTTACATGCAAGTTATTGCTAGTGGCTATTATAGCCACTAGCAGTAATCAATGTGTTCCCCCTGCCCCAACTGACTGTTGTTGAACATGTTGATGGGGGAATTGGGTGAAATCTCTCTATCTATGGCTGGTTTAAAAATAAAAGATTAGTAGTGCCTTTCATTTTGCGTTGTTTGCCACAGCATTAGGGGGGACTGATTATGTTTAACTATTGTTTTTGAAATGCACTGTTTGTCATGTGCATAGTGAGATAATTAGTCTGGCTTTGAAGATCAACGTGAAGCAGATTTGCAGCCTCTTGGTATTTCAGGGATTTGTGTTCACATACATTGAGCCATAACAGCAAATGCGGATTGCATTATTCTCAAGGGCTTTAGGAATATTAAGCTTCTCTAAGTGTAAAAATGTACTTTTAAAATTAACTAAACCTAGTTTTGGAATTTTTTTTTTTTTTCGTTTTTTTATTGGATTTGCTGTACATTAAGTAATCTGATAAATAATACTGGGCAAATCACTAATTCTACAAGTCCCAGAGCGGAAGATGAGACCCCTCGTGAGAAGATGGAAATTCCAATCCACTGGAAACGATAAGCCGGTGTACAAACACAGGATCCGAAGATCCAGAGATGGCAGCGGTCGACGTCTGCAAGATAGCTCCTCCCCCAGTATGCATTACGTCCTACGGGACTTTGTTTTTATATGAAGTGCAATTTTGGCGCCATAACATTCTGCCACTTGGATCTTTTACTATTAAATGACTTAATGGAGAGCACTTAGAACGTGTCTCCTTGTTTTTTTTTTTTCTGTTTTGTTTTTTTTTTTTTTTTTACACTTGCCCTGGATGTTCTGGTTCCACTGCTGTGCTAGTGAATACAATTATCCCATTGTGGATACAAGTGTGTCTGACCTTCTGTTAATTCAGGGGTTCACCTTTTCTGGTAAGAGCATTTGTATGCCGGTGGAGGGCTTGTCCCCTACATTACCAGTGGATTGGAATTTCCATCTTCTCACGAGGGGTCTCATTGTCCGCTCTGGGACTTGTAGTTCCTTTATATTTATGGATGGACTTTTCTTTGTTTTATATTGCGCTGCACTAGGGCTGGAGAAAAAATCGATTTGAATCTTGAATTGAGTTGAGAGGTTCAAAATTTAAGCAAATCGTTGTTTTTTTTTTTTCACCGTGCCGGTCCTGAGGAGCTGCGGGCAGTTGTTTTTAGGCGAGGCTGTGGCTTCGGCCTAGTCCGCGAGGCCGGGCGCCGTGGACTAGGCCGAAGCTGCGGCCTCGCCTAAAAACTCCTGCCCGCAGCTCCTCAGGACTGGCGCAGTGTCCAAAAAAAACCAAAAAACTATTCGAATCGTTAATCAAGTTTTTTTTTAGAAAATCGCCCAGCCCTACGCTGCACTAATTTTTCTATTCTGTGTACTCATTAAAGGTGATGTGATTAGCCTGTAGTGTTCAGCTTGCATTTTCCATTTAGTTTTACCAATTGTTTGCGCAAACAATTGCCTTTTACACATTTAAATCACTAATCCTAGCAAACAGAATCCATTGTGTATTGCAATGTTTGCTGTAAAGAATTCTGTTCAGTTGCAATGAATTGCTGTGCTTTTCTCCTTGCTTGCTTTACTAAATAAGCCAGCTTAATTTACCCCTCGCCTACCTGTATGTATTGCAACAAATTTGGGGATATTCATTAAACTCTGCTGTTCAACTTAAATATGAACAATACTGCAGAATTTTTCAGCATATAGGGTATGTTGAATTTTCCTAGGTGTATTTCTCATGCATAAATAGCTGCAGCTGAATACCAGAAAGTATTTACTGCTTGTGGCTCTGGCACACACTCTTGCATCTTACATATGTTACGCACCATTTAGGCATGTTTTGCCGTAAAGTGTTAATGGGAAACTGTTTTAGGTTTGTAAGTCCTTTGTTAATTATACAAAAAAAAATACAAAACGGCATTTTTTTTTTTTATAAAGAAACATTTAATTCATGAGAATTCCCAAATCACTATGGGCTAGCTAAAGAGGCAGTACAGAAGAAGAATCTCTAGCTTTTTATGATCGGTTTTGTCTGATAGGGATAGGAGTCCCTAGTGTGGTGACTCATTGGGGTTTTTTTTACTAATGGAAAATCCACTTTGCACTGTAAGTGCACTTACTGTAGATGTGAGGGGGCATGCATGGAAAATAAAAAACAGCATTTTAGCTTGCAGATGATTGGATGATAAAATCGGCAGCGCTTCCCCTCATTTCAGATCTTGCAGTGCACTTGTGCAAAGTGGAATTGTCTTTTATTAAATAACCCCCATTGAGTAAACAGACTTTTCAGAAAATCTGAGAGCAATACTGCTTCACGTGTGAAAAAGGTGCCTAGAGCATTGACTACTGGCTGGCAAAAAAAAAAATACATAATGCAGTTTTTGTTTAGCCCCGGTCATAAATTTAAGTGAAGTAGTCCTTTTAATGATGCACCTCAATGAAGCCTAGGTAGCAACGTACCTTCAGCCCCATTAGAATTCCATCAATTTGCGTCCCTGCCTCATGCCGCACAGACTCTAGGCTTTGTCCAGTTCTATTGCACATGTATGCCTCTTGGTCTATTGCCTAGGTCTCATCTGTACTCATGGAGACAATCAACCACCTAGAGGAGTATGAAATGAGCCATAGTAATGAGAAGGGTGAGTAGAATACATATCCATTATTTGCTGGATGGGCAGGACTGCACGGTGGAAAAACTCGCCGCAAGTGTGTTCTTTCTTGGTCTATTCATTTCTATGGCCCATCTGTACTGATGGATATCCCTGTCATTTTGTATGCTGACCACCCCATTGAGGCCCTGACCTGTCAAAATTTAGTTTTATTCTAGAGTAACATCGAATACCATAAGCGTGTGAAATAATTTGATTACTATCAAAGCTTGCCATGTATTTTTGTGTTATCCAGCAAGCCTTCAGAAGGTAACTTGTATTTGATGTGTACTGTCCTGTCCCTTTAATCAAAACATTTTTACAATACTGATATTTACAATGTAACTGTTTTGGCCTAGTATAGGCAAACATCTCTTATATTGAATTATGTCCGTCTCATTACAGATCTGAAATTTTTAACAGGCTAAAAAGAAATCTGAATATGTACTTGTATTTGGAATGCAACCAAACCTTGTGTAATGACATTTTTGGTTTTTTGAAACAAATTTGAATAAAAACTTAATAAAGAAAATGTGTACAAGCCCCCCTTTCCCCCCCTCCCTGAAAAAAAATAACTTGCAAACCATGATTGGATTTCTCATCTTTCAGAATCTGCAGCCCCTGTATGTTAAAAGATAAGTTATATTTTCTAAAAAGAACATTTTTTTTTGCAGCTAAAAAATGTGAGATATAGATAATGTGTGTGTATGTATGGGCCTGTAATGCATTGCACCAGTCATCAGCAGATCACTGGTGCCATGCAGGTGTCCTGCAGAACTGTCCGTGTGCCTGTACATCCCATAAGGGCAAGCAGATACACTGACAGGAAGAATGAATGCCATGGTAGTTCATTGAGAACTACAAGCTGACAGCCGCAAAGGATGCCAAAGGCTTGTAGCCCATTCACACACAGAGCTATGTGTATGAATGATGTGGGCGGAGTCCTGCACGACTGTGCTGATTTAAAAAAAAGTTACAGCTAGTACAGGGAACTTTCCCCGTACTGCTGTCACGGGAGGGGGGGGAGGAGAGAAGAGAGAAAATCGGGCAGCGTTGAATCATTGGGAAAATGTTACATGTTCCACCCTAAAAACAAGTGTAACATGTTCCCAAAGGTGAACTTGGCCTTTAAAGTAGACAGACTAAGCGTGAGAGAAAAATAAATGCATGAGCACATTGAGTGAATATTCCATTGTCAAAACTATCAGTAGACCCCAAAATCTGAAGGGTGGGGGTCAAGCCAATCCGTGTGTCTGCCTCACTCATATATTGCCTTTGGCGGCTGGTTGTACTTCAGTGTATTGCCAGAGTTTACAAAGGGATTTCAATTCTCTTATAACTTAAATATTTTAGGGAGTGCTGTTTTACTTTTTTAGATATCAAGTAGCAGCAGCAAAATACTTTTTGAGGATGGGTAAGAACAGATGCCTATATATGTTTGCTGCAACTACATGTAAAATAAATCAAAGAAGGCATCTATTTGCAGTTCTGTTCACCATTTCATACATTGCTTGGTGACCCTCCAATCATAGTCACTTGTAAAAAAAAAAAAAAAAAAATGGGCAGCCTTGTAAAGATTTATCTTTCCAGTGGCCTATGTCTTAAACATCACCACTTCACTACTGCCCAGTAGCCCCAGGTATTAGACCCTTCCCGGTGTGGGACTACATGCTTTATTTCCTCTCTGCCTCATACAGCTGTCACTACAAGATGTATCAGCTGGCCCATGCAGACAAGGGGCTCCAGTGCATTCTCGATCTGCCTATCCAGCAATGTTGAGCATGCACTGCTTTTGAAACAAATTGTTTTTGCTCCTGCGATGCTAGAGTAAGTGCCAAAGGGTGCATGTAATTAACCTAGGCTATAAAACTGAGTGTTCAGACTGGGAGGGAATATTGTCATTTAACACAAATGGGAACATTTCAGAGGTACTGTATGCAAACGTGCTCAAATATTTTCCCACAGCTAATAGGTTTAAAAGGCTGAAAATAAAACCTGTGTCCAAGGTAAAAAAAAAAAAAAAAGCTGTGACCAATCATAGCGATCAGATGTCCAGTAGTGAAGATGGCTGCCATTCAGAACTTCTGTGAGCCCTGTGATTGGTCACATTTGATCACTGCCTACCTGTACCATGTGGTAGCTGCAGCCAATCACAGCTTATCGGTGTTCTTGCTGGGTTTTTTTTTTTTTTTTTCCCCTCACACTTCCCTAGAGCACTGCAGTCTTACTATGGTAACACTTCACTGCCCTGGTGACAGGATTTTAACCACTTGCTTACTGGGCACTTAACCCCCCCCCAACCAATTTTCAGCGCTGACGCGCTTTGAATAACAATTGCGTGGTCATACAACACTGTACCCAAATTTAATTTTTATCATTTTTTTCCCACAAATAGAGCTTTCTTTTGGTGGTATTTAATCTAAGCTGGGATTTTAATGTTTTGCTAAACAAACAAACAGATGGAAAATTTTGAAAAAAAAAAATCATGTTTCATAGTTTGTTATAAAATTTTGCAAACGGGTAATTTTTCTCCTTCACTGATGAGGCGGCACTGGTGGGCACGGATAGGCACAGTTAGGGTGGCCCTGATGGGCACTGGTAGGTGACACTGATGGGGGAGCGCTGGTAGGCGGCACTGGCGATCTGGCGGCAGATCTGTGATCGGGACTGATGTCCCTCTCATGGCTGCCGGTGATGAAAAAATAGCCAATTACCAGCTCTGTTGACATCACATGATCAGCTGTCATTGGCTCAGACTCGCTGATCACAGGGCGCGCAGGCCGCTCGTGCACGGGACGACGTCAATGGACGTAGTCCCGTCATTCAGCTATAGCGTGGATCTCAAGTAGTTACAAAAAAACTGTTAATTTAACATGAATAACAATATGTATTTTTTTTTTTTTACACTAAAGTGACATTTCTACCACTGTGGTGGTGATAATGTACAATAACTGGCTGCTTTAATATCACTGTCAGTGCTGCCAGCCTTAAATACTACCACAGCCGTACAGAGATAAATGTCCCTAATCACTGCCACACCAGTTGGTGTCCAGCTGACCTGTTTATTGACCAAATTTATGCCTGTTGCCCAGACAGATCCTTTGCCTGTTTGCTTACTATGTGTCTTCCTGTAGCCTAAACTGACCCATCTGCAAATCTATATTCCTGTGAAACCCCAGACCCAACCATCCTCTGCAGACAACTGCACTGCTGGAACCACAGGAACTTTTGTTCCTTTCTTCAGCCTCCTGTAATTTCTTGGTCAGTGAACATGACATTCCAGGGGACAGCCATGTACCAGTAGGCTTGGCTTCTAGTAATGCTATACTAAGCTATATTTCCTGACTTCTTCAGTACATTGTGCATAACACAAATCGACCAGTTGTATCAAAACCAATCAGTCCAGACAGTGAAAGTCAGACATGTGATATTGTTATACTCAGGAGTAGCAGACTGTTTTGGGGTGTAATTCCAACTATGCCCAAGCTGCGGGTAAGAAATATTAAATTGCTAACTGCATAAAATAACATTTTGTTCTCCAAAAACTTGTGGCAATAAAATTGGTTTTCAAAAGACTTACCATGCCTCTTAAAATACCTTTGGCATTTAACTCTTTAAAATGTGGTCTTTTTGGGGGTGTTTTTACTATTCTGGTTCTCCAGGGCCTCCAAAAATGTGATGGGTAGTCAAGAAACTAGATACATAATTTATCTACCTAGAACTGCCTGAAGGTGCTCCTTGGATTATGGACCCCACTAAGCGGCTAGGCTATGAAAAAGTCCCATACATGCAGTAGGAGTAGCAGAATGTGTTTAAGGGGGAGAGGAGGATTCGAAGTATGCCTATACTGTGTGTTTAGAAATATCCTAATAACTTTTTGTGTGTTAAAAAAAAAAGTCATTACTTTTGGGACTGAACGGAATAATTGTCTTTTAGGGTGAGGGAGTGCTGGAGATGAAAAGTCCCCAGTTAATAGAGGAGTGCCTCCCACCACTGCCAAGTTTTCTTTCTAAGAAAGGCTGTACTGCTAAACCTAAGCAGTACTCTATAAATCACGCCATCCGCAACTTTGACCTGATTCCAAAGGGAGGAAGAGTCTACACCACCTAGAAAACAATTGCGATTAGATGACTGCTGGAGAAGGAAGAATGTGTGACAGATGGTGAAACCCGCCCTTAGTCTCCCCCCAGCATATTTACAGAGTCCTGTAATAATGAGACATACTTTGAGATACGGGGAACGCTGGCTGCAATGGGGGACACTGGTGAGGCTGCATTGATCTCTTGTATCATGTCCCCAGTCTCTGACCATCTCCTGTATAAAAATATTTTTAGAAACAGTCACTTTTGGTTTTTGGCCTAGTGTATCTTTCATTTTCGGTATCGGCACCAAAAAACCCATTCGGTGCATCCCTAATTTTTACCATATGCACTTATGTCCCAATGCCCAATAAATACAGAATTGTTATCCAGGCAAGAAGTACAAAGAAAGATCTCAGACAAGATAGTATTTGGATGGTTTAAAGTTTATTTTTTTTATAATGTATAAATAAGTTAAACAAGTTGTTAAAGGTTTTTCTATATCGTAGCAAAGTCCTAAATCGTATGCCTTAGATTAGCAAAAAAAAAAAAAATCACATCTCTCATAAGCAGCAGTAAGGCATATCCCTTTGTTTACAGCATCAAGGCGTCTGCCCATATCAGCACTATCAAGAAGGGACAGGGGAAAACATCAAGTCCTTTCCTGTTTGTTGCTATGGTGACAGAAAACAAGACCTAATAAGCTTAAAAAAAAAAAATTTGCCTGAGTTCAATATTAAAAAAGAAAAAACAAAATGTTTATTCTCATAACCCCTTGCAATCCCAGATCCACTTGTCCTATTGGGGAGAAAGTTTAACATAAACAAGTCACTGGGGGGGAATTCATAAAGGGTGACACCATCCGTCAGGGCATTTCACCTAAATTGTGGGTGCTCTTACCCAATTCTTGTATGTGTCAGAGACTGGTAAATGAATCTCTTGGGGCCTGGCACTGAGGTTAGAATGTCTTATACTAGTGCACTCTCTCCCACCCCAGCCACTGCACCTTTCACTCTAACAGGTGAGTTTTGTAGTAGGTGTGGGTGGAGGCGGATTAATAACTAAGTGACTAGTTCCCCATAAGGTCCACCTGGCTGTTGATTGATAGTGCACAGCAGTGTGCGGATCCATAGATGCCAATCAGTCCAATAATGACTTTTTAACCTGCCCAGTCCCAGGCACTGCCGGTCTAAATTACTGCAGACCTGATGAGGAACTAGTTCCTCAATTCCCCCAGGTTTTGCCCATCCAGTGACACAAATCATTTCCCAAACATGGGCACTGCCATATTTGGGTAATGACATCACTACTAGCCCCGTATTGAGTGGGGCCAGGGAAAGAGCCCTATACAGGAAGCTACATGACAGCTTAACAGCACTGGCATGCCCCACCGTGAGTACTGGCATACTTCTGTACACCAACTTAGAGCTGGTCCTAATTACTGCAGGTTCCCAATCTGCAACTTGGTGGTATATGTTGAAGAATCTGTCACTGCAATAGTGACAGGTTGCTAAAGTTCTATAGTTAGAACTACCGGAATTTGTCACCAATATTACTGAAACTAGTGCAAATGCTTGCCTGAAATAGGTACAGGTGGTTCTAAAGAGAACTACCATCAGAAAAGCATTTTTAAAGCTGAGTTCCACCCAAAAATGGAACCTCCGCTTTTCGGATTCCTCCCCCTTCCAGTGTCACATTTGGCACCTTTGAGGGGGGGAGCAGATACCTGTATAATCCAGGTATTTGCTCCCACTTCCAGGCATAGATCACTGCATTATCTGCGGCTATCTACGCAATGTCCAGCCCCTCCTCTGTCTTTCTCTCCCCCCCACCCCGCTGTCTTCTGATCAAGTATTTGTAGTTGCTGACTTTAAAAAAAAAATTCAGCAGAGCTCCACTTTAAGACTTTATTAAACCCCCCTATATCTTCCAAACACAGTAAACATAACTCTTTTAGTTGCAAAGAAGGTTAGCTATAAACTCACCTTCCCTGGACCCCTTTCAATATGTAAGCTCTGTATTGGTATGTGTCCAGCAATAAGTGCCCCTCACATGTGACAGTCCACAGGCCTGCCAACTAGCTGTTCTGGAGCTGAGCACTGCAGTGGGGGGAGAAGGTCACATGTCCCCCCATACTCAGAAGTACCGGATATTTTGAAAGACTCAAGCTGGTTATCATGGTGGTAGGGTAGCACAAGGAGATATTAGTAGCTGAGACGGTGTCCATTAAGAGAACCCGCTACTTTGTCCTGAATGGGCTAAATGACAGGTTTACCTTTAATAGGTACTAAATATTATAAAAAAAAATACACACCAATTATAACCAGTAATTTTAATAAATGAATGCTTTGCTGCGCAGGCTCCCCAGCATCATACAAATCACTTGTGGCGATGTAGGCCAACATGCTTCCTACCATTCTTATTGCCATCTACATTCTACCTGTCCTGCAACAGACAGAACATTTACATGCATACTACTCAAACCACCACGCATGTGCCCTTAACATTTGTGCCCTTATACATCCAGTCACTCCAGCGCTCTCTCCCTGCTTATAATAGCCTCTCCTATCTCAGCTATTTTCAACAGAAAACGGTAATTTTTCTGCTTATTCTTTACCAAACTCATTGCATACTTTTATTTTTAATGCTTTACATGCTGCAGAAAATGTGACAAAGTTGTGCAAAACAGCTGCCACATTTGTTCTTTATAAATTAACCCTTAAACTGTAATTCTGTGCCAACATAAAGGACATATAGGAACATATCAGAAAGGAGCTGTAATAAAAATCTGATTTTGCCCACTAAATTAAGTTTTTTTTTTTTGTTTTTTTTAGTAAAAAAAAAAAAAAAAATTTAACAAAATCATGCTTTCCATTCTATTGATATAAAAAAAGGCAGGTGTAATATAACCCAGGAAAGTCCAACATTTCTATAATAAGTAGGGGAAAAGGATGGAATTAATCCAGGATGAAGTACATTATTGTTACACAGCAAATGACATGACTGAAGGTAATGGCTGTGATTACTACCTAAAGACTACTCAACTGTGATCTTCTGAGAGGTCATTACTATGTTCCATTGTATGTAATCACAGCTATGTAACAAGTTTACTCATGAGGGTAACATGAGGCAGAAAAGAGTCCAGTTTTCTACAAAAACAAGCACTTTTTCCTAAGAACAATAGTAAACCTCTCCAGGCCCTACCTTAGTAGATACACTGGGATAGACAAAGTGACAGCAGAATTTTGAAATAATAAAGTAACCATGTCAAGATTTCATGTCATATGGTTTCATATTTTTTTTTTTCCACCAGTTGTTTACTATTTGTGAGATTTGCAAGCAAAAAAAGGGCAAGGGATTCATTTGGAGATGGATAAAAGTCCTGAAATGTTTTTGGTCAAGAAATGTGTCATCTCCAAGGACTTTAGCCTACAGTGGCTAAAATGACATCAGCTGGCGTCTCATCTGTGCTTCTCACAGTTACTTGCATGGTGACACCATCAGCTAGTGCAAGCTTGGCCCTCACCAACACATCATGTCCTCCTCTATACACCCCTGGAAAGGCAGATAAAACAAAGACAATTTATGATAAGAGCACTGGTCTTAAGATAGCAGTTTACAAAATAAATAATTTAGAATTCATCAAAACTTGTTATTTCATAAATATTAGAATACTGTATTTATCAGCGTATAACACGCACTTTTTTCCCCTTAAAATCAGAGGAAAATCGTGGGTGCGTGTTATACGCCGATCCCCGCTGATTGTGAGCGGACCGTCAGTCCCGCCACTGGACCTGTGTTATGTCCATCATAGGGGCAGGACTGCAAGAGGAGCCGAGCCGAGTACACTCGGCTTTGTGTATGTCGGCGCCAATTTTAAATAGCCTGCAATGAGGCTGGGCAAGGCTGCAATGATGGACACTGATAAGGCTGCATTGATGGGCATTTAAATGTAAGTTTTTTCCTTAAACTTCCCTCCTAAAAGTTGTTTTCCTTAAAATTCCCTCCTAAACTTGAGGTGCGTGTTATACGCTGATAAATACAGTATATTATATTGCTTACAATACTAAACAGAATGTTCCATTAGAAAGGGGCAGATACACAAGCAATTGACTGTCTAGGTAATATAAGGAATACAATCGGGGTGATTTTGTCTTACCAGATAGATAAAGCACGTGCGAGTTCTTGTTCTCAGGTACCTTGTCAGTCCTCTCACATGGTTGCATTCCCAAGAACTTAATAATATTAGCTACAGCCTCTGATAAAACAAATACAGAAGGTCAGCGATTCAAAGACAGCCAGACAATTAGCATTTTAGGAGAACAGCAATAGCAGCCCCCCCCCCCCCCCCCCAAAAAAAGTTTGTGCAGGCTTTTTTTTAAAGTTGAAGTCTCATTCCTTCGATTGGGCAAGTGATTATCGGGCGGTTCAATAGAAACTGCTGGTCTGGCTTTTGTCAAGTGCTCTTAGCAAGTGGTGGAAAGAGCTGACTAGTGTGTTCTGGCGGGGGGGGGGGGGGTCCTGCCCCTGTCAGACCCCAATAGCTCAGGGGGTGAGCTAGTGTATACCAGGCTACACAGCCAATCCCCTCAGTACAAGATTCCTCACACAAACTAGTATGACAAGGAAGGGATCATAGTTCACTGGTATGCCCTGTGTGATTGACGGACTTGCTCTGCACACACACAGGACATACAGAGTTTTACATCATAGCTACATTTAGTTTCCTTCCTATTGATATAGCAGCCCCTGTATTTAGCCATTTGTGCTCTGCCCTCGTGGGGCCGCCTGGTTGCCTGATGCCCGGGAGCTGCAATGCGCACCTGACACCCTCCCTCCTTTATGCTAGGGGCGGGGGAACGGGCAAGATTGCTTGCTGCACATCGGCGTCACACTGGGTGCTGACGTGTGCGCCTTTTGACTCTCTGGCTGATTTATAGGTGGAGGTTTTGGCACCAAATCGTGGACGGCTGTGCCACTCAGAGGGGGACGCCTCTCCTCTATCATGCCTAACGTGATGCTGGGAGTGACCTGCGGGTGGGCTGGATGCATATAAAGCTCTTCTCGCTGCAATAGTGTCCTTACTTGCACTATTGGTCATGCTGCACACTACCTGTGGAACATGTCCCTATACCATACAGATGAGGTAACTATCCTGGCACATATGGGTCTCTCTCTGCTTTGCAAAATTCTTTGGTTGTTTTTTTCATCCACTTTTGGTTCCATTTTATACATATGACTACCTTACAATACCTTGCACTATAGTTTCACTTGCTTGCATATGGTCCTATGGTTTTATAGTTCCACCTCTAGTGGTATACTTTTGTCTCTTCCCTCACTCCCATTTGACACTGGTCTCCACTTGATTCACAATAGCACTACTCTATTACATTAGAGCGATTTATAGCATATAATTTTTGCAGACTCCTTTGGAGCCTTACCCTATATTACCATTTCAACACACGGAGAATCCAATTTCCTGAGGATCTTGTGTTTGGGTGTTCACCTCGTGCCCAGCGTACCTTCCTCAGCTCCCGGGACAGACAGCCTACTCTAGTGGCTCCTCTTAATTGCAGTATTACATACTCCTGCATCCCAGTCCCATGTAAGTAATCAGGTTATAACATTTTCCCTCTACTTCCTTTAATGTTGGAGTCCCAATTAGAGTTTATCAGTGTTTATTTCTTGCAGGCAAGTGGATGCAGATGAAGTGGTTTGATTAACACGAAACGCGTTGATCATTGACAGGATGCAACCATGTTTTATACAATCATGCATATTTTATAATCTCTGCTATATTTTATTACTTTCTCACTCCATACATGTATTGGCTTTTAAATGTACTTTACACTGAGTGAGATTTTATACCCTCTTTATGACAATAAATTTGCTAAGTTATTATACACATATTACCTTATTTGGTTGTCACTTGCCTCACACAAAGTCCCAACTCCCTTTCTATGCTCTCCAGGGAAGGGATAGAGTTGTTAGACTGCATAACTATTTCCGTGACTTCAGTTTATTTTTTAAACTCGCTTGACAACACTAATGTTGTCAACACATGAAGGATAAAATCGACATCCAAAACATACCAGATATGCAAAGAATCAATACGGATTGTGTTACCTTCCAAAGTCTTTGTACTACTGAGAGCAAAGGTTTCTTCTTTCTCATGTGCATTGCCCACCTCATCCCAAGCTGCTCCAAAATTTGGTTTCAGCACCTTCTGAATGTGGTCTTCGAGTGTGATCTCCAGATCTTCAAGCTTGTTGAAAATACATTCATAATTAGAATGTTCCCATAAACACAGAACAGTCATACATGCATGTACAATGTGACCTCCCTAAGGTAACTCAGTATAAGGACTACACTGCCTCAGCAGGCATACACATTTACAGGTATAGAGAGAGAGAGAGAGGGCAGGAGAGACCAGATCCAGTACTGGTATGTCTGAAAAGGAACAAGAGTGATCAGGCAAGGCTGTGCATTGTCTGATCAATCATATCACATGCAAAAAGGTAAACTGGGCTTTTTCTTTTTTTTCGAAAAATTGCATTTTATTAAAGTTTTGCACACAACAAAAAAAAAAAAAAGAAAAATAGTGTTAGATAAAATTCTCTCTAAAATAAAAACTCAGCTTTTTTTAGGTCAGCACTGCATGTTATGATGAAACACTTAAAGTGGTAGTAAAGTCTATTTGTTTATGTTTTACCTACAGGTACGCCTATAATAAGGCTTACCTGTAAATATCTCCTAAACATGCATAGTTTAGAAAATATTTACTTGTGTAGCAGCCGGTGATGTCTCGGGATGTACGGCTACACAGATATACTGAGAGATCTGAAAGAAACCTGCATGGCACCAGCAATCTTCTGATCGCTGGTGCACTGCTTTACAGGCTCCAAAAGAAAAAAATAATAAAATGCACATTTTTTTTTTTACCTGCAAAAGGATGTGCATTTATTATTTTTTTCTGAAAGTTGAACGTATCCTTTAAGATAAGTTTCACATCATGTGTTAGTATACAATGCATACTAGCACATTATAACTGTGCCTTGCAGGGAAAAAGTTTTTTTTTTCTCCCAGTTTACTACTGCTTTAAAAATGGATACAGCCAAATGGTCAGAAATATGTTCTTATTTTAGCATGATCCAAAAATAATTATGATTATATACTTATTAAATGTAACATACAAGGAACGAATTGAAGATTATTTCAGTTATGTTTGGGTTAACGCCAGGTTCAAACTGGTGCAGTCCAATTTTGATCTGGCTTTTGTAGAGCTACTTTGAAGTGATTTGCATATTCTACAGGGCCAATACTGTGCTGGAATCACAACAAAATTGTAGGGCAGGAAGCTTTTCCAAAATTGCTCTGTGCTAACTCGCATTGGTGTGAACAGGTACCATAACAACGTGATTTCCATTGACATTCTATTCTGTGCACTCAAGTCACATCTGAAATTGCACTAATGTGAAGGGAGCCTAAACAAGAACACCTGGAGCTTCACTCTATTATAAAAACAGCGCATCACTTTTGCAAGAAGCAAAACCTTAAAATGTACATAATATGATTAAACTGCTCCTTGGGGATGACACAAAGGGGTTGCTTTACTTGCAAAATCTGGTGCAGCTCTGCAGAGAAACTAATCAGCTTCCAGTTTTTTTCCTGTCAAAGTGTAATTGAACAAGCTGAAGTTTGAAGCCGATTGGCTTCCCTTTACAGCTGCACCAGATTTTGCACTCATCAGTTTTAATAAATCAACCCAAAATTCTACTCACTAAGCAGACAAGGTTAGAATAAAAAAAAAAAAAAAAAACTCAACCTACCACATACTCATCACTGTATCCCTCATCATAAGGAACGCCAGTGTGGGGATCACAGTCTCTGACCACAAATTTCATTGTGCAGTTGAATGTGCAGGACACTAAATATGAAATACAATTAAATGAATAACTCATGAATACAAAAAAAATATGAACTACTTATTCACTGAATAAGGATTAAATCAAAAGCAACTATGTACATAAACCTGGTGTCCCGGTTTGGCTATGTGATATATTAAAGTCAGTTCCTAAATCTAACACATACAAACATGTTGGCTTGAATATGGCTGTTACATTCATGGGTAAAAGCTAAGTTACTACATAGAACTGTAAGATTATGTCTGGTGTAAACCATGTTAAGAAGGCTTCATACCTGGAAATGTAACTGAAAAAGCCAGTAACAAAACACAAATGATCATACCTGCAGAAGACTCATCCTCAGGAAGCCGGACCAAAGTATAACATATGCCAGGTTGGTTATAGTGTAGACTCTGGGCTGGGACATAATAAACCACTTCATATCCCTCTGATGGCTCTACCTGAACGATCACTTTTTCCAGAAGCTGATCATTCAGTGTATTTGTGCAGTCAAACTGTAAATCCAAAGTAAAATGTAAGTAATGTCCCATGTTTGCATACAATACCTGCACATTAGTACTGTAGGGCTGCCTGTTACTAAAAAAAAGCAGAAACTTTACTCACCTGAAATACAATGTGATCTGTAAATACATGCTTGATACAACGTACAAAATATTCAGTTTCAGCTTCTGTAAGCTGCACAGGATCAGAAGACTTGAAGAGTGGACCCAGATTTTTGAATTCTGGAATGGCGGCCAATTGTCCTGTAAATAGTAATGAAAACCGCACTGTAACAAATAATCTCGGGGGTCACAAAGTACCAATAGTTGCTAGACAGGCAGCCTGTCTTTGCATCAAGTATGAGCGGTGTTCACCGCTTCCCGACCGCCCCATAGCAGATTTACTGCTAAAGGGCGGTTGGTCTGTGCAGAATCACACACATTATATATATATATATATATATAATTTATATATACATATACACACACACACACGCGATTCTGCACTTCCGAATAGGTGGCGTGATTGTGATTAGTCACAGCAAAAGCCGATCAGCGGGTGCCAGCCAATGGATGTCTGTCGACACCCGTTGATCGTCAAGGAGAGAGGCTGGATGGAGCTCTGCATATGTTAATAATGCAGAGCTCTGTCTAGACAGCAGGGATGTGATGGATTTTCTTTTCCTGCAAAGCAGGGAATAAAATCTATCACATCCCTTAGTAAAAATAGCATACGTAGTAAATAAAAACACTGGTTAGGCACACATTTAACCCTTTAATCGCCCTAGATGTTTAACCCCTTGCAAGCCAGTGTCCTTAGTACAGTGACAGTGCATATTTTTAGCACTGATCACTGTATTAGTGTCACTGGTTCCTACAAAGTGTCAAAATTGCCATCCGCAATCTCTCTCGGTATAAGTCCCTGATCGCCGCCATTACTAGTATAAAAAAAAAAATAAACATTCCAGTATATATACCATAGTTTGGAGACACTACAACTTTCTCGCAAACCAATCAATATACACTTATTGGGATTTTATTTTTACCAAAAATATGTAGCAGAATACATATTGGCCTAAATTTATGAAGAAATTTGATTTTTAACTTTTTTTTTATTGGATATGTTTTATAGCAGAAAGTGAATTTTTTGTATTTTTTACAATTAATTTTTTTTACAATTTATTTTTTAATTTGTCTGTCAGTGAAAGAAAGCTCTATTTGTGGGGGGGGGGGAGACATTAAATTTCATTTGGGTACAGCATTGCAGGACCGCGCAATTGTCAGTTAAAAAAAACGCAGTGCCGTATTGCAAAAAAATGGCCTGGTCATGAAGTAAATCTTCTGGAGGTCAAGTGGATAAAGTGCACCTGTGTCCTAGTCACCTGGTTTGACTACGTTAGTCTGTCATGCAATACTGTACTGTTAATAAGTTTACATTAGTATGTTTAGTTTACCTGCAATATTATTTTAATGGAGTATATCACAAGACAGAGGACTTATGCTGGCCATACACTATACGAAAAATCGGCCGAAAAATCGTTCGTATAGACACTTCGCTCGTTTTTTGGCAAGTTAATGGGCACAAATCGATAATCGTTTGTCACATTTTTGTGGAAAAAAAACGAACGGGAAGTTTGGAAAATTTCTGCCGAACGTACGATAAATTGCAAGGTTAATGTGTTTCCTGTCTGAACTGTCTGCACTAGGTATATGTAGAAAAACAAACAAAAAATGATTTATTCATGTCCACTGAACAATTTATCGGTCATTACATGATGGCACGATCGTTTGCGGTCACGGTCGAACGTTCGTTTTTTGAAAATGTGTTCGGCCGATTTTTCGTATAGTGTATGGCCAGCATAAGATATTCATAACTATCTGGGATATACCCTTCACCTTCTGGTGAATGGACACTGGACAAAAAAAGGGGGCTGATGCAGGAATCCCAGATGTAACCCATCCCGACTCATCTATACCCCAGTTTTGTAACAAGCAATGAGGCCAACAGGAGGGATCTCTGTCCTGTGATGTACTCCAAGAATAAAAAATCCTAAATTTGTTAATTGTACATTACAGGACAATAAATAAATTACATAGTTATGGCTACCAGGGATGTCCTAAGGCACTGAACAGGACTTGGCTCTACCTATAGGCAAGGTAGGCACCGGCCTAGAGCGCACATCGGTCGGAGGCACCCCACCCGCTCATTCTGCTACTGTGAGGGGGCCCGCCCGTTCCACCACTGTGTGATGGGGGGGGGGAGCCGCCGCAAAGGGGAGACTGAGCAGTGTGGACCCTGCCTATCCTCTCTGCTCATAGCTGCAGCTGGAAGCTTTAGGGAAGCGGAAACTAAAGGAGAAAGTCCGCTGACCACCAATAGAGTGAAGGGGGAGGAGCTCTGCACTCTCCTAGTAGTCCCCATGTCACAAAAGGCATCCCTGGAAGCACAGGCACTGAGACTAAGTGGCAGGGGCTAATCTCACCCCCCTCACCACCACTGCCACTGATCCCACCCCTTCACCACCACAGCCAAGGCTGCTGTTAGAAACCATGGGGACCAGTATAGCCTACCTGACCTGCTCTCCATCTGAAGCTATCCCCCCCTTACCCTGCAGCAGCCAGCAGGAGGAAAAGGAGAAGAGGTCGTCAGCACTGCTGTAGAGGCAAAAAGGGCAGCAGGGGGAAGGAGGTCATCAACAGTGGTGCAGCAACTGAAAACTGGTGGGAGAGGAGATGAAGCTGGCAGCACTGCGAGGAAGGGAGGGGGGTCCATACAGCGGGGCCCGGGCAGCAGGGCAAAGAAACAATCTGATCATGGACAAGAGGGGGTGATCAGTGCAGAGGGGGGCAATTGCAGGGACCAATGCCCTTTATGCCTCTCCCTGCAACAGCTGAAAGCCAGCAACAGGGGGAGGAGGAGAAGCCAGCTTTCAGCTGCTGCAGGGAGACACATACAGGAGATCGGTTCATGTAATTTTCTGCCCGCCACACCAGTCACCCCCTTTTTCCATGATCCGATTCCTCCTGCTGCCCTGGGCCCCCTGTTGAACTGATGGGGCTTGGGTCCCTTACAGGAAGCCCATATCGCCTAGGGTGTCAAAAATCCTTGCACCAGCCCTGGCACTGAAAATGAGGTGTGGGCAACAGGAGCATGGCCAGGATGCCAAAAAAAAACAAAAAAGGACAAGGGGAACCCCACTACAAAGCTGCCTGCAATGCAAAACCATCTACCCAAAACTGTCCACCACAGGCATGAACATCTATTTTGTAAAACTTAATAAACATTAGAAGTGGAATAGCCCATAAAGTACTTACACTCCTGGTGGAATGGGTCTTAACTGGAAAAAGAGGAGTCTTGCCCTGAGGCCATTGGCCTCAGAAATGAGCCAACAAATCCATCTAGCAATAGTGGATTGAGAAGCATTCCTGACCCTTGTGAGGACCCTCAGCCAAAACAAACAGGAATCAATCAGAATGTTGAAATGAAGCTGCTTAGGCAACATTCAGTGAAGTGAAGCATCTTTTCTGTAGGATGCTTAGGACAAAAATAGAGCAAAACAATGTTCTGATTCAGGTGGAATGAAGAAACCACCTTTGGTAGGAAAGAGGACCTCAACAACTTGTGTGTATGTGTGTGTGTTAATCGTATTTTTGAACACATTTTTGCAAATTTTTTGGTATATTTTATTTTTATAATATTTTTTTATTTTTATAATACAAAAGGAATTAAGTAGTTCAAAAAGCAACTATAAAAATGTAAAAGGAGGTACCAACACAAGAATGCGGTGAGTGTTAAGACTGCAAAAGTTGCCATTTTTTCCCCCTTCTCTTATTAGAGATCGCTAAAAACAAACTACACAAATATCCAAAAACACCACAAGGAACAGAACATTGTTTTTTCAACTATAAAAGATATATAGCTTTGGCAGCCAAATTGTTGAATCAGGACTTGTTTTAAAGTGCTTTACTGCTTGTTGAAATATGCAAATACTTTAGTGTGCATGATCTGGGCAAAGGTTTACTTTAAAGATGAATACGTAAAAGGGCGCTTTCACCCCCCTTCCGGCCCAGGCCAATTTTCAGCTTTCAGAGCTGTCGCACTTTGAATGACAATTGCCCATTCATGCAACACAAATAGAGCTTTCCTTTGGTGGTGTTTAATCATTACTGGCTTTTTTATTTTTTGCTGAAGAAATGAAAAAAGACAAAACTTTCTTTTTTTTTTTTCAAAAACAGGTTTTTCTTAGTTTCTGTTATAACATTTTGCAAATAAGTAATTTTTCTTCTTCACTGATGTGCACTGATGAGCACTCACTAGTGAGGCTGCACTGATGGGCACTGGTAAGCTGTACTGATAATCAGAGTACTGATTATCTGTGTAAATCAGGGGTGTCCAAACTTTTTTCAAAGAGGGCCAGATTTGATAAAGTGAACATGCGTGAGGGCCGACCATTTTACCTGACATTTTTTGAACCATTAAAATTCGGTCTAAGTGTGTTCGTCCGAGCACTAATACACCGCCCAACAAGAATTCTCTTGCCTGTGTGGTGAAGAGATGAGCTTGGGTGTGTTATCTGGAGATAGATATATATATATATAGGGATGAGCTCGGGGGTGTTATTTGGATATACTGTATTTATCGGCGTATATCATGCACCTTCACTTTAAGAGGGTAGTTTCAGGAAAAGAATTCAATTTTAAATAAAGAACTGTGAAGAAAAATAAGGGTCAGTGCCCATCAATGCAGCCTAATCTGTGCCCATCTGCAGCCTCACCATTGCAATCAATGCAGCCTTACCATTGCCATCAGTGCAGCCTGATTGATACCCATCTGCAGCCTCGGAGGGGACAGGGAGGGGGGCAGGATGAGCGCCAACAGATTACATACAGGAGAATATCCTGTTTACTCGGCAGCCTCTTTAATACAAAGTCACTCCTCCTATGATAGACAGAACAGTCGTCTAATGGCAGCCCAGGAGACGGGACTTCCTTTTACAGATGCCGCCGAGTAAACAGGAGATTCTCCTGTATGTAATCTGACGGCACTCGTCCCGCCTCCGCCCTGTCCCCTCTGAGACAGCGCCGATAAATACGGTATGGGGACCACAAAAGATTATATATATATATATATATATATATATATATATATATAAAAATATATATCCAAATTACCAGGGGGGGCATATTAAACTGGAACGCGGACTTTGGACATGCCTGGTGTAAATGTTTCCTACACACTTTCCAAGTACTGGCTCACCTTTGCTTGCACCGTGTGGAAAGGAATGCCAATCACTTGCAAGTTTGTTTACATGTGATCAGCTGTGATTGGAAACAGCTGATCACGTGGTAAAGGACCTGATGTGAGCCCCAGGAGGGGCCCGTGGGAGGCGTGTTCTGGGGGAACGTCCATGCACGCCCTCCCAAAACAACTGTCTTTCAGCTGTGGCGTGGTGTTGAAGTGGTTAAAAAAAAGCTGGTATTATTACCTACATTTGTCTTTACATTAATTTTGCTGCAACCCTCATGCACAGCAGCACTCACACTGGAAGTAGAAAGGAAGAGCCACCAACGTCACTCAATAAGGGTTAATTGTATTGCACAACACAAATGTGCTTACAGGAAGGGAGAGCACCGAGAAACTGTGCTGCTGCTCCTTAACTGTCAATCCAGCAGTTGAGCTAGGGAGGGGCCCCAATGTACTCCTTAAAAATAAACTGTGCCCAAATACTTTGAATATCCTCCAAGTCCAATATATTCCTCAATAGCCATAAAGGCTAAAAAATGCACTTTCTGCGCACCAAACCCAGATATTACCTCGTAAAAGTAGCAGTGACATCATCTCTGTGCAGGGCATAACCTGTACAGAGAGCAGAGCTGTGGGAGGGGCTCAGCAGCTCCTCCAATTACAGGCTGCCTGCTGAAAACTACAGGATGAGGGGCAGAGACAACACTGGCCACCCTGCACTTGGAGAGAGCGCAGCAGTGACCCTAATCTGTTATAGGAAATGCATAGAGGCAAAGTTTCACACTGGATTCCTGCACCGTTCTGGAATGATACACACAGCACCCCAAGATTCAAGTAAGAATACACATGCCCCTTGTATATAGACAATATTTGCTAATCCCGGAGTCCAGCTTTAACAGAAAGTGGTATCACCTTCCTGGTTATGCCGGGTCAAAGATCTTTTGGCAGGTAAAAGAGTTTGTTCATAACCAACTGTGTATATATTTGTTCAGAATTCAACCTTACCAATTTACGATAAAAAAGAAAAACTATCATACCTCTGCTAGGAATATAAATAAAAATGATTATTACGGCTATTTGAGGAGTGAGAATTTGTATGTTTACCTTGAAATATGTCTTGTCGAGCAGGTGCTGCTTTGACATGTTGCTTGGTGGCCACTGGAGTAAGATCTAGCATAAAACAAAACTTAATGAGGAAAACTTATGTAAAATAACACTACATTTAATGGAGATTAAATTACATGTAAACATTTCCTAATCCTAAAGACATTTTTTTTTTCTTTTTGAGACAGATGGGCATCATAAAAGACTGTATGTCGCTTCACTATGGTAATGAATACTACATGATTGCTCTTTAAAGACTTTAGGTGTTGGCACATACAGTGCATCGGGAAAGTATTCACATCGCTCCACTTTTTCCACATTTTGTTATGCTACAGATTTATTATTATCCAAAATGGATTCAATTCATTATTTTTCTCAAAATTCTACAAACAATACCCCATAATGTCAACGTGAAAGAAGTTTGTTTGAAATCTTTGCAAATTTATTAAAAAAAAAAATCACATGTACATAAGTATTTACAGCCTTTGCCATGACACTCAAAATTGAGCTCAGGTGCATCCTGTTTCTATTGATCATCCTGAGATGTTTCTACAACTTGAGTGGAGTGCCCCTGTGGTCAATTCAGTTGATTGGACATGATTTGGAAAGGCACACACCTGTCTATATAAGGTCCCACAGTTAACAGTGCATGTCAGAGCACAAACCAAGCCACGAAGCTTAAGGAATTGTCTGTAGACCTCCGAGACAGGATTGTATTGAGGCACAGATCTGGGGAAGGGTACAGAAAAGATTCTGCAGTATTGAAGGTCCTAATGAGCACAGTGGCCTCCATCATCCATAAATGGAAGAAGTTTGGAACCACCAGGACTCTTCCTAGAGCGGGCCCGCTGGCAAAACTGAGAGATCAGGGAGAAGGGCCTTAGGGAGGTGACCAAGAACCCGATGATCACTCTGACAGAGCTCCACCATTTCTCTGTGGAGAGAAGAGAACCTTCCAGAAGAGCAACCATCTCTGCAGCACTCCACCAATCAAGCAGGTATGGTAGGAGTGGCCAAACGGAAGCCACTCCTCAGTGAAAGGTACATGACAGCCCACCTGGAGTTTTCCAAAATGCACCTGAAGGACTCTCAGACCATGAGAAACAAAATTCTCTGGTCTGATGAAACAAATATTGAACTCTTTGGCCTGAATGGCAAATGTAAAATCTGAAGGAAACCAGGCACCACTCATCACCTGACCAATGCCATCCCTACAGTGAAGCATGGTGGTGGCAGCATCATGCTGTGTTTTTCAGCAGCAGAAACTGAGACTAGTCAGGATTGAGGGAAAGATGAATGCAGCAATGTACAGAGACATCCTTGATGAAAACCTGCTCCAGAGTGCTGTGGACCTCAGACTGGGGCGAAGGTTCATCTTCCAACAGGACAACTACCCTAAGCACACAGCCAAGATAATAAAGGAGTAGCTATGGGACAACTCTGTGAATGTCCTTGAGTGGCCCAGCCAGAGCCCAGACTTGAACCTGATTGAACATCTCTGAAGAGATCTGAAAATGGCTGTGCACTGATGCCCCCATCCAACCTGATGGAGTTTGAGAGGTCCTGCAAAGAAGAATGGGAGAAACTGCCTAAAAATAGGTGTGCCAAGCTTGTAGCACCATCTCTTAAGACTTGAGACTGTAACTGTTGGCAAAGGTGCTTCAACAAAGTATTTAGCAAAAGCTGTGAATACTTACTGTATGTACATGTGATTTTTTTCATTTTTTTATTTTTAAGAAATTTTCAAAGATTTTAAACCAACTTCGCAATTCCTCATAGTAGTAACGCTTCTCCACCCCCCCTCACACATTTCTTTTGAACAGTCATAGTAATGGACCAATTGAAAGCTCTTACATTATCGTGAAGTTGTCAGAGCTTTGCTCGTTCAGAACAGCTTAGCATTCGGGTGAAGGGAAGGATACTGAAAGCTACTGCAGGCATTTGCATCTGTGTACCTGCACTTCATAACGGTCAGCAGTTTTCAGTATTCCCAAACGAATACTACCACTTGGCCAGTTCAGAACGAAGTGATGGTGTTTGCAAACAGCATTCCCTCCCGCAGGCAGTTATACTTACCAAGCCATGCCCCACGCCACATCCTTGCATAAACGTAACTCTTGCTAATGTAGTGGGGCTTCTGGGTATTGGGAAGCACATAAGTTTAGGGCTGAATGCCAATCATGAGGCCCGAATCGTATTACGTGGGGACAAAAGACATCACCCTCTGTCTAAGCTCCAACTTTAGAGCTTGGGCAGACTCAAATGCTGCCAGAAGAGGGCGGCCCAAGACAGTAGATTGGGAAGCCTGGGGGATGTTTATCTGCTTACTTTGTTAGGGCCTGTGTAAAAAGGCTTCTGTTAAAGCATAAGTTTGATATCAATTTGAGCCTGGGTTCACACTGTAGCGATGTGGGAACAAGCGCGATTCCAACTCTGATTCCCGCATCACATCTCTCTTGCAGGCACACTGCCTTCTGTGAACCGCTGCGGGTGTCAATACAATGTTAATGACACCCCCAGATCGGTTCACAAATCACAGTGCAAACTGTGGATTCGGACAAGAATCAGATCGCATGGGTGTGAACACCCATGCGATCCGATTCGAGTGCGGGAAAAAAAGTCCCTGCACCTTTTCTGTTGGAATCCAATGCGAGTTCAGCCATACAACTGTATGGCTGAACTCGCATTGCACAGACATTGCATGTGATCGGCACCGCACATGCGATGTCTGTGTTCGCTACAGTGTGAACCCGGCTGAAACACTTCTGAAAGCATTAAAAATTCAATGACAGGTGCATTTTACCTCCTTCTGACCTGCTTCAAACAGTGTTTGTATTGCCATAGGTTTTGCTATGATCTCCAATTTTGGAGATCCTGGTGTGCTGGTGACACTTCCTTCTCATGATTGCAGTTGGTTCCAGCCGTTGGTCATTTCAGCACCCAATCTAAGATACAGCCGCTTGTGCAGAAATGTATGCGTTGGGAAAATTGCATTAGAAATATAAAGTTAATAACACCCCCAAATTGGTGTGCAGAACACAATGCGAACTGTGGGATTGAATCGCATGGGTCTGAACACCTATGCGATCAGATTCCAGTGCGGACCAAAAAAAAGGGTCCTGCACCATTTTGGTGCGAATGTGATTTCAGCCATACAAACTATATGGTTGAATTTGCATCGCATGTGATCTGCACAGTCTGGCATCGCATAAGTGTGAACCCAGCCATAAAGTGCGTGCTCTTAATAGGTACATTGTTCTTGTGTAACAACTTAGGGTACAAACTTTTTTCATCAAGGACCTAAAGGCATTTACCTGCTTTCTGCTCCAAGAAAGGGAAAGTAGAGAGTGGGACGGATTTCATGTCAAATGGTTTCTCCGATGGCTCCAGTGTATACTGATGTAAGGCTTTCTCTAGTCCCAGCACAGAAACTGTAAGACCTGCAGAACACCAATTTATAAAACAAGTGCAGCCCACTACAGCAACAACAATAAAGAAAAATAGGTAAAAAAAAAAATGAAAGTGACCAGTAAGTGTACTATAGAAAGATTATAAAATCAAAAAGAAAAATAAATACTCTGACTCTTCATACCCTCTGGTAACTGAATAGATCTTCCCTAGAACACAAAGTTGCTCTACCTGTCTGAGATTTTCCACCTGACTCTACACTGGACTACATTGCCTAACTGAACTCTAATTCTGCCTTACTAAGAATTTGAAACTGCTGTCTATACTTGCTGTTTTTTTTATGAAAGTGTCATTTATTTTGTATTACGCTGGCCTTGGACAAGATCAAACATTTAACCTTATCCTGCTGCCCCCTCTTGCATTGCACTCTGTCCAGGCCAGTTGTAAACCCCACCCACCCACGAGCCTGATTTTATTAGCTCCTAATTGAATAAATTGTGAACCTTCCCCCCACACCATCCCTGTATAAATGTAGTTCAGTTCTTGGGGCGGCTGGTAAGGGTTTGGGCTGGCCACTCCTTGCGCAAAGTGTCACTCCGGCGACAAGTGTTTGGCACTTGTACACAGGCACTTTGCGCAAGGCACTGCTACAAAAAAGCAAGTAAGACATTAGTGTTCCACACATATTTTACAGAAAGTTCCCCTTCATCCTCTGACTTTCCTCAACCTTCCTTCTATTCCCATCTCCCCATCCTCCAACATGCTCACACTAATCTTTGCTATAACGTCCTCTCTCCTCAACCTCTCATTTCATTACCCCCCCCTCTCCAGCCCGCAACCTGTACATATTCTCCCTCTCTTCTGCCCACTTAATATATTTTATTTTTTATAACCAGGAGTGCTTTATTGTAGAAAATACCAATTACAATAACATATAATCGCATTTAGTTGTTCCAAAATTACACTTATCACATTCTTGTCTGCATTTCACATAGAGCATACATCGCAAACACTTTTTAAAAGGAGGAGGAAAGCCCACTCAATATTACCGCACTTATCACCTCCTGCTCATTCTAAGCCCACACGGTATCACCACTTCTACTCCCCTGCCCTCCTATAAATCCCACTGCCGACTTACCACCCTGACCCTCCTACTACTCCTAATGGCTAGGGACATCACACCAAACCCCGGCCCTCCCACACCCAATTCCCACCCCCAAAAATTGGCTGTCTACCACCTCCAACAGTAGTCGTAACTCCCACCTTCTCATTCCAATTCCCCTGATTCCACAAGTCGGCCCCCCTCTTTCATGTGCCTTCTGGAATGCCCGCTCAGTCTTCAACAAACTAGCTTCTGTCAATGACCTTTTCCTCTCCAAATCTCTTAATCTATTTGCTATTACCGAAACCTGGCTCCATTAATTCAACACTACTTCTCCCGCTGCCCTGTCCCACAGTGGCCTCCTCTGGACTCACTCCACCGGACCCAGTGGGCGAAAAGGAGGTGGACTTCTTCTCTCCCCACAATACACCTCCCTCTCTTTCCCCCTGCTCGTTCCAAGTGCACTGCATTCGTCTTTTCTCTCTAGCTTGTCTGAGGGTCACAGTCATTTATCGGCCTCCTGAACCAGTGCCGCACTTTCTGGATGACTTCTCTGCCTGGCTACCCTACTTATTCTCCTCTGAAGTACATGCCATCATCCTAGGTGACTTTAACATTCCAATCAATGTTAATGCTGCAATCACTTATCAACCTAACCTCCTCTTTTAACCTAACACAATGAACACAAACCACCACTCACTCCAACGGCAATACTCTCGACCTCGTATTCTCCCATCACTGCACTCCCTGCAACCTCTCTAACACTACCTTTTCCTCTCTCTGATCACAACCTTATCCATTTCACACTCTCTCTTTGTCTCCTACCCCCCATGCTGCCAACCCATAAACCACTACCCGCAACCTCAACCCTTCCCTTCTTCATTCTGCTACTGATGGCCTTTACAACAAAATCTCACCCCTGTCCTGCCCATACCTAACCACTTCCATCTACAACACGCTGTCATCTGCCCTAGACGTACTTGCTTCTCTTTCTACACGGAGAACCAGGCCCCATCTGCCACAACCCTGGCAAACAAACGACACCAGGAGTCTCAAGAGACACAGACGTGCTCTTGAGCGAGCATGGCATAAATCTACGTCCCTGCAAGACTTTACCCTCTACAAATCTACCCTTCTCAAATACAACTCCTGCCTCCACACTGCTAAACAAACCTACCACAACACTCTAATCAAAACCCTCTCATCCAAACCTTGTTAACTCTTTTCTACCCTTAATTCCTTACTCCCCCCCCCCCCCCCACTGCCCCCACCCACCAATTTGCTTATCGCTCAACAGATTGCCAACCATTTCAAAAGCAAAATCGACACAATTCGCAAGGAGATATCCAGCATTCAACTTCCTCCCCAATCCAACACATCAGGTCCAAGACCACCTTCAATACTCTCCTCCTTCTGCCCAGTTACCACAGATGAAGTTGATAAACTCCTCTCCATGGCCCACCTCACCACCTGTCCCCTCCCAATTACTGCGACCACCTTCCCACTCTATCCTAAACTCCCTAACACACATATTTAACCCATCCCTCTCCTCTGGCACCTTTCCTTCCCCGCTCAAACATGCACTGGTTACCCCCATACTTAAAAAACCCTCACTAGACCCCACCTGTTTGAATAACTTAAGACCCATCTCCCTGCTCCCATTGGCCTCCAAGCTCATCGAATGCCTTGTTCATGACCTCTCTGCTGCCTTCGACACAGTTGACCACCTGCTCCTTCCTCAGCAATGTTCACTCCCTTGGCCTCGGTGATTCTGCTTTATCATGGTTCTCCTACCTATCTCAGTGCACTTTCAGTATCACTTACAACTCCATCTCCTCCGACCCTCTTCCTCTTTCTTTCTTTGTCGGGTTACCCCCAAGGCTCTGTCCTTGGACCCCTCCTATTCTTGCTCTATACCTCTTCCCTGGACCATTTAATAACCTCCCATGGCCCATGGCTTCCAATACCACCTCTATGCTAAGGATGGGCTCGGGCGTGTTCGCATACTCCATGTGCAGAGCCCGCCAGGAAGTCGGCACGGCGCTGCGCTAATCACAGGCAGTGAGACATTTCCCGATCTCTGCAGCCGCACATCAGGAAAAAATCGATTTTTAAAACAGCTTACCTGTAAAATCCTTTTCTTGGAGTACATCACGGGACACAGAGCACCATAATAATGATGATCTGGGTTATATGCTACCTTTAGGTGATTGGACACTGGCAACCAATAGTAAGAAGGTTCCTCCCATATAACCCCTCCCATACAGGAAGTACCTTTAGTTTTGTAGCAAGCAATGAAGATGCCAGAAAAGAGGGGAGGGACCTCTGTGTCCCGTGATGTACTCCAAGAAAAGGATTTTACAGGTAAGATGTTTTAAAAATCCATTTTTCTTTATCGTACATCACGGGACACAGAGCACCATAATAATGACTATCTGAGATGTCCTAAAGCAATGCATTTGAGGGGAGGGAACATGGTATTCCTAGACTCCCTTTTTCAGGCCCAGACCTATAAAGCTGCTTGCAGCACGCTGTGGCCAAAAACAGTCTCCCTTTGAGATCTAACATCCAGTTGATAAAATTTGGTGAATGTATGAACCGAAGACCAGGCGGCTGCTTTGCAAACCTGAGCCATAGACACTTGTTGGCGGACTGCCCATGATGTTCTAACTCCTCTAGTAGAGTGAGCTTTTAGATATCGAGGTGGAACCCTGTGTTTTAACTCATAAGCCTGGATAATGACCTGGCGAATCCACCTAGAGATAGTTGAACTAGTTGCTGCCTGTCCCTTTTTAGGACCCTCTGGCAGAAAGAAAAGAGAGTCAGTCTTTCGAAAAGGGGCTGACTTTGACTGCTCTCACCACATCTAGTGCGTGAAGCAACCTTTCCTTCTTAGACCCAGGGTTAGGAAAGAAGGATGGTAAAATGATATCCTGATTTAAGTGAAAATCGGAAACCACCTTAGGTAAGAAATCTTGGCGGGGTCCATTACCACCTTGTCTTGATGTACAAATAGAAAAAGTTCTTTACAAGAAAGGGCGGCCAATTCTGACACCCTTCTAGCTGAGGTTATGGCCACCAAAAAGACCAATTTCCTAGTTAATAGGATCAAAGGAATCTGTCTAATAGGTTCAAAGGGTTGACTCTGTAGAGCTGACAGCACTAAGTTCAAATCCCAGGGGCATAAAGGCGGCTTAACCGGCGGCCTTAAGTGCAGCATTCCCTTGACGATTGGTCTCTGGAAAAAAAACGATAAGGCCGAAATTTGTCCCTTAATGGTCCCTGGTGATAGGTTTAAATCAATTCCTGTCTGAAGAAAGGCAAGGACCCTTCCAATCGAATACTTGCCAAGGGTGCCATCTACTCCGCTCGCACCAGGAAATGTATGATTTCCAGACTCTATGGTAAATACCTCTAGAAACTGGCTTTCTAGCATTTATCAGAGTAGACAGAACAGATCCTCTGAGATACCACGGCCTTTCAGCACTCTGGTCTCAATAGCCATACCATCAAATTCAGCGACCGTAAAGAAGGATGGTATATGGGACCTTGAGACAGCAGGTCTAGACGGTATGGGAGGCACCACGGGTCCTCCACCGCCATCTTCACAATCTCTGAGTACCAGGATCTCCTGGGCCATCCTGGGGCCACTAGAATTACTGTCTTCTGCTCCTCCTGTATCCTGCGTAACAGGCGCGGCAGCATCTGGATCGGAGGAAAGGCGTAAATTAGGGAAAACCGATTCCAGGGAATCACCAACGCGTCCGCCCCTACAGCAAGTGGATCCCTGGTCCTAGATACAAAGCTGTCCACCTTGGTGTTGAACCTGGAGGCCAGAAGATCCACCTCTGGCATCCCCCAACGCTGGCAGATTTGACGGAAAACCTCGGGGTGAAGGGACCATTCCCCCGGTAACAATTGCTGACGACTTAGGTAGTCCGCCCGCCAATCCACACCTGGAATAAAGACTGCCGACAGAAACGGCATGTACCTTTCTGCCCAAATCAATATGTGATTTACTTCTCTTTGGGCTGCCCGGCTCCGGGTGCCCCCTTGGTGGTTGATGTATGCCACCACCGTGGAGTTGTCGGACTGGATTCTGACCGGAAACCCCCGCAATCTGGACGTCCAGAATAGGAGAGCCAAACGAGCTGTCCAGATTTCCAGATTGATGGGCAAGGTCTTCTCTGCTTGGGACCATACTCCCTAAACTCTTCCAGGACTGCCCCCCAGCCGAGACGGCTGGCGTCTGTAGTCACCACCCTCCAGGTCACAGGCGGAAGGAGACTTTTAGTAAAGATTCCAGCTTTTTATCTGTTGGATCTTTAAACCCTTGGGCATCATCCACTGGACAGGTTAAGCTTTTATTCACTGATGAAATGGCAGCATCAACCAAAGGCGTATCCCACCTTTTTCTGAAGTTTTCCTCCATAGGGTATAAAAAGGAAAACCTTTTTGGAGGCAAATATATCCTGTCCGGATGCTTCCAGTCAGCGTAAATCAGCTGCTCCAATAATAGATGTACAGGGAATGCCTGGGAACCCTACTGAGGCCGTAAGGATCCCAACGTAGAACAGGAAAGTCCCGGTCCCTGTAGTGGGGGTAACTTAAATCCTGCTCTCACCATTTCAGCCAAAGACTGGATGCATAATTTTTGGGATTGGGAAGCTGACATTGGTTCCTTGGAACCTGAATCCCCAGCTGAGGACTCCTCAGCCTCTGCCTCTTCCTTATCCTTTGCGGCCACTTCCTCCAAATCCTCTGCCCACTCTGGATCCAAATCACAAGGACCCAAACTGGCTAAGAGAGTCCTGGTGCTCTAGTGATTCTCCACTGGGACCAGGCTCAGGAGAGGGAGATCTATGACGTTTCTTCCCTCCCAGCGTTACTGAGGCAATCATACCCGCTATCTTGCCCTCAAGGCCAGCTAGGGCTGATGCCAAATCATCCTTAGTAACATAAGCCGATGCAGGGATATTGGTAGTGGCCACAACGCCTGACAAATGCAATGGCTCAGCCAGGCCAAATGCCACAGGTCTTTCAGAGGAGATTGATACTTCAGTAGCCTGAGGTTGATCTCCTGTTTTTGAAGACCCTTTAACCCCTGGACTAGCCCTGCTCCCTGTACCTAGTTTTCTGGAAGACATTGCTTACAGGATTTGAGAAAAAAAAATATATACACTCTCTCTTGTGCTATATAGCCGAGCCCAGCGTATAGCAACACTCCCGGCCTATACCTTCAACGTGTTGCAAATGTCCAACTCACGTGCCCCAACCTCTGTGGCCCACTGCACCAGTCCTGGCTCTGCGAGCCTACTGACAAGCAGCAATGACACACTCGGACGCTGACTTCCCTCTTATGCGCGCGCCGCCACGTGACGCACGCACCCTGGGATCTTACTGCGCATGCGCACGCCCGCGGGGAACATCGCCGCGCACACCCAGCCACGCCGCGATGCACGCGGCGGCCTCCCCGCCCACGCGTCTGCAGGCATGGTCCCCGACACACGCGCACGCACACCCGACACCCACGCCACCATGCGGGAGACACCCGCCATACAGAGGGAACATGAGGCACTGAATATTGGCAAACACATGCATATTTAAGCAACACAGTAATACAGTTTAGGCCTCCAGAGGGAGCACTCACCGATCCTCGCTGCAGGGCCTGTAACAGGCCCAATCTTCCCCCATCACCGCAGGTAGCGCCACTAAGGACCTTCAAGGACCGGGTCCCCCTTTTTCTCGGGGTCCACACCCTTGGACCTGTACAGCACCCTTCTGGTTTCCTTGGGCAGATGATAGACCATATAACAAGGGTCCAGCGCCATAAAGGACACATTACAGGCAAAACCTTGTTCTTGAACCAAGGCTCGGGTACCATCCACTTTAGCTTTAATAAGCCATCCAAATGGATCCGATTATAACATCCTCACTGGGACAATATTGAAGAATTTGAAGAGCTTCCACAGCCGTGACCATCACCTTCAAGACACTGGCAAAAAACTAAAGGTACTTCCTGTATGGGAGGGGTTATATGGGAGGAACCTTCTTACTATTGGTTGCCAGTGTCCAATCACCTAAAGGTAGCATATAACCCAGTCATTATTATGGTGCTCTGTGTCCCGTGATGTACGATAAAAAAATGTCTTATTGCCTGTGATTAGCGCAGCACCGTGCCGACTTCCTGGCGGGCTCTGCACATGGAGTGTGTGAACACGCCCGAGCCCATCCTTACTCTACGCCGATGACACCTAGATCTATCTCTCCACTCCTCAACTCACCCCCTCGATCTCCTTACGGTTCTCAAATTTACTGAATGACATTCTGGTATGGATGTCACATCACTTTCTCAAACTCAATCTTTCTAAAACTGAGCTTGTAATATTTCCTCCTTCCCAGTCCCCCCCCCATGACTTTACTATTAAAATCAACAGCACAACCATTGGTCCCTCCACACATGCCAGGGTGCTGGGTGTAATCCTTGACTCTGACCTCTCCTTCAGCCCCCACATCCAATCACTGGCTAAATCCTGTCGCCTTAACCTCCACAACATCTCCAGAATTTGACCCTTCCTGACTGACACCACAAAGCAACCTATTCATTCCTTAATTATTTCCCGCCTTGACTATTGCAACTCTCTCCTTAATTGCCTACCCTTACGCAGGCTATCCCCCTTCAGTCTGAGAGGAATGCTGCTGCTAGACTAATACACCTCACTAACCGATCCGTGTCTGCTGTCCCTCTCTGCCAATCCCTTCACTGGCTTCCCCTACCCCACCATATAAAATTCAAAATGCTAACCACAACATACAAGGCCATCCACAACATCGCCCCCAGCTACATCACCAACCTCATCTGCAGATATTGCCCAAATCGTCCACTCCTCCGCTCCTCCCAGGACCTTCTGCTCTCTAGCTCCCTTGTTACCTCCTCTCATGCTTGCCTTCAGGACTTCTCCAGAGCCTCTCCTATCCTCTGAAATTCCCTGCCCTGGAATATCTGATCAGCCCCTAACCTGTCCACCTTTAGGAGATCCCTGAAAACTCACTTATTCAAGGAAGTCTATCCCACACCCACCTAACAACTGGCTCTGAGCCAACCCCATCAAATCATTCCCTGCATCTATTACCTTTTGTACCACCACCCCCTCCCTTTAGAATGTAAGCTCTACCAGCAGGGCCCTCCTGTCCCATCTGTGTTGAATTGTTCTGTAATTGTGCTGTCCCCCCATTGTAAAGCGCTGCATAAACTGTTGGAGCTATATATAATCGAGTATGATAATAATAATAATAATAAGTAAAAATTACAAGAAATCATCACAAACCATTCAAAATGTAGGCCGAACTGAGGTTGATCTGTTTCTGCTTTAGTACGTTGAAGTAAAACGTGGCTCTGTCCCGGACCTCGTCATCACTCTCCATCATGCACCTGTAAGGCATATTAAAACAATTCAAGAAGCAGCAAATAACACCAAACTAGTACAATTCTAATAACTAATATTTTCCCACAATTTTAAATTGGAACTGCTATCCGATTTCTCCTGTGTAAGAACTCAAGAAGGAACGTTTTAACTTCCTACTTCCTGTGTATACTCCTTTTATCATATGGGCAAATCAACAAGAAGCCGCTCGGCTGTTATCCCAGGCAGTGGAAGGGGACCCCCTCCTGTGGCTCGCCCGTCCCACCGGGAGGCTTGAGCGACCAGCCGGCACATCCGCGGGCTGGCTGGAGACCTGAGTCTCCAGCCAGCTGAGACTCAGGTAATCACAGAACGGAGTAAGGGGCTGATCCCGGCCCCTTATTACGTGATCAGCTGTCAGCCAATGGCAGCTGATCACGTGATGTAAACAGAAGATTGTTAATTTTTTTTGTTCTCCTCATACTGACAGCGGAAGGAAAAAAAAAGCCGATCACCGGCTTCCTCCCGAAGAGGAAGAGGCACGGCCACTTCATCTGTGCCCACCAGTGCCACCAATCTGTGCCCACCAGTGTACATCGATGCCACCTCTCAATGCCCACGAGTGCCACCTATCAATGCCCACCAGTGGTGCCAATCAATGCTTCATCAGTGCCACCTAGCAGTGCTGCCTATCAGTGTCACCTACCAGTGCCCATCACTGCCATACATCAGTGCCAGCTATTAATGCCCTTCAGTGCCACCTATCAATGCCCTTCAGTGTCGCCCTTCAGTGTCACTTCTCAGTGCCCACCAGTGCCAACTATCAGTGACCACCAGTGCCACCTCATCAGTGCCGCCTTATCAGCGCTCATCAAGGCAGCCTATTGGTGCCCATCAAGGCAGCCTCATCAGCATACATCAACGTTGTTGTTTGCAAAATTTTATAACAAAATATAAAACTGTTTTGTATTTTTTTTTCAAAATTTTCGGTCTTTTTTCATTTTATTTATAACAAAAAATAAAAACTCCAGAGGTGATCAAATACCACCAAAAGAAAGCTCTATTTGTTGAGAAAAAAAATGATAAAAATGTATTTTGGGTACAGTGTTGTATAACTGCGCAATTGTCGTTCAAAGAGCGCTGAAAGCTGAAAATTGGTCTGGGCAGGAGGGGGGTTTATTAACCCCCCAGTGTGTATCTTCTTTAGCTTAAACACATCTTCCTTTTTTGCAAATGGGTGCCCCCGACATGTGCATTTAGGTTTGTACGTACGTGTATGTGAGGGCAGGGGGGGGCCTAAAAAAAAAAATATATAATATTTTTTTTTACTTAACTTTTTTTTCATCACATAGGAGGGTCTAAAACATATGCCTAAGTAATACCCCTGAGAGAGATTCACCTTCTGTATTGAATGCCTCTTGAAAAATATCAGGGTGTCTAGGCACTCCTGTGCTTACAGCCTCAGAGCTCTACCAACAGGTCAGGGCTGTTTTGGCAGCAAAAGGGAAAACTACTCAACATTAGGTGGGTGGTCAAAACGCTATGGCTGATTAGTGTATATCTGTAGTGTGAGAGGCACTACTGCCTGTCCCTGCTGTGCTGCCCACTGTTCTCCTTGCTAATGAGAAAGCTGCAGTGTAACAATATCTTTTTTTCTGCTTCATGCAGTCTGTGATTCCTTGTCTTCTAAATCATATTACACCAGTAATAAGACCACCAGTCATCAGGAGGAAATGCTCCAACATGAGGAAGCAAAGCTGTGCTCCTGTGTCAAGATGCCCCCTTTTATATAGAGACATGGCACAGAACAAGGACTGGTAAGTCAATTATGGGAAAAAAGATCAGCTGCAGAGAGCCTACAGGCAATACTGCTGACTAATCAATTGTCCTCAGATTGCCTTTACACGCCGATCCAGTCAGTGCACTCTGCATTTTTATCTCAAACAATGTTATCGGGAAGTGTGTTAGGACTACAGATCACATCCCCCTTTATGATGAGGATGGGAAGCAGAGTGTTCTGTAGTCCTGACACACTTTCTGCCCTAGGGTGACAATGCTTCTCCTCCATAAATACAGTACTGTGACTGAGCATTGTTACCACTGGACAGGAATGTGTTACTGGCAGGATCACTGGGTGAAAAAAAAAAGAAAAACATCCAGAAAAAGAAACCAAATTCAGCCGCCACATCTAAGCACTAGTAAACAACAATATATTACATATTTGTCCTGGGGTTTGGTTACACTTTAAATAAATACAAAATGATTTTTGGTGACCATGTGTTTAGAAATTACCTTTGTAGGAGTACCAGAACACTGGGAAGGAGGAATTCATTCTGTGCACCAAACTTGGCCAATGCACTAACAGCAGCTGGTAAAAAACAAATATTGCTTATTTTCACATGTCAGGAAAGTGCAAAACAAAACAAGTGGTCTAAAATGAAATCTACGATACTCACATTAATATTGGCATCTAACCTTTATTGTACAACCCACCTCTCAAGAGTGAGCAGCCATTAATTAGCTGAAAATCCTCTTCCTGTTCTCATGTACTGTATGAGCAGCTCTCTGGATCCATATAAAGTAATCACCTCCCAAGGTGCACATACTGTAGATCAGGAGTCACCAACCCCCGTGCTGCGGACCAGTGCCAGTCCGTGGCCTGTTGATGACCGGGCCACACAGCAGGAGATGAGCGGCGACCACGGTCCACACAGGGCTATCACAGATCACGGTCGCCGCTCACCTCCTGCTGTGTGGCCATGCCTGTTTGTCCTCTCCTGGCTCCTCTGCCCGCCTGGTCGATGATGTCATTCAATCAGCAGGGTGGGAGGAGCTGCAGTTTGGAATGTAGAGCTCATTCCACTCCCTGCCCTGCTGATAGGATGACATTGTTGGGTGGGTGGGAGGGGACACACTGATTGATCACAGCATCTGCCCTGCCAAAAAGTACAAGTCTTGTGCAGGGGAGGCATACATTAGAATGAAGAAGTGTCATGTTAGAGAGAAAAGGGGGGCAGACTGCATGGGCACTGTGATGGAGAAGGCTGTGATAGCTAGGGGCACTGTAATATAAAGGGGACTGCACTGTAAAGGGGCACTGTAATAATTACAGTGCCCCTTTACAGTGCAGTCCCCTATACATCACAGCCCCCCATTATACATTACAATGCCCCCCTTACAGAGCAGTCCGCTTTACATTACAGTGCACCCTTTACAGAGCAGCCCTGTTACATTAATGTAAACTGGGCACTGTGATGTTAAGGGGGCTGCACTGTAAAGGGGCACTGTAATGTAAAGGGGGGCTGTGATGTGAAGGCAAAGGGGGGCCGAGGACAGAATAGCCCCTCCCTAAACCTCGCATCCCCCCCTTGGGGGGGACCGCTGCTGTAGATGGTTAGGTTACAGTCTATGTACGGTTACAAAGAACTTGCATCTTTCTGCACATACAGTATACTAATAGCAAGGGGAGGGATGGTATAAATCATTATGCCAAACAGCTGACGGTTCAAAACTGCCATTCACACTTACCTGCTCTGACAGCCTCATTCTCCAGCACCACTCTGTTGAAGATGAAACGGATATATTTGGATGGGTTAGGTGTCCGAGGACCTTCTTTGCCCAAGAAATGTAATATCTTGGTGGCAAGCACAGTGTGTTCACAGTCCTCAATGAACTCACATAAATGGGCTAGTCCAGATTCTTTACTGTCTGGGTTTTCCTCTATAATGCTGATTATGCAGTCCACAATAGCTCGTTTATACTCAAAGCCTCCCTGTAGAAAGTGGACAAATCGAACCTTATTATGGCACATTTATAAACCTAAACCAGACTAAAGAAAATGGTTCTCACATTTACTAAATTGCCCCATTCATGCAGGCATACATTTGTGCTCAAAAGTTTGCATACCCTGGTAGAAATCATAACATTTTGGCATGGATATTGAAAATATGACTGATCATGCCAAAAAAACGGTATTTTATTTAAGGATGGTGATCATATGAAGCCATGTATTATCACATAGTTGTTTGGCTCCTTTTTTAATCAGGATAACAAAAAATCACCCAAATGGCTCTGATCAAAAGTTTACATACCCTGGAATTTTTGGCTTTGGTACAGAAATACAAGGTGACACACACAGGTTATTATAGCAATTAAAAGTTAATCTCCAACATCTGTGGCTTTTTAAATTGCAATTAGTGTTTGCGTATAGTCAATCAGTTTAGTTCTCACATGGATGTACTGAGCAGTTTAGATACTAAGCCATGGGAGCAGAAAAGAACAGTAGATAAACCTGAATAATAAGGTAATGGAACTTTATAAAGATGGAAAAAGATGGAAAAAGATATCCAAAGCCTTGAATATGCCAGTCAGTACTGTTCAATCACTTACAAAGAAGTGGAAAATTCGGGGATCTCTTGATACCAAGCCAAAATCAGGTAGACCAAGAAAGATTTCAGCCACAACTGCCAGAAGCATTTTTTGAATACAAAAAAAACCCCACAGGAAACCTCAGGAGAAATACAAGCTGCTCTGGAAAAAAACAGCGCGGTTGTTTCAAGGAGCACAATACGACGATACCTGAACAAAAATTAACTGCATGGTCGAGTTGCCAGAGAAAAACCTTTCTGTGCCAATGCCACAAAAAAGCCTAGTTACAATATGCCTGACAACACCCTGATACACCTCACAGCTTCTGGCACACTGTAATCTGGAGTGACAAGACCAAAATAGAGCTTTATGGCCACAACCATTAGCGCTATGCTAGAAGGGGAACAATGTCATCCCCACTGTGAAGCATGGTGATGGGTAACAGATGTTTTGGGTGTGTGTGAGCTCTAAAGGCACAGGGATTCTTGTGAAAACTGATCAGAAAATGCTGGCAGACAATTTTTTATTCTTCTGCACAAAAGCTATACTTGAGACGCTCTTGGACTTTCCAGCACGACAATAACTCTAAGCACAAGGCCAAGATTACCCTCCAGTGGTTACAGCTGAAAAAAGTGAAGGTTCTGAAGTGGCCATCAGTCTCCTGACCTTAATATCATTAAGCCACTCTGGGGAGGTCCATGCAAGACGACCAAAGATTGTTGCATGACCTGGAGGCATTTTGCCAAGATGAATGGGCAGCTATACCACCTGCAAGAATTCGGGGCCTCATAGACAACTATTACAAAAGACGACACGCTGTCATTGATGCTAAAGGGGGCAACGCACAAAATTAAGAACTAAGAGGATGCAGACTTTTGAACACGGGTCATTTCATTTGTTTACTTGTTGCCATATTTTTTTTTTAGGATTGTGCCATTCTGTTATGACCTACAGTTGAATACGAATACCATAAGAAATAAACGAAACGTGTTTTGCCTGCTTATACTGTACATTACCAATTCTCAAAAGGTATGCAAACTTTTATGTATAACTGTATATAGCTGCAAAATTCCATACTTGAACACCTAAAGGCAACAAAAAAAAAAAAAAACCACAACCACCTTTAATGCAACAATAACATAACAAAAATTAAGATTAGATTCTCAGAGAGACCCTGGATGACGACTTACATCATCTCTAAGCATGTTGGAGAGAAAAGTCATCATTACAGTGTGTTTGCGAGGATACTTCTGGCATAAGGCACTGATTGCTTGTACAACCACAACCTGAAAAACACAATATATATAAAATGTAAAAAAATAAGTAAATTCTGTACACTTTTAACATTTTTAATCAAAATGATATTATCACTTGTGCATCTCCTAATTTATATTTAAAATTTGCTCTTTGGCTTTTCTCTTACTTTGAATTCATCAGAGATCTCCGAGACAAAAGTAGAAATCTGTTTCATTAGTCTGTCAACGCTGCTCTCACTACCAGTTTTCAGCAAAGTGGTGATGGCCAAGGTAGCGATACTGCGGTTGGAATCAGTAATGAGGTTTTCCAGGTCCAGGTTACATGCAGTAACTGCGGATGGATGCTTCATCGCCACCTAAATAAAAATATAAACACAGCAAACAGCTCAAAATAAAAAAAATATATGGCTGAGATTTTAGTGGGTTCCAATATGCCTCAAATTATGGTAATCTTTTGCTGAAAAGTCCACATAACCCTGAAATGTATTTTATTGGTTGTATCTGGATAAAATAGACATTTAGAATAATAGCAAGGTGCAATAAAAATCACAGATTGGATTGCATGGTGTAGATCAGTGCATGCCTGTGCCTTACTCATGAATGTGGCACAATGGCTTTTTGCGGCTTAGTTTTCTATGGCACATTTACAGATGCTCTGTACAGTATGTCTGGGGTAAGCATTAACATATTGTGTAAAGTGTGAAGACAACCATATAGGCATGAGAATAGCAAGCCTACCTTGTTAAGAGTTCGGACTGCAGCAAATCTCAAAGCAGGCTTGGGAGAGCTACAAAAAAGTTGCAGAACTAAAAGTAAAAAGAAAAAAAAAAATATCACATAAAAAATTAATATGAAATCATGGCGACTGATCAAGGTACACAATCAAAATAATTGTATTTTGCCTTATACACAGTAAGGTTGTAACATACACTCACATACACCCAGTGAAGTGACTGGCCTCAGTTGATACACAGATGAAATAAATTCTCCTACATAAGTTGTACCTGTTTATTTAAGCCTCCGTTCATATATATGCGGTTCTGGGAAACGCAGCAAATCCTGTGCGTTTCCCAAACCGATTTATTATCAAACCGTGTTAATTTAAAATTGACACCCGCAGCAGATCGCATTAACGTCACCCCACAACAGCCTGGGAAATCTCAAAAATTTTGAGTTGTCTCAACAAGAAGAATAAGAAAGGGGACACCTTCCAATGGAACACTGGTTCCAGTGACACCTAAAAGGGGCATTTTCCTCACTCCTCACAACAAGAAGTGAAGAGAAAGGAGAAGTTTCCCTAATTGGACAATGGTTTTAACTATGCCCTACTACATCAAAAGCTATAAAAAACGATTTGGCTACTTTGGCTACTTTAGAACTGAACTACAGGCAGAAAAATCGGTATCATTTCATCTAGTTATGAGTTCATAAGAAAAATACATTTTCAATAAAACAATTATATGTGCTGTATAATACGCCTCTAACTCCTCTGTGCAATACTCCTCTGCACAACAGTACACAGACTGGGAAAGGGAGAGAAGTTCTGCAGGCAAGGCCGAACAGGCTCTACTGATTTCTACAGCATTATCAGCAACATTGTAAACATGTTTACAAGAAGGAGAAAACGCAGACATATTATCATCAATGTGCTGAAGCTCCTGAACAACGCTGCTCAGGGAGCATGAGCACTCTTGCTTCAACTGTACAGCCGTGGCCAAAAGTTTTGAGAATGACACAAATGTTAATTTTCACAAAGTCTGCTGCCTCAGTTTTTATTATGGCAATCTGCATATACTCCAGAATGTTATGAAGAGTGATCAGGTGAATTGCAATAAATTGAAGAGTCCCTCTTAGCCATGAAAATGAACTTAATCCCATAAAAAACATTTCCACTGCACTTGTGAAGAAGGCTTCAGGGCGCTCAAGAAAGTCCAGCAAGCTCCAAGACTGTCTCCTACAGTTAATTCTGCTGCGGGATGGGGGCACCACCAATGCAGAGCTTGCTCAGGAATAAAGCAGGCAGGTGTGAATAAATGCATCTGCACACACAGTGAGGAGAAGACTTTTGGAGGATAGCATGGTGTCAAGAAGAGCAGCAAAGAAGTTAGCTTCTCTCCAGGAAAAACATCAGGGACAGACTGATATTCTGCAAAAGGTACAGGGATTGGACTGCTGAGGACTGGGAGAAAGTCATTTTCTCTGACGAAACCCCTTTCTGATTGTTTGGGGCATCCAGAAAAATCCTTGTCCGGAGAAGAAAAGTTGAGCACTACCAACAGTAAAGCATCCTGAGGCCATTCATGTGTGGGGTTGCTTCTCAGCCAAGGGAGTGGCCTCACTCACAGTTTCGCCTAAGAACACAGCCATGAATAAAGAATGCTAAAAAAAACATTTTCCGAGAGCAACTTCTCCCAACCATCTAAGAACAGTTTGGTGAGGAACAATGCATTTTCCAGCATGATGGAGCAAAAATGATAACTAAGTGGCTCGTGGGAACAAAACATAAATTTGGGGTCCATGGCCAGGAAACTCCCCAGATCTTAATGCCATTGAGAACTTGTGGTCAATCCTTAAAAGGCATATGTCCTGATGGACATAACATTCACAAAAGTTTGTGAGTGCAATTCCTCTTTTAATTATTTCTAAAGATTTTGGCTGTCTACATTACAACGTATTTTCCCTTTCTAGTTTTGTATGCAGATGGCATAATACATAATGAAACTATAAATAAAATGAAAAAAAAAACAAAATAAAAAAACAGGTTACTAAAATCGTTTTATATTTTTGTTTTCTTCTCAGATGACATACAGATGGATTTTCTCATGTACATGATTGTTACTGCCTTTTGAGTCATAATGCATAGCTCCTCAAGCAGCAAATGGCTGTGTTTGACCTGCACTGCCTGCAGTGCAAACACATTTGAATAAGATCTGTTGCATCCAAAGGAATACAAAGCAAAGCAGGCTGAATGCAGCCTCAGAACTGTCATCCAAACAGGTCTAATAATGTTTCAAACAAAGCAAAACAACACAAGCACTAGGAATGTTTGAAGCAGGCTGATGGCCTCTTACCTGAAACTGCTGGGGCTAGTTCTCTTGCAGTGCAGTTGGGCAAGTGAATGATGGCTGAGGCTGCCTCATAGATCACCATTTCATGTTTGTTCCGAAGACAACTTTCAATAAAGTCAAACAAAGGACTGTTGTGCCTATAAATAATACACGAATGATGAACTACAAAAGAAAAGGCTTCGAAAATATAAAAGAGCAGCAAGTTGCTGTGGGGAAAAGATAACTAAGAAATCAAGATCACAAAAATTCAAAACATGTTGCAAAACAGAAGACAAACCCCCCAGTGGTTGTTAGAGGAGAAGTCCAGCCAAAGCTTGTTGGGCTTCTCCTATGGATTACAGGAGTGCAATTCGTTTTGCACGCCTGTGAACCATTTCAGCAGAGAGCGGACTGAAGTCCGCACTGCTGACGTCACGGATATCAGTCCAGGCATCGCGTCATCCCGACAATAAAGTCTGGATCCGCCAGGTGGCTGGACTGACACCCGGCTCAGCCTCTCAGTGAGTCGCTGAGAGCATGAAACGGCTGCTCAGCTCACTCCACAACTCAGCGCTCCAATGAGCGCGATAAGCAGAGAGCTGTGACCGACAGTCTACAGCTCTCTGTTCACGGAGTTGTGAAAGACGAGTGATTGGCTCGGTTTTCAGTGCAGAGGCGCCAAGGGACAGATGCAATAGACCGATACTGCATCCACCCAGGTAAGTATGATTCCTAAAAAAAATAAATAATAAAATAAAAAAGAAGAAGAAAACCATACTTCTCTTTTAAGGCTCATGGTTTTTGCCCTTTATGAATGAAGGGCAAAAACCTTCTGTGTGCAGCAGCCCCCCCAATACCTACCTGAGCTCCACCTCGATCCAGCAATGTGCCCAAGAGCAGCGACTCTCTGGGGTCTCTGCCTTCCCTTTGGCTGAGACAGCAGCTGGAGCCACTAGCTAACTGGCAATTGCGTGGCAATGCACCGCTGTACCCAAACTACATGTTTATAATTTTTTTCACACAAATAGAGCTTTCTTTTGGTGGTATTTGATCACCACTGGGTTTTTTTATTCTTTGCAATATAAATGAAAAAAGACTGAACATTTTGAAAAAAATAAACTAATGATTTTGACTTTCTGCTATAAAACATATCCAATAAAACATTTTTTGGCCAAAATGCATTCTGCTACATGTTTCTGATATGTAATATGTAAGTAATATGTAAACAAATAACCGCATGTTGATTTGTTTGCAGAAAAGGGTATGGCACCTACAGACTATGGCATGCAGTATATACTGGAATCTTTATTTTTTTATACTACTAATGGCAGCAATCAGCGACTGCGATAGTGCAGCGGGCAATTTGACACTGATGCTGAGGAAAACTAAATAACTGCCATTAATACAGTGATCAGTGATAATACTGTACAAATAACACTGGCTGGGACGGGGGTTAACATCTAGGATGATCAAGGGGTTAAATGTGTGCTTAACAATGTGTAATGTGTGCAAAGTGTGCTGTTTTTTACTACTAAATCTCTCAGTTTCTCATCCCTGCTTTACAGGGATGAGAAACTGACAGATCGCTCCCTCTGTACAGAGCTCTGGGAAGTTGAGCCAGCTGCCAGTCCAGGCATCTGGGTAGATCCGTACATTAAAGTTGGGATCTCTGCAGAGCCTGGACCAGTTGAGTGATGTCAGCTGACAGCCGACTTTAGCCTGCTGTCGGCTGAAACCGGGTCACAGGAGTGCAGAACAAAGTGCAAGCCTGTGACCCACAGGTAGGGACCAAAACGCTATCGCCCTACTTCTCCATTATGCTGCATTCACACCTGAGCGTTTTCAGCTCATAAAATGCCTGAAAAACGCCCAACAGGCAAAATCCCATTCATTTCAATGGCACATGTTCACATGTCAACGTTTTGTCACCTGAAGCAAAACACCTGAAAAACGCCTTAAGCTCAAAAAAGAACATGAGCTTTTTTGGGGCAGATTACAGGCATTGTTCTGCTTTTTACATGGGTGACCTGTACAAAATCGCGGTAATAACGCGGTAAAAACATGCGACTTTGAAACGCTCAGGTGTGAATGCAGCCTTCAGTATGACTTGGGTACGTTTCAATCACAGCCGTAGAACAAGCGTGCTGTAAACGAGGGTCAGAAGTGTCAAAAGACCTTATCTCTATACTTGTTCTTTGGTCAGACACTCACAGCAAGAGGCCTAGAATTCACAACAAAGAGTTTGGCCCTGACAGTCTTCATTATTTTCTCAAGACGGAGTTCCATAAAGAGCAGACACCACAAGGTTCTTGCTATTACATCAACAGCGGTATTAAACCCCAAACCAAAAAATATATGTACGTTTACCAATCATTAGATGTGGTGTCTGCATTAGTGCTGATCTGGCCAGTAGCACACCACCTGTATTTTGCCCTGTACACACGATCGGACTTTCCGACAGAAAATGTGCAATCGGAGCTTGTTGTTGGAAATTCCGACCATGTGTAGGCTCCATCGGACTTTTTCCATCGGAATTTCCGACACACAAAGTTTGAGAGCTGGATCTAAAATTTTCTGACAACAAAATCCGTTTGCGTAAATTCCGATCGTGTAGACAATTCCGACGCACAAAGTGCCACGCATGCTCAGAATCAAGCAGAAGAGCCACACTGGCTCTATTGAACTTAATTTTTCTTGGCTCGTCGTAGGTGTTTTGTACGTCACCGCGTTCTTGACGTTCGGAATTTCCGTCCAACTTTGTGTGACCGTGTGTATGCAAGACAAGTTTGAGCCAACATCCGTCTGAAAAAATCAGATGGATTTTGTTGTCGGAATGTGCAATCGTGTGTACAGGGCATTAGAATGCCCCCAATCTGGATAAAGGTGCACAGGGGGCAGCTTTCTTTGGACAACAGCATTGTCAGTCTGAAGGGGGGGGGGGTGTTATATGTACAAGCAGATTTAAATATACTAACAAATTGAAGTCAAGCTCAAGCTCACACTTTATGGGCAGTTACAGCTGTTTTGTTCCTTTTGGGATAAAGGTTTCATAGAAATAAATAAATAAAAGCAGATCATTGTGAGCACCTCTGTCATAAGTAAATAGTTTGTCTTCATCCCTGTAACTGCTATAACTGCAAGAACGCTTGTTCTGATGAAAAACAACAGACCTAGTGTAGGTGCTAGATCACCCAGTGAAAAAGGAAACAAAGGAAAGAAAGTCTAAAAAAAAAAAAAAAAACGACTAATGCAGCCACCACATCTAAGAACGGGCAAACTACATTATAATAAATGTTTGCTTGTGGGTTTAATACCGCTTTAAAAGCCAGTCTTGGTTTTATTTGTTTATTTGTTATTAAGGGCTAAACTTTCAACTTTGCTAAAAACTTTACATGCTAAATGTCCATTATACTGCCATCCCTCACTGGGCAATGATCTGTCCTAATTGGGAACGTCACCACTCTGTGTCAGTCCATCAAGGCTCTACTGATTAGCACGGAACATGTTTACAGTAGAAAAAAGAACAGTAATATTCCTGTCAATGCATCGCTGCTCTTTTACTGCTGCCCCTCACAGGCTGGGTCAGGTCCTAAACCTACTCAAGTATTAACAACTGTGTAGTCTGCAGAAAGATCCAGGGCCTGGATGTGTTGTTTGCCAGAGGTGTCTGGATCAGAAGACTTTGGTAGGTAAAAGTATTATTTGCATATATCCATTACAACTGCAAAGTTAACTGTTTAACTGGAGTTCCCATTTAAAATGCTGAATATAAAGACAATAAGCCTTACCCCTCATCAGACTCCTCCAGTAACCGGCTAGCAATTCGAATCAACATGCAGTATGCAAATGGAGATTTCAGCCCAGATTTAGTGAACTTATTTATCATTTTGGCCACGGCCAGACGATCATTCTTCCTCAAATAGTAGAGAAGTCCCAATGCATGATACTGTTGAAAACCGGGTTGTTGGTCACAATGAAAAAAATAGAAAATAAAAAAAGGACATAAAAAAAAAATATATATATATATATTTAATGCATCTCTGGATTTACATACTGGGTTGCAGTCAGTTTCTCTATAGTTCAGTTGTGAGGTCATTAAAAAAAAAGAAAAAAAGAAAAGGGGGACATCAATTACACTTTCTCATGACAGTATCAAAAAAAAAAAAAAGATATTTAATTTTTATATATTTAAATGCTTCACACTGCGGCATAGTGCCCTATACTTGTCAGACGTTTGTGGTTTACCAGACAAATGGGGGAAATTAACAAAGCTTATATATAGATAAGAAATATAATAGCACAGTGAATGCAGAGGCATCAGCTATACACTCCTTCACCCTCCTCTCATACCTGTGCCTCCTGGAGACCCTTCAAGTCTGCAAGAGGGCTGAAGAGCATTACATACACCTGACTAAAAGATAACTGAACTGCAGCAGGGTTCTATCCTATGTGTAGTAAGCATCATCTGTGAACTTCTGGAGAACAAGTGAATTGATCCATTTCTATCCAAGGAGAACTGCATAAGGCAGCCGCCGCATGAATGACATGATGCAGGGGAGCACAATTAATTCAGTACACGCTAATGACTGTGAGTTATAGTTGTCTATTGTGTACTTCATTCTGGTAACTCCCATAAATCAGCCACCAGATCTGGAGGCTTCACGTTTACAGTGAGCTTTAGTGATATGTATAATTAAAAAAAAAAAAAATTGTAATGACTGTACACACTGGAAATATGGTATATGCTAAATGCATAAGTGTACCTGGACCATGATGTTGTCACTAGAAGCAGCTTCCTGTGCCTCGTTGATCCACCGTTTCACCACATCATAGCTTATTTTCATCATATGCTAAAATGATAAAGTGCACATGGGTTAATTATTAACAAATCCTTTACATCACACTATAAACAATACTGCGGCACTCATCTAGAATTATCTTTAGCCCCCTTTCACACTGCCACAACTTGAGTTGTGCGATTTTACTGCAAATTCGATGCATTTCAGGGAATGCCTGTGTAAACTTGAGGTCAAAAGTCGCAGGAAAAGTCACACAAGTGTGAAAGAGGCCTTATAAAATATCCAACTGTCTACTAAGGTTTATTTCAGATAGAGTCTTGCGAGCAACTAAAATATCTAATCGACAGTGTTAAAGCAGGCAGCAAGGAGCACACTCCCAATATAAATGTGCAAAAAATAAATGTAACAATTGCTGCACTAATAAACCATCAAAATCGTGACATACAATAAATTGCATAAACCTTAACCATACACATCTCTTAACGTGTGAAATCAAAATTAAACCTGTGCCAATAATTATTTTTCTTCCTCAAATAGTCCAAATAAACTGATCCCATGCCTCAGTGCAATCAAGTAAGATGAGGCTTCCTTTATCTTCACAAATCCTCAAAAGTGCTTATATAAATTCAACTCAGTGCTCCCCCATTAGGTATGCGTTAACCTTATGAAATGTAACCTCACATTTAAGTTTGGTCAAAAACAGCCTTTTAGTCACCTTGGACTAATACATCGTGTCTTCCTCCTTTCCGTCCTGTTAGTTTTTCTGTACCATTGCTCGATACATATGTAAGAAAGAGGAGCTCCAAATAGTGCTTATTATCTTTTAAAACCAATTAAATTTATTAAAAAGATTGTATCAAACTCACATTTAACAGGTGCTCTAGTGCACCAACTATGTACAGCATGTAAAAATTGTGAATCCACCACACCGCAACAGCTCTGTGTCGCTCCAAAGACAAACTCAGTGTCTCGTCAAACCATTGGCCCCTCCCCTATGCGTTATGTCACATTGTCACGTGACTTCCTTAGGGGGATTCCTATTGGTGGACAAGACCCTATCGCTTTTATCTTACTCCCGCTCCCCCAATTTGACTTGTACAACAAGGACGGAAAGGAGGAAGACACAATGTATTAGTCCAAGGTGACTAAGAGGTTGTTTTTGACCAAACCTCGCTCCCCAGCCACTGCTCTGCATGTCTATTCACACAGAGAGATGACGCTCAGCCCCACCCCCTCTCTCACCTCATTGGTTCATGGGCTGTGATTGACAGCAGTGGGAGTCAATGTGGAGGCAGAGTCCCCAGAGAGCTGAGGCTCTCGTGCACATCTCTCGTGCACAGGGAAGATTTTTTACCTTTATGCATAGAACGCCTGAAGGTAAAAAACCCTCAAGTCTTTAGAACCACTTTATGGAGTCCTGAAACAATGGGTACAAATAGAACACACCCTCACGGAGACCCAGTTGGAGTCGCTGCCCTGGTGCCAAAAGCCCCTGCCAAACCTAATACTGAACCACCCTACGGTGGGAGAAACATGGCAAATTGCCCATAAAGCTTTCCGCGACTTCTCAGTTGCTCCGCTACTGTCCCCGCTTACTCCCATTGTCGGAAACCCGGCCTTTGTTCCGGGGCTCAAGGACTCTAGATTTCTAGAGTTGTTGGATGTTGAACGATCACAGGCAAGACACTTCCTTGTCAATGGCCAATGGAAAAATAGACAACAAATCACTGATGATCCAGCCCTGACGGGACTGTCGTTCTGTCAAAAGATACAGCTAGCCCATTTCATTGGCTCCCTGCCTTCACCAGTGGCATTTAGGAGGCAACTTACCTCCTTCGAACGGATGAGTTTGGAACAAACCCCACTGAGACATGCTATCTCCCTGACCTATCAACTACTAATAGCCCAACCCCCAGACTTTAGACCTCCCTATATAACCCGATGGGAACGTGACCTAGGGGTGCAATTCACAGAAAAACAAATAGATAGGCTCTTTCTTTTCGCTCATAAAACCTCTATCTGCGCCAGACACCAGGAAGCAGGATTTAAACTACTATCCCAATGGTACTATACTCCGGATAGACTACACAAGATGTTCCCCCAGAGTGCGGACCGGTGTTGGAGATGTGGAGAGGAGGCTGGCTGGCTCCTTAATGTCTTCTGGTCCTGTCGAATCCTCCGCCCTTTTTGGACGGAAGTGCGCCGCATAGTGAAAAAGTTCACAGACCGAGAAGTACCAGAGACCCCTGAATTCTTCCTTTTACATCATCACAAGATCCCTACTAAGGTCTACAGGAAATCTATTATCCCCCTCCTGCTTACAGCGGCGAAGAGCTGCATCCCCTTGCTCTGGAAGCAGACACAGCCCCCATCGGTAGCCGTATGGTTAAAAAAGATATCAGAGATAAAGGCAATGGAAGATCTGGTGGCCACGGAGAAAGGCCTCAGCGAGCAATTTTCGAAAAAATGTTTTTTTTGGCACAAATTCGTTTACTCCAAGGAATATAGCGAGCTGTTGATCTAATTTCTCAGTAACACGATGCGCTTCTGCGATCCCCGAATGGGGGTGGTGAGACCAGACAGGGGCACATTTTTTTTTTCCCCCCCTTTTCTTATCTCACCTTCCTTTCCTCTCTATTCTTTGTTGCTACCTTTTTCTTTCTTACTATGGGTTGCCTGACCCTGGGATCAAAAGGTCCCTGTTACCCTTTTGACATGTAATACGGTGTTTGCCGTGTAAAAAATGGACATGTGAGATGCAGAACCTCCCTATCCTTCCGCAACTTGGTGAAATCCCAAAGAAGAGGAACTTTTACTGTATGACTACATAGACTGTAATATCAATTGCCTTTGGGGGAGTTTACTGTTCTCTTTATACATATCATTGTGATGGTTTATGTGTTTCCACATGCTTTTCCTTCTTAAATAAAAAATTTACAAAAAAAAAAAGAACCACTTTAAGCCTCTTCTTTTTTTAACAGCAACATTATGCGTCACCACAAAGTTTAAAAACTCTTACATTTACAGTGCATCCTCCACTCCCTGAACTTCAGGGTGGGGAGGCGTGCACTTATACAATCACTCGTCACATCATCAGCTTTTATGCCTGCATTCATAAAATTTCCTGACAAGGTGACACTGACTGCATCAACATGCACAGGCACCCTAAACTACAAAACACATGGTGCTTCTCTGCTCAACCCCCAAGGAAAGTGATTTATAGAGCTCCCGAAGCAGCCGTTAATCACTTCCCTTCCCCCCTGGGGAGGGTGGGCTTAGCTCCGCTGGGGACTGCATCTCTAACCCTCTTCACTTCTGTGAGGGTTGCCTATGGTTCCAGTCTGGGCAGGGTTATTTAGGGTTTTAGTGGGTATATTAGGAGGTCATGGGGTCGTTGGGTATATGCTGGTCTTTTGGTTTTTGTGAGCCACCATGCTCAATAAATTTGTAGTTAACTCAGGATGGTGTGTAGTGTCATCTGTTTTTTTGGCTGTTAGTACATTGGTGCAAACAGGGTCATCACTTTGCCCTGTAGTCTGACTGTGGGAGACAGCACAAATGGGTGGCTCCATAGGACTTTGCAAAGGATAGGAGCCACCCTGAAACAGGAAAGCATTACCAGCAGAACCACGAAGAAAGGACATCTTTACTACATTAAGATGCTGCGCCCATTGTAAAACTTTACCTCAGTTTACCACTTTTTAAAGGTGCATTTTTCTGCACAGATAAAAAACAATTTTGGTTTAAAACCAATGCACGGAATGCTTTTTATTTTTTTTTTTTTTTTACAATGAACCAATTACCACTTATAGATTGTCTTTCTACAAAGAATATCACGCTACCCATTCTCAACTGTTCTTATCCATCTGCCAGTCACTGTAGCACCAACTACGAATGGTTTGTGCCCAGTCTGTGTTGTAGCTCCACTATGCATATTGTTTGTAACACTTATAGCTGGTTCTGCTGTAAACTAGCCTTGCATGTTATCAGTGTGCTCTTCTGTGCCTGTCACAGATCATTGCTTCTTTGGAACCACTCTGTTTCTGAGGTATTCTGAGGATTACTGATCTGTGAATTAGGCTGATAACCTCTCTGCCTGTAAAAGGAGCCCTTAACTGCAGATCTGACAAGGATATTCTGAAGAAGTAAGTTCCAAAGGTAATGAAAGTGAACCCTAAAAAGCAGATCTGACAAGCAACACAAAACCCCTTTAGGGGCTCAACAATCGGCCTATGAGCTGGTATGTTGTGCAGCTGACATAATGCAGAATCAGCAGGTTTGACTATTACAAAGCAATTTCCTTATAAACCTGGCATAACATTAGTTACAACACTGTACATTTCTTTCTGAACTATTGTCTATTACCCAGACATTTCCGGACACCAGTAAAAAGTAAACACGAATTGTCTATTCAGTAAGTCCCCTACATACCAAAGTTCAATGGCAGAAAATGGAGAAAGGATGGCCGCACTCCAAAATAATACCTTTATTAAATGAGGCTTGATCCATACATCAATCAGAGACATGGGTCCAGATTATAGCTGACACATTTTGCACCGTTATTGGCGCTTAATCATATGATTAAGCACCATTAGCAGTGCGAAACGCGTCAAATATCATCTGGCCCTGTGTCTCTGATTGAAGTATGGATCAAGCCTCATTTAATAAAGGCATTATTTTGGAGTGCAGCCATCCTTTCTCCATTTTCTGCCATTTGACTTTGCTGGGCCGGCACCCTTTATCTCCTACATACTAGGACTGTGTGAACACAAACGATACCACCTGGAGCGGTAATTACCATGATTTGACATACCAAAGTTCAAGTTTTCAAAGATGCGAACATGTGCGTGTATGTGCAATCATGTAAATCTGGGTACACACTCCAATTTTTTTTTTTTCATTCAACCCAGCTGAACGAAAAAATAAATAAAAATACTGACAGATGGCCGTACTAACACAAGCAATGTTGGTGTGGCAATTTTGCCTGCTGTGTGCCTTTGTGTTCCGACAGGTTGACTCCACCGCCAGAACACACTGATCAGGGCTCGCTGCCATTATCTGCAAGCACTGATCTTTGTTGGACTTACAAACGCGGTCCAGAAACAGAATTCATTTGTAAGTAGGGGACTTACTGTAAATAAAACAATTCATGATGTTTAAAGCATTTGTTTTCCAACAAAAACACATCAATCAATGGATGTGTAGGATACCAATTCAATAATTATTTTTTAAGACACATCTGAGCATGCAATGATTGTTATACCTTATTCGGGGGGTAGGAACATGGTGGCACTCATACCACGATACATTTTGTTAGGGGGTTCAATGATAAAAACTGAACCCCAGGTAAATATTAAAGAACAATAATAGCAACAACAATTATATTTAAAAAGAGAAATGTGTTTTTAACGCAGACCTAGAATACTTTATAATGTGAAGTTTTTTATAACTTATAGAGATCACTGTACGTCTCCCGACAAAGCCTTAAAGAGTAACTCCGCTTTTTTTGAGTTAAAAAAACAAAACAAAAAAAAAACAATCCCCTCTGGGTGATCTATGTACAGTGCAGGGATTTAAAAAAAAAAACACTTTGGAGCAGATTCCTACCTTTTGTTTCCGTTTCACCAGATTCTATACAGATTCTGAATGGGAGTGACTGGCTCATTATAATGATCTGGTGTGATGTGTTTTAATAAGGAAAGGGGTCTTTCACACAGGCAGCCAGGGGACAGTAAACACAGGTAGTTGAGCCGTGGTTTTACTGCCCTCAACTGCCCACCTAAAATTCTACCATTACAGCTAGATGTGGCTGGACACATGCTTTGCTTTGCAAATGCAGCAATTTTTACACAGCTCAGACCCCTAATGCTGCTGAGGATTGCTTTTCTTTTGTCTGCAGCAGATTGATGGCAGCATTCACCCATGTTGCTGCTTTTAAAAGGTGTCTTATTAAACTATCTATATTTACAATATATTAAAATGAATTCAAATTTGTAAAATAACTGATAGGTCTGCTTTAATAAAAGTAAAGTGATCACTTGTGTATTTGCCTTGAGATAAACCTCTTGTGACCACCTATAAAGCAGCACTCAGACTGGGATAGTGTGGGACAGCATCAGAGACAATCAGGCCCTCCTGCATGTACATGTGCTGATATTGAACTTGATGACATGAGCAGTGAGCAGGACTAGGAACTCAACAACTCACGTGTGCGGACGTCAGAATGCTGGCTGGTGACTAAGTTGTGCTGATATGGAGGTTGAGGATCTAGCGGGGGGGGGGGGGGGTCAGTAAAACCACGGCTCAACCACCTGAGCCGCGCTGTGTGTGTGAATGTAAAGCTTGCTGCTGTTGAGTGAGCCAATGAGTAGAGAGAGACCCAGGAGAGCTGCTACTTTCATGCACATGGATCGAGATGGGGCTCGGGTAAGTATAAGGGGGAGCTGCACCACAGAAGGCAAGGCAAAAAAACCTTCTGCCTTTAGAACCACTTTAATCCATTACACTGCAGGATGGTTTAGCAAGACGTATTTGGAATCCAGACAGAAGGGTGAGGTAATTGATGCACAAAGTGATGCGCAAAGTGATTATTACATATTATTTGACCTTTATCCCTAACACAGATTTGTATAGGAAGACAGAGGCCTAACCTCCTCCAATACCCATATAAGCAAATGCAGTGTCCTTATTTATCTTATGTGTCTGTTTACAAAAACTTGGTTAGACAAATATCAAAAATTCAGTATACCTGTCCAGAGGAACTATGCAGGATGACCCTGTAATGTTATGTAATAGCAAGCACCTTGTGGCGTCTTCTCTTTATGGAACTCTGCCTTGAGAAAATAATGAAGGCTGTCAGGGCCAAACTCTTCTTTTAAGAATTCTAGGCCTCTCTGACCAAAGAGCAAATAAGGAGATGAGGTATTCTGACACTTTTCTGACCCTCATTTACAGCATGCTTGTACTTCTGTGTGTCACACTTTAAGGAGAAGTCGGGCCAAAGCTCTTTGGTCCCTAATTCTCCTGTGGGGCACAGGAGTGCACTTCGTTCTGCTTTCAGGATATGCAAATTATGTAAACCTTGTGTGCTTAGGACAAATAACCTTACACTAGAGAAAAATCTCCCACACTTCAGTTTTCTGCAGTTTATTTATGGCTATCGATGGTAAAAGTTTTTTCCCCAGGACAGGAAGTGAGGGGAATTTCTCTTTCACACACAGTCCCTCCTTTCCATTCACCAGGGGATCCGTGATTGTATCCCCTGCTGAACTGGAGCTGAACAGGACAGATGTCAGTGTTTTGATATCTGTGACCATTCAGTGTGTGTCCTCATTTACTCAGCAGCCACAGGCAAACCTTTGATGGCTCTATGAGCGGTGAGATGTAAACGGACTTGTATCCATTTACATCAGGTTACCTCCAACCCATCACATTTAGGTCTACAAAACAGAAAAGGACACAGTCCTTTTCCATTCTTTTTACTGGACCTGGATGGACTCGGAGGTAGGTGGGTGTAAACGGATCCAAGTCGGTTTACACTGGCCTGTACATAGAGGTGCTTGATCAGGTTTGCCTGAAAAACTGACAGGCAGACCTGATTGGAATGCCCACGTGAAAGGATCCTAACAGCAACACAATAGGTAGAAAAAATGATATTTTAATGATAAATTGGGGAATGCTAGAATCACTGTCAGCTTTCTATTGTCGTCTTTCTCTTTTTGCAGAATTTCCCTCACTTCTCGTCTGGTAAAATGCTGTCCCCAAAACAGAAAGTGATGGGAAATCTCTTTAACACCTTCCCATGTCCTGACTTCATTCACTTGACTTGTTCATATAATGTCCTTCAGAACAAGCCGCTCGGGTGCCCCCAGGGAGCGCAGCGCGGTGATCAGTCGTGCGGTGTGTCGCTCGGACACACTGTATCTCCAATCAGGATAACGAGCCTATGACGTAGGCTCTTTACCATGTGATCAGCTGTGTCCAATCACAGTGTAAATAGGAAGTGCTGATTATCGGCATTCCTCTACTCGGACTGATAGCGTGAGTAGAGAGGAGTCAATAAGTGCAGCCCCATCAGTGATGCCTGTCAGTGCCCACCTGTGATGCCAATCAATGCCCATGAAGGCTGCTCATCAATGCCCATAAAAGGCTGCCCATCAGTGTCGACCAATGACCAGTGCCGCCCATCAATGCCCATCAGTACCGCCCATAAAGGCTGCCCATCAGTACCGCCCATAAAGGTTGCCCATCAGTACCGCCCACAAAGGCTGCCCATCAGTGCCACCTATCAATGCCCATCAGTGCCGCCCATCAATGCCCATCAGTGCCGCCCATCAATGCCCATCAGTGCCGCCCATCAATGCCCATCAGTGCCGCCCATCAATGCCCATCAGTGCCGCCCATCAGTGCCGCCCATCAATGCCCATCAGTGCCGCCCATCAATGCCCATCAGTGCCGCCCATCAATGCCCATCAGTGCCGCCCATCAATGCCGCCCATCAATGCCGCTCATCAATGCCCATCAGTGCCGCCCATCAATGCCCATCAGTGCCGCCCATCAATGCCCATCAGTGCCGCCCATCAGTGCCCATAAAGGCTGCCCATCAGTGCCGCCCAATGACCATCAGTGCCGCCCATCAATGCCCATCAGTGCCCATAAAGGCTGCCCATAAGTGCCGCCTATTAATGCCCATCAGTGCCGCCTATCAATGCTCATCAGTGCCGCCCATCAATGCCCATCAGTGCCGCCCATCAATGCCCATCAGTGCCGCCCATCAATGCCCATCAGTGCCGCCCATCAATGCACATCAGTGCCGCCCATCAATGCCTATCAGTACCGCCCATAAAGGCTGCCCATCAGTACCGCCCATAAAGGTTGCCCATCAGTACCGCCCATAAAGGTTGCCCATCAGTACCGCCCATAAAGGCTGCCCATCAGTGCCACCTATCAATGCCCATCAGTGCCGCCCATCAATGCCCATAAAGGCTGCCCATCAGTGCCGCCCAATGACCATCAGTGCCGCCCATCAGTACCGTCCATCAATGCCCATCAGTGCCCATAAAGGCTGCCCATAAGTGCCGCCTATCAATGCCCATCAGTGCCGTCTATCAATGCCCATCAGTGCCACCCATCAGTGCTCATAAAGGCTGCCCATCAGTGCCGCCCATCAGTGCCCATCAGTACCGCCGATCAATGCCCATCAGTACCGCCCATCAATGCCCATCAGTGACGCCCATCAATGACGCCCATCAATGCCCTTCAGTGACGCCCATCAATGCCCATCAGTGACGCCCATTAATGCCCTTCAGTGACGCCCATTTATTCCCCATTTAGTGATGCCCATCAATGCCCTTCAGTGACGCCCATTTATTCCCCATTTAGTGACGCCCATCAATGCCCTTCAGTGATGCCCATCAATGCCCTTCAGTGATGCCAATCAATGCCCTTCAGTGATGCCAATCAATGCCCTTCAGTGATGCCCATCAATGCCCTTCAGTGATGCCCATCAATGCCCTTCAGTGTCGCCTATCAATGCCCATCAGTGACGCCCATCAATGCCCATCAGTGACGCCCATCAATGCCCTTCAGTGACGCCCATTTATTCCCCATTTAGTGACGCCCATCAATGCCCTTCAGTGACGCCCATTTATTCCCCATTTAGTGACGCCCATCAATGCCCTTCAGTGATGCCCATCAATGCCCTTCAGTGATGCCCATCAATGCCCTTCAGTGATGCCCATCAATGCCCTTCAGTGATGCCCATCAATGCCCTTCAGTGATGCCCATCAATGCCCTTCAGTGCCGCCCATCAATGCCCTTCAGTGCCGCCCATCAATGCTCATAAAGGCTGCCCATCAGTGCCGCCCAATTAATGCCCATCAGTACCGCCAATCAATGCCCTTTAGTGCCGCCCATCAATGCCCTTCAGTGCCGCCCATCAATGCCCTTCAGTGCCGCCCATCAATGCCCTTCAGTGCCGCCCATCAATGCCCTTCAGTGCCGCCCATCAATGCCCTTCAGTGCCGCCCATCAATGCCCTTCAGTGCCGCCCATCAATGCCCTTCAGTGCCGCCCATCAATGCCCTTCAGTGCCGCCCTTCAGTGCCGCCCATCAATGCCCATCAATACCCCCAACAATGCCCATCAGTGCCGCCCATCAATGCCCATCAGTACCGCACATCAATGCCCATCAGTGCCACCCAATGCCCATAAAGGCTGCCCATCAGTGCCGCCCATCAATGGCCATCAGTACCATCCATCAATGCAATCAGTACCGTCCATCAATGACCATCAGTACCTCCCATCAGTAACGCCCATAAAGGCTGCCTATCAGTGCCCCTTATCAATGCCCATCAGTACCGCCCATCAGTACCCATAAAGGCTGCCCATCAGTGCCCATAAAGGCTGCCCATCAGTGCCCATAAAGGCTGCCCATCAGTGCCACCCATTAATGCCCATCAGTGCCACCCATCAATGCCCATTAGTGCCCATAAAGGCTGCCCATCAGTGCCGCCCATCAGTGCCCATCTGTACCGCCCAATTAATGCCCATCAGTACCGCCCATCAATACCGCCCAATGCCCTTCAGTACCTCCCATCAATGCCCTTCAGTACCGCCCATCAATGCCCTTCAGTACCGCCCATCAATGCCCTTCAGTACCGCCCCATTAGTACCGCCCATCAATGCCCATTAGTACCGCCCATCAATGCCCTTCAGTACCACCCATCAATGCCCTTCAGTACCGCCCATCAATGCCCTTCAGTACCGCCCATCAAAGCCCTTCAGTACCGCCCATCAATGCCCTTCAGTACCGCCCATCAATGCCCTTCAGTGCCGCCCATCAATGCCCTTCAGTGCCGCCCATCAATGCCCTTCAGTGCCGCCCATCAATGCCCTTCAGTGCCGCCCATCAATGCCCTTCAGTGCCGCCAATCAATGCCCTTCAGTGCCGCCAATCAATGCCCTTCAGTACCGCCCATCAATGCCCTTCAGTACCGCCCATCAATGCCCTTCAGTACCGCCCCATTAGTACCGCCCATCAATGCCCATTAGTACCGCCCATCAATGCCCTTCAGTACCACCCATCAATGCCCTTCAGTACCGCCCATCAATGCCCTTCAGTACCGCCCATCAAAGCCCTTCAGTACCGCCCATCAATGCCCTTCAGTACCGCCCATCAATGCCCTTCAGTACCGCCCATCAATGCCCTTCATTGCCGCCCATCAATGCCCTTCAGTGCCGCCCATCAATGCCCTTCAGTGCCGCCCATCAATGCCCTTCAGTGCCGCCCATCAATGCCCTTCAGTGCCGCCCATCAATGCCCTTCAGTGCCGCCCATCAATGCCCTTCAGTGCCGCCCATCAATGCCCTTCAGTGCCGCCCATCAATGCCCTTCAGTGCCGCCCATCAATGCCCTTCAGTGCCGCCCATCAATGCCCATCAGTGCCGCCCACCAATGCCCATCAGTGCCGCCCACCAATACCCATCAGTACCGCCCATCAGTGCCCATAAAGGCTGCCTATCAGTGCCCATCAGTACCCTAAAAGGCTGCTCATCAGTGCCGCCTATCAATGTCCATCAGTGCCGCCTATAGGTGCCCATCAGTACCACCCATAAAGGCTGCCCATCAGTGCCGCCCATCAATGCCCATCAGTGCCGCCCATCAATGCCACCCATCAATACTGCCCATGAGTACCACCCATCAATGCCTATAAAGGCTGCCCATCAGTGTAGCCAATCAATGCCTATCAGTGCAGCCCATCAATGCTGCCCATCAGTACTGCCCATCAGTGCCCATAAAGGCTGCCCCATCAGTGCCGCCTACCAGTGCTGCCTACCAATGCCCATCAGTGCCCATAAAGGCTGCCCATCAGTGCCGCCCAACAGTACCACCCATCAGTGCCCATCAATGCCCATCATTACCGCCCATCAGTGGCCATAAAGGCTGCCCATCAGTGCCCATAAGTGCCGCCCATCAGTACCGTCCATCAATGCCCATAAGGCTGCCCATCAGTGCCGCCTATCAGCGCCCATCAGTGCAGCTTTATCAACGCAAGGAGAAAAATTACTTAGTTTCTGTTACAAAATTTTGTAAATAAGAAAAAAACTTTCTATTTTTTCAAAATTTTCTGTCTTTTTTCATTTGTTTAGCAAATAATCAAAAACCCAGTGGTCATTAAATACAACATTTGCATGACCGTGCAATTGTCATTCAAAGTGTGACAGCGCTGAAAGCTGAATACAGGCCTGGCCAGGAAGGGGGTAAATTGAAGTGGTTAAAGGAGGCCCAGTTAGTAACAAAACCTGACAGGGGTTGTAACCTTTCCCATTTCTATCCAAAACTAAAGCAAAAAGTTTTGGGTATAAACACACTTTCATTCATGGATATTTATGGATACATACCAAGGATGATACCAATGCAGAACTGGAGACACTAGGAACTTTATCCACAATAGCCTGCTTCATATACCTCTCAATAGCCTGCAGCATAGTGGCCTGTCACAAAAAGCAATACAAGTCTTACTTTGTGTTCATTATAAATGGGGTAAATAAGCCTAAAATTAACTGTATGACATGCTAGCATCATTTTGATTTATTACCCATCACCACTACTATATTAAGTGCAACTTTCCATTCACTGCATATCTTAAAAGCCAGTGACTGATAAACATTTCTACTCACTAGTAAAAAATAAGAAGCCCAGGGCACCACCTTTGACATGGATGGTTACTTACGTCAGTAATTCGGCAAAGCGCACGGATAGCTGGCCCACGGTAAACATCTTCTTTGCCGGTCATGTCCTTGGTGAGACTGCCAGAATGAAATTATCCAAAAGGTTAATTCAATGACTATCAGTAGACATCTGATTGCAAAGCAACATTAAGGCATTTCTTTGTTCTGAGACATATGATACATGCATCAAAGGCTTCTATTTATTACCATGGTTTGAAACTAAAATATTAGATTAATGATCTACTGAAATGTCAAAGACCAAACTACTTATCTAACTATATCAAGCCAGCAATCGTGAAAGAAGAGGATATTTTGATTTGAAAAATAAATAAATAAATAAAAATAAAACTTAGGCATAAGACAAAGGTAAGATCACACCCACACATCTCCAGCTAATACCTACAGTCGGTTTTATTTAACCTCTAGCTTACAATAATAAAATCTGGAGGCTTCAGCTATACTGAACTAGTGATAATAAATGCTTGAATTAGAAAAAAAAAAAGAAGAGGATTTTTAGTAACCGATTTTCTTGGAGTCCGCTGAGGGGCATGAGAAATCTTTTTTTTTTTTTTTTTTTTTTGAAGAAGAAGAAGAAGGGCAAGTGATTACAGTATAGTATATTGTGAGATACAAAATGTTACAGATAATTACAAACTAGAGGAGCAACTCCCTGGTGACATTAAGAATATAAAATAAAGCAAAGCACAAGACAATTTTGAAGACATACACAACACTACAGAAGGAGGGAACCAAGAAAAAAAAATGATAAAAGAAAAAAGTTTGCCTCCTCTAGGTATCCCTTTTGCTGGCAGCACTTAGGATTAAACACATCCCCATATGACAGAGACATTTATTCCCCAGCATGTCAAAAGTATATACCGTATTTCAGGCGTACACACAAGTTGGTAATTGCATCATTAGAATTCAAGTAAACAACTCTGTATGAAGCAATGTAAAAACTTTCAGTCTTTAAGAACAGGTGTCTGGAGTTTACAAAAGTAACCTTTAACCTTTGTGTTATACTGCCCCTACAGGAGGAGTGGACATTGGTCAAAACAAAAAAAAACAGCCAGGATAACCCCTCCAACTATCAGCATGACTCGATTTTGAAGCAAGGAATGCTAAGAGCGTGATGATAAACACAGAGGGGTAGAAACCATGTTCTTCAATAGACTCCAAGAAAAAAAATATTTATGATGAGTACAAAGATTTTTATCCTTTTGGGTTATCCAAAAGAGGTCCAACTAATGGGTGAGCAACACATAAACAAATCGCTAAGGCCCCTTTCAGACCTACAGATCCGTTTTTACTCCTCCGTTCACTCAGCGGGGATCGCTCTGTTGATCCCCGCTGAGCCGGCAGATGACAAGTCCGCCTCTGCACTCTGTGCAGGGACAGACCTGTCAGAGCTCCGCTCTCCTCTATGGGGGGATTGGATGATTACGCACCGCCTGTCCGTTTTCATCCGATCCACATGATAAAGAAAAACAAAAACCAAAAAAACAAAAACTGGGGACTGCCTGCAGCTCAAAGAGCCACCGGATGGACCTTACGCTTGAAGCTGGCCTCAGATGAGGCAGAAATGTTCACCTTGTAAAACATAAGAGAACATTTGAACAAAGACAAGGCCGCAGCCTTGCAAATCTGGAAAAAAAAAACAAGTTTGATGCTGAAAAGATTAAGAAACACTCATGGATTAAACATGTGCACAGGAAAGGGTGGATCATCATCCTTGAGACCATAAGCTTGGATATTGGTCTGCCTATGCCACTAAGAGATGGTGAAACAAGTAGCCGGTGCACCCATACAGGGTCTATCCAGTGTGTCAAAAGGGCAATAAGCCTTCTTGAAAGAAGCAATGGTGGAAAGTTAGGCCAGTCATAGACAGAGCAAATTTCTTTATTGTGACCACAGGTTGTGTTATTCTGACGGAGGGGCGGGGAAGCCGTCCCCGCCGGGAGAACACAGTGATTATTGCTAGCGGCTATAACAGCAGCTTGGGAACAACCGCATGTAAAATCCAGCAGGCTGGTTGTACGCAAGTTGATCGATCGATCGATTCAAACCATCTGTGGCAAGCTTTAGACTCATGCAGCCAAAACGACATCCAGACAATGGAATGACATTTCCCTTTGATAAACTTGACATTGTTCTTGAATCCCTATGTCCTGGTTGAAGTGAAAGGCAAAAACTACCTTAGTTAGGAAGGAAGTCCTGAGCCTCAACACCACCTTGAATCTATGCAAAACCAGAAAAAGTTCCTTGCAAGATAAGGCGGCCAGTACAAGCACTCACCTCACAGAGGTAATGGCTATAAGAAACACCATTTTCAGACAGACAGAGATCCAGATTTAGATATGGAGTCCCAGGGGAATAGCAAGGGGAAATACATGGGAAACACTCTATTCAAAAGTCTTACGCTAGCCATAGATGGATCCAAATTGGGACAGTTCAGCATGGAGCAACCAAATTTTGATCCATGTGTGGATGTCCCTGTTCAACAGAAGTTTGTCTGCAGCCAACTGGCAGTGCGTTATTTGTCCCTTTCATCCCAGCTCTCTTGCACCTGTGATCCACCATTGCAAAACTAAGGGGGTGCCCTGTGGGGTGCTCACTGAATGGATGCAGAAGGAAAGGGTTTTGCGTGTCCAACATACAGGACCTTGCTATAATCGTATTCATCAGTTATCTGTGTATATGTAGTAAGAAGGCGACAGGAAGTGCAGCAAACACTGGTGTGCACATATTTGGCAGAAATGGCAGAAGGAAGTGCGTTAGCTGGAAGGCATGCTGAAACTACATCCCCATTCTAAAACTAAATCTGGATGGGAAAAGACCACCAAATTTCTATCATAACAATAAAGTAACTCCCCTTTCCAAAGTATCTGCTTGTGTGCTAAGCACTGCAGGTTGTGTATAAAACTAAGGACCAGTCTAAGTACAGAGAAACCTCATCTTACAGTACCCATGTCACTGAGTCTGTTAGCGGTCTAGGCTACGCTTGTCACAGTGCACCCCTAAGAGGGTCTTCCACGTCTGGGAACCACAGAGATGGGCCACAGCCTAGAACCTGCATAGCACCCATAACTACACTCTTTGGAACAATATGCCAAGTTGAGTGTCTAACACAGAATTCAGTGCCCAAAGCAAACCTGACAGGCTGGCCCCATATACTAGGGACTGGGTACAATCCCCAGGGTACAGTTGCTGATCCAGAAGCTGCCTTTATTGACCAGACCAATATGCAGTCAGATCTTCACAGAAGAAAAAAAAAAAAAAAAAAGGAATGAACTTCTTCCAGAGGGGAAGAGGTACATCACCTAAGGATACTAGCAAAAAAAAAAAAAAAAGTCTCATGAAGTGGGTGGAGTTATATGAGCATGCTCCTAGCAGTGGCGGCCTGTCCATACGTGTTTGCCGCCCGTGCCCCCCCCCCCCAAAAAAAAGTATACCACCAGCTGCCACCGGCTCCTAGCAAAATTTTTTTCAGTGTCAATCTGTATGATAACGATAAATTAACATGCACCTTCTAAAATAACGCACTATAGTGCGTGATGTATTGCATGTGCGTTGGTAATGGGTTGCCTTAGTACGGGTGCTGTTATAAATAAATGACATCACAAAGTGCTAGAGCATGTAACATGCAGTAACACAACTGGAAGATCTAATGCCGCGTACACACGACCGGACTTTACGGCATACTTGGTCCGGCGTACCGGAATCCATCGGACAATTCGATCGTGTGTGGGCTCCAACAGACTTTTTTTTCTCAAAAGTTTGACGGACTTATGCCCCGTACACACGGTCGGACTTTGTGCGGACATTCCGACAACAAAATCCTAGGATTTTTTCCGACGGATGTTGGCTCAAACTTGTCTTGCATACACACGGTCACACAAAGTTGTCGGAAAATCCGATCGTTCTAATTGCGGTGACGTAAAACACATACGTCAGAACTATAAACGGGGCAGTGGCCAATAGCTTTCATCTCTTTATTTATTCTGAGCATGCCTGGCACTTTGTCCGTCGGATTTGTGTACACACGATCGGAATTTCCGACAACGGATTTTGTTGTCGGAAAATTTAATAGCCTGCTCTCAAACTTTGTGTGTCGGAAAATCCGATGGAAAATGTGTGCTGGAGCCTACACACGGTCGGAATTTCTGATAACAAGGTCCTATCACACATTTTCCGTTGGAAAATCCGACCGTGTGTACGGGGCATTAGATTTGAAACATGTTTCAAATCTATCCGACGGACTAGAGTCCGGTCGAAAAGTCCACTCATCTGTATGCTAGTACGATGGACAAAAAACGACGTTAGGGCAGCTATTGGCTACTGGCTATGAACTTCCTTGTTTTAATCCGGTCGTACATCATCACGTACGAATCCGTTGGACTTTGGTTGATCGTGTGTAGGCAAGTCCGTTCATGCGGAAAGTCCGCTGAAAAGTCCGCCGGGCAAAGTCTGCCGTAAAGTCCGGTCGTGTGTAAGTGGCATAAAAGTGGCCATATACATTTGCAGATCTCAACAGATAGGAAGTAAAATGATCTTAGGATTTCCGCTGCAGAAACTTTGTACCATTTTGTATACGACTCTGATAAAGATTTCCCTTTACCTGCTTGTAACAATAATGACATCTTCAGAGATATTGGCCATCTCCTTGATAGTTAGGTAACACATCCTTCGCAGGGTTTGCTGAAAGCACACAAAGTCATTAGTACAGAATAAATAAATGAAACAATATGCAGTGAACTATGAGCTCCTGCTAGCTAAGAATATTCTTTTGCTTCTGAAATAGTTATACAGGCAGAATATTCTATTTACATGTATTTCTTACAACCCATGATGGGTATAGTAATGCCTAACTGCAGGCTATAAAATTAAAACCAAAGTAAACATTTTTTTAAACCTTATCTAGTGATGAAAAGGTTATTCCTTGAAGTAATCAGGTAAAAAGTTAAGCAGCAATGAAAGTGCAGTCAGTCTTGAAAATCTGTGCAACAAACCAATTGGAGGCTTATGGATAAAAAGTATGCTAACTATAAAACTGCCTGATGTGGTCCAGTACATCCCATCAGAATCCACATAATCATTGTTTTCAACCCTGCACAGCAGAAATGACAGCTTGAGGAAACATTCCCGTTCATCTCCTTTTTGGTGTACAGATATGAGTTCTTGTGCACCTGTTTCTGCAAGCACACATAGAAAACAATTGATGTGGCATCAACATTGTGGTGTGAACAGGGCACATAGAGAACAATTGTTTTCCTTGTGCCCTTGCAGAGAATTTGTTACATATTTCTGCGCAGAAAAAAAGCTTCCATGACAGCAATGTTATGGTGTGCACAGAGCACATAGAAAACAATGGTCTTCTTTGTGTCCTTGCAGAGATCTACAAAATAAATATACACGTCTCTGCGCATGGTCTGAACAAGCCTATGCAAGTCAAATCTGCACATTTTATTCATCAGTTTTTATGCACTTATAGTGTGAATGAGGCCTTAATACATAAGCTTCCTGTGATCACTGCATTTTTTTTTCATGAAAATTGGAACTGACACGGTTACTGCACAATTGCAAAAAAACAATTCCAGCCACATCAGTGAAATATTACAATAGCTAGCACACATTTTACAGACAGATTCTACAGTCATTTACAAGACATCTTTTTCTATAACCAGCTAATTATCCACTTCTTACTGAGAAGCAGGAAGGTTTTCCAACATGCTGGAAATTCTTTGAGCAATGAGTGCTTATAATGTATGGAATCTGTTATTGCTTCTTAGCACACCCTACTAGGCTAGGGTTACAGGATAATGAAAACACTAGAAAAAAAGGTATTTGTTACGAGCTCTGCTATCATTTAGGGATTGCTTAAAAAATAAAAATAAAAAAGGAATAAAGAGCTTCTAAAAGCCTTTTAGCATAGAGTCACTTTAAAGGGGTTGCTGCCAAATGATTAAAATTTGTCCATATAGATGTCATGCAGATCTGTCAGTGTATCTGTGTGCCCATATATCCCATAAGGGCAGGCAGATACAATCTGACCGGAAGAATCAATGAAAGTGTGGAGCGTCATGTTAGTTTATTGAGAACGACAGCCGCAAAGGAAGTCAGGGCTTGTAGTTCATTCACACACAAAATTGTGTGTATGAATAATGCGACCCTGTGGGCGGAGCCCCACACAGACGCACGGATTTAAAAAAGTAACAGCTAGTACAGGCAACTTCTCCCCGTACTGCTGTCACAGGGAGAGCGGGCATCTGGTAACGGCTGCAGCATTGGAAATGTGGACCATGTAACATGTTCCGAAAGGTGAACTTATCCTTTAAAGAGGAGCTGCAGTCATTTTTGTGTTTATTAAAAGTCAGCAGCTACAAAAGCTGCTGACTTTTAATAAACAGACACTCGCCTGTCCCACGATCCAGCGATGTGCTCACCCAAGCCATACATTCCCTCAGACTTCTCTCTACAATGCCGGGATCTCAACTGTGGGCACTCAGCTTACGACTTCACAGCCGGGTTCCCACTGCGCATGCGTGAGCCATGCCATGAATGGTCCCTGCAGTCTTCTGGGACCTGCGACGTGTCTCAGAAGACTGCAGGGAGGGAGGGGGGATAGGAAAGACTAGGCGATCCCAGCGGAAGTGGGAACCTGTCAAAATCAGGTGCCTGCTCTCCATCCCCAAAAAAAGTGCTATTTGAAGAAGAGGAGAGGGGAGGAGGCCTTAAAGCAGAACTTCCCCTTTTGGGTGGAGCTCCGCTTTAAGCAGCCTAGACATTGCCTAGGAATCACACTGGACTGTCAAATAAGGAGCAGGATCAAGCTCTTTATGATCACTATTATTATTTAGAGATGCTGAAAGTCCCTTACATCATTTGACTGGAATAATCTGGTCATAGCAAAGAATGCTTCGGTGGCCTCCATCGTTCCAAAGTGTTCACCCTGTAAAAGAGCAACATCAGAGTCATTTATATTTACAAAGCTTGCTATTTTATTCATATTGAAAATCTGCTTTTGATTAAAAAATAAAAACATGGCCCAGTTGCATCCTTAAAGCCCCACCACGTTTTCAGTTTCTATCAGCTTTCAGGTTGCGTCAAACAAAAAGGTGAGCAAAGTCTTATGCCGTGTACACACGGGCAGAATTTTCATCCAGACTGGTCCGACGGAATGAATCCGTCGGACAATCCGACCGTGTGTGGGCTTCATCAGACCTGCAGCTGACTTTTTCGGTCGAAAATCAGACGGACTTTAGATGTTTCAAATCTTTCCGACGGATTTGAGTCCGGTCGAAAAATCAGTTCGTCTGCATGCTAGTCCAACGGACGAAAACCGACGCAAGGGCAGCTATTGGCTACTGGCTATGAACGTCCTTATTTTAGTCCGGTCTTACGTCATCACGTACGAATCCGTCGGACTTTGGTGTGATCGTGTGCAGGCAAGTCCGTTCGTTCGGAAGTCCGTCAAAAGTCCGTCGGAAAGACCGCCGGACCTTTGATGCCGAAAAGTCTGCCCGTGTGTTTACCGACATTAGTTTACTTTCTTTAGAAAACAACAACAGCCTGAGTAGGAAAGCCTGTCACCTGCCAGCATGCTGCAGAGAACAGAGTAAGCCCTCAATCACATGAGCCTCCTGCATTTGTGTTATTTAAACCTAGGAGAAATTCAGGCTTTCCAGAACAATTTCTCCTGCATTTAGATGTATTTGCATTAACATGCGTTACACATGTTGAGTATATAATCTGTCTCTGAACCCACAGATTTCTGTTTTTTTCCCCAAACATGGCTAAACTGCTTGAATCTAAACACAATCCCATAGTGTGAATTATATAATTTAAAATAATTACATGCATTTAGAAATGTGCTATAAATCCTTATAATCTCATAGCCATTTGAATGAGGCCTAATGTTTTCAACGCTTGCAAGTAGAAGAAAATGTTTTAATTAGTATCAATAAGTACTGAAAAACAAACACTACAATGCGTTCCTGAGGACTCTGGAACACTGGGTTTGAGCCACTAGGTATAGGTATACATTTTCCGTTACAGGCTTCTTTTTTCCATAACTTCTTAAAAGGCATCAGAATGTAAGCTATAAACATGAAAGAAAATGGGAATCAATGCATACAGATCTTCTGTACTTGCTGGCTTTTTACTGGCTCTAATTGCATATTTAAGTGGTTGTAAACCTCAGACAAGAAATATGAACAAATCATATCCTTCTATAGCGTGTACTTGTCTCAAATAAGAGCACCAACTGTAATTTCTGTCTGCTGCTTCATTCCTTTGCCATCAGCATGAGTAAATTCTGACACCAAGAGAAAAAAGGTGACGGGGAGGGACCTCCAGCTGATTGACAGTCTCATCTCTGTTCCTGTGTGCTCTGAAGGAGTGTATGTCCCTTCCCTCCATTCAGCTGTTAGAGCTCTCCTCTCTTTGCTTTGCAATGTGTAATTTCAGCTCTCCACCCTCTCTTTTTTCTGACAGCTCGGACAAGCTTATAAATTCTGGACTTTGAATGGATGTAGAGAAGACCACAAATAAACAGGTCCAATTTATGTTATGATTTATTTCATCTCTGGCCAATCACTTCACTGGATATATCTAAAGGTTTACAACCACTTTAAAGCGGAGTTCCAGCTTGTTTTTTCTTTTTTTAATATAAAACACTCCAGTAATAGTCGCACCCAATGCTATACAAAACAGTATGAGTAATAAATATAGGTTTTATAAATCTTTTTTTTTTTTAAACTCACTCTGCAGTCCAAAGCGAGCAAGCTCCCATCTTCAGTGTGGGCACCCAATGGGATACAGCGCTGCTGGCTACCCAGCATCTGCCTTCCAATCTCCCGCATGCGCATATAGTACAAAGTGCGGCGCACTCATTGTGTTTCAGGCTGCCATATCGGTGGATGTCCAATGACTCCTGGGGATCGATGACACTCATATCCCAGGAGTCAATGGGCGGGTGGACAAAACAGCGAGGTACAGCGGAAGGAGGACATTCAGGATAAAAGGTATTTACATTGATAGGGGAAAAGAAAAAAAAGGGGTCCAAGTATACAGTACATTACATTTAAAAAATGCCTGGAACTATTCTTTAAGTAAGACAAATTACTGTATTTTTTGGCGTATAACATGCACCTTTTCAAGCTGCATTAATGGGCAATTGTGAGGATGCAGATGGGCACTGGTGAGGCTGCAGATGGGCACTGGTGAGGCTGCAGATGGGCACTGGTGAGGTTGCAGATGGGCACTGACTCTTATTTTGCTTCAAATTTCTTTATTTAAAATGTACGTTTTTTTTCTTGAAAATTCCCTCCTAAAATGAAGGTGCGTGTTATACGCCTGTGCATGTTATAGGCCGATAAATACGGCAATATAAAATTGAAATTTAGTGATCATAACCTGAGATTGTTCTTACCTGGTTCAAAAGATACAAAATCTTGGTTAAAATATGAAGGCATCTTCTTGGATTTATTGGAGTTTCATTGAATAATCGAGCCTGTAAACATATAGAAAGAAAATGTTATATGCAGTGTTGAACTTAAATATCTCTACTTAAAATAAGGTTGGGAACGGTCTTTTCTCTCATCCTCCTCATCTCATATACATGACCATCATCTGGAAACCACCTATGCTAACTTGAAGTGGGTTTTTCAATCCTCTTCAATGAGATAGCACATAACCCAATGGAGAAGCCAACTATTTACAGATCTCCAACATATTTTTTTTTTTTTTTTTTTAATATAGGTCTTACCTCTTGAAGAACAGCACTCTTTTCCAAATGCTGAAATGGATTGGATCCACTTCCTGAAAATGAACAAAGTTTATTTATTTGCAATGTGTTGTAATTATACATTCACAACGTATAGTTAAGCATTTTAGTACAAAATTAAATAGGGCTTTATTTATAGAGCATATACAATTACCACAGAAGTTATTTTGTAATTTAAAACCCTTTTTTAATGTACTGGCAGCAACATATTCCTAAACGTTGCAACCATGAGTTCCAATTTGGGTTTTTTGTTTTTATGTTTTTTTAAAGTGGGAAACAGCAGTGCATTGATCTTCCCAGTGAATGGCTGTGTAAGAGTGTGGGGATTTCAGAACATGTCTAATCAATGCAGGAGAGCAGTCCGAGTTCCCAGCATAGCTAATGGACTGACCATGCTGTGCTCTCATGCCTAGTGTGGTCAGTTTTTAATAGGAACGCAGAGGGGCTGGCAGGATCACTAGGCATTTCACACAAAGAAAGCAATACAAAGAGAACAGCAGGCACATATCAAGGAGTATACAAAGGGGTTTACATATCCTTTAATGTGGTATAAACATGGTGGATACAAATCAATGATTTTTATTTATTTTAATTAAATGCTTTTGGAGTAAAAATCTATCTAAAGATTTCTATTTAGGATAGATAAATAATTTAGTTTATTCAGAAATTGAGCTTAGTTATGTAGCACGAGGCTGTATATTCGGCAATATTTACATTTTTTGGTAAACTCATTCAATGAATCCAAGCTCTGCAAGCTGAGATAACGTGCACTGCATCGATGCATTCACACAATGTCACAGTAACCATGAGATAAAACAAAGCAAGTTCAAGAATATTCCTTTATCCCACTGTCCTGCAAATCTATGTATGATTAAATCGGTTCTGATATCACTATTTTACTAACCTGAGTTAGTATTTTACTAAGCTTATTTTTCTACATAAGAAACCTTCATTTTGTTTGTAAATATTAGAGATCCTAACTACCAGCAAGAATGAGTCCTTACATTTAAAGAGCACCTGTCATTTCAGATCCATCAGGGCAGCACCTGTTAGTGGGCATCCATTCACCTGCTGCCGCCACGTCCCTCACCTTGTTGTGCCACTGCCGCATCACCAGCCGTCCCATTAAAGTGAATTAGACTGTTGGTGAGTCAAAAGTGGGTCAGAGGAGGAGCTGCTGTGAAACGTGATAACAGTTGCCCTTTAAAAAATATGATTTAAATTAAGCCTTTTTACTAGTGATTTAAATCAACTTTATTTAAATGAAATCCACGCTGGGTATAAACGAGCTCTTTTGTTACCTCTGGGGTAGTGGCTGGTGGTTTTAGCAGTGTTTTCACCCTGGGATCCTGCTTTCAGTTACCAACACTCCCTGCATGAAGATGTTATGTGTTCCGCATGTTTTTGTGGATCTCCATCAGGTGCATCAGTTCTCTCCTACATTTAAAGAAGTTGCTGATTTTTCCACTCAAATGGGTCACATGTGTGCAAAAATACGACTGTGAGCGGGACATTAGATTATAAACGCTTTTGGGTCTGATATAATTATTCAACGTTCCCTGCACTGAGATGAATATGTTGACACTTTATAAATCAGTGAGATAAATATTTACCATGCCTCCAAAATATCATTGACTGGTATGTTCCCAGGCTTTCGAGTATGGTTAATAACCAAAACCCACTTGTATGATGAATTGAGACATTATTTACATACACTGAAGCTTTGTATGATGACGGCAAAGGTTGAAAAAAGTAACAGAGTGCGCCAATTAGGGCTGCAACTAACGATTATTGTCATAATCGATTAGTTGGCCGATTGTTGTTTCCATTAATCGATTAATCGGTTAATAACCTTAAAAGAAAGTGTGGTGTATAATTTAGTTAATATGTAAAGTTTTTTAAAAAAAGGCAATTTATTCTTAAATATCTCTATGCAGTGGTAAATATAAATAACCAACTATATGGTTAGGGAGCAAAATATCTAATCCACTCTGAGAAAACCAGAAAGATATTCTGTACATACTATTAGAGGAGAGATATACTGCATATATAAAATTAGAGGAGATATACTGTATATACTATTAAATGGTGAATCTGGTAAATATCATCAGACTCAGAGATCTATTTTTTATTTTAAAAAAACAATGTCTTCCCCGACAAATGACAAAAAATGTCATTTTAAGAACGTTCGTTCGATTTTCTAATCGTTAGTGGGGTCAAATTGAATTGTCAAAGGATCTGCGGGAAAAGGTAGTTGAACTGTATAAAACAGGAAAGGGATATGAAAAGATATCCAAGGAATTGAGAATGCCAATCAGCAGTGTTCAAACTCTAATCAAGAAGTGGAAAATGAGGGGTTCTGTTGAAACCAAACCACGGTCAGGTAGACCAACTAAAATTTATTTATGTAATTTATTTACAGTAGAGATTATTTGCTCTTTTTGTACTATAAAGGGCTAATTTTAGTTTTTTTTTAACCCCATTATGTTACTAATCGATTATGAAAATATTAATTGGTTCATTTCATAATCGATTAGTTATCGATTAGTTGTTTCAGCCCTAGCGCCAATGTTGTACATTACAACACACACATACTGTATATGTATATTAATAACATCTAGGCTTATGACAAATCATGGGAGGCTGTAATACACCCTCATTTAACAATGTTCATGACTTGTGTGAGACTGCTCTAATGCACAGCTACCTACCTATACATAAAGATTACATGGATAACCTGCTGCCCACTAAAGATGGAACATAACTCTGCAGCCCGCTGGCAGATAAACTCAAACTCTTATATATGTGCTCCAAATAATTATTAACCACTTCCATACTGGCCATTTTCACCCCCTTCCTATCCAGGCCAATTTTCAGCTTTCAGCGCTGTCGCACTTTGAATAACAATTGCGCGGTCATACAACACTGTACCCAAATTTAATTTTTATCATTTTTTTCCCCACTAATAGAGCTTTCTTTTAGTGGTATTTGATCACCCCTGCAGTTTTTATCTCTTGCGCTATAAACAAAACAAAAGTGACAAGTTTGAAAAAAAACACAATATTTTTTACTTTTTACTATAATAAATATCCAAATTTTTTTTTTTTTAAACAAATTTTTTCTTCAGTTTAGGCCGATAAGAATTCTTCTACATATTTTTGGTAAAAAATATCGCAATAAGCGTATATTTTTTGGTTTGCGCAAAAGTTATAGCGTCTACAAAATAAGGGGATAGATTTATAGCATTTTTATTATTATTTTTTTTACTAGTAATGGCGGCGATCTGCGATTTTTATCGTGACTGCGATATTGAAACCAACACATCGGACACTTTTGACAAATTTTTAGGACCATTCACATTTATACAGCAATCCGTGCTATAAAAATGCATTGATTACTGTATAAACGTGACTGGCAATGAAGTGGTTAACCAGGAGTGGGCGCTGTAGGGGTTTATGTTCCTAGGGACTGATTGTAATTGTAGGGGGAGGACTCACAAGGGCAGGAGACCGATTGGTGCTCCTCTGTACAAGAAACACACCATCGGTCTCTTCCCAACACACACAGATCCACAGTCCTGCTCAGTTACCAGGCAATCGCGGGTGCCCGGGGGACAAAGCGGCCGCCGGGCACGCGTACCTAGACCCGAGTGCCGCGGCGCGCCCCCCTGGGGGGCCTGGAAGGCCGTCACATCATATGACGGTGGCCCAGGATAACAGCTGCACTGTCCCGCCGTCATATGAAGGTGGGCAGGCAGCAAGTGATTAAAGTAGAACTATAGGCAAAACTTTTTCTTCATTTTGGATAGAGTAAGGAAAGGTTATAACCCCCGTCAGATTTTTCTTTTTTCATGTGTGCCTCATTGAGGAGGAGATTTACCGTTACTTCCTGTCCTGTAACCAAAACAGGAAGTGAGAGGAAATCCCTGCAAATTAAGGGAATTAATTGGGGTCCCCAGGCCACCAAAACTAGTGTACCCATTGGAAGATTTCCCCTCTATTACTTTTCTGGGGACAACCCAAAATTTGGGATTTTCTTTCACTTTTCCTTTTTTTCTGCCACACATCCTGTAAACTCAACAAGAAGAGAGAGGATATTCTTCCAATGTGGGAAAAATCCCCTCTTAAAGTTGTGCATTTGGGGAAATACATGGTACGCACATGCACAGGTAAAGGGCAATGCAGAAGCATGCGTGTGCATCCATTCACTTGTATTGGCCGCTGTGGGAAAGGGCCAGAGGTTTTAGAGCTAGTTTACACTAGCATTGCTCTCTGAAGAGTGATCTGCATTTGGACTGCTCTTTAGACAGCACTTGACAAGTAGTGAGGAGACTTTGTATCACCTCTTCAGCATAAGGGAGAGCGGTTGGGGGGGGCAGTAAAAAAGGTGACTCAGCTGCATGTTTTTACCAAAAGCCAGTGCACCAGGGTCCTAGCTGGGGATGCACATCCTCTAATAATGATGTAGCCAGCCATCTGCTAAGGGGGCACCTGATAGTTGGGCTGTGTGCGTTCACAGACACACACAGCGCCAATATGCCACGCCCCCGCTCCCTCCTCAAAGGAGTTTGACAGCAGCAGAAGCCAATGGATCCTACTGCTCTCAGTGTCTCCTGTGAATGCAGTAAGAGAGGAGAGCGGTGCTGCAGCCGGGACAGTGGGGGTTTATTTTACCTTAATGCAGAAAATACATTATACCCAAAACAAAAGGACACAAAGGCCGAGTGCATTAGCAGTTAAACTATTTAGAAAAAAGGAAAAGGAATGGGTGCATACTCACAACAGACAAAGACTAAACACGGAGTATAGAATATACACCAGACACAGGTGGCAAGGTAGCCCTCATAGGGATAATTACTGCCCCAACATTGGCTTCACTGAGAATCGCCCTCTAAAGCGTTTCAAGGGATGGACCCTCTTCTTCATAGCAAACCCCTCTGAAGGAAAGGGCCTGCCTGGTTTTACTGACCCCTGACCTTACATGTGAACAAGTCCTAACTCCAAGCTGAGGGGAGGGAGCGAACCAGTGGGACTTTACTTTTTGATGGAAGTTCCACTTTCTCAAGCAGTGACAGGTGGAGTGATAGCGGTGGTACACAGCGTATAGAGACGGACACTCTGCCTGTCTCTGTACACCGACTCATAGTTTCATCATTTACATACTAGAGGTAATAGTGCAGTAATCGCACCACTTTGTAAAAATGGCACCATTAAGAACTACCTGAATCTGACACACGTGTCGTAAAGCTACTGACACAGGTGGTTGGGATTTCTGAATCTGCCACTAGTCCTTTTAAAGCAGGACTAAAGGATGAATACTTTTCTGTCCAATGACCCCTCACCATACATTACATGGGCCTCTATTCACACGGCTGTGTATTTATACATGTAACATGTGACCACACAGCAGTGTGAATAGATCCCATGTAATGTATAATACATAGCAGTGTGAATAGATCCCATGTAATGTATAATACATAGCAGTGCGAATAGATCCCATGTAATGTATAATACATAGCAGTGTGAATAGATCCCATGTAATGTATGAACACCCAGCAGTGTGAATAGATCCCATGTAATGTATGAACACACAGAGGTGTGAATAGATCCCATGTAATGTATAATACACAGCAGTGTGAATAGAACCCATGTAATGTATAATACACAGCAGTGTGAATAGATCCCATGTAATGTATAATACACAGATGTGTGAATAGATCCCATGTAATGTATGAACACACAGAGGTGTGAATAGATCCCATGTAATGTATGAACACACAGCAGTGTGAATAGATCCCATGTATTGTATGAACACACAGAGGTTTGAATAGATCCCATGTAATGTATGAACACATAGCAGTGTGGATAGATCCCATGTAATGTATGAACACACAGAGGTTTGAATAGATCCCATGTAATGTATGAACACATAGCAGTGTGGATAGATCCCATGTAATGTATGAACACACAGAGGTTTGAATAGATCCCATGTAATGTATGAACACATAGCAGTGTGAATAGATCCCATGTAATGTATGAACACAGCAGTGTGAATAGATCCCATGTAATGTATGAACACAGCAGTGTGAATAGATCCCATGTAATGTATGAACACACAGAGGTGTGAATAGATCCCATGTAATGTATGAACACACAGAGGTGTGAATAGATCCCATGTAATGTATGAACACACAGCAGTGTGAATAGATCCCATGTAATGTATGAACACAGCAGTGTGAATAGATCCCATGTAATGTATGAACACACAGCAGTGTGAATAGATCCCATGTAATGTATGAACACAGCAGTGTGAATAGATCCCATGTAATGTATGAACACACAGCAGTGTGAATAGATCTCATGTAATGTATGAACACACAGAGGTGTGAATAGATCCCATGTAATGTATAATACATAGCAGTGTGAATAGATCCCATGTAATGTATGAACACAGCAGTGTGAATAGATCCCATGTAATGTATGAACACAGCAGTGTGAATAGATCCCATGTAATGTATGAACACACAGCAGTGTGAATAGATCCCATGTAATGTATGAACACACAGCAGTGTGAATAGATCCCATGTAATGTATGAACACAGCAGTGTGAATAGATCCCATGTAATGTATGAACACACAGCAGTGTGAATAGATCCCATGTAATGTATGAACACACAGCAGTGTGAATAGATCCCATGTAATGTATGAACACACAGAGGTGTGAATAGATCCCATGTAATGTATGAACACACAGAGGTGTGAATAGATCCCATGTAATGTATGAACACACAGAGGTGTGAATAGATCCCATGTAATGTATGAACACACAGAGGTGTGAATAGATCCCATGTAATGTATGAACACACAGAGGTGTGAATAGATCCCATGTAATGTATGAACACACAGAGGTGTGAATAGATCCCATGTAATGTATGAACACACAGCAGTGTGAATAGATTCCATGTAATGTATGAACACACAGAGTTGTGAATAGATCCCATGTAATGTATGAACACACAGCCTCATTCATGTTATATGTGGATGGAGCTCCTTCCTCTGTAGAACCAGCTGTAACCATTCATAGACTGCCACTGAATAGAGGGGACAGGACAACCCCCTATATGAGGAGGAAGGACACGTTGCTCCCGGTCACACACACTGGGGTAGGTAGGATGGTGTACAGACTACGTGTCTATCACATGTACAGCAGGCGAGCCTATACAGCTTCCGGCTTCAGGAAAGTCCGAGGCTCCGGGCCCGCACAGCCCAGCCACCTCCTCCCGCTCCAGTTACTGATACCAGGCACCTTTCTTACCGGCCTCCTCGTCTTTCTTATCGAATTTCTTAATCATTTCCGGATATTTCCGCTCTGCTACCGGGACCGGAGGAGATAGTCAGCACAGCACAGGACACACTGCGCCTGCGTACAGCTCTCCGCCCCGCCCACCTAGAGTCAGAGACTCGTCCAGAGTCAGGGCTGAGGTATTTAGTGAGGGGACTGGGATGTCAGGGGATCATGGGGGTGTGCTGACTTTTCACAAATGCCCACTTTACAAATGAATGGCAAACACATTTTAACTCATGCCAATTTGAATGGTGCTGCGACACCGTGCGTCTTGATGCTGCGCAATTTTAAAAAAGCGCCAGGGCCCACTGCGTGTTTCTTCATGCACATATGCATGCATTTGACACACAGATTTACGCATGTTTACATGCAATTGATGCACATTTTTGCATCCACGTTTGTCCATTAAACCTTTGGGGTCATTGTCTTGTTTTTTTCTTTCTTTGGGCCTTTATCTCCATGTTGAAACGGTGCGTCTGCATGTGATACCATGCGTTTTTGCTAAATTGTGCTACGGAAGAATGCAGGTTGCTGTACTTTTTGTGCTTCTGTGCAGCATTGTAATGGTGTGAGCCAGGGGCGTCACTAGCGGGTGGCTTTTGGGGCTATAGCCCCGAATATGGGGCCAATAGCCCCGAGTCTCTGCAGGGGCCACCAAAGGGGAGGGGAGGCTCTCTGGGGACCCTGATGCAAGGGGGAGGCTCTCTGGGAACCCTGATGCAAGGGGGAGGCTCTCTGGGGACCCTTATGTAAGTGGGGGGCTCTCTGGGGACCCTGATGCAAGCGAGAGGCTCTCTGGGAACCCTGATGCAAGGGGGAGGCTCTCTGGGGACCCTTATGTAAGTGGGGGGCTCTCTGGGGACCCTGATGCAAGCGAGAGGCTCTCTGGAGACCCTGGTTTTAAGGCAGAGGCTCCCTAAGGACCAAGATTTAGGGGGGAGGCTCTCTGGGGAGTGGGGACCCTAATGTAAGGGGGGCTCTCTGGGAACCGTGATGTAAATGGGGGGCCCTCTGGGTACCCTGATGAAAGGGGGAGGCTCTCTGAGGACTCTGATGTAAGGAGGAGGCTCTCTGGGGACCCTGATGTAAGAGGGGCTCTCTGGGGACCCTGATGTAAGTGGGGGGCTCTCTGGGGATATATACACACACGTATATTACTGTATATACATGTGTATGCTCGCCCAAGCGATGACTTTCTTTACTACACTGCTATGGGCTCTAGCCCCAGATCTTTTGTAGACCTAGCAACACCCCTGGTGTGAGCTATGCCCATAGGATAACCTGCATTTTGGATGGTTTATACCCGGAGTCTCCAAACTTTCAAGCAAAAGACCAGTTTACTGTCCTTCAAACTTTAGGGGGATGGACTGAGGCCAGCAGGAATAGAAAATGTCCTGGGGTCAATGGGAGTAAACAGTGTCTCCTCTTTGGTGTCAGTGGGAGGAATAGTGCCCCATCATTGGTGTCAGTGGGAGGAATGGCGCCCCATCATTGGTGTCAGTGGAAGGAATAGTGCCCCATCATTGGTGTCAGTGGAAGGAACGGTGCCCCATCATTGGTGTCAGTGGAAGGAATAGTGCCCAATCATTGATGTCAGTGGGAATAATAGTGCCCCATCATTGGTGTCAGTGGGAGGAATAGTGCCCAATCATTGGTGACAGTGGGAGGAAAAGTGCCCCATCATTGGTGCCAGTGAGAGGAATAGTGCCCCATCATTGGTGTCAGTGGGAAGACTAGTGCCCCATCATTGGTGTCAGTGGAAAGGAATAGTGCCCAATCATTGGTGACAGTGGGAGGAATAGTGCCCCATCATTGGTGTCAGTGGGAGGAATAGTGCCCCATCATTGGTGTCAGTGGGAAGAATAGTGCCCCATCATTGGTGTCAGTGGGAGGAATAGTGCCCAATCTTTGGTGACAGTGGGAGGAATAGTGCCCCATCATTGGTGTCAGTGGGAAGAATAGTGCCCCATCATTGGTGTCAGTGGGAGGAATAGCGCCCAATCATTGATGTCAGTGGAAGGAATAGTGCCCCATCATTGGTGTCAGTGGAAGGAATAGTGCCCCATCATTGGTGTCAGTGGGAGGAATAGTGCCCAATCATTGGTGTCAGTGGGAGGAATAGTGCCCAATCATTGGTGTCAGTGGAAGGAATAGTGCCCCATCATTGGTGTCAGTGGAAGGAATAGTGCCCCATCATTGGTGTCAGTGGGAGGAATAGTGCCCCATCATTGGTGTCAATGGGAGGAATAGTGCCCCATCATTGGTGTCAGTGGGAGGAATAGTGCCCAATCATTGATGTCAGTGGAAGGAATAGTGCCCCATCATTGGTGTCAGTGGAAGGAATAGTGCCCCATCATTGGTGTCAGTGGGAGGAATAGTGCCCCATCATTGGTGTCAGTGGAAGGAATAAGTGCCCCATCATCAGTGTCAGTGGCAGGAATAGTGCCCCATCATTGGTGTCAGTGGGAGGAATGGTGCCCAATCATTGATGTCAGTGGAAGGAATAGTGCCCCATCATAGGTGTCAGTGGGAGTAAACAGTGTCTTCTCTTTGATATTAGCAAAATGAATAGTGCCCAATCATTGATGTCAGTGGAAGGAATAGTGCCCCATCATTGGTGTCAGTAGGAGAAATAGTGCCCAATCATTGATGTCAGTGGAAGGAATAGTGCCCCATCATTGGTGTCAGTGGGAGGACTAGTGCCACATCACTGGTGTCAGTGGGACGAATATTGCCCAATCATTGGCGTCAGTCAGACGAATATTGCCCCATCATTGGTGTCATTGGGACGAATATTGCCCCATCATTGGTGTCAGTGGGAGTAACTATGCCCCACTGTTGCTGACAGCGGAGGGAGTAAGGGCCAGATAAAAGCAAGCAAAGGTCCGCATCTGGCCCCCAGGCCGTAGTTTGGTGAGCACTGGTCTATACAGTTGGAATTCGGTCAAAAATGCATCCCACTGCCAGTGGTGTGAATGAGCCCTTTTTTATCCCGGGTACAGCAATCATTGAAATGAATGGGTGTTGAATCCCTGACCCAAACACACACACACAAGTGTGAACCTCGAATAAGGCAGCCTATTCATTTCAATGGGCTGCCCTTACGCACAAAAAAACATACTAAAGAAGTGCATAACCCTTTTGAAAAAATCGCAGAGCACCAAAACTCATTGTACTTTGTTAGGTACATGAAGTACCATGGGGGTTCCATTAAGAATTAATGGCAGGGAAACCATCCGGGCCAGGGGCCTTGTGTAAAGGGAGTTGATAGGGAATCCAACTGGTCAGGAGTTATCGTGGGAAGGTGGATTGCTGAAAGAAAGGCTTCAATATTTTAGGGGTGGCTAAAGGATCAGAGTCTTTGAGATTGTATAACTTCATTTGCTATGTCTATTGGCTTACGAAGGCGCTTGCCTAGGGTATCTGTGAGAATTTGGATCTTTTTTTGGAGAATTGGTGTTTCGTTTATTTGGCTAGGAAGGCCCCTGGTTTGTTGGTAGAGGCATAAAACTGAAGTTTAAGTCGCTTGATATAGTAATCAAATTTTTTGTGCCGTTTATCAGCTTTTCCTCACTCGCGTCTGACAGACGCGAGTAGAGGAGAGCCGATCGGCTGCTCTCCTGATGGGGGATCTTTGCTGATCGTTTATCAGCGCAGCCCCCACGGATGCCCGCCCAGGACCAGGGATGTCGTCAGGACCACCAGGGATGCCCCCAAAGGACGCCCACCCGGTATGCCACCCTGGACCACCAGGGATATGCCAATCAGTGCCCAGGCAGATGCCAATCAGCAATGCTTGCCAGTGCCATCAGTGCCGCCTATCAGTGCCACCTATCAGTGCCGCCTATCAGTGCCCATCAATGCTGCCTATCAGTGCCACTCAAAAGTACCCATCAGTGCAGCCTTTCAGTGCCCATCAGTGCCACCTATCAATGCCCATCAGTGCTGCATATCAGTGCCCATCAGTACCACCTCATTGGTAACAAAAACAAGGAAACACTTTTTTTTCTTTCAAAATTTTCAGTGTTTTTTTATTTGTTTAGCAAAAAAAAATAAAACCGCGGGAAAAAAATGCAAAAAAATGAAATTTTGTTTGCTAACAGCGTTGCGGGACTGCGCAATTGTCAGTTAAAGTAGCGCAGTGCCGAATAGCAAAGAATGGCCTGGTCATGAAGGGGGTAAAATCTTCCGGAGGTAAAGTGGTTAACGGGAGCACAGACAGCAGTGTTGCCAACCATCAGTATTTTTACTGTCAGCCAGTAAAAAAACTGGCACTTTTCTTCTGCCAGTAAATGCGAGTGACAGGAAAAGGTTGCCAGTAAAAAATATGGCTGTGACGCTCAGCTTGGAACTGTACATGCGCAGTTCCACTCCGGAGCCAGTTGAGACCATCCGAGTACCTGCTACAGTGTGTTTGGGCAGCGCCGGCAGGGTTTGGGTCTGGCAGAGGTGGCATCTAAGCGTGTTGTGTGATGTTAACATGTCAACATGTCAAGCTTCAAAGTTGTGCTCACTCGTGGAATGGCGACAAACTTTTACTCTTAAAAATCTATATATGCGACTTTTAAAAAATTCTACAAGTTGCATTTTTAGAGTTGCAGAGGAGGTCTAGAGCTAGAATTATTGCTCTCACTCTAATGATCGTGGTGATATCTCACATGTGTGGTTTTAACACCGTTTTCATATGTGGGTGCTACTCACGTATGCGTTCACTTCTGCACGTGAGCTCAGCATGACAGGGCGCGTTTAAAAAATTGTATTTTTTTTTCTTATTTATTTTACCCTTTATTTTTTATTTTTGCATTGTTCTTTTTTTTAAAAAATGATGTCACTTTTATTCCTATTACAAGGAATGTAAACATCCCTTGTAATAGAAAAAAGGCATGACAGGACCTCTTTAATGTGAGATCTGGGGTCAAAAAGACCTCAGATCTCATAATTACACTAAAATGCAATAAAAAAAAAAAAAAATAAAGTCGTTTGGAAAAAAATAATAAAATGTTGCTTTAACCAGTTGCCGACCACCGCACGCCGATGTACGTCGGCACAATGGCATGGGCAGGCAAAAGGGCTTACCTGTATGTCCCAGCCTGCCCGCGGGCGGGGGGTCCAATTGGACCCCCCCTGGGTGCCTGCAGCGGTCGGATTCTAGTCAGGGGCGATCAGAGGTGAGGGGGAGGCCACTCATTCGTGGCCACCCCCTCGCGATCGCTCCTGGCGAATGAAATGCTTCCTCGGCTTCTGTAATGTAAACAGAAGCGGAGGAAGTGATGTCATCTCTCCTCGAGCCGGTCTTTTCGTTCCGGCGCCGAGGAAAGAAAACACCAATGTGAGTTTGCACCAACACTACACTAACATTAGAACACGCAGGCACACTTTTCACCCACCATCACCCCCCAGTCACCCCCCGATCACCCCCCTGTACACCCTGTCACAGTGACACCAATAGCAGTTTTTTTTTCTGATTATTGCATTGGTGTCAGTTTGTGACAGTTATAAGTCGTAGGCCCCTTTAGGTCTAGGGCACCCCCCTAACCCCCCCTAATAAAGTTTTAACCTCGTGATCACCCCCCGTCGCCAGTGTCACTAAGCGGTCGTTTTTTTGATCGCTGTATTAGTGTCACAGGTGACGCTAGTTAGGGAGGTAAGTATATAGGTTCGCCGTCAGCGTTTTATAGCGTCAGGGACCCCTATATACTACCTGATAAAGGTTTTAACCCCCTGATTGCCCCCTAGTTAACCCTTTCACCAGTGATCACCGTATAAGTGTTACGGGTGATGCTGGTTAGTTCGTTCATTTATTATAGTTTCAGGGCACCCGCCGTTTATTACCTAATAAAGGTTTAACCCCCTAATCGCCCGGCGGTGATATAAGTTAAGTTTTTAGGGTCAGATAAGGTCTGCGTCGCCCCAGGCAGCGTCAGGTTAGTTTCAGTAGCGCTAACACCCACGCACGCAGCATACACCTCCCTTAGTGGTATAGTATCTGAACGGATCAATATCTGATCCGATCAGATCTATACTAGCGTCCCCAGCAGTTTAGGGTCCCCAAAAACGCAGTGTTAGCGGGATCAGCCCAGATACCTGCTAGCACCTGCGTTTTGCCCCTCGGCCCAGCCCACCCAAGTGCAGTATCAATCGATTACTGTCACTTACAAAACACTAAACACATAACTGCAGCGTTCGCAGAGTCAGGCCTGATCCCTGTGATCGCTAACAGTTTTTTGGTAGCATTTTGAATCAGTCGCTAACAGTCAGGAGCTTTTTTACCTGTGAGTCTCACTAGTGTACCACTAAATTTAGAGCCCAAAATGGCAAATCGAAGGTACACTAGTGAAGAGGCCTACACGTTTCTGAGCATGACAGATAGTGAAGAGGAAGTCACTCATCTGTCAGATTCAGGCTCAGAATACGAACCTGTAGACAGCAGCGACTCCATGACAGATAGCTCTGACCACGGAGTTGTGGTCCCTGCCAAGGTCAGGCGTACCAGACCCCGAACTTCTTCTTCTGCTGTTGAGGGGCAAGAACCGCAGGGCTCTCGTATGGAGCAGAGAAGTACTAGCGCCGCTATTCCTTCTGGTGAACTGGCAAGCACCAGCGGCCTAGTACACCCTGGTCGTACATCCAGCACTGCAGTAACACTTGGTGACGCAGTCCCATAAGTGAAGTTCAAGCTGGCGAGGTGGCAAGCACAAGTAGTGTCCGCTGCCACCAAGAAGACGAACACAGGCCCGTCATGCCCATAGTGCCCCTCCTGCTGCATTCGCCAATCCGAATTGGGAGCCCACCACTTCTGCAGCACCCGTACTTCCCCCATTCACTGGCCAACCCTACATTCATGTGTAAACAGTTGATTTTACGCCACTTGATTTTTATTCGCTGTTTTTCACCGAAGATCTCTATAGATCTATTGTGGACCAAAGCAATTGGTACGCTGGTCAACACATCGCCACTATTCACCAGTCCTCCCTTGCCAGAGATTGGAAACCAATTACGGTTTCCGAATTTAAGATCTTTCTGGGCCTTTCCCTCCTCATGGGCATAACCAAAAAGAGTGAGTTGCAGTCATATTGGTCCACTGACCGTGTTCTCTGCTTCCATTGCTAGGGCACGACACGAGCAGATTTTGCGGTTCATGCACTTCAACAACAATGAACTCTGTCGTACCCGTGGAGACCCTGGATACAATCGGCTCTACAAAATTCGGCCCCTCGTAAACCACTTCAACGTTTTGCAGACTTGTTTACTCCCCATCAACTTGTCTGCGTTGATGAGTCCCTGATTAAGTTTTCTGGCCGCTTGTCATTCAAACAGTACCTTCCCAGCAAGCGTGCCAGATACGGGGTCAAGATGTATAAGCTCTGTGACAGGACCACAGGCTATACATGTAGTTTTATGGTTTACCAGGGAAAAGATAGTCACGTAGAGCCGACAAACCACCGTGACTACATAGGAAGTGCTGGCAAGATTGTGTGGGACTTGGTGTCACCCTTATTCAGAAAGGGGTACCACTTATATGTGGACAATTATTACACGAGCGTGCCACTTTTTAGTAACCTTTTTGATCATCAGATTGGAGCATGTGGCACCGTGCGACCTAATCGCTGGGGCTTTCCCCAGCGGCTTGTAGATTCCCGTCTTAGGCTGGGGGGGAGAGCCTGCTTGCAGTGTAATAATTTGCTCGCTATGAAGTGGATGGATAATAAGAATGTTTTAGTTCTTACCTCCCTTCATGCAGACACGACGGTCCAAATTACTACGGCTACTGGTGTTGTGGAGAAACCCCTCTGTGTCCACTAATATAACCTCAATATGGGAGGGGTGGACCTCAACGACCAGTTGTTGGCACCGTACCCAGTTGCCCGTAAGGCCAGATGCTAGTATAAAAAAGTGTCTGTATACTTATTTCAATTGGCTTTGCTGAACGCTCATGTGCTATACAGAGCTTCAGGATGGACTGGATCCTTCCTTAAATTCCAGGAAGAGCCCTTCTGTTTCCAGATGGTGCTCCACCTCACCTTCCCAATCCAAATGCAGTAAGCCGGCTGCATGAGAGGCATTTTCCTTATGTCCTCCCGCATACCCCTACCCAACGAGCCCCCAAAGAAAATGTTGTGTCTGCAGAAAGCGCGGATATAGGCGTGACACCCACTATTATTGTCCCTCCTGTCCTGACAATCCTGGTCTTTGCATTGGTGAATGTTTTGAACGCTACCATACACTAGTTGAGTATTAGCGTAGGGTACAGCACTGCACAGACTAGGACACACTTTCACAGGATCTCCCAAGATGCCATCGCATTTTGAGAGACCCGAACCTGGTACCAGTTACAAAAGTTAAAGTTACAAAAAAAAGTAAAAAAAATAAAAAACACAAAAAAATATAAAATAAAAAACAAAAATAGTTGTCGTTTTATTGTTCTCTCTCTCTCTATATTCTCTCTCTATTGTTCTGCTCTTTTTCTATTCTGCAATGTTTTATTGTTATTATGTTTTATCATGTTTGCTTTTCAGATATGCAATTTTTTTATACTTTACTGTTTACTGTGTTTTTTTGTTAACCATTTTCAGCAATTCAGCTGCAGTGCGGATTTATTTATCTTGACAGCAACAGCGTTTGCTCCCATGATACATAAAGCCGTGACTCCAGCGCTGTTGGAGGTGATTTCACCACCACAGTTACATACTTCAGCATACATGCCGAAGCATGGGGGCAGCAGGGGTGGAGGAGCAATTTGCTCCTACCTTTTGCGGGAGGATGCCCCCATGCTTCGGCATATATATATTTTAGGCACAGGTTGCGTTATAAAATGTTTTATTTTTTTCTATTTTTTTTGTATTTGCTTTGCAGGTATGGTAAGTCTTACTGTTATACTGTAATGTTATTTTGTTTTATTGTTAACCATCATTTGCTTAGCAGGTACGCCATTCAGTTGCAGCGCGGATTTATTTATCTTGACAGCAACAGCGTTTGCTCCCACGATACATAAAGCCGTGACTCCAGCGCTGTCGGTGGTGATTTCACCACCACAGTTAAAAAAAAGAGCATATATGCCGAAGCATGGGGCCAGCAGGGGCGGAGGAGCGATTTGCTACTAACTTTTGGGGCGGATGCCCCCATGCTTCGGCATATATAAATGGTGCATGTATGCCCATCATTAGAAGTGGATGGATGAAGAGAGGTATTCTAATGGTGGGCATACCCACCGATCAATCTCTTTTTTTCGTTCAGCCCACAGGCTCCATGAAAAAAAAGATTACAATATAAGCCCAACAAAGACCAGCAACGTACTAGTATGTTGCTAAACTTTGAGTGGTTATACCAGAATGATGCCTGCAGGTTTAGGTATCATCTTGGTATCATTCTTTTCAGCCAGCGGTTGGCTTTCATGTAAAAGCAATCCTAGCGGCTAATTAGACTCTAGACTGCTTTTACAAGCAGTGGGAGGGAATGTCCCCCCCCACCGTCTTCCATGGTTTTCTCTGGTTCTCCTGTCCCTACAGGGAACCCGAGAATGCAGCCGGTGGTTCGGCCAGCTGACCATAGAGCTGATGAGAGACCAGAATAGCTCCAATCATCTCTATGGCCTAAGAAACCGGAAGCTACGACCATTTCATGACTTAGATTTCGCCTGATGTAAACAGCGCCATTGGGAAATTGGGAAAGCATTTTATTACACCAATCTTGGTGTGGTCAGATGCTTTTAGGGCAGAGGAGAGATCTAGGGTCTAATAGACCCCAATTTTTTCAAAAAAGAGTACCTCTCACTACCTATTGCTATCATAGGGGATATTTACATTCCCTGAGATAACAATAAAAAGTGATGAAAAAAAAATGAAAGGAACAGTTTAAAAATAAGATAAAAAAGCAAAAAAAATAATAAAGAAAAAAAAAGCACCCTTGTTCCCCCCTGCTCTCGCGCAAAGGCGAACGCAAGCGTTGGTCTGGCGTCAAATGTAAAAAGCAATTGCACCATGCATGTGAGGTATCACCGCGAAGGTTAGATCGAGGGAAGTGATTTTAGCAGTAGACCTCCTCTGTAAATCTAAAGTGGTAACCTGTAAAGGCTTTTAAAAATGTATGTAGTTTGTCGCCACTGCCCAATTTTAAAGCATGTCGTGTTTGGTATCCATGTACTCGGCCTAAGATCATCTTTTTTATTACATCAAACATTTGGGCAAAATAGTGTGTTTTAGTGCATTAAAAAGTGTGTTTTTTCCCCAAAAAATGCGTTTGAAAAATCACTGCGCAAATACTGTGTGAAAAAAAAATGAATCACCCACCATTTTAATCTGTAGGGCCTTTGCTTTAAAAAAATATATAATGTTTGGGGGTTCAAAGTAATTTTCTTGCAAAAAAAAAAAAATTTTTTCATGTAAACAAAAAGTGTCAGAAAGGGCTTTGTCTTCAAGTGGTTAGAAGAGCGGGTGATGTGTGACATAAGCTTCTAAATGTTGTGCATAAAATGCCAGGACAGTTCAAAACCCCCCCAAATGACCCCATTTTGGAAAGTAGACACCCTAAGCTATTTCCTGAGAGGCATATCGAGTCCATGGAATATTTTATATTGTGACACAAGTTGCGGGAAAAAGACAATTTTTTTTTTTGCACAAAGTTGTCACTAAATGATATATTGCTCAAACATGCCATGGGAATATGTGAAATTACACCCCAAAATACATTCTGTTGCTTCTCCTGAGTACGGGGATACCACATGTGTGAGACTTTTTGGGAGCCTAGCCGCGTACGGGACCCCGAAAACCAAGCACCGCCTTCAGGCTTTCTAAGGGCGTAAATTTTAGATTTCACTCCTCACTGCCTATCACAGTTTCGGAGACCATGGAATGCCCAGGTGGCACAAACCCCCCCAAATGACCCCATTTGGAAAGTAGACACCTCAAGCTATTTGCTGAGAGGTATAGTGAGTATTTTGCAGACCTCACTTTTTGTCACAAAGTTTTGAAAATTGAAAAAAGAAAAAAAAAATTCTTGTCTTTCTTCATTTTCAAAAACAAATAAGAGCTGCAAAATACTCACCATGCATCTCAGCAAATAGCTTGGGGTGGTCATTTGGGGGGTTTTGTGCCACCTGGGCATTCCATGGCCTCCGAAACTGTGATAGGCAGTGAAGAGTGAAATCAAAAATTTACGCCCTTAGAAAGCCTGAAGGCGGTGATTGGTTTCGGGGCCCCGTATGCAGCTAGGCTCTGAAAAAGTCCCACACATGTGGTATCCTCATACTCAGGAGAAGCAGCAGAATGTATTTTGGGGTGTAATTCCACATATGCCCATGGCATGTTTGAGCAATATATCATTTAGTGACAAGTTTGTGCAAAAAAAAAATAAATAAATAAAATTTGTCACTTTCCCGCAATTTGTGTCAAAATATAAAATATTCCATGGACTCAACATGCCTCTCAGCAAATAGCTGGAAGTGGCAGCAGAGGAGGATGTGGGCGGACCCTTGGCATCCTCACTGGCCAAAATAGGACTGTTGGACCTGCATTGCTGGCTGGATATCATATGTCCCTAAGAACTGTGACTACCACCGGAAGCTGCTGTGCCTGTGGAGATCTTTACCGCTTGTCGGCTAACGCTCGACTTGGACCATCGGGGGCCGCTGCTACAGATACTTATGCGGAGGCCTCAGCAACTCTTGAACAGTTTGGGATTCGAGCCTCTTTGGACCAGTTTCTCCGTGGACCCTCAGCAGGACTCTTGGCACTGAAGGAATCCCTGGGAGCTTTTCTTCCATACCGGAGTCCCCGTTGCTGCGGACTACTTGTCTGGCGAGGAGAGCGGGAGAGAACTTATCCTCCTCTGATATTTTCCACTACTAAGCCTGTATTGACCCCCCTGAGTAAGGGCGGTCGCAGGCTTTCTGGTAAGCCTCTAATTTTACCATCTGGTGGTGGGCTGCACTAAAGGTGGATCAAGCAATCCTGAACCCTGCAATAAGCCTTTTCTGGATTTCTTTGGATTCATTTTTTCATTTGAGACACTTATGAACTTTTTATTTCACATTTTTTATTTTACACCTTTTTTCTTGTATATACCCTTCAGGGTATGGACTCACATTAATAAGGATTATCACTCATATGATTTTCACCATTTATTTTATGATGATATAAGTTCTAGGTGAATAATGTGTTTATATTATATATGTGCATTGCATCACCAGTTTAATGCCACACTGTTCGTTTTGATATATATTTTTTTTTCACTGATGATATCTCACCCATGGGGGATCTAGTAATACTAGGGATTATGTATAACATATTTTGTAGTCAATATTTTCTCATTACTATTTATTATTTGTGTCCAGCGCTACACTGATTATTGTCTACATGGTTTTTGCCTTATATCGAGGTTTTAGTGTTTAGCAGCAGGACTTCTCATCACAATTTTGCCATTAATAATTCACCTATTTTATGTTTTCACTATTTATGCACTTAGCGCAGTTCTTTGCTTATTTTTAAATAGCTTGGGGTGTCTACTTTCCAAAATGGGGTCATTTGGGGGGGGGGGGTTGGGGCCATCTGGGCATTTTATGGCCTTCAAAACTGTGATAGGTAGTGAGGAGTGAAATCAAAAATTTACGCCCTTAGAAATCCTGAAGGCGGTGCTTGGTTTCGGGGCCCCGTACGCGGCTAGGCTCTCAAAAAGTCCCACACATGTGATATCCCCGTACTCAGGAGAAGCAGTAAAATGTATTTTGGGGTGTAATTCCACATATGCCCATGGCATGTTTGAGCAATATATCATTTAGTGACAACTTTGTGCAAAAAAATAAAAAAAGTTTGTAATTTTTCCGCAATTTGTGTCAAAATATAAAATATTCCATGGACTCAACATGCCTCTCAGCAAATAGCTTGGGGTGTCTACTTACCAAAATGGGGTCATTTGGGGGGGTTTTGTGCCATCTTGGCATTTTATGGCCTTCAAAACTGTGATAGGTAGTGAGGGGTGAAATTAAAAATTTACGCCTTTAGAAATCCTGAAGGCGGTGCTTGGTTTTCGGGGCCCCGTACGCGGCAAGGCTCCCAAAAAGTCCCACACATGTGGTATCCCCATACTCAGGAGAAGCAGCTAAATGTATTTTGGGGTGCAATTTCACATATAACCATGGCATGTGTGAGCAATATATTATTTAGTGACAACTTTTAGTAATTTTTTTTTTTTAAATCATTATTCAATCACTTGGGACAAAAAAATTTAATATTTTATGGGCTCAACTTGCCTCTCAGCAATTGCCTTGTCTACTTTCCAAAATAGGGTCATTGAGGGGGGGGGGTTGTACTGCCCTGCCATTTTAGCACCTCAAGAAATGACATAGGCAGTCATAAACTAAAAGCTGTGTAAATTCCAGAAAATGTACCCTAGTTTGTAGACGCTATAACTTTTGCGCAAACCAATAAATATATGCTTATTGTAATTTTTTGTACCAAAGACATGTGGCCGAATACATTTTGGCCTAAATGTATGACTAAAATTGAGTTTATTGGATTTTTTTTTATAACAAAAAGTAGAATATATCATTTTTTGCAAAATTTTCGGTCTTTTTTTGTTTATAGCGCAAAAAATAAAAACCGCAGAGGTGATCAAATACCATCAAAAGAAAGCTCTATTTGTAGGAAGAAAAGGACGCAAATTTTGTTTGGGTACAGCATTGCATGACCGCACAATTAGCAGTTAAAGCGACACAGTGCCAAATTGTAAAAAGTGCTCTGGTCAGGAAGGGGGTAAATCCTTCCGGGGCTGAAGTGGTTAAGAGCTATGGGCGGAAGTGATATTTTGACGTTGCTTTCGCCCTGCACTGGTATGGAGCCGGGTGGGGGCCATCTTCCCCTCACTCAGCTCCATACCTAACAGGAGACAGGACATGATTGCCTCTGCCGGCAGGAATGTGTTTGATTTTAGCTGGTTGTTAAAGGGGTTGTAAACCCTTGTGTTTTTTCACCTTAATGCATCCTATGCATTAAGATGAAAAAACACCTGGCAGTGACCGGCCCCCCAGCCCCCCCCCCCCGTCTTACTTACCTGAGCCCTGGAACTTCATCCGGCGGGGACGCGCTGCCCCTCTGCCCGGGGTTCTCTGCTCTTGATTGGATAGATTGATAACAGCGCAGCCATTGGTTTCCGCTGCTGTCAATCAAATCCAATGATGCAGGCGCCGGGGGGCGGGACCGAGTCATACATTAGGCGGCTGTGGTGGCCGAATGTTGGACTTGAGCCCGCCCGCAAGGTAACCCCCCCAGGAGAGCGCTTCTCCTAGGGGGTTATCTGATGTTGGGAGGAGCCGCGAGAGCCGGTGAGGAACCCCAGAAGACAGTGTTTGGGGCCACTCTGTGCAAAATGATCTGCACAGTGGAGGCAAGTATGACATGTTTTTTTTTTTAAATAATCAAAGTTTTACAATCACTTTATGGAGTGGACAGCCGCTGGAATCCTTAACAACTAGTAACTTTAATGATTGTTAATAAGCAGGCAGCCGCAGCGTACTTCACAACCGATGAATCATCAAAGAATCCGCCCGTCAACTGGAGCATACGGAGAGCGATATACGGCTCCCCCCTGCCGGGAAGGCACATGGGCAGGGATCTCCACAAGGAAGGACACGATGACTTGGAGGACACTGGAGTCTGAAAATTAGAAAGGGAAAAAAGACAGAGAGAAATAAATCATATAGCGCCAAACATGATTTAATTGCTTCAAATGTAATAACAATGTGCCAAAACAAGCAAAATACTTATAAATTAACAATCGGTTTATTATATTCATAACTATACAGAGATATTGGTAATTTTTAAGGTGATGCATTGTGTTTGTGTTTGTGTTTGTGTTTGTGTTTTACATTTCCGACAATTCTTTTCTTTACATTCAGCTGTCAGTAGGGAACCCCGCTGACAGCTGATGACTCATTGGTTGTTAAGGACGTGGCGGATGCCCGCTCCTTAACAACCAAGGCAGTTACTGTTGTTAAGGAAATCAGCAGCCGCCCGATCCTAACAACCAGCTATTTACCATTGTTTGTTAAGGTGGCCAGCTACTGCCGGTGTTAGATAAGCGCAAGCTTTTACTACTAAAATACTGCATCACTTTTAGTAGCGTTTTTTAGTGAATTATGTGGGGTATTTTACCACATGCTCAGGTGCAGGAAGATACTGCTTTGTGAATGGAGCCCATAGTGACATATGCAGTGATGATAATTAGATGGTTAACATGAGGGCATGTTGTCATTTCTGGATCTATATTTTTTAATCATTGTTAGGCGTGTTACAGTGCCTTGAAAAAGTATTCATACCCCTTGAAATGTTCCACATTTTGTCATGTTACGACCAAAAACGTAAATGTTGAGGAGAAAAAAGAAAAATAGAGACTTTAAGGAAACCAAAACCTGGTAAGGTCATGTATTTCCCTCCCTTGGGACTTTGAGTGAAATCATGGCCCGGTGAGGTCATGCATTTCCATACCTTGTATTGAATCAGAAAGGGGGAGCACGTATTATTATTCCGCAGTTTTTACATTGCACCTCTCATGCTAGTTATAACAACCAGTAATTGATTGTTGGTGCTGGTTTGGGTGGATCCTGGCTGCCTTGTCGTTCGGTCCACTCTCCTTCCCGGGAGCCGTGACGCGCCTTGCAGGCCTCTGCCCTTCCCCCGCCTCTACTGATCCCTGGGGGGGCGGATGTCCTGTCGATGCATGTCACCGTCACGCATTCCACGCTGGATGGATGGCGTCATCCTTTGATGCCATTGCGCCCACACTATTGGCATTCCACACGTAGTGAGCAACGGGGGCATTTGGCGCCGTTTAGTCGGATACGGACTTCTGACTGACGTCGCCCCTCCCCCCACCTTCTGCCACACGGCGTGATGCTGGTGGGCGGTGCATGGTGGCGCCTATATGGAGGTCCCTCCAGGCGGTTTTGGCATTCGAGGCACGGTCTACTTCACCACACCTCACGTGCAATTTCCCTTCCTCTGACTAGTCACCCTGTCTGTGGAGATAACCCTGTGTTCACTTACTGCTCACTCAGCTTTTCAGTTCCACCCCCAGGCACCAACTTGGGACTGTGATTCACTTTTGGTGTTTTTGTTATTTCACACAGTCACTTTTCTTTGTGTTTAGATTTCTCCCTGGCACCATCCCACCTTAGTGCACAGGTTTCTCCTCCCATCTCACATTTGGTTACCCCCCTGCTGTAACCCACTCTCACATTCATCTGGTATCACTTTCCCACAGTATTACCTCGTTTTTCCATGCTTACCCTGTGGCTGTCCTTGTGGGTCATACCCATTGAACCGTCCACCACGCTACCCCTATGTTTATATTTAATTTTGTTTTACACATACATTTTTATTCTAGTTATACCACGTGCATGCTCCTGATGAGTGGCCTGTTGGACACGAAACGCGTCAAGCTATTTGATGCCGTGTACAAAACTCTCATTTCTCAACCTCTGACTACTACGCATCCCCTATTTTTACAGGTTTAGCGAGGCCATAGGTCCCGCAGGCATTAATTTTATTATGATTGTATACACCCGCATTTCGGGTGACCCTGGGAATTTGTTAATTTATTCCACCATGGTATCTGTTGTTGTCATCGCATAGAATGGTCTTAATCATGTATATTGCTTACCCTATAACAGTGTTCACATCATGAGACTCCATGTTATCATTTTGCTTATTGCTGCTATTATGTTTACCGTTTACATTGTTATTAACACTGTTCATATATTTAGTTATGTTTATCAATAAATTCTCAGTGTTCACCCATTCACTTGTTCGCAACCATGTGCTTCATAAGTCCCACCCTCGTGCTCCCCTTTTCTTTCAAAAACGTAAATGGATTTTATTGGGATTATATGTGATGTACCAACACAAAGTGGCACATAATTGTGAAGTGGAAGGAAAATGATAAATGGTTTTCAATTTTTTTTTACAAATAAATGTGAAAAGTGTGGCATGCATTTGTATTCAGACCCCCTGAGTCAATACTTTTTGGAACCACCTTTTGCTACAATTACAGCTGCAAGTCTTTTTGGGTATATCTCTACCAGCTTTGCACATCTAGAGAGTGACATTTTTGCCCATTCTTCTTTGCAAAATAGCTCAAGCTCTGTCAGATTGTATGGAGCAGCAATTTTCAAATCTTGCCACAGATTATAAATTGGATTTGGGTCTAGACTTTGTTCGGGCCATTCTAACACATGAATATGCTTTGATTTAAATCATTCCATTGTAGCTCTGGCTGTATGTTTAGGGTCGTTGTCCTGCTGGAAGGTGAACCTCCGTCCCAGTCTCAAGTCTGTTTGCAGACTCTAATGCCCCGTACACACGGTCGGACTTTGTTCGGACATTCCGACAACAAAATCCTAGGATTTTTTCTGACGGATGTTGGCTCAAACTTGTCTTGCATACACATGGTCACACAAAGTTGTCGGAAAATCCGATCGTTCTAAACGCGGTGACGTAAAACACGTACGTCGGGACTATAAATGGGGCAGTGGCCAATAGCTTTCATCCCTTTATTTATTCTGAGCATGCGTGGCATTTTGTCCGTCGGATTTGTGTACACACGATCGGAATTTCCGACAACGGATTTTGTTGTCGGAAAATTTTATATCCTGCTCTCAAACTTTGTGGGTCGTAAAATCCGATGGAAAATGTGTGATGGAGCCTACACACGGTTGGAATTTCCGACAACAAGGTCCTATCACACATTTTCCGTCGGAAAATCCGACCGTGTGTACGGGGAAAAACATGTTTTCTTCAAAGATGGCCCTGTATTTCGCTCCATCCATCTTTCCATCAACTCTGACCAGCCTCTCTGTCCCTGCTGAAGAAATGCATCCCCACAACATAATGCCACCACCACCATGTTTCACGGTGGGGATGGTGTGTTCAGGGTGATTTTCAGTGTTAGTTTTCCGCCACACATAGCGCTTTGCTTTTAAGCCAAGAAGTTCAATTTTGGCCTCATCTGACCAGAGCACCTTCTTCCACATGTTTACTGTGTCCCCCACATGGCTTTTCGCAAACTGCAAATGGGACTTCTTATGGCTTTTTATTCAACAATGATTTTCTTCTTGCCACTCTTCCATAAAGGCCAAATTTGTGGAGTGCATGAATAATAGTTGTCCTGTGGACAGATTCTCCCACCTGAGCTGTGGATCTCCAGAGTTACCGTGGGCCTCTTAGCCATTTCTCTGAAGAATGCTCTCCTTGCCCGGCCTGTCAGTTTGGGTGGATGGCCATGTAGGTTTGCAGTTGTGCCATACACTTTCTATTTTCAGATGATGGATTGAACAGTGCTCCGTTAGCCCTCCTCATTCTCCCAACCATGTTATGTGGGAGTGTGACGAAGGCACTTATTCCCCTGAGAGAGATATTTATTCTCTTTCACGGGTAAATTGTGATTACTTGCAAAAAATAATTTATACAATGTATCATTTAATCTCATATGTTTTTTGTTTACTCTTTACTCCAGAATTCACTGGTTTCTTTTCTATCTATTCATCTCTTCAGTCCACACAGGTTGATCTGCGCAGTCAGCTCTGCATAACAAAAAGTAAGTCAAAACTATTTGATCTGTTGCCATGGCACCACTGAATATACTTTCCCTGAATGTTCAGGGAATAAATGTCCCTCAAAAAAGGACCAAAGCCTTCCGTACTTTCCATAACAAGAAGGCTCACATAGTATGCCTCCAAGAAACACACTTCACCAAAGATTCTACTCCAAAATATATTTCTCCTTTTTATCAACAAATTTACACGGCTTCTGCCTGTACCAAGCAAAGGGGAACTCTAATTGCATTTCACCGATCCACACCATTCACCTTATCATCAGAAATTAAAGACCCAGAAGGTAGATACCTGATACTCATGGGTTATATAATGGATACAGCAATCACGGTGATTTCCTACTACGCTCCTAACAAACAACCTACACCATTCCTCTCACATATATTACAAGTGATTAATACACACAAAATAGGAACAGTGATAATGTGTGGGGATTCGAACCAGGTCCTCCTCCCATTTCTAGATAAATCACCTTTTACACCATCCAAAATAACCTCTAGATTACCTTTTTCTCAACTTCTTTCCAAATACAATCTGGTAGATTCGTGGAGAGAAAGTAACCCAATGAAAAAGAAATTCACTTATTTCTTGCACCCTCATCAAACCTTCACTGGAATAGATCATATTTTTCTAACAATAGGAATGATACCAGAAATTATTGCATCAGATATAATTCCGATTCCGTGGTCTGACCATAATGCAGTATACACTACTATAGCCTCAGCCATACCAAAAGCGCATGACCCAACGTGGTACTTACCGGACATAATGCTCAAACACCCACTACATCAGATGGCCATTGAACAAGCTTTAAAGGAATACATATCAATTAATAATACAACTGACATCTCCCCAATAACACTGTGGGAAGCTCATAAGCCTGTCTTGCGTGGTACAATACAAAGACAAATGGCACTATTTTAACGGGAACGCAAAAATCTAGCAAAAAAACTAGAACTCAATTTTAATGCAGCCTACATATCATTTCAAGATAATCCATCTCAGAGTACAAAATCTCATCTGGAAAAATCTAGATTGGAATACGATCTATTTCTCACTGAGTCAGTTGATAAATCCCTCAAACGCTCCAAACACAATTTCTACATGAATACAAACAAACCAGGTACATATTTGGCTCGGGCATTAAATTCAACTAACAAATCTTTCAAACCAATACGTTTGAAATTATCAAAAAATGTTTATACTTGTAATCCAGTTAAAATAGTCCATAAATTTCACTCACATCTCGCAACTTTATACAAGACAAACAATGAATTTAATCCTACAGAAGCTGAATCCTTCTTCTCAAAAATAACCTTACCTGAGTTATCTCAGAATCAAAAAAGCAGTTTGGATGAGCCTATAACTATAGATGAAGTTGCTAACGCCATAAAAGACCTAAAACTTAATAAAAGACCAGGCCCAGACGGCTACTCGGCTTTATACTATAAAACATTCTCAGAAATACTCTCTCCCATTCTCACTGAAACTTTTAACAAACTTCTAGATGGACATTCTTTTCGGCAAGAAACACTAATGGCAATTGTTTGTATGATCCCAAAACCCCTTTCTGATGATACTTCCTGTGTGAATTATCGGCCTATCTCTCTGTTAAACCTTGATATTAAATTATTAGCAAAAATAATAGCAAAACGCCTCAATAGCATTATAGGAAAATTAATACATAGAGATCAAGTAGGCTTCATGCCAAATAGACAGTCAGGCGATAATATACGCAGGGCAGTGTTATTGGCACAAATTATTGCTAAAAAACTGAAAATCCCTTTATGTTTTCTATCTCTCGATATTAAGAGGGCATTTGACACAGTATCCTGGCAATATATGCAATATTCATTACAAAAATGGGGTTTTGGACCCCACTTTTTAACATGGATCAAAGCATTATATAATAAACCCAAAGCCTATATAAAATATGCTGGATACAAATCTGATGCCTTTAATATCGAAAGAGGTACCCGACAGGGTTGCCCATTATCTCCCTTATTATTTGCCCTTATACTCGAACCCATGGCCCAATACATCAGAACAAACCAAACTATAACTGGCATTGAAGTAGGAGGTATTACACACAAATTATGTATATTTGCAGACGATATGTTACTTTTTCTATCATCACCACAGGTCTCTGGTCCTAACTTAATACCAGCTCTTGATGGATTTGCAGCCCTATCCGGCCTTATGATTAATCCTAAGAAATGCCTAGTGCTTAATATTTTGCTCACAAACATGGAATTGATCCCAGCTAGGGCTGCACTTCCATTCACATGGGCAGAAAAATCAATCCCATATCTTGGAATTCATTTAACAGCATCTCATTCTGACTTATTCTCAACCAATTATCCTCCTGTATTAAGACAGATCACAAACCTAATAAAACAATGGTCGCAACTTCCTTTATCCTGGATAGGGAAGATTAATGCAATCAAAATGACTATTCTACCCAAATTGCTTTATCTATTCAGAGTCCTCCCTATTCCAATTCCTTCCTATTTTTTGAGAATAGTACAAAAAAGAGCAACTTCGGTTATATGGGGCTCTTCTAAACCACGTATACCTATACACACACTACATCTTCCCAAAAATAAAGGAGGCCTGGGATACCCTAATTTTACTAACTACTACAGAGCAGCACATTTGGCCAGTCTGTCCAAATACCATGCAAAACAGGAAATCCCATTATGGGTATTTATAGAGGCTTCAGAAAATGACCCTCTATTAATATCAAACTTATTATGGCTTGATCCTACAGACCGCTTTAAAATTCATAATCCCATAACTAAACACTTCTTATCTCTCTGGGATAAACTAAAAACCAAATATCAGTTACAATCTCCACACAATCCTCTCCTTTCTTTTATTAGAAATCCGGCCTTTTATCCGGCATGGATCTACCCAAATTCTTTTAAAGCTTGGACAACATCAGGCATTCAGACACTAAATGACTTCATAGCATCTAAATCATTCCTTTCATTTCCATCGCTTAGAGAAAAATATGATCTACCAAACTCTGAGATATTTAGATATCTCCAAATCAAAAACTTCTATACACCATTCCTAAAGGGGGATACACCATTATCCCAATTATCCATTTTTGAATCAATCTGTACAAAAGATCCATTTGCTAAAGGTACAATTTCATCACTTTATAATCAATTATATGGAGTAGCAAATCTTAATAGACCCTCTTACGTTCAGAGGTGGGAGGAGGACCTGGGACGAACTTTAGAAGACACGGACTGGTCTAACATATGGCTCACATCTAAGTCATCTTCACCCAACATCTTAGCACTGGAGACAAATTATAAAGTCCTAACTCGCTGGTACCTTGTACCCGCTAGAGTGGCAAAATATTCACCTAATACCTCAGCTCTTTGTTTTCGAGGATGCCCAGAAATAGGCACACATTTACACATATGGTGGACGTGCCCAGTAATCCAAACCTTCTGGAAGGAAGTCTTCATGATTGCATCTAAAATATTTAAAAAAATAATACAACCAGATCCATATTTAACTTTACTTAATCTAAAACCGGAATGGTTAACACTCTCTCAATTCAAAATTATGATCCAACTAATAACGGCTGCAAAACAAACAGTGGCCAAGGCATGGAAATCTCCTACATTGGTACTAGCAGAAACAATTCACAGAATGAATAATACAATGTCCCATGCTAAGATGGTAGCCATCGATCAAAATCAAATTCCAAAATTTGAAAAACTTTGGCATCCTTGGATAAAACAACAGTTCCTGTCAAACTTCAATGACTCTGTCCTGTTGCCATGGTAGCAGATTAAATGACTTACAGAGACACCCATTCTAAGGCTTCAAAGAGAACTAAAAAGAATAATAAACTGACGAGCGGGACAACCTTGTGGACCATACCTCTACCTTTCTACCCTTTTTCTTCTTTCTCTTTCCTTTTCTCCACCTTACGATTAAAGTTCATTATCAGAATTTATTTGACCTATATACACTCTACCTGTAAACAATATGTATAGTAGGTATAAATCATTTAAATACCTACAAAAGTAACTAAGGAAATGACATATATCTTTAATTTAGGTTTACGTGAACCCAATGTTTAATATTTGAAATTTCATGATATTTACCTATATAAACCCTACTGTAAAACAATGAGCTTACTTTATAGATCCTTGTAAACTTACTTTATGTATCTTTATAACATTGTATACTCAATAAACTTCTTTTGACAAGGAACAGTGCTCCGTGAGATGTTCAAAACTTGGGATATTTTTTATAACCTAACCCTGCTTTAAACTTTTCCACAACTTTATCCTTGACTTGTCTGGTGTGTTCCTTGGCCTTCATGATGCTGTTTGTTCACCAAGGTTCTCTAACAAACCTCTGAGGGCTTCACAAAACAGCTGTATTTATACTGAGAATAAATTACACACAGGTGGACTCTATTTACTAATTAGGTGACTTCTGAAGGCAATTGGTTCCACTAGATTTTAATTAGGGGTATCAGAGTAAAAAGGCTGAATACAAATGCATGCCAAACTTTTCAGATATTTATTAGTAAAAAAATGTTACTTTGTGTTGGTCTATCACAAAAAATCCCAATAAAATACGTTTACATTTTTGGTTGTAACGTGACAAAATGCGGAAAATTTCAAGCAGTGTGAATACTTTTTCAAGGTACTGTTATCTGAGGATGGGCTGAAGTAAGCTCAAAACAGTTGTAGTTGGACACAGGGAGTGTATGTATTATAATCTTTAATAAAAATATTGGAGTGCTGCAACCTGTTGTTTTCGGACTACAGTATATGTGCCGAGTGTGGAGTGCTGTCCAACTTCTCATTGCTATTTACACTGCTCAAAAAAGCTAAAGGAACACTTTTTAATCAGAGTATAGCATCAAGGAAATTAAACTCCTGGGTACTGATCTGGTCAGATATGTAGCAGAGGGGGTTGTTAATCGGTTTCAGCTGCTTTAGTGTTAATGAAATTAACAACAGGTGCACTAGTTGAGCAACAATGAGACGACCCCAAAACAGGAATGGTTTTATAGGTGGAGGCCACTGACATTTTTTTCCCCTACTAATCTTTTCTGACTGTTTTTCACTAGTTTTGCATTTGGCTAGGTTCAGTGTCACTACTGGTAGCATAAAGGAATACCTGGAACCTATAGAGGTTGCACAGGCAGTCCAACTCCTCCAGGATGGGAGATCAATACGTGCCATTGCCAGAAGGTTTGCTGTGTCCCCCAGCACAGTCTCAAGAGCATGGAGGAGATTCCAGGAGACAGGAAGTTACTCGAGGTGAGCTAGACAGGGCCGTAAAAGGTCCTTAACCCATCAGCAGGACTGCTATCTGCTCCTTTTTGCAAGGAGAAACAAAATGAGCACTGCCAGAGCCCTACAAAATGACCTCCAGCAGGCTAGTGGTATGAATGTCTCTGATCAAACAATCAGAAACTGACTTCATGAGAGTGGCCTGAGGGCCAGATGTCCTCTAGTGGGCCCTGTGCTCACTGCCTGGTACCAAGGAGCTTGATTGGCATTTGCCATTGAACACCAGAATTGGTGTTATCCCTAACTAAAATCTAGTGTAACCAATTGCCTTCAGAAGTCACCTAATTAGTAAATAGAGTCCACCTGTGTGTAATTGTCAGAAACCATGAATCAGACTGAGACAGAAGTACAGTCAAATCAAACTTGTTTAATAATAATAAAACGTCAAAACATAGCCAGAGTTCAGGAACCGGAACAGATAGTCAGACAAGCCAAAATGTTAGGGAGCCAGAGATGAGCGTAGTAGAACAGCAAGCAGGATCTGGAGCCAGAAGGAATGTCAGCCAAGCAAGTCTTTAAAGGAACACAGGAGAGCGTGAGAGATGTGACCAAGGCGAAGGCAGAGATCATCTGGGCTGGACGGCTTAAGAAGGCAGGACTGATGAGCAGGATATCAACAGGTGACTCACTGTGGAGAGAAAGGAGCTAGCAATTAGCCGTCAGCTGAGTGGCCAGCTTTGAGAAGGAAGGGCTGAGCCCAGCCCTGACAGTACCCCCTCCTCAATGACCCCTCCCCCTCGGAGGACCACCAGGCTTGAGGGGAACACGTCTATGGAAATCACGGAGGAGGACAGGGGCATGTACGTCCGAGGATGAGAGCCAAGAGCGTTCCTCCAGACTGTACCCTTTTCAATGCACCAGGTACTGTATGCGCCCATGGAACCTACGGGAGTCAACAATGGACTGTACTTCATATTCTTCATGGTTTTCAACCTGTACAGGGTGAGGACAAGGTGGTAAAGCGGTTGCAGACTAAAGGTTTTAATAAGGAGACATGAAATACATTCGAGATACGCATATTAGAAGGAAGGTCTAATGTGTAAGCCATTGAGTTAATCCTGCAAAGAATACGAAAAGGCCCAATAAACTGAGGTGCGAACTTCAGAGAGGGAACACGAAGTCGGTAGGTTGCTAGATGAGATCAGCATGGAGTCTGTACCTATCATTAGCATGTCGCAAAGCCTCCTGGACTTGTGCCCAAGTGGAACGAAGACCATGGAGATGCTCCTCTAATGCAGGAATACTCTGTGGAACAAACGAGTCAGGCAACATGGAAGGTTGGAACCCATAGTTCGCCATAAACGGGGACAATCGGGAAGCAGAATACAAGGCACTATTGTGAGCAAACTCCACCCACAGTAAGAGGACTGACCAGTTGTTATGATGGTCCGAAATATAGCAACGTAGGAATTGCTCCAAGGACTGATTTGCTCATTCTGTGGCCCCTTTAGACTGAGGGTGATACGCAGAGGAGAAAGCAGGCTGAATTCCCAACTGTGCACAAAAGGCTCGCCAGACCAGTACCACAAACTGACTACCCCTATCAGAGACAATCACCTTGGGTAGCCCATGTAAGCAAAAGATCTCTCTAGCAAAAAATGTAAGCCAGTTCCTTGGAAGTGGGCAACTTCTTAAGTGGAATACAATGGGACATTTTCGAGAACCAGTCAACCACCATAAGGATAACTGTGTTTGCCTGGGAGTTGGGTACCTCCACAATGAAATCCATAGACAGGTGGGTCCAGGGTCTCTCTCCATTGGCTATGGGTTGTAGGATGCCCACTGGAAGGTGTTGTGGAGTCTTACTCTGAATACACACGGAACGGGCAGCTACGAAGGCGGTTATATCAGCACGTAGACTAGGCCACCAGAGTTATTGGGAAATCGCCCAAAAGAATTGATTCTTCCCAGGGTGGCCAGCAGCCTTGGGAGAATGGTAACTCTGGAGCACGGCAGTACGGAGACTCTCTGGGACAAAGCAGCGGTCACAAGGTTTCTCAGGAGGAGCATGGACCTGAGCGGCAAGAATTTTGTTACCCAAAGGAGAAGTGAGACTGGTGCGAACTGTAGCCAGAATACGATCAGGAGGAATCACAGGAACCATAACCGACTCCATCTTGGAAGTGGAGGAAAATTGTTGTGACAAAGCGCTAGCCCTTACATTCTTATGCCCCGTACACACGGTCGGATTTTCCGATGGACAATGTCCGATCGGAGCGTGTTGTCGGAAATTCCGACCGTGTGTGGGCGCCATCGGACATTTTCCATCGGATTTTCCGACACACAAAGTTGGACAGCAGGAGATAAAATTTTCCGACAACAAAATCCGATCGCGTCAATTCCGACCGTGTGTGGCCTGTTCCGACGCACAAAGTGCCACGCATGCTCAGAAGAAATTCCGACACGGGACAGCTCGTTCTGGTAAACTTAGCGTTCGTAATGGATAAAGCACTTTCGTCACGCTGCAATGTAAAAAATGGTTTAATACAGCGCACTCTCTTCTTCTTTATAATGTGACAAGAATTAAGTCGTTTTGCTGCTCATATTCACACACACTTCTCACAAAGTTTGATTTGTGTTTTTTTAGTGGGATTCCCTCAATATATTGTTATTAGTTGTCACATCTGACAGTTTTATATTTTTTTTATATTTTTTTTTTGGTTTTTAAGCCTTTTTTTTTCTTTAATGTTTGGATTTTTTCCAAGGCTGATCTTTGTTCAATGTTATTTTTATTTTTACTCCAGAATATTTTTGTGTGTGTTTTGTGTGGCAAGTTACCCCAATACCATTGATATCTTTTATTATTTAATCTCCAGGAGATTTTTTGTTGTTGGTGTCCCTTGTTCATTTCACATTGTATATTAGAAATGTCCCTGAATCCTCACAAACAAACCATCATTTTTGAAGTAAAACACATAGGAGAGTATAATTCAAAACAAAAATCCTTTATTAAGGGCTCAAAACCAAACAAAGAGGAAGGCAACACTGGATCAACAGCAGAAATTATTGAAGCCTGGGACCCCCACGGCAGACATCAATTCTTAAACCTCAAAATTGGTGGCCTGAGGAGTCCATATATAAGGGAGGGCAGTCTGGTCCGGGATTCACAGAGACTCGGATAGCAGCAGATGACATCAGTGTCCCCAGGCTGTGGTACCACAAGAGGCTGCATCTTTTGGCCGACCAGACTGGATCCAGGGCAATCACTCTCTGGTCTTCCTTTCACACTTCCTTCCGGGCTGTGGCTGTGCAGTAGGAGATGTGGCAGGAGGAGGAGTAGGACCTGGAGGAGGAGGAGGACTGGGAGGACCTGGAGGAGGAGGAGGACTGGGAGGACCTGGAGGAGGACTGGGAGGACCTGGAGGAGGACTGGGAGGACCTGGAGGAGGACTGGGAGGACCTGGAGGAGAGGGAGGAGGAGGAGGAGGACCATCCCAAAGCTGTGTGTGAGGTGTAAGTTGTCCCCTCACACCTTTCTCCAGAGCCTCTGAAATGAGGGCCTGACACATGGCTTGTTGGCCCTCCTCCATCCTCTGCATTTTATAGGCAATGAATGCCGCAAGGTTCTCCTGCCTGGTGTGTGGTGCTCCCAGGACCTCTGTAGCCCTCCAAAAAAATCTGATAGCCGCCTCCTCTAGGCTACTCCTCCTGCTGCCACTTTCTGTTTTCAGGGTGGGTGGAGGGACCTGCAGATCAGCCACCTCCTGGCTGAGACTTCCCTGTGTATGAAAAAGGGACATGGTTTTAGTTTTTGCATCATCAATCACAATCATAAATTAGTACTCCCAACTAACATCTAGTTAACATCATTGATTGGACAAGCAGAAATATTTAGAGGAATGCTATACCTGGCTCAATCTGGGCTCCTCCACATATCGCCTGGAAGGCCCAGGTTGGGCATCAGAAGCCTGATGGCGGAGTCACACCAGGTGCGTGCTAATTGTAGCAACGAGGAGGAGGAGGAAAGCCCGGATCCAGGCACGTCCCGATCCAGAAGGAGACGTTTTAAGGCCACAAATATGTCGTTTGGGGAGATGTTGGAGATGGTCGACATCATGAAGAAGTCCGACTATGATGGAAAATATGGGCCTTACCCCAACCCGAACATCCGAAAGGCCAAGATCATGGCGAAAGTGGTCAGGAGTCTCGAGCGGAATTTCGGGGTACGAAGGTCTAAAGATCAGCTCAGGAAGCGGTGGTCGGACCTGAAGTTGAGAGAGCCAGAGCAGTACCGAAAGATCCGGAGAGTGCTGCAAAAAAGTAAGTAGTTGTGCTGTGTTTCTATTCTTTCTGGCTTTATTCCGTTCGTTCTGCTCCATATGCTTTTATTAATTGTAACGTTTAAAAAGGTCAACTTTAATGTTCATGGGCCCATTATTCGTTCGTATCAAACATTTTTCGTTCGGCCTCTAGAACACCATTTTTTAGGCCATATGCATTTTCCCACATTTTTTGGGGCCTACTTGGATGCCAAATATTTGTTTAGGTAGATGGGTTTGTTACTAGAATGAAATGCAAACTAGATTGTGTGTAAGGAGAGGACACTGAGCTGCTGTTTTCACATCTGGACACTGGAGCACTAGTGTGGGACACAAGAACACCATTTTTATTAGGGGGGGCACACAGGTGCTCCAGTGTATACTATAGGGGGGGGTTACATGTGTGAAGCTTGTACCAAACAGGTAAAGTATTGCAGCTTGACAAAGGGCAATAAAAAATATACATCTTTGAACTCGGCTAAAATAGACAATTGTACCCCACTTCCAAGTAGGGATGAGCTTCGTGTTCGAGTCGAACCCATGTTCGACTCGAACATCGGCTGTTCGACCGTCCGTCGAATTGCGAACGATATGGGCCGTTCGCGCCAAATTCGTGTGGCGCGTCACGGCCCATAATTCACTGCGGCATCGCAGTGCATTGCTGGCTGATGATTGGCCAAGCATGCACTATGACCCGCATGCTTGGCCAATCACAGCGCCGTCAGTAGAGAGAGCTGTAATTGGCCAAAGCCAGGGTGGCTTTGGCCAATTATGGCTCAGGGGATTTAGTACACACCCCACACTATATAAGGCCGCCTGCACGGCGGCCCTGTGTAGTGTGTGTTCCGGTGTGCTGAGCGATAGAGAGAGAGAGAGACAGTGTCATTTGATTTGAGTTAGATAGATTAGGCAGAACAGTCAGTCAGTTAGCTGCACTTACAGTGTATTGTGTATATATATGCATCCCAGGTGTTGCATATATATATATACACTGTATTCAGTTTAGCTAGATCCGTTCCTGTTATCTTCTATCTAGACTATTTACATTCAGTGCAGTGTGTCCTGCTCACAGTGTTCAGCTAGATCCGTTCCTGCTATTTACATTCAGTACAGTGCTTCCTGCTCACAGTGTTCAGCTAGATCCGTTCCTGCTATTTACATTCAGTGCAGTGCGTGCTGCTCACAGTGTTCAGCTAGATCCGTTCCTGCTATTTACATTCAGTGCAGTGCGTCCTGCTCACAGTGTTCAGCTAGATCCGTTCCTGCTATTTACATTCAGTGCAGTGCGTCCTGCTCACAGTGTTCAGCTAGATCCGTTCCTGGTATTTACATTTAGTGCAGTGCGTCCTGCTCACAGTGTTCAGCTAGATCCGTTCCTGCTATTTACATTCAGTGCAGTGCGTCCTGCTCACAGTGTTCAGCTAGATCCGTTCCTGCTATTTACATTCAGTGCAGTGCGTGCTGCTCACAGTGTTCAGCTAGATCCGTTCCTGCTATTTACATTCAGTGCAGTGCGTCCTGCTCACAGTGTTCAGCTAGATCCGTTCCTGCTATTTACATTCAGTGCAGTGCGTCCTGCTCACAGTGTTTAGCTACATCCGTTCCTGCTGTTTACATTCAGTGCAGTGCGTCCTGCTCACAGTGTTCAGCTAGATCCGTTCCTGCTATTTACATTCAGTGCAGTGCGTCCTGCTCACAGTGTTCAGCTAGATCCGTTCCTGCTATTTACATTCAGTGCAGTGCGTCCTGCTCACAGTGTTCAGCTAGATCCGTTCCTGCTATATACATTTAGTGCAGTACGTCCTGCTCACAGTGTTCAGCTAGATCCGTTCCTGTTATCTTCCTACTGACAGGCAGGCTTGTCTGGTTACAGTATATAAAGCTACCTGAAGAAAATTACAGGTGTTCTTTTTGATCCTATTAGTACCACGGTCAGGCAGCTAGACTATTTACATTTAGTACAGTGTGTCCTGCTCACAGTGTTCAGCTAGATCCGTTCCTGTTATTTACATTCAGTGCAGTGCGTCCTGCTCACAGTGTTCAGCTAGATCCGTTCCTGCTATTTACATTCAGTGCAGTGCGTCCTGCTCACAGTGTTTAGCTACATCCGTTCCTGCTGTTTACATTCAGTGCAGTGCGTCCTGCTCACAGTGTTCAGCTAGATCCGTTCCTGCTATTTACATTCAGTGCAGTGCGTCCTGCTCACAGTGTTCAGCTAGATCCGTTGCTGCTATTTACATTCAGTGCAGTGCGTCCTGCTCACAGTGTTCAGCTAGATCCGTTCCTGCTATATACATTTAGTGCAGTACGTCCTGCTCACAGTGTTCAGCTAGATCCGTTCCTGTTATCTTCCTACTGACAGGCAGGCTTGTCTGGTTACAGTATATAAAGCTACCTGAAGAAAATTACAGGTGTTCTTTTTGATCCTATTAGTACCACGGTCAGGCAGCTAGACTATTTACATTTAGTACAGTGTGTCCTGCTCACAGTGTTCAGCTAGATCCGTTCCTGTTATTTACATTCAGTGCAGTGCGTCCTGCTCACAGTGTTCAGCTAGATCCGTTCCTGCTATTTACATTCAGTGCAGTGCGTCCTGCTCACAGTGTTCAGCTAGATCCGTTCCTGCTATTTACATTCAGTGCAGTGCGTCCTGCTCACAGTGTTCAGCTAGATCCGTTCCTGCTATTTACATTCAGTGCAGTGCGTGCTGCTCACAGTGTTCAGCTAGATCCGTTCCTGCTATTTACATTCAGTGCAGTGCGTCCTGCTCACAGTGTTCAGCTAGATCCGTTCCTGCTATTTACATTCAGTGCAGTGTGTCCTGCTCACAGTGTTCAGCTAGATCCGTTGCTGCTATTTACATTCAGTGCAGTGCGTCCTGCTCACAGTGTTCAGCTAGATCCGTTCCTGCTATATACATTTAGTGCAGTACGTCCTGCTCACAGTGTTCAGCTAGATCCGTTCCTGTTATCTTCCTACTGACAGGCAGGCTTGTCTGGTTACAGTATATAAAGCTACCTGAAGAAAATTACAGGTGTTCTTTTTGATCCTATTAGTACCACGGTCAGGCAGCTAGACTATTTACATTTAGTACAGTGTGTCCTGCTCACAGTGTTCAGCTAGATCCGTTCCTGCTATTTACATTCAGTGCAGTGCGTGCTGCTCACAGTGTTCAGCTAGATCCGTTCCTGGTATTTACATTTAGTGCAGTGCGTCCTGCTCACAGTGTTCAGCTAGATCCGTTCCTGCTATTTACATTCAGTGCAGTGCGTCCTGCTCACAGTGTTTAGCTACATCCGTTCCTGCTGTTTACATTCAGTGCAGTGCGTCCTGCTCACAGTGTTCAGCTAGATCCGTTCCTGCTATTTACATTCAGTGCAGTGCGTCCTGCTCACAGTGTTCAGCTAGATCCGTTCCTGCTATATACATTTAGTGCAGTACGTCCTGCTCACAGTGTTCAGCTAGATCCGTTCCTGTTATCTTCCTACTGACAGGCAGGCTTGTCTGGTTACAGTATATAAAGCTACCTGAAGAAAATTACAGGTGTTCTATCCCAGCTTAGTGCAGCTACAGGCCATTAGTATGTCTGGAAGGCCAAGAAGGAGAGGCAGACAGTCACAAGCCAATAAGAGAGGGCAAGCAGGCTCTGTGTCTAGTGCTGGTCGTGGAGACGGTGCATCCTCATCAGCACGTGGCCATGGGACACGCTTGGCCTTTTTTTCGGCAGCTGGCCGTGTTGAGCCGCAACATGCGGAAGACTTGGTCGAGTGGATGACCAAGCCGTCCTCATCCTCCTCATCCTCTCTCACCCATGCCCAGGGTGCTTTGTCTGGCAAAGCAGCGGCCTCTTCCCTCAGCTCAATGTCATCAGTGACTCCTTCCCTAGCTCCACCATGTCCTCATGAGGATTCCCTCGAACTGTTTGACCACAGTGTTGGGTACATGCTCCAGGAGGATGCCCAGCGTTTGGAAGGCTCTGATGATGATACTGAGCTCAATGAAGGCAGTAACATGAGCACGGACAGAGGGGGTGCCCAAGAAGGACAGCAATCTGGCAGTCATGCTCCCCCTGCTGCAGCATACTGCCAGGTTTGCTCCAGTGATGAGGAGGGAGGGGATGATGAGGTCACTGACTCAACGTGGGTGCCTGATAGGAGAGAGGAGGAGGAGGAGGAGGAGGAGGAGGAGGAGGAGGAGGAGGAGGTGGCACATCACCAACTAGGCAGGATGCCCTCCAGGGGCCAGCCTAAGGGCAGCACATTGACTGCATCACACCCCAAAGCTCCACATGTGCAGGGCGCTGCAGTCTCTGCGCGTTATTCAAAAAGTTCTTTGGTGTGGGCCTTTTTTGAGACGAGTGCATCAGATCGCACCGCTGCTATTTGCAATATATGTCTCAAGCGTATCTCGCGTGGCCAAAACATCTCCCGCTTGGGTACCACATGCTTGACCAGACATATGTTGACCTGCCATGCAGTTCGTTGGCAAGCGTATCTAAAAGACCCACACCAAAGAACAAAGACGATCTCTCCTTGCTCCTCATCAGCTGAGATTTCCAACCCCACTAGACCTTCAGTCCTCTCTGCGACCTGCAGTGAGAGGAATGAAGGTGTAGAATTAGGTGTGTCACAGCCAAGTACTTATGGGCAATCTGCTTTTGGTACACCGACGTCAGATTGTACCAGGCAAATTTCCCTGCCCCAGCTGCTGCACCGCCGAAAGAAGTTTGCTCCCAGCCATCCACATGCCCAGCGGTTGAATGCTAGCTTGGCAAAATTGCTAGCACTTCAACTGCTGCCTTTTCAGTTGGTAGACTCTGCCCCCTTCCGTGAGTTTGTGGAATGTGCGGTTCCTCAGTGGCAGGTACCCAAACGCCACTTTTTCTCACGGAAGGCGATTCCGGCTCTCTACCGGCATGTGGAAGGCAATGTCCATGCCTCGCTGGACAGGGCGGTCAGCGGTAAGGTGCATATTACCGCTGACTCATGGTCCAGCAGGCATGGACAGGGACGTTACTTAAGTTTCACGGCGCATTGGGTGACTCTGCTGGCAGCTGGGAAGGATGCAGGACAAGGTGCAGTAGTGTTGGAGGTTGTTCCGCCACCACGCCTCCAAAATGCTGATTGTGACACACCTCTCTCCTCCACCCCCTCCTCTTCTTCTTCCTCCATGGCCTCTTCCTCGGAACCAGCGGTGCTCCGTAGGCGTTCAAGGGGCTACGCAAGTACGCAGGCCAAAAGATGCCATGCGGTGCTTGAGCTGGTGTGCTTGGGGGACAGGAGCCACACTGGGGCAGAGGTTCTGTCAGCTCTGCAGGGGCAGGTTCAGAGGTGGTTGACGCCACGCCAACTTAAGGCAGGAATGGTGGTTTGCGACAATGGCACCAACCTCCTCTCTGCCCTCCGACAGGGACAACTGACCCATGTGCCCTGTTTGGCTCACGTCCTTAACTTGGTGGTGCAGCGGTTCTTGGGCAGGTACCCGGGCTTACAGGATGTCCTGAGGCAGGCCAGGAAAGTCTGTGTGCATTTCCGCCGGTCATATAATGCCAGTGCTCGGCTGACGGACCTCCAAAAGGAGTTTAACCTGCCCAAGAACCGCCTAATCTGTGACATGCCCACCAGGTGGAACTCGACGTTGGCCATGCTGCAGCGGCTGCACACGCAGCAGAGGGCCATCAATGAGTACCTGTGCGACTATGGCACCAGGACAGGGTCAGGGGACCTTGGTTTTTTTTCCCCACGCCAGTGGGCCATGATCAGGGATGCATGCACTGTCCTGTCACCATTCGAGGAGGCCACGAGGATGGTGAGCACTGACAGTGCATGCATCAGTGACACTGTCCCCCTTGTCCACCTGTTGGAGCACACGCTGCGTGGAATAATGGACAGGGCACTTGAGGCAGAACAGAGGCAGGAAGAGGAGGACTTCCTTAGCTCTCAAGGCCCCCTTTATCCAGACAGTGTTCCTGCGTGCCCGCCGATCACACAGGAAGAGGACGAGGAGGAGGAGGAGGAGGAGGAGGAAGATTGTGTCAGTATGGAGGTGGAGCCTGGCACTCAGCATCAGCAGTCTTTAAGGGATCAGTCCCAAGGAACACATGGACTTGTACGTGGCTGGGAGGAGGTGGCTGCGGACGTTGTTGTCCTTAGTGACCCAGAGGACTCCGGACCGAATGCCTCAGCAAACCTACGCTGCATGGCCTCCCTGATCCTGCAAAGCCTGCGTAAGGATCCTCGTATTCGTGGTATCAAGGAGAAGGACCAATACTGGCTGGCAACCCTCCTTGATCCACGTTACAAGGGTAAGGTTGCGGACCTTATCTTGCCATCGCAGAGGGAGCAGAGGATGAAACATCTTCGGGAGGCCTTGCAGAAAGGTCTGTGCAACGCGTTCCCAGAGACTGGGAGGTTACAAACTCCTGTTTCTGGACAACGTGTTGCTGAGGCTTCGGTCAGTCAAAGAAGGAGCGGTGGAGAAGGTGGCCGTCTGACCGATGCGTTCAGACAATTTTTTGGTCCGCAGCCCCAAGGTATGATCGGTTCCAGCAACCATCGCCAGCGTCTGTTTTACATGGTGCAGGAATACCTAGGGGCAAGATCAGACTTGGACACCTTTCCCACCGAAAATCCTCTGGGTTACTGGGTCTTGAGGATGGATCACTGGCCAGAGCTTGCACAGTATGCACTTGAGCTACTGGCCTGTCCTGCATCCAGCGTTCTTTCGGAACGCACATTCAGTGCTGCTGGAGGCGTGGTAACCGATCACAGGGTGCGTCTGTCCACCGACTCGGTCGATCGGCTGACCTTCATAAAAATGAATCAGTCTTGGATCACCACCAGCTACCAAGCACCTGATGCAGATGTAACCGAATAATTTTTTTTGAAATCTCAGATCCCTTCAAAGACTGCCTATGCTGATGCTGAGTGACTATCCCTGAGTAATTATCCTCTTCCTCCTCAATCATCACGCTGATAGCTTGTAAGAACATTTTTGGTTCTGGGCGCCACCACCAGTGCCTAAGGCACAATTTTTCAGCCCCTGTTTAACAGGGGCGTGTAATTACAATTTTTGATGTAATACTTTGCAGCAGGGCTCGTTCCTGCATTCCAACTAGAGTGTCTGTGAGGGGTTGCAGTGTTGTGGCACCAGCACCAGTGCCTAAGACCCAATTTTTCAGCCCCTGTCTAACAGGGGCGTGTAATTACAATTTTTGATGCAATACTTTGCAGCAGGGCTTGTTCCTGCGTTTCAACTAGAGTGTCTGTGAGGGGTTGCAGTGTTGTGGCACCAGCACCAGTGCCTAAGACCCAATTTTTCTGCCCCTGTCTAACAGGGGCGTGTAATTACAATTTTTGATGCAATACTTTGCAGCAGGGCTCGTTCCTGCGTTCCAACTAGAGTGTCTGTGAGGGGTTGCAGTGTTGTGGCACCAGCACCAGTGCCTAAGGCCTAATTTTTCAGCTCCTGTTCAACAGGGGCATGTAATTACAATTCTTGATCTAATATTTCACAGCAGGGCCCTGTGAGGGCTTACAGTGTTTTGGCCACAGCAACACCTAAGGCCCAAATTTCTGCTGAGTATATAGGGCAGGACCCTACTTTCAAACATCTAGCTTACAAACGACTCCTACTTGCAAACGGAAGGAGACAACAGGAAGTGAGATGAAATCTACCCCTAAGGAAGGGAAATTCTCTCCTGTAAGAGTTAATATGGGAAAACAATTTTTCCTTTCCACTGATGCTTTCCAATCCTTGTTCCACAAAAAAACCCAAATTTTCAAAAAACATTTTTCATTGGGACAAAAAAGTGAGGTGAAATCTTCTGAAGAGGAGGAAAGACGCAAAACAAATGTCACAGGGGTGATAACCCTTCCCTATGTTTTCCAAAAAGCTTAGAAAAGATTTTTTGGCTGGAGCTAAACACATTAAAAATGTTCAAAATTACAAACAGATTCTACTTAACAACAAACCTACAGTCCCTGTCTTGTTTGCACCGCCTGTATACTGCTGTTCAGAGTATATAGGGACCTTTCCTTATTTTAATTTGGGTGCGGGGTTCCCCTTAATATCCATACAAGACCCAAAGGGCCTGGTAATGGACTGGGGGGTACCCATGCCGTTTGTCTCACTGATTTTCATCCATATTGCCATGACCCGACATGACATTAAACCCGCAAGCAGTTTTAAATGAGATTTTTTCCTTTAAAAATGACATTTGGTGCAGGGACTGTTCTAAACATGGGAAACACGCGTCACTTTACAGGCATACTATAGACACCCCCCAGGTACGATATTTAAAGGAATATTTCACTTTTTTTTTTTTACTTTAAGCATCATTAAAATCACTGCTCCCGAAAAAACGGCCGTTTTTAAAAGTTTTTTTTGCATTGATACATGTCCCCTGGGGTAGGACCCGGGTCCCCAAACCCTTTTTAGGACAATACCATGCAAATTAGCCTTTAAAATGAGCACTTTTGATTTCGAACGTTCGAGTCCCATAGACGTCAATGGGGTTCTAACGTTCGTGCGAACTTGCGGTCCGTTCGCGGGTTCTGGTGCGAACCGAACCGGGGGGTGTTCGGCTCATCCCTACTTCCAAGCAATGTTTCCTATTTCTATAGTTCTGCCATCAAATATCTGTGTGCTAATTATACCATTTTTGTTTTACATAGGGGAGAAAAGACTCGGACACTCCTCTTACCAGGAGAACACAGACCCCCCCCCTCTGGAAGTAGGGGAACTACCCCAAACACAAGATGCTGAGCAGGAGGAAGAAGAAGACGTGGTGGAGATTGGCACCACAACAGGTGAGTGTCTGCGACCACAGACTCAGGTAAAAGAGATGGCTGGTGGCAGATTTTTGAGACCTTTTTTTTTGTTCTTTATCTCTTTTTAGGTGATCGTGATGTGAGGGAGAGAGAACGATTTACATCAGAAAGTGCCCAGATACTGATTGGGGAGATCATGGGATGTAATCTCCAATTGCAAAACATCCAGCAACAAATACGTGATGTTATTACAAAAAATAATAACATCATTGATGTTTTTGGGCGAATTTAAACCCCACAAAATGACCGGTTTTCTGTAATTTCAATTTTTACAATGTTTTGAAAAGCCAAATTTGGAGGATGCACACAGTGTGCCAACATGTGCTATCTGCCATCACGGGAGATCAATGGACGCGTTTTGGGGGTGCAACCCCTTCCTCAATTATAAAGTAGCGTTGAGGAAGGGCTTGCTCCCCCAAAACACGTCCCTTGATCCCCCCTGATGGCAGATAGCACATGTTGACATTCGTAAATTGGTGTGCATCTTCCAAATTTGGCTTTTCCAGGGGTGAGTTCCCCCCATCTGAACGCTATATCAAACCCAGTTCCTAAATACTGATGTCTGATATAGCCTTCATGTGAACTTTGTAAGTTCTAGTTTTTTGGCTTTCTTGTTGTTTTTACACAGGCCTGTTTTATCTGAAATGGATATTTTGATTATTCATAATGCTACTGCAAACATTTTATACAACAAACATGTTGGTTTGTTTTAAAAACCTTTGGTAAATGCACATGTGATTGTGCAGGTATAAAAAAGTGGCTTACTCAAGAATGTGTGGATTATTGTCTCAACACTACAACACTTTTGGGGTGATGTAATTGTTGTTTTATGCACAAATGGGGGTTATTTCCTAAGGGCAAATACACTTGGCACTACAAGTGCAGGTTCAGTGCAGTTGCAAGTGCACTTGAAGTGAAATGTGTTTTTGCATTTAGGAAGTACCAGCCAACACTGTTTTTTATAAGGTTACACAATCACGACATTTTCTGCACTCAACACATTTCTGTCAGGGTCAGCTAAAACAAACACAAGCAGTAAATGTCCACCAAAAATTGCTTTAGGTTGTTTTTTATTTGAAAAAGGTGTCACAGATTGTCTGGCATATTGATAGCCCCCCTACCCGCAAAGAACTCCAGGTATCGTAACCGGACATCACGGGCATTCAGGGAGGGCAAGCCAGGACGGCCGCTTTCAAGTGCCGTCATTGTGGAAGTATTTGGGATTCCGGCCTCAGGCCCAACTGAGCCAGCATAGTTGGCTGAATGTTTTCTTAAAAAATTATGGAGAACACAGCACGCCAGTATAATATGGTTCAGTTTATACTCCGCCATATGGATGGGTGTCAGAAATAGTCGGAACCGGCTGGCCAGGATTCTAAATGTGTTCTCCACCACTCTTCGGGCTCTGGCCAGCCGGTAATTAAAAACCCTCTGTTCCGGGGTGAGGGTCCTCATCGGGAATGGCCGCATCAGGTGGTCCCCCAGCGCAAATGCTTCATCAGCAACGAACACAAATGGGAGACCTTCAACATTGTCCTCTGGAGGTGGCAAGTCCAAACTGCCATTCTGGAGACGCCTGTAGAACTCCGTCTGGGCGATGACTCCACCATCGGACATCCGGCCATTCTTCCCCACGTCCACATACAAGAACTCGTAATTAGCCGACACCACCGCCAACATCACTATACTATTAAACCCCTTGTAGTTATAATAGTACGACCCCGAGTTGGGTGGTGGGACGATGTGGACGTGTTTCCCATCAATTGCCCCTCCGCAGTTAGGAAAGTCCCACCGCTGGGCAAAGTGGGAGGCCACAGTCTGCCATTCCTGTGGCGTGTAAGGAAACTGTTGAGGGAAAAAAAAAAAACATTACTATTTTTTCACAGAAACCTGGCAAGCAGATTATACACAAATTATGGGGCAACCTCCAGATAGCATTTACTAAGGGGAATTTAACAACAACAAAGTATAAGGTACACCTATCATATTCCCCCTCCCCCCTCTCATGGGCCATTTCTAACATTATAGGGGGGGGGGGGGGACTCTTGGACAGGTAACCCTCTTCACTTCATTGAGAGATGAATGCCTAAATACAGGGTATTACTTGGGACAGCCCCTCCTTAGTTACACTATTGGCAGCCCACTGGACAGGTAAGAAGTGTCATAATACAAAGATATAAATACACATTGTACACATTTGAGCACATTTGGACATTCTGCTATTACCTATCAAGATCATAATAGGATACAAGAACTTTAAACAGTACCATTGGAAAGTATTCAGGCAGGCCCTTGCACTACATGCTTTGGGGAATTCATCCATAAATCTGAGCACTAAAGAGATGGGTATAGTGTGTATGGGTTTGGCAAAGTCAGCAGATAGATGATTGAGGATAGAGAATTGGGATCAGCTGACTTAGCAGTTGGGGGAGGGAGGGTTACCAAAAATTTGGGGACACCACAAAAAAAAGCCTCTGGCCCTCTGCCTGAATTTAAATCCAAAATAACATTTCCAAACATTTTAGGGGGTGTTTGGGGTAAAGCACTACTATGGAGCTGATAAAATACATTGTTAAGTGACTACATGATGTGAATATAGGGCAGGGGACACCATGCTGTGGAGGTTATTGAAGGGCAAATATGTATGAAGGACATAAAATAATAATGACATAAAAATCCAGCATGCATGAGGACAAAGGGGACATTCACAGCATAATACAATCATGGTAATTAGGGAATGAGGAAAGAAATACAATATATTAGCAAACATTCAATACAATAAAATGTGATATTAAAGGATAAAAATCTTACCTTCATATACTCCTTCTGTAGGACCTGGATGATGGCAGAACAGGTCTCTGGGATAATGATCCCCAGAGCCTGGGGGGAGAGGCCTGTCGAGAACTTGAGGTCCTGCAGGCTTCTCCCTGTGGCCAAATACCGCAAGGTAGCGACCAACCTCTGCTCCGGAGTGATGGCTTGCCTCATGCAGGTATCCTGCCTGCTGATATAGGGGGTCAGCGAAGCCAACAAACGGTGAAACACGGGGTCCGTCATCCTGAGAAAGTTCCTGAAATCATCAGGATTATTCTCACGGATCTCACGGAGCAAAGGCATATGACAGAACTGGTCACGCTGAAGCAACCAATTCTTGGTCCATGAACTCCTCCCCACCCTGTTCATGGACTGGACTTGTGTCAAGGTCAGGACCCCAACACCAAGCCCCCACACAGCACGAACTCTACGAGGAGTACGCATACGAAACATGGCTAGAAAACGGTCGGCTGCTCAGAACGAAGTAACAGAACGCACTGAAGAACAGCAAGGCCTGTGAAGAGCGACCTGAAAACCAGTAACGAACGAACAAGAATACAGTGACTAAAGTCACGTGGAACTTGCTTGCACGCACTGAAGAGCAGATACAAACCCACAAGCACAAACTGAACGGCAGAAAACGATCTGAAAGCCACGAGTCTGAAAAAGCGCGAATCGTCTCTCACCAAACTTTTACTAACACGAGATTAGCAAAAGGAGCCCAAAGGGTGCTGCGCTTGGTTCTGAACTGGCCTTTTCTAGTCTCATCGTACGTGCTTGACGTCACCGCGTTCTTGGCGATCGGAAATTCCGACAACTTTGTGCGACCGTGTGTAGGCAAAACAAGTTTGAGCCAACATCCGTAGGAAAAAATCAGAGGATTTTGTTGTCGGAATGTCCGATCAATGTCCGACCGTGTGTACGGGGCATTAGTCCGGGTAAGAATTAGACAATGAAACTAGACAAGAAAAGAGCCCATCACGCCCTTCTGGGAGAGAGGCATTTAGCCTCAGACAAGAAAATGAGATTCTTATGGTCAGTAAGAATGAGAACCGGCACAGTGGTATCTTCGAGGAGATGTCTCCATTCTTTCAGGCTAAAATGATCACTAACAGCTCTCTGTCACCAATCTTGTAATTGCACTCTGCAGGTGACGTTGACACAGCAGGCCGCCAACTCCAGTCTCAGAAGCATCAACTTCAAGGATAAAAGGTAACGTAGGATCTGGATGTGCCAACACAGGAGCAGAAACAAAGGCAGCCTTGAGACTCTCAAAGGCCTTAATGGACTCTGGAGACCAACTCTGTGGGTTACCATCGTTTCTGGTCATATCAGTCAGGTGCTTGACCAGAGACGAGACTTTATGAATAAACTTCCGATAATAGTTTGCAAAGCCAAGAAAACGCTGCAGAGGACGTAAACCCACGGGACGAGGCCACTGCAGGGTGGATGAAAGTTTCTCTGGGTCCATCGAAAAACCAGCAGTGGAAATGACATAACCCAGGAATTTAGCCTGTTCACGATTGAATCCACACATTTCCAATTTAGAATAGAGATTGTTCTCTTTTAGTTTCTGAAGCACATGACAGACATCTGTGTGGTGGCTTTCCAGGGACTTTGAAAATATGACGATATTGTCGAGATAAACCACCACACAAAACTGTAAAAAATCTCAAAGGACATTGTTAATAAATTCCTAGAAAACTGCTGGGGCATTACAAAGGTTAAAAGGCATTACGAGGTGGCCTGTTCTGGTATTAAACACGGTTTTCCACTCGTCGCCCTCCTTAATCCTTATGAGATTGTATGCCCCTCTCAAATCAAGTTTTGGGAAAACCATTGCTCCCTTGACTCGGACAAAAAACTCCATACCCAACGGGATCGGATAGGCATTCTTAATCGTGAAACGATTGAGACCCCTATAATCAATACAAGATCTCAGTTCACCACTCTTCTTCTTCACAAAGAAGAAACCATCACCAGCAGGAGACAAGGTTTTGCAGATGAAACCTCCGGAAAGTGCATCTGCAACATACTCCTCCATGGCCCTATCCTCCATGACCGACAAAGGGTAAAACCGGCCACGAGGGGGTATGGCACCAGGTTGAAGGTCAATTGCGCAATCATATGACCGGTGTGAAGGCAAACTACCGGCTTGAGCTTTGTCTAAGACATCGCTAAAATCACGGTACTCCTCTGGCAGGGAGGAGAGTGAAGAGGTGCACAGGACCTTGGCTACCTTTTGGAAGCATGTCTTACTGCATTGTGGCAACCAGGAGAGAACCTCAGCACGGAGCCAATCAAAAGAGGGGTAGTGCCTCTGTAACCAAGGATAACCAATAACCAGCGGAAACTTAGGTGAGGAAATAACTTGGAATTGGATTATCTCATGGTGAAGAGCCCCTACGGCCATGGACAACGGGACAGTCTCATGAGTCACATGGGCAGGCTGTAGAGGTCTCCTGTCAAGAGCCTCAATAGTAATGCTGGCCATACACTATACAGAAAATCGGCCGAAAAATCGTTCATATAGACACTTTGTTTGTTTTTCGGCAAGTTAATGGGCACAAATCGATAATCGTTTGTGACGTTTTTGTGGAAAAAAAACAAACGGCAAGTTTGGAAATTTTCTGCCGAACGTACGATAAATTGCAAGTTTAATGCGTTCTTCGTCCGTGAAAAAACGAATGGTTGCTACTGCGCATGGTTGAAAATAATTTAACCCGGAAGGGAAATATTCGTGTCAAATACGTTCGCGTCCAAACGTCATGACCAATCGTCAACACCAACTATATAAAGGCCCGCACACACGATCGGACTTTTTGACAACAAACATGCAAATTAGCAGTTCTGGAGCAACATCTGACCGTGTGTACGCTCCATCGGACACATTTTTTTTAATTCGGACTTTTGTTGGCTACGAACGGACAAACTTTCTTTCAACAAAACTCCGATCGTGTGTGCCCAAAATACCATCGGACTTTAGTCCAAAGTACAAACACGCATGGTCGGAAGCAAGGACCATCACGAATTTTTAATGGCTTAAGAATAAATCTGCTTTGCTGGTTATACTGACAGAGTACAGACAAACATATTTTAGTTAGGATTTGTGTTCTAGTGATATCAATCCTTTTTTTTTGTTTTTTAAGGCCATTTTGCTTATTGTGCATTCACAACATAAATAAACTTACAAAATTATTAGACATGTTCTCTGTCCTCACAATTTTAAATTATAATTTCAAAAGAAAAAGAGCAAACAATACACATCAAACGAAAAAATATAGCTTATTAAATCATACTGAAATCCAAAAATTCAACCTGCTAAATTATTAGCCCCTAAACTCCCCACACCAGTGGCCTTGTTGTGGATCCTTGGGGCTGATTTTGCCACTGACCACCATGCTGCTCAGGTGGGTGGGCTTGCTGGGGTGGGTAGGTTTGTTGTGGAGGAGTGTTGTTCAAATGACACACATGAGATTTAGTGGTTAGCTCTTGTTTCCTGGCCTTGCTGAAGAGCTGGATGATTAGAGCCTCACATAGCTCCCTTTGATCTGCGTCAAGCTCACGGAGCTTACTAGCATTAAAACTGCCAAACCCTTCAGCACTATCGGGTGCTGTGTTTATCAGAGAAGTAGCCCTAGTTAAGAACTCAGCTGTGGCCTCATCCAGATGTTGGCTCTTCCTGGCCCTTTTTTTGGGAGGACGCAGGGGAGGGATCCTGCACTCAGTTGTTGTCTGGCTGCTGGGCCCAGGCTCTTCTTGGCTCTAAAGTTCCTGTGTGTGTAAAACCAACATCATTTTAATTTTTGGACATCATTCATCAACAAATTTCATGTCATGACTTTTTAATTTGTAATGTGTCCAAATAGGAAAGAAGATCATTCTGACTCCAGCATTTCTCGTTCTTGTCCTAATCCTTTTTGGCCACTGCTGTCTATTGATATGGGACTCACTTTTTGTACCCCCAAAAATTACTATGCATTCAGGGTCGTAACTACCACCATATTGACCCATGCGGGCGCTACGGGGCCCGCAGCCGAGTGGGGCCCAGTGAGGATAAGAGCACCGCCGGCACAGTCTCCCAGCCAGGGGAAGAGAGAGGAGAGGAAGAGGCGAGCTGTCCGTATCAGCAGAGCTGAATTGCCCAATGTAAGAGCTTTCATTAGGACTTCCAATGTTCCCGGGGCTCATGTCACATAGCTCCACCTTTTTTGCCAGTGCATTTGATAGAACGCCGATCCAATGCGGGACATGTGACGTCATCAAAGGCGTCGGGCCAAGAGGTGGGGCTATGTGATGAGCCCCGGGAAGACGGGATAATTCTAATGAAAGCTAGTACAGTGGCCAATCCCGCTCTCTGCTGATCCTAGTAGCTTGCCTCTTCCTCAGCATAGGTGGGGCTGTATGGTGCAGAGGCAGACCAGGCTGTATTGGGCACAGGTCATGCTGTATGTGGCACAGGTCACGCTGTATTGGGCACAGGTCACGCTGCATTGACAGTAGGGCAGCTGTGGGGGGGGGGGGGCTGTTTGCAGTGTGCCCCATACAACATTTTCTAATTTGCCAACCTATAAAAGTCTATGGTAGAATTCCAAATTGATAATTTTAAGACATAATATGCAAGCTAATTGCCATTAGGGATGAGACCAACACCCCCCTGTTAGTTTTGCAACAGAACATTTGAACAGGCCAAAAATTGATTTTAACACGTGAACACCGTTAAAGTCTAAGGGAGTTGAACATGAATAATTATAAGTGTTAATTTTAAAGGCTTATATTCATGGTATTGCCATAAAAAGTGTTTGGTGACCTGGGTCCTGCCCCAGGAGACATGTATGAATGGACAGAAAAGTTTACAAAACACCCATTTTTTCATGAACATTGATTTTAATAATGAATAAAGTCAAACAATAAAAGTGTAATATTCCTTTAAATTTATTACCTAGGGGGGGTGTCTATAGTATGCCTGTAAAGGGGCGCATGTTTCCCCTGTTTAAAACAGTCAGAGAGCAAAATGACATTTCAAATTAAAAAAATGTCATTAAAAATTACGAACGGTAGTGACAGAATTTAGAACCAGCTTCTTTTCGCGGGGACTCTCGGATTGCCTTTGTCTCGCACACAAACAGAACGTAATCTTACATCACACGCTCGTTCGATTGATATACACTATCTATGCGTGAAAACTCCGCTACCCGAACGGCATCACGCATTCGTTCGTACCGCGTGTTAACTTGACATAGACGGCGCATGCCTGAAACTCCGCCCCTGACGTTCTTTTTCTTGAATATTGCCCGCCCCTTTTCTCTTCGGTGCGTAGTGAGGAGCAACAATGGCGGAGACACATATGTCAGAATGCAGATCCAGGAAGGCCACCAACATGTCATTTGAGGAGATGGTGGAGATGGTTTCAATCTTGAAAAAGCAAGATTACGATGGGAAACATGGCCCATATGCACATCCCAATTTGGTCAAGGACAAAATCCTCACTGATGTGGTGAAGGCCTTGGAGCGGAAGTTTGGGGTCCATAGAAAGAAGGACCAACTGAGGAAGCGCTGGTCTGACCTGAAAAACAGGGAGCCAGATCAGTACCTCAAAATAAGGAAGGAACTTCGAAAAAGTAAGTACTTGTGTGTCCCATTTATGATTCTTCACTTGCCTGCTTCTCCATGTGCTTTTCTTGACTGTTATACTGAATGTTCGTAGGTGGTTAAATAACGTTCGCGGGTAGGAAATAACGTTCGTAAGGACCAACAGTGATCGTTTGCCAATGAATACGACTTTTTTAAACTGATATAGGCTTATGACTGTTTTGGTCATGATCATTTATGTGATTGAACGAATTTAAAAGACATTGTTGTCTAGATGTCTTTGAAATGTTAATTAATTGATAAATAGATTCAGTGGAATGTAAGGAGAGGACACAGCAGCTGTTTACACATCTGGACTCAGGAGCACTAGTGTGGGACACCATAAAAACTTGGCACAAAAAGGTAAGTATTGAATTTGAGGTCAAAGGTCTTTTTAATCAGACGCCGCCATGGTGGGGGTACATAAAGGCGGTTACATACCGCTCACAATTCTGCTACCGGCGCTGCTTAAAGGAGGCAGCGTGAAGCTCTCCCAAATCTACATGCCGGATCATTGCCCTCAAAGTAAGTTCCCCCTATACAGCATTACTGTCAATTGGTAGTGAGCTGCACTTGTGGAACTTTTTTGGTCCTTTACACTGTATTTCTTTTCCACCTAGATAACATTGCGGTTGGTTATCGTTTTTGTAGTCATCATTGACCGGTTTGATGAAACTATGGTATCTAGCCATATCCGTTTAACACATGTTTACCGTGATACTTTTATGCTCTAGGTAAATACTCCTAATTGGCTCTATCCCTTAATACACCTTAAAATCAAACATGGTTGTTTTGGAGTTTGATTTCTTCGTTCTCACACATCCTTCCTCTTATTAACTGTAATTATGTTTTATTTAAAGGGCCAGTATATAACTTTATGTTCCCCTGTGGTCACATTATGGCAGCGATGTCCCAATATACATGAGAGAACTTCCCGGTTCAAAATCAGCATAAATTTGCCATTCCATTGAAACATTTATGTCGCTACCCCATTGAAATATTTATGTCGCATTGATGCATTAACAGCCTGGTAAGATATACAAATTTTGATTTCCCATGTATAGTTGGTTGAATTGTTTGGTTTCCAAACTTTTACTTATATATATGCATCTATATGCTCTGTATCAACCTGTTTTCTGATAAGCCAGTTTATTCATCCATTTTATGTATTTTCAATATGTTTGTATGCATATATTGATTATTGTTTATTCTCCCATTACTATAGAGTCTACCACAATCATAGCCTTTAAAACTCCTGAAGAAGCTCGTATTAGAGCGAAACATGTCGAGCGGCAGATTGTCATGGCACATTTAAGTAGTTGCTTTATGTTGCATTGTTTAATGTGAACAATTTTGGGTGATATTCATTAATGTCATATTGTTCTTAAAAGCATGTCCCACTTTCTATGAGAGACATGAATACTTTTAATCCTGATTCAATAAAATTTTCATTTTTTTTAATATGATGGTACAGAATTTTTGATTATATTTTTGATGTAAACAGCACCTTAAAAGTCCTCTTTCCCCATCCTTGGGGCAATCAAGCCCTTATCCCCCATTTGGTACTCTATTACAGGATGTGGTGCTTTAGTTGAGTATTTCTGTCCTTCCTACATCTTTTTAATCATAACCAATGAGTAAAGGGACAGGGGATTATAGCGGTGCTAAAGTATTCCAGGTGAATAAGAGAAAAGAATGTAAAATTAAAAACTTTTTATTTCACAATATTAAATACATAGAGAGAGCAATAAAATGGTTAACAACCAACAAGCATAGATATTGCGTGCGACCCAAATGAGGTAGGGTAGGCTGGATGGAGACGGCCATCAAAGAAAGGGCTCGGTTTCATGTCTTCAACTTGGTTCTCTTCCTAAACAGACAATTGTACACCACTTGAAAGCAATGTTTCATATTCCTATTTCGGGCCATAAATATCTGTGTGCTAAGTATACCTTTTTTTAATTGTTCATAGGGAATCAAAGACGCAGACAACAGGGTCAACAGGACCCCCAACCTCGCTGGGACAACCAACATCGCCGGGACCCACAACCTCGCCGGGAGCCACAACATCGCCGGGAGCCACAACATCGCCGGGACACCCAACCTGAACCCAGCACCAGCATCACACATGATGAAAGAGAGGTGGGGGAAGTGGGAGCCTGTACCTCACCAGGTGAGTGTCTGACACCCCAGCTTCAGGTAATCTATGTATGCCTGCATATTTCTAAATACATGTTTTTTTCTCACTTTTTTAGGTGATGTTCTGGTTGTGGAAGAGCCACCTGACCACTTTACAACAGACAGCGCCCAAAGGCTCATAGCTCAGATAATGCTATAGAATGGCGAAATAGATGCCATGAGAGCTCGTCTCAACACAATGCAGCAGGAAATGAAGGACATGATAGATGTTTTGGGTAGAATCTAAACACTTTTGACGTCCATAAACATCTATCATGTTCTTCATTTCCTGCTGCATGATTATGTCCAAATTATTGTTTATGTTTGTTAATTAAAAAAAAAAAAATTATTAAAAAAATTTTTTATAAAATTTTTTATATAATGAAGAAAATTTTACAAAAAAAATAATGACCAAAAAAATGATAAAAAAATAATGATAAAAAAAATAAAATAAAAAAAAAATAAAACCTAAATTTTATATAAATATTTTGCTAAAATTTTTGAAAAAAAAATGATATAAAAGTTAAAAAAATATATATATATTATCAAAAAATAATTACACACAAAATATCAAAAAAATCAAAAAAAAAATTACTAAAAAATTTTACATCAAGATTTTTAAGCAAAAATTTTTCAAAAAAATTGTTTATAATAAATAAAGAAAATAAAAATTTAACATATTTTGTTAATGTTGAACTTTGTAAGTTCGTGGTTGTCATACAATTTTAGTTTTATAATATGCCTGTTTGTATAAAGAAAAAAAACGCACAGGAATGTGCACATATAAAAACATTTTTGCAAAAAAACAATGTGTGTTTTTTTATTTCAATGCTCAATACCAGTATATTTGTTAAGTTGCTGTGGTTACATTGACAGTGTACTCTAAAATGTGTGTAGCTGAGACACAGCACAATATAATAGTTAGCTCAAAGTGAGATTGTCACCTCATGTTGCACATCAGGTTGGTTTGCACTAGTGGCAAAAAATAAAAAGATCAAGGCTATTTGCAAAGCTAGTAAACAGACAACAGTATTTCCTTGGAAATCTCATTTTATTAAGAAGTAAAATAATTAATCAGCAGGAAAAAAAGTAGTCCATATATTGTTCACTGACAAGACGGGCATTCTGGGAGCCCAAACCAGCACATGCACTTGCCATAGCTGGCATCACAGCCTATTGAGCTGGTCGGGAAAAAGGCTCATCACTTTTCTCTGAGGCAATGTAGCCTCATCTGCCCCAAAGACAAAATTTAGTACCTCAATATTGTCCAGAGCATTTTAAAAAATTAAGGTCCCTTTTTGTATATGATCCTAAAATTCAGTACGTATCATCACATCTCCGTCAGAGTGGCGTCCATTCATCCCAACATCCAAAAAAGGCTAAATTCTAATTATATGCTCCCTCACCCCCTCTGGTGGCACATTCCTATACTTTAAGGGGGGGGGGGAGTTGAATTGGTAGCTGGTTTTGACAAGTAAACCTCTACACTTCCATGAGAGCTAAATGCATGAAAAATTATTTATTATTTTGCCTGACCATCCATCTTTAGAACATTGTCAGGCCAGTGGCCAGGTGAAGTGGGCAAATCCGTAAATCAGAAGGCACATTGTTCAAATCTATACACATTTTGACATACATCGGACAAAATAATAACAATGTTCGTTAATTAGGATTATTCGTTATGATAAAGTTATAAACACAGGAAGTCAGCACAGCACAGGGATGGTGTGAGCCCCTCATAATGCTAAATTCATCATAACGAACGTATCATTTTGACCTTTTGAAGGTAATCTTGCAGGCCCTTGCACTACATGCTTTGGAAAATTTAGGCAGCAATCTTACCAAAAAAAATAAGGTATACTATGTATGTGTTTAGCAAAATCAGCAGATAGAGTAGTTATATCGGTTGACTGTTTTTAGGGTGTTTTTTTAGGGGGGGGGATAAGTATTTGCACAACCAAAAAGGGAATCTTGCACTCTGCATGAATTTAAAGGACAGGAATAATATTGGGACACATTTTAGGGGGTGTTTGTGGTAAACATAAAAATGAAGCCTAAAAAAATACAGTTTTAAGTTACTAGGCTAGGTGTGTGTGGGCCAAGGGTAGCATGCTGGGGAGGTTAGTGAAGGAAAATATGCATGTAGGCCACCAAAAAGTTACAGCATGCATGAGGACAAAGAGGGCATTCATTCACAGCATATTACAAAAATGGGAAGGATGGAATAATACATTTATAAAATACTTTAGAAAAACACGAAGGTGATATTAAATCCAAAAAATTACACAAATATAGTCCTTCTGCAGGACTTGGATAATAGCACTACATGTCTCAGGAATAATCTCTCCCAGAACCTTGTGAGAGATCCAAGTGGTAAACTTGATATCCTGGGGACCCCTCCCTGTCGCCAAATAACGTAAGGTAGCTATGAGCTTTTGCTCTGCTGGAATAGCAGCCCTCATGCAGGTGTCCTGCTTCATGATATAGGGGGACAGCAAGGACAATAGTTGATGAAAGCAGGAGTCCGTCATCCGGAGATAATTCAGAGAATCATTTGGATTATTCTCCTGCAGCTCACGCAGCAAGGGCATATGGCTAAATTGGTCACAATTAAGTAGCCAAGTTTTGGCCAAAATAATCCTCATCCTACTACTCTGACTATTCCTGGACCGGGCTAGAGTCACAGCAAGAACTGCAAGCCCATAAACAACACACTTTCTCCTAGGATTGTGTAACATGGCTGGTTGTCATACAATTTTAAAAACGGTCGTAAACGCAAAGTAACGCACGAATCTGCACTGACCAAACGTATAATAATTAGAAATTAGCAGAGGGAGTCCGAAGCGCGACGCCGAAGAATTTAACGTCTTCTTTGGAAGTGTCATCCGTACGTTGTAACGTCACTACGTTCGTTGTTGCCTAAACGTCAGACCGTCTGCATGCAATACAAGTTCAGAGAGACAAGGCCCTTTTAAAAAAAAAAACAACGGGAAAGTTTTTACAAGGTCCGATCGTGTGTATGGTGCTTAACACACACCGAACAGAACGTTGTCTTGCCACTGACCAGACAAAAGGATTACACGGGCCAATACACAGAAGATTTTGAAGAACTAAAGGTAAGCAGACCAGTACAATAGTTATAGGGTATTAATTGTTAGGTGTAGTTTGGCAACTGAACAATGCTGCATTTTTGATTATTACAGGAGCAATGGTGGACAAATTTACATCACCACATTTCCTGCCACAATTCATTGAAATGTACCGAGACCTTACATGTCTATGAAAAGTGCGCTCCAAAGACTACTCAGATCGTCAAAAACGTAAAGAAGCGTATACTAAATTAGTGGAACTATGCACTGTTGTGTATGCAAAAGCAGATATATCCTATGTGACCAAAAAAATAGCCAATCTGCGTACGATCTTCAAAAAAGAATTAAATAAAATTAATGAATCCAAAAGATTTGGTGCAGGTGCAGATGAAGTATATGTGCCACGCCTGTGGTATTTTGAGAGTCTACGTTTTCTGACTGACCAGGAGGAAGCACGACCCTCTGTGTCAAGTTTAGACAGTATCAGTGAGAATATTTCAGGAGATGAAGAAGATGGAACATTTGACGAAATGGCAGACAGTCAGGTAAAGTCATAATATTATGTTTTATTATACACCTTTATATGTACACATCTGAAACTAAAAATTTAAGAGAATACAGCCAAAAATCAAAGCACATGTAACTTGGTAATTTTTTTTATTTAAAGAAAAATCTTACATGACATCTGTATTGAGTAATGAAATAATATATAAATGCAGCCACTCAAATTTACATAGAATTTAGACATTGTTTTGCCAATCTACTGCTCCAGGACCCAGAAAATAGTGCATATAATCAATGCGACTCTGGCGAGCGACTTGACTGGAGAGACATGGTGGGGCATGGCCTAGGTTTAATAAGCCTTCGGTGTCATTACGCCACTCACCAGGCGTGACATCCCCAGACAAAGTATCTTCCCGGTCCAACTGGGATTGGGGCATGTAGGTGGAGCTAGTACGCCGTAAGAAGTTGTGTAACACACAGCAACTATGGACTATTGTGTCAATTCTTGGGGGGGCTACATTTATTGCTGTGTGAAATATTCTAAAACGGTTGTCCATAATACCGAACGCGTTTTCAACAACTCGTCTAGCACGAGATAACCTATAATTAAAAATTTTTTGATCAGGGGTCAGGTTTTTGAGGGCAAAAGGTTTTAAAATATGCTCAGATAACGCAAACGCGTCATCGGCAACAAAGGCGAAGTTGAGACCTTCAACTGTATCCTCTTGGGATGGGAGATGTAGAAGTCCCTTTTTTAAGTGCTGGAAAAAAGAGGTCTTCTCTATTATTCCCCCATCCGAATTTTTGCCATTTTTCCCTATGTCAACAAAAATAAATTCATATTTGGCATTGACAATTGCCATTAGCACAATACTAAAGTAGCCTTTATAATTGTAGAAGAATGAGCCAGAGTTTGCTGGGGGTATTATCCGAACATGTTTGCCGTCTATGGCACCACCACAGTTTGGAAAATTCCAATAGTCTTCAAATTGTTTGGCAGTTGATTTCCATTCCTCCACAGATGATGGCAGCTGTGCAAAGATAAAAATATATGTTACAAAAAAATTTAAGGCTTAATTGTCAAAAAATTATAACAATTGGCTTTATTATACAGGATCTATTTGGCAGTGAAACACAAACTGTCACATCACCACCAGTAAGCATTACCAAAAAGAGAAAGACAAAGCAAGATGCAACAGGCAACTTCCTACTACAAGCATCTGCAGCGTTAAATCAGAAGAAGGATGAATGTGATGACCTGGGTGCATTTGCAGCAAAGAAAATGCGCAGGATGTCAGAAGACCAAAAACAATTACTGGAACCATTACTCATTCAACTTCTTAATAAAGGGTTAAGGGGGGAGCTGACCACAAATACACACTTAGCTGAGCACAAAACCACACACCCACAATCATTGCAAACCACACACCCACAATCATTGCAAACCACACACCCACAATCATTGCAAACCACACACCCACAATCATTGCAAGTACCTCAACAAATGCATCAGTGGCACGTACCATTCCCACAGCAGGATCGTCAACAAAGCAACTGGGGACATGATTATCAGTACACATCTTTGTGAATAACATACATTTGGGTTTAAATATGTTATGTTTGTCAGTTTGACATGTTATGAACTAGTTTGAGTTTACTGATATGTTTAGAGCTTCTAAAATCAAAGTTAAACAAAGCAAGCTGTACAGTGTTTGAGAGTTAAAAATAAAAGCAGTGTGTCATTACCTTTAGGTATTCCTCTTGCATAATTTTTATAATGGCTTGGCAGGTCCCTGGTATGATGCGGCCAAGTGACTGGGCAGAGATTCCGGTAGTGAACTTTAAATCTTCATAACTTCGGCCAGTTGCCAGAAAGCGAAGTGTTGCTACCAGTCTCTGCTCTGCTGGGATGCTTGGTCTTAAAACAGTGTCTGTTTTGGTAATAAGGGGTGACACTTTACTCAATAAGAGCTGAAAGGACTCATCAGGCATCCTCAGATAGTTCCGATAGTCATCTGGATTGTTTTCCTTGAGCTCTCGAACCAATCTCATATGAGAGAAGTCATCCCGGTTCTTCAGCCACTCTTTACTCCATAACCTTCGCCTTTTGATTATGGGTTCCTCTGCTTGTTGTATAGCCATCACTCCAAGCATGACTATGCCAATGGTACTTTCATCCACATCCATATTGTAGGTAGAGGGTTCGTTCCGACGTACGCACGAACGTATGTTGCTCCTCGTCAAACGCAGGAAGCCACAGTGCAGAGGTCAAACACATTTTGACACTTCCTTTTATAAATGAAAAAAACGAACGAAAAAACGATACATTGCTGTTCATAAACGATTTAACGATCGAAAATCTTTACTTACCTGATGGCGTGATCGTTTGCGGTCATTACCGAACGTTCTTTTTTCGAAAATGGGTTCGGCCGATTTTCTGTATAGTGTATGGCCAGCATAAGTTGGGATAGGCACACCCTTCCACTGTCAGTAGTGTACGAGCTCGCCGCTCGTCCGGATACACTGCATAATCTGCTCTGTTCTGTGTGAGTACCGAATCTTTTTTATTGATAATAAAGCTTTGTGGATAAAATTACTACACTATACGGCATCCTTGTTTCCTTTGGTTACTATATATGTGGATGATCTGAGGCTAAGTGAGAGACAGCGCTGTGCGCAGGAGCCACCCCCACAGGAGACACCAGCAGTGCCTGATTGACTATATGCTGTAACCTCAGGTTAATGAGGTAAGGGGCCATTACCTTACAGTGTAGGAGCATCTGCATGGGAAGCACCTGTATACACCTCACATCTCTACCTCAGCTTATTATTATGTGATACAATCCAGTCTGTATCTCCTCACCGTTTAGCATGTTTTAAAGCATCTGAAGCTGCTTGAGATTGCACAGATCACTGTTTGGATTTTTGAACACTGTATTGTTGCACAAGTCACTTTCTTTGAGAAACTTTCAACCTGCGGTTTTGCACTTTTTGTTTGGCATTGAATACTATATTATATCTTGTATGGATCCCTATGGACATTCATTATAATATTGCACGTTTAATTCGAATTAATTTTTGTTCCTACCATCATTGTGTTTTTACTCTTATTTACCTTATGTCACGTTTGAAACAATATTAGAGGTGTTTAGATTGCACAAGTCACTTTCTTTAATTTTAATACAGTTGGTGCTGCTATATAAGTCACCGTTTTGATGTATTTGAATATTGTGTTTTTAAGTACCCACTGTAGGTATAAGATATCTTTTTGCAGCAACTGTAGATCTCCACGGACACTTAGTGTAACTTTGTATACACCATCTTTCTTTTTTGTTTTATGCATTGGAGACCTTTTTTGATCCCACTGAGTTTTGGGTTTTTATATGTATGATTTTAGAGTGATTAGACACTTTTGTTTATTTTCACATATTCACGTCCAATCCCACACAGCACGTTAGGCACTACAGCCATCGTGTGATCAGTAGGCTCCTTATTCCACGGCCACTATTGTCTATACCTTAGCCACTGATTACTACTATATACCCACACTTGGGAAGTGTGGAGAACATTAGGATTAGCATAGCACCACCCCTACCTATTTAATCTCTCTTTTTCTGGGGTCAGGTTGGACCCTATTTGGTGCAAGCTGCTTTTCCCTTACCAACATCACAGATTTATACATGATAGCGCAGGAATAATATAATTTATCAGCAAGTGGAGTGTCATGCAGCTGCAGCGGAATTGAGTGCTTCGATACAAAGGCAGCATCAATGAACAGGCCTGCAGCCCCAGAGTTGATTAGAGCCTGTATCTCGAAGGACGACTAAGGTCATACTAGCTCATACTTGATGGTATCCGAGAGCCCATGAGAAAAGCAGCCATGAGGGCCTCATTTTTCCAAGCAACCTCTGCTGCCAGAGTACGGAATTCAATGGTGTAATCGGCAACAGCTCTCATACTTTGTTTGATGGACATGAGGCACTTGGCAGCAGAAGCAAAGCGTGCGGGAATGTCAAATACCCTTTTAAAAGAAGCCACAAACTCTGGGTAACTCAAGACAACAGGTTTTTTCGCCTCCCATGGAGGGTTTGCCTAGGCCAAGGCTCTCTCAGAAAGTAAAGATATCACAAAACCTACTTTGCTTCTGTCTGTGGGAAATGCCTGGGGCAGCATCTCAAAGTATATCTCAACCTGGTTGAGAAACCCTCTGCATTGGACTGGATCGCCCCCAAATCGCTGGGGAAGGTGAGCGGAATCAGACATACCTCTTATAGAGGTAATAATGGAGGCGGGTGCCTGCACAGAGACTAGAGCAGCAGAAGGGATGGCCTGCAACACAGGTTGTACCGGAGCAGCCACAATGGGAGATTCCAGGTGAGTTGTGTGACTCAGTAGCATTTGTAATGCCATGGCAAGCTGATCCATGCTGTGATCCTTCTCATCCAATCTGGAAAAAATATTACCAACAAGTGGATTGACTGCATCTTGTGAATTCATGGCCTTCGCCTACTGTCAGAAACCATGAATCAGACTGAGACAGAAGTACAGTCAAATCACACTTGTTTTACAATAATAATAAGAAGGTAAACAGAGTAAACCTAGTCAAAACATAGCCAGAGTTCAGAACCGGAATGAATAGTCAGACAAGCCAAAACGCCAGGGAGCCAGAGATGAGCGTAGTAGAACAGCAAACAGGATCTTGAGCCAGAAGGAATGTCACTCCAAGCAAGTCTTTAACAGGAACACAGGAGAGCGTCTCTAGAGATGTGACCAAAGCGAAGTCAGAGATCATTTGGGCTGGTTGGCTTAAGTAGGCAGGACTGATGAGCAGGATATCGACAGGTGAGTCACAGTGGAGAGAAAGGAGCTGGCAATTAGCCGACAGCTGAGTGGCCAGCTTTGACAGTAATTTAATCTTAGTATAAATACAGCTGTTCCGTGAAGTCCTCAGAGGTTTGTTAGAGAACCTTACTGACCAAACAGCACAATGAAGGCCAAGGAACACACCAGACAGATCAGGGATAAAGTTGTGGAGAAGTTTCAAGCAGGGTTTGGTTATAAAAAAGATCCCAAGCTTTAAACATCTCACTGAGCACTGTTTAATCCATCATCCAAAAATGGAAAGAGTATGGCACAACTGCAAACCTACCAAGACATGGCCATCCACCTAAACTGACAGGCCAGGCAAGGAGAGCATTATTCAGAGAAGCAGTCAAGAGGCCCATGTTAACTTTGGAGGGGCTGCAAAGATCCACGACTCTGGTGGGAGAGTCTATCTACAGGACAAATATTAGTCGTGCTGCACTCCTAAAAATTTGGCCTTTATGGAAGAGTGGCAAGAAGAAAGCCATTGTTGAAAGAAAGCCATAAGAAGTCCTGTTTGCAGTTTGTGAGATTCCAGGTGGGGGACACAGCAAACATGTGGAAGAAGGTGCTCTGTTCAAATGAGACCAAAATTGAAGTTTTTGGCCTAAAAGGAAACACTATGTGTGGCGGAAAACTAAGACTGCACAACACCCTGAAAACACCATCCCCACCGTGAAACATGGTGGTGGCAGCATCATATTGTGGGGATGCTTTTCTTCAGTAGGGACAGGTAAGCTGGTAAGAGTTGATGGGAAGATGGATGGACCCAAATACAGGGCAATCTTAGAATAAAACCTGTTAGAGTTTGCAAAAGACTTGAGACTGGGGCGGAGGTTCACCTTCCAGCAGGACGATGACTCTAAACATACAGTATCTCACAAAAGTGAGTACACACTTCGCATTTTTGTAAATATTTTATTATATCTTTTCATGTGACAACACAGAAGAAATGACACTTTGCTACAATGAAAAGTGAGTAGTGAGTGTACAGCTTGTATAACAGTGTAAATTTGCTGTTCCCTCAAAATACACACAGCCAATAATGCTCAAACCACTGGCAACAAAAGTGAGTACACCCCAAAGTGAAAATATCCAAATTGGGCCCAAGGTGTCAATATTGTGTGTGGCCACCATTATTTTTCAGCACTGCCTTATCCCTCTTGGGCATGCAGTTCACCAGAACTTCACAGGTTGCCACTGGAGTCCTCTTCCACTCCTCCATGATGTCATCATGGAGCTGGTGAATGTTAGAGACCTTGCACTCATCCACCTTCCATTTGAGGATGCCCCACAGAAACTTAATAGGGTTTAGGTCTGCAGACACGCTTGGCCAGTCCATCACCTTTACCCTTAGCTTCTTTAGCAAGGCAGTGGTCGTCTTGGAGGTGTGTATGGGGTCCTTATCATGTTGGAATACTGCCCTGCAACCCAGTCTCCGAAGGGAGGGGATCATGCTCTGCTTTAGTATGTCACAGTACATGTTGGCATTCATGGTTCCTTCAATGAACTGTAGCTCCCCAGTGTCTGCACACTGGAGCAAAGTGTAATTTCTTCAGCGTTGTCACATGAAAAGATATAATTTGTGAGATACTGTGTATATATATATATACATATATATATATATATATATATATATATATATATATATATATATATATATATATACAGTATCTCACAAAAGTGAGTACACCCCTCACATTTTTGTAAATATTTTGTTATATCTTTTCATGTGACAACACTGAAGAAATGACACTTTGTTACAATGTAAAGTAGTGAGTGTACAGCTTGTATAACAGTGTAAATTTGCTGTCCCCTCAAAATAACTCAACACACAGCCATTCATGTCTAAACCACTTGCAACAAAAGTGAGTACACCCCTAAGTGAAAAAGTCCAAGTTGGGCCCAATTAGCGATTTTCCCTCCCCGGTGTCATGTGACTCGTTAGTGTTACAAGGTCTCAGGTGTGAAAGGGGAGCAAAATTTAGTGTTATCTCTCTTTCATACTGGTCACTGGAAGTTCAACATGGCACCTCATGGCAAAGAACTCTTTGAGGATCTGAAAAAAAGAATTGTTGCTCAATATAAAGATGGCCTAGGCTATAAGAAGATTTCCAAGACCCTGAAACTGAGCTGCAGCATGGTGGCCAAGACCATACAGTGGTTTAACATGGCAGGTTCCACTCAGAACAGGCCTCGCCATGGTCTACCAAAGAAGTTGAGTGCACGTGCTCAGCGTTATATCCAGAGGTTGTCTTTGGGAAATAGACATATGAGTGCTGCCAGCATTGCTGCAGAGGTTGAAGGGGTTGGGAGTCAGTCTGTCAGTGCTCAGACCATACACCGCACACTGCATCAAATTGGTTTGCATGGCTGTCGTCCCTGAAGGAAGCCTCTTCTAAAGATGATGCACAAGAAAGCCCGCAAACAGTTTGCTGAAGAGAAGCAGACTAAGGACATGGATTACTGGAACGATGCCCTGTGGTCTGATGAGACCAAGATAAATTTATTTGGTTTAGATTGTGTCAAGCGTGTGTGGTGGCAACCAGGTGAGAAGTACAAAGACAAGTGTGTCTTTTCTACAGTAATGCATGGTGGTGGGAGTGTCATGGTCTGAGGCTGCATAAGTGCTGGGGAGCTACAGTTCATTGAGGGAACGATGAATGCCAACATGTACTGTTACATACTGAAGCAGAGCATGACCCCCTTCCTTCAGAGACTGGGCCGCAGGGCAGTATTCCAACATGATAGAAACCCCAAACACACCTCCAAAACGTCCACTGTCTTGCTAAGGAAGCTGAGGGTAAAGATGATGGAATGGCCAAGCATGTCTCCAGACCTAAACCCTATTGAGCATCTGTGGGGCATCCTCAAACGAAAGGTGGAGGAGCGCACGGTCTCTAACACCCCCCAGTTCCGCGATGTCATCATGGTGGCGTAGAGGAGGATGCAATGCTGGAAAATAATGGTGACCACACAAAATATTGACACTTTGGGCCCAATTTGGACATTTTCACTTTTGGGTGTACTCACTTTTGTGAGATACTGTGTGTATATATATATATATATATATATATATATGCACACATACACACACACACATATATATATATTTATATATATTGACAAAGGGATAGTCTTTTACTATGTAAAGATGCAGGCAGTGCCTGTTTCAGCCTGCAAAGTGTCTGAGCAGATGTTAAACTAATTGTCAGGTGGGTTTTGTCCACAAAAGGGAGTAATCTTCAGTTAGCAAGGAGACAAACTGCTTCAGCAGCAGTGCGTGTGTGGACAGGTCTTATAGAGAGACTCTCTGACCAGCTGGATGCCTAAGGGAAAATTCATGCTCTGCTAAAGAAGGCTGAGGGTCTAAACAGACTAAACAGCCAGGACCAGGAGGCTATATATATATATATACACACATGTATATGTGTATGTATTTTTTCAAGCTTACTGCAATACTTACTGCAGATAATTAGATAGTATAACTATAGGTCATGGTGAAAAGGGATTAAAGCAATCTAAAAGCCTTTCTTAAAAAAGAAGGTATTCACATGGAATTTAATGGAATGAGACATGTGAATTGCTTTTGCAGTTAATTTGTAAATATTATTTGCTGATATGTTTCTTTTTAATTCCACCAGGTGGTGTTGTAGTTCCTCTCTTTTTCTTTTACCATTGTTAATCTATTTTGTTAAATGGTTAGTGAGTTGTCTAACAGTATTTTAGTTGCGTCTAAAAAATTCAATAATTTCTTTAACCACCTCAATACTGGGCACTTAAAACCCCCTTCCTACCCAAGCCATTTTTCAGCTTTCAGCGCTGTCACACTTTGAATGACAATTGTGTAGTCATGCTACACCATGTGACATTTTTATCATTTTATTCACATGAATATAGCTTTCTTTTGGTGGTATTTAATCACTCCTGAGTTTTTTATTTTTTCCAAAAAAAAGTATTTCTTAGTTTCTGTCAGTAAATTTTGTAAATAAGTAATTTTTCTCCTTCACTGATGGGCGCTGATGAGGCGGCACTGATTAGGTTGCACTGATGAGAAGGCACGAATATAGCACACATATGGGCACTGATAGGTGGCACCGATATGTGGCACTGATGAACACTGATAGGCGGCGCTGGGCACAGATATGCGGCACTGGTGGGCAGATAGGCGGCATGGATAGGCGGCACTGATGGGCACTGATGGGCATTGATGGGCACCAGTGATGGGCATTGATGGGCAGCACTGATAGCCATCACTGACTGACATCACTGATGGCCACTGATTGCTGGCACTTGTGGGCACTGATTGCTGGCACTTGTGGGCACTGGTTGGCATTGCTGGCAGTGGCATTGCTGGCACTTAATTGTAATCAGGGCACTGACGATCAGTGCCCTGATTACATCCCTAGTTTTCCTCTGTGAGGAGATGCTGCTAATTGGCTCTCCTCTCCTTACAGTCTGTTGATTAAGGGCATCTCCGTGTTTACATGTGACCGGCTGTGATTGGACACAGCCGATCACGTGGTTAAAGAGCCAAGGCCGAGGCTCTTTACACAGATCGGGGTCGCGTCGTGTCCTAGCAACGCGGCGCAACCGCCACACTGCACGCCCCCAGGGGGTGAGTGAGAGCGGTCGTTCTGGAGGGCCATCATATGACGCCCACCCAGAACGAGAGCCACACTGCTCAGCCGTCATTTGACGGCGGGCGGGAAGAGGTTAAATATTAGCTTGTGAAAATTAAAACATTTTAGATTACAGTTACTTATATAGAGCATTTTGTCTGGATAGAAAGCATTAGCTGTATTTTTTTCATAGAAAGTATTTAAAGTATAACTTTTTTTTTTAGCTTTGGATAGAATGGAGATGGATTAGAACACCTATCAGTTTGTATTGCTGTCCGTGCCCCTGTCAGCAGATCCGTGCTCTCTATTTGTCCCGTTTCACCGTTATCTTTAGGGATGAGAATATGCGAACAGGCAAAACATTTGTGTGAACACGCGAACACCGTTAAAGTCAATGGGACGCGAACGTGAAAAATCAAAAGGGCTAATTTTAAAGGCTTATATGCAAGTTATTGCCATAAAAAGTGTTTGGGGACCCAGGTCCTGCCCCAGGGGACATGTATCAATGCAAGAAAAAAGTTTTAAAAATGAACATTTTTTGGGAGCAGTGATTTTAACCGCTTCAGCCCCAGAAGATTTTACCCCCTTCCTGACCAGAGCACTTTTTGTGATTCGGCACTGCGTCGCTTTAACTGACAATTGTGCGGTCGTGCGACATTGCAACCAAACAAAATTGACGTCCTTTTTTTTCCCCCAAATAGAGCTTTCTTGTGCTGGTATTCGATCACCTCTGCGGTTTTTATTTTTTTCGCTATAAATAAAAAAAGAGCGACAATTTAAAAAAAAAAATGCATTATTTTTTACTTTTTGCTGTAATAAATATCCCCCCAAAAAATATAAAAAAAATATTTTTTCCTCTGTTTAGGCTGATATGTATTCTATATATTTTTGGTAAAAAAAACGCAATAAACGTATATTGATTGGTTTGCGCAAAAGTTATAGCGTCTACAAAATAGGGGATAGTTTTATGGCATTTTTATTAGTAATTTTTTTTTCTAGTAGTAATGGCTGCGATCTGCGATTTTTATTGGGACTGCGACATTATAGCGGATACATCGCACAATTTTGACACATGTTTGGGACCATTGGCATTAATACAGCGAATAATGCTATAGAAAATGCATTGATTACTGTAAAAATGTCACTGGCAGTGAAGGGGTTAACACTAGGGGGCAATCAAGGGGTTAATGTGTTCCCTAGTTTGTGTTCTAACTGAAGGGGGGAGGGAACTGTGTAGGGAAGATGACAGATTTCTGTTCATACTCGTCTCAGGGGGCCCCCTAGTGGCCACAGGGCGAAGCGACGTAACGTTGTTTCGCCCAGCCGTGCCATTCTGCTGCAGTACAGCTGCGGCAGATGGTCGGCAAGTGGTTAATAATGCTTAAAGTGTAACAATAAAAATGAAATATTACTTTAAATATCTTGCCTGGGGGGAGGTGTCCTTAGTATGCCTGTACAGTAGCACATCTTTCTTATGTTTATAACAGTGCCACAGCAATAATCTTTATTTGAAAATGTTTCATTATACAACATACAAAAGATATAAAACAAAACAGAGAGGAGTAAAGACATACAGAAAGAGTCCTCGATGGTGTCTTATGCATTGCTCAATTTAACTGGTTAAAGAAATAAGGGGAGGGGTGTGAGAGGGGGCAAAGGAACATCATGCAAACTTTGTCATATGAACACTAACATCAATGAATCACCCCTGTCACTCCCCCTTGACATGACGCTAATGATGACTCAGACCCCCAAACATGGATAAGAAACTGGAAGTAACCAAAAATAAAAGAACAAAGTAAAATTGAAAAACACCAAACAGAACAAAATAACCTAAACATATAAAGGCATCATTCCATGCTGGTTTGTTTCGTGTAGGGATCGGGAGCCCCTACAATCCCAGCCCCATTAACAGAAGGGGCTGCCACATGCTGGGACCCCTGAGAGCCAGGTGTGACTTTACTTATATAGTGCGTCCAAGTGGCCCATATAGTATAAAACTTATCATAGCTGTCTTTACATTTTGCTATCCATTCCTCTGCAGCCATGAAGTTATTCACTAAAGTAATCCATTCAGTAGGTGTAGGAATTTGTGGTCTCTTCCAGTATATCGGCATTCACCTTTTTGGCCGCGTTGAGTAAATGAGGCAGTGCGGATTTGCGATACTGGCTGAGAGGAATGGTAGGAACATGCAACAAGAATTCCAATGGGGAGTCAGGTAGCTCAAGGTCTAGAATGGCCTTAAACTGGGCTTGTATATCTAACCAGAACGGCGGTATCTTAGGGCACTCCCACCCCTGAGGCCGCATTCCCTGCAGCAAGCGTTGGATACAGATGGGTATATTCTGGCAGGCTTAGAGGGAACTCCATACCACCAGGTAAGTACCTTAAAACTATTTTCCTGCATTTTTGTGTCCACCGACCTCGTATGGGTGAGACGGTAAAGGTGGTCCAACTGTTTCAGTAAAGACATGCTGAAGGTCTCTCTCCCACTCCCTTATATATCCAGGTTTCCCTCCGCTCTCCATCGACTGTAGTAACTCATATAGTACAGATATAGTGGAATAGCCGAGGTAGACATACAGAGCCGTTCAAAGGGAGACGCCGTGGTAGGGGAACGGCTATCATGGGATAATCTACAAAAAAATGTTGGAGCTGCCTATAGCCATTCATCCATGGGGAAAGATCCATACTTCATTCTCAATGTGGCCAGCGGCAATAAACCCTGGTCTTGGATAAAACCGCCACATCTCGACTCTCCATCGGCCGACCAAGCCTGAAAAAGGAGGGATGTTCCCCTGGAGTGAACCAGGGGAAGCCCCCCAAGGGACATAGAGGGGAAATCAAAGGAGCGAGCTGTCCCTTCCCATTCAAGGCATCCCAAGTTTCTAGGATATCAGTGGCCATAGGAGAGGCAAGTGCAGAAAATCCCCTACAGTCCCGGGGGATCCATGGGGCATGTGATAAATTACGGCCTGCTAAGAATTTGTCAAGCGGGACCCAAAGTTTAGAAGTTACATTATGGTACCAATCCAAGATGCGTTGTATCACTTCATAGTATTTGTGAATAACTGGGACACCCATACCCCCCTTGTTTTTAGGGCATTGTATAGTGCGAAGAGCCAAACAAGGGCTTTTCCCATTCCAAATATATTGCAAAAACAGGCTGTTCAGGGTTGAAAAGAAAGGTCTGGGCAATGAAATAGGCACCATTTGCAAGTAGAACAGAATACGAGGCAACACGTTCATTTTTAAAACACTGACTCGGCCCATCCAAGAGAAGGCAGTGCGGTCCCAACTCTTTAGGTCCACTCTGATAGTAGAAAGCAATGAGGCATAATTGCAGGTGTATAACTGGGAGCAGCGTGTGGGTAAGTAAACTCCCAAATATTTTAGCGAGGCCTGCAGCTGTGTATGCAAATCCAAGGGCACATTTAGGGACAGGATCTCTGACTTATTATGATTTATTTTAAAATTGGACAGCAGGTTAAAGTCCTTCAGTTCAGCCATGATATTAGGGAGAGAGATCAGGGGGTCTGAGACATAGAACAGGACATCATCTGCATAAGCAGATAACTTATGCTCTGTCGGCCCCACCGTAAAACCTTTAATAGCACTGTTAAGGCAGATTAAGCAGTGGCTGGAGGGTTAAAGCGAAAATGAGGGGGGATAAAGGACACCCCTGTCGCGTCCCATTGCGGATAGGGAATGAGTCCGATAGTAGCCCATTCGCTTTCATTTTGGCTTCCGGGGAGCTATAAAGGGAGGATATCCACGGCAGTATGTTGGAACCCAGACCAGGTCTGGTCAACACCGTTTGCTGGTAAGTCCAATCCACCCTGTCAAATGCTTTCTCGGCATCAGTGGAAAGCAAAAGACGGGGGGCACGCGGCCTGTGATTCAACTCAATGAATTAACTGGATTGCTCTATTAGAACTGTCCCTGGCCTCTCTCCCCATAATGCACGCCATTTGATCAAGGTGTATGACCGTTGGAAGGATCGGTTTAAGTCGATTGGCCAAAATTTTTGCTAATATTTTAATATCAGTATTCAGAAGCGAAATTGGCCTATAATTCCCGGGGATGGAGTGATCTTTCCCTTCCTTGGGGAGAACTGTAATGTGGGCCATCAGCGCCTCCTTGGGCATCACAGTACCTGATGCCAAAGAATTGAAATAGGCACACATGGTGCTGGAAAGCAGTGATGGAAACTTCCTTTAATAGGCGTTCGTGAAGCCATCAGGGCCAGGGCTCTTCCCTTTGGGGAGGTCTTTAATAACCGACTCAATTTCTGACAAGGAGATGGGGGTATCCAGCTGGTTGCTAATCGAGGTAGCGAGCTGCGGGGACTGGGCCTCCTTTAAATATTGCAGAATACATTCCACCCTCTGAGGTTCTGTGGAACCAAGTAGAGTGGTAGGGAGGTGGTATAGTTGGGCATAGTAATCCCAGAAGGCATTAGCTATTTTTGAGGAATGAACCACGGATGATCCCATCACAGTGGTGAGCTTATGTATATGTCCTGAGTCACATTGACTTTTGAGAGCTTGTGCGAGTAGTCTCCCACATTTGTTGCCATAATGCTAACATTGAGGGTAATGCAGCGTTTATGGGTGAGTTCAGCCGAGCGGATTTTGGACAAGAGAGTCTGCAGTTCCCCCTCCCTTGCTCTTTTCATTCTAGAACCCTGGGAGATTAGCTCCCCTCGAACCACTGCTTTATGTCCTTCCCATATAGAACCTATTCCAACTTCACCCGTCTTATTCTCAGCAAAGTATAAGGAGATGGTGTTGGAAACCTGTTTCTGAGCCACTGCGTCATCCAGTATACCCTCGTTCAGGCACCAGTTCCATGTCCGCCCATCCGAAGACAGGGGATGCAGGGAAATGGAAACCAGAGCATGATCGGATATAGTTATGGAGCCAATGGATGCGCCAGATAGGGAGTCAAAGGAAAACTGGTCCATCACCAGAAGGTCTATACGGGTATAGACATTATGGGTGGCCGAGAAATAGCTATAGTCTCTACAGTGGGATGGAGCAGCCTCCAACAGTCGACCAAATGATGCGCCTGCAGGGACTTTCTGAAGTGTTTCAGGAAAGCAAACGAATGAGCAGAATGGCCTGAGGAAGTATCTAATTGTGTATCGAGGCTAACATTAAAATCATTCCCCAATATTAGCTGGCCTTCCTGGAAGATGGAGAGAGATTCTAGGACAGAGTCCAGAAAAGTAAGCTGTTTACTCTTCGGGGCGTAAACAGCTTTAAACGTCAACTCATGGTCAAAAATAGTGCCTTTAGGAAACACAAACCTACCATTAGGGTCCGCCAAATGGTCTAGTGGGAACAAAGGGGCATTGTTTGTGAATAGCTATAGCAACCCCCCAGATTTGGGTCGCGGGGAGTTGCTCAAGTACCATGATTTATGCAGGTGAGTAGGGAGACAGGGTAACGAGTCAGTGCAAAAGTGTGTTTCCTGTAAAAAAAGTATGTGTGCGCCCAGACGTTTTGTTTCAAGCCACAACTTACTGCGTTTCGAAAATACTGCATAAATAAAACAAAAAAGACAAAACGAACAACATAAGAAACACAAAGCCCGAAGGGCGCACCAAAGTGCAGTAACACCACTAGTCGGGAGCCACCATTCAGTCCTCAAGACAAGGAGACAGTGGAGGCCAGCAAGCAGCGTTAGGTCCAAAAAAACGTAACCTTTACTCAGAGGAGTTGACCTATTGGGGTAGGTGGTGAGGCATGGAGAGCGAGTCAAAAGGGGGACCCGCTACTAACAGGAGGTGCAGGCCTGCACCCCAACTTAGAGCAGATAATAGTACAGCAGCTGGAAGGAATGGGGGAACTCTTGGTGTGGCAGGGAGGCCTTCAGCGATCTGTTCAGCTAGTCAGGTTGTTCCCCGGGGGAAGGAAGTGGCGCTTGTCCGGAGGGGCCTCCCCTGGGCCCATTGCGTCTTCTGCGGCGAGCCGGGCGCCAAAGCTGAGGACGATGTGGGTGAGGTATCTACAGGGATGTTCTCCAGTCGGGGATGTCCACAGGAGGCAATCCAAGGGAATCCAGAAACTGGGGTAGGTCATCTTTATTCCGCAAGGTGAACTGCTGGCCATCTTTGGTAGCTGAAAGGCTGAAAGGGAAACCCCATCTGTAAGTCAGCTGTGCGTCCTGCAGAATTTCCAGTAGTGGTTTGAGGGCATGACGTTGCATCAGTGTGCGTCTGGAGAGGTCTGGGAAGAAGGTTAACTTGGCACCATCGAAATCCACATGATGGGTTCCCCTGACTTGAAACATGATGCGTTCCTTTAATTAATATTTATGCAATTTACAGATAATGTCTCTGGGCTTGTCAGGATCCTCAGATGGTGGGCGGAGAGCCCTGTGGGCCCAGTGAATTTCTATATGATCCAGTGCTTGGCGGGCCAATATTTGCTTAAAGACACCCTGCAAGGTGGGTACTGTGTCCCATGGGCCCGTAGCTTCTGGCAGACCTCTGATCCGGATGTTAACCCTGCGACTCCTATTTTCAAAGTCATCCATTTGATCCAGCAGGGTATTAATCCTGTGATCTTGCATTTTACATCTCTGAGTGAGTGCCTGTATATCAGGAGTAGTTTCTTCCCACTGTGTCTCCAAAGCCTCTACTCTGCCCCATAAATGAGCTATGTCAGCCTTCAGGGCTTCAATGTCCTGGTGCAGGGCCTTCTCTACCGGCGCCATCTTGGAAGTACCTGTTGTTCCCCTGCTGGTCTCGGAAAAGTAATTGTCCAGCGATCCAGACCAGCTCCGGGAGGTCCGCTGTAGTGGCAGGGGCGGCTTGTGCTTCGGAGGCATGTTTTTATGCCAATTTCTCCCCTGGAAAGCTGCTGTATGGGTGGTATGTTGAATGGGTCACACAGGGCTCAGGTAGAGCATGTCCTCACTCGTGCCGCAGTCATGCCCCCCAAAAAAATGTAATTTAAAACTGCTCGCAGTTGTAATGTATTGTCGGATCCCGGCAATATAGATAAAAATACCAAAAAAAAAAAATGGAGTAGATATCCCCCCAAAATCCATACCAGATCCTTCATTAAGAGGAACATCGCACTAAAATTTTTTTAAAAATGGCGTGGGGGTCCCCCAGGCACTATATACTCTGAACAGCAGTATATATACTATACAGCCTGCCCTATATACTCTGCAGAAAAACTGGGCCTTAGGTGTTGGTGGTACCAGAACACTGTAAGCCCTCACAGTTACTCTTGTTGGGGGTACGAACGGGCCCTGCTGTGAAATATTATATCAAAAATTGTAATTATATGGCCCTGTTAAACAGGGGCAGAAAAATTGGGCCTTGGGTGGTGGTGGGGCCACAACACTGTAAGCCCTCACAGTTTCTCTTGTTGGGCGCAGAAACGGGCCCTGCTGTGAAATATTGTATCAAAAATTGTAATTACATGCCCCTGTTAAACGGGCAGAAAAATTGGGCCTTGGTTGGTGGTGATGGTGCCACAACACTGTAACCCCTCACAGTTACTCTTGTTGGGGGCAGGAACGGGCCCTGCTGTGAAATATTACAGGCAGTCCCCTAGTTACAAACATCCGACTTACAAACAACGCCTACTTACAAACGGAGGGAGACAACAGGAAGTCAGAAGAAATCTACTCCTAGGAAGGGAAATTAATTCCTGTAAGAGTTATTAAGGGAAAAAGGTACCTCCACTGATGCTTTATCACCAAGGCTTGTTTCCACAACAACCCAAAATTTTCAAAATCCAATTGTCATTGGGACAGAAAGTGAGGTGAAATCTTCTGAACAGGGGCACAGACAGCAAAAACAACATTACCGGGGTGTTAACCCTTCCCTATGCTATCCAAAAAGATTAAAAATACATTTTTTAACTGTAGCTTCAGCCAAAAAAACTATCTGCTTTGAACAAACCTAAAGACGCTATATTGTTTGTAACCCAGGGAACGCCTGCATATCAAAAATTGTAATTACATGCCAGTGTTAAACAGGGGCAGAAAAATTGGGCTTTGGATGGTGGTGGTGGCCTAAACCAAAGATATTGTTGGAAGCTAGCATCGTCAAAGGTCAGGAGGAATAGGATAGTCAGAATAGGCAGTCTTCAAGGGTTCCCAGATCCATAGCAAATTCAGTTACATCAGCATCAGGTGCTTGATAGCTGCTGATCCAAGACTGATTCATTTTTATGAATGTGAGCCTATCAACTGAGTCTGTAGACAGGCGCATTATTTGATCCATTACAAACCCTCCAGCAGCACTGAATGTGCATTCAAAAAGCACGCTGGATGCAGGGCTGGCCAGTAGCTCAACTGCATATTGAGCAAGTTCTGGCCAGTGATCTATCCTCAAGACCCAGTAACCCAGTGGATGCTCTGTTAGAAAGGTCTCCAAGTCTGCTCTTGCCCCTAGATATTCTTGCACCACATAATGCAGACGCTGGCGATGGTTGCTTGCACCAATCAGACCTTGGCGCTGAAAAATTATTTAAAGGCATCGGTCAGCCGGCCACCTTCTCCACCGCTCTTCTTCTTACTGAACAAAGCCTCAGCAACACGTTGTCCAGCACCAGGAAATGGTAACCTCCCAGGGTCTGGAAATACGTTGCACAAACCTTTCTTTAACCATTTCCCGCCCACCCTATAGCGGATTGACGTCCGGGAAGTGGTTCAGTTATCCTGACTGGACGTCATATGACGTCCAGCAGCCTGACACACCACTACACCGATCTTGGTAAAGAGCCTCCGGCGGAGGCTCTTTACCACGTGATCAGCCGTGTCCAATCATGACTGACCACGCTGCCAATGGAAAGAGCCATTGATTGACTTTTCCTCACTCGTGTCTGATCGATGCGAGTAGAGGAGAGCCGATCGGCGGTTCTCCTGACAGGGGGGGTCTGCGCTGATTGTTTATCAGCGCAGCCCCCCCTCAGATCACCACACTGGACCACCAGGGATCACCACTAGGACCACCAGGGAAGGGGCAACAAATGGATGGCCAGGTATGTACCCCATGGCCATCCACATGTGCCCAATGCGCCCAATCTGTGCCAATCAGTGCCCACAAATGGGCACTGATTGGCACCATTATGTTCCAGATCTGCCCAGCAATGCCCCCAATATATTTTATCAGTGCCACCTGTCATTGCCCATCGGTGCCACCTGTCATTGCCCATCAGTGCCACCTGTCAGTGCCCATCTGTGCCCATCAGTACCCACCTATCAGTGCCCTATCAGTGCCACACATCAGTGCCACCCATAAGTACCCATCAGTGCCACCCATATGTACCAATCAATGCCACCTACGAGTGCCCATCAGTGCCGCCTATGAGTAGCTATCGGTGCCACCTATGAGTGCCCATCAGTGCCGCATACCAGTGCCACCTATCAGTGCCCATCTGTGCTGCCTATCAGTGCCCATCATCAGTGCCCGTCAGTTCCACCTCATTGGTTTCACCTCATCGGTGCCCATCAGTGCCGCCGTATCAGTGCCCGTCAGTGCAGCCATATCAGTGCCCGTCATTGAAAGAGTAAATGTACTTATTTACAAAAAATTTTAACAGAAACAAAGAAAAACTTGTTTTTTTCGAAATTTTCGGTCTTTTTTTATTTGTTGCGCAAAAAATAAAAACCGCAGAGGTGATCAAATACCACCAAAAGAAAGCTCTATTTGTGGGAACAAAATGATACAAAATTTGTTTGGGTACAGTGTAGCATGACCGCGCAATTGTCATTCAAATTGCGACAGCGCTGAAAGCTGAAAATTGGCCTGGGCGGGAAGGTGTCTAAGTGCCTGGTATTGAAGTGGTTAAAGCCTCCTGAAGATGTTTCATCCTCTGCTCCCTCTGCAAAGGCAGGATGATTTCTGCAACCTTACCCTTGTAACGTGGATCAAGAAGGGTTGCCAGCCAGTAATGATCCCTCTCCTTGATACCACGAATCCTAGGGTCCTTTTGCAGGCTTTGCTGAACCAGGGAGGCCATGCAGCGTAAGTTTACACAGGCATTCGATTCTGAGTCCTCTGGGTCACTAAGGATCACATTATCCGTAATTACCTCCTCCCAGCCACGTACAACTCCTTGGGTTTCTGGGCACTGAAAACCATCTCTTGAAGACTGCTGCTAATCATCCTCTACATCCATGCTGACACAATCCTCCTCCTCTTCTTCCTACTGTGTGTTTGGTGGGCCTGCAGGAATGCCATCTGGATGAATGGGGCCTTGAGAGGAAAGGAAGTCCTCTTCTTCCTCCCGCTGTTCTGCCTCAAGTGCCCTGTCCATGATTCCACGAAGCGTGTGCTCCAGCAGGAAGACTAGAGGGACAGTGTCGCTGATGCATGCATTGTCACTGCTCACCATCCTTGTGGCTTCCTCAAATGGTGACAGGACAGTGTATGCATCCTTGATCAGTAGCCACTGGCGTGGCAAAAAGAAGCCAAGCTCCCCTGTCCCTGTCCTGGTGCCATACTTGCACAGGTACTCATTGATGGCCCTTTGCTGTGTGTGCAGCCGCTGTAGCATTGCCAACATTGAGTTCCACCTGGCTGGCATGTCACAAATGAGGCAGTTCGTGGGCAGGTTGCATTCCCTTTGAATGCCAGCCAGCTGAGCACTGGCATTGTATGACCGGCGTAAATGACCACAGACTTTTCTGGCCTGCCTCAGGAGATCTTGTAAGCCTGGGTACCTGCTCAAGAACCGAAGCACCACCAAATTCTGGACGTGTGCCAAACATGGAACATGGGTCAAGTGTCCCTGTTGGAGGGCGGAGAGAATGTTGGTGCCATTGTCGCATACAACCATTCCTGGCTGAAGCTGGCATGGCATCAACCACCTCTGAGCCTGCCCCTGCAGATCTGACAGAATCTCTGCCCCAGTGTGGCTCCTGTCTCCTAGGCAGACCATCTCAAGCACCGCATGGCATCTTTTATCCTGACTGCTTGCGAAGCCCCTTGAACCCTTATGGAGCACTGCTGGTTCAGAGGATAAATCTGCAGAAGAGGCTATAGAGGAAGAAGAAGAGGAGGAGGTGGAGGAGAGAGCAGTGGCAGAATTACCACTAGAATTTTGGAGGCGTGGTGGCGGAACAAGCTCCAACAACACTGGACCGTGTCCTGCATCCTTCCCAGCTGCCAGCAGAGTTACCCAGTGCGCTGTGAAGGAAAGGTAATGTCCCTGCCCATGCCTGCTGGACCATGAGTCAGCGGCAATATGAACCTTACTGCTGACTGCCCTGTCCAACGAGGCCAAAACATTGCCTTCCACATGCCGGTAGAGAGCCAGAATGGTCTTCCATGAAAAGAAATGGCATTTTGGAACCTGACACTGAGGTACATCACATTCCACAAATTCATGAAAGGGAACAGAGTCTACCAGCTGAAAAGGCAGCAGTTGCTGTGCTAGCAATTTGGCCAAAATAGCATTTAGGCGCTGAGCATGTGGATAACTGGGACTGAATTTTTTTACGGTTCAGCAACTGGGGAAGGGAAATTTGCCTGCTAAAATCAATTGGTGGTGTACTGCTAGCAGATTGACTGCAAGTACTTGGGGCACCTATTTCTACACCTTTATTCCTCTCAGTGCAGGTTTTTGAGAGGACTGGAGGTATAGTAGGGTTGGAGATCCCAGATGAGGAGCAAGGAGAAGTCCACCTTTTTCTTTGATGTGGGTTTTTCAAGTGCTGTTGCCAACGGACTGCATGGCAGGTCATCATATGTCTGGTCAAGCATTTGTTGCCCAAGCGGCTGCTGTTCTGGCCACGCTTGATCCGTTTCAGACATAGGTTGCAAACACCACACGTGTCAAAAAAGGCCCACACCAAGGAACTTGTCAGGGGGGAGTCAGCAGCACCCTGCACCTGCTGAGCTGTGCGGTGTGATGCAATAGAATAGGGTGGCTGCCCTTAAGCTGCCCCTAGAGGACATCCTGCCTTGTTGGAGTTGTAGCTCCTCCTCACTTTCCTTCTCTCTTCTCTCAGGCACCCAAGTACAGTCAGTGACCTCATCATCCCCTCCCTCCCTGTCACTGGAGAAAACTTTGCAGTATGCTGCAGCTGGGGGAACTTGACTGGCAGTTTCTTGTCCTTCTGTGCCACCCCCTCTCTCTAGGCTCACGTTACTCCCTTCCTCAACCTAGGAACCAGCCTTCAAATTGCTGCGAATTCTCCAGCAGCATATAACCGACACGGTGGTCGAATAATTCCGGGGACTCCTCTGTGCATGATGTTGGGGCTACAGAAGGAGTGACTGTGGACAAGGAGCCAGTGGAATAGGCTGCTTTGGCAGCTGCCTTGGAAGGCAAACTACTCTGAGCCTGAGTGACAGAGGGTGAGGAGGATGAGGACGGCTTTGTTATCCACTCCACCAACTCTTCTGCATGTTGTGGCTCAATAACATGGCCAGCAGCAGGGAAAAAAAGGACAAGCGTGCCCCACGGCCACCTGCATAGATACACGTAGACACAGAGGCTGCTTGCCCTCTTTTATTAGCCTGTGAGCATCTGCCTCTCCTTGGTGACCTTCCGGACATGATGTATTTTTTGTTTTGCAACACCACACTACACTGTAATTGACACTGTGTACACCGCCTGCACTGTATTAGCAACTGTACAATGGCTGCACTGTATTGTATACTGTGTACACCACCAGACATGTAGTAGAAACTGTACACACTGTATTAGATACTGTGTACACTGCCTGCACTGTATTAGAAACTGTACAATGGCTGCACTGTATTGTATACTGTGTACACCACCAGACATGTAGTAGAAACTGTACACAATGTATTAGATACTGTGTACACCGCCTGAAATGTATTAAAAAGTATACACCACCGAATGCACTGTATATATAGGCTACACTGAATGCAGTGTTTATATGACTGTATATACAGTTGTGCTCATAAGTTTACATATCCTGGCATACCCTGGCATAATTTATGATTTCTTAGCCATTTTTCAGAGACTATGAAAGATAACACAAAAACTTTTCTTTCACTTATGGTTAGTGTTTGGCTGATGCCATTTATTATCAATCAACTGTGTTTTAAATCATAATAGCAACAGAAACTACCCAAATGACCCTGATCAAAAGTTTATATACCCCAGTTCTTAATACCGTGTATTGCCCCCTTTAACATCAGTGACAGCTTTTTTGTGGTATTTGTGGATGAAGCTCTTTATCTTTTCAGATGGTAAAGCTGCCCATTCCTCTTGGCAAAAAGCCTCCAGTTCCTGTAAATTCTTGGGCTGTCTTGCATGAACTGCACGTTTGAGATCTTCCCAGAGTAGCTCAATGATATTGAGGTCAGGAGACTGAGATGGCCACTCCAGAACCTTCACTTTATTCTGCTGTAGCCAATGACAGGTCGACTTGGCCTTGTGTTTTGGATCATTGTCATATTGGAATGTCCAAGTACTTCCCATGCACAGCTTCCTGGCTGATGAATGCAAATGTTCCTCCAGTATTTTTTGATAACATACTGCATTCATCTTGCCAACAATTGTGACCAAATTTCCTGTGCCTTTGTAGCTCACACATCCCAAAAACATCAGCGATCCACCTCTGTACCTTTCATCATAGGCCTTGTTGACTCCTCTCCAAATGTACTGTTTAAGGTTGTGGCCAAAAAGCTCAATTTTGGTTTAATCACTCCAAATGACTTTGTGCTAGAAGATTTGAGGCTTGTCTCTGTGCTGTTTGGCGTATTGTAAGTGGGATACTTTGTGGCATTTGGGTAGTAATGGCTTTCTTCTGACAACTCAACCATGGAGCCCATCTTTCTTCAAGTGCCTCCTTATTGTGCATCTTGAAACAGCCACACCACATGTTTTCAGAAAGTCCTGTGTTTTTTACCTGAAGTTATTTGTGGGTTTTTCTTTGCATCTTGAACAATTTTCCTGGCAGTTGTGGCTGAAATTTTAGTTGGGCCACCTGACCGTGGTTTGGTTTCAACAGAACCCCTCATTTTCCACTTCTTGATTAGAGTTTGAACACTGCTGATTGGCATTCTCAATTCCTTGGATATCTTTTTATATTCCTTTCCTGTTATGTACAGTTAAACTTCCTTTTCCCGTAGATTCTTTAACAGTTCTTTTGCTTTCCCATGACTCAGAATCCAGAAACATCAGTGGAGCACTGGATGAAAGATGCAAGGGTCTATCAGGAGTCCAGAAACTCATTGACGTTTTATACACACACACATTAATTTTAAGCAAACAAATCACAGGTGAGGATGGTTACCTTTAATAGCCGTTCAAGCCCCTCTGTGTCAACTTGTGTGTATGTAAACTTTTGATCAAGGTAATTTGGGTAGTTTCTGTTGCCATTATGATTTTAAAAGAGTAAACACAGTTGACTGATAAAAAATGGCTTCAGCCAAACACTAACCATGAGTGGAAGAAAAGTTTTTGTGTTATCATTCATATTCTCTGAAAAATGGCCGAGAAATCATCAATTCTGCCAAGGTATGTAAACTTATGAGCACAACTGTATATATTAATACACCGCCTGGCGTCTATTAGAAAATGCACACACTGTATTAGATACTGTGTACACCGCCTGCACTGTGTTAGCAACTATACAACGGCTGCACTGTATTGTATACTGTGTACACCACCAGAAGTGTAGTAGAAACTGTACACACTGTATTAGATACTGTGTACACTGCCTGAAGTGTATTACAAACTGTACACACATTGGGGAGGATGAGGATGTGATGCTTCCTTGTTGGGGAGGGGCCTAATCATGGCGCCGAGTGGGAGCGTGTAGAAGGCACTCCGGGGAGACCGGTGGGAGACCCGCGGTGTGAGAGGCTGCAGTGGCTCCCTGCATGAAAGCCTCTTGGATCGACATACGACAGGACTGAGCGCTGGGTTCTGCCGAGGCAACGTTCCCCAGCATAGACCATATGCTGGCCGAGGAATAGGAGCTCCAGTATCTGAAGATGAGCCAGTGGAATGCACCTGAGCTCCGTCCTTACCGGCCCACCCCCTCGTCCCCTATTGAATCAGAAGGAACGAAGAGGAGAGGAGGTGAGCAAAGCACAGTGGAGACGGGAGACGCCGAAGCTCATGCTGGATGATTCTGATCTGAAAAAAATAATGAATAAAATATTTAACCCCCTACTGGATAAAAAGGAAGAGGACGATCTAAAGATAGAATGAGTTCATAGGATTACAAATCCTCCAAATCTAGCAGCAGACCTACCCGAGATGTCATAGCAAGATTTCAACTGTATGAAGAAAAAGCAAAAATCTGGAGGAGAGGCATACCCGCATTAAAATATGAGGGCGCAGACCTTCAAATCTTTACAGATCTATCCCAAGAAAGTTTGGCTAGAAGAAGACTCCTAAAATATCTATTGGAACAAATGCGAATAAAGAATATTAAATATAGTTGTGGCTTCCCGCCATCTTTAATAGCCCAGAAGGAAGAAAGATCATCGAGAGACTAAGGTTCCCAGAAGACTTACAGGAATTTTGTAATAGACTGGGCATTCAGGTCCCAGCCATCCCAGGATGGTCAGAAGAAGGAATGACTGCACAGAATGAAGATGAACAATGACAGAAGTTGCAAGAAGAAGTTATCAAAAAAAAATAACAAAGAGACTGATTAGCAATAGGCCAAGGGAGACTGAGATAAGATAAAGTGGCCAAAGCTGAGCAGATTGGCGAGGGGAGAGAAGGGGTAGAGAGTTCCGGGGGAGGGGAGGCGGGTGGACGAAGAAGTGGGAAAGATGTAAGTAAAGGTGAATTGGTAGAAATGTCGATGGGGGAGGTTGGAGAACTGGGAAACTGGGGCCGCCTGGGCGCCCCTGTTCCCCCTTCAATGGATTGTGGGGGGTCGGAGGCGGGATGGTCAGAGCCTCACCTCAGGATAAGAGAATCATTGGGTGGTAATGGAGTGTGGTTCCACCTATGATTCTGGGGTGGAAATGTGGCCATGGGGGGGAGGGATGAGGGAAGGGGGGGGAGGCACCTCACAGGAAAGAGCAGAAGTAATACGTGGTAAAACTGGGACCCCCTACAGGCAATGTCAACCTCTAGTGGACAATCCTCACTTTAACCAGAGTATTCCTAGATGGCAAATAAAAGAGACGAGGTGTCTAGAAAAAGGGACAGGGAGTTTGGAGAATAAATGATGACAACAATATATTTTCTGACATATAATGTCCGAGGGTTAAATACACTGACAAAAAGACATAGAATCTTAAAAGAAATTAAACAATTATACAAGAGACGCATAGTTCCCAGGAAACAAATGTGAAGCTATACTCAAAAGATTTTCCAACGTGGTATTATGGAGACTCGACAACAAGGAGGGCAAAGGGCTTAGCAATCGGAGTAGCTAGAGGTGTTTGGTTCATATTGGAGGAAAGGATGACGGACCCTGAAGGACGATATCTCTTCTTTAAGGGTTGACTGTGTGAAATGGAATGCAGATTGGCAAATATTTATTGCCCCAATAGGAACCCAACAAATTACCTAAAGGAGGTCATGGGAAAATTAATGGATTTCAAAACAGGAAAGGTGATAATGACCGGAGACCTGAACTTTTGTATGTAACCTGGATTAGATAGTACGTCCCGTGCACAGGGGACTAGGAATGCCCATTTGAAAATGATAAAGCAGAAATTACATCAGTGTCAAATGATGGATGTATGGAGAGTGCAACACCCTAGGACACAAGATTATACATTTTACTTCCCTGTGCACGGGTCGTACTTTAGGATTGATTATATAATGGGACAACACAGGCTATTAGATTTGGTAATTGAAACAAATATAGAAATAACAACATTGTCATACCACGCCCCAGTGACGATGAAGATGAAGGTACCAGGAGCTCAACGACGGCCCTACTCATGGAAATCAAATGAGGAATTAATACAAGATAAGAAAGAGGAAGAAATAATAAAAAAAGAAATAGAACAATATTTTATAATAAATGACACAAAGGAGATATTGGATGCCACCTTATGGGAGGTGCATAAAGCCTACATCAGGGGGATCCTGATTTCTATAGGAGCAAGGAATAAAAAGGAAAGAATAAAAAATATGGAAAAATTAATAAAGTAAATATACGATTTAGAGCAAGGACACAAAAAATATAGTGGGCGAGATCAGGAGCTGTACCAGGCATTAGTAATAAAACTAGATGAATTAAAGGACCTAATGGAACAAGAGAAGGGTATTTAATAGAATATCAAAAGAAAGATACCCGTGGGGAAATAAAGTGAGTAAACATCTAGCAAGAATGCTGAAGAAAAAAAAATCAGTAAACTACATAGAAAAAATACAAAACAAAAAAGGGGAAATGGTATATGCGACAAAAGAAATAGTGAAAGTGTTTTTTACTATGGGACGTTATACTTGGTAAACCAAAAGGGGCAACAGGAAATAGGAAAAATAGAAAGGATAAAAGAATACCTAAAAAAACCTAAAAAAACCTTAACTACCCCAAGTAATAGAGAGTAGATTATCTAACCTAGAGAAACCTATAACAGAGGAGGAGATAAACATGGCGTTAAAAGAATCGGCCTCGGGAAAAGCCCAGGTCCAGACAGGTTCACGACTTACTATCTAAAAAAATGTAAAGGAATCTTAACACCAAAACTATGCCTTTATATGAACGGTTTGGGAACAAGGTATGAGATGAGTAGGGAAGCCTTACTGGCCTCGATAACAATCATTGTGAAGGAGGGGAAAGATAGTACTTTATGTTCAAGTTACAGACCAATATCTCTGTTGAACACAGATACAAAATGACCGACCTGGTCCACGCTGACCAGCCAGGTTTTATCCCAGGAAGAGAAGGGAAAGACAACGCTGTGAGAATGTTGCTCTTACTTCAGAAAATCAGAAAGGGAACTACCCAAGGTCTACTTCTGTCGATAGAAGACGAATAGGCATTCGACAGAGTGGACTGGGGATTTATGATGAATACGTTGGAAAATATGGGAATAGGCCCAAGGATGATTCAATGGATCAAAGTACTATATAAATATCTTATGGCAACCATAAACATCAATGGAATTGCCCCCCCCCCCTTCAAAATGTACAATGAGATGAGACAGGGTTGTCCCCTTTCACCACTTTTTGTGTTGTCATTGGAACCCCTCTTAGCAACAATCCGTTAGAACCCAGACATAGGAGGCATTAAGATAGAGGAGGAGGAGCATAAATTAGCAGCATTTGCTGACGATGTCTTGTTTTATATTTCAAACCCTACTAATCTACTGAAAACATTGAAACAATATGGAGAACTCTTAAATAAATCCCGTCAAATCAGAGATCTTAAATATTAATATAAGCAAACAGGAAGAACAGAGCCTAAAGTGAGAATTTCCATTCCCATGGAGGAAAACTGAATACTTAGGGATAAAGTTAACAGTATCCCTAGGGGAAATATATCAAGCAAATTATATCCCACTACTAGAGGAAATAAAAACGGAAATGAAAAAAATAGTAATAAGGCCTCTTTAATGGATAGGACATATAAATACCCTAAAGACGGTAATACTACCAAAAATTATGTATACGTTTCAAATGCTACCTATATATATGCCCCAAGCATATTTTAAAGTGTTAAAAACTTAATACTATACTATATGCTATACTATACTATAATACTATAATGTAATGTTGTTATCACGAGTGGTGGAATGGGCAAAAGAAAAAAAGTGAAAAAAAGTGGGTAAAATTATAGAATACAAATGCATGGCTAGGCAAGATTATATGGATCCCACCACATTGTAGGGCACTAGGGGAGAATACACACATAATGACACAGAATGCACTTAGAAATTGGGATTCAATACACAAACAATGTAAATGGAAATATAATTCACCATTAATTCCGTTAAAAGATAATAATTATTTCACACCAGGGAAAAGGTGAGTAGGTGGGAATTGGATAAAAAATGACAACGCACAACTCAGAGAAATAATAAAAGAGGGGAGAATTAGCACATTACAAGAAGTTAAACACAAAATAGAATTGATGGAGGTTAATGAATGGCGATATCTCCAGCTAAAGCATTTTGTAGCGACTCTGCCGCAACCAATAAGATCAGGGGATGACCTCACCCCATTTGAGCGGTTATGCACAGCGGAAAATACAAGAAACAGCATATCCTGGATCTACAAAATCTTAATAGCAGCAGAGGGGCTGGAAATCCTGCCATATATAAAAAAATGGGAGAATTAATTGGGGACACGTGGGAAGAAGCAAAACATTGGGAACATTTTAAAATTGGTACACAGCTCATCTGTAGACATAAAAACAGCCGAAATGAACTATAAATGCCTGAAAAGGTGGTACATAACTCCTGACAAAGCATGTAAATATCGTTACGAAACCTGATGTCACCACATAGCAGCTGACTAGCTTCAATGCAGCAGTGCCGCTAGACTTTTCCTATTTTTGATTTTCTGCTAACACCTTGATGTCGGCCATGTTTTTGTTTTAATAAAGAAGTTTTTTATTTAATACGCTATGGAGATTTTCCTGCTTTTGTAATCCACATATGGCAAGTGATACAACTGAAGTCAGTCTGGCTATACAGAACCAACAGCGCATGTGAAGGAGTGAGTCTGAGTCACCAGATCAGATGTTCCACCCGATCAGCTGTTTCAGTTTATGGGACCTCATCACACCGCTACTCCGATACCAGTGGAGGATCTTAGGCGGATGGATGATTGAATAGGAGGATCTCATAAGCTGTTCCTGCCTGCGGGAGTTGACACATTTGAGCCCGTAAGACCCCCGTGATAGGGGTCCCACGGATCTGGTAAGCGGCCGTCTTTTCTCAATTCATTACAAGATCCTGGTTCGCAGAAAAAGGATTATCTTATCCAAGAAAGCATATATTTGTGTTGCAGGACTTTTTTAATTGCCTTCTTTCAACCATCTATTCCCCCCAGGGGACTTTTGCCATAATATAACCATTCACATATTATCTCACCTGAAGGCACAACATTTAATATTTATTTGTTACTTATTATCACTATTGCTCAAAGGTATAACCCATACACACATCCAGGCTAAGGGAGTTCCCTTGGCCCGATTGTTTTTGACAAAAGTAACGCACCTGAGTGTAGTTACCATAAGTTTACATACCCTGGCAGAATTTATGATTTCTTGGCCATTTTTATCAACTGTATATATATATATATATATATATATATATATATATACCGTATAAATATATATATATATATATATATATATATATATATATATATATATATATATATATATATATATATATATATATATATATATATATACACATACACACACACACATACATATATATATATGTGTATATATTCACATATATACACCGCCTGAAGTATATTAGAAACAGTACACCACAGAATGTACTGCAGATATAGGCTACACTGGATGCAGAGTATATATATTAATACACTGCCTGAATATAGAGTAAACACTGAATATATAGTCTATGCTAAATGCAGAGTGTATATATAGATATATATATATATATATATATATATATATATATATATATATATATATATATATATATATATCAAATACACTGCCATTACTCAAGCCATCTCTCTGTCCACGCCAACACTACACTCGGCCACTTTGTAAGCAGCCTTATATAGTGTGGGGCATGGACTTAGTCCCCCTGAGCCATGATTGGCCAAAGGCACCCTACCTTTGGCCAATTATGGCTCTCTCAGCAGAGCACAATGTGATTGGCCAAAGCATGCAGGTCAGGTGCATGCTTTGGCCAATCATCATACAGCAATGCACTGCGATCTTGCAGTGCATTATGGGGTGTTCCACGGCACTTGAATTTTCCGCAAAAGCCCCATAATGTTTGCTGTTCGGCGAATAGGCGAACATCCGATGTTCGAGTTGAACCTATGTTGGACCAGAACGTCAAGCTCATCCCTAGTTATGTTCGGCCCGAACAACGAGCTCATCCCTAGTTATCATCTCATAGTGCACTATGGGGTGTTCCGCGAACACCCAATAATGTTCACTGTTCGGCGAACGGGTGAACACCCGATGTTTGAGTCGAACTTATGTTCAACCTGAACATCAAGCTCATCCCTAGTTATCATTAAAAGTTAAAAAAAATACCAAATTTTCGTTGACACCAGAACAGTAACAGAGGGGAAATCAAGTTCTGGGGGGCTAGGTGACACCCCAGGATGCACTCACTTCCTGTTTTGGCTATGGGACAGGAAGTTAAGGGAATTTTCCCCAAGGTGTCAATGATGGCAAAAAACTGACAGGGGTTATAACTGTCCCATACTCTATCCAAAATGAAAAAAAAAAGTTTTTCCTATAGTTCTACTTTATTATATTATATATTTATAGAAGAAAGCTAAATTTATTTTCAAATCATGTAATCATATCTTATTTTTGTATGTTGATGTGTATAAGGATAACCTTTATCCAGACATTGTGTGCTATTTTATTTGTCTAATTTGTTTGCTTGTCATATCTCTTTGTCCTCTTTTATAAATGGGTGTTCTGTCATATTGTATCCCATTGCATCCTCCTAGGTATTCTTTTTCTTAGAGCCTCCATAGATCAATATTTTACCCTCAATATGAACAATGTTGAAACTATGACAGTTGTAAAGTGTATGTCATAAATATATTAAGAAAGAATATATGTGCATTCGAGCAGCTGGGTTAGATATTTGCTGTTTGCTGTTGCTTATTGATGTAATTGATCATTTCTGGTTATATTTCATTAGTACATTTCCAGGAAGTGATAACTGTATTGATATACTGTGCATAGTGTATACTATAGGTTTAATTACCAGCAATTGTACCAACAAAACATACATGAGAACAATCAATTGCATTAGATAGGAAGACATGAAACAAAGTTATTGGATTTAGACAGGCATTATTAAAAAAAAATGAGAGTGCATTACTGATTTCTTTTTTAAAGATTATATATTCCTGATCATTATCTTACTAACTAGGAAGTCCCCTTACCTGAAACTGCATACAGATCATTCATTCAGATTTTGCAGACCTTACCGAATGCATGCTTGTTACCTTCATGCAAAAAACCTTCAGACTTTACAACCACTTTAACTAACATCATATGCAGATCACTGCTCATCCATTTGATCTGCAGATGAATAATACAGAGTAAATACAAATCAATGCTGCTCTGTTTGTGTCACTCTATCTCACATATGAACAGTGTTTATAAACACAGTGTCAGAGGGCAAGTTTTTTAGGAATTGCCAGAAAGTGTCAGGGGGAGAGGGAGGTGCAGATGAATAGGACATACCACACACCCTATGCACTTTGATTACGTTTTTTTGAATGTGAGTAGCACTCTCATTGTCCACAACTGGTTTATTTTGCCTTCACCTATGAACCTAATGTATTTTGCAAAAATGGCAACATTTAAAAAAAATGAAAACTCTCAGTTTTGCTCATCACTACCCACATTGTTCACTGTTCTGGATCAAGCACAACCTTTCAAAATAATGCACCAATAATTTCATATCCTATCAATTAAACCTGTATTCTGCATTATTGTATTTTTATATTTTTCTATCTGCTGTAGATATTCTGTCCCAGAGTGGCATGATGGAAAATCATCCGCATAGCTTGGCTCTTTTTTTCAAACCATTTCCTGCCGTTCTGGGATATGTCAGTTTGTCATTAAAGCAAATTTATCATTAAAATTCACACGTCACATGAATCAATACAGCTCATGTCAACAGTACCAAATCCCATTTTATGTTTAAAAAAAAGCTGCAGTTCACGCCACGATTAAAAAAACCTGTGCCACACATGTGACGTAAGGCTTTGGCATCCTAAATCACATGGCCTTTGGCTAACATTGTGGGTGTTTTGCATCATTAGAGACTGCAGATGGTCTATTGTTTTCAATAAGACAGCGGCTGTCTGGTAGGTTTGTAGTGAGATAACAGGATCAGCAAAGAGCAAGCAGAAAGCAGAGCCAGTGTAGGCAATGAAAACCTGACCACACTCTTGTGCGTGTATAATTATAAACTATGCAAAGAAACAAGGTTTTCTAACATTAACACAAGCTGATGTTTATTTAAATTAAGCTAATAATTTTCACATAATGTACAACATTTAAAAGACTACAGTGCACCTTTACCAAATTAGTCTTTAGAGTGGCTAATTCAATTCCATTAATGGATGTCCTAAACCAGAGCCCCTAAGTAACTTGCTGCCTCTATCTTTCCTGTATTGGGATAACTGAAAAAATGAAGCTGTATATGCATACTCTTCATAGACAGTTATGAAATGCTAAGGGTTGCCTCCCAATTTTCCTAAATCAATCACACAAATAAGAGTCATGGTGACCTTGCAAAGGATAATTATGTTCTTTCCACAGAAGGGGAAGGTAGCTTTCCTGAAAGCACCCTCAGATTACAACATTTTTGCTGCAAATAGATCTCAGTGCAGTTCTTCTCTAAAGTGAATCTCAACTCAATTTAAAACTTTAAAAGTGCAACATCATGGCCAGGAAGACCATGAGATGCCATCTCTATAACAAAAGATCATTCTGAGCCTATCTTATCCAGTTTCACTTTATTACATGGACTTGCTTTTTTATAAAACAGTATTAAACCCCCCAAAAAATGTATTTTTTTTTTTTTTGTATGCTAGTCTCATATCGAAAATGAAGAGGTTACTCAACTTACAGAAATTCTCATAAGACAGAATACAACTTTGGAAGCAATGTAATGTATTGAATTGTTTTGTAATGTATTTTTTCCTTTCAGAGCATGAGTAGTCCTGGTCTTACGTTTTTTTTTTTCAGACGAAAACTGTACTAATGAAAAGAAAATCGGACATTGTATTCACTGTCGGAATTGGCTGTCCAAAGCACTACACTAACGATCTTTTTATCCAAAAAATCAGAATCGAACGATCGTTCGCCGTACAACATTTTTCTTTTGATCTTCTTATCGTGTTTTTGGGCCTCTAGACTAGCAGGTTTAGATGGACTTGAAAAACAAATTGAAGCTGAACTCCAGCTAACATTTTATAAGCAGTTACAGCAACCGTTTTTTTCTGCCTTTTGGGTTAAAAGTTTTACATAATTAAATTAAAACTGATCACCCCTGTCAGTGATAAATGATTTGTCTCAACTCTCTAACTGCTACTTTGTCCGAACAGCTTGGTCTGTTAAAGGAAGATAAAAAATAGCAGACTTACTGGTCTGATCACTAGGCAAAAATAAAGGAACAAAACCCAAAAAAAGAAAATTAAAGCAGCCACTACATCTAGGACTGGCGAGCTGCAATTTCGTAAATAATTTGGTTTTTGGTTTAATACCACTGTAATTTCATGGCTAAACTCCACCAACTACCACCAATCTATCCAATGACAGTGTCCTTGATGTCCACTGAGGACCCATTCACACTTTTCATTCCATGCATATTGTTGAGGTGTGTTAAAAAACAAGCGTTAATGTTCCTTATTTAGCACCCTCTACCTCAGGTAGGTTGCTAGAGGTAGTTGTGTTTTTTTGCAACCAGTGCAGGAAAATTTAGGCAGGCCTAGCTGTGAGCTAGGCCTATTTGTTTTTGATCTGGGGGCTGGGAGTGGTTTTGAGAGTAGCAGCAGGTGACTGACATGCAGTTCATCTCTCTGGCACCTCCTCTGTTTCTGGAAGGTTCTGGAAAAGAGGCAAGGCAGAGGATTAAAGTGGCAAGGAGTGTATTTGGGAGCCCTGACCAATCCTCAACTAGGATTGGCAGGGGGCAGGCCTCTTATATATACTCATGGTCAGCCTGCTGGGGGGAGTTGTTGTCGGGTGGAAGAACTGATTGATGGATAGTTAGGCTGTCGAGGCCTTTGAGGGAGACCCCTTCCTGGGGGGAGGGTGACCTTGGGCCTGGAGCTCAGGAGCCGGGAAGGAACCCCTTCATACAACCCTATCTCAGGGTGTCCTGAACAGGAAGCAGGAAGAGGACAGCGGGGAGCACTGCCGATAAAGTCATTCAGGAGGGATCCATTTCAGGGTTGGTGAGTGACAGGCACAGTGCGGAGATCTGGGAGAGCCATGCCTGGAGTGGATGTGAAGCCAGAGGGAGAGACTGTGATGTCGCTGGTGTTGGAGTCAAGTTGCTGCAGCCAGGAGGGTTGGCAGGAATTTCACAGGACTTTCTGGGATCAGTCAATAGTCCACCAAGATTCAGTTAGCACTTAAAAGTACTTTTACATCGCTATTGGTTGCTACACCAAAGGGAACTGCGGACCCCTGCCAGCAAATGGCGAATATTGAACAGTTGGGACTTATTTAGAGTGAGGCCTAACCATGTGCTAACTGTGATAGGATACTAGGATTGTGCAGTAGAGAAAGTGGAGTTGACTGAAGTGTTGTGCTGAAGGAGTATGGAGCTTTAGAGACTGCCAATATAGATTCAATAATCTGTTGTTCAATCTAACAAGATCAATTATCCTGGAAATCCCATGTCCCTTTCCCCATTCAAGTTAAATCCCCTCAATAAAAACAACAAAAACTGGCTGATGGACTGTTCATTGCAATGTATGACTGGAAGTGAATGCCTGGCTGAGCAGGGTGACAGGTGGAACTACTACCCTCAGCCACCCCATGGGGGCACCGCTACACTTGTGTTAAGGCAGCCCATTCATTAAGAATAGACTAATGCCGCGTACACACGGTCGGACTTTTCGTCTACAAAAGTCCGATGGACGCCGACGGACTGAAGCTGGCTGACAATCCGATCATGTGTGGGCTTCCCCGGACTTTCAGTGGACTTTTCCAGCCGCAAATCTGACAGACTTTAGATTTGAAACATGCTTCAAATCTTTACGTCGTAACTACGCCGGACCGAGAAATCCGCTCGTCTGTATGCTAGTCCGACAGACAAAAACCCACGCTTGGGCAGCTATTGGCTACTGGCTATCAACTTCCTTATTTTCGTCCGGTGTACGTCATCACGTACGAATCCGTCGGACTTTTGTGTGATCGTATGTAGGCAAGTCCGTTCATTAGAAAGTCTGCCGCAAGTCCGCCAAAAGTCCGCCAAATGTCCGTCGAAAGTCTGTCGGACGGGCTGTCAGACTTTTGTAGCCAAAAAGCCCAACCGTGTGTACGCGGCATAACAGATAAAAAAAACATACATGACCCTTTTTTAGCAACTCAGAGCAACCCATCACAAGATTTGTGTGCTCTGGTGTGATGTGAGCCCTGGGTTCTACTGAACAATGCATTGGGTGCTTTTCACGATGAATACCACACAAAGTAGGTGCATTGCCATGCATGTTGATTTATATCCCTTTTTTTCTGTTCAGTATGAATCAAAGGTGTTCATTGTGCTAAATGATACCTAAAAGTAGATCCATTGGGTTTGATTTACTAATGACAAATAGTTGCAGTTGCTCCAGAGCTTAGTAAATAAGCAAAAGCTCAGCTGACTTCCATCATCCAATCACGTGCAAGCAAAAAATGCTGTTTTTTTTTTTTCCTTGCATGTGATTTGGTATTATCTGAAAAGTTAAGATTTACCTCAAATACTAAGCTCTGGAGGAACTGCACTTGTAGAGTGCAACTACACTTTGCAAAGTGCACAGTCGATTTACATAGTTACATAGTCAGTCAGGTTGAATAAAGACAAAAGTCCATCTAGTATAACCAAAAATAAAAACAATCCCATATACACAATCCTTCACCCACAGTTGATCCAGGGGAAGGCGTAAAACCCCAGCAAAGCATGCTCCAATTTGCTACAACAGGGGAAAAAATTCCTTCCTGATCCCCCAAAAGGATTTTCCCTGGATCAACTTTACCTATAAATGTTAGTACCCAGGTATATTATGTATAGTTAGGAAAGAATCCAGGCCTTTTTAAAAGCAATCTACCGAGTTTGCCAGACCCACCTCTGGAGGGAGTCTATTCCACAATTTCACAGCTCTTACTGTGAAGAAAGCTTTCCTTATTTGGAGATGAAATCTTTTTTCCTCTAGATGTAAAGAGTGCCCCCTTGTCCTCTGTGATGACCTTAAAGTGAATAACTCAACACCAAGTTCACTATATGGACCACTTATGTATTTATACATGTTGATCATATCCCCCTTAATCTCCTCCATACCTCTTATCAGTTTGGTTGCCCTTCTCTGCACTCTCTCCAGTTCCTTGATATCCTTTTTGAGAACTGGTGCCCAAAGCTGAAGTGCATATTCCAGATGAGGTCTTACTAGTATAAAAGACAAAAAAGCCCTAAGGCTGACGCTGCGCTAGAACCAGTGAGAATAAAAATCAAAAAATGTCACAAAAAATCAGATAAGTAACAGTGACAAATAAAGCAACCAGCATCAAAAAAAGTCCAGTACGCAAACTTCAAACAAAATATATAAACAGTGGATGCGGCGCTAAAAATGTTAGTGATCAAACGATTGAAAAGATCTAGGTGAAAAAGAAAAAGTGAAAAAAGAAAAAACTATGGCAGAGTCCCATCACATAAGAAGATCCATAAGTGTCTGTTTTAAAGTCCATCCATGGAAAATAAAGGATAAAGCAACAATGTCATTTTCACACACAGTATATGTAGTGCATCCGATTCCGCACACCCAAAGTGATATACTAATATGCTTACCAGATGGCGATGACTGCCACAGTAGTCTCGCCCAGCACAGGGATTTAACGGTTTCCCCAAAACCTAGGTGGTAATCAGCACTTCCAAGAAATGATTCCTAGTGTCGCCAGCTAGTAGATCATGTTGCTCGAAAATACAAAAGAAAAGGCTCCCATAGTGTAATATGTCAAAAGTAGGTAATATTTAATAAAAAATAGGTATTGCACCTGCCTGTCATACTCAGTCTCCGCTGTCTGCTCTACAGCGTTCTGTGTGCCAAAACCTGATCTGAGACTTCCTGTTACCCTACCCGGCTACCTGTTTTGACTATTCAGCTATCTGCCTGCATCTGACCCCCTGGCTTGCTTAGACCATTCTCCTGTTTGATCCCTGGTACCTTTACTGTCCGCCTGATATCGACCACGGGCCTGTCTGACTATCCTTCTGCCTGATTCCTGATACCTGCCTGCTACCTGCTGTTGTTCCTGGTTCCAGTCCAGCATTCCAGTATCCAGCCTGCTACCTGCTGTTGTTCCTGGTTCCAGTCCAGCATTCCAGTATCCAGCCTGCTACCTGCTGTTGTTAATGGTTCCAGTCCAGCATTCCAGTATCCAGCCTGCTACCTGCTGTTGTTCCTGGCTCCAGTCCAGCATTCCAGTATCCAGCCTGCTACCTGCTGTTGTTCCCGGTTCCAGTCCAGCATTCCAGTATCCAGCCTGCTACCTGCTGTTGTTTCTGGTTCCAGTCCAGCATTCCAGTATCCAGCCTGCTACCTGCTGTTGTTCCTGACTCCAGTCCAGCATTCCAGTATCCAGCCTGCTACCTGCTGTTGTTCCTGGTTCCAGTCTAGCACTCCAGTTTTCTGCCTGCTTACCTACTGTTGTTCCCGACTCCAGTCAGCGTTCCAGTCTCTAGTCTTCTCTTCAGTTCCAGGTTCCTGGGTCCTCACCACTCCTGGACTTCTGGGTGACTGTTGATCCTGCCAGGCACCCATACCACTCCTCACTCCTGTGTCCTCTGATCCCATTCCAGAGGGCTGCGAGTGGGAGCCGTAGGGGAGGTCTCTCTCTGCACTTCGGGCTCAAAACCTTCCAGGTACGTGACAGATACAGGAAGTAGAGCGAGTCATCGCCATCTGGTAAGCAGATTACTATATCACTTTGGATGTGCGGAATCTGATGCACTACATATACTGTGTGTGAAAATTACATTGTTGCTTTATCCTTTATTTTCCATGGATGGACTTTAAAACAGACATTTATGGATTTTCTTATGTGATGGGACTCTGCTTTTTTTTTTCTTTTTTCACTTTTTCTTTTTCACCCAGATCTTTTCAATTGTTTGATCACTAACATTTTTAGCGCCACATCCACTGTTTATATAGGTCTTACTAATGATTTGTACAGGGACAATGATATCTCTCTCACTGGAGTCCATACCTCTCTTAATACAAGAAAGGACTTTGCTCGCTTTGCAAACCGCAGCTTGGCATTGCATGTTATTATTAAGCTTTTGATCTACTAAATCCTTCTCCACCATGGATTCCCACAGTTGTACTCTCCCTAGTATGTATGATGCATGCATATTCTTAGCCCCCAATTGCATAACTTTACATTTATCAACATTAAACCTTATATGCCACTTAGTTGCCCAACTAGACAGTGCATTGCGGTTGGCTTGTAAATTGGAGACATCCTGTAAGGACGCTATTTCACTGCTTAGCTTAGTGTCATCTGCAAACACAGAAATTTTACATTTAATCCCAGACCCTATATAATTTATAAAGATATTAAAAAGTAAGGGTCCCAGCATTGAACCCCGGGGTACACCACTGATAACCTTAGACCATTCAGAGTAAAGCCCCATAGCGCAACTCAACACTCACCAAACTTCTACTAACACGAAAATTAGCAGAAGGAGCCAAAGGGTGGCGCTAAAGAGCTGAAAAACCACGTAGTACGTCTAGTACGTCACTATGTTCGTAATTGTTGGCGAACATTTGTGAGACCGTGTGTATGCAAGACAAGTTTGAGCCAACACCCTTCGGACAAAATTCCACGGTTTTGTTGTTGGTAAGTCCGATCGTGTGTACGAGGCATAAGAGTCATTAACCACTACTCTCTGAATTCTGTCTTTTAGCCAGTTTTCTATCCATTTACAAATTGATCTTTCCAAGCCTGTAGACTTTACCTTACACATTAGCCGTGTGTGGGGAACTGTGTCAAATGCTTTTGCAAAATCCAGGTATACTATGTCCACAGGCACCCCTCTGTCCAAGGTTTTACTTACCTCCTCATAAAAAGAAATCAGGTTTGTTTTACTTCTGTCTTTCATGAATCCATGCTGTCTGTTGCTTAAAATATTTTTTTCAAGCAAGAACTCGTTTATGTGGTCTTTTATTAAACTCTCCAGTATCTTCCTGACTAAAAATGGTTAAACTAACAGGTCTATATTTACTAGGTAAAGACTTTGAACCCTTTTAAAATATGAACACCGCATTGGCCCTGTGCCAATCCAGTGGTACCATTCCAGTTATTATCAAGTCCCTAAAAATTAGAAACAAAGGCTTTGAATGACAGAACTAAATTCTTTTAGGATCCGTGGGTGGATGTCATCTGGTCCAGGTGCTTTATCCACCTTTATTCTGTCTAAATATTTCTGGACCATATCACTTTTGAGCCATTGTGGATCATTTGGGGCTGTGTCACTACCACCCCCATTATAGACATGAGCTTCCCCATGCGCATTTGTATACACAGCGCTGAAGAAAGTATTTAATACATTTGGTAAAGGTTCTACATGCTCAGACCTGACCTTTTTACTATTATTATATTTGAAGAAATTTTTGGGGTTTGTCCTATCTTTTGCAATCTGTCGTTTGTTTTGAATTTTTGCGTCCTTGATTTCCTTTTTACATATTCTATTATATTCTTTGTAACATTTGATTCATAGTCGGGGCCTCAATAAACTGGACCATAAAATTGTGTTGTAATAGGTTTATAAATTTTTGCCCTTTAACTGTCCCAGCAGTGCCATTACTCCAGTCTAAGCAGAGCCAGGAATATTAATAGCCCAGTCATGAGAAGAATGAAGCCAAGATTCAGCAATATCAATTAGATCATAGTTCTCCTCGTGCACCAGAGCTTCCAACTTACCTATTTTGCTTGGCAGACTTCTGGCATTGGTGAACAAACACTTTAATTCATATTTGCCTTTAGTACAGCTTGAGGTGTCAGTGATAGACGGTCTAACTCCCTATTCAGTATATTATTGAAGTCTCCTAACCAGATCGCAGGAGTAGTAGGGAATTGAGACATGTATGCTATCCCTTCATGTACAACGCTAAGTTGAAAGGGGGGTGGGACATAAAAGGCCAAAATCAACAGTTCTAGTCCATTCACTTTAGCATGTAGAAATATAAATCTACCCTGTGGGTCAGATCTAAGCGTTAATAACACAAACTGTACTGTTTTTGCTACAAGTATAGCCACTCCTCTAGAGTTAGCAGAGTAGGGAGCTTGATAAAGCCAACCCACCCATGGTTTTTTAAGCGCCATTTGGAGTTGGCCTGTGAGGTGGGTCTCGACCAAGACCATGATGTCTGCATGTAATGATTTAAGATATGCTAATGCTGCATTACGCTTGGGTTTAGCCCTGAGACCTCTCACATTCCAAGTCACACACTTGACATCCTGCATGGAAGCTTATTTACGTCTGTGTATTTTGCATATTCAATATCCCTTTTCCCCAACCTCACATCCAAATGTGCGAAGCCAGGTAAATGGGGATCCCCATTACCATTTGTATGCACAAAACCCCTGATATATTGAGTATTTGGAAAGAACATCTCAGCAATGATTAAACACCATACTTTGTCACTTTTCAGCATATAATATATAGATTGAACTTGGAACCATTCATAACATTCTAACTTTGATTGCTTCAACACGCTAGTATACCTGGGTAAGCAATGCATCCACTTATGTATCCATGCATTTTGCTGTTGCCAGGCATGCCAGGGAAACCTCTCTTGTGCCCTGAGGCAACTGTTACAAAGATAAGAGAATAGGAAGATAAAACAGACGGGGTCTGTGGGGACACCCGTGACTAGGGGAGCGATAATTCGCTGTAAAACAAGCATGAACAGTAGGAGCGATTGTGCCACACTCGGGGACACAACCATGCTCCACAGAATTTGAGCGTCCATACTGAGCAGCCTGCCTTTAGCATTAAGAACCGTGAGTCATGTTTTTATATGTTTCAGGTGGGCCCTCGTCCGTATCCAGTCCCCGGGGAACACACAACGAGCTTGCAGGCAGGCATATTGGTATAATCTTGTGCAAGTAGTATATCCATCCTGAGCAGCACAGATCGAATATTTCGTCAGTCACCCTGTCCCCCCGTTCGGAAAAAATGTATGCGCAAGCAGGGTGAGTAAGAGGGGGGTATGGGCAGATTTTTATAGCAGTACCTGCAGGGTAACATGACAGCGGGACTTCTGGATCCGTATCGCCCTTAGTTCAGCTCTGACAAGAGATGTGTGGTGATGTTAGGCCGGGTCACGATGTGGAGATGCCTTCCGTTCCAGCCATTGGAAAACCGCTTCAGGTGTGTCGAAGAAGTGTGTTCTATCCTCACCCACAACCCGCAGCCGTGCCGGGAAGAGCATCGCATAGGAGTAGTGACGGGTCCGCAGCTGACGTTTTGCTTCCGTGAACGTAGCCCTCTTCTTCTGGACTTCCGCTGAGAAGTCCGGGAATACTTTGATTTCTGTGTTCTGAAAGGGTATGTTGCCTTTCAGTCTGGTTAGCCGAAGTACTGCGTCTCGATCACGGAAATTGAGTAGCTTGGCAATGAATGTTCTCGGAGGGGCCCCTTGAGGGGGGGGTTTAGCCGCCAGCCTATGTGCCCGCTCGATCACAAACGTGGTGGAAAATTCAGCTCTCCCAAACGTATTTATCAGTAATTTCTCCAGGAATGAGGGGGGGTCAGAGCCCTCTGAACCCTCTGGCAGGCCGACAAATCGTAGGTTGCACCTCCTCAAGCGGTTCTCCATATCGTCCTGCTTGGCCAACACTATATTAAGTTGGTGTTGTAATTGTTCGGCGTGGACTTGTAATGGCGGGACCTCATCCTCCACTCGGCTTAGGCGGGTTTCAGTTTCCGTGACACGCTCTCTTAGTTTTTGTAAATCTTGGCGTATCAGCGACACATCCACTTTGACCTCCTCGATCTTGCTGGTCAATGTGCTTTTGCAGTCCGAGATTGCTTCAAGCACCCTCGCCGTGTCTTCCATCGCCGAGTCAGCTTGGGGAGAGGAGCCGGCGCCATTTTCCCCTCCGGCGTCTTTTTCAGTGTTTCTATATTTTGCCAGTTTTGCTGCCGGATCCGTCTTTTGTTTCGGCGGCGACATGTTCCCTAGGGGTCAGGCAGGACAATGAGCCCGAACGTGGTTGAAAGATAAGCAGGATTAGCTCCAGGATCTGGTATTACGGATGGTAGGCAAGCGGAGCTCTCGTTCTTTGCTTCCTACGCCATGCCGGTCCAGGCCACGCCCCCCATATTTGCCTTTAGTAAATCAACCCCATTTTCCAAATCCCATCCTTGGGACTTGGAGAAACCCCTGCTCTGGAATCTTGCAGTGGCTGGACATGGGAATGCCTAGTTATTTGGTTATGAGATGTCTTCTAAGAGTGAAGATCAATTATTTTTAATTTGTATTTACCTTGTAATTATTTACAACATTTTCACATCAGTACTTAAAATGAATCTGTCCCTATTAAAAAAAAAAAATAAAGCAACCTAAAAGAAGACCTCTCTGCAAAGACAACAATAAATACTTGTCCAACTTCCAACACCACCAAACTCCACTCTCTTGAAGAGAAAGGCCCCTTTTACACCAGCGGACCAATCGGGTTCACCTGTCTATTTTTCAGGCAGACCTGATCAGACCACCCATTGTTCTCTACTCCACTTCAGGACACAGTAGTGATGATAGGCTGGCCGAAGGAACTACAGAATGCAGTGGAGGTCCAGGTATCTGACTCAATTGGAAGGGTGTCATATGCTAAATATTCTTCAGAAAGCTTCTCTTTTTATAACACAGTGGAGTTCAGGCAGCGTAGACAAATAAGTATTAATTGTCTTTGCATGGAGGCCTTCTTTTTGATTTTTCAAAAAATCACTTTAGATAATCTAAAAAATGTAGGTTACCTCTCTGTGATCTTTTTAAGTGTGTTACAATGCTGAGTTGTGATAAATAGTAAGTCATTAATCATATATATTTTTACTGACATATAATTTGGTGTCATGGTAACATATGGGGCAGAAATATGGCGAGTTGAGCTGTTGCTTCCCCTACATCTGAAGAGTTTATCCTCCCACTCATAAGTCATGTAGTACTCATTAATTTTAATCTATCTAAGTTACATGTAGTCACACTATGATATGTGTATGCACTCTCTTCATGCTCCTTCTGATTCATCACTAGGTGATTCAACCAGCATACGATGCCTGTGGTCAGTAGTATCCAACTACTGGAAAATTCAACGTGATGCACGAATGTAATCTTTTCATAAAGTTAATGTCAATGAAACTGAGGCTGAAATAGTAATAAAAACAAGTGACAATCCATGATACACACCTTTGTCATCCAGGTTCTCAGTTTCTTCAATGTAAATGTGTAGGTACAGGATCACTTAACTTAAAAGAGCATATTAATTGTCTCCATTTGTATTAATCTTCCAGAATTCTGACAGTAAATATGAAGGGTGAACAATGTTGTCAATGTAATGTGTTTATTTGTAACTTTGGGTAACGGACAATAAATGGCAATAAATGGGTAAGGGGCAATAAATGAAATAAACCAGGTTTGCAAGATAACTCAAATATATCACAAGTGATATAATTTGCTGCTCAGTGATTGCAGTATTCTAGTCTACATCTCCCCAAGGTAATACATAAAACCTGGCCTGTTAGTGGGCCCTGAGGACAAGGTTGATGACCACTGATCTAGAGCATATAACTGTTTCTATGTTTCGGAGTATGCTTTCCTTTAAACTGGCAGTCCATTGCTTGAAGTGGTTACCAGTGCTGTTGGGGATTTTTTATAGTGTAAAGGTAAATCACAGTATTGTATGGAGACATCAATTAATGCTGTTTCCTTCTCTCTATTGTATTCATTCAACAATAAAGGAGCTGTGTAAAATGTTGGATAATTTTCCAATAAACTAGTTGAATGTGGAGAGGAGACACAGGAAGTCTGTTTTTGCTACCACCACTATGGCAGGGGTGTGCAAGGCCTACTGAATAAATTTTATAATCTTTGGTGAAACTGTTTAATTTGCCTGGAGTTCTGCTTTAAATTCAAGCTGTTGATTCTCTGCTGTTAAATAGAACCTATATGAAGGAAAATGTAACAGAAACATTGAAACACCTCTACCTCTAACCATGAGAGCTTAAATGAGACTCCAAGCACAGATGAGTGAAAACAATTTATAACGACAGTGGGAAAAACTTACCACTTGGATCCCCGAGTGATGAACAAAGCTGCTTGATAATTTAACTTGTGATCATTAAACAAAAACTAGAATACCAGTTTGTGATTGGAGAAACCCTTTTAAGTCTATTGTCTTCAGAGAAAGCAGAAAGTGCAATGTTAACATACACAGAGAATTGTAGCAGAAACATTCTTAGGTGCACAATGCATTATATGCATGCTGGTAAATTGAATTGTTCTCCAGACAGCAAACCAGCTATTAATAGTGTGTGCCTTCCTGCGAGTTTGCTAATTTGGCAGAGAGGAAAACATTTATTATTGTCTCAAGGAAAAATGAAACATCTTACCAGTAAATGGTATTTCTGTGGCCAGAAACATCACTGTACAATGTGAAAGCAGATATGACAGGCGATATTGCCACTGTCAAAATGACTCAAATGCCTTCTGCAATGTTCAAAGGTTTAAAAAAAGACAACAGGTGTTTACACAATTAAGCACTGATGATTTCCCTCCAGCTCAGTTCCCTCATTAAAATCAACGCCCTCTATTAGAAATATTTAATTCATAAATTTGACACCATTAACAATGAGGAGCAGAAGGCATGTGTAGCTATTTTTGTTAGGTGATTAGAATTTTTGTCTTCCATTGTAGTAAGGAATATTGAGGTTATTAGCGTACTACCTTGATTCATAAAATACACGCACCTGTATTATTTTCATAACATTGACAGTTCCAGTTAGGTTATGGGGAAAATCTTTAATGAACTAATTGGACTACAGTTTGTATAACAATTTTGCTGTTGAATATCCTGATGCAACTTGGAATTCAGTTGCCCCTTAAAGATTGTATGCATCCTGACCGCAAAGTTGGTTCCTTTTCTAAGGCACTCTGAAATCTTAGTTTGGATCAGCTCATTTTGCATTTTAACAAATCTTTTCTGTTAAAAACAGCTAACCAAATTGGTGTCTTTTTGTACATCAGACAAAATTACAACTGAGCTGATGGAACACCTAAAACAGCTGATGAAACACCTAAACAAAGAGTTGTTGAGGTTGATAGAAGTGGAAAGGGGATTATAAAACTTCTGAAGACATGATTTTTTTTTACACTGTTATTATTCTTTTTGGAGTGGGCATCCTACTTGCAAGTACATATCATATGCTCAAATATATGACTGATAACTGAAGAATGTTAGGCATCTGAGGATCTGCAGGTATCTTTTGATATATGATAACGTCTGTGTTCGAGAGCCTACCATCAGAAAAACACTGGTCAAGCATTCTTAGGTAATTACCACAGAGGAAACCACTTTTCCTCAAATAAAATATTTGCCTAGCAGGTTTTATAAGACCGTGTTGATACTAAGTACAAGTTGAACTTTAGCTGTTCCTTTAGTTTTTTACAGTTGTACAGGCTCCTCTCCTATATTGAAATTGATCAGATTTCACTGTAAATGATAAGCTCCTCACACTGTGAAGTAGAAGCTGAAGCGAGTCAGATACAACCATCCTCGTTTCTTAACTCGAGAATGTTCAGCATCATCTAGCCCTTTCCTGACCGACCTGACTGTACATGACCCCTCATTTTCATTCACTTTGAAAGATACAGCCATGCATTGCACAGAGAAGCAAAGAGACCTATTGATGATGTTATTGGGTCTAAATTAAGGTATGTCATGAAAATAGAAAGATTTTATTTCAAAATATCATTAGCATGTAGAGTAACCAGGGAAGGCTGTACAAAGCGGAGAAAAACATTTTTGGTAATAGATAAAAATACTTATACCAACACCAGACCTTATTTCTAACTGCAAAGCATGGTCGAGAAACACAGATGGGAGAAAAAAATTGCACAATATCAGAGAGTCTTTGATCAAAAAATCTGGAATAGCTAGGGCATGCCACTAGTCTGATTTACTAAAGAAGTCGAGAATCTTCACACAATATATCCCTTCAGTTATCCAATTATTTGCAGATGAGATAAGTAAATAGGAATTTGCTTTTCACATGATTGCTTTTTTGAGGTGACTATCCACATCATTTATTGTGTGAAGATTCTGAACCCTTATAGTAAATTAGCCCCACATTCTCAATCTACAACCCCTATAATGAAGAATTAAAATGGTTTAAACAGAAAAAATCCTTATTTTAGAATGGCCAAGTCCATATCTGAACTCCCTATAAATACTGCAGCATAAGGTAAAACAGGCCATTTAAACATTACAAACCTAAATATATTGGAACAAAAATATACTTTCAATACAGATGTAGCGTACCCATTAATAATCCGCAGTTAACTTGGATAGGGATGGGAGGTTATGGGATGCCCATTTGACTTCAACAACAAACTTCAGGGATAAGTCTTCCTATATAGAGTCTTTATATACAGTCTCTATTTACAGCTCCACTTCTCCCTCCAATGCTCACTTACTTGCAGAACTCAGCTGAATCACTGTGAAGATCTGACAGGCTGTCAGTCAGATTTTAAGCGATGGCCCATTACAGGCAGAAACCTGAGGCCCCTTTTATGTGTAGCAAAGAGAACAGTGTCCAACTTGTATCACTCCTGTGGCTGATGATCCCAGCACCATCTCTTCAGGCACTGCCAACTCACCTGGCTGCAGCTGCCCCTTTCACTAGCCCTCCAGGCTAACTTCTCCCCACAGTCCTCCAGATTGACACTCACTAGCCCACGCGGCTGACTCTCAGGAGATCTTCCAGTAGTGCTGACCTGCTCCTGCTGTCTTCTCTCCTTTCTCCCATGCCTCCAGGAAGGGCTTCCTCTGTGTGTTTTTGCAGGATCCTTCCAAGCACCCGAGCCCCGGCCCAAAGTCTCCCCCCATACTAGGGGGGCATTTCTGAGGGCCACTGACAGGCTTCTCAACACTCCATCTCCATCTTCCACCGACTGCCCCCTGTTGGCATGACTCATGCCTATTTATGAGGTGGCCTGCCCCCTGCCAGCTCTTTACTGGGGATTTGCTGAGGCCCTCATAAATATGCCAAGCAGCTCCTCCTAACCTCCACCCACTATGTCCAGAACATTCTCCTACACTATAAATTCTACACTAACAAACCTATACCAACAAACCTAGCACATTAGTGGAAGCTACACAGAAATTAGGCAAATACCTCCTAAGCACTGGGCACTCAAGCACAACTGCTACAGGAAGCATTTAACTGAGGTTGTTACCAGTAAAAGAGTTCCACTAGTTTCTTTTTGACTCGTTTACTTTTTATGTCAATGACCCCGATTTTAAAGAACTTTTTAATGAAAAATACAGCATTGTTAAACTTGCGTTAAAGTGTTTGTAACCTTAAATTGCATTACTCTGCCAGCCCCTCTCCTGTATCCGCCTATAACACGCAGTGTATATGTTTGTGGAAAACAAAGCTTCTATATACCTTTTTTGCAGATATCTTCAGGCTGGTCACATAACTCCTGGCCGCTCTTCTACTCTGATACAGGACTACAGCTGGAGGAGTCGAGGTCTCCCACTGACGTCAGTCGGGAGGTCACATGACCACTGTGCTGGCCGCTTGGCTCCTCCCACTGTAGCTCTTAGATGGGGGTGGAGAGCGGCCTGAAGTCATGTGACTGGCCTGAACATATCTGCAAAAAAAGATATTTAGACGCTTAGTTTTCCACATACACATACACTGCCTGTTATAGCTGGATACAAGAGAGGGGCTGGCAGTACTTTTTTTAAAGTTTAAATGTCTACTATTAGCAGAAGAGGAGAGGGGCGGCTCACACACACATACAGAGCTGACAGGCAGGGAGGGGGGAGGAGGACACAGGAGAGCAGAGAGGATAGTCCAGGCAGTCCAGGTCTCCTGCACAAACCGCCATTGGTGTACATTGGTCTTTGCACAGGAGATAGCGAGCGCATGTGCCGCCAGAAGCGTGCCCGCGGGTCCGGCGGACTCGATGTCCACCGACAACCCGCGATCGCTGTGTACAGAGGCAGAACGGGGAACTGCCTATGTAAACAAGGTGATTCACTGTTCTGCCAGTAGAGCTGCACGATTCTGGCTAAAATGAGAATCACGATTTTTTTTGTTTAGAAGATAGATAACGATTCTCTCACGATTCTCCCGGCATTTTCATTTTTTTTTATTCATTGAAGTGTATTTTTTCCCAAAAAACTGGGCAAATACAGTGTGACATAAAATATTGCAGCAATTGCCAATTGCCATTTTATTCTCTAGAGTTTCTGCTAAAATATATATAATGTTTGGGGGTTCCAAGTAATTTTCTAGCAAAAAATATTGATTTTATCTTAAAGTGGATGTAAACCCGAAATTTTAAATTTTTTTTGATGTCATAATGTAGAGTATAAGATTTCCTATCATTTGAACCCAGTCTTGCCACAAAGAGTTAATCCAGCAATCCTCTTTTATTGTTCAGTGAGATAAAACTTGACAAACAGAGAACAACTTTGTCAAATCCTCCCCATGCTGTGGGTGACAGGTGATTTACATATCTCGTGCACTAGCTTAAGACATTCATATTTTTTTAATTCCCACCTCCACTCCTTTCTTCAGCAGCTCTGCAAGGATTGGCTGTTCCACACCTCAGCATGATTTGGCAAGCATGATTTGGCATGCTGAAGTCATGTTGTTACTTTCCTGTCTTTTCACTGGATGTTAGAGATCATAGCAGAAGTTCAGTGTAAGAAATACACAGGAGAAAATGCATATTGGCAAGGGGAGTGTAGAGGTGGGCGGGGAGTTTACTGACATTACAACTCCACCCACCGAGCTCCAGACAACAGACCCACCCACAGAATCTGCAGTTTTTCGGGTCTCATAACAGACAGAGGGGAGACATTTGACAGGTAAGGATACATGCAGGAGGCATGTATATCCTTATAGATAACCCCTATGGCAGTAGGTTAGAAAGGATGACATTGGGTTTACATCCACTTTAAGAAAGAAGTGTCAGAAAAAGATTTAGACTTTTAGTGGTTAAACTTCCTGCATTTACACGTTGTTGAAAACTTGGCAGACTGCCTGGATTTTTTCTTTACAAACAGAAGTGTATCCCTTTGATCTAAGAAGGAAGAGTTAGTTACAATGTTTCATATTTAAAACTTGGCAGACTGCCCGGATGTTTTCTTTTGACAGCTGAGTGAGCAGATAAGTCTCTCCACTTGTTATATGAAAGAATCGGCAAACTCTGCAACAGAGATCTTCAGGTAGCCCATCCCCCTACAGATAGAACACACTGAGGGAACACACTTAACCCTTTGATTCCCCCTAGGGTTAACCCCTTCCCTGCCAGTGTAATTTTAACATTGATCAGTGCATTTTTACAGCTCACTCAAGAAGTGTAATTTGGAGTCAGATTTGTTCGCGGCAATGTCGCAGTCCTGCTAAAATTCACAGATTGCCGCCATTACCAGTAAAAACAATAAAAAAATCTAAAAGTCCCTAAATCTATCCCATAGTTTGTAGACGCGATAAATTTTGCGCAAACCAATCACTATAGGCCTTTTTACCAAAAATATGTAGAAGAATATAAACTGATGAATACATTTGTTTTTTTATATTTTTTTTTTGGATATATATTATAGCAGAAAGTAAAAAAAAATAAGTTTTTTTTCAAAATTGTCTGTCTTTTTTTGTTTATAGCACAAAAAATAAAAACAACAGAGTTGATGAACTACCACCAAAAGAAAGCTCTATTTGTGGGAAAAAAAGGACGTAAATTTTGTTTGGGTACAGACAATTGTGCACGATCGCACAATTGTCAGTTAAATCGATGCAGCGCTGTATCACAAAAAATGGCCCGGTCATTAAGGGGGCAAATCCTTCCGGGGCTGAAATGGTTAAAGAAACAGGATTCTTTTTTTTTATTAGGGTAACAAACACTTTAAATAAGATGATATTTATTTATCATTATTACTTAAATAAATATGACATTTAATAAGCCATTCATATTCAGCAAGCATCATGCTCTATGGGTAAGTGAAAATTAGTCAGTGTCTTTCTTAGCAATCAGTCTATCTTCACTGTGAACATTAGCAAGCTTAAAAATAATATTTTATTGATGGACTCAATGAGAATGCTATTTATATTTCAAATTGGAGACATTGTCATTAACCCTAAGGTTCATTAAGGTTAAAACTATGTAGTGGAAAGGCGGAATAGCTGTAAATATTAATTATGTTAGCAGTGATAGTAAAATTTCATTAGTGTGAGGTTAGAAAAAAGTGGATAATTGTTTTCTCCCCATCAACTACTTATGGAAAGTACAAATGAAAACTTAGTGTATATCATGATAAAATGTCTGACACCAGTGCAGACCACCTCTTCATCTGTTTACATGAATGCTGAAATCCGGGTAAACAGTTAAAACTGTAGTAAAGTCCTATAATAGAAAACAGTTTGGCCCCCTGGGTGGTTTAAAGCACAATGTGCTAGTGTGTACTGCATACTATCACATTATGACCAACTTAAAACAAAGTGGCACTCTATCACCACTGTTGGCATTTCCATTTTCACATGGTCTTCTTTCCTGTTACACACCTTTATTATAGGCTTACCTGTAGGTACAAATCATAAAGCTGAGTTTACTACCGCTTTAATACATACTGAAATACTAATAGGAGAGATTTTTATCTGTCAACAGTTTTGTAAATTTATCCAACCAATACTGAAATTTGCACATCCCATCCAGACAGTAGAACTAGGTTTGGTGGCCAGACTGTTCTTTACTGTAGTTAAGCAATACAGCTTGGTCGCCTCCCTGCCCCCAAGCCTGTGACCAGCCAGTAAAGTTATAACATACACAACATGCAGCACTAAAGGATTGTCAAATAGTCTTTATCAGAAAAGTTCAACCAAAAGAATCCAATTTGTGCAAAATCCAAATGGGAATAGAAAATCTTGTGAGGGATCCTCCACTGACAGGTGCACACACACTGACTCTTACCATCTGAGGTGGACCACTAGATACACTAAACGCTAAACATCATAACTCTTCCACCCTTAGACAGACTCCCCTTCATAAAGACCTCAATGGATGTGAAGTTTCAACAAAGGCAAAGAAACACTTCATAGTGTAGTATGTTCGATAATTAGTTTAATAAAATCCAGCAAACACACTCCCCATGTGTAGGATAAAAGCTTGCATGTAAATCAATAGTAAAAATGGTAATAGTAAATAGTAATAGTCAATAGTAAAAGATGGTTTCCAACCATCAGGATGGCCGATCTCCGTGCGTTACGTGATCTAGCTCCATCCAATGCGTTTCGTCATACAGACGTCATCAGAGGCTTGGCAACACGTGTGCTCAGTGTCTTATATATGGTAGGGACCGGATATGGGTGAATCAAATGCTGTGCACTCCAAAAACCGGAACTGTTACTCTAGCCGGAACCAGAAATGACGCTGTGTCCGACCAGACAGAGCAGATATGTGGCAATTGGAAAACGGGAACTAAAATCAAAGGTTTCTGATCACGGAATTGGCTTCAGGCACCACACCATATATAGTCTTACAAAAATGGAACTTAAATCAAAAGAGAAATATGTGTTGAATCAAGGCCTCAAGTTTGCTCTCCCTTGTCCCTTGAATTAATTTGATGTATTTATGGATGTGCAAAAGTACATCTGTAGACTCAATGTTCAATGATATTTGATAACTAAGGGGGGCGGGATTGTTGTTTTGCATCCTGTAACGGTGAAATGAGTAGGATTCTTTCTGACAATAGGACTTATTATGCCTTGCTCAGTAATCCTACCCATAGATATAAAAAAGAGTTGCAATCCATTGTTGAGGAGGGTTTTTGGACAAAGATCCTTAACAAAAAAAGAAAAAAATGTCTTTGGTTTTTGTGGCTCCACAAATGGCACGAAGTGGAGGACAGAGGAGCCTCTTAAAGAAGAAGATACAGATCTGTGAGAGCTAGAAATCTTGCTTGTTTGTAGGTGACCAAATACTTATTTTCCACCATAATTTGCAAATAAAGTCTTTAAAAAATCGAACAATGCGATTGTCTGGATTTGTTTCCACATTTTGTCTCTCATAGTTGATGTATACCTATGATGACAATTACAGGCCTCTCTCATCTTTTTAAGTGGGAGAACTTGCACAATTGGTGGCTGACTAAATACTTTTTTGCCCCACTGTATTATTTGCCCAAGGTGCACAAGAACCCCCTGCAGCCTCCCGAGCATCCAATTATAAGCGGCATTGACTCGGCATTGTCACATCTAGAGTGGGTCGCTATATAGATTATTTTTTGCAACCTCTGGTTACCAATACCCCCTCTTATTTGAAGGATACTACACAAGTGATCAACATTTTAGAGGAGGTAGAGTGGAGGGATGGCTACATCATGGCTTTCACCGATGTGGCTTCCCTCTAAACTATTATCTCACATCAGCATGGTAGGGAGGCGGAGAAATATTTCCTGAGCAGGGATTCAGGTATACCTCCTATGCAACAGGAGTTCATCCTTCAGTTGCTTGATTTTTCCATAAAGCAATTATTTTTGGTTTCATGGTTCCTATTATTTACAATGTCGGGGGGTGGACATGGGCGCAAAATTTACAACAAGCATGGTAAACTTGTTCATGGCCAAATAGGAGGAGAACGTCATCTATGGCCAGTATTGTCCTTAGCTTGTGCTTTGGAGGAGGTACATAGATGACGTCCTCCTCCTTTGGAATGGTGACATAGAGTCGCTAAATAGCTTTTTCTTCCAGCTTAATGACAACAATTGTTCTCCAACATGAAGCTAGTATGAATGAGATCCACTTCTTAGATCTGAGAATTAAGGCTCACCACAATAAATTGGTAACATCTACCTTCTTTAAGGAGACAGATTGTAACGGTTTCATCAGTGTGGATAGTTGCCAACATAAGGCTTGGCTGAAAGTCAGTCATACGATTAAAGAGGAACTGTACTTTTTGTGAGAACTTTTTGGAGGAGGCTAACCTTTTGAAAGCATGTTTTGTCGACAAAGGTTATGACCCGTTGGATCTGAATCACGTCATTCTTGACGTGGATGGGGTATGATAGAAATATCATGCTCAGGCTGCGGACTGATGGCGCACAACCCAACCAGCAACAACGAGGGCCGTCTGCCTTTTCTCCTATGATTTCTTTTTTCACATCATATTCCACTCAGCATTATGTAGTTAAAGATCTTATTAGAAAGCATTGGAACATTTCGAAAAATGACAGGGTGCTGGGCCCCAGGTTGCCCGAGGCACCTATGGTCACATTTAGAGGGGTTCCTCCCTTAAGACTTCAGGCTGCCCCTAATATTGTAGAACCCCCAAAGAGACCAAGTTTCTTCTTCCAAATCAGGAGATTTTATCCCTGTAGGAAGTGCGCGGTTTGCGAACACAACTTTTTAACCACTTAAATGAATGACGGCTACAGCATGGCTCAATAACTCTGGGAGGGCGTACTATAACGTCCCCCCGAATCTTGCTCCCGCGTGGCCCCTGGGGCTTGCACCCGGGAATTTCTGTGACCAGACCCGGCGCATCATGGATCACAGTAAAGGGCTGGTGAAAGCGGCCGTTTACGACGTGATCGATCCGTCAAATGACGGATCGATGGCTTGTAAACAAGTCGGCGCATGCCCGGCTTAGCTCTTCCCCTCTCCGTACTGATCGGTACAGTGTGAGAAGAGAGGGGGAGAGATCGGTTGCAGCAGCATTGTGGGCTGGATCTGTAGTGCCCACAGCGCTGCTCTGTGACAGTTCCTGCACTCATCCATCCATGCTCAGTCATCCCATCTATCCCCATCCATAGTCAGCCATTCTGATTCATGCTCAGCCATCCCATCCATCCCCAGCCATCCTGATTTATACTCAGTCATCCCCATCCATACTCAGCCATTCTGATTCATGCTCAGTCATCCCCATCAATATTCAGCCATCTTGGTTCATGCTTAGTCATCCACATCCATACTCAGCAATCCTCTTTCATGCTCAGTCATCCCCATCCATACTCAGCCATGCTCAGTCATCCCCAGCTATACTCAGATATCCTGATTCATGCTCAGTCATCTCTATCCATACTCAGCTATCCTGATTCATGCTCAGTCATCCCCATCCATACTCAGCCATACTAATTCATGCTCAGTCATCCCCAGCCATACTCAGCCATCCTCAGTCAATCCCATCCATACACAGCCATCCTGATTTTTGCTCAGTCATCCCCATCCATACTCAGCCATCCTCATTCATGCTCAATCATCCCCATCCACACTTAGCCATCCCCATCCATACTCAGCCATGCTCATTCATGCTCAGTTATCCCCAGCCATACTCAGCCATCCTGATTCATGCTCAGTCATCCCCATCCATACTCAGCCATACTCATTCGTGCTCAGTCATCCCCATCCATACTCAGCCATACTGATTGATTCTTAGTCATCCCCATCCATACCCAGCCATACTGATTCATTCTTAGTCATCCCCATCCATACCCAGCCATCCTCATTCATGCTCAGTCATCCCCATCCATATTCAGCCATGCTCAGTCATCCCCATCCATACTCAGCCATACTCATTCGTGCTCAGTGATCCCTATCCATACTCAGCCATACTGATTGATTCTTAGTCATCCCCATCCATACCCAGCCATACTGATTCATTCTTAGTCATCCCCATCCATACCCAGCCATCCTCATTCATGCTCAGTCATCCCCATCCATATTCAGCCATGCTCAGTCATCCCCATCCATACTCAGCCATGCTTAGTCATCCCCATCCATACTCAGCCATCCTCATTCATGCTCAGTCATCCCCATCCATACTCAGCCATCCTGATTCATGCTCAGTCATCCCCATCCATACTCAGCCATACTCATTCGTGCTCAGTCATCCCCATCCATACTCAGCCATACTGATTGATTCTTAGTCATCCCCATCCATACCCAGCCATACTGATTCATTCTTAGTCATCCCCATCCATACCCAGCCATCCTCATTCATGCTCAGTCATCCCCATCCATATTCAGCCATGCTCAGTCATCCCCATCCATACTCAGCCATGCTTAGTCATCCCCATCCATACTCAGCCATCCTCATTCATGCTCAGTCATCCCCATCCATACTCAGCCATCCTGATTCATGCTCAGTCATCCCCATCCATACTCAACCATCCTCATCCATTCCCATTCATGGCTTATCCAAGTTCTATTTGTGTGAAATAAGGACAAAAATTTCATGAGTACGGTGTTGCATGACTGAGTAATTAGGTCTCGTAGTTACATATTACATAGTAGGTGAGGTTGAAAAGAGACACAAGTCCATCAAGTCCATCCTATGTGTGTGTTTATATGTCAGTATTACATTGTATATCTCTGTATGTTGTGGTTGTTCAGGTGCTTATCTAATATTTTTTTGAAACTATCGATGCTCCCCGCTGATACCACCGCCTGTGGTAATTCCAGATCCTTGCCGCTCTTACAGTAAAGAATCCTCTACATAGTTTAAGGTTAAACCTCTTTTCTTCTAATTTTAATGAGTGGCTATGAGACGAGTCTTGTTAAACTCCCTTCTGCGAAAAAGTTTTATCCCTATTGTGGGGTCACCAGTAGGGATGAGCCGAAACACCCCCCGGTTCGGTTCATTGCAGGACATGCGAACAGACCAAAAATTTGTGCGAACACGCGAACACCGTTAAAGTCTATGAGACTCGACCATGAAAAATCAAAAGTGCTAATTTTAAAGGCTGATATGCAAGTTATTGTCATAAAAGTGTTTGGGGACCCGGGTCCTGCCCCAGGGGACATGTATCATTGCATAAAAAAAGTTTTAAAAATGGACGTTTTTTTGGGAGCAGTGATTTTAATAATGCTTAAAGTGAAACAATAAAAGTATAATATTCCTTTAAATACCGTGCCTTTGAGGTGTCTATAGTATTATACAACCAAGTGTAGCGCTAGTATGTGATGCAAAAATATAAAAAATGAACGATGCAATGACACATGCAATAAAGAAAAAAATCCAAAAATTACTGTTGCATATTAATAAATGTTCATACATAAAAGGTCCATCATAGCATGAACCCTTGAGGTCACCTTGTGTATCAACAAATAAATAGTGACAAGACTGTCCCAAAATAGAATAAGGCGTGCGATAAAAAAAATTATTGCGATAATGATGAACACCAAAATATATGATCGTGGAAACCTTCGAATACAATCCGATATGTGTTGATATACACTTGTGCAAAACCACCACCTGGATGACTGGAGGCTTACCAGAAAGTTGGGACCCACAGAGCGTATGCTGTATGGGTCAAACAGGCTTAAGTTGCTCACTGGCAGTGGAGGTAGGGCACCAAGGGCAGACAAAAGGTGGAATCCTAGCGGTTCTTTCCCAGGGGCATCTTCTCCATATCGAAGCTTAAGCATACTCAGACATAACCTGCTACAAGCTGACATCACACTCCCCGGCCCCCGATCCCATACACTCTCTGTGCAGTAAGTCACAATATCGCTCACAGTGGCTTGAGCGTAGTTCTGTGTTCAGCACATGACATGTGTCACGTGGTGTACAAGAGCTGACTGTAGACTTTTTGTGTACAGTCAGCTCCCGTACACCACGTGACACATGTCATGTCATATGTGGATATCATAGGGAAGGTTTATCACCACCCCTGTAACATTTGTTTTGCTGTCTGTACCCCTGTTCAGAAGATTTCACCTCACTTTCTGTCTCAATGACAATTGGATTTTGAAAATTTTGAGTTTTTAGGGAAACAAGGATTTGTGATAAAGCATCAGTGGGGAGACACCTTTTTCCCATATTAACTCTTACAGGAGAGAATTTCCCTTCCTAGGGGTAGATTTCCTCTCACTACCTGTTGTCTCCCTCCGTTTGTAAGCAGGAGTCGTTTGTAAGTCGGATGTTTGAAAATAGGGGACCGCCTGTATATACTATATGGCTTGCCCTATACACTCTGCAGAAAATTGGGCCTTAGGTGTTGGTGGTACCAGAACTCTGTAAGCCCTCACAGTTACTCTTGGTGGGCGCTGGAACGGGCCCTGCTGTGAAATATCATATCAAGAATTGTAATTACATGCCCCTGATAAACAGGGGCAGGAAAATTGGGCCTTAGGTGGTGGTGGTGGTGGCACAACACCGTAAAGCCTTACAGATACTTTTGTTGAGTACAGGAACAGGCCCTGCTGTGAAATATTAGATCAAAAATTGTAATTACGTGACCCTGTTAAACAGGGGCAGAAAAATTGGGCCTTAGGCGGTGGTGGTGGTGGTTGCACAACACTGTAACGCCTCACAGTTGCTTTTGTTGAGCGCAGGAACAGGCCCTGCTGTGAAATATTAGGTAAAAAATTGTAATTATGCGCCGCTGTTAAACAGGGGCAGAAAAATTGGGTCTTAGGCAGTGGTGGTGGTGCCACAACACTGCAACCCCTCGCAGATACTCTTGTTGAGTGCAGGAACGAGCCCTGCTATTAAATATTTGATCAAAAATTGTAATTACGTGCCCCTGTTAAACAGGGGCAGAAAAATTGGGCCTTAGGTAGTGGTGGTGGTGCCCTGAACTGAAAATTGAGGAGGAATAGGATAGTCACTTAGCATAATAGGATAGTCACTCAGCATATGCAGTCTTCAAGGGATCCCAAATCCATAGAAAAATCATTCGGTTACATCAGTATCAGGTGCTTGGTAGCTGGTGATCCAAGACTGATTCATTTTATGAATGTGATTCAATCAACAGAGTCTGTGGACAGGCGCACTCTGTGATCAGTTACAAAACCTCCAGCAGCACTGAATGTGCGTTCAGAAAGAACGCTGGATGCAGGACAGGCCAGTAGCACAATTGCATATTGAGCAAGCTCTGGCCAGTGGTCCATCCTCCAGACCCAGTAACCCAGTGGATGTTCTGGTGGAAAGGTCTTCAGGCCTGATCTTGCCCCTAGATATTCCTGCACCATGTAATTCAGACGCTGGCGATGGTTGCTGGAACCGATCAGACCTGGGCGCTGAGGACTGAAGAATTGCCTGAAGGCATTGATCAGCCGGCCACCTTCTCCACCACTCTTTCTGTGACTGAACAAAGCCTCAGCAACACGTTGTCCAGCACCAGGAAATAGTAACCTCCCAGGCTCTGGAAACGCATAGCACAAACCTTTCTGCAAGGCCTCCCGAAGAAGTTCCAACCTCTGCTCCCTCTGCAAAGGCTGGATAAGTTCTGCAACCTTACCCTTGTAACATGGATCAAGAAGGGTTGCCAGCCAGTAATGATCCCTCTCCTTGATACCACGAATCCTAGAGTTCTTTCACAGGCTTTGCAGGATCAGGGAGGCCCTGCAGCATAGGTTTGCAGAGGCATTCGATCCTGAGTCCTCTAGGTCACTAAGGATCCCATGATCCTCAACCACCTCCTCCCAGCCACGTACAACTCCATGGGTTTCTGGGGACTGAAAATAATCCCTTGAAGACTGCTGCTGATGCTGAGTGTTATGCTCCACCTCCATTCTGACACAATTCTCCTCCTCCTCTTCTTCTTCCTGTGTGATCGGCGGGCCTACAGGAATACTAGTATCTGGATAAAGGTGACCTTAAGAGGTAAGGAAGTCCTCCTCTTCCTCCCGCTGTTCTGCCTCAAGTGCCCTGTCCATTATTCCACAAAGCGTGTGCTCCAACAGTAAGACAAGAGGGACAGTATCACTGGTGCATGCACTGTCAATGCTCACCAGCCTCGTGGCCTCCTCAAATAATGACAGGACAGTGCATGCATCCTTGATCAGTAGCCACTGGAGTGGCAAAAAAAAAGCCAAGCTCTGCCTACTACTAGCGATAGTAGTTTTACAGTAGTTAGTTATGATAGTAGCGATAGTAGTTTTACATGACTTTTTTTCCTTTAGAAATGTCATTTTGCTGTCAGACTGTTCTAAACACGGGAAACATGCGCCCCTTTACAGGCATACTATAGACACCCCCCAGGTAGTAGTGATAGTAGCGATAGTAGTTTTACATGACTTTTTTTCCTTTAGAAATGTCATTTTGCTGTCAGACTGTTCTAAACACGGGAAACATGCGCCCCTTTACAGGCATACTATAGACACCCCCCAGGTACAAAATGTTTGTCGGCCTCATGTAGTGTGTTGTTGGCGTGGACAGAGAGAGAGTGTCATTTAGATTGAGCAGGCAGGCAGATTATTCAGTTAGCTGCAGTGTATTTAATATATATACAGACAGTCTCGTATATATATATATATATATATATATATATATATATATCCACTGTATCCAGTTTAGCTAGATCTGACTGCAGTCCGTTCCTGGTGTACCATTTTTAATATACTTCAGGCAGGCAGGTGATTCAGTTAGCTGCAGTGTATTTAATATATAAATACAGACAGTCTCGTATATATATATATATATATATACACTGTATACAGTTTAGCTACATCTCACTGCAGTCCGTTCCTGGTGTACTGTTTCTAATGTACTTCAGGCAGGCAGGTGATTCAGTTAGCTGCAGTGTATTTAATATATATACAGATAGCCTCGTATATATATATATATATATATATATATATATATATATATAAATATATATATATATATATATATAGCATAATAGGATAGTCACTCAGCATATGCAGTCTTCAAGGGATCCCAAATCCATAGAAAAATCATTCGGTTACATCAGTATCAGGTGCTTGGTAGCTGGTGATCCAAGACTGATTCATTTTATGAATGTGATTCAATCAACAGAGTCTGTGGACAGGCGCACTCTGTGATCAGTTACAAAACCTCCAGCAGCACTGAATGTGCGTTCAGAAAGAACGCTGGATGCAGGACAGGCCAGTAGCACAATTGCATATTGAGCAAGCTCTGGCCAGTGGTCCATCCTCCAGACCCAGTAACCCAGTGGATGTTCTGGTGGAAAGGTCTTCAGGCCTGATCTTGCCCCTAGATATTCCTGCACCATGTAATTCAGACGCTGGCGATGGTTGCTGGAACCGATCAGACCTGGGCGTTGAGGACTGAAGAATTGCCTGAAGGCATTGATCAGCCGGCCACCTTCTCCACCACTCTTTCTGTGACTGAACAAAGCCTCAGCAACACGTTGTCCAGCACCAGGAAATAGTAACCTCCCAGGCTCTGGAAACGCATAGCACAAACCTTTCTGCAAGGCCTCCCGAAGATGTTCCAACCTCTGCTCCCTCTGCAAAGGCTGGATAAGTTCTGCAACCTTACCCTTGTAACATGGATCAAGAAGGGTTGCCAGCCAGTAATGATCCCTCTCCTTGATACCACGAATCCTGGAGTTCTTTCACAGGCTTTGCAGGATCAGGGAGGCCCTGCAGCATAGGTTTGCAGAGGCATTCGATCCTGAGTCCTCTAGGTCACTAAGGATCCCATGATCCTCAACCACCTCCTCCCAGCCACGTACAACTCCATGGGTTTCTGGGGACTAAAAATAATCCCTTGAAGACTGCTGCTGATGCTGAGTGTTATGCTCCACCTCCATTCTGACACAATTCTCCTCCTCCTCTTCTTCTTCCTGTGTGATCGGCGGGCCTACAGGAATACTAGTATCTGGATAAAGGTGACCTTAAGAGGTAAGGAAGTCCTCCTCTTCCTCCCGCTGTTCTGCCTCAAGTGCCCTGTCCATTATTCCACAAAGCGTGTGCTCCAACAGTAAGACAAGAGGGACAGTATCACTGGTGCATGCACTGTCAATGCTCACCAGCCTCGTGGCCTCCTCAAATAATGACAGGACAGTGCATGCATCCTTGATCAGTAGCCACTGGAGTGGCAAAAAAAAAGCCAAGCTCTGCCTACTACTAGCGATAGTAGTTTTACAGTAGTTAGTTGTGATAGTAGCGATAGTAGTTTTACATGACTTTTTTTCCTTTAGAAATGTCATTTTGCTGTCAGACTGTTCTAAACACGGGAAACATGCGCCCCTTTACAGGCATACTATAGACACCCCCCAGGTAGTAGTGATAGTAGCGATAGTAGTTTTACATGACTTTTTTTCCTTTAGAAATGTCATTTTGCTGTCAGACTGTTCTAAACACGGGAAACATGCGCCCCTTTACAGGCATACTATAGACACCCCCCAGGTACAAAATGCTTGTCGGCCTCATGTAGTGTGTTGTTGGCGTGGACAGAGAGAGAGTGTCATTTAGATTGAGCAGGCAGGCAGATTATTCAGTTAGCTGCAGTGTATTTAATATATATACAGACAGTCTCGTATATATATATATATATATATCTACTGTATCCAGTTTAGCTAGATCTGACTGCAGTCCGTTCCTGGTGTACCATTTTTAATATACTTCAGGCAGGCAGGTGATTCAGTTAGCTGCAGTGTATTTAATATATAAATACAGACAGTCTCGTATATATATATATATATATATATATATATATACACTGTATACAGTTTAGCTACATCTCACTGCAGTCCGTTCCTGGTGTACTGTTTCTAATATACTTCAGGCAGGCAGGCGATTCAGTTAGCTGCAGTGTATTTAATATATATACAGATAGCCTCATATATATATATATATATATATATATATATATATATATATATATATATATATACACGAGGCTATCTGTATATATATTAAATACACTGCAGCTAACTAAATCACCTGCCTGCCTGAAGTATATTAGAAACAGTGCACCAGGAACGGCCTGCAGTGAGATATAGCTAAACTGTATGCAGTAGATATATATATACGAGACTGTCTGTATATATATATATATATATATATATATGTATATATATATATATATATATATATATATATATATATATATATATTAAATACACTGCAGCTAACTGAATCACCTGCCTGCCTGAAGTATATTAGAAACAGTACACCAGGAACGGACTGCAGTGAGATGTAGCTAAACTGTATACAGTGGATATATATATATATATATATATATATATATATACGAGACTGTCTGTATTTATATATTAAATACACTGTAGCTAACTGAATCACCTGCCTGCCTGAAGTATATTAGAAATGGTACACCAGGAACGGACTGCAGTCAGATCTAGCTAAACTGGATACAGTGGATATATATATATATACGAGACTGTCTGTATATATATATATTAAATACACTGCAGCTAACTGAATAATCTGCCTGCCTGCTCAATCTAAAGGACACTCTCTCTCTGTCCACACCAACAACACACTACACGAGGCCGACAAGCAGGCAGCCTTATGTATTGTGGGGCGTGGACTTAGTCCCCCTGAGCCACGATTGGCAAAAGGCATCCTGCCTTTGGCCAATTATGGCTTTCTTAGCTGAGGGCGCTGTGGTTGGCCAAAGCATGCAGGTCATGGTGCATGCTTTGGCCAATCATCATACAGCAATGCACTACACTCCCGCAGTGCATTTTGGGCCGTTATGCGCCGCTCAAATTTGGTGCGAACGGCCCATAGTGTTGGGTTTTCGACAAACAAGCGAGCAGCCAATGTTCGAACAGAAAGCTCATCCCTAGTCACCAGTATGGTATTTGTATATTGCAATCATATCCCCTCTCAAACGTCTCTTCTGAGTCTTCTCCAGAGAGAATAAGTTCAGTGCTCGCAAACTTTCCTCATAACTAATATCCTCCAGACCCTTTATTAGCTTTGTTTCCCTTCTTTGTACTCGCTCCATTTCCAGTACATCCTTCCTGAGGACCGGTGCCCGAGAATGGACAGCATAATCTAGGTGCGGCCAGACCAGAGTCTTGTAGAGCGGGACAATTATCATTTTATCTCTGGAGTTGATCCCTTTTTAATGCATGCCAATATTCTGTTTGCTTTGTTAGCAGCAGCTTGGCATTGCATGCCATTGCTGAGCCTATCATCTACTAGGATCCCCAGGTCATTTTCCATCCTAGATTCCCCCAGAAGATCTCCCCCCAGTGTATAGATTGCATTCATATTTTTGCCACCCAAATGCATTATTTTACATTTTTCCACATTGAACCTCATTTGCCATGTATCATCTCCTCCAAGAACTTGCATACTATTGATGTTAGGTTAACTGGTCTGTAACTCCCAGAGATGTATTTTGGGCCCTTTTTAAATATTGGCGCTAAATTGGCTTTTCTCCAATCAGCTGGTACCATTCCAGTCAGTAGACTGTCAGTAAAACTTAGGAACACTGGTCTGGCAATTACTTGACTGAGTTCCCTAAGTACCCTTTGGGTGCAAGCCATCTGGTCCCGGTGATTTATTAACCGAAGACCGAAAATTTTGAAAAAAAACACATTTTTCTTAGTTTATGTGATAAAATTTTGTAAATTATTAATTTTTCTTCAGAAATGTTGGCCACAATTTATACTGCTACATATCTTTGGTAAAAATAACTCAAATTAGTGGATATTATTTGGTCTGTGTGAAAGTTAGAGAGTCTACAAGCTGTGATGCAAGTCATAAAAAATTAATCACACCTGATGTACTGACGGCCTGTCTCATTTCTTGCGACCCAAACAAGCCAGGAAAGTACAAATAACCCCAAATGACCCCTTTTTTGAAAGTAGACATTCCAAGGTATTTAGTAAACTGCATTGTGAGGTTTTTGATGTTGTCATTTTTTCCCCACAATTCTTTGCAAAATGAAGATTTTTTTGGGGGTTTTTTTTCCACAAAATTGTCATTGTAATAGGTTATTTCTCTCACATAGCACGTGTATATCACAAATGATGCCCCAAAATATATTCTGCTACTCCTCCTGTGTATGGCGATACCAAATGTGTGAGACTTTTACACAGCCTGGCCACAGACAGAGGCCCAATATTGAAATAGCACCATCAGGCGTTCTAGGAGCATAAATTACACATCTCATTTCTCAACCACCTATTACACTTTTGAAGGCCCTGGAGCACCAGGACAATGGAAACGCCCACAAAGTGACCCCATTTTGGAAAGCTAACACCCCAACGTATAATCTATGAGGCATAATGAGTCTTTTGAATGGTTCATTTTTTTCCAGAAGTTTTTGGAAAATGTGGGAAAAAAATGAAAACGCCTTTTTTTTTTTACGCAAAATTGTGCATTTATAAGATATTTCCAACACATAGCATGTACATAGCAAAAAATGACACCTCAAAATACATTCTGCTACTCCTCCTGAGTATGGCGATACCAAATGTGTGAGACTTTTACGCAGCCTGGCCACATACAGAGGCCCAATATTGAAATAGCACCATCAGGCGTTCTAGGAGCATAAATTACACATCTCATTTCTCAACCACCTATTACACTTTTGAAGGCCCTGGAGCACCAGGACAATGGAAACGCCCACAAAGTGACCCTATTTTGGAAAGCTAACACCCCAATGTATAATCTTTGAGGCATAATGAGTCTTTTGAACGGTTCATTTTTTCCAGAAGTTTTTGGAAAATGTGGAAAAAAAATGAAAATGCTTTTTTTTTTATGCAAAGTTGTGCATTTATAAGATATTTCCAACACATAGCATGTGCATAGCAAAAATGACACCCCAAAATCCATTCTGCTACTCCTGAATGTGGTGATACTACATGTGTGAGACTTTTACACAGCCTTGCCACATACAGAGGCCCAACATGCAAGGAACACCATCAGGTGTTCTAGGGACACATAGCATTCACATACCAAGAAATTCACCCCAAAATACACTATGCTGAGCAAAGAGTAAACAAAAGATTACCTGTGGTTGTAGTAGCACAGTTGTACACAGGATGATAGCACTGGTCCAGGCAGCAGGCCAAGCGAACGCAAATTTCCAGGCAACAGGCAGGAATACTGTCCATAGTCAGTACAAGCAACAGGCAGGGATACTGTCCATACACAGTCCAGGGTCAGTGCAAGCAGAGATTTTCAGCAGTGCCAATATATTGGTCCTGGTACTAGGCAGGTCCATGTGGTGTGGTCAGTTCATGCGACAGGCAGAGGCATGATGGCATAGGTCCTACAGGCAGCAGGCAGAAGTAGGGCCTCGTTCAGGACAGAATGGGGACAGGGGTAGAGGCTTCTCCCACCCAAATCTCTTTGAAGTCTCTGAGTCTCCAGACCCTAATCTAGGAATGAGAAAACAAATAAAAATTGTTTTCTTCATCCAGAAAAACAATTCTGGAGCCCCTCACATATGTGAGACCCCTGTGTTCTGAATCCCACTAGTCCACTGGCAGGGTACAAGATCAGCCCAAGAGGCAGGCAAGAGGCATGGTCAAACAGTCCAGGGTCGGTTCCAGATCAGGCAGAGATATGTACAGAATCGGTAGGCAGAAGCGTGGTCGAATAACAGTCCAGGGTCAGTTCCAGATCAGGCAGAGATATAAACAGAATCAGTAGGCAGAAGCGTGGTCGAATAACAAGCCAGGGTCAGTTACAGAGCAAGCAGAGGCATAAGGGGTGTGAAGGTAAATGGCAGGAAGTGAGGATTATGTTTACCATACTTCACTAATAATTTAGTGAAGTATGGTAACGGCAGAAACAGTCAACTATGCAGAGGCCTGGTTGGGGAGGACATTGGGGACAATGATAAGTGGTGTCTCTTCTCACTCCTCGTTTGGAGCACACCCGGCATTTTTTCTGACGTTTTTGGCCTGTTGGTCTGGGAGGGATTTTATCGGGAAAGTGGCGTTCAGAGAGTCTGCTAATCACATCGGATCTAATATTTTCTGGTGGGCCGTTCGGGTATATAAGGGCAGTGGTGATTTCCTCCTGGTAGCCAAGGAAGGGTTTGGGTCTTTCAGTGGAGTTGCGATAGATTACATAGGTGTTGTATATGGCCAAATTAAACAAATAAATTGAAACTTTTTTATACCACTGGTATGTTCTTCTAGTGGAAAGGTAGGGTTTGAGCATCTGGTCATTGAAGTCGACACCCCCCATTAACATGTTGTATTCATGGATACATGTTGGCTTTTGGATTGGGCCATTCCTCCTGGTGATCTCAACAAATGTATTGTTGTGGATCGAAGAAAGCATGTAGACGTCCCTTCTGTCCCTCCACTTCACAGCCAGAATTTCCTCATTCCGTAAGCTCCCCCCTCCCCTCTTCTTAACTTCTTGTTGATGAGGTTTTGAGGAAAGCCCTTCCGGTTCGTCCTTACGGTGCCGCATGCTCCCGTGTTCTTTCTGTGAAGGTTTCGGAACAGGGGCAAACTAGAATAAAAATTGTCCACATACAAATGGTAGCCTTTCTCCAGGAGTGGGTTTATGAGTTGCCAAACAACTTTCCCGCTTGATCCAATGTATTCTGGACAATTGGGAGGATGTAGCTGGGTGTCCTTCGCTTCGTATACCATGAAGGCATAGGTATACCCTGTAGCTCAATTGCACAATTTGTACATCTTCACCCCATAGCGGGCCTTTTTGGTGGGAATAAATTGCTTTAAGCCCAGCCTGCCAGAAAATTTGATAAAGGACTCATCCACACATATGTGTTGGTCTGGGGTAAACAACTGGGGGAAGATTTCAGAAAAATAATTTATTAGCGGACGAATTTTATAAAGCTTGTCAAAATTTGGGTGATTTCGGGGAGGGCACTGGGTATTGTCGTTATAGTGTAGGAATCTCATAATCATGAGATATCTGGTCCTGGTCATTACTGAGGAAAAGATGGGCATGTGGTAGATGGGGAGGGTAGACCAATACGAACGTAATTCCTTTTTTCTGTTTAGTCCCATACAGAATGTGAGGCCCCAAAAAATGTTAAACTCCTTCACTGTTAGTGCTCTCCACTCATAGGGACGGGCATTAAGGACGTTGGGTTACTTGCTATAAATCATTGTGCATACAGGTTGCACTGGGCCACAATTGATGCAAGCATGTCCTCAGAAAAATTAAATGGAAAAAGTCTATCGGGGAAAAATTTTCTGTGTCCACCTGGACTCCTGGCTGGGCAGTGAAAGGGGGAACGTTAGCTTCTCCTGAATTAGGAGGCAGCCACAAGGGGTTCTGAATGGAATAGGGAAAGCTGGCATGGGACCCAACCCTTTGGGACTGAGGTGACACCCCACTGGTACGTGGCCTTTGCCGAGGTACTGCGGTGCTGGTGGATGGCACTGCGGTGCTGGTAGATGGCACTGCGAGCCTGGTGGATGGCACTGCCTCCTCACCAGTATGCCTTCGTCTGGCGGGCGGACTCTCATCCTCCTCCTCTGAGGCTGTCAGTGTACCACTGGTTAGGACAGGCTCGTAGTCCACGTCAGACTCAGAATCTGAAAATGAGGAGGAATCCAAAGCGGAGAGCTCCCCATTGCTCTCGTCGCCCACAAGAATATTGTACGCCTCCTCAGCTGAATATAATCTTCTAGCCATTGTTAGTGATGACAGAAGGCACTGATGACAAGTGACACTGATGATAGCTGGCACTCTTACGTGGCACTGATGACACGTGACACTGATGAAACTGATATGTGGCACTGGTGACACTGATAACAGATGGCACGTGGCACTGACAGGTGACACTGATGACAGATGGTACTGACAGATGGTACTGACAGGTTGCACTGACAGGTTGCACTGACAGATGGCACTGACAGGTTGAACTGATGGCAGGTGGCACTGATAGCAGGTGGCACTGATGGCAGGTGGCACTGGCAGATGGCACTGGCACTGGCAGATGGCACTGGCAGATGGGACTGGCAGATGGGACTGGCAGATGGCACTGGCACTGGCAGATGGCACTGGCAGATGGGACTGACAGATGGCACTGGCAGATGGGACTGACAGATGGCACTGACGATGGCACTGATAGGTACTGTGGGCACTGTGTATGTGTTTTTATGCACTCAATCTCACACTCTGAAGCACAGGTCGCTCTCCCTCTTCACACGCGGTCTCTGTGTGAGGAGGGAGAGTCGGCAATGAGAGATGATCTTATATATTTACATTTGAGATCATCCACCATTGGAAGCTGCGATCGCGCTGTAAACCGCCGCTGTGATTGGCCGTTTATGGCGATCTGTGACTGGCTGTGTCCAAGTGACACGGCCAGCACATAATTTCCCCGATGCGTGCCCGCGGGAGCGCGCATCGCGGAAGTAAACAGCTGGATGTCCAGGGACGGCCACCCGGCAGTTAGCGTCCGCGCTGCAGCCGTCTTTCGGCTATAGCACGGGCGCGAAGTGGTTAATATTAAGTTTCCCATGTCTAATTTTAATTCTGTCCTCTGTTAGCCATGGAGGTGCTTCCTGTGATGTGTCATGAGGATAAACACTGCCGTTTTGGTTACAGAAGCCCCCCGATTCCCACGTGAAGACTGAGGAGAAGAATAAATTCAATACCTTTGCTATCTCCCCATCCTTTGTAACCAGATGTCCTTCCTCATTCTTTATCAGGCCAATATGGTCTTTCCTCCCTTTTTACTGTTTACCTACTCAAAGAATTTCTTGGGATTTTTTTTTGCTTACCTCCACTATGTGTCTTTCGTGTTCTATCTTAGCTGCCCTAATTGCACCCTTAAATTTCTTGTTGCATTCTTTATAAAGTGTGAATTCTGATGATGATCTCTCAACCATGTATTTGAAGGCCTTCTCCTTTGCTTTTATATGCATTTTTACATTGGAGTTAAGCCATCCAGGACTTTTGTTCACTCTTTTAAATTTATTACCTAATGGGATGCATTGGCTAATGCCCTTATTTAATATGCTCTTATCTCCTCCGTGTTCTTTGTTCCTAAGATTTTATCCCAATTTATGCCTTCTAGCAAGGTTCATAGTTCAGGGAAGTTGGCTCTTTTAAAATTCAGTGTCTTTGCATTCCCCTTATGTTTCCTATTTGTGTGATTTATACAGAAGCCAATTGACCTGTGATCGCTCTTTCCTAAATTGCCCCATATTTACACATCCGTGATCAGGTCTGTATCGTTGGTAATCAGTAGATCCAGTAACGCTTTATTTCTAGTTGGTGTATCTACCATCTGAACCATGAAATTGTCCTGCAAGACATTTAGGAACTGGCGAACCTTAGATGAATGCGTGGTTCTCTCTGCCCAGTCTATGTCTGGATAATTAAAATCCCCCATTATGATAACACCTCCCATCCTTGCTGCTAATCCAAATTGTGTTAGGAGATCCATCTCCCCCTCCTCCCTCAGGTTAGGGGGCCTATAGCATACTCCCAGTATTATTTTCCCTTTAGCTTTATCCCTTTGGAGCTCTACCCATAAGGATTCCACCTCCTCCGTAGCTCCGTTAGTGATGTCATCTCTCACATTCACTTGTACATTATTCTTGATATATATAGGCATACCCCTCCCCCTTTTTTACCCACTCTATCCCTGCGATAAAGGGTATACCCTTGAATGTTTGCCAGCCAATCATGAGAGCTGTTGAACCAGGTCTCTGAAATTCCCACAAAATCCAAATCCTCCTTGTACAACAGTACCTCTAGTTCACCCATCTTGTTCGCCATCCTCCTGGCATTGCTGAACATGTCACGTAGTTTAGACCAGTCGCATACTATCTTCTTATTGGGCATTCCGAGATTGCAACTAGGACTTGTTACTATACTTACCTTGGGTCTCATTACATATACAACAAGTTAAAGTCTCGCTTTTAATATTGTTTTTGTCTCAGTACATTTTTTTTTAATTTTTTGTCTTTTATTCATATGGGATATTATATGATTGATTCATTTTGAATATATTTTAGCTAAGTTGTATTGTGCGCTTCCGCCCACAAGATAGCATTGACCATGCATGGCTATTCGTGTATGTGATACAAATACTTTTTATATCCATTAATTTTTGTTCTACCTAAGTATTTTTTTTACTTCTACACTCTATTAAATTTAGGGTTCTAGTGTCTTCCAACCTGCCACCTCTGCGATTTGTTTTGATTGACCGGAACTTTTTTGATTTAAGTTTAGTTTTTGTCGGACTATATATGGTGTGGTGCCTTCAGCCAATTCCATGATTGGAACCCTTGATTTTAGTTCCCGTTTTCCAATTCCCACATATCTGCTCTGTCTGGTCGGACACAGCGTCATTTGCGGTTCCGGCTAGAGAAACAGTTCCAGTTTTTGGAGCGCACAGCATGTGATTCACTTATATTCAGCCCCGACCATATATAAGACACTGAGCACACCTGAGGCCATGCGCCTGATGATGTTTGTTTGAAAAAACGCATTGGGTGGAGCTGGATCACGTGATGTAGCCATGCGACATCTTGATGGTCAGTCATCTTGATGGTTTGGAAACATTACCATTTTTACTATTGATGTACATGCAAGCTTTTATGCTACACTTGGTGAGTAAGTGTGTTTGCTGAATTTTAATAAACGGAATATTGAACATACTACACTATGTTTCTTTGCTTTTGTTGGAACTTCACATCCATTGAGGTCTTTATGAAGGGGAGTCTGTCTAAGGTTGCAGGAGTTCTGATGTTTGGTGTTTAGCCGATTGGATTCTGTAATAAGCGCAATTGACCGCTAGTGGTCCACCTTGGATGGTAAGAGTCAGTGTGTGTGCACCTGTCGGTTGAGGATCTCTCACAAGATTTTCTATTCCCATTTGGATTCTACACTAATTGGACTCTTTTGGTTGAACATTTCTGATAAAGACTATTCGAAAATCCTTTATCCCTGCACCTTTTGTATGTTATATGTTGTTATTCTCCACCAGTGAATTGTGTCAGCCGCTTTTGCATTTTTATTATTCTTGTAAGCGCAGGTTTATTGCAATTTTTTTGTTAGACAGCCAGTAAAGATGCATCAGCATATTGATGAATCGTCTCACTTTTCACTCTTTCTGCAATGTTCCTTGTCTGTACATGTGCCTGTTGTAAAACTTGATTGCCTCCTATTGCCACCTCTCTTTACCGGTCTGAACAGTGGCGATGTGTCCATTAAAGGCACACAGGCGCTGCTCCCTCTCTCCAGCCACCCCCCTCTGTGCATAATGGATAGATTCATGCATTGCATGAATCTATCCATGGCCGCTGCCACCGTCAACCCCTATTCAGGCGTCTGGTGGCTCCCAGGGACTTTGGCTGGAGTCCCTGGGTCCCACACTGGCCACGCAGCTGCAAACAGATTGGATCATCCATGGTTATGTAATTCCTCGCCTTGCTTAGGAGTCTTCATATATATGGACCCAACAGCATATACAGAGCTGTAGATAGAAAACTTTAACCTTGGATACAGCCATATATTCGCAGTTGCACTTTGTTGGACACTATAGGCTCCCAGTCATCCATTTAACAGAAACTCTCTATGTAATATAGATTTCTTTTTCAACGTTACATAAGCCATTTAATAATACTCCTCTCTGTGGGCGATTTGGTTTGGTCAGTGTTCCCCCCCCCAGGAGGGCCTTGGTGCCCAATGACTCGCTCTGATATCATCTACTATAGATTGGTTTCTGAATCTCCTAAGCATTGGAGCCAGAGCCTGCTGGTTGAGAATTTTCTACCACTCATTTGGATGCACCCATAGAAAAATGTCTACGCATGTTCCTAAGGAAGGCGAAACGTATAATTTATGTGTGGAGGAATTGAATATATATGTGGAGAAGATGCATAGAGAAAACTACCCCTGTTTATTATGTGATTGTTTTTTTCTGTCTTTTCCCTTGTTTTGTAATAAAATATTCTATTTTATCATATTTTGTTGTGATACATTAATTTTATCGTAATAAGCACCTACAAAGTCCCATATTCCCAATATGTTTTTTTCTTTGTTCTTTCTTAAAGGGACGACGGTGCCAATTTAACAAATCTGTGTCATGATCACTCTAATTCATCACTTGATAAGATATTTTCAAAATAAATATTTTACCTGTACCTACCTTGCCAAAAAGTAGAAGGGGATCTGTTGAATACGATATGGGCATGTGAGAAGGTCAGGCTCTTCCAGGCACAAATCATGGCCCTTGTTTCGCAGAATTTTGATATTCCTAATGTTTGTATCCTAGAACAATGCCTTTTGGGTATTTTTGTGAAATTGAACTTGGAACATAAAAAAATATATATTTAACTACTTTTCTTATACGCCAAGAAAACATTAGTCCTCATCTGGATACTGCACAGTGAATGTTTCTAGAGTTGATCCATGTTTGTGTAGTGCTCACCCCTGAAAGGGCCACTGATTTGTCCTACTGCCCTGTGGCGCAGTCTCCAAATGAAAGGGGATCATGCTCTGTTTCAGTATGTCACAGTTCATGTTGGCATTCATGGTTCCCGCAATGAACTGTAGCTCCCCAGTGCCGGCAGCACTCATGCAGCCCCAGACCATGACACTCCCACCACCATGCTTGACTGTAGGCAAGAAACACTTGTCTTCGTACTCCTCACCTGGTTGCCACCACAAACGCTTGACACCATCTGAACCAAATAAGTTTATCTTGGTCTCATAAAACTACAGGATTTTGTTCCAGTAATCCATGTCCTTAGTCTGCTTGTCTTCAGCAAACTGTTTTCAGGCTTTCTTGTGCATCATCTTTAGAAGAAGCTTCTTTTCTGGGATGACAGCCATGCAGACCAATGTGATGCAGTGTGCAGCGTATGGTCTGAGCACTGACAGGCTGACCCCTACCCCATCAACCTCTGCAGGTGCTGGCAGCACTCATACGTCTATTTCCCATAGACAACCTCTGGATATGACGCTGAGCATGTGCACTCAATGTCTTTGGTCAACCATGGCGAGGCCTGTTCTGAGTGGAACCTGTCCTGTTAAACCGCTGTGTGGTCTTGGCCACCGTGCTGCAGCTCAGTTTCAGCGTCTTGGCAATCTTCTTGTAGCCTAGGCCATATTTATGTAGAGCAACAAGTCTTTTTTTCAGATCTTCAGAGAGTTCTTTGCCAGGTTCTTTCAGATCTTCCAGTGACCAGTATAAGAGAGTGAGAATGATAAAACTAAATTTAACACACCTGCTCCCCATTCACACCTGAGACCATGTAGCGGTAATGAGTCATATGACACTGGGGAGGGAAAATGGCTAATTAGGCCCAATTTGGACATTTTCACTTAGGGGTGTACTCACTTTTGTTGCTGGCAGTTTAGACATTAATGGCTTTGTGTTGAGTTATTTTGAGGGTACGGCAAATTTACACTGTTATACAAGCTGTACAATCACTACTTTACATTGTAGCAAAGTGTCATTTCTTCAGTTTTGTCACATGAAAAGATATAATAAAATATTTACAAAAATGTGAGGGGTGTACTCACTTTTGTGAGATACTGTATGTACCAGCAAAATGACATGTACTAGTGCTTCCAGAAGTCCTTCCAGCTTCAGATTTAAAGTTGTCTTTTGAAACAGGGGTCACTCATTTCTTAGCAACAATCTCCATGGTGTGATTTATAATAGTGTTTGCTACATTACTGTTTTGTGACTGACCTTTTCCTTATTGCGAGAATGCCTATTACCATCTCAAGAGTGTACTGTGCTTAGTAGATTAGTATGAACTGGAAACTTGCATATTAGTTCTTTTTTTAATACAAACGTTTTTTTTATTGAAAGATAAAAAAGCATTAACAATAACTGTCTTTTACAGAGGATAATACATAGAACAAGTAGCAGTGTATATAGACAGTGATAATAAGGTGCTATAATCCAAATTGGATGATTAGTATATCAAGTGGGACAATTGCGGTCTATATCAAGAAGATTGTCACACTACTTGAATGCAGTGGGGAGATCGTCTAGTAAGATGCACAATAAAGCTAACTGAAGATATTGTTGGCAACTTCCCATTGTCGTGTCATTTCTACTACAGAATTAACAACAAACCATGTAAGAAATAAAAAAGGATAAAAGAAAAAGAAAAAAAAAAAAAAAACTACAACATCTGTAGTGGAAAACAGATGAGGTTTCGAAGAACCAGTTTGGAATGTGCCAGCAACCATGCCTATTTGATGAAGGGGTTCTATATTGGACCAGGCCTTCCATTTCAGCTCATAAATGTGCATGGTATCCATGATAGTATGGAAGACTTTTTCCATAAGCTGTATGGCTGCCATACGCCTAAGGACCTGATCCCAAGGGATCCCTGGGGTACGCCAAAACAAAGCAATAGTCCAGTGGACCACACTAAAGAGCGCGTGGGATAGTTTCTGTTCAGGGGGAGTGGAACCAGGTATATTTGCGAAGAACAAACACATCTGATGTGTTAGAGTCGTCTGTACACCTGTGATCCCAGCCACCATTGAGGCTACTTTTTGCCAGAAGATATGCAAGTGGGTCCCTTTCTTGGGCCAACCTCTGAAGCAGTTTTCGGAAACCGCGGGGAAGAATTTGTGTAACTTAGAAGGGGTATAATACCATCTTGTATGTAGCTTCACCACTGTTTCCTTCACCGCCACAGACCTTGTGCATTTATGCATATTAGAAATCCTGTTAGACCATTCATCTGGGGAAGCAAGCACCCCGGTCTCCGCCTCCCAGCTAAGAATGGCGATAGATTTCTCTGGAAGACCTAGGCCACCCAGATTATTATATAAAAGGGAGATTGTCCCATTGTCTCTAGACGCGGGGCTGCATAGGTCCTCAAATGTTGTAACGGAGTTAGGTTCCCCCCTGGAGTAGTGTGAGTCAAAGAAGTGTCTAATTTGTAAGTATTTATAGAATTCTGCCCTGGGTAAGGAATATGATGATTGTAGAGCTAGGAAGGAGCGAATCACCCCGTCTTTCTGGAGGGAGTCTAGGGTAATAAGGTCTTTAGAGATCCATAGGGCAAAGGCGTTCGGGTTGGGGAATGCCGTGGGAAATGTGGGGTGCCCTATGAAGGAGGCCAGCCTGGGGTTGGGAGGAAGAAGGGAGAATTTTTTCTTATATATTGCCCACAGTTGTAGGGATTGGCCCACTACCGCATTTAACGTGGAGATATCCTTGGGGCGAATTGTCTTGGCCCAACAATCCGAAGAGAAAGTATGGGGCAATTGAAATCCGCTCAAAGCGGAGCCAGGGAATACCATGCTTGGGTGTGTGCCATTGTGCTAGCTGTAGAAGTCTGGCAGAAAGATAGTATAGCCAGAGGTGTGGCAATCCCAGCCCTCCCAAGGCCCTCAGTCTGTATATCATATTCTTACCTAATCAGGGTTTTTTATTTTGCCAAATAAATTTGTTTATGTCATGTTGAATTAGGTCAATCGTTTGGCGAGACACATAATTGGGGAGGGCTCTAAAAAAAAATAAAAGTTTAGGAAGAATAGACATTTTCACTGCCTGGATCCTGCCTAAGAAAGTAATGTGATATGGGCTCCAAGTATGCAGCAGTTGTCTAATACGAGCGAAGGCAGGTGGGTAATTGGCAAGGTGTAGTTTGTAGAGTGTAGGGGCTAACTTGATCTCTAGATGTGGCAATGTCCGTCCATCCATGGAAAAGCCAAAATTAGATTGGATAGAGGAGGTAATATTATGGGGGAAGTTTATCGGGAGGGCAGAGCATTTAGAGAGGGTAACCCCTAGACCTGAAACATCTTGGAATGTGCTTAGGGTGGAGGTAAGATTGGGGATTGAGACCATCGGATCAGACAGGAACATGAGGACATCATCCGCATATAAGCTAAGTTTGAACTCCTGGTCTCCTTTAGTATAACCTTTGATGTTGGGGTCTAGACAGATTGAGCGGGCCAGGGGTTCGATGGCGAGGGCAAATAAAAGTGGTGACAAGGGGCACCCCTTTCTTGTTCCCCTGACTAATGGGAAGTATTCGGAATTACAGCCCGGGAGTCTAATCCATGTGTGCGGACAATGGTATAGTGCCCAAAATCCGTGGACAAAGGCCCCCGAGAAGCCGAATTTCTCTAGGGTCAGTTTTAGGTAAGGCCATAGAACGCTGTCGAAAGCCTTGTGAATGTCGAAGCTTAGGAGTAGCACTCTGCGGGAATGTAAGTCAGCGTCGTGGATAATGTTGGAAGAAAGTGTGATATTGTCTGTGATTTGTCTGGACGGGATAAAACCTGTTTGGTCTGGGGAGATTAAGGAGTTAATTATATTCGAGATTCTGCTAGCTAAGATGCACCCAAAGATCTTTAAATCAATATTGATGACCGAAATTGGTCTATAGCTCTGGGGTAGGGAGTGGTCTTTGTTGGGTTTTGGGATCAGAGACATATTCGCTAGAAGCTTGTCATCTGGGAAAACGTTACTATTAAGGATGTGGTTAAAGATAGATTTTAGATGTGGGATCAAATTACCTTGAAATTTCTTATAGTATGGGGCTGAGTACCTATCTGGACCAGGAGTTTTAGAGGGTTTTAAAGATTTGATAACCTTAATTAATTCAATGTCAGAGCAGGGGGCATTCAGCTCCTGGAGGTGTTCTTGTGTTAGGGCAGGGAGAGGTGGGTCATCTAGCCATGTTTTGAGGACAGAGTCTGGGGGTGAGGACGGGGGGGAGAGTAGGTCAGTGTAGAATTTCGAGAAAATCTGCAATACCTCTGATGGGTGAGAGACTAGATTACTGTTAGGGTTTCTAGGTTTGCAGGTGTGGGGGGGTTAAATGGATTGGTTTAGCTTTTTCACAAACATGGCCGAGGCCGAATTACTGTGTAACAGAAACTTGGCTCCCGACCATCTCAGAGCTTTCTCTCTCTGTTCAGAAAGAATTTTATCGAGTTCCATTCTGTTGCAATTAATTTGCTGTAGTAGATCTGGGGCGTGGCTTTGGGTGTGTAGGTGGTATGATCTATCAAGTTCTGTAGTGAGTCTGGTAATGTCTACCTGTCAGGAACGGTGTCATCTCCGGTTTCTCCTGCTGGTGGCACTATTACATTCAGCACCAAAAGGGTGTAATTCCAGTGGCCACCAGCGGAGGTTTCCCTGCCTGGACTGCAGACTTGTCATCAAGCACATCTGGTTTTGCTGGATTATATAAACCCACCCTGACCTAGCCTCAGTGCTTCAGAATTCCTCTGCTAAGCCCTTGTCCCTGCCAGTACCTGCTCTTGTTCCAACCTGTTCCTGTTTGTTCCTGGACCCCGTTTGTGTATCCTGTCCTTGAGTCCTGTTTCCTGTTCCCTGCTCCTTGGTCTGCTTCATTATTCCTGTTTTCTGTTCCCTTGTCGCTTTTGCCCATGCTTTATTTTTTATTACATGTTGGTTTCCTTGCTCGTGTATTATATTAGTTAGATGGATAGTTAGGTGGGTTTGGGGGTATGCTGTGTTTTCACCATTTACTTGTTTTTGGTTTGCTGTCTTGATTTCACGTGTGTCTTTATCATTAACAATAAACATACCTTTTTTATTCACTAACTCGTTTGTCCCTGATTCCTTGGTGCAGCCCAGCGATCTGATCACCTGCATTGGATGTTGTGTATAACATTCCCTGACAGAATTCTGAAGCCATACAATCAGATCGGTTGCACCTGGGAATTGGGGCCTGAGTCCCAGCTATTGTTGAAGGATGGATTTTGAAAGTATTTTGTATTTATCGCTCCTGGCAACTGATGACAGAGACTTTTGTTATCAGACATTGGCTGAATACACTAGGGAACAATTGTTAGAATGCATCCGCCTAGCTCATGTTTTTATTGATCTAGGCAGTTTTTTGTTTGAAGATGTGCAACCATTAATTAAGATCTGAACTGAGTTGGCCCTGTCTGATGTCGCTGAGGAAGGTGATGACTATACACCCCCTTTTAGTGCAGCTCAGGTAGAATCTTTAGTTTGGCTGTTGGAGGATGACTCAGCATTTTTTTTTTGAACAATATGCAGCTTGTCCTCAGCAGGTGCTTGCAAAATGCATTGAATCAGTGCAGTCTCTGGTCAGACAAGCCAAGTGCAAACCTGATTCAGTGCAATCATTAATACAGGCCTGGTCAAGTCTGTTGCATTCAGCTTCTGTTAGCTCCGAATATACCTTTCTACCAATGAAATACCAGTACCCTGTTTCCTCCTGTTGCACCTACCCTACCCTTAACTCCCCTGCTGCTTCTCAACTGCCTCCATCAGCTCCACTAAATCTCCCTTCAAAACCTACTCCCTCTGTTTTGCCATCCTTTCACTCTTTGCTTCTACCAGCTGCATTCACTACCTACAGCCCTGTACCCACTTATAGATCCCCAGTGGCTAAAACCAAAAAGAAGCGGAAGTTTTTTCCAACCAATACCATCATGCCAGTATCCAATCCTGCCTCCCCACCAGCTGATCTGTTCCAGCCTGATGTGTTCCTATATGCCACCCAGCCTGATGTTCCGATGCCTGCTGTTGTGCCAGTACCTGCTGTTCTGCCTGATGTGCCAGCGCCTGTGCCCACTGCCCAGTCTGAAGATCCAGTACCGACTATCCAGTCCGATGCACCTGCTGTTCTGCCTGTTGTGCCAGCACCTGCTGTTCTGCCTGATGTGCCAGTGTCTGTGCTTGCTGCCCAGTCTGAAGTTCCAGTACCAGCTGCCCGGTTTGAAGTTCCAGTACCTGCTATCCAGTCCGATGTACCTACTGTTCAGCCTATTGTGCCAGTACCTGCTGTTCTGCCTGATGTGCCAGCACCTGTGCCCACTGTCCAGTCTGAAGTTCCAGTACCAGCTGCCCGGTTTGAAGTTCTAGTACCTGCTATCCAGTCCGATGTACCTGCTGTTCAGCCTGTTGTGCCAGTACCTGCTGTTCTGCCTGATGTGCCAGCACCTGTGCCCACTGTCCAGTCTAAAGTTCCAGTACCGGCTGCCCGGTTTGAAGTTCCAGTACCTGCTATCCAGTTTGATGTGCCTGCTGTTCAGCTTGTTGTGCCAGCACCTGCTGTTCTGCCTGATGTGCCTACTGCCCAGTCTGAAGTTCCAGTACCTGCTGCCTGGTCTGATGTCTCAGTGCCTGCCCTCCAGTCTGATGTCTCAGTGCCTGCCCTCCAGCCTGATGTCTCGGTGCCTGCCCTCCAGCCTGATGTCTCGGTGCCTGCCCTCCAGCCTGATGTCTCGGTGCCTGCCCTCCAGCCTGATGTCTCGGTGCCTGCTCTCCAGCCTGATGTGTCGGTGCCAGCCCTCCAGCCTGATGTGTCGGTGCCAGCCCTCCAGCCTGATGTGTCGTGCCAGCCCTCCAGCCTGATGTGTCAGTGCCAGCCCTCCAGCCTGATGTGTCGGTGCCAGCCCTCCAGCCTGATGTGTCGGTGCCAGCCCTCCAGCCTGATGTGTCGGTGCTTGCTCTCCAGCTTGATGAGCCCGCTGCCCAGCTTGAAGTGCCCATGCCCGCTGCCCAGCTTGAAGTGCCCATGCCTGATGTGCCTACTGCCCAGTCTGAAGTTCCAGTACCTGCTGCCTGGTCTGATGTCTCAGTGCCTGCCCTCCAGTCTGATGTCTCGGTGCCTGCCCTCCAGCCTGATGTCGCGGTGCCTGCCCTCCAGCCTGATGTCTCGGTGCCTGCCCTCCAGCCTGATGTCTCGGTGCCTGCCCTCCAGCCTGATGTCTCGGTGCCTGCCCTCCAGCCTGATGTCTCGGTGCCTGCCCTCCAGCCTGATGTCTCGGTGCCAGCCCTCCAGCCTGATGTGTCGGTGCCAGCCCTCCAGCCTGATGTGTCGGTGCCAGCCCTCCAGCCTGATGTGTCAGTGCCAGCCCTCCAGCCTGATGTGTCGGTGCCAGCCCTCCAGCCTGATGTGTCGGTGCCAGCCCTCCAGCCTGATGTGTCGGTGCCTGCTCTCCAGCTTGATGAGCCCGCTGCCCAGCTTGAAGTGCCCATGCCCGCTGCCCAGCTTGAAGTGCCCATGCCTGCTGCCCAGCTTGATGTGCTTTTGCCTGCTGCCCAGCTCGATGCGGATGTGCCACTGCCCAGTGTGATGTACCTCTGCTTTCTGCTCAGCCTGATGACATGGTGCCTGCTAAAACTGTTCCTGACTGATGGCCATCTTGTCAATCCTGTCTGTCGCCTGGCCTGAATGTAATGCTCCTGTGTGGTCTGCCTCCGATGGTTTCTTTCCCATTACCCTGCTAATTTTCATCTCCGGATCCAAACTTCCTGACCCGGGTGGTGGGGTGCGTGTCCTATTTTAAGACTCTGATGGCACGTCCCCCAGTGAACTAAAAGACTCTGGCCTTGGAAGTGCGAAGAAGTCCGCAGACTCAGTAGGGAAACATTTTAAGGTGTTTCTGCACCCACTCGGATTGTCGTACCCAGGGCTGAATGGAGTGTCCGGAGGCCACTCCTTTAGGAGGGAGAACTGTCAGGAACGGTGTCATCTCCGGTTTCTCCTGCTGGTGGCACTATTACATTCAGCACCAAAAGGGTGTAATTTCAGTGGCCACCAGCGTGGGTCTTCCTGCCTGGACTGCAGACTTGTCATCAAGCACACCTGTCATGGTTTTGCTGGACTATATAAATCCGCCCTGAACTAGCCTCAGTGCTTCAGAATTCCTCTGCTAAGCCCTTGTCCCTGCCAGTACCTGCTCTTGTTCCAGCCTGTTCCTGTTTGTTCCTGGACCCCGTTTTTGTATCCTGTCCTTGAGTCCTGTTTCCTGTTCCCTGCTCCTTGGTCTGCTTCATTATTCCTGTTTTCTGTTCCCTTGTCGCTTTTGCCCATGCCTTATTTTTTATTTCATGTTTGTTTCCTTGCTCGTGTATTATATTAGTTAGATAGTTAGGTGGGTTTGGGGGTTTGCTGTGTTTTCACCATTTACTTGTTTTTGGTTTGCTGTCTTGATTTCACATGTGTCTTTATCATTAACAATAAACATACCTTTTTTATTCATTAACTTGTTTGTCCCTGATTCCTTGGTGCAGCCCAGCGATCTGATCACCTGCCTTGGATGTTGTGTATAACATCCCCTGACACTATCAGTCTCTGTTTTTCCTCTCTGCAGCAATTTGAATCAGGTGTCCTCTAATTACTACTTTATGGGCCGCCCATAAGACTGAAGGGGATATGTCTTTGTGTTATTATTGGCAAAGTATTCTTCCATGTGTTTTGAGATCTGGGAGACCAGAATTGGGTCCGTGAGGAGTGACTCGTTTAGTCTCCAGCCTGTGACGGAAGGCTTGAGGCCTATATGAGATATGTCTAGGGATACCACCTGGTGGTCAGACCATGGGCAAGAATGGATAGCTGCAGTGGTAGAGTTAGCAAGGAGTATAGGGGTACTAAACAAGTAATCCAACCTGGAGTAGCTGTCGTGGGGGTGAGAGTAAAAAGTATACTCCCGAGCACCTACATTATGTGCCCTCCATGAGTCCACCAGATTGTGTGCGTGTGGGTGTGCAACAGTGTTTTCAAGGTTTTGGGGAATGCATTGGTGGCTCTGCCAACCCTGCTTCTGTCAAGAGCTGAGTGCGCCACCAAATTGAAGTCTCCTCCTAGCAGCACGTGTGGGGAGTTATACTTATCCAAAATCTGGAAAAAAGTTTTAAAGAAGGTTGCTTGGGAATCATTAGGGGAGTACACATTAGCTATTGTGGCTTTCTTGCCTTGTAAACAACCCCAAAGGATGATAAACCTGCTAGTTGGATCTTTGTGAATGTTCTCCACCACAAACAATAAGCCATTCTTGACAAATATTGCCACTCCTCGGGACCTGGACCCGAATGTAGTATAGTGCCCAAGGCCATAAGATCTGTCAAAGTATGTGGGATAATTATTTTCAGAGAAATGGGTCTCCTGTAACAGTATGATGTCAGCCTGAAGGCGTTTGTAGGTTTTAAAGGATTTTTTCTGCTTTTGGGGGGAGTTAAAACCCCTGACTATGGGAGATGAATCTAACACCCATTTTAAATTAGGATGGTCGAATGGGCTTAGCTGATTGGGGGAGGGCCCCAAGGAGTAGGCTTCAGAGCAATATCTATAGTAAGCCATAAGGGCAATAATACTTAGTGCGGCATAGTTAGTGTGATAAAAAAAAAAAGAGCCCCGTAACCAAAGAACATAAAACTGTAAAACAAAATAAAAAAAGTATAAACCATTGGGGTCGGGAGGGGATAGACCATCCCGACTATAGGATAATAAAATAACCTGTCCGGGGTAAAACTTCCAGAACACTAGGACAGACTAGTGTCCAACACTCTTGGCAACCTGTTGGTAAGCAAGAAAAACGGAAAAAAAAAGAAAAAGGAGCCCAAAAGATGTGTTTTGGGAAAAAGGGTAAATTAGTCTTCCACCTTCCTTTTCTTCTTCCTGTGGGTTTCAGCAAGAGTGGGGGGACAACCAAACGGGTGCCACTGTAAGCCATCACAGCTTGGAGCAGACAAATAGAAAAAAAATATGGTGCATTGAGGTGTAAGCGAACCATATGGGGGGGCTCAGATGATAAAGAGAGCTAGTCAATTGTCTCCGCCCCCATTAGTGACAAAGGTACACCTCATCCATCCGGTGAGGTCCTGAGAACAAAACAGATTAGGGCAGAAGATTCAGAGTGAGAGAGGAGTGATCGATCAGATCATGTGTCCCCTGAGATCCTGCCTCTATCTTCTGCGGTCCCTCTGCGGTGAAGGGGTTGCCCAGATGGCTGAAGGGCGAGGGGTAGAAGGCATCCTAGGCAGATCCTCTTTAGCCATTTGACCCAGCTTAACCAGGAGCTCCTTCCCTTCTTGTATGGTAATGTCAGTCGTATGTTGTTCCAATAAGTTTAAAGGGGAATCCCCATCTATACCTGACTCTTGCTTCTTGGAGTGGCGTGGTGATCTCCTTTAGCCTGCGGCGTTTATCCAAAGTAGCTGGGGATATGTCAGGGTAAATTTGAATTTTGGCACCGTCCAGCAAGATGTTGGGGGTATTGCGGGAGGCTCTGAGGATTTCCTCCTTTACCAGGTAATCCTTGAGGCATAGAATAATATCCCTGGGTGGTTTGTCTTCTTGCGGTTTGGGGAGGAGGGCTCTGTGTATTCTATGGCAAGCAAAAGCAGCCACTGGAGACACAGGTAGCAGGGACTGGAACAACCTGTAAATGGCCAGGGTTACATCAGTAACCCCCTCGGGGACCCCTCTAATTCTCAAATTGTTCCATCTGTTTCTATTGTCCAGGTCCTCCAAGTGGGCCTGGAGCTGGGAGACAGAATCTGTGAGGAACTCGTGATCTCTGCGGAGGTCAGTGTATGCCAGCTGCAGCTCATCATGCTTGGTTTCTAAGAGTTCTGTTCTGCCTCCCAGAACTGCTATCTCTTGCTGCAGAGTATTAGTGGTTTGTGGAGTTCTGTTTGAAAATTTTCAGCAATCTTGTTGTACATGGCAGTTAGACTGTCATTTAAATCTGCCTTAGTGAGTTGCAGGGTGTACTAACCACCCCCAGACGAGTGTGCCGGAGAAGCTGTTGGGCTGTGTGCAGGGGCTGAAGCGTGCTGTGACTCAGCGCCATCGTGGGTTTTCCCCTCCATCTCACGGACCCGGAGGAGATAATTCGTCATGGACCTTTGTGCTGGCTTCCCGCGGCGGGATTTGGAGGACAGCATGCACCGCTCATTCCCCCAGGGGTGCAGTACGTTTTTAAGTCTGATTGAGAAGGATTTCGGCCCCGGGGAAGGCGTTGAAAGCCCCGCTGTGTCGGAGCTCCGCTCAGATGCGACCTTCCAGTTTCACGCCGCGCATGCGCCCCCTTGCATATTAGTTCTTGCCTATTAATGTAATGTATTTATAAAAATATATACATACTCTCTAAAATCTAACACACTACTCTTCAAGGATATATGTATGTATTTTGTAAGGGTCACCATTTACACCACGCTCTATTTCCAACAATTAACTATCTAGACTTATCGTTTTATATCTCACATTTACTTTTATAATAAAAAATGAATTAATGTTTCTTTTTTTTCAGAATATTTTTGTTTGCAAGATGTTAGAATACATGCTTGTCAACTACAGAAAACCACATCTGTGCTGATGTACTAGAAATCGCAGTAGCAAGGTTTCAAACATGAGAAAGATGTCAAGAATACTTCTACCATAAGAAATCAGTGCACTGTATATAAACATTTGGTTTAGTGCCAGTTTACTAAAAACAGCTCTGCCCCAAAAATATCTTTATCAGATTGTTTGTTTCTGTCTTTCTCTTTCATCTGCATTTGAAGTATATCCTGTTTAACTTTATTTGAAAAATTAGATTGGGGGGATACACACTGCAATGAAGAGTATGACAGTACAGATGAAGAAAAAAGGAAGGAGGGGGGTAAGGGGGTTGTTGGGACTTTACGTGAGGCAATGAATAGGTAGATTCATCCGCCTCCATCCCTATTGTTTGACAACATCAATAAAAGAAAAGGGTTGGGACTTTGACTGACGTACAGCTAAAGAATAATAACATGATAGTGGATTCCAAAGAAATATACATAGATAAAAAGAATAACATGATGATATAAAGAACACCTTGACAATTTATTGTACATAATAATATCATAATTTACAACCATTCTAAGGATAATAGATACGTAAATATACAGTAGTACAATTGTAGGGGTTCACAATCAGCATGATTAATTAATAGTCGCAATAAAAAAGTCAATATTTCATAGCATTAATAATGTGGAATCTCAGAATCGTATGATTATATGGTGTAGCATGAGGCAAAGCTCTACGCATTTTGTGGAGTCTATCTATATATTTCACATATCCAGCCAAGGTAGAGGTCAAAGTAGAGGAAATAAGTAACTCAGTGAGTGAAACCATAAACAAAGAATGATTACCTTAGATCTCCAATGCATATACTGAGGGATAGTATGTGAGAATCTAGGGAGTGAGGAGGGATGTGTACTCCACCAATGTATGGTCTCGATGGACACAGCTGACCACGTAGTGCCACCAACGCCACGCTGCGTTATAAAGAGGGAGGGGTCTTTATAACGCAGCGTGGCATTGGCGGCACTACGTGGCACTACGTGGCCAGCTGTGTCCATCGAGACCATACATGGGTGAAGTACACATCCCTCCTCACTCCCTAGATGAGTTACTTATTTCCCCTACTTTGACCTCTACTTTGGCTAGATATGTGAGTTATATTAACTAGTATATCAATCCACCCTGTTTTGGATAGTATTTGCCCAAGGCCAACTTCATATACTAATAAAGTTATATACTTTTTTATACAGCACACCTACTGGAATTGGCATAAACCCTCATCTATTATCAACAGGAGTTCCTTACATCACCCATGCTCTCCATACTGTCTCCCTGGTCACCTTCCTGGCTGCGGTCTTGCGGTCTCAGCTCCCGTGGGGATGTTTGTTCCCTTATGGCACCCTCAGCTGGTTACTACATCACATTATCTTATATCCATTCTATGTGTAGGTATGAGCGTTTGGTAAATATTTATCTTACCTTCGTTCTTTTTTTCCTCATGTCCAGCGTTTGTTCATTTTGCAATTTCCCTTTTCTATTATAGGTCTCTGTATTTATAACTGCTCTTGATGAGTGGATAGACTCCACGAAACGCATAGAGCTTTGCCTTATGCTACACCATATAATCATGCGATTCTGAGATTCCACATTATTAATGCTATGAAATATTGACTTTTTTTATTGCGATTTATTAATTGATCATGCTGATTGTGAACCCCTACAATTATACTACTGTATATTTATGTATCTATTATCCTTAGAATGGTTGTAAATTATGATATTATTATGTACAATAAATTGTCAAGGTGTTCTTTATCTCATCATGTTATTCTTTTTATCTATGTATATTTCTTTGGAATCCACTATCATGTTATTATTTTTTTAGCTGTGCTTCATTCAAAGTCCCAACCCTTTTCTTTTATTGATGTTGTCAGACAGTAGAGATGACTAGTCTACTCCCAGGTGATAGCAGACCCCTTGTTACCGAATACCAGAAGCTTTCAAAAGTCAGGAACACGTTGGGCTGAGGTTCCTCACCTTCAAATGGAATACTTCTGGCAATGAAGCACCACAGCTAAACCTAAAATAGAGATACGTCTGCAATGGCAGCATGCTTCACTCATCCTCACCTCCAAGCTTTCTAGACCTTAGACCCATCCGCCAGAGAACTCCAGTACAAATTTTATCATAATTAAGGTCCTATTTGGTCTTTGCACCAAGGAGTTCTGTAATACCACTGCTAAGGTTCAATGTGTTCTAATTTGAGAAGATTAGTATAAAATTACTGTCAGGCTTGTGTTAGCATTAGTCCATGGACATATGGACGGATGTGTACGCTCTGCATGGTATTGATGCCAGACAGTGTATTTAAAGTGTTTGTAACCCTGAAAAAGGAAAAAATGATCCTGATCCTTTAAATCAGGATACACAGGATAGTGTTTGTGCTGTGTCATTTCTCCCTCTCTATGTTCTAAAAAACCTGGTTGACCCTGCCTGTTCCTGTGTCCACCTTAGTGTGCAGATCCATGATAACCGTGGTCAGGTTTATGTGCCTCTGTCATCCCGCTGCTCTCTTCTCTATCACCTGTCCCCCTCCCTATCTGCCTGTCAGCTCAGGAGTCTGTATATGATCCATCTGCTCTCCGCCCCTCCTGCCGCTATAGCTGTAATATTACTACTGACAAATCCTGTAATCCCCTCTCTTACAAGAAGATATAATGTGCAGTATCTGTGTTTTTTTTTATTATTCCGCAAAATACCTTATTTACAGTGCCGCTGGGTGCTCACGTGACCTCCCGCAGCTCTCCTCCTGGCTAATGTCAGCGGGGAATCTCGGTCCCTCCCGCTGCAGTGCTCAGAGCAGGGAAGGAGAGGGGTGGGAGGACACACGAGCGCTGTAAAATAAGGCATTTTGTGCAATAATTTAAAAAAAAAACACAGATACTTCACATTATATCATCCTGTAAGAGAGGGGATTACATGATTTTTCAGTGGTGACTTTACAATCACTTTAAGCTGGAATGTGACATGGACAGATTGCTGAGTGGTCTTCAACTAGTTCTGGATTTACCTGTGACCTCACCTGTTATGGACATGGTTTGCCTTTGACTTGTCTCTGGATTCTTGTCTAGATGTTTTGACCTTGGCCTGTATTCTGACACTGCTTCTGCATTATGTTCCTGTACCTAACTGTCTGGCTGTTGTTGACCTTGGTCCGTATTGTGGCACTGTCCCTGCCTTCTGATGCAGCATTTCACTGCCTGGCTATTGTCGATCTTTGGCTTGTGTCCTGGCTTTGATTCTGTCTCGTGTCTACTGATCAGGTGCTGCCATGTTTCTGCCTCTGGTCCTTACTCAATAGTCCACAGATGTCTGTGCCTTGCACCCAACAGCTGACGCTGCCTGCAGCATCGACCTTCATGCCACTCTGTGCCCTCACTTCTTTTTTCATCAAACAAGGTTTTATTAAGCAAAGATGATGCATATAAATACCTAGTATTACTAATATATATATATACATAAAAAAGAATGCGTATTGAACAAGGAAAGTATACATTGTTAATATAGTCAACATTAGGGGTAATATATGTTGATGTAGAAATAAATGTATACCACTATCAACTACTATCATCATAATGTGTAATATTATCTCTCCCCCCCCCCCCCCCCCCCGTTGAACATATTTGGTTTAATTGTATTTTATTTTAGCACACATGATATGTATATGGATAATGTGACGCTCTCATATGTGTTATATACCTTTAAGTCTATAGGGGATATATTGTGTTCAGTGCAGACATGACCATTTTGGGAGAACAACATGAACCATGATGTCTTTTGGTTTATACTTTCTCTGTATGTATCTGGAATAGAGTTTTAGTTACAGAGATCCACGTGTTGTATTACTGAGCGAATTTATGATTAAGTGCAAGTTTCAGGTTCTTGTAACCATCGATCCCAAATTTTGTTGTATTTTGTCGGACATCCTCTATTAATGTAAATATGTTTTTTGTATGGCAAGGTAGTGTTAACTTCTGTTTTCCAATCCATCACACTGGGAGGGGATGGTCTCATCCACTTTCTTGCAATTATTTTTCTGACGGAGAATAGAGTCTCATGTAGGAATACCTTGGTAAATTTGTCAACTGTGTCTGGAAATATCCCTAGGAGACATTGTTTTGGTTCTAACGCTATTGGGGAGCCCATGGTGTCGTGTAGAAATGTTATTACCTGTTTCCATAGTTGTTGAATCTTGGGGAATATCCATATTAAATGAAAGAACGTGCCTGTTTCTTGGCCACACATGGGGCATAGAGTAGACTGATTACGCTTATATCTGGCTACTCGAATTGGAGTGAGGTATGTTCTATGTGTTATGTAAATCTGAGAGAGTCTGTCCGAGAGTTTTGGTGATACTGCTTTGCATGTCTCGAGGGCTTCCTCCCACTCCTCATTTTCCATCAGGCCTACCTCTCTCTCCCATCGAGGCTTCAAATCAAACGCTATTTTTGACGAGGTGGGAGTTAGAAGCATATTATAAAATGTGGATATTAGTCTACGTGGGTCTGTACTTTTAACAATAGCCATAACGGGATGAAGAGCAGGCGGAGCCTCAACCTGTAAGAATTGTGTTTGTGTTGCATGTCTTACTTGCAGGTATCTGAAGAACATGAAATTTGGAAGAGAAAACTCGTCTTTGAGTATATTGTAAGTTTTGAGAGTTCCATTGAACAGCAGATGATGTATATAGTAAATTCCCCTAGACTCCCACAGCTCCGAGTCCGGCATGTTAATGAATTCTGACATATCTCTATTGTGCCATATCGGTGTATGGTCGTGCAGTCTTGGTATTTCTAATTTGGTGGAGGCAAGGTCCCAAATACGTCTATAATGGTATATCAAGGACTTCTTGTCTCCCCCCACTTCAGTACTCCTGGATCCCGCCGATATTGCGTACAGAGAATCGCCTGTGAGTTGCACACTTTTGGGGCAAAGAAGGGTCAGGAAGCGTACGTTGTCTGTCTTGTCTATGTGGAATAGTTGTGATAATTGTGATGCAATGTAATAAAAGTTCAGATCCGGTAGGGCCATTCCCCCCATGTCTGTCGGGTTTTTAAGCGCTGACCATGCGATTTTATGTCTGCTAGTCCCCCACACAAAGGGTTTAAGTAAAGCTTCAAGAGACTTAAAGTGTTTTAGTGGGAGATAGATTGGGGTATGCCACAATATGTAGAGGATTTTTGGGAGAAGGACCATTTTTATCAGATTTATGCGACCCCATATTCCTAGTGGTAGATGGGCCCAAGTACGTATTTTGGTTTTGACTAGTGAAAAGAGGGGTTCAATGTTAAGGGGAATATAATCAGCCAGATCTCTGGATATATGGATTCCTAGGTATTTGATTGTATCTGCTCTTTTTAGTGGGATATCTGTCCATGATTCAGATGGTGGAAAAACTGTCAATAGGTAGTATCTGGGACTTTTCCCAGTTCATCTTTAAACCGGAAAATGTTCCGAAGTGTTTGATCAACTGTAATGCTTTTTGAAGGGATGGACCTGAGTCAGCGAGATATAATAGGGTATCGTCCACATATAAACTAATTTTTTCGGTTAAGGTTCCCATTTGTAGACCCACGATCTCGGGGTTTGCACGGATCGACACAGCCAGAGGCTCTGCAGCTAAGGCATAGAGAAGTGGGGAAAGAGGGCAGCCCTGTCTCGTGCCTCTACTGAGGTCAAACTCTTGAGACGGCCACCCGTTCGCCACTACTCTAGCTGTGGGATTTTGATAAAGTAGTTTGATCCACTTAAGGAATCTGGGGCCAAAGCCATATCTTCCCAAGCATTGTCATAAGTATCCCCACTCCACAGAGTCAAATGCCTTGGCCGTGTCAAGTGTCACAATCACCCGGGATCCTACATTTTCATGTGTGGCCTGTAAATTTATAAACAATTTCCGTAGGTTGAACGAGGTGTTACGACCAGGCATGAACCCCGCCTGATCCGTATGTATCAGGGAGAGAATGACTTGATTGAGTCGGAGGGAGAGTACCTTGGCTAATATCTTGATATCTACTTGTAATAGGGAGATTGGGCGGTAGGATTCGGGGTATCCTGGATCTTTTCCCGGTTTGGGTATGAGGACTATTGTTGCCTCTCTCATAGAAGCGGGGAGTGTAAATGTCTCGAATAAGTGATTATATAAGGTTAGAAGTTTTGGGATCAAAAAATCGCTGAATTGGGAGTAAAATTCTATAGGTAGGCCGTCCGAGCCCGGGGATTTGGACCTGGCAAATCCAGCAATAGCCAATGCTATTTCTTCCTCAGTGAGTGGTGCCTCAAGGAGGTTAACCTGGTCTTCTGTTAACTGGGGAAGTGCCGTCTCCTCCAAAAAGGAGTTCATTGGGCCCTTATCCTCAGGACTTTTTGAGGTGTAGAGGTCAATAAAAAAACCTCTAAACATAGAGGTCACTGTGAGGGGATTAGTAATGGATTCACCGCCAGGACCGTGTAAAGATATTACCACAGGGGGTCTATCTTCATTGTGTACCAGGTATGCTAGGAGCTTGCCAGCTTTTTCCCCATGCTCAAACAGCTTTTGTTTAGCAAAGAACATTTTGTGTCGTTCTTTCCCATATTGGAGTTGGGCTACTACTCTGGCCTGAAGTTTAAGTAAGTCTGCATTTGTGGGAGAGGGATCATCTATATAATTTTGTTCAGATTGGGATAGTACCGTTATCGCTCTATCAAGCTCTCCTGAAGAATCTGTTTTAATTCTGTTAATGCGGGTTGAGAGTATCATGCGAACGTGAGATTTAATAGACTCCCAGATTGTTGTCGGGGAAGCTGAGTGGTCGTTGTTCCTGAAGAACAACTTCCACTCATTCATAAGTTCATCATCCTCAGGAAGTAGTGAGAGCCAGAACGGGTTTAATCGCCAATTTCGCTTTGGTTTGTCAGTGGGCACGCTTAGTGTAATCCAGTATGGGCTATGGTCAGACAACAGCCTGGGAGAAAAGGCTGTCTCTAGTAGTCGGGGTGTGAGACTTTGTGATAACCATATCATGTCAATTCTAGACATAGAGCTGTGGGAGGAAGAGAAACAAGAGAATGATTGTTTGTATGGGTATTTGTATCTCCAAGAATCCACAAGGTGAAAGGAGGAGATTAGCTTGGCAAATTTGGTTTCTCTGTTGGTTATTGGATGTGGATTCGAGGGTTGAAGTCTATCTACCGAGGGGTTTAGTGTGGTGTTAAAATCCCCCAGCCAGACCGCCTGGACTGTGGGGTGTTTAGTCATGAATGTTAACCCCTCTAAGATTATGGGCATGGAGAATGGGGGGGGGTACATAGAAAGCCAAAATTAGAAAAGGTTCCCCATACAGCTTGACAGATAAAAAAACCTATCGTCCCTGCGGGTCCGTGGAAACCTCTATAAGTTCAAATTGTACCGATTTGGCCACCAAAACTGATACTCCACGTGCGTGTGATGTATAGGTTGAATGAAATGCCCATCCGACCCAAGGTCAGCGAAAAGCCATTTGCAATCTCCCTTCCACATGAGTCTCCACTAAGACTAAGATGTCGTGGTGTTTTTTTTAATGAACGTGAGGGCCGCCGAGCGTTTTATCTTCTCACGCAAGCCCCGCACATTCCAGGTAAGAAACTTTAGAGTCCCCATGTGTTCCCTTCTATACAGCAGCGTATTTCAGCCATCATATGTACGTCTAGTTTTTTGGTTAGCCTTCTCAGATGTCTGTAATGTATATTTAGTGTACACTTAACTAGGTATAGCATAACGTTTCATGTCTGCAACAACAATGTCCAACTTTGGTTGGTGTACCATCTGGTTATAACACATACAAATCTGTTCAACGGTTGAACTATCCCCCCCACCACCCCCCACCCCGCCTTGCAACCTCCCCAACTGTTGCAGGCATCATCCCCAAACCTACTGAAAATCCCCAACAAGGAAATACAAAACTTTGCATGGTAAAGCCATAAATATGTGAGTAATTGGGGCCACCGCACTAGAGAGTGCTGACGGAACACAATCCGTGTTGGAGGAGCGGTATATAATTGTTCATTGCAGTGGCCCCCAATCTCACTATCATATTCTCTGATGTTGAGTGGGGTAAAGTCTCGCTGCACTTTGCAATAAAGGGGTAGGACTGTGTCCTCTCTGGGGCTCCGTCTTCTCAAAAAAACATATTGAGCCACATAAGATGTCAGGGGAAAACAAATTAAGGTAAAAAATGTGGGTAAGGGAAAAATCAGCTTGTTGACTGTTAGGCTAAACTTGACTCTCGTAGTAAGGATACAACTCACAGTTCCTTGGCGGGTCTTCCATCTGGTTCACTGAGCGAATAAATGGACTAGTGCGAAGAGCATTTAAATCTAGCAGTTTGATCTGTATATGTCCACTTCAGTGCACAGCGCATATCTGTTAATTTCTAATCAGGTCTGCAATAAGTGTCAGGAGTTGTATGCTGTATTGATTGTGGTAAGTGGTAGCAAAAAGTGTACTTACAGTGGTATCAGTCTGCTCTCTCCGGTGCCCCCTGGCGTTCCAGCCAGGTTATCACCTCCTCGGGGTCCTCAAAGAAGTGAACTCTGCTATCTTGCTCTACTCGGAGTCGGGCTGGAAATAGCATAGCATATTTAATTTGCTTTAATCTCAGCCTGCGTTTGGCCTCTGTGAACCTGTGCCCTCACTTCTACCTACACTGCTAAAATGACACAATTTGCATAATGCACACAATGCTTTTATAGGAAGATAGGAATCCCTTAAATGTGGGGTTTCCCCTTTAATCTCATTGGAGTTAAAGATGTGGTTTACCCATTAGGGACAGAAAATTCCCACTGCAACCCCTGTCTCTTAAAAGTACAGAGAGATCTTTACTTGGAGGATCCAACACTATTGTGGTCTGAGTCTGATTTCACCTTCTTGGAATCAACCAGAAAAAGACAAGACTACAAATACAAACCTCTATAGACAATCTTACTCACTTTGACAAGGTACACTCAGCTAGCTAATCCCCAATTATTCATTAGCAGATCCTACAAACAATGAAAAAATTACTCACCCTACATTCAGCTCAAGTAGGAAAATGTATATTATACAGATGCTCTCTTTCCTCTCAGAAACCCACTCCTGCACCTCATTTTTTAAAATACCCCTTATGTTTACCTGAAATTGAATAGTCTTCTGGCTGTTCACTTGACCTTCCAAAGTCCTTCCTTTTCTGTGTTGCCCTGTGGTATATTGTACCGTGAGCCCAGGCTGACATAGAGATTTAACTATAGGGAATGTGTCCATTGCTGCATGGGCTCACAGGAAGAGGTCAAGTGGAGAAGAACTTTTCTGTGTGGGACAATGCCAAAATCAAGTCGAGTAATGCAGCAAAAAGCTTTTTGTTAGCCAATAGGCAGTTTTTTGTTAAGTCGTGAAGTTCTTTAAGGAACATTATAGCCTGACTCTGTGTAAATCAGGGAAAGGTTAGTGCATCCATTAGAGCATCCATTCCCAACCTGAGTTTGCGGGAACCCTAGGGTTCATCCAGTGGTTGCAAGGGGTTCCTTGAGCTGTGGCTGATAGACCTCTCATTGATGGTGCCTGCATACTCTTGGCAGAGCCAGCTGCATGACAGCATGACAACTTTTTAGTTGTTTGTAAGGGTGGCATTATTTTTACTAGCCACGCATGTAAGGGACATTTTGCCCTCTGACCGCCAATAAAAATTATTTCAAGAGTTTCTCTTGGGTAAAAGGTTGAGAGAGGCTGGGTACCCATTGTGGATAATTGCCCTCACTTTCCTGTAAGGACAGTAAGTGATAGGAAATTTCTGTGATGGGGACACAGACAAAGACATATACCATATTTATCGGCATATAACACGCACATTTTCCCCCTTAAAACCAGGGGAAAATAATGGGTGCGTGTTATACGCGATCCCCCTCCGATTGTGAGCCTCTCGGCGGCTCTCTGCCGCTCTCGGCCTTTCTCGGCGACTTTCAGCCACTCTCGGCGGCTTTCGCAGTCCCGTGTGAGACGCCGAAAGACGCCGAGAGCAGCTGAGGGCCGCTGAAAGTTGCCGAGCGCCGCCAAGATATGCAGGACATCCGGCTCTGTATCTCGGCGGCGCCATTTTTAAATGGCAAGGTACTGACAGTGTACAGACTGTCTGCAAATGCACAGGGGCAAGGCTGCAATTGACACTGACAAGGCTGCAATGATGGACACTGACAAGGCTGCAATGATGGACACTGACAAGGCTGCAATGATGGACAAGGCTGCAGATGGACACTGACAAGGCTGCATTGATGGGCATTTAAATGTAAGTTTTTTTTCCTTAAACTTCCCTCCTAAAAGTTTTTTCCTTAAAATTCCCTCCTAAACTTGGGGTGCTTCTTATACGTCGACGCGTGTTATACTCCGATAAGTATGGTATTTAGTAGATTGAGAAATTATTTTGTCCCATTGACAAGCACGCCCCTAATTTTTTATTTGAACATCACAAGGACAGAAAGTGAGGGAATATCTCCCTAATGGACAAAAATAAAAACCTGACAAAAGTTTTTAAAAATTACAAGAGTTTAACTGTATCTAAACCCATGAACAAACGTTCAATACATTGTAGCTTTCCTGTCCTTAGATGTAGTGGCTGTGTTAGTTTTCTTTTTTTAAGGTTTGTTATTGTCGCCTAGTGATACTACCAGTAACACACTTCTTGTCTTAAGTCTCCCTGTGACAAAAACACCACTTTGTAGAGGATCGTCTGTGTAATGCATCTAGGCTGCAGGTATACTGTTCATTGAGAAGAGGATGAAGATATACTGCCTATAGTATGAAAATTATACGTTTGTTTTGGTAATGTATCTCTAGTGAGCACAGAAAAATTGATTTAACCTTGTTTATTCAATTTTCAAAATGACGCCTCTTCTGTGTCAATCAACAATCATATAATCTGCAGTAATTGGCTGCAGATCAATCCCATAAAATGTACAGATCAATCCCATAAAATGTATTGGATAATAAATGTGTTTGAAACCTCGGAGTTCTCCTGGATTTGTTACATCATGTTGCTGGGTAGGATTTTTGATACATTGATGATATACACAGTGATAATTGTGTGTATGGCACCATAGTATTCTGCTTACATGGAAAATGGTAGCAATTACGTATGGGAGAGTTTCTACCTAAAGATTGTTTAGTCATAATCATGTGGTACTTGTTTTCCATGTAAAGCCAAACTCAGGCAGATGTAAAAGACACAAATTATTGCAGCTCTGTAATCACTAAAGTGGTTGTAAACCTCTGAAATAAAAAAATGAACAGAGCATATCCCTATTTAGGCAGGTTGTAACATTTTCAGTAGCAAGTGGGGGGGGGAGCTAAAGTCAAGCAAGCCCATAGACTTCTATGCAAAGTGCTTGTGGGCGGGGTCATCTGCACCTATGCATGGGGGGTACCTTTGGCATGGAATGCGCTTATCAATGCCCAAGACCAGGCAGGGACTGCAGTCAAGTGAAATGTCTAACATTAAGGCAGTTCAGTGACTTAGAGATGAGCTTTCACTGTGTGCAGTATTTAAAGTACAGAGTTCCTCTGAGAAGCAACTTGTACCGTGTCACTACACACTGTTATTTATATGTTTGCATTAGGAGGGATATGCCAAGCCTGTGCCCACTCCACCAGTCCAGCATACTCCAGTTACCTCACTCCTGAGGTATGAGATCTCGCCAAACACCTAGTGCAGATCCCATGCATGCTTTCACTTAACTCCTTCCTTCCCGTACTTCGTGACCAGGCCATAGATCTCCATAACATGAGTACAGTTCTGGTTGCTACTGGAAAACAACCGCTAAGGAGAGAGTCTTATAACAACACCCTCACTACCAGTGGACCTGCCACCTTACCAGGTACCACCTACGCCTAGTGACTGATTTCTTGTAGCTTGTTCCTTCACTTGGTTACCCATAGCAGCTACATTCATCTTCTTGTTTAGCCAAGTTAGCCCTTTGTAGCAGTGTTACTTCATACCTTGTAGTGCTTTACAGACCCAAGTGCTACGCCAAAACCAACATGCACCCCTTGGAATAACTTCAGACCAGGCTCAGAATGATTAACATAACTTTACTGAAGAAATGCAGAATAACAATTTAATATGAACAACATCCTTTCCCTAATAATAGCTAGAATAGTGTAGTGGCCCAGGCATACATCCATGAGGTGAGAGTCCATTATAGCATTGTCCGTGGCTTGGTTGTCTTCCCAAAACCTTGGTTCCTTTCAGCAGCGGCAAAACAATTTGAACAATTTATGTTTTACAGCTCACCAGAAAAGGTGGCTGAATTTGTTTTATTTTTTCACGCTTTTTTGTTTTCACCTGGTGATCCTGCCAGGAACATACTTTCTGTCCTAGTGTGACAACCCCCCTGTAAATAGGATGAGCAGCATTGTCAACCTAGGAAGGGATCCATATGACACTTACCTCTCTTCATAACATAGGGGAAGGTGTTTTGTGGTAAACAGAGATAGCTGGAAACAATGCCAACTAATAACTGCAGAGGAAGAGAGCACAGGAAAATATCAACTCCTAACTTTTCTGAATGAATAGCAATTTTTTGCACTTGTTGAACGGGTATAACAAAATGCTTTTACCTGTATATTTAAAAGACCATAAGGGAGAAAATAAGAAAAATGCATACCTCCCAACTGTCCCTGATTTGGAGGGACTGTCCCTGATTTGGAGCAATGTCCCTCTGTCCCTCATTCCACCTCATTTGTCCCTCATTTTGGTCTGATCTATACAGATGTATACAAAATGCACTTTTTATCTATCAAAAAGTGTTGTCCAGCACTAAACCTCTCATCTGATTTCTAAATTGCTGCATTTGTAAACTCCAAAAGCCAATATGAAGGAATAGTAGTGGTAAAAAAAGCACTTGTGGGTTTAACCAATCTGGTTTTTTGTACAATTCTCCTTTAAGGGGGCGTGGCAAGGGGTGTATCCTATGCCTGCATACTTTTGCTGATAGGTGCCTCTCATTCCCAACTCAAAAAGTTGGGAGGTATGGAAATGTATTGTTATAGATAACATATACATTACATGCAAGGAGACTAAGTACTTGAATTTGACTTGGTATCACCCTTTTGCAATCCCTGCACAGCACAAGCTGGGGGAGGGAGGAGCTAATGAGTGCTACAGTACAAGGAACTTACAGATAGGAATAGAGAGAGGAGTGAAAGAGAGAAAAAAGCTGATCAGTGTGCTGCTTTACTGACAGTCTGCATGGTCTGCTGATCACGGGTTCAATGATTTACAGGCTCCTAAAACAAAAACTAATAAATGCACATTTTTTTACCTGCAAAAAAGTGTACCAATTATTTTTATTAAAAAGGTGAACTTATCCTTTAAAGCTGAACCCAGGACAGATATAAAGATATAAAGATGTAAAATAATGCAAATCTGTATTTCTTAATACATAATTAAAAGTGGTTTAAAAAAAAGCGAAGTAAGGCTTGGTTCACACTAATGCAAATTCAGATGCGACTTATGTCGCACAGAATTGCATAACGATGGAAACCACATTATTCTCTTTGTTGTCGATGTACATGACTGCAGCACAGCACAACGCATTTTTTTGAATAGCGTCTAGTGCTACTTTGGTGCGGTTGCTGCATGATTTCAGCCCCATAGACTTTAACGGAAGTGCACCAAAAATGCATGTAAAATGCATGTACATAGGTTTTTGGTGTATTTTTTTTTCCTGTATTTATGCAGGGTTCATGTAAGTTGTCAAGGAGCCAGCACCCGCTGACATCCTAGCAACCAGTGACTGTTCTCTGTTGTCACCTGGGTATTCAAAACTTTAAAAAATACTGCGCTATCCCAAAAATAATGTGAAACAATGAGCTGCAACTATAAATGTGAGACACAACCACTAATAATACGATAAATCAAAAAACTAGCTGCGCTGCAATCAGTGAAAAATACAAACAAAAATACATTGATGTGATCAATTATAAAAGTGAAAATGAACATCCACATGTAGTGGCTTCAAAATACAAAATTAGTTAATAAAGACTAATAAACAAAAAATTGTCCAATCACAGAGTGCATAAAGTAAATAGTTCATGAAGGTCGGCCGGCAGCAGAATGTTTACAAAAGAGCCTGTCATTTAAAAAAAAAAAACAGCGTGGGGGTCCCACCACAATCCATACCAGGTTCTTATTGGAGCATGCAGCCTCTCCCCTCCTGAACTATACCAGGCCTTATGTCCACAGGGGGACCTCCCCGGCAAAGCACCTTGTTCTCATGTTGATGAGGACAAGGGCACCTTCCCCACAACCCTGGCCCGGTGTTTGTGGGGGTCTGCGGGCAAGGGGCTGTTGGAATCTTTGGAATCTGGGAGCCTCCTTTAACAATATGAGGCCCCCAGATACCCCCATGTAAATGAGTATTGGCTACATAGTACATCATAAGGGGGCAAGGTTACTGATGACCTAATTGACCTTATATGGACATGTTTACCTCTATACTTAAGTGGCAGGGAGAACTAGAGATGTCAGTCAGCCCAAGGCAAGTTATGGGATCGGTTGTGTTTCGGCAGGTGGCAGTTTTAATTTTTTTTCATATGAGTCTGCAGCCGTTGTTCTGTTGTGCTTGACATAGACATTGCTGCACGACATGATTAACATGATGTACAATGTAAGACGAAAAAAATAATAATAAAGGACTTGTCAAAAATTGTGTTTTTATTCACTACAGAATTCAATACAAATTACCCCTTACTCATTCACATGGGGGGTGGTACATGGGGGCCCCCATATTGTTAAACAGGGCTTCCAAAATCTGATAAGCCTCTCCACGCACAGACCCCCACAACTACTGGGCCAGGGTTGAGGGGAAAAGGCCCTTGTCCTCATTAACATGAGGACTAGGTGCTTTGCTAGGAGGGTCCCCCCTGGCAAAGTACCCTTCATCTCCCCCTCTTCCTGACCTGTCAGGCTGCATGCTCTGATAAGTGTCTGCCATAAATTTTTTGGGAGGATCTCATAACATTTTTTTTTTTTTGCCATAAGGTCCTCCCTAAAATCCATATTAGACCCAAAAGTTCTGGTACAAATCGTGGGTGAACCCCCATGTGTCAAAATTGGGGGCTCCTGTCACCTATTGTTCCAGAGATACAGGCTTTTTGTGCAGCCACAGAGCGGACAGTTTAAATGCAAGCTGGCACACTCTGTTTGCAGCAGACTGAGAGGATGACCTCACAGTGCCGATCACTGCTTGTCAAAAGCACTGAGCTTAATGAATAGCTTGGAGCCTTGGACCAATGGTAAAGCACCATTGGAACAAGCTGTCCAATAAAAATGATGCAGTGGAGGCTGTCCTCTCACTGCAGTGTCATAGAAGGGGGCATGTGTCTAAAAGACAAATACTCCATTCCAGCCCAGCCCTCTTAACTAGAAAGAAAAAGCATGGGTTTATGGGTATAAGATTTAACCACAATCCCATGTTTTTCTCACACAGTTAAAAGGGAGAATGAGAATCTGCTGCCTGCTGAAAAGGTATTGTTTTAATCAAGCTAAATCATATATTATTATGCTATATGTTATAACATAATAATTTATTATTTATCTATTTACTGTGAAATTACTGGTTTGAAGTTATAACTTCAAACTTCAGTAATTTGGCCGTTAAGCCACCTGCTTGAGTATAGAGAGCAGTGTAAAATACAGGACACCATGCAGACATACTGTATAGTGTGCGTGTATCCCATAGTCTGTTCAGCCTGAGGCAATATGCAGGCTATGCTTGAACAGGAGGCATTTTCTAAAGGCTGGCTGTGATTCGGAGGGGATGTGTGTCAGAGGCAGGCTATGATTGAAGAAGGGGAGGTGGTTGCTGAACAAACTTCCCAATACAGGCATGCTATGTGTCTGCACAGTCTCCTGTACCTCTGAATAGCCACCCAAAGGATAAAAACTGACCATGCCAGCATAGATAAGCTTTTGTGCTTTGTGTGATTAGTTTAGAAAAAGGAAAAAGGTGACATGCAGGATCAATCAAGTACTCCCCCACATCCTGTAACAGAGACACAAGCAGGAACTCAGAAAGCAATAACAACTTGACAGAGGTTCTAGCACTTTCACACTTTATTCCAAACTAGAGTTACTAGTGTAGCCGTGTTATACAATAACATCTAAGCTTAGGTCTACTTTAGATTGTAGAAGGCTTAGAACCTCTGTCAACTTTTTATTGTTGTCCTTGTCCCCATGTGGGGAATTTTTTCTTAGCTCTTGTATATTTAAATAGGGACTGAGAGAAAATCCACCCAAGAGGCACACATGCAGCAATACAAATGCAATACAAACATAAAACATACATCCAACTGGTTGCTGTGGACAACAGAAAAACTCAGAGAAAATAAGCCCTGTAAATTTTTTTAGTCCCAGCAGAACAATTATATGTTGGGCATAGCACTTGTAAAAATGATTATCCTCTGCAAGGAAGCAGGTGGTTATGTTTGAAAATTTCTCCCTGTGTATGGCAAACCCCAATCCTCAGAAAATTAGTTATAAAGGAATAACCTGGGAAAACATGAATCCCCTGTAGTTCCATGCAATCTGTTATGCCCCGTACACACGAGCGGAAAAAACTTGGATGGTTTTTCCGACGGAATTCCGCTCAAGCTTGCTTTGCATACACACGGTCACACAAAAGTTCTCTGAACTTTCGACCATCAAAAATGCGGTGACGTACAACACTACGATGAGCCAAGAAAATGAAGTTCAATGCTTCTGAGCATGCGTCAAATTGTTTCCGAGCATGCGTAGGAATTTTGCGCGTCGGAATTTGTACAGATGATCGCATTTTCAGATAGGAACTTTTCCCGACCGAAAAATAGAGAACATGCTCTTAATCTTTTGCTGGCTGGAATTCTGCCAGCAAAAGACCAATGGAGCATACGCACATTCGCATTTTCCAACAAAAAGCTCTCATCCGAGTTTTGCTGGTGGAATTTCCGATCTTGTGTACGCGGCATTAGTGATTTGTTTTGCAAGCTGTGCTGTCAGCCATGATGATATAGTGAGAGTAGGCACAAATACTGGATTTTTGCAAGTTCTAGTATTGGACTGTAAATAGCTGTTTTCCGATTGAAAACAAAGTACATAAAAGTGTTGATTGTTTGCATTTAGTAATTTAGCCATTTCAACTGCTCCTCTTTTAAAACATGATCCTGTTTTTATGTAGACTGAAAATCCACTATGAAGTGTATCTAACCCGTTAATTGTATTCCTTCCAGGGGCCGCCTGCCCATTAAAGGTGCACAGGCGCCGCCCCCTCTGTCACGCCACCCCCCAATATGACTAATGGATAGATTCATGCATTGCATGAATCTATCCATGGCCGCCGCTGCCACCCCCCCTATTGAGGCGTCCGGCCCCTTTTCAGACGCGGGGCACCAGAATTGCAGCAGCGAGGGTGTTTTTTTGAAGCACCTAGTTAGAGTCATAAGCTCTAATAGGCTTCAAAAAAGTTGGACTCGGAGCATTGTGCTTACAGTCCACCTAGATGTGTTAGAAAAGCAAGATAATATTTGCTTTTCTAACACTGAACCGCCTCTCCGCCAATCAGGAAGCGCGGGTCTAATACCCGTCACCTGATTGGCTGAAGACCCCTATTGGACGCCTAGCAGAATGGAAGAACAGAGCAGGGGGAAGCATTGAGGACACAGGAGCTGTCCCACAGCTTGCCGCCATCACCCGCTGCCCGACCCGCCACTAAGAAGGGGCAGACAGCGGGCGGGGGTCACAGTGGTGACATATGATGGGCACAAGTAGCGGCATTTGATGGGCACAAGTGGCGGCATTTGAGTGGCACAATTAGCTGCATATGATGGGACACAAGTGGTGTCATTTGATGGCCACAAGTGGCGGCATATGATGGGCACATGTGGCTGCATATGATGGGCTCAAGTGGCTGCATTTGATGGGCACAAGTGGCTGCATTTGATGTGCACAAGTGGCTGCATTTGATTGGGCACAAGTGGTTGTATATGATGGGCACAAGTGGCTGCATATGATGGGCACAAGTGGCTGCATTTCATGGGCACAATGGCTTCAATTGATGGCACAGTGGCTGCATTTGATGGGCACAGTGAGGCTGCAATTAATGGTTATTTTTTCAGTATATTTCAGTTTGTTTGTGCCCCCCCAAAAAATTTTGAGCACCAGCCGCCATTGATTCCTTCCTTATTAAAAAACCTCACCAATCTCATGATGAATTCCATAGTGATGGGTCAGAAACACCTGGCCTTGTCTGGGAATTTCCCTGTCAGCAGCATTTGATGGGCACAAGTGGCTGCATATTATGGGACACAAGTGGTGGCATTTGATGGCCACAAGTGGCTGCATATGATGTGCACAAGTGACTGCATTTGATGGGAACAAGTGGCTGCATTTGATGGGGCACAAGTGGCTGCATATGATGGGGCACAAGTGGCTGCATTTGATGGGCACAAGTGGCGGCATTTGATGGGCATAAGTGGTGTCATTTGATGGGCACAAGTTACGGCATATGATGGGCACAAGTGGCTGCAAATGATGGGCACAAGTGGCTGCATTTGATGGGGCACAAGTGGCTGCTAATGAGGGGGACAAGTGGCTGTATTTGATGGGCACAAGTGGCGGCATTTGATGGGGCACAAGTTGCGGCATATGATGGGCACAAGTGGCTGCATTTGATGGGCAAAAGTGGCGGCATTTGATGGGCACAAGTGGCGGCATTTGATGGGGAACAAGTTGCGGCATATGATGGGCACAAGTGGCTGCAAATGATGGGCACAAGTGGCTGCATTTGATGGGGCACAAGTGGCTGCATATGATGGGCACAAGTAATTGCATATGATGGGCACAAGTGGCCGCATTTGATTGGGCACAAGTGGTTGCATATGATGGGCACAAGTGGCTGCATATGATGGGCACAAGTGGCTGCATTTGATGGGCACAGTGGCTGCAATTGATGGCACAGTGGCTACATTTGATGGGCACAGTGGCTGCATTTGATGGGCACAGTGAAGCTGCAATTGATGGGGTTTTTTTCAGTATTTTTTAGTTTGTTTGCGCCCCCCAAAAATTTTGAGCACCAGTCGCCACTAATTCCTTCCTCATTAAAAAACCTCACCCATCTCATGATGAATTCCATAGTGATGGGTCAGAAACACCTGGCCTTGTCTGGGAATTTCCCTCTCAGGAAAGCTACTCTGAACCAGGGTTCCTCCAAAGGTTGCTAGGGATTCCTTGAGCTGTGGCTGATTGACCTCCAATTTGATGATACTTCTGGAGCCAACACCACTTGGCAGAGCCAGCTGCATGATACCAGTAATCTTTTGTAGCTGTGTGTAGAGGTGGTATTCTGTCCACCATTGTAATTATTTCAAGGGTATTCCTAGCCTCCGGGATAAAATGGTTGAGAAAGGCTTCTCTAGGGCAAGTAACAAGACTAAATGCCTGGAGAGTTGATAAGTTCACAGGATTCCTAAATAGTCTCTACCTTCTTTAGTCATTAGTAGCAATTTCATGTTTATAGTATAGGTCCACTTCAAAGAGGAACTCAAGGCAAACAGCTATATGCACAGTTGAAGATTATGCATTTTTTAAATAAATAACTATTAATAAATAGAGGAGACAGTTGGCAGGAAAACAATGTTTATGATGAACACATCTAACTGATCTTGTAAGTGGCTGCAAAAATCTTCTTGGTACTAGATCAAGTTGGAACGATACTTTGTTCTTTACTTGGAGCCTTCTAGTCTGGTTATTTTGCTCTGTCTCTTATAGTATTAAACATAACTGAAGCTAAATGCATATATGTTTAAATTTGATGTAAACCCGATTCATGACATTTAAGCTGGGCACATATACCTACAGTGTTTTCTTATCTCTCTTAAAAGCACCTGTCCTGTGGCTTTCTCCTGCTCCATTCTTCTGTTATCAGCCTGATAACTCTGACAAGTTCTCTGTCAACTGAGAAAAAGCAGCCTGAGTTTTGTGTTGGGGAGGGTGCTATAAATAGATTAGCAGCGTGCTGAACTATTCAACGAACAGTTCTGAAAGTCTCTATCGATGAGGAGAGGGGGTGTGTGCCTTTGCTCCAAACAGCTGTCTTGGCTATATGCCCAGGCTTCACTGCAATGCTGAACAGGAAGATAAAATCTCCTAACACCATCTGAACTTTCTAAAGAATATATAAAGCTGAATACAGCAAATATACATGTAAAACTTATGTAGGGGGATTTGTTTCATCCCTGTGTATCATCTGAGGCTGTTCACTTCACTGGGCATATGTAAGGTTTTACATCCACTTAAATGTTTTAACTGCCAAGTAAATGATAATTTTGTCCAGCCATTCTTATGCTCTTCACAACTCTGCTAGTTAGATCACTGTGGCTCCCTGGTTTAGTATTACTTCTTCCTTAGCTTTATGTATTATTGGGTTAGCTCCCTGTTTCTTGGTCAGAGGTTATGATGCTGGTCTACTGTCCAATAGGGAGGCAGAGAGGTGACAAGGCCTAATGCACACTGGAAGGTTAGGTCTGGTGCATAGACTCCAGACTTTAGGTGTGGGGAGAAGACACAGTCCACCCCCCTGCTGCCAGCACCCATTTAGGGCAGTATGTGCCCAAGTACGAATGCCCAGAATGCAGACTACTTTCACAAGGTTGGGCAGCAAGCCTATGCCATGCACCTGCAACTACAAATCCTTTAGTAGCAAAAACAACAAACATTTACTGTATGTATTTAATGTATATATTTAGCTATCTGCTTGGAGTTCTGTTCTGTGCATACATCTGTTTAATATCCATATCTGTTTCCAGAGCACCTGGGGAAGGAGTTCAACATTCACAAACACATTAGTCCCATTAGTCCTTGTTCTTGATTAGTCAGGATTTAACTCTCAGCATGAAATGACACTAGACATGATCAAAATACAGATTTATTTTGTAACAATATAGTAACAATCCTAGTGCAGTTCTATTATACTTTGCAGGTTCGAGTTCAATACATTTAAAATTACAAATGTACAAATAATAAGTATTACATTCAATCAAATGATATTCCATGATGCTGGTCCACAGTTTTGCAAAGTAGAGATCTAGCAGACGAAATTCTGTGGACACTGTCAAATACATGTTTTGTTGCCTCAGAGCTGTAAGTGGGAACTTCTCCAAATGGTCTAACCCTACATGGAGAGTCAGACAAGATGATAATTGCATTAGGTAATCTTTTCTGGCTACTGGGATTGTGTTTACCATCATGTGTGCCAAATTGTACCAACATGCAAAAGTAAAATTTGTGTTGCAGTCAAGGCATTTATAAAAACTCAAAGACCCAATACACCCAAAACAAATAACTCAATGGATACTAGAAGGTTTATTAACTAACAAACTCCTAAACCTCCCAGATAGTGATTATGCTTCTAAGTTCCCAGACCACTCACCTCTTGTGGTCTGTGTTGACAGACTTTTGTTTGTGTCAGAACTTTCCTTGTCCCCATACAAGTCAATTGAAACACAACAAAAGCACTAAGCAGATGGATGCAGCAGGTGGATGAAGGAGGGGAAATGCAGCCCAAATGCACCTGCATTGTGAACAAACTCAGAAGTGCTTCAAACTGATACAAGTGGAATGCTTAGCTTACTTAGTTACTTGTTTACTAGCTTTTTTTATTCCTTACAAGAGAAGTACTGTATGGAAATGTTTTTTTTTCTAGAATCATACTTACCTAGTTGGATGCAGCATTGGTCCGATGCTGCATCTGTCCCCCCACTGGCTCTAACACTAACAACCGAGCGATCAAACACCGCCGATCGCTCGGTTCTCAGAGCTCCCTGAGCAAAGAGCTTGTGACTGTTAGTCACTGGCCCTCTGCTCTTTCCCCCCCTGTGCTCACTGGAGCACTGGGCTGTGGAGGGGGTGGGAGTGGGCAGCTCAGGCTCTCAGCAAGTCGCTGGGAGGCTGAGCTGGGTGCCGGTCCAGGCATGTGCGCGGATCCCGACCATATGGTTGCAATCTTTCCAGAGCCTGGACTAGCTCTGTGACATCAACCGAAGGCAGGTTTCAGCCTGCTGTCTGCTGAAAACGGGTCACAGGAGTGCAAAATGGACTGCACTCCTGTGATCCATAGGAGAAATACAGCTAAACAAGCTTTGGCTGTACTTCTTCTTTAAAGTGTAAAGCCAAAACTTTTTGGATACAGTGGGAAATACTGGGAGCTACTTACTGCTGTCTGTGACCCAACTGAGAGATTCACTGCCTCTACATAGAAAATCTAAAATTTCACATATTTTACCGAAAGAGGAATAGAGGGAAAATCTTCTAATGAGGACACCTGTTCCGATGACAACTGTCAAATAAAGTATTTTTTTCTCACTCAGGAAAGATTTTTCTCTACCTTCTGGTTGTGTCTTTGAGGCAGAAAATGAAGGGCTATCTCCCAAGTTGGGCGCAGACCGCAAAAAAAACAAAAAAAAACAAAAAAAAACAAAGGGATTAAAAAAACAGTTGTGACTAAACTTTTTATCAGTGAGCTATATTTTGCACCTTGGAAGCACAGTTTCAGGTGGCATCTTCCATATATCACACATATACTTGCATTGCCAATGCTTCTCTAATTAAACGCCTTGAAAAAAAAGGAATGCATTATTCTCTTGAACTATAGTGTATGGAGTGGATATGACACAATGGGGTTTATTTACTAAAGCTGGAGAGTGCAAAATCAGGTTCACTTCTGCATAGAAATAAAATAAACCCCAGTGTGCCTTATTTTCTTACGATGCAAACTTCTATTCTAACCATTATTATGCCACAGATAATTGATTTGTGCTTTAGTCTCTCTACTTTTTGGATTAATAAAATGTGAAACCATGTATGAATGTATGCATTTGAATGCTACTTGTACTCCATTTTAGTAAGTGACTAATGTTTGTATACAACATATGGCATGTCTAGTAGGCACCTTTAGTCTCCTGCAAATAGAGTTAGCAGTCCTCAAGAGCACTTTGGGAGCTTTACATCTGTGGCACTCTATGGCTGACTTAATTTAGAAAGCTGGCACTTTGGCTCACTCCTCCTTCTTCCCACAAATTAGTATTGGTCACCAAGGATGCATCTAAGATTGTCATCTCTTTTTAGAATAAGATGCCAGGCCTGAAATTACATTCCTTTTATTAACATTGGCAACAATTGCCATTTTTTTACTGGGCAGGCAGGTAAAATACTGGCCAGGTGACAACACTAGCCACATCTCATGTTGAGTGGCCATTGGCAAGTTGAAGGAGGCAGAAAGGGGAAGGGCAAAGCACCAAGTTCCTAGATAATATTAATATTTACAAAATAGGTGGTTCTTGATTATAATTCTCCCACAGCACTCAGGAACATGGCTGAAACTAACATAAGTAGTGTGCAATAAATAGTAACTAGTAATAATTAGAATCCAAAAGCTATGTGTCTAGAATGTTGGGAAATACTGTCCGAAATTCTGACCGTGTTTTTGTTGGTCTGTCCGGCAGAAGCTGGTCGCTTGGATGGCTTCTGTGAGACGTGCATGCTGGAAAACCAGTAGCTGACCGACTCCTGATCAGAGCTCTCAGCAAATGGCAGAGAGCGCTGATCGGAGTGTTCTGGCAGCGGGGCTGTCCCCCTGTCAGAAAACAACAGCTCAGTGGGCGAGATCGTTGGACTATCCTCGCATGGTTAGTACAGCAGCTCCAGACCCGAGCTGTCAGGTTTTTTTTTCGTGCGACCCCCTGGGTTGCATGAAAAAAAAACTGTAGTGTGTACCAGGCTTAAGTCACAGAAATGTTAAGCATGCTGGAAAGTTTGTTTGTTAAGGATGCACTTGTTCAATAAAATAGCAATCCACTCATTACACGGGCATTCTTTTCTAAAGAAAAAAAACAAACATTGTTTGAATCAAAAGAGATAAACTGCAATTGTTGAAACTGCTCAGCAGTCATTTCAAGGAAGGGGAGTTTTTCATTACCAACATAGGATCCAACCAGGGTGTTTTTTTTTATTAAGGAACAGAGGGGTTTTGCTTGTTAGAAGGTTGAAAAGTTTCAGTGATGAAATGTTAAAAATACAACTGTTTGCTCATTTAATTGTTCAGCTAATAAACGGGCAATGGCATTGCTGCATAGCTTTTCATTTTTCCATCACATGGTGTGCAAAGAGCTCACATATAAACAAAAAGCTCTGGGGTTTTGGAAATGATTTGTTTTAATAAAAAAACATCACAGTGGGAGATGCAAACATATTTTTTTAATAATTTTCGACTTCTGCATTAAAATCTCCATGTAAAGGCAAGGGAGATTACAAAGGAAAATGTAACAAAAAAATGAAATATGATATAATAAACCCATGTTATTGAGATAAAGCCAAAACACAGATATTTCAGAAAGAGACAAAGAGAGAAAAAGTGAGAGCAAAAAAAAAATAAATAAAATTAAAAAAATTAAACTTGAAAGGGGGAGAGGAGAGTGAAACATCACCCCATGGGAAATAACATGTAGGAAGTAAATGCAGCTTTGAAGGACTCAAAAGATAGCAGTGTACTGTACAAAGATAAGTTCCAAGATGCGGCCATGAGTGGGATGGGAGGGCTTCTCATGACACAAGTCTTGTGCTAATGTATGTACCCTCCTATGTGTCCCACGCAAGGCCTAGCCAGCCTTACTTTCGCCTACCTATTTGGGCCATGAGTTGGGCATTTGCTGCAGCCTTTGCCCTCATGTTTCTAGCCTTTGCAATGTCAAAGAGAATGTTCATAAGGTTGGTTGGTACATCCAACGAGAGGGTGAATTTGGTCCGCCGGTCACTTTTTGCCTTGTTTTGGTAAACCTTGCCCTTCACCTGTGCTTGTGACAGATACCTGTATCTTGCAGCTGGAAATGTTCTTTTCTCTTTCTCATCTTCTTCCTCCTCTTCTTCTTGGGACAGAAGATTATCACTTGGTTCAAACTCATAACCCCTTTTACTTAGAACAGAGTTTTCTTCTAAGCTCCGTCTCTTGGCCTCCTCAAGTGCTTCCTTCAGGCAACTAAAAATTGACTCTGCTTTGTAAAAGTTGTAGTGAAGACTGGATCGCGCCATACACACTATGAGCAGTAGCAGGAGAAGCCTAGTGTGAGGCATACTTCCACCCTGCGACTAGACATACATATGAAAACATATTAATAAAGTCAAATCTGTAGTAAATTAAAAATGAACAAATCTCAAAACCTAAATATGCTGCAACTTCATCTTGGCAGATGTTACACTGGCCTTCACTGCCCTGCCTTTCTGTTGGTCACAAAGTTTGGTGAGTGCCCTCTCTGACCAGTGAGGTACAGGAGAGGGCAGGTCAAAGCTCTGCTTTCCAAGATCAATTCTGCATATGCACAAGAGAGCAGGGCACTCTAGATGGTGATAGTTATAAATAAATACAGGTACTTTTTACCTTACTCAGGAAGCAAATTATAGCAGGTACTAATAAAAGCTAATTGGCTGAATTACATTGAACTCTCCGAAATTCTGAAATAGTTCATTAACAGAGAAGTTATAGAAATACAAGAGTGACACCATATCCAGTGACCAGCATGTTAATCCAGAAGATTAATTGAACTATACCATTTTGAAGGTCTTCCACAGATATGGTCCTGTTTAGCAGTTGCACAAAATATAGGGATGCCTTAGTTTAGTACTACAAAATCAACAATCTATGGTTGGTTTCTTTGAAAGACCAATAGCAGCAACAGTAGTAATAGTAGTAACCTACAGTAAATTTACAGGGCAGGTGTTTCATGCGTACCCAACATAATTTTCATCAGAAAAAATTCATTGTGATCAACTTACAAGAGACAGAACAATGAAAGACGATTGCTGTGCATTGCTGTGCTTAGCTTTTTTTGCCATTTGCTTTACTAAATAAGGACTATGGCATTAAAGATAGTCATCTTTATTATCATGAACAGGCGAAAATTATGAACTTTTACAATTTGTTGTTAAAGGTATGTGTAGCTGTCCAGCCATATGTAGGAGTGCCTCCTAGATTTAATCTACATGGCGTTAACCAGCCAGTGCTAATTTGTAGTTTTGTCTTGCTCAGTTGCCCCTAAATCAGTGGTTCTTAACTCCTGTACTCAGGACCCACTAACAGACCAGGTTTGCAAGATAACTGAAATACACCACAGGTGATATCATTTGCTGCTCAGTGATTTCAGTAATATAGTCGGCATCTCCCCAAGGTAATACTTAAAATCTGGCCTGTTTATGGGTCCTGAGGACAGGAGTTGAGAACCACTGCCCTAAATGCAATCGGATTGTTAGTTCTCCTCTCTGCCACTAGGATTCACTGGAACCTCTGGCACTAGTAGGAGGATTCACAGTAAGTTTGCATTATGAATATTTAAATCTTTCTGGACAACCATTATGGGATTCCTGTGCCAATGGTGCATGCTGGATAAGGGTATACATATTTGGATTGAGCTCATGTAAGTTCTCTTTCCCCCAAGCTCCGGCCTGGAGAAGGTGGGTGCTAAACAATTGCTCTTTCAGCCCTGTCTGCCTTAGAGGCCTACATGGATTGGATCCTGGGTTTGCCTTCCTGGGAAGCCTGTATGTGACAGGATATTAAAACTGCTTCCAGAAGAGTGTGTAGGCTAGGATGCGAGTCCCAGGTAATGCTGGTCAATTCTCCTAGAAACCGTTGCTACAGGAAGTCCCAGATAAAGCTGGTGGATTCTCCTGAAGATAGTGGTGATGATTATTTAAAGGGTAATAACAATAGAGTATCAGTATTGAAGAGAATGGATTCCTCCTACATCAGGGTATATGCAGTGCTGGAGTTCTACTGTAACCTAGGACACCTGCGAGTTATACCCTTTCCTCTCTGGACTGTAAGTAATAAAGCTGTTCTCTGTTTTTAACTAAAGGACTGGCGCCCAATTATTCACAAACACACAATTCCAGACCACGATTTCACCTGAGAACTGAATGTCAGCTCTCTACATACCCCTGCACTGTAACATTTGCTTCCGGGGGAAAGAGACTACATTGACATACATTATATCTGCCTTTCTCAAAATCCTTACCCCAGAGGAACCTGTGAAATTAATTTCAGGTCTCAGGAAACCTCTGCAAAAAATGAATAGATCTACTGCTCACAGTACATGAAGTATTATGATCAATAAACGGTAGATATAATAAAAAAGAGAGTAAAAAATGTGGCATACTTAGAGCACTTACACTCTAGGTAGATGATCTTTTAGCATTTACCTCCTCAATTCACTAAAGTAAAAAATGAAACAACGAAGTTCCCCATTACACTGGTGGTCAGTGGAGAAGGACCCCTTTATAATGATGGTTAGTGAAAGAACTGTCTCCAGACATTGGTGGTCAGTGGAGAATGGTGCTCCTATGCTGGCCATAAGCGTTAAGTTTTCTATCATTCAGGTCTACCGCCTGAATTAAACAAATTACTCAATTTATCCCTCCATACTAAACAGTGTGGTATGACCAATCTGTACGGCTAGCTATTGTATGTTGTATTCTGACAGCCAACACCTGTGGCTGTAAGGATACCTGAACAGTGTCTTCACCTGAATGGGTACAGGTAGTGTTCAGCTGAGAATTTCCTTCCAGAGTCCTTTAGTGAAAGTCTATTGAAAAATATCATTTTGTCAAACAGGGCCACCCACAGAATAAGTTTCAGCTGATTCAACAAAAATTGGCCGAAATTCAATATGTTTTTGACCAGCTTTATATGTATGGTCAGTGGTAAATCACCTTACATTGGTGGTTGGTGGAGGGAAGAATGTGGAGGGAAGAATTTACCTTGGTGGTCACTGGGAACAATGAAACTGTTAGAAACAAAAAATGTAATTTGTGTCAGTTTTTACTCATCTGGGAGAAAAGAAGAGAGGCTGTACTAGTCTCTGGCCACTAGCTCTGCCCAGTGACTTTGGCCATGGAATTGTGCAGGCACCATCAGGCAGGGAGTTAATCCACCACTTCTCATGGAAACCCTAACAACCTTTGTGGAAACCTTGGTTGAGGACCCTGATTGAGGAACACAGGTTGGTATACAAAAAATTTAAAGATTCCATTTACTTGACTTTTCTTACATAAGTACAAATCCACAGGGCATTAATTCCTTTTGTGTTTTTGTTTTTGGGGTTTATTTTTGTTTGTTTTTTGGTTTATCTACCATAAATCCTCACACTTCATTATCAAAGAAGTTTTTTTCCTATTGGTGTGAAAACAACCCTTGTAATGCTGCCATTTATTTTCAAGGTGTTGAACGAATACAAATGTGTTAAGACCTCTATACTTTCGCCTTGTTACCAGTATCGGAGCATGTATTCTACATTTAGGGAGCACGGGACATCTCAGTTGGAACCTGTTCTTTTAAAGACAAATAAACCACGTGACCTGTGAGCAGAAGTTGTTGGAAACCTTGTCAAGCATACAATAACATGTAGAAATTCCCAAGCAACCTTTATGTGCAGAGGGTCATCAAGACTCATGGTCTGCTGCGCATATAATGACAACAGACATACAGCTAGGTATGTGAGTGAGCATATATCTGCAAATAACTTAAATTTTCTGCTTTTAGTTTTAAAAAATAGGTAAGGTAACCTCAGCTGAACGAAGTATATTCGTGCTAATTATCTTTGCTTTCCATTTCATTTATTTTTGTAATAGTTATATTGCTCAAACCTTTATACTAAAATTAAAAATTAATTACATTTTAAAAGCCAATTTCCAAAAGTTGGGTAAGACATTAAAGTTATGTAACGTGACAATTTTAGCAACTCTTTTTTGGTTGTACAGTACGATTTATAAAGATAGTAAAGTAGGCTACAGAAAGTTGGATCTTACGAACTGTCATAGTAATCATATTTTTATACTATTATGTACCTCTACAGGTATCTGATGTGTGGACTAATATGTGACCCTATGTTCATCATCATACATGGTACAGATAACACGCTAGGTCTCATATCTTGCCCTGATGATTGTACTGTAATGCATTTCCTCTTTTCCTGTAATCCATTCTGCATAATGGCCCAATTCGTATCTATGTTCTAATCAGGTGTTTCCCCTTTCTGCACTAAATACAGAGCTGAAGTATGGACAAAGTGGAAGTGGGGAATTGTGGGGTTGATTTACTGAAAGCAAACAGACTGTGCACTTTGCAAAGTGCAGTTGCACTCTGCAAGTCCAGTTGCTCCAGAGCTTTGTAAATGAGGTAAAGCTTCATTTTGCAAAAAATGCCCAATCCCATGCAAAAAAATTTTTAAAAACTGCATTTTTGCAAGCACGTACTAGCATTTACTAAGCTTTGGAGCAACTGCTCTTGCAGAGTGCAACTGCACTTTGTGAAGTGCACAGTCTATTTGCCTTTAGTAAATCAACCCCTTAGTCTCTTCTTGATCTGGGCTTTCTGCTGAGCACCAGGGTTAGATAATATCACATCAACATGCACAGATGCATACTGATGTGAAGTTTAGGGTAAGGAGGGAAGGTCAACTTTAATAAAGTGGCAACATCTTGTAAGACTTTTTGATTCATAAATGTTCACATAAATACAACCTCTGTTCTTATCTTACCGGTTTCTCTATTACCTTTATGTTCTCTAAAATTTGAACTATAATTAACATAATTAAGTGTTTCTCTCCTTAACTTAAAGTCCTGTACACATGGGCCGAATGTCGAGGTTAAAAGAAAACAGTCCGACATTTGGCCTGTGGGTATGTTGGCCTGTCTGACAGAAGCCGACCGTTTGCCTGGCTTCTGTCGGATATGCATGCTGGAAAACCAGCTGCCGACCAACTCCCAATCAGTGCTCTCAGCCAATGGCAGACAGCGCTGATCAGAGTGTTCTGCCGGAGGGCCATAACCTTATCACAACACAACAGCTCAGTGGGGTAGATCGCTGTACTAACCTTGCATGGTTAGTACAGCTGTTCAGACCAGAGGTGTCAGTTTGTTTTCTTGCAACCCGCTGGGTTGCACGAAAAAACAAACTGTTATGCCGCGTACACACGGTTGGAATTTCCGACAACAAATGTTCGATGTGAGCTTGTTGTCGGAAATTCCGACCGTGTGTATGCTCCATCGGACATTTGCTGTCGGAATTTCAACAAATGTTTGAGGTCTGATTCTCAAATTTTCCGACAACAAAACTTGTTGTCAGAAATTCCGAGCGTCTGTACCCAATTCTGACGCACAAAATTCCACGCATGCTCGGAATCAAGCAGAAGAGCCGCACTGGCTATTGAACTTCATTTTTCTCGGCTCGTCTATGTCTTGTATGTCACCGCGTTCTTGACGTTCGGAATTTCCGACAACATTTGTGCGACCGTGTGTATAAAAGACAAGTTTGAGCCAACATCCGTCCGGAAAAAATCCACGGTTTTGTTGTCGGAATGTCCAATCATGTGTACGTGGCATTAGTGTGTACTTGGCTAGGTTCACTAAAATTTCAAATGTAACTAACATATTATAATTCAGTGTATTGCCTTTATTTCAAACATTTTAAGTACTGGTAAACTGCTGGCTTTTTTGCTTAGCTTATAAAAATAATGCAATATCTGTGCATAACTGATATGTACAATAAGTAAACTATATTATTTTCCTGTAGATGTGCCTATCTGTGTGTGTTTAAGTATGTCTATGCAATACTTTCACACTTTGATATCTATATAATTAAGTAATTCAAATAACTGCTGTGTACTTAACATATTTCACTTTCTAAACAGATATAAATCAGCAAGACTGCATGACATCCTTATTAACAGTAGGTGATTTCACGGTTTTGAAATTTTAAATAACACTTTTTTTTTTTTTAAATTGCATGTTGTCTATTTTTAAGTATTATAAATTCTTACATCTGCTTTTGAAAGTTTAAAACTCCAGAAGAAGCTACATATCAACTTTTGACTCTAATTAGACTGTATTCTAATTATTTAAATGTTTAGCTTTCTAAATAAAATTTTAAACCCAAAAGCAAACATTTATTATATTGCAGCTTACCAATTTTTAGATGTGAGGGCTGCATTTGTTTTTCTTTTTGCTTTCTTTCTTCTATTTTCATCTGGTGATCCAGCCAGCAAGTGTTTTGTTTTTCAAAAGCTCCAGCAGAATGTATCAGTTTACATGGATGAGACAAACCATTTAATACTGGCAGGGGTGGTTAAAATGATTAGCTTTTATTTATTCATTTAAATCGTTTATCCCAAAATGAAAAAAAATGAGTTCAACCTATAAAAGGAGGGAAAAAAATGTACAAAATGTACAATCCTATATACACAATCCTATACTCACAGTTGATCCAGAGGAAGGCAAAACCCCAGCAAAGCATGCTCCAATTTGCTCCAGCAGGGAAAATAATTCTTTCCTGATCCCCCAAGAAGCAATGGAATATTCCCTGGATCAACTTTACCTATAAATATTAGTATCCGGTTATATTATGTGTATCTATGAAAGAATCCAGGCCTTTTTTTAAAGCAATTTACTGAGCTGGACAGAACCAGCTCTGGAGTGAGTCTATTTCACATTTTCACAGCTCTTACTTTTAAGAAGCCTTTTTGTATTTGGAGATTCATTTTTTTCCCTTTCAGATGTAAAGAGTGCCCCCTTGTCCTCTGTGATGACCTTGGCTACACCAAGTTCACTATATGGACCCCTTATGTATTTCTACATGTTGATCATATCCCCCTTAAACTCCTCTTCTCAAGAGAGAGAATGAATTCTGTTCCTCTAATCTTTCCTCATAGCTGAGCTCCTCCATGCCTCTTATCAGTTTGGTTTGCCTTCTCTGCAATTTCTCCAGTTCCCTGATATGCTTTTTGTGAAGTGGTGCCCAAAACTGAACTGCATATTCCAGATGAGGTTCATCGCCAGGTGAAAACAGAGGGAAAAAGTCATAGAAAAGAAAACTGATTTAGCCACTACATCTAATGATTGGTAAGCTGCAATATATAAAATTTTTGGTTTTAGGCTTAATACCACTTTAAGAGAATACTGATTACAGCAAATTTAGTCCCCAAAAAATAAAAAATAAAACACTAACCTAAAGGGCATATTTTAAAAGTAGTGAATATGGTAATTACCACGCATTCATTGCAGATAAATCTTCCTTGTGCATTTGTTGTGAATGACACTGATTGATTTACCTGCTGTGAATGTTCCTTGAATGTCACATTCACTGCCTTTTAAATATAATCAGTTACAGAAATTAATAAAGAACAAATTTAATAAATGGACAATCCAATATCTACACTATCTTGCAACTGAAAAAGATGAGTGATGACCACAGGAGACACCAGCTGGGCACGTTGGTTGTTATGGCATTTATTTTGTTCTTTGCCAATAAAGGCTGGTTTCACATGAGCGGTCCGATCACGTCTGCTTGTTAGTTTTCGGTCAAACCTGATCAGACCAGCCATTGTTCTTTATGGAGTGGTGGATGTCAGCAGACATGTGTCCGATGACACCCGCAGCATCCGATCCTGTTCGCTAAAAACAGATGAATGGGGGATCCATTCCCCGTCTGACCGGCGGATCAAATGACAGTTAGATGGAGATTGACAGGTGGCCCATTTCCATCTGACCGCCCCATAGAGAACAGTGGGCTCTGCTGTGCAGAGCAGACACGGACCTGTCATCCGCCTGCTCAACAGGGATCAACGGAAAGATCCCCTGCTGAGCAGGCAGATGCGCATTATGGAGTCCGCCCGTGTGAAACCAGCCTTAGCGCAGACCAGCAAGTACTACATTTATAGTTCAATGGAAGGACCATATTAACATGCACTACACAATGGATATGCGTGTACAATGAAAAAATGATTGTAAGAGAATCAGAAATTGATCAGACAAAGGGTAACTGTAACTTGAAGTTTACTAAATAGGTGCAGAGTAGAATTAACAATGCAAACAGCGTTACGACGGCAAAGAGTATACATATAGTGCAAAACAGAGATTAGCAGATTATAAAGCTGTGCAAACAGAAGTTCCTCATTGCAATGTCTCTGCAGCTCAATCAGGGTAAAAGGTGGAAGCACAGCACGGCACAGTCTCAGTAAGGCTCTATATTAATAGAGAATAGAGAAAAATCACTAATACAATAAACAGTATTTATCCTCATAGTGTTCCTCCCAGTGAAGTCCCGGCTAGGTCTGGTAACACAGGTGAACAACTGAAGGGTTTTTAGAGCTGCTAACAAAGGTGAGCGACTGGAAGAATTTATGGGTGGGTAACACAGGGGAGTGGCTGGAGACACAGGGCCACAGTGCGTGAAGGCAGTACTTTGGTAGCAACTCGCAGGCTGGGTCTTCTGTGTAAATTGCAAGCCTTTGGTCTCCTGCATGGCTTCCCACATGCCGGGACCAACAATGGAGAACCATACACCGAGCTCCCAGGAGTCTTCAGGAGGGGAGGAGAGATTTTTCAGGTATGCACACCCTCCTGCTTGTATGCCTAAGCTAAGGGCAGATGGATTCCAGGAAATTAATGCAACATGAATCATGTGGCCCTACGCAAGATGGCCACAGCCAGAAATGCTAGGGGGGGGGGGGTTCAAAGTGATTTCTCAGCAAAATAAAGCATTGAGACATGGATGGATGGGTGAGTTTTCTTAATTTCTTTTTTGAATATTAAAAATGAATTAAATAGGATTTTTGATTTGTGGTGCTCAGATGCAGAGTAGTTCCTCTTTTTATTATAGTGGATAAGCAATTTTAGGGATTTCCTTTCACTTCCTGTTTGGTTATGGAACAGGAAGTGAAAAGGAAACTCCACAATGGGACTAGGGTTGCCACCTGTATGGGATTTATCCAGACAGGTTGGGGTTTGAATCATGTGTGCGGTTTTCAGACCGCCTGAAACCCGGACACATTATTCAGATTGGACTGTGGCTTCAAGTAACCGAGTACCACAACCGTCGAGTGCATAGGCGTCTGCCTGGGCTCACCAGGGTTGCCAACTGTCTGGAGGGCTAACTGCAGTTGACTAAGCCGAGTGGCTGTGACTCTCTCGTACACTGCCCAAAGCCAGTACAGTCCTTCCCCCCCACCCCACATGGACGGGAAAGGAGAAAGGGCTCGTTCTGCTCCTCCTGCCCCTAACCCTCTGTGTCTGTCTCTATGAGGGTGGGAAATTTGAAGCCCAGCAGCCCGGTACATGGTAGATGAAAGGTGCCGATGCCTGAGCCTCCATCCTCAAGGGAGTGAGCTCACCATCTACTGTCTTTGACCTAAGTTTCACTCTTCCCTGCCTTCTCTCTCCTACCTAAGTGAGTACACTAAGGCAAGGGGGACTCAGATGTAAGGGGTGCTCTGCAGACTCTGATGTAAGGGGGGCTTTGGGCACCCTGATTTAAGGGGGAATGCTGGGAACTCTGATGTAAGGGGGGGCTTTGGGCACCCTGATTTAAGGGGGAATGCTGGGAACTCTGATGTAAGAGGGGGCTTTGGTGAACAGACCCCCTACCTCTCAGTTGCTCGCTACAACAGAGTCCAGAACGTTCCCCCTTAAGAAAAAAAAATGTTGTGCGCTGCTAAAGTGTTCGGATTTGACTTGAAGAAAAGATGGAAACCCTAAATGGGACAAAAATGGCGGAAAAAAAATCTGACAGGGGTTATAACCCTAACTTACTCTACAACTCTGAACAAAGTGAAGTTAGAAGCTGATTGGCTACCATGCACAGCTACACCAGTTTTTGCACTTTCCAGTTTTAGCAAATCAACCCCAGTGTGTCTAGCTCAAGCAGAATACTCAGAATACATGTGGTAAATAGAGGCTATAGAATGAAGAAGGGTGGGACTAAAAACATAGAGCGTCCCCAATTTTTATTGTTACTGATAGGTCCTCTTTATTGGTATTACAGAGAAACTCACTGTTATTAATCAACTGAGTAAAATTATATGTGCAGTATTACATAGTTACACAGTAGTCGAGATTGAAAAAAGACACAAGTCCATCAAGTCCAACCTATGTGTGTAATTATATGTCAGTATTAAATTGTATATCCCTATATGTTGTGGTCGTTCAGGTGCTTATCTAATCATTTTTTTAAATTATCGATGCTCCCTGCTGAAACCAATACCTGTGGAAGAGAATTCCACATCCCAACCGCTCTTACAGTAAAGAACCCTCTATGCAGTTTAAGGTTAAACCGCTTTTCTACTAATTTTAGTGAATATCCGCTTGTCTTAATAAATTTCCTTTTGCTTAAAAGTTTTATCCCTATTGTGGGGTCACCAGTACTGTATTTGTACATTGAAATCATATCCCCTCTCAAGCGTCTCTTCTCCAGAGAGAATAAATTCAGTGCCTGTAACCTCTCCTAATAACTAATGTCCTCCAGTCCATTTATTAGTTTTGTTGCCCTTCTCTGGACTCTCTACAGTTCCAGCACATCCTTCCTGAGGACTGGTGCCCAGAACTGAACAGCATACTCCAGGTGCGGCCGGACCAGAGTCTTGTAGAGTGGGAGAATTATCGCTTTATCCCTGGAGTTAATCCCCTTTTTAATGCATGCCAATATTCTGTTTGCTTTGCTTGCAGCAGCTTGGCATTGCATGCCATTGCTGAGCCTGTCATCTACTAGGACCCCCAGGTCCTTTTTCTTCCTAGATTCCCCCAGAGGTTCTCCTCCCAGTGAGTAGATTGCATTCATATTTTTGCCATCCATTATTTAAAATGTTTCTACATTAAACCTCATTTGCCATGTAGTTGCCCACCCCATTAATGTGTTCAGATCTTCTTGCAAGGTTTCCACATCCTACAGAGAAGTTATTGCCCTGCTTAGCTTAGTATCGTCCACAAATACAGAGATTGAGCTGTTTATACCATCCTCCAGGTCGTTTAGGAATAAATTAAATAGGATTGGCCCCAGCACAGAACCCCGGGGGACCCCACTTTCCACCCAGGACCATTCCGATTACTCCCCATTTATCACTACCCTCTGAACTTGCCCCTGTAGCCAGTTTTCAATCCATGCACTCACCCTATGGTCCATGCCAACGGACCTTACCTTGTACAGTAGACTTTTATGGGGAACTATATCAAATGCTTTTGCAAAATCCAGATAAACCACATCTATGGGCCTTTATCTAGATGGCAGCTCACCTCCTCATAGAAGGTTAATAGATTGGTTTGGCAAGAACGATTCTTCATGAATCCATGCTGATCACTGCAAATGATACAGTTGTCATTACTAAACTCTTGTATATAGTCCCTTATCATCTACTCCATACAACTTGCATACAATCGATGTTAGGCTAACTGGTGTGTAATTCCCAGGGATGTATCTTGGCCCTTTTTTAAATATTGGTGCTTCATTGGCTTTTCTCCTATCAGCGGGTACCATTCCAGTCAGTAGACTGTTCGTAAAAATTAGGAACAATGGTCTGGCAATTAATTGACTAAGTTCCTTAAAGTGGTTGTAAACCCTTTTAAAAAAATCCTAAAAAAAACAAGCCTGCAAGACAAACGTATGATGAGCTAGTATGCATCGCATATTAGCTCATTATGAATTACTTACCTGAGATTGAAGTCCCCACAGTGGTCCTCGTTCACTGCTTCGGCGGCCGACATCTCCCTGGGGGGTTACTTCCGGGTATCGCGACTGTGATTGGCTGGAGCTGCAATTATGTCACTCCTACGCATGCGCGCGGGAGCCGCCGGTGACGGAACAGTACAACTAAAGCAACGACATGTACGTGCCATTGCTTTAGTTTGCTTAAGTGCGCATGTGCCTATGACGTCAGCACATGCAAATACAGGGATATCTCCTAAACCATGCACCTTTAGGAGATATCCAGTGTAGCTACAGGTAAGCCTAATTATAAGCTTGCCTGTAGTATAAAGTGGTTGTAAAGGGTTTACAACCACTTTAAGGACCCTCGGGTGTAAGCCATCTGGTCCCGGTGACTTATTAATGTTAAGTTGTTCAAGTCTATTTCTAATTCTGTCCTCTGTTAGCCATGAGGGTGCTTCCTGTGATGTGTCATGAGGATAAACATTGCAGTTTTGGTTACTGAAGCCCCCTGATTCCCTTGTGAAGACTAAATTCAATACCTTCGCCATCTCACCAACCTTAGTAACCAGATTCCCTTCATCATTCTTTATGGGACCAATATGATCTGACCTCCCTTTCTTACTATTTATGTACTTAAAGAATTTCTTGGGATTTCTCCTATGCTATGTGCCTTTAGTGTTCTATCTTAGCTGCCCTGATTGCACTCTTACATATCTTGTTGCATTCTTTGTAAGGTTGGAATGCTGATGATGATCCCTCAGCCTTGTATTTTTTGAAGGCCTTCTCCTTTTCTTTTATATGCAGTCTTACATTGGAGTTAAGCCACCCAGGACTTTTATTAGCTCTTTTAAATTTATTTTCCATTGGAATGCACTGGCTAATACCCTTATTTAATTTGCTCTTAAAGCATACTAATTTTTCCTCCGTGTTCTTTGTTCCTAAGATTTTATCCCATTTAGTATCTTCTAGCAAGGATCGTAGTCGGGAAGACTCTTTTGAAATTCAGTGTCTTTGTATTCCCCTTATGTTTCCTATCTGTGTGATTTATACTGAAACTAATTTACCTGTGATCGCTGTTAACTAAATTGCCCCGTATTTCCACATCCGTGATCAGGTCTGTATTGTTGGTAATCAGTAGGTCTGACCCATGAAATTGTTCTGCAAGACATTTAGGAACTGGCGAGCCTTAGATGAATGTGCGGTTCCTTCCACCCAGTCTATGTCTGGATAATTAAAATCCCCCAATATAATGACACTTCCCATCTTTGCTACTAATCCAAATTGTGATAGGAGGTCCTCCTCCTCTCTCTGGTTAGGGGGCCTATAGCATACTTTCAGTATTACTTTCCCCTTAGTTTCCTCCCTTTGTAGCTCTACCCATAAGGATTCCACCTCCTCCCTTGATCCATTAGTGATGCCGTCTCTCACATTCACTTGTACATCGTTTTTGATATACAGGCATACCCCTCCCCCTTTTTACCCTCTCTATCCCTGCGATATAGGGAATACCCTTGAATGGTTGCCAGCCAATCATGAGAGCTGTTGAACCAAGTCTCTGAAATTCCTACAAAATCAAAATCCTCCTCATACAACAGTAACTCTACTTCTCCCATCTTGTCCGCCAAACTCCTGGCATTGGTGAACATGCCATGTAGTTTAGATCGGTTGTATACTATCTCCTTATTGGGTGTTCTGAGGCTGCAAATAGGACTTGTTACTATACTTACCTCGGGTTGAGGTGCTTTAGTCAAACTACCACTAATGCCCCCAATACGACCCTCTGGAATTTGTTTCATGCTGACTATCTCTACCTCTGGACCCTCCCCCCAGTCTCTTAGTTTAAAAGCCCCTCTAACTTTTCAACCATCTTCATTCCCAGCAGATCTGCACCCTCCTCATTTAGGTGCAGTCCATTCCTTCTATAGAGCTGGTAACCGACTGAGAAGTCGGCTCAGTTCTCCATGAACCCAAACCTCTCCTTTCTACACCAGCTCCTCAGCCACTTGTTAACTTCCCTAATCTCCTTCTGCCATTCTGGTGTGGCTCGAAGTACCAGTAGTATTTCTGAGAAACTACCTTGGAGGTCCTTTTCCTCAATTTAGCTCCTAAGTCCCTAAAATCGTTTTTCAGGACACTCCATCTACCTCGGACTTTATCATTGGTGCCAACGTGCACCATGACAGCCGGGTCCTCCCCAGCCCCTCCCAGTAATCTGTCCACCAGATTCGTGATGTGCTGAACCCGAGCATCCGGTAGACAACATACAGTCTGGCGCTTCAGGTCTTTGTGACAGATTGCCCTCTCTGTCATTCTAAGAATTGAGTCCCCTACCACCAGAATCTGTCTTTCCTTTGCCTTGGCTTTTCTCCCACCCTCACTGGAGGAGTTATTCCCCTGGCAGCTAGGGGAGTCACTCAGCTCCAGCAGTGCTGGTTCCTGACTGGTTTCACCAATGTCACTCAACAGGGCGTACTTATTGGGATGTTCCAGCACAGGACCTGCCTTCCTGGCACTTTCCTCTCTATCCTTCCTGACTGTCATTTATCTACTCTGCTTTGGTGCCTGCCTCTCATTTCCAGCCGCCTCTGTGCTGACCCCTGCCGGCACCTGCCGGGTATGATCCCAACTCTCCTTTAGTATAGAGTGTCTTCTCAGTATTGACTGTTGATTCCCTAGATTCAGAACTTGGGCTTCGAGGTAAACAACGAGCTTACATTTTGCACAGCAGTATTCTCCCTCGATTGGATGATTAAGGAACGCATACATGCCACAAGATGTACACCGAGTCGCTTCTCCACACCCGCCAGGCATCGTAACTACTAATTTAATGGGGATTGGGGGTTATACCCTGTCCAAATTAACTAACAACTAGCTTTCTGACACTAATACTCAATACACAGGTTCTCAACAAGACAATACACAGGTAGGCAACAATACATAACACAGGTACTCACAGCCCTTGTGCACTCACAGCTACTTCTGGGGAAAAGCACACTTGTTCAGCTGGGATGTGTCTGCCTCAGAACTAGAACCACTCTGGGGAGATGGGTAGGGACAGTCTTCAGGAAACGGACACAAAACAATGACAGGTAACAACCTTCTGGACAGAACCACATAATTAAAATAGCTTCAATAATTTGATGAAAGTGACTATTTTGTTGCAATGGGTTTCTACATAGTTACATAGTAGGTGAGGTTGAAAAAAGATACAAGTCCATCAAGTCCAACCTATGTGTGTGATTATATGTCAGTATTACATTGTATATCCCTGTATGTTGTGGTCGTTCAGGTGCTTATCTTATAGTTTTTTGAAACTATCAATGCTCCCCGCTGATACCACCACCTGTGAAAGGGAATTCCATATCCTTGCCACTCTTACAGTAAAGAACCCTCTACTTAGTTTACGGTTAAACCTCTTTTCTTCTGATTTTATTGAGTGGCCACGTGCAGTGGCATCACTAACGTGGGGCCAGAGGCGGCTCTGACCCCCTCAACAATATGCTGTGCCCCCTCATGTGCCCCCCCAATTAAAATGCCTTTTGTTGCAACGGGGGCCCCGGGCCTTGCTCAAGCCACCGTCAGAATAACACAGGCTTTCCTGAGAAGGAGAGCATCCTGTCACTCCTGCAGGAGATCCCCCCCTCCCTTCACTCCCTCCCTCTCCATCCACGCTGACACTCTGCAATCTGAATGATGCGAGCTGTGCTCACACAGCCACGGCCGCCAGACTATAGAGCAGCCCTCAAAAAATCCACTTGCCTGCTCGCAATTGCCGTGTTCCCCGAAGCTCGCTGTCAGATACAGCCCCTCCTCCTGGTCCCGGCACTTTGATAGATAGATCACCCGTCCAATCCCAGTGACGGGTGATCTGTCAATCAAAGTTCCCCAGCCAGGGAGCGGGGCTGTATATGACATTGCGTGGCGGGAACACGGCAATTGAAATGAAAGCTGTTATCGCTGTGTTCCCTGCTTTTGCAAAATCCAGATACACCACGTCTACGGGTCTTCCTTTATCTAGATAGCAACTCACCTCCTCATAGAAGGTTAATAGATTGGTTTGCACTTTACACAACAGTACTGTACTTCCACTATTCATGGCAGAAAGCAGGGGCGGCCCGTCTATTGAGGGCACACGGGCGCCGCCCCCCCCGTCCATCGCCGCCTACCCTATCCATGCTTGTGGCCCCTTTCAAGACACCGGACTATGGATTCCAATGTGAAGGGGCTGTTTTTTTGAAGCACCGATTAAAGCCAGAGGCTCTAATAGGCTTAAATATAGGGTGGGCTTAGGTCTCAGAGAGTGTGCTCCGAGCCCACCGGGTGTGTTACAACAGTGAATCAATATTAACTGTTGTAACACTGATCCTCCTCCTGGCCAATCAGGAAGCTGGTTTTGACACCAGTCACCCGATTGGCTGAAAGGACAGGCGTTCTTATTGGATGCCTAGAAGGAGGAGGGAGGAACCTCCGTGTTGCAGAGAGGACACAGGAGCAGCTGCCCGCCACCCATAGGAGCCCGCAACCCGCCACCCGTAGGAGCCCACAACCTGCCGCCAGTAGGAGCCCGCAACCCGCCCCATAGGAGCCCGCATGCCTGCAACCGATGAGGTAAGTGCCGGGGTGGGGTGCCGCCGACCGACCAACTGGGGGGTGTGGTTGTTTGCCGCCCCCCCCAAAAAAAAAAACACCAGCTGCCACTGGCAGTAAGACAGTAATGTGTTTTTTTTTCAGCTACAAAGTTATCTGAATTAATTATACTGATTCTGTTATATAGCAGTATATACTAAATACTCTATGTTATTCCAGATCACAACAGGGAGAAGAAGCAGAAGGAGCCAGTCAGGAGCCAGTCAGTTGTGCTAACAATCAGCATTCTGGGAGAGGGAGAGAGCAGAGCAACAGAGAAATAAGTTCATCAGTGTGCAACTTTTTTGTTCACTGTCCAGTCACAGACTGGGGAAGAGACAAGACCTGTAAGTGTAGTTTAAAGTAAAAGTTAAGTCCACTTTTTAACTTGTACCTACAGGTAAACTTATAATAAGGCTTACCTGTAGGTACAGTGAATATGGCCTAAACTTACACTGTTTAGGAGATATTCACACAGCATGCAGCCGGTGATGTCACCAGCGCATGCGCTCTGAAGGGACAGCATGCCCATGCCGTACCTTCTAGGCACTGTGCGGGTGATGTCATCTTGGCCCTGGCTGTATTCCGCAAACCCAGAAGGAAGACAGGGTGAAGATGGAAGCCCTGGGAAGCCGTGACAGTGCTGTGCTGGATCGCTCCATGTCCAGATAAGTCTGTCATATTGTGCTCATATGCGGTACAATATGACTTAAACCTGCAGGGGGCACATTTTTTTTTACTTTTCAGGAAGTTTACTACTGCTTTTAACTACTGCAGGGAAGTATTAGGTGTCCTGCCCTGCCAGACAGGGATGCACTGTGTAATAGAGCTGTGTACATTTCAGAACTGGATTTGTGCAAGTAGGGATGATTGTGGGGAATTTATGCTAGGATGGGAAAATGGGGGGGGGGGAATTTATGCTAGGAGGGGGGATGGGGGGATTTGTGCTGGAAGGGGAGCTTTGGAGTGGAGGGAAATTTGAGGGGTAGAGTATTTGTGCTAGGAGGGGTGATTTTTTTTGGGAAGAGGATTTGAACTGTTAGAGGGAATGGGGGGGGGGGGGGCAAAGATTTCTGCTGGGAGGGGACATTTCAGCAGGGGAGCAGATTTGTACTGGGAGGAGGGGGAATTTATGCTTGGGGGTAACATACCTCCCATCTTTTTGAGATGGGAACGAGAGACACCTATTAGCAAAAGTATGTAGGCATAGGATACACCTCCTGTCACGTCCCCTTAAGGGAGAATCATGCAAAAAAAAATTAGTTAAGCCTACAAGTGCTTTTTTGCACTACTGTTTCTTTATAATGGCTTTTGAAGTTTACAAATGCAGCAATTTAAAAATTGTATGGAAGATTTAGCACTGGGAAGCACTGTTTGAAAGATAAAAAGCATATTTTATATACAACTTTATAGATCAGACCAAAATGAGGGACAAATAAGAGGGAAAGAGGGACGGGGGGACTTTTCCTGAATCAGGGACAGTTGGGAGCTATGGGGTAAGCGTGCAGATTAGTGCTCAATTTTTTTTGGGGGGTGGGGAGGGGATTTTTTCTGACACATAATGCTCATACATCTTGGGGGGAAGGGGGGCGGACATGTTCACCCTGGGCTCTAAATTACCTTATCATACACACCACAGTGGAAATCAAATGCACCAACCTGAATATTATAATGCTGTCTCTTCCTGCCACAAGCAATGGTGTCAATTGGGATTAACAAAAAATCCTGCAGACAGATACGGATTAATTGAAAAAAAAAAAAAACAGTGTTTGTCGGTTGTTTAAAAAAATTAGGAAGAGAAGGAAAAATTCAAGCTGTTGTTTTTCATTTTCCCTGTGTGTGTAGCACTAATCCATAGTCCAGTATTCCACTGTACGTAAAAGTCAAGGAGTTGTGTTAGTCCTCTTTATCACATACAGGATACTATGGCAGTTCAGCACTACTTAGCTCCAGTGAAGTTCATCCAGTCTATGTTTCCCATTGTATTTTCTACATTTCAATCCACATACACATTTCAAACACACAGACAAGAATATAAAGACGTACCATCAATCATTGTTTTTATCATTGACCTGTCCTTTGAATTAACACAATAGATACCTGTAATAGCTGAAGAATCTTGTTGCTGGTTTAACACAAGGCATTACCTCTATACAGGCGTATTCACCTATTAGTAAATCCTGTTAACCTTCCCTGTTTAAAGTGACAATAAACTCTGTTTTAAAAAAATCTATTCTATTCAAGTATTCATTCTAATAAACTCATATATATATAGATCTATCTATCTATCTATCTATCTATCTATCTATCTATCTATCTATCTATATATCTATAGATATATATATATATATATATATATATATATATATATATATATATATATATATATATATATATATATATATATATATATATATATATCTATAGATAGATATATAGATATATATAGATATAGATATATAGATAGATCTATATATCTATATAGATATATCTATATCTATCTATCTATCTATATATATATATATATATATATATATATATATATATATATATATATATATATATATACACACACAGTATGTAAATATCTCAAAAAATACCTTCTATTGCTCTTAGCCTCTCCCGGATATCCATCTTTTTTTTTTTTTTTGCTGCTGTGATCCAACTCCCTGTTAGAGGGTGGCTTTATTCATTCTCCATGGTCCCATTGTATATAGGAACTTAGCCACCCTCTCTTGCTTGCTCCCAAGATGGACTAGGGACTATGGACTATGGAATTTGTAGTGTGCATAGAGCAGTGCACATGAACGCCGGGGGGGGGGGAGAGAATAGGTTCAGTAGATTGTAGATGATGTTACAAGGAGGCAGAAAAACATGGTAAGCATTATTTCATGAAAAATAGATACGTCGTAGATGTGTATGGATGATTTTTAAAGAATATGGATGTAATTTAGTGTCATTATGTCAAAGCTTATATGCATAATTTGACAGCGGTATTCCTAAGAGTTTTTTCAACCACTTACTGACTGCGCTATAGCAAAATGACGGCTACAGCATGGTCACCCAGTTCTGAGGGGGCGTCATAAGACGTCATCCTGTGATTGTGCCCACTGCAGCGTGGGTGGTGTGCTCTGTGATTGTTGTGTCCTCCAGACACAGCTGATCACAGATCAGGGTAAAGATCCAATCAGCAGCTCTTTTCCATGTAATCCGCTGTGTACAATCACAACTGATCATGATGTAAACACACTCGTCAGTTATCGGCATTACTATCCTTACGCTGTCACAGCATGAGGAGAGGAGAGAGCCGGTAACAAGCTAGAGTGAAAGGGAACATCTGCACTGATAATCAGGGCACTGATCACCAGTGTCCTGATTATCAGTGCAGTCCAAACAGTGTCCTTCAGTGCTGCCTATCAGTGTTGCAAATCAGTGCCAAACAGTGCCCATCAGTGCTGCCAATCAGTGCCCATCAGTGATGCCAATCAGTGCTGCAAATCAGTGCCAAGCAGTGCCCATCAGTGCTGCCAATCAGTGCCACCTATCAGTGACCATCAGTGCCACCTAGCAGTGCCACCTATCAGTGCCCATAAGTGCCGCTTATAAGTGCCCATCAGTGCTGCCTATCAGTGCTTTTCAGTGTTACCTATTAGCGCCCATCAATGCCACCAATCAGTGCCCATCAGCGCCTCCTTATCAGTGCCCACCAATGTGGCCTCATCAGTACCCATCAGCGCAGACTATCAGTGCCCATCAGTGCTGCCTCATCAGTGCCCATCAGTGCAGTGTACCAGTGCCCATTAGTGCTGCCTATTAGTGCCCATCAGTGCTGCCTATCAGTGCCCATCAGTGCAGACTCATCAGCGCACATCAAAAAATTCTGTCTTTTTTAATTTGTTTAGCAAACAATAAAAAACCCAGAGGTAATTAACCACTTGCCGACCACTGCATGGCGAAATACGTTGGCACAATGGCAGCGGTGGGCAAATGGGCGTACCTGTACGTCCCCTTTAATTGGCGGGGTTAGAGGTGTCCGCCGTCTACCAGCGATCATGTCCTCGTGTCATGGAGCCGCAGAACAGGGAAGTGCCAAGGCATTTCCCCATTCTGCCTTGTGTCATGACAAAGATCACTGCTCCCTGTCATCGGGAGCGGTGATCGCTGTCATGTGAGTTGTAGCCCATCCACCCACAGTTAGATTCACTCCCTAGGACACACTTAACCCCTTCATCGCCCCCTAGTGGTTAACCCCTTCCCTGCCAGTACATTTACACACTAATCAGTGTATTTCCGCAATAATGTCGCTGTCACGATAAAAATCGCAGATTACCGCCATTACTAATAAAAAATAATTAATGATAAAAATCCCATAAAACTATCCCCTATTTTGTAGGACGCTATAACTTTTGCGCAAACCAATCAATATACGCTTATTGCGATTTTTTTTTTTACCAAAAATATGTAGAAGAATACATATTGGCCTAAACTGAAGAAAATTTTTTTTTGATATATATATATATATATATATTTATTATAGCAAAAAGTAAAAAATATTGCGTATTTTTGGGTGCTACTTCGCACGATTGCGCAATTGTCAGTTAAAGCGACGCAGTGCTGAATCACAAAAAGTGCTCTGGTCAGGAAGTGGGTAAAATCTTCCGGGGCTGAAGTGGTTAAATACCACCAAAAGAAAACTCTACAGTAAAACCTTGGTTTGCGAGCATAATTTGTTCCAGAAACATGCTTGTAATCCAAAGCACTTGTATATCAAAGCATTTTTTTTACAGGGTATAAAAGAGAAGAAAGGCACATCTAAGTGTAGCAATAAGTTTCTAAATGTTGTACCTTCATTAAATGTAACCATATTGCTACACTTAGAGGCTCCTCTCTTCTTTTTTATACTCAGATGTGACATGACGCTACTCTTATATCAAGACATCACTTGTATATCAAGGCAAAATTTATTAAAACATTTTGCTTGTCTTGCAAAACACTCTCAAACCAAGTTACTCGCAGACCAAGGTTTTACTGTATTTGTGTGAAAAGAATGATAAAAATTTAGTTTTGCTAAGTCAGGTATACAGCTTGTTTTTGCAAAACAAATTGTTTTTAATGTCTTCATTTAAATCTTAACATGAATCCTCCTTGTATGTTTTGCACCTACCAGTTGTCAAATTGCAGCATCTCATACTGACACTGTTAAAGTACTAAAGGTCTTGTGTGGGCAGAACATAAAAACACATTCAGAGATATAGGAAGTATAGGGTCTTTCTTTTGGGGTCCCTGCTACTCATTCTTGTTTACACTGATGTATTTAAGTGTTGATGGGTAGAGTTTCTGGGTTAGTTATGGTTGGGTTCAGTTGGGATGGCAGGACAAGATAAGCTCTCATCACAAGAATGCACATCTAGACCTATCATGTGAGTGATAGTGAGTGCTGGGTTGTGTGCTTCCCTTCGGGGAGCATTAGATCTGCTCCCTAGTGGAGATTAGGAGAGAAATATAACTGATACCCTTCATAGGGTGAAGCATGTATCTGCCAGAGATACATGCCAGAACCTGTGTTCACTTGATGTTAAAGTTATGGTGACATAAGAAAAAAAATGGTTAATAGTTGCTTGTGTCTGCTACTGAATTTTGCAATGTTTACTTCAGGTAAAGATTTTGCCTTCCTTTAAGAATGGCATCCTGTCTGGAGATTCACTTATTCACTTGGCCGAATTCTCTTGGTTGAAGGTTCAGTGTGGGAATCAAATTGACATTGGTAGAGAGTGCTTGGCTCTGTTTTGGCCCTAGCTAATCTGACTCTGCCAAGCTGGATCCCACCCAATATTTCTGAGCCCATCCAGTTAATAGGAGACTTGGTAAAACTGGGCTGGAAGAGCTCCAATGGGATTGCCACAAACCTGCTGCAAGGTGCTAGGGTTTGCGCTCCCTCCAGTGGCCTGAGTGTAGAAAAGAGCTAGGTGTTCAGGTGAAAGATCTCAGAACTTATCTGAAGAGAAGAGGTGTGTTGTGCCTCAAAGGGTAACTACTCTCAGTGGGTACTCTGTGTTACACTGCTTCACAGAGGTACACCCCCATTACAAGAGGACTTCCACGGACAAATCCCAGGAGGCAGGTAGCCATTGTGTCTTAGTCAACCTTATTGACAAAGATGTGTGTCAGTTACAGAAATTTATTTTTACAGCATTTTCTTCACATCTGTCAATCACTGGCCCTGCATCTTGTTATTTTTTGCAATGGGCAAGGATATGCTGTAACATATTCACTGAGAGAATGTAAAAAGACATATCAACTTCTACAGATAATTTAGGAGCTGCAAAAGGATATTCAGTATGGGATCCACTAACATGCATGGTTTAATTTACTAAAGGCAAATAGACCATTCATTTTGCAAGGAAAGTTGCTCTTTACAAGGGAATTTTCCCCAGAGCTTAGTAAAGTAGATGAAGCTCTGCTGACTCCCATCACCCAATCATATACAAGCAAAATGCTGTTTTTTCCTTGCATGTAGTTGAGTATTCTTTACAAAGCGAAACTTCACCACATTCACTAAGCCCTAAGGGAAAAATTCCCTTGCAAAGTATACAGTCTACTTGCTTTTAGAAAATCAACCCTATTGTGTTTCTGCTTCTAGTAGAGGTCACTTCAGCAGACTGACTATTTCGCATTATCTTGACATTATCTTAAAACATATTAAATATTGTTTTCTTTTAATGCCAAGATCTGTATACTCCATTGTGACTCCTGGCATTGCCATGGCACTTGCTGAAACATCACTTCCCATTTTATGATTCCCTATTCAGTCTTTTCTCAACTCATTAAAAGTTTGTGGGGCTTCACCATCCTGTACATTCAACAACTTTCGTTTCAAGACTTGAATAGCTTGCGTCTCAGTAATTAAAGGAACTGCTTCACAGCCCTGACTGTAAGCAAGTTTTTAAATGCTTACTCTTGCTTGTTAAATGGTACAATGTTGAATGTGTCTAATAATTTACAAATCCTTACTATATCCCATGCTGCTGATGCTTTAAGAGATATTTTACTAGATAAAAAAAGTAAATTAATTGCATGTACGTGGAACAATACATTGTAATGAAATTAATTTAAAGTATATACAATTTTGATCATTATAATTTTCACACCCCTCCATGTTGTGTAAACTATTTACCAGTGAAAGCAAATAAGCAGCAATCTTCAGAAACCTTCCACTAATTAATTTTCATTCGTCTTTACCAAGGAAGCAAAGGCTTTATTGCTACGATCCATTATAATGTATTCCTTTTACAGCTGTAAGCTCTTGTGTTTGTTTGCAGCTTTTTGGTGTCCACGTATCATTTTCTATAATGTATGACACAATCCTATAAAACAGGTTCTTAGACCCAAAGCAGTTAGCATACATGTTGCATGCCTGGATATTGTACCTACTACATAGGAATGTTTGTACCCTCTAAGTATCAGTCAGTCTAAAATTAGATATTACCTGATAATATGATAACAATGATACATTTAGCACTGTGCTTTAATCTCAGCAATGCTTAACAAGGCAATGATGGAATCTTTCAACATGTAAGTGTTTTTTGTTTCATTTATGTAATTAAATTGTAAGTTCTTCTGTGCAGTGCTCCTAACCCTACTGTTTCATAAGCAGTCTGTTATGGAATTGTTTCATGCTTTACTTTTAAGTTATTACTCAGTACAACACTGAGGAATATACCGGCACTATATAAATAAAAAAATAATGACAGATTTGAGATGATCTAACTGCAGGTATTGGTGACAAGACAGCACACAATTGCCAATTTTATGTTTGCATAATAAAAAAGCATAAAAAAATGTATACAATGCAATAATTTATGGCAGCCAATCAGAATTCCTGATTCTGAAACTACATCTGTTTGCATGCTATTATTCTCCATTGCCCTGATTTATGTATGCATTCTAGGATCTCAATACCATTGAGAAAACTTAAATTTGATTGTAGCACTTGCTGGTGCTGTATGTGGCAGTCACATTTTTGCTATAACAAATGTCCCGCTAGAATGTGAAAAAAATAAATACAACTATTTTTTTTTCTCTGAAATGCTGATTGTTTGTAGCTATTGTATGTTTGTCTCTGAAAGGTCAGACAGAAGTGTCTTATGTATTTGTCTGTATCTTTCTATTCTGTATTTCCATACATAAATATGTGTCTACAGGGAGTTTCTAATTGCACACCATTAGAAGCGTTTCTACTCTGATAAATTCTGACCAATGACATATACGGCGTGGTGATATTAGCAGGCTGAAGATAGTTTCCATTCAGCCTCACAACTTCAGGTTGTCTACATTAGTGTTAACACTTCACTGGATTGTGTCTTTAATACCTATCTTCTCATTAGCCTAGGCATTATGGTTTTTTACAAGGTGTATCTAAAAGTTAAATTCTATAGTGTTTAATTTAATTAGAAAGCTATGTGTTAGACTGTGTTTGAGTATAACAATTGTGCCTTTATATAAAATTGTAACACCTTATAGCATCCCATTCAAGAACACAGAATACACAGAATACATTTCAATATATATCTATATATATAGATTTATAGATATACATATAGATATCTATATATCTATCTATATAGATAGATATATAGATATATAAATAGATATATAGATAGATATATAAATAGATCTATAGATAGATATATAAATAGATCTATAGATAGATATATAAATAGATCTATAGATAGATATATAAATAGATATATAGATAGATATATAAATAGATACACAGATAGATATATAAATAGATATATAGATACCTATATATATCAGTCATTTTAAAAACATTTGTGCTGTAAAATATTTTAAATCTTGCAATTCATCAACTTGGAATCACTTTGGTTTCCAGTGTTAACAGCAGACAATTCAAGTTACAACTCCTTCCATTCTTTTGCTCCTTGTGCTTATCACAAGTACACCACCTGACATCAGAATAATGCTATTAGCTGAATTCTGCTACTTTTACATTAGGTGGAACAAGTGGTTTGAAAGAAAAAAACTAAGATCTAAGATCATAAGTAGGAATAAACTGAAGAAAGAAGCAGTGCATGTCCTGTCCTAAATATCACATTGCCTGACTTGTAGTGGAAGTGTCAGTAGTACTATGTACTCACCTGAATGTGGCAGTGCTGATGAGTGACGCTCCCTTCTCTCTGCCTCTCAGGATAAAGAGATTCATCAGGCAGCTGCCTCTGACTTGAAAGTCTGCTCCCCCTCTCTCGTTCACTCTTCCCCCCTCCTCACTCTTAAGGAAGGGGCTCTGATATTTTCTCTATGGAAACGCTCCCCTCTCCTGTGTAGATAGAAAAGGAATGATAATAATGTCTTCAATAACTTATAGACAAAGACAAGATTTTATCATGGAATAGTAAGCAAATGTTACCCTTGTGGTCACTCCTTTATTTCATTCATTCATATAGTACTGGTATAATTTGTAGTGCTTCAATAAGCACTTTGAGCCATTAATTTTAGTCTCTTTATGAAGATATATAAAGAAACATACTTGAAATAATCTGTGCTATGATATAGTAATCATAATCAAAATACTTATCTGATATTGACAACAAACTAAAATGGTTATATGTTTATAGAATTGCTCTAAAATAGGCTAGGGAAAATTCAAAGGTCCGGTCAGTAATATTTTCTTCCAACTGAGGTCCGAATGTCATGACTCAGATCCTAGTATACACTATATTACCAAAAGTATTGCCTTTACATGCACATGAACTTTAATGGCATCCCAGTCTTAGTCCGTAGGGTTCAATATTGAGTTGACCCAGCCTTTGCAGCTATAACAGGGTCAACTCTTCTGGAAAGGCTGTCCACAAGGTTTAGGATTGTGTCTATGCGAATGTTTGACCATTCTTCCACGAGTCTTTGCTCTAATTCATCCCAAAGGTGTTCTATCTGGTTGAGGTCAGGACACTGTGCAGGCAGGTCAAGTTAATTCACCCCTTCCTTTGTGCACTGGTCCAAAATCATTTGGTGGAGGGGGAATTGTTTTTCAGGGGCTACGCTGAGACTCATAGTTCCAGTGAAGGGAACTCCTAAGGCATCAGCATACCAAGACATTTTGAACAATTTCAGGCTCCTAACTTTGTGGGAACAGTTTGGGGATGACCCCTTCCTGTTCCAACATGACCGCGCACCAGTGCACAAAGCAAGGTCCATAAAGACATGGATGAGCGAGTTTGAGGTGGAGAAATTTGACTGGCCTGCACAGAGTTCTGACCTCAACCCAAGAGAATACCTTTGGGACAAATTAGAGCGGAGACTGCGAGCCAGCCCTTCTTCAGTGCCTGACCTCACAAATGCGCTTCTGGAAGAATGGTCAACAATTCCCATAGACACACTCCTAAACCTTATCGACAGCCTTCTCTGAAGAGTTGAAGTTGTAATAGCTGCAAAGTGTGGGCCAATTCAATATTGAACCCTACGTACTAAGACTGGGATGCCATTAAAGTTCATGTAAGGGTGAAGGCAGGCATTCCATTACTTTTGGTAATATAGTGTATGTAGTCATTTTATGTCTATCAAAAAATAAGCAATCTACAATTTCCATAGCATTTCAGTAATATGTATTGCCAATTTTCAGAGCATCCTCTTACATCAGGTGTCCCCATCAGATTGCCCCGTTACAACTGGTGTCCCCATCAGATTGCCCCGTTACATCAGGAATCCCCATCAGATTGCCTCTTACATCAGGTGTTTCCATCAGAATGCCCTCTTTACATCAGGTGTCCCCATCAGTGAGCCCCCTTACATCAGGTGTCCCCATCAGAGAGCCCTCTTACATCAGTTGTCCCCATCAGAGAGCACCCTTACATCAGGTGTCCCCAACAGAGAGCCCCGTTACATCACATGTCCTGATCAAAGTACCCCTTACATCAAGTGTCCCCATTAGATTGCCCGCTTACATCAGGTGTCCCATTGGATTGCCCCCTTACATCAGGTGTCCCCATCAGAGGGCCCCCTTCCAAAACATGTCCCCATTAGAGTGCCCCATTAAATTAGATGTCCCCATCGGAGTGCCCCATTAAATCAGATGTCCCCATTGGATTGCCACCTTACATCAGCTGTCCCCAGCGGATTGCCCCCTAATATTATTATTATTATACAGGATTTGTATAGCACCGACAGTTTACGCAGCGCTTTACAACATTAGGGCAGACAGTACAAGTACAATACAATTCAATACAGGAGGAATCAGAGGGCCCTGCTCGTTAGAGCTTACAATCTAGGATCAGGTGTTCCCATTGAATTGCCTCTTACATTAGGTATCCCAATTAGAATGCCCTTTTTTCATTAGGTGTCCCCATCAGAGTACCAGTTTGCACAGTCATGGCAAACTGGATTTGTAGCGAGTTCAGCCAACTGTATTAGCTTCCAGTCCTGTAGCAGGAGAGTTTGTTAGGGTTCTATGTATAGTAATGATTGCAGTACACACATGCAAGGACTTCCTCTGTCATGGAATCAAAGAGAGTCCTCTTTTATGATAAGCTGTATTTCTCTTACTATACTTGTCAGTGGAACAGACAGAAGGGCTTTCTTATTGTCTGTGCAGCATTATCTCTGATGGAACTTGTTATAGCTGGGGTATGGCTCTCTGTCCCAATTGAACAACATATTCCTCTGACAAACAGAGTAAGAGATATAAACTGAAAATCAGATTCCATTAAATAGTGCTTGGAATGGAGATTCCAATGAAAATATTCCCTGCCTTTTTAATAACTTAATTGGCACAGCATATAGTCTTTAGTCCTGATGCTTTGCACAGTGCATATGCATTTCATTGCTTTTTTCCAGAAAAAATGTTAACACATGTATGAAAAAGCAACATTATTTGGATGTTTAATGCAGGCTAGCTTAGAGCTGTTTGCAAGAACCATCAGTAGACAGTTTCAGGGACAATGGTCGTTGCACACCCCAATGTTTGCATGGTCATGTCCGCATGTATGTAACAGAATACTGTATTAGGATCCAAGTGCTAGTCACATGGTGGGAGTTCTTCTGTAGTTTTAGCAGGCACCACTAGATGTCAGTTTTTACCCTGTTTTTTTTTTAAATAATTCTATAAAGTGGTACTGGACTAGCTGGATTTTGTCCTAGGCAAGGGGTGATAAATAGATAGATAGAGATACGTGTGCCCTGTATCCCGTCGGGAACAAGTGAATTGGCTTGTGGTCAGCAGTCTATGAAAAAAGGGCACAGTTTGTTGCAGCAGCTTATTATTCATACCATTTTGAGCACCACAGCACCCTTCAAGAGGCAGCTGCCAGTGAGGAAATAACACATAAGGAGAAGTGTCTCGTTGACATGGTCATTGAAGACTATCTACATGCAAAGTGGGCTTACATTGCTGTTTCCCCTCCAAAATGCTGGACTAGTTATCTAGTTCAGCTTTTTTCAACCAGGGTGCCCAGGCTATAGCATCCTAATGTCCTAGTGACAAAATAGATACATGCAGTATCACCGCTAGCGCTGGACACTCAAAAAATGGACTTCAAATCTCTAATGGGGTGTTCTGGGTCCATACAGCAGCATCTCTCCCCACTACTCACCACGTGTCATAAAAGTTAAACAGTAAACTTTAGGGCTCTTTCACAAAGGGCAGATCCGCCCCTTTCATCTAATCCCATCCGATCCTCCAAACAGATGGAAATAGGGTCACCATCCATCTGGATTTCATGGACAGGATTGAATCGGATAGCAGTGGGTGTCAGCGGACATGTCACTGCTTACATACGCCGCTCCATAGAGGTGAATGGGACGTCCGATCAGGTCCGCCTGAAAAACTGACAGGTGGACCTCATCAAACAGCACGTGTGAAAGGGGCGTTAGAGATGAGGAAAGCTTTCCCCAACACATAAATATGTAAATTTTACACCTCTTGTAGAACTAGACCCATATTAAATGAATGTCCTGTACCTAATTAAAGTAAATGCCCTGCCTCCAATAGCTTTCTGGACATGCATTAAAGTGATTGTAAAGGCTCGCTTTTTTTTTTTTAAATAACAAACATGTTATACTTATCTTTTCTGTGCAGTGGTTTTGCACAGAGCAGCCCGGTTCCTCCTCTTCCTGGGTCCCACTTTGCTGCTCCTAGTCCCTCCCTCCTTTGAGTGCCCCTCAGCCAGCAGCTTGTTACAGGTTGTCACCCAAGCTGAGTCAGAGCTCCCTGTATCCATTCAGACACGGAGCCCCGACCTGGCCCCCCCCTCTCTCCCCTGATTGGCTGACTGACTTTGACAGCCGCGGGAGCCAATAGCATTGCTGCTCTGTCTCAGCCAATCAGGAGGAGTGTACGGGATGGCTGAGGGGATCATGGACATTGCTGAAGAGAGAAGGAGATGAGGTAGGTAATTGGGGGGTGCTTGGGAAGCTGTTGCACACAGAAGGTTTTTTATCTTAATGGATAGAATGCATTAAGATAAAAAAAACTTCTGCCTTTACAACTCCTTTAAAAAAAGGTGTCCCCAAAAACTTTTTTGAAATGTTGGCAACTATGGGGGGCCCTGACCTAGGCAGGTATCGGCTTCAGTAAACAAGTGATTTATTCTGCTTGTACACTGAAGCTGATACCTGCCTGGGTCAGAAGCCCCTCCCCTCTCCACTGTATAGACCCGGGAAGTAAACTGCTAGCTGGAGGAAGATCCTGAGGGTCGCAATGGGAGTAAAGGGACCTGGATGAGTGGCAAGGGCTGCGGGATGGGGTCAGGGGGGCCTTTCATGTTTTCTTGCACCGGGCCCTGAAGGTTCTAGTTACGCCTCTGGGTCACTGCATGGCTGTCATCCCAGAAGGAAGCCTCTTCTAAAAATGATGCACAAGAAAGCCAGCAAACAGTTTGCTGAAGACAAGCAGACCACAGGACAATGGAACCATGTCCTGTGGTCTGATGAGACAAAGATAAACTTATTTGGTTCATGTAAGGGTTAATTCTGCTCAGTTCCTGGACAGTCAATGATAATTCTATTAGAGCTCTGGAAGCATCCAATGCACACAATTTCAACAATCGTTTCAATGAATGCTTAGTTTTAATAGTAGGATGGGCTGTCCCTTTATACAAAATAAAAACAAAGAAAAAGTTGCTCAACTTACAGAGAAGGGAGGGAGGAAGGACAAAGTTCATCACATGACATAACATCTCAGACATAGTTAACTAGTAATGCTGATGTTTGACTTTATATGAAGACATAATTTCAAAACCAGTTCTTACCAGACCTTATCTATCCTGTGGACATTGTGAAAAACAAGACCCTAAAATAAAGATATTTATCTGTCAGCTATTTTAAAGTTTTAGTCATGTTAACGCTTATTGACCCTTCAATCCCCTCTTAAATCACAAAGTGATTTCACCATGGTCACTTAATATTCTCTGTGTGGGATCATTTTGTTGCATTGTATAACAAAAAAAAATCACCAAACTTCCTAGTCCCTTAAAGGGGTTCCACCCATCTTTGGCAATATCTCTGGCTTCAGCATGGAGGTTTGACACCTCCTTTCGGTGTTTATGAATTATATCATAATAATCCGGAACTTCGATACTGGTATTATGAATCCATGTGCAGCACTCATAGTCCTCTGTTACTTCACAGAGTCCAATCAGAGCAGCACTTGGGGATTCGATAGCTACTTTGTGCATATCTAGTTGTTTACGAATAGCCCTTTGTTCAATACTTAACAGTTTGATGTCTACAGAATTCTTTTCCATAATTCCGTCCATAATTTTGAAGTAGTAATTTAATCTTTTCGTTATTTCTATTACCCATCCGGTCCACAAGGGAAACCATTTCCAGGCTTGGTTTTTATCAGAAAAGAACTCTATTTTCTATATGTGTTTAAGGGGGTACCTGGGGTATGCGCTAGATTTCAAAAGATGTTTGTGCTTTCCTTTTTCACCCCCTATGATTCTCATCACTGGAATCAATGAAGCCAAATAACACTATCCACAGGTACCAACCGGTATCCATGGATATAATTCCTTGCCGCAACATACATATGCACTATCCCCTTGGGAAAATGATTGTTGGCTTATAGTATCCTGAAAGTAAATAAATTAATTAGGAAGGTCTGCGCTTAGGACGTGTGTGAAAGTTGCAGCCTCCCCAAAAAAACCCCCGTAAGAGGGCTCTAAAATATAAAAAGAAAGAAGTAGTGAAGGGGCGAGTCGCGCTACCTATATGTCAAATAGTGCTCTACCAAATCACTCTATAGTGGCTAAGTATTAAAAGACACAGTGTTATTGTGGAATAAATTATAACAAAACAGTTTCCATAAAGGTGATAGATATTACACTATCACCTTTATGGAAACTGTTTTGTTATAATTTATTCCACAATAACACTGTGTCTTTTAATACTTATGCCCCGTACACACGGTCGGACTTTGTTCGGACATTCCGACAACAAAATCCTAGGATTTTTTCTGACGGATGTTGGCTCAAACTTGTCTTGCATACACACGGTCACACAAAATTGTCGGAAAATCCGATCATTCTGAATGCGGTGACGTAAAACATGTACGTCGGGACTGTAAACGGGGCAGTGGCCAATAGCTTTCATCTCTTTATTTATTCTGAGCATGCGTGGCACTTTGTCCGTCGGATTTGTGTACACACGATCGGAATTTCCGACAACGGATTTTGTTGTCGGAAAATTTTATATCCTGCTCTCAAACTTTGTGTGTCGGAAAATCCGATGGAAAATGTGTGATGGAGCCTACACACGGTCGGAATTTCCGACAACAAGGTCCTATCACACATTTTCCGTTGAAAAATCCGACCGTGTGTACGGGGCATAAGGCACTATAGAGTGATTTGGTAGAGCACTATTTGACATATAGGTAGCGCCACTCGCCCCTTCACATCTTCTTTCTTTTTTTATTATAGTATCCTGAAAACTTTCAGAAATGGCGGCCATGGTCAACTGGTTCAAAACGAAACTCACAGGGTTGTTAATATCAGCTCCCCTGTTCAAGTCGGTATTTAAATTTGTATGAAGTTCTGGGTTATTGGTCTGAAACATGGAGGACAAATCTGTGTTTAAAGAGATATTAAACTGTAAGCTTCAGCATATCTTTTGACCTTTATTTAAGGAATTTCCTATGTAAAAACACCAATCTGGAGAGTGGCTTCTACCAATTATCGGGAAGGAAAGTGTGTTATTTGCATATATGGCCGATATCTTGGTTATAGTTACAGGAGGAGTACCATTCAGAAATGGAGTTATGTTCATAAGGACAGCTAACAGAGAAATTCGAAGTGTGCTCGGGTGCAATTTACTGCACACCCGACATTTGTCATGGCCTGACTTCTGAGCATAATAATACTTATACTGAAGTAACAACATTTTATCAGTAGGGGGGTATGAGTCCTTTGGGCCCGCCACGTTGGATTCTCTCTTTTGTCTAGTTACTGTTCCATTAGAAGGGGGGCTGCATATGGCCTTTAGGGTTCCCAAGTCCTCAGGATGATAGATACAGTCCATGTGGGCAGAAACACCATCAGTGCCAGCATACAGAGTAGGCACAAGGCTTTCCCAGAAGTCTGTGGTGAGAGAAGTGAGGTAATCTTTTTTGGAGTCTTTATTACCTGGTACTTTCTTTATCCTCTTGGTGTGGATCCAGGCTCCAGAATTTTCCTTGAGGACATCGGTTCTGGTCACTGCGGGCTGGGCGGGCTGAAAGGGTGATCTTGCTTCTTGGTCCAGTTCAGCTGGTGAATTACGACCACATCTCTGGGTTGGAACTCGTGTGTTGGTTCCTGTGAGGGTAATGGAAAAGAAGAGAATACTTTACTGTAGATGTCATTCAGCTTTATAATCAAGTTTCTACAATATTCTTCTTGTATCAAACTCAGATCTCCCTGCTCTATTACCAGGGGTTTCTCAATCCAGGGCGTGGGAAAAGGTTGACCTATCAGGATCTCAAAAGGGGACAAGTGATTGGCCTTTGAAGAGGTCATTCTTTTTTTGCTAAAATCGCAGGCAGCACAGTTTTCCATTTGGCAAATGTGCCACCTGTAGCCTTCCTTATTTTATCTTTAATCGTTCGGTTCATTCTTTCCACTATACCTGAACTCTGTGGGTGATATGGAATGTGTAATTTCCACTCTTTTGCAAAGTCTTTACTAGTTCCTGACATACCTTGGAGACAAAGGCTGGGCCGTTATCTGAATTTATTTGCAATGGACATCCCCACCTGGGTATTTTTTCTTTTGTCAGGATTTTTACAACTGTCCTTGCATCTTCCCGGGTACATACAAAGATTTCTACCTACCTGGAGAACATGTCCACTATCTACTACTACTAACAAATATGCCTTTCTTTTGCCAATTTTGACATGTGAGTGAAATCAATTTGTAGATGTGTAAAAGGAGAGTGAAAGGAAAGGTAAGATACAGTAGATGTTCATGTTTGGGCTTGTTTGGTGTGTTTGGGTTATTTCTGATACATTCAATGCATCTGGGCACAAAAGATTTACATAGTGGTAATCAATGTAAAATGTGGAAGTCTTGTGTTAACATTTAAGCTGTAGTATTCCATCCTTTATGACCTAAACCCTATCGATTATCTGTGGGGCATCCTCAAACGGAAGGTGGAGGAGCGCAAGGTCTCTAACATCCACCAGCTCCATGTTGTCATTACGGAGGAGTGGAAGAGGACGTCAGTGGCAACCCGTGAAGCTCTGGTGAACTCCATGCCCAAGAGGGTTAAGGCAGTGCTGGAAAATAATGGTGGCCACACAAAATATTGACACTTTGGGCCCAATTTGGACATTTTTACTTAGGTTTAGACATTAATGGCTGTGTGTTGAGTTATTTTAAGGGGACAGCAAATTTACATTGTTATACAAGCTGTACACTCACTACTTTACATTGTAGCAAAGTGTAATTTCTTCAGTGTTGTCACATGAAAAAGATATAATAAAATATTTATAAAAATGTGAGGGGTGTGCTCACTTTTGTGAGATACTGTATATACAGTATAGAAACACACACTCATATATTCTTGCCAGCTAGCTATTCCACCCAGCAATAACTTTATTGTAAATGTAAAGATATTATCTGTTGGTGTTTTGAAATATATTTGACACAGTAATTGTACATTTGGTTTTATTCACATAAAATGTAAGACAGAATTTCCACAATATGATCGTAATACTGGATGTTTTTTGTGTTTAAAGACTGAAACCTGCAAATTTATAAAATGATGTGAAATAAGATCAGTTTCTATTAAAATCTTGGGATGTTCTAGCAAAAAACTGGCTCATTATTTCAGAGACAAGCTAAAAATATGCACCATGCAATTATAGGCAAAATAACTGAGCAGTATACCTGCACTAGAGCAATAATTTTTCAACTCCAGTCTGACTGTTTCTCTATCTTACATACAGGGGTGTCTTGGACACCTTATATACCCCCCCCCCACAATTACTGTCCAATCTGTTAATAAAGCCAGGGTTGTAGTTGTCTTAAAAGCATAGGCAGACCTTGAACACCAACCAGACGGTGAAATGTGCAACTTAAATACATACATGGACACAGTTTTACCTGCCAAAAGTTTTGTTATTTTGTTCAGCCGTAACTGAATGGCATCATGGTTCCCGGAATGCACAGCCATTGTTGAGTACTCCCTCAAACAGAGCTGCAGGATCAGGTGACCAGACCTAAACAGATTGAAAATACTGTAGGTAAATACAAAGTTCTTTTTTACACAAGTTAGCCAGGATAGGTAGGGGACATTTTTAGAAATCGTTATAGTTAAGGTTTTTTTCCACTTTAACATCTCGCTATCCACAGTATCCATGACCACCAACAACAGCGTAGCTGATTGCTAGCAACAGTCACATTGTCACAAGACCAAGTGCACAGTTTTTTTTTCATACAGGTTAGGCGGGACAGGTAAGAGGATGGGTGAGGGAACTTTTTTAGAAATACTTATAGTTAAGGTTTTCCTCCACTTTAACATCTCGCTATTCATTCATAGTGTCCTTGACCACCAACAACCACCAATAACAGTGTACCTGATTGCTACAACACCGGTCACATTGTCACAAGACCAGGGCAGCCATCCAGTTATCCTCCTGATTACTGTGTCACCAGGCCAGTGTAAGCCAGTGTAAGCTAGCACCAGTGTCACTGTCAACAGAGCCATTGAAGCCAACAACACTCTTCCGATCGCGAGTCATACAAGTGTCAGCGGTGTCAGTAAAGTCAGCACCACCACATCAGTACAATGTCACCAGAGTCACGATAACCTGATGGCCAGCCACAACCAGTGTTCTGAACACCATGTCCAAAAAAAGCTTCACAAGCAGTGTTGCCACCCCCCCCCCCCCCCCCCGAAATGACACGAATTTAAGAATGGCACCAACTGTTTACTGGAAAATAATCATGAAATTTACTGACAGCACTGCCTTTTTTACTGAGACTGCGAAAAAAGTACCCAAAATGGAAATTTTCAGTGCTAAAGCATGCAAATATCAATATTTAAACTATAAATATGTAGCTAGTGCTATAAGCAATGTGTTTAAGTTAAACAAAAGGCAAAAAACACATTTCTCCATTTACATGAAGGTCAGATTAATATAACCCAGCCAGAACAGAGATCCCCCATATATCAGAGTGTGCAGGATTCCCCCTTACAGTGCAAGGGAACTCTGACAAAAAGTGGAATACTGCAGATCATGATCCAAGGGGGAACTCTGATGTAAGGGGGGCTCCGGTCACAAGAGACCACCTTATATCAGAGTCCACTGCATTCCCTTTTACATCAGAGTTCCCACTTACATCAGGGTCTGCCATATTGCCCTTGATATCAGTGTTAGCAGAGTTCCCCCTTGCACTGTAAGCTGGGAATCCTGCAGACACTGATGTAACGGGAACTCTGATGGGGGGGGGCTCTGGTGACCAGAGACCACCTTCGGCAGAGTGAATACACTAAGATAAGGGGGGAAGGGTTACTGATATAAGGTGGAACCTTTACTGTATATCAGTGCCCCCTTACATTATTGTATTCACTCCCCCCTTACCTAAGTGACTCTCCTCTTCAGACTGGCTTGGCGGCGCTGTCACTGACCTCCTCTCAGGTGCACCATGCAGGGCTCAGTCAGACGGCTCCAGATTGGTGGCTCTAGTTTTTTTTCCATAGTCTGCTATCCACAGTCCACACATGTCTGACTTCTATAATCCCCATCCCGGCATCACTCTCACTCTTGACTCTTCTCCAGACTCCCCCCTCAGAGACTGCAGACATGATAAAAAACAAGAGATGGTCAGAGATTGCAGACATGATACAACAAATGGTTAGAGGCTCCGGACAGGATACAGGAGGTGGTTAGAGGCTGCAGACATGGTACAGGAGGTGGTCTGACGATGCGCACAGGATACAGGAGGTGATCAGAGGATGTGCACAGGTTACAGGAGGTAGTCAGAGGATGTGCACAGGATACAGGAGGTGGTCAGAGGATGCAGAAATGGTACAGGTGGTGGTCAGAGGATGCAGACAGGATACAGGAGGTGGTCAGAGGATGCGGATAGGACACAGGAGATAGCAAGACAGAGATTGTGAACATCTGTAATTATGTACAATCACACCACTGCCATTCTTGTTTGTTAATTGCTGCCTGTGCCTGCCTGTAAACATCACATAGATAGCATGCAGCCAAGCGATGGATGGATGTTGCAGACCAGGGCTCCGGTGGTGGGACACTCTTTAAGTTCAAGTTGGTGTGTATGCACAGTGGATGGGGAATCCATTCATTAATAAAAAAAGATTCATCTATGGCCAGCTGAATTGACTTTTCCATGCTGTAGATACGTAGTACCGTTAGGTCACCTCCTGCCCAAAGCCTTGTGATGGGATAATGAAGGAGCAGCTCCAGGCTAATGAGGCCATTTCTCTACTCTCAATGCCTGTTAACATCTTTCTTTTCAGAACATATGATCGCAGCACACCTGAATGGTCACGAGTACTTCTCCTATTTTTCCCTGTCTAAGTGCTGCTGTAAATGGAATTACAAAAAGCTAAAGTCATAGTTAAATTCAGGTGCTATACATTCATAGATTTTTTTTTAAATGAACACATAAGTGCATTTATTGGTAATTTGTAATCTTGCCTGGAAATTAGAGTTCAGACAGATAGATTTTATACCTGAGCCTTTCTGAATGTAGAATACAATCTGCTATTGTAACCAAAAAGGTAAAACCAAAAGATAAACTATAAAAGCATAGTAGATTTTATGCTGGATATATCTGGGCTGTATATCAGAAGTTTCCTCCACTTTTTGTAGGGTCCAGTGGCCAGTGGCACTGGTCAGGGCTTTGTGTGTCCTTCCGGAGCAGGGGGAGGCAGCGGGTCAGCGATGTCCATCTCTCTCGCTGTGATGGTGCCGCTAGTCCTCTGGCTCCACTGCACACTGTCCACACTACAGGCTCCACCATTAGCCTGATGCTGGCATTTTAAATTTTACAGGTCGGCAGTGTAGCGGGAAATGCGGCTTGAGGCATGACATCATAAGCGGGCGGGGGACACACAGGCAGGGGCAGGCTGGGTGGCACAGACTCAGGATCAGATCGTCTCTGGGAATTCTGGAGCTGCGCATGCGCAGTTCACACCCACGCCAACCACATCCATTTTTACTGGCACTTTTCAGCTCCTACAGGCTTTTACGGGCAGGAGAAAAAGTGCCCTGTTTTTACGGGCTGCCCGTAAATCTACGGGCGGTTGGCAACACTGTTCACAAGTGAGGTCTTTCAGATTCTGAGCATGACAGATGAGAATAGTGGTAAAGGGTTTTCACTGTAAGATTCAGATTCAGAATATGAACCCATGGAAAGTAGCAGTTCAATAATGGTTGTTGGTTCAGAGGATGAAAGGGTCCTTACAAAAAGAATCAACAGCAGCAGGCAAGCACCAGCAGAGCAGTACATCCTGGTGAAGCAGCGAGCACAGTTTATCCGGATAAAAGGCCAATCAGAAAAAGCGTGGTGTCACATCAGCTACGAAGGATTAGGACCCATACTTAGTGCCAGAGGCACTTTCAAATCTTTAATGGCTACCTTCTAATTCAGCAGCTCCTATAATTCCCCCATTTACAGCACAACCAGGCATTCAGATAGAAGCCAAACATTTTACACCCCCTCAGTTTTTTGTTTTTCATCAAAGATTTATTCAATTCAATTGTGGACCAATGTAGTCTATTTGTCCAATGTAGCACTACCCCATAGGAGCTGCTGGTGAATATGGGTATCCCCCACCCTGCACAGCCAGGCACACAAATTTTCCACACACACTTGAGTCGGGAATCAGTCCTTGCAGCTTTGTTTTTTATTTTTGTTTTATTTAGGGGGGTTGAACTTGAATGGGGATAGGGTTATTATGAGTTGCCCATTTGATTAACATAGAATTCTTCAGGGACACAACTATATACATCCACATCCAGTATATATACTGTACACTTCTCCTTGCCTACCTCCGCACAATCTTGTTTGTAGAACTACATCTCCCAGGACCAGCTAGCACTGATAAATTGATCCAACACAGACTCAGTCAGATCCAGAGCAAATGCCGTTTGCAGGCAGGGACTGTGGGCCCCTTTGGTAGTGTAGTAGAAAAATAGGTCTTAAAGCGGGATTCCGGCTTTGAAAAAAAAAATGTAAAGTCAGCTGCTACAAACACTGTAGCTACTGACTTTAAATAAGCACACTTACCTGTCCTGGGTGCCCGCGATGTCGGGTCCCGGCACCGCCATCCTAACTAAGGGAAACAGGCAGTGGAGCCTTTCGACTTCACTGCCCGTTTCCTACTGTGCATGTGTGAGTCACGCAGTGCTTTGTGAATGGGCCGCGATGTGTTGTGGGACACACACAGTTCCCATTACACACCTCGCCCCATTCCCCAGAAGACAATGCAGGGAGGAGAAGACTGAAGATCACCGCGGAGTAGGAAGAGGCAGATTAGGAAGACTGCCTAGCAACAACCATTTCACGTAAGTTGAAACTTAGCTGTCCTATTCCTGTGGCTACTGATCCCAGTACCACAACTTTAGGCACTGCAAGCTCGCCTGCCTGCAGATGCCCCTTTCTCTAGCCCTCCTGGCTACTTCTCCACAGTTCTCCCACACTGACTCTGCATCCATCCCAGACTACATGCATTCACTCCTTTCAGGCATGCCTCTCAGTCTTTTGACTGTAAGACTCACCAGCCCTTCTGGCTGTCTTTCTCCCTGGAGATTTGCCCATCAGTGTTCTCCCGCTGTCCTCTCCTTGCTCCCATGCCTCCTGGTCAGGATCCCTCTCTGTGTCATGAGTCCCTTCCGCACCCGAGCCCAGGCCTGGTTTCACCCCCCAGACTAGGGGGTTACTATAAAGGGCCTCTGACAGCCAAACACTCCATCTTCCACCGGAACTCCACACTGCCCCAGCTGGACTGACCCTGAGTATTTGGGGAGGCCTACCCCCTGCCAACCCATCTGTTGGGGATTAATCAGGGCCCTCAGAATACTCCAGGCAGCGTATACAAATACAATCAATTCATGGAGGTGTTGTTTTAAACAACCAGAATATCCATTCACTTGTATAAAAAAGTGTCCATCTACCTATTCCCATTGCGCAATTACAACTCCTAGGTCATCTACAGGGCCAAAGGAAGACATGAATAATTTCTAAAATACCAAGAAGAGGTTGTAACAGCCCTTATGAGGGGACAGAAAATTTACACTGTTATACAAGCTGTACACTCACTACCTTACTTTGTAGCAAAGTGTCATTTCTTCAGTGTTGTCACATGAAAAGATATAATAAAAAATTTACAAAAATGTGAGGGTGTACTCACTTTTGTGAGATACTGTACAACCCCTGGCAAAAATTATGGAATCACCAGTCCCTGAGGATGTTCCTTCAGTTGTTTATTGTTGTAGAAAAAAAGAAGATCACAGACATGGCCAAAAACTAAAGGCATTTCAAATGGCAACTTTCTGGCTTTAAGAAACACTAAAAGAAATCAAGAAAAATAATTGTGGTGGCCAGTAACAGTTAGATTTATAGAACAAGCACAGGGAATAAATTAAGGAATCACTCAATTCTGAGGAAAAAATTATGGAATCACCCTGTAAATTTTCATTACAAACACTAACACCTGCATCAGATTAAATCTGCTTGTTAGTATGTAGGTAAGGATGGTAAATCATCACGCAGTGTTGCACAAGATGTTGGTTGTTCACAGTCGGCTGTGTCTAAAACATGGACCAAATACAAACAACATGGGAACGTAGTTAAAGGCAAGCATACTGGTAGACCAAGGAAGACATCAAAGCGTCAAGACAGAAAACTTAAAGCAATATGCCTTGAAAACAGAAAATGTACAACAAAACAAATGAGGAACAAATGGGAGGAAATTGGAGTCAACATCTGTGACCGAACTGTAAGAAACCGCCTAAAGGAAATGGGATTTACATACAGAAAAGCTAAAAGAAAGCCATCTCTAACACCTAAACACAAAAAAACAAGGTTACAATGGGCTAAGAAAAGGCAATTGTGGACTGTGGATGATTGGATGAAAGTCATATTCAGTGATGAATCTCGAATCTGCATTGGGCAAGGTGATGATGCTGGAACTTTTGTTTGGTGCCGTTCCAATGATATTTATGCAGACGACTGTCTGAAGAAAACATTCAGAAATGTCATAATTTCCACAGTCAATTATGATATGGGGCTGCATGTCAGGTAAAGGCACCGGGGAGATGGCTGTCATTAAATCTTCAATAAATGCACAGGTTTACATTGAAATTTTGGACATTTTTCTTATCCCATCTATTGAAAGGATGTTTGGGGATGATGAAATCATTTATCAAGATGATAATGCATCTTGTCATAGAGCAAAAACTGTGAAAAAATTCCTTGAAGAAAGACACATAAGGTCAATGTCATGGCCTGCAAACAGTCCGGATCTCAATCCAATTGAAAATCTGTGGTGGAAGTTAAAGAAAATGGTCCATGACAAGGCTCCAACCTGCAAAGATGATTTGGCAACAGCAATCAGAGAAGGCTGGAGCCAGATTGATGAAGAGTACTGTTTATCGCTCATTAAGTCAATGCCTCAGAGACTGCAAGCAGTTATAAAAGCCAGGAGTGGTGCAACAAAGTACTAGTGATGTGTTGCAGTGTTATTTTGTTTTGTTTTTTTTCATGATTCCATAATTTTTTCCTCAGAATTGAGTGATTCCATAATTTATTCCCTGTGCTTGTTCTATAAATCTAACTGTTACTGGCCACCACAATAATTTTTCTTGATTTCTTTTATGCCCCGTACACATGGTCAGGTTATCCGACGGAAAATGTGTGATAGGACCTTGTTGTTGGAAATTCCGACCGTGTGTAGGCTCCATCACACATTTTCCATCGGATTTTCCGACACACAAAGTTTGAGAGCAGGCTATAAAATTTTCCGACAACAAAATCCGTTGTCGGAATTTCCGATTGTGTGTACACAAATCCGACGGACAAAGTGCCACGCTTGCTCAGAATAAATAAAGAGATGAAAGCTATTGGCTACTGCCCCGTTTAGAGTCCCGATGTACGTGTTTTACGTCACCGCGTTCAGAACGATCGGATTTTCCGACAACTTTGTGTGACCGTGTGTATGCAAGACAAGTTTGAGCCAACATCCGTCAGAAAAAATCCTAGGATTTTGTTGTCGGAATGTCCGCTCAATGCCCGCATGTGTGTACGGGGCATTAGTGTTTCTTAAAGCCAGAAAGTTGCCATTTGAAATGCCTTTAGTTTTTGGCCATGTCTGTGATCTGCTTTTTTTCTACAACAATAAACAACTGAAGGAACATCCTCAGGGACTGGTGATTCCATAATTTTTGCCAGGGGTTGTATATACCAATTAGATTTTTTTTTAGCTATATCTATCTAAAAAAATTCTATAACATTTTTTTGGGTACAGTATTGCATAACTGAGTGATTGTCATTCGAAAACTGAAAAATGTCCTGGACTGGAAGGAGGTGAAACAGTCCGGTCTTCAAGTGGTTAAAGAGGAACTGAACTCTGGAAGCTGTGCCCAAACGAATAGGTGGACAAAGACTGGTCCCAAGGATTGCCTGATTGCTCAGTGTAGTTGATCTTTCCCTGTTTCTGACTCATTATACTGTGGTCTGCACTGTGTCCCTTTCTGGAGGTGGCCATCTTATTAGAGGCAGGATTTTCCTTACCCGTGTCAGAGCTTCCAACAAGAACAACAGTGAGCAGCACAGTAGGGACAACACCAAAACTCACTTTGAATGCCATGAAACTAGCAATCAGAGCCGGTAGTGCCAGGAATAAAGGAACGTACATTTTTCATGCCACTGCTTAGGTACAAATCTTTAATTTTTAAATACAGTTCCACTATAAGAACCACAGCAGACAATTGTTTTTATGACAAATCATGAATATTTTCTTCAGCATAGGAATTTTTGGGTGCCAAATTTATATATGTAGAATGCAATTTTAGAAAACTGTTCTTTAGTGATTTCAGAGCTATCACCAAAGCTGTGTTCATAACCGTGTCATTTATGGTAATTTGCAACATTTCAGAAGCGTATTTAGACATCACATAAAGTACTACAAGAGATAAACAGAATGTCTTGTAATATTCCATATGTAGAGTAGCCTTCCTGTGTTCACGATCAGTCATGTTACCTAAAGCTGCCCTTTTGTACGCCCACTCATGCTTGTTAGTTTCACAGCTAGATAGTTATTCATACTACTAAAGGAAAACAAGACTTTCTTAAACATTTTCTTTATAAATAAAAATCTGAAGGAAGACATGTAAAACAGCAAGCTTAGTGTCTTGTACTACACACTAGGATAGGAATTTGGTGTCACCCTGGGGTTGCTCTACTAAAAAAAGTGCCAAATCTGGTGCAGTTCCAGATACCAATCAGCTTCCAAATTTTATTGTCAAAGCTTAATTAAACAAGCTGAAGTTAGAAGCTGATTGGCTGCCATGTACAGCCACACAAGATTTTGCACTCTCCAGTTTTAGTAAATCAACCCCCCCCCCAGATAAAGCAGAACTTCACTGAAAAATTGAAGTATCACTGGTTTACTACCTCCCCCAGCCTGTAACTGAGTTACAGGTTTTTTAGTGAGTAACAATTTTTATCTTTACCTGCCCCTGCTTCCACAATCCTCGCCTAGGCAAGGATGATGCATCTTGCCTTGCCCCTCCTGGGACACATCACATGTCCCAGGAGCCTGCAGGACCATTCACAGAGTGCCTTGCAAGCTCGTGCATGGGCAATGATGGGTAGACGACTGTGGTTCCTCAGGAAGCCACAGCCAGCCTGATATTTAGGATGGCCATGCCAAGAACCCTCAGCAGTAAGAAGAACTGGCTGCGGGAAGACAGCCCTGGACTCCAGGGGCTGAAAGGTGCCTGATTTTTAAATATAAATAAAAAATAAAAATAACAGAGGTGGCACGAGGCTACATTTGTGATGACACACGAGAGCAATTCTGGGTGACCTACCTCCAGCACATGAAAGCCGGACAGCAGCTGCATTCAGAGAAAGCAGTACAGCTGGTTTCCACCCACCTCTCTTCCAACCCACTTCTTTTCCTGCTAGCGTTGGTTCTGCCCTTTCTCGATCTGTGCAGTGAAGCAGTCAGAAACCCAAATGCCAGGCAACTCTCCCATTGCTATAGCAATTATGCTTTTTTTTCTTCTCCTCTGTGTCTGATTGCTCCTTTCCCTCAGCAGCCATGTGCCTGTCTCAAATGAAAGGGGAGACCATTATATCCAAAAAAGTAGAAGCTGTTTATGAAGTATCTAACAGGCTTTGTGTTTAACAGGCTTTGTAAGAGTTTGTAACTACTGCTTTATTACAGGCTTTGTAAGTACTACTAAGAAGTACTAGCAATGCCAGTTATAAAGAAAGCAGTATTTTAGTAAGTAAAGCCATTTATACTTACTGCTTTGTACCTGTCTTTGTGAGTACTGATTAGTACCTGGATTTGTATGAACTTCTGTTTTGTAACTGGCTTTGTGAGTACTGCAAAGCCAGTTATAAAACAGTAACCTCCATAGCAGTATGTGCAAAGCCAGTTATAAAGCAGTACTCACAAAGCCAGTTATAAAGCAGTATGTGCAAAGCCAGTTATAAAGCAGTACTCACAAAGCCAGTTACAAAACCGTAGGTAGTTGTGTCCTGGGAACACATATGTGTGGACAAAATGCATAGGAAGGAGCTTTAGCGGTGATATCATCATACCCGCCGGCTGCTCTGACCGGCGTGGCTGTTACATGCTTGATTTTCAGTCCATTTGTGAGTACCCTTTACTTTATTTAATAAAGGGATTTTAAAAGATACTACACACATAGGGGTTGATTTACTAAAGGCAAAAAGACTGTGCACTTTGGAAAGTGCAGTTGCACAAGGCAAGAGCAGTTGCTCCAGAATTTAGTAAATGATCAGAAGCTCTGCTGACTTTCTTCAACCAATCATGTGCAAGCAAAAATGCTGTTTTTTTTATTTTTCTTGCATGTGATTGGGTATTCTTTGCAAAGCGAAGCTTTACCTCATTTACTAAGCTTTGGAGCAACTGCACTTGCAGAGTGCAATTGCACTTTCCAAGGTGCACAGTCTATTGGCCTTTAGTAAAACAACCCCATTCTGTCTCTCAAGGAACAGGTTGGTGTATGTAACCAAAGCATTTGCACTGGTACAAGCTGGGTGTAACTGCCAGTCTGATTGAGCGGAGTATTTGAAGTGCTGTATGGCCTTTGTAATCTTGGGGTCTGCCTTTTTTGTAAGAGTCTTATTATACAAAGGTGGTGGAACACTGAACACTGGAAGACGTGGATTTTGAGTGTTTTTCTTTTTGGACTCTTTTACATTGGGACATTTATCACTATATTGAGGATGTGGTTATCTTTTGAAAAAAGATCTTTTGTGTCTCAAAGCAGAATTCCATCCAAAAGTGGAACCTCCACTCATCTGCTTCCTCCCCCCTTCAGTGCCACTTTTGGCATCTTTCAGGGGGGAGGGGGGAAGGGTACCTGTTTTTAACAGGTACCCTTCCCCACTTCCGGGAGACAGTGTTGCCTTCTCCTTCTTTCGCTGCCAGGCTAGTTAGAATGTGAAGCCCATTTTGCACATGCGCAGTAGTGAACCGGTTGTAAAGCCGAAAGGCTTCACTGCCAGTTTCCCTTACTAGGAATGGCAGTGGCAGCACCTGAGAGCCGATCCGAAAATCGACAGGGGTGCCATTATCATGGGAACCCTGGACAGGTAAGTATCCTAATATTAAAGGTCAGCAGCTACAGTATTTGTAGCTGCTGACTTTTAATTTTTTCGTGGGGGGGGGGGTTGGAACTCCTCTTTAAATTCATTTTTAATTAAAAGTCAAGAGATTAATTAAAAGTCTTTACTCAAGAAGTTTATTCTCTATGAGTTTGTGGATTTATTTCTGCATTCACATCTGATTTGCTCTGAGGGGTTAGAACAACATATTATTTTACACGATTGTTATTTCTTAAAGGGACACAAAAACATATTTTTGATCTGACTGATCTGAGGTGTGAAGGTGCTGAAATTGAGGCTGTTCTGAAGTCTAATGCCCTGTACACACGATAGGATTTTCCGACAAAAAATGTTCGATGGGGTGTGTAGGCTCCATCGGACATTTTCCGTCGGAATTTCCGACAAAAAAATTTGAGATCTGGATCTCAAATTTTCCAACAACAAAATCCGTTGTCGGGAATTCCGATTGTGTGTACACATGCTCGGAATCAAGCAGAAGAGCCGCACTGGCTATTGAACTTCATTTTTCTCGGCTCGTCATACCTGTTGTACGTCACTGTGTTCTTGATGTTCGGAATTTCTGACAACATTTGTGTGACCGTGTGTATGCAAGACAAATTTGAGCCAACATCCGTCGGAAAAAATCCATGTTTTTGTTGTCGGAAAATCCTATCGTGTGTACAGGGCAGATCTTTGGTCTGATGCTGCATGCATTGGAGCTAGTCTGCAGTCTGAGACTCCATGCATTAGAGCTGATCTGTGGACTTAAGGTATATGCATTGGGCCTGATCTGTGGTCTGAAGCTGCATGCATTGGGGTTGATCTAATGTCTGAAGCTGCATGCATTGGGGCTTATCTGAGGTGTGAAGGTGCTGAAATTGGGGCCGATCTGAGGATTGAAGGTGCGGGAATTGGGGCTAATCTGCGGGTTGAAGCTGCATGAATTGGGGCTAATTTGAGATGTGAAGGTGCAGGAACTGGGGTGATCTCACATGTGAAGATGCAGGAATTGGGGCTGACCTGGGGTGTAAAGGTGCCATAATTGGAGCTGATCTGAGGTGCTGTCAGGACCTGGATCACCTGCTGGTGGCACTGGGGGTGGAGTGCTGTCATTCCTTTGTCTACCAGCAGGTGTCTTCAAGCAGCCAGCAGATCCCAGCATTCAGTCTCTACCTGGTATTGGCTGCCGGGAGGGTATTTAGTCCCTCTTGTTCTGTTCCCTTGTAATTCAGTGTTTTTCCTGCTAGCGGGGCACTGCTTGCTTTTTGATACCTGTGCCTTGTACCCTGTTCCCTCATATCTGCTCCCCTTGTTCCTGATCCCAGTCCTGGTTCCCCTCTTTTCCTGATCTCAGTTTTCTGAGCATAGCTACACAGGTATGGCCATCCCTTCAGTTGGTGTCCCTGACAGGTGTGAATGTGCAGGAATTTGGGTGATCTGAGGTGTGAAGGAACAGGCATTGTGGGGATCTGAGGTGTGAAGGTACTGAAACTGGGGCTGATCTGAGGGGTGAAGGTGGAGGAATTGTGACTGATCTGAGGTGTTAAGGTTTATGAACTGGGTTTAATCTGAAGTCTGAATGTGCAGGAATTGGGGCTGATCTGAGATGTAAAGGTGCAGGAATTGAGGGTGAGCTGAGGTCTTAAGGTGCAGGAATTAAAGCTGACATGGGGTGTGAAAATGCTGGAATTGGGACTAATCTGAGGTGTGAAGGTGCAGTAATTAGGGCTGATCTGAGGTGTGATAGTGCAGGAATTGGTATGATCCAAGGTGTGAAGGTGCAGGGACTGGGGCTGAACTGAGATATGGAGGTGCAGGATCTGAGACTAATCTCATGTGGGAAGATAAAGGAATTGGGGTGATCTGAGGTGCAGTAACTGGGACTGATCTGAGGTTTGAAGTTGCAGGAATGGGGGCTTATGTGAGGTGTAAAGGCACAGTAACTGGGGCTGATCTGAGGTATGAAATGCAGGAACTGTTGTGATCTAAGGGTCAGGAATTGGGATGATCTGAGGTATAGGAATTGAGACTGATCTGAGGTGCAAAGGTACAGGAGTTTGAGGCTGATCTGAGGTGTGAAGGTGCAGAAATTGAGGGCAATCTGAAATGTACGAGTTCAGGAATTTGGGGTGATTTGAGGTTTGAAGTTGCAGACACTAGGGCTGATCTGGGATGTGATTTCCAACTGTATATTTTGCAGAAGTCCTTGGCTGGCATATTCATTTCAACCTTGCAGTACTTACCTTGCAGGACATGTCTTTTGGAACAAGGGTTACCATTTAGTTTTACTATCAATCTTTGAATGCTCAATGTTGATTTCTTAGTATTATTCAAGTAGTTTTTACTTTATGTGATTGTGTGTGAAGTTAACATTTTAACTATATAGCTGGCACCCAAAATTTCTTTAAAAAAAATTTCAGCACACTACGCTCAAAAGGTTAAAATAAAAGAGGGAGAGAGCACCAACAGTCTCATAACATAGTCATGTCTTTAATCAATAAGTGTAATAAAAATGAAATATTATGCACTCACTTATCAGGAGGAGGGCAGGCATTACCCATTACTGAGAAGTCTCATTGTGTGGAAAGCATGGTCTCTGGGGATGACCTGACTCTTGCTGGTAAACATTGTGTACAGACGCGAGAAACCCCTTTTCCCCTTTACAGGTGTCAGGTCACACGAGTCTCCAGTGTCAGAGCTCTAGAAATGTTTGAATATGTGATTTGAGAGAACCTTCTCTTCAACAGTCTATCTTATAGTTTTTTCTTTTTGTGATTGAAAATGTGAAGTTAACATTTTGCTTTACATAAACATCACTCACAAATGTCTTTTTAAAATAATTTCAGCATACTATGCTCAAAAGGTTGCCTGCACTTATATGAACCAAAGAGGAAATAAGGGTGTATAACTGAATAAAAAAGGTAATACCAACTCTATGCCAGAGAAAGACAATGAATACTGACTAAATATTGTTCACTGAATAATTGTCCAGATTTTGGTTACTTCAGTAGCACACATTCATTGAATGTAAAGTGTACAACAAGTAACGGTCATGATCAGCAGTCAGACTAGGAGACCAGTGGCTATAGTAGTAGTAAGGCACTCAAGGTACAGACACTCTGGCGGATGACATAGGTGAGCCTGGAGTGTGGAGTCTAACCAGTGTTCACCACAACTCTGAATGGTGGAGATTGATTTTGCTGCGTGATAGAACTAGGTCCTCACGATCGCCCCATCAGGAGGTGAGCAAGCTGGGCTTCAGTAACAGATAATCAAGTAGGGATAAGCAGAAGTGTAGTCAGTAAACAAGCTAAAGTTTAGTAACGAGTGGTTGCAGTTTAGGTGTCATGGGAGAGATGCCTAACACAGGCATCCAGCACAAGGTAAACAGATTAGTGAGCTGCACTAAAGGAATCGGGCACAAAGGTAAATTAAAATTATATATTTATCAAGATAAAGACACACGTGCAAAACCAATAAACAGCAAACCATAAACAAGCAAAGATATACAAAGAATACACAGCAACCCCAACACCTAATCTAACTAACTATATATATATATATATATATATATATATATATATATATATATATATATATATATATATATATATATATATATATATATATATATATATACATACACAAGGAAAGGGAACACATATAGATCAACAAGGCAGGGACAAAAGACAAGAGTAACAAGAGGTCAGATAGAGGGAGCAGAAGCAAGGGGGAGCTGGAAGCAGGAATCAGGGAACAAGTCTCAGGAACAGGGTACAGGAAACAGAGTCCAGGACAGGGCAGGCAACGGCTCAGGTCAGGGGCTTATATACTCCCAGCAGTTCCACATCAAGTGCAGCTTGATCATTAGAACATCCATCTGCTGGGAGACACCCGCTGGTGGCCACCAGAACTGCACCCTTTGGTGCTGAAAGAAATAGTGACACCAGCAGGTGATCCAAGCAATAACACTGATCCTGACATTAGGATCAAGCAGAAGCATAGTCGAGGAACAAGCCAAGGGTAGATAACGAGTGATAGCGAAGATATGAATGGCAGCAGGAAAGACAAGAACGAGATATTGGCTGTAGGGAGCACAATAATCTGACAAACATGAAGTGCATGGCTTAAATAGGAAGTTTATGGGAGGAGCAAGGAATTAAAATTTCAAAATAAACAAAGTTCAAGACAAGATCACTCAAGAAATTGTCCGGGGCGCTGTCCAACATTCCAGAGGGCTCAGCAAGAAGAGACATTGTCAGACATAACAAAGTTTTCAGGTTCAGATTCCGGCCCTGAAAGCACCTAAAACTAAAACCATGTCAGTTTCAAGCATAAATAGAGCTTACCACCATTTATGCTGTTTTATTTATAATATAATACAGTAATCAGCCCCAGTTTATCTATACAGCGACTGACTTTTGCCTCACTGCCAGTTGCTGTGCAAATAGTGGCGCACTAAGTTGCTCCCACCTCATCCAGGTTTCCACTTCCTTCTTCCCATACTTCTCAGTGCTCCCTTCCGAAGAGCACCAGGAGTGTAGAGGTGCTTAGAAGCCTGGATAACCTTGGTGCGCCTATCCCAGCCAAAAATATACTGCCAACAACAGACTTGTTTATCACCAAGGCCATCCATGCTTGCAAGAGGGGATCAAAGCTTAACTCCAGTTTTTAGCAGGGCTTTTTTTCAGCTTAACTCCAGGTTTTAGCAAGGCTTTTTTTCAGCAGTTCCGGCACCTCCAGCACTGACTGTATGTAATGGTAAGGGGGGCAGGGGTGTGCTGCAAAGTCTATTGATGCTGGCTGCTGAGGGATCTATTCTACCTGGAGGGGATCTATTTTTTCAGGGGGGTCTATTCTTACTGGTGGAGGACCTATTGTTGTTGGGGGTGGGTCTTATATCGCTGAGGAATCAGTTATGGCTGGGAGAGATCTACTGTTGAGGGAGGGGACTATTATTGCTGGCTGCTGGAGAGTCTATTGATGCTTGCTGTGAGGTGCTCTGTTGTTGCTGCCGGGGGGATTTTGTTTCAGGTGGCCCATTGTTAATGTTGGGATCTATTGTTGCTAGAGGGGGCTTTATTGTTACTGGCTACAGAGGATCTATTTTACTGCTTTTCTTGTTATCAATAACACATTCCATACAGGTTACGTATCACCACAAAATGATACTTGGTTCTGTATTCTCTAAAAGGGCAGTAATGGGAGGTAGGTAGAGGGTGCTCGGAGGTGGGTAGAGGAGGAGAAAAGGGGTGACTCAGAAAGGGGGAGTTCCTGCACCTATTCTCTGAGAGAAAAAGCCCTGGGTTTTAGTGAACTTTAAATAGTTTGTTTGGACCAACTTGGTCCAAACAAACTATTCCTTTCTCTAACACATGCAGCGGCTGTCAGTGCTCTATGAAATGTACAGTGTCTTGAAAAAGTATTCATACCCCTTGAACTTGTCCGCATTTTGTCATGTTACAACCAAAAATGTAAATGTATTTTATTGGGACTTTATGTGATAGACCAACACAAAGTGGCACATAATTGTGAAGTGAAATGATGATAAATGTTTTTCAAAAATTTTTAAAAATAAATATGTGAAAAGTGTGGTGTGCATTTGTATTCAGCCCCCTGTACTCTGATACCCCTAACTAAAATCTAGTAGAATAAATTGCCTTCAGAAGTCACCTAATTAGTAAATAGAGTCCACCTCTGTGTAATTTATTCTCAGTACAAGTACAGCTGTTTTGTGAAGCTTTTAGAGGTTTGTTAGAGAACCTTAGTGAACAAACAGCATTATGAAGGCAAAGGAACACACCAGACAGGTCAGGGATAAAGTTGTGGAGAAGGTTAACCACTTCCCGCCCACCCTATGGTGGATTGACGTCCGGGAAGTGGTTCTGTTATCCTGACTGGACGTCATTTGACGTCCAGCAGGATAACATGCCGCAGCGCGCCCCCGGGGGCGCACATCGCGGCGATCGGTGGATCGGTGTGTCAATCTGACACACTGCTACACCGATCTTGGTAAAGAGCCTCCGGCGGAGGCTCTTTACCATGTGATCAGCCGTGTCCAATCACGGCTGATCACGCTGTCAATAGGAAGAGCCGTTGATCGGCTCTTCCTCACTCGCGTCTGACCGATCGGCGGCTCTCCTGGCAGGGGGGGTCTGCGCTGATTGTTTATCAGCACAGCTCCCCCACAGATCACCACACTGGACCACCAGGGATCGCCACTAGGACCACCAGGGAAGGGGCAACATGTGGATGGCCAGGTATGTACCCCATGGCCATCCACATGTGCCCAGTGTGCCAAATCTGTGCCAATCAGTGCTGCAGTGATGCCCAGCAATGCCACCCTTAGGGGCATCACTGCAAACAAGCAGTGTCATCAGTGCCACCCATCAGTGTCCATTCATGCCACCTGTCAGTGCCCACCCGTGCCCATCAGTGCCCATCTATCAGTGCCCATCTATCAGTGCCCATCCGTGCCCATCTGTGCCAACTATCAGTGCCACCCATAAGTAACCATCAATGCCACCTACGAGTGCCCATCAATGTCACCTATGAGTGCCCATCAGTGCCGCCTATAAGTGCCCATCCGTGCCACCTATGAGTGCCTATCAGTGCCGCATACCAGTGCCACCTATCAGTGCCCATCAGTGCCACCCTATCAGTGCCCATCAGTGCCGCCTATCAGTGCCCATCATCAGTGCCCGTCAGTGCCACCTCATCAGTGCCACCTCATTGGTGCCACCTCATCGGTGCCCATCAGTGCTGCCGTATCAGTGCCCGTCAGTGCAGCCATTTCAGTGCCCGTCATTGAAGAAGAAAACGTACTTATTTACAAAAAGTTTTAACAGAAACAAAGAAAAATTTGGTTTTTTTCAAAATTTTCTGTCTTTTTTTATTTGTTGCGAAAAAAATAAAAACCGCAGAGGTGATCAAATACCACCAAAAGAAAGCTCTATTTGTGGGAACAAAATGATAAAAAATTTGTTTGGGTACAGTGTAGCATGACCGCGCAATCGTCATTCAAATTGCGACAGCGCTGAAAGCTGAAAATTGGCCTGGGCGGGAAGGTGTCTAAGTGCCTGGTATTGAAGTTTTAAAGCAGGGTTAGGTTATAAAACAATATACCAAGCTTTGAACATATTACGGAGCACTGTTCAATCTATCATCCGAAAATGAAAAGAGTATGACACAACTGCAAACCTACCAAGACATGGCCGTCCACCTAAACTGACAGGCCAGCAAGGAGTGCATTAATCAGAGAAGCAGCCAAGAGGCCCATGGTAACTCTGGAGGAGCTGCAGAGATCCACAGCTCAGGTCCACAGCTCAGTTGTCCACAGGACAACTGTAATGCCGCGTACACACGGTCGGACTTTTCAGCTACAAAAGTCCGACAGCCTGTCCGACATACTTCCGGCGGACTTTCGGCGGACTTGCGGCAGACTTTCTAACGAACGGACTTGCCTACACACAACCACACAAAAGTCCGACGGATTCGTATGTGATGACGTACACCGGACTAAAATAAGGAAGTTGATAGCCAGTAGCCAATAGCTGCCCTAGCGTGGGTTTTTGTCCGTCGGACTAGCACACAGACGAGCGGATTTCGGGGTCCGTCGTAGTTACGACGTAAAGATTTGAAGCATGTTTCAAATCTAAAGTACGTCGGATTTGAGGCTAAAAAAGTACGTTGAAAGTCCGGAGAAGCCCACACACGATCGGATTACCAGCCAGCTTTAGTCCGTCAGCGTCCGTTGGACTTTTGTAGCTGAAAAGTCCGACCGTGTGTACGCGGCATTAGTCGTGCACTCCACAAATATGGCTTTTATGGAAGAGTGGCAAGATGAAAGCTATTGTTGAAAGAAAGCCCTCAAAAAGTCCCATTTTCAGACTTGAGAAGCCATGTGGGGACACAGCAAACATGTGGAAGAAGGTGCTCTGGTCAGATGAGACCAAAATTTAACTTTTTGGCCTAAAAGCAAAACTCTATGTGTGGCGGAAAACTAACACTGCACATCACTCTAAACACACCATCCCCACCGTGAAACATGGTGGTGGCAGCATCATGTTGTGAGGATGCTTTTCTTCAGCAGGGACAGGGAAGCTGGTCAGAGTTGATGGGAAGATGGATGGAGCCAAATACAGGGTAATCTTAGAAGAAAACCTGATAGAGTCCGCAAAACACTTGAGACCGGGGCAGATGTTCATCTTCCAGCAGGACAATGACCCTAAACTTACAGTCAGAGCTACAAAAGAATGGTTTAGATCAAAGCATATTCATGTGTTAGAATGGCCCAGTTAATGTCCAGACCTAAATGCAATTGAGAATCTGGGGCAAGACTTGAAAATTTCTGTTCACAGACACTCTCCATCCAATCTGACAGAGCTTGAGCTATTTTGCAAAGAGGAATGGGCAAAAATGTTACTCTCTAGATGTGCAAAGCTGGTAGAGCCATACCCAAAAAGAATTGCAGCTGTAATTGCAGCAAAAGGTGGTTCTACAAAGTATTGACTCTGGGGGCTAAATACAAACGCACGCCACACTTTTCACATATTTATTTGTAAAAAATGGTGAAAACTATTTATCATTTTCCTTGCATTTCACAATTATGTGCCACTTTGTGTTGGTCTATCACATAAAATCCCAATAAAATACATTGACATTTTTGGTTGTAATATGAAAAATTGTGGTAAATCTCCAGGGGTGTGAATACTTTTTCAAGGCACTGTATGTAACTTCAGCTTCATACAGTATATGGCTCTGTATTCATGCAGCAGGACAAGACCTTCCTGTCTTGCTCCAAGAAAAAAGTTTTTTTCTGAATGAACACCACAACATTCGCCCCTCTTTTGCCTCAGCCAATCAGAGCAAGTCATGTATTCATTTAGAAAATGCAGAGCATCCTGTGAATGGCTAAACAGTGCTCAGTCCAACTTAGTTTTGTTCTGGGAGCATGACAGGAAGTCCCCATCCTGCTGCTGGAACACAGAGCTATATACTGTATGTAGCTGAGTGATCACATGACCTCTGTTCTCAGCTGCATAATGGCTTAGAGAGGTGGGTGTGAAGACTCCTTGTGACTATGGTGGGGGGGGGGGGGCATGGTAGCAGCAGCTTAAACAGAGCACAGACACAGTCCAGTGTAAAATGCAGAGACAGAAATTGGGGTGGGGGGCATGTTAGCAGGTGGCAGAGAAACAGTGGTTCACTGATCTTCCCAGTGAAGAGCTATGTGTAAAGGGGGCGTGCTAGCAGAAGTCTAATCACTGGAGTACATGCAGGCTGTGCTCCCAAATAGAACGTAAAGAAGCAAGCTCACTATAATTGGATGGATGTGCTTCAATGCCCTGATGTGATCAATTTTAAATAGAAACGCAAGGGGACTGGTAGGATCACCATTTTTTTTTACACAAAAGAAACAATGCAAAGAGAACAGGATAGTTTCTAATGCAAGTACATGGTAATACAGGCAAATATCAGAAATATAAGATGTTGGAATAATCTACACTTTTGAAATAATTGGCAGATTCTACTACCTACTAGGTCTACAGAGAAATAGGTTTATGTATGATTCTCTTGTATGTTTATTTCACCAGTGGTTACCGTATTTATCCGCATATAACACGCACTTTTCCCCCCTGAAAATCAGGGGGAAATCGTATGTGCGTGTTATACGCCAATCCCTGCTGCCTCGGAGTGGAAGGAGGGGATGAGTGCTGCTGGATTACACACAGCCGAGATCTCCTGTGTATCCGGCGCTGTCACACACAGTCCCGTCCACCTGGTCTGGCATTGGACCACTGCTCTGTCCATCATATGAGCCGGGCGTGACTGTGAGCGACTGAGTGCTGTATACACAGGAGATCGCGGATCTGTGTCATCCAGCACTACTGTGGCTGCAATCATCTGCAAAGGCTAGTCTGTAGATGTGTACTAAACAGGCTGCAATCATGGGCATGCGAGAGGCTGCAGATGGGCATGTTAGAGGCTGCAGATGAGCATGTTAAAGGCTGCAATAATGGGCACATTAGAGGCTGCAGATGGGCATGTTAGAGGCTGCAGATGGGCATGTTAGAGGCTGCAATAATGGGCACATTAGAGGCTGCAGATGGGCATGTTGGAGGCTGCAGATGAGCACTAAACAGGCTGCAATAATGGGTACATTAGAGGCTGCAGATGGGCATGTTAGAGGCTGCAGATGGGCACTAAACAGGCAGCAATAATGGGCATATTAGAGGCTGCAGATGGGAATAGATCAGGCTGCAATGATGGGCACTGGTGAGGCTGCAGAGAACTGACCCTTATTTTAAAATGTAAGTTTTTTTTTCTGAAATTTCCCTCTTAAGGTGCGTGTTATACGCTGATAAATACGGTAATTATAGATTAATCCAATTGCATATTATAAACCAAAAATACCTAATCTCCTATTTGACATCACAAAATGAACACGTGGCCATCCCATACTATATTTGACTCCTGGCTACTACTTTACTGTAACTCCCTCTTCCCTGACTGCTTCACTCAGTATAAGTGAACTTCTTGGAAATGTGTTTTAGAATGCTTGTAGGCAAAGAAATTGAGAAAGTTTAATTGTCCCAATCATTTATTGTATTAAACATATTTATATGTAGGTATTTTAAGATGACTATTGTAACATACAGTATATGCATTTTTATACTTATGTACAACTGCTTAAAGGGTATTTCTACTTGCACACATTTGCAGCCAATTTGGTATAATACGTTATATTTGTCTCATGTTCCCATTCATATACCAAAACTTAAGAAAAAAATGGTAAGTAAGTTGTAGCTTACATTTTCAGAGGCTCTTTTCTGGAATTTCCAGCAAGGCAAATTCTTATTAGTGATCTTTTGGTTGCTATTGGATACTGACCGCTAGGGTGGGAGCCAAACAACGACTCCCTCGCTACCGGAGGACCTATCACCTTACCAGGTACCAAGCCTAATGAATGGTTACTTTTAGCTTGTTCCTTTTGTGCTTTACAGAATCTGGTTCTTTAAGTACACCAGAACCAACATGCAGCCCTTTGAATAAGTTCAGACCAGGTTCCTAATGGTTACTGTAATTTTTACTGACCAGCCATCGGTGTGATGTCACTTCCTGTGTGCACTCCACGCTGGTCCTGGAAGTCGCTGAGTGTCCATCTTGCCAGCTCATGTATCCATAGCTGCTGGTGGGCTATCAGGATCGGGGACACCGTTGCTGCTGCCATTGGAGGTAGACACACACCAAGTGGTTGTATTCTACAGATAGGCACGATTTTCAGCACATTATTGTGTTTTTAATCTGTTTCCTTACTATAATAAAACTTTTGGCTGCTGCACTTAGAGGTGCTTTTTTTTCATTATACTAAACAGGTTGCAGCATACACTTCAATGTGAACAACGTCCTTCTGCTAACCCTAACTATTAGAGGTGCTTTTTTTTCATTATACTAAACAGGTTGCAGCATACACTTCAATGTGAACAACAGCCTTCTGCTAACCCTAGCTATCGTGGTGTGGCTGCCCTGGCATACCCCTGTGAGACAAGAGTCCATTATGGCATTGTCCATGACTTGGATTTCTCTGAATGTCCCGTTGTCTTCAGCAGACTGCAAAGTGCAGCAGTCCCGATAAACAAACACAGTAGAAGCAACCAGTACAGCAATGAAGTATCTGGACCACAACCTTCCATCTTTTTATAGCACAGGTGGGTAGACAAGAACCAAAAGAGGCCCTCACAGCTGTACCAAATTTCAAATTAGGAAATAATAAAAAGGTAAAATTTTAATTTTAATTTTTTGAGTGCATACAACCGCCTAAGACACTAGCAGAAAACTGAGGCATGATGGTTAGTGGCAGGGTTATATAGGGCTGGCCTAATTTTTTATATTTTTTTGCCAGTGTCTAAACCTCCTAAAAGTAAGACCCAATGGTCTAAAAATTACTGCATTCCTGTGTCCCTCAATGCACAATAAAGAAAATGGTATCAAAATGATCATAGTTTCCCTTTAAAAACATTGAGGTAAGCCAGCAAAAACAACAGTTTGGCTGGTAGAAAGGGTGTAAAGAACCAGGGATAGAAAATGTTCTCTTTGAGCCATTCTGTAGCATAGATATGGGTTCTGTTTGCAGTAGTGCTGATTTTAGTCAATGTCTGATTAGCAAATGAAAAGGTTTTTGTAATTACAACAATTCAGGCATCGGTTCACAGTAAGAACATGTATTACACTGATACTATGACAACTACATTATCTCAGGTAGGTTTTATGATATTATTTACAAGTTCATTCAATTGCAATTGCCTTTTATTGTTCTTGGGTTAGCTTCCTTATCTAACAGTTATTTAGGGCTTCCTGAGTGGAGCTAGTGGCTACCTGCCAAAATAATTAGTAGCTCACAACAGATGACCAAACCCCATTTTAGCTGTTCTAACTCTTTAAAATGTTCCGCTGATAAAAGAATACACACTCTGCATATCAATATTCCTATCAACGCATATCCTGTGAATTTCATTCATATTCGACATCACTTACTTTTACCTGCGTCAGTACTACACTGCTGTGGTTTTTTAGGATTTGGGGTTTCAGGGAGTAATCTTTAGATGAATAGTTAAAAGGTGAGCTATAGACTCAAAGATTTTTAGATATGCAGCTGAATGTTAATACTCATATTATTGGACGGGGAAATGGCAGTCGGTGAGATTCAGCAGTGAAGTCAGACATGTCATACACTTGATGTGTGTCAAATGAAGCTAGTTTCAGTATCACACACAGGGGAGGTTTGTGATCAATAAAATTGCAGCAGACTTACAGTATGTTACACTTTTAAATGTTAAACTTCGAAGTTTAATTTTCTGACGCAGGTAATTTTGTATTTCCTGCATCCTTCTTTAACATGCTAATGGCATTTTAGAATAAAACAAACCATGTCTTTTTTTTTTAACCAATTGAAGCCCTCACTAGGTCTCTGTGCTTCTCGGGCAGATCATGGCTAGTGGGAGAAGCTATCATGGTGCTGTACATAGCTACATGAAAACATCATGGCACCTTGCCATTCTACTCTTCTCAAGAGCCCTGAGCCCTGATGCAAGCAGTGGCTTGGCTCTCGGGAGCAATTATGCAAATATCAAAATGTTGCCATGAGTAGGTGTCAGCTTGGAGTAGTGGGGGTCCTAGGCAGACTACATTTACAAGAAGACCACCACTGATGAATGCCCTTCGGCCAAAGATAAAGTAGGCTCTGTCCGACTTGCTGCAGCTTCTAATGCACAATGCAAGATGTTCATGGTGGTGTGCAGTGAAATCAGACTAAGCATTTTCAGTAAAAAAAATGGAGCCTGTACATGCATTTAGAATATCTAATCTGCCCCAGAATGCACAGAATTCAATTTTCTCTAAACACAGCTAAACGAAAAACAGCTAAACACAGGTAAACACACAATGTGAACTATACCATTAAAAAAAAATACGGTAGGTCCTTTAAACATACATAATCACAGGTTTGTCAAGGTCAGCGAGAATGAAGCTTAACCTCCTTGGCGGTGTTAGTAAGTGTGGCTCAGGGTTAAATTTTAGTACCATTAGCAGTAACCCCGAGCCATCGCAGTATCCAGGAACAGGGTACTCACCTTGTCCCTAGGATCCCGCAAAAAGTATAAAACACAACACATACACAATACATTGTAATCTTATTGGATTACATTACTGTATCAAATCATTGGACCTCAGTTTGTCCCTAGTGCTTTGACCAGTGCCCAGTTTTACTGTTCTTTCTGCCTGGAAACTTGAGAACATCCATGGCATCCAAAAAATTGTGCCTCTACATCAAAAGTGGTTTATGACTAGCTTGAAAACAGCGATAGCGAATTAGAATCACTTGCAGAATTGAGCGATACTGATTCGTTAGTAAATTTGTCATCAGACACTGAAAGTGATGACAGCGACGATTCTGCGACTGAACTCAGTGATGTGCGAACTTGGTGCTCTATTGACTGTAGTACGGATCATGCAGTGCCCCCATGATTCCCATTTACTGGAGCACAAGGTATGAAAGTCGATGTTGAAGATGACAACCCCTTGGCATACTTACAACTATTTCTGACCGATGAGGTTATTGAAAAAATAGTTACGGAGACAAACCGGTACCAGGAGCAAGCTCCTCGGAATTTTCCAAGAAGTAGAAAGTGGGAACCAATGACCAAAGATGACATTTGGAAATTTCTGGACCTAATAATACTTCAGGGAGTGGTGGGAAAACCCCTGCAGAAGTGGTATTGGACAACTAATAAATTACTTGCCATGCTATTTTTTGGCACGGTCATGTCAGAGTACAGATTTTCCCTGATAATGAAATATTCGCATTTGGAAAACAACAAAGAATTTGATGATACTATTCATCCTGCACCAAAACTCAAGAAAATTTGGGAAGTATCTCAAATAATTCTAAAAAATTTCCAACGGAGCTCTGTGCCAGAAAAAGGCATAGATGAAAGTCTAATGGCCTACAAGGGAAGGCTCAGCTGGATATGATACATTGAATCAAAGAGAGCACGATTTGGTATAAAATCCTTCTTGCTATGTGAATCATCAACCGGCTACCTTTGGAATTCAGTCCTGTACACTGGGAAAGGAACAAAATTCAACACAAAATACAGCAACCATGGAATGGCAACATCTTCCATTCTTTCACTAATTGAGCCGTTGCTAAATCAGGGCTATTACATAACAACCGACAACTTTTACACATCTCCTGATCTTTATGTGTTTCTTCTGCAAAATATATCAGATGCCTATGGAACCATTAGGGCTAACCGGCGTGACATGCTGCCAATGTTTGACAATAAGAAGCTGAAGATGGGAGAAATGGTTGCCTGACAGAAAGGCAAACTGATGGCACTGTGATGGCATGACAAGTAAGGTGTGTCTAATGAGTACAGTCCATAATACCTCAACTGTTATGGTACACATAAAAGGTGGGAAAGAAATCATGAAGCCACAAGTAGTGATAGACTACAATAACACCATGGGAGGTGTTGACAGAGCCAACCAAGCAATGAGGAAACAGCAAAAGAAGTATTACAGGAAGATCTTCAGGCATCTTCTTGAGCAATGCTTGTGGAATGCCTACATTCTGCTCAAAAAAAAGAGTGACAAGCCTGTGATTCATTCTGACTTTATTTGGAAAGTTGTCAAACTGATTTTTGTAAACAACCAAACACCAAAGGCTATGAATAGACCTGGATGTTGTGCTGCTGGCGCTGTCAACCCGGAATGCCTTACTGGTCGTCACTTCATTGACTACATCCCACCAACTGAGAAAAAGTCAGCACCTACAAAGATGACAGTGGAAAGAAAATCAGGAAGGAAACCAGGTTCCATTGTCCTTATTGCGACTTCGGACTTTGTGCAGTCCCATGTTTCCAAATTTTTCATACTCGGGATGTTTACTAAGCCAGTATGCAGTGTCTAGTATTACAGTGACTAGTAATTTTGCACCCTTGTTTGGACAAATTTCAGTGTTCTTGATTTGATTATATTATTGAATAAAAATTATTATTATTATATTATTTTTTGTTAAAATTATTTATAGTTATTTATTATATTATAATTTATGATTTCATGTTTCAAACTTTATCATACCCAGGATGTCTACTAGACTCATGTTTGGACAGATTTAAGTGAGTTATTTCTAAGAATTACAGGTCTACAATATAAAACGCCAAATTTCAATGCAAAACAATGTACCACTTTGGCATTCAAAAATCAGACATAATCATACCGCCAGGGAGTTTAAGGGATTCACTTTAAAACCAAATTATGAAATGCTTACTGGTAAGTGTCACAGAAATTCAGACTGTATGCCCGCTGTAAGTCAACTTTTGTTAGTTTGTGTATACAGCATCACTGAACAAATTAGCACTCAAAATTATTGTATTTATTACATGATTTTTGCATACCGTATATTTGTCTTTATTTCTTATGATTGAAAATGGTATGGTTTAATTATCCATAAGACACTACATTGAAAGCAGAATTCCTACCTTTTGTTATTCTGAAGAAATCTCTGTGTGTTTGTCTGTGCTCATGTGGAAAAGTGACTCTACTGGGAGTGGTTTCATAATTATCAATCAACAAGACACTTATGAGGAAAGCTGCTGGGCCTGCATCCCTTTCGACGTGTATCTATTGGGAGTATCTCACCAAATTAAAATTTGTTTCAGGGATGCCTGAAATCTAACTTGTATCTTAGTGCAGACTTCTGGGAAAGTCTGTAAGCCAATAACACAAGCAGAAAATGATGTTTCTGGGGGTCATTCTGTACACATTCTGTGCACAGAACACGTCCAGGTAGCCATATTGCATTTTACAGAAAATTACAGTAGTTGCAGATTGAAAAGGAAAGGTAATTTTTAATAACATTCAATTACAATATGATTTATAACGCAAATGTATATGCTTTTGTAAGGCAGTTGGATCTAACCAACTGTGCAAAAATGCCCCATAAAAATTATGGGGGTCCTTCTGGTTTATAGTGCAGTGCAGGAGGGTGAAAGGGACAGTGTGAAAATTATACTATCACATCCCACTGCTGCCTCCAGAATTTGACAATTACACACTCAGCCTCAACCTACGCAGATATTTTGTTTGTGAGACAACAATTTAGGCATCATTTATTTAGGCAGATTAAGAGTGATTAATCCTGATGTAGGTTAACTCGGCAGTTAAACCTTTACACACACACACAAAATCTGCCATCTTGATTTTCAATGGAAAAACGCACCATTTACAGCATTTGCTTTTGAAATTCTGGCCTTAAAGAAATGGCTGTAACACTTCCTGCCATGCACATACAGGAATTTACCCCATGGTAACTCTTCATTCTTCTTCTATTTAGAACATTCAGAGATTAAACTTAGTGAATTGTAGATATTACTTTAATTAAAAGAAAACGGTTCAAGAAACTATTTGCAGTAAAGGTATTACAAAAGAGACATAAGCATGGTAAAATAAAAGGTATTAAAAGTGAAAAATACTTAAGTTTGCCTGATCCTTGATTTCTTGCAGTGTCCGATTTTTTTCCAGATTCCAGTCTGATATGGCAGAGTCACTGACCCCCATAAATGGCACTTAGCATTCATTCATAGCTTTAATGGAAAACAAAAGCTAGAGCTGCTGTGGGTACCATCCTTTCTTGTCCCCTTGACTGGAATTTAAGAACTTCCTCTCTCAATCAAAAGGTCTGAACGGTGTGATGTAAATGTGCTGAAATGGTTTATTATGTTCCTGCAAACACATCATTAATGCTAAGTATTCTAAATACATCTATATTTCCTAATAACAAGGTTTCACAATCCAACAGCCAGCATATTTTTTAGCAGAATGAAATTAGGATTTGTTAGCTATCAAGCACAAGATATTCCTAAATATGTTTCTCCTAGGAACTGTAAGTGTCAAAAAAAAGTGTCAAAATGGTTAAAAAACACAAGAGACGGTTTTTGACAAGTCCTTTATTAATTCCTTCTTCTTTCCGCTTCTTCTTCCATCTTCTTTCTTCTGGTCTTCCTTCGGTGTTCTTCTTCTTCCTCCATCTTCTTCTTCTTCATCTTCTTCTTCCTCCGCTCTTCTTGTACCGCATCTTCCTCCGGGCTTCTTCTCCGCTCCATCCGCACGATCCGCCTCAGTGGGAGTCTTCAGCCGTGTGACGCTTCGCTTCTTCTGACACTTCTTTTTTAACGGAGGGTGGGGCCACCCAGTGACCATGCCCTCTGTGGACGAGGCGGAGAAGAAGCAGTGACCATGCCCTCTGTGGACGGAGCGGAGAGGAAGCCTGGAGGAAGATGCGAGATGAGAAGAGCGGAGGAAGAAGAAGATGAAGATGATGGAAGAAGAACAACACCAGAAGAAAGAACATGGAAGAAGAAGCGGAAAGAAGAAGGAATTAATAAAGGACTTGTCAAAAACCGTCTCTTGTGTTTTTTAACCATTTTAACACTTTTTTTGTGAAATGGTAGGGGTACATGTGTACCCCATTACCGATTCACACGGGGGGGGGGGGGGTGGGATCTGGGGGTCCCCTTGTTAAAGGGGGCTTCCAGATTCCGATAAGCCCCTTGCCCGCAGACCCCCACAGCCACTAGCCAAGGGTTGTGGGGATGAGGCCCATGTCCTTATCAACATGGGGACAAGGTGCTTTAGGGGGCTACTTCAAAGCACCCTCCCAATGTTGAGGGCATATGGCCTGGTACGGTTCAGTAGGGGGGGCGCTCTCTCATCCCCCATCTTTTCCTGCGGCCTGCCAGGTTGCGTGCTCGGATAAGGGTCTGATATGGATTTTTGGGGGACCCCACGCCATTTTTAAAAAAAATTTTGGTTCGGGGTTCCCCTGTGGGGAAATCCCATGCAGTTTTTATCAATGAACTTTTATGTCTATTGTTGGACCAACAATTCATTAATAGCCGCGAGTAGTTTTAAATGACTTTTTTCCTTTGAAATGTCATTTTGCTGTCAGACGGTTCTAAACACAGGAAACATGCGCCCCTTTACAGGCATACTATAGACCCCCCCAGGTACAAAATTTAAAGGAATATTACACTTTTATTGTTTCACTTTAAGCATTATTAAAATCACTGCTCCCGAAAAAACAGCCGTTTTTAAAAATTCTTTTTGCATAGATACATGTCCTCTGGGGCAGGACCCAGGTCCCCAAACAATTTTTATGAGAATAACTTGCATATAAGCCTTTTAAAATTAGCACTTTTGATTATTCATGTTCGTGTCCCATAGACTTTAACGGTGTTCGCGTGTTCGAACAAATTTTGTCTGTTCGCAAGTTCTGCTGCAAACCGAACCGGGGGGTGTTCAGCTCATCCCTACTCCTGAACATACAGTATCTCACAAAAGTGAGTACACCCCTCACATATTTGTAAATATTTTATTATATCTTTTCATGTGACAACACTGAAGAAATGACACAATGTATTTACTACAATGTAAAGTAGTGAGTGTACAGCTTGTATAACAGTGTAAATATGCTGTCCCCTCAAAATAACTCACCACACAGCCACAACATGTCTAAACTGCTGGCAACAAAAGTGAGTACACCCCTAAGTGAAAATGTCCAAATTGGGCCCAGTTAGCCATTTTTCCTCCCCGGTGTCATGTGACTTGTTAGTGTTACGTTAAGGTCTCAGGTGTGAATGGGGAGCAGGTGTGTTAAATTCGGTGTTATTGCTCTCACTCTCTCATACTGGTCACTGGAAGTTCAACATGGCACCTCATGGCAAAGAACTCCCTGAGGATCTGAAAAAAAGAATTGTTGCTATACATAAAGATGGCCTAGGCTATAGGAATATTGCCAAGACCCTGAAACTGAGCTGAAGCATGGTGGCCAAGACCATACAGCGGTTTAACAGGACAGGTTCATCTCAGAACAGGCCTCCCCATGTTCGACCAAAGAAGTTAAATGCACATGCTCAGTGTCTCAGTGTCATATCCAAAGGTTGCCTTTTGTAAATAGACATATAAGTGCTGCCAGCATTGCTGCAGAGGTTAAAGGGGTGGGGGGTCGGCCTGTCAGTGCTCAGACCATACGCCACACACTGCATCAAATTGGTCTGCATGGCTGTCGTCCCAGAAGGAAGCCTCTTCTAAAGATGATGCACAAGAAAGCCTGCAAACAGTTTGTTAGAGACAAGCAGACTAAGGACATGGTTTACTGGAACCATGTCCTGTGGTCTGATGAGACCAAGATAAACTTATTTGCTTCAGATGGTGTCAAGCGTGAGTGGTGGCAACCAGGTGAGGCATACAAAGTCAAGTGTGACTTGCCTACAATCAAGCATGGTGTGGAAGTGTCATGGTCTGGGGCTGCATGAGTGCTGTTGGCACTGGGGAGCTACAGTTCATTAAGGGAACCATGAATGCTAACATGTACTGTGACATACTGAAGCAGAGTATGATCCCACCCTTCGGAGACTGGGACGCAGGGCAGTATTCCTACAGGATAACAACCCCAAACACACCTCCAAGATGACCACTGCCTTGCTAAAGAAGCTTAGGGTAAAGGTGATGGACTGGCCAAGTATGTCTCCAGACCTAAACCCTATTGATACCAACAAGTGTCTGGGGAATGCCCAGGAAAAAGCCAAAGTCTACTTACCACCAGCTTGCAGACAACCAAATTGACCTATCTAACAGTATGCGTTAAAAAAGGGGTTTAGTCCGCACGCATTTGCAAACGCATGCGTGAGCCACAGAGCCACGTCACGGCACCCTTGTATCTGTGGTCCTAACACTAAAGTATAAGTGTCCCCGCAGTGGAGGCACATGCATTTAATGGATAAATGAGAGCAGGTGGCTGGAGGGGAGCCCACCCCACCTTAAAGGTACAGGAGCACACCAAACACCCAGCAAGAGCACAATGGCTGCAAAGGTGCTGGTGCACTGCTGGACCAATACAAACACTCACGTGATAACACAAACTTGCCACCACTCTCATTTATAGCTGGCTATCGCAGTAAGCAGCTTTGGGAGGCTAAAACAGGTACCAACAAGTGTCTGGGGAATGCCCAGGAAAAAGCCAAAGTCTACTTACCACCAGCTTGCAGACAACCAAATTGACCTATCTAACAGTATGCGTTAAAAAAGGGGTTTAGTCCGCACGCATTTGCAAACGCATGCGTGAGCCACAGAGCCACGTCACGGCACCCTTGTATCTGTGGTCCTAACACTAAAGTATAAGTGTCCCCGCAGTGGAGGCACATGCATTTAATGGATAAATGAGAGCAGGTGGCTGGAGGGGAGCCCACCCCACCTTAAAGGTACAGGAGCACACCAAACACCCAGCAAGAGCACAATGGCTGCAAAGGTGCTGGTGCACTGCTGGACCAATACAAACACTCACGTGATAACACAAACTTGCCACCACTCTCATTTATAGCTGGCTATCGCAGTAAGCAGCTTTGGGAGGCTAAAACAGGTACCAACAAGTGTCTGGGGAATGCCCAGGAAAAAGCCAAATTCTACTTACCACCAGCTTGCAGACAACCAAATTGACCTATCTAACAGTATGCGTTAAAAAAGGGGTTTAGTCCGCACGCATTTGCAAACGCATGCGTGAGCCACAGAGCCACGTCACGGCACCCTTGTATCTGTGGTCCTAACACTAAAGTATAAGTGTCCCCGCAGTGGAGGCACATGCATTTAATGGATAAATGAGAGCAGGTGGCTGGAGGGGAGCCCACCCCACCTTAAAGGTACAGGAGCACACCAAACACCCAGCAAGAGCACAATGGCTGCAAAGGTGCTGGTGCACTGCTGGACCAATACAAACACTCACGTGATAACACAAACTTGCCACCACTCTCATTTATAGCTGGCTATCGCAGTAAGCAGCTTTGGGAGGCTAAAACAGGTACCAACAAGTGTCTGGGGAATGCCCAGGAAAAAGCCAAAGTCTACTTACCACCAGCTTGCAGACAACCAAATTGACCTATCTAACAGTATGCGTTAAAAAAGGGGTTTAGTCCGCACGCATTTGCAAACGCATGCGTGAGCCACAGAGCCACGTCACGGCACCCTTGTATCTGTGGTCCTAACACTAAAGTATAAGTGTCCCCGCAGTGGAGGCACATGCATTTAATGGATAAATGAGAGCAGGTGGCTGGAGGGGAGCCCACCCCACCTTAAAGGTACAGGAGCACACCAAACACCCAGCAAGAGCACAATGGCTGCAAAGGTGCTGGTGCACTGCTGGACCAATACAAACACTCACGTGATAACACAAACTTGCCACCACTCTCATTTATAGCTGGCTATCGCAGTAAGCAGCTTTGGGAGGCTAAAACAGGTACCAACAAGTGTCTGGGGAATGCCCAGGAAAAAGCCAAAGTCTACTTACCACCAGCTTGCAGACAACCAAATTGACCTATCTAACAGTATGCGTTAAAAAAGGGGTTTAGTCCGCACGCATTTGCAAACGCATGCGTGAGCCACAGAGCCACGTCACGGCACCCTTGTATCTGTGGTCCTAACACTAAAGTATAAGTGTCCCCGCAGTGGAGGCACATGCATTTAATGGATAAATGAGAGCAGGTGGCTGGAGGGGAGCCCACCCCACCTTAAAGGTACAGGAGCACACCAAACACCCAGCAAGAGCACAATGGCTGCAAAGGTGCTGGTGCACTGCTGGACCAATACAAACACTCACGTGATAACACAAACTTGCCACCACTCTCATTTATAGCTGGCTATCGCAGTAAGCAGCTTTGGGAGGCTAAAACAGGTACCAACAAGTGTCTGGGGAATGCCCAGGAAAAAGCCAAAGTCTACTTACCACCAGCTTGCAGACAACCAAATTGACCTATCTAACAGTATGCGTTAAAAAAGGGGTTTAGTCCGCACGCATTTGCAAACGCATGCGTGAGCCACAGAGCCACGTCACGGCACCCTTGTATCTGTGGTCCTAACACTAAAGTATAAGTGTCCCCGCAGTGGAGGCACATGCATTTAATGGATAAATGAGAGCAGGTGGCTGGAGGGGAGCCCACCCCACCTTAAAGGTACAGGAGCACACCAAACACCCAGCAAGAGCACAATGGCTGCAAAGGTGCTGGTGCACTGCTGGACCAATACAAACACTCACGTGATAACACAAACTTGCCACCACTCTCATTTATAGCTGGCTATCGCAGTAAGCAGCTTTGGGAGGCTAAAACAGGTACCAACAAGTGTCTGGGGAATGCCCAGGAAAAAGCCAAAGTCTACTTACCACCAGCTTGCAGACAACCAAATTGACCTATCTAACAGTATGCGTTAAAAAAGGGGTTTAGTCCGCACGCATTTGCAAACGCATGCGTGAGCCACAGAGCCACGTCACGGCACCCTTGTATCTGTGGTCCTAACACTAAAGTATAAGTGTCCCCGCAGTGGAGGCACATGCATTTAATGGATAAATGAGAGCAGGTGGCTGGAGGGGAGCCCACCCCACCTTAAAGGTACAGGAGCACACCAAACACCCAGCAAGAGCACAATGGCTGCAAAGGTGCTGGTGCACTGCTGGACCAATACAAACACTCACGTGATAACACAAACTTGCCACCACTCTCATTTATAGCTGGCTATCGCAGTAAGCAGCTTTGGGAGGCTAAAACAGGTACCAACAAGTGTCTGGGGAATGCCCAGGAAAAAGCCAAAGTCTACTTACCACCAGCTTGCAGACAACCAAATTGACCTATCTAACAGTATGCGTTAAAAAAGGGGTTTAGTCCGCACGCATTTGCAAACGCATGCGTGAGCCACAGAGCCACGTCACGGCACCCTTGTATCTGTGGTCCTAACACTAAAGTATAAGTGTCCCCGCAGTGGAGGCACATGCATTTAATGGATAAATGAGAGCAGGTGGCTGGAGGGGAGCCCACCCCACCTTAAAGGTACAGGAGCACACCAAACACCCAGCAAGAGCACAATGGCTGCAAAGGTGCTGGTGCACTGCTGGACCAATACAAACACTCACGTGATAACACAAACTTGCCACCACTCTCATTTATAGCTGGCTATCGCAGTAAGCAGCTTTGGGAGGCTAAAACAGGTACCCTATTGGTACCCTATTGGTACAGCTAAAACCCTATTGAGCATCTGCCAAACGAAAGGTGGAGGAGCGCAAGGTCTCTAACATCCACCAGCTCCATAAAGTCCTCATGGAGGAGTGAAAGAGGACTCCAGTGGCAACCTGTGAAGCTCTGGTAAACTCCATGCCCAATACAATTAAGGAAGTACTGGAAAATAATGGTGGCCACACAAAATATTGACACTTTGGGCCCAATTTGGACATTTTCACTTAGGGGTGTACTCACTTTTGTTGACAGCGGTTTAGACATTATTGGCTGTGTGTTGAATTATTTTGAGGAGACAGCAAATTTCCACTGTTGTACAAGCTGTACACTCACTACTTTACATTGTAGCAACGTGTAATTTCTTCTGTGTTGTCATATGAAAAGATATAACAAAATATTTACAAAAATGTGAGGAGTGTACTTTTGTGAGATGCTGTATATACAGTATATATATATATATATATATGTATATATATATATATATATGTATATATATATATATATATATATATATATATATATATATATATATGTATATGTATATATATATATATATGTATATGTGTATATATATGTGTATATATATATATATATATATATATATATATATATATATATATATATATATATATATATATATATATATATATACTATACATTGCCATAAATCTATTCATTATCAGCGCACCTATTGAAAAAAAATCAGCATAACTTTAATATAGCCACTCTATATTCTTGTAGAAGATATTCTATAGTGAATTTATGTTTTTTATCTCTACTAAATGACACACACAAATACACTTTTAAACTGCATCAGAATAAAAAAAAATCATGTGTGTTTGTTTTGGCAATTTTTTCATGTGGAACTCCAAATTGTATCAGTGTCACAAAAAACCTCAAACCCCCTTAATGCATCTATCATTATCAGTATCCCACAGGACTCCAGGTCATTTTTACATTTGTCAGGCTACCATGGGCCTGCAAACATACAGTAACTGGGAATTACAGACCACTGCATCCAACAAATCCTGCAGTATGAGATTTAAAAGATCTTCTGGATTGATATACTGTATGCTTGTGATTATTTGCAATACCAAATTACTTTATATTATCAGCTACTACTATGTCACTGTATTTGTATTGGATTGTTTGTATTAATAAAATGTAAAAAGTTTTTAATTAAAAAAAAGTTGATTCTTTTTGGTGATGTACTTTCAAAAGTCCCATAGTATTACCCATATTATTATTGAGGACACCACAAAGGAATATGAAAGGAACCTATATTCCTCTTTATAGGAAAGCACATGAAGAAAATAAGAATACAAACAAAACTCTGATTTTGTAAAATTGTTTATTTTACCATATATTTTCTCAACCTGATTTCTCAACCAGGTCAAATGAAACCCTACCTGTGGCAGCCGAGCCAGACACGTTGTACGAAAACTGCAAACGGGAACAAAAACCTCGGAAAGTTTGGAACACGCAACTCACGAACACTAATGAGTTGATTAGTCGGCCTAGTGACGTGCAAAGGAAACCGACCACAGGTGAGCAGGCTGGTTAAATACTCCCCCGGGCTCCTCCCATAAATTCAGGCCACCATACTGGCCTTCTTACTTGTTATAAACACCTGGTTCAGTCTCAGTGTTGTAATAAGAAAAGTTGTAGTTACTGCATTCCTTTAGGTAAAAAATAGCTCAAATGTATCTCACCAAAAATAAAATTTGAAATGCCCGAATGCTTGAAAATTGACTCATTAGCCACTGCAGACTTCTGATAATAGCAGTGATCCATAAACTTGAACAATTAAAAGCGAATAGGCTGTTTATTTAAAAAGTGAATGGGCACTTTTAATGAGGATTTTCCCTTAGCTTGGATGAACGAGGTAAAGTGACTTCCATTTTTCAATGTGCAAGCAAAAATCCTTTATATTTTAAATTGTCCTTGCTTGTGATTGGTATTCTTTGCAAAACTAATTTACACCACATTCACTAAACTAAATGAAAATTCCCTTGAATAGTGAAAATTCACTGACGTGTGAACACGGTCTACTACTTTAGTAAATCAACCCCGTTGTATTCGCCACTGGAAAATAAGTACTGCGATACAACAGTTTACCAGGTTGCCATAATGCACAGAAGTAAAATCTGAGAATTTTAGATTAAATTCCAGTTCCTGTAGACTGAAAAAAATATGTTAACATTAAATTACAAAATTGCTGTAGTAATTAAATATTCTATCAGTTTTCTAGCCAAAGTGTACTGAAAATGTACTTTTACCATCATAATTACCTAATGTACAGGCAGGAAACAGTCATTAGGTTAGTGAAGGATAGCAATTAATAAAGTGATTGTAAAGGTTTCCTTTTTTCCTCCACAATAACAAACATATACTTACAAAGCAATGCACAGAGCGGCCCTGATCCTCCTTTTCTTAGGTCCCCTGCCAGCACTCAAGGCTCCTCCTCTTCTTTGTGCGCCACCATAGGAAAAATTGCACGATTACATTAAAAATTTCACCACTTAATAATGTGATTTTATAGACACCATGAGAACAACATTTTATCGAAAACCAGGACACATCCAGCATTTGTAATGAGTATGTGTAAAACACAACTGTAGTTAATATTCTGCATTATTTATTGTATATACTTTTTATTTATTTATATTATATTTCCTTGCATGCAAAGTTTATATTTATATCTAGTTACCGATTGGGGTTTATTTACTTAAGGTAAACAGACTGTATTCTTAGTTATCACATTAAGAAATATCTAGAGCCCCAAGATACTACCTCCCATATATTAATTATTACAAAATATGTGTGTGTCTCTAATTGCAGGCAAACTGCCTAAAACGCCTCAAAAAGGCACACAGATTTTTCACAATTTTTCATTACTTTTCTTGTATTTTTCTGGCTTTTTGTTGGGTCAAATACATTAGCCTTTTGGATATGTGAGGTGGATTTTAGGCTTTTAACATAAATGTAGTTTGTCTTATGTGGTACCATTTTATATGATGCATTGCTTTCTGATGATAATAAATATTTGAATGGTCCTAATGGATCCAGTGAGTTGAGATATATATACATATATACAATGTCTTGCCAATAGGGATGGTTGAGCTAAATTAGGTTTTTTATTTCTAGTTTTTGTGAGACTGTGCACTAAACAAGGGTAGTTGCTCCAGAGCTTAATAAATGAGGGGAAGATCTGCTGACTTCCATTATTCAATCATATGCAAATAAAAATGTTGCTTTTGTTTTATTTTCCTTGCATGTGATTACTTATTCTTTGCAAAGTGAAGCTTTACCTCATTTACTAAGCTCTGGTGCTACTGCACTTGCAAAGTTCACAGTCTATTTGCCTTTAGTAAATCCAGTTGACCCCATAGTAAATCATGAGATTTAGTACTACCACTAATGTTTCATATGTTAATATTCTTCACAGAGCAGTACCATGCAGCCAGCTAGTTGAAAACCAACTGTAAGCAATTAGAGTGGGCAATGTAATGAACACTAATTACTGAAAGGTTGCTGTAGGATACATATCTATTTTCAACAGAAATTACGTTTTTGACACAAAAAATGTTTTGTCTTTGGCAGTTTTAATAACAGCTACCAATAAAATAATCACCTGATTAAGTGACACACGGACATTATTTGTATTACTTTGTAGTACTTTTATTAAGGTTTTCTAATAATACACTCATTCTAATACCTTTTATTCATTTTTTTTTGTTAATAATATATCTGTTCTCTTTACTAGATTGCTTCTGTTCAGTGCTGGCAATAATATTGTGAGCTGAGGAAAAAAAAAGGCTATTTTCGTTATAATCACATTATATAGATGTCATTCATGGTGGTTATCACTATCTTCTATTTCTTTTATTTATTTTGTTCTTCCAAATTTTCTAACAAAGCACTTGTAAAAAATGTGCTTGAGGCGTTGTAACTCACAGTTTTTCTAAAGTAGGACTTGCATGCACCAAAATTTAATCACATCCACAGGTGAAATACATACACTGGAGCTATTTACCTGCTAAATGATTTGTAAATGTATCCTTCCAGTCCTGAGATTCACACAGCCCTGCCAAACTGCTTAACCAGGCTTGCAACCTTCCTTTTTTTCTACAGCAATAGGCAATACAGCTTGGAGACCTCCTTGACTTTGGTTTATAATTGGACAATGAAAGATTATCAAAAGACTGAGCAGATCAGTGCCTTATTTCTAATTTTTTTAGCATGTTTCTTTCCACTACATTCACATGTAGAAGAGGCTCATTGGCTCAGAGTGCTGACCCCCCCTTTCCCAGTCCAAGTTCTACTATACAGAAGGTTTCTGGAGGCTGTAATAAAGCAGATTCAGGCACTTATTTTATTTGCGTTTAAATGCAAATGTCAGAATTTTTATTTAATGAACGTATAACTGAATTAAATGATGTTTTTATCTGCTACAGTTTAGCTGTTGTTCATTTTTCCTAAGGTTTAACCCCTTCATTTTGCAATTTTGACATGTGTTAGTAAAACCGTACATATCAGCACATCTACTTTGTGCAATCATTGTTTTTTTCACAACAAATTGGGCTTTCATTTGGTGGTAAATGGTAATGGATATCTCCTGATATTTTTTTAATTACCAAAGGGAAACTGGCCAAAAATAGTAAAAAAAAAAAAATCACTTTTTTTAAATGTAACTGTATATTTCTTGGCACTACCATAACCTACCACCAAAGAACAACCCAAAATATATTCTCTTGCTTCTGATGATAGCAATGATACCACATATGTGTATGTTAGTTGTTATTTGTACCCATAGTACAGCCCAGAACAATACTGCTTTTTTTAAACCTACCTAAAACACACTGACACTACTGACACCCTGACCTTGACCCAAACGCTAACCCTGGCACTAACCTAGATCAAACCTTGATCAGGGCATTTTTTTTTTCTACACAGACTTTTTTTTTGCTCTATCTCTGCAAGGACAGAGAGTGATACAATTTTTCTCTCTTGTCTATTCATAGAGACAGAAAACACAGGGGTAGGCTTCACAGTGACTGATCACTGTAATAGCCAATCAGAGGTCATCACAGTGATCAGGTGACCCGGAATTGGACAATCCAGGTCCCGATCCAGGTTCCGATCTTTAGAATGGGGCGCGGCCCACGTTGAGACCCTGGTTTCCGAGCTGGGAGCTTGCCCTGAGCGGCCATGTTGTTGGTGAGTATCGGGCGGACTAACAATGTCCACTCATTATATGGTGTACCGTAGCATATACGCTGCCGCTGTTCTGTTAAAACAGCCAACTCGTCCAAATCTCCAATTATTGGTGCTCTAGAGTCAGTGGAAGTGACGTGGTTGGAGATTTTGGCGAGTTGCAGTTTATGGCAGAACACCGGCTCGGTTCTTCACATTGTTGCTCAGGGATGGCGGATCAGGAACCCACAATCTGGGCTTGCCCACCTACTATCCCAGAGCAGGAGGTGGTGGGTCACATCAGAGGGCGCTGCGGGAAAGCAGTTGGGCACCCCTAGTATACAGTATAATATTTATGTTTTTTGTGTTTTACAATTTTGATGATGGTTTTTTTCTAATATGGTATTTGAACCCATCTAAAGATCTGAAGTGTGGGACAGTAATGTTCTTATAAATTGTTCATTATATACTTTTTTGTTCAATTTATCTTTATTGTTTCCACATATAGAAAAGTTACATCTTCATCAATGCACATAGAGGCTTATAATAATAAATATTTTTAGAGTATATCATGCGTAACGAAAGTTTTAATGCAGCCAAATCTTGTTTACCTGTTTTCTAACATATACAGTGTGAAGCAAAGATCAAGTCATTTAATAATGAAGTAATGGCAAAAGGGAATCAGTTGTGGGAGGAGTGTTGCTCTTACGTGCCAAATTGTTCATGAAATATTTTATTTGGATCTATTTGTAAGATGTATGCATCTGGTGAAAACTGGTACCTCTATTTTCCTTACCTTTGATGGAGTTCTTAGAGTAACTCCACTTTTATTGAGAAAAAAACATTCCCCTCTGAGTGATCTATGTACATTACAAAGATTTGTTTGTTTCTCTGTGCCCCTGTGTGGAAGTGAGTCTAATGGGAGTGGTTTATTAATTATCAACCAGCTGCTGCACCTGCAAAGCTTTAATGAGGAAAATCGCAGGGCCTTCATCCCTTTAGACATGTTTTCCTATTTGGATTATCTCACCAAAAATGATATTTCTGTTGCAGGGGATGCCTGAAATTCTGCGTACAGAACACCTCCAGGTAGCCATATTGCATTGCATCTTACAGAAAAAACAGAGCTGCAGATTGAAAGGGAAAGGTAATGTTGCACTGCCCCCTAAGGGTTTGCTTAAAATTGCATTTTCTTCTGTGCAGCCTTGACCCTGTGAACTTTACAGCCCTCCCGGCATGTTGTGTGTACCTTTAAATGACACACAGACACAATGCAAATAGTTTTAACTCTCTCAGATTTACTTAATCAAGGGGAGAGATTTAAAAGGAGGATTAGTCAGCCAAACCCTGGTTACAGCCAAGACTAGGTTGAAATAGTTCTTAAAGCAGTCAAATAACAGTTAGCAGTGACAAGTAAATTATACCAATATACACAATAACAAATGAATCCCTTGAGAAAGCTACTGGCGGCTATATGGAGTACTTCTGCTTAAAAAGGAACCCCGGGCTGGCCTATAATACCTTTAATCCTAATGAGAAATAATGTAATATAGATACCAGTAACGTGTCCCCTTTAAGAGTAATAAATAGCAATGTTATAAATGCAAGGCCTTGCGACTATCTTCACCAGCAGTTGGAGCTCATAGAACAAGAATTCCTTAGTGTGACAAAGTGATGGCAAACAAGGTAAGACAGCTGGTTATAGCAATCCTCTAGGGAATCCAGATAAGTGTTGTCTGTGCACAGCATTCAGAGTGTAGTATTAATGACTGGCAGTGGGATCTTTGGGTAAGGGCCCTTTCACCAATCCTGATACTGTTCAGCAGCCTTCAGGTGGACAATCAAACAAGAGATGGTGATCGTGACTTAGTGAGCTGCAGGGCGCCTTTCAGGTAGTGTGCGACGTTTAATCCACTGGGGCTGGAGCCATAAGGCTGTGCACTGCGTGGTAGGCCGCCGTCTCCTCACACAGCGGTGAAATGGTGTTCACATGATGGGATCCAGGAATCTAGAGAGCGCAGTCCCAGTCAGCAGATCTCTTTATAGTCTCTCCCACAATTCTCCCCTAGAGCAGATAGCTTGCTGGGAAGTGTAGTCCATGGTCAGTTCTGCAGTTCAGCGATGTCTGTTCGGAAGACTACAGTTCCCACAATGCTTTTCTTCAGGCTCAGAAATGTGATGTCAGTAATCCGAGCCCAGCACTAGGGGGATACAGAAACAGTCTGGGACAGCAGGAGGCAAGTCTGCAAAATCAGATGCTATAGTCCGCTCCCAGGTACAGTCATTTTTAATAACATTCAATTACAATATGATTTGTGTCGCAATTGTTCAGTATATGCTATAATATTATTTTTTTTATTTGCTATTTCATTCCCACGAAAATGGAGTTGCTCTTTAAATTAAAAAAATATTTTTTTTATGTGGACTTTTATAGATGCTTCCTATTTCCTTTGTATACCAAAGCTGAGTTTGTTGCATGATGCATCATATAGTAACTTACCCTGATTTTCTTTTGTCTTTATTCTCTCTGACTTTAGAATAGTTGTGAATATGACTGTTATGTAAAACAAAAAAAACAAAAAAAGGAAAAAGGGGAATTGTTAGTGAACAGAAACACAAACCGACTTTCAGTTTAAACCACTAACACATTAATGAAAAAAATAGAATTGAGCTATTCCATAACCTACCCTTTAATGGTATCACATTCTCAAAAGTTGTGGGCGATGGTGTCGTCGAAGATCTGCAACCATTCTTTGTTCTGCATTTGTTTATGACTGTTTTATATTTTTGGTTATTTATGGTTTTGTTTAATAAAAGGCCGAACTTCGGCTCTGGTGTCGTTATTCAAAGATAAGGGGGTGGTGATGGGTGCAGAGTTATGAGAAGAATGGAAAACAGGTGAGATCTGAACTACCATAGTCAAGCCACCCAGGGTAGGAGGGTTTTTACTATGCGATTGACTGCCATAGGGAAGGCATGCAGAAACAGGGATATTTATGTGTAGAAAACAGTCCTGTATTACAAGTGCAGCTTGTAAGACCCAAATATATTATACAGCCTCCCCAGTGTGATTAAGTTAAAATCTTCATTGATCAGAACGTTAGCTAAAACTGGGAATATGAAACTAGATGTTAGCTGAACACCCCAGAGGACTGTGTACAGCATGGCCTTTGCTTTCAACAAAGACTTAAGCAAAGTGTGTGGAGGATGAGCAAAGTTGTTTTGATACCAACACAAACAAGTCTAATTATTAAACACCAACTAGAGTGTAAAAGAAGCTGTCTGGCCAGTTCACTTTCTATTCCTCAGAGGAGTCAGATGAGAGCCTCTGAGAACTCTGTGCACTAAATACCATCAGATTTCTGACAGCGTCATGCCTTTCAGGCCTTGCTTTAATTGCTTCTTTTCTTACTCATCTTTGGCAATTAAAAATACTCATAATAATTTCTTAACCCACACAATACTGCAAGGGAAGTTTTTCTTCAATAAGGGCACACAGGACAATGGATTTTTATGACATTCATCAGATGTACTTTGAGCAACGTACACTTTTTGCATTCAGTACAGTCATTTTTTTCCTTAAAAAGGCATATCTAGATAATAGGGTGAAGAAACTATCTACAATCTCAACCTTGATCTCCAGTAAGTAGTGAGGATATAGCAAGGGCAGTAGATTTCTGGTGCCATGCAGGTCTCCAGCGGATCTACCAGTGTATCTGCTTCCCTGTACATTCCATGTGGGCAAACAGATACAATCTGACAGGAAGAGAGAATGAACTACCACATCGCTCCACAACGCCATGGTAGTTCCTTGAAAACTACAAGCCGACAGCCACAAAGGCTATTTGGTCTTGTAGTTTTTCTATTCACAGAACACTGTGAATAGATGATGTGGCCGAGCAGACAGATCCCCACATGGCTGCGTTTATTGCAGAGTGTGACAGCTACGGGGGGGGGGGGGATCCCCCATCAGCTGTCAGAATGGGGGATCGGGGGGGAGTGGGGGCCGATACATTTGTAACATGTTACATGTTACACCCCTGAATATGTTACAAAAGGTGAACTTATCCTTTAACCTCCCTGGCGGTGTTCTCGAGTGTGGCTCAGGGTTAAATTTCAGCACCATTAGCAGTAACCTCGAGCCACACCCGGGATTGCATTGCAGGATCCTGGTGCGGTGTACTTACCTTGTCCCCAGGATCCTGCGATGTCCCCCCGCTGTGTTCGTGGGCTCTGTCCTCCGCCCGAAGCCTCTCTGTGACGGGCTCCATTCCCTGTGAGCGCCGCAACGCACGGGGGGCGGAGCCCGGCAGCAAATTAAAAAAAGTGAAAAATCATAACACATACAGTACAGTGCAATCTTACAGATTACATTACTGTATGAAATTATTTCATATCCCTTTTGTCCCCAATGAGTTGTCCAATGCCCTGCATGCAGTTTTATATTATATATACTGTTCTTTCTGCCTGGAAACTTGAGATTGTCCATAGCAACCAAAAAGTGTCCCTTTACGTCAAAAGTGGTTTTAGAGCAGCTAGAAAACAGCGATAGTAAATTAGAACACTTGCAGAATTGAGCGATAGTGAATCGAGGGGAAATTAATTTTATTATTATTATTTTTTATAATTATTTATATTTATTTATTATATTATAATTTATGATTTTGTGTTTCAAACTTCATCATACCCGGGATATCTACTAGACTCTTGGTGGACAGATTTAAGTGTGTTATTGCTAAGAATTACAGGCCTACAATATAAAATGCCAAATTTCTATGCAAAATAATTGTACCGCTTTGAGACGCAAAAATCTGACATAATCATACCGCCAGGGTGGCTACAGAGTAACTCCACTTTTATTGAGAAAACAACATGCCCCTCTGGGTGATCTATGTATAGTGCAAGGATTTTGACAAACTTTGTTGCGGATTCCTACTTTTTGTTATTCTGAAGAAATGGCTGTTTGTTTGTCACTGTCCATGAGCAAAGTGAATGTGAATGGGAGTAATTTTATAATTATCAATCAGCTGCTGCACTTGCAGGGATCCAATGTGGAAAATGACAGATTCTGCATCCCTTTATAAATCATTTGCTTTTGAAATTATCTCAGCAAAAATTGCATTTTTGTTGCAGGGGGTGCCCAAAATCTGACTTGTATCTTGGTGGAGACTTCTGGGAAAATCAGTGAACCAATCACACATGCAGGAAATGCCATATCTGGGGAGTGCTCCATACACCATCTATGTGCAGACTTTCTCCAGGTAGCCATATTGCATTGCATTTTAGCCATAAACACATAGAAAGAACATACAGACCCCCATCTCTCGACAAGGCTGTAGTTTTAAGCCACCCCGCTAGGCTGCAGTGACATTGGTATTCTAGAGTTTCTGCCAGGAGTGAGCCAAGTACAGTACCAAATCTATAAACCCAGGGAAATGCCTTATTGCACAGGATATTTATTATTTAATAGTTATAATAATGCAGCACTAATTTCTCCTCTTTGTCTCCATTGCTCTGAGATTTGCAAATGTCTTGTTTCCGTTTTGCTCCTATTTTACCCTATCCTATTGTTTTGTTCTAGAATCATGTGAAAAACAAATTCCTGTTCACTTTAAATACCCAATTATATTCAAATTAAATGAATAAACAGGAATTAGATTTTCACATGATTGGATGGTTAACCACTTCCCGCCCATGCCAAAGCAGATGATGGCCGGGCAGTGGTTCAGTTATCCTGACTGGGCGTCATATGACGTCCAGCAGGATAACATGCCGCCGCGCGCCCGCGGGGGCGGGCATCGCGGCGATCGGTGGATCGGTGTGTCAGTCTGACACACCGCTACACCGATCTTGGTAAAGAGCCTCCGGCGGAGGCTCTTTACCACGTGATCAGCCGTGTCCAATCACGGCTGATCACGATGTCAATAGGAAGAGCCGTTTGCAGCCTCACTGTGCCCACCATTGCAGCCTCACCTGTGCCCACCATTGCAGCCTCACCTGTGCCCACCATTGCAGCCTCACCTGTGCCCACCATTGCAGCCTCACTGTGCCCACCATTGAAGCCTCACTGTGCCCACCATTGCAGCCTCACTGTGCCCATCATTGCATCCTCACCTGGGCAGAGGAAGAGAGAGGGCAGCCGGATCATGAGTGGTGGAAGAGGAGAGTGGCGGGGTCATAGAGCGGGATAGCAGGCCGCAACAGCTTATATTACAATTGCCTCTGCTCGCCGTGATACAGAGCCCCGCCTCCTCCTGACCCGGAGTCAGTGATAGACACAATGCTGGGATGCGTTCTGTCTATCACAGGCTCTGGGTCAGGAGGAGGCGGGGCTGTGTATGATGATGAGTGGAGTGGAGGAACTACTAGCCAGGCCTCAAGGGTTACTCGCCACCAGTTGCCCCACCCATCAAATACCCTGCCCTGCCCCTAATTCCGCCCCTAAACACACCCTCATAAATTATCTAATGAAATAACACTTAAATGTTTTATGCAGAATTAAGTTACAAAAATAAATATTAACAACAACTTTGTCAGTGCCCCTCAGCACAGCCTCACCAGTGCCCATCAATGCAGGCTCACCTGTGTCTATCAATGCAGCCTTGTCAGTGGCCATCAATGCAGCGTGACCTGTGCCCATCATTGCAGCATGACCTGTGCCCACAATTGCAACATGACCTGTGCCCACAATTGCAGCATGACCTGTGCCCACCATTGCAGCCTCACTGTGCCCATCATTGCATCCTCACCTGTGCCCACCATTGCATCCTCACTGTGCCCACCATTGCAGCCTCACCTGTGCCCACCATTGCAGCCTCACCTGTGCCCACCATTGCAGCCTCACCTGTGCCCACCATTGCAGCCTCACTGTGCCCACCATTGAAGCCACACTGTGCCCACCATTGCAGCCTAACTGTGCCCATCATTGCATCCTCACCTGGGCAGAGGAAGAGAGAGGGCAGCCGGATCATGAGTGGAGGACGAGGAGAGCGGCGGGGTCACAGAGCGGGATAGCAGGCCGCAACAGCTTATATTACAATTGCCTCTGCTCGCCGTAATACAGAGCCCCGCCTCCTCCTGACCCGGAGTCAGTGATAGACACAATGCTGGGATGCGTTCTGTCTATCACAGGCTCCGGGTCAGGAGGAGGCGGGGCTGTGTATGATGATGAGTGGAGTGGAGGCAATTGTAATGTAAGCTGTAACAGCAGGCTATCCAGCTCTGTGATGTCATTTTCCTCCATGCTTTCTCTCCCTGTGGCGATCGCTCAGAGAATGGCTCCTGATTAACTCTGCCTGCCGGTTGTGCTTGCCCCCCCACTCCCAGGCAGCCCAGGTCCTTGCCAGCCCTCATTTTCCACTCACAAAATTCGAGTAGGCAAGTGGAAAATTTGAGGGCTGCTCTAACATATTGATAACATTCCTTTAAATTATTACACTTTAAAGTAATACTAATGTTTGTTTGTTTTTATAAATTAAAATAATAAACATGTTATACTTACCTGCCGGCACTCCTGGCTTCATCTCTTAAAGTGGTTGTAAACCTAGGTACACCACTTTTACCTACAGGTAAGCCTATAATAAGGCTTACCTGTAGGTACTGGAAATATCTCCTAAACCTGCACAGTATAGGAGATATTTACCATATACGCTGAAGAAAGGACACGATCATGCCGTTTATAAGGGGCTCATGCCGTGACCGGAAGGAAGAGGGGTGAACTTAGATGCGGCCACCAGCAAAGACATTGCAGACATTGCGGGCTTCATTTGCAGGTAAGTTCAACATAATGGGCTAGTATGCAATGCATACTAGTCCATTATGCTTTTACTTTGCAGGGGAAAAAAGAGGAAGTAAAACCTATCAGGGCAAGTGCTCCCATAGAAAGCTGTTTTCTATGGCATGTGGGCTCCCTCCCTAACCTTCCTGTAGCCACAGACAGGGCAGCTCGGCCCCGGCTCCCACATTACAGAATTTGATTGACAGCAGCAGGAACCAATAGATCCCCTCCTATCAATCTGCCCAGTGAGAAGGGAGAAAGCGGAATGAGGCGCTGCTCTCGTGCATATCGCTGGATCGAGATGGGGCTCAGGTAAATTTAGTAGGGGTGGGGGAGCCTCTGGCATAGAAGTTTTTTACCTTAATGCATAGAATGCATTAAACTAAAAAACCTTCAGCCCAACTTAAAGGTAGGTAATTTGTTTACATTCTGAAAAAACAAGCTGCTCCTTGTGTGATCCTTGTGTTATGTCTTCAGTCCCACTGAACAGGTTAACAGTTTAACAGCTCCACTAAGGTACTTTTTTTTTCAATTTCTTTATTGATTTTCTTTATATCCAAATATTTCATAAGCCAAGATACAATTCTCGCCATTACCCTTACATATTACAGAATACATTTTACAATGTAGCAACAAAATGTTTCAACTGGGAGTACCGCCATTCATCTATTACCAATGAGTCTTGTGTTTTCAATCCTGAAATGTGCATATTTTACCTTTCTCCACTATATCTTTTAACTGTGCATTATCTTTTTGTATCTTTTTTTTATCCAATTTCCGGCCTGTCTCCCTTTCCCTGGTGGAAAGCAATTTGTGTCTCTGACTGGTATCAAAAGTGAATTACATTCCCATTTTTCCTTTTTGTGCATCATATCCCAGATTGCTAGTGCTTTCTGTATTATATCATGTGTGTTCTCACTCAGTTCTCTTATGCCGTGTACACACAACGTACTTTACGACGGACTTTCTGAATGAACGGACTTGCCTACACACAATCCACCAAAGTCTGTCGAATTCGTACGTGATGACGTACGACCGGACTAAAATAAGGAAGTTCATAGCCAGTAGCCAATAACTGCCCTAGCATGGCATTTTGTCCGTCGAACTAGCATACAGACGAGCAGACTTTTCGACTGGACTCGAGTTTGACGGATAGATTTAAAACATGTTTCAAATCTAAGTCCGTCCAACTTTTGAGCAAACAAAGTCCGCTGGAGCCCACACACGATCGAATTGTCCGACGAAATCCCGTCCGCCGGGCAAAGTCTGCCGTAAAGTCCGCTCGTGTGTACGCGGCATTAGTTGTGCAGGTATTCATCTTACTTTCCTAAGCGTAGCATTACTAATCGTGTTTTCCAATTTAACCCATGTTTTTTCTTTATTGTTTTTTGCCCATTCTAACACCTGTGATAGTAGAATAGCATTATAATAGTTCTTAAGGTCTGGTACCCTCAGTCCCCCTTGCCCCTTCTCCTTAGTCAGTACTGTCAAGCTTATTCAAGGCTTCTTTTTCTGCCAAATAAACCTTAAGAGTATCGTTTTTAGTGTTTTAAAATATACCTGTGGGAGGGGGATCGGTAGCATTTGCATCTTATACATAATCTTTGGTAGAATTCTGCCTATCCAAGACAAGTATCTTGTTGCGATTTTATTTAATTCTGTTTTTATTTTGTCCAGTAGCAGGGTGAAATTCGTTTGATATATTGTCTCAGTGGATGGTGTCATTTTTACTCTTAAGTATTTTAAATCCATTTTTCTCCAAATAAATAGGAACTCATATTGGCATATCTGCTCGTCCTGCTTCCTCACGTTAATATTTAGGATCTCTGATTTTGAAGAGTTCATTTAAACGTTTGATATATCTCCGTATGTTTTTAAGGCTTTCATTAAATTGGGCAGGGTTATTCTGGGACTAGTTATATAAAACAGAATATCATTGGCATAAGCCGCCAATTTGTGTTCCTTGTCCCCTATCTTAATCCTCCTTATGTCTGGGTTCTGTCTAATCCCTGCCAAAAGCAGTTCTAAAGACAGAACAAACAACAAGGGGGACAGGGGGAACCCCTGTCTCGTCCCGTTGTACATCCCGGAGGGCTCATAGACTGTCCTGTTTACCTTTACCCTCGCTGTGGGCTGATTATATAGTGCTTTAATCCAGTGGGTCATCTTTGGGCCTAATCCCATTACCTCTAATGTGTGCTGCATGAATCCCCAGTCTAATCTATCAAACGCTTTTTCAGCGTCTATTAAAAGCAGCAGTCCTGGGGATTTACTTACTTTTATTTTCTGCACTACTAAGGCCCCTTTCACACGAGGCGGACTCCGTTTCTACGGAGCCTGCCTCGGTCCGCCGGCTCAGCGGGAGATCTGTCCGTTGATCTCCGCTGAGCCGGCGGATGACAGGTCCCTCTCTGCTCACTGAGCGGGGAGGGGCTTGTCAGGCGCCGCTGCCGCCTATGGAGGGATCGGACGAAAACGGACTACGTGTCCGTTTTCGTCAGATCTCACCCGATCCGTTTCGCCAGCGACGGACCTGGACGTAGAGCCATCCGTCTGCTTCTAGCGGATCGGACGGGGTCGGATGTCAGCGGACATGTTTCCGCTGACATCCGACGCCCCATAGGCTAACATGGATCGCCCGTTCAGGTCCGCCGTCAAAACTGACAGGCGGACCTGAACGGTCCGATCGTGTGAAAGGGGCCTAAGAGTGTTCTAACTCCATTATCTATACTTTCTCTTCCTGGGATGAATCCCACTTGGTCTGCATGTACCAAGTCGTTCATTACCATTTTCATCCCACCGGCCAATACCTTGGTGAATAATTTCATATTGGCATTCAGCAGTGAGATGGGTCTATAACTTGAACATATTGAGGCATCTTTTCCTTCCTTTGGGATGACGGTGATTGTGGCCTCCAGAGCTTCCCTCCTCATCCCCCAGTTTGTTCCTATCCCATTCATATAGGAGCATAGTTTGGGGATTAAAATATCCTTACATCTTTTGTAAAAGTATGTCGTCAGCCTGTTTGGGCCTGGGCTTTTCCCTGCAGGTCAGTCTTTTAAGATCTTATTAATCTCTTCTTCCGTTATGGGATCCTCTAGGACACTAAGTTTATCTTCCGAGATCTTATTTAGACCTATTTCTTTTAGAAATACATTTGTTTTTTTCTCGTTTACAAAAGTTTTATTTGGAAGTTCAAGTAAACATAAAAAGAGTATAGTTATAAAAAAAGCATATAACAGTAATATATAACTTTCATTTAAGCAGGGGTATGATATCAAGTTACAGAAAAAATAGTAAATAATAATGATGAAATTTTCAGGAGTGATAAGTAAGATGGTGAGTCTCAAGTATAAAGTGTTATAGGGAAATGGGGGTGAAGTTATATTGGTATATGTTAGGATGGATTCCAGTAAGACCATTTCCTCTTATGAATATGAGTTGAATCATTAAGAGTGTGGTATAGCCATTCTGAAAGTTTAAGAGATTCCATTCTGGTAACTACTTGTTGCCAAGGTAGATTATTGGATTTCCAGTTGTAAGCTATCATCCAGTGGATGGAACTGCATAGTGAGTGAAATAATTTCATGCAAGGAGAGGGAATGTTTGGTATGTTTGCAAATAGTAAACACATCTGGGGGGTGGGAATGATTTTTTGTTTGGAGGAGTTTTCAATTATATCAATGGCGTTGCACTATATTTGATTAAGGTGAATGCAATTCCAAAATGTGTGCATGAGTGTACCAGGTTCCGCACATCCCCTAAAACAATTTGGAGAGATTGATGGGTAGTATGTGTGAAGTTTAGAAGGGGTTAGGTACCATCTGGAGAATATTTTTATTGGAGTTTCTCTAAATGAGATGGCTTTGTTACTTTTGCGAAGGTTGTCTGACATGGAGTCCACTCATCGACGCTAAATGAGACTCCTACATCCAATTCCCATTTAAGCATCTGTATGGCTTTATCTGGTATTCCAATGTTGTTAAGATAATTGTATAATCTTGAGATGAGGCCTCTGTCTCTGGATGAAGAGATACAGATTTGTTCAAAGGTAGTGTTGGAGGGGTGTGTTGTGAGTGCGAAATATTCAGCGTAAAAGGTTTTAATTAGATGGCAATGGTGGAGTTCGGAGGAAGGGAGGCCATAGGTAGTTTGTAATGTGGAGAATAGGATAAATTCCCATTTTAATTGTAAGGATCTAAGTGTGGTTAGATTTTTGTTGATCCAGGGAGAGAAGGAGTGTCTGTTGCTATAGGCATAAGGAAATCTAGGGTCTCCTAAGAAAGAGGCTAAGGGGGGGAGTGGTTGAGGAGCGATTAAATGTATCTTTGTGCCTATTCCAAAGTTGATCAAATTGAGCAATGATAATATTGTGTTTAGTGAGTTTACTATAGGAGGTGATGTTGGACCATAATATTCCCTGTAAATGTAGTGGGGATATGGAAATGGTTTCAAATTTTTTCCATGGGGTCTCCTGGGTGGGGGTGAACCAATGTGGATTGAGATCTATGCATAAGGGCATAGCTGCATCTGGGTTTTTTTCCGGCCCATATAAATTTGTTAATAATTCTTTGAATAGAATTCAATTTAGATTTTGGGAAGGGCACTAAAATAATATAAGAGTTTAGGGAGGATTGTCATTTTAATGGCACATATTCTACCCAGAAAAGAAATATGGAAAGATGACCAGGAATTAAGAAGAGAGGTGATCTGAGAAAATAGTGGGATATAATTGGGTTTATATAAAAGGTTGTGTGTTGAGGTAACTGTTACACCAAGAGATTGGGGACACCATATAAATGGAAAATTATTTGATAATAAAATTTGAGTATTTTGGGAGTAGTTAATTGGTAGAGCTGGACATTTATTAGTATTAATTTTAAGGCCTGAAATGGTGTGGAAAAGTTTGAGTTCTTTAAGGAGAGATGGAATAGAGGTAAGGGGCTCTGTAAGGAATATAAGGGCATCATTAGCATATAAGCTGAGTTTGAATTTGCTATTTCCCTTAGTGTATCCTTTTATGTCAATGCTATTTCTGATCTTGTGGGCTAATGGTTCGATTGCAAGGGCAAAAAAGAATGGTGATAGGGGGCAGCCCTGTCTAGTCCCTCTACTAAGGGGGAAGAAATCAGAGTTGTGACCCAGGATTTTAATTCTGGTTTGAGGAGCGTGATATAATGCATTAAATCCTCATAGGAATTTATCTGAAATCCCATATTTAAGCAGTATGAAGTTGAGGTATGACCAGTTGACACTGTCAAACGCCTTATGTATATCTAAACTAAGGAGGCAAAGTTGGCGAGAGTGTAGATTTGCATCTTGTATTATATTAGTGACAAGTCTAATGTTATCAACAATCTGTCGGCCGGGGATGAAACCAGTTTGGTCAATGTGAATTAAATTTGTGATGACAGTTGCCAATCTGTCAGAGAGTAGTCTCCCAAAAATGTTAAGGTTCTTGTTAAGAACCGATATAGGGCGATAATTCTGAGGGAGGGAGTGGTCTTTGTGTGGTTTAGGGATAAGAGAAAGATTGACTAGAAGCATCTCATCTGGGAAGTGATTGCCATTGAGAATGTGATTAAAGAGGTTAGTCGGGTGGGGGGTTAAAAGGGAGGCAAATTTTTTATAATATGAAGATGAGAAGCCATCTGGACCAGGGGCTGTAGAAGACTTGAGATATTTAATTATTCTAATTATTTCTAATTCAGTACAGGGGGCATTAAGAGATTCAATTTGCTGTGAGTTAAGAGAGGGTATTTGAATAACATCTAGCCATGATTTAGAGGTATGATCAAGAGGGGGTTGTGGGCTAGAAAGTAAGTCTTTGTAGAATGAGGAAAATATATTTAAAACTTCATGAGGATGGGTGATCATGCTTCCAGCTTGATCTCTAAGTTTATATGTGTGTGGGGGTTTGTGTTCATGGTTAAGTTTTTTGGCGAACATGGCTGATGGGGAATTACTATGTAATAAAAATTTGGCTTTAGAAAATCTAAGAGATTTTTCTGTGTTTGCTGATAGGATAAGGTCTAAAGCTTTCCGTTTGTCTTGGATCTGTTTTGTGAGTTCTTGAGAAGGAGCATGTTCTAGTTTATTGTAAAGGTGATTTAGATCTTTAGTGAGATTTTTGATGTTTGTGAGTCTTTCTCTATTTCTGTTTGCGGCTAGGCTAATTAGGTGACCTCGTAGAACAGCTTTATGAGCCACCCAAAGTGTTGTGGGAGGGGTTTCATCATTGATGTTGTCTGTGAAATTGTTTTCAATGTGTGTTGAAATAGATTGTGTTATTAAAGGATCAGATAAAATTGAGTCATTTAGCCGCCAGTTGTAGGGGGAAGGTGAGAGTCCTATATGAGAAGTTTCAAATTAGGTGATATAATGATCTGGCCAAGGACAGGGGTGGATAAGGGCTTTGGAGGAGTTAGCTAAAAGTATGGGGGTGCAGAATACATAATCAAGTCTGGCATAGACTTTACGATGGTGTGAGTAATGTGTATAGGCTTTAATCCCAACATTATGGGCCCTCCAAGAGTCAATAAGTTGGAATTTGTTAATGGATCGGTTCAAGGATTTAGAGAAAGCTTTGGTGGATGAAGTTACTTTACTTCTATCTAGAGCCGGGTGTGCTGTTAGATTAAAATCTCCGCCTAGAATTATGTGGGGAGAGCTATATTGGTCAAGGGTATCGAAAAAATTCAGGAAGAAGGTAGATTGAGATTCCTTAGGGGCATAAATCAATGCTATAGTAATCGCTTTTTTATTTATTAGACCTTTAATGATGATGTAGCGGCTATCCACGTCTTTGTAAATATTTTGTATGTCTAAAATAATGGTATTGCGGATGAAGAGGGCTATACCGCGGGTTTTGTTATGGAAAGTGGTATAGTAAAATTGGTTGTAAGTCTTGTCAAAATAGTTTGGGTGGTTGGAGGAGGAAAATGTGTTTCTTGCATGAGTATGATATCTGCCCCTAGTCTCTTGTAGTGTTGGAAGGCTTTTTTCCTTTTATGGGGTGAATTGAAACCCTGTACATTATGAGATAGGACTTTAGGAACCATTGGTCATGGGTAGGTGATAATGTTTATGAAAAAATTCTATCTTATAACTATAAAGTGATATAGATGAGAAGAGTTCATGTGTGCGTAAAGGAGATTTAGTGTCTATTGTTTTTAAAGATTGAGAAAGATTATGCCGTGAAAATTGAGAGCATAACTTAGGATGCATATCACTTCCTGAGAATAAATTGTCGTAACAAAGAGGAATATAACATTGTTTTTTCCATTGTAACTGGGAAATATTATTATAACTTCCGATTTTCAAAATGAATTTGTCAATGGCCTTAGAGGCAAAGTTAGCATGTAAGGTAAGAAAATATAACAGGAACAAAGGGACAAGAAACATCTTGTCACTAAAATATGAACTCAAATCCAAAGGACAAATATCACCTAAACCTGTGAACATGATCAGGTGCAGCATCCTCACAAGTAAGGATGACGCAGTTAACTGCATGAGCAGGAGGGGGGACAATCCAGTGACGGTGGACGTAACAGACTATTATATTAAACTAGAATTAAACATCATGTAATAACAACTAGGGGGATAAATAGATCTTTCCAAGTTATCAAATATAACTTATATGTTAGGGAGATTGGAGAGAATGTGAACCATCTTAGATTTGCAGCATATCCAACAATAACATATGACTTAATAGGTATCAGAAAGATATAAATAAATTAGAATTTTAAAGGGGAAGGGGGAGGGGGGGGAGATGGGGGGAGGGGTGGATGGGGAGGGGAAAGGGAGAAGAGGGGGGAGAAGGGAGGAGGAGGGGGGAAGTGGGGGGAAAACTTATTTTCTTCTGTTCTTTTTCTTGCATTACGTCTTAGAGCCGGCGATGAAAGCAAGATTCGGACGGTAAGAAAAATAAAGGTGGTAGTTTAAAAACATGAGGTGTAGTAACAGTGTTGAGTATGTTCTCTTCAAAACAAGGGAAGGGGTTGTAGGTATAATTATTGTTTGTATTCACTGTTGGGGTACTGCAAAGGCAGTGTAAGGCATCGTGGGGATCTGCTTAAAAGAATGTCCAAGTTCTTACAGTAAATGTTCAGGATGCTTGATCTTGAAAAGGTTGGCGCCATCTTCTTTGATCATTAGTATTGCGTCTGGAGGACGGGGTAAACCAAATTGGGGAGGGTCTTGGGGTTGAAGAGAAATGGTTGGGAGGTTCTGGTTCCAGCAGGCCCAGTTTTACAAGCAATTCTTTGCCCTCGATGACATTGTACACTGTGTATGTAGAGCCATTATATGGGATTGTGACTTCCTTCATCCTGCGTCTTCTGTCTAAGGTGGCAGGAGAGATGTCAGGGTAAATCTGCAGCTTTTTACCATCCAGGGCAATATTTGGGGAGATCCTTGAAGCACGCATGATTTCTTTTTTCACCAAGAAATCCTTCATGCACATGATAATGTCTCTGGGTGGTTTATCTGGTGTGGGCTTAGGGCGTAAAGCTCTGTGTATTCTGTCACACGTAAATGCATAATCTTTTCTTAAATCATTATGCGCAAGTGAGAGTTCATCATGTTTAGTATCCAAGATGTCTGTGCGGCTGCCTATACCAGCAATCTCTTGAGACAGGGCAGTGGTGGATTTATTCACCTCACTCTCAATCTTGTCAACCAGTTTGTAAAAAATGGCTGTAAGACTGGCATCCAGGTCTGCTTTAGATAGGGGAGAGGTGTACTTACAGTTCCCATTGTTGAGGGAGAGGATGGATGGATTGGATGGATGTTTCCCTGAGGCCGCGTGAGAGCTGGCGCCGGTGCCATCTTGGGACATCCTCTTGCTTTGTCTGGCTGTAGCGTCCAGAAGAAAGTGTGTGAGGTTGTGCTGTGAGCGGCTAAGAAGCCTGGATCTTATCGCTGGCATGCACGGAGGTGTTGCCCAGGGATGGGTGCCGTTTACGTCAGTGTGAGAGCGGTATGGCCCTGGTTATTCAGCCTGCACTGACCAGCTCAGACGAAGCTGAAGCTACTTGCGTCCTTTCCGCATCGCGCTGCGCATGCGCCCCCCACATTTGTTTTTTCTAACCTCTCTTTTTCACTTTCTGGTGTCTCCTTTTGGTTAATTGAGTACAATTTACTGTAATATTTCTGAAATACCCTTGTTATTTCTGCTGTTGTGTATACCATTTCCCCAGTGCTAGTTTGTATTTTCTCTACGTAGTTAGCTGTTTTTTTCTTTTTTAATAGTTTAGTCAGGAGCTTCCCTGTCTTATTCCCCCATTGATACCTCTCTATCTTGATTCTATTAAAGGCCATTCGGGTTTCCTGTTCTATTAGCTCTTTGAGTTCCTTCCTTTTTAAGGTGGCCGCCTGTAATATTTCACATTCACCCTTTTTTTTATGTTGCTGTTCTAAGTCGAAAATTCTTTGGATAATACTTCCCTTTACCTTACTCTCTCCTTTTTTCTTTCCGCTCCTATCGCGATCAAGATTCCTCTTATATATGCCTTATGGGCTTCCCATAATGTGGCTTCTGATATTTCTTCGGTATCATTTATTTTAAAGTACTGCTCTATCTCTTTTTTATCCTATCTTCAGCTACTTTATCCTGGATTAGTTCTTCGCTTAGTCTCCATATATTAGTTCTATTTTGGACCCTCTCTATCTTCATTTCCATTGTCACTAGGGCATGGTCTGAGAAGGTTGTAATTTCAATGTTCGTACTAATCACTGACTCCAGCAGCCTATGTTCAATCAGAAAATAATAAATTCTTGAATACGTCCCATGTACAGAGCAGTGAAATGTAAAGTCTCGTGTTTTAGCATGTTGTATTCTCCATACATCCATCAGTTGGTTTTAATGTAGCTTCTTTTTTAACATCTTCCACTGTACATTTGCTGTCCGCTGTACCTGGGACGTACTATCAGTCCTTGGTTCCATGCAGAAGTTAAAGTCTCCAGCCATAATTACTTCTCCTTTCTTGAACTTCACCTTTCTTTAACTGGGAAATCGTTTGAGATTATTTTAAGATTTGTTTCATGGGAGAAATGTGTCTACTGCAAGAAGACTACTTCTGCTTTAAGTTGCTTGATTTCTCTTAGTATATTAAATCTTTTTGTAGGTGTATTTAGCCCACGCATATTGTACGTCACAAAGTTTAATGTTGTCATCTTTGCTCATTGCACACCCTGTTCCAGCTCCCATCTTCTTGGTACAACCCGACCACTTGATCTGATTGATTATGCCCGTTTACCATATATGGTAGCCTTGCTGGAGGTTCAGTGAGCAAAAAGGTGTAATCGCTTCCATTATCAGCCTTAGTCTGGTTCAGAGAGGCTCCCCCACCCCCCCTTTACTTCCCCTCTTCCCCCCCTCCCTACCCCCCACCCCGTTTGGGGGGGGGGATTTGGTCTCCCCATTGCCAAAGGATCCGAGGCCCTCCTACTCCTTCCTGCCTTGCGGTTCTCCCCCCAGAGCTTGTGCTCTACCTATGAACCCCAATCCAAGCCGCTACCCCCCTATTTAGAGGTATCCCGTCGCCCGCTCAGCTCCCCAAGTCCTAGTGCTTTATTTCTATCCCCCCCTGTCCATTCCAGTCCGGTCCCCCTCCCCTTCTCCTCCTTCTATATTTTTTTCTTTGTTGATGATGTCTTTTTCTTTTTTAAGATCGGGTACCATTGTTATTGCTCCTCCGTATTTAGTGTTTTAGCCTGCGCTTCCCACCAGCCACCAGCCAGGGATCTCTAATAATGGAATATCCAATCTATTGCAAAATTTAGGCGTATCTTCTGGGAATCTAAAAGTTGCTGGACCGGCCCTCCTTTCGCCCTATTAAACAGGCTGGGAAACCCCAGGAGTATTGGATCTTATGCAATTTCATTTGTTCAAGTAAGGGTTTTAATATTCTTCTCCTTGTCAGAGTCTCTGATGCCAAGCCTGGGAATATCTGCAGTGTGGTCTCTTCGTACTTAACAGGCTGGTTGGATTTTAGGCCAACCCATATCTGATCTTTATCTTTATACTTACGGAATCTCGCATCTCTTGGAATTTCTCCTGCCATCTCTGCAGGTTTTCTGACCCCGTGTATTCTTTCAAACTTTATTTTTTCTGTCTCTGATAATCCCAGCAAAGGGCCAAATAATCTGTCCATTTTCTTGTAGATCTTCACTCTGTAAGTCAGGTAGACCCCGAATTCTTAGTTTTTTTCTCCTATTGAGATTTGCCTGGTCTTCTACTTTGTACATTGTGTACATTTGCTCTCTCTGTAACTGGTACAAATACATTCTGAAGCATTTTTTAAAATTTTTATGGTTACAATAATTATTTTGTATAAAACTGAATGGTGTATTTAGCTGACTTTAAAACACACATTTTTTTGCTCTTTACTGACATCTTGTGGCCTTTAACCTTAAAAGAAAAGTAATAAGCCAAACATATACCATATTATTTTATTATAAAATGCAGGCATTTGCATTACGCTCGCTGCACTGCGAGGGTGCTGATGCTCATGGCCGACGGTCGCAATGACCACCTGCCATGAGTGATCGCGGGCATGAGAGGCAGAACAGGGACGTGTGTGTGTAAACACAGAAATCCCTGTTCTGTTCTGTGAGGAGAGAAAGATCGTGAGTTCCTAATAGCTAGGAACCACAATCAGTCATCCCCTATAGTTCGTCCCCTCCCCCTACAGTTAGAACACACAGTCAGGGAACACAGTTAACCCCTTGATCGCCCCCTAGTGTTAACCCCATCCCTGCCAGTGACATTTATACAGTAATCAGTGCATTTTTTATAGCACTGATCGCTGTATAATTGTCAATCATCCCAAAAATGTGTCAAAAGTGTCCATAAGTCACCATAATGTCGCAGTCATGCTAAAAATCGCAGATCGTCACCATTACTAGTACACAAAAATAATACAAATGCCATAAATCTATCCCCTATTTTGTAGAAGCTATAACTTTTGCGCAAACCATTCAATATATGCTTATTGCGATTTTTATTACCAAGAATATGTAGAAGAATACATATCGGCCTAAACTGAGAATTTTTTTTTTTTTAAATTGGGGATATTTATTATAGAAAAAAGTACAAAATATTGTGTCTTTTTTCTAAATTGTCGCTCTTTTTTTGTTTATAGCGCAAAAAAAACCTCAGAGATGAACAAATACCACCAAAAGAAAACTCTATTTGTGGGAAAAAAAGGACGTCAATTTTGTTTGGGTACAGCGTCGCACGACCACGCAATTGTCAGCTAAAGCGACACAGTGCCGAATCACAAAAAATGCTCTGGTCATTGAGCAGCCAAATCTTCTGGGGCTGAAGTGGTTAAACCATTCTTTGTCGACTTTACATATGCTATTATTATATGCATAGTGCATATTCACTAGTACTGCTAAAATAAAAACTATGAAAGATGAAGATTCAAAGTACCAAGTAATTGTGCATAATTCAATTGTTAATAAATGTGATACAAAGTACAGGCAGTCTCCGAGTTGCATAATCCGTCAAAAACAGCTATTCCTTGGGATGATCTGCTTATGCGACGGCTTCCCTAGACATTTTTTCCTGTTGCCAAGGTAAGTGCTCATGCTGCAGACTCCCTGGTCGCTGGCTGCTGGCTGATGTCACTCTCTCTCTCTCTCCCTCTCTCATATCCATTGATGGTTCCTTTTCAGTTACCAAGTTGCTTTGCCATGGATGTGTCACCGCACCCCTCTGGCCAACCCTTACACTACAGGTAGGATTGGTTGTTACTTTCTCGCAGTCTGGCTTGGGTTTCTTTGTTAACCTTTTTCTTTCCTCTCAGTCCTTCTAGATCACCAACATACAGCACATGAAGATAAAGACCATCCTAGGTCACAACGCCATCATTCCTCTTCAAGTTCCAGATGCCATAGTTCACCCTCTAGATCTAGGCGTCACAGAGAAGAGCCCAAAGCCACATCTGGGCATTGCTCTCACTGCCATTCCAGCTGCTCTGAAAGCAAAGCTTGCTGGGGATGTGGGCTCAGGTCCCTGAGGGAAAATCGCTCTGTTAGCCATGCTATACCCGGACCGTGAATGAAAGAGAAGGTGGAGACCAACAGGTGGAGTCACTGGTCAGACGGGTGATCCAGGAATCCTTAAGTAAATTGGACTCTGGCCATACTCACAACCCTTCTGTTGACATAGTATCAACCCCTTTGGGGGATGATCTTAAAGCTCCAGGTCCCTTTCAACCGAGCGAATCTTCAGTTGAAGCCTCAGACAGTGAGGCGGAGGTGGATGACGCTGGCGTGGGTTTTGATTTTCTCCTAGTACCAGCTTGGTGAAATTATTACAGATAAATGGGGTGGTGTCCAGAGGAAGAATTCTTTGCTAACCAGCAAAGAATTCTTTGCTAAGTAGCAAAGATGTATCTCTTTAAAAGTGAGGATGTGAAACATCTGGAGTCGGCTCCTCTCATTGAAACAGCTCTAATGAAATTGGCGAGACACGTCATGCTCCTGCAGGAGGATACCCTATCCTTCAAGGATGGCCTAGAGAGGAAGATCAATACCGACCTCAAGCAGATTTACATCACAGCAGGTATGGCCTGTAAACCAGCCTTGGCCCTTGCAGCCCCGTCCAAAGCAATGGAGGCCTGGACGGATGACATGGATGCATCCTTAAGAAGCATCTCTGAAGAAGTGGCCAGGAGTTCACCTGTACATGAGCTGAAACTGGCATCAGCTTTTCTGCGGGAAGCTTCCCTTGACATAATTTGCTTGGTGGCACAGGTCATGCTCTCATCTGTCACGGCTAAGCGTGCCTTGTGGCTGCACCCGTGGATAGCCGATCCTGCCTCTAATGCAGGTTTCCTTTTGAGGCTTCCTCTCTCTTTGGGAACAAATTAGACAGTGCCATCACCTGTGCCATGGGGTGGTAAGTTGGGATTCCAGTCCCAGGATCGTCGCCTGCTAAGTCAGAAAAGAGTTCAGCCCAGGCCCATAGGCCTGGCAGTGAGTTCAGGAAGACCTGGCAGAGAAACCAGCCATTAGGCCAAAAGTTTTCAAAGAGAGCGTCTGCCGGTGGACAAGAAGCCTCTAAGTCCTTTTGATGTTGGGCCTGCCCAGGCGGAGCAAGTCAGGGCTCTCTTACTCCGCTTTCAGCACATCTGGGCAGCCTTTATCAAAGATTACTGGACCATCAAAACGGTCACCTCAGGTGACATGGCTGGACATTCAGCATCCCACCCACACTCCGGTTTGTACACACATCCTTGCCTCACTTGGAAGAGAAAAAGCAAGTCTTTCTGTCCCACACAGACTCTCTAGTGACTCAGGGCGCCGCCATACCAGTTCCAACCAGTGAAACATGAAGAGTGAGTATGGCCTCAGTAGAACCAGTGATAGTATAATTCAGTAATCAGTGCCATCATCCCGGTTGGAGCAACTAAAAAAATTAAATTAATTATAGGAGTGGAAGTGTGGAGGCAGTTGCTGCCACTTGCCTGAACCACACGTACACACCTATGAGTTGGGAGTTGGGACTACCTCGGCACCCGTTAGTAACAAGTAGTACAGGAGAGTTATATATAAAAAAAAAAAGTATAAACTTTAATAAATACAAAACATATTTGCAAAATAATACATACATAGAATACTAAAAGCAAATTAAATACACCACACTTAACACAAGCGTAAACGGATATAACCGTAAGGTTTCTTGTGGAGAGGGGTATCTAAGATGATTTCCTCACACTTAACACAAGTGTAAACGGATATAACCGTAAGGTTTCTTGTGGGGAGGGGTATCTAAGATGATTTCCTCAACCGGTTTTGCGGTTAAGACTGCTTCTTCAGGAGGGATAGGTCTAGAATAATAAACTTTAATTTAGACAAAAATGCACAAAAAAAGCAAAAAGAAATAATAAGCACAGTGCAAAAATAGTAACAACATAGAAGACTGGCTCACCAGCTCCAGCGGATTAAATGGGATAGTAGGACCCCACACAAATACCCCCATGGCGGACACGGGGGATTATGGACAAATTCTGGTTAAATAAAGAGTAATTGTAAGTAAATGGTAAAATATAAAATTAGGAAATTGGGGGGGTGCTCACCCAGATGAATTGAGAGGATGTCAAGGCTGGAAAGGTGGTGTGATGGGGCAAAAGGGGAGGAAAGAGAGGGGGGGAGGAAAAAAGTGGGGGAAGGGAGAGAGACAGGAGGGGGGAGGACAGGACAGGAGGAAAGAGAAAGAGGGAGGAAAAAAGAAGGGGAAAAAAGGGAAGGAAAGTGAAAGGGGGAAAGTGAAAGGGGGGAGGGGAAAAGGGGAGGAGTGGGAGAGGGAGGGAGGGGGGATAGAAACCGGATGGAAGGGAAGAGAAAGTGGGGGGGAAAGAAGGGGGAAGGGGAAAAAAGGGGCAGAAAAAAAGGGAAAGGGAAAAAAAAGAAAGTGAAGGGGGGGGAGGAAAAGGGGGGGGGGAGAAGGGGTTTAGGAGAGGGGAGGGGGGAGAGGGGGGAAGGCGGGAGAGGTGGAAGGAGAGGAAGGGAGAAGGGAGTAGGGGAAGAGGGAAAAAAGTGGGGGGAAGGGAGAAGGAGTGGGGAGGGGGGGGAAGGTAGTGGAAGGGGATGAGGAAGGGAAAGGATGGAGAGTGGAAGGGAAGGGGGAAAGGAAGTGAAGGGAAATTCCGATAGATCCTGGACATCAGGTGGTGGAGACATAAAACATTGAGATCAATGAATAAACCAGTGAGCACTCACCAATTAATTAGCTAGTCAATCATGCTGCATGGGCTGCCTATCTCAAGTATCATATCTGGTAATGGTCAGTCATTAAGATTGGTCCCAGGAAATGTCGAATGAACAATCCAATTTGGGGATGCAAGACAGCAAACCCATGTACCCAGATAATAATCAAGTCTATAATGTAGAAAAAGATAGGAGATCATACCTCTGAAGGTCAGCAGCTAACAGAAGTGGATAGAACAAAGGAACAGAAAGGGGATTGGATGAAAGATTTCAAGGTGTCTACTTGCCCCTCTTCATAGTTTTGAAGATGAACGGCTCCTGGAGACCAGTTATAGAGTTGATCCACTTGAATTCTTTCATCAAGAAAGAGAAATTCAAAATGGAGACACTATTCACAATCCGACAGGCAATTCAGCCAGGCGATTGGCTCATGTCCATAGATCCGAAGGACGTCTACTTCCATGTCCGGACAGCAGAAGAGTCCCAGAAATGTCTTTGCTTTGCTGTAGATCAAGTTCACCTTCAGTCTACCTGTCTCCCATTCTTGCTTACGACATCACCTTGTGTCTTTTCAAAACTCTTATTGGCTGTCATGGCTCTGATCAGGATCAGGGGTATTCTTCTGCATCATTATCTGGACGACCTGCTGTTACTATCTTAGGACAGGGAGCAACTGCTAGTCCACAGATCTCAGGTCGTCTCCACTCTACTCGAGTTTGGCTGGCTGTTGAACAGGGCGAAGAGCCACCTAGAACCCACACAGTCCCTGATATTCCTCAGGACATAATTCCATACACTCAGGTACACCATCTCCTTGCCCCTGGAGAAAGTTCTGGTGCATATCCGGGCCTCACAGTGTCTGAAGATCATTGGCAGCATGGTGGCCACAACACCTATGGTGAAACGGGCACAGTGGAAAATGTGATCCTTCCAGAAGGGCTTTCTCCAGCAGTGGAACCCAGGGTCACGAGATCATTCAATCCGAATAACCTCGTCCATGCAGGAGCGCCTTCCCTGGTGGCTGCAGCAGAGGAACCTCCTCAACTGTCACTCCATCGCCCCTATCTCTTGGATTACGATCACAACAGATGCCAGAAACAGGGGCTGGGGCGCTCACTGCCTGACAGAAGTAGCCCAAGGCAAATTGAGTTTTCCATCCCACGGAATAGTCTTGAATTTTCTGAAACTCCGGGCAGCGTTTTGGGTTCTGCAGGCCTTTCACCACTTAATGGCGGGAGCCTCAGGTTCTCCTGAGACTGGACAACCCAACAACAGTCTCATATATCAAGAGGCAGGGAGGTACTCGCAGTCTCTCCCTGCTGAAGGAAGAAGAGCCTATCATGACCTGGGCCCAAGTGAACTTGGCCAACCTAACAGATGTCTATCTCCCCGGAGACCAGAACGTTCAGGCAGACTTTCTATCAAGGGTCTCTCTAGACAACGAATGGGCTCTCCACACTGAAGTCTTCAAGTGGGTCCTGTCCCTGGGATTGGTACTACTCAAGGTGTCATTGTCCCCAGGCCTTCGGGGTAGATGCCCTGACTGACAAGTGGGGGTTTCACGGGGCCTACGCCTTTTCTCCGGTTCCTGTCATTCTCTGGTTCCTGTCAAGGATGGAAGAAGCAGAGATAGAGAGATAGTAGCAATAGTCTCGTACTGGCCGAACAGGCCATGGTTTCCCCTGTTGATGCAACTCAGTTTCCGGGACCCAGTTCCTCTGCCCACCAGACTGGATCCCCTATCTCAAGGGGCAGACCTCTGGCAACACTGGAATCCTTGAAGTGTGATTTATTGGTTACATCGAAGTGACAATAAAACAATAGCGCTGACCCGTTTCGACAGAAGCCTTAGTCGTAGCTATGTGCTGCGACTAAGGCTTCTGCTGAAACGCGTCAACACTATTGTTTTATTGTTACTTCGATGTAACCAATAAATCACACTTCAAGGATTCCAGTGTTGCCGACTCTTTCTACTGTTTATGTCATTTGGGTGTGAGGACACACAGAGCATCGGCACCTGTGAGTGGATTCAGTGCATGGATTGGTTTGCCCCCGCTGTGAGTGCTGTTACTACTCTAAAGTTATATATAGACCTTTGGACCTCAGTGGTGTGGCACTTCAATTTCCATTTTTGCACTACAAGCCAAGGAGACCATATAGATCCTTTGGGACGTAGAAGCTTCCTGCCCAGGAACCAGATAATTTACATCAACATCAATACATTAAAATAGCAGTACCAGTGAGGTAACCCCGAGACTCAAGCACCTTTTTTTTTGTACTTTCCTTACTTTTATATGTATTTTTTGGAGCTTCGGGGGGGGGGGGGAGCTAAAGGTGCCTGAGCGCTCATATGTCAACAAACACAATTTAAAAGTATGGGCTTTTGGTTGCTGAGCATTTTTGAAGCTTTTGTAAATGAGGACTAAGGTGTAAAAAAACATTTCTGTAAAATGTAAAAAAAAAAAAAAAATGAATAACATTGACTCATAACTATTACAGTTAGAAAAGACGTACATAATACAAAATAGTGCCCTAAAGAAAGGGACAAAAATAAAATATATAATGTAACAGCGCTCAGTCCATGTGTATAGAGGGATAATGTACAAATATATAAACACACATATGTGTGTATAATCGATCAATGAGAAATCACTTAGTTAGGGTAAACAGACAAGTGGAAACAATATCCAGTAAGAATAGTCCAATGCTATGTAAAAGGAACAAAATAAAGTCTATAATTATAGTTCATCGATGTAGTTAATAGATGTGGGAGTCAAATGGATCTCTATGCATCCAATACCCAGGGCAGCTTCCTGTTGAGCGAAGTCAGCTCTCCATAACAGACATGAAAAAATCAAAAAGAAAGCGCCTCTTGTGAGCCTCGTTGTGAGCCTCGAAGCTCACAACGGGCATGCGCGCTCCTTTCTCAAGTGTCAAGTGACACTTGAGAAAGGAGCACGCATGCCCGTTGTGAGCTTCGCGCATGCTCAGAAACGCGTAGTGGATCCCAGCTACTAGAACTGCCCGATTGACGTCACCGACCACGTGACCCTGTTGGAACGCGGAAGTGTCCCCCGGCCCACCGCACAACAGCCGGCGTCTCCGAGCGGAGGTCCGCGGCCATCCGCCCGGCTTCTATCCTTTCAAACACACACCTGGATGGTTGATGACAACGGGAATAGTTATTTTTGGAAGTCTACATTCACCAGTTCATATGTAAGTGTTTTGATGCAAATTTTATACTACAATAAATCCTGATACTCAAGAGGCGCTTTCTTTTTGATTTTTTTAAAGAAAGGGACAGACCATGGATAATCAAAAATGAACTGTTTAAAATATATTACTGAAAAATCAAAAAGAGCTCTTCCCTAGTATTTATACCAAAATATAACAATTATATTATATAGAAAAATACTCTTAAAAAAACAAAAAGGAGGAATGGGTATTTTTTGTTCTATATATATATATATAATAAAAACTGTTATACTTTGATATAGCTACTGGGTGAAGCATATTTGATACTTCAGTAATGATAAATTTTAAACAAAATTTTGGTCATCCAGGATCTATCCCTTTCTATTGGGCATTCGTAACTTGTATTTTGTATGTTTGGAGGGTGGTTCATTTACTGGTCCTTGGGTCACTTTTCAAGTATAATTTTAATTTGATATATACCCTTTCTATTATAAGTCCCTATTTGTATATTAAAATCGAAACTTCTAGAAAAATAAGACATAAAATCACAAAAAAATACTTTTCAATGAAATACTGCACAGTAAACACTTCACTGTACCTTGCAGAATAAATAAAGATTGCAGTATGATAAGGGTAACATCTGCCACTATGGCTTGTGATGGCTGCATCTATCTGGCCTCTTACCAAGTACACTGACAAACAATATAAGCCCTCACAGAACATTAGGCTACAGAAATCCTTTGGGACAATTTCACTCAAAAATTGAAGAAAACACATTATCATTAAAACTTGTTTATTTCTTCTGAAAATGTATTGGCTTGAAAATGTGATTTTTTGGGGGATTTTTTTTGCAGTTGCTATGTATATTGCTGGCAGATTTCTTATTATTTTGAGGAAAAGCAAACACTTTTAATTCATATCACACACTTACCCTCTTATGACTCAAACTTGGCTTCTTGCATGAATTTTAATTTTTTTATTTAGTTTATATCCTCTGATATTAGGATAATCTCTCATTAGTTAACATTGGTGTTTGTTAATACAAAATGCATAATTCACTAACTAATGTACCATGTGAGTTGTTTAATGTGCTACTTCACCTCATCATATGATGTTGTCTTAAAGTAGAACTATAGGCACAACTTTTTTTTCATTTTGGATAAAGTAAGGAAGAGTTTTTTTTTATAGCATTGATCGCTGTATTAATGCCAATGGTCCCAAAAATGTGTCAAAATTGTCCGATGTGTCCGCCATAATGTCGCAGTCCCGATAAAAATAACAGATCGCCGCCATTACTAGTAAAAAAAATAATAATAAAAATGCTATACATCTATCCCCTATTCTGTAGACGCTATAACTTTTGCACAAACCAATCAATATATGCTTATTGCGATTTTTATTACCAAAAATATGTACAAGAATACATATCGGCCTAAACTGAGAAAAAAATCAGCTTTTTTTTAAAAAAAAAATGGGGATATTTATTATAGCAAAAAGTACAAAATATTGTGTTTTTTTCAAAATTGTCGCTTTTTTTTTGTTTATAGCGCAAAAAATAAAAAGATGATCAAATACCACCAAAAGAAAGCTTTATTTGTGGGAAAAAAGGATGTCAATTTTGTTTGGGCACAACATTGCACGACCGCGCAATTGTCAGTTATAGGGACGCAGTGCCGAATCGCAAAATGTGCTCTGGTCAGGAAGGGCATAAAATCTTCCGTGGCTGAAGCGATTAAAGTGAACCTGTGACCAAGTTATGGTTAGTGAAGTATTTATATATTTCTAAAGAGGAATTCCAGGCGTGGTATATTTTTACATAATTACATTGATCCAGCTTGGACCAATGTAACTCTGTATATACCATTCCTGACTAATGCCCCCTGAAATCTGGAAATCACTGAAGTAGACCCTGTTACTTCAGTGATCTATTCTCTACCTTCTTCTGGGTCCAGTGTTGAGCAGCCAGCCCGATGCATTATTGAACACAGGAGGTTGACTGCTCAGCTTGGGGGCTGTTCAGGGAAGGTTTCGCATTTTCTGAATCAATGCAAAGCACTCTCTGATTGGATGAGGTAAAGAGGTGGGATGGTGATGGACTTGGAAGCAAGTGGAGATCATTGGAGATGGCGGTGTCTACTTGAGTGATTTCCAGCTTCCATGGCCATCGGCCAGGTATAATATATACCTAGTTCCATTAGTCAAATCTGGAACAATGTGACTATATAAAATATACCATGCCTGTAATTCATATTTACCAAACTGTACTGTATATGCGCTTTACACAATCCCCACAGACCTCTGTGGCTACAAAAACACAGAGCAATTCATGTTCAAAATTTAAATTTATGTTAAAAAAGAAGCACTGAAGTTGTTCAGGTTGTCTTTCAGCGCTCATATCTCCTGTACCTGGAGAGAGGCACACCTGACTGCCTAGTCACAGATGGGAGGGAGAGCAGGGTGGGATAAGCTGGTGAAAGTAAAAGCACTTCTGCTGTTCCAGGTGAGAATGAGTTACTCTGCTGCAGCTGCAGAGGTAATTGAAGGCTTGCTTTAAAGCTCTTGTACTGTTTGCAAAGAGTATGTACATACTGAATGTCCATAGCCTGGCAACAAATTCATTTTAACCACTTGACCACTGGGCACTTAAACCCCCTTCCTAACCAGACCAATTTTCAGCTTTCGGTGCTCTCACGATTTGAATGACAATTACTCAGTCATGCAACACTGTACCCATATAAAATTTTCGTCCTTTTTTCACACAAATTGAGCTTTCTTTTGGTGGTATTTGATCACCTCTGGGTTTTTTTTTTATTGTGCTATAAATGAAAAAAGACCGAAAATTTTGTAAAAAAATGAATTTTTCTTAATTTCTATTATAACATTTTGCAAATAAGTAATTTTTCTTCATAAATTTGGGCCACAATTTATACTGCTACATATCTTTGGAAAAAATAACCTAAATTAGTGGATATTATTTAGTCTGTGTGAAAGTTATAGAGTCTACAAGCTATGGTGCCAATCACTGAAAATTGATCACATCTGATCAAAACTGATGTACCGAGGCCTATCTCATTTCTTGAGACCCTAACAAGCCAGGAAAGTACAAATACCCACAAAATGATCCCTTTTTGGAAAGTAGACATTCCAAGGTATTTAGTAAGAGGCATGGTGAGTTTTTTGAAGTTGTTATTTTTTCCCACAATTCTTTGCAAAATTAAGATTTTTTTTATTTTAATTTTTTTTCACACCAAATTGTCATTATAACAGGTTATTTCTCTTACATGGCATGTACATTACACAAATGACACCCCAAAATATATTCTGCTACTCCTCCTGAGTATGGCGATACCACATGTGTGAGACTTTTACACAGCCTGGCCACATACAGAGGCGCAACATTGAAGTAGCACATTCAGGCGTTCTAGGAGCATACATTACACATCTAATCTCTCAACTACCTATTACATTTTTGAAGGCCCTGGAGCACCAGGACAATGGAAACGCCCACAAAGTGACCCCATTTTGGAAAGCAAACACCCCAACGTATAATCTATGAGGCATTATGAGTCTTTTGAATGGTTCATTTTTTTCCAGAAGTTTTTGGAAAATGTGGGAAAAAAATGAAAACACATTTTTTTACACAAAGTTGTCCATTTATCAGATATTTCCAACACATAGCATGTACATAGCAAAAATGACACCCCAAAATATATTCTGCTACTCCTCCTGAGTATGGCGATACCACATGTGTGAGACTTTTACACAGCCTGGCCACATACAGAGGCCCAACATTGAAGTAGCACATTCAGGCGTTCTAGGAGCATAAATTACATATCTTAGCTCTCAACCACCTATTACACTTTTGAAGGCCCTGGAGCACCAGGAGAATGGAAACGCCCACAAAGTGACCCCATTTTGTAAAGCAAACACCCCAACGTATAATCTATGAGGCATAATGAGTCTTTTGAATGGTTCATTTTTTTCCAGAAGTTTTTGGAAAATGTGGAAACAAAATGAAAACGCATTTTTTTTACACAAAGTTGTCCATTTCTAAGATATTTCCAACACATAGCATGTACATAGCAAAAATGACACCCCAAAATATATTCTGCTACTCCTCCTGAGTATGGCGATACCACATGTGTGAGACTTTTACACAGCCTGGCCACATACAGAGGCGCAACATTGAAGTAGCACATACAGGCGTTCTAGGAGCATAAATTACACATGTAATCTCTCAACCATCTATTACATTTTTGAAGGTCCTGGAGCAGCAGGACAATGGAAACGCTCACAAAGTTACCCCGTTTTGGAAAGCAAACACCCCAACGTATAATCTATGAGGCATAATGAGTCTTTTGAATGGTTCATTTTTTTCCAGAAGGTTTTGGGAAATGTTGGAAAAAAATGAAAACACATTTTTTTTTACACATTTTTTTTTCTAAGATATTTCCAACACATAGCACGTACATAGCAAAAGTGACACCCCAAAATATATTCTGTTACTCGTTCTGAGTATGGAGATACCACATGTGTGAGACTTTTACACAGCCTGGCCACATACAGAGGCCCAACATTGAAGTAGCACATTCACGCATTCTAGGAGCATAAATTACACATCTAATTTCCTTACAATCTATCACATTTTTGAAGGCCCTTCATATTTCTAACACATAGCATGAACATACCAAGAATTACACCCTAAAATACATTCTGCTGAGCAAAGGGAAAACAAAAGATTACCTGTGGTTTTAGTAGTGTAGTTGTCCACAGGAGGAGAGCCCTGATCCAGGCACCAGGCAGGGACATGGTCAGCGACAGTGAATGGAATTGTCCAGGCAGCAGGCAAGAATATTGTCCATAGTCAGTACAGGCAGGGATACTGTCCTTATACAGTCCAGGGTCAGTGCAAGTAATGACATTGCCAGCAGTGCCAAAATATTGGTCCTGGTAGTAAGCAGGAATATGGTCCAAGTAGCAGGCCAGGAAAGAATAGGGACAGGGGTAGAGGCTTCTCCCACCCAAATCTCTTTTAAGCCTCCGAGTCTCCAGACCCTAAATCTGGGAATGAGAAAATGAAAAAATTTTTTTTTTTCATCCAGAAAAACATTTCTGGAGCCCTTCACATATGTGAGACCCCTGTGTTGCCACTAGCATAGCAAGATAAATGATCAGTCCAAGAGGCAGGCAAAAAACGTGGTCAAACAGTCCAGGGTCAGTTCCAGAGCAGGCAGAGGTAGGTACAATTTAGCGTTAGACATAAGCTTCTTCGTATAACAGGCCAGGGTTAGTTCCGGGGGAATGCAGAGGTATGTTTATCGTTAGGCAGAAGCTTGGTCGTATAACAGGATAGGGTCAGTTCCGGAGAAGGCAGAGGTAGGTACAGTTTAGCATTAGGCAGAAGCTTGGTCGTATAACAGGCCAGGGTCGGTTCCGGAGAAGGCAGAGGTATGTACAGTTCAGTGCAGTGGCATAAGGGGTGTGGAGGAAAATGACAGGAAATGAGAATTACGTTTACCATCCTTCCCTAATAATGTGGAGAAGTATGGTAACGGCGGAAACATTCACCTATACAGAGGCCTGGTTGGGAAGGACATTGGGGACAATAATATGTGGCGTCTCTTCTAATTCCTACCAGCATCTCTTCTGACGTCTGTGGCCTGTTTCACGGGGGGGGGGATTTTGTCAGGAAAGTGGCGTTCGTGGAGTCTGCTCATGGAATCAGAGCGAATATTTTCTGGTGGGCTTTCAGGGAACAAAAGGGTGGAGATTACTTATTCCTGGTAGTGCAGATAGGATACGGGGTTCTCTGTAGATTTTTGGTAAATAACATAAGTGTTATACATGGCCAAACTGAAAAAATAAATGGACACTTTTTTATACCAGTGGCGGGATTTTCTTGTGGGAAGGTAGGGTTCAATCATCTGATCGTTGAAGTCCACTCCCCCCATAAACAAATTACAGTAGGTGACCGCGATATTGTGTCACTCTCGCCACATTTCTCGGCGAAATTTGACACCTGTGAGCCCCGTCGCGGGAGCCAGCGCCAAGATAGCTCACTCATTGGGAAAGGAAAACTTTGTTTTCCTTTCCCGATGAGTGACAGGCAGTGCTGACAGCTGTCTGGTATGAATCCTGAGGGGGAACGCTGCGCCAAATTTCGAAATGAATAAAACGGCGTGGGTTCCCCCCAGGGGCATACCAGGCCCTTAGGTCTGGTATGGATTGTAAGGGCAACCCCCTATGCCAAAAAATCGGCGTGGGGGTCCCCCCAAAATCCATACCAGACCCTTATCCGAGCAAGCAGCCCGGCTGGCCAGGAAAGGGGGTGGGGACAAACAAGCGCCCCTCCTCCTGAGCCGTACCAGGCCGCATGCCCTCAACATGGGGGGATGGGTGCCTTGGGGAGGGAGGGGCACCCTGCGGGCCCCCCCACTCCAAAGCACCTTGTCCCCATGTTGATGAGGACAAGGGCCTCGTCCTGACAATCCTGGCCATTGGTTGTCGGGGTCTGGCGGGGGGCTTATCAGAATCTGGGAGCCCACTTTAATAAGGGGGCCCCCAGATCCTGGCCCCCCACCCTGTGTGAATGAGCATTGTACCCCTACCCATTCACCTAGGGAAAAGTGTCAATAAAAAAAAAACACAGTACACAGGTTTTAAGAGTAATTTATTAGGCAGCTCCGGGGTCTTCTTCCGACTGTGGGGGGGTTCTTCCGATTTCTCCCGGTTTTCCACCTCTTTTCCCGGGCCCCTCCGCTATCTTCTTCCAGCTCTTTTGCCAGCGAGGGACCCGGTCTGCTGCCGCTGTCTTGTCGCCGCTGTCTTGCCGCCGCTGTCTCGTCGCTTCTTCTCTTCTTCCGATGTTGACACGACGCTCTCTCCGGCTGGAATGCTTTGTGCGAGCTTCGGAGCCATTTATATAGGCGGCGACCCCGCCCCCTGGTGACGTCATGGTCCCAGCATGGGCAGGGACTCTGTGGTCACGCCCCCTTATGAAGCCAGAGTCCCTGCGCATGCTGGGACCGTGATGTTACAAGGGGGCGGCGTCACTGCCTATATAAATGGTTCCGCAGCTCGCACAAAGCTTTCCAGCCGGAGAGAGCGTCGTGTCAACATCGGAAGAAGAGAAGTAGCGACGAGACAGCGGCGGCGAGACAGCGGCAGCAAGACAGCGGCGGCAAGACAGCGGCAACAAGACAGCGGCAGCAGACCGGGCCCCTCGCTGGCAAAAGAGCTTGAAGAAGATAGAGGAGGGGCCCGGGAGAAGAGGCGAAACACCGGGAGAAGTCGGAAGAACCCCCCCCCGAAGTCAGAAGAAGACCCCGGAGCTGCCTAATAAATTAATCTTAAAACCTGTGTACTGTGTTTTTTTTTTATTGACACTTTTCCCTAGGTGAATGGATAGGGGTACCATGTATCCCATACTCATTCACACAGGGTGGGGGGCTGGGATCTGGGGGCCCCCTTAATAAAGGGGGCTCCCGGATTCCGAAAAGCCCCCTGCCCGCAGACCCCGACAACCAACAGCCAGGGTTGTCGGGAAGATTCCCTTGTCCTCATCAACATGGGGACAAGGTGCTTTGGGGTGGGGGGGCCCGCGGCCTGGTACTGCTCAGGAGGGGGGCGCTCGCTCGTCCCCACTCCCTTTCCTGGCCGGCCGGGCTGCGTGCACGGATAAGGGTCTGGTATGGATTTTGGGGGGACCCTCACGCCGATTTATCAGCGTAGGGGGTTGCCCTTACAATCCATACCAGACCTAAGGGCCTGGTATGCCCCTGGGGGGGAACCCATGCCGGTTTTTTCATTTAAAATTTGGCGCGGAGTTCCCCCTCAGGATTCATACCAGACAGCTGTCAGCACTGCCTGTCACTCATCGGGAAAGGAAAACAAAGTTTTCCTTTCCCGATGAGTGAGCCAGCGCGACATGCACAGTACCCTGTCGCCGAGAACCAGCGCGATGGTATCGCGCTGGAAACACAATCTCGCGGTCAGGTACTGTGTAATCGTAAACACAAGCAGGTTTCTGGACTGGGGCATTTCTTCTTGGGACTTCCACATAGGTGTCATTATGAATTGTTGTCAGCATGTGGACGTTTCGTCTGTCCCTCCACTTTTTTTTTATACTATCAAATTTTTATTTATTTTCCATTATATACATTACTTCATACTTTAAATCTACAATATTCGAGTTTATCCAAATAAATACATTTTATCTGAACAACTAACAATTCTTAACAATTCTTCCCCCTTTCAAACACACAAAAAAAAAAATCCCAATAAAATTAAAACATTTCCTTCCCCCTTCCCCTTTTCTTATTTCTCCCACCCCTACACCAATAGTGCTCCCTCCCCCACTTGTCTCATCTCTTCCTCTAGATATAGTGTTTCCATTGTGCTGCACACTTCCCTTCCAAATCCATAAAATGTAAAAGAAAGACATTCCGTCCTTGTGAGAGAAAAAAAAATAAAATAAAAAAAACCTCAGCCTATACAAAAAATTTTTGTTTAGGAGGCACCTAAGCCAATTTAAATCACTCTTAAGCGTCAACCTTAATATCCCCCCCCCAAAAAAAGAAAAGTATATGAGGCTTCTATGAGCCATACATCCTTCATAGTCAGTGAGTAAATATACCATCTTCCTTTTACTATATCCATTCTCTTCTGTGCCCCCCTTCCTACCTAAGTGTTCTATCCCTTCCCATTTCCCTACCACTTATCCCTTCCCCCTATTCAACCCCACTCAGGAATACAAAAAAAAACAAAAAAAACGATGAAAAAAACTAATAAGGGAGAAGAGGAAAAGAAGAAAAAAAAAACAACAAATTTATATATATCCCCCCCCCCCCCCCCGCGCGATCGAACCCAGAGACCACACTACTCTTTACATCATTACTCTATCTAATCTCTTTCAAGCAGCGCACCCATCCTGCCCATGTTTTAATGTTTTTATCTTTCTTGTCTTTCACTGCATGCACCCATCTTTCGGCCTCCATTATTAAATTGACCTCTTTCTTCAAGTCCGCCAAGGTTGGACTTCTAGTTTGTTTCCATAGCCTAGGTATTAATGTTTTGGCAGCATTTAGTAAGTGTGGAATAACACTGTTCTTATAAGCTCTAACAGACATTGAAGTTCTATGAAACAAAAAGTTCCAGGGCGTCACCTCTATTGGTCCGGGGGATAACCTTTCAACCTAAGAAGCGATTGCTTCCCAGAACACCATAATCTTAGGGCAAGACCACCATAGGTGGAGAAAGGTGCCTTTCTGTCCGCACCCTCTCCAACATCTGGCGTCTGCCGTTGGGAACCTCTTTGCTATCTTAACTGGGGTGCAATACCACCTAGTCAAAAATTTATATGACATTTCTTGAATCTGTGCGCTTATAGACGTAGAGTGCGTCAAGTTAATGAGTTTCTTAATTTGTGCTGTGGTAAGATTATGACCTAGTTCTCCTTCCCACTCTCTAATAAAGTATGGAACCGTTTGGTTTTGTGTTGCGAGAATCAATCTATACATCTGTGACATCAGGTGCCTTTCAATGGGTAAATTTACACACATGGATTCGAAAGCAGCAAGAGAACTCACTGGTCTCGTCCCGGGTTTAAGTCCCTTGAAAAAGCACCCCAATTGATGGTATCTCCACTCCTCGATAGGTATCCTCCCCATTTTCGATGTCAGATCTTGCAGGGGGGTTAATGTTCCATGAGGGGCAAATTTGCCACATGTCATATCCCCATCCCTCCCCCAAGCTCCAAAAAATCCCACCTCCTCCCCTGGAGGAAACCATGGGTACCCCTTCAATGGGGTCAGAGGGGATATCCGAGGAGCGTAGTCTCCTGATTGATTTAATTTATCCCAAATTAAGAGTGTGCTCTTTGTTAATGGTGACGTCCATTTTGAGAGACCCCTGTCTGTACTCGGAATCCACGGGATTCCAGCCAGCTTCCTGCCTGCCATTATCTGCTCTAGGGGGACCCTTATTTTCTTTGCGGAGTCGTGGCACCAGTTCAGAATCCGTACTAAAGACATTGCTCTATAATATAAAGCAACTCTGGTAGTCCCATTCCTCCTTCCAATTTGCCTCTACACAAAATATCATACGCCAATCTGGGATGTTTATCACTCCATACAAATGCTATAAAGGCCTTTCTTAAGGTTTTAAAAAAACTTTGTGGGAGTGTAATTGGCACTGTGTGGAAAAGATAAATTATTTTGGGTAGTACACTTATCTTTATGGCGCTGACCCTTCCAAACCACGTTAATAACTGGCCCCTATTTCTGCAGGTCCCCCATTACCCCCTTCATTAAGGAACCATAGTTTAAATCATACAATAGTTTAGGATCTGCTGTAATATGTATTCCCAAATATGTCAATGAGTTTTTGTTCCAAATAAAAGGATAAGAATTTTGCAAAATCGTTTCCATCCCTAGGGGGACATGACTAGGTAACAGTACGGACTTTTCAAAATTTATTTTGAAGTTGGATAAATCTCCAAACTTAGAAACATCTGCCATCAAGCCGGCAGTGATGTCTGTGGTGACGAAAGATAGAATAATAAGTCGTCGGCATATGCCGAGACTTTATATTCAACTGGTCCTACCCGTACCCCCTGAATTTCAATATTTCCCCTCACTTTGCAAAGAAATGGTTCTAATATCAACAGCAAACAACAGCAGGGATAATGGACACCCTTGTCTTGTGCCATTACATATTTGGAAATAATCCGACAGTGTGCCATTTACTTTAACTCTCGCTCTCGGTGTCGCGTATAATGCTGCAACCCAGACCATCATGCGTTCCCCCAGACCCATCCCCCTTAGCCCCTTCTTCATGAATCCCCAGTTCACCCTGTCAAACGTCTTTTCGGCGTCCATTGGCAGTATCACTCTTGGGGCCTTGTCAGGGCCGTGTTGCATCCAATGAAGGGTGTGTAATGCCCAAATGGTATTATCTCTGGCCTCACGACCTTTCATAAAGCCCGTCTGATCAGAGTGAACTAGCTTCAATATATGGTCCTGTAACCGAAGAGCCAAAATTTTTGTCTGAGTTTAACAAGGAGATGGGTCTGTAGTTCGCGCACTGCTGGGTATCTTTTCCTGGTTTAGGAAGTATCGTTATATATGCCAACAAGGCCTCTGGAGGTAATGGATTGGAGGCATTAATTGAATTAAAGTAGCTACATAACGGGCCTCCTAGTCTGGTAATAAATTTCTTATAATATAAATTGGTGAGCCCATCTGGTTCTGGGCTTTTACCTTTTGGCAGACTCGATATTACTTCGTTTAATTCATTGATAGAAATTGGTCTATCTATTTCTTCAATTACCGTGGGCAGCAGCGAGGGCAGCGCTGAGTCTTCTATATACTCTCGAATTTCTAATTTACGCTGTTCTCCCGTCGCACTTGGCAAAACAGTATGAATATTATATAAAGCCTTATAAAATTTGTGAAATTCTGCCGCAATGGCTTGAGATTCCATTATCTTTTTATTTTGGACTATTAGGCTATGCACATGGATTCTTGCTGTTTTTTTAAGCTATCTAGCAAGTAGCCGACCACATTTATTGCCCTGCCCATAAAACCGATGCGCATAGTATCTATGCTTGTTCTTAGCTTTGCGGTCTAGGCATTGTGCTAAGTTATGTCTCAAGTCCTCCAATTGTTGGGAATCTGCTGGGTCCAGGTGTCTTTTATGTTTGATTTCTAATTCATTAAACTCTTTCAATAAATCTACTATTTCTTTTTGTTTCGCTTTTTTAATCTGTGACCCGTGTGCTATCAGTTCCCCCCTAATCACTGATTTGTGGGCAGGTCCTTTCAAGATAGACGAGAATAAGTATCATGTATTTTGGAATAAAAACTATAATCCCTTTCCCATAATGTGTTACCCACCATCCATCCTCCAAGTGAAGGGAACGTAAGAGCTGTTTTAGATGCTTTAAATTAGAGTTTCTACATCCCACTGCTCTTGATGAGGGGAATCTGTCCCCGCTACCTGGGCGACCCCTACAGTGGGTGTGACTCCAAATGCCATAGGGGCAGCATTCTTTGCCGCTTGGTCCGCTAAAGCATTTCCTCTGGCTGTCATGTCATTTCCCCTTGCATGCCCTTTTACCTTCAAGATGGCAACTTCTGCTGGTTTCTGAAAAGCCTCAAATAGCCGCTCTATGAATTTTGCATGTCTCACTGGCTTCCCTGCACTAGTCAGAAAGTTCTGTGCTTTCCAGATATGCCCAAAATCGTGGGCTATTCCAAATGCATATCTGCTGTCAGTGTAAATGTTTCCCCTTCGATTCTCTAGGAGATGACATGCTTTGACTACAGCACACAACTCCGCTTCCTGTGCTGACATCTGGGGTTTCAATGCTTCCTGAAGTAAAATGGTGTCTGTAGTGGTTACAGCAAACCCTGTGTGTGGCTGACCATCATCAGTGTAAAATCTGTAACCATCTACGAATAGGTGTGTGTCACAATCTGATAAAGGCTCATCTTTTGCTGGTGTGACAGAGGCCCTTTCTACCTCCATAAGAGCCATACAATTATGAGAAAAACTCTCAGGTTCTACATCAGTACCATTTGTTGCATCTTCCTCATTAATTATAGGAAGAAGAGTAGCCGGATTTAAAGTAACACATCGTTTGGTTGTTAAATTCGATAGAGCAAAAAGAGCAGACTGGTACTTGTCAAATCTACTGGCAGACACATGTCTGGTATTTACTTGATTCATGACTTCCTGTACTGCATGTGGCACATACAGGATCAGAGCAGAATCTAGTACAAGCTCAGTTACTTTGTCTAGCAGCAAAATGCAGGCTGCTATGGCTCGCATACAACTGGGGGAGCCTTTGATGACAGGGTCTAATGAGGCTGATACATACATCACAGGCCTCTGTTTGTCTCCATGTAGCTGGGTGAGTACACCTGCAGCAAATCCATTGACTTCATGACAGAACAACGAGAAAGTCTTAGTATAGTCAGAAAGTCCAATGGCGGGAGCTTCAGACAAAATTTTAATAAGCTCCTTCATCTGCAATTCATTGTCCCATGTGAGTTTGAAAGGGTTTCTAGTGGTAGCCTCATATAGAGGAGCCATAAGTTCTGATGCATTTGGAATTCAGTCCCTACAATATCCCACTAACCCCAGGAAGGCACGTAGTTGCCGTACATTTCTTGGCTTTTCAAAGTTTTGTAGAGATTTAACTCGATCTGGGGTTAGGTGACGGATTCCATGTGAAATGCAGTGACCCAGGAAGACCACTTTCTCTTGGCAGTATTGTAGCTTATCTTTGCTAACTTTGTTGTTACTGTTATAGAGAAACATGAGAAGGCTTACTGTTTCTCTGCTACAAATGTCCTTTGTATCAGAACAAATAAGCAAATCGTCTATGTACTGAAGCAAAACTGTGTTTGGGTGTGAGGGGGGCCATTGGTCCAATACTTGCTTTAACGCAGTATTATATTCAGAGGGGCTACTCACACAGTCTTGAGGCAATCTTGTCCATGCTAACTTTTGGGCATCATGGGTAAATGAAAAAAGGTGCCAGCAATCTGGGTGCAGGGGCACCGAAAAGAAAGCATTTGCAAGATCAATCACTGTAGAGCAGGTGCTGGAGGCAGGTATTCCACTTAGTAAAGTGCGGGGGTTGGGCACGATCGGGGTATCTGCCTCTAATATATTGTTAATGGCTCTCAAATCATGCACCATGCGGTATGTCACCTGCCCGCCCTTCTTGTCTGGCTTCTTTGCAATTGGGAACAGGGGTGTATTGACTTGGGACTTAATTGGTACAACAACTCGTTCTGCTTTCAGTTGAGTGATTTGATCCTTTATCCCCTCAGTCTGAGCAATACTCAGTGGGTACTGTTTAAGCTGTGGGAGATGGGCTCCTGGTTTAATTTTTATCATGACTGGGGTGCAATCCAGCAGACCTACATCATATTTGCTGGTGGCCCATAATTCAGCGGGAATCACTTTCAATTCTGGTGAAAATGGCGGAGTGGAGTCCTGGATTAAAAATACTCCACAGGCAGAATTTAAAACTTCTCCTGACAGACTACTCACCACTTGGACTCCTGTAGGAGTGTAGTCTATGTTTACTAAAATTTGGTTCAAAATGTCAGCTCCCAAAAGATTGGTAGGAACTGTGTCTGAAACTAACACTTTAGTGACATTTTTTCTGTTTGCTGTCCTAGCCTGAGTTTAAGTGGCTTGGACTCAACCAAATCAGTAGAGGTCCCGTTAGGCCAACACCAGAGATAACATTTGTAGATAATAATCCTGGAGGTAAGTCCTCTATATTAAAAACACTTCAGCTTGCACCAGTATCAATTAAACAGATTAATTCTGTTTCTCCTCCAGGATAGGGAGTTCTTGTAAAAATACTTTTACTCTGGCCTCGGGACCATTGTCTCCCCTATTTAACATGATTGATACTGGCATGCCATTTTCCTATGCTTGATCCACTGCTTTTGGCAGAGAACTGGGGTCAAAGCTCTTTTCCAGTCTACGGTCAGGAAGATGGCAGAATTTGGCTATGTGTCCTTCCCCATCACAATTGTAGCATATAATTGGTCCTCGATTGCCATGATTTCTGAAATTGCCTTTGCCTCTTCCTCTTCCTCTTCCTCTCTGCTTCCCCATGTACATAACCTTGGGTTTGCTGTCTTTTTGGTTAATCCTGTTTTCTATGGATAACAGGATAGGCAGGACGTCTCGAATGGACATATTGCCTGCCTCAGGCCTTGCTGTGAACAACTTTTCTTTCAACTGGGGTATTAAACCATCAAGAAACCTTTCTTTCACCAGTTGTGTAGATGGACTTGCAGTTTCTCCTGCCTTCTCTTCCTCTATTTTAATGTCTGCTTCCTCAGCCATATCGCTTAACCGCCTCCAATAAGCCCCTGCTGCTTCCTCTTTCCCTTGCTTAGCATTCATAAATTCAGCATGTCTGGTTTGTCTATATATTTGGGGCAATTTTTCCTTCAATTTCTCACAAACCTCCTGTCCACTAACCATCTTACCTAGATTTTTGACGTCTACACCACATTCTTTTTAAGTATATAGCCAGACATGTTGCTTCCCACTGCTTTAATAAGAAGCTGATGAATGTCAGAAGCAGAAGCCTCATATGCTTCCTGTGCAGCACTAAGTTTGTTTGCAAACCCAATTGGATTCTTTCTAGGATCTCCCAATCCCTCTAATATGGCTCTCATATCTTGGGGACTAAAAGGTACATGCCATTTAATTTGAAACTTACTGTCAACAGCATCACCTTCAAAAACTAATTGGGTTCTGACAGAATAAACTGCAACAGATTGCTCTATGCCAGGGGCAGAAGGGGTGGCATCTCCCTTTCTTCTCTCTTCATCTTGCTGCCACAATTTGGAAATTATGGTTTGCTCCGGAAGTTCAGATTCTATCTCTCTTTCTCTGGCCAAAGCCTTAAGTTCAGAGAGATCTAGTTTTGCATATATGCCTTTTGATTTATGCCAATCATCTGTTTCTAGGATACGAGCCAAAATCCTCTTTGTAGGTTGATATGGGGCTGTTAAACCTCTGCTCTCTACTATATTGCATAGCTCATCTTTTGTGTGTTCCATGTAATCTAAATCTTTTGCTTTTGTGCGTGGACCCCTTAAAGCCAAACTGGCAGCCACATAAGGTGGGGGGTCCTCCTCTACAGAGTCTTCTGGCCAAATGTAATAAATTTGGGCAGTACTTTTATTAAATATCTCCGTCAAGCCAGTTTGATTTGCTACTTTAGCTTCTGTCTCCCATGTGCAAGCTATTCTCCACGTTCCTTCACTGCACAGTAGTGGGCCATAATCGTGCAGAAAAGTTTCCCATACTTTTAAATCAAAAGTCCCTTCAGATTTTAAAGGTTTAGCTGTTCCCTTTGTCCATTCTACCCATTTATCTAGGGGCTCAGTATAGGCGGAACCGTACCTTCGGTTCATATATTCTCTAGCCCTCATCTTGCGCTGGGCATTTTCTGAAGGCCTCTCTCCCTTCATTCCCTTAATTAATTTAATGCCTATAATGACTGGCCAGTCTTCTCTACTTGTGCTTATACCCTCTTGCCTCTAAAACAAATAGTACAGCAAGTCTGCAGATTTACAAGAATAGTCTCCACTTATCTATGTGGATAGAAGGGGTTTATGACAATAGACAAAACACTCATTAAGAGACCCTCCTCGTCTCTTCTCTTCTCTGTGAGTTTTATCTGACCCTACCATGTGCCTCTGACCCAGGTCGCACACAGTCCAACCCGTGAAGGGGGACACATACACATTCACACACACATGTTACCCAACCAGAAAGGTCCGAGAGTGGTCTGGTTTCCTTGAGAACCGACAGATAGGATACATAGGAAAAGGCAGAAATATAGCAAGCTTAAGGGCAGCTTACCTAGCCGGCATTTCCCGATGATCCCGATCGAAGCGCGGTTCCTTCTGGAGACTCTGCCAAACTCCTGGCTGGCTCGCCAAGCTGATATGACTGATTTCTGATTGGGACTCTAAAACAAAGTTAATACTGCAGCTGCAGGAACAGATTCACAGGACTCAATCACCATGTTTAAAATGTCCATTCAGTGAAAATTTATTATTACATGTTATTTTATACATAGATAAGAAAGGGGTGGTGTGAGATGTTATTAAAAACTAACAAATAGAAATATGTTATTAAAAGCTAACAAATAGAAATTGCAAAAGTAAAACCTTGAGAAGGGAGGGGGGACTGGAGAGCGTTTAGTAGGAGAAGTGTCTGTGTGTTAGGTGAAGGTTACAGAACACATTTCAACAGTGAGAACAAAATGGAGTCTCTTGTGCTTAAATGAACAGTACAGTGAATGTCCATGTCAAAGGATATGTGAGTTTTGCCCGTTGACGTATCTTTGAATCTAGGGTAAGGTTAAAATCCCCCCCCCCCCGCATCAAAAAGCCCTCCCTAAATTTCTCCAACAGCTTCAGAGTCTTTACAAGGAAATTGACCGTTCCGGTATTTGGCGCATATATTGAAGCAAATGTATAGCAGAAGCCGTATAGTCTTCCTTTTACAAACAGTAAGCAACCCTCCGGGCCTATTTATGAGGCTATTACAACCATTGGACATGTCTTTCTAAAGGTTATTGTTACCCCCCTGGCTCTCGCAATCGGGGATGGTGCATGAAACCACTGGTTAAACAAGTGCACAGGCATGTTTGGAATGGAATCCTTCACAGAGTGCGTCTCCTGCAAAAAAAAACACGTCACCCCTAAGGTGGCGTCGTTCCTGCCAGAGACGACCCCTTTTTTGTGGTGAACATAAACCTCTCACGTTATATTATATCACCTTTATTGGGGCTGCCATATCTGATAATGCTGCTGCCCAATATATTCATCCAGTAGCTGGTGTGTCTCTTCGCTCCCAGCACGTGTCTCCGGAGGGTAAAAAAAAGGGAAGAATTCCAAAAAGAGGAGTAACCCCCCCCACACCAGGGTTGCTTACTATGTACTGCTGTGCATAGAGGTTGCACTGGGCCACAATGGACAATAGTAAGTCTTCGGTGAAAATCAAATAAAAAAAATCAAGCATGACAAAATCCTCGGTGTTCACCTGGACACCTGGCTGGGCGGTAAAAGGGGGGATATTTGCTGCTCCGGAATGAGGGGGGCGTTTGAAGGGCATAGAGAAGGGTGGCATTGCCTCTATCCTTTTGGGGCTGAAAGGACACCCTACTGGTACCTGGCCTTTGTTGCAGTGGCACTGCACTTGAGGTAGACGGCACTGCACTCGAGGTGGTAGTAGGCTGCTGCTCCACGCCAGAACACCTTCTTTTAACGGGCGCATGTTCCTCTTCCAATTCTGTATCAGACCCACTGCTTGTCATGGGTTCATAGGCTAAATCCGAATCGGACTGAGACTCAGAGAGCTCCCCGCTGCTCTCATCAATCATGCTGAGATGCTGGTAGGCCTCCTCGGCCGTAAATAATTTTTTTGCCATACTGGTGGCTGGTGAGGTTGATGTGGCGCAGATGAGCACTGATGGGCACAGGTGGCACTGATGGGCACAGGTGGCACTGATGGGCACAGGTGGCACTGATGGGCACAGGTGGCACTGGTGTGGCACTGGTGTGCACTGCAGTGGCACTGGTGTGGCTCTGGTTGCACTGGTGTGGCACTGGTGTGGCTACGGTTGCACTGGTGTGGCTCTGGTGGCACAGAGATGGCACTGGTGGGCACAGGTGGGCACAGGCGGCACTGATGTGGCACTGCAGTGGTGCAGGTGGCACTGATGGGCACAGGTGGCACTGATGGACACAGGTGGCACTGATGGGCACAGGTGGCACTGATGTGGCACTGGTGTGCACTGTAGTGGCACTGGTGTGGCTCTGGTTGCACTGGTGTGGCTCTGGTGGCACAGAGGTGGCACTGGTGGGCTCAGGCGGTACTGGTGGGCACAGGCGGCACTGGTGGGCACAGGTGGCACTGATGTGGCACTGCAGTGGTGCAGATGAGCACAAGCGGCACTGATGAGCATAGGTGGCACTGATGGGCACAGGTGGCACTGGTGTGGCACAGGTGTGGCACTGGTGTGCACTGTAGTATTACTGGTGTGGCTCTGGTGGCACAGAGGTGGCACAGGTGGTACAGATGACACTGTTGGGCACTGTTGTGGCACTGTTGGGCAATGCTGTGGCACTGTTGGGCACTGATATATAATGAAAAACTCACAGATTGGCACCGTAAAGCTCTCCTCTCCTCTCACGCTGCATTGGTGTGAGGAGAGCGGTGAACTCCTGATGACCCTGCTTTCCCTGCTTTGTTGACATTTGTGATCGCTCCGTCATTGGAGCGATGGTGACTCACCTGTTGATGATATCCTGCTCGTCAGTCCTGCCTACTTAAGCTGTCCAGCCCAAATGATCTCTGCCTTCGCCTGGGTCAACATCACAGAGACGCTCTCCTGCATTCCTGTTAAAAGACTTACTTGGCTGCCATCCCTTCTGGCCCCAGATCCTGCTTGCTGTTCCACTACACTGATCCTGACTTTCTGGATTGTCTGACTATCTGTTCCGGTTACCGAACTTTGGCTATGTTTTGACTACGTTTGTTCCTTTTACTTTTATTATTAAACAAGTGTGATTTAAAGAGGAAGTTTACTTCCTCTTTGTTTCCCTGCAAAGGTAAAGAATAATGGGCTACTATGCATCGCATAGTAGCCCATTATGTGTCACTTACCTGACAAGGGAGCCTGCGATGTCACCGCTGTCCCTTCTCCTACGAAGCGTCCATCTTATTTCCGGGTATCGCGGCTCCGGCGCTGTGATGAGCCGGAGCCGCTATGACGTCACTCACACTCATGCACGCTGGTGCCGCCACTAACAGCATGATTGCCGTTAGAGACGGCACGCTCAGTGCGCCTGCGCCCCATTGTCTACGGCGCATGCGCCATAGACATCAGTGCCTGTCTTTTGGAAATACATGGTTTAAGAGATATATCTTGCATTTACAGGTAAGCCTTAACCACTTCCCGACCAGCGCACGCCGATGTACGTTGGCAGAATGGCACGGCTGGGCAAATGGGCGTACGCATATGTCCCTTTGAATTTGTCGCCATGCCGTTGCATGCGCGCCGGCGGGGAGCCCCGTGAGTCGGGTTGCGGGTCCTGCGGACTCGATCGCCATGGGGATACCTGCGATCGCCTCACGGAGAGGACGAATGGGGAGATGCTAATGTAAACAAGCATCTCCCCGTTCTGCCTAGTGACAGTGTCACTGATCTCTGCTCCCTGTGATCGGGAGCAGAGATCAGTGACATGTCACATGTAGCCACGCCCCCCCCACAGTTAGTAACACTCCCCAGGACATACTTAACCCCTCCCTAGCCCCCTAGTGGTTAACCCCTTCACTGCCAGTGTCATTTACATGGGAATCAGTGCATTAGTATAGCACTGATTTCTGTATAAATGACAATGGTCTCAAAAATGTGTCAAAAATGTCCGATGTGTCTGCCATAATGTGTCCGCAGTCACAATAAAAATTGCTGATCGCCGCCATTACTAGTAAAAAAACTAAATAAATAAAAATGCCATAAAACTATCCCCTATTTTTTAAACGCTATAACTTTTACGCAAACCAATCAATAAACGCTTATTGCAAATTTATTTTTTTTACCATGCAAGAAGCTCTTGGCTGGGTTTCCATTTCATGGAGAAAGGTTGTAACCTCCTTCTTAGATGTCTGGGGCAACAGCCTCCAGGCAGTCTTGGCGGCCTCCACCGTCAGGGGCAAAGGATAAGCCTCATAACCAGACACAGGGCTACAAAAAGCCCTGGAGTCAGAAGTCCACAAAACAAAGTCCCAAGGCTTCCTTGTGAAAGGGCACCCCACTCGATCGAGTGGGGGGAAGACTGCAGTGGTTTTCAGAAACTTGGCAAGAGGATATCCATGACAAGTGGGTCCTCTCTGTAGTAGCCCTAGGCTACGAACTAGAGTCCCAAGAGTTTCCACCATCATATTTTCTAAGATCAAACGTTCCCAAGGACCCAGTAAAGAAAATGTCCTTATTCCTGGCACTGGACCGATTACTGTATCAGGCAGTGATAATAGAGGTTCCCTCAGAAGAGAGGGACATGGGGTTTTATTCAAATCTCTTTATGGTACCAAAACCAAATGGAGATGTCAGACCCATTCTAGATCTCAGGAATCTAAATCACTTCCTAAACATCCACTCCTTTTGACTGGAATTGATCAGTCAGTTGTTTCCACCCTATGGGGAGGAGAGGTTCTAGCATCCATAGATATCAAGGATGCGTATCTACATGTGCCAATATTTCCCGCTCACCAAAAGTTTCTGTGGTTTGCGGTAGAGCAGCACCACTTTCAGTTTGTGACCTTGCCTTTTGGGTTAGCCACTGCTCCCCGACTGTTTTCAAAAGTGTTAGCCCCAGTACTAGCAAGACTAAGGGGCCAGGGTATAGCAGTAATAGCATACCTAGACGACCTGCTACTGGTAGATCAGTCAATAGCAGGGTAAATCAAGGGGTGTCCAGAACAGTCAGTTATCTGAGACACCTGGGTTGGATTTTCAATCTAGAGAAATCATCCTTGCAGCCGGTAAGAAGGCTGCAGTATTTGGGCCTAGTCATAGACACAACCCAGGAAAGGGTGTTCTTGCCTCAGGCAAAGGTCAACGCTCTAAAAGAGCTGGTCCAGACGGTCAAGGCAAAGAAGGGTCCCTCCATTTGCCTTTGCATGAGATTACTAGGGAAGATGGTAGCTTCTTTCAAAGCAATTCCCTATGCCCAGTTCCATTCAAGACTGTTACAACACAGTGTTCTGTCTGCTTGGAACAAACAGATCCAAGCCTTGGATTATCCAATGAATCTGGCTCCAAAATTACGCCAGAGTCTCAACTGGTGGTTGATAACCATGAATTTACAGAAGGGGAAATCCTTCATTCCAGTTTCCTGGAAAGTAGTAACTACGGATGCCAGCCTATGGGGCTGGGGAGAAGTTCTAGAAGAGACCACGGTTCAAGGGAAGTGGTCAGAGTCCGAGAAGACCTTGCCCATAAATATCCTAGAGATTCGGGCAGTACGTCTGGCTCTAATAGCCTGGACGTCCAGGTTGCAGAATAGGATACAATCCGAAAATGCCACAGCAGTGGCCTATATCTATCACCAAGGAGGCACCAGAAGCAACACTGCCCAAAGGGAGGTGGACCATATTCTGTCTTGGGCATAGAAACATGTTCCTTGCCTGCAGTTTGCATTCCAGGAGTGGAAAATTGGCAGGCAGATTTTCTGAGCCATCAACAGTTGTTTCCGGGAGAATTGTCTCTACTTTCCGATGTCTTTTTTGCCATATGCCAAAGATGGGGTACGCCAGACGTAGATCTATTGGCGTCCAGATTCAACAAGAAGTTGGACAACTTTGTAGTGAGAACAAGGGATCCACTTGCACTCGGAGTAGATGCGTTAATGATCCCGTGGAATCAGTTTTCACTGATTTATGCATTCCCTCCAGTTCAGCTGCTACCATGGCTGCTTCACGGGATCAGGGAAGAAGGTGAAGCCGGTAATCCTGGTGGCCCTGGCATGGCCTAGAAGACCCTGGTATGCAGGGATCGTGACAATGGCAGTAGGGGAGTGTTTGGCTCTTCCAACTCATCTGGACCTGCTGTCGTAGGGACCGATATTCCATCCTGCCTTACAACCACTAAATTTAACGGTGTGGCTATTGAATCCCACATTCTAAAAAATTGGGGGTTTTCAGGTTCGGTAGTAACCACCCTGATCAATGCCAGAAAGCCGGCCTCCAGGACCATTTATCACAGGGTCTGGAAGGCCTACTTCACTTGGTGTGAAACCAAGGGTTGGCTTCCTCGTAAGTATGTCATAGGAAGAATTCTGGCCTTCCTACAATTAGGAGTAGAAATGTAGCTGGCTTTGAGTACAATCAAGGGTTAGATTTTGGCCTTGGAAGTGTTTTTCCAAAGGCCGCTTGCTTTGCACTCTTTAGTCCGGGCATTCATACAAGGGATAACTCGGATAACTCCACCAGTTAGAATACCCTTGTGCCCATGGGATTTGAATCTGGTTTTGTCGGTGTTGAAAAAACAACCCTTTGAACCTATACGGACTATTCATTTGATCCTTTTGACAAGGAAATTGGTATTCCTAGTTGCGATAAGCTCTGCAAGAAGAGTATCAGAATTGGCTGCTTTCTCCAGTAAAGAGCCATACTTAATCATTCACAAGGATAAGGTTGTACTGTGTCTGCACTCAACCTTTTTTGCCAAATGTAGTATCTGGTTTTCATCTGAATCAAGATGTTTCCATACCTTACTTTTTCCCAGAACCTTGTTCTGCAAAAGAAAAATTATTACATTCTCTCAATGTAGTGAGAGCAATAAAGCCTATCTGAAAGCCACTGCTCAGATACGGAAAACTGATGTTTTGTTTGTGTTGCCGGAAGGCCCTAGAAAGGGTCAGGCAGCATCGAAATCTACTGTTGCTAAGTGGATTCATCAGGTGATTAGTCAAGCTTATGGCCTGAAAAGAAGGGTTCCTCCCTTTAAGATTAAAGCGCACTCTACCAGGGCAGTCAGTGCTTCATGGGCAGTGCATCACCAAGCCTCTGTGGCTCAGGTTTGCAAGGCCGCTACTTGGTCGTCCATACATTCATGAGATTCTATCAAATGGATGTAACATGGCAGGAGGACACCTCCTTCGGGTGCAGTGTGCTGCAGGCAGCAGTATAGGTCCTCACACCTGGCGGTGGCTATTTGCTTTGTGTCTCCCTCCCCTCAGGTGGCATTACTTTGGGACATCCTACATAGTCATTACTATCGTGCTCTGTGTCCCGTGATGTACGATAAAGAAAATAACAGCTTACCTGTAAAATCCTTTTCTTGGAGTACATCCCGGGACACAGAGGTCTCTCCCCGCTTATTGCGATATGTGTATATATTGCTTTGCTATAAAAACTGAGATATTCCTGGTATGGGAGGGGCACTTCCTGTTTCTTTTTTGGTTATACCAGTGTCCATTCACCTAAAGGTGGCCTATAACCCACATAGTTATTGCTATGGTGCTCTGTGTCCCGTGATGTACTCCAAGAAAAGGATTTTACAGGTATGCTGTTATAAAAATCCAATTTTTTTTTTAAATGCTACATAGAAGAAGTTTTGTTGTCTCTTCCTTTGTAACCTCTGCAGCAGGATAAGCACCCTACATACAGGTCAAGCTGTCATTTTACCCTAGAAGAAACAAATCCGGAATTAATTCCACTCTACGATGAATATATCACATGCACATCACACATAGTATGGGGACAATAAAAGTTAATGCGTTTTGCACTATAAAAAAGTACTTACTCATAACCTCTCAAGCTATGGCTCTACAATCCTATGTGAATTGGTAGCGCAGGTGAAGACAATCAAACAATCAGGAATCAGGAGCTGCCTTCCACAGCTCACAGTGGAAAGCCTTTCCACCCACTGTCATACAAACTTGTCTATATCACCATTTACTATACAATTTCAAGCTTTCAAATCATCATCTTGTGTCCCATGATTCATCCCACATGTACTCTCACTAAAGCCCCATACACACTATCAGATTTTCTGCTGATTTTTGTCTTCATATTTACCAAAACCATGTAGTGCAAGGGCCTGTGTGATTGCATACAAATTGAAACTCCTAAGGTTTGACCTCATATTATGTGGTTTTGGTAAATCTGAAGGAAAAAATCAGCAGAAAATCTGATAGTGTGTATGGGGCTTAAAAGTTCAAAATATTACATAACCATTACACTATTAAAACCAAAATCCTGGACAAGGACAAGAAACAAAGATGAAAAAAGGGAGGTGGAAGGTGTAAAACACAAGGCTCAGAAGAACCCATGTTCCTGCGGTCTGCAACAGCCTCCATAGGCTTGTGGCAGATTGCCGAAACCTAATTAACTATTTAGAACTGAAGAGTGTGAAGCATTATGGGTGGAACTGTACATGGGTGTGCGTATTACAAAGTTTATCATTGGAGTTTGATATAGACCTCCCAGTGTAAATGAGGAGGTGGAGATAAGGGGATGCTGCAGCTGCACAGAGAGGCGCAGGATCTGTAGGAGGAGTTCTGTCCTTCTCTCTGATGCTGAATGCTGAGACAAAGTGGGGGCAGAGATGAGGGGGTTGCTGCAGCTGAAGGAGAGGTGCAAGAGCCACATGATATGGCTTCGCGGGACCTACGTGCTATAGACACACCCACTTTCTCCAAATAGAGAGAGGAATTCTAAAAGAGGAAGCTTGGTTGGAAGAAAAGTACTAAAACTTTATGACTACTGTAAAAAAATCTCCCAAAGAAGGAAAAGATTCTGGACGGGTGCTAGTGGTATTTCCTGAATAAGCTCAGCAGAACCTGGCGGTCTGCAACAGCCTCCACAGGCTGGAAAAGACAGAGTGAGTGTTACAGCCAGTGGAAGTGGCCCAAATTAATTTGCAACTACAAATTATTTTTCTTTGGGGACCAAAGGCTTTCAGTAGAGGGAGTGTGTAGGCTTGCCTCTATAACCAACAACAGTCACACAGCCTGGGTACTAACCTCATCATGGCCAGGACTAGGGATGAGCCGAACACCCCCCTGTTCGGTTCGCACCAGAACATGCGAACAGGAAAAAAGTTCGCTCGAACACGCGAACACCGTTAAAGTCTATGGGACACGAACATGAATAATCAAAAGTGCTAATTTTAAAGGCTTATATGCAAGTTATTGTCATAAAAAGTGTTTGGGGACCTGGGTCCTGCCCCAGGGGACATGGATCAATGCAAAAAAAAGTTTAAAAAAAAAAAAGTTTTAAAAACGGCCGTTTTCAGGAGCAGTGATTTTAATAATGCTTAAAGTCAAACAATAAAAGTGTAATATCCCTTTAAATTTTGTACCTGGGGGGTGTCTATAGTATGCCTGTAAAGGGGCGCATGTTTCCCGTGTTTAGAACAGCCTGACAGCAAAATGACATTTCGAAGGAAAAAAAGCCATTTAAAACTACCCGCGGCTATTGCATTGCCGACAATACACATAGAAGTTCATTGATAAAAACGGCATGGGAATTCCCCACAGGGAAACCCCGAACCAAAATTAAAAAAAAAAAAATGAAGTGGGAGTCCCCCCCAAATTCCATACCAGGCCCTTCAGGTCTGGTATGGATATTAAGGGGAACCCCGGCCAAAATTTTAAAAAAAAATGACGTGGGGTTCCCTCTAAATTCCATACCAGACCCTTCAGGTCTGGTATGGATTTTAAGGGGAACCCCGCGCCAAAAAAAAAAAAAAAACGGCGTGGGGTTCCCCTAAAGATCCATACCAGACCCTTATCCGAGCACGCAACCTGGCAGGCCGCAGGAAAAGAGGGGGGGATGAGAGTGCGGCCCCCCCCCTCCTGAACCGTACCAGGCCACATGCCCTCAACATTGGGAGGGTGCTTTGGGGTAGCCCCCCAAAACACCTTGTCCCCATGTTGATGAGGACAAGGGCCTCATCCCCACAACCCTGGCCGGTGGTTGTGGGGGTCTGCGGGCGGGGGGCTTATCGGAATCTGGAAGCCCCCTTTAACAAGGGGACCCCCAGATCCCGGCCCCCCCCTGTGTGAAATGGTAAGGGGGTACTTACCCCTACCATTTCACTAAAAAGTGTCAAAATAGTTAAAAATGACAAGAGACAGTTTTTGACAATTCCTTTATTTAAATGCTTCTTCTATCTTCCTTCATCTTCTTCTTCTTCTGGTTCTTCTGGCTCTTCTGGTTCTTCCTCCGACGTTCTCGTCCAGCATGTCCTCCACGGCGTCTTCTATCTTCTTCTCCTCGGGCCGCTCCGCACCCATGGCATGGGGGGAGGCTCCCGCTCTTCTCTTCATCTTCTTCTTCATCCTCTTCTCTTCTTCATCTTCTTCATCTTCTCTTCTTCTCTTCTTAATTTTCTTCTCCGGGCCGCTCCGCATCCATGCATGGAGGGAGGCTCCCGCTGTGTGACGGCGTCTCCTCGTCTGACGGTTCTTAAATAACGGGGGGCGGGGCCACCCGGTGACCCCGCCCCCCTCTGACGCACGGTGACTTGACGGGACTTCCCTGTGACATCACGGGGAATGCCACAGGGAAGTCCCGTCATGTCCTGTGCGTCAGAGGGGGGCGGGGTCACCGGGTGGCCCCGCCCCCCATTATTTAAGAACCGTCAGACGAGGAGACGCCGTCACACAGCGGGAGCCTCCCTCCATGCATGGATGCGGAGCGGCCCGGAGAAGAAAATTAAGAAGAGAGGAAGAGAAGAAAATGAAGAAGAAAAGAAGAGAAGAGGATGAAGAAGAAGATGAAGAGAACAGCGGGAGCCTCCCCCCATGCCATGGGTGCAGAGCGGCCCGAGGAGAAGAAGATAGAAGACGCTGCGGAGAAGATGCTGGACGAGAACGCCGGAGGAGGAACCAGAAGAGCCAGAAGAACCAGAAAAAGAAGAAGATGAAGGAAGATAGAAGAAAGAAGAAGCATTTAAATAAAGGAATTGTCAAAAACTGTCTCTTGTCATTTTTAACTATTTTGACAGTTTTTTAGTGAAATGGTAGGGGTAAGTACCCCCTTACCATTTCACACAGGGGGGGGCCGGGATCTGGGGGTCCCCTTGTTAAAGGGGGCTTCCAGATTCTGATAAGCCCCCCGCCCGCAGACCCCCACAACCACCGGCCACGGTTGTGGGGATGAGGCCCTTGTCCTCATCAACATGGGGACAAGGTGTTTTGGGGGGCTACCCCAAAGCACCCTCCCAATGTTGAGGGCATGTGGCCTGGTACGGTTCAGGAGGGGGGGGGCTGCACTCTCGTCCCCCCTCTTTTCCTGCAGCCTGCCAGGTTGCGTGCTCGGATAAGGGTCTGGTATGGATCTTTGGGGGAACCCCACGCCGTTTTTTTTTTTTTTTTTTTTGGCGCGGGGTTCCCCTTAAAATCCATACCAGACCTGAAGGGTCTGGTATGGAATTTAGGGGGAACCCCACGTCATTTTTTTTTTTAAATTTTGGCCGGGGTTCCCCTTAATATCCATACCAGACCTGAAGGGCCTGGTATGGAATTTAGGGGGACCCCCCCACGTCATTTTTTTTTTTTTTAAATTTTGGTTTGGGGTTTCCCTGTGGGGAATTCCCATGCCGTTTTTATCAATGAACTTTTATGTGTATTGTCGGACCGGCAATTCATTAATAGCCGCGGGTAGTTTTAAATGAGTTTTTTCCTTCGAAATGTCATTTTGCTGTCAGGCTGTTCTAAACACGGGAAACATGCGCCCCTTTACAGGCATACTATAGACACCCCCCAGGTACGAAATTTAAAGGGATATTACACTTTTATTGTTTGACTTTAAGCATTATTAAAATCACTGCTCCTGAAAAAACGTCAGTTTTTAAAACTTTTTTTTGCATTGATACATGTCCCCTGGGGCAGGACCCGGGTCCCCAAACACTTTTTATGACAATAACTTGCATATAAACCTTTAAAATTAGCACTTTTGATTTCTCCCATAGACTTTTAAAGGGTGTTCCGCGGCATTCGAATTTGCCGCGAACACCCCAAATTGTTCGGTGTTCGGGGAACTTGCGAACAGCCAATGTTCGAGTCGAACATGAGTTCGACTCAAACTCGAAGCTCATCCCTAGCCAGGACACAGGATTTCTGCCCTTTTCCTCCCTCAGACCTAAATCGATATCCACCCTATGAGAAGGCAGGGAGAAGTGTTGTGATTGGCCATAGCAGGGAGCTTTAGTCTAGTCCCCAGCAACAGAATGAAACTGGAGAGCCCAAGGAAGGAGGAGAGAAAGCTACTGTGCAGAGAGCAGGCTTCATCCAGCCTGGCAGAGTTCCCTCTCAAGTACAGATTGTTATTAGGAGGACATCTCTGAAGCAACAGTGTGGTGAGAGGTCCTTTGGCCAACTCTGTGTAATGAACTTGTTGCTGCCATTAGTTAGGCCATACAGTTCTTTGTCCTTACCCAGTCATCCACCTTTTGCATGCTGATGGGGCAGTTTACAGGCAATAAAAAGGAAGGGGTGTCATTCATTTTGTTGTAACTTTGTTTCTGTAGTTGCTAAAAGATTCTACCTGCCATTGTTGAAACCATTAAACCAGCACCTTCTTACAGGACTTAAGCTAGCCGAACTTCAGCAGAAAATGGCCGAACTTTGATCCATCTATGGACTGCCAGCAGTGATCATTGTATTTTGATGGCAGGGAAACCTACAGCTGTCAGAACACAGTAATGCAGCAGGAGGGATTCCCCCATCATTACTGACCATATTGATGGGGGGTTGAGCAATTTTCTTTCCTTCAATCCATGGCCAGACATATTCTTGCTTAATCAAAGCCCCTTTTACCTCTACTAGGGTGTCAGTGATTTGTCAGGTTGTTAAGACCAGGTTACTACTGGCAAAAGCAGGAGTACACAAAGATTTATAAAATCTCTTGCAAGATAGTGGTATACTGTAAGTGATTTTTAATAGATTTTTTTTATTGACTTGCTAATATTGACTGAGCACAGAACCTCAGGCCACCATGCAAGCATATGTGTGGTGGCTAGACATTAGCCCACTTTTTTTGCTGCCACATATACAGTATGCATTACGCATTCAGCAAGAGGTTAATTACTTTATAATAGAAACAATAACAAAAAATATTGTTATGGTCCCCCAGTGTAAATCCATTATCATTCAAGTTGTCCAGTGATGTAAATTATTTGTTAATTACTGTATCTAGCAGTTACATTACCACAGTGCTGAGGATCTGTCATTTAGCAATGGGAGTGTGGTGGGGAAACTATTGTTTGTTTGAATAGTGTTGGGCTGCGGGTCATTGTGACTGACGGGAAATTACATCACTAGATGTTGTGACTGATATCAGATTTAAATTATAGATTAGATTATGTGATTGACAGTTGATTTACACCAAGGAACATAATAGCATTATTATTGTTTTTCTAATTGTATTGTAATTAAAGGACTTCACAGTGTGGGTATGTTTCTTTTCATTTAACGATGTTGAGTTTTAGGTGTACCCTAGTACACATTTCACTGGGAGGCATCTTCCAGGTTCCATTTTAAGCCCCCTTTTATAACTCCCACATCTTTTTTGGGGAACCAAATACGAGTAAGAGGTCTCTCTCCCTCAACAGTGGAAAAAGATGCCTTGCTAAAACGGGGAGACTCCCTTCTCCTCTCATTTCCAGGTACCCCCTCAATGTTGAAGGCATGTGGTCTGGTTCAAGATAAGAGGGCTGCACACTTGCTGTTATACATTTCCTAGCCACCCATGCATGTATGCCTGGTTGGAATTTTAAGGGAATCCCCAGCTGTTTTTTTTCCTAAATTTTTAAGGGACAAGACACATAAAAAACGGTGTGGTGTTCACCTTAAAATTCCAGCCTAGTTTTATCCAGACAAGGGGCCCTCAGATATTTGCCCCTTCCCAGGGAAATGATTACAGAGGTGCATTCATACCCTTTATCACTCATTTTTGATAAAGAATTAAAGTGATATTAAAGTGTAACACTGTCCCCATAGGGCTTGCTGAGTGTTGAGTTCTGAGGCCTCTCTCTGGTTACCTGCAGCTGGTTGCTAAGGGTTTCCACTTTGTTTCTAGGGCTTTCCACTTGTCTCACCCTTACTCCCGCTTGCCTGTCACTCAATGACCAGTCCAGAGTATTTGTGTTTTTGTATTTTATTTTTGGAACTTGGATGGGAGAAGGGATTAGTGGGATACTCCAACTTGAACTATTCACAGTGGATAAGGACAACTTTTACTTGGCCTCACTGGATTATTGGTGGAAGCAGTCACACTGCTTTAACCATACTGCCACATGTATGGAGGAATTAAGTCTTCTTACTCTCACTAACAGCAGGCTTGATGCACTACATTATCTTGAGGATACTCTCTAGCATCCCTTTTACTGGCACCTGTCCACTGACTCTTCTAGCTGAAGGGGGTGGCCCTCGCTTGAAAGGCCCCAAAGACACAGATCTGTACTCGCAGTAGGCAGAATCAGATCCTTGCTGGTGTCTTCCTTCCAGTCAGCTCTGCAGGATCTCTGGTTACAGCTTCTCTCTCTCTCTAGGTCCTTGGGTCAACGACCCAAAGCCGCACAACTGCCTCCAAGGAGGAGGGGCACCTGCCCCATTCCTTCTGGACTCTGCTCCCTGATTCAACTAACTCTAAGCATATGTACCCTAGGCTTTTATACAGTATCCCAGAATGCAATGCAGCACTTTTCTTCTGCCAATTGCCAGGACTGTAACAAAGTCTGTGCACGCACTTGTTAGGTCCCCTCCCACTGTCCAATATGCCTCCCTATTGAACCAGTGGGGGACAGTCAAAAAAGCTGAGCTGCATCTGAGTACAATGAGCAGACCTAACTAATAGATCCTGCTCCCTGGTAGGCAGAGAACACTCTAAGTTTTACCTGGCCATCTTCCTGGTAAGCCGAAAGACCAAAAACTATACTCTCTCTAGCACCTACTGTCAGAGCTGGGCTCAGCTTTCCTTTCTCACTGCTCAGGTTGCTCAGCTGTCGGTTGATTGCCAGCACTCATCGTTCCACAGTGGCTCACCTCGTGTTCATTTCCTGCTCTTCAGTCCAGACCACAGCCAGCCCCTTCTGGCTATTTAAATTGCCTGGTTCATTCATTCAGCGCCTTCACCTTGGTCAACATATCTAGAGACTCTCTGCTGTGTTCCTGTTGAAGACTTGCCTGGCTGACGTCCCTTCTGCTCCCTGTCTGCTGCCTCCAACTACGCTGATCTCTGGCTTCCTGGTTTTCTGGCGTGTTCTGACTACCGGATTTGGCTACCAAACCCTGGCTATATTTTGACTACGTTTACTATTTGTACTATTTTTACCACTTTATTACAAGAAGTGACTTTTTACAGCCTTTTCTGTCTCCATCTGTTTCATGGTTCCTGACAGTAGGTGAAGGCCATGATTTTAAATGAGCAGGATCACAACATGGATCAGTTTGCCATAGCCTTACAGACGCTCCTGATTCTCACTGCTCACCTGGATCCTCCCACTGTAGAAACAGAAAATGACTCCTGCGCACAAGTGGTCGACCCAATATAAAAGGGGGATACACTGGCCTTGCTGCCCTCAAGGATGGGGACTCCTAGCAGACAAAGACATGAAAAGAGAAAAGATGTTTCCGAGGAATAAAAAACACTGCTCGCTTACGCGTTTCGAAGGGCTCACCTTCTTCATCAGAGCTCACCCTTTTTATTCCTCGGAAACATCTTTGGAAGGCTTTGTTCATCTTCTACACCACTTGTTGCAAGTTGATGTCCAAGGTTTATGGCACATGATTCTTTACTGCTTGTGAGTAATTTCCTTTATCATTTTACTTAATAAACGTTTTACAAAAGATAATGCACATGGCTGGTGCGCCCTTTTCTCTTTTCATATCCTCCCACTGTGTCTGTTCCGGTACAACCTGTGTTGCAGGCCATCCCTGCTGCTGCTCCAGTCTCTGTGCAGGCATCCGCCTCGAAAATTACCACTATAAGAGGTATATCTGGTTCCGCTTCCCCACTTCCCCTGCCCCAGGCGTTCCCCATGGACAGAAGCAAAGTAGGCTTCATTATTTCTTTGCTTTCTGATAGAGTCTTGGTTTGGGCAAACCCTCTATGAGAGATGCAAAAACCCATTGTCATGAGTTACCCAGAGTTTGTGGCTACCTTTAAAAGGGTATTTGACGTTTCCGCTTGCTACACTTTTTCTGCCAAGAGTCTCATGTCCATCAAACAGAGTAAAAGAGCTGTTGCCGATTACGCCATTGAATTCTGTACTCTGGCAGCAGAGGTCACTTGATGAGATAGCAGCCCGAGACATACCTATGGATCTGGAGAAGTTGATCACGTTTGCCATTCTCATTGACTCCAGACCTTCCTTTAAGGAAAACTTGTGGAAGCCTCCTGTGCATTTGGCTCTGAGCTTTGCAGTCCCACCTTTGCCTCCTTCACCTCCCATGCCTCCGGGTACTGAGTCTGCCAGTGAAATAGAACTTATGCAGTTGGGCTTCACACGTCTCTCTGCAGATGAGAGGGCCTTTAGGAGGAGGGAGAGATTATGCCTTTATTGTGGCCAGGCAGATCACTTTTTGAAGTCTTGTCCTACCCGTCCAGGAAACGCCTGCACCTTGAGGTTCTGTAGGGGACAGACCATAGGTGGTGTTGTTATGTCCCCAGTTATCCTGAAGGATAAGCCTTTAGTTCCATTTACCCTTTTTAGGTCTGAGTCGTCCATTGAGACACAGGCTCTAGTCGACTCTGGGGCTGCAGGCCTGTTCATAGATAGTGCCTTCGTGTCTAAGCACTTGATTCCGCTGCAGCTTCGTCCACTCCACTTCCTATTGAGGCTATTGATGGGCGACCTCTACAGCCTGCCCGTGTGACTCATGAGACTGCTCCTTTGACCATAGCCGTAGGGGCTGTTCACAATGAGATAATCCAATTCCAAGTTATTTCCTCTCCTCATTACCCGGTGGTTATTGGTTATCCTTGGTTACAGAGGCATAACCCCTCTTTTGATTGGCTTTGTGTTGAGGTTCTTTCCTGGTCACCACAATGCAGTAAAACATGTTTTCAGAAAGTGGCTAAGGTCTTGTGCACCTCTTCACCCTACTCCTTGCCAGAGGAGTACTACGAATTTAGCAATGCCTTTGACAAAGTTCAAGCTTGTAGTTTGCCTCCACACCGGTCGTATGATTACGCAGTTGACCTTCAAGCTGGTGCTATGCCTCCCCGTGGCCGGGTTTACCCTTTGTCTGTCTTGGAGAATAAAGCTATGGAGGACTACATTGCCGACGCACTTTCTCGAGGGTTCATCTGCAAATCCTCGTCTCCTGCTGTTGCTGGCTTCTTCTTTGTAAAAAAGAATAGTGGTGAACTGAGACCTTGTATCGATTATAGGGGTCTCAATCACATCACGATTAGGAATGCCTACTCAATTCCATTGATTACGGAGTTATTTGACCGCCTCAAAGAAGCAACGGTTTTCACAAATCTCGAATTTGAGAGGGGCAAACAATCTTATGAGGATCAAGGAGGGCGACGAATGGAAAACTGCATTTAACACCAAGACAGGACAGTATGAATACCTCGTAATGCCATTTGGTCTTTGCAATGCTCCTGCATTGTTTTAGGAATCTATCAATGATGTCCTCTGAAATATGTTGCAGCAATGTGTGGTGGTTTATCTTGACGATATTCTCATATATTCTAAATCCCTAGAGAGCCACCATACAGATGTCTCCTGAGTGCTACAGAGGCTAAGAGATAATAACCTGTATTGTAAGTTGGAGCAGTGCAAGTTCAGGTTAAATTTCTGGGTTATTTTCGCGAACAGATTAAATTTCTGGGTTATGACATTTCTACTGCAGGTTTTTTGATGGACCCAGATAAATTATCTGCAGTTCTACAGTGGCCTCGACCCATAGGTCTACATCTGCTACAATGTTTTCTTGGCTTTGCCAATTATTATCTGAAATTTATTCGGAACTGCTCTTCTCTGGTGAAACCCCTGACTGATATGACCAGTGAGGAAAGTAACTCACAGTCTCTGGATTCCATTAAAGCCTTTCAGTCTCTCAAGGCTGCCTTTGTTTCAGCTCCTGGGGTGACACATCCTGACCCTACGCTACCCTACATCCTTGAGGTTGATGTATCCGAGACTGGAGTAGCTGCCCATCTGTCTCAACATCCTACCTATGAGAGCGCTATGCATCCTTGTGGCTACTGTTTCAAGAAATTGAGATTGGGGACAGAGAATTGTTAGCTATAATTTTAGCTCTTAAAGAATGGAGACATCTCCTCGAAGGTACTACTGTGCAGGTCCTCATTTTGATTGATTTCAAGAATCTCATATTCCTGTCTGAGGCAAAACGCTTATTTCCCAGAAGAGCACAATTGGCTCTTTTCATTTTTACCAGGTACTAAGAATGTAAGTCTGACGCATTGTCGCAACAGTTTTGCTCCGCTTCCAAGATTGAGTCAGTGCCTGTTCCTGTGATACCTCCCGATCGCATTCTGGCTACTGTACGTACCAATCTCACTTCACCTTTGGGTAACAGAATTCTTGCTACTCAGGTCCTTCCGAGAAATCTGGTGACTGCTGCTTTGTCCCTGAGAATCTCTGCACTGCTTTGCTCTAGACTTACCATTCTCCCAAGGCGGCCAACCATACAGGGAAGAACCAACTTATTTTCACTATTTTGCAGCAATTCTGGTGGCCTAGTCTCTGCGCTTATGTAACCACCTTTGTAGTCACTAGTTCTGTGCTTGCACAGTGTAAGACACCACAACACCTTTCAGTGGGCCTCCTACAACCCATACCCAATGGAGAGAGGCCTTGGACCCACCTGTCTATGGATTTTATTGTGGAGTTACCCAACTCCCAGGGAAACGCAGTTATTCTCATGGTGGTTGACCGATTCTCAGAAATGTCACATTGTATACCACTAAAGAAGTTGCCTACATCCAAAGAACTGGCATCCATTTTTGCTCAGAAGATCTTTCGGTTACATGGGCTACCCAACGTTATTATCTCCAATAGGGGTAGCCAGTTTGTCTCCAGGTTTTGGCGAGCCTTTTGTGCACATTTAGGAATTCAGTTTTTCTTCTCCTATGAGTATCACCTGCAGTCCAATGGGGCCGCAGAACGAGCCAACCAAGCCTTGGAGCAGTTTCTACGCTGTTATATTTGTGACTACCATAACAACTGGTCAGACCTCCTATGGGCGGAGTTTGCTCACAATAGTGCCGTCAATATCGCTTCCCGATTGTCTCCATTTATGGCGAAATATGATTTCCAACCATCCATGTTGCCTGACTCATTTGTTGCCCAAATAATTCCTGCTTTAGAGGAGCATCTCCATGGTCTTCGTTCCACTTGGGTGCAGTTTCAAGAGTCATTTACCACTTTATTAAAAGGTGTGATTTTTTTACTGCATTTTCTGTCTCCCTCTGTTTCATGGTTCCTGACACCTACCTAGGAGGGTGCTACAAAAGTCTCTATTTTAAACAAAAATAACAAACATATTATACTTACCTACTTTGTGCAATGGTTTTACATAGAGCAGCCTTGATCCTCCTCTTCTGGGATTCCCCATTAACGCTCCTGGTTCCTCCTGCCTTTGAGTACCAACCCCTCCTGCAGGCTTGCTGCCGAGCCACAAAACTGATACACACACAGTGTGGCTCAGCAGCGGGAGCCAATGCTATCAATCTGCCCTGTGAGGAAAGAGAGAGACACTGCTCTCGTGCACAGCGCTGTACCAAGATGGAACTCAGGTAAGAATTTGGAGGGAGTTGTGGGGGAAGCTGTATCTAAAACGTTTTTTACCCTAATGCAGAAAATGCATTAAGGTAAAAGCCTTTACAACCACTTAAGCGGGCCATACATAGATTGAAATTCAGTCAGTTCAGCAGGGACCTGCCAAATTTTCATCCATGTATGGGCAATATATTGATTGACTTGTGTACAGCCTGTCTGGTTTTTCCTAAATGATCAGTGCTGCCAGCTATAGCCAGTATTAGTGACTAGGGATGGGCCGAACACCCCCCCTGTTCGGTTCGCAGCAGAACATGCAAAAAAAAGTCTATGGGACACGAACGTGAAAAATCAAAAGTGCTAATTTTAAGGGTTAATATGCAAGTTATTGTCATAAAAAGTGTTTGGGGACCTGGGTCCTGCCCCAGGGGACATGTATCAATGCAAAAAAAAGTTTTAAAATGGCGGGAGCAGTGATTTTAATAATTCTTAAAGAGAAACAATAAAAGTGAAATATTCCTTTAAATTTCATACCTGGGGGGGGGTGTCTATAGTATGCCTGTAAAGTGGCGCATGTTTCCCGTGTTTACAACAGTCCGAGAGCAAAATTACATTTCTAAAGGGAAAAAAAAGTCATTTAAAAGTACTAGTGGTAGCGCCGGCAGCTATAATGAATTGTCGGGTCTCTGCAATACTCAAAAAAGTCATTGAAAAAAATGGCCTGGGGTTCACCCACAGTGCATTACCAGGCCCTTTGGTTCTGGTATGAATATTAAGGGGAACCCCAAACCAAAATTTTAAAAGAAATGTTCTTCCCCACTTCTTCCTCTTCTTCCTCCAATCCTCTGCTTCTTCCTTCGGTCTTCTCGTCCGCATCTTCCTCCGGCGTCTTCTTCCCCGCTTCGTTCTCCAGACGATCCGCATCCATGGGAGGTTCCCGCTGTGTGACGCTTCTGTTCTTCTGACAGTTCTTATATAAGGGGACTTCTCTATGGTTTTCCCTGTGATGTCAGAAGGGGCGGGGTCACCTGGTTACGTAACGGTGACCCCACCCCCCTCTGCAGAGATCATCCCTTAGTTTCTCCTGATGATTGTTGTCGCCCAAACAAAAAAGCAAGGGCAAATCAAAATTTTAGAGAAGTTACCAGAGGAACAAGTGAGGAAAACTCATCCAATGGGGACAAACGTACTGGTGACTACTGTTGAAGACAATAATTCCCGTCAATTTATTTAGCTTTCCTCTCATTTCCTATTGTGTCTTCAGGAAAAGGAGTGAACAGAGATCTCAGCAGGGGGGTAAAAAATAACCTTTTTATTAAGTGTTTTGATTCTTCCCTAGACTACCCAAAGCTAAAAAAAAAGTTTTGCTGTACATACGGTTTAAAAAAAAAAAAACCCTGTCACCAGACTATTCATTTCATCAAAAACATTCTCATAAGATTATATATGGATTAAATATATTTCATGCATATTGTTTACCTGTAAAAGCCTACCTTGTATGCACATCCTAAGAATCTTAGATTTCAGCTGGGTGCTGCCATTTTGAAAGTGATGTTAGCAGTCCCTTGGAACTCAGAGCTTTGACAATCTTTAGCACAGATAAAGAGTGATCAAGAGTGCCTTAAAGAGGCAGACAGAACCTCTCCTGCTCACTGTACATAGCCGCAAAGGATTGCTGTGAGCCCTGGGTGAAGTTACTATAGCTAAGTTATTATGAATAACTCAAGCTGCATTACAATACTATTGCTACTGGGTGCATAGAGTCTCCCACAGCAGGGAGTGTGCAAGCTTCTGTTGGCAAGGAAGAACAGAAAGGATATGCTGGTACTTTATGTTCAGACTGAGCCTTTGTCCCTGCTAGGCCATTTTTCTTAAAGGACCCAGCATGCACCGATCGGTGATGTCACAAGGGGGCGGTGCCACCAAGTGATGTCACTGGGTGGCCCCGCCCCTTACCTATTTAAGAACTGGCAGACGGAGGAGCAGGCATTTGGCAGTTAGCCTTTGTCTCGGGCAGAACTTTTTTTTTTCCGAGTCCGGCGGTAGCGTCATCGGCGTGATTGATCAGGGGACAATGTTTTTTATTTTCTTAATAAAGGAATTGTCAAAAAACTTCCTCCTGTCATTATTTATTTTTTACACTTTTTTTGGTGAATGAATAGGGGTACAATGTACTACATTTTTATTTACATGGGGGGGGCTGGGGCTGGGGGCTGGTATCTTGTTAAAGTGGGCTTCCAGATTCCGATAAACCCCCCACCTGCAGACCCCCACAACCACTGCCCAGGGTTGTCAGAAGAGGCCATAGTCCCCATCAACATGGGGACAAGGTACTTTACGGTGGGGGGCCTGGTATGGTTCAGAAGGGGGGGGGCGCCTGCTTGTCTTCCCCCTTTCCTGGCTTGCCAGGCTGCTTGCTCAGATAAGGGTCTGGTATGGATGTTGGGGGGACCCCATGCCGTTTTTTTTCATTTATTTTGTATTGCCAGCAATAACTTGCAACCGCGAGTCAATTTAAATGTCATTTTTTTCTTTACATGTGTCAGTTTTGCTGCAGCATGTTATATATATGCTACAGATATAGAATGCGCCACTTTACAGGCAGACTAAGGGGACCCCCTAGGCACTATATTTAAAGCAATTTTTCATTTTTATTTTTCAATTTAAGCATCATTAAATCACTGAACCTTTAAAACTATATTAAAAAAAATAAAAATAAATTTGCATTAATACATGTCCCTCAGGGCAGTACCCGGGCCCCATACCCTTTTTATGGCCAATAACTTGCATATAAGCCTTCAAAATGGGGAATTTTGATTTTTCATGTTTGGGTCCCATAGACTTTAATAGAAATCGCATCTCGGGACCATAATTTTTCTCTGTTCGGGAGTTCTTGTGCAAACCAAATGGGGGGAGGTTCGGCCCATCACTAGTGATTTGGTGATTGGTGATGCTCAGGAGTTCTCCTCTGGAGTGAGGTAGTCCTCCCTTCCTGTTGTTTAAGAAATACCCACAGCAGTTACTTGAACACCTTTGATTACAAGGGGCTTGGTTGATTTTGGCGCCTCATTGCCCAAAGTAACATTCAGAAGTTCTGGGCTGTTTGACTGTCCCTTAAGTATTAGACCTCCTTATTGGAATGTTATACAATCCGGATTCAAGCAGACAATGCCATGAAGTGGCGTACATCAATTGTCAGGTGGATCCAGAATTTGGCTATAGCAAAATGGTAGATTGGTATCCTTGGTAAAACGTTAGGCTCCAGTCTTTTCAGGCATGAGCACGCTAGGTATACACAATGGCAGGCAGACTGCATCAAAAAGCAGCGCCTAAAGCTGTGGGAGTGATTCCTACCATTGGAGCTATTCCTGGGCGTGTGTCACAGTTAGGCAACTTCCGAGGTTGACTACCTGGCCCTAAAGGCTTGGAAGTTTTTTCTCAGTGGTCCTCAGTGGTGGATGCAGTGGATGCTTTGGTGACTCTGTGGAATCAGTACTTCCTTTGCTTGCTTTTCTCACATGTTCAGGATGGAAGGCATTCTGACGTTCGTCATTCTTCCATGCTGGACATTTGCTCCAGGGGATATACTGGATCATGACAATCTGTTTCCAAGGAATGTTTTTTTGCCATCCAGCTTTAAGCTGCTTTTGACTGCTTGATTGAAGCTCAAGTTCTGAGAGACAAGGCATCATCAGGAGTCTAAGAATACCTTGGTGCTAAGCTGGGAGTTATAATTCTTATTAAATCTATCGCTGGGCATGCAATGCATGCTTATATTGGTGTAAGCCTCAAGAATTTCTGCCAATGGACAAGTCCTCTCCTGCAGCTGGTCCTAGGCTATTAGCACTATTTAGGCTCTTAATGTTGCTCCCCTTGTGACTCCATCGGATCTGAAGTAGTTCATTTGTAGTCTTTGCTTGGTGAGGTGAGTTTTTGGACTGGTGGCCTTATTCAGTATATAACCCTTCACAGGTTTTGCATAAGATGAGGTTATTGAGACCCAGTTCTTCATTTTGTTAGGGGTAGTTTTTATTTGTCTCCTCAAGCAAGAGATCCTTATCCTGTTTTTTTAGTCTGCCACCACTTCACCCAAAGGAAGTTTCCATCCCTTGGATGATGTGGTCAGGATCGAGAGTCTATCACTCAGCTTCTACTTTCCTCTTGTTTTTCAAGATGGAGCCTGTACTGATGCTCTGATATTCTAGCTCCACCATGTCGAGTTGACTCAGCAGACCATCATCCAACCGCATGGTCTACGGTTCAGGTTCAATCCCTTCCTGACAGGACACACTCTACTAAGACCTCATGCACATAGGAAATTTTTCCTGCTTTTAGCAGTCTCAGGTGTGTGTTTTTTTTTTGCAGCTTAAAAACGCCTCTCCGTGTTATTCTATGTGTCCATGTACACTATGGCTTTTTCAAGCTTTAAGTGGCATAGGCTTTTAGAAGCTGTTAAAAAACACAGGGCCAGTGTGTTCAGAAGTAGAGATTAGGAGGTGTAAAAATGCTTGACGCTCCTATGCCGCGTTAGAAATTCGCAGAAGAGAAGAGGGCTATGACATGCAAGTAAGGAGAGGGTTGTATTAGGAAAATGACTACTAAAAAACTTTAACTAATGGAATAGTCACAAATTCTAGCAAGTTCAAAGGCATTTTTCAAGTAAATAAAAAATTTAACCTGCAATTTTTTAAGTTAGTGACAGTGTTGAGTAAAAATACAGTTGAAGGTTTAAAAATATGGCAGCCAAGTTATTTGATTTCCTAAATATTTTTTCCTTATTGCCATGCTGGTAAGCAATGTTCTCCTATGTATGCTGGTATTTTAGAACACCACAAGGTAGAACGTTTGCATTTTCTGTGGTGCAGACACTAGATTGTATTTCAGTTTGTTTTTTGCACTTCAAATATGCTTTTGTTTATGGAAACCGCTGGAAAGTGTGACAATCATAACTGCAATCATTAAGAAATGTTTTGTAGTACTATACCGTGTTACAAGCAATTGTTAAATTATATATGCATTTTGCAGACTAATTGTACAGGCATGATTAGAAACTAACTTTTTCACAGGTCAAAGAGGTAATGGGCCCTGGATTTCTTTTTCTGTTAATTAGAACGACATTGGAATATGCTAACCAGTGTCATTGGTTATTCATGCACATTCAAAGGTCACAGTGTCATGACACACTACTGAAAACGAGAGCCTATACCTTACACTCTACTTACGCACATTGCCAGACGTACAGTGTAGGCCATCAGCAAGTCTTAAAGGAATTTTCCCTTGCCCATATTTTTTTCTTTAGTAATTCCTGCTGCTGTATGATCTCTGACAAAACAGGTTCCAGGGCAAGTAATGTCATCCTCATGCAATTAATTTTCATATTCTGGCAAAGACAAGGAATTGGTCTGCTGCTGGAAGGAACTTTAAACAAGTATGTTAAAATTTTGTATGAGTATATTAATTTTACAGGGCCTATGATTCCTAACATCAGTATAAAATTGTAGAATAATGTTCATTAAATCTGAGGAAAGACTATTTTCTGTACATTTTTAGAGGCCTAAACACATGAAATGCAGATTGTCACAAATGATTACATTTCAGACACATTCCAGTAAGACGTGAAAACTTGCTTTTTTAACTATTCAGGGGATGTTAACTAGTCAGTTTGTCATTTATATTTGGTACCTAAATAGCTCCCTGTAAGGTCTGGTTCACACCTTTGTGTTTTTATGTGCATTTTGTAATGCATAAAAATGGATGTGTCACAAAAATACATTGTGAGGCTGTTCACATTTCTATGTCTGATTTTTACATGCATTTATGTGTTTTCTGGCCCACTAAAGTACATGAAAATGCACATACAGTAATGTGCGCTTTCATGCTTTTTTTAAAGCATTTTCAACTTGCTGTTGGTGAGCACATGCATACTTGCCAACAGTCCCAATTTTCCTGGTACAATCCCGAAAATTGGACCCTCATTCCGATCTGAGCGCGTCCCATTCAAAATCTGATTTTTTTGGCCCAAGATGATGACTTCTAAGTCGAAACGTGTCGGAGGATATGCTGAGACCACTGTCTTCTTTTATACAAGTGCTTGATTTTACTGCTAAACACGTGAGTGTATTTCCTTTGCTTTTTATGCATTAAAATTTCCATACGGAGTTACACTATATGCCTTCCTCTTTCTTTTAATGATGGGACTGACTGCCTATATCTACTGAGTCCATCCATACCTTACACTTGTTCGGAGGTCCATCTGGAGGTCATATCTGGATAGAGCATCTGATCCCCTTGGTATATTATACCACAAAGCTTGATTGACTCACTAGGTGTACACCTATTTGAGTTCAATCCCTCTGGTAAGCAGCTTCTGGTGTCTTTGGTGGTGGACCTACTATTAACTGGAATATCTTTATTCTCCGTGTTGTGTTGGATTCCCCTGATAGGTGATATTCCGGAGGCTGGTTACCATATGCTGGCCCAGTACCTCCAACTGCTCCTTAAAGGTCTTTCTGGACTCCCCTGATCCACGTCGGCCGTCCCCTGTGAGGACTCATCTGGTCGTTTTCGGAGATCCACGCAGACCGCAATTCAGAGGACTTGATGGTCCAGACCTTCCAGTCCACGTCATTGTTGACAAACGGCGCATGCGATTCCCTGTCGCTGACATGGGAGTCCACGGGATCTGGTAAGAGTCCTTTTTGTATTTTTGTTTATCGATTCATCCTGCGAAGTGGTCGGTTCACGATACTAGGTGACTTCTGACAATCATCAGATTACCACCATCCCTTGAAGTACCTTCATCTCCTGTGGAGTTGGACATTCACACCCTTTCATGGACACTATGTTTAATTCACCTTTGGCTTGTTAATTTTTTCAGCACTAATTCACAACCTCATTTATTTATTTCCTTTGCACATGCGCTGCATTTTTTCACATATATATATATATATATATATATATATATATATATATATATATATAAAACAAGGATAAAAACCAGACACAATAAAATTAACATTCCTGCCTGTAGGAACCAAGAGAAAATGGAGCCAAAAAATCACTGAACCGTCCTACTCCCTTAAAGGAGTTTCACACATCTTTGGCAATATCTCTGTCTTCAGCTTGGAGGTTTAACACTTCTTTTTGGTGTTATCAATTATATCATAATAATCAGGTATTTCAATACTGGTATTATGAATCCATGTGCAGCACTCATAGTCCTCCGTTACTTCACAGAGCTTAGTCAGGGCAGAACTTATGGATTCAATGGCTAATTCGTGCAAAGCTTTTGACCTTTATTTAAGTTATTTCCTAAGTTAAATTATTAATCTGGAGAGTGGCTTCTACCAGTTATCGGTAAGGAAGTTGTGTTATCCGCATATATGGCCAATATATTGGTTATAGTTAGAGGAGGAGTACCATTCAGAAATGGAGTTATGTGCACAGGGGCGGCTAACAGAGGAATTCAAAGTGTGCTTGGGTGCAATTTACTACATACCCAGCATTTGTCATGACCTGACTTTTGAGCATAAGGATACTTATACTGAAGTAACAACATTTAATCAGTAGGGGGGTTTGCATCCTTTGGGTCCACCACGTTGGATTCCGTCCTTCGTCTAGTTACTGTTTCATTAGAAGGGGGGCTGCATATGGCCTTTAGGGCACCCAAGTCCTCAGGATGATAGATACAGTTAATGATGATCCATGTGGGTAGAAACACCATCAGTGTCAGCATACAGAGTAGGCACAAGGCTTTCCCAGAAGTCTGTGGTGAGAGAAGTGAGGTCATCTTTTTCAAAGTCTTTATCACCTGTTTCACTTGCTCTTCGAGGATTCGCATCACCTGCTTCACCTCCTTTATCTGTGTCTTGCTTCGGGGTCCTTTGTGGTACTTTCTTTATCCTCTCGGTGTGGATCCAGGCTCCGGATTGTTCCATGGGGACAGCGGTTCTGGTCACTGCGACTACGCTAGTGGGAGGGCCGAAAGAGTAATCTTGCTTCTTGGTCCGGTTCAGCTGGCGAATTATGACCACATCTCCGGGTTGGAACTCGTGTGTTGGTTCCTGTGAGGGTACTGGAAAAGAAGAGAATACTACCGTAGATGCCATTCAACTTCATAATCAAGTTTCTACAATATTCTTCCTGTATCAAACTCAGATCTCCCTGCTCTATTACCAAGGGTTTCTTAATCCAGGGCGTGGGAAAAGGTCGACCCATCAGGGTCTCAAAAGGGGACAAGTGATTGGTCTTGGAAGTGGTCATTCTTATTTATGCAGGCAGCAGTTTTCCATTTGGCAAATGTGCCACACGTAGCCTTCCTTATTTTATCTTTAATCGTTTGGTTCATTCTTTCCACTATACCTGAACTCTGTGGGTGATATGGAATGAGGAATTTCCACTCTTTTGCAAAGTCTTTACGAGTTCCTGACATACCTTGGAGACAAAGGCTGGGCCGTTATCTGAATTTATTTGCAATGGACATCCCCACCTGGGTATTATTTCTGTGTCAGGATTTTTACAACTGTCCTTGCATCTTCCCCGGTACATACAAAGATTTCTACCCACCTGGAGAACATGTCCACTATCTACTACTACTAACAAATATGCATGTCTTTTGCCCAATTTTGACATGTGAGTGAAATCAATTTGTAGATATGTAAAAGGAGAGTAAAAGGAGAGGTAGGTTATTTCTGATACATTCAATGCATCTGGGCACAAAAGATTTACATAGGGGTAATCAATGTAAAATGTGGAAGTCTTGTGTTAACATTTCAGCTGTAGTTTTCCATCCTTTATGACCTAAACCCTATTGATTATCTGTGGGGTATCCTCAAATGGAAGGTGGAGGAGCGCAAGCTCTCTAACATCCACCAGCTACATAGTGTCATTACGGAGGAGTGGAAGAGGACTTCAGTGGAAACCTGTGAAGCTCTGGTGAACTCCATGCCCAAGAGGGTTAAGGCAGTGCTGGAAAATAATGGTGGCCACACAAAATATTGACACTTTGGGCCCAATTTGGACATTTTTACTTAGGTTTAGACATTAATGGCTGTGTGTTGAGTTATTTTAAGGGGACAGCAAATTTACACTGTTATACAAGCTGTACACTCACTACTTTACATTGTAGCAAAGTGTAATTATTTCAGTGTTGTCACATGAAAAATATATAATAAAATATTTACAAAAATGTGAGGGGTGTACTCACTTTTGTGAGATACTGTATATTCAGTATAGACACACACACTCATATATTCTTGCCAGCTAGCTATATCACCCAGTAATAACTTTACTGTAAATGTAAAGATAATATCTGTTGGTGTTTTGAAATATATTTGACACAGTAATTGTATATTTGGCTGTATTCACATAAAATGTAAGACAGAATTTCCACAATATGATCTTAATACTGGATGTTTTTTGTGTTTACAAACTGAAACCTGCAAATTTATAAAATGATGTGAAATAAGATCAGTTTCTATTAAAATCTTGGGGTGTTCTAGCAAAAAACTGGCTCATTATTTCAGAGACAAGCTAAAAATATGCAGCATGCAATTATATTGCAATGGACATCCACACCTGGGTATTATTTTAGGTGTCAGAATCTTCCCGGGTACATACAAAGATTTCTACCCACCTGGAGAACATGTCCACTATCACTAACAAATATTCCTGTCTTTTGCCCAATTTTGACATGTGAGTGAAATCAATTTGTAGATGTGTAAAAGAAGAGGTAGGATACGGTAGATGTTCATGTTTGGGCTTGTTTGGTGTGTTTGGGTTATATCTGATACATTCAATGCAGCTGGGCACAAAAGATTTACATAGGGGTAATAAATGTAAAATGTGGAATATTGCCAATATATTGCCAACAGTATATTGCCAACGACCCCCAATCATCCTATGCCCGTCCGTTTGAGTGGAGAGATCTGAATTTGGAGGAGTTCAAATTGTTTATGGGCCTCACCCAAAACATGGGGCTTACAAAAAAAATGAAGGACATGCCTATTGGTCCACTAACCCCATCCACAACATGACCATTTATTCTGCCGTAATGGCCAGGTCCCGATACGAAATGATAATGCGCTTTCTTCATTTTAGCGACAACACCCAGTGCCCTCCCCGCAATCATCCAGATTACGACAAATTATATAAACTTCGCCCACTGGTAAATTTCTTTTCCCAACAATTTGCAGAACTCTATGTCCCCGATCAGAATATACGTGTCGATGAGTTCCTGGTACCCTTTTCAGGCCGGCTAGGAATAAAGCAATATATTCCTAGCAAAAGGGCCAGATACGGAGTAAAATTATACAAGCTCTGTGAGAGAGCCACGGGATATTTGTTTGCCTTTCGCATATATGAAGTAAAAGACTCCCAGCTCCAGCCCCCTGTGTGCCCGGCCTACATGGGCACAACTGGAAAGATTGTATGGGACTTGGCATACCCATTTCTGAACAAAGGATATCACATATACCTTGACAATTTCTACACTGGCCTGCCCCTTTTCAAACACCTATACATTGCAAAAACCCTGGCCTGCGGAACCTACAGAAAAAATAGGAAGGGCTTCCCACAATCTCTAGCAAACAAAAAGCTGCGAAGGGGGGGGGGGAGAGCAGCATTGAGATGCAACAAAGTGCTGGCCTTGAGGTGGAAGGATAAATGGGACGTGCACATGATGTCCACTATCCATGTCGACACTACAATTGAGGTTCAAAGAAGACAAGGTCCCATTGAGAAGCCAGTATGTGTCCAAGATTTTAATCTCTACATGGGGGGGGGGGGTGGATTTCAATGATCAAATGATTCAGCCCTATTTGTCGATAAGGAGGTCTCGATTCTGGTACAAGAAGGTAGCAATTTATCTCATTCATTTGGCCATTTATAATTCCTACGTAGTCTACACCAAAACCACAGAAAGCCCCGCCCCCTTCCTACAATTCATAGAAGAAGTTGTTACGTCCCTCATTTATCACCAAAGACCCCCCCCCCAGAAGACCTTCGCTCTGAGGCTGTTTGCCGACTTCATGAGCGCCACTTCCCCTTCAACATTCCACCAGCAGGCCAAAGACGGCAAAAAAAATGTTGCGTGTGCACCAAAAGAGGATTTCGAAAAGATACCAGCCACCATTGTCCCCAGTGTTCCACCCAAACTGGCCTTTGCATTGGTGAATGCTTCCAACTTTATCATACATCCCTAAAATATTAGCCCTTTTTTTAACCATTTCCCCGTTTTCATCATCTGTACTGACCAAATAACCATGGGTTCCACGTTAACTGACCCTGGCCTGTTTTTTGACTATGCCTCTGCCTACCGTTTGGACTGCTTCCACGTGAACTGACCCTGGCCTGTTTTGTGACTATGCCTCTGCCCACCGCTTGGGCTACCTCCACGTGAACTGACCCTGGCCAGTTTTATCAACTACGCTACTGCCCACCGCTTGGACTGCTTGCACGTGAACTGATCCTGGCCTGTTTTATGGACTATGCTTTTGCCTACTGCTTGGACTGATCTGTTGCCCTGCTACTGTAGTACACAGGGGTCTCACATATGTGAGGGGCTCCAGAATTGTTTTTCTGGATGGAGAAAACAATTTTTTTTGTTTTCTCTGGGTTTCGGAATTTCCGGATTAGGGTTTGGAGTTCGGAGGCTTTATAGAGATTTGGGTGGGTCGAAGCCTCTACCCCTGTTCACAGGTCTTACCTGATTGCGGCCCTCAGCCTGCTGCTGACTTACTGCCATCATGCCTCTGCCTGCCGCATGAATGGACCACACCGCTACCTGGACTATGCAAATAATTAGCTGTAGCAAGAGGCAGTATGTTTATGAAGGGCTGGAGAATGGTACAATGAGTGTCTGCATGTAACAGTGTACCAGGACCAATATTATGGCTGTGCTGGCTGTCTCTGCCTGGACAATTTCTATGGACTGTGCTGTGCTGACAATATCCTTGTGCTGACTATAGACAATATTCCTGCCTGCTGCCTGGATAATTACTATTGCTCTCGCTAAGCACATCCCTGCCTGCTGCCTGGACCAATTCTCTCCTCTGTGGATACTACTAAAAGCACAGGTAATGATTTTTTTACCCTTTCCGCAATATAATTTATTTTGGATTGTAATTCTTGGTATGCACATGCTATGTGTTAGAAATATGAAGGGCCTTCAAAAATGATAGGTTGCCAAGAAATTATATATGTCATTTATGCTCCTAGAATGCCTGATGGTGCTACTTGGATGTTGGGCCTCTGTATGTGTCTGCTACCCCTCTCTGCCAATCCCTCCATTGGCTGCCACTCGCCCAACAAATTAAATTCAAAATACTAACAATAAGTTACAAAGCCATCCACAACTCTGCCCCCAGCTACATCACTAGCCTAGTCTCAAAATACCAACCTAATTACCCTCTACGTTCCTCCCAAGACCTCCTGCTCTCTAGCTCCCTCATCTCTCCGTTGATCTCCACTGAGCCGGCGGATGACAGGTCCCTTTCTGCTCACTGAGCGGGGAGGGGCTTGTCAGGCGCCACTGCTGCCTATGGAGGGATTGGATAAAAACGGACAGCATGTCCGTTTTCATCAGATCTCACCCGATCCGATCCGCCAGCGACGGATCTGGACGTAGGGCCATCTGTCTGCTTTTTGCGGATCGGACCGGGTCGGATGTCAGCGGACATGTCTCCGCTGACATCCGTCGCTCCATAGGCTAACATGGAGCGCCCGTTCAGGTCCGCCATCAAAACTGACAGGCGGATCTGAATGGTCCGATCGTGTGAAAGGGGCCTTAGTGTCTCAAAAAATTAGATAGGCCTTCAGTACATCAGGTGTTATCAGATGTGATCAATTTTCAGTGATTGGCACCATAGTTGTAGACTCTAACTTTTACAAAGACAAAATAATTTACACTTATTTGGGTTATTTTTACTGAAGATATGTAGCAGTCTAAATTTTGGCCAAAATTTCTGAAGAAAAATTACTAATTTGCAAAATTTTATGACAGAAACAAAGAAAAAGGCATTTTTTTCACAAAATTTACGGACTTTTTTATTTATAGCACAAAAAATAAAAAACCCACTAGTGATTAAATACCACCAAAAGAAAGCTCTATTTGTGTGAAAAAAGGACGCACAATTTCATATGGGTACAGTGTTGCATGACTGAGTAATTTTCATTCAAAGTGTGAAAGCGCTGAAAGCTGAAAATTGGTCTGGGCAGGAAGGGGGTGTAAGTGCATTGTATTGAGGTGGTTAAAAGAACAGGAGGAAAATGAAAATCTTCTCTGTGGGGACAAATACAGCATTTAATATTTGACAGAATATCTCCATAATGGGGGGCACAATAAGAGAATATACCACATGAGAACCAACAGTATCATCATATCAATGTAATTTAGCATAAAACCACCAAATGTTTAATAAAATAAAAAAAACAAAACAAAAAAAAAACACACACAACACCTATTAGGAGGTTTATACATTTATTAAAAAACAGCGTGATTTGACTTTTCTTATACAGTTCTGTGCCATTGCAATGTCACCAATGAAATGGCTTCATGGCTTCACTATAATTTACAGTATCATCATCATCATCACATGTATACAAAAATATAAAACAAATAGTAAACAACCACAGGTTACAGCTGCTTTGTGCTTAGTACTGCACTGTACAAAGAATACCTTTTTTTTCTGTGCTTCCACTAATCTTGTGTCAATTTCATATTGCGCACAGACTTTTACAACCTTAGCAATCCTTATCCCCCCCCCCAGCACTACACACATACAGCCACACTGGTTGAAATCAGCAGAAATAAAAATAAAAAAATCTTCACTTTGACATGCATGAAAAATGCATTATCTTCTATGAGCAGTTCCTACTGATAGATTTGTGTGGTGTGTGATATGGGAACATTATCACCTTTCTGGGGAAGGATCTGAAAGAAAAGATATGTTACAAATTAGTTCACTGGATATGTCCCATTCTCTTTTTTTTATTACAACTCTTCTGCTCATACATGCTATTAAAGTGATAGTAAAAAAAAAATAACAAACATGTTATACTTACCTGCTCTGTGCAGTATTTTATCACAGAGCATCCCAGATCCAGCTCTTCTCGGGTCCCCCCCACTGGAGGCTCCTGGCTCCTCCCTGCTGCCGAGTACCCCCAAAGCAAGCAGCTTACTGTGGGGGCACCCAAGCAAGCATGCTCCCGAGCCACGGTTCTGAGTGTCCATTCACACACAGAGTCGCAGCTGGGCCCCGTCTCCTGATTAGCTCACTGGCTGTGATTGACAGCAGCAGGAGCCAATGGCTCCTGCTGCTGCCAAAAGCCAATCAGGAGTATGAGTCACTGGAGAGGCAAGGCTCTTATGGACATCGCTGGATCGAGAGGGGTCTCAGGTAAGTATTGGGGGGGGGGGGGGCTGCTGCACACAGAAGGTTTACCCTTCATGCATAGAATGCATGAAAGTAAAAAAACTTGTGCCTTTACAGCCACCTGAAGGAAAAATTAAAGTGTAAACTCAACATTTTCATGTCTGGCATTATCTTTCTGTATACAGTTTACACGGTTTATTTTTTGTGAATCTGTTGCAAAGTTTCTTATCTTGAGATCTGGCTAGAAACAACAGCTTACACTTCAGGTTGACAAAGCTAAGCCATTTGTCTTGTTATAACCAGCAGCGTTGTCAGCCTTCCATCTCAACTCCTTCAGTTGGCCACTGGGCTGCCTATCAAGTCTACAAGTACCATGATGCCTTGCAATCAGTAATGTGGTTGGCCTGCCTTGCACACTTCTTCATTTGACCACTGGGCTGTTATTCACAAACAATAACTTGCTTACAAAAACTGTATACAGTGGGATATGAAGATATGAATCATAATTAAAGATTTTAATTTTCTGACATTGGAAGTAATATATGTTTTTTTATATACAGAGATGCCAGTGTATACACATTACATTAGCAAATCTAAAAATTCATCAGACACACAATCGCACACATAAATCACTGAATGACTAAAATATAAAATCAAAACATACAATCTTATAATATTTTATTGTGCGTGGACACCATGGCCTGTTTTTAATATTTCAGATACAGGAGATGAAAGCAATTTAGTCACATAGCATTATAATTTGTGGAATTATGGCATGTTAATGGTCAGTTAGAGCCCCCATCTCCCCAAACACACACACACCTTCCAGAATTATGTATGTATTTGATTTTTTTCAGATGAAGGAACAACTCATAAAAAAGTGTGAAATGTTTACGTTAAGTTACACGTTAATTATACATTCGTATAAATATTTCCCAAGGACATACTTGTCATAATCATATGTCCTTTTTATCTCATGTGATTATAGAAACTGATTCTATTGCTGTTCTGTGTTAAGCAGAAATATTTTTAGCAGATGTTGGAACAACATGAAAGACAGCTTCCATGTATTAGCAGCTAATGCACAGAACAGGAGTGGAATTAAAGTCAGTGGAGCAAATGGGATCAGTCAAACCAGAGGCACAGGAGGACCATAAATGTCATTACAGAGACATGCCTATCGTTCATGACCCAACTGCAGCATAGACCTATGTTATCTGAAAAAAGTAATGAGCTAGAGCTACACTCATTGCTCCCAGCAAAATGCACTTGAGTGAGGTCACAGTACAATTTCGGTATTACGTTGTGGGTAGGTGTTGGTAGGAGGAATTTGGTGTTGTTTTAATATTAGTTTTGTTTTTTGCACAAGCTCACCTGTTTTATTTTTACATATCTGTTCACACTTCTGCCTGGTTTTGAAGCGATTACTGTTTCCTCCACATCCGCCGTAAACAAATGGTCGGCAATCATCAGCTTGTAAATGGTAATACCAAAGTAATATATAATCTGAGCAAAATCCTTCATTCATGGGTAGCTGACAGGGGTCTGTAAGGAAATAAAACATATGCATATGCCTTTTTACTACATAAAATGTACAAATATGTTAAAACAAATTGACAGATTTTATGTCTGCTGGTATTTCCCATGTGTGAAAAAAATATTTTTTTTCTTCAAACTTTCATAAACTTGGTAAAGCGGCTGTCAACTTTGAGCAATGTCACAGGGAATTCTGATTTACTAAAAGCAAGCATGATGCTCTTGAAACAATTCCAACCCAGTTCAGCAAGTTAAATTCTCATCCTCATATTAAGAGTGGCTTATTTCTAAGCACCATTCTCTTGGTTTTTTGGTCTGGATATTCACAATTAACATTTTTATAGTTGTAGCAGTGTAGTTGCCACTACACCAAATCACCCTGCTGCCAGAATCCCATATATCATTTGCAGAGACAATGAAAAGTCATTTTCTGTATTTTTTTGTTTGTTTATTGGGGAGTACAACTTGGTTGGGGAAAGGGGTATATGGGATGCCCATAGGATAGTTCACTTTGCCATCATATTTGTAGATTCTTTCAGATTAACACATAGTTTGAGCCTGAAGGAAGGATGTACATGTTTCAAAGCTACAGTCTTTTCCCTGCATCACCATGCAGACTATTGATCCTCCTCTGCATCACCATGCAGACTATTGCTCCTCCCGCAGACTATTGCTTCCAGGACTTCCTCACCCATGACTGTGTAAGGATGAGGAAATCACTCTTGACCGTGTAAGGGTGATGTTCCCAGAAATGCTTTTTTCCTTCTGCACAAACTTATACTGTAGTAATTAATGCAATGTCACATCCTCTTTAAGCAAAAAGGACCCACTCTGAATAGTTCCTATTGCAGGCTCTGGTTGCTCACTGCTACTAGGCCAGAGGCCTGCAGTACCTCTCTCCAGAGGCCTAGTAGTTTAAAAGCACATACTGTGCGGTGGACTACTGTTCCCAGCTAGCCCTGCTTGAAAATCCTGTGCCCTCAGGCAACATAGATTTGACACAACTCCTCACAGTCTCTCCTCTGATCCAGGACTCCTCATGTAATGACGAGGACTTCACTAATGACCATGTAGAAGTGAAGTTCCCTCACAGATTTCCTGGCACATCCAGCCCTCCACTCTGGTACACGCACTGACCCTTCTCTGCCCCAAGTCCTTGATGGAGAACTTAACCGGACTGTACATTCTGACAGTTTCACCTGCCCCTCTGCTTCAGGAGCCCTCCTGCTGCTGTCTAGTATTCCATTCTCCACTTCACCCAGCCGAAAACTCCACCCAGTGGCATGTTACCTCAGCTTATATAGGAGGCCCGCCCCCTGCCAATACCAGTTGGGGATTGGTCAGGGCTCCCACATGAGCTGCCTGCCACTCCAGCTCCAGGCCCTGCCCCTCTTCCAGAACATTCTACCTGGAAGCAGGGGAGGTGCCTCAAAATCTAGAGCACAGGTGGTCACATCCACTGCTACACTAACCACTCCCAGCCCCCAGATCAAAACAGATAGGCCTAGCTTGCAGCATAGGCCTGCCTAAATTTACCTGTGCTGACAGTCTTTCTAGTAAAAATCCTATTACTAGCACCTACCTATTCTTAGAGGGTGCTACATAGTGCTTAAATGGATATTTTTTTTCCTAATTGCTGTCATTTTTTAAGCTTACAAAAGTGTAATTTTTTTCCTTTACGTTTATAAATTTAAAATATCACAAGGAATTGCTGGGACTTTTCAGGCACTACATGGATGCACCTGAAAATGAACAGTATATTCAGTTTAAAACCTTACATTTTTTTAGAATAATGATGCATTTAAAAATTTAAAAGAAAAAAGTAGAACAGGTTTCCCTATGAGGCCTACTAGGGCCTTAGTACATCAATAGATCTTGGTGTTCAATATCTCCCGATACACTTTCAGAATTTACCGTGGTCACCGCATTCCTTAGAACTTCTCATATATCAGACTACCAATTAAGACTTGACACTAAGACCCCTTTCACACTGGTGTGCTTTTTTAAGGCGTTTTAGAGCTAAAAATAGCTCCTGTAAAGCGACTTTCAAGCCACCCCAGTGTGAAAGCCAGAGTGCTTTCACACTGGGACCGTGCGCTTGCAGGAAGGGAAAAAAAGTCCTGCAAGCAGCATCTTTGGGGCGGTGTATACACTGCTTCCAAAACACCCTGCCCATTGAAATGAATGGGTAGCGCTGCCAAAGCGCCTTCAAAGTGCTTCGGCAGTGCCGCAACATGGGCTCTATTAACCCTTTCTTCGGCCGCTAGCGGGGGTTAAAAGCGTTATCATGTTGGAATACTGCCCTGTGGCCCAGTCTCCGAAGGGAGGGGATAATGTTCTGCTTCAGTATGTCACAGTACATGTTGGCATTTGTGGTTCCCTCAATTAACTGTAGCTCCCCAGTGCCGGCAGCACTCATGCAGCCCCAGACCATGACACTCCCACTACCACACTTGTCTTTGTACTCCTCACCTGGTTGCCGGCCACACACACTTGACACCATCTGAACCAAATAAGTTTATCTTGGTCTCATCAGACCACTGGACATGGTTCTAGTAATCTATGTCCTTAGTCTGCTTGTCTTCAGCAAACTATTTGCGGGCTTTCTTCTGCATCATCTTTAGAAGAGGCTTCCTTCTGGGATGACAGCCATGCAGACCAATTTGATGCAGTGTGCTGCGTATGGTCTGAGCACTGACAGGCTGACCCCCTACCCCTTCAACTTCTGCAGCAATGCTGGCAGCACTCATACGTCTATTTCCCAAAGACAACCTCTGGATATAATGCTAAGCACGTGCACTCAACTTCTTTGGTCGATCATGGCGAGGCCTGTTCTAAATGGAACCTGCCCTGTTAAACCGCTGTATGGCCTTGGCCACCGTGCTGCAGTTCAGTTTCAGGGTCTTGGCAATATTCTTATAGCCTAGGCCATCTTTATGTAGAGCAACAATTCAGATCCTCAGAGAGTTTTTTGCCATGAGGTGCCATGTTGAACTTCCAGTGACCAGTATTAGAGAGTGAGAGCGATAACACCAAATTTAACACACCTGCTCGTCATTCGCACCTGAGACCTTGTAACGCTAATGAGTCACATGACACCGGGGAGGGAAAATGGCCAACTGGGCCCAATTTGGAGATTTTCACTTAGGGCTGTATTCACTTTTGTTGTCAGTGGTTTAGACATTAATGGCTATGTGTTGAGTTATTTTGAGGGGACAGCAAATTTACACTGTTATACAAGCTGTACACTCACTACTTTTCATTGTAGCAAAGTGTAATTTCTTCAGTGTTGTCACATGAAAAGATATAATAAAATATTTACAAAAATGTTAGGGGTGTACTCACTTTTGTGAGATACTGTATGTCTGGTGATTGCTTGTTACTTCATAGCCTATTCCATCACTGTGTGAGGGTATATCCACTAGATAGCTTTACGTTTCTGTCAGTCTCAGGCTTAAAGTGGAACTGAAGTTCCACTGTAGGAAACAGTGAGCAGCGTGCACAGGTGTGACGTCATGCCTCGGCAGCCAATGAAGAAGCCTAAAGACCGGCAGAAGAAGATTCCAGTGCAGAACTATTGAACAGGTGAGTATTAAGCGATTAGTTCCTCTTTAAGCCCTACAGCTGAAATCGCACGATTTCATTACCACATGTCAGTCCCGATTTCAGGGGCGATTTCTGCACAGATTTCTGCAGGTTTCTGCACAGATGTCAATGGAAATTGCACCCCGAAAGCGACAAAAATAGTACACAAACTACTTTTGGGAATCGGTGCAGCGGCGCAAATGTGGCGTCACACCGATTCGGACGCTGCCATTGCTGGCAATTGCCACCGATTTGGCATGCGTTTTGACATGTCAAATCACATGCCAAATCGCATCAATGTGAACCAGGGCTAAGGTGTTGGGATCAGGTAGCTGTCATTCAATTCAGTAAAATAAAACATTTTAATTGATTTTATTGTTTGTAAGTGTCCCATATCACACTTTAGACCACATTTACACCAGCATCCAAAATCAGTTTTCAATTGTGCCTGTTTATATTTGAGCATAGTTTTTCTTGACACTTGAAGCCTGTAGTTTGGAGAAGTACATGAGCTTCTTTTAAAGCTACAAGCTTCAAGTGTTTTTGGACCCAATAGACTTGAAAAAATGCATGAAAATGCAAGTATTTTCCCCTTGTAACTACCTTTCCATTAACTAAAAGTAATGCAAAAAAAGTCAAGGAAAAATGTCAAAAATGCCTTTAGAAAAAAAAAACCCAGTAAACAAAAGAGTTTTTGTGGAGTTTATTCCAATTTTTTTTTTTTTACTTTTACTTTAATATTCTGCAAATGTTTACATCTTATGTGTTCACGTTTTGTTTTTTTTTGATCTCTAAAATGTATTCTGGTTGAGCTAGTGTTTACAGCCTGTAGTAAACACTGCTGGGACACTTGCAGGTAGGATTTATTAAAACATACCTGTAGGTACAACAAATATCTCCTAAACGTGCACCGTTTAGGAGATTTTCACTGTCTCTGTAGGCAATGACATCACTGGGGATGGCATACTCATGCCATCCCTTCAAAGCTGTTTTCTGCGGCCATGACTTCTGCTTGCATGTGGGAGTGACTTCATAGCGGCTCGGCAATGCAAACGGCATGTATGCAATCCATACAGTATGTGATGCATACTAGCACATTATGATATTAGTTTGCAGGGGGCCAGGATTTTTATATTTCTTTTTTTGCATTTACTACCGCTTTAAAGAGACACTTTCACTTTCAGGATGGCAAACTACTGCAGGTATCAAGTATTCCTACAGGTTCCTGTGCATAACTACAGGATGCCTGTGCATATCTACAGCAGCCTTCCAAACCAAAGCGGGCGAGGTTGCTCATATTAGTGAAGTTCCGGTGAGTGTGCGTATCTGACAGTACCTGGATGGTGTTGAGGTTTGCTTGTCAGAATAGCCCACGATTAAGGTATAAAAACAGGTTATTAGAGACTGATGCAGACATGTGCTCTAGGGATGGGCGAATAGTTCGGCCCGAGCATAAGTTCGGGCCAAACTTTTGTTGTTCAGTCGTTCAGCGAACATCCGAACAAACAGGTCATTCGACCGTTCGTCCGGCCCCCTGAACTGACCACAATGCTTTGCGGCGCTGAACAGTGCATTTCAAGCCCTGATTGGCTGAAGCAGTGAAAGCTTCAGCCAGCCAGCCAGCCAATCAGGGCACAGAGCACTGTCAGAGTCATGCTTGGACACTGTCATCATGACTTTATCCAATCAAGGCTCATTCCCACCCCACAGTATAAAAGTATTCTTTCAATGGCAGCCATTTACAGTGTAATTTCGGCATGGAGAGAGATAGAACAGGGTTCTGTTCAGTGCTATGAGTTAGTTAGTGTGCTATACTGTGCTATTTTGCTTCCATTGTCAGTGTAGAATATTCGTTTAATATCAGTCTAGGGATAGTATGAGTGTAGTGAGGAGGACCGTTATTCAGCTTTGATAGTGTGCAGCTAGAGTAGGGACAGCTCAGATAGTTTCACTGTAGTATAGTGAGACCGTGTCAGTAATCTTTACATTAGTGTATAGCTAGAGTAGGGTCAGTGTAGTGATGGTTGAACACTGTCTATTTGATTGCATTACTGCCAGTTTAACGCCATTTACTTCTGTGTGAGTTACTGTATGTTTTGCGCATTATATTGCAGTATATTATAATGTATCCGTGGAGTGTGTCTGTGTAATGTGAGTACTCAAATTAAAGTGCACCAAACACCACTTTACATTGATTAAAGTGCATCTACGTACAGATTTCCACTTCTTTACATTTGCTTAAAAGCACCGCCCTTTCCCTCCCAATAATGTCTGGGAGGACAACAACGTGAGGCAGACGTTCCCTTGGCACTGTAAGTGGGCCAGCAACAAATGTGTCCACAGGCAAAGGTGGACGTGGTGGTCAGTCCTCAGGCAGGGCATCATTTCCTCTGTTTAGGGAGTTAGCCCATGCTATCCAGCCACAGCATGCAGAGGAGGTGGTGGACTGGCTTACTAAACCTTCCTCATCTTCTGTCATGCAAGCAGAGACAACTGTGCAGTCCCCTGCAGTTGCCAGAGTGGATAAACCTGCCTCCTTGTCCACATCTATTTCTGCCATAGCCCCAACACTAGCCATGGAGGAGTTATTTGACCACAGCATCAGCCACTTGCTCCTTGATGATGCCCAGCCATAACTGGATTCAGATGTTGGTACTGAAGTTGAGGATGACAGGAACATGAGCCTAGAGGGAGGGGAGAACGATATTGATTGATGATTGATGGATGATTGATGATGGATGATGATGGATGAATGATGAAGATGATGATGATACTTGGGTGCCAGATAAAGCAAAGGAGGAAACTGAAGGTGAGGCCTACTCCCCAAAGCTCCGCTGTCTGGGCCTTTTTCAGCACATCTGCAGCAGATTGCACTGTTGCTATCTGCAAACTGTGTCTCAGGCACATCAAATGTGGCAAAAACACCAGCCATTTGGATAACACATGCTAAACAAGGCATTTAACGTCCAACCACTCAGCTCGTTGGCAAGAGCCCCTAAAAGCAACACAAAAGGGGCACAAATCTGTCCCTCCTCCTCCTCCTTACCCACTTCAGTCTGCCCCTGCTATACTGAGTCATTACCTCTCATCAGCCTCCACTGACAGGGTTAATGGTATAGCACAGGGTGTCCCAGGTCCTAGCAGCACACCACCAGCTGTAGACTGTAGGCGGCAAATTTCTCTGCCCCATCTGCTGCAGGGCAAAAAAAATACAGTCCCTGCCACCCACATGCCCAGCGTCTAAATGCAAGCTTGTCAAAGCTGTTGGCTCTCCAACTTCTGCCTTTCAGCCTGGTGGATTCTGCCCCTTCTGTGAATTTGCACAATGTGCTGTACCACAATGGCCGGTTCCCAGTCGCTACCACTTTTCACGTAAGGCCGTTCCATCTCTCTACCATCACATGGAAGGAAATGTTCTGGCATCGTTGGGCAAGGCAGTCAGCCGTAAAATCCACCTTACTGCTCACACGTGGTCCAGCAAGCATGGGCAGGGACGATATATTTAGTTCACAGCACACTGGATAACACTTGCAACTCGAAAGGATACAGGACAGGGCTCAGTGCTGCAGCTTGTTGTTCCCCCACGTCTCCCGATAGAGCTGGTGGTGATGATGCCAGACCTGTGAGCTCTACCCCTTCTGCCACCTCCATGCCCTCCTCTGCAGAACTGCCCTATGAACATCAGGTACTCTGTAAGCGTTCAAAGGGCTATTCCATGAGTCAGGCTAAATGGTGCCATGCAGTGCTTCAGCTGGTGTGTTTAGGGGACAGGAACAACACCAAAGCAGAGATTCTTGAGGCTCTACAGGGACAGGCCCAGAGGTGGTTCACACCATGCCAGTTGGAGCCAGGAATGGTGGTGTGCAATAATGGCTCAAACCTCCTGTCCGCCCTTAGACAGGGAAAGTTGACACACGTGCCATGCCTGGCACATGTCCTCAATTTGGTGGTGCAGCGTTTCCTAAATACGTACCCAGGGTTGCAAGATGTGCTAAAGATGGCCAGAAAAGTCTGTAACCATTTCAGGCAGTCATACACAGCCAGTGCTCGGTTGGCTGAAATTCAGTGGGAACTCGACTTTGGCAATGCTGCAGCCGCTATACATGCAGCAGAGGGCCGTCAATCAGTACCTGTGTGAGTATGGAATGACGACAGGCTCAATCCGCCTCTACTTTTTTTCCCTACGCCAATGGCTGATCATTAAGGATGCATGCACTGTATTGTCACCAGTTGAGGAGGCCACAAGGATGGTGACCCTTGACAGTGCATGCATCAGTGACACAATTCCTGTTGTGTTCCTGCTGGAGCAGACTCTGCGTGGCATTATGGACAGGGCACTGGAGGCAGAGCAGCAGGAGGAAGAGGAGGACTTCCTTTCTTCTCAAGGCCCATTTTATCCAGACAACATCATTCCTAGGTCACAGAACACACAGGAGGAGGGAGGGGAGGAGGATGAGGAGGAGGATTCTGGCACTTCCATAGGCTTCGAAGAAGAGGAAGACATGCGTCAATCTGTAAGCGATAGTTTTTCAACCCCAGGACCCTTGGGAGTAGTACATGGCTGGGAGGTGGAAGTTCCAAATGCTGTCAACCTTAGTGACCCAGAGGATTCTGCTTCTCAAGCCTCATAAAATTTGGGGTGCATGGGCAACCTCATGCTTCAAAGCCTGTGAAAGGACCCAAGAATATGTGGCATAAAAGAGAAGGATGATTACTGGTTGGCAACCCTCCTTGACCACCATTATAAGGGGAAGGTCTCAGAACTCATCCTGTCCCCACAGAGTGTGCAGAAGATAAAATCTCTTGAGGACACGTTAAAGAGGATTTTATTGAACATTCATGGAAAACGTTGTTTTGAGTCACCTGTTGGTCAGAACAGGAGCGTTGGAGAAAGTGTCTGCCTAAGTGAGGAATTTTTGAATTTTTTTAGTCCTCGCCGCCCAGGGCTGTCAGCTTCCACATCCCATCGGCAGCGTCTGCATGACATGGTGGACCATTACCTTGTGGCCAAAATAGAGATGGAGAGCTTTCCAGCTGACATTCCACTGACTTACTGGGTCATGAGAATAGACCACTAGCCAGAACTTGCCCAGTATGCTATTGAGTTGTTGGGCTGCCCTCTCCACAAACTCCGTGGACCGTTTGACTTTTATAAAAATGAATCAATCCTGGATTACCAGCTATGATGCCCCTGATGCTGATGTCACTGATTAAGTCTTTTTGGGATGTGGAATCTCTGCAAGACTTCGAGGCTGCCTAGCTTTGAGGGTGTTTAATCATCAATTCATCTGGAAGAATGTTTTGGTATAGGTTTCATGGGCACAATTAACAAAGACCAATTTTTCAGCACCTGTTTGACAGGTGTATATCATTGCAATTTTTTTTGCCTTCATCAAGAGTACCTTTATAGGGTTATGGTGGGAAGGCACCACGACACCCAAAGACCAATTTTTCTGCACCCGTTACTTCTATCCAAAGTCAAAGTGACACCAGAATGTATCCAAAAAAATCTCTAATCTTGTTCCCAGTGCAATACATTGTGGCCTCATCATACACATTGGCTCCCCAGCTGTTGCAGAGCAAAATAAAGGCAGCTTGCAGGGAAAATGTCGTTTTTTTTTGTACAGATCTGCCACTTTACAGGTAGACTAAGGGGACCCCTCAGGCGCTATATTGGAAGGATTTTTTCATTTTTATGCTTTCACTTTAAAAATAAAAAAAATCACTGCTCATTTAAAAATGAAGGTTTTCACAAACTTTTTTTTTATTGATACATGTCCCCCAGGGCAGGACCCAGACCCCTATAACCATTGCATGCCCAATTACTTGCATATAAGCTTTCAAAAAACTTTTGATTTTTGACGTTCGGGTTCGTTATCCGGGTCCGAACTTTCGCAGTGTTCAAAAGTTCTGGTGTGAACTGAACAGGGGTCCATTCGGCCCATCCCTAATGTGCACCTTTACGTGCTGACACTTTATACATGAAGCAGTTTGCTCAGATGAGCATGGTAGTGTTTACCCTTGTGACTACACAGGGACAGAGGTGTGTAAGCAAGTTTGATTTCGCTAGCATGGGAGAGTAAACCTTTTCTTGTTGGCAAATTAAATGTGTCCTTTGTAAATCAGGACCTGCTATTTTGATTTACAAGTTTATCATTCATGTTTATGAGCATTCAAATTAACTTTTAGATTAGGCACCCTCAACATACTATGTTTTGCATACTTACTGCCAATATTTAGCTGTTATATAAGAGATAATGACCTCTACTATAAAATATATAAGGAAATGTTCTGTGCATATTTTATTCGTTATTATGGGCAAGATTGAAAATGAAAATTTTACATTGTTTTCTTTAAAAAAAAAAAAAAAACATGGCATATACAGTCCCCACAAGTAGAGCATTAAACTTCTTGTTGCCTGGTTTCCTTTGTTTTATTAGTGCCATTAGTGGAAAAATAAGCCTACTTTATACAGCGTTCAATAGCCAAAGCTAAAATGTACACACTCAAGTAAATGAGTCTGAGGAAAGATTTATCCAGCTAGGTTAGAAAATTATTTGTCATTTATTAGGCTTCATGTACACTGCTGCTGGTAAATGGACATTTAGGAGCAGTTGGGTATTTTTTTCAGCTGCCCCTGAACATTCCTTAATGTTATCTTATTGGTACATGTACACAGGGTCGTTTCTAGGCAAACGCGGCTAAACGCGGCATGTAAACACGGCAAAACGGACGTTTTTAAATGACGGTTACTATCTGTCAAGTCACATCGTTCAGGAGAGGTTGTAAATCGTCCAGTGTATATTAAGCCTTATTGGTAACAAGCAATATTACAAGGCAGTCTGCTGCCCACGGAATCCACACATCATCAGGGATTATGATATTTTTTCCAATTGTCTAAACAGGTGATTGTGCCACTTAGGTGTTAGTAATGAAGTAAAAATTATTTAACTCTTGAGAATGGATGTACAATAGAACCAAGCTAAGCCAAAGATTATTTCTAGATAGGGAAGTCATCATGCTTTATAAAAAAAGAAATAAAATGTTTTGTGTATGGTTTATGATATCATTGCTCTGTTGCAGATCCCTGTCAATAAACATACCACCAACATGCCGCTTCCTTCTGCGCAACTGTCCCATTAGCTCCTTATCACTTCCGTCTGGAGAGAAATAAAGTGCAGGAACTGTTATCAGTAAATTAACAACACATTGAATATCGATCATCATATTTGCAATGAGTGCCCTTGAACACCTGCTTTCTTTATATGTATAAAAAATGATAGACATCGTTATAAAATTTAAATGGATCCAAGCTTCAGAAACAGAAAGGTTAGTCATTAGTCAAAAGAAAAACACTTGTGCACAGTATCAGTGGCGTGTGATGAAGATGTAAGGGAAAAAAATCAATGCAGTGTGCTTCTGTTTCTGTTGTAGATGCTTTTCAGTGAAGCTTGCCATTTTTACTAGTCATTTAGAAGTTTGTGGTCTTTTCCTTTTGGGGAGACCCTCGCTTTCCAGCGAAACCTTATCGCCTCATGCTCACAGACCCCAAGGAAATAATTTGCTAAAGAAGCATTTTTCACCTCAGTTTTTGTTCTTCTAAAAACCCTGTCAGGGAGTGGTGGACAGAGCCACCCAGTGCAAGAATCCCCAACTACTGGCCATGTAAAACCTTTAACTGTGCATCAATTGACAGCTAGATAGAAATAAGCCAGGTCTGCAATGCAAAGAGTTCCAACACCCATTAGGCCCATTTCGTATAAATATGCCTTTCATATATAGGGATTGATTTTGCTAAAACTGGAGAGTGCAACATCTGGTGGATCTGTGGATGTTAGTCAATCAGCTTCTAACTTCAGATTGTTCAATTAAGCTTTGACAATAAAACCTGGAAGCTCATTGGTTTCTGTGCAGAGCTGCACCAGATTTTGCACTCTCCAGTTTTAGTAAATCAACCCCACTAGCTGAAATATTGGTGCTTTAGTATTTTAGCTGGTAATGATTGCACTGTTCGGATAGCTTTGCAGTTGATGGGGAAATTTGCAAACCCATGTAAATATTTTGCTACCTTTGTATTTCAGCTCTGAGGTGGTACTTGGATATTCTGTGGTAGCTGCTGTCTCATTACGGTAAATATCTTCCTCTGTATTTCCAGCTGCAGTATATACAGGAACCATGGTCACCTCTTCTTCTATTGAATCAGAGTCTTCATATTCTTCATCAGGGTCTACGGACTTTACAATCAGCTGGAATTCTTTTCCTGTTGATGTGGAGGAAGTAGCAAAACTTATTTTGCATAAACAATTACATCATTTTGAATCAATGCAAAAAATACGATTTTTTTACTTACTGCAAAATCTTTTCTTGAAGTCCATTGAGGGACACAGTAATTTAGTGATTCTTAGACATTTGGTTTATAATGCTACCTACAGTGGACACTGATAAACAAAAAAACATTAAGCCAGCCCCCATAAAATTGCAACTGTCATGCCTCAGTTTTGTGAGCAAGCAGTACATAACAAAGAGGTGAAGGGCCTGTGTTCCTCAAAGGACTTCAAGAAAAAGATTTTACGGAAAGTACAAAAATTATATATTTTTTTATCGTCCATAAAGGGGACACAAGATTGTAGCAATTCTTAGATATCTGTGTGGAATAGAACAGTGAGGGATCGCCACAGTAACTTTGCTTAGTTAGAACGGCTTTGTTCATTCAGCTCCCTGTGTGTACCTAGCATAAGTGTAATTTCTGCCTGATGCCTCATACCTCTGATCTCTGCATGAGTCACTTCTAACAAGTTTTCCTCACACCAGGAGGTTAATAGATGATGGGGAGGGAGCTCCAGTACACAGTTTGTGACTGACAGCCTCAGCTCTGGTACTGTGTGTTGTGTGAGAAGGATATGTCCCTTGCCTCCAATGAGCTTTTGGCTCTCCTCGTTGATCTCTGCAGAGTGTAGCTTCAGCTCCCCAACCCCTGCTTCCAGAAAGCTCAGACAAGCTGTATAAATTCTGCACTTTGAACAAATATATAGAAGAATTTGCTGCAGATAAACAGGTACAACTTATGCAGGATGATTTGTTTCACCTCCGCATATCACCTGAGGCCAGTCACTTCACTGGGTATATGTAATGGTTTACAACGGCTTTAACTGTTACAGTGATAAGATGGCAGTTACAGGAAAATTTAAATGGTGCCCAACAGTACCAAGTCCACACCCCACACTATATAAGGCTGCTTACACGACAGTACATTGTACCCTTACCCATTCACCAAAAAAAAAAAAAACAGACAGTGACGTAACCGAGTGACTCCATTCCTTCTGACGTCATGTGACATCAGATGGGGCGGGGTCATCTGTTTACATCAGCGGGTGGCCCCGCCCTTGTCTTTATTAGAGCTGGCAAAGGGAAAAGAAAGCAGTCGCCGGAAAGGCCTCCCATGGAGTTTTTTCATTTTTTTTTCTTCTATTTTTCGGGTCCGTCTGGTGGCGTGATTGAAGATGGATGGACATCGTGGGACACTTTTTCTTTTTTAACCACTTCAATACCAAGCACTTTCCCCCCTTTCTGCCCTGGACAACTTTCATGTTTTTATTGCTCTCGCACTTTGAATGACAATTGCGCGGTCATACAACACTGTACCCAAACTACATTTTTATCATTTTCTTCCCACAAATAGAGCTTTCTTTTGGTGATATTTGATCACCTCTGGGGTTTTTATTTTTTGCTAAACAAACTAAAAAATAATGACATTTTTTTTAAAAATAAGAGCTTTTGTCATAAAATTTAGATTTTTTGATCTGATGGGCACTGATGAGGCGGCACTGATGGGCACTGATGAGGCGAGATGATTTGGCACTGATAAGGTGGCATTGATATGTAGAATTTATGGGCACTGATAGGCGGCACTGATATGCAGCACTGGTGGGCATCGATAGGCGGCACTGATATGCAGCACTGATGGGCACTGATAGGCGGCACTGATGATAAGGTAATGACAGGTGTTACTGCTGGGTACTGATTGGCACTGTGATGGGCACTAACAGCCGTTATTGATTGGCAGCTAATGGACACTGATTGGAAGCTGATGGGCACAGCACATCTGATGGGGGCTATGCTGATAATCAATTTGCTGATTATCAGCACAGACCCCCCTTCGACAGGGAGAACCGCCGATCAGCTCTCCCTGGCAGCAAGAACCAAGGAATGCTGTTTAATGGCACTTCCTGGTTCGATGATCAGCTGTGATTGGTCACAGCTGATCACGTGGTAAGAAGCCTCTGTCAGAGGCTCCGTACCATGATCGGAGATGCAGTGTGTCAGGCTTGTTATCTTGCTAGACGTCATATGATGCCCAGTCAGGATAACAGAACTACCGCCCAGCTGTCAATCTGCTATAGGCCAGGTGGGAAGTGGTTAATAAAGGAATTGTCAAAAACTGTCTATTGTGGTTTTTACTTTTTGACACTTTTTTGGTGTGCCAAATGTACCGATACCCATTCACATGGGGGGGCGGGATTCTGATAACCCCCCCCAGCCCGCAGACCCCGACAACCAATGGCCAGGGTTGTCAGGAAGAGACTCTTGTCCCCATCAACATGTTGAGGACATGTGGCCTGGTATGGTTCAGGAGGGGACGCTCGCTCGTCCCCCCCATCCTGACCTCCAGGCTGCCTAGTCGGATAAGGGTCTGGTATGGATTTTGGGGGGGCACCACGCCAATTTTTAAAAAAATGTTACAATGGAGTTCCCATTAAAATCCATACCAGACCCGAAGGGCCTGGTAAGGATAGGGGGGGGGGGGGGAGGCGCACACTGTTATTTTCCTTGATTTTTTTTTATCTATATTGCCGGGAGCCGGCAATACATTACAGCCGCAAGCAAGTTGGAATAAAAATGTTTCCTTTAAAAATGTCATTTTGCTGCGTCACTGTTCTACACATCACACAGATGCGCCACTTTACAACCATACTAAGGGGACCCCCCGGGGCACAATATTTATATAATATTTCATTTTTATTGTTTCACTTTAAGCATTATTAAAATCGCTGCTCTATTTCCTCAATGGACAATAATGAAGAAGATTCAATTTATGTCAATTCACCTGTAAACAATACTGATTGAAAACTTTATTAAAAGTTGCTCAATATAAACATTTCTATGATTTACAGATGTTTTTACATCTCTATTGCTAATGCTGATTTACCAGTTTGCCAATTTACTCAGTGTTTAAAAAAAAGGAAAAAAAAATACTAAAGAAAAAAGATAAGAAGAAGTAAAAGACAATAAGTAGTAAGACTGAATTCCATATATACAGTACATACAGTATATATGAACAAGAGAAGACCCAAAGAGAAGGATTGTGTTTCAAAACCTAACCTGTTACATTTAGCTAAATATCAGTAAAGAAAAAATATGGTAAAATGATAAAACTAATAAAAAAAGGCCATGGCTATTCATTTCCCTAAAAAAAGTCTGTGAAATTAAATTTCCCTCACAGTCTTGAATGTGTTATTGTACTTACTAGTAAAGATGTAAATGCTAAGGCTAGACATTGTGTCTCCTGTGTAATCAGTGTACTTGAAGCAATATTAAACAGCAGTTTACCAATCCTTAAATTAGGTGGCTGCATTCGTTTTTTAATTTTAGACATTTCTTTATTTCTTTTATTTCTTTATTTTCACCTGATCTGGCCAGTAAGACGTGTCCTGACTTAGGGTGTCTGCAGTCTGGAGGGGGGAAAAACAGAGCCATCTTTGGACAGCAGCATTGTCAAAATAGGGAGAGGGTAGTGTTATGCCGCGTACACACGGTCGGACTTTTTGACAACAAAGGTCCGACGGTCTTTCCGACGGACTTTCGACAGAGTTACGACGGACTTTCTAACTTGCCTACACACGATCACACCAAAGCCCGACGGATTTGTATGTGATGACGTACGACCGGACTAAAATAAGGAAGTTGATAGCCAGTAGCCAATAGCTGCCCTAGCGTTGGTTTTTGTCCGTTGGACTAGCATACAGACGAGCTGATTTTTTGACCGGACTCGAGTCTATCCGAAAGATTTGAAGCACGCTCCAAATCTAAAGTTCGTCAAATTTTCGACCGAAAAAGTCAGCTGCAGGTCCGATGAAGCCCGCACACGGTCGAATTGTCAGTCCGGTCAAAAAGTCCGCTCGTGTGTACGCGGCTTCAGATGCACTAGCAGATTTAGATGGACTTGACACGTTTTTTTTTCCTTATAGGATAAACGGTGTATGTAAATTAAAAGTAGCTGACCATTGTAAGAACCCCGGTCAGTTGTCCCAACCCTCTGTTAAAGGAAGCTGAAAAATAACAGACTTACTTGCCAGATTAACAGATGATAATAAAGGAAAAAAGCCTAAAAAAAAAAACTTCTAAAAAAACTGGTAAGCTGTAATATAATACATTTTTGTTTTTGGGTTTAATACAGCTATAACTCGACTACAACCTCCAATTCTGTTCCCCTCTTAGCTCAAGTGAAGCACGCAAAAGCCCCAGTTCGACTGGTCAAAAGAAAAGCCAACATTTTTGAATGGGAAGCTCTGTTTGTCTGCCTTCTCCCCCTTCCGCTGCCACTTTTAGCACCTTACTACGGGAACGGTACCTGGTTTTGACAGGTACCCACTCCCACATCTGGGTGAGTTCGCCGTAGCAAATTCATCCGGAAGTTTGCCCCCCCCCCGTCGGGACATTCACAAAGCGCAGCACGCTACATTGTCATGCTAGGGATGTACACTGTTTGACTGCTAGATTCAAACATCCAAAGACTTGTGTTGTCTGAAAGTGTTAATCCATGAATGGCTGTCTATACTGTAGTTCTTACCATCATATGAAGATTACATGACAGGTGAATACCTGATACATGTACTTATGGGGGGGCTCACATTCTTATAGTGCTAAATGTGTTATGAATGTAAGTTCAGCATTGTAGAAGTAATCATAGTTAGGACTTGATGGGCATTCTTTTCAAAGGCTGCATTTGCTATTCATGGATGTGTCTGAATAGAATATACTTGTGGCAAGAAAAAAATTGTGTTTGACCTGTTTTGAGTGCAGTTTGAATGCACCTCAACAGGACACGCTGCAATCAAAGAAACATTGCAATACAATGCAGATCAAATGCAGCTTCTGAAATGCCAAGTGTACTGCTTAATTAAATGTTATTTAACATTGTCAAATATTGTTGACCTGCATTATAGCGGGAAATCACCTGTCAACATGAACCCTTATTGCCACTTGCATTCACCAGAGAAAACTACTGCTTATGTTTAGGATAGGTTTACAGTATGTCTCGCTCCTAGGAATCTTGAAGATGGAAGCCATCGCCTAGCCATGGGTGCTGTAGGATAGGTTGTTAATACTGGCCCTTGACTTTTCTTAATGGTTAATTCAAGGGCTTAAGACCATCCATTTACACTCATTCATTAATATTGTAAAAAGAAATTGAAGAAAATACAAGGCACACCATATTGTGAACTGGTAAATAGACACGATAATGGTATATTTGGTTAGGACTCACCAGGTTGGATGTGATCACTTATTCTGTGTTGGGATGCTGGTGTTGTTTGCAAAACAGCTATAGATGTGTAGAGATGAGAGTGAAAAGAAGAAAGCATGGTAAAAAGGCTAGTGATCAAGATATATAAATTGTACTATCATTTTTCTTTGCATAGGCAAAATGACTAGATGTCATTAATTGTTTATATATGTCATCTAAAGGAGTTAGATGCTTGATGTTACTGAAGCACCATATTTAATTTTCTGACATTTTCTAAATCTTTGCTCTTAAGCCTGAAAGTTATTAAAGAAATAAAAAATTGTAAACATGAGTGCATTTGTCACATGGCAGTTAGCAGTGTGGTGTTAAAATTGTCTGGGAGTTCCAAGCAGATTAGGTAAAGAAGTGGACTCATTCAAAGGCCATGTGCTAAGTAGGTGTTACAGGTGTACTAAGCACTGATACACAGCAAAAACAATGTTTTGTATGTTTGCAAAACACTGTCTACACACAAGCATGCATTCATACAACACAATAAGAATTAGGTTCTGTTCACACCTGAGCGTAGTACAGCGACAGCTGCTGCACCACATTTATTTATTTTTTTTAGCTATTTTTTTTTTTTATGTAGAGTATTTTTGGAGCTGCACCAATCATCTGAATGGGCCTCCCTTTGCTCCAAAGAAGCACCTGTAGCAAATCTTGACACAAAGCCAAGAGCGCTTGGTGTTGCGATTTTTGCTACAATTTTAGCACATTTTGCTCAACCACCACTGCAAAATCGCACCGCATTTGGGGTGCCATTAAGAATTAAAAGCATCGCAAGCGTCCAATGTTTTGCCGCAATTCTGGAATCGTGGGCAGATTCGTGCGATTCCTCCCACAATTCCAGTATGCTTTGGAGTGAATGGAGCCATAGGCTTTATGGTTTTTGCCCACTTCTCAATGTTCTAGCTAGTATTGCCCCATCCCTTTGCTGTGGAAAATAAATGGAAGCTCGATTTTAATGCATTTTACCAAAGATTCCAGAAAAGGCATTAAAAATGACCATACAGAAGCCATGTGAGTGCTTTGAAGTCAAATACACAAATTACAATGAATCGCAAAAAAAAGGGTTTTTTTAAAAAATAAAATTGTTCAATAAAAAGCTAATTAGTAGCCATCCATTAAAATAGATTAATTATTGGCATCACACTTCCTTTATTTAGATATTAAAGAATACATTCATGTTTCTTTTTAAAGTGACTAGTAAAATGGGTCGGGGAAGAGAGAGCTTGCAGGAGAAAGCAATCCAAGCAACAGTAAAGCAAAGATTAGTCAGTTGTGCCTAACATGCAAGCACCAAGTGCTAGAATGGAGAAAATGAGAGAGGCATGAATAGTTTGTATAATCAGGTATACATTTAAATGTAGTAGTGGTATTCCACTGAGGACATTCTAAAAACCTGCTCAAAGCTGCAATAAATAGGTTATGTTGTGTTGATCTCCTTATGGAAGCACACAGTTTACCACTACAAGTACTAAACCAGTCTTTGAAGAGATGTACACAGTGAACTCTTCAGGAAATCTTAAGGGCAGGTTTGAGAGCATGCATAATGTGGGAATTCTAAGTAATACTATGCAAATGGGTTTGAACAGTTTTGTGACACACACAAAACTGAATTCAAAAGCAATTCCTACATTTTTGGGTGAATATAAGTGGTTTAATCTAAAATTAGCTTCTCAAATCCTTTAGGCCAGTGTTTTTCAACTCCAGTCCTCAAGGCGCCCCAACAGGTCAGGTTTTCAGGATTTCCCTTAGATGAAACGGGTGTGGTAATTACTAAGGCAGTGAAGCTAATCAAATCACCTGCGCAAAATAATGGAAATCCTGAAAACATGACCTGTTGGGGCGCCTTGAGGACTGGAGTTGAGAAACACTGCTTTAGGCTTCCAGTGGTAAGATGGTCTATCCTGGCGTTCCTCTGAGACATAAGAGGCAAAAAGGTGATTTAACTTACTAATATCAAATCATAGCAGAAATGTCAATTTTGGGTGGACTTGGCCTTTAAGTAACACTTAAAGAGACACTGTCACATAAGAAAAAAGTTTTAGGAGAACGCATACCTGTAAATAAGATATACCTTTCTATTCTCTATCCTATTACTGAGAAATGGTCCGCAGAAGTCTGCTGGAAAAGCAACACTTTCTGGAGTGCCGAGCTCTGCTGTAACCTGGAGCTCTCATGGATTCCTCCTTTAAACCTCTACATCAGTGTTTCTCAACTCCAGTCCTCGAGAAGCCCCAGCAGGTCATGTTTCAGGCTATCCATTATTTTACACAGGTGATTTGATCAGTTTCACTGCCTTAGTGATTACCACAGCCGTTTCATCTGAGGGAAATCCTGAAAATATGACCTGTTGGGGCGCCTTGAGGACTGGATTTGAGAAACACTGCTCTACATCAATGTTGAGAAGTATAATGATATGGATATCAACTGCTGGGTCCCTGGAAGTCAACATGCCTATAAGCATCAGTTTCCCAGTGAACTTTTGGGTTCCATATCTAAGGAACATTTTTCTTATATTACATGGTCTTTTTAACACTGCAGATACCCTGCCAAAGGTGTATTTCCCCCAGAGGATACTTTAGTCATGTTCAGAGGGTTTATCCACTTGAGAAAGTACAATAAAAATAACAGATTATTATTATAACAAATTAAAACCAAATGTGTTTTCAGAAATTAACATTAGTAGTTCGAAAAATGTATATATGCAATAAGGAGGTAATAATTGCATATATGCAAGGCATATTTGCGATAAGGGAACATACAGTAGGGAAATTAGACCTTTTACAAAAAGGGTACATAATTTATTAAAAATGATGTTTAAATCTTTGACCTTCTTCTACAATAAACTTTTTAAATATGTTAGCATGCTGCTACCGACATAAGTGCAACAACCATTCTCAAATTGTATAATTCACAAATTGTATAATAGTGTGTTATTGTATAATGAAATGTTCTTCCTAGTGGAAATACATGGTGATATTGTAATTTTCTGTCTTTGTGTTCCTGTTGTTTTCCAATAAGCCATGTGTCGACCACCATCTGACTGGTAAGCGTCACATCTGCAACAGCTTTCCAACAGATTAACAATTTATAAATCATTTGATAACCTTTTTTTCCAGCAGCTTTATCTGTTCTACATAAATATGTTTGTAGTTTTTTTTTCCTAATAGGGTGTTAGCTAACACTGCCACAGTATCAGTTTCAGTGACCAGTGTGTGCATTTTCTTGTATGTTAACACAATGAGGCAACAGTGTAACCAAGATATTAAGTGCTGCTGCATAATCATGCTTTTTAGTGTGTTTTTGTAGTGAGTTTGTATATGTTTTTTATTGCATTTTCATGCTTCATGTGCTTTTTGAAGGAACAGGAGACTGGTTTTTGAATACAAAACTCTGCCAAAAATGTACCATAAATGCATGTGTTTTTCATGCACTCTTATTGAAGTCTGTGGGGCCAAAAACACATCAAAAGAATGTTCACCTTTTCATAAATTGCACTGTACCATGTTGCATTGATGTGAACAGGCACAATACAGAATAATGTGATTTCCATTATTGCACACTGCAGTCCAATGGCAGAAGCAGAAGAAATTACTGTAGTGTGAACTGAGCCTGAAAGTCACCAGTTTATTTTCTTGGGTGTTATTTTGTTTTACCTTCTCTGTCCTTGATTTCAACTCACCTGTGCACGCTGTGAAAAGATAGAGAAGAGTTGAGTTAATAGTGTGACAGTGACAAAAATTATCCTTCATATAATCACTTTTCAAATATAGGGAGTGTATGGTTATTTTTCAGAAAATGTGTCAAAAAGATCTTGCTTTATGTAAAAAATTGCTACCAATGTATGCTAATTTTATAGAAAAAAATTATGTGTAATATGTGCTCATTACATCTGAAGACTGCTGGTCATTGCTGGGTTGGATTTTTAGGTTCTTTTGGGGCTTTTCCTTCTAGCTTTTTAACACCTTTTTTCTGTTACTTTTTAAACAGATTTTTTTTCTTTGCTTCCTTCAGCCTATTAATTAAGGGGAGTGGTTATTTGGTCACAGGTGCTTGAGGCCTATATAACCTTCTGTAGAACTCATTGTGAGCCTGCTCATCTTTGAGCTTGCTGGAACTTAAGCGTCGTACATATGATCAGATTTTCCGACGGGAATTGTGTGATGAAAGGCTGTTGGTGGAAAATCTGACCGTTTGTACGCTCCATCAGGCAATTGTTGTCAGATTTTCCATGGACAAATGTTGGATGGCAGGCTTTAAGATTTTCTGCGGACAAATGTCTGTTGTCGGATTTTCCGAGCGTGTGTACACAAGTCCATCAGACAAAAGGCCAAAGTACAAACACGCATGCTCGGAAGCAAGGAAGAGCCAGAAGCGGTTGGTCTTGTAAACTAGCGTTCGTAATGGAGAATTAACATACGTTACGCGGCAAATTCAGAAATCTCGAAATGCAGCGCACATTCTCTTCTTCTTTAATGGGATAATAATGAAGCTGCTTTGCTGGTGATACTGATGGAGTTATTGCAAACTAATTTTTGAAGGGTTTTTTTTTTTTCTAGTGATATCAAGAATAATAATATTATGCTTGTTATTTTTTTTTTTTGGTGCAAGTTACCACAACACCATTATCCCGTGTTTTTTAAGATCAAAGATACAACTATGTTGGTGTCCCTTGTTAATTTTACATTGTATTTTTTAAAATGTAACTGCCTACTCCCAAACTGTCATTTGAAGTAAAGCACATAGCCAAGTATTATTCTCCACAATTTTTTTATTGTGCAATAAAAAAAGAAAACTCATAAAATTAGACATACTATCTGCCAATAGAATTTAACCAAAAACTGCATTCTATGCATCCAAAAATATAGAAAATATACCAAATCAAATCATTATTCAACCAAAAAATTAAATAAAATCATGCATGTGTCCTGCTTCTTAATATGCTTCTTAATATAGGGGGTCAACAATGCCAAGAGTTGGTGAAAGCAGGGGTTCGTCATCCGGAGATAATTCCGAAAATCATCCGGATTATTCTCCTGGAGCTCCTGCAGCAAAGGCATATGATATAATTGGTTGCGACTAATGAAGCAACCACAAGAAATCCTCCTCCTCCTGTTCCTGGACTGGACTTGGGTCAAAGCAATAACTCCAAGGCCAATAATAAATAACGCGTTATCTCCTCCGATTCCGCAACATGGCTGTTTGACGAACGGCCATTCAGAAACGAACTAAAAGGCGCTAACTGAAATGCACGAATTGAAAAGTGCGAACCGAAAAGCGTGAACTGAAAAGCGTGAATCAACACTCACCAAACTTCTACTAAGACGAAATTGGCAGAAGGAGCCCAAAGGGTGGTGCTAAAGAGCTGAAAAACCACGTACTACATCACTACGTTTGTGTATGTTGGCCGACGATTCCTTGCCATTTGTACGCAAGACAAGTTCCTGGCCAACACCCTGTCTGCGGAAATTCCGATCATGTGTACGAGGCTTTAGACCCAGTGGAACTGGACTAAGTGCTAAGTGGTGAGTTAAAAAACCAGAGTTGAAAACAAGAGGTTGCAACAGGGGCCAAGTACCTGTGTAGGGTGAATGTGTACCTGTGTATTGTAAGTACTTGAGTACTGCTAGTGCACGTGGGCTGTATTGAGTATTAGTGTCAGGTAGTACCTGTGTATTGTGAGTACCTGGGTGTTGTCTGAGTAGTGTGTGTAGATCATTAGTACTCGTGTATGTGTACGTGGGTCTGCGAGTGCACGTGGATCAGCGAGTGCATGTGGGTCAGCGAGTGCACGTGGGTCCGCGAGTGCACATTGGTCAGAGGGTGCACATTGGTCGGGGAGTACCTGTGTATTGTCTTGTTGAGTACCTGTGTATTGTCTTGTTGAGTACCTGCATATTGTCTTGTTGAGTATTAGTGTCAGGAAGCTAATTGTTAGGTAATTTGGACAGGATATAATTCCCCATCCTCATTAAATTAGTAGGTACGATGCCCGGTGGGTGTGGAGATGCGACTCGGTGTACATCTTGCAGCATGTATGCGTTCCTTGATCATACAATAGAGGGTGAATACTGCTGTGCAAAATGTAAGCACATTGTTTCCCTGGAAGCCCAGGTTCTGAATCTGGGGAAGCAACTGTCAGCACTGAGAAGTCCCTCCATACTAAAGGAGAGCCAGGAACGTACACGGCAGGTGCCGGCAGGGGCCAGCACAGAGGCGGGTGGAGACAAAGAGGTGCAGGCTCTAGGAAGGAGTAGATGGGTGACAGTCAGGAAGGGTATAGAGGGAAGTGGCAAGGAGGCCGACCTAGCTCTGGAGCATCCCAGTAAGCATGCTCCATTGAGTGACATTGGTGAAACCATTCAGGGACCAGCACTGCTGGAGCTGAGGGACTCTCCTAGCTGCCAGGGGGAGAACTCCTCCAGTGAGAGTGGGGGGGGAAGCGAAGGGAAAGGAAAGACAGATTCTGGTGGCAGGGGACTTAATTCTTACAAGGACAAAGAGGGCAATCTGTAACAAAGACCTGAAGTGCCGAACTGTATGTTGTCTACCGGGTGCTCGGGTTCGGCACATCACGGATCTGGTGAACAGATTACTGGGAGGGGCTGGGGAAGACCCGGCTGTCATGGTGCACGCTGGTACCAATGACAAGGTCAGAGGCAGATGGAGTGATCTAAAGAATGATTTTAGGGACTTGGGAGCTAAATTGAGGAAAAGGACCTCCAAGGTAGTATTCTCAGGAATACTACCGTTAAATCGAGCCACACCAGAAAGGCAGAGGGAGATTAGGGAAGTAAACAAGTGGCTGAAGAGCTGGTGTAGTAAGGAGAGGTTTGGGTTCCTGGAGGACTGGGCCGACTTCTCAATCGATCACCAGTACTATAGAAGGGACAGACTGCACCTAAATGAGGATTGTGCAAATCAGCTGGGAGTAAAGATGGCCAAAAAGTTAGAGGGGTTTTTAAACTAGGCGACGGGGGGGAGGGCCCAGAGGTAGAGATAGCCAGCGTGGGACATATTCCAGAGGGTAGTACTGGGGGCATTATGGGTAGTTTGACTAAAGCACATAAATCCAAGGTAAGTATAGTAACAAGTCCTAGTTGCAATCTCGGAACACCCAATAAGAGGATAGTATGCAACCGTTCTAAACTACGTGGCATGTTCACCAATGCCAGGAGCCTGGCAGACAAGATGGGTGAACTAGAGATACTGTTGTACAAGGAGGATTTGGATTTAGTCGGAATTTTAGAGACCTAGTTCAACAGCTCTCATGATTGGCTGGCAACCATTCAAGAGTGTACCCTTTATCGCAGGGATAGAGAGGGTAAAAAAGGGGGAGGGGTATGCCTATATATCAAGAATAATGTACAAGTGAATGTGAGAGATGACATCACTAAGGGAGCTAGGGAGGAGGTGGAATCCTTATGGGTAGAGCTCCAAAGGGATGAAGCTAAGGGGAAAATATTACTGGGAGTATGCTATAGGCCCCTAACCTGAGGGAGGAGGGGGAGACGGATCTCCTTTCACATGTTGGATTAGCAGCAAGGAAGGGAAGTGTTATCATAATGGGGGATTTTAATTATCCAGAGATAGACTAAGTGGAGGGAACCATGCATTCGTCTAAGGCTTGCCAGTTCCTAAATGTCTTGCAGGACAGATTCATGGTTCAGATGGTAGACGCACCAACTAGAAATAAAGCGTTACTGGATCTACTGATTTACCAACAATACAGACCTGATCACGGGTGTGGAAATACGGGGCAATTTAGGAACAGGGATGAGCCGAACACCCCCCGATTAGATTTGCACCAGAACATGCGAACAGGCAAAAATCTTGTTCAAACACACGAACACCATTAAAGTCTATGGGACTCAAACATGAATATTCAAAAGTGCTAATTTTAAAGGCATATATGCAAGTTATTGTCATAAAAAGTGTTTGGGGACCTGGGTCCTGCCCCAAGAGACATGGATCAATGCAAAAAAAAGTTTTAAAAACAACCGTTTTTTCGGGAGCAGTGATTTTAATAATGCTTAAAGTGAAACAATAAAAGTGTAATATTCCTTTAAATTTCGTACCGGGGGGGTGTCTATAGTATGTATTTTTTTTTTTGGGCGCGGGATTCCCCTTAATATCCATACCAGACCTGAAGGGCCATTTTTTTTAAAACTTTGGTTCGGGGTTCCCCTGTGGGGAAATCCCATGCAGTTTTTATCAATGAACTTTTATGTGTATTGTTGGATCGACAATTCATATAGCCACGAGTACTTTTAAATGACTTTTTTTCCTTTGAAATGTCATTTTGCTGTCAGACTGTTCTAAACACGGGAAACATGCGCCCCTTTACAGGCATACTATAGACACCCCCCAGGTACGAAATTTAAAGGAATATTACACTTTTATTGTTTCACTTTAAGCATTATTAAAATCACTGCTCCCGAAAAAACGGTCGTTTTTAAAACTTTTTTTGCATTGATCCATGTCCCCTGGGGCAGGACCCAGGTCCCCAAACACTTTTTATGACAATACCATGCATATAAGCCTTTAACCACTTGAGCCCCGGACCATTATGCTGCCTAAGGACCAGAGGTCTTTTTCCAATTTGGCACTGCGTCGCTTTAACTGCTAATTGCGCGGTCATGCAATGCTGTACCCAAACGAAATTTGCGTCCTTTTCTTCCCACAAATAGAGCTTTCTTTTGATGGTATTTGATCACCTCTGCAGTTTTTATTTTTTGCGCTATAAACGGAAAAAGACCGAAAATTTTGAAAAAAAATGATATTTTCTACTTTTTGTTATAAAAAAAATCCAATAAACTAAATTTTAGTCATACATTTAGGCCAAAATGTATTCGGCCACATGTCTTTGGTAAAAAAAATGTCAATAAGTGTATATTTATTGGTTTGCGCAAAAGTTATAGCGTCTACAAACTAGGGTACATTTTCTGGAATTTACACAGCTTTTAGTTTATGACTGCCTATGTCATTTCTTGAGGTGCTAAAATGGCAGGGCAGTACAAAACCCCCCCAAATGACCCCATTTTGGAAAGTAGACACCCCAAGGAAATTGCTGAGAGGCATGTTGAACCCATTGAATATTTATTTTTTTTGTCCCAAGTGATTGAAAAATGACAAAAAAAAAAAAAAAAAAAAATATTTACAAAAAGTCGTCACTAAATGATATATTGCTCACACAGGCCATGGGCCTATGTGGAATTGCACCCCAAAATACATTTAGCTGCTTCTCCTGAGTATGGGGATACCACATGTGTGGGACTTTTTGGGAGCCTAGCCGCGTACGGGGCCCCGAAAACCAATCACCGCCTTCAGGATTTCTAAGGGTGTAAATTTTTGCTTTCACTCTTCACTGCCTATCACAGTTTCGGAGGCCATGGAATGCCCAGGTGGCACAAAACCCCCCAAAATGACCCCATTTTGGAAAGTAGACACCCCAAGCTATTTGCTGAGAGGCATATTGAGTCCATGGAATATTTTATATTTTGACACAAGTTGCGGGAAAGTGACACTTTTTTTTTTTTTTTTTTTTTTTTTTCATAAAGTTGTCACTAAATGATATATTGCTCACACAGGCCATGAGCATATGTGGAATTGCACCCCAAAATACATTTAGCTGCTTCTCCTGAGTATGGGGATACCACATGTGTGGGACTTTTTGGGAGCCTAGCCGCGTACTGGACCCCAAAAACCAATCACTGCCTTCAGGATTTCTAAGGGTGAAAATTTTTGATTTCACTCTTTACTGCCTATCACAGTTTCGGAGGCCATGGAATGCCCAGGTGGCACAAAACCCCCCCAAATGACCCCATTTTGGAAAGTAGACACCCCAAGCTATTTGCTGAAAGGCATGGTGAGTATTTTGCAGCTCTCATTTGTTTTTGAAAATGAAGAAAGACAAGAAAAAACATTTTTTTTTTTCTTTTTTCAATTTTCAAAACTTTGTGACAAAAAGTGAGGTCTGCAAAATACTCACTATACCTCTCAGCAAATAGCTTGGGGTGTCTACTTTCCAAAATGGGGTCATTTGGGGGGGTTTTGTGCCACCTGGGCATTCCATGGCCTCCGAAACTGTGATAGGCAGTGAAGAGTGAAATCAAAAATTCACGCCCTTAGAAAGCCTGAAGGCGGTGCTTGGTTTTCGGGGTCCCGTACGCGGCTAGGCTCCCAAAAAGTCTCACACATGTGGTATCCCCGTACTCAGGAGAAGCAGCAGAATGTATTTTGGGGTGTAATTTCATATATTTCCATGGCATGTTTGAGCAATATATCATTTAGTGACAACTTTGTGCAAAAAAAAAAAAAAAAAAAAAAAATTTGTCTCTTTCCCGCAACTTGTGTCGCAATATAAAATATTCCATGGACTCGACATGCCTCTCAGCAAATAGCTTGGGGTGTCTACTTTCCAAAATGGGGTCATTTGGGGGGGTTTTGAACTGTCCTGGCATTTTATGCACAACATTTAGAAGCTTATGTCACACATCACCCACTCTTCTAACCACTTGAAGACAAAGCCCTTTCTGACACTTATTGTTTACATGAAAAAGTTTTTTTTTTTTGCAAAAAAATTACTTTGAACCCCCAAACATTATATATTTTTTTAAAGCAAATGCCCTACAGATTAAAATGGTGGGTGTTTCATTTTTTTTTTTCACACAGTAATTGCGCAGCGATTTTTCAAACGCATTTTTTGGGGAAAAAACACACTTTTTTTAATTTTAATGCACTAAAACACGCTATATTGCCCAAATGTTTGATGAAATAAAAAAGATGATCTCAGGCCGAGTACATGGATACCAAACATGACATGCTTTAAAATTGCGCACAAACGTGCAGTGGCAACAAAATAAATACATGTTTAAAAGCCTTAAAAAGCCTTTACAGGTTACCACTTTAGATTTACAGAGGAGGTCTACTGGAAAAATTACTGCACTCGATCTGGCCTTCGCGGTGATACCTCACATGCATGGTGCAATTGCTGTTTACGTTTGACGACAGACCGCCGCTTGCGTTCGCCTTAGCGCGAGAGCAGGGGGCGACAGGGGTGTTTTTTTTTTTTTTGTTTTTTTTTCTTTATTATTTTTTTGCTTTTTTAATCTTACTTTTAAACTGTTCCTTTCATATTTTTTTTTTTAATCATTTTTATTGTTATCTCGGGGAATGTAAATATCCCCTATGATAGCAATAGGTAGTGACAGGTACTCTTTTTTGAAAAAATTGTGGTCTATTAGACCCTAGATCTCTCCTCTGCCCTCAAAGCAAATGACCACACCAAGATCGGTGTGATAAAATGCTTCCCCAATTTCCCAATGGCGCTATTTACATCCGGCGAAATCTAAGTCATGAAATACTCGTAGCTTCCGGTTTCTTAGGCCATAGAGATGTTTGGAGCCACTCTGGTCTCTGATCAGCTCTATGGTCAGCTGGCTGAATCACCGGCTGCATTCTCAGGTTCCCTGTTGAGACAGGAGAGCCAGAGAAAAACACGGAAGACGGTGGGGGGGGGGGGGCATTCCCTCCCACGGCTTGTAAAAGCAGTCTAGAGGCTAATTAGCCGCTAGGATTGCTTTTACATGAAAGCCGACCGCTGGCTGAAAAGAATGATACCAAGATGATACCTAAACCTGCAGGCATCATTCTGGTATAACCACTCAAAGTCGTGAATGGCGTACCTGAAGACAAAAAAATGGTTAACAATGGTTAACAATAAAGCACAGTAAAGTGTAAATAATTACACACCTGAAAAACAAACATGATAAAACATAATAACAATAACAATAACAATAACAATCAATAACAATAACAATAACAATAAAACATTGCAGAATAGAATACAGTAAAAAAGAGCAGAACAATAGAGAGAGAGAATAGAGAGAGAGAGAACAATAAAACAACAACTATTTTTTTTTATTTCATATTTTTTTTACACTTTTTTTGTAACTAACTTTTATAACGGTAACCGGTTCCAGGTTCGGGTCTCTCAAAATGCGATGGCATCTTGGGAGACCCTGTGAAAGTGTGCCTAGTCTGTGCAATGCTGTACCCTACGCTAATACTCAACTAGTGAATGGTAGCGTTCAAAACATTCACCAATGCAAAGACCAGGATTGTCAGGACAGGAGGGACAATAATAGCGGGTGTCACGCCTATATCCTCGCTTGCTGCAGACACGACATCTTTTTTGGGGGGGTTCGTTGGGTAGGGGTACTCGGGAGGACATAAAAATGCCTCTCATGCAGCCGACTGCATTTGGTTGGTGATGTGAATGGGGGAAGTACGGGCGCTGCAGAAGCGGTGGGTTCCCAATTAGGATTGGCGAATGCAGCAGGAAGGGCATTATGGGCACGACGGGCCTGTGTTTGTCTTCTTGGTGGCAGCGGGACACTACTTGTGCTTGCCACCTCACCAGCTTGAACTGCACTTATGGGACTCGCCACGTCACCAAGTGTTACTGCAGTGCTGGTTTGACTACGACTGGGGTGTACTAGGCCGCTGGCGCTTGCCAGTTCACCAAAACACTACCAAAAAACTGTTAGCGATCGCAGGGATCAGGCCTGACTCTGCGAACGCTGCAGTTATGCGTTTAGTGTTTTGTAAGTGACAGTGATCGATCGATACCGCACTTGGGTGGGCTGGGCTGGGCCGGGCGGAGGGGCAAAACGCAGGTGCTAGCAGGTATCTGGGCTGATCCCGCTAACACTGCGTTTTTGGGAACCCTAAACTGCTGGTGACGCTAGTATAGATCTGATCGGATCAGATATTGATGCGATCAGATACTATACCACTAAGGGAGGTGTACAGTGCGTGCGTGGGTGTTAGCGGTACTGGCGCTAATCTGACGCTGCCTGGGGCTGGTGCTTGCCAGTTCACCAAAACGCTACAAAAAAAACTGTTAGCGATCGCAGGGATCAGGCCTGACTCTGCGAACGCTGCAGTTATGCGTTTAGTGTTTTGTAAGTGTCAGTGATCGATCGATACTGCACTTGGGTGGGCTGGGCTGGGCCGGGCGGAGGGGAAAAACGCAGGTGCTAGCAGGTATCTGGGCTGATTCCGCTAACACTGCGTTTTTGGGAACCCTAAACTGCTGGGGACGCTAGTATAGATCTGATCGGATCAGATATTGATCCGTTCAGATACTATACCACTAAGGGAGGTGTATGGTGCGTGCGTGGGTGTTAGCGGTACTGGCGCTAACCTGACGCTGCCTGGGGCTGGTGCTTGCCAGTTCACCAAAATGCTACCAAAAAAACTGTTAGCGATCGCAGGGATCAGGCCTGACTCTGCGAACGCTGCAGTTATGCGTTTAGTGCCTTGTAAGTGACAGTGATCGATCGATACTGCACTTGGGTGGGCCGGGCGGAGGGACAAAACGCAGGTGCTAGCGGGTATCTGGGCTGATCCCGCTAACACTGCGTTTTTGGGAACCCTAAACTGCTGGGGACGCTAGTATAGATCTGATCGGATCAGATATTGATCCGATCAGATACTATACCACTAAGGGAGGCGCATGCTGCGTGCGTGGGTGTTAGCGGTACTGGCGCTAATTTGACGCTGCCTGGGGCGACGCATATCACCGCCGGGCGATCGGGGGGCTAAACCTTTATTCGGTAATAAACGGCGGGTGCCCTGACACTATAAAAAATAAACGAACTAACCAGCGTCAACCGTAACGGTTATACGGTGATCAGTGGTGAAAGGGTTAACTAGGGGGCAATCAAGGGGTTAAAACATTTATTAGGTAGTATATGGGGGTCCCTGACGCTATAAAACGCTGACGGCGAACCTAAATATTTACCTCACTAACTAGCGTCACCAGCGACACTAATACAGCGATCAGAAAAATGATCGCTTAGTGACACTGGTGACAGGGGGTGATCAAGGGGTTAAAACTTTATTAGGGGGGGTTAGGGGGGTACCCTAGACCTAAAGGGGGGTAATATACACTGTCCCAACACTGTCACTGTCACAAACTGACACTATGCAGTAATCAGAAAAAAAAAAAAAAAAAAAAAAAAAACTGCTGGTGTCAGTTTGTGACAGGGGGGGGGGTGATTGGGGGGGGATCGGGGGGCGATCGGGGGGGGGATCGGGGTGATTTGTGTGCCTGGCATGTTCTACTGTGTGTGTAGTGTTTGTGCACTCACATACTTGTCGTCTCTCCTCGGGCCGGAACGGAAAATACCGACCCGAGGGGAGATGACATCACTTCCTTTGCTGCTGTTTAGCATACAGCAGCAAAGGAGTGTTTTCATTGGCCGGCGGCGATCGCGAGGGGGGGGCCACGAACGGATGGTCTCCCCCTCATCACCGATCGCCGCTGGACAAACGACGACCGCCTCGGGCACCGGGGGGGGGTCCGATCGGACCCCCCACCCGCGGAAGGCAAATCACGTACATGTACGTGATTTTGCCTGTCCGTGCCACTTTGCCGACGTACATCGGCGTGAGGCGGTCGTCAAGTGGTTAAAGTTGGCACTTTTGATTTCTCCCATAGACTTTTAAAGGGTGTTCCGTGGCTTTCGAATTTGCCGCGAACACCCCAAATTTTTCGCTGTTCGGCGAACTTGCGAACAGCCGATGTTCGAGTCGAACATGAGTTTGACTCGAACTCGAAGCTCTTCCCTATTTAGGAAACAGCGATCACAGGTCAATTGGCTTCAGTATAAATCACACAAATAGGAAACATAAGGGGAATACAACGACACTGAATTTCAAAAGAGCCAACTTTTCAAAAAAGCCTAAACTACAAACCTTGTTAGAAGGTATGAATTGGGATAAAATCTTAGGAACAAGGAAGGTGGAGGAGAGATGGGTTTGCTTTAAGAGCATATTAAATAAGGGCATTAGCCAATGCATCCCATTGGGTAATACATTTAAAAGAGCGAACAAAAGTCCTGGATGGCTTAACTCCAATGTAAAAATGCATAAAAAAGCAAAGGAGAAGGCCTTCAAAAAATACAGGGTTGAGGAACCATCATCAGCATTCAGACTTTTTTAATAATGCAACAAGAAATGTAAGGGTGCAATTAGGGCGGCTAAGATAGAACACGAAAGACTCATAGCGAAGGAGAGCAAAAAAAATCCCAAGAAATTCTTTAAGTACGTCAACAGTAAAAAAGGGAGGACAGACCATTATGGCCCCATAAAGAATGAGGAAGGACATCTGGTAATAAAGGATGAGGAGATGGCGAAGGTATTGAATGTATTCTTCTCCTCAGTCTTCACAAGGGAATCGGGGGGCTTCAGTAACCAAAACTGCAGTGTTTATCCTTATGACACATCACAGGTAGCAACTCTATGATTAACAGAGGACAGAATTAAAATTAGACTTGGGGAACTTAACATTAATAAATCCCCGGGACCAGGTGGCTTGCATTCGAGGGTACTTGGGGAACTCAGTCAAGTAGTTGCCAGACCATTGTTCCTAATTTTTACTGACAGTCTACTGACTGGAATGGTACCAGGTGATTTGAGAAAAGCCAATGTAGCACCAATATTTAAAAAGGGCCCAAAATACATCCCTGGGAATTACAGACCAGTTAGCCTAACATCAATAGTATGCAAGCTCTTGGAGGGCATGATAAGGGACTATATAGAAGATTTTAGTAACAAGAATGGTATCATTAGCAGTAATCAGCATGGATTCATGAAGAATCATTCTTGCCAAACCAATCTATTAACCCTCTATGAGGAGGTGAGTTGCCACCTAGATAAAGGAAGGCCCGTAAACGTGGTGTATTTAGACTTTGCAAAAGCATTTGACAAAGTTCCCCATGAACGTTTACTGTACAAAATAAGGTCCATTGGCATGAACCATAGGGTGAGTACATGGATTGAAAACTGGCTACAAGCGCAAGTTCAGAGGGTGGTGATAAATGGGGAGTACTGGGAATGGTCAGAGGTGGGTAGTGGGGTCCCCCAGGGTTCTGTGCTGCGACCAATTCTACAGTCAGGTCCATAAATATTGGGACATCGACACAGTTCTATCTTTTTGGCTCTATACACCACCACAATGGATTTAAAATGAAACTAACAAGATGTGCTTTAACTGCAGACTTTCAGCTTTAATTCAAGGGTATTTACAACCAAATCAGGTGTAGGAATTACAACAGTTTGTATATGTGCTTCCCACTTTTTAAGGGACCAAAAGGTAATGGGACAGATTAACAATCATCCATCAAACTTTGACTTTTTAATACTTGGTTGCACATCCTTTGCAGTCAATTACAGCCTGAAGTCTGGAATGCATAGACATCACCAGACGCTGGGTTTCATCCCTGGTGATGCTCTGCCAGGCCTCTACTGTTTCAGTTCCTGCTTGTTCTTGGGGCATTTTCCCTTCAGTTTTGTCTTCAGCAAGTGAAATGCATGCTCAATTGGATTCAGGTCAGGTGATTGACTTGGCATCTGCATAACATTCCACTTCTTTCCCTTAAAAAACTCTTTGGTTGCTTTCGCAGTATGCTTCGGGTCATTGTCCATCTGCACTGTGAAGCGCCATCCAATGAGTTCTGAAGCATTTTGCTGAATATGAGCAGATAATATTGCCCCGACAGAGTTGGGAAAGTCCCAACGGTCAGCGAACTGGGAGGCCACAGTCTGCCATTCCTGTGTGTTTGAAGGAACTCTGGAGTCAAACAAGAAAAAAATATATAAGTACTTTTAAACATAACTTGGATATCAGATTACACAAAAACATTCTTGAACAACAGTAGTTGAACATTATTAATATGTGTTATTTTTTGGAAAAAAAAATTAAAAAATAAGGCCCACTTATAAGATTACTCACCCCCTCTGATGGACCATCGATCAATTTGTATGTGGGGGGAGGGGTACTAATTGGGGCCAAAAACACACCTGACAGTTGCAATCATTTGAGGGGGTGGGGGAGGGGTACTATTTGGGGCCAAGAACACACCTGACAGTTGCAAACATTTGAGGGGGTGGGAAAGGGGTACTAATTGGGGCCAAGAACACACCTGACAGTTGCAAACATTTGAGGGGGTGGGGAGGGGTACTAATTGGGGCCAAGAACACACCTGACAGTTGCAAACATTTGAGGGGGTGGGGGAGGGGTACTAATTGGGGCCAAGAACTCACCTGACAGTTGCAAACATTTGAGGGGGTGGGGGAGGGGTACTAATTGGGGGCCAAGAACACACCTGACAGTTGCAAACATTTGAGGGGGTGGGGGAGGGGTACTAATTGGGGCCAAGAACACACCTGACAGTTGCAAACATTTGAGGGGTGGGGGAGGGGTACTAATTGGGGCCAAGAACACACCTGACAGTTGCAAACATTTGAGGGGGTGGGGGAGGGATACTAATTGGGGCCAAAAACACACCTGACAGTTGCAAACATTTGAGGGGGTGGGGGAGGAGTACTAATTGGGGCCAAGAACAGACCTGACAGTTGCAAACATTTGAGGGGGTGGGGGAGGGGTACTTATTGGGGCCAAGAACACACCTGACAGATGCAAACATTTGAGGGAGTGGGGGAGGGTAAAACAGTACAATGGAGCTGACAATATACATTGTTCAAAGGACTATAGGCTAGAGGTATAAATGGACCCAGGATTGCATGGTGGGGAGGTTATTGAATGGAAATATGCATGTAGGCCCAAAAATTATTAAGGTAAAAAAACAGGCATGCATGAAGATAAAGGGGACATTCCCAGCATATTCAAAGCATGGTAATTAGGTAACGAGGACATTTAGACAATACATTAGCAAACATTAAATACATATCATGTAATGTTAAAGGAAAAAACTTACCTTCATATAGTCCCTCTGCAGGATCTGAATAATAGCAGAACAGGTCTCTGGAATTATGATCCCCAGAGCCTGGGGGGAGATGCCTGTCGAGAACTTCAAGTCCTGAAGACTTCTCCCAGTCGCCAAGTAACATAAAGTGGCAACTAGCCTCTGCTCCGCAGTGATGGCTTGCCTCATGCAGGTATCCTGCCTGCTGATATAGGGGGTCAGCATAGCCACCAGACGTTCAAAAACGGGGTCCATCATCCTGAGAAAATTCCTGAAATCCTCAGGATTATTCTCACGGATCAAAGGCATGTGCGAGAATTGGTCACGCTGGCGCAACCAATTCTTCATCCATGAACTCCTCCTCGCCCTGTTCATGGACTGGACTCGGGTCAAAGTATTAACCCCAACACCAAGTCCCCACGCAGCACGAACTCGAGTACGAGTACGTCCATGCAACATGGCTTCAAAATGGTCGGCTGGTCAAACAAACAAACTTAGAACAAACGCACTGAAGAACAGCAAGGCCTATGAAGAGCGACCTGAAAATCCAGGAACGAGCAGACCAGAACGGCCTGCTAGGCAGGTTACGAACTGACCAACACGCACTGAAAAGCAGATACAAACCTCACAAGCACAAACTGAACCGCAGAAAACAATCGAAATAAGCTGAAGTGTGAAAAGCGCGAATTGTCTCTAACCAAACTTCTACTAACACGAGATTAGCAGAAGGAGCACAAAGGGTGGCGTAGTGGGGCTTGAACTTCCTTTTTCTTGTCCCATCGTACGTGCTGTACGTCACCGCGTTCAAAACCATCAGACTTTTGGAGTGATCGTGTGTGTCCAAGTCCGTCCGTTTTTAAGTCCGGCGCACCTAGCGTACAAAGTCCGTCAAAAAGATTGCCGGACCAAGTATGCCGCAAAATCCGATCGTGTGTACGCGGCATTAGTGGTGGTTCACACAGGGGCGGCTTTAAAATCACCCCACTCCTGTCCGACTCTGAAGCCACCCCCTACAGTGTGACTTCAGCGTGGCTTGCAAAACGACTTCTGTATAGAAGTCAATACAAGCTGCTCTGAATTCACCTCAAGTAGTACAGGCACCTTTTTCTAAGTTGGAGCGACTTGAGTCACTACTAGAATGGTTCAATTGTACTGCATGGAGCGTGACTTGTCAGGCTGACAAGTCGCCTGACAGGTCGCCCCTGTGTGAACTGGTACTAAAACACCACTACTCATTAATACATGGATGTGTACTTATCCTTATTAATTGCCCTCTAAACTATAGGAGGTCAAAAGACTTCTGTGGAATATTACTGCCTCCATTAATGGTTGACACATAGAACATAATCCCTGGAATTCATAAAGACCGACGCTGGCATATTTTGCGAAAGTGTCTCTCATGCATTTGTAGCACTCTACTAGCTTGCTAGTAGGCAGAGGAGCAGGGCTTAATTGTGGTTAGGAGACTGTGCTGCAATGCTTCACCCAAACGTGATGCAAATGCTTCATGAATTTGGTGCAATACATTAACAAAAGGGACTAACGCCACAATAATAGCACAGCAGCTTTACTGAATTCCCCCCAATGTCTTTCCTTCAAGTTTTTACATTCAGTCGGGACTGCTGTGGCCATGAATACTGCATAAAATAATTTATATGGATAGATTTGTAGCCGGGGGCAGACTACGGTTATCAGATTTATACAGACTTGCCTCTTATTATTTCAGCTTGCTCCTATGTCCCCCTAGTGCTGGACTTGAATCACTGACAGCACGTTCTGAGCACAGAGAAAGGCATTATGGCTGCTGTAGTCTTCTGGATAGACATTGCTGATTTGCAGAACTGACTATAGACTACATCTCCCAGAAGAACATTAGCTCCACAGAAGAATTGTGGGAGAGACTATAAAGGGATCTGCTTACCAGGCCCATGCTCTCTTCCTGGATCCCATTGTGTGAGCACAACCACGCCGATGTGTGAGGAGATTGCGTTCTATCATGCGGCACACAGCCTACAGCTCCAGTCCAAGCGAGTCCAGCTGTTGGCCGCTTGCGGAAGGATGTCCTGCAGCAACGCTGAACACCGCGGTAGTTTATGTTTGAGCTTTGGGATGCACACCCTAATGCAATAGGCTGCGCACATCTATGGTGCTCTGATAGGCAAAGAAGCAAGAAGACATGCCCATTAGCGGCCCTAGCTGTATGAATGGAGAGGCATTGCTGTTATGTGACTGCAACTCATTATAATGGCAAAAAAGATACAAACACATAGATTTTAAAAATTGTACATACAGTATAACGATGGACTTGTGTTGTTTAACTGATTGTGGGGGGTTGATTGAACACAAGCATTTTTTTCCTCTTTAAGTAATATATTTTTTTTTATTGCTGCTTGATTTTACATTTATCTAATAAATGTGATTCATTATGTGTTGGCATCATGCAGGTAGCAATGTTGAATGAAGAAAACATATTGACTTACATTAGTCACAAATATCCATGTGCTGAAAGTTTTGGAGTAATACTTAGTGTGCACTCTAAAAATACTGTACGATGCATATTACCAAGAAAATAGAGCCTGTGACTATAAACCAGTGCTGGTCATTTACTTTCCACCTTTTATTAGGAACCTTCTAATGAAGCGTTATTTTCTCATTAATGTATAGTTTGTGCTGGAATTGAAATTGCTTCAATATAGTAGAGCGTAAAGGAATCCAGCAAGTAACAGATGGAGCTTGCTCTAATTACTGCAACTTACCACACTTGTCAATCAACTCGCTTTTGACCAAGTCTTTCACATCTTCCTCCTGAAAATCAGCAAGGGCAGGTATTAGCTAAAAAGGTATGCTGAGAATTTGCTTCTACCATAGAAACAGCATGCTTTGTCTTGTGACGTTTCTCTGTAGCCTGGATTTCTAACTGTCAGTATAGGTCAGAGATTGCTTTTTTATATTACTTAGCCTAAAAGCTTATTAAAATGAAAAGCTACAATGTTTATTTTGATTAGTCCAGTAGAAAAGTACTAACAATGGTATTAATGTTTTTTTTTATAATTTTCTGCTGGTCTCGATTTATGATGATGTTCAAAGTCTATAAGCAACAACTGTAGCTGTTTAATATAGTCAGATCAGTTAACTGTTTTTTCTGATTGTTATGGGTTACTGCACATTCATCAGTAACAAAAATTAAATTTCGGCAGACTTTATTGGAAGGAAGAGATTGATTCAATCAGGTGTTCCGCGAAGGCAATGCTACACAGCGTAAGGGCAAAACACGCATTATGGTGGAAACTGTGGGCAGCAGACATCGCATCCAAACAGAACTGGTGCAAAATTCCATTTGACGGGAAGGCCTTGTTTGGAGAGCAGTTAGACAGGGCCATCTCCCATGTCACAGGTGGTAAATCCGGCTTGCTCCCACAGGATAGACGAACCAGACACGCTAGAACTATCACTTCCAGGTTTCAACATTTCAGTTACAGAGATACGAGGCAGTCTAGGCAAGGAAGGGGCTCGAGACAAAATTGGAAAGGCACACAATCCACTCTTATGAAGTCTCGCTGACAAGAGGTTACACCTACCCCGCAGGATTCCACAAAATCCTTTTGACGCCAAGTTACCCAGGTGATCCCAGTGGGAGCTAGACTCACTTTTCCAAGGTTTGGGTCTCAGAGATTCTGAGGTTTCTACTCCTCCCTTTTTCTGGTACCCAAAAAGACTGGAGGCTGGAGACCCGTAATAGATCTCAAAAGATTAAACTACCACATACTTCAGGAGAAGTTCAAAATGGAGTCATTACAGACCATAATCCATGCAGTCCAACCAGGGGCCTGGATGATATAAGTACCCCAGATTTGCGGTAGGAAAAATTCACCAGCAGTTCCAGAGCCTCCCCTTCGGTCTCTGTACATCACCCAAAGTTTTTATGAAAGTGTTGATTTCCATCCTGGCCCCTCTTCGAGAAAGAGGTCTCAGAGTGTACCACTACTTAGACGAAATTCTATTTTTAGCGGGAGATCCAGCTCAGTTAACGGAACACAGGACACGCCTTCTGTCAATCCTGGCCGAATTCGGCTGGGTGGTAAATCAAGCAAAAAGTCACCTCAATCCTACCCAGGAGATGATCTATCTGGGCACCCACTTTGATACCGTCAAAGGGACAATATCCTTACCTCTGCAGAAAGTGTCAGCCATCACTCAGAAAATGAAGAGTCACATTGCAGCCCTATCTGTCTGCGACAAATTGTCTGATCCTACTGGGGGCGATGTCATACTGCATTCCAATGGTCCCATGGACCCATTGGCACCTGAGGTGCTTTCAAATGGGATTCCTGAACCAATGGAGCAGATCCTATCTCTCCCAACGTATACGCCTAACAAACTCAATGCACAGGGGTCTACATTGGTGGACGAAGAGGGATATACTGGTAAAATCATGCCCTTTGGGTCCCATCTTTTGGACCCCGCTTACCACAGACGCCAATGCAGTAGGCTGGGGGGCTCACTGCAACCATATTGCAATACAAGGAAGATGGGCCTTCAATACAGCAGGAGTAGTGTCCAACATCCTAGAATTCTGTGCAGCATACCTTGCTCTGATTGCTGTGACTCAACAGATCAGAAGGAAAGCAATATTGCTTTGGATGGACAACAGGGCTGCAGTGTCATATATTTATCACCAAGGAGGAACTCACAGAGGCTCCCTCTTAAGAGAGGTAGAGCCCATCATCCTGTGAGCAGAAATGAATCTGTTCGATCTGAGAGCAGTTTATCTCCCAGGTCATCTAAACTCGGAAGCCGACCTCTTGTCACGAAAGTTCGTAGATCTTAACAAATGGTCACTGCATCCGAGAGCTTTCGATTGGCTAGTAAACCTCTGGGGTCTTCCCAAATTGGACCTCTTTGCCGCAGCGAGCAATGCAAAGTTACCGAGATTCATCACACATCTTCCACACCCACTGGCTGAGACAGTGGGCACCCTCTCCAGCCCATGGGCATGCAATCTAGCCTATGCGTCCCCCCCCGGCCACTTATCTCCAGGTTTCTTGTGAGGCTTACGATAGAGGACACAATGGTAATAGCAGTCCTTCCATACTGGCTGAGGCGTCCTTGGCTTCCGACTGTAATGTCCCTGAGTACCCAACCTCCGGTCAAAATACCAAGGCTACCTCGGCCTTCTTTCGCATCCACCCGAACCCACTCAGACTGAACCTTCACATTTGGATGCTGAAAGGCAGAGGTTCCAGGTGTTAGGATGCTCATCTAGTGCCATCTCAACCTTGCTCAGAGCCAGAAAGCCATCAACAAATGGCATGTATGATAGAGTGTGGAAAAAGTTTAAATCCTTTGCGGTTGGTAAAAACTTTGATCCAACCCTGCCCGCTCCCTTTCAGATACTCAATTTTCTACAAACAGGCCTAGACTTAGGCCTGGGGTTAAGTACACTCAAGGTGCAAGTAGCAGCCATCTCGGCGGCCACCAAGAGAAGATGGGCTGAAGATCCTATGATAATTCAGTTTTTCAAGGCCGTTAAGAAAATACGTCCACCTATAAGACAAAACTTTCCCACATGGGACCTATCTGTTGTCCTTGAATCCTTAACCAACCAACTGTTTGTTCCAAAGGAATCAACATCTCTGTGGAATATAACTCTAAAATTATCCTTTCTGATTGCTGTGGTGTCAGGTAGAGAGTGTCAGAGCTGCAGGCCTTGGGTGCAGACCATAATCATAGTGAGAATTTTCTGGACTGGACAGTTTTCAACATTCTCAGATCCTGAATCTGGCTCTCTTCATGATTTGGATATCGCTTCAATATTAACATGCTGTCTGCAAGCCATGGCTCCCTTCAGGAAGTCTTCTAGACTGTTTGTTATACCCTGGGGCAAAAATAACGGTAAGGAGGCAACTTCTAGGATTATAGCCTCCTGGATAGTGAAGCTAATTCAAAAGGCGTACAGGGCAAGGGGCCTCGAATGGTCTTCAGCGGTCAAGGCTCATTCCACCAGGTCTGTCTCTGCCTCCTGGGCGGCGAGAGCAAATGTATCGATCAAAACCATATGCACGGCAGCAACCCGGTCTTCTCAACATATGTTTTTGTCATAGGTAATCTACCATGGAGGCACCAGGAAAACATAAAATTGTGCCATACTTACTGTAATTTTCTTTGCCTGGTGTCTATCCATGGAAGCATACAAACCCACCCTTGGTATTCTATATTACAGAAAATGCTGGGGGTGCTGTAATCCTAATCTTTTAATAATAATATAATATTCACTGATCCTGAGGGAGGAGCCAAGGCAGAGCTTGTCATAGGTATGCTGCCATAAATAGGCACCAGGAAAAGAAAATACTGTAAGTATGGCACGTTTTTCTATTTTTTTTCAATTTTGGATAGAGCAGGGGAAAATGATAAACACTGTCAGAATTTTTATTGCCACCTGTGTCCTATTGCAGAGATTTTGCTTTACTTCCTGTTCCGTAGCCAAACGGGAAGTGGGAGAATATCCCTGCAAATTAAGGGAATTCCTTGGGGACCCCTAGGTCACCAAAACTGGAAAATTTCCCCTCTATTACTTTTCTGGGAACAGCACAACATTTTTTATTTTTTTTTACATTCCCTTTCAATGATAATGGTAAACAAGACAAATAGAGAGGATAAATCTCTTTAACAGGGGCACAGGCAGCAATAAAACCTGACAGGGGTTCTAATCCCTCCCCACTCTATCCAAAACTAAAAAAAAAAAATGTTTTGCCCTTAGTTATACTTTAACAAGTTCATCTCTTTGGTCGTACTACGTACACCCAAAGAGTGCAAGGTTGAGCACAAATATTGTGCAACATAAAAACATTGCAACAACTATCTTTTTATTCTAAAAGGTCATCTGCTTTCAGAAAATATATATTGTTCTGGAAGTTTACGTTTTTTTGGGCCGATTTTTACATTTGTGCAAAAAATTTCCCAAAATAGTTACTTACAAGGCATGCCATGAATGATAACTGTCACATTTGTTTGCGCTCCAAAGCTTCCAGGTTTTATTGTGAAAGCCTAATTGAACAATATATATGTATAATCTTTTACAGCCAAGGAAACTACCATCTTAGCCTCTGTTTCATTTGTAGTTGCCATGGTTTTGCACTTGTGACCAGCTATGATACCAGTCATTTGATTGCTTGACAGTTTTAGTTAAGAGCGCAAACAAACTATGCACTATGCAAACTATCCACTATGGATGAAGGCCTTTGCCTACTGAGAGAATGGGAAATTATCACTCCCTTAACCTTGGCATCCAAGGAGGGTTTAGTTCCGCTTTAAGTATACATATGGAATTTGTAGTGTAGATTATGTGTTTGCTTGGGCTTCCTATTGGGAGTATATTGCCATAGCACAGTAATATAAAAGCTGTGTTAAAAATATACTTCATCTTTAAAATACCACAACAACGTAAAGGCATAAAGAAAAGAAAAATGTGCACTTACTGAGAGTCCAGGATCACCCTTTTCACCTTTGAAGCCCTCAAGCCCATCTTGTCCCTGTATTGAGTAATACAGACTATGAGATATATACAAAACCTATAACAGCAAAGAGATATATCCTAACTGCATAGGCAATGTGTCCTTTGCATTACCACTCTCTCTGACATCAGTCTATTGCACTTGAACCTTTATGAATAAACCTGAAATTTATGTTCAGAATCATAGTGTATGTCTAGTAGGCTAAAAAAAACTTCTGCAAGGTTGTGAACCACCATCATTGTTATAGAGTGACAGCACAAATACTACACGTAACCCCTTTCAGTGTGTTCATTTCTGTAAATTGTAATTCTAGGACTGAACAGAAGGAGCAGTAGAAAGCATTGTGTGTGCTAGCAATGATAGATTGCCACTTTAAGCTTATCCACATAGTATTTACAGAAAACTTTGTTGTATTGTATTAGCTTCCTGCTATGCTAAAAATGTTTGATAGTGATATTTTGTAATGCATGCTATGCAGGGCATAGTTAAGGTTCACTTAGCTCCCCCATCCCAAGATGTATGTGGGGGGGGGGGGGGGTAGAAAGGTGTATAGCAGGTTATATAGGTTATATTTACAGTATAGTATAATATAGTATAGTATAGTAATATAATAACAACTTTTCTTTATTTACTTACCATTTCTCCTTTTGTTCCAGGTGATCCTGGCTCTGCCCTGGGACAAGGCAAAGACTTTCCTCTCTTCCCTTTTTCACCCTGTTAACAAGACATGGAGTGCGCATTTTAACACAAAAAACCCACATTACGCGCAGTACAGGTGTAATATCCCTTTACACTAAACAAAACAAAATAAATAACAGCACTGTCCTGATCCCTATATACAGTACTTAAATACACCAAATGAAAGAAATATATACCAATGGGTGACATAAAACAATTAACAGCAGAGTATATTAAACCTTAGCGGATCTTCTCCTTCCGCTTAGCCCCTACTTACAAGTAAAAAAACATGCATTTCAATATAACACTACTGGAAAATGATATGATATAAAAAAAGTTCATAACATGTAGCAGATGCCATGTTACATATTTATGGGAATTTCCATGCGGGCTCCAGTATGTGGGATGTACCACTAGAGAGTTAAAGTGTTTACTACCAGAGCATTTCAAATTCCTGGTATGTGCCTGCTGTACCATGTACTTGTATAAAATGTATCCTGTTATTTTTTTTTGTATAAAATCCCTGGTGTTCCTGCCAGTCCCTCTGCTTTCCTGTTAAAAACTGGCCACATGAGGGGGCGTGGCCGGCATGCAAAGAGTATGGGCACTTAGACCGAGAGTTCTGCAGAGGAGACAATTGCTGGGGCAAACTACAGCATCCCCGAGCACTAAAGAATGGCGATTTCAGGCGCCAGAGCAGCAAGCAGGGAACAAGTCCAAGTGACGAAAAGAGCAGGGGAAACCGGGTCGGATGCTGGACTTCTTCTCCCCATTGGCCCGGCCACCAAAGTAAATCCAGGGCCACTCCCATCTCCATAAGTCCTGCCAAATCTAAGGCCAAGATGTCACACATGCCTGACACTCCACCAGATCAACAGGTTTCTAACCTATCTATGGATGACACGAGAGAATTGCATGACTCCATTCTGGCCTTCCCAACAAATGACCAGCCAGTCCTAGACACCACCCTAAAGACATGCTGGAATCATTGAGACACACGATCCATACATATATCATATGTAACAAGATGGGAGATTTTGCCACCACATTCAATCAGTTGGTAGATGCTCATAATGAAAGGGAAGAGGATTTTGACTGGATTAAATCTAAATTGGCAGACTTAGAGAACAGATCCAGATGTAATAATATCAAATTCAGGGGAATTTCCAAGCGTTTTTCACTAAAATACTCCAGGAGGCTCTTCTTGAAGAACTTGCTAAAGAAAGAATCCATAGACTCCCCAAGCCAAAGCACTTACCTGAACGTTCACCTAGAGACACTATAGCACGAATACACTTTTTCAGGGCTAAAGAAAAGCTGATGGCTTTTACAAGAAAATCTGATAACTGGCTAGAGTGCATGCAAGGTCACTCTTTTTTCGCTGACCTCACACAGTATACACTCCAATGCAGGAGAAACCTAGCAACCGTTACAATAGTGCTAAGAAACCACAAGATAGTGTATAGGTGGAACTATCCTGCTAAACTACAGATCACTAAGGGAAATGACTCCTTCATTATCTCCACTATGGATGAAGGCCTTCGCCTACTGAGAGAATGGGAAATTATCACTCCCTTAACCTTGGCATCCAATGACTTCCCACAACATGAAGTGCACCCAGATACAGAAGAAGGATGAGGCGCCCAGCAAAATGTCCTAACAACTATTCCATGACCCTGGAAGGCCCCTTTGCTGTTGAATTGAGTTTTTAACCAGTTCTATATACCCCCAAGATTTAGCAGATCAATCTCTGTTCAGATTCTGTCTGTAATCGCTCGTTTTTACATCAAGTGAATAAGTCACTGGTTTTGGTGTTGGTGACATCCACTTTCATCTTCCTTATATTTGTTTTTTCTTTCCTTCTTTTTCTACTATTCCAATGTTGAACTTTAATAGCGCAAACTGACTGTTTCTCTTTTTTTAGAAGTGCACAGGGAATTTGGACTCTAATCGATTTTCTTGGTAGGTCATCCGTTGAACTTTCTTACCACAAGGTAGAATTCTTGATCCTGAACAGATATCTGAAAGCAGCCTTGACATACAGCCGCATATCCTTCTGACAGCAGGTACCATAATTTTCAATCCACACATAATAATGTAGTTCAAGGTATTCTCTCTAAATATCAAGGGCCCCAATAGCCCAGCGAAAAGGAATACGGTATGGAAAGAAGCTAAACAATTACTATGTGATATGCTGTATCTGCAGGAGACACATTTCTGCTCCAAAAAATCCATCATTTTCCAACAACCAATTATTTTCCATTCTAAAGCTCCCACAAAAAAGGGGAGTACTTATTGCAATCAAGGATACAATTTCCTTTAAGCAGAGTCATTACCTGGCACTCATATGCGAGATTTACCACACCGTTTACACCTTGATCAATGTGTATCTGCTTAATGTACGTCCCCTGACATACCTCAAAAAACTCTGGTTAAAGATATCTAAATCCTGCCAAGGACACAAAATAATGTGCGGAGACTTTAATAGTATTCCGGATTGCGGCAAATAGATGAAAAAATTACATGTTTTTGATGTTAAATCCAGACAACAAGGACACAATAGCGAAACATATACGAGAATTCTTTGACCTCAATATACAGACGATTTCAGACCCATTCACACTGTGGAATGCCTACAAGGCGTGTCTCTGGAGCATGTTGTTGAAAATTAGAGCAGTGGCCAAGAGGCAAAAAACACGGCTGCTAGATAGTCTCCTTCTTAAATAGAAGAGTTTGAACGTATGAATAAGCAACAACCATCAATCTCTAGGCATTAAACTCCAAAACCCACAAGAAATTGCAGACGTATTCAGTACATACTACATTAATTTTTATAATTTATGTGAGGATTCCTCTATCCCTCAGCCATCACCAGATGGAATAGCCAGATTCCTAGACTCCATTTCACTGCCCGCTCTGTCACCTCTAGACTTACATAAATTAAATCAACCATTCACAATTCCTGAGATTACTAAAGTGATCAAACATATTCTCATCTGAATACTATCAATTATTTAATGATCTCTTAACTCCTCACTTAACTCAAGTGTACAATACAGCCATGTCATCTGTCTTGTTAGCACCTGAAATGTTATCTGCCATAATAGTTACATTTCCAAAACCAGGGAAAGAGCCAGTCACTCCACAGAACTTTAGGCCGATATCTCTCCTAAATGTAGATCCAAAAATCTACGCAAAAATTATAGCCACCAGAATCTCAGAATTGCTCCCTTCGTTACTTAAGCAAGACCAGGTGGGTTTTGTGAAAGGCTGGCAAGTGCCAGATACAACGAGAAGGGCCCTGAATCTCATTCACTGTGTGGAGGCCTCTCGCGAGCCTTCTCTGCTCCTCATGTGGGATGTGGAGAAGGCTCTCAAGAGGGTCCATTAGAGATATTTATCGCAGGTTCTACACAGATTTGGCTAGGATGGTGAGATCTACGGGGCAATATCCGCACTGTACTCAACTCCTTCAGCCTTTGTATTCGTGGAAGGATTGTTTTCTAAGAGCTTCAATATCACAAGCGGCATCAGACAGGCCCCTTGATCTTCGCACTATTAATGGAACCACTGGCAAAGAAAATTCATACACATCCACTAATTTCAGGCATAAAAGTTGCGAATCATGAACACACTTTTACATTATTCTCTGACGATGTCATTGTGACAATATCTAACCCGGCTGAATCATTACCCAAAGTATAGAAAGTGTTACAGGAATTTTTATAAAATTTCCTATTGCAAAGTCAATGATACTAAGTCCCACCTGTTAAGAATTCATATTACAGAAAATCTCAAATCTACTCTCTCTCAACAACACCCCTTCCCATGACCCCAAAGTTCTCTGCTGTTCCTGGGCATTAACATTACCTTCTCCAACCTATACAGGGCCAATTTTGTCCCTTTGCTTAATTCAACAAGCAGGGAATTAGAGTGCCTTAAAAACCACTACCTCTCTTGGTCTGGCAGACTAGCAGCCTTCAAAATGGTAATACTTCCTAAAATATTATACTACTTCAGAACATTACCAATCACGATTCCTAACTCTCTCTATCAAACCCTTCAAAAAATGCTATCCACATTTATATGGCAGAAAAAGCATGCAAGATGCCCTCTTGCAACCCTGTCTAAACATAGGAGCGCTGGTGGGATGGGGGTCCCTATATTCAAAGACTATCATATGGCCACAATGGTAGAGCAATTAAAGGCATGAATAAATCCTACAGAATTTATGTTGTGGAGTCAAATCGAACAGGCACAGGTCTCCCCATGTGACCTAAAATCTCTGCTGATTATGTCCTCATTTGCAGATTCAGACATCACCTCTTAATCCAATATTCGCAGCTGCTCTGAAAGCATGGGCGTACCTTCTTCAAAGTAGCTGCAAGTACCATTGACTATCCACAATTCCCATACCCTTAAGCGCATTCTCATATCCACTAAAAGGGAGTTCCTTTGAACACTGGTCAGGAAAGGGGATACAAACCTGATCGGATTTGATGGATGAAGAAAAACGAATCACATTTACCGAATTAACCACTAAAAAGGGCATTTCACAAAAAGACTTACGACTTATACCTTAAACTGTCAATGTGTCTACATATGTCAATAGATTTGCCATTTCTAACCTGAAGGTCCCTGAACCCCTGTGGTCATTCTGGACCACCACCCCATCAAAAAAAAAAAAAGGGGAATATCTCTCTTATACAATTGCTTGCAAACCAAGATGATTTTTTATCAAATCTTCCCCTCTTTGTAAATGGGAAGAAGATCTCAAAATTTCTTTCTCTGATTCTCTGATAAACAATGGCTAAATGCCATTAAATTCAACTATTCCTGTTCAAATTGCATCCATTTTTGCGAAACTGCCCAAAAAATCCATCTGAGATGGTATTTAACCCCTTACAACATATCTGAATTCTCCAAAGATAGTGCCAACACCTGTTTGAAGGAATGTAGACTTTAAAACATATGCTTTGGTCTTGCCCCAGCCTGAGGAGCTTTTGGAACTCTGTGTTTAAAATAATCTCCACGATTACAGGTTTACCCTTCAAAGCAAATGCTGAACAGGCTCTACTCAGCATAGGCATGGAAAAACTCTACCCCCATATGAGATATGTCTCCCTAACTACTCTGGCACATACATTGATTGCAAAATACTGGAAATCACCATTTGCCCCGAGTATCTCTGAATTTAAAAATCGAATAGATGTCACACAAAGTTGTGAACGCATCATGGCATTCAACAGAGGTACCCTAAACCAATGTAAGATAGATGGTCCCTATGGCATCAATACAGGACCAGATCTTAAAATATACTCTGTCCTTAGCAGCAGCCTAAGCAAAATCCGTGCACTTTCCTTTTTCTTCATGTTCTTCTCTTATTGGGACATTACTGTTTGTAATACCATTTGAAACCACCATAAACATTTATTATCAAGATTGTTTAATGTAATAAAGTAGACACCCTAGGAGAAATTACTTTTGTTATTGTCATATGAAACTTAACAATAGGGATAAGCCGAACACCCTCCTGTTCGGTTCGCAGCAGAACATGCGAACAGGCAAAAAATTTGACAGAACACACAAACACCATTAAAGTCTATGGGACACGAACATAAATAATCAAAAGTGCTAATTTTAAAGGCTTATATGCAAGTTATTGTCATAAAAAGTGTTTGGGGACCTGGGTCCTGCTCCAGGGGACATGTATCAATGCAAATTTTAAAAAAAAAACGGATGTTTTTTCGGGAGCAATGATTTTTTTAATGCTTAAAGTGAAACAATAAAAATGAAATATTCCTTTAAATATCGTGCCTGGGGGGGTGTCTATAGTATGCCTGTAAAGTGGCGCATTTTTCCCGTGTTTAGAACAGTACCACAGCAAAATGACATTTCTAAAGGAAAAATTGTCATTTAAAACTGATCGCGGCTGTAATGAATTGTCGGGTCTCGGCAATATAGATACATATAATTGAAAAAAAAGAGCATGGGATCCCCCTGTCTATTACCAGGCCCTTTGGGTCTGGTATGAATAATAAGGGGAACCCCAAATCAAAATAAAAAAAAAATATTTGGGGGTCCCCCTAAAATCCATACCAGTCCCTTTCAGGTCTGGTATGGATTTTAAGGGGAACCCTGCTCCAAATTTTTTTTAAAAATGGCGTAGGGGTCCCCCCCAAAATCTGTATTAGACCATTCTGCGGGATTGATAAAATAGAGAAAAATTGTAGAGGCACCAATATGACCAAGGCAATCTCACAGAAGGAAACCAAATGGATACATGACTTAAGAACGAATGTAGAGATAGACATAAATGGGTTTTTTTCTCATTTTTAACATGGTAGCCCGTGATTTAATTATGTTTTTATTATTTAACATTCATAATATATTCTTTTAAAAAAAACTATTTACCCCATACAGATTTTATTGGAATAAGGCGGAGATTTTAACATATGATTTCTTGGTAATTATGGAATTCCTGCCTTTTTCGCTTTGGCTATAATGGGAAAGGGTTACAATAGCTGTCTTGTTTTTACTGATGTGTCCCCTTTGATGACACTACTCCTCACTTCCCTGTGTGGTAAGTCCGTGACTAGGGATGAGCTGAATTTTTAATCCAGATATAAGTTTGGGCCAAACATTCACTGTTCAGACTCTTGTCCGAATGACAAATATTTGGGGGATTTTACATGGACAAACATGACAGTTTCCAGCTGTTAACAGTTGCTAAGTAAGCAGCCTGCACCCATTATTTCCTTAGCAATCACAGATATCACCTGGCCTATTCACTTACATGGTTGAGAATCCTCAGCCACATAAGAAAGGGGGGGGGGGGGGTAGAGGTATGTGACATAATTGGCTGAATATGGCCTCATGGCCATGTATTGGCAATAGCATTGCCCAAATATGGCCATGGCCAAATTTGGCAATGATGTCACCACTACCCCTTCCTCTTCCCTTATATTGACAATTACAGCTCGGGGAACTGTCATTCAGTGAGTGGCATCTTTGCATTAAGGAAGTTGGGTCTTCATGACTGACATGGGTGTACACCATGGGACATTTTCTTTTTAACTCCTTCGCGACCACGTTATAGCTGAATGATGGCTACAGTGTGGCCACACTTTGCTGAGAGGCCATCATATGACATCCTCCCATGCTCATGCTGCCTGCGCACCCCCTGTGGTGTGCATTGGACACAGCTAATCACAGATCGGGGTAAAGGGCCAATCACGGCAGCTCTTTACCACATGATCAGCTGTATCCGATCATAGATGTAAACAAGATTTGCTGGTTATTGGTACTCCTCCCCTCACGCTGACAGCACTTGAGGAAAGGAGAGCTGAAAATCGGCAAATCCATGAAGGGGACATCTGCACTGACAATCAGGGCTCTGATCATCAGTGTCTCGATTATCAGTGCCCCAACAGTGTCCACCAATGCTGCCAATCTGTGCCCATCAGTGATGCATGTCAGTGCCGCCCATCAGTGCAACATCATCAGCGCACATCGGTGAAGAAGAAAAAATACTTATTTACACAATTTTATAACAGAAACTAAGAAAAACTTTTTTTAAAAGATTTTTGGTATTTATTTGTTTGTTTAAAAAAAAAACAAGAAAAAAACACAGTGGTAATTAAATACCACCAAAAGAAAGCTCTATCTGTCTAAAAAAAATGATAAAAATTTAGTTTGGGTACAGTGTTGGATGACCGCGCAATTGGCATTCAAAATGCGACAGCACTGAAAGCTAAACATTGGCCTGTGCAGGAAGGGTGAAAGTGCCCAGTGGGCAAGTGATTATTAAAGGACTTGTCAAAAACTGTATTTATGTGTTTATTTACTTTTCACTTTTTTGTGAATGAGTAGGGATAGTATGTATGAGGGGACAGTATATGGGTGCTCCTTATTGTTAAGGAAGGCTTCCAGATTGTGATTAGCCCACCAGCTACAGGCCTCTACAACCAGTGGACCAGGGTTGTGAGAGGGAGGGAGGCCTTTTATCCAATTAACATTGGAAAAAGGTGCTTTTCTTTGAGGCCCCCATGCAAGTCCCCCCACCCCCCATATTGAGGGTAGTGACCCCCCTGGCAAAGCACCTTGTTCCCATGTTGATGAGAACATGGTCCTCTTCCTCACACCCACAGCCCTGGCTCAGTGGTTGTGGGGGTCTGCGCACTGGGGCTTATTGGAATCTGGAAGCCCCCTTTAACAATAAGGAGGCCCCAGATATGGGGGAAATCCCCACTCCCCTTATGGAGGATAAGGCTCTAATATAAATGAAGAGAATCTTGGGCCACTCTGTTTATAAACAGAATGAAGCGGCCAGGAGCTGTCATTTTGCTAGCAATTTAAGCACACTTTTTTCTTTGTAATTGCCATCTTGGTTGTAGTAGGTTGTACCCATAGCACAGGTACACCACTTCACAGGCAGGAAGTTTGCATTTTTAATGTTTCTCTACTACTAAAATCACTGCTCCCTGCCAAAATGAATTTTTTTTTACTATGGTACATGTTCCCACCGCAACCCCCATCACCCATTAGTTTGATAATCCCTTAGGGAAATACTTGTTAGGGAAACTTGTTTTAACTGTTTGTGATGGTGACCATGCAGAAAGTAAAGGGAATCTCCCTACCAAGAAGAGTTACTAAGAATTAAGCGCTAATCAAGGCATTAAAAGTGGCTGTGGTTTCAATTTAACAAGACCTCTGACTATTTTACAGTATCTTCTCTTTGATCCATAATTTTACCATTGTGCCGGTGTTTTTATGGTTTAGATGGTCTGAAGTGTTTAGCAGACATGTAAAAATACAGCATAATTCTCAAAAGCATACTGAAGAGTTGATTACAATATAAATAATTTAAAGCCTATCAAAGAAAGAAAATGTGACTGGCCAAAAAGAAAATATGATCTAAAGCACACGTGGAGTCTTATTTTTTATATTATTCCATTTTAGGAATTAAATAATGCTTTAATGGGCTTTCAAGAACTCACCTCTCTCCATAAGGTTATTCAGAATAAGCTAAACTATCCTTTTTAATTTCATGCACTTACACCAAAATCACAGAAAGAGAATGCTAAAAGGACATCTAATATTTTTTCTTAGCGGTAATACATATCCTTTTTGTACTATAATGTGTTTAGTCATTACTTTTTACATACTGTTAAAATCACATTTCTTTTCTGTTACAATTTCTCCTTAAAAGCAGAACAGAAAGGTTTATATCTGGTAGTTCCACAAAATCCAAACTCAATAATGTTAGCCTGATATATACTTCTACCTTGTTACTCTGGCCTCCTTGTGGGAAATACATAAAAAAAATTAAAATAAAAAAAGGGATGTACTCCACCTGCACATCAAACCTACCACAGCGTAAAACATAAAACTTTTATTGAATTTGTAAAATATACTGAAGTCCAAAATCTACCATGTGTTTGACTTCATTCATATGGAGGTGCCTGTACTTAGAACTTAGTACCATACCAATGGAGATATATTGCCAGATATATGGAGGTCATCATTCAATACTCCTGATCACTGCACAAGGTGCGTATTTTCTGTCTGTAGGTGTCTGTTAAGGGTCACATAATGTGTACCCTCTAAAGATCACCAAGGTATCATAGGGGTGGTCATCACAGTGACTTACCCTATCAACAGGCTTGGACTATACTACAGTATACAGTAGCTACTAAAGGATTTAGTTGCCTCCCTAAAGCCCAGCAGGCTCCATAGATCTTCCGCCAGTGACCATGTTCCTCCCTTGCTCTGTGCACAGTATACTCACCTACCCCAATAAAATAGTGTCCCAAATTGTGTATAAAACAAAATAAAATTCTCCTAGATCAACATGTTTTGCCTCAAAATGAGACTTTGTCAGGGGTCCAACACACAGCAAGAAAATGGGACTCCATTTTGCCTTTAATCCTTATTTATAATATAAGTAGAGGGCGTGGCCATGTCATGACACCAGCCATGTACATATGTGATGTTCTGCATCATGACCTCATGTGCTCAATGACACTCTATGACATGATGTCACAAGTGTCATGACATCATCACATTTGTAATGTGCATGTGCGATTTCCAACACTCCAGCATTTCTTAATGACTCGTTCTTTGCTGTTGCCATGCCTTGATCACAGCCCCCTTCCGACCACAATAGTAATTACTTTGCATTTTTGTAACTACTCTTTACTCCTCAATAAAGGGGAAAAAGAATATACATAGTTTTCTTATTTTCCCAAATCATGCTTTGTCATTATGAAGACTTCCAATGTATGAGAGTCAAATTCAGACAATACCCAAATCATTCCATAATTAACTAATTGCACCAGTTTAGTATTCAGTCACTTATGGTAAGTATGTGAATCTTTAGTTGAGGCCATTGGGTGATTTGGGCCCCAACTAAAAATCAATTTGGCCTCCATTCTTAACAATTTCTTATCCAGATCCTCTTTTCTTAATACCTAGCTTCTCTCCCTGTATCACCCAAAATCTCAGACATTCGTGGTTACACCACACATGCCTCGCTATTAGCCTGTTCCACAAAATCGACATAAATTACCATATTATAGTAAGATGTCCCAACACAGATGTGTTATTAATATGTAGTTCCTTCTTATAGGGATAGGCTACCATAAACCCGATAGACTTTTAGTTAGTAGTGAAGAGGGAGCCTATCACAGCTGAATTTAGACAGATGGTATTTAAAAGATCTAATCATTTTTAAAGACATGAACGTGGATAATTTTTTCACCTAAGTGTAAAAGTTTATGCACTAAGCAGACAACTCTTCTGTCAGGCAACATTTTCAGAGCATTACTAATAATAGTCTAAGGAAATTAGTTTTACATGAGAGATTCTTCTCAGATTGGTTTTCTAAGGAGTGCTTTCAGGGGTCCCACTTGTTTCCTAATCTGACTCTTGTTGAACTGGTTGGACAATGATCATCTCATCTCATATCTATGGTTTGGTTTAGCACTTGCACCAATAAAAGTCTTCATCCTTGCATGTTTTTCATAAAGAAGTAATGGACAACGTTTTTTGGTTCAAGATCCTACTCTGTTGGCCATCTCTGTTCTGCAGTTGCAGCTATAGGGAGAGGCTCTAGAGTACAAATATCATAATCCGTATTCCAATATGTCCTTGTTTTTAGAGTGGATTGGTTTTGGTCTGTTGCTGCCTGGTGAATATATATTATCCTCCTCAGAGCGAATGTAGTGCATATGATCATTAAAATCAAGCAGGGTATTTTCAGAGATACTGTGCAACTGTTTTATTATGATGTGTCACCAATTGATTGGTCTCAAACCATGCCTGGCCATATCATCACTGGTTTTATTTATATTATATGATATCTAATATACACAACATAAGTGTATAGTATGAACACATACATGTAGATATTATGAATTTTTAAACTTTCACCTTACCTTTTGCCCTGGATCTCCTCTTGGTCCTTCAGGTCCCTGAGCTCCAGGGGCACCCAACTGTCCTGGTTGTCCAATTGGCCCTCTGAAACCACTTAGTCCAAAGGATCCTTTATTACCCTGGGGAAATTAAAAAAGATTTTTCTAATTATCTTCCTGCTTTTCCTGTCAGACTTTGACAACTGACAACAAAATGTTTATTAACTATAAAGTTGACAGTGATGAGCAGTGAATCTGTCTTCATTATGAAAGGTAAATTTCATAATAGGTTTCTGCCCTTCACCACAATTAGCCTGTGAGAAAGACCTGTGCTGAGCACTTCAGCCATTTCAGCCACCAACTTGTGCAGATGCAGTGCATGTAAGATGACATTCAACTGAACGTGCTTTACATGTTTACATATTCTTTTGGAGAAGTGTGTGTGGGGGGGATTTTTAATTTTAGTGTAGTGTATTTTAGTGCACTTTTGGATAATTGTTCAGAAGAGCATGCATGAGGAAAGATCTTGTGTAAAAAAGATACTCGACTGTGACTATTTATCAGTTAACAAAATAACTACATCCAGTATATATGGCATAAATGACTTTGCTAGGGCCAAATTAATAAAATGGGTGAGGATACATCTAGAAGCATAGGGAAAAAAGAGATCTCGATGATATCACAACCATGTCTATAAGTTTCTCCTCAAAATACACGTCATCCATGTTATCAATATCATAACGCTAAACACTAAAGTAATTATGAGAAATGATGGACTACATGTATTTTACAGTACTCAGGAGACTCAAAGTCCTGTCATAATTTACCCATACATACTGTACCTTATCACCTTTATCTCCTTGATCTCCACTGAGTCCATCAATTCCTTTCTCTCCTTTTTCCCCCTGAACAAAAGAAAAACAGAGATGTTATTTTATAGTGAATGTTCAATTTAAAGCGGAGGTCCGCTGAAAAAAAATATTAAAAGCCAGCAGCTACAAATACCGCAGCTGCTGACTTTTAATATATGGACACTTACCTGTACAGGGAGCCCGTGATGTCGGCAGCCAAAGCCGATCCATCCGTCGGCTCTCGGCTGCTGCCGCCGCCATCTTCGGTAAGGGAATAAGGAAGTGAAGCTTCCTTCACTTCCTGGTTCCTTACTGTGCATGCGCGAGTCATGCTGCGCATCCTCTCTGGTCCCTGCTGTGTTCTGTGTCTCACAGAATACAGCGGTGGAGGAGAGTGTAGGCACCGGAAGTGGCGTAGGTCACTGCAAACGCTGTATTAGACAGGTATCTGCTTCCTCCTCCCCCCTGAAAGGTGCCAAATGTGACACCGCAGGGGGGGAGGAATCCAAAAAGTGGAAGTTCCATTTTTGGGTGGAACTCCACTTTAAAGTTAGCAGTAGATACAAGGGAGCATCAAATATCCACCGTGCCAGGACAGCCCAAGTGGGTGTTTTAATTGAGGTACTCAAAAAAAGATGGACCTCCTCTCAAAAACCTTCCTGATGTTCTTCGGCACTAGTCTTTCCTGCAGGACCTAGTCCCATACAAAATTGGTGGTGTGGAGGTTGTTGGGAGTTGGGTAACTTGGTGATTTGCAATGAGCCAGTAAAGTGGTCCACTGGCCCATACAACATGTTTTTTAATCTGTTTTAATTAGGTTTTACAGATAACAGACATATAATAAACAGGTACATCCATGACCCACAGGAGTATAAATGTCATAAAATTTAGAAGGTAATAATAATAAAGATACAGAAATACTTCAGAAGTGTTGTGTCTTTTGTAAATCAATTCATTATCAGTGTAAATGAACCAGTGTTTCTGCCCTTGCGATAGGGCTACAAATAAGGGTTTCTCTAAAAGACAAAAGAGAAGAAATGGAAAAGGGACAACAGAAGAAGAAACATGTGAGAGTAGAAAGGGGTAGTAGCCAAGTAAAAAGTGATAGAAAATAATAAATACTAATAAAATACTCCTCTGAGGCTTCATGATTCCAATGACCAGTATTGGATCCATGGGTCCCAACGTTTTGTCAGATTTCTTTTGTGAGCTATGCAGCAGACTAGTCAGTTTGTCATTAACCATGATTCAATTTAGTTTCTGCTTGACAAACTCAATATTTATAGTGGAGATTTCCCCTTCAAAGCTTCTCTAGATATGCAGGTCGACTTAAATATATTCACAGTCAGGGGCCAGCTTGCCTGTTTAAATTGGTTTCTGTGCGTGGGGGGGGGGGGGTTAAATTAAGGACTTTTTTTTAAAGAAAACCATACTAAAAATGTCCTCACCCATCAGGAAGTTATTTATGTAGATCAGGCCTTTGTCCACTATTGGAAAATTGTGGATCCAGTCTGGGTCAGGATTGGTGCTGGAGGTATGTGACCAACTTAGACTTGTTCCAACCCTCTCTCTAACCAAAATCACAAGGGAATGGGATATCATATGGGGGATAGCAACTTATTAGTGATGCACATAAATGCATCTGTGGACAATGGGGTGCAGGGAAGAAATTACATATAAACCCATTGGTGGCGAGCGCCCTTAGTAGTAATCACCATCATTTGTTTTATCTCTGCCACTTGTAGATAGGCAAACAACTCTGGAATTCCCAAGCCACCCTGTGCTTTAGGGGAGCACAGTGTAGTTTTAATGTGAGGTCTTTTGTCTCCCCATATAGAACAGAGTAGTTCATGGACAATGAGCATGTCTCACTTAGGAATTGGTACAGGAAGAGTCCTAAGTATCTATAAGATTCTGAGTAGTATATTCATTTTATCTGATTGTATTCTCCTTACCCACCAAAGGGGAAATGCTGAACATCTCTCCAGGTCAGAAAAGAGGGGGTGGGATATGGTGTGTATAGAAGGGGTTAACTGTATTCCTAAATAGGGAAAAGATTTAGATGCCCAATTGTATACAAATTTAGCTTAAAGCTAAACTTATGTAGTTGATGGTAGATTTAAGCAATTAAAATAGGTTAGGAATAGCCTTAATAAGGAAGAATACAAATAATAGAATATCTTCCACAAAAAGCACACATTTGTGTTCATCTTGGCCACAATTTATACCCTTATTGTCTGGATTGAAATTGATAGCTATAGTGAGGGGCTCCATTGGCACTACAAATAACAATGATGATAATGGGCAAACCCTGTTGGGTGCCTCTTGAAACATCTACTATATTGGACTTTTACATTTTTACCAACATTTTGGCCACCAAATTTAGAAACACCAAGGTTTTGAAGAGGGCCCAATGAATATGGGTAAAGCGGGAACCAGATCCCATGACTTCAGCAGTGTAAAATAGAAAATCCCATGTCAATATGTCAAACTCCTTTTGTAGATCTAGTGACAGGAGCATTGCCGCCCTCTTTACAGGAGTGTCCCACTTGGAACGGGTCACTGTCAATCTGTTAATCATGAATTAATCAGGTGCCTAGTTAAAAATATATTTTTTTTGTTTCATAAAGATTTTATTAAAGGTTTTCACGTACAATACAGTAAATGATTCCCTAGACATTACTGCAGGTAAACTAATACATACAAAAACAGCACAAAACATGGTATACAGAAACAACTCCACCCATGGCCTATATGAATATTAAGATCCGATGGAGTCATCCTGTTCCTGAAGCATGTGATTAGCTATTCCCAATATTGTATCCTTCATTCAAGTTTATTGTAGGGAATAGCCACAAACTGTCTGATATTTAAGAACAAGGTATATAGAAGCGCCATTAATTAGGTCGCTTAAGGTATCCAAAAGGGGTGTGGGAGCAATATCAGTCAATCCTTTTTTGTTACTGGTCCCACTGTGCCCTTTCATATCTATTTTGCTAGCAGGGGTAGGAGGGGAAGGAAGAGGAGAGAAAAAAAAAGAGGGATGGGGAGGAAGAATTCAGAGGATAGAGGGAGAAGAAGGGGTGGGGCCACCACCAACTACCCTCTCCATCTCTAACATGTCGAGTTGTATCCTGTGGCATAGTTAAAAATATATATTTTTTAAAAAATAGACAAAGTGCCCACACACACATTTAATCTTTTTTTTAAAGAATAATATTATTAATTGACACCTGCTCTGTGCCAGGTGTCCTTAGATTTAAAAAGAAATCCCATGAAATGTAACACATTGGAGAGCTCCCCATACCTTAACATTAGGCATTCAGCCTTTTGAATAAAATAGAGATTTAATGTAGTAGCTCTTGGATCATGGGATTCCACAACCTAAATTATAATTCATTCAATACTCTGGTACAAGGAAAACAATGCAGAGTAGATGTAACTTATATGTAGTGTGGAATTTAGAAACAAATGCAGGGTGTGACTGGCTTTACGCATTTTAGCCCTGTCTGGAATAATCATACCCAAAGCTAGCCAAATTTCCCCATACAAACAAATGGCGCACATATGGCATTACACATGTAATACATTTACTTTGGGTAGGGAAACTGCTGTGGTTCTCCTCCTCACAAAGTCTATACCACCTACCGCAGTTTATGCACTTTTATTATTTACAGCTGCATCATGTGATTGCTGCCCAAAATTTACTCTCTCCCCAACCCCCATTTTTGGTATAATGCAACAGATTACTGTACAGAAAGGTTTTATATCAAGTTGTTACACATCCTAGGGCGCATGCTCGGAGTGGACATCGACGGACATATCGCGCTGAGGCTCTGTTCTTCCCAGGATTTTGCGGCCACCACAAGCGCCCGAATGGCAGGGTAACTAAACAAAAAGCATACTGATATCTTCCTTAGTACCATGTAAACAAAATAGAATGGTTTGAGGGCTGCCTGAGATAAAACAAAAGTGAAAAGCCACAAGGAAAAATCACTCAGAGGCTCCTGTAATATGGCTCAGTCAAATTCTCCTCACGCAGCTAAAGCACGCGCTGACAAGAAACAACTTTATTTACCTCAGGAACTGTATGACACAGATAGTGAATACAGCGCCAGCTTCCAGCCACAGCAATCAGATACATTATATCCAAATATATTAAAGCAAATAGAGACAATGCTACAGAAAGCTTTAAAGCAGACCTCTGACCAAATTACAGAGAAACTGACAAAAGAAATACGTGATTTAGGCCAATGCACAGCTGAATTGGAAAACAGAATGGATGACATTGAAACTAATGTACTATCACATGACAATGAAATTTAGACTCTTAAAGATGAAAATTTAATGCTGCAAGCGCGGTTAGAAGACTTTGAGAATAAAGCACGTTGATCAAACCTCTGCATACGTGGTATACCTGAGTAAATCATTGACCTTCAATCGACTATGACTGCTCTTTTTCATGAATTACCACAGTCAATCCCAATTGAAAAATTGGAAATGGACAGAATCCATAGAGCTTTGGCGCCATGCAAAGCTGAAGGTCCCCCTCGTGACATAATTGTAAAGTTCCACTTCGCACAAAAGAGCAACTTATGACAGCTGCTAGGAACAAAGAATCTCTTACTTTTCAAGGACATTCATACCAGATTTTTGCTGACTTATCCCTAATAACAGTTGCTAAACGGCGCGCGATGAAACCTTTGCTCTAAAATCTCCAATACCACCATATCCCTTATCAATGGGAATTCTCGTTTTCTATTCATTTTACATTTCAAGGCACCAAATTTTCAAGCAGATCCTTCGAAGAATTACAGAACACATTGCAAAATCTTCATCTATACAATGGGCCCTCTACCAGCCCTCGTTGACGAACATCATCCAATTCTCCACAAAGTGCCTCCAAGCCTGGAAGTGACAGCAGACAAAGTTCATCAAAAAGGGGTCGATTCAATTCTCCAGACCTGGACCCACCAGACACAATGGACTGAATGCATTTTGCATTTCTCTCTGAAGCTTATTCAACTTTACGGTTCACCTATCCTATCTTTAATTTAAAATATTTCAGGTTCTTAATATGTTATAAGATAAATTGTATAACCTTACATACAAATATTTACATATAATTAATTAAGGACTTGTTAAAAGGAATACTATTCAATCCTACTCCTATGTTTACTTATTTTTAAGGAGTATAGCCAAAATCGGATGCCTAAATTAAATTTTTTTTTTACATTTTTCCATAAAATTTGGCCACAGGGGTCCCGAGAATTGGTCACTGCTGCCCCCATTTTTTCTGTTCTAGGACTCTCCTCCACTTGGGTTACAGTGTGAGGAGCCTCCTCGGATAGACTTTGTGCCTCTGAGCTAGCAGATTTCCGTGCTTTGTACGCCATTGTTTTATTTTTTTGTATATATTAGTAATTATAACTTATTTTAAATATATGACTCTTATTCTTTCTTTCTTCTTTCATAATCTACTTCTCTTTTCTTCTTTTATCCGATCTTTCCCTGGGGTTTCTCTGATTACGCACTGATAACAGAAATATATTGATATATCTTTGTAAGAATTATATATGGCTCCTTTAAATGTTCTAACTGTAAATATCCAAGGTCTAAACATTCCTCATAAACGAACTAAAGTATTCAGATCTTTATCCTCCACAAAGCCCATATAGTGAGCCTCCAAGAAACGCATTTTACTGAAACTTCAACCCCTAAATATTTTGGGACATGATACCCCCAAGTTTTTACTGCTTCAGCTAAATCAAAAAGCAGAGGAGTACTAATAGCATTTCACCGAACTACACCTTTTTCCCTCATAACAGAGATCAAAGATCCATACTTTTGGGACACCTATGTGATATCCCACTCACAATTGTTTCCTATTATGCACCTAACAAAAGACCAACATCATTCCTCTCTCACTTGCCACAAGTAATAGATTTGCATAAAATGGGCACACTTTTAAAATGTGGTGATTCAAATCAAGTTCTATATCCCTATCTAGATAAATCCCCAACTCCAACCGTATCCAGCTCTCAATCTCGAAAGTTTCAAAGACTCCTTCAACAACATTCACTGCTAGATTCCTGGCATGAAATTAATTCTTCAAAACGTCAATTCTCTTTTTATTCCCACCCGCATAAATCTTTTCCCCGTATTGACCATAATTCTAATATCTATAAGTATGTCACCAGAATTGCTCAATTGTTATATTAAACCTTACACTTGGACAGATCATTGTGTGATAATTTCAACCTATACTTCTTTAATCCCAAAAACTCAAGACCCCATATGGCACATAAATGACTCAATTCTCACACACCCATCACATTCATCTGACTTAGAATCAGCAATCAAAGAATATCTGGGAAACAATGATACTCCTGATATATCCCCACTGACATTGTGGGAAGCCCACAAACCTGTTCTTAGAGGGGTCCGTTTACGAAAGCATCATACCTTAAGTTAAAAACATTTTTTTTGCTAGAAAATTACTTAGAAACCCCAAACATTATACATTTTTTTTCTAACACCCTAGAGAATAAAATGGCGGCCGTTGCAATACTTTCTGTCACACCGTATTTGCGCAGCCGTCTTACAAGCGCACTTTTTTTTTTTAAAAATACACTTTTTTTAAATAAAAAATAAGACAACAGTAAAGTTAGCCCAATTTTTTTTATATTGTGAATAAGGATGGGCTGACTGTTCGAGTTGAACATGAGTATGACTCGACCATAGGCTGTTCGATCGTTCATCATAGATCGAACATTATGGGCCGTTCACCGTTTAGGCAGGTGACTCAGTGAGGTGCAGTTCATAAAATATATATCCACTGCATTGTAGTCCAGCCAAGCCTTTACCTGACAGTAGGCCATTCCTGGAGTACATGCTCAAAGACACTTTCAGGCAGGTGACTCAGTGAGGTGCAGTTCATAAAATATATATCCACTGCATTGTAGTGCAGCCAATCCTATACCTGACAGTAGGCCAATCCTGATGTACTGCTTTTAGTAAACTTCAGGCGTTGTTTTGCTAATCTAATTGTACAGTATGTCTGGAAGGCCACCGAGGAGAGGCAGACGCCCACAGGCCACTAAAGGAGGGCAAGCAGGCTCTGTGTCTACAGCCAACAGTGCTGGTCATGGACACGGTGCATCCTCAGCATGTGGCCGTGGGGCACGCTTGTCCTTTTTTTCAGCAGCTGGCCATGCCGTGTTGAGCCACAACATGCAGAAGAGTTGGTAGAGTGGATGGCCAAGCCTTCCTCATCCTCCTCATCCTCTGTCACCCAGGCTCAGGGTACTTTGTCTGCCAATGCAGCTGCCAAAACAGCCTCTTCCATCGGCTCAATGTCATCAGTCACTCCTTCCCTAGCCCCACCATCATGCCCTGAGGAGTCCCCCGAACTGTTCAAACAAAGTGTAGGGTACATGCTGCAGGAGGATGTGCAGCGTTTTGAAGGCTCTGATGATGGTACCCAGGTTGGGGATGAAGGCAGTAATGTGAGCCCAGAGAGAGGGGGTGCCCAAGAAGGACAAGAAACTGGCAGTCATGTTCCCCCAGCTGCAGCATACTGCCAGGTTTGCTCCAGTGGCGAGGAGGGAGGGGATGATGAGGTCACTGACTCTACGTGGGTGCCAGATAGAAGAGAGGAGGAGGAGGAGGCATATCACCAACGAGGCAGGATGCCCTCCAGGGGCCAGCTTAAGGGCAGGCAACCGATTGCAGCACACCGCAGAGCTCCGCATGTGCAGGGCGCTGCTGACGCGCGTTTTTCCAAAAGTTCTTTGGTGTGGGCCTTTTTTCAGACGTGTGCAGCAGATGGCACCGTTGCTGATTGCAACATATGTCTGAAGCATATCAAACGTGGCCAAAACAGCAGCCGCTTGAGCACCACATGCTTGACCAGACATATGTCGAGCTCCCACGCAGTCCATTGGCAACAGTAATTAAAAGACCCACACCAAAGAACGAGGCGGACCTCTCCTTGCTCCTCATCAGCTGGGATCTCCAACCCCACTATAACTTCAGTCCTCTCAGAGACCTGCACTGAGAGGAATGAAGGTGTAGAATTAGGTGTCCCAAGCACTTGCGGGCAATCTGCTAGCGGTACACCAACGTCCGATTGTAGCAGGCAAATTTCCCTACCCCAGTTGCTAAACCGGTGAAAGAAATTTGGTCCCAGCCATCCACATGCTCAGCGGCTGAATGCTAGTTTGGCTAAATTGCTAGCACTCCAACTGCTGCCTTTTCAGCTGGTAGACTCTGCCCCCTTTTGAGAATTTGTGGAAGGTGCAGTACCTCAGTGGCAGGTTCCCAAACGCCAATTTTTTTCTCGGAAGGCCATTCCGGCTCTCTACCGACAAGTGAAAGGCAACGTGTTGGCCTCGTTGGACAGAGCGGTCAGCGGTAAGGTGCATATTACCGCTGACTCATGGTCCAGGAGGCATGGACAGGGACCTTACCTTTCTTTCAGGCCAAACACAAGCACCCCCTATCGGAGTGCAATTCCTCTAATGGGACTTTTTAGCGGGGTCACCTCTGATAAAGTAGAAAATAGTAAGAAATTTTTTTAAATTTTTGTATAAAAGTATTATAGTTTATTTATTTAACATTTTTTAAAAAACATTACACATGACCTAACCGTATATACAGTAAAATGGATGCGTATAATGGGAAGAAACAATTGTATAGGGAAAATGACCAATTGCAATGATACAGGTAAATAACCAATAATCATAGAAACCCAACGTTTCGAGGTATGTAAAAAAGTTGACCTCTTCTTCAGGGGTAACGATAATTGGTCAGAGTGGGTGTTTCATCTAAAAAGTTAACAAAAAAGCAGAACAAAAATAAGTGAAAGAAATTCTCAGATATTCATAACAGGAGGCAGTAGAGAGCATTTTGGTTTGCATTACAAGGTTCAGTTCACATTTCAACAGTTGTTACATCATTGGTAAATTCTAGGCATATATAAACAAAAAATTCATACTGACCCCTTGAAAATCATGTAAAACTTCCTAAGGACATTTCCAGCATCCAGTGCGACTCAAGCAAGTTGCCGTCCGTCACGGCCACACAGGAATCGCAAAACCAAGGTTCAAGCAGATAGAAAAAAGACCAAGTAAACCACAGGAGTGAAAGCCAGGGTGGGCTGAGGTTGCTTCACAAAGGATGTCCCCCATAAGGCGGAACAGACACAGTTCTCCCCTTTTCCCCCTATGAGGGCTGGAAAGACAGCCTGCTTGATGGAGTATGGAAGGTGGGGGGTAATAGCCCGCTGTAATAAAAATACTTCAATGAGAATCTCAGAGAAGAAACTAGTATAAGTACAATATTCATCTCCAAAGTAGAGGTAATATTGGGGTAAGCAAATACAGACCACCCGGGGTGGTCTGTATTTGCTTACCCCAATATTACCTCTACTTTGGAGATGAATATTGTACTTATACTAGTTTCTTCTCTGAGATTCTCATTGAAGTATTTTTATTACAGCGGGCTATTACCCCCCACCTTCCATACTCCATCAAGCAGGCTGTCTTTCCAGCCCTCATAGGGGGAAAAGGGGAGAACTGTGTCTGTTCCGCCTTATGGGGGACATCCTTTGTGAAGCAACCTCAGCCCACCCTGGCTTTCACTCCTGTGGTTTACTTGGTCTTTTTTCTATCTGCTTGAACCTTGGTTTTGCGATTCCTGTGTGGCCGTGACGGACGGCAACTTGCTTGAGTCGCACTGGATGCTGGAAATGTCCTTAGGAAGTTTTACATGATTTTCAAGGGGTCAGTATGAATTTTTTGTTTATATATGCCTAGAATTTACCAATGATGTAACAACTGTTGAAATGTGAACTGAACCTTGTAATGCAAACCAAAATGCTCTCTACTGCCTCCTGTTATGAATATCTGAGAATTTCTTTCACTTATTTTTGTTCTGCTTTTTTGTTAACTTTTTAGATGAAACACCCACTCTGACCAATTATCGTTACCCCTGAAGAAGAGGTCAACTTTTTTACATACCTCGAAACGTTGGGTTTCTATGATTATTGGTTATTTACCTGTATCATTGCAATTGGTCATTTTCCCTATACAATTGTTTCTTCCCATTATACGCATCCATTTTACTGTATATACGGTTAGGTCATGTGTAATGTTTTTTAAAAAATGTTAAATAAATAAACTATAATACTTTTATACAAAAATTTAAAAAAATTTCTTACTATTTTCTACTTTATCAGAGGTGACCCCGCTAAAAAGTCCCGTTAGAGGAATTGCACTCCGATAGGGGGTGCTTGTGTTTGGCTAGAAATTGGGATGGGGGCCCACCTCTAGAAACTTACAGTGCCTACTGGGATGACACCTCCTTCCTTTTTACCTTTCTTTCAAGACGCACTGGGTAACCCTGCTGGCAGCTGGGAAGGATGCAAGACAGGGTGCAGTATTGTTGGAGCTTGTTCCGCCACCACGCCTCCAAAATGCTGGTAGCGGTGATTCTGCCACACCTCTCTCCTCCACCCCTCCTCTTCTTCTTCCTCTATGGCTTCTTCCTGTGCAGATTTGTCCTTGGAACCAGCGGTGCTCCATAGGCGTTCTAGGGGCTACGCAAGCACTCAGGCAAAAAAGATGCCATGCGGTGCTTGAGTTGGTCTGCTTAGGGGACAGGAGCCACACTGGGGCAGAGATTCTGGCAGCTTTGCAGGGGCAGGCTCAGAGGTGGTTGACGCCATGCCAGCTTTAGCCAGGAATGGTTTGCGACAATGGCACCAACCTCCTCTCTGCCCTCCAACAGGGACACTTCACCCATGTTCCCTGTTTGGCTCACATCCTTAATTTGGTGGTGCAGCGGTTCTTGTGCACGTACCCTGGCTTACAGGATCTCCTGAGGCAGGCCAGGAAAGTCTGTGGGCTATTCCGCCGGTCATATAATGTCAGTGCTCGGCTGGCTGACCTCCAAAAGAAATGCAACCTGCCCAAGAACCACCTCATCTGTGACATGCCCACAGGGTGGAACTCAACGTTGGCAATGCTGCAGTGGCTGCACACGCAGCAGAGGGCCACCAATGACTAGCTGTGTGAGTATGGCACCAGGACAGGGTCAGGGGAGCTTGGCTTTTTTTCATCATGCCAGTGGCTCATGATCAAGGATGCATGCACTGTCCTGTCACCATTTCAGGAGGGCATGAGGATGGTGAGCAGTGACAGTGCATGCATCAGTGATACTGTCCCTCTTGTCTACCCGTTGGAGCACACGCTGCATGGAATAATGGACAGGGCACTTGAGGCAGAACAGAGGGAGGAAGAGGAGGACCTCCTTACCTCTCAAGGCCCCCTTTATCCAGACAGTATTCCTGTAGGCCCGCCTATCACACAGGAAGAGGAGGAGGAGGATTGTGTCAGCATGAAGGTGGAGCCTGGCACTCAGCATCAGCAGCACTCTTCAAGGGATCATTTTCAGGCCCCAGAAACCCATGGACTTGTACGTGGCTGGCAGGAGGTGGCTGCGGATAAGGTCGTCCTTAGTGACCCAGAGGACTCCGAACCGAATGCCTCAGCAAACCTACGCTGCATGGCCTCCCTGATCCTGCAAAGCCTGCGAAAGGACCCTCGGCTTCGTGGTATCAAGGAGAGGGATCAGTACTGGATGGCAACCCTTCTTGATCCACGTTACAAGGGTAAGATGGCGGAACCTATCCAGCCGTCGCAGAGGGAGCAGAGGATGAAACATCTTCGGGAGGGCTTGCAGAAAGGTTTGTGCAATTGGTTTCCAGAGCCTGGGAGGTTACAATTTCCTGGTCCTCCTGGACAACGTGTTGCTGAGGCTTCGGTCAGTCACAGAAGGAGCGTTGGAGATGCGTTCAGACAATTTTTTAGTCCACAGCCCCAAGATATGATCGGTTCCAGTAACCATCGCCATCATCGGTTGTAGATGGTGCAGGAATACATAGAGGCAAGATCAGATTTGGAGACCCTTCCAACCGAAAATCCACTGGGTTACTGGGTCTTGAGGATGGATCACTGGCCAGAGCTTGCACAGTATGAAATTGAGCTACTGGCCTGTCCTGCATCCAGCGTTCTATCGGAACGCACATTCAGTGCCACTGGAGGCTTTGTAACCAATCACAGAGTGCGCCTGTTCACTGACTCGGTTGATCGGCTCACCTTCATAAAAATGAATCAGTCTTAGATCACCAGCTACCAAGCACCTGATGCTGATGTAGCCGAATAATTTTTTTTTATGAATGTGAGATCCCTATGCTGATGCTGAGTGACTATCCTGTTATGCTGAGTGACTATCCCATTCCTCTTCAATGTTCATGTTGATAGCTTCTAAGAACATTTTTGGTTCTGGGCACAACCACTAGTGGCTAAGGCCCAATTTTTCTGCCCCTGTTTAACAGGGGCGTGTAATTGCAATTTTTGATCAAATATTTAACAGCAGGGCTCGTTCCTGCGCTCAACAAGAGTATCTGAGGGGTTGCAGTGTCGTGGCACCACCCCCACTACCTAAGACCCAATTTTTCTGCCCCTGTTTAACAGGGACATGTAATTACAATTTTTGATCTACTATTTCACAGCAGGGCCCATTCCTGTGCCCACCAAGAGTAACTGTGAGGGCTTACAGTGTTGTGGCACCACCACCACACCACCAAAGGCCCAATTTTTCTGCCCCTGTTCAACAGGGGCACGTAATTACAATTCTTGATATAATATTTCACAGCAGGGCGCATTCCTGTGCTCAACAAGACTATCTGTGAGGGGTTGCAGTGTTGTGGCACCACCACCACTACCTAAGGCCCAATTTTTCTGCCCCTGTTTAACAGGGGCATGTAATTACAATTCTTGATATAATATTTCACAGCAGGGCCCATTCCAGCGCCCAGCAAGAGTAACTGTGAGGGCTTACAGTGTTCTGGTACCACCAACACCTAAGTTCCAATTTTCCGCAGAGTGTATTGGGTCAGCCGTATAGTATATACAAGCGGTCCCCTATTTTCAAAAATCCGACTTACAAACAGAGGGAGACAACAGGAAGTGAGAGGAAATCTACCCCTAGGAAGGGAAATTCTCTCCTATAAGAGTTAATATAGGAAAAAGGTGTCTCCTCCACTGATTTATGACCAATCCTTGTTTCCCTTAAAAACCCAACATTTTCAAAATCCAAATGTCATTGGGACAGAAAGTGAGGTAAAATCTTCTGAACAGGGGCACAGACAGCAAAACAAATGTTACAGGGGTGATAACCCTTCCCTATGTTTTCCAAAAAGCTTTAAAATAGATTTTTTGGCTGGAGCTACACTTACAAAATGCACCTGTTCCAAATTACAAACAGACTCTACATAAGAACAAACCTACAGTCCCTGTCTTGTTTGGACCGCCTGTATACTGCTGTTCAGAGTATATAGGGCCTGGGGGCCCCACGTCTTTTCTTTTTTAAATTTGGGTACGGGGTTCCCCTTAATATCCATACAAGACCCAAAGGGCCTGGTGATGGGCTGGGGGGTTACCCATGCCGTTTTTCTCAATAATTTTCATCCAAATTGCTGGGACCCGACATTACATTACAGCCGCAAGCAGTTTTAAATGACTTTTATTTCTTTAGATATGTCATTTTGTGCAGGGACTGTTCTAAACGCGGGAAACACGCGCCACTTTACAGGCATACTATAAACACCCCCCAGATATGATATTTAAAGGAATATTTTACTCTTATTTTTTCACTTTAAGCATCATTAAAATCATTTCTCCCGAAAAAACGGCCGTTTTTAAAACTTTCTTTTCCATTGCTACATGTCCCCTGGGGCAGGACCCGGGTCCCCAAACCCTTTTTAGGACAATAACTTGCATATTAGCCTTTAAAATTCGCACTTTTGATTTCTCACGTTCAAGTCTCATAGACTTTAACGGTGTTCGAATGTTTTTTCAAACTTTCGGTCCGTTCGTATGTTCTGGATGCGAACCGGGGGGTGTTCGGCCCATCCCTAATTGTGAAAGATAATGTTACGCCGAGTAAATTGATACCTAACATGTCACGCTTCAAAATTGTGCCCGCTCGTGGAATGTCACTTTTATTCCTATTACAAGGAATGTACACATCCCTTGTAATAGAAAAAAGTATGACAGGACCTCTTAAATATGAGATCTGGGTAAAAAAAAACTCAGATCTCATATTTACACTAAATTGCAATAAAAAAAAAATTGTAATTAAAAAAAATGTATTTAAAAAAAATGGCCCTTTAAGAGCTGTGGGCGGAAGTGTTGTTTTGATGTCACTTCCGCCCAGCAATTGTATGGAGATGGGTGAGGGCCATCTTCCCCTCACTCGTCTCCATACCTGACAGGAGAACAGACGTGATCACCTCCGCCGTTGCCAATGGTTCCGGTAAGCGGGGGAGGGCACTGGAAAAACAAGACATAAAACATGCGCTCCCACTACTCTAGGTGTGAATGGGGCCTGAAAGTGAAATTGGTGTGAGGCTCCATTCACATCTGTGTGTTTCCAAATGCATGGCAAACCGGACAGAAAATGCTCGCCTTGCTATGCATTTCACGCTAGCAAACTCAGATACTACCAAGTAAAAGTCCATTACTGAACCGAACCTAATAAAACTCAAAGTAAATTGTCAAAACCAAGAAGGTCAAACTTAACCATTAATGAATTACAGTGTACATATCATCACTCTAAACGAGATTAGTTAAAGAGGACTATCAAAATTCAATCATAATCACTAAAGTCATTATATAAATATAAAAATTATTACCATGAAGATAAAATAGGATAAAATAAAATTAAGAGAAGAAAATAACAGAAGCTAGTCACGAACCCAGTGTATACATCATAAACATAATATACACATATAATAATTTAAGATTTTTAAGTGTCACTAAGAGAACAATTGATATCAAGTTCCACATTTAACCCTTTGGGCTTGAGTGTATCAGTAAGGAAAATCCATTTAGTTTCTCTCTTTGATAACTCCCTCACAATATTAGAGCCTCTCCCTCTCCAGGTTGGTTTAATATGATCTATACCCCAAAATTTTAAACCTGAAGGGTCTTGATTAAAATGTAATGAAAAACTATGATCCTTACAACCTAATTTTATATTTTGAACGTGTTCCGCAATATGAGTTCTCAATAGCCTTTTCACTGTATGCCCGATATACAGTGGGGACAGAAAGTATTCAGACCCCTTAAATTTTTCACTCTTTGTTATATTGCAGCCATTTGCTAAAATCATTTAAGTTCATTTTTTTTCCATCATTAATGTACACACAGCACCCCATATTGACAGAAAAACACAGAATTGTTAACATTTTTGCAAATTTATTAAAAAAGAAAAACTGAAATATCACATGGTCCTAAGTATTCAGACCCTTTGCTGTGACACGCATATATTTAACTCAGGTGCTCTTCATTTCTTCTGATCATCCTTTGAGATGGTTCTACATCTTCATTTGAGTCCAGCTGTGTTTGATTATACTGATTGGACTTGATTAGGAAAGATACACACCTGTCTATATAAGACCTTACAGCTCACAGTGCATGTCAGAGCAAATGAGAATCATGAGGTCAAAGGAACTGCCTAAAGAGCTCAGAGACAGAATTGTGCCAATGCACAGATCTGGCCAAGGTTACAAAAAAATTTCTGCTGCACTTAAGGTTCCTAAGAGCAAAGTGGCCTCCATAATCCTTAAATGGAAGACATTTGGGACAACCAGAACCTTTCCTAGAGCTGGCTGTCCGGCCAAACTGAGCTATCGGGGGAGAAGAGCCTTGGTGAGAGAGGTAAAGAAGCACCCAAAGATCACTGTGGCTGAGCTCCAGAGATGCAATCGGGAGATGGGAGAAAGTTGTAGAAAGTCAACCATCACTGCAGCCCTCCACCAGTCGGAGCTTTATGGCAAAGTGGCCCGACGGAAGCCTCTCCTCAGTGCAAGACACTTGAAAGCCCACATGGAGTTTGGTAAAAAACACCTGAAGGACTCCAAGATGGTGAGAAATAAGATTCTTTGGTCTGATGAGACCAAGATAGAACTTTTTGGCCTTAATTCTAAGCAGTATGTGTGGAGAAAACCAGGCATTGCTCATCACCTGTCCAATACAGTCCCAACAGTGAAGCATGGTGGTGGCAGCATCATGATGTGAGGGTGTTTTTCAGCTGCAGGGACAGGAAGACTGGTTGCAATCGAGGGAAAGATGAATGCGGCCAAGTACAGGTATACCCTGGACGAAAACCTTCTCCAGAATGCTCAGGGCCTCAGACTGGGCCGAAGGTTGACCTTCCAACAAGACAATGACCCTAAGCACACAGCTAAAATAACAAAGGAGTGGCTTCACAACAACTCTGCGACTGTTCTTGAATGGTCCAGCTAGAGCCCTGACTTAAACCCAATTGAGCATCTCTGGAGAGACCTAAAAATGGCTGTCCACCAACATTTACCATCCAACCTGACAGAACTGGAGAGGATCTGCAAGGAGAAATGGCAGAGGATCCCCAAATACAGGTGTAAAAAACTTGTTGCATCTTTCCCAAAAAGACTCATGGCTGTATTAGACCAAAAGGGTGCTTCTACTAAATACTGAGCAAAGGGTATAGGACCATACTTAGGACCATGTGATATTTCAGTTTTTCTTTTTTAATAAAGCTGCAAAAATGTCAACAATTCTGTGTTTTTCTGTCACATTAATGGGGAAAAAAATGAACTTAAATGATTTTAGCAAATGGCTGCAATATAACAGAGTGAAAAATTTAAGGGGATCTGAATACTTTCCGTCCCCACTGTACATTAACCCACAGGGGCATTCTAAGGCATAAACTACATGAGTAGTGTTACTAGTGATAAATTCGCAGATTTGACATTCTCTATTTTTTGAGGTAAATGTAAACTTCTCCAAACCTCTCATTGTCCTAATGACCTCCTCTATACACTTTACATTTTCTACATGCAAAGAAACCATCTCGATCCCAAAAAGAAGATGGTCTGGCAGGTGGATCAAGAACTTTCTTCACTACATTTCCCCCAGAATTGGGGACCTTCCTATAAATTAATTTAGGTACAGCTGGAAGAACCGGATTTAATGTTTTATCCACGCACAATACATGCCAGTGTTCTTTAAGAAATGCTTCCACCTCTTTATATTGTGAATGGAAGCCTGAAATGAAACCCCATTCATTGATATTGGTACTAGTCCTAGATACTCCGTCGCTCAAAATAACTTCTCATGGAAGCGCTGACACTTCATCTACTATGGTGTCTACGAACCTATTCTTAATTATCTGGGACTGGGTGATAAAATCACTAGTAGTAGAGCAATTCCTTTTGACCCTCATAATCTGCCCTTTGGGTATATTCCTCAGCCTGATATTAATAATTTATTTACAGTAAATTAGCAAACTGAGAACCAGGTTAATTGCAATGGGGCCCTCATGGCCTTAGGGGATGCTTTAGAAAAACAGGTTAGGACCTGGTGGTATATATGTACCATTGAGCATTATCTCAAAGAGAAAATTATAGCACAGAGCTTGAGATGGAAAGTAGCCCCTCAAGATGAGTTGGATGACCCAGAATCACTATTAGAGTGGTTGGAATTCTTTAAAGTGGAGGTAAATACTGGTGGGTTTTACTTCCTCTTTACTTCCCTGCAAAGGTAAAGCATAATGGGCTACTATGCATATGCTTTTTTGTAAATATCTCCTAAACCGTGGAGGTTTGGGAGATATTTCAAGCACCTACTGGTAAGCCTTAATATAGGCTTACCTATAGGTAAAAGTGGTTGTACAGGGTGTGCAACCACTTTAATGGGGTAGGTTTGAGTCTGCAGCTGCAGCTGGTCCCCATTAAAGAATCTCAACAGGTTATTGATTTCAATAACTGTATCAAAAAAAGATTGGAGAAGGTTGAAAGGGATACACAAAAGAAAAAAAAATAAAAGTTTAATTAAAATCTCTGGGATTTCAAATCTAACATAGGTATGGCAACATAACCAATAACCATAACCAATCCACCTCAGGAGCAGTTGACAGTGGATTGCGGAATAAATCTCTGTTTAACCCACCAAATACTGCAAGTCAACATCTGGAAACATTTAAAAGCCTGGTGTTACGTGATTTAGAACAATAGTTCCTAAGAAAAATGTGAACTCCAGGTATGTACAGAAAGAGATCGAGGAATTAGAAAAAAGGAAAAACATTATGGTAAGGCCAGCAGGCAAAGGGGTAGGGGTGGTCATTTTATCTAAAGAATTCTATCATGGCCAGCTAACTGAAATGCTGTCTGATGAAGAAACTTATAGAAAACTAGATAGAGACCCCACCTCGAAATACAGTGAGGAACTTACTGCTCTAGTAGAGTCAGGTTATCAATCTGGAGTGTTAACTAATAAGGAAAGGAAACAAGAAAACTAGCTAAATGGGATTTTAAATGAGGACATTTGAGAAAATGTACCTCCATCCCCAAAATGTATACAACAAAAGGGAAAAAAGGTTGCATATATGGTGCACTCATTAGATATCCTTTCTAGTACTATGTTGTGTTCCCTTCCCAGCTGCATGTCTCATTTAAAGTCCCAAAACCCCCCTTTTTTCCTAATAAGGAAAGGAAATATCTAGTACCCAGCAGTTGTTGAATACCAACGATATATACCCTCCCCAAAATACATAAAGATCCAGCCAATCCCCCAGCTAGACCCATAGTTAATGGCATTGGGTCAGTTACATCGAGGATGGGCCAATATTTTGAGAAGTTCCTCCAGATTAGTGTCATTGAAACAAAAGCTTATCTTAAAGACACTAAGCACTTTTTACAGCTGTTACACAAATGTGGAAGTAACTGATAGTACAGAGATGTACCTGGTGACAGCTGATGTGTCCTCTCTATATACAGTTATCCAACATGACAATGCCCTATTGGCCCTTAGTTGGGCTTTGAGTTAAAGAGAGGATTTACCTCATGCCCCAAAATTATTTTCGTGGAATGCACATGATTTTTCTATTTCTCATAATTATTTTTGGTTTGATGATCAATTCTTCTCCCAGAACAGAGGGGTTGCTATGGGCGCTAAGCATCACAAAACTCTTTATGGGAGAATGGGACTACAACTGTATATTTGGAAGGTTGAGGGATGAACTGGTCTTTTACAAATGGTTCATAGATGACCTTCTCTTTATATGGATGGGGTCAGAGTCATCGCTATGTGAGTTTATACAATATATGAATAACAATGAAAATAATATTAAACTATCAAATCAGTGGAGGAAGGACCAGATTAATTTTCTTGACGTAAATGTATATAGACAAAATAACAGCTTAGAGACTAAGGTGTACTTTAAACCCACTGACCGTAATAGTTACCTTCCTGTACAGAGTGGTCACCACCCCCTCTCGCTAATGAATATACCGAAAGGGCAGATTATGAGGGTCAAAAGGAATTGCTCTACTACTAGTGATTTTATCACCCAGTCCCAGGTAATTAGGAATAGGTTTGTAGAAAAAGTCTACAAACCTGAACAGTTAGACACCATAGTAGATGATTTTTTCTTACTGATATGCTCAAACCTAAAGGGTTAAATGTGGAACTTGATATCAATTGTTTTATTAGTGACACTTAAAAATCTTGATCTAAACTACTATATGTCTATATTATAAATTATAATGTATACACTTGGTTCATGAATAGCTCCTGTTCTTTCCTTCTCTTAATTTTATCTTATTTTATCTCTACTGTAATAATTTCTATATTTATATAATGACTTTAGAGATTATGATTGAATTTAACTCTTTAACTAATCTTGTTTAGAGTGATGAAAAGTACACTGTAATTCATTAACTGTTAAGTTTGACATTTTTGGTATTGAAAAATTTACTTTCATTTTGAGTTTTATTAGGTTCGGTTCAGTAATGAACTTTTACTTGGTAGTATCTGAGTTTGCTAGCGTGTATTTTGTATTACAATGAGTAGTTGGCTGGTCTGGTGTATTTCACAGGCTCTAAACCCCCTTGTGTCTGTCACTAGCGTCCATTGCTGTGAAGTAGAGCGGAGAGCACACGGAGGGTTAATGAGCAGCTCGATCAGCCTACTAATACCAGGACGCTGCTCCGTATGGTCATGCCCTTTATATGTCGGGATAACAATCGCCTCAGGGCGTGACCAGACGGCGACCAATAGTGACCTATGCGTGTCATGGGCAGAGGGGAACAACCAAGCACTATCAACGCGGTTAGTGCGGCGGCTGGCTTCGACTGTCCGGTGACAATGCAATTTTATCTCAAATGCTTGTTCTACTTTGTAAGTGTGATTTTAAAGGGGGTGGTCTCTTATAGAATGCTTTAAACGGGATTACGATATGTGGAGCCTCTTTATTGTATGACCAATAATCCATGGAGTGATGTGCAGTTCAAACTGAACCCTTCTAACTGGATGACATCTAGAATATTCAAGGCATTTGTTTAACTGCTTTCTGGTGAGTTTAAAACCCTAGGGGAGTGTGGACTCTGGTGTTTGGTGCACACTTACAGATTATCAACCTGAATCTTCACCCACCATTAAGAACTATTTCATCGCTCACTATCATACTCATATGTGTTTCATACAGCTTACATGTGAATCCCGGTCAGATTTTTACTAATGTACTACTGCTTAAGTATTGGAATCTTTACAGAACTGGTGTTTTGGAATAAGACGCTTTACTTTTTATTTTTATAATTTTGATTTATGATTGGTTCTGGAACCTGTAAGTTTGTGATCAATAAAGCTTTTCTGATTAAAAAAAAAAAAAAAAAAAAAAAACATTGCATGGAATTTTGACTCCTGTTTAATAGTTTTACTATTTAAAACTTACTCCTTTATTGTGAGCATTAGCATAGCACTTTTATTTATACTAAAATGCAAGGTCAAAATCATTATTTTATAATAAAAGCAAGGTAACAGTGTTAGTACTTTATTGTCTATAATGTAGCAACTACCCAGTCGCATTCTTATAATGTCTAACTGTTGGAATACAGAACTGTATTTTGTGCAACAACTACTGTGTATTAATATTTAGTAGAGATACAGTATCTCACAAAAGTGAGTACACCCCACACATTTTTGTAAACATTTTATTATATCTTTTCATGTGACAACACTGAAGAATTGACACTTTGCTACAATGTAAAGTAGTGAGTGTATAGCTTGTATAACAGTGTAAATTTGCTGTCCCCTCAAAATAACTCAACACACAGTCATTAATGTCTAAACTTCTGGAAACAAAAGTGAGTACACCCGTAAGTGAAAATGTCCAAATTGTGCCCAACGTGTCAATATTTTGTGTGGCCACCGTTAATTTTCCAGCACTGCCCTAACCCTCTTGGGTATGGAGTTCACTAGAGTTTCACAGGTTGCCACTGGAGTCCTCTTCCACCCCTCCATGACGACATCATGGGGCTGGTGGATGTTAGAGACCTCGCGCTCCTCCACCTTCCGAGGATGCCCCACATATGCGCAATAGGGTTTATGTCTGTAGACATGCTTGGCCAGTCCATTACCTTTACCCTCAGCTTCTTTAGCAAGGCAGTGGTCATCTTGGAGGTGTGCTTGGGGTCGTTATCATGTTGGAATACCGCTTTGCGGCTCAGTCTCCGAAGGGAGGGGATCATGCTCTATTTTAGTATGTCACAATACATGTTGGCATTCATGGTTCCCTCGATGAACTGTAGCTCCCCAGTTCCGGCAGCACTCATGCAGCTCAGCCCATGACCACCACCATGCTTGACTTAGGCAATACACACTTGTCTTTGTACTCCTCACCTGGTCCTGGTTGCCACCACACACGCTTGACACCACCTAAAGCAAATAAGTTTATCTTGGTCTCATCAGACCACAGGACATGGTTCCAATAATCCATGTCCTTAGTCTGCTTGCCTTCAGCAAACTGTTTGCAGGCTTTCTTGTGTATCATCTTTAGAAAAGGCTTCCTTCTGAGACAACTGCCATGCAGAGAAATCTGATGCAGTGTGCAGCGTAAGGTCTGAACACTGACAGGCTGACCCTGAGCATGTGCACTTCTTTGGTCGACCATGGCGAGGCCTGTTCTGAGTGGAATCTGTGCTGTTAAACTGCTGTATGGTCTTGGCCACTGTGCTGCAGATTTCCGGGTCTTGGCAATCTTCTTATAGCCTAGGCCATCTATATGTAGAGCAACAATTCTTTTTTTTAGATCCTCAGAGAGTTCTTTGCCATGAGGTGCCATGTTGAACTTTCAGTGACCAGTATGAGAGAGTGAGATAACACCAAATTTAACACACCTGATCCCCATTTACACCTGAGACCTTGTAACACTAACGAGTCACATGACATCAGGGAGGGAAAATGGCTAATTGGGCCCAATTTGGACATTCACTTAGGGGTGTACTCACTTTTATTGCCAGCAGTTTAGACATGGCTGTGTGTTGAGTTATTTTGAGGGGGACAGCAAATTTACACTTTTATACAAGCTGCACACTCACTACTTTACATTGTAGCAAAGTGTAATTTCTTCAGTGTTGTCACATGAAAAGATGTAATAAAATATTTACAAAAATGTAAGGGGTGTACACTCTTTGGTGAGATACTGTATATTCTATAGTATATTCTACAGTATTCTATATACTGTATATAGAATTCAATATATTCTAATATTGAATGACCTACATGTGTGGATGATCCTGCAATATGTAAAACAATTAGTTCAGTTTTTTACATTTTTAACCTCCCTGGCGGTATGATTATTTCAGATTTTAGGTGCTGAAAGCGGTACCATTATTTTGCATGGAAATTTGGCGTTTTATATTGTAGGTCTGTAAATCTTAACAATAACACACTTAAATCTGTCCAAACCAGAGTCTAGTAGATATCCCGGGTATGATAAAGTTTGAAACACAAAAACATAAATTATAATATAATAAATAAAAATAAATAATAAAAAAAAAAAAAAAAAAATAGTAATAAAATAAATTTCCCCACAATTCACTATCGCTCAATTCTGCAAGTGTTCTAATTTACTATCGCTGTTTTCTAGCTGGTCTAAAGCCACTTTTGACGTAAAGGGACACTTTTTGGTTGCTATGGACAATCTCCAGTTTCCAGGCAGAAAGAACAGTGTATATCATGTAAAACTGCATGCAGGGCATGGGCCAAAGCACTGGGGAAAAAGGGGATGTGAAATAATTTCATACAGTACTGTAATCTGTAAGATTACAGTACTGTATGTGTTATGGTTTTTACTTTTTTTTTAATTTGCCGCCAGGCTCCGCCCCCGTGCGTCGTGCCGCTCGCAGGGAACGGAGCCTGGCACAGAGAGGCTTCGGAGGAGGACGGAGCCCTCGGACACTGCGGGTGACATCGCAGGATCCCGGGGACAAGGTAAGTAACGCCGAGTGTGGCTCGGGGTTACCGCTAATGGTACTGAATTTTAACCCCGAGCCACACTCGGGAAAACCGCCAGGGGGGTTAAATGGGGTGCTTCAAGATTGTGCAAAATTTTAAAGAGTGCCGCAGCAGAAAAAAGGTTGAGAAACACTGGTCTATTCTGTGCCCAGACACCCACCCAGAGCCCAGTCATAGCCAGCTACAGCAAATAAGTGCAAAATACAGCAACAGAAAAAAGACTGCAACAGAATAAAAGAAAATGGCCAATAACTGCTGCAACAAAGCTTTCATTTGCAAATCTGACAAATCAGAACTACCAGTCTTGGAAATTCAAGATGAAAATGCTGCTAATAAGAGAAGGTATGTGGAAATGTATAAATTAAGTCAGGCCAGAACACCCTCCAGATGAGTGGATAGAGAAAAAACAAAAAGCTCAGAGCGCAATCTCTCTTAGCATAGAAGTTGGTCAAATCATACATATATGTAAGTGTGAAACTGCTAAAGAAGTGTGGAAAGCATTACAAAAGGTGCATAAAAAAGAGCTAATTTCAGCAATAAACTGTATTTGATTAGAAAGCTATACCAAACCAAGCTGATAAAAGGCCAGGATATGCAGGATTACATAAGGCACATCTTGGAAATTATTGAATGCCTGAGACATATAGGAAAAGAAATAAAAAAAATTCTAGCAGATTTTCATGTCGCAGCACTATTACTAAGTGCTTTACCAGAAAGGTATGATACGCTTGTCACAGCACTTGATGCATGTCCAGATAATGGACTGACATTGGAATATGTTAAGGGCAAGCTTGTGAATGAATATAAGTGTAAACCAGAAAGCATTAAAAGTGATATTGCTTCTGTCATAGTGTCTGCTTTAAAGATGAAAAATAGGAATAAAGCAGTAACATGCAACAAAAAACACGTGATTGTTTTGTGTGCAAGAAACAGGGTCATTTAAAAGCAGATTGCAAAATCTGGAAAGCTAGAATGCAAAAACAAACTAAACTACCAAAGACTAAAGTGTGAAAGAAGAAACTGATTTTGCTAATTTTTGCAAGCATGGTGTGTTGATTCAGGAGCTACGAGTCACATGACAAATGACAGAAATTTCTTTATTCACCTTGACCAAAGTAAAACTGAAAAAATCACCACAGCTAATGGGGAAATAATGGAATCAGAAGGTATTCGAGACAGTTTTCTTTACTGTCCTGTTTGTAGTGTCCTTTCAAGATGACAGTTGTGCTGTCACATGCAAAGGCAAAATTACAGATGAAACTTCAGTGTGTTCAAAATGTAATGAACTTACACCAACATCCACATCAGGGAAATTCCACATCAGTGTCACATGAAGATAAACAACAAAGCAATAAAGAAGTAGAAATTAACGCAGACAATCCTAATCCTTTAAATCATGTGAATAATGTAAAAATTATATGAACAATATATAAATCAACTAAACACACTGTAATAACATACAGAAATAAAGTGCTAGTGCTGGTGTATTAAGTGCAAACAAGCAATATATACCGTATTTATCGGCATATAACACACACTTTTTTCCCCTTAAAATCAGGGGAAAATCATGGGTGCGTGTTATAGGCCAATTTTGGTTGATCGGAGCGATCGCGGCCAATTTTGGTTGATCGGAGCGATCGCGGCGATCGCTGCCGACATACACAGCTGTGTGTAAATTCAAATATGGCGCCGAGACGGCAGGGACTTTGTTGAGCCGAGATACACATACCCGAGTGTCCTCGGCTTTTCGCGGCGCCACTCACAGTCACGCCCAGTCCCACCATTGGACCTGTGTTATGTCCATCATAGGGCGGGACTGGGCGGGACTGTGAGCGGCGCCGAGAAAAGCCGAGGACACTCGGGTATATGTATCTCGGCTCCGATGAGTCCCTGCAGTCTCGGCGCCATATTTGAATTTACACACGGCTGTGTATGTCGGCGGCGATCGTGGCGATCACACAAGGCTGCACTGAGGCAAGGCTGCACTGGGGCAAGTCTGTACTGACAAGGCTGCACTGGGGCAAGGCTGCACTGACAAGGCTGCACTGACAAGGCTGCACTGGGGCAAGGCTGCACTGGGGCAAAGCTGCACTGACAAGGCTGCACTGGGGCAAAGCTGCACTGACAAGGCTGCACTGACAAGGCTGCACTGGGGCAAAGCTGCACTGACAAGGCTGCACTGACAAGGCTGCACTGGGGCAAAGCTGCACTGACAAGGCTGCACTGACAAGGCTGCACTGGGGCAAAGCTGCACTGACAAGGCTGCACTGGGGCAAAGCTGCACTGACAAGGCTGCACTGACAAGGCTGCACTGGGGCAAGGCTGCACTGACAAGGCTGCACTGGGGCAAAGCTGCACTGACAAGGCTGCACTGGGGCAAGGCTGCACTGACAAGGCTGCACTGGGGCAAAGCTGCACTGACAAGGCTGCACTGGGGCAAAGCTGCACTGACAAGGCTGCACTGGGGCAAAGCTGCACTGACAAGGCTGCACTGGGGCAAAGCTGCACTGACAAGGCTGCAATGGACACTGGGTCAAGGCTGCACTGACACTGACAAGGCTGCAGATAGACACGATAATGCTGCATTGATGGGCATTTTAATGTAAGTTTTTCTTTCTTAAACTTTACTCCTAAAAGTTTTTTTCCTTAAAATTCCTTCCTAAACTTGGGGTGCGTGTTATACGCCGATAAATATGGTATATCATAAAAACTAAATAAATCTTAGTCAATAAACTGAAAAAAGTCCATCATCAAAGTTGAAAGTTCTCCAGTGTTGACAAAAGGTGCTCCTCAAATGGGAACAGATGGCCTCTTACCAAATGTGATAGATCCCCATTACAGAGATCAAACACAGCCTGCAATCAAACCCCACGGAATTGATCCACATTCAAAAAGCCTCCACGTGAATATAGCTTCACAGTAGTGTAACCTGTTCTATGGATGAGCGCCACTTAACAGAGGAGCACGTGCGGAACATGAACAGGGAGAAGCCTCATAGTGTAAATCGATTTAAATGTTTTACCAAACTAAACGAAAATACACAACGAAAACAAGTAGCGCAAACAAGCTGGCCGTGGTGTCACCCGTCCCACCAGCCATAATGATGTCAGACGTGTTCTCCACTGAGAAAAATGGCGTCTTCTGGGACTGAAGGATCAAATTTTGACATGTGACTGTGTCCGTGTAGCTGCTGTGTGTGCATCCTTTTCTCTGGGCTGCCAGCAGGTAGCTCTGAGGTGGCTGTGCATGGAGGATGGGACTTAGTGCCCATCTGAGTAAGCCCTTGCTTACTCCTGACCTGTGAACTCTGCGTCAGTTACTTCTGACCGGTAAACTCTGATTTACTTACTCCTGACCTCTTAACACTGTGTTACTCCTAACCATTGCACTTTGCATTACATAGAATTTTGATTTGAACTATGTGTTACTTACACCTCACTACTGCACTTTACTAACCACAATGTATACCGCACTGACAACCTGAACCCAGCCCAGCTAGCCAAGCAAAATCCAGCCAGCCAATCCAGAACTCAGTCGAGGCCAGAACTTAGTCTAGCTAGCCCGGAGTGAACTCAGGACAGCCATCTAACCAGACCACAACTCAAGCCAGCCAGCCAGGAGAGAACTCAAGCCAGCCAACTGAGCCAAAACTCAGGCAATACCTCCTACTGACCTCTGTACACTGCCCTACAACCTAGAGACCTCTGTACACTGCCCTACATACTACTGACCTCTTTACACTGCTCTACATCCTACTGACCTCTGTATACTGCTCTACCTACTACTGACCTCTGTACACTGCTCTACCTACTACTGACCTTTGTACCATGCTGTACCTACTATTGACCTCTGTACACTGCTGTACCTACTAATGACCTCTGTACACTGCTCTACATCCCACTGACCTCTGTTTACTGCCCTACATCCTATTGACCTCTGCACACCGCTCTACCTAATACTGACCTCTGTACACTGGTCTACCTACTACTGACCCCTGTACACTGGTCTACCTACTACTAACCCCTGTACACTGGTCTACCTACTACTGACCCCTGTACACTGGTCTACCTACTACTGACCCCTGTACACTGGTCTACCTACTACTGACCCCTGTACACTGGTCTACCTACTACTGACCCCTGTACGAATCCCTATAGACTACTGACCTCTGTACACTACCCTACATAATACTTACACTGACCATAACTTAGAGCAGACAACCAGAATGGGATTTAGGCCAGGCCTGAAACTAGTCGAGCAAGTCAGCCTGCAGTACCACTCGTGCGTCAAATTTGTGGGGGTGGCCAATTACTCTCCAGACATGTGAATGAAAGAACGCCTGTCAGGGCTGGGCTCAGCCCTTCCTTCTCAAAGCTGGCCGCTCAGCTGTCGGCTAATTGCCAGCTCCTATCTCTCCACAGTGACTCACCTGTTGATGATATCCTGTTCATCAGTCCAGCCTACTAATGCTATCCAGTCCAGATGATCTCTGTCTTCGCCTTGGTCACATCTCTAAAAACGCTCTTGTGTGTTCCTGTTAAAGACTTTCTTGGCTGACATTTGTTCTGGCTCCAGATCCTGCTTGCTGTTCTACTACGCTCATCTCTGGCTCCCTGATGTTTTGGCTTGTTTGACTAGCTGTTCCAGTTCCTGAATTTTGGCTATGTTTTGACTACGTTTACTCTGTTTACCTTTTTTTATTATTATTATTAAAATAGGGATGGGCCGAACACCCCCCCCCCCCCGGTTCGGTTCGCACCAGAACATGCGAACAGTCAAAAAAAAATTTCTAACACGCGAACCCCGTTAAAGTCTATGGGACACGAACATGGAAAATCAAAAGTGCTCATTTTAAAGACTTATATGCATGGTATTGTCTTAAAAAGTGTTTGGGGACCCGGGTCCTGCCCCAGAGAACATGTAACAATAAAAAAGTGTAATATTCCTTTAAATTTCGTACCTGGGGGGTGTCTATAGTATGTCTGTAAAGTGGCGCATTTTTCCCATGTTTAGAACAGTCTGACAGCAAAATGATATTTCTAAAGGAAAAAAAGTCATTTAAAACTACTCGCGGCTATAATGAATTGTCAGTCCGGCAATACACGTAAAAGTTAATTGAAAAAATGGCATGGGATTCCCCCACAGGGAAACCCCAAACCAAAATTTAAAAAAAAAATGCGTGGGGCCCCCCCAAATTCCATACCAGGCCCTTCAGGTCTGGTATGGATATTAAGGGGAACCCCGCGCCAATTTAAAAAAAAAAAATGGCATGGGGGGTCCCCTCAAAATCCATACCAGACCCTTCAGGTCTTTTTTTGCATTGATACATGTCCCCTGGGGCAGGACCCAGGTCCCCAAACACTATCATAAATATCATAAAAACTAAATAAATCTTAGTCAATAAACTGAAAAAAGTCCATCATCAAAGTCGAAAGTTCTCCAGTGTTGACAAAAGGTGCTCCTCAAATGGGAACAGATGGCCTCTTACCAAATGTGATAGATCCCCATTACAGAGATCAAACACAGCCTGCAATCAAACCCCACGGAATTGATCCACATTCAAAAAGCCTCCACGTGAATATAGCTTCACAGTAGTGTAACCTGTTCTATGGATGAGCGCCACTTAACAGAGGAGCACGTGCGGAACATGAACAGGGAGAAGCCTCATAGTGTGAATCGATTTAAATGTTTTACCAAACTAAACGAAAATACACAACGAAAACAAGTAGCGCAAACAAGCTGGCCGTGGTGTCACCCGTCCCACCAGCCGTAATGATGTCAGACGTGTTCTCCACTGACGCGTTTCCCAAAAAATGGCATCTTCTGGGACTGGAGGATCAAATTTTGACATGTGACTGTGTCCGTGTAGCTGCTGTGTGTGCATCCTTTTCTCTGGGCTGCCAGCAGGTAGCTCTGAGGTGGCTGTGCATGGAGGATGGGACTTAGTGCCCATCTGAGTAAGCCCTTGCTTACTCCTGACCTGTGAACTCTGCGTCAGTTACTTCTGACCGGTAAACTCTGATTTACTTACTCCTGACCTCTTAACACTGTGTTACTCCTAACCATTGCACTTTGCATTACATAGAATTTTGATTTGAACTATGTGTTACTTACACCTCACTACTGCACTTTACTAACCACAATGTATACCGCACTGACAACCTGAACCCAGCCCAGCTAGCCAAGCAAAATCCAGCCAGCCAATCCAGAACTCAGTCGAGGCCAGAACTTAGTCTAGCTAGCCCGGAGTGAACTCAGGACAACCATCTAACCAGACCACAACTCAAGCCAGCCAGCCAGGAGAGAACTTAAGCCAGCCAACTGAGCCAAAACTCAGGCAATACCTCCAACTGACCTCTGTACACTGCCCTACAACCTAGAGACCTCTGTACACTGCCCTACATACTACTGACCTCTTTACACTGCTCTACATCCTACTGACCTCTGTATACTGCTCTACCTACTACTGACCTCTGTACACTGCTCTACCTACTACTGACCTTTGTACCATGCTGTACCTACTATTGACCTCTGTACACTGCTGTACCTACTAATGACCTCTGTACACTGCTCTACATCCCACTGACCTCTGTTTACTGCCCTACATCCTATTGACCTCTGCACACCGCTCTACCTAATACTGACCTCTGTACACTGGTCTACCTACTACTGACCCCTGTACACTGGTCTACCTACTACTAACCCCTGTACACTGGTCTACCTACTACTGACCCCTGTACACTGGTCTACCTACTACTGACCCCTGTACACTGGTCTACCTACTACTGACCCCTGTACACTGGTCTACCTACTACTGACCCCTGTACACTGGTCTACCTACTACTGACCCCTGTACAATTCCCTATAGACTACTGACCTCTGTACACTACCCTACATAATACTTACACTGACCATAACTTAGAGCAGACAACCAGAATGGGATTTAGGCCAGGCCTGAAACTAGTCGAGCAAGTCAGCCTGCAGTACCACTCGTGCGTCAAATTTGTGGGGGTGGCCAATTACTCTCCAGACATGTGAATGAAAGAACGCCTGTCAGGGCTGGGCTCAGCCCTTCCTTCTCAAAGCTGGCCGCTCAGCTGTCGGCTAATTGCCAGCTCCTATCTCTCCACAGTGACTCACCTGTTGATGATATCCTGTTCATCAGTCCAGCCTACTTATGCTATCCAGTCCAGATGATCTCTGTCTTCGCCTTGGTCACATCTCTAAAAACGCTCTTGTGTGTTCCTGTTAAAGACTTTCTTGGCTGACATTTGTTCTGGCTCCAGATCCTGCTTGCTGTTCTACTACGCTCATCTCTGGCTCCCTGATGTTTTGGCTTGTTTGGCTAGCTGTTCCAGTTCCTGAATTTTGGCTATGTTTTGACTACGTTTACTCTGTTTACCTTTTTTTATTATTATTAAAATAGGGATGGGCCGAACACCCCCCCCCCCCCGGTTCGGTTCGCACCAGAACATGCGAACAGTCAAAAAAAAATTTCTAACACGCGAACCCCGTTAAAGTCTATGGGACACGAACATGGAAAATCAAAAGTGCTCATTTTAAAGACTTATATGCATGGTATTGTCTTAAAAAGTGTTTGGGGACCTGGGTCCTGCCCCAGAGAACATGTAACAATAAAAAAGTGTAATATTCCTTTAAATTTCGTACCTGGGGGGTGTCTATAGTATGTCTGTAAAGTGGCGCATGTTTCCCATGTTTAGAACAGTCTGACAGCAAAATGACATTTCTAAAGGAAAAAAAGTCATTTAAAACTACTCGCGGCTATAATGAATTGTCAGTCCGGCAATACACGTAAAAGTTAATTGAAAAAATGGCATGGGATTCCCCCACAGGGAAACCCCAAACCAAAATTTAAAAAAAAAAATGCGTGGGGCCCCCCCAAATTCCATACCAGGCCCTTCAGGTCTGGTATGGATATTAAGGGGAACCCCGCGCCAATTTAAAAAAAAAAATGGCATGGGGGGTCCCCTCAAAATCCATACCAGACCCTTCAGGTCTTTTTTTGCATTGATACATGTCCCCTGGGGCAGGACCCAGGTCCCCAAACACTTTTTATGACAATAACTTGCATTTTAACCTTTAAAATTAGCACTTTTGATTTCTCCCATAGACTTTCAAAGGGTGTTCCGTGGCTTTCGAATTTGCCACGAACACCCCAAATTGTTCACTATTTGGCTAACAGGCGAACAGCAAATGTTAGAGTCGAACTCATGTTCAACCCGAACATAAAGCCCATCCCTATTATTAAAAAAGTGTGATTTAATTGTACTTCTGTCTCAGTCTGATTCGTGGTTTCTGACAACGCCAAGTTTCTCACTGAAATTAACTTTTAAGGTAGGCCAAATTAAAATATGCTTCTATAAAAAAAAAAAGGGTGCTGCACCCTGGTGATCTTTGATTTCTTTTATGTTGGTCAGGGCAGATCTTCACCCCTCAAAGGTTGCCTACCTGTCAGGAAAGGTTTCATCTGCTGGTGGTGCTGTCAGACCTTTGGCTTGCAGTAGTGGTGTCCACCAGCGGGTGTCTCCTGGCAGTCTGGAACTGTCAGGAAATGTTTCACCTGCTGGTGGCACTGTTTGATCCTTGGGTCGCAGTACTGGTGTCCACCAGCGGGTGTCTCCTGGCAGTGTGGAGCCGACATTATCTCCCGCGATCAGGCGTGTACTCACACACTTGCCTTGGTATTGTCCTTGAGCCCTGACCCGTACCTGTGATACCCTGTACCTGAACCTGTTCCTGTCCCTCCTGTGATGCTGTTATCCAGTATCCGTCCACCTTCTCCCTGTCCTGTTTGCTCCTTGCCCCTATCTGCTGATCACCCGTTGATGACCCTGGCCTGGCTATGTTTACGATTCTGGTATTCCCCATCTATTGTATATACCTGTTTGACTGTTGTTATTTGTGGGTCTCTGTCTGGTAGTTGGTTTGTTGTGCACTGTTTGTATTGGAGGTGTTTGTATCTATATTCACTTACTTTAATAAATTACCGTATTTATCAGCGTATAACACGCAATTTTTTCCCCTTAAAATCAAAGGAAAATCGTGGGTCCGTGTTATACGCCGATCCCCACTGTCTGTGGAGTGCCGCTGACATTGAACAAGCCGAGCCGAGTGTACAGTGTACTCGGCTCCGCTCGCAGTCACGCCCAGTCCCGCCACCTAGCCTTTATGTCCCGCCATTGGACTGGTTTTGCGTCCATCATAGGAGCCGGGCCAAGGGGCGGGACGGGGGCGTTACTGCGAGCAGAGCCGAGTAGCCGAGTACACAAGTACACTCGGCTTGATCTATGTTGGTGGCGAGAGGAGCCAAAGATCTCGGTGGCGGGGGTGGCGCCGCTAAATTTAAAACCAAAACATGCTGCAGGTGGACAGTGGAAGGCTGCAGGTGGACAGTGGAAGGCTGCAGGTGGACAGTGTGCAAGGCTGCAGGTGGACAGTGTACAAGGCTGCATTGATGGGCATTTAAAATGTAAGTTTTTTTCCTTAAACTTCCCTCCTAAACTTGGGGTGCGTGTTATACACCGGCGTGTGTTATACACCGATAAATAAGGTACTTTATTTCACTTTACATGCGTTTGGTTCCCTCTGTTGCTGTCCACGCAGTTCTGGTAACATTGTGGTATGCATGTACATTGTATTATGTTTGGAGAGATTGGGAGGTTTGCAGCAAAATGATGGATATGCTTGTATATACACAAAAAAAAATCTCCAATAACCTGGCGAAATGACCATAGAAAATAATAGGATTTTTATAACAGCTTACCTGTAAAAACCTTTTTTTTTTAGGTACATCACGGGACACAGAGCCTCAGTAATTACTGATGGTTATATGGGTATCACAAGGTGATTGGACACTGGTCACACCCTAGACAGGAAGTTCAACCCCCTATATAACCCCTCCCCTTACTGGGGATACCTCAGTTTTGTAGCAAAGCAATATAAGTGTATTAGAAGAGGGGCGGGACCTCTGTGTCCCGTGATGTACCTCAAAAGAAAAGGATTTTACAGGTAAGCTGTTATAAAAATCCTATTTTCTTTCTCGTACATCACGGGACACAGAGCCTCAGTAGTTACTGACGGGATGTCCCAGAGCAATGCTATTTGAGGGAAGGGGACCACACAACGTAGGGTGTTATCAGACCTGAGGACCTTGTACCGCTGCCTGCAGCACATTATGCCCAAAGGCGATATCCTCATGCCTTCCCACATCCACCTGATAAAATCTGGTGAATGTATGGACTGAAGACCAGGTTGCGGCCTTGCAGATTTGAACCCTAGAGGCCCGGTGATGCACCGCCCGAAAAGCACTAATAGCCCTTGTGGAGTGTGCCTTGATTTGAAAAGGTGGAATTTTTTGTTTCAAACCGTAAGCTTGAATAATCATTTGTCGAATCCATTTGAAATGGTAGACTTTGATGCTGCCTGTCCTCTATTGGGACCTTCTGGCAACTCGAACAAAACATCAGTTTTGCAAATTTGAGCAGTTGCCTCCAGATAGGCTTTGACTGCTCTTACTACATCCAAAGAATGTAGTAACCTTTCTTCCGTAGAACAGGGATCTGGGAAAAAGGAAGGTAGAACAATATCTTGGTTTAGATGAAAATCTGAAACCACTTTCGATAGAAAGCTAGGTTAAGGGCGCAATACCACTCTATCCTTATGCATGATTAAATAAGGCTCTTTACAGGAAAGAGCTGCTAATTCTGATACTCTTCTAGCAGAAGAAATGGATACCAGAAAAATTAACTTTCTTGTCAACAAGACCAAGGGAATTTGATGTATTGGTTCAAAAGGCTGTTTCTGTAAAACTGACAGAACCAAATTCAAGTCCCAGGGGTTTAGGGGCACCTTAACCGGAGGATTAAGAAGCGTTACCCCCTGCATAAAGTTTTGGACCAAAGAACGTGAAGCAAGTGGTCTTTGAAATAATACTGATAAGGCCGAGACCTGGCCCTTGATGGTACTCAAGGCCAGCTTCATTTCTAATCCCATTTGTAGAAAGTCAAGAATTCTACCTATGACATATTTTCTGGGATGCCAACCCCTGGCTTCACACCAGGATACATAAGTCTTCCAGACTCTATGATAAATTACTCTGGAGGCTGGCTTCCTTGCATTGATCAAGGTAGAGACCACAGGACCTGAAAGCCCACGATTCTTCAGAACATGGGTTTCAATAGCCAAACCGTCAAATTCAGCGTTTGAAAGGCAGGATGGAACACTGGACTTTGAGATAACAGGTCTGGACGTGACGGTAGGGTCCACGGGGAACCCACTGTCATCCTTACTATATACTAGATACGCCGGACAGATCTCCAGAATGTTGATTGGTAAGGTCCTCTCGATTTTGGACCATTCCCCTTGGACCGCAGACTGTTCCAGAACTGCTCCCCAACCCTAAAGACTGGCATCCGTTGTTACCACTGTTCAGGTAACCGGTAATAAGGACTTCTCTTTTTGCAGGTTTTCGGGTATTAATCACCAACTGAGGCTCTTGACGGACTGTAGGAGACAGATGCATCGGAAAATCTAATGCCTGCACTTTCTTGTTCCAGGCAGACAGGATACTGTGTTGCAGCAGTCTCGAATGAAACTGAGCATAGGGGGCTGCTTCGAATGAAGCCACCATCTTTCCCAGCAGCCTCATACAAAGGCGACAGAAGGACCCTTTTTTGTCCGAACTACCTGAATCAGTTCTTTTAAGGCACTGATCTTTGCCTGAGGTAAAAATACCTTCTCTTGGTTTGTATCTATGATCAGGCCCAAATACTCTAGTCTTCTTACTGATTTTAAGAAAGACTTTTCTAAGTTGAGAATCCAACCTAGGTATTCCAAGTAGTTGACTGTGGTGACCAAGTTCTGGTCCAGGCAGGCTACCGACCGGTCTATCAAGAGCAGGTCGTCTAGGTATGCTATGACAGTTATACCTTGGGCCCTTAATCTGGCCAGAGGAGGAGCCAAGATCTTTGTAAACACCCGAGGTGCAGTGGCTAGCCCGAAAGGCAGGGCTATAAACTGAAAGTGGCGTTTTTCTACTTCGAAACGCAAGTACTCTTGATGAGCAGGGAAAATGGGCACATGCAGGTACGCATCCTTGATGTCTATTGACGCCAGAAGTTCTCCTCCTTTTAGGATGGAGACTACTGATCGAATTGATTCCATGCGAAAGGATCGAATCTTTAGGAATCGGTTTAGATCTTTTAGATCCAGAATGGGTCTGACATCTCCATTTGGTTTTGGAACTGTGAAAAGGTTTTAATAAAACCCCAATCCCTGCTCTTCTGTGGGAACCACCATGATGACCTTTTGCGACAATAGTCACTCCAACGCTAGAAGGAGAGACTGCTTTTTCTCTGGATCTCTGGGGACCTTTGATCTGAGGAAACGAGGAGAGGGGAATGCTCGGAACTCAAGTTTGTAACCTAGAGTTACCGTGGAGATCACCCATCTGTCCTGAAAATCTTCCTGCCAGAGCTTTGAGAACTGTAGCAGTCTTCCCCCCACCCGAGCGAGCGGGGGCGCTCCTTCATAAAGAGGCTTTAGCGTCTTGTCTAGTAGGCTTCTCCCTCAGGACTTCTTTTGTCCCTGGGGTCGACTCTGAAATTTATTTCTTGAGCCTGGCGGAGGAGGCCGTTGCAACTGCCTGGAGGCTGATGCTCCTGGCACTGGAGAAAGAGCCCGTTTAAAAGAGGGACGCTTACTCCTTTTCTTAACTGGTAAGAGTGTGCTGTTCCCACTAGAGATCTTTTGGATATAATTGTCCAAATCCTCTCCAAACAGTGTCAGGTATATTATTCCTGCGCTACCATGCGGCAATAAAAGTGGTGAGGGGGGAAAAGCAGCTTGCACCGAATGGGGTCCAACCTGGCCCCTGATACGGACATAAGCTCACAAGTGGGAATGGTGCTGCGCTAATCCTTATATACACACCGGTGCATAGGTGCAATCATGCTAAGGTATTACTGGCTGGGAGGCAAATCGCCTACACTCAGTATACTATATAATATTAAACTTAAACAGACAATAAAGATATACACGTGCTGTGCTCGATTAGGAAAAAATTTTACATTGATAAAAATGGGTGGAGATAGTCAAACTACACATAAATAGTACTAAATGAAAATATTGACATAAGTGTATAAATTATGCAGTGTAAGCACTTCACCTGTAGTGCAAAAAATAAATAAATAAAAATCTGGAGCATAAATCACATAAAAACAGAATAGACCACAAAGGTGCAATGTTACAATGGATGTCCGGAGAGATCACAATGTCTGTGACGGATGTAATAAAGTGTCCATTGTCCACACAATTGTATAAAAACAATATTAAAGTTCAAAGAAAAACTGACTTGTGCAGCAGCAAACAGCTCCAATGCTTCATCAAACGTGCCAGACAGTGAGAAAGTGCAGGCAGCAGCTAGATTCTAGCATCACTTGCCTAAATAGGTGGAGAATGTGAAGTATATAAACCAGTACTCTTCATGCAACAATCCTACACTGGAAGGTAATGGCCCCTTACCTCATTACACTGAGGTTACAGCATAAGGCAATCAGCGCTTGTGGTATCTCCTGTGGGGGTAGGTCCTGGGTCCCGGACTGTCATTCAGTATACCTCAGATCCACAGGGGCATAGCAGCCAAAGGAGAGACAAGGATGCCATATAGTGTAGTATTTTAAAATGTTTAGGGCTTTATTCATAAATCGTCACCGCTCATGACTTCATCTGATGTCACGAGCAGTGACGTAACGCATAGGGCGTGGCGGAGAGCAGACGTAAACCGGAAGTCACATAAGGAGGCGCCTCAGACGCCGCTCTTTCTGTTCAATGCGATTTTAAAGTTTTTTAAATGTAAGAGACCACTTTTGAGACATTAATAAACCAGTTACATCTAACATACTACACCATTGGAGGCTTCTTTCTTCTCCCTCCCCCTCTTTCATCCCACCGGGCTGACGGAGCCCAGGTGGGAAATCTTTCCAATAGGTATATTCCTACACATATCGAGAAGACAATTCAGCCATCAACAGATGCCAAATCCAGAACACCATCACGCTATATTATACAGTGCCTACCAAAAGATATCCATCGATGCCTGTATTCACCAATCTTAAGGTGAGAGTTCTGAGAGCCTGTTAAGATCGGGACTTTCTACATATTATCTACGTATTTTTCCCATACATTGGACACAAGCTGATTCACTTTGTCACTATGAACTCTATATTTTGATATTCATCGTATATCACGTCACTGGCATACTATTCATTTATTTTATGCAATTGTTTTCTATCTTTCACTATATGTATTAATCGCAGTTCACAGTATAAGGTGATAGATTTGATGCGCGAAATCTCTTCATTTCCATGATTAAGGCCATTAGTCTTTCCTCTAATCCATTAATGGTCGAGGAAAAAACCTCCTGCATAATGTATACAGGGGCTGAAGTGCCAGAACCAGATGCAGCCCCTGACCCCGACGGCTCACCCTGGCCAGCCATCCCAGGTCCTTCGGGGGGGAAGGTGCTGCAGAATGGGGGTCCTCAGAGCCTGAGGGAGATCCCCTAGAGCCTCTGGTTTTCGGGGTATTTGTACCTCTTCTACCCATAGTGTAAAGCAACAAAGGTGGAGGTACCACAAAAAAACACTGACTGCTGAGCGATGTAGTTCAGCAACTGCCGCTGCTATCAATGCCCAGTCTGCTGTTTTACGTAAATGTTGCCTGGGAGAATGCCTGTGTCCCACCTCACATGCGCCCATCAGCTCTGTGTCCCTCCATAGGTTGTGTGCACCTGAAAGAGAGTGCATTTTATAGCTTGTGTAGTTAGTGATGTGGGCGTCTAATCACGCCGGACTTTGCGTTAATGCTCCGCCCCCCCTCCTCCGACCACCCCTCCCGCCCCCCCTAGTTTTTTTCAAAAACGTGTGCTTTCCCGCGCGAGCCGAGGCTCCGATCCTCGGGACAAGCATCGAGGGGAGGCTGGGGTGGAGGAGAGAGAAGGGCCAGTGGATGGGGAACCTGCCGAAAATGCGGTAGCGCCGGCAGTGGTGCGATATACTACCGCTGTTTGATTCAGGCCTAAATTATGGGGGGAAGTATCCCTAAGGAGAGAACCCCCCAACCCATCCTACCTGGAGCCCGGCTGGAGGAGCATACAGCATGGACACTGAGTCAGACAGAACAAGCATGAAAAGGTAAGTGCTCTTGACAGCCCCCGGTGGCGACAATAGGCATAGCATACATTTACTTAAAGGAGAAAACCTACTAGAATTAAAAAATTCCTGAGGAGTCTCCCTTACCTTATCCAGCTGCAGGGTTCTGTTATACAGACCCAATCTTCACCTCTCACGGTGGGCTCCGTTTGAAAAAACCTTCAGACATTGGGGCCCCCTTGAATAGGAGGATCCGCAGTTCTGGCCCCGTAAAGCACCCCGCCAGGGATATGGCTGAAAAAGCAAATACTGGATCCCGGGGTCCAGCTCTGTAAAAAGAGAAGCGTTACAGGTAAAACCTCGATTCTTCGGACACGAGGCCTGGGTACCATCCAATCTGGCCTTGAAAAGCACTTTGGATGGATCCGGTTGCATGGCTTGCCCCAGTGTAGGATATTCCTTTGGAGCTCAGCACAGCACATCTTATTCATGACCAACACCTAAGACACTGGCGAATAAACTGAGGTATCCCCAGTAAGGGGAGAGGTTATATAGGGGGTTGAACTTCCTGTCTAAGGTGTGACCAGTGTCCAATCACCTTGTGATACCCATATAACCATCAGTAATTACTGAGGTGTCCCGTGATGTACGAGAAAGAAAGATATGTTTCACTAAATGCAATGGGGTGGATTTATTAAATGTAATGGGGTTGAGTAACTAAAGGCACATAGACTAAGGACTTTGCAAGTGCAGTTACTCCAAACCTTAGTAAATGTGGGGGAGCTCTGCTGACTTCCACCATCCAATCATGTGCAAGCAAAAATGCTATTTTTTTTCCTTGCATGCGATTGGGTATGCTTTGTAAAGTGAAGCTTTACATTATTTACTTTTTTTTGGTGGTATTTATTCACCACTGGGTTTTTTTTTAATGATGCTAAATAAACAAAAAATTACCAAAAATTTTGAAAAAAAAATGGTTTTCCTTAGTTTCTGTTATAAAATGTTGCAAACAGGTAATTTGTCTCCTTCACTGATGTGAGGTGATGAGGCTGCACAATGGACACTGATAGGCTGCATTGATGGGCATTTATTTCCTTCTGTGAATTGAGTTTAACCCCTTTTCATGCAGTAATTACTGACAGGTTTGAGTGTTTTGCGGTAAATACCACAAAAAGGTATGGTGAATTGACAATTTTAGGATCACATGTGATATTTAGAAAAAATGTGTGCCGATACCTATATACAGAATGCAAGATGCTTTTGTGAATGGAACCCTATGTCTTTTATCTGTAATAAAAGTTTCCCATTTCCTGTCTGCAGTTAAGCAGCAACACCCTGTGCACTGTCTGTTCTTTAGGGCTACATACAGAACTTCGAACACCAAAAGACAGGAACAGTTACAGTCCGATTATATTACAAACCTGATATTTGAGTCGTTATTAATTTAGCTATAGATTGAGGATACATCTTACTAACCTTTAGCCCTGATGGACCTAGAGAGCCAGGTAGACCAGGAACTCCTTGTCCTCCAATTTCACCCTGCATATAGATATAAATATAACTTTACATATGTGCTTGGCTGGTGATATATGGATTTTTAGTAACAGTTGGTAAAAAGCTGTTTGAGGATGGTCCATTTGTCAAACAGGACAAAAACATTGTTTAAATTTCTTCTACAAAACTGAAAAAGTATGTACTTTTACATGTAAACACTACTACAGCAGTTTGCTCATAGGCACAGACAATTAGCTTTCAGGCATACATTCTGAAAGTCATTAAATAACACGCAGCTATGGAAAAGTCCAGAAAAAATGATTAGGTCTGAAAGGATAGGATAAAATGTAAAAATGATCAAATTTATACCAGAAGAAAATATAACTTTGAAATGGATCTTGGATGTGTTGGTGCATGACTTTAATTGGTGCTGTTACAGTCATGCACCAATAATTCTCTGCTAAAGCCTTGTCTTAAAACGTTCCCTCATTTTTTCATGTTTGCAGAGATAAATCTGAAGTTTAGTTCATTGTTTCTTGACCTCTTCCTCACTGCAGAAAGCCTGTCAGACTGCCATCGCTTATTACATTCACTTTTTGGAAATATATTTTACAGTCTCAGGTTGTTGCACAGAAGTATAAGGGCTCCTGCACATGTTAATCACAGACAAGAAGCTTTTAACTTTCCAGATTACAAAGCAGTTCCATTAAAGTGTCCACATGCATTACACTCTGTGGCCCCATCTATTAAAAATGCTGAGCCAAAATTAATAGAAAATAGACTGCAGTGAATTACTAGAAGCTATAGACCCACTGGGAGCTATTCTCTAAAATCCAAATTTATCATATACATTTGGAGGTGGTCCATCATCGTCAAGCCTTGAAGTTTGACCAAGGATGAGGAATAATGTGGTGCATAACTTGTTAGCACGTGGACATTTTATCTTGTATGATTATGAAAACATAAATAGGGCTGTGATTATTAATCATACTATAATCTGTGAGCCAGCTCTATTATTATAAGCGTACCCATCTGTATTGAGTCTACTGTATAGTTGTTATGATATGTAGCACCCACCCAGATAGACTGCTAGGTTTGGTTAGGCATATTTAGTTATGTGGCTCTCCTGCAATCAGCAGGGCAGCATGTGATTACTTTGGGCTGCTCTGGGCTCTGCAGACTGAGTTTTATTGCCCGCCCCTGTCTTCTGGAGCCTTCCAGAATGTAGTGGGTTGGAGATTAAAATGAGCACCCTGAATATTTATACAGCACTAGCCAATTGCTGGGGAGGTGTGCCCAGATGGTTATTGGCGAGTGCATAAATAGTTTGAAGACTCAGAGAGCAGGGTTTTACCTCAGGAGGAGCAGTTCCAAGCCAGAAGGGCTGCTGTCCTTCCTGGCAGTCCAGTTGAAGATCCTACTTGTCTCATTGAGGTCCCAGCTGTGCATAGCTGAGGGGCCTATTCTGCTGCTAATTCTTTAAGAGCTGGAAGAGGCATTTCACAGAGGATCCAGTCTGGAGGCTCCACCGAGGAAACTGCCTGCCTGAATCTGTAGGGAGACATACAAGTCCCAGGGACACTGTGAGAGAGGGATCCTAGTGACTGTTGCTGCTGTTAACCCCTGGTGCACTAAGTTTAAGGCTTGCTTGGTCTAGAACATTGCTAATGGTGTACCAGTGCTGTCCATTTTATGTCCTACTGCTAAAAGGACTGTGTTAAGAAGTAGCTGCAAAGGGAAGGGATTCCTAATTTTCCTTTTCAGTGTTCTGGAGTATCCCACAGCTTCCCTAAGCCCCATCCAAGGTATTCTGCAATAAAGGCAACCCCTAGACCATTTACCGAGCCAGGGATGTGAATGTTGCTGCCGCTGTACTAGTGGGAAAAGAAGATGGGGCACAAAGCAGCAGCCCTTGCGGGGGTACTGCTACAGATATATGGCTAGTTGTTCACATTATAGCAACTTCTATTATCTGGAGGCAAGGGAAGTTAGTTGAATTGTGACCATGATAACTTGAAACATCATAAAATACCATTATCAATATTATGTAAACTGTTAATCTCTATGTTCTCCATTGGCTCACTTTGCTGAGTAAGTAAAACTGAATTGGGAAATTACTGTTCATTTATACTGTTCTACTATGAGTGATTGCTTTCTTTTAAAAATGGGGAGATAATCCAGTCAAAGCTTTGTATTATTATATCCTACTTCTACTTGAACATGTTTTTCAAAAATAGGGAATGGGAAAAAGATTTAAACAATATGAAATGATTTCATTAATAAAACATGCAAACATAAAGGTAGAGTGAACTGTTACTTGGAATTTAGCATTGTATCTTACATAAGTTACTTAAAGAGTAACTCCACTTTTGTTGAGAAAAAAAAAAACATTCCCATTTGGGTGATCATTGTACATTACAAAGACTTCTAACAAACTTTGTTGCAGATTCCTACCTTTTGTTGTTCTGAAGAAATCACTGTGTATTTGTCCATGTGGAAAGTTAAACGAATGGGAGTGGTTTCATAATTATAAATCAGCTGCTGCACTTGCTGGGCTCTAATGAGGAAAATTGCAGGGTCTGCATTCCTTTACACATTCTGTGTACAGAACATCTCCAGGTAGCCATATTGCATTGCATTTTACAGACAATTACAGAGCAGTTTCAATTGTATATGCTATATTATTTATTTATTTTATTTGCTATTTTTTCTTGCTTTAATGCCAATTATCAATTATATTTAGCTCCTGTGTTTAAAATAGGCTCCTACTAAAACCCCATGGAAAGATAACATATATTTTCAGTACCTACTGATGTTTTTGGACAATACTGAGTCATAAGCACAGCAGATATTCCGTCTTATACTAAAAACAATTATTCTTGACTGGATTTCCACTCCAAATCAACCCTGAATCCAGTGTAAATAAGACAAAATATGCTTACCTTTGCACCTTTTAAGCCAAGTTCACCTGGTTTCCCGGGGTATCCTTGCATTCCCTGAGAAATAAAGCATGCCTATTTTAGTATACTGAGATACAGACATCAAAAAAACTTCCAATGGTTCTTATGCTGCGTACATACGACCATTTTTTTCGTCAGAATAAACTATGACGTTTTTTCCGACGGAGTTCCGCTGCAACGGACTTGCCTACACACGATCACACAAAAATCTGATCGTTTAGAACGCGATGACGTACGACGGGACTAGAAAAAGGAAGTTCAATAGTCAGTAGCCAATAGCTGTCCTTGTGTCGTTTTTGGTCCGTCGGAATAGCATACAGACGAACGGTTTTCCTGATAGGAATTGATTCCGCCGGAAAGATTTAAAACATGTTCTATTTCTAGGTCCGTTAGAATTTTCAAAATAAAAAGTCCGATGAAGCCCACACACAATCGGAATATCCAATGGGATGATTCCGTCAGACCTTTCCTGCCAGAAAGTCTGGTCGTGTGTACGCGGCATTACATTTTACCTATCTATAAGAAAGATAGCTTTTGTTCTCTATTGTCCCCATTGGAGAGATTTCCCGCAATTTTCCTTTTTGTCTGACACTTGTTAAATAGACAGCAAATTGAAGTAAGGAAGGTATCCCAAGTGAAAACTCAGGGAGCAATAAAAACTTGAGAGATTCTGATCCTGCTCTATCAAAAGGTAAAATAGATTGTTTTTCAGAAGTTGGGCTTTTTTGAACAGTGCAAAATTATTTGCAAAATAAATCACATCTGCCTTCTCTATAAATTGTGCCTTTTGTGAGATTAATATACTTCTTGTCTTGTATTTTCTTTTAACATCTCTGCAAAATACATAGATCCTATTACTCAGATTTTAACTTTTGTCAAGGGTGTTGTACTCTTACACACATTTGTATAATGTCAAACTGTGTTTTGTAACTATTCTACAGTTTATAAGATGAATAAAGAAGGTTTAGAGGACGTGCACTTGCCCAGAACATTAGAAAACTGATGGAAATCATAGGCGTGCGCACAGGGTGTGCCGAGTGTGCCTGGGCACACCCTAATCATGCCGCGTACCAGTAGCATAGGTTGGCTGTGTGTGTCATGGCTGCGTGACTCTGACATTCTCACAGAGCCCAGCCAGCACAGTCTCCTCCCCCCCTTCGCAGGCGAGGAGAAATATTCAATATACTCCTGCTTTTGCCCCCCTTGTGCCCTGTGCTGCTCCTGTAAAGGGGTAGTGTGGATGGAAACTTTGAAATAGAGCAGCCGGCAGCTCCTGTTCATGAAGACTCTGCCTGAGCCTCCAGGAACTGTGACTGTGAGTTAACACTGTGATCGAGCTATCCCCCCTCCTCCCTCCCTTCCTTCTGTCTCCAATATCTCTCACCCTCATCTCTTTCCCTTATATGCTCTCCATCCCCCTCTTTTTATTTTGTCATTATGAAGTAACTGATCAGAAACTGTATATGAAGGTAACAATTCTAATAAATCAAAGACAATTTCTAGCCAGTGCAACAAATTTCCAATATACAGTACTTCACATGATTTGGATGGTCACACAGAGCTTTTTCTAATAGTAATACCATATACAGTTCAGAGGTGGAAAAACTTGGTATTGTACATTGAAAAGCAGGCTTTCTATAAGCCTGTTAGATTTTACAGATTTGCAGGTATATGTGTTTTGTGCTCAGGGCTGGTTCACACCACACTTTTTTTGAGATCTATATGTGTTTCTGAATGCACATGTTTGATGCGGTTTCAATGCATTCCAGTGTGTTTAGATGTGTTCTGACCCTATTTTCTGCACATGAGATACCTAAAGAGAGCAACTGAAATAAGGTGGAGTTTGAGGTGAATTTCTACACTTAGGTGGAGGGCATTGTTAAACCCAGAGACTGATAGACTTAAAGTGACAAAGGGAATAGTATTGCACATCTAATTGCTGTGGACATTGATATCAAATATATACAGAATGCATGGCGGCTGGCGATATAGCAATGCCCTATGGGTCACCCCCCCCTGGGTCACCCCCCCCACCCCCCCATTGGTCGGTCGGTCACACAGCTGTCAGGTCAGGCTCAGTACAGTACTCACATCGGGGACTGTTGCTCCTCTCTGCCCATACTCAGCTCTGATCAGCAGCTCCTCCTTCGTACAGCTCCGTGGCCACAAAACTCTCCAGCAGCCTGTCTCCAGCAGTCTGATTTGTGACATGCCCACCAGGTGGAACTCAACGTTGGCAATGCTGCAGTGGCTGCACATGCAGCAGAGGGCCATCAACAGGTACTTGTATGAGTATGGCACAAGGACAGGCTCAGGGGAGCTCAGCTTTTTTACCCCACGCCAATAGCTGCTTTAGGTGGGTGTGGGATAGGCTTCCCTGAATAAATTAGTTTTCAGCTATCTCCTAAAGGTGGACAGGGTAGAGGCTGAATGGTAATACCGGGGCAGGGAGTTCCAGAGGATGGGAGAGGCTCTAGTGAAGTTCTGTAGGTGAGCCTGGGAGGAGGTAACAAGGGAGCTAGAGAGACGGAGGTCCTGGGAAGAGTGGAGGGCGTGATTTGGGCAATCTCTGCAGATGAGGTTGGTGAACTAGCTGTGGGTGATGGTGTGGATGGCCTTGTATGTTGTGGTTAGTATTTTGAATTTTATACGGTGGGGTAGTGGAAGCCAGTGAAGGGATTGGCATAGAGGGGCAGCAGTTACAGATCGGTTAGTGAGGTGTATGAGTCTAGCAGCAGCATTCATAATGGACTGAAGGGGAGATAGCCTGTGTAAGGGTAGGCCATTAAGGAGAGTTGCAGAAATAACCAAAGAGTGAATAGGTTACTTTGTGGTGTCGTTAGTCAGGAAGGGGTGAATTCTGGAGATGTTACAGAGGTTAAGGCAGCAAGATTTAGCCAGTGATTGGATGTGGGGGCTGAAGGAGAGGTCAGAGTCAAGGATTACACCCAGCACCCTGGCATGTGTGAAGGAACCAATGGTTGTGCTGTTGTCATGGGGCGGGGACTGGGAAGGAGGAAATATAACAAGCTCAGTTTTAGAAAGATTGAGTTGGAGAAAGTGGTGTCACATCCATACCGATATGTCATTCAGTTAGTTTGTGATCCGTGAGGAGCGGAGGAGATGGAGTTGTAAGTGACACATAAAGTGCACTAAAATACAGTGCTTTGCAAAAGTATTCACCCCCTTGGCATTTTTTTCATGTTTTGTTGCCTTACAACCTGGAATTAACATGGAATGTTTGAGGATTTGCATCATTTAATTTACAGAACATGCCCACAACTTTGAAGATTTTTTTTTTTATTGTGAAGCAAACAACAAATAGGACAAAATAACAGAAAAAGTCAATGTGCATAACTATTCACCCCCTAAAGTCAATACTTTGTAGAGCCACCTTTTGCGGCTATCACAGCTCCAAGGCGCTTTGGATAAGTCTATGAGCTTGCCACATCTTACCACTAGGATTTTTGCCCATTTCTCCTTGCAAAACTGCTCCAGCTCCTTCAAGTTGGATGGTTTGCGATTGTGAACAGCAATCTTTAAGTCTGACCACAGACTTTCTATTGGAATGAGGTCTGGGTTTTGACTAGGCCATTCTAACACATTTACATGCTTTCCTTTAAACCACTCAAGTGTTGCTTCAGCAGTGTGTTTGGGGTCATTGTCCTGCTGGAAGGTGGACCTCCGTCCTATCCTCAAATCACACACAGAGTGGTACAGGTTTTGCTCAAGAATATCCCTGTATTTAGCACCACCCAACTTTGCCTCAACTCTGACCAGTTACCCAGTCCTGACTGCTGAAAAACATCCCCACAGCATAATGCTGCCACCACCATGTTTCACTTTGGGGATGGTGTTCTTTGGGTGATGTGATGTGTTTGGTTTGCAGCAGACATAGCGTTTTCTTTGATGGCCAAAAAGTTCAATTTTAGTCTCATCAGACCAGAGAACCTTCCTCTATACATTTTGGGAGTCTCCCACATGTCTTTTCGCAAACTCAAAACGTGCCATTTTGTTTTTTGCTGAAAGTAATGGCTTTCTTCTGGCCACTCTGCCATAAAGCCCAATGCTATGGAGCGTACGGCTTATTGTAATCCTATGTACAGATACTCCAGTCTCTGCTGTGGAACTCTGCAGCTCATCCAGGGTTACCTTAGGTCTCTGCGCTGCCCCTCTGATTAATGCCTTCCTTGCCCAGTCCATGACTTTTGGAGTGCAGCCGTCTCTTGGCAGGTTTGCTGTTGTGTCATGTTCTTTCCAATTGGTTATGATAGATTTGATGGTGCTACTAGGGATCATCAAAGATTTGGATATTTTTTTTATAACCTAACCCTGACTTGTACTTCTCAAAAACATTGTCCCTTACTTGTTTGGAGAGTTCCTTGGTCTTCATGGCAGTGCTTGGTTAGTGGTGCCTCTTGCTTAGGTGTTGCAGCCTCTGGGGCCTTTCAAAAGGGTGTGTATATATATATTATTATTATTATTCAGGATTTTCTATAGCGCCAACAGTTTACGCAGCGCTTTACAATATAAAAGGGAGACAATACAGTTATAATACAATACAATACAATAGGATTAAGAGGGCCCTGCTCAGAAGAGCTTACAATATAATAGGGTGGGGCAGGTGGTACAAAAGGTTGTAACTGTGGGGAATGAGCTGGTGGAAGTGGTAGGAGATTAGTTGGAGACGTATATATATATATATATATATATATATATATATATATATATATATATATATATAAAATGACAGATCATGTGACACTTAGATTGCACACAGGTGGACATCATTTCACTAATTATGTGACTTCTGAACGTAATTGGTTGCACCAGAGATTTTTATGGGCTTCATATCAAAGGGGGCGAATACATATGCACATGCCAATTATAATTTTTTTATTTCTGAAAAATAGTGTTATTTATATATTTTTCTAATTTTACTTCACCAACTTAGACTATTGTGTTCTGATCCATCACATATAATTCAGATTAAAAAAACATTGAACTAAAGGCTGTAATGTAACAAAATAGGTAAAAAGCCAAGGGGGTAAATGTAGGGAATTCCACATCCTTGCCGCTCTTATGCCCCGTACACACGCTCGGACTTTGTTCGGACATTCTGACAACAAAATCCTAGGATTTTTTCCGACAGATGTTTGTCTTGCATACACACGGTCACACAAAGTTGTCGGAAAATCCGATCGTTCTAAACGCGGTGACGTAAAACACGTATGTCGGGACTATAAACAGGGCAGTGGCCAATAGCTTTCATCTCTTTATTTATTCTGAGCATGCGTGGCACTTTGTCCGTTGGATTTGTGTACACACGATCGGAATTTCCGACAACCGATTTTGTTGTCGGAAAATTTTTTAGCCTGCTCTCAAACTTTGTGTGGAAAATGTGTGATGGAGCCTACACACGGTCGGAATTTCCGACAACAAGGTCCTATCACACATTTTCCGTCGGAAAATCCGACCGTGTGTACTGGGCATTACAGTAAAGAACCCTCTACATAGTTTAAGGTTAAACCTCTTTTCTTCTAATCGTAATGAGTGGCCACGAGTCTTATTAAACTCTCTTCTGCAAAAAAGTTTTATCCCTATTGTGGGGTCACCAGTACAGTATTTGTAAATTGAAATCATATCCCCTCTCAAGCGTCTCTTCTCCAGAGAGAATAAGTTCAGTGCTTGCAACCTTTCCTCATAACTAAGATCCTCCAGACCCTTTATTAGCTTTGTTGCCCTTCTTTGTACTCGCTCCATTACCAGTACATCCTTCCTGAGGACTGGTGCCCAGAACTGGACAGCATACTCCAGGTGCGGCCGGACCAGAGCCTTGTAGAGTGGGAGAATTATCGTTTTATCTCTTGCGTTGATCCCCCTTTTAATGCATGCCAATATTCTGTTTGCTTTATTAGCAGCAGCTTGGCATTGCATGCCATTGCTGAGCCTATCATCTACTAGGACCCCCAGGTCCTTTTTCATCCTAGGTTCCCCCAGAGGTTTTCCCCCCAGTGTATAGATTGCATTCATATTTTTGCCACCCAAATGCATTATTTTACATTTTTCTACATTGAACCTCATTTGCCATGTAGTCGCCCACACCATTAATTTGTTCAGGTCTTTTTTCAAGGTTTCCACATTCTGCGGAGAAGTTATTGCCCTGCTTAGCTTAGTATTGTCTGCAAATACAGAGATTGAATTGTTTATCCCATCCTCCAGGTCGTGTATAAATAAATTAAATAGGATTGGTCCCAGCACAGAACCCTGGGGAACCCCACTACCCACCCCTGACCATTCTGAGTACTCCCCATTTATCAACACCCTCTGAACTCGCCCTTGTAGCCAGTTTTCAATCTATGTACTCACCCTATGGTCCATGCCAACGGACCTTATTTTGTACAGTAAACATTTATGGGGAACTGTGTCAAATGCTTTTGCAAAATCCAGATACACCACGTTTACAGGCCTTCCTTTATCTAGATGGCAACTCACCTCCTCATAGAAGGTTAATAGATTGGTTTGGCAAGAACGATTCTTCATGAATCCATGCTGATTACTGCTAATGATATCGTTCTTATTACTAAAATCTTGTATATAATCCCTTATCATCCCCTCCAAGAGTTTACATACTATTGATGTTAGGCTAACTGGTCTGTAATTCCCAGGGATGTATTTTGGGCCCTTTTTAAATATTGGTGCTACATTGGCTTTTCTCAAATCAGCTGGTACCATTCCAGTCAGTAGACTGTCTGTAAAAATTAGGAACAACGGTCTGGCAATCACTTGACTAAGTTCCCTAAGTACCCTCGGATGCAAGCCATCTGGTCCCGGTGATTTATTAATGTTAAGTTTCTCAAGTCTAATTTTAATTCTGTCCTCTGTTAACCATGGAGGTGCTTCCTGTGTTGTGTCATGAGGATAAACACTGCAGTTTTGGTTACTGAAGCCCCCCGATTCACTCGTGAAGACTGAGGAGAAGAATAAATTCAATACCTTTGCCATCTCCCCATCCTTTGTAACCAGGTGTCCTTCCTCGTTCTTTATGGGGCCAATATGGTCTGTCCTCCCTTTTTTACTGTTTACATACTTAAAGAATTTCTTGGGATTTTTTTTGCTCTCCTCCACTATGTGTCTTTCACGTTCTATCTTAGCCGTCCTAATTGCACCCTTACATTTCTTGTTGCATTCTTTATAAAGTCTAAATGCTGAGGATGATCCCTCAACCTTGTATTTTTTGAAGGCCTTCTTCTTTGCTTATATATGCATTTTTACATTGGAGTTAAGCCTTCCAGGATTTTTTAAATTTATTACCCAATGGGATACGTTGGCTAATGCCCTTATTTAATATGCTCATTAAAGCAAACCCATCTCTCCTCCGTATTCTTTGTTCCTAATATTTTATCCCAATTTATGCCTTTTAGCAAGGTTTGTAGTTTAGGGAAGTTGGCTCTTTTGAAATTCAGTGTCTTTGTGTTCCCTTTATGTTTCCTATTTGTGTGATTTATACTGAAACGAATTGACCTGTGATCGCTGTTACCTAAATTGCCCCGTATTTCCACATCCGTGGTTAGGTCTGTATTGTTGGTAATCAGTAGATCCAGTAATGTTTTATTTCTAGTTGGTGCGTCTACCATCTGACCCATAAAATTGTCCTGCAAGACATTAAGGAACTGGCGAGCCTTAAATGAATGCGCGGTTCCCTCCGCCCAGTCTATGTCTGGATAATTAAAATCCCCCATTATGATAACACTTCCCATCCTTGCTGCTAATCCAATTTGTGATAGGAGATCCGTCTCCACTTCCTCCCTCAGGTTAGGGGGCCTATAGCATACTCCCAGTATTATTTTCCCCTTAGCTTCATCCCTTTGGAGCTCTACCCATAAGGATTCCACCTCCTCTCTAGCTCCCTCAGTGATGTCATCTCTCACATTCGCTTGTACATTATTCTTGATATATAGGCATACCCCTCCCCCTTTTTTACCCTCTCTATCCTTGCGGTATAGGATATACCCTTGAATGTTTGCCAGCCAATCATGAGAGCTGTTGAACCAGGTCTCTGAAATTCCCACAAAATCCAAATCCTCCTTGTACAACAGTATCTCTAGTTCACCCATCTTGTCCGCCATGCTCCTGGCATTGGTGAACATGCCACATAGTTTAGACCGGTCGCATATTGTCCTCATATTGGGTGTTTCGAGATTGCAACTAGGACTTGCTACTATACTCACCTTGTGTTTTTGTGCTTTGGTTAACCTACCACTAATGCCCCCAATACTACCCTCTGGAATATCTTCTGCGCTGGCTATCTCTGTCTCTGGACCCCCCCCCCTCATCGCCTAGTTTAAAAACCCCTCTAACTTTTTGGCCATCTTCATTCCCAGCAGATCTGCACCCTCCTCATTTAGATGCAGTCCGTCCCTTCTATAGTACCGGTTACCGACTGAGAAGTCGGCCCAGTCCTCCAGGAACCCAAACCCCTCCTTGCTACACCAGCTCTTCAGCCACTTGTTTACTTCCCTAATCTCTCTCTGCCTTTCTGGTGTGGCTCGATGTACCGGTAGTATTCCTGAGAATACTACCTTGGAGGTCCTTTTCCTCAATTTAGCTCCTAAATCCTTAAAGTCGTTCTTTAGGACACTCCATCTGCCTCTGACTTTGTCATTGGTGCCAACGTGCACCATGACAGCCGGGTCTTTCCCAGCCCCTCCCAGTAATCTGTCCACAAGATCCGTGATGTGCCGAACCCGAGCGCCCGGTAGACAACATATTGTTCGGCACTTCAGGTCTTGGTTACAGATTGCCCTCTCTGTCCTTCTAAGAATTGAGTCCCCTACCACCAGAATCTGTCTTTCCTTTCCCTTTGCTGCCCCCCCACTCTCACTGGAGGAGTTCTTCCCCTGGCAGCTAGGAGAGTCCCTCAGCTCCAGCAGTGCTGGTCCCTGACTGGTTTCACCAATGTCACTCAATGGAGCGTACTTATTGGGATGCTCCAGTCCTGGATCGGCCTCCCTGGCACTTCCCTCTCTACCCCTCCTGACTGTCACCCATCTACTCTTTGCTAGTGCCTGCACCTCTTTGTCTCCACCCGCCTCTGTGCTGGCCCCTGCCGGCACCTCCGTGTACGTTCCTGGCTCTCCTTTAGTATGGAGGGACTTCTCAGTGCTGACAGTTGCTTCCCCAGGAAAACAATGTGCTTACATTTTGCACAGCAGTATTCGCCCTCGATTGGATGATCAAGGAACGCATACATGCAGCAAGATGTACAAAGAGTTGCCTCTCCACACCTGACGGGCATCGTACCTATTAAATTTAGTGAGGATTTGGGGATTTTACCCTGTCCAAATTACCTAACAGCTAGCTTCCTGGCACTAATACTCAAGACAATACGCAGGTACACAACAAGACAATACCCAGGTACTCACAGACCTACGTGCAATCGCAGAACAGTCGCAGACCTACGTGCACTCGCAATACTCAAGTATACAGTACACAATACACAAGTACTAACGATCCACACACACTACTCAGAAAACACTCAGGTACTCACACTACACAGGTACTATGACCCCTGTTCTAACCTCCTGTTTTAAACTCTGGTTTTTAACTCACCACTTATACCAGTTCCACTTACACAGAGTTCCACAGCCTCAGACTGAGCATGCTCAGAATGAGTCCTACACACAGTTATATAGGCACCTGTGAGCAATTAACCACCCCCCTTAATTGATAGCCTGAAGGAACCAGAGAAAAAAAAAAAAAGCTATTTAAAAAGTGACAGAAAAAGGTGATTGAAAAACTAAAAGGAAAAGTCCCAAAAATGCAACCCAGCAAACAAACAGCAAAACTTGTTCACTCTCCCTCTGGTTTTTAACTCACCACTTATACCAGTTCCACTAACACAGAGTTCCACAGCCTCAGACCGAGCACCAAACTGAGCCTCAGACTGAACAGGTGGTCAACTGTGTCAAAGCGAGGTTCAAGAGTATGAGTATGGAGTACTGACCATTGGTTTTAGCAGTTAGTAGGTCGTTGGTGAGTTTTAGTAGGGAAGTTTCAGTGAAATGTTGTGGGCGGAAGTCGGACTTTAGGGGATCAAGAAGGTTGTTGTCAGTGAGGTAGCAACTCATTTGGTTGTGGACAAGGCGTTCAATGAGCTTGGAGGCAAACAGGAGCAGGTAGATGTTAAGTTATTCAAACAGGTGGGGTCTAGTTAAGGTTTTTTAAGTACAGGGTGACCAGTGCATTTTTGAGGGGGGAGGGTAAGGTACCAGAGGAGAGGTTGAAGATAGGTGGGTTATGGAGTTTAGGATAGAGTATGAAGGTAATTGTATGGGGACAGGGTCCAAGGGACAGGTGGTGAGGTGGGCCATGGAGAGGAGTTTGTCAACTTCCTCGGTGGTAACAGGACAGAAGGAGGAGAGAGTAATGAGTGCGGCGTTGGACCTGATGTGTTGGTTAGGGGAGGTAGTTGGATGCTGGATATCTCCTCGCAAATTGTGTCAATTTTGCTTTTGAAATGGTTGGCAATCTCCTGAGTGGTAAGCAAGTTGGTGGGTGGGGGCAGTGGAGGGTGAAGTAAGGAATTAAGGGTAGAAAAGAGTTGACAAGGTTTGGATGAGAGGGTTTTCATGAGAGAGTTGTAGTAGGTTTGTTTATCAGTGTGGAGGCAGGAGTTGTATTTGAGAAGGGCAGATTTGTAGAGGGTAAAGTCTTGCAGGGATTTAGATTTATGCCACGCTTGCTCAAGAGCATGGCTGCATCTCTTGAGACTTCTGGTGTCATCTGTTTGCCAGAGTTGTGGCAGGTGAGGCCTGGTTCTGCGTGTAGAAAGAGGAGCAAGTGCTGGAGGCCGATAAATTGCTGCAATAATCAGACAAACTGGAGAGAAAAGGCGAATGCAGTGCACTTCGAAAGAGCAGGGAGAAAGAGAGGGAGGTGGGGGAAGAACCGGGAAGGTGAATTGTGAGGAGAAGTCCGAAGTCGCATCTTTTTCATCCACTGGGTCTGGGTGAGTGTGTCCAGAGGAGTCCACTGTGTCAGGGCTGGACTCAGCCCTTCCTTCTCTGAGCTGGCCACTCAGCTGTTGGCTAATTGGCAGCTCCCATCTCTCTCCACATTTACCCAGCTGTTGTTGATTCTGCTCGTCAGTCCTGCCTACTTAAAGTCATCCAGCTCACTTGATCTCTGCCTTCACCTTTGTCAACATCACAGAGACTTTCTCCTGCGTTCCTGTTGAAGACTTGCTTGGCTGACGTCCCTTCTGGCTGCTGATCCTGCTTGCTGTACTACTATGTCTATCTCTGGCTCTCTGACATTTGGTTGGCTGACTTCCCGATCTGGTTACTGAACTCTGGCTTGTTTTGACTGTGCTTACTCTGTTTACCTTATTATTATTATTAAACAAGTGTGATTTAACTATACTTCTGCCTTGGGCTGATTCATGGTTCCTGATACACTGGGGGAGAGGGCAACTGGAGAGGTAGTGTCAAATTCCTGTAGCCAAGTTTTGGTAATAGCAAATAGATTAAGGGAGTTGGTGAGCAAAAAGTAGTTGACAGAGGTGAGTTTGTTGAAGACTGAGCGGGCATTCCAGAGGGCACACAAAAGGGGGTGGGCTGACTCATGGAATCAGGGAAATTGGAATAAGAAAGTGGGCGTTATGGCTACTGTTGGAGGAGGTAAACTGGCAATTTTGGGGGTAGGAATTGGCTGGAGGTGAGCCAGGGTTTGGTGCGGTGTCCCCAGACATTAGGAGTAGTAGGAGGGTGAGGGTGGTAAGGTGGGAGTGGGATTTATATGAGGGCAGACACTGTAGTGGAGTGGAAGTGTTGACATCGCGTGGGCTTAGAATGAGCAGGAGGTGATAAGTGCTGTAATATTGAGTGGGCAGAAGTGAGGGAGATATGTACAGGTTGCGGGCTGGAGGGGGGGAAAAGAAATTAGAGTTTGAGGAGAGGGGATGTTGTAGCAAAGAAGTTTAGTATGAGCATGTTGAAGGGTGGAGAGGGGAATAGAGAGAAGGCTGAGGGAAGTTAGAATGAGGAAAGGAAACTTCCTGGCAAATTGGTGTGTAGAATACTTGTCACCGGAGCGACACTTTGCACCAGGAGTGCCCAGCCAAGCCCTCGCCAGCCATCCCAAAAATTGAACTAGATTTATACTGGGATGATGTGGGAGGGAGATTGACAATTATTCAATTAGGAGCTGATAAAACCAGGTTCATAGGGATGGTGAGGGTTTACAACTGACCTGGACAGAGTGCAACGCAAGAGGGGGCAACAGGATAACGTTAAATGTTTGATCTTGTCCAAGGTAGCGTAATACAAAGTAAGTGTCACATTAAATAAGACATTAATGTTAATAACATCATATTGAACATACCTGTGTGGCTGATACACCAATGTTAAAAAAAAAAAGACTAGAAAAACGTAAGCCTAGTACTACGCACCAAATGTCGCGTGGCATCGGCCAGTTCAATAAAAACCATCTGACATTTGGCCCTTGTGTACGCCACCTTTTTGGACAGAAGCTGGCCATTCAACCGGCTTCTATTGAAGAGTCATGACCAAAAAAGGTCTGCCAAACTGCTCCTGATCAGTGCTCTCAGCCAATGGCTGAAAGCGTTGACCAGAGTGCTCTGGCTGAGGGGGCCCCTCTTCCTGTCAGAACACAATAGCACAGGAGGGGAGATAGCTGTACTAACATCAGATTGTTAGTACAACAGCTCCGACTTGAGTTGTCAGGTTTTTTTCGTTCAACCCAAAAAAAAAATTAGTAGTGTGTACGAGGCTTAAATGTGAACAAAATACCTGGACTGGATGGCTCACACCCAAGAGTTCTCAAAGCCATGTTAAAGCTGGTCCAATATTTCCAATTTCTAACCACTTAAGGTCCACCGTATAGCAGTTCTACGTATACAGTGCCTTGAAAAAGTATTCATGCCCCTTGAAATTTTCCAAATTTTGTCATGTTACTACCAAAAATGTAAATGTATTTTATTGGGATTTTATGTGATAGACCAAAACAAAGTGGCAAATAATTGTGAAGTGTAGAGATGATAAATGGTTTTCAAATTTTTTTTACAAATAAACATCTGAAAAGTGTGGCGGGCATTTTTTTCAGCCCCTCTGGGTAAATACTTTGTAGAACCACCTTTCATGTCATCCACAGCTGCAAGTCTTTTGGGTATATATCTACCAGCTTTGTACATCTAGAGAGTGACATTTTTTCCCATTATTCTTTACAAAATAGTTTAAGCTCTGTGAGATTGGAAGGAGAGTGACTGTGAACAGCAATTTTCATGTCTTGCCACAGATTTTCAATTGGGTTTAGGTGTGGACTTTGACTGGGCCATTCTAATGCCCTGTACACACGGTCGGATTTTCCGATGGAAAATGTCCGATCGTAGCATGTTGTCGGCATTCCGACCGTGTGTGTGCTCCATCGGACATTTTCCATCGGATTTTCCGACACACAAAGTTTGAGAGCGGGCCATGAAATTTTCCGACAACAAAATCCGATCGCGTCAATTCCGACCGTGTGTGGCCAGTTCCGACGCACAATGTGCCACGCATGCTCAGAAGAAATTCCGAGACGGAACAGCTCGGTCTGGTAAAATTAGCGTTCGCAATGGATACAGCACTTTCGTCACGGTGCAATGTAAAAAATGGTTTAATACAGCACACTCTCTTCTTCTTTATAATGTGAGAAGAATGAATTAGTTTTGCTGCTCATATTCACACAGACTTCTCACAAACTTCTTTCTTTATTATTTATCGGGACTCCCTCAATATATTTGGATTTGTCACATCTGACAAAATAATTTTTGGGTTGTTTTCTTCTTTTTTTTTTTTTTTTTTAAAGGCTGTTTTTTTTTTTTTTTTTTTTTAGGTTTGTATTTTTTCAAGGCTGATCTTTGTTTTATTTTATTTTTAGTTTTACTCCATAATATTTTTGAGTGTGTTTTGTGTGTCAAGTTACCACAACACCATTGATATCTTATATTATTTAATCTCAAGGAGATTGTTTGGTGTTGGTGTCCCTTGTTAATTTCACATTGTACTTTAGAAATGTACCTGCCTCCTCACAAACAAACTGTCCTTTTTGAAGGAAAAAACACATAGGAGAGTATAATTGAAACAAAAAATCCTTTATTAAGGGCTCAGAACCAAACAAAGAGGTAGGCAATGCTGGAGAAACAGCTGAAATTAGCGAATCCTTGGACCCCCAGGGCAGACATCAATTCTTTAACATCAAAATTGGTGGCCTGAGGAGTCCATATGTAAGGGAGTGCAGTCTGGTCCAGAAGTCCCAGAGATCCGGAAAGCAGCAGATGACATCTGTGTTCCCAGGCTGTGGTACTACAAGAGGCTGCATCTTTTGCCAGACCAGACTGGACCCAGGGTCATCACTTTCTGGTCTTCTTTCCATGCTTCCTTCCTGGCTGTGGCTCTGGTGTTCGAGATGTGGCAGGAGGAGGAGGAGGACCTGGAGGAGGAGGAGGACTAGTAGGACCTAGAGGAGGAGGAGGAGGAGTAGGACCTGGAGGAGGAGGAGGACCATGTGTGAGGTCACAAATGTGGGTAGCAGATGTTATTTGGCCCCTCAACCCCTTATTGAGAGCTTCCAAAATTAAGGACTCACACAGGAGTCGTTGGCCCTCCTCCATCTGCAGCATTTTGCAGGCAGTTATGCAAGCAAAGTCCTCCTCCACAGTGTGGGGGGTTCTCAGGGCCTCTGTAGCCTTCCAAAAGAGGCCTATGGCAGCCTCCTTCAGGGTACTCCTCTTCCTGCCACTTTGTCTTTGCGGGTGGAGGGGAGGGACCTGGATATCAGGCAGCCTGCTTGGCCCAGCCACCTCCTGGCTGAGACTTCCCTGTGTATGAAAAAGGGACTTGGTTTTAGTTTTGCATCATCAATCACAATCATAAATTAGTACTCCAAACTAACATCTAGTTAACATCATTGATTGGACAACCAGAAATATTTAGAGGAATGCTATACCTGGCTCAATCTGGGCTCCTCCACATGTTGCTGCCTGGAAGGCCCAGGTTGGGCGTCAGAAGCCTCAGCTGGGGTGGAAGAAAACGTGGAAGGAAGAGTGGAGAGTGCTGGCCTGGGTTCAGTCTGACCTGCCAGAAAATGCAGCCTTTCATAGTACCACAGCCTGGGGACATAGATGTCATCTGCAGCTCCGGATCTCTGGGAATCCTGGACCTTCTTGTGCTCCCTTAGATAAGTGCTCCTCAGGCCACCAATTAGGATCTTCAAATAGGTCATGTCTGCCGTGGGGACCACCGTCTTCACAAATTCCAGCAATTTATCCAGTGCTGCCTTCCTCTTTGTTTGGTTCTTATAATGTGGGTGGTTTATCTGCCACAGACAAGGCAGCTCCCTGAACATATCAATGAAGATTGCCATAAAGTCGTTATCTTTCAAGATATCCATTTTCACTGCAAGACACTACACAAGACAAACCCTAATGTCAGGCAAAACTCTCCTAATCTTGTTACAATATAGGCCTCAATCTAGAAGCAGTATAGGCCCAAGTTTGGCTCTTACCTTCGTTATCACGATCGGCGCCTCTGATACTCCTTCCTCCGCTCACAGATCGTACGTACTACGCACGCGTGTTACGCTTTATACACACTGCGCATGCGTGTAACTCCGCCCACCCCTGACGTTCTTTCTAGTCTATTCCCCACCCCATTTCGTTCGGTACAGTGGGGGAAGAGCACATGGCGGAGACACAGCAGATGCGTGCTAATTACAGCAACGAGGAGGAGGGGGAGGAAAGCCCGGAGCCAGAAACGTCTGGATCAAGAAGGAGAAGATTTAAAGCCTCAAATATGTCCTTTGGGGAGATGTTGGAGATGGTCGACATCCTGAAGAAGGCCGACTATGATGGGAAGTATGGACCTTACCCCAACCCCAATGTCAGAAAGGCCAAGATCATGGCGAAAGTGGTCAAGAGTCTGCACCGGAATTTCGGGGGAACGACGATCGAAAGATCAGCTCAGGAAGCGGTGGTCGGACCTGAAATTAAGAGAACACGAGCAGTACAGAAAGATCCGGAGAGTGCTGCAAAAAAATAAGTAGTTGTGCTGTGTTCCTATTCTTTTTGTGTTTATTACGTTCGTGCTGCTCCATGTGCTTTTAGGAACTATTGTACAGTTTAAAAATCAAACATTTTTATTTTGGCCTATAAAACACCATTGTTTTGGCCATATGCATTTGACCACATTTTTTAGGGCCTACTTGTATGAAACTAATTTGGTTGTGTAGATGTATTTGTTACTAGAATGAAATGCAAACTAGATTCTGTGCAAGGAGAGGACACTCAGCAGCAGTTTTCACATCTGGACGCTGGAGCACTAATGTGGGAGACAAGAACACCCTTTTTATTAGGGGGCCCACACAGGTGCTCCAGTGTATACTATAGGGGGGTCTCCATCTGTGAAGCTTGTACAAGACAGGTAAGTATTCAAGCTTGACCAAGGACACTCAAAATTCTACATCTTGGAACGCTGCCAAAATCGACAATTGTACCCCACTTCTAAGCAATGTTTCACATTTATAGTTCTGCCATCAAATATCTGTGTGCTAAGTATACCATTTTTTTTTCACATAGGGGAGAAAAGACTAGGAGGACATCCCTCATCCGAGGAGACCAGAGACCCCCACCTCTGGAAGAAGGAGAAATCCCCCAAAGCCAAGGAGAGCAGGAGGAGGAAGACGTGGTGGAACTAGTCACCACAACAGGTGAGTGTCTGCGACCACAGGCTCAGGTAAGAGATGGATGCTGGTATATTTATACCTGGTTTTTTTTTGGTTTCTCTCTTTTTAGGTGATCGTGATGTTGTGGATCCAAATCCTTTCACCTCGGAAAGTGCACAGATCCTGATTGGGGAGATCATGGGGTGTAATGTTGCATTGGAAAACATCACGAAAAACATCAATGATGTTATTTAAAAAAATAAGAAAATCATTGATGTTTTGGAGAGAGTTTAAAACCCCTCCAAAGCCCTTTCTTTAATGGTGTGCTACAATGTAAAAAAATGTTCGCGAATTGTAGAAAAGCCAAATTTTGAAGATGCACACAGTGTGTCAACATGTGCTATCTGCCATCACGGGAGATCAATGGACGTGTTTTGGGGGTGCAACCCCTTCCTTAATAATAAAGTAGCTGTGAGGAAGGGGTTGCTCCCCCAAAATACGTCCCTTGATCCCCCATGATGGCAGCTAGCACATGTTGACATTCGTAAATTGGTGTGCATCTTCAAAATTTGGCTTTTCCTGGGGTGACTTCACCCCATCTGAACGCAATATCAAACACAGTTCCTAAATACTCATGTCTGATATTACCTTCAAGTTCTACCAAATGTGAACTTTGTAAGTTCAAGATTTGTGTCTTTCTTGTTATTTGGTTTTAAACATGCCTGTTTTATCTTAAAAGGACATTTCTACTTTTTCTAATGCCACCCCAAAAATTGTTATACAACAAACATGTTGGCTTGTTTTAAAAACCTTGTCAAAATGCACATGTGATTGTGCAGGTAGATTGTTAATCAAGAATGTGTGGATAATTGTCTCAACGCTACAACACTTCTGTGGTGCTCTAATTGCTGCTTTCTGTGACAATGGGTGTTATTTCATAAGGGCAAATCCACTTTGCACTACAAGTGCAGTTTCAAGTGCACTTGTAGTGCAAAGTGTCTTTGCCTTTAGTAACACCCAACAGTGCTTTGTATAAGGTTACACAATCACGCCATTTTCAGGACTCACCACATTTCTGTCAGGGTCAGCTAAAACAAACACAAGCAGTAAATGTCACCAAAGATTTGGTTATTTTTTTTTATTTGATAAAGGTTTCACACATTGTCTGACATATTGATAGCCCCCCTACCCGCAAAGAACTCAAGGTATCTTAGCCGGACATCACGGGCACTCAGGGAGGGCAAGCCAGGACGGCCACTTTCAAGCGCCGTCAGGGTTGGTTCATTTTGAATTCCGGCTTCAGGCCCAACTGAGCCAGCATAGTTGGCAGAATGTTTCCGTAAAAAGTTGTGTAGAACACACCACGCCAGGATAATGTGATTCAGTTTATACTCCGCCATATGTATGGGTATAAGAAATAGGCGGAACCGGCTGGCCATGATTCCAAACGTGTTCTCCACCACTCTTCTGGCTCTGGCCAGCTGGTAATTAAAAACCCTCTGGTCCGGGGTGAGGGTCCTCATAGGGAATGGCCGCATAAGATGGTCCCCCAGCGCAAAAGCTTCATCCGCAATGAAGACGAATGGGAGTCCTTCCACATTGTCTTCTGGAGGTGGCAAGTCCAAGCTGCCATTCTGGAGACGCCTGTAAAACTCCGTCTGGGCGATGACTCCACCATCGAACATCCGGCCATTCTTCCCCACGTCCACATACAGGAACTCGTAATTAGCTGACACCACCGCCAACATCACAAAACTATTGAACCCCTTATAATTATAATAGTACGACCCCGAGTTGGGTGGTGGGATGATGTGGACGTGTTTTCCATCAATTGCCCCTCCGCAGTTAGGAAAGTCCCACCGCTGGGCAAAGTGGGAGGCCACAGTCTGCCATTCCTGTGGCGTGGAAGGAAACTGTTGAGGAAAACAAAAAAAATAGTCTTTTTGCACATTAAAACATGGAAAGCAGATTAAACACAAACAATCTTGGCCAACATCAAGATAACATTTATTAATGGGAATTTTTAAACACCAAAGTATAAGGTACACCTATAATATTCCCCCTCCCCCCTCTCCTGGGCCCTTTCTAACATTATAGGGGGGGGGAGCTCTTGGACAGGTAACCCTCTCCACTTCATTGAGAGATGAATGCCTAAATAATGGGTATTACTTTGAACAGCCCCTCCTTAGTTACACTATTGGCAGCCCACTGGACAGGTAAGAAGTGTCATAATACAAAGATAAATACACATTGTACACATTTGAGCACATTTGGACATTCTGCTATTACCTATCAAGATAATAATAGGATACCAAAACTTGAAACAGTACCATTTGAAAGTATACAGGCAGGCCCTTGCACTACATGCTTTGGGGAATTCATCCATAAATCTGACCACAAAAGAGGTGGGTATAGTGTGTATGGGTTTGGCAAAGTCAGCAGATAGATGATTGAGGATAGATAGAGGATTGTTATCAGCTGACTTAGCAGTTGGGGGGGGGGGGGAGGGTTCCAAATGATTTGGGGACCCCCCAAAAAAGCCTCGGGCACTCTGCCTGAATTTAAAGCACAAATCACATTTAAAAACATTTTAGGGGGGTTTGGGGTAAAGCACTACTATGGAGCTGATAAAATACATTGTTAAGTGACTACATGAGGTGAATATAGGGCCAGGAGAGCATGCTGGGGAGGTAAGTGAAGGCAAATATGTATGAAGGACAACAAAAATAATTACAAAAATATCAAGCATGCATGAGGACAAAGGGGACATTCACAGCATATTACAATCATTTTAATTAGGGAATGAGGAAAGAAATACAATACATTATCAAACATTAAATACAATAAAATGTGATATTAAAGGATAAAAATCTTGCCTTAATATACTCCTTCTGCAGGCCCTGGATGATGGCAGAACAGGTCTCCGGGATAATGATCCCCAGAGCCTGGGGGGAGATGCCTTTTGAGAACTTGAGGTCCTGCAGGCTTCTCCCCGTTGCCAAGTACCGCAGGGTGGCGACGAGCCTCTGCTCCGAAGTGATGGCTTGCCTCATGCAGGTATCCTGCCTGCTAATATAAGGGGTCAGCAAAGCCAACAAACGATGAAATACGGGGTCCGTCATCCGGAGAAAGTTCCTGAAATCATCAGGATTATTCTCACGGATCTCACGGAGCAAAGGCATATGACAGAACTGGTCACGCTGAAGCAACCAATTCTTGGTCCATGAACTCTTCCCCACCCTGTTCATGGACTGGACTTGTGTCAAGGTCAGGACCCCAACACCATCCCCCGCACAGCACGAACTCTACGAGGAGTACGTATATGCAGCATGGCTAGAAAACGGTCGGCTGCTCAGAACGAAGTAACAGAATGCACTGAAGAACAGCAAGGCCTATGAAGAGCAACCTGAAAAACAGTAACGAACAAGAACACAATGACTAATCAAAATCACGCGTAGCTTGCTTTCACGCACTGAAGAGCAGATGCAAACCCACAAGCACAAACTGAACAGCAGAAAACGATCTGAAAACCACGAGTCTGAAAAAGCGCGAATCGTCTCTCACCAAACTTTTACTAACACGAGATTAGCAAAAGGAGCCCAAAGGGTGCCGCGCTTGGTTCTGAACTGGCCTTTTCTAGTCTCGTCGTACGTGGTTGATGTCACCGCGTTCTTGGCGATCGGAAATTCCGACAACTTTGTGTGACCGTGTGTACGCAAAACAAGTTTGAGCCAACATCCGTCGGAAAAAATCCTAGGATTTTGTTGTCATAATGTCCGATCAATGCCCGACCGTGTGTACTGGTCATAACACATGAATATTCTTTGATCTAAACCATTCCATTGTAGCTCTGGCTGTATGTTTAGGATCGTCGTCCTTCTGGAAAGTTAACCCCTGCCCCAGTCTAGAGTTTTTTGCAGACTCTTAACAAGTTTTCTTATAAGATTGCCCTGTATTTGGCTCCATCCATCTTCCCATCAACTCTGGCTAGCTTCCCTGTCCCTGCTGAAAAAAAAGCATCCCCACAACATGATGCTGCCAACACCATATTTCAGGATGGGGGTGGTGTATTCAGGGTGATGTGCAGTGTTATTTTTCCACCACACATAGCGTTTTGCTTTTAGCTCAAAAAGTTCAATTTCGGTCTTATCTGACCTGACCTTCTTCCACATGTTTGCTGTGTCCCCCACATGGCTTCTCGCAAACCGCAAACCGGACTTCTTATGGCTGTCTTTCAACAATGGCTTTCTTCTTGCCACTCTTCCATGAAGGCCAGATTTGTGGAGTGCACAAATAGTGCACAAATAGTTGACCTGTGGACAGATTCTCCCACCTGAGCTGTGGATCTCTGCCGCTCCTCCAGAGTTACCATGGGCCTCTTGGCTGCTTCTCTGATTAATGCTCTCCTTACCCGACCTGACACTTTAGGTGGACAGCCATGTCTTGGTAGGTTTGTAGTTCACCATACTCTTTCCATATTTGGATGATGGATTAAACAGTGCACTGTGAGATGTTCAAAGCTCGGGATATTTTTTTTATAACTTAACCCTGCATTAAACTTCTCCACAACTTTATCCCTGACCTGTCTGGTGTGTTCCTTGGCCTTCATGATGCTGTTTGTTCACTAAGGTTCTCTAACAAACCTCTGAGGGCTTCACAGAACAGCTGTAGTTATACTGAGATTAAATTACACACAGGTGGACTCTATTTACTAATTAGATGACTTCTGAAGGCAATCGGTTCCACTTGATTTTAGTTAGGGGTATGAGAGTAAAGGGGGCTGAATACAAATGCACGCCACACTTTTCACATATTTATTTGTAAAAAAATGTGAAAACCATTTATCATTTTCCTTCAACTTAACAATCATGTGCCATTTTGTGTTGGTCTATCACATAAAATCCCAATAAAATACATTTTCTGTTTTTGGTTGTAACATGACAAAATGTGGAAAATTTCAAGGGGTATGAATACTTTTTCAAGACACTGTATATAGTAAATATCTCCAAAACGCTGCAAGTTTAGGAAATATTTACAGTACCTATAGGTAAGCCTTAATATAGGCTTACCTATAAGTACAAGTAAAAGATTAAAGTTTACAACCACTTTAAAATACTGTATGTAAGAGGTTTTCTACTATTAAAGCGGCATTGATCTCCCTTCCAAAGTTGGTGGAGTCAGCGGGCAGTGTAGATGAATTCAAAAAACCTTTAGATGTGTTTCTTAGCAAGCACAATGTACATGGTAGTGACCTAAACACACACACTCTGGTTTAACTGAATGGACTGGTGACTTTGTTCAACCTTACCAACTATGTATGTAACCATAGTACCACAATATATAATTACAGCAAACACAAAAAGCAGTATGGGAAATAGCATGCATTTATTACTTCAACTGACAAATACATAGCAAAATGACTCACATTTCATATCTGTCAAACCAGTAGTAGAAACTGTGCAACTCATGAAGCCTATGACATTGCTGGTCCCCTGAGCAATCGCAAATACTCATCTGCCTTTCATCACTTCACTTCAGCTAAGTGGGGTTTGGTCTTGCTGTTTTCTCCCTTCCTACGTTTTTTACTCACCTTATGTTCTGTATTAACGTTAAATGGAATGTACGTGTATATTTGAGCACGGATTTGCATTTATGCAATTTACAGTTTGTTAATGCACATTGCATTTCATGTTAAAATGTGTTGTGTTAAGGCAGCCCATACATTATAAATGGGCTGCCAGTACACTGCATTGGACAAAAAAAAAAATCACATCACTCTTCCTTTTTTACAATGCAGCACATCACAATGTGCGTGTTATAGTATGTTGCAGTATCTTGGCCTCTACTGTACAGTGCACTGGAATGCCATTATCAAATAATACAGTTGTAGTTGGCTAGATGCATTGATGCTTATTGCAGTACATTAAAACATGCATTTTAACGCACAATGCTGCAATACACAGATGCGATCATTTTATTAATTTATTTTAGACATACACATTAAAAATAAAAGAGCTTGATGTATATAGCATTATCAGATTAATGTTTTAGCAACCTTACTTCTGCATATATTTTTTGATATGTACAGTATATATGTGCAGCCATGTTTGCTGGCTACATACACCTGCTCAAAAAAAAAAAAAAAATCACTCTCTGGGTGAATGCACTGCAAAAAATTTGTCTGATTCCTCAGAAACTGGGTTGCCCTGTTAGCAGTCTCCTGCCTCCCACCCAACATCCCTCATTTGAAAAATCAAAGTAGCTGTGTGGAAAATTGCTGGCTAAAAAGTAGCTACCGTACATCCAATAAGATGCAGCCACTGTTTGGGTATTTTAACAGCCGGTGAGGATGCCTGTCAAAAAACAATAGGCACAGTGGGAGCTTCATGTATCCACACTGTATAGCTATCATTGTATGGCCAGCCATAGATAATAGTATTATCTAATCTCCTTTGTTTGTAATAGCTAATCTATGAATCTCAACACTTATTCCAGTAAGACATACATACAGTAAGTATGTATTACACAAGAAAATGGAAGTGCATTTAAAATTGGGAAGGTTACATAAAAATAAACACAACAATAATAACTAAAACAATACTAGCCAGTGACAAGTACTTTTTTTTCATATAGGATAAGGGTCTGGTATAGATGAAGGGAATCCTTGGCCATGTATACAAAAGAGCCTGAAATGGTTTAAAAAAACAGTGTGGAATTTTCCCCATAACTTACTAACTTGTGCAGTGCTCATGGGCTAACAAGGGGCATGTTATTTAGGAATGTGAACAACAAAAATCTCTGTTTTTAATGCAAATTGTTGAAACAGTTTAGACTGTTATGCCGCGTACACACGGTCGGACTTTTCGGCTACAAAAGTCCGACAGCCCATCCGACAGACTTTCAACTGACTTTTGGCGGACTTGCGGCAGACTTTCTAACGAACGGACTTGCCTACACACGATCACACAAAAGTCCGACGGACTCGTACGTGATGACGTACACCGCACTAAAATAAGGAAGTTGATAGCCAGTAGCCAATAGCTGCCCTAGCGTGGGTTTTTGTCCGTCGGACTAGCATACAGACGAGCGGATTTCTGGGTCCGGCGGAGTTACGACGAAAAGATTTGAAGCATGTTTCAAATCTAAAGTCTGTCAGATTTGCGACTGGAAAAGTCCACTGAAGGTCCGGTAAAGCCCACACACGATCGGATTGTCCGCTGGATTTGGTCCGTCGGTGTCCGTCGGACAAGTCCTGTCGAAAAGTCCGACCGTGTGTACGCTGCATAAGTTCACCTTTTCTTTTTTCTAAATTCCAGCTCCCCTATGCACCAATATAGCATTTGTGTACTTTTTTTGCAAAAATATCAAAGCTTTCCATAAAATTTACAGACACGAACCTTACTGTCCTCAGGGCAGCCATCAGAAATTTTTGGGCCCCTTTACAGCTTTGGGCCTGACCCCCCCCCAGCCTGACCCCCAACATTCCCCAGGGCCTGCCCACGGGCCATCTTACCAAATCCGCACACCGGACACCCCACCTGTACGCACTTAGCCTCCCTCAATCCTGTATATATGTCAGCCCCCCCCACACACCTGTATATATATGTCAGCCCCCCACACACCTGTATGTATGCTTGCCCCCCACACACACACACCTGTATATATGTCAGCCCCCCTCACACCTGTATAAATGTCAGCCCCCCTCATACCAGTATATATGTCAGCCCCCCCCCACACAGACACACACCTGTATAAATGTCAGCCCCCCTCATACCAGTATATATGTCAGCCCCCCCCCCACACACACACACATATATGTCAGCCCCCCACACACCTGTATATATGTCAGTCCCCCTCATCCTTGTATATATGTCAGCCCCCCACACACCCTTATAAATGCCAGCCCCCACACACACACACGCACATGTAGACAGTGGCAGCTGGTGCTCAAAAACTGAAAAATTCAGAAAAAAACATCAATTGCAGCCTCACTGTGCCCCATCAAATCCAGCCACTGTGTCCATCAAGTGCTGCCACTGTGCCATAAAACGCAGCCATTGTGTCATCAATTGCAGCCACTGTGCCCATCAAATGCAGCCATTATGCCCATCAAATACCGCCACTGTGCCCATCAAATGCAGCCACTGTGCCCATTTAAAAGTTAACATGGTGACCCCTCTACCCGCTCGCTGTCTGCCCGGCACTTACCCTATCTTGGTGGGGCAGCAGGTGATGGCGGTGAGCTGTGTCCTCTATGCGTCTCCTCCTCTGAATAGGCGTCCAATCACGGCGCCTGTCATTTTAGCCAATCAGGTGACGGGTTACACACCCACGCTTCCTGATTGGTGGAGAGGTGGTTCAGTGTTAGAACAGCGAATATTAATTTTCTGTTCTAACACCATACCTCCCAACTTTCTGAGATGGGAATGAGGGACACCAATTAGCAAAAGTATGTAGGCATAGGACACACACCCTACCACGCCCCCTTAAAGGAGCATTGTACAAAAAAAAGATTGGTTAAACCCACAAGTGCTTTTTCCCACTACTATTCCTTTATATTGACTTTTGGAATTTACAATTGCAGCAATTTAGAAATCAGATGGAAGGTTTAGTGCTGGGAAACACTTTTTGATAGATAAAAAGCGCATTTTATATACAACTATATAGATCAGACCAAAATGAGGGACACATGAGGAGGAAAGAGGGACAGAGGGACAGTCCCTCGAAATCAGAGACAGTGGGGAGCAGAGGTATAATATTGTAACTTGTGGAGTGATATTAGGAGATTCTCCTTTAAATTCACCAACACTATGAAGTTTGGTGTCCTAATTGGTTATAAATTAAATGGATCACTCAGTAAGGCCCTCACACTACACAGGTATGGACCTAAGCGATATAGCACAATCAGACTAGCATGCAGCCAGATCAAAAGGCATTACCTTCCGAAGTTCCATTTAGGGATATCATTGTATTTCTCCTAGTAAGAGACTGCAGAGCACCAATACAAGACAGAGTTACTGTAGGTACCTATCCAGCTGTGAAACTGAGCAATAACACTTACCTGTGCCCTGCGTTGTTGCTGGCCCGCTGCTCCCTTCCCAATGCTGCACTATTTCAATAGCCTGTCGCTTTTTTTCTGAACTCTGCTTCATGAGCAATATGACAATATGACATGTGTTGTTTAGAATATTTTTAGAGTATTTTTCTTAAAGTTTAATAGAAGAATGTAATCTAGTTGAATACAGTTGGACTGAGAAACACTCTTATGTTTATGCATAAATCCTGACCTCTGAAGACCTGCAGCACACTGAATGGGGCCACCTGTCCAGAGAGACCTCAGAATGGGATGGGGGGGGGGACAGGGGGAACGCAGGATTGGACTGGGAGATCGCAGGATGGGACAGGGAGATTGCAGGATGGGACGGGGAGATTGCAGGATGGGAGTGGGAGATCGCAGGATGGGACTGGGAGATCGCAGGATGGGACGGGGAGATTGCAGGATGGGACGGGGAGATTGCAGGATGGGACGGGGAGATGGCAGGATGGGACGGGGGGGTGGACAGGGAGAGCACAGGATTGGACTGGGAGATTGCAGGATGGGATGGGGAGATTGCAGGACGGGACGGGGGGGTGGACTGGGAGATCGCAGGATGGGACGGGGAGAGCGCAGGATTGGACTGGGAGATCGCAGGATGGGACTGGTAGATCGCAGAATGGGACGGGGAGATTGCAGGATGGGACGGGGGGTGGACAGGGAGAGCACAGGATTGGACTGGGAGATCGCAGGATGGGATGGGGAGATTGCAGGATGGGACAGGGGGGTGGACTGGGAGAGCGCAGGATTGGACTGGGAGATTGCAGGATGGGACTGGGAGATCGCAGGATGGGATGGGGAGATTGCAGGACGGGACGGGGGGTGGACTGAGAGAGCACAGGATTGGACTGGGAGATTGCAGGTTGGGACGGGGAGAGCGCAGGATTGGACTGGGAGATCGCAGGATGGGACTGGGAGATCGCAGGATGAGACGGGGAGATTGCAGGATGGGACGGGGGGTGGATAGGGAGAGCGCAGGATTGGACTGGGAGATCGCAGGATGGGATGGGGAGATCGCAGGATAGGACAGGGAGATCACAGGATGGGACAGGGAGATCGCAGGATGGGTCAGAGAGATGGCAGAATGGGACGGGGGTGGACTGGGAGATTGCAGGATGGGACTGGGAGATCGCAGGCTGGGACGGGGAGATTGCAGGATGGGACGGGGAGATTGCAGGATGGGACGGGGAGATTGGAGGATGGGACGTGGAGATTGCAGAATGGGAAGGGGGTGGACTGGAAGATCGCAGAATGGGACTGGGAGATCGCAGGAATGGGACAGAGAGATTGCAGGATGGGACGGGGAGATTGCAGGATGGGACAGGGGTGGACTGGGAGATCGCAGGATGGGACTGGGAGATCGCAGGCTGGGACGGGGAGATTGCAGGCTGGGACGGGGAGATTGCAGGATGGGATGGGGGTGGACTGGAAGATCTCAGAATGGGACTGGGAGATCGCAGGATGGGACGGGGAGATCACAGGATGGGACGGGGAGATTGCAGGATGGGATGGGGGTGGACTGGGAGATCGCAGGATGGAATGGGGGGTGGACAGTGAGAGCACAGGATTGGACTGGGAAATCGCAGGATGGGACGATGAGATTGCAGGATGGGACGAGGAGGTCGCAGAATGGGATGGGGAGATCGCAGGATGGGACGGGGAGATCGCAGGATGGGACGGGGAGATCGCAGGATGGGACGGGGAGATCGCAGGATGGGATGGGGGGTGGACAGGGAGATCGCAGGATGGGACGAGGAGATCGCAGAATGGGATGGGGAGATCGCAGGATGGGACGGGAAGATCACAGGATGGGACGGGGAGATCGCAGGATGGGACGGGGAGATCGCAGGATGGGATGGGGGGTGGACAGGGAGATCGCAGGATGGGACGGGGAGATCGCAGGATGGGATGGGGAGATTGCAGGATGGGATGGGGGGTGGACAGGGAGAGCGCAGGATTGGACTGGGAGATCGCAGGATGGGACTGGGAGATCGCAGGATGGGACGGGGAGATCGCAGGATGGGACGGGGAGATCGCAGGATGGGACGGGGAGATCACAGGATGGGACGGGGGTGGACTGGGAGATCGCAGGATTGGACTGGGAGATCGCAGGATGGGACTGGCAGATCACAGGATGGGACTGGGAGATTGCAGGATGGGATGGGGGGTGGACAGGGAGATCGCAGGATGGGACAGGGAGATCGCAGGATGGGACGGGGAGATCGCAGGATGGGACGGGGAGATCGCAGGATGGGATGGGGGGTGGACAGGGAGATCGCAGGATGGGATGGGGAGATTGCAGGATAGGATGGGGGGTGGACAGGGAGATCGCAGGATGGGACGGGGAGATCGCAGGATGGGACGGGGAGATCGCAGGATGGGATGGGGGTGGACAGGGAGATCGCAGGATGGGATTGGGAGATCGCAGGATGGGACGGGGAGATCGCAGGATGGGATGGGGGTGGACTGGGAGATTGCAGGATTGGACTGGGAGATCGCAGGATGGGACTGGGAGATCGCAGGATGGGATGGGATGGGGGGGGTGGAAAGGAAGACCTCAGGATTCAGGATGAATGGGGGTGGACAGAAAGCTCAGGAGAGAAACCATAAACAGTGCAATTCAGATTGAGACACACGCAGAATACTTCCCCCGTTCTCAGCACTCACTATCCTTATCTCCTGCTGCAGAGTCCTGTACAGGTGAAGCAGACAGAACGAATGGTGCTCTGTGTCTGCAGCCTGAGCCCAGCATCTGTCTTCCAATGATCTGATCAGATTCTGGGCACAGGCTTCACCAGAAATCCGTCTGTCATCTGCCAGGACACTGCAGCAGCTTAACTGCAGCAACTTTCCTATCACACACTGACCTGCAGTCTCCTCCATTTGAAAGCCCTCCTCCTCTTCAGCACAGATAGGCAACTGACCCCGCCCCCACGCACAGAGTGAGTGGCCAGTACAGGAGGATGATTGCCATGAGCTGCAGCCAATCACCATGAGGACAAGCAGAAGGGAGGTCCAATCAAAGAAAATTTTCACCCAATGAGAAAACCAGCCTCAGGCTGCGTCGTGCGGGATTCTGTGTGCATGGGCGGGACATGGGCATTGGCCGCCCTCCCTTTGCGGGACAATCCCGCCCATTCAGGGACACACACCTGGGTGAACTGCGAGCGCAAAGCTCTCCGCTCGCAGTTCACCTTTTTTGAAGCCTATTAGAGCCTATGGCTCTAATCAGGTGCTTCAAAAATACATGCTCGCTGCTGTGATTCAGGCACCCAGCGTCCGAAAAGGGGTGACTACAGTGGTCATGGATAGATTCATGTAATGCAATGCATGAATCTATCCATGATACATAGAGGTGGGTGGCTGGAGAGGGGGGCCAGCGTCCGTGCGCCCTTAATGGGCGCACCGCCACTGCGTGTATATATGCCAGCCCCCCCCCCACACCTGTATATATATGTCAGCCCCACACATACACAAATCTGTAAACACACAAGGCTCTGGCCCCTTCCTGTACACAAACAGCCCCCCCCCCTTTCCTTCACAGCCCCTACTCTTAAAGAATTTCTTCCTACCTGGTCCCAGCTCGTTTTCACAAAGCTGACATGTTGCTGACACAGAAAAGCCCAGTACACGAGGGGTGCACATGCACACACTAGCCAGTGGTGGCAGTAAAGAGCTTGATGTCTGAGCTCAATGCCACAGAGAGAACAAGCTGTGAGATCGTTTCTGTAATACACAGCATGGCTCCCCTTCACCCTTCCTCGGGCCTGGGGTCCCTTACAGTTGTAACGGCTGTACCCCCCTGATGGCGGCCCTGACTGTCCTACAATCATGATTCAAAATGTATCTATTGCTTCTGTCTTACGTCCTTACACACTTTAGGTCATGACACAGGAAGGAGTTGACCAGCTGACCTCATTAGCACATACCCTGCATCACCCACCCTCCCATTCCCAGCTGCACAATTATTAAATGAAATGCAATCAATCAGTGATCACCCTTCTCACTAAATACACAATCAGATTGCATAGTGTATGGCCATGTTTATACAAGTACATAGAAGGGAGTGGACAGAAACACTCAGCAGTCAAGCCCCAATCACATCTCTGCATAGCGGGAACTCGCATTCCCACATGGGGCAGCCCATCCACGTGCAGCAATCGCTCCGAAGAAGCTTCAGAACTTTTTTTTAGAGCGAGGCTTGGTGCGTTTTTACTGCGATTTTTGGTGCCGTGCATTTCTGAAATGCAAGGAAGCATACAGCTGTGAATGGAGCCTCATTGTTCTTGTGTTATCGCACCAATTTCACTTTCAGGTCTCATTCACAACTAGCATAGTGGGAGTGAACGTTTTGTGTTCAGAAATGCTCTGCATCAAAAATCACAGTGCCATGACCTAAAGTCTGTAAGGACGTAAGACAGAAGCAATAGATACGTTTTGAATCATGGATGTAGGACAGTAAGGTACGTGTCTGTAGATTTTATGGAAAGCTTTGATATTTTTACAAAAAAAGTAAATGAATGCTATAATGATGCATAGGGGAGCTGTAATTTAGAAAAAAAAAGAAATAAAAAGGTGAACTTTAAAGTAACCTTTAAAACTTGTTATAAATTGATCAGAGAGGTTGCCACTTCTACATTACTTTTTGGATTGGGGGTACTGTTGGAAGGCAACATGATTTAATAATATATTTGTCAGGGTATCTAATTGACCAGACCGTGTGGACTGCACAGAGGAGACCAGAAACACATGTAAGTGAAATAATGGTGTTTATTAAATAAGTGACAAGTAAAAGGAATATAAACAGTGCAAAACCAACACAACAAACCCACTACAAACAACAATATATACAAGTAAATGGAGATACCGGAATCGTAAACAAGCCAGGCCAAGGTCATACACAGGGAGGTCAGCAGATGGGCAAGGATGGGAAACCGAACAGGACAGGGAGAGGATGGATGGATGGGATACAGGGCAGGGATCCAAGGTAACCAGGAACAGAAGGGACAGGACCAGGAAGGGCTCAGGATAGGGATTGGATCAGATCAGGTCAGGACAAGGCAGATGCAGGCTCAAGGTCCAAATAACAGGCAGCAAGGTCAGAATGCAGGGAGAGAGATACCAAGGCAAGCCTATGAGGGCTTGCTGGGTATTTATAAGGCTGTGGTAATTGAACTCTTGTCACAGCTGACCGCAGTGTGTGCTGTTTGCTCCACACTGCCGGAGTGCACCCGCTGGTGGACACCGGTACTACGGCCCAGGGATGCAACAGTGCCACCAGCAGGAGAGACTTCTTACTGCAGGACCCAGGTGTTGGAAGACACCCGCTGGTGGACACTGGTACTGCGATCCAAGAGACCGATAGCGCCACCAACGGGTAAACCCTCTCATGACAGTACCCCCCCCTAAAGGAGCGGCCTCCAGACGCTCCAACAAGGTGCGATTGTCCAAAGTTCATGGCCTCCAACCGAACAGATGAGGGCACTTCAGGCTGGGCATCGGGTACATCAAACTGGACAGTGGGTATGTCGGAGAAGACAGCAGGCACATCTGAGAAGACAGCGGGCACATCCGAGAAGACAGCGGGCACATCCGAGAAGACAGCGGGCACATCCGAGAAGACAGCTGGCAGGAATACACCAAGCTGGGCAGCGGGCACTTCGAGCTGGGCATCAGGCGCATCAGGCTGGGCAGCAGGCACGAGCACTTTGAGCTTGGCAGCAGGCACGTTGAGCTGGGCAGCAGGCACATCAGGCTGGGCAGCGGGCATGGGCACTTCGAGCTGGGCAGCAGGCACATCAGGCTGGGCAGCAGGCATGGGCACTTCGAGCTGAGCAGCAGGCACATCAGGCTGGGCAGCGGGCATGGGCACTTCGAGCTGGGCAGCAGGCACATCAGGCTGGGCAGCAGGCATCGGCACTTCGAGCTGGGCAGCAGGCACATCGGTCTGGGAAGCTGGCACGTCAGTCTGGGAAGCTGGCACTAAGACATCAGGCTGGAAGGCAGGCACTGGGACAATAGACTGGGAAGCTGGCACATCAGACTGGGAAGCTGGCACATCAGACTGGGAAGCTGGCACATCAGACTGGGAAGCAAGCTTCGAGACATCAGGCTGGAGGGCAGGCACTGAGACAACAGACTGGGGAACTGGCACATCACACTGGAAGGCAGGCATCGAGGCATCAGGCTGGAAGGCAAACTTCGAGACATCAGACTGGGAAGCTGGCACATCAGACTGGGAAGCTGGCACATCAGACTGGGAAGCTGGCACATCCGTCTGGGAAGCTGGCACATCCGTCTGGGAAGCTGGCACATCAGACTGAGAAGCTGGCACATCAGACTGGGAGGCAATCTTCGAGACATCAGGCTGGAAGGCAAGCTGCAAGACATCAGGCTGGGAAGCTGGTACAGCAAACTGGGAAGCTGGCACATCAAACTGGGAAGCTGGCACATCAATCTGGGAAGCTGGCACATCAATCTGGGAAGCTGGCACATCAATCTGGGAAGCTGGCACATCAGTCTGGGAAGCTGGCACATCAGTCTGGGAAGCTGGCACATCAGACTGGGAAGCTGGCACATCAGATTGGTAGGTAGGCATCAAGACATCAGGCTGGAAGGCAAGCTGCAAGACATCAGGCTGGGAAGCTGGTACAGCAAACTGGGAAGCTGGCACATCAAACTGGGAAGCTGGCACATCAATCTGGGAAGCTGGCACATCAATCTGGGAAGCTGGCACATCAATCTGGGAAGCTGACACATCAGACTGGGAAGCTGGCACATCAGACTGGTAGGTAGGCATCAAGACATCAGGCTGGAAGGCAAGCTGCAACACATCAGGCTGGGAAGCTGGTACAGCAAACTGGGAAGCTGGCACATCAAACTGGGAGGCTGGCACATCAAACTGGGAAGCTGGCACATCAGACTGGGAAGCTGGCACATCAGACTGGGAAGCTGGCACATCCGTCTGGGAAGCTGGCACATCCGTCTGGGAAGCTGGCACATCAGACTGGGAGGCAATCTTCGAGACATCAGGCTGGAAGGCAAGCTGCAAGACATCGGGCTGGGAAGCTGGTACAGAAAACTGGGAAACTGGCACATCAAACTGGGAAGCTGGCACATCAATCTGGGAAGCTGGCACATCAGTCTGGGAAGCTGGCACATCAGTCTGGGAAGCTGGCACATCAGACTTGTAGGTAGGCATCAAGACATCAGGCTGGAAGGCAAGCTGCAAGACATCAGGCTGGGAATCTGGTACAGCAAACTGGGAAGCTGGCACATCAAACTGGGAAGCTGGCAGATCAATCTGGGAAGCTGGCACATCAATCTGGGAAGCTGGCACATCAATCTGGGAAGCTGGCACATCAATCTGGGAGGCTGGCACATCAGACTGGGAAGCTGGCACATCAGACTGGGAAGCTGGCACATCAGACTGGTAGGTAGGCATCAAGACATCAGGCTGGAAGGCAAGCTTCAAGACATCAGGCTGGGAGGCTGACACATCAAACTGGGAAGCTGGCACGTCAAACTGGGAAGCTGGCACGTCAAACTGGGAAGCTGGCACATCAGGCTGGTAGGCAGGCATCGAGACATCAGGCTGGGAAGCTGGCACATCAGACTGGGAAGCTGGCACATCAGACTGGGAAGCTGGAACATCAGACTGGGAAGCTGGAACATCAAACTGGGAAGCTGGAACATCAAACTGGGAAGCTGGAACATCAGACTGGGAAGCTGGAACATCAGACTGATAGGCAGGCATCAAGACGTCAGACTGGGAAGCCGGCACATCAGACTGGGAAGCCAGCACATCAGACTGGGAAGCTGGCACATCAGGCTGGGAAGCTGGCACATCAGGCTGGGAAGTGGGAGCCGGTTGGGTTACTGACAGGATTGTATGAGTGGGGAAGAACTTCCGTTTCTTCTTTGGCTTAACTGCTGGAGATCTGTAGGTGGCTGTAGGACTGTAGACAGGAGGTGAGGCATACTGAAAGGAAGGGCTGGGATATGGCAAGGAAGGGGGAACAGCAGCCAGAGGAAGTTCTTGTGGGGAAGTTGCAGGTATTAGAGAAGAGGCAGGTGGGTTAAAGGCAGGATAGGTACAGGAAGTAGAAACAGGGCATTGATACTTGGTGGGGAGCAGGGTATATTGGGCTGTAGCTGAGGTTGCCATGAGCGATGGGGGAATAGATTCTTGGGAAGGCAGGTGATTAATGGCAGGGCTGGGTTGTTGTGGCTTGGCTAAATTAAGGAGATCTGACCATGCCTGTAGCACAGGATGAACAAACATTGATTCACACACAGCTTGACTAACCAGCGATTGCACTGAATGGATGCAATCAGACAACACCTGCTGTGAACAAGAGGCATAACGTTCCATGAAAAAGGCTGGATCATCCTCTAATAACCACACCAGAGACTCAACCTGATCAAAACTGAAGGGGGGAGAAAAATCATCCCTGCCCTCTGGGGTACTGGACAAGGCTAGCTCTGCACACAGCTGGATCAGAGGCTGAACATTTCCAAATAGCATACCGCCCTCATCCACCAGAGAATGGGCCAGACGGATACACTCTAATAGTTGATCCCTGGTCCACTCCTTCAATACCAGATGGCAATAACAATTATCCTCAGTTACCAATGAGGTAAGATAAATCACTATATCTGCCTGCATTTTCAAAAAGGCTCCTCAGTGCAGTCACGTCTGGTAGGGATGGCCTTGGTATACTGTCAGGGTATCTAATTGACCAGACCGTGTGGACTGCACAGAGGAGACCAGAAACACATGTAAGTGAAATAATGGTGTTTATTAAATAAGTGACAAGTAAAAGGAATATAAACAGTGCAAAACCAACACAACAAACCTACTACAAACAACAATATATACAAGTAAATGGAGATACCGGAATCGTAAGCAAGCCAGGCCAAGGTCATACACAGGGAGGTCAGCAGATGGGCAAGGATGGGAAACCGAACAGGACAGGGAGAGGATGGATGGATGGGATACAGGGCAGGAATCCAAGGTAACCAGGAACAGAAGGGACAGGACCAGGAAGGGCTCAGGATAGGAATTGGATCAGATCAGGTCAGGACAAGGCAGATGCAGGCTCAAGGTCAAAATAACAGGCAGCAAGGTCAGAATGCAGGGAGAGAGATACCAAGGCAAGCCTATGAGGGCTTGCTGGGTATTTATAAGGCTGTGGTAATTGAACTCATGTCACAGCTGAGCGCAGTGTGTGCTGTTTGCTCCACACTGCCGGAGTGCACACGCTGGTGGACACCGGTACTACGGCCCAGGGATGCAACAGTGCAACCAGCAGGAGGGACTTCTTACTGCAGGACCCAGGTGTTGGAAGACACCCACTGGTGGACACTGGTACTGCGATCCAAGAGACCGATATCGCCACCAACGGGTAAACCCTCTCATGACAATATTTCTGGAGTTTCTTTCTGGTTGATACAACCAAGCCTTTGCTTTCTTGGGGGTGGTCTGGAATGTCTTTGTAGCATATCTGAAAGAAGAGGTCAGGCCTCCATCAAGGATGAGCAACGCTTGGCTCCAGACTGTCTGTTGTTATAACGCTCTTGAAAGGGACCATAGCTGACAAGATGATTGATGAATGTCCTGCTACAGAAGACCAAAAGATCAAAGGAATTAAATATTGACCAGCATGGACAATGCTGCCCCTAGAGACCAATACAGCAGGATGGACAGTAATATATATATATATATTGAGGAGGACTGCCCATTAAGTACTGTGATTCGTCAAAAGTCTAGATGGGATGGCAATAGGGTTGGGTCTGGATGGTGCATGATTGAAGTATAGAAGGACTGAACGAGTCAGAGAGCTTCCTCTCTCTACCCATTTCGCTCTTGATTCAAGCCTGGTGGTTCTCTGAGCCGCATGGCTCCCTCTTTTGCCATCTAAGCCCAGCTGACGAAACAAAATCTTGAGAAAAGCATTGTGATGAGTATCTTTTTTTTTTTTTTAAAGTTTTATTTATTGCTTTTTTAACATAACAGATACAAACAAGACCCATTGGGTCACACACAAAATAAACTATTTACATTTCTTCAACATTGACTCTTTCCTCCTTCCTCCAGACCTTCGCTCCGTGAAAAATAAAAAATGAAGATAATAGTAATTAGGCCACCTTATCACAATAACAGTCAAAGAAAGATTTAAGACATGTTAGATAGTTACATACATGTTAAAACCCACTGTATGCATATTCCATTAGGTACCACTCAATCAGCCACCGTAGTTTCACTATTCAACCAACTGCTCCACACTTTATCAAATTTTTGTGGTATGCCCCTGCTAATGTATGTAGCCTTGTACAAAGGTGTAGCCCTATTCACCACACCCTTCCACGCTGACACAGGTGGAGGATTAGGCTTTTTCCAAGACAACACTATCATTTTTTTAGCATAATAGATCAGGATCGTTAGCAAAGTACGAGTTGCTCTCTTTGGGGCTAAATTGTCCACCAGCCCCCAAAAGGCACACCTTTATTGTGGGCTGTATAGGAATGGCTGTTACTTCTGCTATACATTCTGTAACTCCCGTCCAAAATGCTTGAATGTTCGGGCAATTCCAGAAGATATGCATGAAATCAGCAGTGAGGGAACTGCACCACCAGCAACTAGGTGACCGGGAAGGGAACATCTTAGATAATCTAGCTGGAGTAAGATATATGCCATGAAGGAATTTAAATTGAATGAGTTGATCTCTAGCAGAAACCAATCTAGTAAAATTAATGCCCCATACATCGTCCCAGTCATCCCCGTCCATCTGGGGGAACACCTCACCCCACATCGCACTACACTTTCCAAGGAGATCTCCCCCCTCACCGAACAGTTGTTTGTATATTGTAGACAAGGCCTTGTCCAAAGTGTCCTCCCTCAATAAAGACTCAATATTACTCATTTTCAGGGTAATTCCAGTATTTCCAAATTGGGCATTGTATGCATGCCTTAGCTGAAGATAATGGAAAGGTAGGTGTTGGGAAGGTTAAACTTAGCTTTAAGGGCATCAAACTGTAGAAGTTCCCCACCACCCACTTTATCTTTCAGTGACTTAATACCAAATTTAGTCCAGATGATCGGATCTGGGTGCTCATAAAAGTGTGCTAATTTAGGATTCTTCCAAAGTGGTGTGTGAGGAGAAATCTCAGAAGCACTGCCCATCTTAGTCACTGCCACCCATGCCCTACTGGTCGCACGCATGGATAACGTGAGTCTATACAGAGCCCTGAAACCCCAAAACAGGAGATGTTTCAGTGCCTCATAAGAACCAACAACCGCTGCCTCTAGTGTGTTAGCAGTGTCATCCTCAGGCACAACAACCACCTATGTACGACTACTAGCTGACCCGCTAAAAAATATCTGTGAAAGTCTGGGACCGCCAATCCCCCTTGTTTCCACGGCAGCTGTAACACCCGAAGTTTAATGCGGGGGTGTCGTCCCTGCGACAGGAAAGTCGTTATAAACTGATCTATTTTTTTGAATATATATCTCGGAATCCAAACAGGGGAACTCCGAAATATATACAGAAACAGAGGCAAAAATTTCATTTTCATTAAGTTCACCCTACCTATGAGTGTCAAAGGTAAATTCTGCCATGCCTGCAGCCTGGATTTTAGTTTATTGAAAAGTGGATCGGCATTCAAAGCAATAAAGTCTGCTACAGAGTTGGATATATGTAACTCCAGATCGTTAATCACCTCTACCCTCTGCAAAGGACAATCTGTGGGAATCTCACATCTGGGGGATGGCGTCCTGAGTGATAGAATCTGGGATTTCCCCCAGTTGACCCTCAGACCCGAAAAACGAGCAAAGGAATTTAGGATGTCTAAAGCTGTCGACAGGGATTGCTTGGAGTCTTGCAAAAAAAGAACCATATCATCCGCATACAGTGCCGTTCTCTCAGTCAGGCCACCCACCGTTATCCCTTGTACCTCCTCAGAGGCTCGCAAGGCCGCTGCCAAGGGCTCGGTCATGATAGAGAAAAGACCCGGGGATAAAGGGCATTCTTGTCGAGTGCCCCTATATATTGGAAAAAATTCAGATAACATATTGTTCAACTTTATGGCTGCTGTAGGACAATGATATAGAATGTTGATTCTACACTTCCGGAACCTAAGAATCCAAGTACCTCCAATACCACCCTCATGTAATTCCAATCCACGGAATCAAAGGCCTTTTTCAGATCTAGAAAGACCAGTATTCCACCACTGGAAATATCTGGGCCCAGCTGAGTGTGGGTGAAAACCCTGCGCAAGTTAATATCTGTGGCCTTTTTGGGCAAAAAACCTGTTTGGTCTGGGGAGATAACCTGATGCAGGACCAACATCAATCTAGTAGCTAACAGTTTTGTCAGTATTTTGAAGTCCATATTTAATAAAGAAATGGGCCTATATGATGAACACTGTAATGGGTCCTTATCTGGCTTAGCCAACAATACAATATGAGCCTCATAAAAGGAGAGGGGGAGGCTTTCCTTTTGAAAACAGTCTGTGTATAATTGGAGCAGTCTGGGCGCCAAGGTCTCCGAATAATGGCGGTACCACTCAATTGGCAACCCGTCAGGTCCAGGAGCCTTACCACTAGGGAATGACCCCATTGCCAAGGCTACCTCTTCCTCCAAGAACTCGGCATCCAGAAAACTGCCAGATTCCTCAGGCAACTGTAGGGTTCCCAAGGTGTCCTTAAGGTCCTCAGTGTCATATGAATGTGATGAGTATCTTTGATATACTTGTATTTTATGTTCTGGTGTTATATGCTTTGTAATTAGGGATGAGCCGAACACCCCCCGGTTCGGTTCGCACCAGAACCTGCGAACGGACCGAAAATTCACACGAACGTTAGAACCCCATTGAAGTCTATGGGACTCGAACGTTCAAAATCAAAAGTGCTAATTTTAAAAGCTAATTTGCATGGTATTGTCCTAAAAAGGGTTTGGGGACCCGGGTCCTGCCCCAGGGGACATGTATCAATGCAAAAAAAAGTTTTAAAAATGCCCGTTTTTTCGGGAGCAGTGATTTTAATGATGCTTAAAGTGAAAAAAAAAAGTGAAATATTCCTTTATACATTGTACCTGGGGGGTGTCTATAGTATGCCTGTAAAGTGGCGCATGTTTCCCGTGCTTAGAACAGTCCCTGCACAAAATTACATTTTTAAAGGAATAAAAGTAATTTAAAACTACTTGCGGCTTTAATGTAATGTCGGGTCCTGGCAATATGGATGAAAATCAGTGAGACAAACGGCATGGGTACTCCCCAGTCCATTACCAGGCCCTTTGGGTCTTGTATGGATATTAAGGGGAACCCCACACCCAAATTAAAAAAAGGAAAGGTGTGGGGCCACCAGGCCCTATATACTCTGAACAACAGTATACAGGCGGTGCAAACAAGACAGGGACTGTAGGTTTGTTGTTAAGTAGAATCTGTTTGTAATTTTGAACTGGTACATTTTTAACGTGTTTAGCTCCAGCAAAAAAATATTTTTTAAGCTTTTTGGAAAATATAGGGAAGGGTTATCACCCCTGTGACATTTGTTTTGCTGTCTGTGCACCTCTTTAGAAGATTTTACCTCACTTTCTGTCCCAATGACAAATGTTTTTTGACAATTTGGGGTTTTTAGTGAAACAAGGATTGGTGATAAAGCATCAGTGGAAAGGAGACACGTTTTTCCCATATTAACTCTTACAGGTGAGAATTTCCCTTCCTAGGGGTAGATTTCATCTCACTTCCTGTTGTCTCCTTCCGTTTGCAAGTAGGAGTCATTTGTAAGTTGGATGTTTGAAAGTAGGGGCCTGCCCTATATACTCTGCAGAAATTGGGGCCTTAGGTGTTGGTGTTGCTGGTGCCACAACACTGTAAATCCTCACAGTTACTCTTGGTGGGCGCAGAAACGGGCCCTGCTGTGAAATATTAGATCAAGAATTGTAATTACATGCACCTGTTGAACAGGGGCAGAAAAATTGGGCCTTTGGTGGTGGTGGTGCTGGTGCCACAACACTGTAAGTTCTCACAGTTACTCTTGGTGGGCGCAGAAATGGGCCCTGCTGTAAAATATTAGATCACGGATTTTGTAATTACATGTCCCTGTTGAACAGGGGCAGAAAAATTGGGCAGACTAAAAAATTGTCTGAACGCATCGGTCAGACGGCCACCTTCTCCACTGCTCCTTCTTTGACTGACCGAAGCCTCAGCAACACGTTGTCCAGGAACAGGAGTTTGTAACCTCTCAGTCTCTGGGAACGCATTACACAGACCTTTCTGCAAGGCCTCCCGAAGATGTTTCATCCTCTGTTTCATCCTCGCGTGCGCAGCTGAGGCGCACGCCGCTTCGCTGAGAGCTTGCATCCACGAGCTCCTCTCCGGGCTTGATCTCCCTTACGCAGTGTGATAGTTTGACTCCTTTTTAGGAGTGCAAACCTTTTTTAATATTTTTTATTATTTTTATTTAATTTGGTTGCTCTTATCTAGCATTTCTATCACTTTCTAGCACGGGACATCAATCCCTTTGGGCACACATTCACCTTACAAACGTATTATTTTGAGTTGAGTGCATTTTTGCTTATTCAGACGAGAGTATATATATAAATAGGTATCCAACACAGGTAGCGCCACTTGCCCCTATCTATAAACTCTTTTTAACTTATCTCACCCCTCTGGGGGTGTGTAAGGGGAGGCTGCAAGCCTCTGTCCGTGAGCGCAGAAACCTTTTTCTACACTACTCATCCTCTGCTCCGTCTGCGACGACAAGAAAAGGTCCACAACCTTACCCTTGTAATGTGATCAAGGAGGGTTGCCAGCCAGTATTGATCCCTCTCCTTGATACCACGAATATGAGGATCCTTCCGCAGGCTTTGCAGGATCAGCGAGGCCATGCAGCTTAGGTTTGCTGAGGCATTCGGTCCGGAGTCCTCTGGGTCACTAAGGACAACATGATCCGCAGCCACCTCCTCCCAGTCACGTACAAGTCCATGGGTTTCTTGGGACTGTAAATGATCCCTTAAAGACTGCTGCTGATGCTGAGTGCCAGGCTCCACCTCCATGCTGACACAATTCTCCTCTTCCCCCTCCTCGTCCTCTTCCTGTGTGATCAGCGGGCACGCAGGAACACTGGATAAAGGGGGCCTTGAGAACTAAGGAAGTCCTCCTCTTCCTGCCTCTGTTCTGCCTCAAGTGCCCTGTCCATTATTCCACGCAGCGTGTGCTCCAACAGGTGGACAAGGGGGACAGTGTCACTGATGCATGCACTGTCACTGCTCACCATCCTCGTGGCCTCCTAAAATGGTGACAGGACAGTGCATGCATCCCTGAACATGGCCCACTGGCGTGTGGAAAAAAAAACAAGCTCCCCTGACCCTGCCCTGTGCCATAGTCACACAGGTACTCATTGATGGCCCTCTGCTGCGTGTGCAGCCGCTGCAGCATGGCCAACGTTGAGTTTCACCTGGTGGGCATGTCACAGATTAGGCGGGTTCTTGGGCAGGTTACATTCCTTTTGGAGGTCAGACAGCCGAGCACTGGCATTATATGACCGGCGGAAATGCACACAGACTTTCCTGGCCTGCCTCAGGACATCCTGTAAGCCTGATTACCTGCCCAAGAACCGCTGCACCACCAAGTTAAGGACGTGAGCCAAACAGGGCACATGGGTCAGTTGTCCCTGTCGGAGGGCGGAGAGGAGGTTGGTGCCATTGTCGCAAACCACCATGCCTGCCTTAAGCTGGCGTGGCGTCAACCACCTCTGAACCTGCCCCTGCAGAGCTGACAGAATCTCTGCCCCAGTGTGGCTCCTGTCCCCCAGCACACCAGCTCAAGCACGGCATCTTTTGGCCTGCGTGCTTGCGTAGCCCCTTAAACGCCTATGGAGCACCGCTGGTTCCGAAGTCAAATCAGCACAAGAAGAGGCCATGGAGGAAGAAGAAGAGGAGGGGGTGGAGGAGACAGGTGTGGCAGAACCACCACTAGTAGTATTTTGGAGGCGTGGTGGCAGAACAACCTTGTCCTGCATCCTTCCCAGCTGCCAGAAGAGTCACCCAGTGCACGGTGAAAGATAGGTAACGTCCCTGTCCATGCCTGCTGGACCATGAGTCAGCGGTAATATGCACCTTACCGCTGACCGCCCTGTCCAGCGAGGCCAAGACATTGCCTTCCACATGTCTGTAGAAAGCTAGAAACGCCTTCCGTGAGAAAAAGTGCCGTTTGGAAACCTGCCACTGAAGAACCGCACATTCCACAAACTCACGGAAGGGGGCAGAGTCTACCAACTGAAAAGGCAGCAGTTGAAGTGTTAGCAATTTTGCCAAGCTAGCATTTAACCACTGGGCATGTGGATGGCTGGGAGCGAACTTCTTTCGGCGGTGAAGCAGTTGGGGCAGGGAAATTTGCCTGGTAAAATCTGACATTGGTGTACCGATAGCAGATTGCCCCCAAGTACTTGGCTGTGACACACCTATTTCTACACCTTCATTCCTCTCAGTGCAGGTCTCAGAGAGGACTGAAGGTATAGTGGGGTTGGAGATCCCAGCTGATGAGGAGCAAGGAGAGGTCCTCTTTGTTCTTTGGTGTCGGTCTTTTAGGTACGCTTGCCAACGAACTGCATGGCAGGTCAACATATGTCTGGTCAAGCATGTGGTGCCCAAGCAGGAGATGTTTTGGCCGCGAGAGATATGCTTGAGACATATGTTACAAATAGCAGCGGTGGGATCTGATGCACTCGTCTCAAAAAAGGCCCACACCAAAGAACTTTTGGAATAACGCGCAGAGACAGCAGCGCCCTGCACATGCGGAGCTCTGCGGTGTGATGCAGTCAGTGTGCTGCCCTTAAGCTGGCCCCTGGAGGGCATCCTGCCTCGTTGGTGATGTGCCTCCTCCTCCTCTCTCCTATCAGGCACCCACGTGGAGTCCATGACCTCATCATCCCCTCCCTCCTCATCACTGAAGCAAAGCTGGCAGTATGCTGCAGCTGGGGGAACATGACTGCCAGATTGCTGTCTTTCTTGGGCACCCCCTCTCTCTGGGCTCACGTTACTGCCTTCCTCTAGCTGGATACCATCATCGGAGCCTTCAAAACGCTGGGCATCCTCCTGGAGCATGTACCCAACACTGTGGTCAAACAGTTTTGGGGACTCCTCAGGAGGACATGGTGGGGCTAGGGAAGGAGTGACTGATGCCATTGAGCCAAGGGAAGAGGCCACGTTGGCAGCTGCTTTGCCAGACAAAGTACCCTGAGCCTGGGTGAGAGAGGATGAGGACGGCTTGGTCATCCACTCTACCAAGTCTTCCGCATGTTGCGGCTCAACACGGCCAGCTGCCGAAAAAAAAGACAAGCGTGTCCCACGGCCACGTGCTGATGAGGATGCACCATCTCCACGACCAGCACTGTTGCCTCTAGACACAGAGCCTGCTTGCCCTCTTTTATTGGCTTGTGACTGTCTGCCTCTCCTTGTTGGCCTTCCAGACATACTAATGGCCTGCAGTGAGATGTAGCTGCACAAAGCTGGGATGTATATATATACTGATACTGCAGCAGAATCAACTGCCTTCCTGTAGTATTATTAGTATGAGAACACCAGCATTTGTCTTCAGGTAGCTTTAGGTGCACACTGTGCAGAGGACGCAGTACACTAACTGTAAATACTGTAGCTGCCTGCCTGTGGTATTAATAGGATCAGAAGAACACCACCAATTTTATTCAGGTAGCTTTAGGTGCACACTGTGCAGAGGACACAGTACACTAACTGTAAATACTGTAGCTGCCTGCCTGTGGTGTTAATATAGGATCAGAAGAACACCACCAATTTTCTTCAGGTAGCTGTAAATACTGCAAAAACACCTGCCTGCCTGTCAGTAGTAGGAGGAGAATAACAGGAACGGATCTAGATAAACTGAATACAGTGTATATACATATATACAACACCTAGGATGTATATATATATACACAATACACTGTAAGTACAGCTAACTGACTCGCCTGCCTACTCTATCTAACTTGAATCAAATGACACTGTCTCTCTGTCTATCTATCTCTCTCTCAACGCCGGAACACACTACACAGGGCCGCCATGCAGGTGGCCTTATATAGTGTGGGGCATGTGCCAAACCCCCTGAGCCATAATTGGCCAAAGCCACCCTGAGTAACTGTGGAGAGATAGGAGCTGACAATTACCTGACAGCTGAGCGGCCAGCTAAGAGAAGGAAGGGCTAAGCCCAGCCCTGACAATTAAGCAGTGTGGTTTCATAGCTAACCTTGTATTATAGTGATATCAACAGTAACATGTGATCAAAGTTTTAATAGACTAGCTAACTATAGGAATAGACAAGGTAATACATAGGTGCAATAGAGGGAATCCGTAACCACCCTTGAATAATATTTATTGTACCAATTACTTCAAGTACCAACTGCCATTGAGCGGGGTTAGTATTCTAGTATGCACCTACACCTATAAGGAGGATGGTGCTACCATGGTGCATAGCTGCTCTCAAGGTTCAGGTTCACCACTACCATGGGTTTGGGGTGAATAGTTCAGGTTATTTGGGAATATATTGTATATACATTTTTGTTACAAGGATTAATCTATAAATTGCAATGTTTGCTTTTTTAAACATTTATATTTGCAATGACTACCGTATATACTCGAGTATAAGTCGTCCCGAGTATAAGTCGAGGCCCCTAATTTACCATAAAAAACTGGGAAAAATTTATTGACCCGAGTATAAGTCGAGGGTGAAAAATGCAGAGGGTCAATAATGCCCATCTGCAGCTGCATGCCTCCCTGTGTCCTGTGCAGCCTACCTGTACCCTGTGCATGTGTCCTGTACATGTGTGTGTGTCCTGTACATGTGTGTCCTGTACATGTCCTGTACATGTCCTGTGTCCTGTACATGTGTGTGTGTGTGTGTCCTGTACATGTGTGTGTGTCCTGTACATGTCCTGTACATGTGTGTGTGTGTGTCCTGTACATGTCCTGTGTCCTGTACATGTGTGTGTGTGTGTGTGTGTCCTGTACATGTGTGTGTGTCCTGTACATGTCCTGTACATGTGTGTGTGTGTGTGTGTGTGTGTGTGTGTGTGTGTGTCCTGTACATGTCCTGTGTCCTGTACATGTGTGTGTGTGTGTGTGTGTCCTGTACATGTGTGTGTGTCCTGTACATGTGTGTGTGTGTGTGTGTCCTGTACATGTCCTGTGTCCTGTACATGTATGTGTGCATGTGTCCTACCTGTGTCCTGTGCAGCCTCCCTGTGGCGATCTCCATCCTCTCTGTGGCGATCTCCATCTTCAATCGGCGGCCGGCGTGTGATGATACTGTTCGGCGGCCATTCCACAGTTCAAAAGCCGCGCCTCCTCCTCGTCTGTGATAGGCTGACCGCTGACTGCCTATCACGGACATTCTCTCATTCTCATACCACGGACGAGGATGAGAGAATGTCCGTGATAGGCTGTACACTGACAGCTGTTCAGCCTATCACAGATGAGCAGGAGGCGCGGCTTTTGAAAGCTGCAATAGCCGGCGAACACTACGCCGGCCGCCGTCTGCCTGCATGACACGCTGATCATGCAGACAGACGGCAGGGACTCGAGTATAAGTCGAAGGGACACTTTCAGCCCAAAAAAAAGGGCTGAAAAATTCGACTTATACTCGAGTATATACGGTAATTACTATATAAAAAAATATATTTAGCTGGCCACGACCAGGTGTCTCTCGCAAGATTTCTGACAGAGAAGAGTGAAAAGAATTATCAGAAGAGATGTCCAAGAGCCAAGAACCACTTGTGGAGAGCTTCAGAAAGACCTGGAATTAGCAGGTACAATTGTTTCAAAGAAAACAAGAAGTAATGCACTCAACCACCATGGCTTGTATGTATGCTCACCACGCAAGACTCCATTGCTGAAGAAAAAGCATGTTGAAGCTCATTTAAAGTTTGCTGCACAACATTTAGACAAGCCTGTGAAATATAGGGAGAATATAGTTTGGTCAGGTGAAACCAAAATTGAACTATTTGCATGCCATAAAACACTCCATGTTAGAAGAGGCCACAGAACCTTCAAGATTTGAAGACTGTGTATAAGAATAGGCCAAAATCACACCCGAGCAATCCATGCGACTGGTTTCTCCATACAGAATGAGTCTTGAAGGTGTCATTACCAACAAAGGATTTTGTACGAAGTATTAAATACATTTCAGTTAATATGTTCCCTGTGTTATTTCATTTTGTTACCCATAACATAAAGCGGAGCTCCATGCAAAAGTAGAAGCTCCGCTTATTAGCCTCCTCCCCCTCCCGGTGCCACATTTGGTACCTTTCGGAGGGGAGTGGGTGAATGTTTTTGACAAGTACCCACTTCCATTTCCAGGTGACTTTTGGGCCCCCTCCTCCTCCCTCCGCCGCTGGGTCATCCGAAAAGCGCAGCATGCTTCGCGCATGCACAGTGGAGATCCACGTGTGAAGCTGCACGGCTTTACTGCCAGTTTCTCTTACAAGTAATGGAGGCAACAGCACCCAAGAGCCGATGAAAGAATCAGCTGGGGTGAAGACACCGCAGGATCCCTGAACGGGTAAGGCCCCTTTCACACTGGGGCGGTTTGCAGGCATTATTGTGCTAAAAATAGCGCCTGCAAACCGACCTAAAACTGCCACTGCTGTTTCTCCAGTGTGAAAGACTGAGGGCTTTCACGCTGAAGCGTTGCGCTGGCAAGAGAGAAAAAAAACTCCTGCAAACAGCATCTTTGGAGCGGTGAAGGAGTGGTGTATTCACCGCTCCTAAACCGCTCCTGCCCATTGAAATCAATGGGGCTGCGCGGCTATACCGCGGCTATACCGCCGCTGTATCGGCGCTATGCGAGCGGTTTTAACCCTTTTTCGGCCACCAGCGGGGGTTAAAACCGCACCGCTAGCGGCCGAATCCCGCCGCAAAAACGATGGTAAAGCGGCTGTTTTACTGCCGACGCCCCCACCGCCCCAGTGTGAAAGGGGCCTAAGTGTCCTAATATTAAAAGTCAGCAGCTACAGTATTTGTAGCTGCTGACTTTTACTTTTTTCTGATAGAGGCTGGAGCTCTTTAATTTCTGAACTTATTTGTTTTGGTTTCTTTGTATGTATGGATTGCATGGGTTGTTAGCGACATGTGGTGAACATTTTATGTCAACAGCACCTTTAAAAATACATTTACCTAGAAAAATGGTGACATGTTCAATACTTATTCTACCCGCTGTAAATAAAACTACCATTCATCATACCTGGCTGACCCAAGTGTCTTCTGAGACTTTCTCTTTCAGTGAACCCACATAGCTGGGTGCAGGGCGAGTTTACAGCACATGCGGAGGCAGAGCAGATACATCCTTCCCTCTGTCCTCTGATATTTTATTCTGGCCTGGGGCAAGCTCTGGAGACTGCTGAGGGGAGATAATAGATGCATAGCAGCTTGCACCACCTACACATGAAAACACCCAAGGCAGCTGCTTCTCCAGCCTCCTACTTGTCCCAACCTTGGTTGTACCAAAGCATATTAGAATAAGTGAAGTTGAAAAAAATCGCGCTTAGGACAAGTATATAGGCCAAGTGTTTACAGGTTGCTGCCTCCCTTAACCACTTCAATACTGGGCACTTTCGCCCCCCTCCTTCCCAGACCAATTTTCAGCTTTCAGCGCTCTCACAATTTCAATGACAATTGCGCGGTCATACAATGTTGTACCCAAATGAAATTTTTATCATTTTGTTCACACAAATAGAGCTTTCTTTTGGTGGTATTTATTCATTACTCCATTTTTTATTTTTTGCGATATAAGCGAAAAAAAGAGCGGAAATTTGAAAAAAAAACAATATTTTCTTCTTTCTATTTTAATAAAAATCCAATAAAATTGAATTTTGTCATAAATTTAAGCCAAAATGTATTCTGCTACATGTTTTTGTTAAAAAAAATCCCGTTAAGTGTATAATAATTGGTTCGTGTGATCACGGACACATGTGCGCAAATGATAATGTACAGATGTGCACAGGTGATCACGGACATATGTGTGCAGATAATCATTGGGACATGTGATTTTACTGGGACATATGTGTGGGACAGGTGTTTTTACTATGTGGGGACATGTGTTTTGGGGACATGTGTTTTGGGGACATGTATTTTGGGGACATGTATTTTGGGGACGTGTGTTGGGGACATTGTGTGTTTACTTTGTGTTTTTTTTACATTGTCAGGACACTAGACTGGTGATCAGTGAGTAAAAAGCTGTAAAAAACAGCTCATACTCACTGATCACCAGCCGGCTGCAGCGATCCGCTCTCCTCTCCTCACTGACAACTTCCGTGTGAGGAGAGGAGAGCAGATTGCCTAGCAACCGGCTCTGTGTTTACATCACATGACGGCTGTGATTCGACACGGCCGTCATGTGATCAGGAGGGCCAATCACAGAGCCCTCCTACCGATCGGAGATGCGCCGTGTCCGGGTGACACGAGCGCATCGGGATCACGCCGCTGCGCGGGCACGCGCGCGCGCGATCCCGCTCCTTCTGAGGGACGTTCCTGAACGTCCACTCAGAAGGAGAGATAGCCCACCCGGCCGTTTATGTGCAGTGGCCGGGTGGGAAGTGGTTAAACAGAGACACTCCCTAGGAATGTCCTGCAGAAATAAGAAATATTAGGGGATAAATAGGGAAAAACGGCGCTACCCGAAAGACCTGTTTGGCTCAGCCTATACAGGGAACGTTGTATAAACGTAATTTTATATATATCACAAGATTTCAAACCAATATGGGTGAAAGGGTGCTATAATTAAATGGAAAACGAAAAATGTTGCAGAGTCACACTCCATTGGCTAAAGTACATATGTGTGGGTCAGTATATAATCGCATACAGAGATAATCAGAAAAGACTCTGTATGTGCTAAAATATCATATGCTTTTCATAGGACAGTGTAGTTTTACCCATCACAACACACATTCAGCACTTAGTACAAAATAAAGACATCTTGTTTATAGCGACAAAAATGCATGAAACATGCGTGGATCCACTTATGTTGGTTCCTATGGATAAACCAAGTACATAGGCCAAGTGTTTACAGGTTGCTGCCTCCCTTAAAGCAAAGCATATTAGAGTTCACAGCAAAGGCGGCAAATATTTATACAATAGAATATACTTTTCTTACATCACTATTAGAGTGCATAATTATGTAATTGCAGTGTAGATCAATTACATAAAATCTAGATTAAATTAATTTTAAATTAAATTAATTTAAGCTTGTAATGTGGAAATGTGCAGAATTCTTATGTACAGTACAGCTGAGTTCCGATCTGTGCTCCTATCATTATGCCTTATGCTGAACACAGACCAGCATATGTTTCACTGAAGATGGATGGCAATATGTCTGTCTGTCCTCATATGCATCTCCATGTCCCTACTAGGACCATCCTAAAATCTTCTCTCTAATTCAGCCTGTTTGGACAAACTTTTTTCAGTTGAAAGTTGAAAATTTCTATGTGCAATACCATGTAGTCTTGACCCTAAGAAGCATCCATTATTACCCCTCCCAAAGCCACTCTTATGTATTCAACATATTTTCTTTGGTCTGTGTCTTACACTTAATTTTTGTATTTTTCTAGCTTTCCCACACTTTCTCTGTGCCACATTTCCCATGTGTTCTAAATGTGATGACTATGTGCAAAGTACAGTAACTCATAGACACCAGTCATATTTGGTGGTTAGAAAGAAATAAACCCTTGTTGCCATGGGTTACAGTACTGTTGCATATAGTGATTGCACTTGTTTGCAATTCCTGTCGGCTATCTAAATATTTGTAAAATTCCTTCATAAGATTAGACAAAATGCAGGGCTCTTAGACAGAAAATCCTTTTTTGTGTGTCTTAATTTACTTTCCACACTAGAAGATTAAAGAAGATGTATCATTAGAATCTTTATTTTACGGTTCTGTTCCCTATAGGGCAAAGTACTGTAGCAGTACAGCAGGGGGCAGTTGGTACTCATATGAAGAGTTAGAATGTACTTAGAAACATGGGACAAAGTACTTCATTTAGTGTGTCCCTTGTGGGACAGAACTGTGAAATGAAAATTCTAATGTTACCCCTCACCTAAGTCCTGTTAACGTTCCTGTATGCTGTCCAATATGAATTGTCTTAATGACCATGAAATTGCTCTCAATGGGAGGGGAGGGGGGGGGAGGTGGGAGCTTGCAGTTGGTTAAGGTGTAGCCCAGAAGTCAGAATTCTAATAACAAAGCAAAACTAAATAATAGGGAGGCACAGAAGAGGCCTATAATTGGAACTATAACTATTAAAATATTCTCTGCTTTCTACATATTTATGCATACTTTTTTTATCACATCACATTTGTAACATCTTCAAATATATTAATAATTATTTATTTTGGTACATCCCCAACTAATAATTTACTATACTACACACACACAAAAAAAAAAACAACATTTCAATTACGACAAAGCAACATCTTCTTGTGCTGTGATTACACCTTCCATGTGTCAATAGCTTATTTATATACTTGGAGAAAGATAAAAATATATTGGTTGTTCTACAAGCATTTCAGGTACAGCGGCATACTATCATTAATAACATTATCAGAACATGCTGATGTGATTCATCTCTTTAAGGTCAAACAAGTTCTGAAGAGTTTGCATGTGGAGGGAGGGTGTAAAAATGAAAAACACTCACTGCAAACTATTTGATAGAATTAATATATATATCCATATGCTGTATAAGCACAATATCCTATTTATATAACATGAGTGAGCTGTAAAACGTATGTCCTCCTATTGTAGTGGAGGCCTCATGTAAAGATGCACAAACAAAATCCAAGAAGTGTCACTGCATTTACAATTGGTTTATTAAACCTAGTCAAGCACCACAACTCTTCTAATTCCTTGAGTTTACTACCTACCACAGGAAAAATGACACTACATCTACAGCAATGGCAATCAAACTATTAGGTATATGGAGCCGCAACTTCAGCCCCTAAAATCCCTAGGTCACTGCACATAATATTCAACACAATATTGAGGTTGATTGGGCTTGAGGGCCACATCATAACTACAAAGAGCCACATGAGGCCCCCAGGCCCAGGTTGGGCAGCAGCGATCTACAGTATTTACTCCTTTGCTGAAATAAGCCTGTTGTTTTATTTACCAGGTGTCTCTAAAAAGTTTGGTAAATGGTATCAGAAAACAAACAAAACAAAAGATACAAACAAATTACCTTTTCTGGCCTTCAAAATAATTGGCATCCTTCACAACACACTTTGGCAATGTTCATAAAGCTTCTGGAAACTGTCAGCAAAGGCCACTTTAGGAATCGACCGCAGAACGGCTATCGCACATTCTTGGATTACCATCATGTCCACAAAACGTATGATCAACATTGTCTTGACCTTAGACCTTTTGCAGGTGACTCTTTTTGAGTCACGGGGAAGATGGTGGACACCATTCGTTCCATTGCCGATTGAATTCCGGATCAAACTGGTAGCACCAGGTCTCATCCCCTGTGACGAAAGGATGGATCCTGGTCACATATGGTAATGAACTCTCCAGAGGTTTCCATCCATTTTGCTTTCTGCTCGTTTGTCAGCTTGTGTGGCACACATCAGGAACAGATCTTCTGCTTACCCAGTAAGTCGCTCGATCAAGTCTGTGGTTTTGCTTGGCTTCTTCGCCGTTTTCCCCAATTTTTAGTAACTTGATGTTCACTTATTGCTCCATTGCACTGTGACCCTACCTCTCACACTGACTACATTCGACTGCCCGCAGCGGGTTTACACTGACGTTCACGTTTACTCCACACTTGGCGGCGCTTCTCGACATGCCTCTAGATATATGCATACGCACGCACCTGGCCCAGGTTGCCGTTGAGATATCGGACCATTCACCAAACTTTTTAGACACACCTCACAGATCAGTAGCTTAAGATATGGTTTGCACACAGAACCCAACAGAGCCTGGCTCTGCTTCTTTTCTCATTATTCTATCTTGGGTACTGAATTCCTGTATGTGTTTATGAACATTAGGTGCTCACTCTACCTATGTACATGCATGTATGCTTTGCATCTATAGATTGAAATTATAAATGTAGCAAAAACCTTTGCTGTATTTTGCCTGATGTGATATTACTTACAGTATACTTAATGTAATGTTTGTAGCTTTTCTATAATAGTGTGTACTGTATATGCTAAATACAACCTAATTGTAAAAGCATCTTGGTATGGGGTGTTTTTTTTTTGTTATGTATTTTTAGAAGTTTATAAACTGATTTTATTTTAATTAATGTTTTAGGGTGCTTTCCTGATATGTTGTTTGCAGAGCACTCTGGGTCTATGATAAGAAAATCCAGCAGCAGCCACTCACTTTATGGCTCTTTTTGTCTACACTGAAACTTTGTACAGAGCCATAGCAGCCAGATCAATGGTCATCCTCTAGACAGTTTAGTTGTGTGTGCTGAATAGTAGATCAATATGCAGACTAACCACAGAATAAACATAAGAAAACCAAGCAAAGATAGTGAATGTGCTTGAATGCATCAGAAGCTATTAGGAAATTAAAATGCTTTTATAGTTTTAATGCTTACTAATGAACATAATAAATAAATTAAATATATGCAAACACTATGCTTTATGTTACAATTTAAACTATAATGTTTTGGGTCTATTTTGTTCTAATTTTGTTTTATTCTAAAAAGAAACTCCAAACTATTCTAATTAAAAGTCCATTGGAATAGGGAGGGGAAATGATTCACTCTTTTGATTTATTCAGTTATGTATATAAATTTTTGCTTAAGCTATTGAGCTCTATAAACAAGAGGGATTTTATAACAGAGCAGCTAATAATTGATCTGTGAGCATGTAAAAAGTAGACTAGAGCTTCATCTGCTGAAAATGGGAAATAATAATAATTATTAATATTTCATTATTTCATATTTATTTAATGAAACATAATTTAATTATGTCATTTTTAGCCCTAATCACAATAAATAAAGACAAAATACACACAACTACATTACATTCCCTTTACAAGGACAAACAGGGAAACTTCCTTTTAACATAAATCTGTTCTGCTTTTTACATTTTTAAAAGTAAAAGTTTTTGCTTGGAGCAGATACCACTGTATGTTTGCTATTGTGTAAGTTAGCCAGAAAAAGTTACTTCCATGTCCCCTTCTGATTTTGTTTAATTTTATTTAGCCTGACTTAATCTGACTTCATGGCTGTAAATTGCCACCTCCATGTCTAATGATAATGCACTTACTGGCCACTGAGACAATCTGATTGGATACAGTCAGAAAAGTCAAGCCCTAGTACTTGAGTAAAACTGATTTAGAAAGGGTTACAGAAGTGTCTTTTCTAATAGATAAAATGGTAACCACAGGCATCTTGCGGTATATACTCTTAGTTGGCACTTTTTAAAAAGCCTGTTGAGGTTTACAGACATGTTTTTATGCTTCTTAATGCTCTTTGCTGCAGAATGCATAATGGTGAATGATATATTAGCACATCTTAAACATCAACAGGCACATTTAAATTTCCTTTGCTTTTTTAAATGAAAAAGTATATATAGGGCCCATGTGCTAGCTCTTAGGTGCAGTAACCCATAACAACTAAATAGCATCAATTATACTTGGATCTGACTAAATTCGAATTGGTGGCATTTACGTAATAAGGCCATTATTTTCATTAAACACTACACAGACACATGATTAAAAAAAAAACAGCCATAGATAATACCTTTTCTCCTTTCTGCCCAATGTCTCCTGGTAATCCAGGGTCTCCATTTTCTCCCTAGTTTAAAAAAAATAAATATATTAGTAGTGCATAGCTGGCATTGTGTGTCTATGTGTGTATGGCCTAGTGTACATTTGCGGCAGTCTTTGATGCCATTCTGAAAAGCTTTCCACGGTGGAAAAGATTTTCAGGGGGCAGTTACCAGACAGCTGGGGGATAATATGTTGTCTCCTCAGCGCCTATTTTAAACCTTTAACAACCATCACCACCATGATGCAACCTTGCACATTTCATGCAGTTGTGATGCGGCCTTATTCATTTTAATGAGTCACGTTTGGGAGTAGTACTGCCCACCTACAGAGATATTTTCTTTACCTACAGGTAAGCCTTATTATAGGCTTACCTGTAGGTATAAATATAAAGGAGTAGACTTTACTACTCCTTTAAAAATTCTGCCCAGACACATTTTTTAAAATGTTTTTTATTAAAGTTCTACTTTAATAAAAAAGAAAATGTAAACATTTCATGGAACTATGTGATGCATTTCAGAGAGCACACATTTTAAGCTATGATTGATTTTATTTTTTTTAAAGTTGCGTGCACATTTTTGCATGCTTGCTCTTTCATATTTTCACTTGTACGAAGAGAGGAAAAGGAAAGTGTTATTATTGTGCAGCACAATAAAGGAGGAGGCAAAACCATTTGTATGAGATGATTCTTCATATGAGATAAGGTGACTCATCTTGATGGCACAATACTCCAGCCAAATTACATACGATGTTTCCTGAAGCATCACCACTTTATTGGAGGGGCTGCAGAATGATATCAGCACATGCACATATTTGGTAGAGCTGCCCAATCATCCAAACTTTTTAGGTTGAAAAATCCAAATTGATTAAAAAGATCCAAGGTTTCAAAATGAAAGATAACCCTTGGACTACTCTATTCCATTGCTCAGAGTATTTAGCAGGCCGATACAAATGATCTATCATATTCCATCTACTTAACCACTTGTCTACCAGGCCAGTTCTGACACTTCTCTTGTTGCAATTTTTTATGTCACACGATATTTGCCCAGTGATTTGTCAATGCAATGTTTTGGGAAAAAATGCACTTTAACCACTTCAGCCCCGGAAGATTTGGCTACTCAATGACCAGAGCAGTTTTATGTGATACGGCAATGCGTCACTTTAACTGACAATTGCACGGTCCTACGATGCTGTAACCAAACAAAATTGACGTCCTTTTTTTCCCACAAATAGAGCTTTCTTTTGGTGGTATTTGATCATCTCTGCGGTTCTTATTTTTTGCACTATAAACAAAAAAAGAGCATCAATTTTGAAAAAAAAAACACAATATTTTGTACTTTTTGCTATAATAAATATCCCCATTTTTTTTTTTTTAAAAAGCTAATTTTTTTATCAGTTTAGGCAGATATGTATTCTTCTACATATTTTTGGTAATAAAAATTGCAATAAGTGTATATTGGTTGGTTTGCGCAAATGTTATAGGGTCTACAAAATAGGGGATAGATTTATGGCATTTTTATTATTTTTAATTTTTATTAGTAATGGCGGCGATCGGCAATTTTTATCGTGACTGCAACATTATGGCGGACACATCGGACACTTTTGACACATTTTTGGGACGATTGACAATTATACAGCGATCAGTGCTATAAAAATGTACTGATTACTGTATGAATGTCACTGGCAGGGAAGGGGTTAACATTAGGGGGCGATCAAGGGGTTAACTGGGTTCCCTGACTGTGTGTTCTAACTGTAAGGGGAGGGGACTGACTAGAGGGGATGACAGATTATGGTTCCTAGCTATTAGGAACTCATGATCTGTCTCTCCTCACAGAACAGAGCAGGGATTTATGTGTTTACACACACACACGTCCCTGTTCTGCCTCTCATGCCTGTGAGCACTCGTGGCCGGTGATTATCGCAACCTTCAGCCACAAGCATCGGCACCCCCGCAGTGCAGCGGGCGCGTGCGCGCGCTCCTGCTATTCTGCTTAAGGAGCCAACATATAGCTACGACAGCTCGCGGGACAGTGCCGACCTGCCCCATTATGACGGCGGCTGTTCGGCAAGCGGTTAATGAATTAATAAAAAACAAAACACAATATATAACCAATTTTGTTTTGTAAAACATGAAAGATGATGTTATGCCAAGTAAATAGATACCCAACATACCTAAAGATTTAAACATTTTTTACAAGTTACCAGTTTAGGGTTACAGAGTAGATCTAGTGCTAGAAAAATTTGCTCTTGCTCTGACATACCTCACATGTAGGGATGAGCCGAACACCCCCCGCGAACGGACCGAAAGTTCGCACGAACGTTAGAACCCCATTGACGTCTATGGGACTCGAACGTTCGAAATCAAAAGTGCTCATTTTAAAGGCTAATTTGCATGGTATTGTCCTAAAAAGGGTTTGGGGACCCGGGTCCTACCCCAGGGGACATGTATCAATGCAAAAAAAACTTTTAAAAACGGCCGTTTTTTCGGGAGCAGTGATTTTAATGATGCTTAAAGTAAAAAAAAAAAAGTGAAATATTCCTTTAAATATCGTACCTGGGGGGTTTCTATAGTATGCCTGTAAAGTGACGCGTGTTTCCCATGTTTAGAACAGTCCCTGCACCAAATGTCATTTTTAAAGGAAAAAATCTCATTTAAAACTGCTTGCGGGTTTAATGTCATGTCGGGTCATGGCAATATGGATGAAAATCAGTGAGACAAACGGCATGGGTACCCCCCAGTCCATTACCAGGCCCTTTGGGTCTTGTATGGATATTAAGGGGAACCCCGCACCCAAATTAAAATAAGGAAAGGTGTGGGGCCACCAGGCCCTATATACTCTGAACAGCAGTATACAGGCGGTGCAAACAAGACAGGGACTGTAGGTTTGTTGTTAAGTAGAATCTCTTTGTAATTTTGAACATTTTTAACGTGTTTAGCTCCAGCCAAAAAATCTTTTCTAAGCTTTTTGGAAAACATAGGGAAGGGTTATCACCCCTGTGACATTTGTTTTGCTGTCTTTCCTCCTCTTCAGAAGATTTCACCTCACTTTTTTGTCCCAATGAAAAATGTTTTTTGAAAATTTGGGTTTTTTTGTGGACAACAAGGATTGGAAAGCATCAGTGGAAAGGAGAAATTGTTTTCCCATATTAACTCTTACAGGAGAGAATTTCCCTTCCTAGGGGTAGATTTCATCTCACTTCCTGTTGTCTCCTTCCGTTTGCAAGTAGGAGTCGTTTGTAAGTTAGATGTTTGAAAGTAGGGTCCTGCCCTATATACTCAGCAGAAATTTGGGCCTTAGGTGTTGCTGTGGCCACAACACTGTAAGCCCTCACAGGGCCCTGCTGTGAAATATTAGATCAAGAATTGTAATTACATGCCCCTGTTGAACAGGAGCTGGAAAATTAGGCCTTAGGCACTGGTGCTGGTGCCACAACACTGCAACCCCTCACAGACACTCTAGTTGGAACGCAGGAACGAGCCCTGCTGCAAAGTATTGCATCAAAAATTGTAATTACACGCCCCTGTTAGACAGGGGCAGAAAAATTGGGCCTTAGGCACTGGTGCTGGTGCCACAACACTGCAACCCCTCACAGACACTCTAGTTGGAATGCAGGAACGAGCCCTGCTGCAAAGTATTACATCAAAAATTGTAATTACACGCCCCTGTTAAACAGGGGCTGAAAAATTGTGCCTTAGGCACTGGTGGTGGCGCCCAGAACCAAAAATGTTCTTACAAGCTATCAGCGTGATGATTGAGGAGGAAGAGGATAATTACTCAGGGATAGTCACTCAGCATCAGCATAGGCAGTCTTTAAAGGGATCTGAGATTTCCAAAAAAATTATTCGGTTACATCAGCATCAGGTGCTTGGTAGCTGGTGGTGATCCAAGACTGATTCATTTTTATGAAGGTCAGCCGATCGACCGAGTCGGTGGACAGACGCACCCTGTGATCGGTTACCACACCTCCAGCAGCACTGAATGTGCGTTCCGAAAGAACGCTGGATGCAGGACAGGCCAGTAGCTCAATTGCATACTGTGCAAGCTCTGGCCAGTGATCCATCCTCAAGACCCAGTAACCCCGAGGTTTTTCGGTGGGAAAGGTGTCCAAGTCTGATCTTGCCCCTAGGTATTCCTGCACCATGTAAAACAGACGCTGGCGATGGTTGCTGGAACCGATCATACCTTGGGGCTGCGGACCAAAAAATTGTCTGAACGCATCGGTCAGACGGCCACCTTCTCCACCGCTCCTTCTTTGACTGACCGAAGCCTCAGCAACACGTTGTCCAGAAACAGGAGTTTGTAACCTCCCAGTCTCTGGGAACGCGTTGCACAGACCTTTCTGCAAGGCCTCCCGAAGATGTTTCATCCTCTGCTCCCCCTGCGATGGCAAGATAAGGTCCGCAACCTTACCCTTGTAACGTGGATCAAGGAGGGTTGCCAGCCAGTATTGGTCCTTCTCCTTGATACCACGAATACGAGGATCCTTACGCAGGCTTTGCAGGATCAGGGAGGCCATGCAGCGTAGGTTTGCTGAGGCATTCGGTCCGGAGTCCTCTGGGTCACTAAGGACAACAACATCCGCAGCCACCTCCTCCCAGCCACGTACAAGTTCATGTGTTCTTTGGGACTGATCCCTTAAAGACTGCTGCTGATGCTGAGTGCCAGGCTCCACCTCCATACTGACACAATCTTCCTCCTCCTCCTCCTCCTCCTCCTCCTCCTCCTCTTCCTGTGTGATCAGCGGGCACGCAGGAACACTGTCTGGATAAAGGGGGCCTTGAGAGCTAAGGAAGTCCTCCTCTTCCTGCCTCTGTTCTGCCTCAAGTGCCCTGTCCATTATTCCATGCAGCGTGTGCTCCAACAGGTGGACAAGGGGGACAGTGTCACTGATGCATGCACTGTCAGTGCTCACCATCCTCGTGGCCTCCTCGAATGGTGACAGGACAGTGCATGCATCCCTGATCATGGCCCACTGGCGTGGGGAAAAAAAACCAAGCTCCCCTGACCCTGTCCTGGTGCCATAGTCGCACAGGTACTCATTGATGGCCCTCTGCTGCGTGTGCAGCCGCTGCAGCATGGCCAACGTTGAGTTCCACCTGGTGGGCATGTCACAGATTAGGCGGTTCTTGGGCAGGTTAAACTCCTTTTGGAGGTCCGTCAGCCGAGCACTGGCATTATATGACCGGCAGAAATGAACACAGACTTTCCTGGCCTGCCTCAGGACATCCTGTAAGCCCGGGTACCTGCCCAAGAACCGCTGCACCACCAAGTTAAGGACGTGAGCCAAACAGGGCACATGGGTCATTTGTCCCTGTCGGAGGGCAGAGAGGAGGTTGGTGCCATTGTCGCAAACCACCATTCCTGCCTTAAGTTGGCGTGGCGTCAACCACCTCTGAACCTGCCCCTGCAGAGCTGACAGAACCTCTGCCCCAGTGTGGCTCCTGTCCCCCAAGCACACCAGCTCAAGCACCGCATGGCATCTTTTGGCCTGCGTACTTGCGTAGCCCCTTGAACGCCTACGGAGCACCGCTGGTTCCGAGGAAGAGGCCATGGAGGAAGAAGAAGAGGAGGGGGTGGAGGAGAGAGGTGTGTCACAATCAGCATTTTGGAGGCGTGGTGGCGGAACAACCTCCAACACTACTGCACCTTGTCCTGCATCCTTCCCAGCTGCCAGCAGAGTCACCCAATGCGCCGTGAAACTTAGGTAACGTCCCTGTCCATGCCTGCTGGACCATAAGTCAGCGGTAATATGCACCTTACCGCTGACCGCCCTGTCCAGCGAGGCATGGACATTGCCTTCCACATGCCGGTAGAGAGCCGGAATCGCCTTCCGTGAGAAAAAGTGGCGTTTGGGTACCTGCCACTGAGGAACCGCACATTCCACAAACTCACGGAAGGGGGCAGAGTCTACCAACTGAAAAGGCAGCAGTTGAAGTGCTAGCAATTTTGCCAAGCTAGCATTCAACCGCTGGGCATGTGGATGGCTGGGAGCAAACTTCTTTCGGCGGTGCAGCAGCTGGGGCAGGGAAATTTGCCTGGTACAATCTGACGTCGGTGTACGAAAAGCAGATTGCCCACAAGTACTTGGCTGTGACACACCTAATTCTACACCTTCATTCCTCTCACTGCAGGTCTCAGAGAGGACTGAAGGTCTAGTGGGGTTGGAAATCTCAGCTGATGAGGAGCAAGGAGAGATCCTCTTTGTTCTTTGGTGTGGGTCTTTTAGATACGCTTGCCATCGAACTGCATGGCAGGTCAACATATGTCTGGTCAAGCATGTGGTACCCAAGCGGGAGATGTTTTGGCCACGCGAGATACGCTTGAGACATATGTTGCAAATAGCAGCGGTGCGATCTGATGCACTCGTCTCAAAAAAGGCCCACACCAAAGAACTTTTTGAATAACGCGCAGAGACTGCAGCGCCCTGCACATGTGGAGCTTTGGGGTGTGATGCAGTCAATGTGCTGCCCTTAGGCTGGCCCCTGGAGGGCATCCTGCCTCGTTGGTGATGTGCCGCCTCCTCCTCCTCCTCCTCCTCTCTCCTATCAGGCACCCACGTTGAGTCAGTGACCTCATCATCCCCTCCCTCCTCATCACTGGAGCAAACCTGGCAGTATGCTGCAGCAGGGGGAGCATGGCTGCCAGATTGCTGTCCTTCTTGGGCACCCCCTCTGTCCGTGCTCATGTTACTGCCTTCATTGAGCTCAGTATCATCATCAGAGCCTTCCAAACGCTGGGCATCCTCCTGGAGCATGTACCCAACACTGTGGTCAAACAGTTCGAGGGAATCCTCAGGAGGACATGGTGGAGCTAGGGAAGGAGTCACTGATGACATTGAGCTGAGGGAAGAGGCCGCTGCTTTGCCAGACAAAGCACCCTGGGCATGGGTGAGAGAGGATGAGGAGGATGAGGATGGCTTGGTCATCCACTCGACCAAGTCTTCCGCATGTTGCGGCTCAACACGGCCAGCTGCCGAAAAAAAGACCAAGCGTGTCCCATGGCCATGTGCTGATGAGGATGCACCGTCTCCACGACCAGCACTAGACACAGAGCCTGCTTGCCCTCTCTTATTGGCTTGTGACTGTCTGCCTCTCCTTCTTGGCCTTCCAGACATACTAATGGCCTGTAGCTGCACTAAGCTAGGATAGAACACCTGTAATTTTCTTCAGGTAGCTTTATATACTGTAACCAGACAAGCCTGCCTGTCAGTAGGAAGATAACAGGAACGGATCTAGCTGAACACTGTGAGCAGGACGCACTGTACTAAATGTAAATAGTCTAGCTGCCTGACCGTGGTACTAATAGGATCAAATAGAACACCTGTAATTTTCTTCAGGTAGCTTTATATACTGTAACCAGACAAGCCTGCCTGTCAGTAGGAAGATAACAGGAACGGATCTAGCTGAACACTGTGAGCAGGACGCACTGTACTAAATGTAAATAGTCTAGCTGCCTGACCGTGGTACTAATAGGATCAAATAGAACACCTGTAATTTTCTTCAGGTAGCTTTATATACTGTAACCAGACAAGCCTGCCTGTCAGTAGGAAGATAACAGGAACGGATGTAGCTGAACACTGTGAGCAGGACGCACTGTACTAAATGTAAATAGTCTAGCTGCCTGACCGTGGTACTAATAGGATCAAATAGAACACCTGTAATTTTCTTCAGGTAGCTTTATATACTGTAACCAGACAAGCCTGCCTGTCAGTAGGAAGATAACAGGAACGGATCTAGCTGAACACTGTGAGCAGGACGCACTGCACTAAATGTAAATAGTCTAGAAGATAACAGGAACGGATCTAGCTGAACACTGTGAGCAGGACGCACTGCACTAAATGTAAATAGCAGGAACGGATCTAGCTGAACACTGTGAGCAGGACGCACTGCACTAAATGTAAATGGCAGGAACGGATCTAGCTGAACACTGTGAGCAGGACGCACTGCACTAAATGTAAATAGCAGGAACGGATCTAGCTGATCACTGTGAGCAGGACGCACTGCACTAAATGTAAATGGCAGGAACGGATCTAGCTGAACACTGTGAGTAGGACGCACTGCACTAAATGTAAATAGCAGGAAAGGATCTAGCTGAACACTGTGAGCAGGACGCACTGCACTAAATGTAAATAGTCTAGAAGATAACAGGAACGGATCTAGCTGAACACTGTGAGCAGGACGCACTGCACTAAATGTAAATAGCAGGAACGGATCTAGCTGAACACTGTGAGCAGGACGCACTGCACTAAATGTAAATAGCAGGAACGGATCTAGCTGAACACTGTGAGCAGGACACACTGCACTAAATGTAAATAGCAGGAACGGATCTAGCTGAACACTGTGAGCAGGACGCACTGCACTAAATGTAAATAGCAGGAAAGGATCTAGCTGAACACTGTGAGCAGGACGCACTGCACTAAATGTAAATAGCAGGAACGGATCTAGCTGAACACTGTGAGCAGGACGCACTGCACTAAATGTAAATAGTCTAGAAGATAACAGGAACGGATCTAGCTGAACATTGTGAGCAGGACGCACTGCACTAAATGTAAATAGCAGGAACGGATCTAGCTGAACACTGTGAGCAGGACGCACTGCACTAAATGTAAATAGCAGGAACGGATCTAGCTGAACACTGTGAGCAGGACGCACTGCACTAAATGTAAATAGCAGGAACGGATCTAGCTGAACACTGTGAGCAGGACGCACTGCACTAAATGTAAATAGCAGGAACGGATCTAGCTGAACACTGTGAGCAGGACGCACTGCACTAAATGTAAATAGCAGGAACGGATCTAGCTGAACACTGTGAGCAGGACGCACTGCACTAAATGTAAATAACAGGAACGGATCTAGCTGAACACTGTGAGCAGGACGCACTGCACTAAATGTAAATAGTCTAGATAGAAGATAACAGGAACGGATCTAGCTAAACTGAATACAGTGTATATATATATATGCAACACCTGGGATGCATATATATACACAATACACTGTAAGTGCAGCTAACTGACTGACTGTTCTGCCTAATCTATCTAACTCAAATCAAATGACACTGTCTCTCTCTCTCTCTATCTCTCAGCACACCGGAACACACACTACACAGGGCCGCCGTGCAGGCGGCCTTATATAGTGTGGGGCGTGTACTAAATCCCCTGAGCCATAATTGGCCAAAGCCACCCTGGCTTTGGCCAAATACAGCTCTCTCTACTGACGGCGCTGTGATTGGCCAAGCATGCGGGTCATAGTGCATGCTTGGCCAATCATCAGCCAGCAATGCACTGCGATGCCGCAGTGAATTATGGGCCGTGACGCGCCACACGAATTTGGCGCGAACAGCCCATGTCGTTCGCAATTCGACGGACGGTCGAACAGCCGATGTTCGAGTCGAACATGGGTTCGACTCGAACACGAAGCTCATCCCTACTCACATGTGTGGTTTGAACACCATTTACATATGTTGGCGTGACCTACATATGCCTTCCCCACTGCGTGTGAGCGTGGGGGGACAGGGGCGCTTTAAAAATATTTTATTATTTATTTTATTCCATTTTGTTTATTTTTACACTGTCCCTTTATTTATTTTTTATCACTTTAATTGCTTTAATTTCTTTCACAAGAAATGTAAACATGCCTTGCGATAGCAATACAGCATGATAGGTCCTCTTTATGTAAGACCCCAAATCTATCCTCCTCTTTTGCTTTTCCACAAAAAAAAAGCCTTGTGTACATGCCAGAGGAATCCCAAGTGATGTCATGACGTCACTTTGGTCCTCCAAGCCCATAGAAATAAGTGGAGGCCATGCAATCTCTATGCCAATCCACCGGAAAGGGCGGAGGGGTGGGGGGGCTTCTAAAAGTGATCCAGTGGTGAATTTGCCACTACTTTATTATTGTAGAGAATCACCAGCTGAAAGAAACAATACCGAGGTTATGGCATATTACTGCATCACCCTAATATTCCACTTCCCGACCCGAACATTAATTAAGTGTTCTTGCATAGCAAGACCACTTACTGTTATCTTACATATATATTATTATAGCCAAATTTACCACCCTAACTCCTCCCACAGTTTTTACACTACATAGACAGTAATATACCGAAATGTGCGGATTGTTCCCGATTGGTGTGCTATTACTTTGTGGAACGTTTTGCCGAATGGTTCACAAAATATTGTCGTTTTTGTGGCAAAATTGGTCTCATAGGAATGAATGGCGAAATGTTCAAAACTAGAGTGGGAGGTGACAAAAGCTGACAACCCCATGATCAGCCAAAACATTTTGACCCCCCCCCCCCCATGATCAGCCAAAACATTATGACCACAACATGATCAGCCAAAACATTATGACCATCCTATGACCAGCTTAAACATTATGACCACCCCATGCTCAGCCAAAACATTATGACCAGCCAAAACATTATGACCACCCCATGATCAGCCAAATAATTTATGACACCCCATTATCAGCCAAAACATTATGACCACAACATGATCAGCCAAAATTTTATGACCACCCCATGATCAGCCAAAACATTATGACCACCCCATAAAAAATAATAATAACAAAAACAAAAAAAAATTGTTTTTGAAAAAAAAAATCATTTTTGAAAAAAAAAAAATCATTTTTGAAAAAAATGTTCAGCTCTTTCAGCTAATGATGCGATTTCTTCAACTTTTTTACTACTATTTATACTTTTTAAAATATTAAGCTTTTTAACACTTTTCACAGTTACTCCAGTCACTCCAACCACACAACAGTTACTCAAGCCACTCCACCCAGTTATTCCACCCACTCCAGTTGTAGACTACTGTAGGTGGAGGCACACACTTCACACAATTTCCCCAGAAATTGTAGCTCTTCTAGTCGTCTATGGTCTGGTCGGCAAGCGTACCTAAGGCACTTATTCCATTACACTGAAAAAGATAACTACCACCCAGCATATGACAACTTTTCCAAAAGAATAGATCATATCTGTCTCATGGAAGACATTTTCCATTCATCCCATAAAACTCATGATCACTTCCATAAGGTATGGGCCCGCTGGTATGCCTTTTAAACTACCTCTGCTTACCTAGAATTGTTTTTAATTGAAAGCATATGGTATATACATAGCAATACTTATCTGCTTTGGATGTGTTTGAGACCCCTTCCTAACATCTTCCTATCCCAGTTTTCTCTTTCCTTCACTATTCCTAGCTTTCCATTTTCTATCTTCTATAAAACGTATACCCAAGTGTCTCGTTTTGATAGCATATGAGTGATGTACACACCTTTCCTATCCCTCCACTTCAAGGCCAACACTTCCTCATTCCTCAGACATGCTGATTCCCCTTTTGTAGCCTTGTGGTGACTAGATGCTGTGGGAAGCCCCTCCCTTTTTTTTCTTGATGTACCGCAGGCCAAAGTTTTCTGAAGGTATAGGTGGTGGAAAAGAGGCAAACTAGTATTGTAATTGTCCATGTAAATGTGATACCCCTTTTGAAAGAGTGGGAATGCCAACTCCCAGACAATTTTCCCACTTATTCCCATGTACATTAGACACTCAGGGGGCTGGAGCTGGGAGTCTGTGCCTTTGTACACGCGAAAGGCATACACATATCCAGTGGTGCTTTCACAGAGCTTGGTGAGCTTGAATCCGTACCTAGCCTTCTTACTGGGGATATACTGCTTGAATCCCAGCTGGCCTGTGAAATGGACCAGGGTTTCGTCCACAGACACGTTCTGGTCAGGGATATAAAGTCTGGCAAACCTCTTAGAAAAAAAATAAATTGGGGCAAATTGTATACAATTTATCACAGTCAAGATGATTATCACTGAAATGCAGGAAGCACGTTATCATGTCACAGCGGGACCTGAGCATGACAGATGAAAAAATTGCCATGTAGTGGATGGGGTTGGTAGACCATTATGCATGCACTTCTTTTTTTTTTTTTTTTTTTTAGTAAGCCCCATGTTGAGCATAAGGCCTAAAAACAATCTAAGCTCCTCCACTGTTAGGGGGCTCCATTCGAAAGGGTGGGCGTAGCTTGAGTTGGGGTTGTTTTCTATAAATTGATGGCAAAAAGATTTTTTTTGGTCCGCGATGCTTTGAACTAACTCATCAGGAAAAAATACATTTAAAAAATTGATTTCAGAATAACCTTTGGTGTTGGCCTGCACACCTGGCTGTGCTATGAAAGGGGGGATTGTGGCTGACCCTGTGCTAGAAGGCAGCCACAATGGGTTTGCCAAGGCATCCGGAAGATGGATTTGGGCCCTGATTCTTTGGCGTGAAATTTCAGCGCTTGTACTGGGCACTTCCTCCTGGGGTCTAGCGCCGTTGGCATTTGCTGATTGGCCATTGGGGTGTCTGGTACTGCTGGTAGCTGCCTGGTCTTCAGACCGTCTCCTTTAAGGACGGACTACTTCCTCTTCTGATTCGGACGCTCATGTACTGCCTTACACGGGCTCATATTCCGAAACAGAATCGGAACTGTACTGGGTCAGTGAGAGCTCCCCGCTGCTCTCAACAGTCAGATTTAGTATTTGATATGCCTCTTCTGGAGTGTAAACTTTTTTAGACATGGTGTCTGTATGACGGGTGACACTGATGGGCTGCAGGACAGGTAGTGATTGGCTGCAGGACAGGTAGTGATGGGCTGCATGACAGGTAGTGATGGGATGCATGACAGATAGTGATGGGCTGCACGTCAGGGACTAATGGTCTGCACGCCAGGGATTAATGGGCTGCACGTCAGGTAGTAGTTGGCTGCACGTAAGTAGTAATGGGATCACTGGACAGGTACTCCTGATGGTCTCACGGGATGGGTACTTTTGATGGGCTCACGGGACAGGTACTCCTAATGGCATCATGGACAGATACTCATGATGGGATATCAGGTACTCAGACGGGATGACAGGTACTCAGACAGGATGACAATTACTCAGACAGGTTGACAGGTACTCTGATGGGTTGATAGTTGGTGGGATGGGATGACAGGTACTGTGATGAGCTCACAGACAGTTACTCAGATGGGATGATGACAGGTCCTCTTTATTCGGGGGGGCAATCTGGGCACAGTAGTACATACAGTAATGTGATAACTCACTATTCCCGCAATCTTCTCCTCACACTGGATCCATATGTGAGGAGGAGAACCTGGTAACAGGCAGTCACACATGGTTTGCTTACATTTGTGACTGGCTGTGATTGGACACAGCCGGTCACGTGGTAAAGAGCCAATTTCATTAGTCTTTACCCTGATTGGGGCTGGGATTTGTCCAAAGGACAAGCCTGAACCCCGATTGCCGCGCTGCGCGCTGCACAGCCAGTCACGTAGTGAAGAGCCAATTTCGTTGGCTCTTTACCCTGATCGGGATGGACTGTGCCCCGAGGGACATGCCTGATACCCGATTGCCACACTGCGGGCCCCCCGGGGGCCCGCAGTAGTGGTGAGAAGCGGAGGACATCATATGATGTCCGCCCAGAGAGGGAGAGTGTTCCTGCCAGCGTCATTTGACTATGGCCCAGTATGGAACTGGTTAAAGAGTAACTCCATTTTTGTTGAAAAATAAAACAATCACATCTGGGTGGCCATGTACTTTGCAAGGATTTAAAGAAAGCTCTGCTGCAGATTCCTTCCTGTTTCTGCTCTGAATAAAAAAAGAAAACTCTTTTTGTTCTCCTGTGTCTTTTGGATACTGATTCTGAATGAGGGGACTTTTTCATTATTGATCAACCGATACACTTGCAGTGCTCTAATGAGGAGAATGGCAGGGTCTGAATCTCTTTACAAGTGGTTAACCCTTTAGGAGCATCTCACCAAAACTGATTTTTTTGTTTCAGAGAATGCCTAAAACCTGACTTGTATCAGAGTTCTGGGAAAATCAGAGAGCCAATCACACAAACAGGAAATGACATTCTGGGGCGCTCAGTACACCGACTGTGTGCTGAATGCTCTAGGTTGTCCTATTGCATTACATTTTAAAGAAAATTATAGTGCTTTAGAATGAAAAGTAGTTTTTAATAACATTAAATTAACATTTTAATAACATTTAATTACAATATGGCTTGTGTCGCAATTGTATATGTTATATTATTATTATTATTTTTATTTGCATTGTTTTCCCATGAAAGTGGATTTACCCTTTAAACAACTGATCAGTGAAAACATAAACTGACAGATAACCCAATATAGACACTTTTTAAAAATGCATTGTGTTCTGGCTGCATGTCAGTGAAAAGCCACCATAGAAAATCATGTTATTTCACTTGTCATGGGATCCCATGCATTCTGGAATCAGTGTGAACCAGGGCTCAAAGAGCTAAGGTTGTAATAAGCTGTCATAGCATAGTATGTGGATAGTTTGGGTAGATCCAGTGGATCACTGGCATTACGGATTTGCTCATCTCTAAATAGAACTGCATACTAGGCTTTGCTTACAACCTTCTTCACATCCCATGCAGAGAATGCATTAATGTAAAAAAAAAAACCTTAAGCCTTTAGAACCACTTTAAACTTTGGTGTTGTCATGCTGTAACACTGTGAAATTGCATATATGAATGCTCACCAAATTATTTAGAACTGCAATGAATAAAAAGACAAGCTGATATAGAAATGATGGGACTGTACCAATTCACTCATCAGAGATAATACACACTGTAGACAGAGTTAATTATTTAATTAATATCCTCAAATTGTGTTATAAATTAATTTTCAATGTTTTTTTAACCAACCGACCTCTAAATACTGTGAATTTGAATGTTGAGCCTGGGTGGGGGAGCCTGGAGCAATGAACCAAAGTGAACGGTAAATCTCAGACAGAGGTGACAACAGCAGAGGAGAGAGCCAGAAGGAGGCGCAGGCTATGCCAGAACAGCGTTCCTCCATACAGTAGATGACACAGGATTGGTCTTAGCTCGGACTGTACACAGTTTTTACCCATCCCCTATCTTGTCCAAGGACTGCTCATCTCTCGACAGAAGGAAATGTGGGTAGACGGTGCAACAGCACTGTTCAGACAGGAGGAGGAGAGCACAGTACAGGCCACAAATCCTCCCACTATCACTACTCCTGTAGAGTTTCTACGTGTAAATTTGGGGTGGATGATTGTACTGGGAAGAAAAAGGGGAGGTAGCAATCAATTGTGCTTGGGAGAAGTTTGTGGTAGAGTAGGGATGGAGGGGTATTTGTGCTGGAAAGGGTAATTTTGGGGGAGGGGGGATTTGTGTTAGGAGGTGCAATTGGGGGAGATTTGTGCTAGGAGGGGGGGTTTAGAGGGGGTATTTGTGTGAGGAAGGGATGAGGGTATTTGGGCTAAGAAGGGGGATGGGGGGGTATTTGTGCTAGGAGGGGATATTTGGGGAGGAGAGGATTTGTGCTAGGAAGGGGGATTGGGGAGAGAGGATTTGTGCTAGAAGGGGGTATAGTGGAGTTTGATGAACGTTAAAGCACATTAAAACCGCTCCACAAACGCCTATTCCATTATGGGAAATAAACTAATCTTAATGCCCCGCAACCGCAGCGCACCGCAACTGCCTGCCAGAGCGTTTGCATAGCGTTACCATACGCCTGCTTTTAATGCCAATGTGAACTTAGCCTTAGAAGGGGGATTTAGACTGGGAGGATTTGTTTGTGGCTTGCAGATGGAATTTGGGCACTCAACAGATCTCCTCCTCATACACACCACATAGCTGAGATCAGATTCCCTTATAGACACAGTGGGTAGCTGGCTGCTATGTTGCTGTTCTGCAACAGTCATGCAAATCAAAAATAATAAAGTAAAGAAGTCTGATTAGCTTGCCAGATCTCACTGGTTTTGTTTCTGTTAGAATAATACACTATTTATGAATATATATATATATATATATATATATATATATATATATATATATACGGTATATTCATAAATAGTGTATTATTCTAACAGAAACAAAACCAGTGAGATCTGGCAAGCTAATCAGACTTCTTTACTTTATTATTTTTGATTTGCATGAGTGTTTACTGTAAACCTCAGAAGACATGCAGTGAGCAAGTACAATAAGCAACAGAACATATCAGATCTAAAGAAGCAACAGCTAGAGAGATAATTAACAGAAGAAGTGAACCAAAAATCTTAAGTTTAGTGTTCCCCTGTATAGTGGCATGCTTTTTCACAAGCAGCTTATACTGTAGCATTTGTGTAAATCAAGAAATTCTAGGTGTTTGGTGTGTCAGAACATTTATCAGTTATACAATTACTTATTATTACTGTTTTTTACTTTGTAAAAGACAAATGATTGCTTATGTACAGCTAATTATGCAATATCTACAGTATACTCTTACCGGATCTCCCTTTTGTCCTTGTAATCCTCTGTCACCCTTAGATCCTTTGTGTCCATTTAGCCCATCAAGACCTGCTGTACCCTGAAGATGAAATCATATATTATTTGTATTGTTATTATTACCTGTTTTATGCAAATTCAGTATAGTAGTGGAAATAATGTCTATAGCGGCAAAAAATAGTAGAATCCGTTCAGTTTACTAAGGCCAGATCATACAAATCATGTTATTTAATACCTGTATTTTGATGGGTTCATACACCTGTTAGCTAAAAAGAGGGATACACGCAAAGGTAACAGTTAACCTTGGGACATCTCTTGTAATATGAAATCTGAAATAGGAGAGTTCTTCAAAAAGTTTAAGCACTTTCTTTTAAAGGTTTCAAAGCCATCTTTACTACAGTATTACAACTCTAATGCCCCGTACACACGAGTGGAAATTCCGCCAGCAAAAGTCCGATGAGAGCTTTTGGTCGGAAATTGCGACCGTGTGTATGCTCCATTGGACTTTTGCTGGCAGGTTCTCTATTTTTCGGTCGGAAAAAGTTCCTATACGAAAATGCGTTTGTCTGCATGCAATTCAGACGCGCCAAAAATCACGCATGCTCGGAAACAATTCGACGCATGCTCAGGAGCATTGAACTTCATTTTCTTGGCTTGTCGTAGTGTTGTACGTCACCGCGTTCTTGACTGTCGAAAGTTCCGAGAACTTTTGTGTGACCGTGTGTATGCAAGCCAAGCTTGAGCGGAATTCCATCAGAAAAACCATCCAAGATTTTTCCAACGGAAATTCCACTTGTGTGTATGGGGCATTACACTAAACTGCAAGGTCAGCTGGCTTGCCAGTAAGGATGAGCTCAGGCATGTTTGCAGCTCCCCATGCCCACGCCCGCCAGGAAGCTGACACTCCGCAGGGCTAATCACAGGCAGTGAGACATTTCCCGATCTGTGCAGTCGCGGACCGTGAAATGTCTCACTGCCTGTAATTAGCACTGCGGAGTATCAGCTTTCTGGCAGGTGCGGGCATGTGAAGCTTCGAAAACGCCTGAGCTCATACTTACTTGCCAGACAGACTAGTCACATGACACTCTCAGACATGACAAATTACTACTCCTCCCGTCCCTCACCATTTCCAAAGAAAATATAAAAGTGCGAAAACTTTTTGAAAACCCCTCGCAGCTCTTCTTCCCTTCTCATTAAAAGGATAAAGCTGGGTATACACTAGTAGAATTTTAAAAGAAAATTCATAAGAAAATTTTTTGGAAAAGCCTTAGAACTTTCAAATGTTGTTTGAAAGCAGTTAAAGATTTTGTTTGCTTTTAGCATTCAATTTTGAAATGAATGAACTTTAATGAATGAAAACCACATACACTGTTAGAAATTTGTACATTCGACAATTTCTTTTCCATCTTACTCCTTTGAATTTTTGTTATTACTGCGGTCAAAAATGAACTATGATTTGACCCTGCTAATGATTAGAAAAAGGAAAGAACATTCTTACAAGGTTCTTAGGCTCAGTTCACACTAGGGGCGGCACGACTTGCAGGTCGCCTCACAGAGGTTACCTGCACACGACTGCCTGGGCGACTTGCAAAACGACTTCTGTATAGAAGTCTATGCAAGTCGCCCTAAGTCGCCTCCAAAGTAGTACAGGAACCTTTTTCTAAGTCGGAGCGACTTGCGTCGCTCCCCTTAGAACGGTTCCATTGTACAGAACGGGACGCTACTTGTCAGGCGACTAGGTCGTCTGACAAGTCGTCCTAGTGTGAACCGAGCCTTAGGCTGGTCAGCAATGGATTTTTTTTTGATCAGCCAGGTGGCTGATCAAAATAAATAAATAAATTAACAGATTCACTCATCCACACATTTGAGGTGGATGAAGGAATCCTCCATACTGTGCTTTTGCATACTGACAGTGGAACTGCTGAAACCAACAGTCCCATTCGAGAGGAGTTGATCATTAGATCAGCTCCTCTCGAACAGGAATGGCCATATATGCATAAATCCATAAAATCCATAAAATTCAGCCGGTTCCTGCCAAACTGGCTGAATTTCAATCAGTTTATGGCCAACTTTACAACCTTCTTACAATGAAAGATGGTAAACAAAATTCTACTAGTGTATACCCAGCTTAAGAATGGAGATCCCCCCACTTCTTGTTGCTTGAGGCATCAGTTGCTAGTACCTCACTCCCTGTTCCTACAGTGACCTTATAAACCCAGAACTCTCTTTGTTGACTTGCCCTGCAGGATGTGGAACCCTTATAGTTTATTGTTTCTCTTTTGCTACTTAAAGCAGAGTTCCACTCGTTTTTTCTGCTTATTAAAAGTCAACAGCTACAAATAGTATAGCTGCTGACTTTTAATACACACACACTCACCTGTCCCACGGTCCAGTAATGCGGCCGCACGAAGCCTCGGTTCTCTCCCCCGCCTCTCCCCAGTGCTCTGGCATTACTAGTGTGGGCACCCGGCTGTGACAGCTTGCGGCTTCACAGCCAGGTGTGCACTGCGCATGCCAAAGTCGCGCTGCACGTCCTGAATGGGCGAGCAATCTTCTGGGACCTGTGACTTGTCCCGGAAGATTGCAGGGAGGGAGGGGGAGAGGAGGAGTTGCCTAGGTGGGAACTGGGTATTTGTTAAAACTAGGTAAAAAAAAAAAAATGACATGCCAAATGTGGCATGTCAGGGGGTTAGGACTCCTTAAAGCAGAAGTTCCACTTTTGGGTGGAACTCCTCTTTAAAATGCTTTAAAAGCTGGACCTTGTGGGCAGACATAAAGAACACACATGTAACCCTCTGTCACCATTAGATCCTTTCTGTCTGTTTATTCCAATAAGGCCTGCTGAACCCTGGAGATAAAATGATATATTATTACTATGAATATTATGATTATTATTATCATTAATACCTCTGTCAAGCAAAAATCATTAGAGCAGTGGAAAGATCATTGATAATGTTTATGTGGGCATAAGCGATAGAATCAATTAATTTTACTCAGGCTAGATCATACAAAGCATGTAATACATGCAGCTCTGTGTTTAGTGCTGAAACAATAAATGTACTGTTTAAAAAAAAAACTAGGATAAGTACCTGAATTTGGTATAGACCATTTGCACTTTCATTATCTAGTCAGAACACTGAGAGTGGAAAGGAGACCCCACTATATTCCATAACTATAAATTGCTGTGGAGTGTAAGAGAGCTTTGTAAATCTCAGAACTAGATGCACAGAAATACACATTGTTCTCTATTTTACATATCACAGCCCACTTTTTCAACGGACATATGAGTGTTGGGTTACAGTAAATGCAAGAGTATCACAAGAATGGATAGGAACACCCTGTAATTTGCTAGAGAATTTGGAGGTTTGAAAGTTTCCCTTAACCTATTCAGGCTACTGAGGCCCCTCAGTATGATCTTTATTTTCAGTTTTTTTAAAGGTTTACCCTAAAATGAACTGATACAGCAGTACTAAACTCAAAAATTATCAAAAACGGTTGGACATTTTAAGTCTCTTCTGCTAAAAAAAATGTACCCCGTGCCATTTTGTTATCTGTCTATGCTGCCTGGGACTAGGTAACTCAAACATGCATGCACGGGAGTTACACCATCAGTTGTCACCCCAGATGCTGGACCCAGAAGAAGATGCAATGAAGATGATGGTGAAATGGATAGACTAAAGTGTCCGTACCTAAGAAGGGCAAGAACCTACCTGAAGATGGCAGTTTAGTTTCACTCTAAATGATTGATGTGCCATAATTGTATGGTCTTGTTTCATACACGCAGTTCCTCTTCATTATGTTTTTATGATGGATTGAGGGGATTCTTTGTTCATCCAAACCTTATCTGATAAGGCTTTTTCTGTATTTCACTCTGTCACTTTAGCAAATCTGCTGTTTACAATTTCAGAGAAGAGGGAACCTCCATAGTATTGTGACATGTATGATGTTCTTTTTATTCACCTAATCTCTGTTAGCTATTTTTGATACTGCATATTCAGTTATTGTATCCCCCCTTACTTGCTGCAGGCTATCTAATTGGACAACATAATGGAAATAATGTTAATGAAAGTATTTCTCTATTTTATACAATGATCTTTCATATTCTAGCTTTCAGGTTTTTGAGACCAGCAACACAGGTAGTTTTTCATATGTTTTCAACCACAAGACTTGAATTCCTTTGATCTAATCTCTCCACACTTTTATAGTTGTATGAATACACACACAGAGTTTCCAGGTTGGCTTGTATTAGGTGCTTTAGGAACATCTGTTAAAGCAATTAAAAAAGTTTTCTTGAGAAAAACTTGACTGCGTAGCTGTGTAGTGTGTTATGGAAGTGAGTTAGCATATTATGACAAAATACCTATTACATGAGTATGGGGGAGATGGCTTGTAATTCCAAGAGATGATGAATAAGAGGCACTTCTTGCTGCCTTAAATGAATTCTCAGAGGACTGAAAATCTGTGATTATTCGAAAGGGAGGAAAAAGATTTCCATATTGATAATCCATTATCACTTGCAAGTACTTTCTAAGAGAATTGCTGCATTATTTACCAAAATATCCTAGCAATGAAACTCTCAGATCTGAAAGCATTTAGAAAATCAAAAATTCACCTCCCACTAACCCTGACGATCGACTATTGCGCTAAAACACATTTAACTCTATGTGATCCAAAGCTCCATTATAGCAGTGTTCTGTATAGGAACAAATTGTAGCAAATTATTATTAAACTTAAATTGTAATTTTACAATTATATAAATATAAAGAAAGTAGTGACAAAGAAGCACTTTGTGTAATGTTTACTATTTAATTGTAACATAAATCAGTTTATACTTTATGTGCAACATCATGATACAGAAATGCAGGAGTGTTGCCTAGAGCAAGAATTGCAGAAGCATTTTCATGGTCCTGACTACAGGCATATGGAGTCTGAAGTAAGCTCAGTTATCCTGTGGTTCTATAGTTGCCATGAGTGACAAGGTCGGTGTGCCCTACCAGTCCAAAATTCTCAAGTCATGTTGGAATTTTTAATTTATAACAGCAAAAAAGAGCATGCCCTTGGCCTAAAGTGTAACTTTGGTGAAACTATGGACATTTAAGTATTTAAATGTATCTTAGATTGTAAGTTCCTTGAGGGCAGGGACTGATGTGATTGTATAATAAATAAGTGTAAAGCGCTGCGTAAATTGGTGGTGCTACCTATACCTTTAAAGAATAAATAAATAAATATGTTTTAAACCAAGCTCTTGCTGACTTCTGTAGCTGCAGGCATTGTGGAGTAATTCATTCTCAAAGTTGACAGCAGAAGAATTGGAATTCATGTCAAGTTCAAGTCAGCTCAGCTACCCCTTCCAGCAGTGAGTTAGCTATCTTCGAGCCTTCTAAAATTGAACTTAAATGTGGAAAAAGAGCTCTGGGACTGGGTAAAGGGCGAGCTGAGCTGCTGAGAGACAGAGAGAGAGAGAGAGAAAGAGAGAGAGAGAATCTGAATTACCTCAATGCTTCTGGAGTTAACTTTGAAGATGAATTTCTTCGGAGTCTGAAGCTAAAGTGTCTTAGTGTCTTAAAGGGCTTATTTTAACACTCATTTATTGATTGCTAGAAATATTTAAATACTTAAATGTCCAGGCTTGGCCTCAGATTCATCTTAAGGGGCCCTATTTACACGCTAGTAAGAAAGAAAAGTAAAAAGTATGAACAAACGCTCAGCCTAAATGTATAGGATATTAGATGTTAATTGCCATCAATTCAGTAACTCATGTAAAATGCATTACCGGTATAAGACCAACAAAAGTCTCAAAGATAGTCATCCTATATTTTAATAAACTAGTAGGCTCCGGGTAAAGCCATTGGCAGGCATCTCATGAAAGAGAGGGGGGAGCTCTGGGGTTATGCAACAATCAGAGAAACAAAAAGATCCAGATTACAGAACAGATCATAGTGTAGTATTATCGTGCTAATAGTACACTATTATCTGTTTGCACTGTATGTTTTTCTGTTTCCTTGCCTAAGATACAGTATTATATTACAGTCTTCCAAAGCAGCTGTCCAGTGTCTATAGATCACCATGTGACACTGCTAACCATCCTCTATGTTAAATAGAAGCAAAGTTTAGTATATATTTCAGCAAAAATGTAACCTGAATATCTAAGTATTAATAAACATGTAAAAAGCAGTCATAGTAGAAACATTTAAAATATAGATCTCTAAATACACAATAGGGGTATAGGAGTATGGCAGATTAGTAGAGCATGCTAACTAAAACAGCCTGCGTTTTATGAATAATCCTCAGTTGTTGATATCCAACATCTTAATTCCAATGTATTCTCTAAGTATATGTAAGGAACAAATATATAAGCAAAAAAGTTATTAATGTTTATGAATGCTTCCAATTTTTATTACCATATAGAAATAGAAATCTATCTGAAGAGGTGAACTGAATTTGTGATGTCACCATTACTCTGAGCCAATCATCATCACTGTAGAACTATCCTATCCTTATCACTTCAGCCTAACCCCTGATCTTTTTGTTTGAAAGTGCCAGATAATTCTGATTAATAATTGCAAGTCTCCAAGGTTTGTGTCGTGAAAATGATAAAAAGAAAATGAACTATACCCATAAATATTCTGTGTCTGTTTCAGCTGTGAATCACATCAAGAGAGGACAATACTGTATCAGTGTGTGTGTCTGTGGGAATAAGATGTTAACTAGAACTAAATGAGAGCTATTTCTTCTCTAATAAAAGCAATTATGATAACTTTCCTGCAGTACTTTGTTTTAAACAGGAAAGACTTTGAGTGTATATATACTTGTATGTGGGAGCAGTAAATCAGTGATTGAAAAGAACCTTAAGGAGACAAAAGAGAAAATGGCAGTAATATAGCTGTTATGTCCAGCCTTTATTATGGAAAAGGAATTTTGTCAAATCTTGCTTTTCTCCATAACCTGGGATGAAGGTTAACATCCAGTCTTTAAAAGTTTTTTTTTATAAACACCATTTTTGTACATGTACTGGTAGTGTACACCTTAAAGCAAGCCTGTGCTTTTTCCATACAGGGCAAAGTACAGCAATAGGTTCACTTTAATGATGCCCCATCAGCGTTGCATACCTTTCCATTGCGCTAACACTCCCTCATTTTGACATTTCTGGGTATGAGGCTGAATTTCTGTCACAACCATGTATAAGCTCCAAGTTTCAACCTGGAGCTTGCACAGGACTCCCACTCTTTGCTCCTGGCAGCATAACAGAATAGCAGGGCAGTAAAAGAAAGTTAAAGTGATCGTAAACAATCACCTTGTAAAACAATCAATTCAGTTGAAAATATAAACGGAAGGCAAAACATTTGTGTATAGATATTAAAAAACATTATCAATACCTTTTATTTCGTTTTTTAATACGTGGTCTCATTCCTCTGTTCTCAGCTGCATAAGAGCTGGGGGGAGGAGAAGTAAAAGTACACTGAGCTTTCCAGTGAATGTCTGTGTATGGGAGGCATGTCAGGACAAGTCCGATCATTGGTTCCCAGCATAGCTAGAGAACTGACCATGACATGCTCTTCTGCTTAGTGTGGTCAGTTTTGAATAGGAACACAGAGGAACAGACAGGAACACCAGGGATTTCAGCAATACAAAGAGAAGTGAATACTTTTCCATACAAGTACATGGTACAGCAATCACATATCAGGAATATGAAATGCTGGAGTAACCAACATTTTAGGCATTAGCAGCTGTAGGGGCCACCATTAAAGTAAACCTGCTGTTTTCTCTGATTGAGCAAAGCACAGTTTTACTGTATTAAGCATTAGTTCTTAATTATAAATGTATTTTTAGTTTTACCTGATTTTATATTGTATTTTATTTCATTTATACAAAATGACATATGTACCACAGTTTCAATAGTATGATACATTTACAAGTTGTTATGTGCTTAAAGAGCCTCCACAATTCACAGAGAACCTATAGATAACCACCACAGTGACTGCCCTCTTAGCATGCTCTTTGGTTTAATGACAGTACAGCTCACACGACAAAGCGCAGAGAACGCATGAGACGACATCAATGTTTGATTTTCAGAGGCTTCCATAAGTGTCCAGTGACATAGCATACATAATTCTACTTTTCTCTGTGCAAAGCAGCTAAATGTAGGGGATGGCTGAGAACGAGAGGCAACAAACAAGGGCCTAGATTCTAAAATCTGTGGCCTATATTCTTTGGAAGGTAATAACCTTGATATACAGCTAAATATCCTTCTGCGTATTCAGTAGTAACATGTTATTTTAAGTTATTTCCATGCTAGTTTGAAAAGTTTCTATAGCAACCTTGATTTTAGAGATACAGCTACTAAACCAATACACAAAACATGATTAAAAAAAATATATATATCTTCTTACATTTTACTTTTTGTTTTTAGCAAGATATTCTGTCATTTGTTGTCGTAGATAAATGTGACTCTCTACAGTGGTAATCTTAAAAAGCATCATCACTATAAGGCAGTAAGAATGTGGTATCTTAATGTATATGTAATGTCTCTACAGACATTTAAGGTAAGTACATACAGGACAATAATAGCAACTAAAAGCACTACTGAAAATCAATTACAGAGGTGTCACGAAATGACGCTTGAGACATACAAGCCCTGATGAAAACAAAACTAAAAAACTATGAATCAGAAGTATACTTTTCAGCGTGCAGATATGTGGAACTTGTTTATACTTTACATTCTCTTGTATTGTGTTTTTTTGTATATTCTGTATGTATTAGTGCCTTAAAATCTTCTATCGTAACTTTATTATATCTTCTGAACAAATTTGTGGTTGACTTTGTTGTGCCACCTATTTATAATATTGTAGTTCTTGTAGTGATTTCAATAGATTAAGTGCCAATTTTTATTTTAAAAAATCTGTACTGTTAACTTGTGTTATCTTTTGTATGCACCAGTCACCTTTATATTAATCTGAAATATTACATTATTATCATTATCACTATTGTTATAATTACTACTATTTTGTGGGCAAAAGGCTACAAGGCTGCAAAGTTGGCTAAAAGTTCTTTATTTAGCTTCTTTTTGTTTGCAAATGGTAATTATTAACTTACAGCTCCACATATTGTTTTCTTTGGATCGTTTAGTTCAAGATTATCAATTAAAAGGCAAACTTAACTTAAGGTTTTAGATAGAAATTGCGGCCATTTTTTGCACTTTCAGGTTGAGCTCTTAAAGAAGTTTTCTCCTAATTATATGGGATACGATCTTCCAATTTGAGGCACCTGCCAGATCAGCTAGTTCCCACATTATATCCTCAATTTTCTGCCAGAACGCTAACCTAAATTGAAGCTAATGGCCACACATAACTACCATGAAGCAAAAGTCTACTATATAGCAATACTTACACCGTTCAGTTCTTTCCTCCTCAGCATTACTGTCCCTGGCCCGCCCCTCTCATTCATTGGATTTTAGTTCCTTCAGTCATAGAGGCTCACCATCACATTTGGACATTACCTAGAGCAGTCTGTAAGCAGATGCAGCTTGCCTAGAACTTCCACTCCTCCAGAATAACATCCACCCATTAAGGCTTTCTGATATTTGCATAACTTCTCAAAAACCAGCCCATTGCTTACATCAGGAGTACTTAGGCAGGGCACTGTAATGTTTTCAAGAGGCTATACACAGCATCCTGCTGGCTACTCCCATCCGCCATGATCAGCCTGTTTTGCATAGAGAAGCCTCGAGACCTAGAGATGATGTAACGAAAACAAACAGGCTTTATATAATAATTTCATTAGCATGTTAATTAAAGTGGAGCTCGACCCAAAAGAGGAAGTTATGCTTTCAGGTCTCCTCCTCCGCTCCTGTTTTTAAAAAGGAGCTTTTGGGGAGGATGGGCGGATTGGATACCTGATTTTGACAAGTACCCGCTCCTACATGCACTCCAATCACCTAGGCAATCGGAAGTGAAAGTTTTCCTTCCCCCCTCCCTTCTGTAGTCTTCAGGGACACATTACAGGACCCAGAAGAGTGCAGGACTAGTCACAGAGTGCAGCGCACAGTTTTTGTAGCTGCTGACTTTTAAATTTCACTTAAGAGGCTGGAGCTCCTCTTTAAGAAGGGGGGAGTGGGTGAACCAGGTAAGGAAAATATATATAAAGGTTAAACTTTAGCTCTAAAGTGTTACTAAACCCACAACAGTAAAATCTGTCTGTATATGCAGTAAAGCATGCTTGTTATACTCACTGTGGAACCTATGGGGTTAGTCCTGCGCATTGTGTAAAAGGTTGTTTTATCCTGTCTTCCCTGATCCCCCCCCCCTGCACAGTTCCCATACCATCTCCCGGTAGAACAGAGCCTTGGGGACACTCTGCACATGCTCAGTTTGATGTGTATTGCTAGAGAGATTTTTTGGGGGGGGAGTGTGCATGTAATTAGCACAGGGCCAATCAGCACTGTCCAGACAGAGGGTCAGGGGTCCTACATAGGACAGTCAGAGGAGAATGAAAACTCCTCCTACAAGCTTTAACCAGACACTGATAGAAGTCACAAGACTGCTATATACTGCTGAGAAAAGGCGTTTAGCAGTTTATAGTACTAAAATAATAGCATTTTCATGTTCTGTGTACTGTGGGAGACCAGATATAGTGAATGCAGGGCCCTGGATTTAATAACAATTTGTCAGGTCTGGGCTCAGCCCTTCCTTCTCTGAGCTGGCCGCTCAGCTGTCGGCTAATTGTCAGCTCCCATTTCTCCACAGTTACTCAGCTGTTGATAATATCCTGCTCGTCAGCCCTGACTACTTAAGCCGTCCAGCCCAGAGGATCTCTGCCTTCGCTTTAGTCAACATCACAGAGACGCTCTCCTGCATTCCTGTTAAAAGACTTGCCTGGCTGACATCCCTTCTGGCTCCAGATCCTGCTTGCTGTTTTACTACACTCATCTGTGGCTCCCTGATGTTTGGCTTGTCTGACTATCCGTTCCAGTTCCTGAACTCTGGCTATGTTTTGATTACGTTTGTTCTGTTTACTTTTTTTATTAAACAAGTGTGATTTAACTGTACTTCTGTCTCGGTCTGATTTCATGGTTTCTGACACACTTTAAATTAACAAAGTTATACATTATTCATTTTTTTTTAGGTCAACCAAGGCTTTTTTTTTGGTGATACTGTTTTGCAAAACTGATTTTATTTTCTTATGCAATCCAGGAATCGAGAAAAAAATATATAACAAAGCTAAAAAAAAACCAAAACATTAAGACATGTCAAAACTAGCTTAAAGCGGAGTTCCGCACAAAAGTGGAACTTTCGCTTTAAGACTTCCTCCCCAACTCCTGTTTGTAAAACTGAGCTTTTGGGGAGGAGGGGGAGAGGTATCCGATTTTGAAAGGTTTCTGCTCCCACTTCAGTACCAGAAGTTCTCCCTCCTGAAGTCTTCTGGGACACATGACAGGTCCTAGAAAACTTCAGGACCAGTCACAAAGCGCAGCGCCGCTCGCGCATGCGCAGTGGGCACCCGCCTGTGAAGCCACAAGCTGTCACAGCCAGCTGCCCATAGTAGAGATGCCAGCACCACCAAGGGAGGACATAGGGAGAACACAGTCGAGTGTACTGCTGGATCGTGGGACAGGTAAGTGGCTGTTTATTAAAATTCACCAGATACACTTTTGTAGCTGCTGACTTTTAATAAACAAAAATATGACTGAAACTCTGCTTTAAGTGGCACTGAGGTAATATACATATTTTTCTGAATGTTCTCTTCACAGATGGCATATTGTAAATGTTTTAGCAAGTTGGAGAATGTCAAATTCAACATTCCACAAACTGTAGAAGACTACTACCATCATTTAAAGACTAAACACTTCATCAGGCCCATGAGGTATATTACTTCTTCCTAGGAAAGTAGCTTTTAAAGGATAAGTTCAACTTTTTTAAAAAAATAATAAAGGCACATCTTTTTGCATGTAAAAAAAAATGTGCATTTATTTTTTTTTTAACTAGTTACTAGGAGCCTGCAAAGCATTGCACCCACAATTAGCATATCGCAGGGGAACGCCTGAAAATGTGCATGCGCACGAAATGCATAGAGAGGAGCTCTACACGCTGACATCACACCGCCGTATCTGGGTCCTGGATTGGCGCCCATCTTGGTATGTTCGGCCGCTTTGTTTATTGTTTGCTCCATGTGGATTTTTAATGTTATATGCTTTTTTACATGTAAAATAAATTACTACACTATTATACCACGTTGGGGCTCCTTGTGGTGAGCAATTTTGCATATAGAATGAGCCGCCCAGCCACACATGACTGACACTAAGGGCACTTTCACAATGAGCAGCGCCGGGCGTCGGCGGTAAAGTGCCGCTATTTTTAGCAGCACTTTACCGTCATTTTTGAGGCACTTTTCATCCGCTAGCGGGGTACTTTTAACCCCCACTAACGCTCGAAAAAGGTTTAAAAGTGCCCGAAAAGCACAGCTGCAGCGGCGCTTTGCTGGCACTTTGCCAGCGCTTCGGCATCGCTGCCAATTTATTTCAATGGGTGGGGGCACTTTAGGAGCAGTGTATACATTGCTCCTACAGCGCCTCAAAGATGCTGCTTGCAGGACTTTTTTTAGCGTCCTACCAGCGCACCGCTTCTCTGTGAAAGCACTCGGGCTTTCACACTGGAGTGAGAGGAGAGGCGCTTTACAGGCGCTATTTTTAGCTCTATAGCGCCTGTAAAGCTCCTCAGTGTGAAAGGGGTCCAAGGAACTAATTGTAGGGACCAGGACGGAGGTTCTATGAGATGGCAAAGCTTTAACAGGCTGCTTCTACTCATTGCTCTGGTGAGTGTATAGTATCTTCTGTATTTGTGGCATTTTTTAAAGAGAAATAAAACATGGGTGAATGCCAATGTATTGCAGATATGAACAGGATATAGTTGTTTTCATTTTGCTGAACCATATACTTTAAAGGAGATGAATAAAAAAACAAACACACATACTCACCTCAATGCTGCAGCATTGGTGTGATACTGCAGCTGTCCCTCATTAACTCTAATGGGGCGTATACACGGTCGGACTTTTCGTCTACAAAAGTCCAACGGACGCCGACGGACTAAAACTGGCTGGTAATCCGATCGTGTGTGGGCTTCCCCGGACTTTCAGCGGACTTTTTCAGCCTCAAATCCGACGGACTTTAGATTTGAAACATGCTTCAAATCTTTACGTCGTAACTACGACGGACCCCGAAATCCGCTCGTCTGTGTGCTAGTCCGACGGACAAAAACCCACGCTAGGGCAGCTATTGGCTACTGGCTATCAACTTCCTTATTTTAGTCCGGTGTACGTCATCACGTACGAATCCGTCTGACTTTTGTGTGGTCGTGTGTAGGCAAGTCTGTTCGTTAGAAAGTCTGCCGCAAGTCTGCCGCAAGTCCGCCGAAAGTCCGCCGGAAGTCTGTCGGACAGGCTGTCGGACTTTTGTAGATGAAAAGTCCGACCGTGTGTACGGGGCATAAGACAGAGAACTGAGCAATCACATGACCACTGATTGCTCAGTTGTTGGTCTACCCAGCATGGAGAGCAGAGACTGTCAGTCACTGCTATCTGCTCTGCCACTCCACCATTCACTGGATCACCACACTGGAGAAGGGGGTGAGCACAGCTGGCTTCGGCTCTTAGCCACACACTGAAAGCCAGAGCCAACTGCCAATCAGGTAGCTGGGTGGATCCCAAAAATATGAACAGAATCCTTCCATGGCCTGGAAGGGCTCTCTAATGTCAGTTGACACTAGACTTTTCAGTTGTCAGCTGATTCTGGGTCACATAAGTGCAAAAGTTAGTGTACGCTTGTAACCCACAAGAGAAGTATGGCCAAAATAGCTTTGCCCATACTTTTCTTTTAAGAGCAATTATGAAGTTTTATCACATTATACCCAAAAATATAATTTACCAACCAAATTCAACAAATCATTCCAATAATACAACCCTTTAGGAAAATCTTTCCATTTCAGATGACTTTTTTTTTTAGAAGTCTGCCCCCACTGTTTTTATCATAAGCAAGACTCAAAATATGTTTGATCAGTAACTTTTTTTTTTAAACTATGCAATGTATCAAAATATAAGAATAATAACTTCTCCAAACAAATAGTAAGACCCCATACACACTATTAGATTTTCTGCAGATTTTTGTCTTCAGATTTACCAAAAACATGTAGTGCAAGGGCCAGCCTGATTGCAAACAAATTGAAACTCTTAAATTTGACCTCATATTACATGGTTTTGGTAAGTCTGAAGACAAAAATCTGCAGAAAATCTAATAGTGTGTATGGGGTTTAAGAAGAAGTATTCCAACAAAAAAAACATCTTCTGTAAATATTTTTGGTTCACAAGGATGTTCTATATAAAGCTGGCCTTATACTGATTACAATTTGTCAGTTTTCAGCAGGAACCGGACAAATGTTGGCAGTCCCGCTGGACAGAAGTCAATTGTCTGATGAAATGTTGAAGAGACATGTTAGAAATTTTTACTTGATTAGCAAATGCAGCCAATGATTAGTGTATTCTGACAGCAGCAGGTACAGCTGTCAAAATACAATTGACCGGGAGTATTCCTCAATCCACCTCTTTTGTGCAGAGGTGAGCTCAGGGAGGACAGAAACCTACAGTGCAGTAGCAGAACTACCAGGCCTTGGCACTGATGGGCACTGATAGGCAGCATTGATGGGCTCTGATAGCTGGTACTGATGGGCACTGACAGGCGGCATTGATGATCACTAACAGGTGGCACTGATAGGTGGCACTAATAGGTTGCACTGATGGGCAGCGTTGATAAGCACAGATAGGCAGCACTGATAGGTTGCACTGATGGGCACTAATAGGCAGCATTGATGAGCACTGATAGGTGGCACTGATGAGCGCTGATAGGTGACACTGATAGACAGCACTGATGGACCCCAATAGGAGGCACTGATGGGCACTGACGGGGCTGCACTGATAATCAGGGCACTGATTATTAGTGCCCTGATTATCAGTGTAAACAATGTACTGACCGTCTTGCTGTTAATGGCTCTCCTTTCCTCACACAGAAACAGTATGGGAGGAAAGGACTGCTGATAACCGGCAAGTCTGTTTACATGTGGTAAAGGGCCGCTGTGATTGGCCCTTTACCATGATCTGTGATCAGGAGTCAGGGTTCTGGGCAGGTTCGGATCCAGAGTCTAGTCTTGGGAGGGGCACTGCCAGAAAATATGTTTTTTTGCGGAAAATGGCTGGTGTTGGCGCTTCAGTCATCCTGGCACCATGGTTTATGGTGTCAGGATGATTGAAGCGCATTATCTCTATTATTACATTGTTATATAAAATGAAATAGTTCAACTCACTATAATGCAGAATCAGTGTAGATTCGGAATGAGTGTAGATTCGGAATGTCACTTGCCACATCAACTGCCACATGTTGCGGATTGTCACTTGCCACGTCGCCTGTCACCAGATGCAGATTGTCACTTGCCACACGTTGCGGATTGTCACTTGCCACAAGTGGCGGATTGTCACATGCCACGTAGGCTGCCACATGTTGCAGGTTGTCACTTGCCACAAATTGTGGAGGTCACCTGACATGTCGCCTGCCACATGTTGCAGATTGTCACTTGCCACGTCACCTGCCATGCATTGCGGATTGTCACTTGCCAGGTCACCTGCCACAAGTTGCAGATTGTCACTTGCCACATCGCCTGCCACACGTTGCAGATTGTCACTTGCCACATCACCTGCGACAAGTTGTGGATTGTTACTTGCCACGTCGCTTGCCACACGTTGCGGATTGTTACTTGCCACACGTTGCAGATTGTCACTTTCCTGCTACAATTGTCACTTGCTGTGTCACTTTTCTGCTAAGGTGGGGATTGTCTCTTGCTGTGTCCCAGAGTGAAGTCAGGCAGCAGAGAGATGATGTAATCTCTCTGTTGCCCGCGGCTGCCTGCACAATGAGGGCGGAACTGCAGGAATCCAGGGTGGGCGCCGGACAGTGAGAGATGATGTCATCTGTCTGCACCCCCGCCGACCCGCTGATCGGCCAGCCGTCCGCTCACCCACCTAGCTGCCCAGCTGCCCGCCCGCTCTCTCATCCGCCCGCCTGCTCACCCACCGAGCTGCACGCTCACTCACCCGCAAAGAGGGTATCTCCAGGGGGGCAATTGCCCTCCTGGATCCTCCCATGGTTCTGGGAGGGAAGAACAGGGCTCTGATGGAAGTGGGGGTCAGGGAGGATCTTCATAGTTTCTTGCACCTGGGCCCTGAAGGTTCTAGTTATGCCTCTGCTACAGTGTATGGCCTGCTTAAAAATATTTCTGTGGAAGAAATGTTATTTATAATCATGACTAGGCAGAATGTTTGGATGTTTAGTAATGTCCATTATTGGTTAACAGATGTTAATTAAGATGCCAGCTTTTGGGATGACTTAGATGCCTTCTTCAGACTTTATGGGGTTGATTTACTAAAACTGGAGCAACTAGAATAAGGTGCAGCTGTGCATGGTAGCCAATTAACTTCGAACTTCAGCTTGTTCAATTAAGCTTTGTTAATAAAACCTGGAAACTGATTAGTTTCTAAGCAGAGCTGCACCAGATTTTGCACGTTCCATTTTTAGTAAATCCCCCCCCTCACTATATATTTCTTAAAATGGTTCTAAAACCCACGTATTTATATACAGAGCTACAAGGAGGAGTAATAAAATATAATAATTTAGAAATGTAACTATTTTTTTTAGCAATCGGTTTAGAGGTGTTTATAGAGTAACAGACTCACAGAAAAGGGGTCCAGACACAAATTAGGTACATAAGACATGTATGCAGGTAAAACTATAACTGTATTGAGTATATTGTACTGTACAAAAATACCACTAGAAAACTCTATTAAACATAGAATATTGCCTTATTTTTGCTAACTGGAATTAACTCCCACACACATGCTATATGCAGGGTAATAGAAACCAGCAAATAACACATTGCAATAATCTCAAAGTGAATGGTAATTTAGTCTCTAGGTTACCAATGGTCAGATCAGTATCTTGTCCCATTTTTGCTACATTCCAAGAAATGAAAATAATGTGTATATAGTCAAAACCTATTTAGTTTTAAACTTCATCTTAAACTTATGTGAATGTCTATGTCCCCATTAGGTATAATCACCCTCTCTATTTGTCCGAGAGACCACTCTAACCAAATCAGAAACTGATAGGAAATCCAAAAAATCCCTCAAATATTACAGTCATAACCAGAAAAAACATTTTTTTCAGAGAGAACATGTGTCATAATTACATGTGTCAAAGAGATGCATCTCTATGATAAGGAAGTGAAGAGAAATCTTCACTGTGGTACAGAGAGAGTAAAAAAAAGGCTTCACTTCCTGTTTCCCTTAGTGAAGATGCCGATACCTGCACCTGGAGCCAATGGATGGATAGGCTTGGGGTGCCGACATCACGGGATAACTGGACATGTAAGTGTCCTTATGTTAGAAGTCAGCAGCTACAGTATTTGTAGCTGCTGACGTTTCATTTTTTTTTTTTTTACAGTCTAGAACTCCTCTTAAAGGTTCAGTTTACCCCTCATCCTACATCATTCTCCTAGGTGAATGACATCAGAGCTCCCAATGCCTCCTGGGATATGTGGACATCTCAGCATCAGATAAGAGGGGGAGAAAAAAAATAGGGCGGAGGGTGAAATTTCTCTTTAAAGTGGAAGTAAACCCTTCTATTGCTTGCATCCAAGGAAGCTGCCATCTTGGCCTCCATTAAATCTTCAACTGCTATGATGCTGCACATGTGATCAGGCATGACACCAGCCATTGGATGGTTTGACAGTTTGGTTGAGAGCACAACCAAAGTGACAGTTACATTCCCGGCAAGTGTCGGGAATGTAACTGTTTTTTTTAAATCAATAAATTGATGGATTTACTTCCACTTTAAGTACCAAAAATAAATAAAAATGCTTGTACGTAGAATATTTTTGGTGAAGAAAAAAAACTTCCACTCGTTCCTAGCAAATTTGTATTTTGGGTGTGGTGGCTATGAAGCATGCACGGTACAGTGGACATCCCCAGCTTATACCTAGTATTTGTAAAATGCTATGCAGAGAGCCGAGTAAAATATGTAGGATGGTGAGAAATGAACCAGGTAATGCACTTATGCAGAATGTACATATTTAGTTACTGCCCAGTGGCAGAGCTGGATGACACCTGATTTGGAAGAGGACTGGCAGAAGATGTCAGTATTTCAGAACAGAACGATGATGGGGAATGTGGAAATTGCATTACTGGAGGAGGCCAAACTGGTGGTAAGTGTGTTATAATGTCACACTGATGAGGTGTATGCCAAACATGGATGAAATATGCCAGAGTACCCAGCATGATGTACTGCAGCCACTATATCATATAATGATACTTAAAGGGTAAAATGCAGGTGGAAGGGGTCATTAGAGTAACCCTTGCTAAGACAGTGCAATAGACTATCATTCCATGTTCCATCTGGATGTCTGAGTAGACTACCATTAGGGATGAGCCAAACACCCCCCCGGTTCGCACCAGAACCTGCGAACGGACCGAAAATTTGCACGAACGTTGGAACCCCATTGACGTCTATGGGACTCGAACGTTTGAAATCAAAAGTGCTAATTTTAAAGGCTAATTTGCATGGTATTGTCCTAAAAAGGCTTTGGGGACCCGGGTCCTGCCCCAGGGGACATGTATCAATGCAAAAAAAAGTTTTAAAAACATACGTTTTTTCGAGAGCAGTGATTTTAATGATGCTTAAAGTAAAAAAAAGTGAAATATCTCTTTAAATATTGTACCCGGGGGGTGTCTATAGTATGCCTGTAAAGTGGCGCGTGTTTCCCGTGCTTAGAACAGTTCCTGCACAAAATGACATTTTTAAAGGAATAAAAGTAATTTAAAACTGCTTGCGGCTTTAATGTAATGTCGGGTCCTGGCAATATGGATAAAAATCAGTGAGACAAACGGCATGGGTACCCCCCAGTCCATTACCAGGTCCTTTGGGTCTTGTATGGATATTAAGGGGAACCCAAATTAAAAAAAGAAAGGTGTGGGGCCCCCAGGCCCTATATACTCTGAACAGCAGTATACAGGTGGTGCAAACAAGACAGGGACTGTAGGTTTGTTGTTAAGTAGAATCTGTTTGTAATTTTGAACTGGAACATTTTTAACGTGTTTAACTCCAACCAAAAAATCTATTTTGAGCTTTTTGGAAAACGTAGGGAAGGGTTATCACCCCTGTGACATTTGTTTTGCTGTCTGTGCTCCTCTACAGAAGATTTCACCTTACATTTTGTCCCAATGACAAATGTTTTTTGAAAATTTGGGGTTTTTAGTGAAACATTGGTGATAAAGCATCAGTGTAAAGGAGAAAAGTTTTTCCCATATTAACTCTTACAGGAGAGAATTTCCCTTCCTAGGGGTAGATTTCATCTCACTTCCTGTTGTCTCCTTCCGTTTGCAAGTAGGAGTCGTTTGTAAGTTGAATGTTTGAAAGTAGGAGCCTACCCTATATACTCAGCAGAAATTTGGGCCTTCACAGGGCCCTGCTGTGAAATATTAGATCAAGAATTGTAATTACATGCCCCTGTTGAACAGAGGCAGAAAAATTGGGCCTTTGGTGGTGGTGGTGGTGCTGGTGCCACAACACTGTAAGTCCTCACAGTTACTCTTGGTGGGCGCAGAAACAGGCCCTGCTGTGAAATATTACATCAAAGAATTCTAATTACATGTCCCTGTTGAACAGGGGCTGAAAAATTGGGCCTTAGGCACTGGTGCTGGTGCCACAACACTGCAACCCCTCACAGATACTCTAGTTGGAGCGCAGGAACTAGCCCTGCTGCAAAGAATTGCATCAAAAATTGTAATTACACGCCCCTGTTAAACAGGGGCTGAAAAATTGGGCCTTAGTCACTGGTGCTGGTGCCACAACACTGCAACCCCTCACGGATACTCTAGTTGGAGTGCAGGAACTAGCCCTGCTGCAAATAATTGCATCAAAAATTGTAATTACACGCCCCTGTTAAACAGGGGCTGAAAAATTGGGCCTTAGGCACTGGTGCTGGTGCCACAACACTGCAACCCCTCACAGATACTCTAGTTGGAGCGCAGGAACTAGCCCTGCTGCAAAGAATTGCATCAAAAATTGTAATTACACGCCCCTGTTAAACAGGGGCTGAAAAATTGGGCCTTAGGTACTGGTGGCAGTGCCCAGAACCAAAAATGTTCTTACAAGCTATCAGCATGATCATTGAGGAGGAAGAGGATAATTAATCAGCATAACAGGATAGTCACTCAGCATCAGCATAGGCAGTCTTTGAAGGGATCTGACATTTCAAAAAAAAATATTTGGTTACATCAGCATTAGGTGCTTGGTAGCTGGTGGTGATCCAAGACTGATTCATTTTTATGAAGGTCAGTCGATCGACCGAGTCGGTGAACAGAAGCACACTGTGATCGGTTACAAAGCCTCTGGTAGCACTGAATGTGCGTTCAGAAAGAACTTTGGATGCAGGACAGGTCAGTAGCTCAATTGCATACTGTGCAAGCTCTGGCCAGTGATCCATCCTCAAGACCCAGTAACCCAAAGGATTTTCAGTGGGAAAGTTGTCCAAGTCAGATCTTGCCCCTAGGTATTCCTGCACCATGTAAAATAGACGCTGGCAATGGTTGCTGGAACTGATCGTACCTTGGGGCTGCGGACTAAAAAATTGTCTGAACGCATCAGTCAGACAGCCACCTTCTCTACCGCTCCTTCTTTGACTGACCGAAGCCTCAGCAACACGTTGTCCAGAAACAGGAGTTTGTAACCTCCCAGTCTCTTGGAACGCGTTGCACAGACCTTTCTGCAAGGCCTCCCGAAGATTTTTCATCCTCTGTTCCCTCTGCGACAGCAAGATAAGGTCCGCAACCTTACCCTTGTAACGTGGATCAAGGAGGGTTGCCAGCCAATATTGTTCCTTCTCCTTGATACCACGAATAGGAGGATCCTTCCGCAGGCTTTACAGGATCAGGGAGGCCATGCAGCATAGGTTTGCTGAGGCATTCGGTCCGGAGTCCTCTGGGTCACTAAGGACGACATGATCCGCAGCCACCTCCTCCCAGCCATGTACAAGTCCATGTGTTTCTTGGGACTGTAAATGATCCCTTAAAGACTGCTGCTGATGCTGATTGCCAGGCTCCACCTCCATACTGACACAATCCTCCTCCTCCTCCTCTTCCTGCGTGATCGGCGGGCATGCAGGAACACTGTCTGGATAAAGGGGGCCTTGAGAGCTAAGGAAGTCCTCCTCTTCCTGCCTCTGTTCTGCCTCAAGTGCCCTATCCATTATTCCACGCAGCGTGTGCTCCAACAGGTGGACAAGGGGGACAGTGTCACTGATGCATGCACTGTCACTGCTCACCATCCTCGTGGCCTCCTCAAATGGTGACAGGCATATCATGGCCCACTGGCGTGGGGAAAAAAAAAGCTCCCCTGACCCTGTCCTGGTGCCATAGTCGCACAGGTACTCATTGATGGCCCTCTGCTGTGTGTGCAGCCGCTGCAGCATGGCCAACGTTGAGTTTCACCTGGTGGGCATGTCATGTCACAGATTAGGCGGTTCTTGGGCAGGTAAAATTCCTTCTGGAGGTCTGCCAGCCGAGCACTGGCATAATATGACCGGCGGAAATGCACACAGACTTTCCTGGCCTGCCTCAGGACATCCTGTAAGCCTGGGTACCTGCCCAAGAACTGCTGCACCACCAAGTTAAGGATGTGAGCCAAACAGGGCGCATGGGTCATTTGTTCCTGTCGGAGGGTGGAGAGGAGGTTGGTGCCATTGTCGCAAACCACCATTCCTGCCTTAAGTTGGCATGGCGTCAACCACCTCTGAACCTGCCCCTGCAGAGCTGACAGGCCCTCTGCCCCAGTGTGGCTCCTGTCCCCCAAACACACCAGCTCAAGCACCGCATGGCATATTTTGGCCTCCGTACTTGCGTAGCCCCTTGATCGCCTATGGAGCACCTGTGGTTCCGAGGACAAAACACAGGAAGAGGCCATGGAGGAAGAAGAAGAGGAGGGGGTGGAGGAGAGAGGTGTGTCAGAATCATTAGTAGTGGCATTTTGGAGGCGTGGTGGCGGAACAACCTCCAATACTACTGCCCCTTGTCCTGCATCCTTCCCAGCTGTCAGAAGAGTCACCCAATGCGCCGTGAAACTTAGGTAACGTCCCTGTCCATGCCTGCTGGACCATGAGTCAGCAGTAATATGCACCTTACCACTGACCGCCCTGTCCAGCAAGGCCAAGACATTGCCTTCCACATGCCGGGAGAGAGCCAGAATCGCATTCCGTGAGAAAAAGTGGCGTTTGGGAACCTGCCACTGAGGAACCACACATTCCACAAACTCACGGAAGGGGGCAGAGTCTACCAACTGAAAAGGTAGCAGTTGAAGTGATAGCAATTTTGCCAAGCTAACATTCAACCGTTGGACATGTGGATGGCTGGGAGCGAACTTCTTTTTGCGGTGCAGCAGCTGGGGCAGGGAAATTTGCCTGGTACAATCAGACGTCGGTGTACCGATAGCAGATTGCCCGCAAGGACTTGGCTGTGACACACCTAATTCTACACCTTCATTCCTCTCAGTGCAGGTCTCAGAGAGGACTGAAGGTATAGAGGGGTTGGAGATCCCAGCTGATGAGGAGTAAGGAGAGGTCCTCTTTGTTTTTTGGTGTGGGTCTTTTAGGTACGCTTGCCAACGAACTGCATGGCAGGTCAACATATGTCTGGTCAAGCATGTGGTGCCCAAGCGGGAGATGTTTTGGCCATGCGAGATACGCTTGAGACATATGTTGCAAATAGCAGCGGTGCCATCTGATGCACTCGTCTCAAAAAAGGCCCACACCAAAGAACTTTTGGAATAATGCGCAGAGACAGCAGCGTCCTGCACATGCGGAGCTCTGAGGTGTGATGCAGTCAGTGTGCTGCCCCTGGAGGGCATCCTGCCTTGTCGGTGATGTGCCTCCTCCTCCTCCGCCTCTCTCCTATCAGGCACCCACGTTGAGTCAATGACCTCATCATCCCCTCCCTCCTCATCACTGGAGCAAACCTGACAGTATGCTGCAGCAGGGGGAACATGACTGCCAGATTGCTGTCCTTCTTGGGCACCCCCTCTGTCCATGCTCACTTTACTGTCTTCATCTAGCTCAGTATCATCATCAGAGCCTTCTAAACGCTGGGCATCCTCCTGGAGCATGTACCCAACACTGTGGTCAAACAGTTTGAGCGACTCCTTAGGAGGACATGGTGAGGCTAGGGAAGGAGTCGCTGATGCCATTGAGCCTGAGGGAAGAGGCCACGTTGGCAGTTGCTTTGCCAGACAAAGTACCCTGAGCATGGGAGAGAAAGGATGAGGAGGATGATGATAGCTTATTCATCCACTCGACCAAGTCTTCCGCATGTTGCGGCTCAACACGGCCAGCTGCCAGAAAAAAGGCCAAGCATGTCCCACGGCCACGTGCTGATGAGGATGCACCGTGTCCATGACCAGCACTGTTGCCTCAGCTTTAGCTAAACACTGTGCAGAGGTCGCACTACACTAACTTGTAGCTTTAGCTGAACACTGTGCAGAGGACGCACTACACTAACGTTTAAATGATGTAGCTGCCTGCGGTAGTGATAGGATCAGAAAAACACCACCAACCTTCTACAGGTAGCTTTAGCTGAACACTGTGCAGAGATCGCACTACACTAACTTGTAGCTTTAGCTGAACACTGTGCAGAGGTTGCACTACAATAACTTGTAGCTTTAGCTGAACACTGTGCAGGGGACGCACTACACTAAAGTTTAAATAATGTAGCTGCCTGTAGTAGTGATAGAATCAGGAAAACACCACCAACGTTCTACAGGTAGCTTTAGCTGAACACTGTGCAGAGGTCGCACTACACTAACGTGTAAATAATGTAGCTGCCTGTGGTAGTGATAGGATCAGGAAAACACCACCAACCTTCTACAGGTAGCTTTAGTTGAACACTGTACAGAGGTCGCAATACACTAACATGTAAATAATGCAGCTGCCTGCAGTAGTGATAGGATCAGGAAAACACCACCAACCTTCTACAGGTAGCTTTAGCTGAACACTGTGCAGAGGTTGCACTACACTAACGTGTAAATAATGTAGCTGCCTGTGGTAGTGATAGGATCAGGAAAACACCACCAACCTTCTACAAGTAGCTTTAGTTGAACACTGTACAGAGGTCGCAATACACTAACATGTAAATAATGCAGCTGCCTGCAGTAGTGATAGGATCAGGAAAACACCACCAACCTTCTACAGGTAGCTTTAGCTGAACACTGTGCAGAGGTCGCACTACACTAACGTGTAAATAATGTAGCTGCCTGCGGTAGTGATAGGATCAGGAAAACAACACCAACCTTCTACAGGTAGCTTTAGTTGAACACTGTACAGAGGTCGCAATACACTGACGTGTAAATAATTTAGCTGCCTGCGGTAGTGATAGGATCAGGAAAACACCACCAACCTTTTACAGGTAACTTTAGCTGAACACTGTGCAGAGGTCGCACTACACTAACGTGTAAATAATGTAGCTGCCTGCGGTAGTGATAGGATCCGGAAAACAACACCAACCTTCTACAGGTAGCTTTAGCTGAACACTGTGCAGAGGTCGCACTACACTAATGTGTAAATAATGTAGCTGCCTGCAGTAGTGATAGGATCAGGAAAACAACACCAGCCTTCTACAGGTAGCTTTAGCTGAACACTGTACAGAGGTCGCACTACACTAACTTGTAGCTTTAGCTGAACACTGTGCAGAGGTCGCACTACACTTACTTGGAGCTTTAGCTGAACACTGTGCAGAGGTCGCACTACACTAACTTGTAGCTTTAGCTGAACACTGTGCAAAGGTCACACTACACTAACTTGTAGCTTTAGCTGAACACTGTGCAGAGGTCGCACTACACTAACTTGGAGCTTTAGCTGAACACTGTGCAGAGGTCGCACTACACTAAAAAATAATGTAGCTGCCTGCGGTAGTGATAGGATCAGGAAAACACCACCAACCTTCTACAGGTAGCTTTAGCTGAACACTGTGCAGAGGTCGCACTACACTAACGTGTAAATAATGTAGCTGCCTGCGGTAGTGATAGGATCAGGAAAACAACACAAACCTTGTACAGGTAGCTTTAGCTGAACACTGTGAAGAGGTCGCACTACTTTAGCTGAACACTGTGCAGAGGTCGCACTACACTAACGTGTAAATAATGTAGCTGCCTGCAGTAGTGATAGGATCAGGAAAACAGCGCCAACCTTCTACAAGTAGCTTTAGCTGAACATTTTGCAGAGGTCGCACTACACTAACTTGTAGCTTTAGCTGAACACTGTGCAGAGGTCGCACTATACTAACTTGGAGCTTTAGCTGAACACTGTGCAGAGGTCGCACTACACCAACGTGTAAATAATGTAGCTGCCTGCGGTAGTGATAGGATCAGGAAAATAACACCAACCTTCTACAGGTAGCTTTAGCTGAACACTGTGCAGAGGTCACACTACACTACTTTGTAGCTTTAGCTGAACACTGTGCAGAGGTCGCAGTACACTTACTTGTAGCTTTAGCTGAACACTGTGCAGAGGTCCAACTACACTAGCGTGTAAATAATGTAGCTGCCTGCGGTAGTGATAGGATCAGGAAAACAACACCAACCTTCTACAGGTAGCTTTAGCTGAACACTGTGCAGAGGTCGCACTACACTAACGTGTAAATAATGTAGCTGCCTGCGGTAGTGATAGGATCAGGAAAACACCATCAACCTTCTACAGGTAGCTTTAGTTGAACACTGTACAGAGGTCGCAATACACTGACGTGTAAATAATTTAGCTGCCTGTAGTAGTGATAGAATCAGGAAAACACCACCAACCTTTTACAGGTAGCTTTAGCTGAACACTGTGCAGAGGTCGCACTACACTAACTTGTAGCTTTAGCTGAACACTGTGCAGAGGTCGCACTACACTAACGTGTAAATAATGTAGCTGCCTGCGGTAGTGATAGGATCAGGAAAACACCACCAATCTTCTAGAGGTAGCTTTAGTTGAACACTGTACAGAGGTCGCAATACACTAATGTGTAAATAATGTAGCTGCCTGCGGTAGTGATAGGATCAGGAAAGCACCACCAACCTTCTACAGGTAGCTTTAGCTGAACACTGTGCAGAGGTCACACTACACTAACGTGTAAATAATGTAGCTGCCTGTGGTAGTGATAGGATCAGGAAAACACCACCAACCTTCTACAGGTAGCTTTAGTTGAACACTGTACAGAGGTCGCAATACACTAACATGTAAATAATGCAGCTGCCTGCGGTAGTGATAGGATCAGGAAAACACCACCAACCTTCTACAGGTAGCTTTAGCTGAACACTGTGCAGAGGTCGCACTACACTAACTTGTAGCTTTAGCTGAACACTGTGCAGAGGTCGCAGTACACTTACTTGTAGCTTTAGCTGAACACTGTGCAGAGGTCGCACTACACTAACGTGTAAATAATGTAGCTGCCTGCGGTAGTGATAGGATCAGGAAAACAACACCAACCTTCTACAGGTAGCTTTAGCTGAACACTGTGCAGAGGTCGCACTACACTAACGTGTAAATAATGTAGCTGCCTGCGGTAGTGATAGGATCAGGAAAACACCATCAACCTTCTACAGGTAGCTTTAGTTGAACACTGTACAGAGGTCGCAATACACTGACGTGTAAATAATTTAGCTGCCTGTAGTAGTGATAGAATCAGGAAAACACCACCAACCTTTTACAGGTAGCTTTAGCTGAACACTGTGCAGAGGTCGCACTACACTAACTTGTAGCTTTAGCTGAACACTGTGCAGCGGCAGCACTACACTAACGTGTAAATAATGTAGCTGCCTGCGGTAGTGATAGGATCAGGAAAACACCACCAATCTTCTAGAGGTAGCTTTAGTTGAACACTGTACAGAGGTCGCAATACACTAACGTGTAAATAATGTAGCTGCCTGCGGTAGTGATAGGATCAGGAAAACACCACCAACCTTCTACAGGTAGCTTTAGCTGAACACTGTGCAGAGGTCACACTACACTAACGTGTAAATACTGTAGCTGCCTGTGGTAGTGATAGGATCAGGAGAACACCACCAACTTTCTACAGGTAGCTTTAGTTGAACACTGTACAGAGGTCGCAATACACTAACATGTAAATAATGCAGCTGCCTGCGGTAGTGATAGGATCAGGAAAACACCACCAACCTTCTACAGGTAGCTTTAGCTGAACACTGTGCAGAGGTCGCACTACACTAACGTGTAAATAATGTAGCTGCCTGCGGTAGTGATAGGATCAGGAAAACAACACAAACCTTGTACAGGTAGCTTTAGCTGAACACTGTGCAGAGGTCGCACTACACTAACGTGTAGCTTTAGCTGAACACTGTGCAGAGGTCGCACTACACTAACGTGTAAATAATGTAGCTGCCTGGGGTAGTGATAGGATCAGGAAAACACCATCAACCTTCTACAGTTAGCTTTAGTTGAACACTGTACAGAGGTCGCAATACACTGACGTGTAAATAATTTAGCTGCCTGCGGTAGTGATAGGATCAGGAAAACACCACCAACCTTTTACAGGTAGCTTTAGCTGAACACTGTGCAGAGGTCGCACTACACTAACGTGTAAATAATGTAGCTGCCTGTGGTAGTGATAGGATCCGGAAAACAACACCAACCTTCTACAGGTAGCTTTAGCTGAACACTGTGCAGAGGTCGCACTACACTAACTTGTATATTTAGCTGAACACTGTGCAGAGGTCACACTACACTAACTTGTAGCTTTAGCTGAACACTGTGCAGAGGTCGCACTACACTAACGTGTAAATAATGTAGCTGCCTGCAGTAGTGATAGGATCAGGAAAACAACACCAACCTTCTACAGGTAGCTTTAGCTGAACACTGTACAGAGGTCGCACTACACTAACTTGTAGCTTTAGCTGAACGCTGTGCAGAGGTCGCACTACACTTACTTGGAGCTTTAGCTGAACACTGTGCAGAGGTCGCAGTACACTAACTTGTAGCTTTAGCTGAACACTGTGCAGAGGTCACACTACACTAACTTGTAGCTTTAGCTGAACACTGTGCAGAGGTCGCACTACACTAACTTGGAGCTTTAGCTGAACACTGTGCAGAGGTCGCACTACACTAAAAAATAATGTAGCTGCCTGCGGTAGTGATAGGATCAGAAAAACACCACCAATCTTCTACAGTTAGCTTTAGGTGCACACTGTGCAGAGGACGCACTACACTGACTGTAAATACTGTAGCTAATAGGACTAATAGGATCAGAAGAACACCAGCAATTTTCTTCAAATACTGTAACAACACCTGCCTGCCTGTCAGTAGGAAGATAATAACAGGAACGGATCTAGCTAAACTGAATACAGTGTATATATATATATATATATATATATATATATATATACAACACCTGGGATGCATATATATACACAATACACGGTAAGTGCAGCTAACTGACTGACTGTCCTGCCTAATCTATCTTACTTAAATCAAATGACACTGCCTCTCTGTCTCTGAACGCCGGAACACACTACACAGGGCCGACGTGCAGCCGGCCTTTAAGTGTGGGGCGTGTACTAAACCCCCTGAGCCATAATTGGCCAAAGCCAATTACAGCTCTCTGTACAGACGGCGCTGTGATTGGCCAAGCATGAGGATCATAGTGCATGCTTGGCCAATCATCAGCCAGCAATGCACTGCGATGCCGCAGTGAATTATGGGCCGCGATGCGCCACTCGAATTTGGCGCGAACGGCCCATATTGTTCTCAATTTGGCGAACGATCGAACAGACGATGTTCGTCTCGAACATGGGTTCAACTCGAACACGAAGCTCATCCCTAACTACCATACAGATCCCAGGGAGGTGGTAAGAAGCTGTGGGCCAAATCAGTGGACATCAACAGTTAATAAACACTCTACCTTCATGGGTTTTTATTAGTGCTTTATGCTAGTAAGGACTGCAAATGTAAGTCATGTTTTTTTTAGTGCCATATGCTAGTAAGGACTGCAAAATGTGTTCCCATTGTGAGGAACGAAGTGATACTTTTCAAGCTGAAAATATAAAACTCCACCAGCCTATTATAGAGTACAGCCTATTTAGGACATGTCATTAATGTCATAATCTGCGATAAAGCATCTCATTATAGTGGTATGGTATTATTGATATTCAATGTGAAAGTAAACTCATGCCCTTATTTGCTGCCATATAGCATCTACTGTTGCACTTGTTGTTGTGTTACGAACTGAGCAACCTGCTAGCTACATTAATAAAGACATCCCAGGAATTGTGTTTATGTTAAGAGATACATTGTATGCCGAGAGCTGGATTCTCTATATAACCTGTTACAACTCTGTGGAATTGAAAGATAAGATTTAAAAGCTTGTTTGTAGTAAGGAGTATATGGCATCATTAAAACACTAACTCCCACTGAAACTAATGTTGTGGAGTTAACAAATGCCCAGCTGTTACAATAAATAGAGGCAAGTCTTCTTGGCGCATATGTAAAGTGTAAATGATAAATGTAGCACTTTCTTCTGAAGTCTTCTGGGGGAAAACCGCCAATGGAGCATCTATAGAGCACTGTTAGCCTTTCTTTAGACAGAATGGTTATTAAAGGGGGTGAGCAGCTTTCTGATTTAGAGATATATGAAAATACTTTTAAATTGTGACACAGAAGGATTGATTCATTTATTTTACAAAGTTTCCAATTACATCCACATTGGATACAACTAAGATTAGGACCTCTGATATAAGGGATTTATTTTTTACTTGTGTAACACATGGGAGTAATGCTTTATTGATATTTGTAAATGAGAGTTTGGTGGTATGAAGTTTTTTTTTTTTTAATGGAGGCAAAACATTCATAACTTAAAGAGATTCTAAAGTCTATTTTTTCTTTTTTTTGAACCACTTAAGGACCAGGCCTATTTTTCAAACTTGTTTACAAGTTAAAATCATTTTTTTTTTTTTGCTAGAAAATTACGTAGAACCCCCAAACATTATATATAGCACTAACTCTCGGTGGAGCTGCTGGTTTAAAGCGGGCTGTTACCTTCACTCTCAATACCTCTGTTTCACCGGCATCGGGTCTAGGGATCCATTGAGTTTACCTCTGGACTATGTAGACACCAAACACTTGAATGTATTTTCCAATGCTTTAATGAACAAGTAATATAGGAAGTAGCAGGAAAGGCAGAAGGAAAGCTGCAGGGAAGCTCAAATACCTTTCCTTTCTTTAGAACATTCTTTGGAATTTAACACTTGTAGTTGAATGCACTCCCCTTGTGGTATTCAATCTTTGCCCGCCTGGATAGGTTTCTCTTACTAACCTAGCAGCCAGTACGCAGCACGAACAAAAGTCTCTGCCACAGACTTGTTTGGAATAAAACCCGTACGATCCTCTGCCACAGGATGTATTGGTTTGCGATGAATGTCAGACACAGTACTTGAACCTTTAAGCCAACCCGGCAGTACTATGCAGTAAGATTACTTCAGGATACGTCCACCAACTGAGTCACCAGGCCCCTCTCCAGACCAGCACTCTGCATGATCCTTCCATGACGGGTCCTCCCCTGGGATCTCCTCGGTTGTCCAGCTTCTTCACTCAGGATAGACAGCTCAGCACCATTCCTCTGCTGCTGTGGTAGGCCCCAGACAGGCTTCTGGGCCCACCCACACATGTGGAACTACATGCAACTCAGCCAAGCTGGAACAGAGGCAAATCTAACTTCACCTAACAAGTAACCCACAAGATTTACCTATCATTGGTAGAATAAAAATCTACCAGCGCTACATATATATATATATATATACACTACCGTTCAAAAGTTTGGGGTCACCCAAACAATTTTGTGTTTTCCATGAAAAGTCACACTTATTCACCACCATACGTTGTGAAATGAATAGAAAATAGAGTCAAGACATTGACAAGGTTAGAAATAATGATTTGTATTTGAAATAACATTGTTTTTACATCAAACTTTGCTTTCATCAAAGAATCCTCCTTTTGCAGCAATTACAGCATTGCACACCTTTGGCATTCTAGCTGTAAATTTATTGAGGTAAGCTGGAGAAATTGCACCCCACGCTTCTAGAAGCAGCTCCCACAAGTTGGATTGGTTGGATGGGCACTTCTGGCGTACCATACGGTCAAGCTGCTCCCACAACAGCTCAATGGGGTTCAGATCTGGTGACTGTGCTGGCCACTCCATTACCGATAGAATACCAGCTGCCTGCTTCTGCTGTAAATAGTTCTTGCACAATTTGGAGGTGTGTTTAGGGTCATTGTCCTGTTGTAGGATGAAATTGGCTCCAATCAAGTGCTGTCCACTGGGTATGGCATGGCGTTGCAAAATGGAGTGATAGCCTTCCTTATTCAGAATCCCTTTTACCTTGTACAAAGCTCCCACCTTACCAGCACCAAAGCAACCCCAGACCATCACATTACCTCCACCATGCTTAACAGATGGCGTCAGGCATTCTTCCAGCATCTTTTCCTTTGTTCTGCGTCTCACAAACGTTCTTCTTTGTGATCCAAACACCTCAAACTTGGATTCATCCGTCCACAACACTTTTTTCCAGTCTTCCTCTGTCCAATGTCTGTGTTCTTTTGCCCATCTTAATCTTTTTCTTTTATTGGCCAGTCTCAGATATGGCTTTTTCTTTGCCACTCTGCCCTGAAGCCCAAAATCCTGCAGCCACCTCTTCACTGTAGATGTTGACACTGGTGTTTTGCGGGTACTATTTAATGAAGATGCCAGTTGGGGACCTGTGAGGCATCTGTTTCTCAAACTAGAGACTCTAATGTGCTTATCTTCTTGCTTAGTTGTGCAACGCGGCCTCCCACTTCTTTTTCTACTCTGGTTAGAGCCTGTTTGTGCTGTCCTCTGAAGGGAGTAGTACACACCGTTGTAGGAAATCTTCAATTTCTTTGCAATTTCTCGCATGGAATAGCCTTCATTTCTAAGAACAAGAATAGACTGTCGAGTTTCAGATGAAAGTTCTCTTTTTCTGGCCATTTTGAGCGTTTAATTGACCCCACAAATGTGATGCTCCAGAAACTCAATCTGCTCACAGGAAGGTCAGTTTTGTAGCTTCTGGAAGGAGCTAGACTGTTTTTAGATGTGTGAACATGATTGCACAAGGGTTTGCTAATCATCAATTAGCCTTCTGAGCCAATGAGCAAACACATTGTACCATTAGAACACTGGAGTGATAGTTGCTGGAAATGGGCCTCTATACACCTATGTAGATATTGCACCAAAAACTAGACATTTGCAGTTAGAATAGTCATTTACCACATTAGCAATGTATAGAGTATATTTGTTTAAAGTTAGGACTAGTTTAAAGTTAGCTTCATTTAAAAGTACAGTGCTTTTCCTTCAAAAATAAGGACATTTCAATGCGACCCCAAACTTTTGAACGGTAGTGTATATATATATATATATATATATATATATATACATACATACATATATATATACATTAATACATTAATTAAAAAATAAGACAACAGTAAAGTTACGCCAAGTAAATTGATACCCAACATGTCATGCTTCAAAATTGCACCCACTAGTGAAATGGTGCCATACTTTTACCCTTAAAAATCTCCATAGGCGAAGTTTAAAAGATTCTACAGGTTGCATGTTTTGAGTTACAGAGGAAGGGCTAGAATTATTTCTCTCACTCTAACGATCGATACCTCACATGTGTGGTTTGAACACCGTTTCCATATGCGGGTGCTACTCACGTATGCGTTCACTTCTGCACGCAAGCTCAGCTGGTTGGGGCGCGTTAATTTTTTTTTTCTTAGTTATTTTACTTTTTTTTTTACACTGTTCTTTTTTTTTTTAAAAATGTGTCACTTTTATTCCTATTACAAGGAGTGTAAACATCCCTTGTAATAGAAAAAAAGTATGGCAGGACCTCTTAAATATGAGATCTGGGGTCGAAAAGACCTCAGATCCCATATTTACACTACAATGCAATATAAAAAAAAATGTTGTTCGAAAAAAAATGTCCCTTTAAGAGCTATGGAAGTGACGTTTTGACATCGCTTCCACCATGCAATGGTATGGAGCCAGGTGGGGGCCATCTTCCCCTCACTTGACAGCCAGCCAAGCAGAGAACAGGATCTGATCGCCTCCGCCGCTGCCGGCGGTTCCGGTTTGTGGCGGAGGGCACTGGGAGGAGGCGCCCTCTCCTGCCACTGATAAAAGTGATTTTGCGGTGAATCCGCTGCTGAGACCACTTTTATCTGAAAGCAGACCACCCACTGAAGAAGTGGATACCGGGGTTATGGCAACTAGCTGCTGCCATACCAACGATATTCCACTTCAAAGAGCCACCTTATAATGACGGCGGGTGGACCGTAAGTGGTTAACTAACAAACATGTTATATTTACATCCTCTATGCAGTTCGTTTTGCGCAGAGCAGCCCGGATCCTACTCTTCTCGGGTCCCTCTTTGCTGCTCCTGGCCCTTCCTTCCTACTGAGTGCCCCACAGTCAACAGTTCCCCATAGGGGCACTGGAGCCGAGTCACAGCTCTGTGTGTCCATTTAGACATGGAGCCCCGACCTGACCCCCCCTCTCTCCCCTGTTTGGCGGTAGCCAATGGTGCCACTGCTGTGTCTCAGTCAATCAGGAGGAGTGTCCCAGATGGCTTAGACATTCGTGGACATCTCTGGAGAGAGATGGGGCTCAGGTAAGTAATTAGGGGGTGCTGGGGAGACTGCTACACGCAGAAGTTTTTTATCTTTAAAGTGTCTGTAAACCTAGTTACACCACTTTTACCTACAGGTAAGCCTATAATAAGGCTTTACCTGTAGGTACTGTAAATACCTCCTAAACCTGCTTGGTTTAGGAGATATTTACCATATACGGCTGTGCCGACATCATCGGCGCATGCGCTGTGAAGAAACTGACCTCCATGCTGTTTCTTCACTAGCAAGTGCCATGATTGACGGCTCCCATGGGCATGCGCGGGAGTGACGTCACACGACTCCGCCCAGTCACAGAGCTGGAATCCACGGCCCCGGAAGGAAGATGGATGCGGCCCCCAGTGGGGACATCGGAAGGCTTCATTTGCAGGTAGGTGCCACATAATGGGCTAGTATGCAATGCATGGTTTTACTTTGCAGAGGAAAAAAAGAGGAAGTACAACCCATCAGGGTTTACTTCCTCTTAAATGCATTAAGATAAAAAACCTTCTGCCTTTACAACTCCTTAATATAAGATCTGGCATCCTGTACCAAGAAGGATAATAAAGTGGCACATTTGATAAAGTTTTTTGGAGTGTTACTATTTATCTGTTAATGGAACTAGTCATATTCATATGGTTTATCAAGTGATCGCTATGTGTCTGATTTGGATGCAGTTGATGTGAGTGCAGAGAGTGCAGTTACGCATAAAGAGACAACTTTGATTTTTACTTAGTACTTTGTGATGTTTTATGGTGAAAGGATAAAGACTAAAGGCTATTATATATATATATATACATACACTATATTAACAAAAGTATTGGGACGCCTACTTTTACATACACAAAAACTTTAAAACTTTAATGGCATTCCAGTCTTAGTCCGTAGGGTTCAATATTGACTTGGCCCACCCTTTGCAGCTATAACAGCTTCAACTCTTCTGGGAAGGCTATCCATAAGGTTTAGAAGTGTGTCTGTGGGAAAATTTGACCATTCTCCTGGAAGCGCATTTGTGAGGTCAGGCACTAATGTGGACGAGAAGGCCTGGCTCGCAGTTTCCGATCTAATTCATCCCAAAGGTGTTCTATTGGGTTGAGGTCAGGACTCAGTGCAGGCTGGTCAAGTTCCTGCCCCCGAAATTCGCTCATCCATGTCTTTATGGACCTTACTTTGTGCAATGGTGCGCGTTATATAAAAATAAACATAGGCTGGTGGTCTTCTGTTGCACTGGCTACACCACACATCTGATCATCGTGTGTAATAAGCTCTTATCTAATCTGGATCTATTCGCAGACTAGTCGCTGTTTCAGTTGGGACAAAACCCTTTTTGAGAATATTCACACAATAAATTGTGATTATTACTTCAATTATACAATCATGTGTGAAAAGCAAACTGCGGTTAAAGCCGGCCATGCATGGATTGAAATTTGGCTGGTTCGGGTGAGACTGGCCAAATTTCTATTCATGTATGGGCAGGGTGATCTTACAGAAGTCTGTCTACTGATCAACTTCTGTACAACCACCTTGTTGGGCTTTTCCTGATCAATCAGTGCTTCCAGCTATAGCAGGCAGCACTGATCAGTGTATTCTGATGGCGGGAAAGTCTCCTTGCTGTCAAATTACAATAGCTTAGTGGGAAGAATTCCCCCATCCCTATTGAGTGTGCGAATGGGGGAATCGAGTAAATTTTTTTTTCACCTGCCTTACTTATTTCATCTGCATACTTGGATAACTGAAGTATATACATATTTACAGTACATAATGTATTATCTGAGCATTCTCAATTCCTTTAGTAAATTAGGCCATTTATTTCAGCAGTTGTAGGTAAGGATGCCTGACCAGTGGAAATACAGATACCCACTATAGAGAGAAACTACAAATGCTTATTTAAATATTTAATGGCAAATCTGTCTGTAATAGCAAAAAAATATTTTAAATCAAATAATACAACAATAAATCAGTAACATTTTCTATACTTTTTATTGGTGTCCCAAGGTTGCCTGCTGTAAACATTGCTGACACATGCACTTCATAATCATTTGTATTCAGCTAAAGATTTCCTACAATTGCAGGCCCCTTCCTTATGGGTTTCAATATAAGCAGAGTAAATTAACTATGACAACAATGAAAATGTCTGTTTAGCTGTGCTGAATTTATTTATGAATAAAAATTAAGATATGAGTAATTTGTTTACTTACTGCATCTCCAAGTAGTCCAGGTTCTCCGGGTTCACCCTGTTACAAGAAAGAAGATAATAAAAGTCAGCAGTGGGTCATGAGGGGGGCCATTCTCTTCTGTCCTGTTACATCACTGGATATACAGTAACATGAATGGGGGTGCACCTACCCACGCACCAAGAACCACTGGGCTAAAAACCTAAATTTTATTCAACCCAATTGTAATTACAAAAATAGTGCCAGATAGTAGGCTGTAAATGCCACATTGAGTGAGAAACTGCATAACCCAATGACACAACTGATGGTGTCACCCATTTGGCTCATATAACTGGTCTTAAAGTATCCACATCTAAAGGTTCAGTCAGATTGTGAGCAATAGAGGACAAAACTGTCCCCTTCAGGTTATATAAGGGCTTTGCCTCTATATTATATGGCACTGCAGACAATAAAAGGTTTAATCTGGCTCCTTAAAACCCTTAGCAACAGTGCCAACCTCTACCCATCCATGCACTATTTGATTACATAATGTAGACAAGATTCAAAGCCAACTTACTTTGACAAGCAGTATCTCACTTATATAACCATATGTAAGAAAAGTGAAAACTTATCAAAAGACAAAGTTATTTAAAGTACCCATACCTAAAAAGGACCTAACATGTTTCACTCCAAAAAGAGCTACATCAGAGGTGCAGTATAGAAAAGCTGTTTTTAGAGTGAAACATGTTAAGTCCTTTTTGGATATGGGTGCTTTAAATTACCATCAGTTGTGTTCTGGGGTTATGTAGTTTCTCACTCAATTTGGCATTTATAGCCTACTATATGGCACTATTTTTTGTAATTTCAATTGGGTTGAATACAATTTATGTTATTAGCAAAGCGATTCCTGGTGTGCAGGTAGGTGCACCCCCGTTCATGTTACAGTATAGTTAATACCACTGCTGAGCAAATTTTTAATATATGACCATATTGGTTTCTGTTCTGGTATGTTATTGGGACAGGGAATGAAAGGAAATCTCCCCAATAAAACACAGGCACAAAAAACTAAAAAACTAAACCAAAAACTAACTGGCAGTGGTTTTAACACTTCAGTACTCTATGGAAAACTAAAAAGATATGTTTTGTGTATATACTGTATATACAGTATATATATCAAAATTTAAATTTGATCAAATTAAATCTATTCAATTAGGTTTGTGGAACACACTTGGAATGAATAAGTAATTGTAGCAATACTTGAACTGCATTCTGCATACTGTTCTAAATACTTTATAAAAATTCCTAGTTGTTGCCTTGTTTTAAAATGTTCATCTTATGATACATGTATGGAAAAAAGAACTATTGTTTCCTACTGAGAAGAGAGTACTGAATTCTACATCTAATGTAATGGTCTCTTTTAGTCTCTGTAGAAACTAATATCTACCTTTCACTACATGAAGTTCTAGAATTATACAGCACACCACTGCTGAAAGAGTCATAAGCGTATAAACATTGTATTCTAAGAACATGAATGCTTACTGACTTTGGATGTCACAATAATTGATGCCAGAATGCATCTGTTACCCCATGGCTTATCCAGCCATGATGTGATATTTCATGATGTGCTAGTATATAAGAGCTGTCACCGCTGAGAGGACTTCCATCTTCACCCAGTCTACCTTCTGGGTTTCGTGGACTCCGGCTACCTGACTGGCCAGAGGGAGCGATGACGTGATGTTTACAACACGGGCTCTAAAGGTCCGACGCGGTATTCCGGATCTTTCTGAGTGCATACGCCGGTGACATCACCGGCTGCATGCACTGTGAATATCTCCTAAACAGTGCAAGTTTAGGAGATATTCACAGTACCTACAGGTAAAACGTATTATAGGCTGACCTGTAGGTATACAGTGCCTTGAAAAAGTATTCACACGCCTTGAAATTTTCCACATTTTATCATGTTACAACCAAAAACGTAAATGTATTTTATTGAGATTTTATGTGATAGACCAACACAAAATGGCACATAATTGGGAAGTGGAAGGAAAATGATAAATGGTTTTCCAATTTTTTTACAAATAAATATCTGAAAAGTGTGGCATGCATTTGTATTCAGTCCCCTTTACTCTGATACCCCTAACTAAAATTTAGTGGAACAAATTGCCTTCAAAAGTCCCCTAATTAGTAAATAGAGTCCACCTGTGTGTAATTTAATCTCAGTAGAAATACAGCTGTACAGCTGTTCTGTGAATTCCTCAGAGGTTTGTTAGAGAACCATAGTGAACAGACAGCATCATGAAGGCCAAGGTACACACCAGACAGGCCAGGCAGGTCAGGGATAAAGTTGTAGAGAAGTTTAAAGCATGGTTAGGTTATATAATATATCCCAAGGTTTGAACATCTCACGGAGCACTATTCAATCCAGCATCTGAAAATGGAAAGAGAATGGCACAACTGCAAATCTACCAAGACATTGCCGTCCACCTAAACTGACAGGCTGGGCAAGGAGAGCATTAATCAGAGAAGCAGCCAAGAGGCCCATGGTAACTCTGGAGGAACTGCAGAGATCCACAGCTCAGGTGGGAGAATCTGTCCACAGGACAACTATTAGTCGTGCACTCCAATAATCTTGCCTTTATGGAAGAGTGGCAAGAAGAAAATCATTGTTGAAAGAAAGCCATAAGAAGTCCCATTTGTAGTTTGCTAGAAGCCATGTGGGGAATAGGGATGGGCGAACGGTTTGGCCCAAGCATAAGTCGATGTTTGGACGTTTGACGAAGGGCCGAACAAAAGGGTCGTTCGACCGTTTGTTCGGGCAACCCAAACTGACCACAATGTATTGCGGCGCTGAACAGTGCATTGCAAGCCCTAATTGGCTGAAACAGTGAAAGCTTCAGCCAATCAGGGCACAGAACACTGTCAGAGTCATGACTGGACACGTCATCATGAATTTATCGAATCATGGCTCATTGCTGCCCCACAGTACAAAAGTATTCTTTCAATGGCAGCCATTTTCAGTGTGATTTTGGCGTGGAGAGAGATAGAACAGGGCTCTGTTCAGTGCTATTAGTTAGTTAGTGTGCTATACTGTGCTATTTTGCTTCAATTGTCAGTGTAGAATATTCATTTAGTGTCAGTCTAGGGATAGTGTGAGTGTAGTGAGGAGGACCATCATTCAGCTTTGCATAGTGTGCAGCTAGAGTAGGGACATCTCTGATAGTTTCACTGTAGTGTAGTGAGACCGTGTCAATCATACATACAGTGCATTAGTGTAGAGTAGGAACAGCTCAGATAGTTTCAGTGTAGTGTAGTCAAACCGTGTCAGTAATCTTTACATTAGTGTATAGCTAGAGTAGGGACAGTTCAGATAGCGTCAGTGTAGTAATGGTTTAACACCGTCTGTTTGATTGTGTTACTGCCAATTTAATGCCATATAGTTTTGTGTGCGTTACTGCCAATTTAACGCCATATAGTTTTGTGTGCGTTACTGCCAGTTTAACGCCATATAGTTTTGTGTGAGTTACTGCCAGTTTAATGCCATATAGTTCTGTGTGCGTTACTGCGAGTTTAACGCCATATAGTTTTGTGTGCGTTACTGCCAGTTTAACGCAATAACGTTTTGTGTGCGTTACTTCCAGTTTAACGCAATAACATTTTGTGTGCGTTACTGTCAGTTTTACGCTGTTTACTTCTGTGTGCCTTACTGCCAGTTTAACACTATTTACTTCTGTGTACGTTACTGCCAGTTTAACGCCATATAGTTTTGTGTGCATTACTGCCAGTTTAACGCCATATAGTTTTGTGTGCGTTACTGCCAATTTAGCTCATATAGTTTTGTGTGCATTACTGCCAGTTTAATGCCATATACAGTGGGGACAGAAAGTATTTAGACCCCCTTAAATTTTTCACTCTTTGTTATATTGCAGCCATTTGTTAAAATCATCAACAATTAAGTTCATTTTTTTCCTCATTAATGTACACACAGCTCCCCATATTGACAGAAAAACACAGAATTGTTGACATTTTTGCAGATTTATTAAAAAAAAAAAAAAGCTGAAATATCACATGGTCCTAAGTATTTAGACCCTTTGCTCGGTATTTAGTAGAAGCACCCTTTTGATTTAATACAGCCATGAGTCTTTTTGGGAAAGATGCAACAAGTTTTTCACACCTGGATATGGGGATCCTCTGGCATTCCTCCTTGCAGATCCTCTCCAGTTCTGTCAGGTTGGATGGTAAACGTTGGTGGACAGCCATTTTTAGGTCTCTCCAGAGATGCTCAATTGGGTTTAAGTCAGGGCTCTGGCTGGGCCATTCAAGAACAGTCACGGAGTTGTTGTGAAGCCACTCCTTTGTTATTTTAGCTATGTGCTTAGGGTCATTGTCTTGTTGGAAGGTAAACCTTCGGCCCAGTCTGAGGTCCTGAACACTCTGGAGAAGGTTTTCGTCCAGGATATCCCTGTACTTGGCCACATTCATCTTTCCCTCGATTGCAACCAGTCGTCCTGTCCCTGCAGCTGAAAAACACCCCCACAGCATGATGCTGCCACCACCACGCTTCACTGTTGGGACTGTATTGGACAGGTGATGAGCAGTGCCTGGTTTTCTCCACACATTACGCTTAGAATTAAGGCCAAAAAGTTCTATCTTGGTCTCATCAGACCAGAGAATCTTATTTCTCACCATCTTGGAGTCCTTCACATGTTTTTTTAGCAAACTCCACGCGAGCTTTCATGTGTCTTGCACTGAGGAGAGGCTTCCGTCGGGCCACTCTGCCATAAAGCCCCGACTGGTGGAGGGCTGCAGTGATGGTTGACTTTCTACAACTTTCTCCCATCTCCCGACTGCATCTCTGGAGCTCAGCCACAGTGATCTTTGGGTTCTTTACCTCTCTCACCAAGGCTCTTCTCCCCCTATAGCTCAGTTTGGCCGGACGCCAGCTCTAGGAAGGGTTCTGGTCATCCCAAACGTCTTCCATTTAAGGATTATGGAGGCCACTGTGCTCTTAGGAACCTTAAGTGCAGCAGAGTTTTTTTTTTTAACCTTGGCCAGATCTTTGCTTTGCCACAATTCTGTCCCTGAGCTCTTCAGTCAGTTCCTTTGACCTCATGATTCTCATTTGCTCTGACATGCACTGTGAGCTGTAAGGTCTTATATAGACAGGTGTGTGGCTTTCCTAATCAAGTCCAATCAGTATAATCAAACACAGCTGGACTCAATTGAAGGTGTAGAACCATCTCAAGGGTGATCAGAAGAAATGGACAGCACCTGAGTTAAATATCTGGGTGTCACAGCAAAGGGTCTGAATACTTAGGACCATGTGATATTTCAGTTTTTCTTTTTTAATAAATGTGCAAAAAAGTCAACAATTCTGTGTTTTTCTGTCAATATGGGGTGCTGTGTGTACATTAATGAGGAAAAAATGAACTTAAATGATTTTAGCAAATGGCTGCAATATAACAAAGAGTGAAAAAATTAAGGGGGTCTGAATACTTTCTGTCCCCACTGAAGTTTTGTGTGCATTACTGCCAGTTTAACGCCATATAGTTTTGTGCGCGTTACTGCCAGTTTAACGCAATATAGTTCTGTGCATCACTGTATGTTTGGTACATTATATTGCAGTATATTATAGTGTATCCGTGGAGTGTGTCTGTGTAGTGTGAGTACTCAAGTTAAATTGCACCAAACAACTCTTAACATTGATTAAAGTGCATCTACGTACAGATTTCAACTTCTTCTTTACATTTGCTTATAAGCACCACCCACTCCCTCCCAATAATGTCTGGGAGGACAACAAGCAGAGGCAGATCTTCCCTTGGCACTGTAAGGGGGCCAGCAACAAATGTGTCCATGGGCAAAGGTGGACATGATGGTCAGTCCCCAGGCAAGGCATAATTTCCTCTGTTTAGTGAGTTTGCCCGTGCTATCCAGCCACAGCATGCAGAGGAGGTGGTGGACTGGCTTACTAAACCTTCCTCATCCTCCTCATCCTCTGTCACACAAGCAGAGACAAGTGTGCAGTCCTTTGCAGTTGTCAGAGTAGATAAACCTGCCTCCTTCTCTACATCTATTCCTGCCATAGCCCCAGCATCAGCCATTAAGGAGTCAGCTGAGTTATTTGACCACAGCATCAGCCACTTGTGCCTTGATTAATCCCAGCCATTACTGGATTCAGATGTTGGTTCTGAGGTTGAGGATGACAGGAACATGAGCCTAGAGAGAGGGAGGAACACTGGTAGACAAATTGGCATTCATGTTCCCTAAACTGCAGCGTATTGCCAAGTTGTCTCCAATGGTAATGATGAAGATGGAGGAGATGGAGATGATGATTATGATGATGATGAGGTCACTGATGTGACTTGGGTGCCAGATAGAACAGTGGAGGAAACTGAATGTGAGGCGGCAAAACCCCAAGGAGGCCGACATCAAGAAAAAGTAGAGAGCAGCTACCCTATTCCATCACATTCTGCAGCTGTTATCTCCCTGCCCACTCCCCAAAGCTCAGCTGTCTGGGCCTTTTTCAGCAGATCTGCAGAAGATCGCACTGTTGCTATCTGCAAACTGTCTCTCAGGCACATCAAACATGGCAAATACACCAACCATTTGGGTACCCTATGCTTAACAAGACATTTAATGTCCAACCACTCAGCCCGTTGACTAGAGCACCTAAAAGCCACACAAAAGGGGCACAAATCTGTCCCTTCCCCTCCTCCTCCTTATCCACTTAAGTCTGCCCCTGCTATACCAATCCATTACCTCTCAGCAGCCTCCACTGACAGGGATGATGGTATAGCACAGGGTGTTCCAGGTCCTAGCAGCACATCTGCCAGCAGCACACCACCAGCTGTAGACTGTAGCCGGCAAATTTCTCTGCCCCATCTGCTGCAGCAGAAAAAAAATACAGCCCCTGCCCAGTGTCCAAATGCAAGCTTGTCAAAGCTGTTGGCTCTCCAACTTCTGCCTTTTAGCCTGGTGGATTTTGCCCCCTTCCGTGAATTTGCACAATGTGCTGTACCACAATGGCAGGTTTTCAGTCGCTACTACTTTTCACGTAAGACTCTTCCATCCCTCTACCATCACGTGAAAGGGAATGTTCTGACATCATTGGGCAGGGCAGTCAGCCATAAAATCCACCTTACTGCTGACACGTGGTCCAGCAAGCATGGACAGGGACAAAACATTTTGTTCACAGCACACTTGCAACTCGAAAGGATGCAGGACAGGGCTCGGTGCTGCAGCTTGTTGTGCCCCCACATCGCCTTACAGCTGGTGGTGATGATGCCAGACCTGTGAGCTCTACCCCCTCCTCCTCCTCTACCACCTCCATGCCCTCCTCTGCATAACTGTCCTATGAACATCAGGTACCCCCTAAGCGTTCAAAGGGCTATTCCCAGAATCAGGCTAAAAGGTGCCATGCAGTGCTTCAGTTGGTGTGTTTAGGGGACAGGAACCACACCGGAGCAGAGATTCTTGCAGCCCTGCAGGGACAGGCCCAGAGGTGGTTCACACCACACCAGCTGGAGCCAGGAATGGAGGTGTGCGATAATGGCTCAAACCTCCTGTCCGCCCTTAGACAGGGAAAGTTGACACATGTGCCTGCCATGCCTGACACATGTCCTCAACTTCGTGGTGCAGCATTTCCTAAATACGTACCGGGGGTTGCAAGATGTGCTAAAGCTGGCCAGAAGAGTCTGCAGCCATTTCAGGCAGTGATACACAGCCAGCGCTCATTTGGCTAAAATTAAGCGGGAAATCCACCTGCCCGTAAACCTGATTTGTGACATGCCCACCAGGTGGAACTCGACTTTGTCAATGCTGCAGTGGCTATATATGCAGCAGAGGGCCGTCAACGAGTACCTGTGCGAATACGGCATGACAACAGGCTCAGGCCGCCTCAGCTTTTTTTTCCCACGCCAATGGCTGGGGAATAAGGATGCATGCACTGTATTGTCACCATTTGAGGAGGCCACAAGGTGCCGTGAATAGCTCCTTGACTGGTGCAGTTTCTTCAGTACTCGTGCTGTGACTGGCGGCTCTAGTGTGCATGCGCGGGAGTGACAATGTGATTGACTGGAGCTGCGAACCTGGAAGTAACTCTGGTGGAATATGTCGGCCGTATACTCGCCACGCCAATGCCGAATCCGATTCAGGGCATAATTCTGAGGAAAGTATTTCATAAATGAGCTAGTATGTGATGCATAATGCGTTTGTCTTGCAGGTATTTTTTTTCCAAGGTTTACAACCTGTTTAAGGCGTGAGTTATTTGCTTCAATTTATTGGGATGGATGATCTGTTTTAACTACATTTTTTTATAAAGCTTTGCAAATCTTAAATGTCTATTTCCTGAAATAACAATTAGACATCTAAACAAAATCTTTATCTGTGAACAAAATATTTTAAGAGAAAATTACCATGAGATGATATAATTAATGGAGGTATATATATATATATATATAATGTTTCCATCTTGGTTTGATTTAAGCTTTTTAATGTGTGAAACAATTATGTTGAGTGCCTTATATTTTTTGCTTGTTTGGTGTTTTTTGTTTCTTATTTATTGATATAACAATACAAATGGCAGTCTTATTATTTTTTGTCCATTGTGTAAAAAAGTTCTCTACCTTTTGTCCTACAGGACCACGTGCTCCAAATAGTCCCATAGATCCTTTAGAGCCTGCTTCACCTTTCACACCCTGAAAATCAACAAAAAGAATAGGATCAAAATTATTTTAACTCATGAGAAAATTATAAATATGTAAAATAAACACTGTTGTTAAAATAACACATGTATCTTTCCACAATCCTGGCAACTAAGGATGAGCCAGTTTGCTCTGTTTTTGGTTATTTGGAGCAGAATTTGGAGCACTTCAAAGAAGTTCGAATGCCAAACCCAACTCTATAATAATCTATGGGAGCCGGATCTGTCAGTTAAAAATGTCCACTTTCTGGGGTAATAGACAAGAAGTTCTCAAAAATAAAAAAATAAATAGCATGGGGGTGGGGAAATGCCTTGGGCAACATGTATGAATGGGAAAAAAAAACATTTTTTTTTTGAAGAAATTACATTCAGCCAGGTGCATTGATTTTTTCAATGCTTAAAGTGTTACTAACCCACAACAGTAAAATCAGTTTGTATATGCAGTAAAGCATGCTTGTTATACATGCTGTGGATCCTAAGGTGTTCATCCTGAGCATTGTGTAAAAAGGCTGATTGATCCATTCTTCTCTGATCCTCCCCTAATTCCATAGTCCTCTCCATCTGCTGATAGTACCGAGCCTTGGAGGCACTCTGCACATGCTCAGTTTGGTGTGTATTGCTAGAGAGTTGTTTTTTTTTCGGTATGCATGTGATTTACACAGGGGGACTCTTTTCAAAAAATAAAAATGTGTGAGGGCCCCGTAAAAATCCATACAATACCATTATTCGGGACATGTAGCCTGGCCAGCCAGGAAAGGGGAGGAACAGGGTATGCCTCCTCCCCCCTGGACCCATACCAGGCTACATGTCCTCAACATGGAGGTACCCATATTGATGAAGACAAGGATTTCTTTCCCAGGACCCTGGCAAAGTGGTTGGAGGGGTCTGCAAATGGAGGGCTTAATAGAATCTCTTTTTTTGCCTCTTGCTGAATGACAGGGTGAGTGGATTATGGCTGTTATATACAAAGAGGTAGGGCCTCTCAGGTGACATCATTGACTCTATACAGTATATGGTATGTACATGATCATATTTGGTGAATGACATCACAGGTTCCAGTGACATCACTGACCATATATGTTCATGTCCATATGAGGTCAATGACATCACTCGGGAGACAGTGCCCCCTTGTATTTAACAGCTGTAATCCACCAAACGTGTCATTCAGGGGGAGGCAAGTGAACGGACTGGGCGTGTCTCAGAAGGGGCATGTTTTTTCATTTAGTGGGTTGGCGAACATCATGTTTTGATGTACATCACTGAATGATGTAATTGACAGTGTGCATTTTGGGACTTTTTTTTTTTTTAAAGAACTTGTCAAAAATCGTGTTTGTGTTTTTTTTTACTGTTTACATGTTTTGTGAGTGAGTAGGGGTACTATGTATCCCATAATTATTCACATAAGGGGAATAGTATCTGGATGCCCCCTTATGATTAAAGGGGTCTTCCAAATTCAGATAAACCCCCTGTTCACAGACACTGTCAACCAAGGTCTTCATCCGCATGGAGATAAGATGCTTTGCTAGTGATTGCCACTTGGATTTACCCTCTCTTTTGCCTACCTGTTTTCTTACACTGGCCGCCAGCCCCCTCCCATTTTCAATTGCATCTTTTTCATTTTTCACAGAGCTGCCCCTCGCTTTTAGGCATCATGCACATAAAGCTTTATAAACACTGCTTATACAGGCATTCAGCATTTTTTTTATGCCTATATTCCCTTTTAGTTAAGCAGTAATATGGTTGGAGCACACTTACTTTCTCTCCAGGTGGTCCATCTTCTCCCTTTTCTCCTTTGTCTCCATCAAAGCCAGGATTCCCTCTGTCACCCTATGTTAAGAGAAACTTTTGATTACTAGGGACCACTTCACACCACAATTTTTGCATTCTGAATGTGTTTCTGCATGCGCGTTTTTGATGCATTCCAGTGCATTTTTTCCCCTCTTGTTTTGCTTCATCTCAATTATGGATGATTGAGGACATATGTGTTCCTGTGTATTTTTTATGCATTTTTCCAAGTTCCAGATGTGTGACATACAGAAAAAATGCAATATGTTCTGGTTGCACTTGAATGTACTGCACTGGTGTGAACTAGGGAAATTGGAATCCATGTTAAACACTGTTCTTGCATTTTTGATGCAGAATAAAAATGCATTGGACTGCTTATGGTGTGAACCAGCCAAGTCACTTGACAACTTTTCAAAACATAGTTGGCTACACTGGAAATGTACCCACATTTGAAAAATCTTGAAAAAAGCACAAAATTGCACTTAGCAAATCTTGTTGCTTCTGGCGATTCTGGCAGTCCTTGGGTCTTTTTCCATGTGGGTGACAATGCTAAAGAGCCTGCTGTGAATTCACTGCAGTGTTTCCACCCTCAGCAGCCTCATAAGGCTGTGTCACTATGCACACTGAGGAGCAGTCATCAGCGTTGTCACTGTCATACAAGAGGGCATGCTGTATCTGAAAGAAGTGATGCAGGCCACTCTTGATCCTGACACACGCTCAGGCAGACTAAATACCTCAGTAACCCTGGTGATGTCACAGAGGCAAAAAGGGACTTTGTTCAGCCTAGGAGTAGATAAGTAAAAAAAATGGTGGGGGAGGTGAATGATGGTAAAAATGTTTTAAAGCCTAAAGCCTCATACACACTAGTATTTTTTTTTGTTAAACCCAGCCCGGCTGAAGGAAAGAAACCTGACAGCTCAGGAGGAGCTGCTGTACTAACTATCCAACATTAGAACAGCGATCTCCCCTACTGTGCTATTGTGTTATGATGACCCCTCCCCCATCAGAACACTCCGGCCATTGGCTGAGAGTGCTGACCAGGAGCCAATCGGCAGACCTTTTTCCGTCATGTCCCTTCGACAGAAACTGTCCGACTTCTGTCAGACTGACTCCAGTACACACAGGCTGCCTGACATTCGGCCCATGTGTACTAGGCTTAAGTGCAGTCAGAATAAAAAACTTACAGTCAGTAGGATGTGTCCCATGTGCTCACGCCCCATCTAATACAACTAAGGGGCTGTCACAGGGTCTCATCAGGAGTGCCCAGCTATGCCTGCCCTTTCCACCCAGCTGCTCCATTCACAGAAACCATACTACAGTTTTTATGAATGGAAAATGATCTATGAATAAAGCATGGGTGGGTGATTGATAGGTCCACCCCTCCATTCATAGATTATGTTTCACTCATAGATGCTGTAGTACAGCTTCCATGATTGGCAGGGCTGGGTGGAAAGGGCGGGCATCGTTGGGCAAGAAAGCCTGTGACAGTACCTTAGTTCTATTAACCTCAACCCCATTAGAAGATTGTGGGGGTATGTGGAGGGTCATAGATGGGGGAGGATTTATGCTAATAGAAGTGACATCAGCAAATGGTACATATCAAACTGGTTGTAAGTTATGTTTATTGTGTTTTTTATTTGCACTTAGATTTTAAGCAGAGATTAACCTTAAATTGGAACTTTAAGCCTAAAATAAAAAAGGCAGGAATTTTAATGCAAAAGAGACATGCTTTGTCTCTTCTGCAGTAAAACTTACTTACCCGCCTGTCTGCCCTTGTAAAGTGAGCTGCGCACCTGGAAGCCGGCAGCTGAGTGGGCAGCTCTGGGACACCACATCACTAGAGTTGAGGTGAGTATATTTCCAATTTAAGTACCAGTGCAATTATTTTAGTTATAACTTGACCTAGTAGTAAGTAAGATCTGCTGCTCTGTGGTTTAGCATTACAGTTTCCTAGATCAACTCCCTGGTCACTGTACAGAAATGATGATGCTGAAACATTGTCCAGTAAGCAGGCTGGAGATAGTAAGATCACATAGGACATTGAATTCTAGACCAGGAAGGTTTATTGCTTAATCAGCAGCTTACATATGTCATAAACTGCAAGACAAGTTTTTATTAAAATGATTAAATTATTAAAATTACTAAATTATTACAAATTTTAAACAGCACTTCACTATTGTAAGCCTCTTATTTTCCATCTTGATGTATCTGTCTGTGGTCTGGATTCATATATGAGGATGGAAGTCTGAAGTGGATTATACTCAAGCACTTTCAGACATTGCAGTGATCTTGGGGGTCAATTGTGATGGGGAGCTGCTCTCCCATAGGTTACTGGGTGTTTTTTGATTAGTATTTTATCAACGGTGGCAGGAAAATCTTAATTTTTATTTGTATTTTAGGTGTTTAAACATGGAGTTATAGATGATTTATAGACTAGAATGTATTTAGAATGGATGTTTTGTAAAAAGTATGTATATTTCCTGGCATGAAATTCACATCTTTAAATTTGCACAGGCTTAAGTAGGTGCTCCTTTGCTATGGATTTGACATTGCATTTTTCTTATTTATGAGGTACCTGCTGATTTAATATTTTCAATAATTACTTTTTGTATTTTTTTGTTTATTATTTGGGCACCGCACAATAGTTTTGTATTTATTTGGCTATAAACTCCAAGACTAGCTGTAAAAAATTACAAATCCTTTGGCATGCAAAAAATTGACATATATTATATTGAATGGATGTATTTTCCTGGTTGTACTCAGATTTTCTATAAAGGTACTCCTCATCTACATTTTCTAAAGTTTGTCTTTTACTTTTGCCTCCACTGTCAGTTCCTTCTACACTTCTGAACAGAAAGAAACAAACACCTTTCCTTTACAATGGTATATTGCAAGAAGTATTTTTCTGCTGAAGTATTACTATTGACAGTTCAATTGTGTGACAGCTGTAAACTGCATAAGTTGACACGTTTCTCTTGTAAAATATAAGTTGTATTGTTAAACGTTTAGCAAATCCAGATGCAAGGAATGTGAGGTAAATGCTGTATGAAAATATGGATCGCTTATGGTTTCTATGCAAAAGAGTTGGTGGATTCTCAGCACAAGAGAAGATCACACAATGAGGCAATCTACTGTACATAAAAATAGCCAGAAAAAACATTGCCAGGCCTAGCAGGCAGATTTATACAGACCTGAAATGACATGTCACAGACTTAGGCTTCATTCTCACGAGGCGGATCTGCTGCAACGGACTCCGCCTCTGTCCGCCAGCTCAGCGGGAGATCTCTCCGTTCATCTCCGCCGAGCCGGCGGATGACAGGTCCCTCTTTGCTCACTGAGCGGGGAGGGGCTTGTCGAGCGCCGCTGGTTGCTATGGAGAGATCGGACGAAAACGGACAGCATGTCCATTTTCATCAGATCTCACCCGATCTGATCCGCCAGGGACGGATGCAAATGTAGGGCCATCAGTCTGATTTTAGCGGATCGGACCGGGTCAGATGTCAGCGGACATGTCACCGCTGACATTCGTCGCTCCATAGACTAGCATGGAGCGCCCGTTCAAGTCCGCTGACAAAACTGACAGGCGGATCTGAACGGTCCGACAGTGTGAAAGAGGCCTTAGATGGGAAGCCTCGCCAAAGCTTTTTACCGATATTTGTGGGCCTACGAAAAACTTCTCACGTTGTGGGTCCCCATCCAATCTTTTAATTCTACCAAAAGTCCTATAACTAGAGACAGGGAGAAAATAACTATTTGCTCCATGGAGCTACAAGTCTCAACCTGCATGGTGGGACTTGGAGTTCAATATAGGTTTCTCTCCCTTCTCTCATTATGGATTCTCTCCAACTTTTTCAAATGTGCTAGACAGGATGTGAACAATAGCATGTTTTTTTTTTTTTTTTAGGTTAATCAAAATCACCAACTGTATACAAACTGTCATGTAATGTATACAAACTATATTGTAATGCCTTCTTCAACTACATACATGAGTTTCAGTGGTTCTTTTCAGACTGAACAAATTACATCATGTCTCACTTTGAAAGCAGGCACCAGAATGCTTAAATGAGAAGTATGGGATGGGTTAAATAACTAGTACATATTACATTAATTACATATCAGCTAATCTTTTTTTCCTACATCTTTTAGTTTTTACAGCATGTGCACATGAACTTTCCTTCAGCTGCCAAACACGGTCCATTTTCTGTTTGAAAAGTTCTCAGGGGGTGTACACAGCTTCAGCAACACACTAACACACCCCCTGCCTCTGTCCCCCCTCCCCTGAGGGACGTGGCCATGCTTTGAACGAGCATGTTGGTCACATGGTTGTTTCCATAGTAATAGGTCCTCACACAGGACACAGAAGCTGACTGCTTGGCCAGATGATAAACAATGTGCCTCTAATCTACTGCTGAGAATATGAGATAAAAGTGGGCTTGACAGGATCTTCAGGCCCCCCCCCCTCCTTCTGTGGACACTGATTGATCTGCTCCTCTTATCCTGTCACTTCACACACACACACACACAGGCACTCAGAGCTCTTCCTCCTTACATACACAGTGTACACAGAGATACAACTTAGACCTGCTCACTGTTTACACAGACAATGCCTTGATATGCACACTGTATATACAGATAGCCTGCATGTGTGTGGAGACTGTATAACTGACTGGTATGCTTGCTGCAGCTCCCACATCATAAAACCAGAGAATACCAGTCAGTTATACAGTCTCAACACACATGCAGGCTATCTGTATATACTGTGTGCATATCAAGACATTGTCTGTGTTAACAGTGAGCAGGTCTAAGCTGTATCTCTGTGCACTGTGTATATTCCAGGCTGTTTGTAATATAATTCTGTAACAAGTGTGTGCTATGTGGGGAAGAGGGAAATTATGTGTGTTCTGCCAAAGCGTGACCTTTGTCCTACTAACCTTTGGACTGATGAACTCTGTCTTCTGCCCTACTGACCCCTGTGCTTTGCCCTAATGACCTCTGTCTTCTGGACTGCTGCCCTCTGCCCTCTGGACTGCTGCCCTCTGCACTGCTGCCCTCTGAACTGCTGACCTCTGGACTGCTGACCTCTGCCCTCTGGATTGCTGACCTCTGCTCTCTGGACTGCTGACTTCTGCCCTCTGGACTGCTTACCTCTGCCCTCTGGACCGCTGACCTTTGCCCTCTGAACTGCTGCCCTCTGCCCTCTGAACAGCTGACCTCTGAACTGCTGCCCTCTGGACTGCTGCCCTCTGCCCTCTAGACTGCTGACCTCTGGACTACTGACCTCTCCCCTTGGACTGCTGACCTCTATCCTCTGGACTCCTGTCCTCTGGACTGCTGACCTCTGCCCTCTGGACTGCTGACCTCTGGACTGCTGACCTCTATCCTCTGGATTACTGACCTCTGCCCTCTGGACCTCTGCCCTCTGGACTGCTGACCTCTGTCCTCTGGACTGTTGACCTCAGTCTTCTCCTCTACTGCCCTCTGGACTGTTGATCTCTGTCCTGTTCCCTAATAACCTCTGTTCTCTTCACTGCTGAACTTTGTCCTCTGCCCTGCTGACCCTTGTGCTCTGTACTACTGACCTCTGTCCTCTGCCGTACTGAATCCTGCACACTGTCATACTGACCTTCCATCCTCTGCCCTGCTGCCCCCCTGCCCCCCCCCTGCACACTGTCCTATAAATAAATGGCCTCTGTACAGTCCTCTACAAACTGCTGACCCTATCATCTGCCCTGCTGACCTCCCAACCTATGTTACCCTGACATTTTTTACTGCATGCCAACAGCAGACAGAAAGTGTTAAAAAATAAATTATATTAAAATAATAATTAAAAAAAGCACCCCTGTACACATTATAATGTACATGTGTATCCCCTCCTCTAATGCACATGTGCAGCCTAGGGCACATATGTGTATGTAAACATAAATTCTGCTACACATGATTGGGTATGTATAAAACTTAACTTCACGCAAGAACTATACATATATTCCATGCAAACATACTGCATTCTGATCCATGCATTGGTCGTGTATGGACGTACACTCCTATTGTAGATCTGTGCAGGTCAGTGAAGCTGGCCACCTGTCATTGATTTGAACAGACTGCCTGCACATGGCTGCAGCAAACACCTGTAAATCCCATGTGGGTAAAGATAGCCCTTCACATGGGTGTACTTAAGTTTACACTTGCGTAAGCCCTGGTTCACATTGATGCGATTTGACATGTCAAATCGCATGCCAAATTCCCGTCAATGGCAGCGTCCATGTCGGTCAAACGCCACATTTGCGGCACTGCACTGATTCCCAAAGTAGTTTCTGTACTAATTTTGGCGATTTCAGGGTGCGATTTCCATTGACATCTGTGCAGAAGCCCACACAGATGTCTCTGAAATTGACCCCGTTCAGAGCTTTTTTTCATGGGGAACGTGGGGGAACGCAGTTACGGCACCTCCAGCACTACATTTATGTAATGGCAAGGGGTGCTGGGGATGTACTGGAGGGTCTATTGGTGATTGCCACTGGGGGATCTATAGTCTATAGCGACTACGCTGGTGAGATTCTATTTTTGCGCAGGGGTCTATTGTTGCCGGTGGAGGATCTATTGTCGCTGGAAGGAGATTTTATATTCCTGGGGGGTCTGTTGTTGCTGAGAGGAATTTACTTTCGAGAGAGATGTCTATTGTTGCTGGCTACTGGAGGGTCTATTGATGCTGGCTGCTGGGAAATCTGTTGTTGCAGCTGGGGGTCTATTGTTGTTGGGGTGGATTTTTGTTGCGGGGGGGCATTGTTGTGTGAGGGAACTATTGTTGCTGGGGTATCTATTGTTGCTGGCTGCAGGGGTCTATTTTGCTGCTAACAAATTCTATACAAATTACTTAGCGCCACAGTGATACTTGTTTCTGTATTCTCTAAAAGGGGCAGTACTGGGAGGTGGGTAGCGGGTGGAACCAAGGGATGGTGCTTGGAGGTGGGTGGGGGGCGGAGACAAGGGGTGACTTAGAAGGGGGGAGTTCCTGCACCTATTCTCTGAGAAAAAAGCCCTGGACATGTGGGAATAAATTTGTGCGAGGTCAGTGTGGACAGTCAGTGAGTCCTGAAGAAGCTAGGGTTTCCCCGTGAAATGTGTTGACGTCACTCCCTCTCCTCTGAACTGCTGACACTCCGTGCACCTTCCACCATTGGGGATCCTCACCACGGACGACTTTGGGCATGTAGGTACGGGACAACGGCACTTTGGGTCACCACATCCAGCGGCTATCCATAAGCCTACTGTCTCTGACGTGGTTACGGAGTTACTCCCCATTCAGCCTGGGTGACGAGACTCCTGATACGGCATATGCAGTGACAAGCTCAATAGGAAATGGTAGGAAAATGAGGTGATCCCTTGCTCAGCTGTACTGATATCCAGTCCTTTGAACACTATTGTTACCTTCATCCCTGCGAATAAGGAATAACCGAGCACGGGCAGATTATGTGTAACGTCTATCATCTGCAGAGCATCTACCTTTTTATAAAGTACACTGCAACATTTGTATACCTATAGCCGATATTATCTTGATTTTATGCTTGATTGTCATGATGTCAGTTTTTCTATTTGCTTTCTGGATCTCTGCAAAGATCAGTGTTTATGAGGTGGAACTTTACTAGCTTATATTCCTTACCTTTCATGCCTTATGTCCCCAATAACCATAGACTGCACATTCTGACCCTTTGATTTTTGATTTTCAGATCCTTTTGATTGAATTTTTTGGTCTTGATATGTGCAGGCTCCTACCCCTCCACAATACTCTCCTATAAGGACTGCCTGGCCCCACAGTGTTTGCTGCCACATTGCACATTTATTTTATAGTGCTTTTAATGGCTTATCCCAGGGATATGCAACTAGTGGACCTCCAGCTTATACTATGGTACACGTGCAGTGAAGACGCTCCCTTATTTGTTTGTTAGTCTGTCTGTATTTGTTTGTCTATCGACCACGTTGTCATTAGATGGTGAATGGTGGAGGTTGTAATGATTTTATGCTTCTGTGTATTTGGATATTTTTATCAAACATTTAATACATTTTCCAATTTTTTTGATACATTACTTGCATTTATTCAGATATTATATCTCTGTGGCTCTATATGTGGCATCGTTTTCTATGCTTATCTTTCCTTGGCATAGATTTGTGTTTTCCGCATTCAGTGTGAACCTAGGCTAAAGGTCAGTTTTTACCTGCAGGGAATGAGCAGGTTGGTTTTCCATGCAGGCAGGCAGTCCCATTGATGTCTACTGTGATGCAGCAGCTGCACAGCTACAGCTGCTACTCTCAATATGACATCGGTACAGCTGCAAGTGTGGGCCCTAGAATGCAGATAAAGCAGACCCTGAACATAGACCCACACATACTGGGTGTCAAATTGGGAGCATTGGCTGTGTCCATGCAGCTCCTGTATCCCAATAGAATTAATGGGAATGCCTGTGCATGGATGCATGCAACATCTAAGTCGGAAATCAGTGACTTATAGCGGGACATTGATAGCATGACAGGCAGTCTGACACTAACTGAAATTTTGTGGGCTCAAGTGCTTGACAAAGGAGTGCAGCCGTCATGCTATTCACGGCTTGCTGACTCAGGAAACGCGTTGCATGTGTGTGATGTCATCGTCCCTCGCCTGGATTGATCTCATTATGGTATTCCTCCATCATTGCCGGCAGGTGGACACAGTACATCTGAAAGACCAGTCTGATTAGACATCCATGGCAGGGATGATCGACCTCACGGACCCCTCCAGTTACATCTGGAACTCTCATATGCCTTTTTACTTTTCAAACAAGTTTTATTTGGCAAGGTCAGACATTACATATATGAAGTAGTCTTTCACATACATGTAAACATTTTGAGAGTATCATTAGTAATAGAGTTACATTACATATTTCAGATCGTCAGTTATACATAACTCACACATATGAAAGTATATAGTAATTTAGATAAGGGTATTATCAGCACCACATTACGAAGCACATTGATATTATTACAGGTTGCATACTATTTATGTGCAAGTTGTGGGTTCTTGTAGCCATTTGTCCCATATTCTATTGTATTTATTTGGACAACCTCTGTGGATATAAAGGAATTTTTTGTATTTAAGGGTTGTGTTTACTTCCCTTTTCCAATCTGCCATATTGGGAGGTTCAGGCCTCACACATTTCTTTGCAATCAGTTTTCTAGCAGAGTATAATGTTTCCTGAAGGAATGTTTGCATGAATTTATTTAATACCTCGGGAAATATCCCTAGAAGACACTGTTTTGGGTCGAGGGAGATGGAGACCCCACGTTTTTATGAAGGAAGGTTACTATTTGTTTCCAATAGTCTTGTATTTTGGGAGAAGACCATATAAAGTGAAAAAACGTACCAGTTTCATTGCCACACATCTGGCATGTAGTGGAATAATTCTGCTTGTATCTCGCTACCCTGATAGGGGTTAAGTAAGCTCGTGAATTATATATATCTGGGAAAACCTGTCCGAGAGCTTAGGGGATACCATTTTACATGTTTCCAATGCCTCTTCCCACTCCTCATCTTCTAGTGGCCCCACCTCTCTCTCCCATCGTGGTTTTAGAGCATATGCCATGTTTGCAGACATTGGGGCGGAGAGCATATTGTAGAAATAAGAGTTAAGCTTTTTTGGGTCAGTATTTTTAATGATAGCTATAATTGGATTGGGAGTGGGTTGTGGGACAGAGTTGTTGAACTGCATCTGGGTCGCATGTCTGACTTGAAGAAAGCGAAAGAACATGTGGTTGGGAAGGGCGAACTCCCCTTTGAGTGTGTCAAATGTCTTTAGCCTTCCATCTGTTAAGAGGTGGTGTAAGTAGTATATGCCTCTCGTAGACCACATCTCTGAGTTCTGGAAATTGTAAAATTCTTGTAGTTTGTTATTGTGCCAAAGTGGAGTGTAATCATGCGAAGGTATATCTAACTTTGTAGATGCTAGGTCCCAAATTCTTCTATATTGATAGAGTAAGGATAGTCTATATTCTGTTTCCTGTGTGTACCCTGTGCCCACTGATATTGCAGTTATTGGGTCACCCGTATGTTGAGCCCAACGGGGGCATAAGGGGGCATTATCTGTCTTATCGATGTGAAAGTGTTGAGACAATTGGGAGGCAATATAATAGTGGTTAAGATCTGGTAATGCCGTTCCACCCATGTCAGTAGAGTTTTTAAGTGCTTGCCATGAAATTTTGTGTCTGGTTTTCCCCCACACAAAAGGTTTGAGTAGAGCTTCGAGGGATTTAAAGTATTTTAGAGGTAGATATACTGGTGTATGCCAGAGAATATATAATATTTTGGGTAGGAGAACCATTTTTATCAAATTAATACGGCCCCATATCCCTAGAGGTAGTTTGGTCCAAATTTGGATTTTCGTCTTAATTAGTGTATATAATGGTTCAATATTAAGGGCAATGTAGTCCGCTGGGGATTTAGATATATATATGCCTAGATATTTTATCATATCTACACTCTCAAGTGGCAATTGAGTGTGGGATTTGGGAGGTGGAAAGCTATCGACTGGTAATATTTGAGATTTCCCCCAGTTAATTTTTAAACCAGAGAAGGTTCCAAAGTGTTCTATCAATTGAAGAGCTTTGTGTAGGGAGGGACCAGAATCTGCCAGGTATAGCAGAGTATCATCCGCGTAAAGACTATTTTTTTCTGTTAGTGGCCCAAGCATTAATCCTGTGATCTCAGGGTCTGCGCGAACGGACACGGCGAGGGGCTCTGAAGTCAAGGCGTATAACAGTGGGGAAAGTGGGCAGCCCTGTCTCGTGCCTCTACTGAGGTCAAACTCCTGGGACGGCCATCCATTTGCCACCACCCTAGCCCTGGGTTGTTGGTGCAGCAGTTGAACCCATCTAATGAATTTTGGTCCTAAACCGTATCCGTCCATGCATCGCCACAGATATTTCCACTCTACTGAGTCAAACGCTTTGGCTGTGTCCAACGCTACTATTACTCTTGTCCCTACATTGTCATGTTTAGCTTGAAGGTTAATAAAAAGTTTTCTAAGATTAAAGGAGGTATTGCGACCTGGCATAAACCCTGCTTGATCCGTATGAATTAGAGAGAGTATTACTTGATTCGAACGTTTGGAGAGTACTTTGGCGAGTATTTTAACGTCTGTTTGTAATAGGGAGATGGGACGGTAAGACTCTGGATAACCTGGATCTTTGCCGGGTTTGGGTATGAGGACTATTGTAGCTTCACGCATAGACTGAGGCATTGCTAATTGTTCAAACATAGAATTATAAAGTGCAAGTAGTTTAGGTATGAGTGTCTCAGAAAAATGGGAGTAAAATTCGATAGGTAAGCCGTCCGAGCCTGGGGATTTGGACTTGGCAAATTCTGCGATCACAATGGCTATTTCCTCAACTTTGAGGGGTGCCTCAAGGAGTTCCACTTGAGACTCCGAGAGATGAGGAAGCGAGACACTCTCAAAGAAGTGTTCCATAGGTGCCGTATCCTCTGAAACATTTGAGGAGTAAAGTTCTTTGAAAAAGTCTCGTAATTTTGAAGCAACAGCAGATGAATCTGTGATTGTTGTTCCTCCCTGTTCATGTAGGGATATAACAATAGGAGGTTTATTTTAGTTTTGAGCCAAGTACGCAAGAAGCTTACCAGCCTTTTCCCCATGCTCGAACCAACCCTGCTTAATGAAAAACAATTTTTGTTTGGCTTTTCCATATTGCATCTGGGATACTAGTCTCATCTGGAGTTTTAATGTATTGGCATTCATTACGGAGGGGTCAGTCATATGTGCCTGCTCTGACATGTGTAGTTCCTTCACAGCTTTCTCAATTGCTTCCATAGAATCATTTTTGATTCTATTAATGTGTGATGTTAGGGTCATGCGGACATGAAGTTTAAACACATCCCATACAGCCAACATAGGTGCAGAATTAACATTATTTTGAATTCTGCTGTGAGAGATTCATCCTCTGGTAATAGGGTTAGCCAAAATGGATTTAAACGCCAATTTTGCGGTGGTTTGTTAGGGGGTACTGAAATTGTCATCATATATGGGCTATGATCTGATAACAGTCTAGGTCCAAAGGACACTTGCAAAAGTTTAGGTAGAAGTTGCTGGGATACAAAAATATAGTCAATGCGGGACATTGAATTGTGGGTAGAGGAGAAGCATGAGTAAGCGTGTGGGAACTTGTGTCTCCAAGTGTCAATTAGATGAATGGATGAAGTGAGTTTAGACAATCTGGTACCTTCACACCTTCTTGTACCTATTGACGGAGGTCTGAGTCTATCTAGAGTTTCATTCATAGTAGTGTTGAAATCTCCCATCCATATTGCTGGGACTGTAGGGTATCTGGCCATAAATGTCAGACCCTCAAGAATTATATTGATGGAGAATGGAGGCGGAATATAAAAGGCCATGAGAAGAAAGGGTTCTCCAAACAATTTGGAAGATATGAATACATATCTGCCTTGTGAGTCTGTGCTTATTTCCCCAAGCTCGAACTGCACTGATTTTGCCACAAGAATAGACACCTCTAGAATGAGATATGTGTTGAATGAAACGACCATCCCACTCAGGGGCGTTTGAGGGCCATCTGTAATCTGCCTTCCACATGTGTTTCAACCAGCGTTATGATATCTGCCTTTTGTTTCTTAAGGAATGTGAAGGCTGCGGAGCGTTTAATGGGCTCAGGCAAACCTCTCACGTTACAAGTAAGGAACTTCAAAGATCTCATGTTAGGTCAGTTACAATTAAATAGTACTCAGGGATATCAAGTATACACTTTACTGACATTATGTCCCATGCAAACCTTCGCACTATAAGCAATGCTATCCAATAAAAAATTAGTTTAACATCAACAAACTTACTCCTTGTTGCGGATTGATTTGAACCTTGCTTCCCAAATATAGTATATGGTTTGAACTTAAACCATGTGAACATTCCCCCAACCCCCCACCCCGCCCTGCACTGTCCCCAACTAGTGCGGGCACAGTCCCAAAACAAAACTTTGAGTAGGTTCCAAAAAAAAAAACAGCTTGTTTCATCCTATGTGGGAGGAGAAGTATGATAATCCAAATAGCTCCTGGAGCATTGCAGGGTGTTTCCCAAGAGGGTCGGCAGGTATAGGGTAAATAAGTACTGTTCCAGGTGTACACATTAAAGTTCACATAGGTGTTAGTCTTCGGATTCCTTGCTGCAACTTACATGCAGACAGTAGGACTTTTGTTTGAGGAAGTTGTGACTCCTCCGCCATTGTGGCAGATAGGATTTATGATGATCCCATTAACTCTGGGATAGTGTAAAGTCTAGGGTCCTCAGTAGTTCATGTTTGTTCATGGCTATTGACATGAATAGTTCCGATCGCAATCTGAGGTATGATGTGACTCAGACCGTTAGGGTAGAGCGACTATACGGCTCCAAAATAAGGGGTATCTAAGTAATGCACTAGTTCTTCTAGTCACTATACCCACTTAGAGGCAAAAAATAGAAGGTATTGGGTCTACAGAAAGCATGTCATTGTATGTATTCCAATGTAAGACACCTTATAGGATAAGGAAGTGATTACCGGTTGTACTCACAGTAAGGTCAGTCATTCTTTGCTGTGGTGGTGTGGCGCTCCAGCCATGCGATCAGTTCTCCTGGATCTTCAAAGAATGAGGCTTTTCTGTCGTGTTCCACTCGCAGTTTGGAGGGAAATAACATGGCGTACTTTAGATGATTATCTCTCAGCTTGCGTTTCGCCTCCATGAATCCCTGTCGGCGGAGCTGGACTTCCGCCGAGAAATCTGGAAAGATGGCGACCTTGACGTTACCAAAGGGAATATTACCCGTTTCTCTGGCCAATTTTAATGCAGCATCTCTGTCCTTGAAATTTAACATTTTGGCTATAAATGTGCGGGGAGGTGCTCCCTGAGGAGGTGGCCTGGCCGGCATGTGATGAGCTCTTTCTACTGTCAGCATGGGGGAGAAGGCCTCTCTCCCATAGGTTGTGATTAATAGTTGTTCTAGGAAGTTGGTGGGATCCCTACCTTCAGCCCCCTCCGGCAAACCGATCAGTCGCAGATTGCATCTTCTAAGCCTATTCTCCATCTCATCCTGCTTGGAGAAAAGCTGTTGAATTTGTTGCTGCATGCGGCCTGAATCAGCCTGCAATGGCGGGATAATATCTTCTACCTCACTGATACGAGTTTCTGTTGCCCTGACTCGGTCACGCAATTTGTGCAAATCTTGCCTGATCAGTGAGATATTCACCTTCACTTTTTCTATTTGGGCTGTCAGCGAGGTACGACAGAACGTAATTGCCTCCAGAAGCTTATCGGTATCTCCCGTCAGTCTCTCCTCCCCGGACTGTGTCGCGCCGCCATCTTCCTCCAGGTCCTCGCCTGTTTGCCGGCGGTATTGTGCCAGTTTAGCTGCGGTATTTTTCTGGGATTTTGGCGGAGACATGTCAGCCTCAGTCCCGGGCACTATGTAAGGTAGATAAGGTTTACAAATTTCGTCCGTGAAACTCAGGATGTCATAGATTGCAGGATCAATGTCTGGAGCTCCTCGAAAGCCGTCCTACTCCATGTAGCGTCAGGCCACAACCCCCCTCTCATATGCCTTTTTAACTCAAACTTTAACTTTAACACAAATATGAGTGCAATCTCTCTTGCTGTTCTTTGTATTAAAATTGTTTTTAAGTCTGCACCCAGAGGCGCTTCCTTTCTTTGTTTCTTACAGTGCTTTTTGAGAATATGGTTTCCATACCCATTGGAAGGCTGCCGTGAATGTGGGCTTTATACCTCATCATCGACTTTATGCACACCATCATGGACTAATATTACCTTTTATTATCCCTTGTTCCAGTTCATCATTTATATGCATAATATTGTCATTTATGTGGATTATTGCTTTTAACCTTTGCCCTAAACACTTGTTGTACTAATGACACTGCCTGGAAAAGGTTAACATTTAGAGCGATCAAAGGGTTAAATGTGTGCCTATTAGTGCGTTGGTGCATTCACTGTGAGGTGATTTAAAGAATAAGTTCACATTTTACATTAAATAAATAAATGCACATTGTTTGCAGGTAAAAACATGTTCATTTATAATTTTTTGTTGCAGGAGCCTGTAAAGCATTCCACCAGCAATCAGCAGATCACTGATGCCATTCAGGACGCCTGCATACTTGTCACTGTTTTGGCAAGGAAACCAATACATTCTAACAGGAAGCATGAATGAACTATCATGGCAATCCATAGCGCTGTGGTAGTTCATTGAGAACAACAAGCCAAACAGCTGCTAAAGCTGTCGAGTTTTGTAGTGTTCCATTCACAAAGTACCATGAATGAGTGACGCAGTCGGGCGGGCAGGCGTTTTCTTGACAGCTAGCAGGGAGGAGAAGATACCATGCTAGCTGTCAGATTGGGGGGGAAGGGGCAGGGGCCAATGCTTTCATAGCATGTTACATGTTACACCCAGAATATGGGTGTAGCCCATAACATGTTATGAAAGGTCAATTTACCTATTACTAAGGCATGTGCTTTTCATGGAAACAAAAATCAGCACATCCCTGCTGACAGGACAGAGCTCTGCATTCTTTACATTCACAGAGCTCTGCCTTGTCATCCTCTTTGCCGATTAGTGGGTGCCGGGGATCAATAATTGGCCCGAGACCTTCTGATCAGCCGGCGAGGTGGCAACGCACATGCGCGGCCCCCACCTGGAAGTGCTGGATCATGTATCTAGTACGTGATTCAGCACAAGAGAGCCGCTTTATTGCCGTACTCCTACATGAGACAGTCACAAAGCAGTTAGGGCAGTTCCCCACTAAGCTGCGCCGGCAGTAAAGTTACGCTATTTTTAGCCCTGCTTTACCATCGTTTTAGCTGCGCTTTTTGTCTGCTAGCGGGGCACTTTTAACCCCCGCTAGTGGCTAAAAAAGTCTTAAAAGCGCCCACAAAGCACCACTGCAGCAGCGCTTCGGCGGCGCTGCCCATTGATTTTGATGGGCAGGGGCGCGTTAGGATCGGCGTATATACACCATTTCTAAAGCGTCTCAAAGAAGCTGATTGCAGGACTTTTTTTTATGTCCTGCCAGCGCACCGCTCTAGTGTGAAAGCCCTTAGGCTTTCACATTGGAGTGACAGGAGAGGCGCTTTACAGGTGCTATTTTTAGTGCTATAGTGCCTGTAAAGTGCCTCAGTGTGAAAGGGGTCTTAAAGTAACATGTGGCACCTTCCTATACTGTGAGATAAAATGCAACATGTTTGCATTTTATCACAACTCACCGGACTGCAGCTACAGGCTGTATTATAGTGCAAAAAGGGCAAATAGTAAAAAATTGGTTTTCTGTGTGTCCTAGTGGCAACAGGCATTCTTACAATGCAGAAAAATTCTAGTCACCACACTATGTGTGTATAATGCAAAAATTATAGTGTCTACAAACTATAGGATATATGTTTGGAATTTTTATTTTTGTATTAATGTTTTTACTGGCAATGGAGGCAATCAGCGACCTATAGCGTAACTGCGATATTATGGCAGACAATTTGGACACTGACACTTTTTGGGGACCAATGACACTGGCTGGAAAGGGGTTAACATCGAAGGGGTGATCAAAGGGTTAACTGTGTGTCTAGCCTGTGTTTTAGTGTAGTGGGGGAGATGCTTTTACTTAGGAAAGGCATAGATCTTTGTTCCTTTGTTCCAGAGACGCAGGATCCATGCCTTTCTTACTGACAGAATGGTAATCTGCCTTTTTTTACAGACTGCAGTTCCGCCTGCGTACCGAACGATCAGTGGGTGCCGGCGTACATTGAGAAGCACAGTGGGAGTGAGGCACCAGTGGCGTGCACTCGTGACTGATACTTGAAAGTATAGGATCATGTATATATACGTGATCCTGCGCAGCGTGACTGCCATGTAGCAGTAAAACTGCTATGGGGTGGTGGGAAAGTGGTTAAAAGATGGTTACACGAATCACCTGTCTATCCCATCCTAGGCAGATGTACACGCAAGAATATGTATGAAGATCTGTGCACCTGTCAGCCTTTAATTGAGTTCAACAGGCAACTGCATGTAACACCTCTCCATTCCAGGGCACATCAACATGGCCAAATACTTCTATATTTGTGCAGCTGCATGAATATGCCATGTAATACAGCCCCACATAGCAATACAAATGCAAGGTGGATGTACAGTGGGGACGGAAAGTATTCAGACCCCCTTAAATTTTTCACTCTTTGTTATATTGCAGCCATTTGCTAAAATCATTTAAGTTCATTTTATTTCTCATTAACCACTTCAGCCCTGGACCATTATGCTGCCTAAGGACCAGAGGTCTTTTTCCAATTTGGCACTGCGTCGCTTTAACTGCTAATTGCGCGGTCATGCAATGCTGTACCCAAACGAAATTTGCGTCCTTTTCTTCCCACAAATAGAGCTTTTTTTTATGGTATTTGATCACCTCTGCGGTTTTTATTTTTTGCGCTATAAACAGAAAAAGACCGAAAATTTTGAAAAAAAATGATATTTTCTACTTTTTGTTATAAAAAAAATCCAATAAACTCAATTTTAGTCATACATTTAGGCCAAAATGTATTCGGCCACATGTCTTTGGTAAAAAAAATCAATAAGCGTATATTTATTGGTTTGCGCAAAAGTTATAGCGTCTACAAACTAGGGTACATTTTCTGGAATTTACACAGCTTTTAGTATATGACTGCCTATGTCATTTCTTGAGGTGCTAAAATGGCAGGGCAGTACAAAACCAACCCAAATGACCCCATTTTGGAAAGTAGACACCCCAAGGAAATTGCTGAGAGGCATGTTGAACCCATTGAATATTTATTTTTTTTGTCCCAAGTGATTGAATAATGACAAAAAAAAAAAAATATTTACAAAAAGTTGCCACTAAATGATATATTGCTCACACAGGCCATGGGCCTATGTGGAATTGCACCCCGAAATACATTCAGCTGCTTCTCCTGAGTATGGGGATACCACATGTGTGGGACTTTTTGGTAGCCTAGCCGCGTACGGGGCCCCGAAATCCAATCACCGCCTTCAGGATTTCTAAGGGTGTAAATTTTTGATTTCACTCTTCACTGCCTATCACAGTTTCGGAGGCCATGGAATGCCCAGGTGGCCCAACCCCCCCCCCCCCCCAAATGACCCCATTTTGGAAAGTAGACACCCCAAGCTATTTGCTGAGAAGCATATTGAGTCCATGGAATATTTTATATTTTGACACAAGTTGCGGGAAAGTGACACATTTTTTTTTTTTTTATTGAACAAAGTTGTCACTAAATGATATATTGCTCACACAGGCCATGGGCATATGTGGAATTGCACCCCTAAATACATTTAGCTGCTTCTGCTGAGTATGGGGATACCACATGTGTGGGACTTTTTGGGAGCCTAGCCGCGTACGGGGCCCCGAAAACCAATCACTGCCTTCAGGATTTCTAAGGGTGTAAATTTTTGATTTCACTCTTCACTGCCTATCACAGTTTCGGAGGCCATGGAATGCCCAGGTGGCACAAAACCCCCCAAATGACCCCATTTTGGAAAGTAGACACCCCAAGCTATTTGCTGAGAGGCATGGTGAGTATTTTGCAGCTCTCATTTGTTTTTGAAAATGAAGAAAGACAAGGAAAAACTTTTTTTTTTCTTTTTTCAATTTTCAAAACTTTGTGACAAAAAGTGAGGTCTGCAAAATACTCGCTATACCTCTTAGCAAATAGCTTGGGGTGTCTACTTTCCAAAATGGGGTCATTTGGGGGGGGTTTGTGCCACCTGGGCATTCCATGGCCTCCGAAACTGTGATAGGCAGTGAAGAGTGAAATCAAAAATTCACGCCCTTAGAAAGCCTGAAGGCGGTGCTTGGTTTTCGGGGTCCCGTACGCGGCTAGGCTCCCAAAAAGTCTCACACATGTGGTATCCCCGTACTCAGGAGAAGCAGCAGAATGTATTTTGGGGTGTAATTTCACATATTCCCATGGCATGTTTGAGCAATATATCATTTAGTGACAACTTTGTGCAAAAAAAAAAAAAATTGTCTCTTTCCCGCAACTTGTGTCACAATGTAAAATATTCCATGGACTCGACATGACTCTCAGCAAATAGCTTGGGGTGTCTACTTTCCAAAATGGGGTCATTCAGGGGGGTTTTTAACTGTCCTGGCATTTTATGCACAAAATTTAGAAGCTTATGTCACACATCACCCACTCTTCTAACCACTTGAAGACAAAGCCCTTTCTGACACTTTTTGTTTACATGAAAAAGTTTTTTTTTTTTGAGAAAGAAAATTACTTTGAACCCCCAAACATTATATATTTTTTTAAAGCAAATGCCCTGCAGATTAAAATGGTGGGTGTTTCATTTTTTTTTTTTTCACACAGTATTTGCGCAGTGATTTTTCGAACGCATTTTTTAGGGAAAAAACACACTTTTTTAAATTTTAATGCACTAAAACACACTATATTGCCCAAATGTTTGATGAAATAAAAAAGATGATCTTAGGCCGAGTACATGGATACCAAACATGACATGCTTTACAATTGCGCACAAACGTGCAGTGGCAACAAAATAAATACATTTTTAAAAGCCTTTAAAAGCCTTTACAGGTTAACACTTTAGATTTACAGAGGAGGTCTACTGCAAAAATTACTGCCCTCGATCTGACCTTCGCGGTGATACCTCACATGCATGGTGCAATAGCTGTTTACGTTTGACGACAGACCGCCGCTTGCGTTCGCCTTAGCGCGAGAGCAGGGGGCGACAGGGGTGCTTTTTTTTTTTCTTTATTATTTTTTTGCTTTTTTATCTTATTTTTAAACTGTTCCTTTCATTTTTTTTTTTTTTTTTTATAATTTTTATTGTTATCTCGGGGAATGTAAATATCCCCTATGATAGCAATAGGTAGTGACAGGTACTCTTTTTTGAAAAAATTGGGGTCTATTAGACCCTAGATCTCTCCTCTGCCCTCAAAGCATCTGACCACACCGAGATCGGTGTGATAAAATGCTTTCCCAATTTCCCAATGCCGCTGTTTACATCCAGCGAAATCTAAGTCATGAAATGCTCGTAGCTTCGAGTTTCTTAGGCCATAGAGATGTTTGGAGCCACTCTGGTCTCTGATCAGCTCTATGGTCAGCTGGCTAAATCACCAGCTGCATTCTCAGGTTCCCTGTTGAGACAGGAGAGCCAGAGAAAAACACGGAAGACGGTGGGGGGGGCATTCCCTCCCACGGCTTGTAAAAGCAGTCTAGAGGCTAATTAGCCGCTAGGATTGCTTTTACATGAAAGCCGACCGCTGGCTGAAAAGAATGATACCAAGATGATACCTAAACCTGCAGGCATCATTCTGGTATAACAACTCAAAGTTGTAAATGGCGTACCTGAAGACAAAAAAATGGTTAACAATAAAACACAGTAAACAGTAAAGTATAAAAAATTGCATACCTGAAAAACAAACATGATAAAACATAATAACAATAAAACATTGCAGAATAGAATACAGTAAAAAAGAGCAGAACAATAGAGAGAGAGAATAGAGAGAGAGAGAACAATAAAACGACAACTATTTTTTTTATTTTATATATTTTTTATTTTATTTTTTTTACACTTTTTTGTAACTAACTTTTATAACTGTAACCGGTTCCAGGTTCGGGTCTCTCAAAATGCGATGGCATCTTGGGAGACCCTGTGAAAGTGTGCCTAGTCTGTGCAATGCTGTACCCTATGCTAATACTCAACTAGTGTATGGTAGCGTTCAAAACATTCACCAATGTAAAGACCAGGATTGTCAGGACAGGAGGGACAATAATAGCGGGTGTCACGCCTATATCCGCGCTTGCTGTAGACACAACATCTTTTTTGGGGGGTTCGTTAGGTAGGGGTACTCGGGAGGACATAAAGAAAATGCCTCTCATGCAGCTGACTGCATTTGGTTGGGGATGTGAATGGGGGAAGTACGGGTGCTGCAGAAGTGGTGGGTTCCCAATTAGGATTGGCGAATGCAGCAGGAAGGGCACTATGGGCACGACGGGCCTGTGTTTGTCTTCTTGGTGGCAGCGGGACACTACTTGTGCTTGCCACCTCACCAGCTTGAACTGCACTTATGGGACTCGCCACGTCACCAAGTGTTACTGTAGTGCTGGTTTGACTACGACCGGGGTGTACTAGGCAGCTGGTGCTTGCCAGTTCACCAAAACGCTACCAAAAAATCTGTTAGCGATCGCAGGGATCAGGCCTGACTCTTCGAATGCTGCAGTTATGCATTTAGTGTTTTGTAGGTGTCAGTGATCGATCGATACTGCACTTGGGTGGGCTGGGCTGGGCCGGGCGGAGGGGCAAAACGCAGGTGCTAGCAGGTATCCGGGCTGATCCCACTAACACTGCGTTTTTGGGAACCCTAAACTGCTGGGGACACTAGTATAGATCTGATCGGATCAGATATTGATCCGATCAGATACTACACCACTAAGGGAGGTGTACGATGCGTGTGTGGGTGTTAACGGTACTGGCGCTAACCTGACGCTGCTTGGGGCTAGTGCTTGCCAGTTCACCAAAACGCTACCAAAAAAACTGTTAGCGATCGCAGGGATCAGGCCTGACTCTGCGAACGCTGTAGTTATGTGTTTAGTGTTTTGTAAGTGACAGTGATCGATCGATACTGCACTTGGGTGGGCTGGGCCGGGTGGAGGGGCAAAACGCAGGTGCTAGCAGGTATTTGGGCTGATTCCGCTAACACTGCGTTTTTGGGAACCCTAAACTGCTGGGGACGCTAGTATAGATCTGATCGGATCAGATATTGATCCGTTCAGATACTATACCACTAAGGGAGGCGTATGCTGCGTGCGTGGGTATTAGCGGTACTGGCGCTAATCTGATGCTGCCTGGGGCGACGCATATCACCGCCGGGCGATCAAGGGGCTAAACCTTTATTCGGTAATAAACGGCGGGTGCCCTGACACTATAAAAAATAAACGAACTAACCAGCGTCACCCGTAACAGTTATACGGTGATCAGTGGTGAAAGGGTTAACTAGGGGGCAATCAAGGGGTTAAAATATTTATTAGGTAGTATATGGAGGTCCCTGTCGCTATAAAACGCTGACTTCGAACCTAAATATTTACGTCCCTAACTAGCGTCACCAGCGACACTAATACAGCGATCAGAAAAATGATCGCTTAGTGACACTGGTGACGGGGGGTGATCAAGGGATTAAAACTTTATTAGGGGGGTTAGGGGGGTACCCTAGACCTAAAGGGGGCTAACCCTAACTGCCCTACCACACTAGCTGTCACAAACTGACACCATGCAGTAATCAGAAACAAAAAAAAAACTGCTTGGTGTCAGTTTGTGACAGGGGGGGGTGATTGGGGGGTGATCGGGGGGGCGATCGGGGGGGGATCGGGGGTGTTTTGTGTGCCTGGCATGTTCTACTGTGTGTGTAGTGTGTTTTCATTCACAGTGCAGTCTTCTCTCCTCGGCGCCGGAACGGAAAATACCGAGCCGAGGAGAGATGACGTCATTTCCTTTGCTGCTGTTTAGCATACAGCAGCAAAGGAATGTTCTCATTGGCCGGCGGCGATCGCGAGGGGGGGGCCATGAACGGATGGCCTCCCCCTCACCTCCGATCGCCGGGGGACAAAAGAGGACCGCCTCGGGCACAGATCGGACCCCCCATCCGCGGGAGGCAGATCACGTAGATGTACGTGATTTTGCCTGCCCGTGCCATTCTGCCAACGTATATCGGCGTGAGGCGGTCCTTAAGTGGTTAATGTACACACAGCACCCCATATTGACAGAAAAACACAGAATTGTTGACATTTTTGCAGAATTATTAAAAAAGAAAAGCTGAAATATCACAAGGTCCTAAGTATTCAGACCCTTTGCTCGGTATTTAGTAGAAGCACCCTTTTGATCTAATACAGCCATGAGTCTTTTTGGGAAAGATGCAACAAGTTTTTCACACCTGGATTTGGGGATCCTCTGCCATTCCGCCTTGCAGATCCTCTCCAGTTCTGTCAGGTTGGATGGTAAACGTTGGTGGACAGCCATTTTTAGGTCTCTCCAGAGATGCTCAATTGGGTTTAAGTCAGGGCTCTGGCTGGGCCATTCAAGAACAGTCAAGGAGTTGTTGTGAAGCCACTCCTTCGTCATTTTAGGGTCATTGTCTTGTTGGAAGGTAAACCTTCGGCCCAGTCTGAGGTCCTGAGCACTCTGAAGAAGGTTTTTGTCCAGGATATCCCTGTACTTGGCCACATTCATCTTTCCCTCGATTGCAATCAGTCGTCCTGTCCCTGCAGCTTAAAAACACACCCACAGCATGATGCTGCCAACACAATGCTTCACTGTTGGGACTGTATTGGACAGGTGATGAGCACTGCCTATTTTTCTCCACACATACCGCTTAGAATTAAGGCCAAAAAGTTCTATCTTGGTCTCATCAGACCAGAGAATCTTATTTCTCACCATCTTGGAGTCCTTCAGATGTTTTTTTAGCAAACTCCATCCGAGATCTCATGTGTCTTGCACTGAGGAGAGGCTTCTGTCGGGCCACTCTGCCATATAGCCCCGACTGGTGGAGGGCTGCAGTGATGGTTGACTTTCTAGAACTTTCTCCCATCTCCCGAATGCATCTCTGGAGCTCAGCCACAGTGATCTTTGGGTTCTTTACCTCTCTCACCGAGGCTCTTCTTCCCCGATAGCTCAGTTTGGCCGGACGCCAGCTCTAGGAAGGGTTCTGGTCATCCCAAACGTCTCCCATTTAAGGATTTTGGAGGCCACTGTGCTCTTAGGAACCTTAAGTGCAGCAGAAATTTTTTTGTAACCTTGGCCAGATCTGTGCCTTGCCACAATTCTGTCTCTGAGCTCTTCAGGCAGTTCCTTTAACCTCAAGATTCTCATTTGCTCTGAAATGCACTGTGAGCTGTAAGGTCTTATATAGACAGGTGTGTGGCTTTCCTAATCAAGTCAAATCAGTATAATCAAACACAGCTGGACTCAAATGAAAGTGTGGAACCATCTCTTGGATGATCAGAAGAAATGGACAAAGAGTGAAAAATTTAAGGGGGTCTGAATACTTTCTGTCCCCACTGTAATCCTGCAATACTCTATTTGCAATGAAGCGAACATTATTGCTATAGGAGTACTAGGTAATACACTAATTATGGTGTAGCAAAGGTCTGTCCATATGTCTGAGTAACTCTGGGCTTCAGTTTGATATAGATGTGAATGGAAGGTTTCATTGTTTCATAAAAATAGTCAATAAAAGGATTGATTCACAATGTTAGCTCTGATTTCATTTCATTTTACTATACCAGTAATTCATAGATTTCCTGTGTGCTGTAAATTCCAAAAGTGTATTCTGCATTAAAAATATATTCTTTTCACTCTGATAGATAGAAATATATAGTGTAGATTTTCATACACAGCACTATCAGTGACTTCTCTCACATTACAGTCACTAAAGGGCTGTTATCTCTGCTGGATTCCTTTGAATGATGGAACAGGTTGAAGAGGAGGAGGGAGGAGAGAGAAGGGAGGGGGAGCAGCTAAGCTCTGTGAAGTCTCAGGAACGAGCAGAGATCAGAGAGCCAAGCAAAATGACAGGAAAGTGGGTGGATCCAGACTCCAGAGCAAGACCATTGTCGGTATTACACTGTATAAAAGTCTTCTGAGCACTTCTGAGAGGGCTGGAAAGATTTATAGATATCAGCAGCTCACATAGATTAGATGTAAGCAAAAGAAAGAAACCCATACTTCTCTTTTAAATGAATTTGCATTCAGGTCACTGGAATCTGAAGTCTGATGAGTAGTGGGGTTGTCAAACATCACTTTGTTCATTCAGGGCAAAGTAACAGGTTTACTTTATAGCCCACCACCTCTATTAGAGATACACACCTTCTATGTTCTCCCCTGCTGTTCCATTCATCAGCCAAATCTCTGTGAAGTACCTAGGCTCTGGGTTTGGGAAGCCTTAAGAGGGCTAGAAGAAAAGAAGAGGAAGCAAACTGAAAATTGCTACAAAGAGGAAAAGCACTAAGAAGAATCTCGTGTTACAGAGTAATGGAGGTGGTACCACTATGGGTAACTGTAGTCTGGATGAATCAGGGACCTCACAAGAACATGGAAGACCACAATCAATCACCAAAATGGAATAAAAACAACAGCTGAAATAATTTTAGACCAACAGTTAAGCGTTAACTGGTCAACAAAAGAAATAATAACTAAAGCCTGATATACCTAATCCTTTACCCCCAGGGAAAAGAAAGTTAGAGGGACAAGGAAAGTCCTGAACACAAATAAAGGTAGAGAATCAAACCCGTTTTAAGGAAAGAGCAAGCAGACCAACATACCTATATAACAGGGAAAACTAAGTGGGAACATTTAGTATTAAATAAACATACAGGGACCTCAGGATGGGAAGGACAGAAAAGGAGTCTTTCCAACACACATCAATAGAAGTTGTGATAACCTTTATTTAATCCGTCTGATTATATATACAAATAGGAATCAAATAGAAATCAGGGAGAAAAAAGGGATCAGTTTTCCAGTAAGTAGGTCCGATAAAGATCTGCTGACTTATTGTCCCACCTAGGGAAACTCTTTAGTCAAGTAGCAAAGTGGTATATCTTGACTTTCTAGGGAAGTACAGAATCAACAAGCTATATATTTACTTATAAAAAATAAATAAATAAAAAATTGCATATGGAAAAATAACTTTCACTATATGTAGCAGGCATGTTGTAATGCAATTTCTCCTTTTGGCCACAAGATGGAGACAGAGAGATGCTGACTGGTCCTTCCAGAAAACTGAGAGAGAGAGAACACTGGGAAAAAGGGGAGTTTCGGGAAGTGCGGAGGGGACAGAAGAGAGGGAAGTACTGCAGTAAAAGAGAAAGAGTGTGCTGACAAGAGACAGAGGAGAGGAGATTGCTTAAAAGAGAGGGAGATACCAAGGCTCAAAAAAGTCCTTTGCTGGGACACAGTGACAGAAAAACACTGTGAGAGGTATTTTTGGAGCTAAGGGGAAAGAGAGACACACACTGACACCAGAGAGCGTGTGACCTATTATAAAGGAGGGAGTGCTGTCTGAGGAGAGTGGGCTGAGGTACCAGCATTAGGCTAAAGGAGAGAGAGACACACACACTGACACCAGAGAGTGTGTGACCTTTTATAGAGAGAAAGCCAAGCTTTTCCAGAGACTGCCAGGAGAGAGAGTGTGGTGAGGTGACCAGACTGTGTGGTGGAACTCTACCAGAGAGAGGGTTCCTGAGATGACTGGGAGAGTGCTTCAAGAAGATAGAGGGGAGCCAGGATCTGTGTCACCCACACGTTCCACCACTGTTAAGCTTAGGAACCCTGATCGGTGACTCAAGCAGCACCCAGCTCAGCGGAGATGACCCACGCCATTTCAGGGATCATGATATCCATCCAAGTATTGGGTCGACCGCTGCCTCTTCACCTTGTGAGTTTTGCTACCATCTCGAGTGTCCCTCAGGAGGGGATCCAATGCCTTACAACATTGCTAGGAGCATCAGGAGCCTGAACCAGCACCTGGGATTATTGTTGTGTCATCGCACAGAGGATTAGTGAGAGGGTGCAAACCCAACATCCTTCTTGACACCATACTGACACTGCATGCAGACACCAATTTCCCTTTTTAGTGTAACGGGATGCTTGTTTGGAGCTGCCACCTCTAGTAGTTTGCCCTTTTAAATCTCTACCTAACAGAACATTCTAGAGGATTACTGCTCCGTGCAAGCTTGTTTAAACCTACTCTTTTTAAACAAGGGCCACTGTTTGCTAGCAGAAGACACTAGTATTCTTCACCTCAGGACCTGCAACATACAGAACTGTGCTTACTGTACTTGTGTAACCCTTTTCTTTTCGTTGTGTGTTTGCTTCTCAAAGGTATTTGCGGCCCAGAAGGAGCTGAGAAGTTGACAAGTCTTCCCTCCTCCCTCTCAGCGCCTGTGTTAAGGGCATATAGATTACTGCCCTTTCTATACCTGAAGTTGCTAAATATTGAAGGTTGTCTTTTCTAATGCATTAGTTATTTGTGGCAAGGTTTAACAGTGTTGTAAGTTTCCATATACTTTAAACCATGCTAATATATTCAACTTGTTTATCACTACCAGGTGTGTGTCTATTTTTGGTGATAATCCACAGCCAGGATAATGATATTTACCTCATGTGTCCTTAAATGTGTTTGCATTAATTTTATTTAACCAGGTGTATCAGAGGAGCTGAGGTCATTCTTGGAGTTGAGGCAGTGATCAGAGAATCCAAATGCACCAATCGGCTCCTTCGGGGGTGGCGCTACATATGTAATGATAAAAAGATCTTGTTCAGGAACCCAGGGAGAAGAGTTCATGTCCAAATAGTTTTCATACTATGAAACCACTAATGCTATTCAGTGTAAGCGAGTAGACCTTGGCAGTGACAGGTGAAGAATTCAATATCCTTAGGAAAGAAGTCTAATGAACTGTAGTGAGATTCAGCCTAAAAAGATGGACTAATGTAGAGATTCCCAGCTGACTCTGGAAAATAGCTGTGTTAGAATCAGACCCAAGGATATGAGAAATTGATACATCTAGTAGAAAACGGTGTCTAAGATAAAGTAAAAGGGTACATTTCCACCCAGGAAGCGCAATATAATGGAATTCTTATTCAGGAGAAACAGTTGGAAGAAGATGTCGAATAACCATGAAGGTCGACAAGTCTCTTTGAGAGAGACAGGCCTTAGAAGATTTAGGCACCACAAGGAGTGCAATGACAGTGATATCAGGGATATCAACGACAGCATAGTAAAAAAGGGGAAATAGACCCAAAGATAGGCTTCAGACAACTTAGGAGAACAAAAGTTCCATGGGAGATAAGTATAGATAATTCTGGATTATGTACACAAGGGTACAGAAAATAAAAAAAACGTGAATGAACAGATACCTAAGTAAAGAGTCCAGAGTAGAAGCTGCAGGTGAAACCTGAGCAATGAAACTAAAAAGAAAAATATCTGGGGGTGTGACCGGAAGTCGACCTGCATGGATGCTTGAGCTCCTAGCTCTCTCATAGCCCACAGTTCCATGACCTTTTAAGAGGACTTGGTGGATCCAGGAGAACCCGCTCCTCCAAAGTACGGAGATCATCCCAACCTCCTCCCAGGTCTTCCACGACCCAGAGAGCGTGGTCTCCACGTGGTCTCCACCACAACATGCTTTTCAAGCTCTGGCCAATCTGCAAAGCACACCCGAGTCTGCATGGATGGCCCCCCAGGATGCAACCATCCCCGATGGACACAGTGAGTCACCCCCAGCACCCTGCTTCCCAGGCGGTGGCACCACACAGGACACAGCACGCAGCACTGGGCCTAACCCCCTCCTCGTACACACAGTGTACAGACACCTTCCCGTGGCTGCTGCACACAGCATCAGACCCAGGCCTGACCGTAGGGGGTCCCAGCTCTCCTTCTCCTTCAGTGGACTTCCCACCCCTACCAGGTCTCATGCACATGCAGGACTCTGCACTGAGCTCTCACTGGCAGAGCCCCAGGGGAGACTCACACCACGTCAGGCCTACTCCTCTGCTCCCGCCTCTTCCAAATCACAGAGACAATCCTGCTCCAGGGACATCGGCTCCTCTAGGTGGGGTGCTGACTTCACCTCTACCTATGCCCAGGCTGTCAGATTTCCGGTCCCCGCTCATACAGGGGACCCGATGATGCGGCCCTCCTCTCCGTCCCAGACCATGTCATAGAGTGATCCATGGGACCCCCAAATGGGGCCTAAAATGCAGGCCCAGACCACCTCGACCCGGCGATATCATCCTCTCCTCCTCACTCCTTACCGCCGCAGGTGGAGGGGGACCCCCACCATCAGGTGCACCCCTCCTGGCAATCATATCTCCAAGCCATACCGACCAAAGAGGACTTTAAACAACTTATTGAGGATGTTAAATCCACTTGTCATGCAGAGATTAAAACACTGCATGCTAATTTAAAACACTTAATAGACAGAGTGGAGATGGCAGAGGAGGAAATACAAGAAACTAAATTGGCAGTGCATCGCACTAAACTACAAGGAGCAGACCATCACATACTGCTGAGAGGCATGCAGCACCATGTTGAGGACCTGGGCAACCTGGGGCACAGGAACAATATCCGAGTCAGGGGCCTGCCTGAATCAGAGGGCCCAGAAGACCTGCAAATCACCCTGCAAACACTATTCAATGACCTTCTGGGAGAACCCCCCGACAAACACATTGAAATGGATAGCGCTCACTGTGCCCTGCCCCCTAAAGGTCATGCCTCCAAACCCCGTGATGTAATTTGCAGAGTTCACTTTTACCCCTTGAAAGAAGATATCATGCATAAGGCCCGATCTATCCTCAAAGTAGTCTTTGACAACACACCGGTACAACTATACCCGGAACTCTCTTGGATTACCCTGCAAAAGCGCAGGCTCCTCCAACCCCTTCTTCATTCGCTGCAGGAAGAAGACATTGTCTACTGCTGGGGATTCCCTTTCAGCTTCACATCAAGAGGACAAGGACAATCTGCCGTGCTAGGCTAGTAAGACCTGGAAGCTTTCTGCGATGTTCTGGGGATTTCTGTCCCCCAACTCCAGGAATGGGACCTGGTGGCAACCCCACCACCCCCGCCCACAGTGTGGCAGAAGGTCCCCTCAGCTAAACGCTCCCGAGGTCCGGCTCCCCCCCCCCGCAAAGCTGCCAAACCAAAAAATGGCTGACTGAAGCAGGGCCTCCCCACCTGGCACACCTGCCTATGGTCTGAACTTCCTCCTGGTTGACATTCCTGGCCCACTCTACAGCCTTACACATGGCCCCCTTAGGCCCCTGTTTTAACTTTGTTTAGTTTAATGGGAGTATCTCGATAGAGATTTGAGAGTGGTTACCCTCCCGATCACTAGACCCCCCCCTGGGTTTACCCCACAGAGTTCCTTTGACATTTTATTGTTGACTTTTGATAACTATTACTGCAGTTCTCTGTGTCCCCCTGGCCTGTTTCCTACTCCTGGTCGGGAATAAGGGGGGCTCCTTCGCGTTCGCTTCCAGACACTACCCTCAGGTCTATCAGGCGTTTAACCCACGCAAATGGGCCGGTGTAGCTATTCTTTTTAAACGTGGATCCCCGTTTATCTGTTGTGAGTCTTTCATTGACCCGCAAGGACATGAAATTATCCTGCGTGGACAATGGCAGGCGCAGACAGTCACTTTTTGCACCCTCTATGCCCCGAATGTCCACGAGATTAACTTTCTAACTAAAGTGTTTGCACGCCTCTTCCGAACGAATTCTTAATAGTAGGTGGGGACTTTAACCTATTCCATTCCTTGGTGCTTGACTGACACATGGTGAACCCTAGGGAATCCCGAGCCTCTAGAGACTCAAAACTTTTTTGTCACATCACTAGGCGCTATGCCCTATTTGACTCCTGGCGGGTTCTCCAGCCCGGGGATTGGCAGTATACATTTATTCCGCCCCTCACTGTATGCATTCACGTATTGACTACCTCTTTGTTAATAATGCATTTCCCGCGCTGCGCAGATTCTCCCGATTTCCTGGTCGGACCATGCCCCTATCCTGCTTACACTGGAATTAGGTGCCCCTAATGGCAAGCCATGTCATTGGCAGCTGAACACCTTCCTCTTACAACACCTCCCCTCCAAAACGGAACTAGAACCCACACTGAAACTCTACTTCACCCAGAACAACACCCCTGACATATCCCCTTCCACTCTTTGGGAAGCCCATAAGGCAGTTCTCCGGGTCGCTGCATTGCACTCACTTCGGCTATGAAAAAAGATGCGAGGGCCACCAAATCACAAGATGAGAGGGAACTTAGGGCTCTAGAACTTCAACTAAAAACCTCCCCATCCCTACCCCTACTCAAAAAAAATCATCCGTCTCAGTAAGACTCTTAAAGACCTGGCACTAGGCCAAGTAGAAAAGACCCTGACTAGACTAAAACAACTGTACTATGATAAGGGTAACAAAGCCCACTCTCTATTAGCTCGGAAATTGGCTGAATGCTCTCAAACGACTACCCCACATCAAATTAAAAACAGAATGGGCTGCGTACTATCTCATCCTCAGGACATTGCCCACTCTTCTGAGGAGTTATACACTCTATATAACAACCCTGAGATCCCTTATGACTCCCCCCAAACTAACTGACCGCATCAACCACTATCTAGAACGAAGTGCAATCTCCCGGCTTCAGGCCTCGGACCTCCTTTCCCTCAACCTACCCATTACGGAGAAGGAACTCATGTTAACCATCAAAACTCTACCTACGTGTAAATCCCCTGTTCAGACGGTCTCCCCTATGAGTATTATAAATCCTTTCCTCCCCTACTCCTGCCACATATGTGTAAACTCTTTAATGCCTTCCTTCAGCAAATTCTCATTCCCTCAGACATGCAAATATCATTCCTCACTTTAATACTGAAACCTGACAAGGATCCCTCTCTATGTGCTAGCTATAGGCCTATAGCATCCTTAAACTCTGAACTGAAAATTTTCACCAAACTCCTCTCGATACGCCTGAACATGATATTACCCTCTTTAATACACAAAGATCAGGTCAACACAAGAAGGGTTATTGACTTAATAGATGTGGCAAACAGGGACAGCCTGGAGTCCTTAGTCCTCGGTCTGGATGCGGAAAAGCCTTCAACTGCCTTGGATGGCCTTTCTCGTTTGCCACATTACGCCACATGGGATTCCGGGGACCCCTTCTGCGGGCTATTCTACACCTTTATACCAACCCTACATCTCAAGTGAAAACTCCTTTTGCTTTGTCTCCCTCTTTCGCGATTGCGAATGGGACCTGTCAGGGGTGTCCACTCTCACAGCTATTGTTTGCACTATGCTTTGACCCCCTGGCGGCATGCATCTGCAGAAACCCAGACATTCGGGGTATTCCAGTCAGAGGGAAGAAGTTTAAACTATTACTGTTCACGGATGATGTCATACTCACCCTGACCCAACCTAGGATCTCCCTACCCAACTTACATGCTGAACTTGACACCTATAGGTCCCTCTCAGGTTATAAAATAAATCTGACAAAATCAGAGGCACTCCCAATTAACATCCTGGAAGCTGAAGTGCACCACCTGCAGCAGTGCTTCCCCTATAATTGGAAGACCTTAACCCTGAAATATCTAGGGGTTCATATCACCCCGACCTTTGCCACCTTATACCAAGTGAATTTCCTGCCCCTGTTTCGCTCTCTAAGAGTTCTACTGCAAAAATGGAAGACCCACCACATTTCCCTTCTGGGGAGAGTGGCCTCTGTGAAGAAGACCATTCTCTCTAAACTCCTGTATCTATTCCAGACACTGCCTATCCCTGTCCTTTATATACAACTAAGAAAGCTTTGAGCTACAGGAGGCACAGGATACCCCGCTCCGATGGGGGGCTAGCTTTTCCTGACCTGGTAAAATATTATTAAGTGACTCAATTGTGCGCCTTGACCTCCTGATTCCCCCAATGATCCTATAATAAATGGTCAGAGATTGAAAAGATATGGCTCGCGCCTATACACCCAAATAGTTTACTCTGGAGTGCGAACACGGAGGTGTACCCTGGTAGGCTTTTGGGGTTTATGTCTCAACTCAGATCGCTCTGGCGCAAAATGTCCCAAGCTTATGAGCTCAGCTCAGAAAAGTCACTGTTAACCTCTTTTCTCTGCAACCCCAAGATACCTGCTGGTCTCACTCACCAGATGTTTTCACCCCGGGCAACGCAGAACCTATTCCACTTTGGCCACTTGGTAGACCCTAGAGCACGTAAATTACTAACGTTCACTGAACTTCAGGAAAAATATGACTTACCTCAGCAGGTGTTTTATGGATATCTGCAAATATGCCACTATGCTCATTCCAATCTCCAATTTTTAGCTCCACCTCACTTCAAGAGCTTAATACTAGAGGGATCAGCACGCCGGGGTCTGATCTCTGACATATACCGGCTACTTAATTCCTACTCTATACCAAAACAAGGTAAACATGCCTACATGCTCCGCTGGGAAAAGCTATTGGGAAAAGAAATCCCTGAGATGATGTGGCAGACGATCTGGTCCCAGGCGGCTAAAAGCTCCTTCTGTATGCTCTACAAAGAGAACGCTTGTAAAATTATTTATTTTTGGTACCTGACACTGGACATACTCCACGTTATCTACCCCTCTAGCTTTGATCAGTGCTGGCACTGCCAGGGGGACAAAGGTACCCTCTACCACATTTACTGGAGTTGCTCTATGATAGTGCCCTTCTGGACGGTGACAGAGTGCTTTTTGTCCCGGTTCTTTGGGGTACAGGTCCCCATTACGCCAACATTTTTCTTACTGGGCGTGTCACCATTACCACTTGCCAAACCATCCAAGAAGCTACATAGACATGTGCTGACAGCTGCATGATGTCTGGTTGCCCTCAACTGGAAGCGGCGCTCCCCACCCTCTCAAGAAGATCTGTGCGCCAGAATAAAAGATCTGGAGCTGATGGAAAAAAATTACACCTAGATTACAGGATAGGTTGGAAATGCACAATAAGGTCTGGGAGGAGTGGCACCATCGGGAGGACCCGCCCTGAGCCGATGGTTGAGCTACTACCTTATTTTCCCATCTTCTCCTTCTTATCTTATTTCTTCAATGTTCTTTATCCCTTCTCTCTTTTCCCTCTTTTCTTTTATGTTTTCTCTCACACTCCATAGGCTCTCACATAGCCTATGGCAAATTTCAATTATTTTCTAACAGTTCATAGTATGATTTAGCAATGATCCTGCACCAATTACTGCTACAATGTCTGTACTGGCTATATTCCTGTTCTAGCACTGCCTGGAACTTACTGTGTTCTGTCTATGTTTTTACCTGCTGAGATAACTAATAAAACTGTTATTTAAAAAAAAAGAAAAATATCAAAGAGACTGAATATAATGAGGAACAAAAACCCACTGGTAAATGGTTGGGATATGCAAATAAGCAAGAAAGAGAAGAAAACCTCCACATAGTGTAAATCCTTGATTAGCAAAAAAGCATAAGAGCACTTTATTTGAGGAGTGTACTCCAAGCAGATATACCCCAGCAGAAGCCTTTGGAGGTGAAACGCGTCGGGTCCTATGATTATACCCCACCACTACCCACTGCGCTGTTTTTATACCTTTTTATGCCGGTTTTTATATTGAGCCTGGTTGGAATCATCCACATGAGTCAAGATTCAGCGTATTTATCAGGACCCCTCTTAACAACCTTTTACTTCCTCTCAAGAAGACGGTTGGCATCCTGTTGTTTGTGGGACTGAATGGGACTGTCCCATCTTGCCATTTGAGAGACTTTTGAGTTTCCATTTATGTTTGTCCTCCCTTAGGGATTTCGATGTCCTTCCTCTCCTCCCATTTCTATTGAATATTAGTTTCGTTAAACAACATACTCAGCTTATCGAGATATCTTGCATTGATATTTACTTGTTTTGTTTTCCTTTGGAAGAAGTTTTCATATGCATGACTGTCTCCTATTCAACCTATAGGTTATCACTGAGTATCCTACTTCTCCATACATACAAGTTCTCACTTTTATTTTTATTATAATTTTTTTTGGATGCTTTACAAAATAACTACTTTTCACTTCACAAATTTTTACTGAAAGTATATTCACTCCTCCTCAAAAATTATTTTTACCTGTTTAGCAACAGGAGTTTCACTATCCACTAGCGCCACACTTTTCTACTTTTAATACACATAACCATATGTCCAGGAATTACTACAACCCTGCCTCCCTCAATAGACAATAGAAGTCCACTTTGCCTACTTTCATTTCAACTTCCTTTATCCCTGCATTCCCCATTTTCAATAAATGGAGAAAGGTGGGATGATGTCATCTTAAATGGACATCTCTGTGAATTTTCTACAAAGTGCATTTTGTTCATTTGTTTTACAGAGTGAAGGAGAAATATTCAAGAATGTAGAATCTCCATGGTGCAGATGTACGAAAACACATACAAATGTACAATACATAAATGTTTGAACTGATCACTTTGCTTGCAATATTTAACTGTGATTGATAAATGTTTGATTTAAAGTTACTAACCAGTTCTCCTTTACTTCCTTTGTAGCCTGGAGTTCCAAATATTGTCATTGGGTCACCCTAAATAAACAGAGAAACACAAGTTAGCATGCTATTAGGATTTTGCCTCACTCATGTAATTACGGTATCTGTCTTTCTCTCTCTATCTCTCTCTCATATGAACAAAGCATTATATAAATAAAGTACATATTATGTTTTGCGTATTTATAATTTAGTTAAAGATAGCAGTGTTCAACAGTATTCACAATTATCTTTGTGAATAACTCCAGGACTGTTCAATATATTGGAATTAATAAGCTGAACTTAAATGCAATGCTATGTTGAACAGTAAACAAATAACAGTATCAATATCTATACTTATATCTATGCTGCAATCAGAAATGTTGTGGTTCTTAAACCCTTGACATCAGGGCCAGGGCAAGGGGTGGGTAGGAGGACCGGTTGACCTGGGCACAATGTTTTACTGTAGTGATGGAGGAGCCTTCCTTCTGTTAAAAGGCTGACAGAAATAGTGACAGCAGCATTACTACTTCTGTCAGCAAGGTGCTAGGAGTGGCGAGGAGAGGTAAAGAGACCCTGTAGTAGGTGTCTGCTGTGTTCTCTCTCCCCCTCCTCCATCCTGTAAGTGCAGAACGCCTGTATTCAGAAGCCGGTAGTGGTGTTCACATGGATATAGGACCTGCACTATCATGAAGGAGGAGAACACACGCACAGCCGAGTGCAGAAGTGTACAGCCGGGAGGAGGCGGGGCTGTGCTCTCTTTCCCTCCTGCTTCTCCCTCCCATCAGTGTAGTGATCCTGTATCCTGTAAATACAGCTGCTGGCTTCTGCATCATACAGATGCGCTGACAGCTCATGGCTTTTCTGGGTTTGTTTACCTGCCCCTACCCACATATTTCTTCTGTTATCCTACACCCCCCCAGTCAACTGCTCCCACACTGGCAGCAGAAATTACAGGTTGGGGCTGGTAAGCAAACCCTGAAAAATTCCAATCTATCAATGCAACTGTATATAGAAGCCAGCAGCACTGTACCCTATCCTAGGGTCACAGTAGCCTGGGTGCAGAAATATTTCTGGTGCCCCCACATGGGTGTGGTCATCTTATTAACCCCTTACAAATGTTTCTATGGCAACAACTACACCTCTCATACATGCGGCTTTTTAGAGCTGTTTTATATTTATATATGGCTGGGAGGCAAAGGACAATCCATGGGTCCCCTTTTTTGGCAACAAACAGCAGCATCACTTGGCTCATTAACCCCTTTATCCCCGGAAGGTTTCACCTTCTTCATGACCAAGCCATTTTTTGCGATGTGGCACTACGTTGCTTTAACTGTCCATTTTTTCACAAATAGAGCTTTCTTTTGGTGGTATTTGATCATCTCTGTGGTTTTTATTTTTTGCACTATAAACAGAAAAAGACCGACAATTTTGAAAAAAAAAACTATATTTTTTACTTTCTGCTATTAAACATATCCAATAAAAAAATGTAAAATAAATGTAATTTCTTCATCAATTTAAAGAGGAAATAACTCAGAAGAAATATTCCCAGTAATCATATGGCCGCTATGTATAGCATTTATAAACTCACCAGGATAAGAATTAGCGTTCTAGGATCTTTCTTTCTGCAGCTTGGTTTATTTTTTATCTGTTCCTGCCTAAGCCGGCACCATGTTTGTGGTTGCCTTCCGATTCCAGCCTCATCTGTACTTCCGCCCTTTCCTCTTTGTCAAAGCAAGAATCTCGGGCATGCTCAGTAAAGATTAACCAAGCCTCGTTCTAGTATACCATTACCATGGCAATGGCCCGGCAAACCAACAAGAGCACACATGCAAATATCCTCCCAGCGTTAAACATGAATGTCCTTGTTCATGCCCCCTGTGACGTAGCTGGTCATATGCGGTGTTTCATGAACATCGGGATCTCGTGGGATTGTGATGCAGTGGATCTCTACTATCAGACGCACTGCACATAGATGCATAGACTGACGTCTTACTGAGTGTGCCGTAAATGAGGGACAAAATGCAAGTGCGCAAGTGAAGTCACTGAAACAGATAAAGGCAATATCACCTAAACAGCGCAATCTTTAAAATTTTTAAAGCCACCTACAAGTAAGTGACTGCAAAATGCTTTACATGCGGTAAAGTTGGGTAGGGGAGTTTACAACCACTTTAAGCCAATATATATTCTGCTACATGTTTTTGGTGAATAAAAATCCCAAGAAGTGTATATTGATTACTTTTATTCATTTTGATTTTTATTTTTACTAGTAATGGCGATGATCAGCGATTTTTAGCGGGGCTGCGATATTGCGGCTGACAAATCCGACACTAAGGCACACTTTGTGGGGACCAGTGACACTAATACAGTGATCATTGCTAAAAAAAATGCACTTTCACTTACTAATGACACTGTCAGGAAAGGGGTTAACAACAGGTGTGATCAAAGGGTCAAGTGTGCTCCTAGGGAGTGCTTTCTAACAGTGTGGGGGATGGCTTGATTAGAGGAAGAGAGAGATCTGTGTTCCTGCTTAGCAGAAACACAAGATCTCCATCTTCCTGTCTGACAGAACAGTGGTCTGCCTTGTTTATATAGGCAGACAGCCATTCTGCCTCTCCTGTCAATGATCGGTGGGCTCAATCACAGCCGGAGCCAGTCGCTGGAGGTGTGCACGAGCGCATCAGACCCTGGAAGAAGTCACAACATATAGGTATGTTGTTTCGCGCCACCCTGCCAAAGTAAATGTGCGGCGGGTGTCCGGAACTGGTTAATAATAAAAATTAGCTCCCAGCATGAAACAATGAGAAGGAAGAGAAAATACTTCATAGTGAAAAAACTTTTTTTCTAATAAAAAGAAATATTCACTAAACACATTATCTCTGTCCTCTCGCCTCGTGGAGTGACCCTCCACTCCTCAGCAGCCTCTCGTCTGTCCCCTCCTGTGGGAAGGCTGGGGAGTGTCTCTGCCCCCAGGGATTGCTATGGGGCCACTGGCAATAGGAACTTCATGTCCCACAGTGTTTTGCAACTGCTGGAGTCCTGGATGGTGATGGGCTCCCTCCACCTTCCAATGAGGAAACAGGGGAGGGAACAGAGTGGGCGGCTGGGCTCTGAGAGCGATGCTCACACACATGGCAGTGTGAGGAGGAGAGGGAGGGGGGAAATCCCTACAGGAGCTGACAGGCTTGCTCTCACAGTGGATTAATGTGAATGCGATGGGCGAGAGGTGCGGGGTCGCAGGTGACAGAGTAGCCCCCGCTACATAAATGAGTGCCACTGGAGCTTCGGGGGCCCCCCCCCACTGCCTCAGCTTGCGGCGCCTGGGCATGGTGCACCCTGATCCAGTGCTGTCCAGATCTGACAGCAGCCTCTAAAGGTATTTGGCTTTGAATACCTTCACATCCATTGATTATGTATGGATGGGTTTGAAAGTAACCAAAGCCATTCGTATAAATGTGTAAAGATGAAGTGAGGACAATAGTGGCTGAGCACTGTACTCACTTCAGAGATCAGAACTATGAATGGATTTGCTAACAACCACAAATCCATTCATAAATGTAAAAACAATGAAACTATGAAGACAGGAACTTTAAATAACTTTTATGAGCTTTAGGGTACCTTTACACCAACATTAGAATGCAGCAGCTGGTGTGCGTTGGGATGACAAGCAGTGCCAATGTACCAATTGCAGTGCATCACACTGCTCACACAATGACATCTCATTTAGTTCTATTGACTGCAGCACGATGCGAGGCAGTAGATTGCCTAGCACTGCGCAGAAAAAAAAGAGGAGATAAGGTATTTTACCTGGTCTTGTGGTGGGTCTGCGTTGAAATAGCCACCCAACATAGTCCTACCACACTTGGTGTGCCACCTAACACAGTCCTACCTCACAAATTGTTGCAAATAGCAAACTTTTCAAATTTAATGAGACACAGCACAGCATGAACGGCGTGGCAGCTTGGCATCTTTGCCCTGGGTGCTGGATGACCTTATCCCAGTATTGCTTGATATACCGTATTCATCAGCATATGACACGCATGTTTTCCCCTTTAAAATAGAGGGAAAATCGTGTGTGCGTGTTATACGCCAATATAGTCTGCCACCGATGGGTAGGAGGGGATGAGCGCTGCCGAAATAGAGCCGGATCTTCTGTGTACTCGGCTCTGCTCGCAGTCACGCTCAGTCCCGCCCCCTGGACGGCTCCTAGCATGGACGTCCTGGCATTGGACCGGCGTTAGGTCTATCATAGGATCCGGGCCAAGGGGCGGGACTGGGCATGATGCCGAGCAGGAGATCTGGCTCTATTTCGGCAGTGCTCATCCCCATCTATCCCTCAATGGCAGCATATATAACGGCAAGGCTGCATATGGGAACAGATCAGGCTGCAGATGGGCACAGATCAGGCTGCACTGATGCTCACTGACCATTATTTTGCTTCTAAGTGTTTTATTTTTTTTTAAAAAAGTTTTTTTCCTGAAACTTCCCTCTTAAATTGGGGTGCATGTTATACGGCGATTAATACGGTTATAATGTATTATTGATACTGTTAGTAAGATCTGTTTAGATACCTCGTCTGTTACACTTTTTTTTATAAGTGCTTGATTAGGTTATGCCAAAAAACCTAAATACAAAACAAATATTTTGGCCTTTTACCCTTTCTCCCTTGTAACCATTCACTCCTCGATCACCCTATAAAAAAAAAAAAAAAATTATACATAGTTAACATTCTATGCTAGAAAAAAAACAATACTATAGCACAGCCTGTGAGGTGTAGATAATGTATATATATTGAACATACTGCATATATATATATATATATATATATATATATATATATATATATATATATATGGTGGGGATGGAAAGTACTCAGACCCTCTTAAATTTTTTACTCTGTGTTATATTGCAGCCATTTGCTAAAATCATTTAAGTTCATTTTTACACACAGCACCCCATATTGACAGAAAAACACAGAACTGTTGACATTTTTGCAGATTTATTCAAAAAGAAAAACTGAAATATCACATGGTCCTAAGTATTCAGACCCTTTGCTCAGTATTTAGTAGAAGCACCCTTTTGATCTAATACAGCCATGAGTCTTTTTGGGAAAGATGCAACAAGTTTTTCACACCTGGATTTGGGGATCTTCTGCCATTCCTCCTTGCAGATCCTCTCCAGTTCTGTCAGGTTGGATGGTAAACGTTGGTGGACAGCCATTTTTAGGTCTCTCCAGAGATGCTCAATTGGGTTTAAGTCAGGGCTCTGACTAGGCCATTTAAGTACAGTCATGGAGTTGTTGTGAAGTCACTCCTTCGTTATTTTAGCTGTGTGCTTAGGGTCATTGTCTTGTTGGAAGGTAAACATTCGGCCCAGTCTGAGGTCCTGAGCACTTCGGAGAAGGTTTTTGTCCAGGATATCCCTGTACTTGGCCGCATTCATCTTATCCTCAATTGCAACCAGTCGTCCTGTCCCTGCAGCTGAAAAACACCCCCACAGCATGATGCTGACACCACCATGCTTCATTGTTGGGACTGCATTGGACAGGTGATGAGCAATGCCTGGTTTTCTCCACACATACCGCTTAGAATTAAGGCCAAAAAGTTCTATCTTGGTCTCATCAGACCAGAGAATCTTATTTCTCACCATCTTGGAGTCCTTCAGGTGTTTTTAGCAAACTCCATGCAGGCTTTCATGTGTCTTGCACTGAGGAGAGGCTTCCGTCGGGCCACTCTGCCATATAGCCCTGACTGGTGGAGGGCTGCAGTAATGGTTGACTTCCTACAACTTTCTCCCATCTCCTGACTGCATCTCTGGAGCTCAGCCACAGTGATCTTTGGGTTCTTCTTTACCTCTCTCACCGAGGCTCTTCTCCCCCGATAGCTCAGTTTGGCCGGACGACCAGCTTTAGGAAGGGTTCTGGTCGTCCCAAACGTCTTCCATTTAAGGATTATGGAGGCCACTGTGCTCTTAGGAACCTTAAGTGCAGCAGAAATTTTTTGTAACCTTGGCCAGATCTGTGCCTTGCCATAATTCTGTCTCTGAGTTCTTCAGGCAGTTCCTTTGACCTCATGATTCTCATTTGCTCTGACATGCACTGTGAGCTGTAAGGTCTTATATAGACAGGTGTGTGGCTTTCCTAATCAAGTTCAATCAGTATAATCAAACACGGCTGGACCCAAATGAAGGTGTAGAACCATCTCAAGGATGATCAGAAGAAATGGACAGCACCTGAGTTAAATATCTGAGTGTCACAGCAAAGGGTCTGAATACTTAGGACCATGTGATATTTCAGTTTTTCTTTCTTAATAAATCTGCAAAAATGTCAACAATTCTGTGTTTTTCTATCAATATGGGGTGCTGTGTGTACATTAATGAGGAAAAAATGAACTTAAATGATTTTAGAAAATGGCTGCAATATAACAAAGAGTGAAAAATTTAAGGGGGTCTGAATACTTTCTGTCCCCACTGTATATATATATATATATATATATATATATATATATATATATATATATATATATATACATACATACAGCATCTCACAAAAGTGAGTACACCCCTCACATTTTTGTAAATATTTTAATTTATCTTTTCATGTGACAACACTGAAGAAATGACGTTGCAATGTAAAGTAGTGAGTGTACAGCTTGTATAACAGTGTAAATATGCTGTCCCCTCAAAATAACTTAACACACAGCTATTAATGCCTAAACCGCTGGCAACAAAAGTGAGTAAACCCCTAAGTGAAAATGTCCAAATTGGTCCCAATTAGCTATTTTTACTCCCCGGTGTCATGTGACTCATTAGTGTTACAAGGTCTTAGGTGTAAATGGGGAGCAGGTGTGTTAAATTTGGTGTTATTGCTCTCACTCTCTCATACTGGTCACTGGAAGTTTAACATGGCACCTCATGGCAAAGAGCTCTGTAAGGATCTGAAAAAAACAATTGTTGCTCTACATAAAGATGGCCTAGGCTATAAGAAGATTACCAAGACCCTGAAACTGAGCTGCAGCACGGTGGCCAAGACCATACAGCGGTTTAACAGGACAGGTTCCACTCAGAACAGGCCTCGCCATGGTCGACCAAAGAAGTTGAGTGCACGTGCTCAGCGTCATATCCGGAAGTTGTCTTTGGGAAATAGACGTATGAGTGCTGCCAGCATTGCTGCAGAGGTTGAAGGGGTGCGGGGTCAGCCTGTCAGTGCTCAGACCATAAGCCGCACACTTCATCAAATTGGTCTGTATGGCTGTCGTCCCATACGGAAGCCTCTTCTAAAGGTGATGCACAAGAAAGCCCACAAACAGTTTGCTGAAGACAAGCAGACTAAGGACATGGATTACTGGAAATATGTCCTGTGGTTTGATTAAACCTAGATAAATTTATTTGGTTCAGATGGTGTCAAGCATGTGTGGTGGCAACCAGGTGAGGAATACAAAGACAAGTGTGTCTTGCCTACAGTCAAGCATGGTGGTGGGAGTGTCATGGTCTGGGGCTGCATGAATGCTGCCGGCACTGGGGAGCTACAGTTCGTTGAGGAAACAATGAATGCCAACATGTACTGTGACATATTGAAGTAGAGGATGATCCTCTCCGTTCCGAGACTGGGCCACAGGGAAGTATTCCAACATGATGACGACCCCAACACACCTCCAACACAACCACTGCCTTGCTAAAGAAGCTGAGGGTAAAGGTGATGGACTGGCCAAGCATGTCTCCAGACCTAAACCCTATTGGGCATCTGTGGGGCATCCTCAAATGGAAAGTGGAGGAGCACAAAGTCTCTAACATCCACAAGCTCTATGATGTCATCATGGAGGACTGGAAGAGGACTCCAGTGGCATCCTGTGAAACTCTGGTGAACTCCATGCCCAAGAGATATGCTGGAAACTAATGGTGGCCACACAAAATATTGAAACTTTGGGCCCAATTTGGACATTGTCACTCAGGGGTGTACTCACTTTTGTTGCCAGCAGTTTAGACATTAATGGCTGTGGGTTGAGTTATTTTGAAGAGACAGCAAAGTTACCCTGTTATACATGCTGTACACTCACTACTTTACATTTCAGCAAAGTATAATTTCTTCAGAGTTGTCACATAAAAGGGTATAATAAAATATTTACAAAAATGAGAGATACTGTATATATATATATATATATATATATATATATATATATACACACACACATCCATGTACAGCAACAGCTTATTGGACACTCACAGTAACTAAGAGAGGTGTGAAAATGGTGATTGGGACAAACCCAGATGTTTGTAAATAAACTTCTGTTTAAACATAAATGGATGAATTTTACATATTTACTGGCCTATAATTCAAGAAATATGTTCCACTATATGTGACTCCAGACTTCAAGTTAAGTTTGGTGTAGAAGATTGTATATATATCAGTATGTATGATCCATAATTTCTTTATATGCATTTTATTAACCGCACACAGTTTTATATTGTTCTACATGCATCTGTACAATTAAAACAAATAACTAAACATGTCTGTGGTAACCATATTAGAGGGATTTGAAAATGCAAGTGTTACCTGAATAAAGCTTTGCCAGTATAACATTTATCTATTCTGTTCTGTTCTACCCTAATCTCTTCTCTAAATTGTAGGAAGGAAGAAACAGACACAGTTGCATCTTACAAAGTCATAGGATAATGCTTGATAATCCCCTTAAGGCTGGTAATTGGGGACAACAAACCAAAGTGAAATCCAGTGTAAGCCTGCAGTGAAATAAGTGAAATTCAAAAGCAGAGAAGCTCCAAACATTTATTCAGGTAACAAACTGGGGATAATTAGCATTAAAAAAGAATGGTACTTCTTAAATCTCCATTAACACTTTCCCTTCTTCTCCAACAAACTGCCTTAATGCATAGTACACACAGGCCAAATGTCGGGAGACATTGGCCGGCTCAATAAAAAACGGCCAACATCCGGCCTGTGTGTATGTCAGCTGGTCCAACAGAAGCCGGCCGTTTGGCCAGGTCTGTTGGACGAGCATGCTGGAAAACCAGCAGTCAACTGGCTCCTGATCGGAGCTCTTAGCCAATGGCGGGGGGGGAGTCCCCCTGTCAGAACACAACATCTCAGCGGGGGAGATCGCTGTACTAATGTCGGGCTGTTAGTACAGTGGCTCCAACCGGAGCTGTCAGGTTTTTTTTTTAGACTTAAGCCTTATTTCACACTAGAATTTTTTTTTATTCAATCAAGCAGGGTGGAATGAAAAAAATTGACAGCTCCGGAGGAGCTGCTGTACTAACCATGCAACGTTAGTATGGTAATCTCCCCTGCTGTGCTATTGTGTTCTGACAGAGAGATGGCCTCCCGCCAGAACATTCCAGTCAGCCAATCGACAGACCATTTTCGGTCATGCCCCATCAACAGAAGCTGGCCGAACGACTGACTGCTGTTATATCAGCTGCAGTACACGTGGGACGAATGTCGGACAGTTTCCGCCGGACATTCAGCCCCTTTGTAGTAGGCTTTAAAGCGTTTTTCCACTTTGCAGTCACCTTTGAGAAAACCCTGCTATATGTTTGTTATGTATTTACATTCACACAGCTTGCCTAAATAATTTTTTTACTAAATATTCCCTACATTTTGGATGTTTCTCAGGAGATGTCATGACCGACTGCAAGGTTTTTTGAACAATGTCAGAGTCAGTCTGTCTTAAAGGCGGCCATACATAGAAATTTTATTGAAATTTGTCTGGTTCAGCAGGGACCAGCCAAGATTCAAATGATGTATGGGCGGGCTGATAGATGGATCGACTTGGGTACAACCAGCCTGTCTGGTTTTTCTGTATGCGATTACTACCTGCGGCTATAGCCGCTAGCAGTAATCGTTGTGTTCTGCCAGGTGGTAAGACTCTGTTGATTGGGTAATTGAGCGATTTTCTTTCCTTCCAACCATGGTGAAAGGAAAGAAAAACAAAAAATCTATGGGCTGCCTAAGTCTGTCCTCATTAACATACAATGCAAGAAGCCTAGCCTCTAAAAAAGTTAACCCTCTGTTAAGACAGACAGTGTTTAAATCGAGTAACAACTGATAATTAGGATCTTATACAATAGACCAGATCAATAAAATGAAGATCTGTCTACACAATACAGAAAGGGTTAATTATGTGAAACACAGATTCCCAACCCCCTCATAAACAATGTAGGATTTTTCCTTATACAGAAAAGAGAAATTGACTCCTGCGCACAAGTGGTCAACCAGATAGATGGAAGGACGACACAGGCCTTGCTGCCCTCAAGGATGGGGAATCCTAGCAGACAAAGAAATAAAAAGAGAGAGGGGCGCACCGGCCATGTGCATTATCTTTTGTAAAACATTTATTGAATAAAATGATAAAAGAAATTACTCACAAGCAGTAGTAAAATCTGGTGCCATAAAACTCGAGCAACAACAAGCAGCAAGTGGTGGTGATGATGAGCGAAGCCTTCCAAAGGTCTTAGAGGAACATACAAGCTTCACTACTTACTGACGCGTTTCGAAGGGCACGTCCCTTCTTCATCAGAGCTCAGCAGTGAACCCTCCTTCAATAGTCCCTGTATATATAGTGTATGTGCCCATACATACACTATATATACAGGGACTATTGAAGGAGGGTTCACTGCTGAGCTCTGATGAAGAAGGGACGTGCCCTTCGAAACGCGTCAGCTAGTAGTGAAGCTTGTATGTTCCTCTAAGACCTTTGGAAGGCTTCGCTCATCATCACCACCACTTGCTGCTTGTTGTTGCTCGAGTTTTATGGCACCAGATTTTACTACTGCTTGTGAGTAATTTCTTTTATCATTTTATTCAATAAATGTTTTACAAAAGATAATGCACATGGCTGGTGCGCCCCTCTCTCTTTTTATTTCTTAGAATTTTTCCTTGCTAGAGGGTCCAGAACAGAACTTAAAATAATGTAAGTTATGGTTATGTAACACAAATAAAGTAGGTGTTATCCCAGTTTGACTGCAAAAGTGAAAATACAGTTTAAAAATTATTTAGGTAAGCCTGTTTTAAAAGTATATGTATGGCTAAAACATTTTTTTTTATTTGGATTTAGTAAGGAGGGGTTAAAACCCCTGTCAATTTTTTTGCTGTCTGTGGGAGATTTGTCTTTGCTTCTTGTCTAGGTCACAACAGAAAATGAGAGGGAATCTCCATAAAGTGGGGGGAAGTCCCCTCTTAAACAATTGTTAACATAGTAAGTGTCCCCAGGGGAATACTTACTCCCACCTATTGCTCTGGTGACAACTATAACATTTTGGAATTCCCATCACTTTCTGTCCTGGTGATAATGATCACCAGGACAAAAAGAGATGGGGAATATACCTAGCAGGGATACAGATAGCAATAAAAGCTTGACAAAGGGTCCAACTCCTCCCTACTTTATCCAAAACTGCAAAAACGTTTTGGCTATACGGATGCTTAAAGGGCTCACTCTCCTTGTGTGAAGTGTATAGCAAGTTTTAAATTTGATGTAAAAGTACAACATGTTTAACTCACTCTGCAAAAATATATAGTAACAACAACAAATATTTAATACTTACACAGCCAGACTTCCCCACCCAATCCTCAATAGAGGCAACCATAGCCACATACAACCTGCATGTTTACCAAGATCCAAGACTTGCGTTGGATACTTACTCTTTCACCTTTCACACCTGGAAATCCCTTAGGGCCCTGTAAAAAACAAACATATATTTTACATATGAAGCACCAAGATTCTGTATTTAGAATGAACATTTAACTAAGTGCCTATAGCTTAATGCCAAAGAAAAAAAAAATAAACTGGCTTAGTCTCAGAAACATAAGTGTAAAATTAACATTCTTACTAGACTCTCATGTGATGGCTGGGAATATTATTTATTTATTTCTCTGCTAGTAGTAAGTGGGGGGATAGCAGTGCCAGTGTAGTAATGTAGGACACACATGCAGAGTAATAATTACAACTGCAAAAACCTGCATCTGACCTGAGCTGATGGAAAACCTGTATACAACTTAAACAGCTACTAAACATTTAGAATTGATGACCTATTCCTCATACCAGGAAAATTTTGCATAGCTAAAGGCTTGCTATCCCAAACTTAGAAAAATTAGCTGTACACAAGCCGAGCTGCACAGTTGTTTTCAGGAAGAGTCACAAAGTCAACAGTAGAGAACATAAAATTGAACACAGTCTAGCAAACACCTATCTAAGCACCATCAACTCTCTGGTAAAAGTGTCCACATTATTGGCCCTAAACCAGCATATTCCCAACTCACTCAGTAGTGGCAGAGTTGCTAGGACTCTAATTATTTCATAGATGTTTTACTGCTCAAAAAATGTTCCACGGTACTGTGACTGCAGATGGCACACATGGGAAGTGTCTCTACACTCATTCCAGTGGCTGACTCACCCCCTGAAATGCTGCTGGACAAGTCACCAGGGAATGCAATCCCCTCTCAGCTAACCTAACTGCTTTATGGTGTGGGACAGGCACTATGTTGGTAGCCAGCCTCATTGAAAATTGTCTAAGGCACAGTAATATGTTTGTAGTGCAACATGTACCTACTCTAGCACAGTCAGAATGCCCCACAAGGCAGAAAACCACTTCATACCACACTTACTACAGCAACTTCTGTCATCATTGCTCAGTTCCAACCACAAGGGGCTTCGTCTTCCTAACTCAAGTCAGAGTGGATTTTTAAACTCAGTAGTACCAGGACCTATCACCACTTTAAACACTGAATTAATACTGTCCAGTTTTGCTCTAGTTACCGTTATTTTTTAGACAATTCTGTAAACTGGTTATGCTAAGACATTTGTACATCTCTACTTGTTCTTTTTGTATAATTGGGGCTGCATCATTATATGCTGTAAAGTCTCTGACCTATTGGTCTTGTCCCTTTTTTAAGTTATTTTCATTAACAAAATTCATATGTTCCAATGAAAGTAACACTCTGATTACTAGTACTACAGTTAGGCGAACAACTGCTGACTCCTACTCACACATCCAGTTACATATCCAGTTAATATAACTGATAATGAAGATCGCTTTATACGTACAACATACTGCTCACATGTAGGAGCTGCCTTCAAGGTAACAACAATCTAACATATAGAAAAGGCCAGGAAACAAAGGGTTAAACTGTCATTACTTTATATTAGCATCCATTATGCATTAAAGATGGAAAAACCAAGTGTGAAGGGGTTAATTAGATAATAAATATGTAAACATGAATTGGACAAAAAGAGTTTCTGTGAAACAAGGCAGAAGTTGTTATGGAAACTGCAAACATTCACAATGTGATGTAGATGGCCAAGAGGGGAAGGCTCTGTAATTGTACTATTCTTATGACATGTTATCCTAATGAGACTGGGCATTAATAATAAAAAAAATGTTCACAAATGAGATTAAGGTTCACAGTCTCAAGAAAAAAATGCCAGATGTGTGGGTAATTTAAAACAATCGATAAAGCCACCTATCATTTGAGGCCCAATGCTGACTTCATATTGCTGGCTAGAATTAATAACAAAGGGCTATTTAAAGAACTAAAGCATGAAAACAATTTAAACCTATTTAAGAGAATTATATGCTCTCTGCCAAGCTTGAATGTGCACAGCAATGATATTCTATTAGGTAGTGAGTTCACAGAAGTATGTACTGTAACGCAACTGCGTGTAGTCAGTTTTATCTGTGTTTTAGGGTCAATAAACTGTGAACTTTACTATAGAGTTAACATTCAATTAATTTCCCTTTCCTTTGGAAAATCACGTTGCTGCCATTCTCGTGTTATTGGACAAATATAATATATCAGGCAACATGAAGAATAATGCTTTTAACAGCTGTAGAAGTGGAAAATATTGAAACTCAAGTGCCGAGATTTTGGCAGAAGAGGCTACAGGAGATAAATGAAGCTTGTTAGGGGTTTAACCCTGAAGGTTGAGTAATGTATAGAGAACCTAATTATTGGATTAATCTGGTCTGACTATTTCACAAATTAACATATATGACAGTGGGGCTTATTTACTAAAGGAAAATCCACTTGCGATTTCAGTGCACTTGAAACTGAAACTGAAAGTACACTTGGAAGTAAAGTCGCTGTAGATCCGAGGAGGACATGCTAGGAAAATTAAAAACAGCATTTTAGCTTGCACATGATTGGACGATAAAATCAGCAGAGCTTCCACTCATTTCAGATCTACCACTTAGATTTATAGCGACTGCAATTCCAAGTGCACTTTCAGTGCAAAGTGGATTTGCCTTTCGTAAATAACCCCCATTGTCTTTGTATCAATATAAATAGCTGTTTAATACAACCATGTATAAGCAATACGTTTATCTGATTTAGTTATATTTTGTTATGGTCAAATCTGGGCAATTCATCCATGTGGCATCCATTCAGTCCCAGATAATGTTTTGTTGATACGAGTAGTTATTCCATCACTCAATACATCTAGAGATGTATTCAACACAAAACATGTTTTTACACACTTTCACAGTACTTGGATGTGTCTTTGGATTTTCTCAACAACCTCAAGTTTTCTCCTAATAGAAGTTTATTGAGGTTAGTATAGATCCAAGTATGGTGCTGAGAATAATTTTAATTTCTGTGTTCTTGGGCTCAATTACCACCAGAAATATTGCCTGCATTGAATCTGATTGTTCTCTCTGTATTTATGTAGTATTTCCCTTATGTTTCTACCCAAAAATTGTCCCTGGGTGCACATGGCATGAATCTGTAGTGGCTTATACACTGGCATTTGTTAACCCCTTGTCACTGCCACCCCCAGCTTTTTAACCACTTAAGGACCAAGCCTCTTTTTGAGATTTGTTGTTTACAAGTTAAAACCATTTTTTTTTGCTAGAAAATTATTTAGAACCCCCAAACATTGTACATTTTTTTTCTAAGAGAATAAAATGGCGGTCATTGCAATACTTTCTGTCACACAGTATTTGCGCAGCGGTCTTACAAGTGCAATTTTTTTGGAAAAAATACACTTTTTTGAATTAAAAAATAAGACAACAGTAAAGTTAGCTCAATTTTTTTTATATTGTGAAAGATATGTTATGCTGAGTAAATTAATACCCAACATGTCACGCTTTAAAATTGTGCCCGCTCATGGTATGGCGGCAAACTTTTACCCTTACAAAATCTCCATAGGCGATGTTTAAAAAATTCTACAGGTTGCATATTTTGAGTTGCAGAGAAGGTCTAGGGCTAGAATTGTTGCTTTTGCTCTACTGATCGCGGTGATACCTCACATGTGTGTTTTGAACACCATTTTCAGATGCGGTTGCTACTCACGTATGCGTTCACTCGGCAGGACGGGGCGCATTTAAAACTTTTTTTTTTTCTTATTTTTTTTACCTTTTATTTTTTATTTTTACACTGTTCTTTAAAAAAAATGTGTCACTTTTATTCCTATTACAAGGAATGTAAACATCCCTTGCAATAGAAAAAAAGCATGACCGTACCTCTTAAATATTAGATCTGGGGTCAAAAAGACCTCAGATCTCATATTTACACTAAAATGCAATAAAAAAAAAAAAAATTGTCATTTGAAAATATCAACAAAAAAAAAAATGGCCCTTAAAGAGCTATGGGCGGTATGACAGACCTAGCCGGGAGAGAGACTTTTGGAGGGGACTGAATGCTAGCCTCTTGCCGATCAATCATGGGCCCTGGCATTTGGAGGAACGACGCTCTTTGTGAGCTGTATGCCTGGGGACCCTTGAGGTGGTATTACTGTGGATTTGGGTCCTGATCCCCCAGGACACACAGACTCTGGGGACCCTGGATTTGCCATATTAGAAATACTGGCTGATTCATAATGCTGGGACAAATACTGTTAGGAGATGCTGCTGTCAATTCCAGCCACCTGTCTGTCTGTTGCCTGCTAGAATGTGTATTGTACATAAGTCTAGTATGGGATCTATGAGTCATTAGATCCCCATTGTTGTTTGTGTTAATTAACTCTGCTATTGTGTGAAGAAGAGTTCGGTGTTGATTTGTGATAATGTTGATTGGGTTTTCTGAGCTACAAGACGGCCAGTCTGGCCTAAAGGTCATGTCTGAGTCATCTAAGCTGTCTAAAGGGATTAGTTAATTAGCCCATGTTAATTAGGTTTCTGATGACAGGTGTATGTTTAGAGTAATATGAGCAGGAGGTATGCACCTCATCTTTTACTGTATAAAAGAGCCTGTATTCCTTTCAATAAAAGAGATTCCTGGTTGAACTTACATACATCCTGCCTGGTGTTTGTTCTGAGCTACACAACTGGATTAGAATGGCACATAGCTGTAGTTCTAGTCCCGGAGCATCGGATGACCGAACTATGAGATGTTGCGATCTGCAATCTGATTCTATAGCCGCAGAGGAGTGTCGGGAGAGTGGAACCGAGCGAGCAGGGGCTCGTTACAGGCGGAAGTGACGTTTTGACGCCGCTTCCATCCTACAATGGTATGGAGACGGGTGGGGGCCATCTTCCTCTCACTCATCTCCATACCCAGGAAGGAGAAGAATCTGATCGCTTACCGGAGCCATCGGTAGCATAGACCACTATTATCGGAAACCGGACCACTCGCTGAAGAAGAGGATACCGGGGTTATGGTTAGCTGCTGCCATAACAACGATATTCCTCATCAAAGTGAGGACATATATCGGCGTGTGGTGGTCCAGAAGTGGTCAAGAGGATCTAAATGCTGGGAGGCAGGCTTTCAGATCCTGTGACTGCTGTGATTGGCTGGCACAGTGGTCACATGATCAGAAGTTCCTGATTGCAAATGTGTATGGCGAGCTGCCTGTGATATCTTAGTTACTGTGCTGGGAATGCACAGCGAGCATGCTCTCAACACAGAAAAGCCGTTCTCCATGGATGCATATATGTGGTCGCTGTGCGTTAAAAAGCCCACCTGCCCAGTGGCTGCATATACGGGTACAGTAGGCAGATAGAGGTCAGTGTTATCTTGTAAATAATAGTCCAAGGAGCAACACATTCAGAAAGCATTTGTAAATGTTTCCTCTAAGCCCTTAATGCGCCTTTCATCAGTGGTTAGAGGCTGTAGCTTTAAACATGCTTTCAGCAGGCTTCAGGTGGTTGAAGTTTTTGTAATGCTTTGTAAATGTTTATAAATGTGATACTCTTCAGGCCAGCATTTACAATCAAAGAATAACAAATATCTATGTGTATTGCAATATTAGATTGTAAGAGGTGGGGACAGATGTAAATTAATGTTGCCAGGGTTATATGAATTTTTTTTTTAACTAAGATGGCTATATCTAGCAACACACTAACTTATTTTCAGGGGATTGCATGGTGCTGCTGTGTACATATTGTCTCACTATACCATGACAAAGCTGAGCTCAATGTACTCTCCTAAATACAGCCTGTGATTGGACAGAAACAGCAGTAGATTGATGACTTTCACTGTCACTCTGTTCTCTCCTTCTGTTATCAGCTCTTCAACAAACCCGATTGGCTTCCAGCGCTAATTTCCCTTCTCCCAGTCTGAGTTGTGCTGTGAAGGGCATAACAAGAGGCTGATGACATGTGTAGAACACTCTAGTGTGCTGCTAGTGTGAGTGCAGGTAAATTTACATGCTCACTCATGTTTAAAACCTGGTGCCTCCCACTGGTTTTGTAATTGTAGCAATAACTTACGGTGGAGCTGCTGGTTTAAGCGGGTCTGTTACCTTCACTTTGCTTCCCTCTGTTTCACCGGCACCGGGTCTAGGGGTTCCGTTGTGTTTACTGCTGGACGACACACGCACCAACACTGGAGTGCGTTTTCAATGCTTTATTAAACAGTCAACTGGAAGGAAGTAGCAGGAAAGAGACGAAAAAGGAAACCTTCAGGAGAAACTCAAATATTTTCTTATAAGATCTTAGCAACAAATGTCCCGGTAGAATTCCAATAATTGTGTGGAATGCGTTCCCCTCATGGGACACACGCTTTGCTCGTCTGGATAGGCCTCTCTCACTGGTCTAGCAGCCAGTACGCAGCACAAATCTAAAGTCTCTGCCACAGACTTATTTGGGGGGGGTAAATCTGCATGATCCTCTGCCACAGGATGTATCAGATCTTCTGCAGTGAACAGTCAGTCACAGTGCCTAAACCTTCAAGCCGAACCAGTGGCACTATGCTGTATAGTTACTTCTTTTGGATACGTCCTGCAACCAGGTCACCAGGCCCCTCTAAAGACCAGCACGCTGCGTGATCTCTCCAAGACGGGTCCTCCCCTGGGATCTCCTCGGCTGTCCAGCTTTGTCACACGGGACAGACAGCTCAGGACCATTCCTCGGCCGCGGTGGTAGGTCCCAGACAAGCCTCTGGACCCACGCCTGCGCCGCAGCATCGTGGGCCTCCCGATCAGGGGACCACGAGGTCCTTAACGCATACCTGTCGGCCAGGAGGGCCAGCAGGTGGCTGTAAAAGGACCCTAAAACATGGTGTCTGTCCCATAAATACCCCCTTCCCAGAATGCAACTCGGAGGACCACCTCTACCGAGCTTGTCTCCGAGACAGAGGAGCATCTATACACTTCGACACGTTGCCCTTCCAACACTGACTAATGATAACAGCGACACCCACCGGTCAGCACGGAAGCACACACAACGTCAGCCAAGCTGGAACAGAGGCAAACTTTTAACCTTCCTAACACAAAATTTACAAAATTTACCTAATCTGCGGTAGATTGTAAATCTACCAGCACTACATACTCCCCCCACTACAATAGACGTTGTCCCCAACGTCTGTCCTGAACGCAGTAACAGTAACTCTCAAGCCTGAGAGTAGCATTTGAGTTTCTCAAAACTTTAGATAAGCAAAGAGAAAGAAAAAGGACAGTAAAAAAAGGACATTATGAGACTTACATCTTATAAAACAATATGTTCACAGCAGCGAACAAAACCACAATATATATATTTTTTTTTAAACCTCACTAACTAGCTGAAAAGCCTTCCAGCTATGCATATGATCCGATGATCCCTGAAAAAGAAACATATTTAAACACACATATATATACACTACACACACTAGGAGCAAAGCCTCACTTAAACTGAGACTCTCTTCCTATGATCCATATCAAAACATATATATATAATCTTTAGAAATCCATCCCTGCATAAGAACTTTTTTTTATAAAAGAAATCCGGAAAACAGAAGTCCTTGGATTTAAACACAGAACACAATCTGTAGATCTTGACCACGCAGATCTCTTTGCCCTGTCGCTATCTAACTAGCTAACTTCAAGGTATTAGTGTCCACAATTACCAGTAGAACCGAGGATCTGGTAGAGTCACATATTTTCCTTCTTTATCTACAGTGGTGATAAAATATACAGCATTGTCCTTTCCTGGTCTGCAGATTACCACTTTATCAGCATAGATATGCTGACCATAGTTCCAATGAACAAAGCATCCGTCAAAACATTAATCCATCCGGACAGAACATCCAGTCTTTCTAAATGGCTTAGGCACAGACAAGTAGTCCCAAATAGCTTCATTGTACCAAAGTTCCCGATTAGCTTCAATCTCCCGCTTGACATCCTGGGGCACATAGGGAAATTCGAATCCATACTCTGCAGCAAAAATAAAATAACTCAAGAAACACCGCGCTTGCTCTAACAAAGCAGCTCACACACAAAAAAAGGAGATTTTGTAAACCGTATGTGTATAAACAGTGTAGCGCTAATGTTAAATCACAAAAAATTACAAAAAATTAAAAGTCACAAAGAGCATAGTGACCAATTCGTACCACCACAAACTTAGGGAGTGGTACCAAGAAGGATTTAGATAAATATCTATTCACCTGAAGGAAATCTGGAGACCAATAAAGGGTCAGATTCTAATGATAGTGTCTATGTACCCCATAGTTAAATTGAAAGGAGCAATAGGCAAAAAAAAGGGGGAACAAGGAAAATATACATATAACTATTTAGTTCACAACACCATATATTCTAAATAGTTCTTTGAATGTCCGTAAGTATCTATTTATGTAGAAACTGGAGATAATAGAAATCCAAAGTAGATGATGATGTCTCTACGTCACATAGGTTGAAAACAAGTGGTGTATAATGATGGAGGCTTACCAGAACCGTTGGACTCACAGAGACATATATCCCTTGAGTCAGAAATGCTTGTATTGCCACCGGGCAGTAAATGAAGTATCCCGCTGGACCGATATGGAATCCGGATACTGTATCCAAGGCTCCCAGCAGATTTCTTTCTTGTATGGCCCAATTCAGTAGTGGCTCCTTTCAGGAGACGCTGTAAAGATGTGGGGGCGGAGTCTAACACCACGCTCTCTCACTCATCGCGTCCCTGGTTGCTAGGAGACCAGACAGTTCCATTCACTGTCTATGGCTGGCGCCGGTGGGTGGGAGAAAGAGCGCAGCCACAGACAGGGCAGTGTGACCCGGGCGGCTGCTGCAGGACATTGGCCACTGGAGCGGGGAAGAAGGGGGGCCAGGAGAACACAGCCCACGACTGCTGGTGAGAGGCGGGGCCGCGAGCTGATAGACAGCAGAAATTAACCTCCCTGGCGGTATGATTATTTTGGATTTTAGGTGCTGAAAGCGGTACCATTATTTTGCATGGAAATTTGGCGTTTTATATTGTAGGTCTGTAAATATTAACAATAATACACTTAAATCTGTCCAAACCAGAGTCTAGTAGATATCCCGGGTATGATAAAGTTTGAAACACAAAAACATAAATTATAATATAATAAATAAAAATAAATAATAAAAAAAATTTAAAAAAAATAGTAATAAAATAAATTTCCCCACAATTCACTATCGCTCAATTCTGCAAGTGTTCTAATTTACTATCGCTGTTTTCTAGCTGGTCTAAAGCCACTTTTGACGTAAAGGGACACTTTTTGGTTGCTATGGACAATCTCCAGTTTCCAGGCAGAAGGAACAGTTTTATATATATAAAACTGCATGCAGGACACTGGGCAGACCACTAGGGACAAAGGGGATGTGTCATTATTTGATACAGTACTGTAATCTGTAAGATTACAGTATACTGTATCTGTACTGTGTGTTTCACTTTTTGAATTTGCCGCCGAACTCCGTCCCCGTGCGTCGCAACGCTCGCAGGGAACGGAGCTCGGCACTGTGAATCGAGCGAGACACAGCGGCTCGCCGATCACAGCGGGGAGACATCGCAGGATCCAGGAGACAAGGTAAGTATGCTCTTCCTGGATCCTGCAATGCAAGCCCGAGTCTGGCTCGGGGATACCGCTTTTGGTATGAAAAATCCACCCCGAGCCAGACTCGGGAATACCGTCAGGGGGGTTAAGGGCGGAGCTTGTTTCAGAGACCGCCAATCAGGTGCGAGCGCGCGGCGAGAGGGCGTTATCTTACTGCGTCACTGACGGAGCTTCACTGTGAGAGTAGCCAGCTAGAGGAGCGGAACCATGGTGACGCTCGCACGCGATGAGTGAGAGAGCGTGGTGTTAGACTCCGCCCCCACATCTTTACAGCGGCTCCTGAAAGGAGCCACTACTGAATTGGGCCATACAAGAAAGAAATCTGCTGGGAGCCTTGGATACAGTATCCGGATTCCATATCGGTCCAGCGGGATACTTCATTTACTGCCCGGTGGCAATACAAGCATTTCTGACTCAAGGGATATATGTCTCTGTGAGTCCAACGGTTCTGGTAAGCCTCCATCATTATACACCACTTGTTTTCAACCTATGTGACGTAGAGACATCATCATCTACTTTGGATTTCTATTATCTCCAGTTTCTACATAAATAGATACTTACGGACATTCAAAGAACTATTTAGAATATATGGTGTTGTGAACTAAATAGTTATATGTATATTTTCCTTGTTCCCCCTTTTTTTTGCCTATTGCTCCTTTCAATTTAACTATGGGGTACATAGACACTATCATTAGAATCTGACCCTTTATTGGTCTCCAGATTTCCTTCAGGTGAATAGATATTTATCTAAATCCTTCTTGGTACCACTCCCTAAGTTTGTGGTGGTACGAATTGGTCACTATGCTCTTTGTGACTTTTAATTTTTTGTAATTTTTTGTGATTTATAATTAGCGCTACACTGTTTATACCCATACTCTGCAGCAACACGCTTGTTTAACATCCTTTGCAAGCGAGCAAGTTTTGGCAAAGATCTGTCTTTTCCCATACCAGGCGGTACACAGGAGTCTAATTACTTTTTCACCATAGACCCAGCCGGTGTCTGTAGCGAATCAATAACTTTTAACAAAGTCCCAGTAACAGTACTGTGCGTCTCCACACAGGGCGACGTCTTCCCAGAACTCATGGCAGTCCATTCAGGAAGGGTCATTGTGGAGGCAACATCTCTGCCTTGTGACCACAATAGCTCTTGCGACATGGTTTTGAACAAGTCATCATCCCCGGAAAGATCCGACATGGATTCTATTTCCGAGTCTCTCAATTCTTCGGCTGGCAAATACTTATTTACAGTCCCCAACAATGGCTTACCCGTTCCAGACGTAGACTCTGGTAGCTCCAGCTCAGGTAACCTCTGGGGTAGGCCTCGACCACGGCCGCGAGAAGCCTTCACATAGCCCACTTTCTTCTGAGTAGGCACCACAGGAACAGGTGTAGTGGACTCAGGAATCAAAGCAATGTCTCCTGATGAGACGGCAGCAGCAGTGTCTCTCTCTGTAACATTATCGGTAGCAACAGGCGAAGTGGCGGCCCGTCGCTCTCTCTCTGTAGCGATAGCAGCTTCTACTGTAGCGATACCTGTCACTCAATCCATCCGGTAGGCACGGGGTGGCATAGTAGGTGGCTCCACTACAAACAAATACTCTCCACACTGCGGACATCAGCCGAATGGACGAAGATGTACGGCCAATCCAATCGATGGCAGGTCATGCCCAGTCCCTCAACATCTCCTGAGGTATACAGGACAAACTTCCCCTGCGGCTTCAATCGAACTCCAGTATCTGTGAGCAGAGTTCCAGATTGCACAGTATTCATCACGGTGCTTGCAGGGAACACTCTGGGTTCCATAACCGATTGCAACGCCGGAAAAGACATGGCCACACTCTGATCCTTTCAGCACGATCACGAGGCTTCTCTTCTGGCGCCAAGCACACTACACGCGTCCCACGCGGTAGCAAGTAGGGTAACTCCTCCCACTTGTTCTTTTAGTCACGCAGCTCCCAGGCCTCTTCTGGTGCCCAGTGTCTACACACCCAAAAGCAAAGTCCTGCAGCTTAACCTTTCCTCTTCCTGAAAAGATATTTCTTTCTCAAAGTCCGGCTCTTTCTCTGTAAACTCCCGGTAAAACACTCCACTGGGTTGCAATAATTGTCGGTCAACAAATCCCGGACGAGCCCCCACATGTAGCAATAACTCACGGTGGAGCTGCTGTTTTAAGCGGGTCTGTTACCTTCACTTTGCTTCCCTCTGTTTCACCGGCACCGGGTCTAGGAGTTCCGTTGAGTTTACTGCTGGATGACACACGCACCAACACTGGAGTACGTTTTCAATGCTTTATTAAACAGTCAACTTTAGGAAGTAACAGGAAAGAGACGGAAAAGGAAACCTTCAGAAGAAACTCAAATATCTTCTTATAAGATCTTAGCAACAAATGTCCCAGTAGAATTCAAATAATTGTGTGGAATGCGTTCCCCTCATGGGACACACTCTTTGCTCGTCTGGATAGGCCTCTCTCACCGGTCTAGCAGCCAGTACGCAGCACGAATCTAAAGTCTCTGCCACAGACTTATTTGGGGGGTAAATCTGCATGATCCTCTGCCACAGGATGTATCAGATCTTCTGCAGTGAACAGTCAGTCACAGTGCCTGAACCTTTAAGCCGAACCAGCGGCACTATGCTGTATAGTTACTTCTTTTGGATACGTCCTGCAACCGAGTCACCAGGCCCCTCTATGGACCAGCACGCTGTGTGATCTCTCCAAGACGGGTCCTCCCCTGGGATCTCCTCGGCTGTCCAGCTTCGTCACACAGGACCGACAGCTCAGAACCATTCCTCGGCCGCGGTGGTAGGCCTCAGACAAGCCTCTGGACCCACCCCTGCGCCGCAACATCTTGGGCCTCCCAATCGGAGAACCACGAGGTAGCTCCTTAACGCATACCTGTCAGCCAGGAGGGCCAGCAGGTGGCTGTAAAAGGACCCTAAAACATGGCATCTGTCCCATACATACCCCCTTCCCAGAATGCAACTCGGAGGACCACCTCCACTGAGCTTGTCTCTGAGACAGAGGAGCATCTATACACTTCGACACGTTGCCCTTCCAACACTGACTAATGGTAACAGCGACACCCACCGGTCAGCATGGAAGCACACACAACGTCAGCAAAGCTGGAACAGAGGCGAACTTTTAACCTTCCTAACACACAATTTACTAAATTTACCTAATCTGCGGTAGATTGTAAATCTACCAGCGCTACATAATGTTGGAGAACGTTTTGAAAGCTGGAAGGCGGAGGTTGAGAGGGTTGTTCTACATTTTTAGGGGAACTTAGCCAATTCCAGGCGGTGAGCCTGGCAGAGGACTAAGTGAGCCCATAAATATGGATGAGTCATGCCAGCAGGGGAGTCGGGTGGAATATGGAGATGGAGTGCTGAGGGGCCTGTCAGTGGCCCTTGAGACAAACCCCCTAGTTTGGGAGGTGCTCTGCCTTGGGCCAGGGCTCGGGTGCTGGCCTGGGAGAATCCTGACAAGAGGAAAAGCTTAGAAGGAGTCTTCCCTGAGAGGCAGCGGGAGCGAGGAGGACAGTGTGAGTTCTACAGCATGGTGCAGGGACTTATAAGGGGAGAGACTGCCACATGTAGCAGGTCCCTCTGGAAGATAGTTGTATGCTTAAATCTTTCCTAACCTTGCTCTGGGAGATCTCTAGAGAGTCAGTTGGGTAGACTGGTGAAGAAGCAGCCAGGTGGGTTAGCATTTCCTGCAGTAGTAGAGCTGGAACCAGTGACTACAAGGGAGTTGGAGGTACTCCAAGATGCAGTACACAACACATTGTGCTACTTTCTAAGGAAGAGAGAGTTCCTAGCCTGTAGGGGGCTGTTGCTGATCTAACAGAGGCTGTTAGCTACTAAAGAGGAATCAATCACGGCTGTACAGACCAAGGAAGAGGAATCAATTGGAATTGTACAGAGTGAAGGAGAAGAATGATTTGGAGCTGCATATAGGGAGGAAGTTACCCCTGATTTTGTTGCTATCAAGTTGGGCATCCCATAAATCCTATCCCCATCCAAGTTATCACCCCCTAATAAAAACACAAAACAAAGCTCAAGGACTGTTCACTGTGTTCTTGGGAAAGCTAAAGATGGTATGTGCCTGGCTGTGCAGCAGTGGGGAACCTTATCATCTGCGGGGGTAGTACTACACATGTAGAACACAGGAACTTACACCAGTTGCTTTAACCACTTCCCGTCCGCGCTATAGCCGAATGACGGCTATAGCATGGACCTACATAGTCTATAGTCAATAGACAGCCTGCCCTTTGCAAGCTCCCCGTGTGCCCCCTGCAGGGCGCGCGCTGTGTTCACAGATCGGAGTAAGGGGCCAATCCTGGCCCCTTACCACGTGATCAGCTGTCAGCCAAGGACAGCTGATCACATGATGTAAACAGAAGATCGGTAATCGTTTTTTTTTTCTCCTCAAGCTGACAGCGTGAAGAGAAAAAAAAAGGTGATCACTGGCTTCTGTGTAAGGGACAGCGGTCCCGAAGAGGAAGAGGCACAGCCACTTCATCTGTGCCCACCAGTGTCACCTGCCAGTGCCACCTGCCAGTGCCCACAGTGCATATCAGTGCCACCAATCAGTGCCCACCAGTGTATATCAGTGCCACCAATCAGTGCCACCTATCAATGCCCACGAATGCCAGCTATCAATGCCAACCAGTGGTGCCAATCAGTGCCTCATCAGTGCCACCTAGCAGTGCAGCCTATCAGTGTCATCTACCAGTGCCCATCACTGTCCATCACTGCCACCATCAGTGCCAGCTGTCAGTGCCACCTATTAGTGCCCTTCAGTGTCACCTATCAATCCCCTTAAGTGCCACCCATCAGTGCCCATCAGTGCCACCCATCAGGGCCACCAATCAGTGCCACCTCTTAGTGCCCACCAGTGCCACCTACCAGTGCCCACCAGTGCCACCTCATCAGTGCCCATCAGTGCTGCCTATCAGTGCCCACCAGTGCTGCCTTATCAGTGCCCATCAGTGCCTCCTTATCAGTGCCCATCAATGCAGCCTATCGGTGCCCATCAGTGCAGCCTATCAGACACCTAATTGTGTTTTAAATAAATATATAGCTATATCAATTGGTATTGTTATATCTGTCTGTAATTCACCTTTAAATCTAAAGCCAGAACATAAATAATAACGTTATAGCACACTGTAATAAACAGCAGTAGGGAATGGATGTCTTCTGAAGAAGACAACATGTATATCATCACATAGTAGTTGCTAGTTTAGCGATATGGAAACTGCCACTGTTGATGACATGTTTTAAAGGTATATTCTGGGGAGCTGCCATCCCTATGTTTTCTCCACTTTTTGGTGGGTCTCCAACTTGTAATAAACATGTGCATATTAGGTGTGGAGATCCAGGTCTGAGATAGTAGTGAGCAGTGCTGGGACAAGGCCATCTGGTTCCCAGGGCGAAGATGGCAAACTGCACCCCCCCCCCCCCCCCCCGTTCGGGTATAAAGAAAGAGTGAGTGTCCTTTCAAAACCAGAAAACACTTAAAACAATACAACAATACAATACGGTAGCTGCAGCCCCGTCGCAGTATATGTACTGTGGCAGGTCAGCAAATGGTTAAATTGTAAGTTCACTTTACAGAAAATCTGTAAGGTGAACTTACATTGGACCCCCTCCCCATCCCCCCCAGTCCTGCTAACCTGGAGTCCAGCGATCCCCCGCACTGACCCCTTTACATTACACAGTCCCCTGCACCTCTGAACCCCTTTACATTACACAGCCCCCTGCTCCACTTTACATTACACAGCACCCTGCATCTCTGGGCCCCTTTGAATTACACAGCCCCCTACACCTCTGGGCCCCTTTACATTGCACAGCCCCCTGCGCCTCTGTGCCACTTTACATTACACAGCCCCCTGCACCCCTTTACATTACACAGCACCCTGCACCTCTGGACCCCTTTACATTACACAACACCCTGCACCTCTGGATCCCTTTACATTACACAGCCTCCTGCACCCCTTTACATTACACAGCACCTCTGGGCCAGCTTTACATTACACAGCCCCCTGCGCCTCTGGGCCTCTTTACATTACACAGCACCCTGCACCTCTGAACCCCTTTACATTGCACAGCCCCCTGCGCCTCTGGGCCCCTTTACATTACACAGCCCCTGCACTTCTGGGCCCCTTTACATTACACAGCACCCTGCACCTCTGGACCCCTTTTCATCACAAAACACCCTGCACCTCTGGACCCCTTTACATTACACAGCCCCCTGCACCCCTTTACATTACACAACACCCTGCACCTCTGGACCCCTTTACATTACACAGGCCCCTGCACCCCTATACATTACACAGCACCCTGGACCTCTGGGCCCCTTTACATTACACAGCCCTCTGCACTCCTTTACATTACACAGCACCCTGCACCTCTAGACTCCTTCAGTGTAGCCCCCCCTTCAGTGTAGCCCCCCCGTTCAGTGCAGACACCCCCTTTTAGTGCAGACACCCCCCTTCAGTGTAGCCCCCGTTCAGTGCAGACACCCCCCTTCAGTGTAGCCCCCCTGTTCAGTGCAGACACCCCCCTTCAATGTAGCCCCCCGTTCAGTGCAGACACCCCCCTTCAGTGTAGCCCCCCATTCAGTGCAGACACCCCCCTTCGGTGCAGACAACTCACTTCAGTGTAGCCCCCCCATTCAGTGCAGACACCCCCTTTCAGTGTAGTCCCCCGTTCAGTGCAGACGCCCCCTTCAGTGTAGCCCCCATTCAGTGCAGACACCCCCCTTCAGTGTAGCCCCCATTTAGTGCAGACACCCCCCTTCAGTGCAGCCCCCTGTTCAGTGCAGATGCCCCCCTTCAGTTAAGCCCCCCGTTCAGTGCAGACGCCCCCCTTCAGTGTAGCCCCCATTCAGTACAGACACCCCCTTCAGTGTAGCCCCCCGTCCAGTGCAGATACCCCCCTTCAGTGCAGACACCCCCCTTCAGTGTAGCCCCCCATTCAGTGTAGACACCCCCTTCAGTGTAGCCCTCCATTCAGTGCAGTGTGAAGACCCCCCCAATTCAGTACCTCAGATCAGCGCGGCGGCACATGCTCAGCACATAAACAGAGAGGAGGGGGAGGCGGCTTCACTCTGCTCGGCTGTGCCTGTGTGACATCCAGAATTGCACAGACAGCCCGCAGCCACGAGAGGACAGGATGGTAGGTGCAGCGGTGTCACCCTGCACCCCCCCGCACACCCCCTCCCCCTTGCATCACAATGTAGATCGCCTCTTCCTACCTGTGCCTGTCATTGCACCGCTACCTAAATCCGCAGCACTGTCACCGCTTCAATCCCACAGGGGGGGCGGCCTGACACCCCCCCAGTGTGTGGTACCCGGGGCGGCCCGCCCCCCCCCCCACTTAATACGCCTCTGCACAGCTTTGCAAGCAGGCGCAGTGTGGTGTCACTTGTTGCCCACAAAGTTTAAAAACATACTGCCTGCCAGCACTGTGCCCCCTTCCTACAATAAATTGATCTGTCCAGGGCATCCGCCCCTTCCGCCCACCCCTTGTACCAGCCCTGGTAGTGAGAGCAACATGTCAGCAAGTACCAGAGCTTACATCTTTAAAAAAACAAGCTACCATTTGCATCTCCCATATTTCTATACTGACATGTCCCCTTTAGGTTACAATCTGGATAGTAATACTAAATCACAGGTTAAGAAGGATATACAAGGCATTGCAAAAAAGGTGTATCTAAGTCTACATCTACCTAAACAGAAAACATTTCTACATCATAAAAAATTGTTTATATCTTGTGTTTGTGGGAGCGGTGCCCTCTGTTCATGACCATTCCTGACATCACTGGCAGACTGTTATTTCAGTTTGGCATCAATTGTAGAGTTTACATCTGGACAGAATGGTGTGTGCATAAACAGATTTATTTACAGCTATTGCTATTGTGACACAAGGATGCTTGCTTGGTACAAAATACTGTACATGAGGTAAATCTAACAAATATCTCCCCAAATACATTTTCATCAGAATTACAAAGAACTATACTTTAGGAAAAAGAATTGGTTGTAAGTATTCAATAAATGATGTACAGTGGGGACAATAAATATTTGATCCCCTGCAGATTTTGTAAGTTTGCCCACTTACAAAGAAATGAAGGATCTATAATTTTTATCATGGGTGTATTTTAAATGATAGAGATGGAATATCAACCAAAAATCCAACAATTGCTATGAATTAAAGTTGCAGTTCAGTGAATAAAATAAGTACTTGATCCCCAAGCAAAACATGACTTGGTACTTGGTGGAGAAACCATTGTTGGCAAGCACAGAGGTAAGATGTTTCTTGTAGTTAGTGACCAGGTTTGCACAAATCTCAGGAGGGATTTTGGTTCACTCTTTACAGATCTTCTCTAAATCCTTAAGGTTTCTTGGCGGTCTCTTGGAAACTCAAAGTTTCAGCTCCTTCCATACATTTTCTATAGGATTAAGGTCTGGAGATTGGCTAGGCCACTCCATAACCTTAATGTGCTTCTTCTTGAGCCATTCCTTTTCTTGCCTTGGCAGTATGTTTTGGGTCATTGTCAAGCTGGAAGACCCATCCACTTTCAGTGTTCTGGCTGAGGGAAGAAGGTTCTCATCCTAGATTTTACAATACATGGCCCCATCCATTGGCCCCTCAATGCGGCAAAGTCGGCCTGGACCTTTAGCAGAAAAACAGTCCCAAAGCATAATGTTTCCACCTCCGTGCTTGACTGTAGGGATGGTGTTCTTAAGGTCAGCATTTTTCTTCCTCCAAGCACGGTGGGTTGAGTTAATGCCAAAGACATCAATTTTGGTCTCATCTGACCACGGCACTTTCTCCCAATCCTTTTCTGAATCATTTAGATGTTCATTGGCATGAACATTGGTATTGTAAAGTCTTGTATGAGAACCCTCTTCCCTCAGCCAGAACACTGGCAAGATGGGTCATGGATGGGTCTTCTAGCATGACAATGACCCAAACACACCACCAAGGCAACAACAGAGTGACTCCAGTAGAAGCACATTAAAGCCATGGAGTGGCCTAGCCATTCCCCAGACCTTAATCCTATAGAAAATTTATGGACGAGCTCAAACTTCGAGTTGCCAAGTGACAGCCAAGAAACCTTAAGGATTTAGAGAAGATCTGTAAAGAAGAGTGGACCAAAATCCCTCCTGAGATGTGTGCAAACCTTGTAACCAAGTACAAGAAACGTCTTACCTCTGTGCTTACCAACAAGGGTTTCTCCACCAAGTACTAAGTCGTGGGTATCAAATACTTATTTTTACTTATTGAACTGCAACTCAATTTAAAACATTTGTATTATGTGTTTTTTCTGGATTTTTAGTTGATATTCTGTTTCTATCATTTCAAATTCACCTATGATAAGAATTATAGACCCTTCGTTTCTTTGTAATTGGGCAAACTTAGAAAATCTGTAGGTGATCAAATAATTATTTCCCCCACTGTGTATTGGTAAGCATCTCATGGGTTCATATAAATTGTCCAGGAAAATTAGGATATTTTCCCCATTATTGCAAACTTACCATTATACCTGCTGGGCCATTCAATCCTGGAATTCCATTTTCCCCCTAGCAAAACAATTCAACATGGAAATTATGACACATGCTTTATAAATCTGGATATTGCCATGCTTTACATAGAGGTGGAAAAGTGGATGTCAAGAGATATTCAAAAATAGACAGGAGCACTCTTGCTTTTCATTTACTGACGTATACTGTATTTCACTATTTATTATAGAACCTAGTTTATGCACTGGATGGTAGTTTTGCATTAGAATTTACATTTGTTGTTTCTTGATGCCTGGATGACAATATTTCAAGTTTTTAACTGTTCATTATATGTCACATTGTCAAGAATGGAATAATGTGTATTCAATAAAGTATAATGTCAGATTCCAGAAACATAAAAATAACTATTATAACAGAGTTCTTCTTCTGTTTCAACAGTTATTTTAATGTATAATGGTGCTCCAGCATTCACCGCACAATTTTCAAATCATTTAAAAAATGTCACATGGAACACTATATTTTTAAGCCAAGGACAACTGAATCCTCAGAGCGGACCTTTCATCGTTTTTTTTTTTCTGCAACTTTTGTAAAGAAGTATTTGTCTTGCAGCTTCCCAACATGTGCATACAACTGGAGCCGCCGTCAGAGGTTGTCTTTAAGGCCTGTGTTGATGGGTCTTGGGCTTGTGTTGCTGGCATAAGTTTGACATCAGTGTGAGAAACCTTTTAGGATTCATTGATAGGTGCATTTGACTTGCTTCATGCAGATTTTGCATTCCCATAGACTTGTATGGGAATGCAAAACGTGTTCAAAGTGAAAAAAAAAGCACAATGAAACAGGCCAATAGCAACAAGAGAGAGGTACTGTATTGAGTCAGCTCCCTCTATTTCTTCTCCAAAAGTGACCTCTAAATGGAGTACAGGTTGACACAAGCCAATCCATAACGACAAGAGAGGGTTATTGTGTTGAGTTAGCACCCCATCTTTCTTTTCCAAAAAGTTACCTCGAAGTGGAGTACATAAGCAATACAGCTGTCTCTAACCACATGCCAATGAGCTGCAAGGCATTTTATGTCACACAAAGTTCACAGCAAGACAGTTACCCCCTGTCATAATTGCACTCTTGAACCCTGCACTCTGTACATTGTGTATTCCTGAACCCTGCACTCTGTACATAATGCACTCCTGAACTGTCAGGGCTGGGCTTAGCCCTTCCTTCTCTGAGCTGGCCGCTCAGCTGTCAGCTAATTGCCAGCTCCCATCTCTCTCCATAGTTACTCAGCTGTTGATGATATCCTGCTTGTCAGTCCTGCCTACTTAAGCCAGTCCAGAGGAGCTCTGCCTTCGCCTTGGTCAACATCACAGAAATTATCTCCTGCGATCCTGTTCAAGACTTGCTTTGCTGACATCCCTTCTGGCTCCAGATCCTGCTTGCTGTTCCACTATATTGATCCCTGACTTCTGGCTTGGCTGACAATCCGTTCCGGTTACTGAACTTTGGCTATGTTTTGACTACGTTTGTTCTTTTTACTTTTATTATTAAACAAGTGTAAATTTAACTGTACTTCTGTCTCAGCCTGATTTCATGGTTTCTGACAGTAGGCGAAGGCCATGAATTCAGAAGATGCAGTCAATCCACTTGTTGATAATATTTTTTACAGATTGCATGAACTGGATCACCACATGGATCAGTTCACCATGGCGTTACAAATGCTCCTGAGTCACACGGCTCACCTGGAATCTCCAACTGTGGCCGCTAGGGCTGGGGAAAAAATCGATTTGAATCTTGAATCAAAATTTAAGCAAATCGATTTTTTTAGATTTTTCTTTTTCACCAGGACTGGCGCTGACACCGCGCTGGTCCTGAGGAGATGTGGGCAGGAGTTTTTAGGTGAGGCCGCGGCTTCGGCCTAGTTCGCGAGGCTGGACGCTGTGGACTAGGCCGAAGCCGCGACCTCGCTTAAAAACTCCTGCCCTCAGCTCCTCAGGACCGGCGCGGTGTCAAAAAAAAAAAAACTTGATTCAAATCGTGAATCGAGTTTTTTTTTAAAAAATCGCTGATTTTTTTTTTAGAAAATCGCCCAGCTCTAGTGGCCATCCCGGTACAACCTATGGTGCAGGCCAACCCTGCTGCTGCTCCAGTCTCTGTGCAAGCACCTGCCTCAAGTATTACCAATACAAGAGGTATGTCTGGTTTTACTCCGCCTCCCCAGCGATTTGGGGGCGATCCAGTCCAATGCAGAGGGTTTTTCAACCAGGTTGAGATATACTTTGAGATGCTGCCCCAGGCGTTTCTCACGGACAGAAGTAAAGTAGGTTTTATGATATCTTTGCTTTATGAGAGAGCCTTGGCCTGGGCAAACCCTCTATAGGAGACACAAAAACCTGTTGTCTTGAGCTACCCTAAGTTTGTGGCTTCGTTTAAAAAGGTATTTGACGTTCCCGCACGCTCCGCTTCTGCTGCCAAGTGCCTCATGTCCATCAAACAGAGTACGAGAACTGTTGCCGACTACACCATTGAATTCCGTACTCTGGCAGCAGAGGTTGCTTGGAACAATGAGGCCCTCGTGGCTGCTTTTCTCATGGTCTCTCGGATTCCATCAAGGATGAGATAGCAGCCCGAGATATACCCACTGAGCTGGAGAAGTTGATCATGTTTGTCATCCTCATTGACTCCAGACTCAGAGAAATACTCTCTTTTAAGGAGTGCTTGTGGAAGCCTCCTGTACATTTGCCTCCAAGCTTTGCAGTCCCACCCGTGCCTCCCTCACCTCCCATGCCTCCTGGTACCGAGTCGGTCAGTGAAGATGAACCCATGCACATGGTATTTACGCGTCTCTCTGCGGATGAGAGAACCTTTAGGAGGAGGGAGAGATTGTGCCTTTATTGTGGCCAGGCAGGTCACTTTTTGAAGTCTTGTCCTACCCACCCAGGGAACGCCCGAACCTCGAGGTCCTGTCACAAAGAGACCTTAGGTGGCGTTATTTCATCCCCAGTTATTAAGAAGATTAAGCCCCTGGTTTCAGTTACACTTTCTTGGGCTGAGTCGTCCGTCGAGATACAGGCTCTAATCGACTCTGGGGCTGCAGGCCTCTTTATTGATGCTACCTTTGTATCAAAGCACTCGATTCAGCTGCTGCAGCGTGAAACTCCACTTGCCATTGAGGCTCTTGAGGGGAGACCTCTACAGCCTGCCCATGTGACTCATGAGACGGTTCCGTTGTCCATGGTCGTAGGGGCTCTTCACCATGAGATAATCCAATTCCAAGTTATTTCCTCACCTAAGTTTCCGCTGGTTATTGGTTATCCTTGGTTACAGAAGCACAACCCCTCTTTTGATTGGCTCCGTGCTGAGGTTCTCTCCTGGTCACCACAATGCAGTGAGACATGCTTCCAGAAGGTAGCCAAGGTTCTGTGCACCTCTTCACTCAAAGGTCAAGCCGGTAGTTTGCCTCCACACTGGCCATATGATTGCACAATTGACCTTCAACCGGGTCCCAAACCCCCTCGTGGCCGGGTTTACCCTTTGTCGGTCTTTGAGGATAAGGCCATGGAGGAGTATGTTGCAGACGCATTTTCTCGAGGTTTCATCCGCAAATCCTTGTCTCCTGCTGGTGCTGGTTTAACTCCGTTGATTACGGAGTTATTTGACCGCCTCAAGGGAGCAACGGTTTTTCACAATGCTTGATTTGAGAGAGGCATACAATCTTGTGAGGATTAAGGAGGGCGACTAGTGGAAAACTGCGTTTAATACCAGAACAGGCCATTATGAGTGCCTCGTAATGCCTTTTGGCCTTTGTAACAGCCCGGCAGTTTTCCAGGAATTTATTAACATTGTCCTCCGAGATTTGTTGCAGTTATGTGTGGTCGTTTATCTCGATGATATCCTCATATTTTCCAAGTCCCTGGAGAGCCACCACACAGATGTCTGTCATGTTTTCAGAAACTAAGAGAGAACAATCTCTTTTATTAACTGGAGAAGTGTGAGTTCCGTCATGAACAGATTAAATTCCTGGGCTATGTCATTTCAACTGCTGGTTTTTTGATGGACCCAGAGAAACTTTCAGCAGTCCTGCAGTGACCCGTGGGTTTACGTCCTCAGTGTTTCCTGGGCTTTGCCAACTATTATCGGAAGTTTATTCGTAAGTAGTGCACTCTTGAACTCTGCACTCCGTAAGTAGCCCACTCCTGGTATTTAATTCCCCTTTAAGACCCTCCCACTTTTAGTGCAATTTAGTGACACCCACTATTTGCTGCAATGTGCTCAACCACCCCACACGCACGTGTGTTTATGGTGCACACCCTAATGCAATGCTGCGCACACCTATGTTGTATGTACAATGTAAGATACATTTATTCAGAGGGATCCAATTAATATTGATATCTGTTTTCTTCTACCCCATCTGTTGGGAGGAGCTCTTTAAAAGCTGTGAAAGTCACTGGAACAGTAAGACTGATTTATCTTATTGAATAAGCCAAATGATAATCAGCTAGGTGTTCTATTGGTGTAAACGGTCAGAATGAGTGCAGACAATATGCTTCTCACTGTCATGCAGGAACATTGACAACAATAGAAGTGGTTCTAAGGATATTTCCCCTTGCATTTTACACACACACACACTACTTGTCATTTGTAATGTAGGGGGATTTATTTCAGACTATGGTTCCAGAGAACCATAGCAGCAGCATTAGAATTGTAGAATGGATTTTCCAGCATGCAGATGCCCTGTTTCTTTAATTAGCTTGCTGAATTTCCAGAAGTCTGAACAGAGTTTGATGCAGCCTTTTGCACAGAATGTGGCATCCCCATCATTGTCCTTATGGTTGCTGCACTGGAAGGTTCCTCAGGATATAATGTATTTACAACACTGCGACTAATCATATAATTATAGCAAAAGCAGATTCTCACATTTAGCATTGCTCATAAATATTTGTTTAAGTGCACTTTTGTGGTCTACTATAATATCTACATGGGTAAAGTATGTAAGGAACTGATCTGATAAGTTTTTGTTATTAACAAAACTGGGGATTCACGTTAAGAAAGAGCAGCATGTGTGAAACATGTTTGTCTGGCTCCATCTGGTGGTAAAGAACTATGCTTACACATATTGTGCTTATTGAAGAAAATGCCTATTTGAAGATGGGTTGAAATGCATTATTTTTAAGTGCCTGTTTTTAACCAAGAAACTAAAAATCTGGCAAGAGCATGATCATATATGTTACAGAAAGGCCCCATTTATATATCTTCACCTCAAAATGCCTGTAATTTTATTGTATTTCTAAGTATGAGATTTTAAAGCTGACCTCCAACTCAAAGGTTGTGTCATGCTGCCCTGCCCCCCCCCCCCCCTTATAATTTAATGTGTTTTAATGCACAGGGCTGCACAGGGCTGCACAGGGTGAAGGGTGCAGCCCTGTGCATTAAAACACATAAAAAAAATTTTGTGCATTTTATATGCTTTGTAAATGCAGCACCTTTCATCTTTCTGAAACTGCATCCTGCAACAACTAATATGAAAATGCTTTGATGAAAAACAGTAACCATGTTACATTTAATGTAAATGAGTACTCAATACACATATGCAGTAGAGCAGTTACTATGTGGTTAATTTATTTATGCAGCTCCCCCCCATCCCCACCTAAACACATATACCTGAGTCTTCTCTCAGTCCAACAATGTTCTGTCTGCAGCATCTCTTCTCCCCTCTTCCAGTATTCACAGGAGGTTCTGACGGCAATGGGAGCCATTGGCCCCTGCTGCTGTCATTCAAATCCTGTGAGGAGGGAGCAGGGGGCACTCGAAGAAAAGCAGGAGTGGAGAGCGCTGGAGGGGGATGCCAGAAGAGGAGGTAAAGGGGCTGCTCTGTGCAAAACTATTGCAAAGAGCAGGTAAATGTAGCATCTTTTTTATTTTAGGAAAAAAAAAAAAGTTCTACAACCGCTTTATCAACTTTGACCCTTAATAAGTATGCAGCAAGTCAGAGTGAAGTCAGACCTTCCAATCCGAATACTTGTTCTAAATGAGTGACTCAAAAATGATTGAAGCCACTGGACCAATATGCATCCCAGGCAGGTATCACTTTTACAATGACAGAGTGGCAATGGCAAGAACCATGTGGTCTAAGGTATTCTTTAAGACATTCATACAGAACAAATTAGGGCCAATTTAGTTTTGGGCACATAATGTGACTGCCGTGTTCCAATGTGTGTGTATATAGGGTGTAGTGAAAAATCAACAATTTATGAGCATCACATGTAAGCAAAAGATACTACAGTATGTGCATGCTGCTGGTACATGTTTTGGGAACAGATGTACTTTTCATTTCACTCAAAAGCTATAAACATAAAGAATAACTTACTCTGAGACCTGGGAAACCACGAGGACCTCGGGGACCAGGCTCACCCACAACTCCTTCACCCTGAAAAATCAAGTGTTATACAACTCAAACATGATTTATAATGGACCAAAATATGTTAAAGCAATATTAAACCGAAAAGCAAACATTTATTATATTGCAGGTTACCAATTTGTAGATTAAGTTACTGCATTTGTTTCCTTTTTAGACTTTCTTTCTTCTATTTTCATCTGTTGATCCAGCCAGTAAGTCAACAGAAAAGTTCTAGGGATGTTATAGGGATGACACAGTCCATTTAACACTGGCAGGGGTGCTTAAAATGAGCAGATTTTGTTTAAGTACCGTATATAAAACCTTTATCCCAAAAGGAAAAACGGTTTGCTATAACTAATTATAAAGTATTAGCTGGAATTCAGCCCTGTATTTGATACTGCTCTAAACAAAATCAAAAGAAAAGAGAAAGAAACGTCCAGGGATAAAAAAAGAAGGTATCAATATAGTAGAAGTCCTTCAAAATATACAGAGCATAAATAATGTCCAGACTTCCTGTGGGGATCCACCGAGCAAACGTGATTTTCACAGCAATATTATGTGACTGATAGAAGTGCCCTTCACCATATACTGAATGGCCTGTCACCTGATGACCAGGACCCTTGAATAAAGAGTCATGAAAGCATTCCCATAGGGATCATAAAGAATGAAGGTTCAGTCCAGTGACAGGAGACTCCTCCAGATAACCACGTAGCAGGGGATCAGCATAATTCATATAAATAGAAAGGGACAAAACATAGTGCTCTCCGAATGCCAAACTTTATTAAAAAGTAAAGAAAAACACTTACATATCAGGCACTTCACAAGTGCCAGGACGGTAACAGTGCATAAAAACACAGCAGAGTGTGTACAAGCGATGGAGCATGCGCAGTGGCCGCGGATGACGTCACGACGTCACGTTCTGGACGGGTTGCGTGCCAGTGGGCAGGGACTTCCTCAGCAGAACTTGATCTGCATTTGGAGAGCACTATGTTTTGTCCCTTTCTATTTATATGAATTATGCTGATCCCCTGCTACGTGGTTATCTGGAGGAGTCTCCTGTCACTGGACTGAACCTTCATTCTTTATGATCCCTATGGGAATGCTTTCATGACTCTTTATTCAAGGGTCCTGGTCATCAGGTGAGAGGCAATTCAGTATATGGTGAAGGGCACTTCTATCAGTCACATAATATTGCTGTGAAAATCACATTTGCTCGGTGGATCCCCACAGGAAGTCTGGACATTATTTATGCTCTGTATATTTTGAAGGACTTCTACTATATTGATACCTTCTTTTGTATCCCTGGACGTTTCTTTCTCTTTTCTTTTGATTTTGTTTAGCGCTGCACCTATTTTACTTATTTGTCTTGAGGGATTTGATTGTTTGACCCTGGTGTTCAGCTGCTTTTTGGTTTTTTGCATACATGCGCTGATATATTATTTATTGTATACTGTATTTGTTACTGTATTTAAATCTGTGAGGACTTCTATAACCTCCCCCCCCCCCCCCCCCCGACTAACAATGCTGCTGTTCAAATCTTCCCCCTGTGCCCATCCAGAGTGGTGTCTGTATAATACAGGAGGTGTGTTACTGGCCAGATCACCAGGTGAATACAAAGGAAAAAAGCCTAAAAAATCAATACTAATACAGCTACTATTTGTAATTATTGGTAAGCTGCAATATATTATATTTTACCGCTTTAAAGTTAAAATGGCGATTGTGAAATCATCCGCTCATCTTTCCTTAATGGCCAATCAAAGAAAGCCTTATACTCATTCATAACAAATGCAAAGCTTCCCTAGTTGAAAAACACTCATTCTGACTCATTTTGTTCAGGCAGCAGACAGGAAGTCACCTGTTCACTAAGCAATTTAGGAGCTGAATTGCTTAGTAATACAAATAGTTTGTTTGGGCCAGCTTGACCCAAAAGCTGGGTGTGACTGGATAATTCAGCTTCAGTTCTAACTTTCGATTTTGACTGGGATTCACTTTAATGGTATTTTACTTGGACTTCATTCAAGTCTGTCAATAATATAGCAATTATTAAATGTAGGAGAAAAAAATAATTTCAAAATGGTATTTAACACTTATAGGGAGAATACCAACATTCCAATAATTACAACACCAATATATCAACATGGGACTTTTTAGGCACAGTACATAATACTATTTTAGAAAATCCATAAGTGTATTTATCCTTCATAAAATACTTTTTTTAACAGATTTAAGTGGTCACAGCATGTTACACATTTAAACAAAAATATATTATTCCACCCCCTCTATCTCTTTATCCCTCCTGCATGGTATCATACACTTCAGATTTATAAAAGAATGTCCCAAGATTTTCCATGTACACAGTAGGGGAAAAAAGATGATTCTCAATGTGTTTCATGGAGTATGTTCCCAATTTCCTCAATAGAGCACCAGAGTATGCATCTATGAGCAATGAAACAGAATTACAATAGCGTTGAAATAATCAAATTAATTTTGAATAAGTTCAAATCACACTGCATCGCAAAGTGGAGGCACTTTTTTTTGGAACCGCACACAAACTCCATTGCGTGGTCATTTTGTACCATGAGAAGCGGTGTGGGCAAACTGAATTTCATTTGCTATCCTTTAGGGGTGTCTTTAACTTTTTATTGACACCTGCAGCGGATAGCAAACACAGTGCAAATGCAATGTGATGTGGGAAACGCGCAAGAATCGCTGCATTTCCTGCACCACATATGTGTAAACCTAGGCTAAATTAGTCAGTTCATTATAAATGGGCTGTCAAAGCACCTCAGCGGACCAATTAAAGGACATTCACATTTTAAAAATCTGTAAAAGTCAATTCACAAAGCACAGGATATCACTTCTTAAAAAAACTTTGTAACTGTAAGTTTGAGGTTTTAGCTGTTACATGCACATCCTAAGTAATATTTATGTTTATATAATAAACTCTTTTAGCAGAAAATGTTAAGAGATAAAATAAGGAGAGCAGTTAAAATAACGCAAATTTCTTGGTGAATAATCAAGCAGAATGGAGCTGTCATTTCTAAAGTAAGTTTGGTAATTATACAGGGAACCAGTTCATTTTTTTTTTCATTTGTTTTCCACATTAGATTATTATTGCTTTTAGAAGATTTATTTTCCTTAAATATTTTATGCAATACATACACGCTTACCTTCTCACCCTTTATACCTGGTGGCCCTTGCAGTCCCTGAAAACATAAATATATATGATATAAGATTAATTTTACATCCCCTTTGATCCCCACATTTTTTCCATTTTTAAAAACTATTTTCCAAAAACAAATTTTGGACTTTTTGGGTGATATAAAACAATCATATTGCATATAGACCAATAATTCTTGTTTTTGTTTTGTTACTGTGATTTAGCTGTATCTTAATGAACAACTAGCAAGATAAGAAACATGAAAGAACTGGAGAATATTTTCAGTGAATGAAATACTATACCAAACATGCAGGTCCAAGAACATTTTGGCAACAGTGTGCGTGATACACACACAGATATATTTTGGGCAGGGAGACTAAAATTAAAAAAGAAATACTTAAAAAATACTGTAGAAAGTATGTTACTTATGGGAATAATATTTCTGGTGACAAAAGAAATCTATATGGCTGAAAAGGAGAGTTTAACAGATGGTTTGGCACAAAGGAAAAGCACTAAAATTCCTCCGCTGAGAGTAGAGATGCTGTATTACTGAATTATCAGGAAAATAAAAAATATACAACAAATTCAAGTTAGCAAAAATTAAGCTGAAAAACAATTAGATAATAAAATTAAATTGAATTGTTAATGGTGGGGGGGATCCCATGCTCTTTTTTTCAATTATCTGTATCTATATTGCTGAGACCCGACTATTCATTACAGCAACGATCATTTTTAAATGACAATTTTTCCTTTAGAAATGTCATTTTGCTGTGGTACTGTTCTAAACACGGGAAAAATGCACCACTTTACAGGCATACTATAGACACCCCCCAGGCACGATATTTAAATGAATATTTCATTTTTATTGTTCACTTTATCCCTAGTGAGCAACTATATTAATTAAAGGGCTTAAAAATCATATGTACTGTGTAAGATTACAAAAGCTGTGTATGTTAAGTTTGAAAAAGATATCTTAATGACATCAACATTAACATGCAAAGTATATAGTATCTAAGGCCAATGTAAACATTTGGCAAATGTTTTATTGCTAGGATAAAGACAATAGCACATCAGTTGGATATGTAGTAAAAAAGGTTTTGCCTGGTATAAACAACTCCTATTTTTTTTTTTTTTTTAATTCTGTACCTCTTTGCCAGCAAGTCCAGGAGTTCCCTGAGTTCCAGGGGTGCCATTTTTCCCCCTTTTTCCTCTTTCTCCCTAAAAAAAAACCCAAACAAAAAAACAAAGTAATAATAGTTATAATAATTATACATGCAGGATTGCGGGCCACATCATGAACACATTGTACACCACAGTGTTGAGCTTTATACAAATCAAAAAGTGACAGTAGCCTCACAACAGCACAAAACTTTACAGATCCAGTGTGAACAATTAACAGCAGTGTTGTAGGTACAGTGTGATGATGTATTATCAGCACCAGACTTCACTAAAAAGGTAAATGTCAAATGCGTGGGGCGGCACAGTGGTGTAGTGGAAAGCACTTTCATATAGCAGTAAGAAGGGTCGCTGGTTTGAATCCCAACCACTACCTGCCTGGAGTTTGCATGTTCTCCCTGTGCCTGTGTGGGTTTCCTCCCACACTCCAAAGACATGCTGGTAGGTTAATTGGATCCTGTCTAAATTGTCCCTAGTATATGAATGTGAGTTAGGGACCTTAGAGTGTAAGTTCCTTGAGGGTAGGGACTGATGTGAATGTACAATGCATATGTAAAGTGCTGCGTATATTGACAGCGCTATATAAGTACCTGAAATAAATAAAATATGCAAAATGTTTTACATTATTGTTGTTTTACATTATCCTTTATAGAAGAACTTCATCCATGTTAAACCTACTTAAATCTGTATAATAAAGATAAATTCCAGGTGTGATATATTTGTACATATTATTCTAGCATGGACCAATGTAAGTATGTATATACCATACCTAGCCGATGCCCCTGGAAGTTGGAAACAGCTGAAGTAGACACTGCTACTCCAGTGATCTCCACTTGCTTCCGTTTCCCATAGATTGTGAGGAGGCGGAGAGTGGAATGTCATCACCCCTCCTCTCCATCTCATCCAATCAGAGAATACTTTGCGGTTATTCAGAAAGTGCATTCTCTGAATGGCTCCTGTTCCAAGCGGTCGACCTTATATGTTTGGAATGCAGCAGGCCAGCCTCTCAGCACAGAAGGCAGACGTGGAAGTGGAGATCACTGGAGTAGCAGTATCTACTTCAGTAATTTCCAACTTCTAGGGCTATTGATAAGGTATGTTATATACATAGCTACATTGGTCCAAGCTGGACTAATGTAGCTATGGATACAATATCCATACCTGTAATTCCCTCTTAAATTTGTTTATAGCTATACATAACAAAAATAATATGAGCACCACAAATAGGAAAAAGTCCTTAAAAAGGAAACGTAAATGGAACAAAAACCAGCTAAAAACCTTATAAAGTAGTATGCATTAAAGAGCTGATTTACTAAAACTGGAGAGTGCAAAGTCAGGTGCAGATGTGCATGGTAGATCTGCTTCTAGCTTAAGCTTTGACAAAAAAAATGAAAGCTGTTTGGTTTCTATGCAGAGCTGCACCAAATTCTGCATTCCCCAGTTTTAGTAAAACAACCCCATTGTGTTACAGTACAGCAGCTGGGCTTATCTCTTTAAAAACTGGATCAAAGAAAAACACAATTAGGGATCTATGTGTTATGTTTTACACAAGAATCACACAAATTTCACCCAGGAGTAACACATTTTTTCGATAGTGAAAAGTTGTGTGAACCTTGTGTGAAACAATTCATTAATAGAATCCCTAAGTCCAAAGCAGCATGGTAGCCAAAATATGTGTTTTAAACTTAATAAAGTACAGGTCACAGACTGAAAGACAACATTTGACTCTATGTTATGACCAACAACTCTATCTTTCTTTTGCTCCATCTTTATAATGTATTCCTCTTTTCTTTAACAACTTTACACCACAATTTATTTTTACTAACAGGAGGTCCAGGAGGCCCACGCATTCCTGGTTCTCCTCTTTCACCCATAGATCCAGAAATACCAGGATTTCCTTGAATGCCTTGGATACCTTGTACTCCCTGAGGCCCTTGTTCTCCTGGTTCACCCTGCGGGGTAAAATATATTACTGGTTTATATCCTGCACTAAGAACACAGCAGTAGTAAAAAGTACATAATTGGCAAACGCTACAAAATATCCCCGACTACAAAGATGATTTTTATGTCATCAGCTATATGAGACATTACCTTAATACCAGGAGGTCCAGCTTGTCCCACTGGTCCTCTGTGGCCAACACCTGGTTCACCCTATAAAGATACAATAAACTGAGTCAGGGTAGATTTCTTTTTTGCTTCATTCTTTGGTACATTTTTCTCAGCCCAGCACTAAAGAACTAATTCGTTACACATTTCATCTTTCATGACGTCATTAGGAGCGAAGATCCTGGATCAGACGTTTATGAAATGAGGATGTTTCCTCTTCTTTCTGCAGTTTACATACTGTCATGAAGTTCTCTGGATGAGAAGGGATGCTGATATTGCACAAACAAATCAAAAAAGTTCAACCCACTTATTTATTTAAAGGGCGATAGGGATTGAATGAGTTCTTACTGCAATGGAAATCTGGTGTTTGGGACCACACTGAAGAACAAACACAGAGATTGTTGCATATGCAACTGAGTATAAACTTAAGCTGGTTTTTGCACATACATTTACTGCTAGATTTGGGAATTGCACAAGTCACTTTACAAGGATTTTTTTGCACAGAAGAAATAGATAATACTTATCAACATTGATGTTCACCACTTAGCTTGGTATTATTATTGTGTTTTTTTTAAATTAATTTAATATATTGTTTTAATCATTTTCATTCATATTTAGTTTGAAGGGAAAGTATAATAAATTGTGGGTGATTATGCATCGCTTGTAATGTTTAAATCTTGAATAAAAAATGTTTTCTTGTAAAAAAAAAAATCGTGGGTGATTAATAGGCACTAAGTAATATCAATTTATTCACTTTTTGATTGAAAAAGTGCTGAAAATCAAAGTGGTTATAAAGCTTCATTTTTAAATAACAAACAGGTTTATACTTGCCTGCTCTGTGCAAAAGAATTGCACAGAGCAGCCCTGAACCTTCTCGGGTCCCCTGTTGGCCCTCCTGGCTCCTTCCCTCCAGCCAATGGCTCCCACTGCCTCAGCAGCAGAGAAGAGCTGCAGATACGCGCAGCTCTGGATCGAATGAGGGCTCAGGTAAGTAAAAAGAGGGAGGGGAGAATGCTCATGCTTAAATATTTTTTACTTTAACCACTACAGCTCTGGAAGGATTTACCCCTTTCCTGAAAAGGCCATTTTTCGCGATACAGCACTGCGTTACTTTAACTGACAACTGCACGGTCGTGCAACGTTTTGCGGTTTTTATTTTTTTCACTATAAACATAAAAAGACCGACAATTTTGAAAAAAAAAAAAAAAAAAAACAATATTTTTTACCTTCTGCTATAAAACATACCCAATAAAGAAATTAAAAAAATCAAATTTCTTCATAAAATTAAAAAAATTAACATAAAATTAGAATTATTCTGCTACATATTTCTGGTAAAAAAAACACAATAAGCGTATAGTGATTGGTTAGTTCAAAAGTTATAGCATCTACAAAATAGGGGAAATATTTATGGCATTATTATTATTTTTTTTTTTTTTTACAAGTAATGGCGGTGATCAGTGATTTTTAGTGGGACTGCGACATTGCAGAGGACAGATCGGACACCTAGCTGACATTTTTGACACTTTTTTGGGGAACCAGTGACATTATTACAGTGATCAGTGCTAAAAATATGCACTGACATTATACTAATGACACTGACAGGGAAGGGGTTAACATCAGGGGGTGATCAAGGGGTTAAATGTGTTCCCTCTGTGTGTTTCTAACTGTGTGGGGGGATGGGCTGCTGGTGACAACACACAGATCCATCTTCCTGCAAAGCTAAAGGCAGGATCTCTGTGTGATCCCCTGTCAGAACAGAGATCTGATCTCTACTATGGCAGATCCCTGTTCTGTCACTGTGGGGAATGATCGAGGGCGGCCTGCAGGAAACAAGTCCGCCAGGCCCACTGATTGGCTCCCCCGCTGTGCAATGGGCCCACAGAACCTTGTGCACGAACCGACGTACACCTATGGTGATTTGTGCAACCAAGCCAACCTGCCGCACTATAACGGCTAGTCGACAAGAGGTTAATGCAAGGAATGCATTAGGGTAATACATTTTTTGGCTTTAGAAACACTTTAAAGAGATTACACATAACAAGGGGACCCCCAGATCCCGCCCCCCGTGTGAATTGGTAATGGGGTACAAATGTACCCCTACCATTTCACAAAAAAAGATGGTTTTTAAAAAAGTCCTTTATTAATTTCTTCTTCTTCTTCCACCTTCTTTCTTCTGGTCTTCCTTCGGTGTTCTTCTTCTTCCTCCATCTTCTTCTTCTCCATCTGCTTCTTCCTCTGCTTTTCTCATACCGCATCTTCCTCCGGCTTCTTCTCCACTCCATCCGCACGATCCGCCTCAGTGGGAGTCTTCCACCGTGTGACGCTTTGGTTCTTCTGACACTCCTTATATAATGGAGGGCGGGGCCACCTGGTGACCCCGCCCTCCTCTGACGCACGGGGACCTCCCTGTGGCTTTCCCCGTGTTGTCAGAGGGGGGCAGGGTCACCCATTTTAACCTTTTTGACACTTTTTTTGTGAAATGGTAGGGGTACATTTGTACCTCATTACCAATTCACACAGGGGGGGCTGGGATCTGGGGGTCCCCTTGTTAAAGGGGGCTTCCAGATTCTGAGAACTGCCAATGTTCGAGTCGAACTCATGTTCGACCCGAACATAAAGCCCATCCCTACTCCTGGGTATAGCCGCAGGTCCATAGACTGATGTTAGGTTGCATGTTTTTGTAGGGTTTTTTGAAAGCGCACCAAAGATGCAGCATGCCGGACTTTTGGTGCGCTTTCAGAAAATGTGGCAAAAATTTGCAAACTAATAGTAGTCTATGGGACTGCGGCTATAACCAGGAGTAACATGCAGGAAAACTGCGAGTACCCCACCGCTGCAGCCGAACCACAGCATACCAGTGTGCACACTTGCAGCAGGCACTGTCACTCCACTGAAAAATTATCCATGCTCAGGTCACTTTTCAGAGGCATTTGACCTGCAGTGAGGAGGTGATATCACATTTCCTCACTGCCCGTTTTAAAATCCTAAATGCCAAACCCTCAAGGTAATGGCATAGTTCACTTCCAATTCCACCTAATTTCCATAACAATCCTTCGGTATTCGGTGCTCTTACCTTATTTTCTACACATCTAATACCTAAAGAGAGCAACTAAAATGAAGTGGAGTTCAAAGTGAATTTCCAAATCTACACAGAGCACTTTACAGAACAGCTACCCTACTACCCATCTACACTACCCTGCGCTGCACTGTGGCACGCTAGACAGAAGAGAGCCCAATGGGTTGGGGAGAGAGATGTTTTACAGCACCAGTTGACACCAAACCTAATGACACCACTGATTACAGGCCTCCTGATGAGAGTTCTGACTCATGACCATCCACAGCAGAGCACTGTGAGTGTGTGCATTACAGGCCTCCCCTCAGACAACCGTCCAGATCACTGTGTGCATTACAGGCCTCCTCTTACCACCAGCATCCAGATCACTGTGCATTACAGGCCTCCCCTCAGACTACAGTCCAGAGCACTGTGTGCATTACAGGCCTCCCCTCAAACCACCATCCAAGAACACTGTGCCGCATTACAAGCCTCCTCAGACCACTGTCCAGAGCACTATGCAGCATTACAGCCCTCCTTAGACCATCGTCCAGAGCAGTGGGCATTACAGGCCTCCTCAGATCATCCAGAGTGGCTAAATCCGTATCTGTGAGTTTGTTCAAACATTAATACCATAAATAATAACATATTCAAATTTTTTACTCCAGGATTATATAATAAGTTTGGAAAATCTAGAGAAATGTAAAAAATAATGCATTACAATTCAACTAAACCCATTCGATTCTAGTCGACTAAAATGTACTACAAATTTAGTCGACTAAACATGGCTAAAACTAAAACAATTGCAGATGACTAAAATGGGACTAAAACAAAAATGCCATTTTAGTCAAAAGACTAAGACTAAAACTAAATTGAAATTTGCTGCCAAATTGAACACTGACTATTACAAGCACTACAGCACAGGTCAATGATGCTTAAATATGGTGTTCCCTGAGTCATAGACCATTTCCAGAGCTGGATGCATGTGGACAGAATTATTACTCCACAGCTGGGTAAGACAAGGTTGCAGCCATTCAGTTCTGTGAATGAATGAACTACAAGTCCTGTCTGCCACCACAACAGACAGCTTGAACTGTGAGGGCGCTGGTGAGCGCCCTCATATTTAATTGATTCTTCCTGCTCTTCTGTAACTGCCTGCCTGTATGGGAGGTACAGGCAGACAGCTTTACTGAGAGTCTGCAGTAGCCTGAAAACGCTCTGCAGGCTCCTAAGGAAAAAAAATTGCACAATTTTTTTACCTGCATAAAAATGTGTTTTTTTTGGGGTTTTTTTGTTTTTTTACAAAAGTGAACTTAGCCTTTAAAATAGATTGGTTACCTTTTGCCCATTTTCACCAATTTCTCCTTTTTCTCCCTGAAGAAAAAATATTAAATCACTGTATTTAAAAACAATATTACAAAATGAAAATATATTTTGAATTATACTATTTTATGATATGAAAAGTACTGGTTGCTTCACAGCATGAGGGATTTTTTACAGCCATTATAAGTTTTTATTAAGACAATGCTCAAAGATTTTCTGGATTGTTAAGATGTTTACTTAGCCAAACTCAAATGGGGCATAAAGGGGTTTTAAAAGCAAAAAATTAATGTAATCTTTCAATGATATAAGATTTTTTTTTTTTTTCACGGTCTTCTGATGTTATTACAACTGCTACACATAACATTCCTATTTACTTTTTTCATTCTTAAATTGTACTGGAAGAAGTTTAATGAAATACAAGCAGGACTAATTAGGACAGACCTGTATCTCTTCAGAAGCAGAAGGTGAGAGCTTTGAAATGATAAACTTACCTTCTGCCCATGAATTCCAGGATCTCCAGGTTCCCCTGGTTCACCCTGCCAGAGAAAACACAAGAAGACTATAATATACATAACAGTTGTTTTATATTTTACCAAGTACAAGCAGAGCCTTGCTTGGCTTTTCTACTTTACGTATGGGAATGGTGCGCTTAAGTTTTTTTTCCCCTTGCTGGCTATGTAAGACTGGCTAAATATTACCTGGATTCCTTATCCAACTATAAATGATTCAGCAGTGTATGATTATATCATAACCAATAAAACATATGGGGTCGTTCATAGATCTTGGATTGCTTTTTTTCCTTATACTTTGTGGATGTTGAATGTAAGCTCCCAACAATCAGAAGAATCTAGAGTTTGATTACCATTTTGAAGTGGACAGAGCCTTCAGATGTCTATCACTTCTGCCCGACTATGGTCAGACTTAATCTTTTGTAGCCTAAAGGTTGTCAAATGTGTCAAGCTAAAAATATAAGAATTGTTTACGGGCCAGACTTAAGCCTCGTACACACGATCAGATTGTTGGCCAACAAAGTGTCAGACTTTTATCCGAAGGGCGTGTGCCAGGAACTTGTCTTGCATACAAACGGTACACAATTGTCAGCCAACAAGCACGAACATAGTGACGAACTACGAAGAATTTCAGCTCGACGCCACCCTTTGGGCACCTTCTGCTAATGTCGTGTTTGGTGAGCATTGATTCTGAGCATGCGTGCTTGTACTTTTAACTTTTGTGTGACGGACTTGTGTACAGACTATAGGAAATTCTGACAACAAACCGTTGTCCGCCGAAAATTTACTAGCCTGCCATCCAACATTTGTTGGCAGAAAGTTGGACAACAATTGTCTGATGGAGCGTGCAAAATTATTTAGAAAACCTCTAGTTGGCTTCATATGGAAATTTATACCACATATTTTCAGACATATACGTGCCAATTGAGGACAACTTGCTTAGTCCTTTTCATTATGAATAGTTATGAATTTTGTATAACCAGGTAACTAAGACTTTTTGCTTATACATTTTATTCTGAAACTTAAAATGGTTTAAAACCACAGAAATGAAAAATGAACAAAGCACATTCCACTATAGCGTGTACTAGCCTGTAACCAAACCACAGTCTGGTTCCTCTCTGATGCCTCAACTATCTACATGTGTCACTGATAGAACTTTAAGCCAACACAACAGCCTGCAGAGAGATAGTCATCCCCCTCCAACACACAGCTGGTGACTCAAAGCTTCAGTTCTGTGTTGGCAATATCCTTTGATCTGTGTTGTTTTATCTCTGCAAAAGAAATTTATACAGATAAATAGGTACAACTTATTTAGGAGAATTTTTTCATCTCTGTGTATCACCTGAGGCTAGTTACTTCACTGAGTATAGGTAAGGGTTTACAACCACTTGAAAGTTAATGTCATAATGTGCTACTTTGCATTGCATACTGACACATTATGGAAGACTTACCTGAAAACAAAACTGTCCAGCGGCGCTCTGTCACTAACCGCTGACTGGGCTTTCATCTTCACCCGGTCTTCCTTCCAGGTTCGCGGGCAGCCGCTGTTTGACTGGCTGAGCTGCAATGACTTTACTTTCACATCATAGTCCATTAAGATCACAGTGCGCATGTCCCGGGGACATCACCGGCGCTGCTAAAGTAAATATCTCCTAAACTATGCACATTTAGAAGATATTTACTGTACCTACAGAGGCTTACCTGTAGGTATACATTTTTAAAAAGCCTTTACTACCACTTTAATCAAACTCTGGCAAATTTACTTTCAGATTTGGGTGGAGTGGGAGAAGTTATTGCTCCTGTATCCCAGTTCGGTGTTTGCCCCTTATTTTCTATCCTGTGTGAAATCAGGAGAACTTGCCTAACAGGAATAGTGATGAAAACTCGTTTAACCCTTTTTTCATGCTACTAAAAAGTGCTTTAATTGTTGGGTGTGTTCCTGTTTGAGAGATTCCTGTGGCCTTACAGGAAATAGGGGAATATATGCTCAGTTGGTGCACAGACAGCTATGTAAATATAAGGCACTATGTAATATTCCATTGCAAAAAAAAATATGCAAATACCTTTTGTGCTTTGTCTCTCTGGGGTCCTGAGCGCCTTTTTCCTTCCTGATTTGTAAAGAATACAGTCCTAATTAAAAATTAGATATTGTCCAGACATATAAGGTTCATCCATCTGCTTCAGTCATTAAAAGGAGGTGGTCATTTATTGACCATTATGCAGGGCACTCCTCCTCCCACAGAACAAGTGAGAGAGAGATTGTGATATCAACTTAACATGAGAAGCAAGAGGCTTATTCAGTCAACCATGTAACACTTTTAGCTAAAATAACACATTTTGGGTTGACTGCCCCTTTAAATGCTTTCCTTAGTTTTTAAAGTAAGATAAGCATTTTCAAACAAAAAACTATTTAAATTTTAACCACATGAGATTATTTTAGCTCTAGAATATTAGCTGACCTTATCTCTTTTGGAGGATTCCAAAGTTTGCTCTTCTTCCATTGAATATAGTTTCTAAAACAGATATAAAAATATTATCCAGAGAAAACAGTTTGTACTGGAGCTATCGGGACAATACTGGTATGAGAAATTTAAAAAGTATAAATTCTGCTGCTATGGGTAGTGGACAGGGATAGGTCTATTTAAAGCACATTCATTCAAAACACAGGAGAAAACCCAGTGCAGCAGATCAGGCTTGACAAAGGGGCACATTTTAAAAAGCCTTGCCAGGTAACCATAGACACCACCCCATCACCCAAAAGAATCTCAACTCACTAGCAACTGAGCACAGTATGGATGGTGTGAGCTATCAGTGGCGGTCAGTATCCTTTTTAGTGCTTTTGCACTCTCCCCAGCCAGTTTGGAAGCCATTTTTCCTGGTTCATCCAGCTCTGTCGCAGGCAATGGAAGGCTGTTGATTATTTCATGCAGGGTCCGGAGCAAACTTCCTGTGTCTTGCCTGTGATTGTAAGAATTTGACAGCTCTATGCAAGTGTATAGGACACTTATCTGCTGGGCTGGGCTTTCTCTTGTGTTTTGAATAAAAATGTAATCTGTGTGAGTTACATTAGTTTTCATTTGGCCTTCTTTCTTGAATTTGCATAATACTGTTCTGTTACATACCTTTTTTCTCTTTCCTCCCTGTGTCCCTGGGTAAGGCTTTTGGAAACATAAATAGACAATGTCAGTTCAAAAGCATTAATAACTGAAATTCTATTTTTTTAAATTCTCATTATCCCCTGCACACCCCTTAAAATGTTAAAACAAACCATTGGTAAGAATGCCTACACCGGCTTTAGGAGACCCAGAGAAAGTGCAGAACAAGAGAATAACCCATACAGTCTCTCCAGTTTCCAACTAAAATATCTGCTTTGTTTTATGCAATGAGAGTGAATGGAAAACCAATGAGCTCACCATGTTTCAGAAAAAGACACTACCTACATATGACTAAATGTTTGTGGAGATCTTGCCATTACACCTATATGAGTTTGTGGGACATAATATTCCAGAACTATGGGCATTAATAAAGGGCTGCGCCTCCTCCTTTCCTTTGCAGCTATAACAGCTGCTACATAAAAGCTTGCTACCCATGTGTACTGGCTCTAAAGCATATTGGCAGAATTAAAGTTGACCTAAACATTTTTCCTTGCAATGGGGCCGCATCTGTACTGCAAATGTTAACTGCTCGGTTTATGTTTATGGAATTTGGAAAAGCAGATTTACTTACCCGATCCTCTGCTTCTGTATACTCATCTGCCCTGCCAGACCAGTCTCTTAAGCATCTTCTCTCACAGGTCTAAGGACTTCCTAGAGACAAGCCCTGCACTGGAAGTGAGGATGCCGAGGAACAGTCAAGCATCGGGTCATGGGGGAGCAGTGTATGCCAGGGGAGTGAGGGAATGGGTAAATAAAACTGCTTACACTGTCCTCCTAAACTAAAAAAGCAGTTATCCCCTGCAGTATGTGGGCGAAGCCCCACTGCAAGGGAGAATTTATAGGTTTCCTAGAGTTAGGATTTAAAAGCTACAAATAAAACCTACAGATTTAAAGAAAACAAACAATGACAAGTACAGCTCAAAGTTTCCCATTTGAAATGAGTGTCAAATCATATTGTAGCTCATAAAACCTACTTTACATAGATAAACTGGATATACGTAACTTCTGTTTGCTAAATAATTTGATCAGTAGTCAATGCATACTGATATACTCAAGGGAAATCTGAATTTTTAAAAATGTTTCTTAATCGCACACTACTGACAGTTAGATGATAACCAATAATACATTGTAATGCTCCATGGCAGTTTATATCAGATGCTTCTGGTCCTTACCACACTCTCGTAATCCTCATCCACCATTCTTCTTACGCGAATGTTTTTCACATTGTATGTTGAATTAACGTGACTCTGCTTAAAAAGAAGAACCAAACCTAATGTTAAATCAATTAATCCAGACTAGACTATATTGGAGGATGCTTTTAAACTGCATGTAAAAATGCAGATTCTGGTGCAACAGAAAGTAGTATGGAAAGAGCTAAGATATATGTGAACTTTGAAATTCATTTATTTGAAATGCTTATACAGAGATGAATGAAGGTTTGTTTTAAAGTGTTTTTATTACTTGTTCAGTATATGTAAATATGCTCTGGGCACAGGTTCCTTTTAAGGTGAAAATCACTTTTGCACTTATTTTTTAAGCATCTACACATGTTTAAAGTATTCAAAGACGAGGCATGGCATTCTCTAAAGTTATATATATATAAATTATCTCGAATGTCAACTCACCCAAAACAAACCCCTACATTTGAATACCAATAACGTTAAGCCCTAAATTGGAGATAGGATTAATTGGAACAATATTCATCAAAGTATCTAACAGCAAATATATGTATTCAATCTGTAAACTTTATTTAAACACATAGAAATATTTTATCAATTTAGTTTTTTATGAAAAACACCAAAGTACTGTATAAAGACACTAACTGCTTTTTAAAACTATCTAAAATCCAAATAAACCTTGCCAGGCATGCCTCTGCATAAATATTTAATGTAAGTGGACAGTCCCAGTAGGGCAGTGGGCAGTAGCGGCAGGGAAGTGAACAGTCTCAGTAGGGAAATGAACAGTCAGTAGAGCAGTGTAGCCTTGTCAGTATGGCAGTGGACTTTGTCAGTAGGGCAGAGGAAAGGGTCAGTAGGGCAGTGGATGGTTTCAGTAGTTATTTTTTATTCTTTATATTCTTTGTTTTTACCATTTTTTTTTATTTATTTATTTATTTATTTATTTATTTATTTATTTATGATTTTTTTAAATTTTTTTTAGCAGCCTTGTTGAGAGGCTTTGGTGAAATATCCCATGATGTCTCACTTTTGAGATAGAGAAAGGAGTTTGAGGACACAGCCCTCAATCTCTATCTCTGCAGCTTTGGCTGCACAGAATGAATGAATAAGAAAAGCTCTGAACTTCCCGTTCATTCACAAACTGAAAGTGGTTCTTTGCCCTTTTGAAAAAGAATAAAAGTCGGCAGCTAAAAATACTGTAGCTGCTGACTTTTAATAAAAGGACATTGACCTGTCCAGGGGTCTAGCGCGTTGTCCTCACCCAAACCGGTCCTTCGCTGGTCTTCAGGTCCCCAGTGCTGGCATGTTTACTGTGGGCAGCCAGCTGTGATTCCTTGCAGCTTCACAGCTGGATGCCCACTGTGCATGTGAGAGGTGCACTACATTTTGTGAATGGTTCTGCCTCCTTCATAGACCTGTGACGTGTTCCAGAAGGTTGTAGGCACAGGGGGAACTGATGGTGGATCACTGCGGTGATCCAGCCAGAAGTGTGAGTGGGTATCTGTCAAAAGCAGGTGCCCACTCCCCCCAAAAAAAGTACCAAAAAGGAAGAGAGGGGAGGGTATAAAGCAGAACTTCACCTTTGGGGTGAAGTTCCTCTTAAAACATAGAAAACACAGTTTACTAAGCTTCAGTTATGAATGAACAGAGTAAGTGATGAGTACCAATCACTCATGGTGTTCATTCAGAAAAGGAAGGTTTCAGTGTCAGGGCTGGGCTCAGCTCTTCCTTCTCTGAGCTGGCCTCTCAGAGAAGGAAGTCGGCTGATTGCCAGCTCCTATCTTTCCACAGTGACTCATCTGTTGATGATATCCTGCTCATCAGTCCTGCCTACTTAAGCCGTCCAGCCCAGGTGATCTCTGCCTTTGCCTTGGTCATATCTCTAGAGACGCTCTCCTGTGTTCCTGTTAAAGACTTGCTTTGCTGAAATTCCTTCTGGCTCCAGATCCTGCTTGCTGTTCTACTACGCTCATCTCTGGCTCCCTGACGTTTTTGCTTGTCTGAATATCTGGTTCCTGAACTCTGGCTATGTTTTGACTGTTTACCTTTTTTATTATTATTAAACAAGTGAGCTTTAACTGTACTTCTGTCTCAGTTTGATTCATGGTTTCTGACAATCAGTAAATTACATATTTACCAACCCCTTACCTGCTCTCCATCATGATATGAACCCCCGCATCAGCTGGCAGGAGATGAGGGGAAGCCAGCAGCGCTGTGGGGAGTGGGGTGTGGGGACCAGCAGAGCACGTGGGGGGCCTGGGCAGCTGAAATGAGAGTAACCTGAACAGGAGGGGCAACGGGGGCTGCATATACAGGAACCGATCCTCTCCATTTACCTCCTGCAGCCACTGAATTCCAGCGGGAGGGAAAGAAGGTGAAGCAGGCTTTTAGCGGCTGCAAGGGTAAAATGGATTCTTGTATATGCCGCCCCAGCAGCCTCTCCTGTCCAGATGTAAAACAGAATGTGACACGGAGGCCAGACAGGCCCCCTGGAGCATGGGCAGGGTCCCCCTCTTACGACCCCTGATGCTACGCCTGTTGCTGGAGGGCATATAGTTAAACAATAGGTAGTCAGGAAAATCAGGAAAATGATCACAACTCACTGGACCATTTGAATATATCCACTGTAGGTATCAGCAACCCACAGACTAACTGATCCTTATTACTACCCCCATGCACAGCTCATTTTGGCCTTTAGGCTCCCGCTGTAGCACTGAAACTTGTGTCATAAGTAGCAAGGCATGCCACTCATTTAAATAAATCCCCTGTCAACATCAGTGGTCCACAGACAGGCCAATCCAAATTGATACCTCCATAACTACGCAAGCTGATGCCTGACTCCCATTGCATCACCAAGATTGTCTATATCACTTTTAGTATTGCATGCCTGAAGCAAGGAACAACAGATACCTAACACATTTCCTCCCCGTAGGGACTTCCTCAGAGGGGCGGTGGACTGAATCTAACCCCTAAGTAATGAATACCAATATATATCCATACAGTAGCTTCTGTCAGCTTATCGCTGCTGATGGAATGCTTATAGATACAGAGATGATTGAGGGCTTATTCTAAAGTGTTTCTGTTGCGTATTCAGAATATGTAAATAATTTAGTGTGCATGATCTGGGCACAGGTTCACTTTAAAGTGGTTCTAAAGGCTGAAGGTTTTTTTTTTACATTTATGCATTCTATGCATAAAGATAAAAAGCCTTCAGTATGTAGCTCCCCCTGCAGCCCCCCCCATACTCACCCAAGCCTGATCGCAATGCCAGGTCTCTGCCTCCACAGTCAGTGAAGTGGGAGTGGGGGTCGGGGCTGAGCCCCATTCTGTGAGTAGTCACTGTGTGTCACTAGGGAGCGAGCGCACATGAGTGCCCTCAGTGCTTGCTGTAGGGGGCACTTGTAGAAGAATAGGGGCCAGGAGCGCTGGCGGGGGACCCAAGAAGAGAAGATACTGGCTGTTCTGTGCAAAACCATTGCACAGAGCAGGTAAGTATGCCATGTTTGTTATTTTTTAAAAAAAATCACTTTTTTGCACTCACTTCTAAGCATCTATACATGCTGAAAGCCTTGTTTATTTAAAATATGTTTATATGGAGCTGTCTTTGTCCCACCCAAAGACATAACCTCTTCAGAGAAGCCTATCCCGCCTCCAACTAAAAGCAGTACTTTTATTTTCTCCATCAGCTCATCCCCCACATTTATTACCTTTTGTATTGTAAACTCTAATGAGCAGGTCCCTCTAATTCCTCCTGTATTGAATTGTATTTTAACTGTACTGTCTGCCCACATGTTGTAAAGCAATGCGCAAACTGTTAGTGCTATATACATCCTTTATAATAATAATAATAAGCAGCGCCCTCTTACAATTTTTAAGAATTCCTGGTAGCTACTGCAGCCATATGGAATTTATGTGAAGGGAGGAAGATATATACTAAAGTTATTTTTACTTTTTTACTTCAACTTTAACTGTCTTCTTTTGCACCAGAATTCCAGATATATTCTAATAAAAGTAAATATTAATGTGATGCTATACTTTCACACCAGCTTGAAGTGAGATTTTGTTCTCAAGAGTAGATGGCTGGAACTGAGGTATGAGCTAAGAAGATATTGAGGTTTATTTGCTAAAGGGGCAAGAGCTGTTTACTTTGCAAAGTGAGTGTACATTTAGCTTAGTAAATAAGGTACATTTGTTTTTACTCTAAATACCCAATGATATAGGAGGTAGAAGAAAACGAAATTAATTTTGCTTGTACATGAATGGATGGTCAAAGTGAATATCATACATTAAGCTCAGTGAACATACACTTTACAAAGTGAACATACGCTATTCCATTAGAAAATCAACTCTATTGTGTTACATAATGTGCCAATTTTTAGTAAACCAGTGACACCGATACTGTAAAGCAGCATATATCAAATCTGGGTGAGACCTAGAGTTGCTAACCTGGTTTGCATTTTAGTCCTCCCCAAACAAGAACCGCCCTGCTGTGAGATCCGTTTAGAAAATCAAGGGGCCAAGAAGTCAAGTGATATATGTTAAAAAAAAACAAAAAAAACCCCAGAAAGCCACAAGACTTATTTCTGAGACGCATCATACAGTGATTGTTGTGCTTCATTATAATTTATATGATAGCGCCCTTTAAGTATAAACCTAGTCTTCTGTGTTAATAACTATTATGCATTATGGTGATGACTCAGAAGGGTAATAGTTTTGCTCAGGAAAGTGATAAGAAGGGGTTTATTTTGTCTGTTTATACTGCCATCTGAACACTGACGAGTTTTTGTTAGCATTAATGAGTTCAACAATAAAATCCTTATGAGATCTTATATGATGAAGGTTAAGTCATTACTTTATATGCCTCTACAACAATCAGGTTTATGGGAGATGACACACCACTTAATTGATTTCCCATCTGCTGAGATACAGAAGCAATTTCTTACCAAGCCTGGAGTCGGTGTGTATGTACCAGATGTAATATACCATAACTGTCTGGTTTTATTGCTGAGTTTCAAAGGTAAACAACTTGAAAATACAGATTAACCTCAGCGGAGTAAAATTTTCAAACTGTCACTGCCATTGTTCTGGAATCCCGAGTGTCCTAACATTTGCCATTCACATCAGAATAAAGGGCCCTCGGGAAATAACCTCCATAATTTTTTGGATCCATTTTTATGTTTGCCATCGTTAACTGTAGTTTGTTATAACAATACTGTAGCTACACAACCACAGATTTCAAATCTGTGTCTGCTCATATGTGCTATTCAAGTGTAAGTAAGTTTTAGTAAGTCACACTAAGTACAAAAAAATGGTATACTCCCATAATGATGTATTACTCATCTATTGGTTTTAAATATATTTTACAATAATTAAAATAGAGCCGGAGGAGTTTCATACCATGGGAAAGGTAACTGAGAATTGTTATAGGAAATTTCAGGTACAGAGTTTCTGAGAGGTGAAAGAAACAAGTGGGTGGAACTTTTAAAGGCTAACCCTCTAAACATTTTAAACTGGGAAAACTCTGTTTGGTCTTATTTCTATGGAACATGTTTAATGTGTAAAAACGTTCAAAGGTAAGTGAGGATTACAAACAAAGAACTAGGTGCTGTATTAATAAATGAAGAGTTCCTTTCAACATTTATTTCCTAACAGTTAACTTTTATAGTGTGAAATACCTAGAGCATACTCTTCTAAATGCTTAAATGCTTAAAAGACTTTCACATGAAAAAGTGGTGTTTTGAAAATATGTTTGGCAAGTCTTCTTAAACAGAACATATTCACGTGTCTCATTCTATTGCATATTCTAAAAATAAGAGGCTCATTCCTCATTTTAGGACAGTAGAATTCTAATGTTGTATGACTAGTAATAATTATATTTATTAATTATTTTACTAGTCAACCAACATTAGAATTTTTCTATAGCCTATGGGCGGATGCATTTGACCGGAAATGTACGATTGCAGCGTCGTACAGTTTAGCTGCTCCGTCAAATCTTCTTAGAACTTTTGACAGACACCATAAGCCAAAGATTCGACGTTTGTATGTTTTTCGTTGCTTTGTCGAATCTTCGTCGTTCATGTTGAATGGTCTACTCTACCCCAACAGTCAGCCAACTTTCACATTTGTTTCTCAATCTCCAAGTGCAATGGCGGGCGCGGCATCCGACGTTGGGTCAGGTATTGATATGGCATTATAATATAGAATCTATAATAATAAATCCCCCCCCCCCACAACACGGGCAGCCTCTGAGGCTATCACAACACTAGCAACACTAGTATCACTATCAAGTTCATAACACTAACACAATAGCGGCAGATTATTATGAAAAAGTTACGTTGAACTGTAGCTTGCTTCACTATTGTTCTGCTGCTGTACTTATGCTTAATTGCTAAATAATTAAGGTTCTCTGACAAATGGACCAGCTAAGGTTGACTGTCTTCTGAAATGATTCAGTGTGTGTGTTTCTCTCTGCTAGCAAATCGTAAGTGAAAGTAAGTTGGCTGTACGTGTGTACTTAGTTCTAGCTATTTTACTGCCCCTCCTCTTTGGTTACAATTGGCCAATAACATTCATCATCATTATTTTTATTTTACTTCCCCCACCCAATTCCAGCAGCGATCTTTTCTCTCTATGTCGAATCTTTTCTCTCTATGTCGAATCTTTTCTCTCTATGTCGAATCTTTTCTCTCTATGTAGAATAATCTTGGACTAATAGAGTTAAGGTTAGGCACATTCGACCACAGGTTCGACACAGATTGTTATTGTCAGTGTCATGTTGAATCTCCTATCTATATCGAACTGTTGTCACAACGAAAATAAAGCATTCGTTTATGTCGGATCTTTTGGTTTTCGTATTTTGCACTTTCGTTATCGTTTGTTAAAACGATAACGAAAATAATTGAAATTCGGACGAAAATGCATTCAGACGAAAACAAATGCATGTCAACAAATCATTGTTTTTTGCCCCTCTGGCTGGATGCACATCAAGAATTGTGGGTATATAGTGCAAATATAGCCTAATAATCCAGAGCCATTTATTCCAAAGTATACAGTATACAGTTGTTTTAGACTATCTGGCTATCATCAGGCCAGTGTATGGAAACCATGGCTTTTATGGTGTAGAGCTTGGAACCCAACATGTCAGTATAACCATACAGGTTATGGTAGGAATTAAAACAGCGGAAAAAAAACATCACTCAGTGCGTAGCACAATAAAGTGTGGCTAGGTGCTTAGCTAAGAATGCAGAATGAGAAAAACACTGGCTGCAGCTGCTCTCTGTAGCTGCTGCCCTGTGATGCTGAACTTGTTTTACCAGCTATATCAGTAAGAAGAGGGAGCTGCTGAGCAAGAGATGTTCATCCTATAGACTGAGCCAGGCAGCACTGTACTGTGGGAACTGTAGTCCAGAGGAGAGAGACTCTACTGTAATAAAAGCTTCTAGCCTGCATTTCCCAGAGGGAGCTCGCCAGGACACAGCTTCCTATTGCCATTAGCGAGCCCAGAGAGTGCACATCGCTGTGCAGTGTGCACCACCACTGCTGCATAATGACAGCCTGAACAGAATCCAGAGTGCTGGTTCCAGGTGTGCTGACAGCCAGAGTCACCTGCGTGAAGAGCAGAGAGAGAACTAATAGCTGTGTGCGACTGGACCATTTAGGAACTGATCATACAGCCATCTAGTAGCCTCATAGCTGCCTGCAGGCCTGACTGGGACTATCCTCATGTGCACCAACAGTACAACTGGGCCTGATGCTAGCTGGCTGAAGAGTTAGAACTAAAGACTGCTCCTTTACAGCTGCTACACAGAGGCTCTTACCTATTTCATATGTTAAGAGGTACCTCTCAGGGGATATTGCACCAAACCCTAGCCATTCTCCGAGAGTACACTGTAGGCTAGTTATAGTATTGTTATTCACATTGCAGTTAATGCTTACAGTAAGGACGGAAAGTATTCAGACCCCCTTACATTTTTCACTCTTTGTTATATTGCAGCCATTTGCTAAAATCATTTAAGTTCATTTTTTTCCTCATTAATTTACACACAGCACCCCATATTGACAGAAAAACACAGAATTGTTGACATTTTTGTAGATTTATTAAAAAAGAAAAACTAAAATATCACATGGTCCTAAGTATTTAGACCCTTTGCTGTGACACTCATATATTTAATTCGGGTGCTGCCCATTTCTTCTGATTATCCCTGAGATGGTTCTACACCTTCATTTGAGTCCAGCTGTGTTTGATTATACTGATTGAATATGATTAGGAAAGCCACACACCTGTCTATATAAGATTTTACAGCTCACAGTGCATGTCAGAGCAAATGAGAATCATGAGGTCAAAGGAACTGCCTGAAGAGCTCAGGGACAGAATTGTGGCAAGGCACAGATCTGGCCAAGGTTAAAAAAAAATTTCTGCTGCACTTAAGGTTCCTAAGAGCACAGAGGCCTCCATAATCCCTAAATGGAAGATGTTTGGGATGACCAGAACCCTTCCTAGAGCTGGCCGTCCAGCCAAACTGAGCTATCGGAGGGGAAGAGCCTTGGTGAGAGAGGTAAAGAAGAACCCAAAGATTACTGTGGCTGAGCTCCAGAGATGCAGTCGGGAGATGATAGAAAGTTGTAGAAAGTCAACCATCACTGCAGCCCTCCACCAGTCGGAGCTTTATGGCAGTGTGGCCCGACAGAAGCCTCTCCTCAGTGCAAGACACATGAAAGCCTACATGGATTTGGATAAAAAAACACCTGAAGGACTCCAAGATGGTTAGAAATAAGATTCTTTGGTCTGATGAGACCAAGATAGAACTTTTTGGCCTTAATTCTAAGCGGTATGTGTGGAGAAAACCCAGGCACTGCTCATCACCTGTCCAATACAGTCCCAACAGTGAAGCATGGTGGTGGCAGCATCATCCTGTGGGGGTGTTTTTCAGCTGCAGGGACAGGACGACTGGTTGCAATTGAGGGAAAGATGAATGCAGCCAAGTACAGGGATATCCTGGACAAAAACCTTCTCCAGAGTGCTCAGGACCTCAGACTGTTCCAACAAGACAATGACCCTAAGCACACAGCTAAAATAACAAAGGAGTGGCTTCACAACAACTCCATGACTGTTCTTGAATGGCCCAGCCAGAGCCCTGACTTAAACCCAATTGAGCATCTCTGGAGAGACCTAAAAATGGCTGTCCACCAACGTTTATCATCCAACCTGACAGAACTGGAGAGGATCTACAAGGAGGAATGGCAGAGGATCCCCAAATCCAGGTGTGAAAAACTTGTTGCATCTTTCCCAAAAAGACTCATGGCTGTATTAAATCAAAGGGGTGCTTCTACTAAATACTGAGCAAAGGGTCTGAATACTTAGGACCATGTGATATTTCAGTTTTTCTTTTTTAATAAATCTGCAACAATGTCAACAACTCTGTGTTTTTCTGTCAATATGGGGTGCTGTGTGTACATTAATGAGGAAAAAAATGAACTTAAATGATTTTAGCAAATGGCTGCAATATAACAAAAAGTGAAAATTTTAAGGGGGTCTGAATACTTTCTGTCCCCACTGTATATGAGCTGTTTATTGCTGACTTTGCACAGTCTAGTGGTACATAACTATATTCTAAGTCACCTTGGCATAATGATTACACTGGACTGTGTCTACCTTCTTTGTCTTCATTTATGCTCAAGCCATCATTTATTCTAAGCCATACCATGCATTTCAATGGCATATTTCACAGACCAAATGGGACTAAATAAAAGAATGTCAATTTAAAAAAGGATCCTACCAAGTTCAATATTCCTAAATTGACACTAAAAATAACAACATATTAGTTAAACTTTGTACTGAGTTTAATGACAATCCCTGCACCACGTCTTAGAGACATTTGCTTCTTTAATTTTTGATCATTATTACTAAAATATCTCTGCAGTGATAACCTGGTGTACCATCAGCCCGTTTAAAAAACAACTCAAGAAGCAAAATTTAAAAAGCAGGGTAACGATAGCATTGCATAAATTACACTTACCTCAATGCCACCACTGCACCTTTCTTCCTCAGAAGAGTCCTAGTGCTGGAACATGCAGACTGTTCATTTCTGGCTATATTACCCTGAATTTCTGAGCTATCCAACATACTCTTTGGTTTATGCTTACATCATTCAGAATATTGTTGCTATTCAACAGATTTATGGGTCTGCATTAACCTGGATATCTAAGATATTTAATAAACTTGGTGGCTTATAGCTATATCACCTGAAATGTCTGAGCTACCCAACAAATGAGGATTGAGCCTTCATCACCCTCGATATTTAGACCCCTTTCACACTGAGGCACTTTTCAGCTGTTTTAGCACTAAAAATAGTGCCTGAAAAGTGCCACTCATGCCTCCCCAGTGTGGAAGCTCGAGTACTTTCACACTGGGGCGGTGTACTTGCAGGACAGGAAAAAAAAGTCCTGCAGGCAGCATCTTTGGGGCGGTTTGGGAGCGTTGTATACTGCATTGAAGTGAATGGGCAGCACTGCCGAAGTGCCTGCAAAGCGCTTCGGCAGCGCTTTTAACCTGCTAGCAGCCAAAAAGCGCAGCTAAAGCGTCAGGAAAGCACCGCTAAAACTAACAGCGCTTTACCGCCAATGGTCCCCCGCCCAATGTGAAAGTACCCTTAAGCTATCCAACAGACTAGTTGGTTTATTACGCCTACATAACCCTGAACATCTGAGCTAGCCAACAGATTTGTTTGTTTATACCTACATCACCCAGGATATCTAAGTGGTCCAACAGATTTGTTAGTTTCATCACCTACATGAACCTAGATATCCAATCTGTTCAACAGACTTGTTGGTTTATGCCAACATAACTTGGAATATCTGAACTATCCAGCAGACCTATTGGATTATCCATACTTCACCCTGGATACCTAAGCTATAAATCAAACTTTTATAATCTGAACAATGGAGGAATATGATGAGCAATTTCCTCTCCAAGCACAAGAACAACACAGAACAGCAGTAAATTTCTGGTGCATTTACTGTAAGTACTGTAATAATAGAAAATATATACTATATGGCCAAAGGTTTCTGGACACTGGAAAGGCACTGTTAATGATTCAGCATAAAAATACACTTTAGGCTATTGTGCACTTTCAACTATATGGTAACATGACGGTACCCTGTGCACAAAATCAATTTTATAAAGACATAGTTTGATGAGTTCTGTTTTATGGAACTTGATGGGCCTGCACCAGCCCTAAACCTTACTGAACACCTTTAAAATAAATTAAAAAGCTGATATTGTGAGCCAGGTTGCCTCAACCAAAATTGGTACCTGACCTGAACTCTTTTGTAGGAATGAGTAAAATTTCCACAGACGCACGTACAAATCTTATGGAAAGCCTTCTCAGAAGAGTGGAGGAAGTTATAGCTGTGATGGGTGAGCCAAATCCATATTAATACTAAATATTTTGGAATGGAATTTGCAACAAGCTTATATTGTTGTAGCGGTCAGATGTCAACAAACTCTTAGCCATGTAGGGTGAAAGTTTTTAATTCCTAGCTACCATTTTGCAATGGTGGTTAGACCTCTAAAGAGACCATGGCAAAGACTGCTACCATCATAAAGTATTTGGCTTGGTTGTATATTCATAGTAAATGTTTAATCTTTCAGTTGTCACTTATTTTAAACATTTTCTAGAAGGTCAGTGCTGTGGCCTATGCTCAATAATACATCAAACATGAGAATGAAAGCAATTGAATCATCATGACTGTACTGGTGACTGACACGGTAAAGTTCCTCTTTTCTCCTTTAGTTCATTGTAAATTATTCCATGATTGAACAAAGCCACTTAGATGAAGAAGTCCTATACACTGCAGTCAATCTGAAGGGATTGTACCATGGAGAACAATGAAGCTTGCTACATCAAAATTCAAACATCAGCAATGCAGTGAAGGTATAGACTGCAAACTGGCTTATTGTCCTTTCGTACCTTCCTTCAAAACAAGTTTAAAAAGCCATGAGGAATAATTCTTCCAAAGTTGATTGTGCTAGTAGAAAAAAACATTTTTGGAGGTAAAAATAAAATGATCACTTTAGAAGTGTTTCCAAAGTCCATGAATTTTAGCTTATATAAAGTCACTATTATGCTACAGAGAAGATAAAGTTAGTAGCTTAGGTGCATTGCTTTTCTTCAATCGCTGTGTCAATATTCCAAGGACAACTGAAGATAAAGTTCATCAGTCCTGTCTGCAGTAGCCTCCCCATATGGGAGTCAAATGGTTTATACCAGCAGAAGATCACAAACCGCTACCATCAATTTAAAGGCCATATGGCTTGTGGAATGGTTGTGGACTGTTGGTGTAAATAGAAATACTTCCTTTATTTTTGCTCATCTGAGTGTGTTAAAGATTGATCCTGTGTGATTTAAACAGAAATGTTATGTTAAGCATAAAGTCTCAAGGGTTGGTGCACTAATGTTAATGTAATTGATTCATAGAATGAAAATAATGAAGGATGGTTTAGCATTTTTACATACATGCTAATATTTATAATGTTAGATATTAGTGTCATGCAGGTTCTATGCTTGCAGGCATTTTTAGCACAATCTCAGGGTTAGCATGAATAGATTACAGCTGAATCTATATCGGGTTATGCCTAAGCAAAAATCATACAACAATGGGTTCCATCAGCTAGGGGTGCAGAATGTGTCACTGTGTGTTTATAAATAAAAAGTTAAAAGAGAAGTATGAGGTTTAAAAAAAAAAAAGTATACTCACCTAGGTGGATGCCACATTGATCTGATGTGGCAGCTGTCCCCCGCCGCCTCTGCACTGAGAACCAAGCGATCAAACTGTTCACTCACTTCTCCCCTCTTCTCTAAACAGACAGCAGTGACTGTCAGTCATCGGCTCTCTGCTCTGCCCCTACAGCTCTCACTGGGGCGCCATATTTATAATGTGCTTTAGCTGTGAAAGGGAAAGCATAAGGCAGGGGTAGGCAACCTTTCAGAGGTTGAGATCTACCTGAACAACATGTAGGAATTCAAAGATCCCAGCGGATCTTTGGTAGTGTCCTCTGACCCCCCCCCAATAGTAGTGTCATATGCCCCCCCTAAAGCAGGGTCCTCTGCTCCTTCATAGCAGTGTCCTCTGCCTTCACCCTCCACTGTAGTGTCCTCTGCTCCCTCTCTCTAGTGCCTTCTGCCTCCCCATAGCAGTGTCCTCTGCACCCCCCACACAGTAGTGTTCTCTGTCTCCCCCTCTGTAGTGCCCCTCCATAGCAGTATCCTCTGTAACCCTCTCCCCCCACAGTTGTGTCCTTTGCCTCCCCTCTGTAGTGCCCCTCCATAGCAGTGTCCTCTGCCCCCCTCTCTAGTGCCCTCTGCCTCCCCATAGCAGTGTCCTCTGCACCCCCCACACAGTAGTGTTCTCTGTCCCCCCCTCTGTAGTGCCCCTAGCAATGTTCTCTGGCATCCACCCCCCCGCCCACAGTAGTTTGCTCTGCTCCCCCATAGCAGTGTCCTCTGCACCAACTCCCCCCCACACACACACACAGTACTGTCCTCTGCCCCCACTCTGTAGAGCTCCCCCATGGCAGTGTCCTCTGTAACCACCCCCCCACAGTAGTGTCCTCTCCAACCCCCTCCCCCAAACAGTAGTGTCCTCACCTCTGCCCCCCTGCATAGCACTGTCCTCCTCATCCCCCCCACACACAGTAGTGTCCTATGCCCCACCCCCATAGCAGTGTCGTCTGTACCGCCCACACAGTAGTGTTCTTTGCCTCCCCCTCTGTAGTGCCCCTCCATAGCAGTGTCCTCTGTAACCCTCTCTCCCCACTGTTGTGTCTTCTACCCCCCCCTCTGTAGTGCCCCCTGTCACCCCATAGCAGTGTTCTCTGCCATCCCCAGTAGTGTGCTCTGCTCCCCCATAGCAGTGTCCTCTGCACAAACTCCACCGCCTGACACACACACACACACACACAGTAGTGTCCCCTGCCCCCACTCTGTAGTGCCCCCCATAGCAGTGTACACTGCAACCCCCCCCTACAGTAGTGTCCTCTCCAACCCCTCCCCCTACAGTAGTGTCCTCTCCTCCGCCCAGTAGTGCCCCCTTCATAGCACTATCCTCTGCTTCTCCCCCACCCCATTAGTGTCCTTTCCTGTTTCCTCTGTCGCCCCCAAAGAAAAAAGTGTTCATTACACACAGCTGTAGGTAGCTCTCTTCTACCTTACGGCAACTGTACATCACAGAGAAGTGAGAGGCAGCACAGTGCTGGATGGTGGGTGGGACTGGGAGCTGTTTTGGTTACCTTTTCATGTTAATAAGCTGATGATTGGTTGCTAGGACCACCTAGCAACCAATCACCTGCTGATTAACTTGCAAAGTTAACTAAGGCTGCTCCCTGTCCCACCCACCGCCCAGCACTGTGCTGCCTCTCACTCCGTTCTGCTAGTGAAGGGAGAGCAGCGCAGGCGGAAACAGGGGGAACGACTTGGCACAGACCTGATCGTGATCTACCCATTGTCTTCCCGCGATCGACAAGTAGATCATGTTCGACCAGGTTGCCAACCCAGGCATAGGGAATGTGCTGATAAAATGCCTAGTGAGAGATTAGTAAGATTTGTAGGCATTGGCAGGTCTGTTAATGTAGATAAAAGCCTTTAGTAAATGTCATGTGGATAGTAAGATTCTGTGTATCTTGAAAAATTTGAGGTGGAGAGAGGAAAGGGCTTTTTGCCTTTTTTCATCCTCTGTTACATTTTAATGCTGCTGATACACTGCAGCCTTTTTCAACATATCTCTGTCCACATACACTACAGTGATAACAGGCTTTATGTGTTTCTCACAGGGCATGTATTTTTTTTTTTACACACTTTCGTTTTAATGCACACTTTTTATGAAAAATGAAAGGTGCTCTCTATTAAAAGCCCCCACACCCATAGTCAAATCCCCTACAAAAGACAATTAAAAAATAAAGCTGTTTGGTATTGCAGCTTAAATTGAGATTAAGCGCTAAAGCTAAAATGAAACAGTTTGGGGTGTTGCTGCTGTATTTAGGCCAGACTAAATGTAGAAGTTACAAAGAGCAATTACACATTCAAAATTTGTGATGTTGTGCCAGAATATGGCATCGCTGACGCTGTCTGCAAAAATTGTACTATCCCGTAACATCACATACAGCTTAAAGGCATCTCCAAAATATGTAATTTAGAATATATTTCTATACAATACTTTTTTTTTTGCTTAAGTGTCATGACAGTGCCCAGCTCCCCAATTTCCAGATCTCTATTATCCTTGAAAATGGCTAGAATTTGGTATCCAGATTTTACCCAAATAGATGTACTGTAGGTTTATGCAGCTAAATTTGGGTTTCATGGATTTCAAAAAGGATTAGAAGAACCCTGCTGCAAACTGAACATGGGCAGATTGGCTCATCCATAGTGGACAAAAAATAAAAACCTAATATTGACAGCGTTATCAAAATTTCCACATACTGAGGCATGGTGAGGCCCTAGGCACTGGCCCAAGAGAGCCCATTTACTATATATAAGAAGTTTTCAATTTCCTTCTGTTCTGAAAGCAGAGCTGAACTCTGGCCAAAAGTAGTTTATTTTTTGGGGGGCAAAATGAAGAAGGGTCACAGCCTTTTGCTATTTGTGTCCTCATTGTAAAGATTTCTCCTGACACCCAGTAATGGGAAAGCTGTCCAATGAGGAATGAAAAAAGTACTCTTTTAGTACAGTGGATAAATGTCAAAACCTTTGTCAGGTTTTTACTGCTGTTGGCGCCTTGTTGTGCCAGTGAAAGCTGCACATTTCTTTTCTTGCTCTGGCAAGCTCTGTGGTAACAATTGAAGGGAAGTTATGATACTGGGATCACAAGCAGCAATAACATGTGACAATTTTTAATCTTTCTCTAGTCTATCCCATACAAAAAAAATGGTCTAGAGTTGGATTTTTATGCAATGAGAGATAGAGGCAAACAGTATTTCATACAATGCTTAGAATAGTATATCTGCACAGTTCATAATATATCTCCCAGGTGCAATTCATTAAAAAATTTTCAGCAATCCATTCCTCCTCCTTTTCTCTGTATTTTCAAAACAGAGGTATAGAAAACATAAAAGCTAGCTAAAATTCTGCAGCATGTAGTATTCTGCAATAATAAAACGCATTGGATACACGCACAGATCAGGTTTTTACATGTATCGTGTTCAAAAAGTGACACAACTGAGCAGAGCCCTACAAAGCATCAGAAAATGTTTCCTATCTTCAGCATTTTTACATATAAATGTGATACTTCTGTAAAATTTCTTTAACCATGGGGTAAAATTTTACAAGTGATTTCTTTATCATGATGAGTGAGCAGGTGTGATCAGGGGCGTAACTAGAAATAGCAGGGCCCCATAGCAAAATGTTGTATGGGGCCCCCCTGCAAACAGACCCCCCCCCACAGCTGCCCTAGTGTCAATGCAGCGTGACCTGTGCCGCATACAGCATGACCTGTGCCTAATGCAACGTTACCTGTACCCAATACAGCGTGACCTGTGCCCAATACAGCCTGGTCTGCCTGTGCCCCATACAGCCCCACCTATGCAGAGGAAGAGGCAAGCCACCCGGATCAGCAGAGAGCTGGATTGCCCGCTGTAATAGCTTTCATTTGAATTTCCTGTCTTCCCGGGGCTCATCGTCACATAGCCCCACCTCTTGGCTCAATGCCTTTGATGACAACACATGTCCCGCATTGGATCGGCGTTCTGTCTATCGAAGGCACCGGGCCAAAAGGTGGAGCTATGTGACGTGAGCCCCGGGAACACTGGAAGTTCTAATGAAAGCTCTTACATCGGGCAATTCAGCTCTCTGCTGATACGGAGAGCTCACCTCTTCCTTTCCTCTCTCTTCCCCTGGCTGGGAGACTGTGGCGGCGGTGCTCCTATCCTCACTGGGCCTCACTCGGCTGCGGGCCCCACAGCGCCCGCATGGGTCGCTATGGTGGTAGTTACGCCCCTGGGTGTGATGTTTATTTTTGTCCCCTTACACAGCCATGAATCATTTTTATCATGCATACATTTAACAAATCAACAAATAAAATCTCTTGTTATTATGCACATTCAAGCTCTACAAAATGGTGTCTAAGCAACAATATGACCAGTGCCAAGAAATATCATACAAGATTACGTAGTAGTTGTCATCAAATATCAGGATGAAAGTAGGACATATAGATGTACAACATAAATCATGTCATGAAGAAATAGTCTCCAACTTGCTTAACAAGAAAATACAGGACAACAATGATGTGTGCTAACCCATAGCAACACATCCGACTTCATATTTTATTAGTTTGGGGCTGTCAGTATTTTGAAAGGTGTTAACATAATATAACTAGTTATATAACTAAATAACAAGTTCCAGTTGGTTATGGATGTGCCTATTGCCCCTTGCCTTATTTATAAGCCAGTGCCTGTTAGTGAGCAATATCAAATAACAGTAACAAACTTCATTGTTATTGTTTGGTATAATCAAAATACACACTGATCACAGAAGAATCAGAAAATGAATAGCATATATCAATACCTACTTCTTTCAAACAGGATCAAACAGGAGAGCTTCAGTAAAATGTATTAAAGTGATTGTAAAGTCTTGGTTTTTTTTTTCTATAAAAATAACAAACATGTTATATTTACCTGCTCTGTGCAGTGGATTTGCACAGAGCAGCCCAGGTCCTCCTCTTCTCTGGTCCCTCTTCTGTGCTTCTGGCCCCTACCTCCTGCCGAGTGCCCCCACATCAAGCAGCTTGCTATGGGGGCACCCGAGCCGAGTCACAGCTCCCTGTGTCTATTCAGACACAGAGCCACAGCCCAGCTCTGCCCCCTCACTCTCCTGATTGGCTAAGTGACTTTGATTGACAGCAATGGGAGCCAATGGCAATGCCACTGCTGCTGTGTCTCAGCCAATTAGGACACTCATGGAAATTGCTGGACAGAGATGGGGCTCAGGTAAGTATTAGGGGGGCCGAGGGGGGCTGCTGGACACAGAAGGGATTCCCCTATCAACACTGAATACACCAGTATAAGAGTTTTTTGGAAAAAATACACTTTAATGAATTAAAAAAAAAAAAACTGTAAAGTTAGCCCATTTTTTTTTGCATAATGTGAAAGATTATATTACACCGAGTAAATAGGTACCTAACATGTCATGCTTTAAATCTACGCATGCTCATGGAATGGCGACAAACTATGGTACTCAAAAATCTTAATAGGCCATGCGTTAACATTTTTTACAGGTTACCTGTTAAAAGTTGCAGAGGCGTTCTAGTGCTAGAATTATTTCTCTCACTCTAACGATCGTTGCCATACCTCACATGTGTGGTTTAAACACTGTTTACATATGCGGACGCGACTTATGTATGCGTTAGCTTATGCACACAAGCACGATGGGGCGCTTTCAATTTTTTTCTCTTCTAATTATTTTTTTTTATTTTTACACTGTCCCTTTATTTATTTTTTTATCACTTTTTTTCCTAATACATGGAATGTAAACATCCCCTTGTAATAGAAATAAGCATGACAGGTCCTCTTTATTGAGAGATCTGAGGTCAAAAGACCCCAGATCTCTCATTTACCTTTAAAAGCAAAAGAAACGTTTTTTCATTTGACATTTTGACTTTCAGGAAAAAAAAAAATGTTAATGGCTGAAAACCAGAAGTGAAGTCAGAGGTCACTTTGGTCCTCCAAGGGCATAGAGCTAATTGAGGACCATCTTGGCCTTTACTTGACTTCCTGCCCAACCATCAGCCAGACCCGATCGCTTCCGGGTTTACCGACGGCTCCGGGTAAACCCAGGAACAACGGGAGACCAGCGCGAGGTGGGGTGGGGTGGGGATACCTATCCCACCGTCTATAAAAGTGATCTTGTGGCGAATCCGCCGCTGGGATCACTTTGGTTGGAAAGCTGGCCGCCTGCCATAACCCCAGTATTTAATATCAAAGTAATGACGTACATTTACAAATATGCGGTCGGCAATATAATAAATTAATGTTACAGCCTAGATGTGGTTTAGAACAGAACATTTGCCTTTCGTTGCAGATGTATCATTGATTTTATCTGCGGCTCCTATGTAAGACCTGTACTCTAATTTTCTTATACATTTGATTTGCTGCAAACCAGAACTTCAGCCTTAAAATGTTCGTTTGTATCTGCCTGGTCTCACTTATACATAAAGAAAATCTGCAGGGTATGTGCTGAAGAACAGCTAAAAAATACAGGGGAATCTGGGTCTCAATAATATGCTTAGATTTTTCTGCTATTTTAAATATGCCTTTTGGTATGCAAGAAGTAGATGTGGGCTGTATTTTCTGTTGTTCTAGTGGATGTGGATCATTTATCACAGCTGTGGTGTGAACAATACAGAGTAGTCTAAATAAGGAATTGTGGGATACAAATAATGTATGTTTTCATCATACACGTCTGATGTACAATCAGCTCAATTTTAAAGCCAGTCATTTTTACATCCAAGCTAATATACATGCCACACCAAGATTCAATGTTGTGTAGCCATTGCTAACTAAATTACCATAATAGCAACTGTCTCAGGAACTGTCACTACTGTAAGACGTGTAAATAAAGGATGAAAGCTCTCAATATGTCAAAATTAGGAATTAAGAATACTGGGTACATTGATCAATTCAAACTTTAAAACTGTACATGTTATATTCATTTAATATAATCTTTTCCTACCTTAGTTTCTGCAGAATCTGAATGTTCCTCTGTGATCATCTCCTGTGGAGGAAAGCAATATTTCAAAAACTGTCTTTGCCAAAATTGTATAACATTCATGAATAATGTAGCTGTAATTTAGTACTACAGCTTAAAATAGAAGTATGGGAATTGTTTTTATTTTAGAATTATACTTACCTAGGTGGATGCAGCATTGATTCGATGCTGCAGCTGTCCCCCGTCGGCTCTAAGGCTGAGAACCGAGCATTCAAACACCGCCGATCGCTCAGTTCTCAAAGATCCCTCAGAAGAGAGCTGGTGAATGTAAGTCACCACTGTCTGCTCTGTCCTTCCAGCCCTCACTGGAGCGCTGGGCTGTGGGGGGGGGGGGGGGCAGGAGTGGACAGCCCAGGCTCTCAGTGGCTTGCTGAGAGGCTGAGGTGGGTGCTGGTGCAGGCATGTGGGCTCATCCCCACCATATCGTTGTGATCTTTCCCAAGTAGGGTTGCGAGCTCATCCCTTTAACGCCTTGTCAACCGCACCATAGCCGAATGACGGCTACAGAGTGGTTCGGTAACTCTAGGAGGGCGTACATTGACGTCCTCCCAGAATTCTGCTCCCGCGCGCCCCCTGGATTGCACACCAAGGGAATATCTGTGACTGCCGGGTCCAGAGGATCTGGCGCATTACGGATCACGGTAAATGGCCGCCGACAGCGGTCGTTTACCACGTGATCGCTCCATCAAATGACGGAGCGATCACTTGTAAAAAAAACGGCGTAACGTCCGGTTCCTCTCTCCCCTCTCTGTACTGATCGTTACAGTGTGAGCGGAGAAGGGAGAGATTGGTGGCAGCAGCGCTGTGGGCTTGATGTGTAGTACCCACAGCGCTGATATGTGCCCATTGCAGCCATCCATCCATCTATGCTCAGCCATTCATACTCAGCATACTCATCAATCCATCCTCAGCAATACTCATCCATCCATCCATGCTCAGCCATCCCATCCACCCCCATCCATACTCATTCATACCCAGCTGTACTCAGCCATACCGAGCAATACCCAGCCATACTCAGCCATACCTAGCCGTACTCAGCTGTACCCAGCCATACTCAGCCGTACCCAGTCATACTCAGCCATACCCAGCCATACTCAGCCGTACTCAGCCGTACCCAGCCTTACCCAGCCATCCCATCCATACCCAGCCATACTCAGCCGTACCCAGCCATACCCAGCCATACCCAGCCATCCCATCTATACCCAGCCATACTCAGCCGTACCCATTCGTACTCAGCCGTACCCGGCCATACTCAGCCATACTCATTCATGCTCAGTCATCCCATCTATACTTAGCCATCCCCATCCACGGCTCATCCATCCCCATTCATGCTTATCCATGACACATCCATGCCACTACAGATCCTCACAAAAGTGTAATAGGTTGTCAAATTCGATTTGAAACTTATGCCCCTAGAACATTTGATGGTGCTCCCTGCATGTTGGGCCTCTCTATATGGCCAGGCTGTGGAAAAGTCTTACACATGTAGTATTGCCGTACTCAGGAAGAGTAGGAGAATATATTTTGGGGTGCAATTTTTGGTATGTACATGCTATGTCTTAGAAATATTGTGTAAATGGACAACATTGTGTAAAAAAAATGTGTTTTCATTTTCTTTACACATTTTCCAAAAACTTGTAGAAAAAAAAAATGACATGTTCAAAAGACTCATTATGCCTCATAGATTATACAATGGGTTGTTTTCTTTCCAAAATGGGGTCATTTTTGGGGCGTTTCCATTGTCCTGGTTCTCCAGGGCCTTCAAAATTGTAAGAGGTAGTCAAGAAATTATATGTGTAATTTATGCTCCAAGAACGCCTGATGGCGCTCCCTGCATGTTGGGCCTCTGTATGTGGCCACACTGTGTAAAAGTCTCACACATGGGTATCGCCATACTCAGGAGGAGTAGTAGAATGTGTTTTGGGGTGTAATTTGTGCTATGCATATGCTATGTGTGAGAAATAACCTGCTAATATAACAATTTTGTGAAAAAAAAAAGGAAAAAAAATCTTGAATTTGCAATGAATTGTGGGAAAAAATTACAACTTCAAAAAACTCACCATGCCTCTTACTAAATACCTTGGAATGTCTACGTTCCAAAAAGTGGTCATTTGGGGGGTATTTGTACTTTCCTGGCTTGTTAGGGTCTCAAAAAATGAGATGCAGTCAGTCCATCGGGTGTGATCAATTTTCAAAGAATGGCACCATAGCTTGTGGACTCTATAACTTTCACAAAGACCAAATACTATACACCGATTTGGGTTATTTTTACCAAAGATATGAAGCAGTATAAATTTTGGCCAAAATATATGAATAAAAATTACTAGTTTGCAAAATTTTATAACAGAAACTAAGAAAAATGCATTTTTATTCAGAATTTTCGGTCTTTTTTCTTTTATAGCGCAAAAAATAAAAAGACCCAGCGGTGATTAAATACCACCAAAAGAAAGCTATATTTGTGTGAAAAAAAGGACAAAAATTTCATATAGGTACAGTGTTGCATGACTGAGTAATTGTCATTCAAAATGTGAGAGCACCGAAAGCTGAAAATTGGTCTGTTTAGGAAGGGGGTTTAAGTGCCCAGTGGGTAAGTGGTTAAAACCAAACACATATTAATTACACAGGTTGTGTGGCTGATTAAGGTGGTAATCAAACTTACTTGGTGTCTTATCTGAATTAAATTAGCCTCAGAACCTGTGTAATTAATATGTGTTCGCGTTTAAAGGGATGAGGTGGCAACCCTATTCCCGAGCTTGGACCGGCTCTCTGATGCTTTAGCTCGCTGTCTGCTAAAAACGGGTCACAGGAGGGCAGAACAAACTTCAGTCCTGTGATCCACAGAGTCCAGCCAAACTAGCTTTGGCTGTACTTCTGTGTGACTATTCCTAACGTAAGGAGCCAACACTTATTTTGATTGCATCATTTAATAACCCAGTTGTTTTAATATTATGATCATGCCTAGTATACTTTTAATCTGGACAAGAGAGTCAGCACTTTTTAGAGATGTTTGATAACAAGTAAGAGATTTTGATAACAAGTAAGTCTGATTTCATACATCATAAAAGTAATGTAAATTGTAAATGTTCTTTTTTATAAGTAGGACAACAGTTTAATTTAAAAAAAAAATGGGATAACAATACTGATTTCCTTCCCATTGTAATCCCAAGGCCTATGGTATATTACAATGATTAGGAAATTATGGCCAAAATTAAGATTGCATAAAATGTTGTAACAATTATTTTACATAAGATAAAACAACAGCTAGCAGTTTGTAGTCCCAATAGCCATCAGTGAAAATCTTCCTCAAGCCTATACATCTCTGTCATAAATCCACACCTCTGACTGTTAAGAAGATTCCCTCTTTACCAACTATCACAGTCAGATTTTGTTACTCTATTGCTTTCACTACTTGGTTTGAAAGTTCTGTATCCTGCATGGATAGCCTTAAGTCCTGCACTACTAACTATTGCCTCTCATTGTATATAGTTGTATGTAGCCTTATAAAAAGCATGCCCTTCCACTTGCCTAGCATTTAAATTTTTTTTACACCACTTTAGATATACACTAGTGTCTAGAGCAGTGTTTCTCAACTCCAGTCCTCAAGGCGCCCCAGCAGTTCATGTTTTCAGGATTTCCCTCAGATGAAACAGCTGTTGTAATTACTAAGGCAGTGAAACTGATCAAATCACCTGTGCAAAATAACAGGAAGCCTGAGTGTGTCCCGCATAGAGTGAGATCCCTCAG